>OZ014531.1:120740211-123615280 GCA_963966105.1 Volucella zonaria | reverse complement strand
CTTTAACGACAGCAGACAGCATCGTATTTTAGAAGCATTAAATTCTACTTTGTTTGTGGTTTCCCAATTAGTTATGCTGTTAATATCAGAATTTAATGAGTTTAACATTCGCTGCCGTATTCGTTCTACTATACAGCCGAAGAGCAGCGGCGTGGACGGGTCTGGACAAATGCTGCTTTCCATCTGCTCGGAAAGAGTCCTAAAGAGTAGGATTGATGAAAAAGCTTATGCAGTGGCTTTGCCAGCGAGGAAGAACACCTCTTCAGAAGAAGGGGAGATATGCCATCTGGACCAGATTTGTGTGGATGTTAAGATCTTTAAGTACTCTTGCTACTACACCCGGTTGTAATCTTTGCATTGCTAGGAAGTCTATTTGAGACTTTTCTGCTTCGAAACGCTCATTCATATGTACTCGTATTTGAGTTCCGTAACACAATCGCGAATGCTTCTCCGTCCTCTCCTGATTTGTTCCTATTTAATATCATCAAAGAAGCGTTTAGGCTTTTCAGAAGATATTGTTTTGAGCTGCGCCTGTTCTATGGGTTCGCTGTATCTTTGCCTTGTTCAATGTACGCGTTGATGTACCTGATGATGTACGCGATACTTATTATACTGCTGAGTACCATGTAATTTAAACTTTGAATGTAGTAGGCTTCTCGATTCGTGTTTAGGTGTCTGCTGGCAGCCATGTGATGTGGTTTCTCCCAGTCCTCTGGTTCCGAGACATTTTTCATATGTAGATCACCAGCAATCATCCACATTGTGCTAAGATCTGCTGCTGTTTCCACTTCTTACCTGAGATGATTATTGAATTGCTAGCTATTCGGTAGCTACTCACAAATGCAGTATAGATCATGTCCATTCTGATATACCAACTTGATCAAAAAGTTCCCGCACAACAATACCGAGTGGCGCTCCCATTGTTCCGATTTGAATTCTGTTTTTGTTTTTTTTTTGTTAAGTTGGTAAATCTGTTGTTGATATTCCCTCTAAATCTTAGCGTCATAGCTTGACAACGTAACAAGAGCTACGTAGCGAAGAGTACACCTATCTCTGTGTGTGTTGGCGATTTTTTACAATTTTACAAATGGATTTAAATTTGCTACAACGAACTTGTATTAAATTTTGCGTAAAAAACGGATTTAATGGTGCGCGAACGTTAGAAATGTTGGAAAAGTGTTTCGGCAACGATTCTCTAAAGAAAACGGTCGTTTACAGGTGGTCGTGAGTCAATCGAAGAAACCGACGAAAACATTGATGAAGTACGAGTAAAAGAAATGTTGGTCAATAACCGCAAATTAACCATCAGAGAGATAGCGGAGGACTTGAACATTGCCTATGGATCCGTCCAAGACATTTTGGTTAATGATTTGGGTTTCCATCGTGTAGCAGCAAAGTTGGTGCCAAAAGACCTCAATTTGATGCAAAAAAGAGACCGTATTGACGTCGCAAAAGAGATGATTTGCGAGACTGAATCCGATCTCACATTCATCAAAAGGATCATTACTGGAGACGAGACGTGGGCTTATGAGTAGGAGACGCAATCCAGACATCAGGCAAGTGAGTGGAGCTCACCAAATGAGCCGAGACCAAAAAACCACGTCGTTTTAGTCAAAAAAGAAGGCAATGCTCACGATTTTCATGGAATACAACGGTATAGTGTATCATGAATTTTTGCCAGAAGGCCAGACAGTAAACAAAGACGTTTGCGTGAAGCTATTCGCCGAAAGAGACCAGAATTGTGGTCAGAAAACTCGTGGATGATAACGCACCGTCGCACAGTGCCATCATTATTCGTAATTTTTTGACGAAAAATGCAACAAATACCATCGCACGGTGGCCTATCTGATCCCATGTACCTTCTAGATGGGACACAGATGATCTTATATTAGGTCCGGTGTGTCTTCTGAAATCCCTATCCCGTGCATACGTTTCACGTGTTTAAGGGGCAGTTTTATCGCATCGTACGTTAACGTTGCATTACGATCTCGTCATGGTCACCATGTCACTGTTGTAGGAGGCACCTACTTGACCATAAAAGAACATCTTTCCATATTCAGTCGATGCTTTTGTCGATGCTTACCCGTAACACTGTGATTTTTCTTACCCCACTCTGAAATGTTGCTGTTCCAGCTTAAAAGTAGAGTAAGACGGTGTTCCTAGTTGACGAAAGGTACTCATCAATATCGGGCCATTACTCTTCCTAGGTGTAGGAATCCGTTATTCTGAGGATCTCTGTTTCGTATGTCGAGGAGGTCTTTCTGTTACAGAATGCGGTGATTATCGGCGCTTCCTTTTTTGCATTTTGGAGCAGTTTTTTTTTCAGGGTGCGGATCGCTGGATCACAGCCAAACGACACTTGTCTTGTTTGCAACGCCTTCCACTTCACTTCCCAATTATCGAGGAAATTTCTTAGTGGGTTCAGTGAAAGAGCTTAAGAGGAGAACTTTTTAAATCTTTAAGACGTGAGTAATATTGGCTACGTGATTAGTAATTTTGCACAGTGTTAGAACGAGAAACTAATCCTAAAGGCATACAATACTGATTGCCCTTCCATTCTTCTCAGATACCCGTAAATTCAGCAAGAAGTTACGTAGTTACGCCAGCGCTGTAGGTATTTGTCGCCGACTTAAAAAATGTGAACCCTTCACAAGATCCAAGTCCCCACAGAATATGAGATTTGTAAAAGGGCACAACTAGCAGGCAAGCAGTCAAGGGGCAGTTGATAATATCAGACTTGGTACTCCTCAATCTCTGTAGCCTGGTTGTTCTTTATTTTGTGGAAAACTTAAAATTATGTGCATATTCTACTTAACCTACCTAGGCTACCTAGCGGTGAGCACTCTGTAGTCTCTTGTAATCAGTGACCATAAAGTATCAGCCACTTACCGTAGATATCCATTGGTGTAGTGCTTTTTGTTATCAAGCCGATACCCGTCCGCAATCGCGGGACTAAACCGACGTAGATGACCCGTTTGCCCTTCGCACTACTGTGACAGTGTTATATTATAGTACTAGGGATGGTATCCCTTTCCATTTGCACTAACCCTTTAGCATCAATATTGAGAAAAATCTCCGGTGGGTTTAAAGTTCGATAGAAGTAACTCTCGTTTCATTGGAGTAATAAACTCTGAGGATTGGACTCTTTTTGTTGGTTGGATTTTATCGTTTATCGAGTTCCTCTTAGTTGGAAGATCGATTCCACTCACATGTCAATACTTACTCACTAATTGTACTTCGGTGGCGCTACAGTTCGGGGCAAACCTGGGCTTCGACTAGCAAGCCGCTCCAGATGCGCACTCCAAGTCGGTTGACGTGTCCTCTGCAGCCCGGAGCATTGGTGTCCATTCGCTCTACATGTCCTAGCCATCTCAGGCGACTGATGTGCAGTTTTATAACTAGGCCGATGTCTCTGTACATCTCATATAGTTCGTCGGTGAATCTTTCCTCCAAAGCCCGTCAACGCAAACGGGACTGAATATTATTCAAAGGATTTTTCTCTCACAACGACTTTCATCCCCTTTAGATAGGGTCCGTACTTTCGCGCCATAAAGCAGGACTGCGATGATCAAGGTCTATACGAGTATCCTTTGTTTTTCGGGATAGATAGTAAGACCTATTCTTAGCCCAACGAAACAGCCATTGACAAGAGTAATTCTTTGTTTTATTTCGCTGATACAATATGTTGTTGGCAGAATTCATAGCAAGTCTAAGGTAGATAAAGTCACTAACTACCTCGAAATTATAGCTGCCGATTGTAACCTTCTGTCCAACTCGTCGATCCTGTGTGTCCCTTCTTGTTGGCAACATATACTTGGTTTTGCCCTCATTGAACGCACGTGACATCCCGCTGAGTTATCTCAGTGATGTCGATATCATCGTCGTATGCTAGTAGTTGTACAGACTTTTGGAAGATAGTACATCTAGCGTTCAAATGTCAGTTAAGTACAATTCTTTCAAGTATGATGTTAGAGAAGTCACATGACAGCGCACAACCTTGTCTAAAACCTTTTTTGACATCACAGGTCTCGATTAAGTTGTTACCGACCTTGACGAAGCAGCGAGCGTTCTCCATCGTCATTTTGCACAGAGGGACAAGTTTGGCAGAGATGCCTAAACTAGACAGGGCTCTATATAGCTCCTCTCTATAAATGCTGTCATATGCGGCCTTGAAATCAATGAAAAGATGGTGGGCATCGATTTGGACTTGAGTTTTTTTCCATGATCCGTTGGAGTGTGAAGATTTGGTCGATTGTGGCCAATCAGGTTGTTGACGAAGGGCTTCAGACGTTCACACAATGTGGCCGATAAGATCTTGTATCCGACGGTGAAGAAAGTTATACCGTTATAGTTGGCGCAGTTGAGAGAGTACCCTTTTTGTGGATCGGTCATACGGACATACACTCTTCTGATCAGATCTGGGAAATGAGTTGGTGCATGCTCTCCACAAAGTCTTTGAATACCTGGACGGTAAGCCATCTAGTCTTTTTTGTTGCATTTTAGCTTAGCAATATGCTGTTCTTACTTCGTGCTGGTGAACGGAAGTTTTGGCTATCATCGTCTGGGTTGAATGGTCTACTCTGTCTGATGGTGGCATCTTGGGTTTCTTCGCCGCTATACAGTTTACAGAAAAAGTTTCTCCATATTTCTCAGCACTACAAGGTTCTTTCTTAATCTCTACAGGCTTCTGTACCCGTTCTTTTTATTTGTTGGTAAAACCTCCGTACCTTATTCCTATAGTTTGGTACAACCTCTCAATATCTTCGATCGCGCACTTCTCGAGCTCTTTTTTCTTCTTCTGGAGAAGCCGATGTTCTTGCCGTCTCAACTGCTCGTAGAGCTCACGAGCAGCTCTTGTCCGTTGTTCCATCGCCGCTTCGTAGGCTTCTTATTTAGCTGCATGTGCTTTCCGGCATTCTTTATCAAACCAGGGATTTCTTAATGGTGGTCGGGTGAAATCCAGCACATCAGTTGCGGCGGCATTGATGACACATTGCCACTGGTCTTCGGTACTTGATGCTGGCTTCATAGGAGCTATTTAAAGATTTCGGGATATCGGTGAACGTTTTATCTTCTCACAGTAGTTTTTACTTTTTGTGGCGCTTAGGAAATCCGCAGTATTTTTTTTTTTTTTCAGTTTTTATGCATTTTTATTTACTTAATTTACTTAATTTACTCTTAAATGCTATACAAAAAAACGCTTAAAAATTAGCTTAATTAACTTAAAAATTATGTTATTCTAACTTACTGGCCCTATGCGGGTACTCTAAGTTAAACCTAGCACTTAAACTATGTCTTTCGACGTATCTTACAGTCTATATTTATTTTTACATACATTGAAACTAAAACTAAGAAAATAACTTTTATGCAAAAACTTAGTAAATGGACAGTTTTTTAATAGTATTATAAAAACTTAAAACTAAGAACTTACAGACTACCTAAAAAATAAATCTTAATCTACTTAACCTACTTACATCTAATACATTATATATATATACATACATGATATATTGGGTCTACAAGTAAGTTTCCAGCGTTTGTCAGAGATGGCGCCACCAGTGGATCCCGGGCACAAATGTCAGACCTCATGTGTTTTATTTGTAGGTTTTGTATCTGTCAACAACTTTGCAGCGTTATATTTGAGCAGTTCTATCGGTGTCGTACATTTTATCGAGCAAAATCATGGCAAGTTTCCAGCCAAATAAACATCATTTGCGGGAAGCGCTGCTTTTATTCTTTAATATGAAGAAAAGTGCGGCTGAGGCCTATCGTTTGCTTTCGGAAACTTATGGGGCGGAATGTATTGGTGAATCGACGTGCCGCGAGTGGTTCAAACGGTTCAAAAGTGGTGATTTTGGAGTTGAAGACAAAGATCGCCCCGGGAAGCCGAAAAGTTTTGAAGACGAGGAATTGGACTCAAGAAGAACTTGCTGCATCATTGGGCGTCACGCAACAAGCCGTTTCCCTGCGCCTAAAAGCACTGGGATTCATTCAAAAGGTTGGAAACTGGGTGCCGTACGAATTGAAGCCAAGAGACGTCGAACGGCGATTTTGCATGTCCGAAATGTTACTTCAGCTGTATAAAAATAAATCATTTTTGCATCGTATTGTCACTGGTGATGAGAAATGGATTTATTATGATAATCCTAAAAGCAGAAAATCGTATACAAAGCCCGGCGAGGCCGCCCAATCGACGCCGAAACGAAATATTCACGTGAATAAGGTCATGCTCTGCATATGGTGGGATCAAAAGGGTGTCGTATACTACGAACTGCTTCCGAGTGGTGAAACCATCAAAGGACTATTATATCGAACCCAACTAATTCGTTTGAAGCGGGCATTAAAAGAAAAACGGCCAGAATATGAGACCAGGCATGAGTCCGTCATTTTTCATCACGACAACGCTCGGCCACATGTTGCGGTTTCGGTGAAAAACTATTTGGAAAATAGTGGATGGGAAATTCTGCCTCACCCGCCTTACAGTCTAGACTTGGCACCATCTGACTACCACTTGTTTCGTTCGATGCAGAACGCTCTTACGGGAATACGCTTCAGCTCAGTAGAGGAAATCAAAAATTGGCTCTATACGTTCTTGGGCTCGAAAGACGAGAAATGTTTTTGGTCCGGAATTCATAAATTGCCAGAAAGATGGGGGAAAGTTGTAGCTTCCGATGGACGATACTTTGAATAAAGCATTGTAATTATGTTTTCATAATAAAACTTCAAATTTTGGAAAAAAAAACGCTGGAAACTTACTTGTAGACCCAATATATATACCTAATATATAGATATATGTATATATATATATGTTTTTTTTTTATAATTTTTTATTTTTATTAGTTTTTTTGTTTTTGTTTTTATATATTTTTTTTCTTAAATCTAACTTACTCATACTTAAAACTATGTAAGCCAGCCGGCCATGGCTAAAAAAAATTAGGCGACCCACTTTGCTTCACATGAAGCTAACAAGTATTGGAGGAATTCGACGACGAAACATCCTCTCCTTCAAAAAGCCACCAAAATTGTTGGTGCTGCTGATCAATATCCCTCATGTCACGACTCCCTACCGCTCTACTGAACCGGAGACGCTCCGCACTGCCGTGTGCGACGTCTCTGTCGTAGTTGAGTCGCCTGTCTGCAGCTGTTCGAGCGACGTGGAAGATTAGCGGCACCGCCAATCTGTCCTGGATCAGACCTTTACTATCTAAGTAGAGGAACGCTTCTGGAGGAATAAAGCCGTCAAAGCGAACTCTTTCGTGATACATATAATTAGGGTAGTAAGCCCCGGAGATCAGGTTGTTCGATGAGGTCATTGCTCTTGCAATGTGCCTTCGAGTCAACTTAATAACAAAATTGTCTACTCTTATTAGGTTCGCCCTATTGTATAAGACCTCATTACGATAGAATTTTATGTACTCAGATTCTGGCGTTCTGTATAAGCGAAGACAAGCCCTAAGGCAAGCCCTCTCAAACACCCGAATCTTTTCCAATAAACTTGCTCTCACGTTGAACCACACGGGACATCCAAACACAAGCATAGGCCGGATAAGGGCCATGTAGCAGATCACCTTCACCCTCGCATCGAATTGGCTGTTGTAAAACAGTCTCCTTGTAAGGGCAAAAGCACCTCTGGCTCTGGCCAGAGCAACATCTATATGTTTGTTAAAATACAGATATTGATCTAGCCAGATCCCAAGGTATCTGACTACATTTCGACAAGCAAGTGGCTGTCCATGTTGTCCGACGGTAGAGAACTTCCGCCAATTCTTTCTGGTATCCCTAGAGGCCCCAGACAAAGGCGTCCTAAACAGAATGGTTTCCGACTTCTGAAAGTTGATTTTCAACTTCCAGTCATCGCAATATTGTTTAATTTTGTCGAAGTCACGTTGCAAAAGTGTATTAATGACCTCAATCTTTGGACCTGATCTGTACGCAATTAAGTCGTCTGCGTACGCTATGGCATGGTGAAGTGAACCTATCAGATCGCTTGTGTAAATGTTGAATAGGATCGGCGAATTTACCGCACCTTGTTGCAGACCGTTTTTAATGTTAAATATTCCAGCGGAAGTCACATCGCCATTCTTCACGATGAACTGTCTACTGGAGAGCATATAAAAAAGAATATACAGCAGTGGTTTACTAATGCCCAACCTGTCCAGCTTGAAGAAGAGTCCCTCTAACCATACGGTGTCGAAGGCCTTCTCCAAGTCAATCAGGCAGGCACCAGTGCACTGTTTCTTGCCTTTGTTCCATTGGATATCAGAAACCAGTTTAGACGCGGCATGAATGATATCATGCCCCGCCTTGAAACCGAATTGATTATCCGGAACTATATGTTTGTCCTCAACCCACTTAGTCAGGACTCTATTGATTACCTTCTCGAAAATCTTACTGATGTTTGGAAGAAGACTGATCGAGCGGAGATTCGCCTCTTTATCCCTTTTAGTGATGGGATGTACCACCGCAGTTTTCCAATGCGCTGGATAATGTGCATTATTCATTGCATTATTAAACAGTGTGGTATAAATGTCCACCGCTTCTAGTGGGAGATGTCGAAGCACAATGTTCGGTATTTCATCGGTTCCCACTGATTTCTTACTTCTAAGTGATTCGAAGATCGTTTGGAGCTCTTCCTTCGAAATGAACGGTGGTAATACCGTTTCGTTGGTGATGACATTATTTGCCATATTCTCGCCACTGAACTGGGTGAAACCCGAGCTCTCGAATCGCCAATTCGCAATTTCATTTCGAAGGCAGGAATTGTGCACAAGGACTCGTCTCTCCAGGTCGTGGTTCGGGCCAATGATGTCATTCGTCTTGTACACTTCCTGGAAAGTTGCTCCTATAGCCTCTACCTTCTCCTGCGGATCCTCGATCACAAAGAAGTTGTCATCATCAACTGCCTCATTTGGATCGATACCTGCTGTTACAAGTATTTGTTCGTTGTTCGTCGTTCGGGCGATTTTGAGACATGGAAGGTCGTTCTGATTATTTCTCCGAAATATTTTATTTATTTGCGGGAACATATTCGGGTTGCTGGTGTTTACAGCTCGAATTTTATTGTTCCAATACAAACTTACAGAATTTCTGTAATTTTCCTTTATTAATGTTTGGAGGTTTTTAATCGACGACTTCAATGTCATGATCTCCGGGTTATGTCTGTCAGTAAACTGTCTGTATAAGGTTTTTAGCCTTGACAGCAGTCTACTTTTATGTGGGTGCAGTGCGTCAATAGTTGCGTTGCGAAATAAGTCTTCGTTGTCAGTGTGTTGATACCGTGGTATCGTTTTGTCCATAGTTCGTTTGATTGTCTCGTCCATTAGTCTTAGATACCTGTTAATCTCCTCGTTTGACAGATTTCTGTTGGACGATGGGTAGAGCGAATTCGAGGAGAGTGCTCTCGTCAGTATTCTTGAGAAGTGTGTCCAACGCACCCTACTATAGTTGTAGGAATACCTTTGAACAAACTCTTCCAATTCCGCAGTTTCGTTGGGAACAGTTATTTCGGTGCTGAGACCGCAATGGTCACTGTCATACACGAAAGTTCGTAGACAGTTTGTAGTTTGTTGGTTAGTGCACGTCAGTTGTATTCGTGAGTCGAACAGCAGGAGATCCAAATAGGACCCGTGTCTGGGAAACGACGGACTATCCGTCGCTTTGAGGCCGAGTCGATACATCACACTGTGCTGACCCCACCAATTGAATAGTAGGTTCCCTCTAGTATTTGGTATATTATTTCCCCAAACACTATGTTTGGCGTTGAAATCTCCGCCGATAATAAAATAGTTGTCTTCCAATTCCAGCCTCAGAAATCGAAAAAGTGTCTCGAGCTCTGAGATGAATAAGGTGGATTGAGTAGCCTTAGGTGCATAGACAGACACCATGTACAACCGCTTTCCACTACGGAGAGGGATGTACATGACGCATGCTTCCAGCACCCGAAACCTACGTACCACACGACTGTATATTCTTTTGAAACGCAGTCCCTTTCTTACAAAGATTGCAACACCTCCTCCTTGAATGGAATTGGGTCGGTTTCTTCGTAATATTTCATATCTTCTGTGCCTCATTTTGTGTCTTTTGTAAGCTTAGTTTCGCTAACCAAAAGCACATCAGGGGCTTGGTCTTTAAGCAACTTAAATAGTTCGGCTCGTCGTTCGAACCTAATCAGTGAATTCACATTCACTGCAAGGACCTTCAGGGTTTGCTCCGCCATGTACGTACCCATTACGACTGGAGGTGCGTTAGGCCCGGCAGCAGCGCGTATATTTGATCTCTTAGGAAATCCGCATTCGTACCGAGGTGGCGATCCGGATCAACATTGGCTGCTTGAAACGTTTGGACGTACCGGAGGAATGTCTTATTTCTATCGCAAAATGATCAACTTTCATGAGCCGGAGACCGCTAGATCCGATTTAGTATATGGGGATGAGGAAACCGTATGCTTGCTATAGTGATATTTCGTCCCGCCGTAAAGTCAATAAGCCTAAGTCCGTTACCAGACATGGTGTCGTATAGGGTGCGCTTACCAACTGCCCCACCAAAGATGTCCTTCTTTTCTATCCCGGCGTTAAAATCCATTCGTTCGATTTTAACATCATACTTCGGACATTGCTCATATGTCGTGTCGAGGAGCTCGTAGAAACATTCATTGGTGTCGTCATACTGATCTTCCGTAGGGGCATGAGCGCGTATTATCCTTACGTTAGCGAATTTAGTTTTGATGCGGATTGTCATAAGACGCTCACTCACGCGTCGAAACTTCTTACATAAGTCTGCCGCATATGGCAAATCTGTCTCCGAATAACCCGTTTTCTTTTCCTTGTAAGAATCACCACAGTATACGTGTACATCGCAGTTTTTCATCCTGGATTGCGATGATATCTACGTGATAGAAGTCAAGGACTTCTGCTATTTGTTCGGCCTGCACATGGCCTGTTAATGGTCCGAACATTTCATTCCAAAGGTCAACAATGAGCCCTGTGACGGCGTGGGCCAGAATAATGCTACTGGCCGGGCATGCTCCCGTGGTTCACCACTGGGAAGGTAAGGCAAGCACTTCTCTACGAACTAGAGCTGGACGAATCTAAGTTAAATGACTCTCAGCAGATTCTTCAATTGCCACGCAGCTCCGGGTCCCCCCGTTAAGATCACTGGCCTACGATTAAAGCTGGAGGCAACGAAAAAGTATTTCGTCTTCAGTTATAAATTGAATTGGATTAAGTGCATCTGATCAATAAAGTGGCACCACATACACTCGTCTCTGACTATCAAGATAATGCATACAATGCAGATTTCCAGCACCAGGAGCCCGTGCACGTCCTCCATATATGTGTTTATTGTAGCCAATGTATTCATTTTTGTGATCCTGGCTAAGCTTAGTTTCGCTTACTAAAAGCACACCGTTCTATCAAAACATAAACTCGGTACGAATATCAGTTCACGGACCTAATATCACTGTATCCAAGGCGCTGAAAGGGATCAAGAGCTTTCCTAATTGGGTCTATTTTTAAACCACCTTTTAGCTCAAATGTTGCCTAACAATTGACATAGTCACTGTTCACTTCGTTTACCGATTAGGGGTGCCATTAGGATATCTCTTACAGTATGGCCCGAAGAAAAGCAATCAATTTATTAGATTTTTTTTTTTTTTTTGTTAACTTACAAATTAATTTACTTAAATTTAGTTTGTAATCTATTTTCTTAAGTTTTTACCTTTTCTTCGATAATTATGTTATAAAAAAGTAGTAACTATCAATTTATCATCTCTACTGTGGAGACTACCCAAATACTAGTAGCATCTCAATACAAAATGTTGAAGGACTTTTCCAATTTAGTGGATAGAAGATATGGGGAGATTAGAATTCGTAAGATGTTGATATACACTAAGACGCAAAAAAAGTTAAACCGAAAATTTTGAGTTTGACCTGCTGTGTTTACTGTGGTGTTGAAAGGCTGGAGATATCTCGTTTTTATTCGTATCAGGTAGGTCAATCTGAAGTGGTTTAACGACAAGAACAGAATCAACGCGAGGGTCGTGTTATTCTAGGAGAAAAAAAATCGTTAATATCACGATTATAACCCTTTAAAAAGGCTGTTTGGTTTAAAAGATTTAACATTACTTTGTTGGTTTTATGAGGGTGCTTTAATTGTTAAAATAAAAAAAAAGAAAGATGTTTTCCCTTTTCAGTAATGTGTGTGGTCGCCTTTAATGTTCGCAAGGGATTTAACCCTGTTTGGCATTGAATCGTAAAGGCTGGTGATAGGGCTTGTGTCAATTTCTTCTTACATACAATTTTCTGGGATTTTTATTTTTGAGCTTTACACCCATTCAATGCTAAACGTGCTCAATAGGATTAATGTCAGGGCTGTTTCCGGACCAATGGGCTGAATTTATCTCCAGTTCTTCTTTGTAACTTTGAACCTGAGAAAGGAAGTAGTTAAAATCGATTAAAAAAACACCATAAAGATTGATAAAATTACCAAGATAATAGTGGGCAATTCATTGTTTATTTACGGTCTTAGAAAGATGGCAAAAAGGCGGAATCGTAATGAAACAGGACAGACGCGTGGTACTGGTTTACTTCCTCTGTAGTTGGAACCACTCTATTTTCTCTAACCACTTTGTACTTTAAAACATTTATGGATCCAAGGGTTCTAAATCCACCGGCAGTTATCATCTCCCGAACCAAGACACCCTTAAACTTTTTCGGACGAGCTGCAACACATTCTTCCTTCAACCGTTCTCCAGGTTGACGTCGAACTGTGATTTTTCCATCTGAAAATTACAGCTTGAATTTGGACTCATTTGAGTAGATGATCTTTCGCCAGTCGGGTCCAATTCTGCCCAGATGGCTTTTCTTAATTCTTGGCTTCGTTAAATCGTCTTTGACCTGTTGTCACAGAAATGTCTATGCCGGTGGTTTTCACAAAATCTCTCCTTGCTTGTGGTGCAGTAACGAACTGGTACCTCATCGTAGTAGTACATCTTTTTCGACCGCTTCCACTTTTCCACTCGAAAACACTATTTTCTTGGTGTTTTTTTAAAAAAAAATCTTCTTATCGTCGACTCGTTGAATCCTAATCGATGAGAAATTCCTCTCATTGATTCACCTTCCTCCTCAAAAGCAAGGATTTGACCGTTTTGAAATTTTGTTAAGTGCCTTCTGTTCATCGCCCACTTCTCACTTCACAGTTAAAAAACGATTAAAAAATCATGGTGACTTCGAACACAAGGAAACCTCGTATAAAAATAACTATTTACTAAGAATCGCAATTACTCGATAATGAAAGGGTTTTTCCCGATCAATACAAAACAGGATAAAGTCAAAATTTTTGGTTTAATTGCGTACGGCTTTTTTTTGCATCTTAGTGCAGTATGTCCAGCTCGGAAACCTACTTGTTCAGTATCGAGAGGTAAGTTTAGACGTTCCCTTGCTCTAAAACTATGTAGATTTGCTACTATCTTCGCTAGAGCAGGAAAAAAGTTTCTACATTGTTACAGATTGTCTTCCTTTAATAGCTTGATGATTACCCACCCTTCTTTTTTATTTCTCCTGAAATCAGTCGTTTTTCAAAGATCCTTCCTTTATCCATATTCGATGCAATTTAGAAAATCTCAGCGGAAACGCCACCAATACCAGCAGTTTTGTTCTTCTTAAGGAATGTGACAGTCATTGCTGTGTCTGAGATCCATGGCTTTATCGGAGAATCGAAGTTT
This sequence comes from Volucella zonaria, assembly GCA_963966105.1. Classification (NCBI taxonomy): domain Eukaryota; kingdom Metazoa; phylum Arthropoda; class Insecta; order Diptera; family Syrphidae; genus Volucella; species Volucella zonaria. The sequence continues at coordinate 123,601,560 of OZ014531.1, read as the reverse complement.
GTCCAATTTTCCTAAAAGGATTTTAGCTACTTCCATTCTGTAGATCACGGACAGTAGTGTTGATTTAGGCATACAAGGTTAAGATTCAACAGTGCTCCTTGAAAGGGTGTGCTCCAAATAGTTTAATTTTCTCCCAAGCACAGTCAACAATGGCTGTCCTTATTGAAACAATTCTGGTTGCTAGTACTAAATAGCATGTAACTTAACGGACAGCCCTGTGGGACGTCACTAACGAAAATGGATTTCTCGATCAATCAGTTTGTGTTGCATACATATGTGTGTTGACTAAATTAAGAAAATTGATAATTTTAGACTGACGCGAGGCACACATTCCGAGCGTCCAATATAGGCTCGGGCCACTACAAAGTTTCTGCCTAGGTACGTCCATAGATTTCACAACAACTGCTACTGCAACAAATCGTGAAACCCTTTGCCTATCTCATATCCCTCAATCTCTTTCAAGACCAATAAAACCTAAAATAAGTGCTGAAGTACAGTGGCCTTGATGCTAAGACACTGTCAGAAAGCCCGCAGCTGAAGTGCTGGGTTTCACTCGACCACATGGACTCCTTGTTAAATGAAGTATGCAGATAAGCACAAATATCAGCTTACCAACAGAAAAAAGAAAGAATATGAGATGCAAGTGATCAAGGGAAAGTAGATAGGCAGAGAGCATACGTCAACGCATTTCCATGATTTGGCCGAAGAAGTACGAGTATGCCAGGTAAGCAAGCCCAATATCGTTTGCCAACAATAGAGAAATCAGCCTCCTCAACATCGGATACAAAATCTTGTTGGCCATTCAGTTCTGCTTTAGAATCGGTAGCTCCACAATTGACCAAGGAACCACCGTACGGCAGATCTTAGGAAAAGCTCAAGAAATCCAGATGGATGCTCATCATATTTTTATTTGTTCCCCCTATGACAGCATCTATAGAGACGAGATATGTATACAGATCCATGTCCAGTTTTAACATCTCTGACAATGGAGTACGCTGGATGTTCTGTAAAGGTCGGCAGCAATCTCGAGGAGACCTTTGATGTCAAAATGATGTCACGTTTTCCAAAAGGCTGTGCAACTATTGTACTTGCACACGCTGATGGCATTGTACAGAACTAGACGATCTGGAGTTCATTCTTCATTCGCTCAAGCCATTTAAATCTACAGGAGTAGATGGAATTCGTAACCTCTACCTGAAGCATCTACCTAAAGCTGGTATTAAATTTATTCTACTGCTGTTTAATAGTTGCATTCAAATTGGCTATTTTCCTAATGCGTGGAAATTAGCCAAGATCATACCTATTTTGAAGCCGGGTAAAGATCCTGGTCTGCCTTGCAATTACAGACCAATCAGCCTACTCAGTGCAATAAGTAAGTGCTTCGAAAAAATAATTAAAAATGAGCTCATGACACACTTAAATACAAATAATATCCTCCCCGCCGAACAGTTTGGGTTCAGACCTCATCATTCCTGTCAAGACGAAGCTTTCAAGTCTTCATAAATAATTGTTATTCGGACTCTACTTCAATAAGCGCTGGAGTCCCACAAGGCTCAGTCCTAGGTCCTCTCCTGTACAATATATACACCTCTGATTTTCCCCGATTTCCTTATGTTGAGTCAGCTATCTTTGCTGATGATACTTGTATCTTTTCAACGGACGCGTTTGCTTTCAATATTGAAAACAGATTGCAGTCCGCTTTAGACTCAATCGCTTAGTACTGTGATGACTGGAAGCTTAAAATAAATGCTGCCAAGACGCAAGCTGTCTTTTTCACTAGAAAAAGAAAGCCTTGCTTCTTACCAAGCAATAACCCAACCATTTGCGGGGTACAAGCCGAGTGGAAAACGACTGCGAAATACCTTGGAGTATACCTTGACAAATCTCTCACGTTTGGACAACATATCAAAGAAGTAGTAAATAAAATGAATTTAACAGTCAAAATTCTCTACCCCTTCATTAACCGCAAATCTAAAATGAGCAATGAAAATAAAATAATTATTTTCAAATCAATATTTCAAGCCATTCTCTTCTATGGTTCACCTGTGTGGGGTAAATGTGCCAAAAGCCATATCCTGAAGCTGCAGAGAAGCCAGAATAAGGTGTTAAAAATGATTCTGAATGTACCTTGGCATTTCTCTACAGAACGATTACATCAAAAAGTCAAAATAGATAAAGTTTCCCCAAGAATTAACAAACTATTAAACCAGTACAACTTAAGATGCAGTATGTCAGACAATCCTTTGATTTCCCAGTTAGTGGAAATCACCAGTTAGTTTAGAATTTTACCGCTATTGACCAGATCAGATGAGAAAGTTAACGCTTTCTTTTACTGCTCATCATGTTAAATTTCCATAGTTATTATTTATACGAGGGCGGGTCAATAAGTCAATAAGTTTTTGAATTTCTGACCTCTTTACTGAAACAGCAACACTGCTCCTGTCAACAGGCATTTGTCAGTTGACTCCTGTCAAAATTTAAACTTGCTGCGTCAGTTAGTTTGTGTTTGACAGCTATTTTTATCAGACTACTCACTAATTTGAGGAGAAAATGGAAAAAAGTGAATTTCGTGTGCTTATTAAGCATTATTTCTTGCGAAAAAAAACCATTACCGAGACCAAGGCTAAGCTTGATAAATACTGCACCATCGATTTCAATGGTAAAAAAGTGGTTTACTGAATTTCGTTGTGGCCGTACAAGCACTGAAGATGCCGAACCTCCTGGACGCCCAGTTGAGGTCTCTACACCCGAAACAATCGAAAAAATTCACGATATGGTGTTGGCCGACCGAAGATTGAAAGTGCGAGAGATTGTGGAAGCCGTAGGGATCTCGCATGGCTCAGTGGTTTCAATTTTGAATGATCACTTGGGCATGAGAAAGCTTTCCGCAAGATGGGTGCCGCGTTTGCTCACAGTCGACCACAAACGCAATCGTGTAACAACTTCACAGGAAGGTTTGGCGTTGTTTAATCGCAATATGGAGGAGTTTTTGCGCCGTTTTGTAACCGTGGACGAAACATGGATCCATCACAACACACCAGAGAACAAACAACAGTCAAAACAGTGGGTTTCTAAGGGTGAATCGGCGCCAAAGAAGGCCAAGGTGGGTTTGTCAGCCAATAAAGTTATGGCGACAGTTTTTTGGGATGCACGCGGGATAATCCACATTGACTACCTTCAAAAGGGAAGAACAATCAATGGGGAATATTATGCCAACTTATTGGACCGATTCAATGACGATTTGAAAAAAAAAAACGACCTCATTTGGCCAAGAAAAAAGTTCTTTTCCATCAAGACAATGCAAGGGTGCACACATGTGCAGTTGCCATGGCAAAAATCCATGAATTGGGCTATGAATTGCTCCCTCATCCACCCTATTCTCCAGATTTGGCTCCGAGCGACTACTTCTTGTTCCCAAACCTGAAGAAATGGCTTGGTGGAAAAAGATTTGACTCCAATGATGAAGTCATCTCGCAAACAAAGGCCTATTTTGAGGACCTCGACAAATCATTTTTTTTGGAAGGGATAAAAAAATTGGAGAAACGTTGGACAAAGTGTATAGAGCTCAAGGGAGACTACGTTGAAAAATAAAATTATTTTTTTATCAAAAAATCTGTTTTAATCCAAAAGTCACGGACTTATTGACCCGCCGTCTTATCTTTAATTTTTGCCAACCGTTGATATTTATTTATTGTTTGTTACTTTGATGAATTATTTATTTATTTTCCTTTTGTTATTTATTAATTACTGTTAATTACTTGTTATTTGTTATTTATTATTTATTATTTATTATATATTTATTTATTTGTTTATTTATTCCAATTTAATTAATTATTAACTATATATTTCCTAGTAACTAATTATTTGATATTATTGATTAATTATTATTTATTGTAGTATTTACTACTTGCTTTCTGTTAATAATTCGTATTTGAATGCTCTGCCATTTATCTCATTTGTTCTTCTTCTAAAACACTTCCCCTTCTCTCTGCCTTAATTATAACATTTATTGTTATTATTCTTGTGAAGGTTTTTCTTGTAGCTTTTCCTTCGCACTTAATTTTTAACTGTGATATATTGTAATAATTTGTAAGTTTTATTTAATTTTCAGTAGTAAGGCAACACAGCAAATCTCTGTAAATTGTGCAATAGTTACAAAACATGTATAACAAATTTGTGCTATATAAAATAAAATAAATAAATAAATATAAATAACCGGCATGAAAGATGGCGCGCCCGTGCGCTTCAATCTATTGTTATTGCATTCCGGCAGACTGGTGTATCTCTCATATGAACGCGAGTTAATTCGCTTAGTCGATTTATTGTACTTGTTACAGCGGCTGTTTTCTATTGGGTCTACAAGTAAGTTTCCAGCGTTTGTCAGAGATGGCGCCACCAGTGGATCCCGGGCAGAAATGTCAGACCCCATGTGTTTTATTTGTAGGTTTTGTATCTGTCAACAACTTTGCAGCGTTATATTTGAGCAGTTCTATCGGTGTCGTACATTTTATCGAGCAAAATCATGGCAAGTTTCCAGCCAAATAAACGTCATTTGCGGGAAGCGCTGCTTTTATTCTTTAATATGAAGAAAAGTGCGGCTGAGGCCTATCGTTTGCTTTCGGAAACCTATGGGGCTGAATGTATTTGTGAATCGACGTGCCGCGAGTGGTTCAAACGGTTCAAAAGTGGTGATTTTGGAGTTGAAGGCAAAGATCGCCCCGGAAAGCCGAAAAGTTTTGAAGGAGAGGAATTGGACGCTTTACTGGATGAGGATCCGTGTCAGATTCAAAAAGAACTTGCTGCATCATTGGGCGTCACGCAACAAGCCGTTTCCCTGCGCCTAAAAGCACTGGGATTCATTCAAAAGGTTGGAAACTGGGTGCCATACGAATTGAAGCCAAGAGACGTCGAACGGCGATTTTGCATGTCCGAAATGTTACTTCAGCTGTATAAAAATAAATCATTTTTGCATCGTATTGTCACTGGTGATGGGAAATGGATTTATTATGATAATCCTAAAAGCAGAAAATCGTATACAAAGCCCGGCGAGGCCGCCCAATCGACGCCGAAACGAAATATTCACGTGAATAAGGTCATGCTCTGCATATGGTGGGATCAAAAGGGTGTCGTATACTACGAACTACTTCCGAGTGGTGAAACCATCAAAGGACTATTATATCGAACCCAACTAATTCGTTTGAAGCGGGCATTAAAAGAAAAACGGCCAGAATATGAGACCAGGCATGAGTCCGTCATTTTTCATCACGACAACGCTCGGCCACATGTTGCGGTTTCGGTGAAAAACTATTTGGAAAATAGTGGATGGGAAATTCTGCCTCACCCGCCTTACAGTCTAGACTTGGCACCATCTGACTACCACTTGTTTCGTTCGATGCAGAACGCTCTTACGGGAATACGCTTCAGCTCAGTAGAGGAAATCAAAAATTGGCTCTATACGTTCTTGGGCTCGAAAGACGAGAAACTTTTTTGGTCCGGAATTCATAAATTGCCAGAAAGATTTGGGAAAGTTGTAGCTTCCGATAGACGATACTTTGAATAAAGCATTGTAACTATGTTTTCATAATGAAACTTCAAATTTTGGAAAAAACGCTGGAAACTTACTTGTAGACCCAATATAATGGCGTTGATGTATGACATTGCATTCTGTTTGACGTTTCATAAACACTATTATAATTGAATAGCCGTTCATATGTTTTTCCACGCCTATTTTTAAAAATGCGAATGTCATTCTCATTGCCACACATAAATCCTTCAAAAGTATGTTATTTCAAGTGAATATTGTGTCTTCTACAAAAAGTCTGTCGGCTCTTAGAACAATTTTCTTCTCTGGGTTTCCCTCTCGCAGTGTTTTCACAATCCGTGCTAGCTTAGCCCTTCTTCTACGCATATTGTATGGAAGATCCTTATAAATGTGAACTTTCGTTTCCTTATGTCTCGAAGTAGTACGGATAATATCCCAAGCGGAAATTTTGCTTCTTATTCTGACTACCACAGTACGTGGATCTCGATTTGGTACACTGCAAGCAGATTTGATGTCATTCGCATTGGATTCGCCGAGTAATGCAGCACAGATGCACTTTGGAGACTTTATATACAAATATTAGACTAGTATGGCCCCGAAACATGGAGCTTAGCGAATGCGGATAACTCAACAAAGGCGTTTAGAATGCAAGGTTTCTGGTTCTCCTTACGTTGACTTGTTCAAGAAAAGCAAGTATGAATGCCTTTTAAGGGCGAGAACAAGATCGAATGGATATTAACGTTCCCGCCCGAATAGTTTTCGATTCGAGTGACAACACAGTAGAGGAAGACCGCGCTTTCACCTTAGATACGAAGGTGACTGACCTCGACCATAACAGATAGTTGGCCAAATTGGGCTAACTGGAGAGGTTTATTGATTGAAGTCAAAGACCACTCTAGACCTTAGCACCATGAATACATGCGCATAGTCATTTATTTAGTTCGCTGTCAATAACTTAGGAACTTGATCTAGTCATCGCACCATGCACGAGTACTATCTGGTTTCTCGATAATCGTGACTCAGTTTGTATCTAATCATTTTGCGGTTGCGTTTTCATAATTATAAACTTAATCAGCAACTCCAAGTGGTTTTGCAGGCAAGGCGAACTTCATTGAATCACATCGGCTGCAACGAAAAACGTGGGAACTTTTTAGTTCCAATATCTCTCAAAACCTTTGTTAAGGCTGAAGATGTTAAGGCTGAAGATTTATATTTTTAAATGACATACTTAATACAGCTCATCATTTTAATAAATCGCATTAAAAAAAAATAAATTCATACGGCTTTACATACGGGTACGAGTATGTATAGTATATCTCTTCCGGTTCGTTTTTAATGAAGCGAATAAACTTAAACGTGGTTAGAATTCGTTTCAACAGATGGTCCATTCAATTGATTGACATTTAATCGCTTTTTGTCTCTTAAATTGAGAAGTGATTCAGTTTGAGTCCATTGACTTCCAGAATCCAAAAGGCAAATGCAAAAAAAAAAAAAAAAAAAAAGGAATTCGTTTATACAAATGAGTTAATCCCCCGCAAGTTACTTCAGGACCGAGGAGCCATAATATCTGTCAAGGATTGCAATGAATCATGTCTTGGTCGGGTCAATTTATGTGCACATATTCAGTGCCCAGACTCCAGCAAATCGCACATGACACTTTCTTGCCTTGACTCTTCTCTGTATCCCAAGATGAATTGAATTTATGAACCAAGAATCGTTCTCCTTAGTTAATTGCACACTGAGATCCTGTTTTGCAATTCTACAATTTGCGCCTTATTCTTCCTTAGCTCTAGCATCTATGCCTTCTATTCATATGTGTATCTGTAGTTTCTGGTGCAGTTTGAGTCTACCGGTTTTTGTGTATCTTCCTATAGGGATATCCACACATGAAGGAGTGTATATCGATGCAGATGGTACTAGTAGATTAGCGCAATTCTCCTCTGCAATGCATGCGTTTTAGTATGGTGGAACCAATTTTTCGCGTTCGTGGTTGAAAAAATTCTATAAATAGAGCCGGGGTTATGTTCCATGGAATGTTGAATTTCCTGAAACCAGAAATGCACTGAAAATAAATACTTGGTGAATTTTAAACAGATTTCCAGAGATGGGGATTCCGTTCCTGTGGAAGCTCTAATAGCTCTGAACATTTTCATGAAGTTCTCTGAGTAATGCCATTTAATTTCGATATGGACTCTTGTGGTTGTGTAATGTAATTTACTTGTAAGTGAATCTATAAATATTTGGGCCGCACTAAGCCAAACAACAACCACAGTGTGTGGACAAGGATATGGAAGCTGGGATAAAAATTTTGCTCGATGTAAATATTCAGAAGGCCGAACACTGGTTAAAATGGAATGTCTAACAGATTCCATCAAAAAAGGCGTCACAGAGTGTGTTACAGAAAGCAACCGAGCTAATGACTCAACATTTGAGGTTGAATCGAACTATGGTATGTATTTGCAGAGTTTTGAATCAACGACTAGAATATCAACTTCATCTGTCCTAATTGAATGTATAAAGTTGATCTAAACCGTACAAATTGGTTAATTTCATTGCGACTTTGAAACCGTTAAATCGACAATAGGCCTAATGTTCACTTCCTGGCAAATGTTGAAGAACGCTGGCGACTTTGAAGCCTGAGCTTACCATCTCAGGCACATCGTGGGATAAAATTTAGCATTAAACTCGAAAACTTATTATGAATCCTTTATTAAGCAACGTGGAGTGAACATATCTTCACGAAGTAACTAAAGGCTCTTTCATTAAGCGCCTCCTATTTTTAAATTTAAATAAAACAAAGTGTGTGTGAGATATCATCGAAATTTTTTATTCGTTTGAAAGGGCTATCGATGCCATTATTATCTGGGTGGCGCGCATCCGAAATGTCCAATTTTCCATGACTCTGGCGCATAAAACAGGCTGAATTTGACCGATGGCATGGGTTATGTTGGCTTTGAGGGCCGCTGAGGTTTGTGACTTATTCGCATAGACCTGCGACTTCAGAAAACCGCACAAGAAAAAGTCTAACTGGGTCAAATTGCACGATATCGGTGGCCAGTTCACATGTCCTCGAATCGCTCGTGCAGAATTTCCAATGTTGTGTGGCACGTAGCGCCCTCATGTTGAAGAAACATGCCGTTGGTGTATATATCATCCAATTCAGGCCAAAAGAAGTTGGTAATCATCGACCTATAGAGCCCGCCGTTAACGGTGATGGCCTGGCCAACGTCGTTCTCAAAGAAATATGGACCGATGACGCCACCAGCCCAAAATCCACACCAAACAGTGACTTCTTAGGGATGCATTGGACCCTCTTGGATCTCATGTGGATTGGTATCATTCCAAATTCGACAATTTTGTTTGTTGGCGTACCCATTCATCCAGAAATGGGTTTCATCGCTGAAGATTCCTTTTCGATGAAAATTAGGGTCAGTTTCAAACTGCTCAAGAGCCCATTCAGCGAACACACGTCGTTGTCTATGGCCGTTTACATTGAGCTCCTGGGTCAGTTGAATTCTGTACGGTGTAGGCCCAAGTCACGACGCAAAATTCGCCAAGAGGTGGCCTCAGACTCTCCTGCACACTCTCACAGATAACGGCAATATTTTCGGCATATCTCACGCTTCGTCGACGTACGGGTGTTGGTTTATCGTTTACTGAACCAATGGACTCAAATTTATCCACCACACTGCGAATAGTCCTCTCGGTAGGACGATTATGGCGACTGTAAAATGGGCGAAGCGCGTGGAACGTTGTCCGAACAGAACATCCATTTTGATAAAACAAACTGGGTAAATGACAGCCAATTTGACAGATGTTTCGTAGCTTCAACAATATGGCCGCTATCAACTATCAAAGTTCGGAAGTCCCTATTGGAAGACCCTGTATAAACTTATGCACTACTATAATTGTTTAGCATGCAGGCGTCAATAGTTTCTATTTGTCCATGCTATGATTGGTATACACCGCCTAAGTACATGTGTACTGTCACCTGTTCCAAAAATGTCGTTTTTGAAGTGAGGCCAACTGGAAGTCATTACGTCGAATTCCAGTAATCTCCTGGTCTTAGGTTCGTCTTAATACCTGGAGTCAAATCCCAGGACCAAGATCGTACCATGTAAACGTTGAATCCATCGGTACACAGAGAGCGAAGGCGAATATTAGGTGATTATTGAGACAGTAGACTACGTCAGACCATTACGGACGAAAAGAGAAGAGAATATAAACACTGCTAACGGTGCAAGAATAAGTAAATTCGAGACAACGCAGCCATCTTCTGCTGCAATTTTTCAGTCTTCCTCAGAAAATGAATAACCGTTTCAGCGATAAAGTGCCTACAGTACTGGCAGTCACCACATTGTCTGCACTTGAGCCCAGACGTTAGATCGATTGAGAGCGTTAAGCAGTGAGTCAACCAATATGCGCCAAAGTAATGAAGAACAGATACTGTCTTGCTTCCCTGCTATCACATATTGGCCGCGGTCAGCATCCCCAATCAGGGTCCTATTCACCAACGTTGCTCTTATCCATAAAAGAAGTCAATCGTCTTCGCCATGTTACCTAGACGAGTTACGAGTACACATGCCTTCAGAATTTAAGCTTTCAAAGGCACTCCCAGTGTCGATGAAAATGTCCAGCGGGTACTCCATGTCGAGTGCAACTTCGCCTGTGAAAGACTATCGTGAACGTGCGCACATAAAGCTCACTCACATGAAGAAAGTCTAAGTCTGATGCTCATGGCGAGCTTGTAATCATCTTTTGCTATTTTCAATGCAAAGACTACTTTTGGTGAAAGGACATAGTAAAGGAAAACAGGATATTGAAAATAGTTAAGAATGGAAGAAGAAAGTAGTTGTTGCAATTACTTTATACTTTCTAAAGCGGCATTTCTGAATGATGTTTTAGCTCCAATTATTTGGTTTGTTGCTGTAGCAAGGGAGTTCTAAAGCCTAGTAGCGTGAATGAAGAAAAGTAGCGAGGAGTTCAAATAATTGAAGGAAGGAATTATAATATTTTGCGTTCTGCTAGATTGGGTGAATTGTATCTTATTAAGCAAATAGGTCGGACATCTTAAATCAAAAAATTGCTTGAAAGAGCAACCAAGAACCGATGTATGATATTGTGAAACGTGGTTATATACTTAACCATATCGTTGAGAGCAACAAGTAACTTATGTTGAGAGTCGGTCGGGCTTGCAGTAAACAATGGGAGCGTAATCGATTATAGACAAAAATAAGGCCTTAACAAGCTTAAGCTTCGTACCTATTGGAGTGAAATTGGATGAGGACCAAAGTGTACGTAGTCCAGCATAGATACGGCCAACGACGTAGTTCGTATGATCAATAGCTCAGAGTGAACTATTTATTTTGAATCCAATATTAGTAAACGTATCAATAAAAATAAGCTGTCCACTGTTCAGAAACACTGGTGGTATAAAGTCCTTGTCAACATGGTTTTTACTTATTAAGACAAGTTGAGATTTGGTAGGGCTTATATTCACTCCATTACATATTGGCCAATTATATATTTCTGACAGATCTGACGGTTTGATCCTCAATAAGCCCGATGGATCTGAAGAGATACACCTGGCAATAAGATTGGGCCAAGAATGGACTCCTGAGGTACTCCTGCAGTTAAAGGGCCGAATTCAAAAAAAAAAAAAAAATATTATGAACTACTCTTTGATGACGATCCACGGCAATGATCTACTGGAACCAAAAAATATCTTAAGCTTCTGACAGACTAGCTTATGATCGACATCGACGCTATCAAAAGCCTTAGAGAAGTCAAGCAAACACAAAATCATCAGAAAGTCCATATCATATTGAATCCCACGGATAACAGCCCGTGTTGATTGATGAAAGTGTAAATTTGGTTTGCCAAGGTCTTCTCCAAGACTTTTGACAGACACGGTAAGATGCTTATCGGTCGGAAATCAGGGTAGGCATCGGGTAGAATTATATGCAACAACAATGAGGCAATTAGTATTGCTATCGTTTACTTCTACCAGTAAATATTCAATGGCACTATCTTTATTTTTTTTTTTAATACTCGTACCTAATCTAAGACATGTAAACCTTTTACTAGTATAAATGGAACTAGTCCATTGTACTGAAGACTCCTCTTACTGGGTTACTCATCCGTCACCACAACCGGTTTCAAATATTAGCTACGTCAGGTTATATTACTTGGCTTACTTGCAGTTCCTGTGATAGGAGCTGGTATGATTTAGTTATATGTGGAGTGCGATTCATGCACGAAACAAGGTCCATCGCTTTCGACTCAGTGTATTTACAATAGATGCCATCAAATTGTTTGATTGTTTCCAGCCTGGATAATTTTGACTTTGACCAGTCTTCTGAATTTCGCTGAGTGTTTCAATCTATTTAGAAGTGTACCCTTTCAAAGTCTTGGCTTTGTCTAAGTCCACAACAAGAGAAGGGCCATCCTTGCTTTCCTGATCCGTCATCTCCTTATGAAAATATATTTTCCACATTTCAGTGTAAGGTCCGGGCTTTTGGGTACACATCCGTCGTTTCCCTTTTCAACCTTTGGTCGTTGTGCGCGGAAAGAGCCACCATTAAATATATTTCTAAGGTTGAAGTTTTCAGTGTTTTCGATTTACTTCATTACCTGAATCTCAATCAATTTTTATCAAACACACTCTATGATTGACTATTGAGAATGCTAGCTGCTCCGTCAAGGTTGGTAATGATTTAACCGAGACCTTTGCGGCCAAAAAAGGTTTTTGACAAGGTGACGCACTGTCATGTGAATTCTTTAGACACAATCTTTCAAAAGTCTATGCAACTACTAGCGTACGCCGATGATATCGACATACGAGTAATTGGGAGAACTCAACGAGAGTTGTCTGAAAAGTTTCCGAAAAATTATACAAGGCATTTTTTCGCAAAATTTTTTTTTTGTCTCCTTGTAACTCTACACACTTCGCCCAGCGATGCTCCCATCTCTCGAACCCGTCCAAATCGTACTTGGCGTTTTTCTCTGCAAAATAATTGTTCACGAAGGTGATTGCGTCCTCATTTGACGAAAATGTCTGTCCTCCAAGCGCAGTTTTTAGATGAGGGAACAAAAAGAAGTCGCTTGGAGCTAGATCTGGTGAATAAGGCGGATGGTCAAGCAGTTCAAACCGTAATTCATGGATTTTCGCCATGGCAACCGCTGAGGTGTGAGACGGCGCGTTGTCTTGGTGAAACAGGATTTTCCTTTTCTGCAAATGTGGCCGTTTTTCCGCCATGTCCGCCTTCAGCTTGGCAAGTAATGATGCGTAGTATGCCCCTGGAATGGTTTTTCCTTTTTGAAGATAATCGATTAAGATTTACTATCCCAAAAAACAGTCGCCATTACTTTTTCAGCCGAAAAGCCAGTTTTTGCTTTTTTAGGAGCCGGCTCGCCCTTTGCAGTCCACTGTTTTGACTGAATTTTTGTTTCGGGCGTATAATGGTGTATCCAAGTTTCATCTACAGTAATTAATCGGCGCCAAAACTCGGATTTATTGCGCCTAAACTGCGCCAACAGAGCGTTGGAAATGTTTATTCGAACACGTTTTTGGGCTAACGTAAGCAAACGCGGCACCCAACGCGCGGACAGCTTTCTCATGCCTAAATCTTGATTTAATATGTTACAAACACGTTCTTTGGACATTTTCACAACCTCTACTACCTGTCTCACTTTAATTCGGCGGTCGTCTAACACCATTTGGTGAACTTTAGCAATGTTATCGTCAGTGGTTGCAGTTTTTGGACGTCCCAAACGTTCCTCATCTCCCAAGCTCTTACGGCCACGTATAAATTCAGATGCCCAAAATTTCGCTGTGGTAAAAGAGTCCAACTCATTTTTGAAGAATTTAATAACAGCTCGATACTAAATTTTTTCCATTTTCACAAAAAACACTTAGATCGACTCACTCAAACGACTGTCAACTAAAAAGTGCACGTCGAAAATGACTGAAACTTCGGTAAGTAACTTTCAAAACATGCACAACTAGCATTCACTAGCTTTTACGTTGCGGTCGGAAACTTTTCAGACAACCCTCGTATATGCTGTCAACATCAACGAATTGAAGAGAATGCCATATTTCTATTTCCAGGTAATAAGGGACTTTGTCTACCTTGGCTCTGCTATGAATTCTGCCACCAGCATCTCAGCAGAAATAAAACGAGGAATCTCTCTTGCCAATCACTGTTTCTTCGGCAATTGAGTAGTAAGGCCATACTCGAAAAATGAAGGAGACTCTGTATAAGATCATGATCATCGCAGTTCTACTTTATGGCGCTGAAGCATGGATCATATCCTCGGTCGTTTCGAGAGTCAGACTCTTCGTAAGATATTCGGAACCGTTTGCGTTGACGGGCTTTGGAGGATGAGATTCAACGACGAACAATACGAGCTGTACAGTGAAATCGACTTAGTTAGAAAACTGGGCATTAGTCGCCTGAGAGCGAACATGTAGAGCGAAGGGACATCGATGCTCCGGCCACATAGTCTTCGAATCTAGCCCGGAGGGACAACGCAGTAAAGGAAGACCTCACCTTAGGTGGCGCGCACAAATAGAAGGGCACCTCTACCGACTTGGAGTGCGCAACTTGAGGCCGTTAGCTAAAGACCAGACTATTTGGAGAGGCTTAATAGTTGTGGCCCAGGGTCACCCAAAACTGTAGTGTCACCTAAGTAAGTGAGTCGGTGCTCTATGAAACTGATGGGCCCGAAATATATTGACCCTTCACTGTACTCCTTGTTTTCTTAGCCAAGCTCTCTATTCAAACTGTAGTTTCAAATTGTGGTTGAAGTGGAACTTCAAGAAAATTCACTTAGCTACGAGTACAAAGAGTATTCCAGGACGGGGTTGGGATGCTTAAGTTGTCCCTCCATCCTTTGCGACCCTTCTCCACCCGTTTTCAAATCGGAAGAATATATTGCAATAGATGTCGGACTTGATTCAACAGTCACCCCGTTGGTTTGCAGATCGTGTGATCTATTAAGCCATTAAAGTATATGTAGATTCATCTGTTTGGTACAGAATACCCAACAGTACAACAGGACTATCATTTGTGATTGCTTACGTTCACCCTCATTCCGAAGAACCACTCTATCCTCTGAAATTCAGTCGGTGTGGATCAACCACAAATTGGGCAATCTCTTTGATACCACGAAGAAGTCTGTCATTGGTGCCTGCCGATGTTTTGAGCATGCTCAATTGTTCTACCGCTTGTCATGACATCCATATTTACGTCGCCACCAAAAATTGTCAATAAGAACAGGCGAACCAATGTTTTCGAACTGTTTGAGGGTAGCCTACACTTACTTCAGTGCGGTGCACTGGTCTGGACCTGGTTTTCCAAAGTTATGCTTAAAGATCGCAACTCTTTCTCCTAATCGTATTGACTGCGCCACTATAATTTCCACCCTAGGGCATCTACCATAGTCACCTTATCAGACATTTTTCTTCTATTATTAAATGTTGAAGCAACTATATAACGCGTACATATTTCAACCACCCTATGCTAACTCTATGTACGACATTGCCATCGAAATTTCTTTGGTTAAGAACAAGTCCTTTGTATTTAAATAGTTTATGCTTCGGCACGATGACTACTTCTGAATAGAAGCTAGGTATTATGTTAGCTTTTCGGTTTTGGAAGTCATGTAATGTAAATATTCGATCCGAGTATGACTGACTCGTAGGACGTTTTCTGTATCCAATCGGCGATCGGCGAAAAGTTCTTTCGGACTTTTCAATGTGCTGCTTCAATAAGTAACCTTGTGCTTCAAGGGACTTTCATCACTCCAATTTTAACTTGGAATTCTCCGGTTATTCCCGCTGTTCATGTGACTCTCGTTTTAACGCACATCTCGCGTGCCATTGTTATACATATAGTATAAGTACGTCTTGGGTGCATTTTGAAATCTTAGCGTCGTGCATATAAGATCTCTATCGAACGCTTTGTTTTTAAAATTGAAAAAAGCAAGATCTTTCGAAGCGTCCCGATGCTTCTCCCACTAACCTGCATTGACTGCTAATGAGTTTAATAATATTGCGTTGCTTTCTGTCTCTATGTATGTACTCTATCGTCTATTTTTATAGGATGCTACATTTGTTTCACCGACCGGCAGCTGTTTCAATTTTTCGTGTCGCATATGCCTTTATACAGTGGAACAATAAAACTCTCATCCCACTAGTTAGGCATTCAGTTATAATTTTATTAAACAATATCCTGAGTTACTTAATTTAGAGATCTACCGGTTCTCGCATGCGCTTCGAAGGGTATGAGTCCGGTCCGGATACAAGTTTTGGTTCATTGATTTCATAGCTTCGCTAATTTCGCCTTCCGTAGAACCTGTCGTATTCACTTTGTTACACCCGGGGGAATACTTCGTTTAGTAACGTGTTAAACGCTTTCCATCTATTGCAAATGTTGTTGTTCTCCGTAGGAAGCGTCTCTGCTCGTCTTCAATTCATTTCGGTGATTTAATCTCTTGAAATTTTTTCTTCGTTGTGCGATTTTAAAATATTGGAACACCTGTAAGTATAGCTACTCTTATTCCCAATTCAGTGCATCATTGCTTTTGCATATGCTTTAGCTACCCCTTTCTTGGTCCTTTTGGCATTGTTCGTTGCCTTACTCAGGACGCACTTAATCGGTCCCGCTATTCCCGCTGTTTTTAGTCCACGCTCGAAAAGCGTGTCTTTTATCCTTCACTGCGATTGTTCCACCATTCGTAATTTATGTGGAGTTGATCTTTTGGAACACCCAACAAAGTTGTTGAGTTACTCATGAAGTGCTCACCAATTCCTTGCCCGCTTTGTTCTTCCTCTTACTTTATGTCAAATTTTTTCGCTCACGACTGGCCTCTTTCCCTCTTTGAATTGTCCCAGTTTATTTTCGGGACCAATGCCGGTTTTTGTTGATTTTCTTTACGGAAAATTCTCTCAACAAAAGTCGGTCCCGCCAAGATCGCTTGGAGTCTTTTACTCACCGCGTGGTAATCTATTTAGGACTGGCGTCCACCGCTGCAATATGCATGATGATAATCAAGTGCCGCTCCTGCTTAATAAATAGAGTATTGAGCATAGTTCGATTTTGGAAAAGTTGAGTGTATCTTCTTCCGATGAGAGTCTTGTTTAGAAAGCGTTCCAAAACGTGTGTGTTTAATTTAAATCTGCTGTTTCGGCCTCTATTTCCGACATTTCCCCATTTGATTTCTTGAAAGCAAGACATTTAAGCTTCGATTTCCTGACATAAACAGTCTCCACTTATCCGAAAGGTCCACAGTTGAAGAGCAGCTTTGCTTTGTGGAGCAAATAACAACAACATCTAGTAGAGATCAAGCTCGAGAAAGTTTTCGTTGTGTTCCATGTGCAGTCGACCACCAGGGGTACACCAGCTTCAAAATAAAGCCAAGGCAAACAAGGTTTGACCTCATATGACGCCGAATTACGAGGGTTGGCCAAGAAGTACCCGACCTGACGCATAGATGGCGTCAGATATTTAAAAAGAATGACAATTGTAGAAAGTACCAACCTTGTTTAGTATTTGTACGGCAGCCATCAATGGTGAACGCTCTAAATGAATTTTTCAATATGGAAAAAATTGGTCATCGCTATGTGATACAATGCTTTCATTTGATAGGCATCAATCGAACCAACATCAACTGGACTCTAGACTGGGGGAGTCTGCTCCTTCGTTTACAACAATAAGATATTGGGTGGCAGAGTTTAAGCGAGGTCGTACGGGTTGCCAAGACGAACATGAGGTGAGTTCAATAGAAATGTTGAAAAAAATCCGCAAAATGCTATTGGATGACCGTCGATTGAAAGTGCGTGAACTACTAGCAGATATGGTAGGCATTTCAAAAAGCTCTGTACATCGCACATTGACTGAAAAAGTGGGCCTGAGAAAGCTGTGCGCAAGATCTGTGCCGCGACTACTCACAATGGAACTAAAACAGCGTCGTGAGGATGTTTCAATCGAGTATTTGGCGAAGTTTCACAGCACTAAAGCCAAGTTTTTGCGTCGATTCATAACCATGGATGAAACATGGGTCCATCACTTCACACCCGAGAGACGAAGGAACCCCCAAAACAATGGATTCAAAGGGGAGAATCGGCTCCAAGAAAGGCGAAGACAGTCCATCTTCAGGCAAGGTTATGGCGTCAGTTTTTTGGGATGCGCGTGGGATGATTTTCACTGATTATCTTCAGAAAGGAAAAACAATCAACGGCATGTACTATGCGAACTTATTGCAGCGTTTGAAAGACGAAATCAAGCAAAAACGGCCGCATTTGGCGAAGAAAAAAGTTTCGTTTCATCAAGACAATGCACCAGCTCAGACATCCGTCATCGCAATGGCCAAAATCAATGAGTTAAAGTTCGAATTACTTCCTCATGCACCCTATTCGCCAGACTTAGCGCCCTCTCGGATTATTTTCTATTTCCGAACTTGAAAAAATGCCTCGGTGGTAAAAGAGTTGCCAACAGTAAAGAGGTGACGTTTGCGGTTGATGGCTATTTTACCGAGTTTGACGATTCTCATTATAAACAGAGTATCGAAGCTATTGAACATCGCTGAAAAAAGTGATTGTTTGCGGGATCATTGCCGGAAGTTATTGGATTGTAACCAGACGACTGCCATGCGGAACAAGTCGATCACAAGGCGTACACCAGTTTCAAAATAAAGCCGAAGTAACCACGGTTTAACCGCATATCACGCCGATTTATCTTTATCTTGTTATCTTTGTGTTGCGCTGAATTAGCCATATCTTCTCGGAAAGGTCGACTGATTAACCCGTAGCACATCCCATGCTCCCTGAGTTAATGTAGTTAAAGCATGCAAGTCTCTGCAATAATTTAATTGATTTGGACAAATCTTTTGAGACAAGGAAGCTAGTTCTATACTGTGCAATACTGGAGTGAAAGATGGTCGCAGTGGTTGTCGCAGAGAAATTTTCTAAACCATTCGAGGTAGGGATATACGGTCGTTGTTAAATCAAAAAGTAATAAGCGGAATACTAAATTGTTATCAAACTTTCTAACACTTCCATCCATATGAAGGTTACCTGTGTCATCGAGTTTATACAGAAACGTGCCTTGTTGAAGTTAAACTAAAACATGAAGGAAATGGTGGAAGTACGTATGGTGCACATACTCGCACTTACTTCTGTCGGATTGAAGTTTCATCGATATCCGTTTACGACTACATTGTAAATCCACAAACTTGAATTTGAACGTGAAACCAATTTTCTTTCAACTTCGA
This sequence comes from Volucella zonaria, assembly GCA_963966105.1. NCBI lineage: Eukaryota > Metazoa > Arthropoda > Insecta > Diptera > Syrphidae > Volucella > Volucella zonaria. The sequence goes on along the minus strand of OZ014531.1, from coordinate 123,582,743 downwards.
TAAACCCACAACTTTTTGCGTCTTATCTGCTGCATACATGCCTACTCGTACTCACTGTCACTATTTTACTAATATGTAGTCCCACTTTGGTAGTCGCCTCCAGTGGAACGTGCTCTCTTATAGTTCCAAAGATCTAGTAAAAGTATCTTCTAATTATGATCTCAAATGAAAGTATGATTACCCTCGTTTCCAACAAGTGCATTGTACACTATCATTAATGACACTAATGACATTACCCAGCCCCCTACTCTACTCTGATGGACGGAAATCATTTTGGTACCATGCTGCATCGGCGGCCTCTAGAGACCTTAACAATTCGAGTTCCTAATTGGAACATCATCATTAGAGGGACCACGCATATTCAAACACAAAAGCCAAACTTCAAGTCATCAACATCACGACGCGACACGATACGATACGATCAACGTGATGTGTTAAATTTCCCAGAAATTTCTCACCGTGTATCTATTGTGTACGAGAAAGGCTGAGTACGAACGAGCGCTCATAGTTCTATAGTCAGTCGCATATCTCTTGGGTGAGTGCAACTTTTCCAAGTCGCATGTGTATCTTGATGTTTGTTTTTGAAATTTTCTTCTTCAATTTTTGTTTTGTATTCTCGTGTTCGTTCGTTGGTCAAACTTTTGAGCTGCTTCATGTTACAGATTCGTTATACCCCTGATTCTCCACACCTCTTTCTTGATATGATTCACCCTTCTCGTCTGTCCGTTGGATCGGTCTTACTTGGAGTATAATTTTCAATCTTATCAGAGAAATAAAAAAAAAACATGAAAAAAATGTCAAAGTACATATCGACATGTTGTTGTGTATCGCGTTCGCGAGTGCCCCATTAAAGTGAGCTGTGTTTTTAATTTGAAATTTCAAGATCGTAAATAAAAAGCTCTCTCTCTACGTGCGGCTTCGCTGTCTCTCTTTCTCCGCCGATTGTACGGATATGTATTGAGTATTTATCTTTTGGATAGTTCTCGTAGGCATGGTGCGTTCCAAATAGTTGGCATGGTGCAGCAGCACCTAAACGCTGAAGTTCGATGATGATCGACGATTTAACTCGCGCGTTGTATAAGAGAGATATAAGATAGTTTCGAGTGCTCAGACTTCGGAGACGGTTACCCGTTACCGTTACCTCCTGACCGCCCACCAAATGATTCACAGCTCTCACAAGTTAAAGAGAGCTGACTGACTGGTTCAACGACGACGCGAATAGAGGTGAGTTGACTCCAACAATACGAGTACGATGTTGGAGCTGCATTGCATGACCAGTTAAACGATTTCGCTTGCCTTTAGTAGGAATCCGCTCCGCAGTTGATTTGGTTTAGTGCGTGCTATGGTATAAGCGGCTTCAGCGGTCTTCTTAACAAAGTGCGTCTGCATCTGCATTGTAATTAGCTTTAGAGTTACTTACTAGCGTATGCGTTATTTTTTTGTTTTTTTTTTTTTTTGTTTGGGGTGTTGGTGCTGCAACGTCAATCGGAATCGGGTTTTCATGCGTCGTCTTCTTCCTATTTTCGCGTGTGCGTACGAGTATATGCGTATACATGTGATAAATTGATTAATGTCCGTCCGTTCTTGTGTTTTGGAGAAGATTTCTGCATTTTCGAGATACGTTTTCGAAAGTTTTCCAAGTTTTACCAATAATGAGTAGCTATTCATTCAACAATGCGAGTCGGGTAACTCAGTTGCAGAGTTATTTCGCTGATAAGATACGCTCCAACGATGAGTACAATCGTGGCCTAGGTGGTAGTAGTAAATACTCCTTTAATCGAACAGAGAATCGAGTGAGTATTTGTTTTTTTATTTCCTCATTTTTGTTTTGTTTTGTTTTTTTTTTTGCTGCTCCTATGGGTCTTCTGACGTAAATTTGCCGTCTCTAGTGTTTGCATGAGCTTACGAGTATAACCTCATTAACAAACTATCAGGGAACTTTTTAAGGGGGGTAGATACGCCCCCATTATTTCGAGTAATTACCAATTATGTATGCTTTATGGTGAGTTACGAATAAGAGCAATTTTTCGGTTGAGTTTCCGCAACACTAAACATTATGTGAACGAATATCTATGACTAAGGGTAGGGAATGTGCTAAAAAAAAAAAAAAACCAAAGGAAACGCGCACAAGTGTTTCATTCCGATAAAAAACTGGGTAAACACTGTATCGGTTTGCAAAACGAACTTGATAGAGCGGTTTGGAGTGGTAGAAAACCTCTGAGACCACACAAAAAATGGAGAAAAAAATTCCGTTCTCGAAAGGACGCTGTAGGTTTGCTTGTAAACATGTGAAGATTACTAGGAATTATCGCAATCAGAAAGTGACATCATGAATTATGCAATGAACTTGCACTATATTTGTATTTAGTTAAAAGACTGCCAACGTTGAACTACACTGAATACTCTTGAACTTGGACGCATGTAACTGGCTCTCGTGTTGTGGTTCGATTCTCTGGGACTGATTTGATATAAGTCAATCAGGTAGACTCCTTCAAATCGAGTCTCTGTTAAATTTGATTGTGTCTTCTTCCGATACCTTTGTCTAAGCTTTCCTTAGTCATAACAAATTCCGTTTAATTGCTTGCACAATCGTTACTGTCGGCAGTTGTTTCTAATTTCATGCTAACTATAGGTTGAGGTCATTTTTTTTTGTCGCTATTTTTAATTAACTGCTTTGCTGTTCAGTCGCACATATCAATCCAAGAGCTGCTACGTTCATATTAAGATAACTTTGTTATCAGTTACTATGAGAATTTAGATAGCGAATATGTACGAGTATTCTCCATACTACTCGTATCTTTAAGCTCAACGCTACTTAGTCGTCAAAGTGAATAGAAATCAAGAAAAAAGTTAATAGATAGTCAATACTTTCTTACTTAGGTGGCGCTGCAGTCCGGAGTGGACCTATGTTGGATGCCATCCATAGAGCGAAATAACCACTGAGGCCAAACACCTTCCTTTCTCAATTCAAATTCCTTGAGCTCTCAAGTATTCAGCTCTTAAAAAAAAACCGGGTCTTTAACCTCTCCTGAGAGCGCGACATTTGGCCAACTGCCTCCAGTTGCGCACTCCAAGATGTTTGAGGTCTTCTTTCTGATCAAGTTTGCCGTCTAGAGCCATATGACGGGACTGGGATAATTTGAGCCTTGTGTAGAGTCTCAGACTCTTCTTAGGCTAAAAAAACAGGCAAGGCCAAGTCTTTATTTATTTGCTGAATCAGAAGTGGGAGTTTCGGACAATTAAAGAAGCACATTACAGCACATCATCTTGTCAAAACTCTTTCTTGACATCAAAACTCTCGATTTGATTGTTTCCAACCTTTGCGGGCTCCAAAATGGAATGGGACGTTGGAGCAGGTGTCTTCTCAGCAGAACTGAACGTATCCAAATCATACTGCCTTCAAGGCTATTCGAGTGTCTTCCAGGCAGAGGTACCAGTGATTACCATTACCATAAACGATATAGGAACCTTTATTGACAGCTAGGCTGCCATTACAGCGCTCCACTCACATACTTCGTCCTCTAAACTAGTAAAACAGTGCTGGGAAATCATGCAGATTAGAGCTTGGTTTAATATCACTCTTCTGAGTTATCGGTCACACTAGGTTTGGTTAAAACAGGGGTGTGATGGATATGCCATCACATAAACACTAGACACCAAAATGGGCCCATCGCGATCCCTGTGGAACCAGTTGAATTTGTCTTCAAATGGCAAAAACTAAACAATCGCTCTGGTGAAACACTCAATTTCCCTGCAAAAGCCAAGAAGGCCTTTGAAGTTCGTGCCGTCAATTTCCTCTAGATTTTCGGAAAAAGTATTTCTCTAAAAATTTTCTTCGACTACGACTGCAGAATCTGCAAATATCCGTATCTGACAATTTGAGTCTCTTTGCGTGTTTCCGCAGGAGACAGTGCCCTCAGGACTCCTATTATTGTCCTAAGCTTATCCCTGTTTAATTTTATTAACTCCTTAGATCTTTTGCCGTCAAATGGGCACTTGGATACTCTGTGTTCTTTAAAACTTGACCACCTTATGTTGGCAGTCTTTATGATTTTTTCCTCGATAGTGCCCCTTACTATGCAAAGGGGTGGTTTGATGTTATCAACCTCACTGCTATCGAGTAACTCTTCTCTTCTTGCAAGCTCCTCCGCTTGTCCATTTCTTTTTATATAGGAGTGTCCTGACACCCAGCACAGCCTCACCCGGGTCTGACTGCATAATCTCTTGAGCACTGTACGACAGCCCATGACTGTATAAGAATTAATGTTGGTCGATTCCATTGGCTATCGACGTAAATAGTGATTTCTCTTTCGGATACCGATTTTATCTACATTACCTCACCCCCCTTGAGAACAGTCAGAACCACCGATTGGAAGATACTGCTTGCGTCCGGTAGTCTTATAAACACTCTTAGTTCCTTCCTCTGTTTCCGAACCGTCTATGACAATTGGAATTTCATTTGACCTGATTATTGAATTTATTTTTGCCAGTCCTCCCTCTCCGGATATATTACATCATACGGAATGTCGTAGTCGACCAAGGAAGGAGTTTCATCCGTTAGAATTGGATTGCCTGGCAGTAGCTCCGCCAGGACCGTGCCTTGTCTGAAACTACTGCTCTTGAAGTAACCTAAATTGAGTCGTGTATCGCAATTGAGTGAGTCGTATCGTACTGTTGCCAGCAAGTTCTTTGATCTGTAAATCAAGCGGTGTGGAGTTCAGAAAGGTGTCCAATGCTGCACTAGTAATAGCTATGGAAGCCGTTCTTTGAACCGCCGCTAATTTTCCGTAAACCGCTTTCTTATTTGTTGCTTTCCACCATACTGGTACGCCATATGTAAGTATGAGTCTTACCACCTCCATATACAGCTGGTCTTAAGCCCCAAATTTTTCCTTCCGTTCTTTTGCAGACAAAGGAGCATTATATGCTTTTTTGATTCTTGCCGCTACGTTGAGATTCCAATTCAGTCTTTTGCCCGGAATAACATCCAGATACTTCGCGTTGTCCGAGAGTGACAATTCCACTCCGTTGAGTTTTGGGAGCCTGAATTGCGGTATCTTGTACTTTGGACTTTTTGCCCAAGTACTGATCGCCTTCAGGGCAACATCCATAATGTTGCCTAAAATATTTAAGTACTTTTCCTGCACTATTATGACCTTATACCCATTGTACTAATCCTTTTAAGGATATCATTGATAACCAGAACCAACAGGAGTGGCGATAAAACTCCCTCTTGTGGGGTTACCCTGGTTCCAGACATTCTAACCGAGCTTTGTCTAATGGAACAGTTTATTTTCTTACTTGTAAGCATGTAGCAAACGCAATTTGTAATGCCCTGTTCAATATTAGCGTGTACTAGAGTGCTTTTAATGGCGCTGCACGTTATTGAAGGCTCCTTCTATATCGAGGAGGGCCACAATCGCAAACTCACCGAAGTGTGGACTCTTCTCTTTTTTCCTCACCACATCGTGCAGGGAGGTTTCTGCAGATTTGCCTTTCATATGTGCATGCTGCGACTGAATCAAAAAGCCATTACTGCATCTGTTCTTAATATGAATCTCCAATAATCGCTCTAGGGTTTAACTCATAAATGATGACAAACTTTTTGGACTGAAATCTTTTGCTGTTATATACCCCTGCTTGTTTTGACGACCTCCTGCCTTTGTCAGGTTCCCTCTTTTGAGTGAACTCAAAAAAAAAAAGTGAGTCACAGTAACATAGAGAAGAATGAGAGAGCCGACGCGATAGCAAGCTAGATGTGACTCTTTTGCCGAGTCAGTCTACTCCTTGATGGGACTCATTAAGGGTAGAATTCTTCAACACTTTCTCTCTATTCTCAGATTTGGCCCGCCTACAATAAAAAAAGAGCAAATGACTTAATCAATTGGCTCACACGCTGTCAAGTTAAACATTGCTTTAAACCCCCCCTACCATATCTGTAACAATTCTCACGAAAACGAAACCCTATTCCACTCTCTCTGTGACTGCCCGGCACCAGCTACAACCAGGCATCGCACACTGGGCAAATCCTTTGAAAGATTTCTCGCATAAAATTTAGCAAAATTATTCATTTTTTGAACCCCACAGGATGGATCTGAAAACCACGCTCTTAGCAACACCCTATAACATCCAGATGAGTTGTGTATCCGCCCTACTTATGATTATGGAAGGACTTTACCAAACAATCACTTCTATCTACCTACCTTACGGGGAAACGAGCATTCTCCGTATTCACTGTGCAAAATCTGATGAGTTTGGCATGTATGGTAGAACTAGACACGGCTCTGCGTAGCTAGTCAACATAGATCCTGCCGTGTATGTCTTTAATTATTTTTGGCAAACAATGCTGAGTTTCATCAGAAATACTTTCAAAAAGTGTTGGAGTATGCTATTTACTAAGGCATCTCCTTCCCGGCATATACATAGTCCCGTCTGGCTCAGCTTAAATTTAGATATTGCAATCTTAACTACATTTTAGTAGAGCGAAACCTTGGCTTTCTTCGTCCAAGTTAAATAGATCGTTTTGCGTTTCAGTACAGCTTAGGCCGTCCTCGTCCTTTAGCATTCTCTAGAAGTACGAGTAGGTCTTTTGTATCCCCAGCATCGACTGGGACTCCTACTCTAAATTTCATTGCTCGTCTCTACTAGTTTCTGCTGAGTACTTGCTTTCGAAAAGCAGATTTTCTTCCCTCCTCATTTGTACGTAGCCACTCTCGTTCTTCTATGCAGCCTTCTTCATAAGTGAGTTATCTTGCTACATGTGCTGGCTTGTACCCTTTATCAAACCATGGGTTTCGTGGCATTGATTGCGGAATTTCTGACGGCTTTTTGGAAGCGATGGCATTGCTCTTCAGCACTTTATGTGCTTTCTAATCGAGTTGACGAGAGGTTAAAGAATACGCAATTGGCAACTCTTTTAGCAATTTGTTGCGATTGCAAACGTTTAAAGTTAAATCTTCGAACAATATTTCTTCCTTTCTTTGGCGCTTGAGATATGCACAGACGTACGAGTTCCTTAGCCACAACAAGGTACTGGTTTGAGTTTTTATTGGCCGCTCGGGATGTTTGGGCATCTATGTTGCCTTGCGTCGATCGCAACATGATCAATTTTGCTAACTGTTTTATAATCGGACGAACGCCATGTACCCTTGGAAATCTTTAGGTGAAGAAACCATAAGGGATGTAACAAAGCGTATGCCATTTTTTGTCCGACTGTGATATCTGCTTAATAGCAGACTATGGCTCCGCTTAAAACCAGATCGAGAAGCTTACTGACCGTTGTTTCGGACAGTTCTCCAAGATTACTTAAGAAGAAATCGTTCAGATGAGTTTCTCTTGTGCACAGTGTAAGGCTTTCCTTCTTAATAATGTCTACAACTGCAGAAAAATTGCTTAAATAGGTTCTAAGTATGTCGCCGTGTCTCTCAATTAAGTAGTGGAATGTGATGATGCTACCGATATGTGAACGTTTCGCAGATAAAATACTCATTATACATCTCAGATCCAGCTAAGGCCAGATCTGTCTGGATAAGTTTCGGATTGTGACTTCTGACCACGTGTGACAGTGACACTCCTACAATATGTATATCCTTTAAGACCTAAAAATATCTAGGATCATACAAGTTTTTGCAAGTTCATCAGCTTTCCTTAGCATTTCAGTGGCCAGGTATCCAGCAAGTGTTGATAATGAACCGCTTGGCAATACCGTTGGGAGGGCGTTGACAATTACTTTCGACGTTGTCCTAATCGAGTTTAAGGATTCTAGAGCTGCTTGCCTGTTAGTGCAAAAAAATGTATACTTAGTGCGAAATTATCAGAGAATAGACCTTACACCCGTTGATTCGTTTTTGAACGTCAGTGTATACTTATATGTGTGGATTCTGTCCTCGACACGCCATTATCAGTTATCCCTCGTTGGGAATGCAGCACTGAAATTGCTTTCAAACATGGATGAATGTACGATGAAGCCGATATTCTTTTTTGATTCCACCAGTGATCTTTTTAAAGACTGGTTCACTTCGGGGTAGGTTTCACACGAATGGCATAATAGGCCGTAGGATACTTTATCCAGTGCAGCAGTTAGAGTAGATCTCAGAGCATCGTTGATAAACAATCAGGCCGATTTTATACCTTTACCAGGTATATAAAGGTAATCTGTTTACAAGGAGACCAGACTGCTACATATTTTGTTTCCTGGTGAAAAACCGAACTGATGAGGTTGTTGACAATCGGTTTAAGACGCTTACATAGACGGCAGAAAGTACGAGTATCTGGTATGCGATGTATAGTAAGCTTATGCCCCTTTAGTGGTCGCAGTTCAGGGGGTCGTCTTTTTTCCAGACCGAAAAGATACTAAGATCCACTTAGTCGGACAACTCTGACCAAATTTCAGAGATGAGTTCTTCACTGGATCATTTTCTTCAACCTTGAAAAGCTCGGCGGCTAGACCAAGAGCGTCTGCAGATTTATTGCATTTAAAATTGGATATTGCTATCCTTGCTTCGTTTTGGTCAGGTGGATGGAAGCTTTCATGGTCTTGAATGGTGTGTTCTGCCATTTCTTTCTGCAGAAATAGTACTTTCACTAATATGATGTTCGCGTATTCGTCTTGTCAGGGTTCGGTTTGAGCTCCCTTTTTACCTTCTGGTCAAAGTTCTGAACTTAATTGTCTTCTCTGCTGATACATGTCAACAGCAACTTTCAACTCGTCCTTTTTTGGGTGAAAGTGCACCCTGGTATTCGTCGTCGAACCTTGATTTCTTCTTTGTAGTCGCCTTGTGAAAGCTAGCACATGGCTACTTGGTACTAACGATGCGGAATTATGAAAGAGGTTGACGTAGACACGATCGGCAGAGTATCCAGCCGCCTCTTGCGATTGTAGCCGTCCGACGTCAAACTTTGTCATTCGTACGTACTTTGTCTAATATTAGGTAGTGGTCCAAGTCAATGTTTCACCTCCAAATATGTGGACGTCTAGAATACTAGATTCGTGTATTTTAATTTTCCCAATATGATTAATGTCGCTTGTAATGTTTTGTTCAGGAGATCGCCATGTGCTTTTGTGTTCTTATATGGTGCTTGCTTGCCACGACGAAATGTCGACTTGCAGGCTGTGCATATCAACAGCACAACCAAAGGTGCCGTTCCTTTCTATCCCTGGTCTTGGATACGTAAAAGCCTTTCTTAGAAGCTTTGTCTTTTTCTTCTTTTGGGGCATCCGCGTAAAGAAGACTAACATTTGCGCTTATACAGTCGCCGTAGTCGTTTAGTTTATGATCATTTTCTTGTACGGTCCATCCTATCGCGTTTCTTGAATATCGTTCAAATCGGTTGGGGTCGATATCTTAATATCCCTACTAAGTGTCCGGAGTCACCAGAACGAAGGATCTTAAGACTAAGAATGAGTTTGCCATTTTCATGTTTGCATGGATTGTCACCAATTGAGTAAATTTTACCTGATGCTGTTGTTATGGTGTTCATCACAATTTGGTCTCTATTTCGTATAGGCGACGTACCGGTTAATACCGGCATTTATTGGTCATGGTACGCCCTGCTGTTTTTCCTGAAAGGCCTCTTATTATGATTTCTGGGACGCATATTATGGCCCAGTTATGTTCCCACACCTTGTTCTAAGTTTATGTTTATTCTTACGGCATAGAGATTCACTTGGTGGCAGAATGGGTTAGTATTAATACCTTACCCCAGACGGGCAACATCAGTTCCGCTGTGTTCATCTGTCCATTAAAAACCGCCCTACAACACACCAAAAGCCCAATGTTTTTACAACTGCGTCTCATCATTGATATGACTAACACCTAAATATAACTTGACTTGTGTGCGTATTTTCATTCTTCTGCTCTACTCGTAAGTCCCTGTCAATTTGTAACTTCGGTTCCCGTACATTGGCATTATTTCAGTTCTGAACGATTACTTTCTCCCAAATACCCGTAGTTTCTCATCCCTTAAGTGAATTTTTATGGTCTAAGCCTAACCGTCGTCTTTTAAAATGAAACGACGGTCACAATTTAATGGATTGTGCTTTCATGGGCGCATAAATAAAGCATCTCCATCAAAAGTCATTTAGCCACACTTTCATCCTGAATCATTTTGAATTTGTCGTCGATTTGTTTCTAATGCTATACGGTCGGGTGTTGTAGACCGAATACCTTCATTAGCTACAAAATGCCATAAACTTTTAACATCGTCATTACGAATTTACCACTCACTGCTTTGATAACTTTATTTATTTATTTTATTTCTTTTTCCTTTAAATGATCGATCAATAAAGAAATTTATAACACCACCGGACAAAGAATCATTTTAAATTCTTGACGTTGCTCAGGGGGTTTGTTAACAGCTTCTTTGGAACTGCAAAATGTATTCACATATAATACGTACATATCTCGAATTGACAAGCTTTACATATTGGATTTCGAATCCAAGTAGTTTTACTGGTGGTCAGCAATGTAACCAACCAGACAAGTCTGTAATCTTTGAATAAACAATGAATTGGGGAGAGTGCAGCATTTCCGGTACCTTAATCACCGCTCTGCCGCAATGTTTGGAAATGTGAATCTCTAATCCGATAAGTGTCGGAAGCTTTGAATGATTGCTTGGCTGGAAATCGCTTGCTTCACCAATTTGTTTTGTTTCAGATGTATGAGTAAATATTTAAGAGGCTTTAAACTAATTGTTGTCTTTATTTTTGTTTTAGTTGCAATCGAAGCGTGAGATGTTCTTTAAGAGCGACTCACACAGTAGTCCAGCTGGTCCACCGCCTACTCCACCAACGTTAAATAATCATGTGAATAGCAATTCAACATCACAGGTAAGATGGATCATTTAGTTATTGATATTCAAATTAATTTGTATTTTCAGAGGCATAGTAAGGGGAAAGTTTTAGTTTTATGCAACCAGTTTCAAGAAATGCAAAAGTAGAGGTGAATGTACGATGTGACCGAGTCATTATAGTCGCGGAGTCCTTTCATGTATTCAATTTATGTTTTAAGTTTGTAGACGTAACACCTGATATTGTTGTCCAGAACAATATTTCGATGGAAGAAAAGGAAATCTCTTCACAATGGAGGATCACCAAAAAAGAAGAATTGAAAGGCACGCATGGCGATAAGAAATCCTTGTCCTATTAGAACCATTTCGTCAGTCAGCAGTCAGCACTATTTTGATTCATCTCGTTATTGAGGTCAATAGTTTGCTGATGTTTTTACATTTGGGTGATCTAGTTATTTTCTTCTCGGCCTCTTCTTCGAACCTCGTCTGGAACTGGAGTCTTTATTGCTTTTTGAACCGGATTTTCCGGTTTGGACATGGCAAAACCACATGGTTTGCTCAGTACCAAGTTGATCCACTATTGGTTTCTTAATGTGGAGACTTCCGGCGGTATGCGTACTTCTTATAAGATCACGTTTTGATACACCCACCGACAATCGTAACATTTTCTTTTCCGACGCTATCATTTTTCCTTTATTCTTCTCTTACCTCATTCAACATTACGATGCGTATGTGAAGGCTGGACAAATGACTGTTGTGTAAAACAAACCTTTAAGATGAATTTTTCTGTCACAGAATAGTATTCAATTTTAGAGGCATTTAAATCGTCCCACGCTTACTCTATGTGTGACATCGTTTTCGCAATGTTTAGAACAGAGCCAAAGTATTTAAATTTTTCGATCTTCGGCACGATAACTCTTTCTAAATAGATGTCAGAAGTTGGGTTTGCGCCTTTATCCAATTGTTAGAAGTTGCTTCAAATAGCGGTATCATCTGTGAAACCAAGAGAAGTCCTGCTGGACTACTTAATGTGTTGCTTTAACAGAAAATCTTGCACGACATTAAGAAGCATCAGACTTCCCATACTGCTTTCGTGTACGGCAGCTTTATCTTCGAATTCTCGGGCCATTATAACTGTGCATTTAAACGCACATCTCGGATACATTTTACGATCCAAGCATCAGCCTTATAAGATCTCTAAGAAATCCATCGAACGTTTTCAGACCTTGCGAAGCGTTGTGATGCTTCTTAATCGTTATCCCTAAACTTTGAATCGCATCGTTTTCGTCGCCACATTAGGTAAACTTAACCGATAATTTCGTGCTGCGTGGAAGAGCTGGAAGTATTTTAACTGTGCGAACTTATCTTAGTCTAGAGGTGAGTGGAAAATGTACAAAACGAGGTCGTCAGAGCAGGCAAAGCTGGACGAACTCATTTCTTCTCTAAATCTTGCTTTAACTACATCTTGTTCTAATAAAAAGTTGTCAGAGGGTAAGCGCCAGCAGTGACACATCAGGGGCCTTCAAGAACTGTAAGTGTAGGAAGAATTTTAACTGCACCAAACTATCTAGATCAGACCGTGAGTAGCAAACCCACAAGGCTGAGCAATTACTCTCTCACAAGGACTATACAATGGTAGCGTTCCTTGCTATCATCATCAACTTGCTCCAAAAACTAAACTTAAATAAATCTATGTGCAGTTTGATACATCGCATTCCCATCAGTTGAGTGATAAATGCACCCTTTGGTCTCTGCGATACAAGAAAGGAACTACTTAGTCCTCAATGGGCTATTTACCAAATAAGAGGACACAGAATTTGCCATGTCGCTCTTCATGTAGACATACACTCTCTAACATTGTTCTCCTCTTGGCATGAATCCGACCAAAACCGAGCTGGTCCTCTTAAAAATAAAAATCAAGATATCCTGTATCATTTTACCAAGACGAATGGTACCCTTCTGAACTTCTCAAATACAAGTTTCTTTTTAAAAATAAAGTAAAATGAACAAAAATCAATCATTTTTGGTACGTTGTGGCTTTATTGGAAAGAGCGTATATTGCCATTACTTATGAAATAGGATTTCATTCATGTGGCTACCTTGGCTGTCAGTCCAACTTTCCAAGACCTTGTTGACTGTCTCTGGCTATGCCTCATAAATGGCTCGGACGATATTCGCTTTAAGGGCTTGAATCGTTTCTGGATTATCCGCATAACATCGATCTTAAAGTGCACCCCGCAAAAAAAAAGTGTAACGGGGTCAAATCTCAGCTCCGAGGCGGCTAATTGACATCGATAAGACGGGTGATAACATGATTATTAAACTTAGCCCGCAGAACATAGATTTTTTGATGGTCCGTGAGGCATGGCGCGCTGTTTTGTTGAAACCAAATACCATTCAAGTCTATGTCTTCAATTTCAGCCCACAAAAATTCAGTAATTATGGCGCTGTAGCGTTCGGCGTTGGCCGAAATTACGTTTCCAACAGCATTTTCGAAATAAAATGGGCCAATGATACCACACCACTCCAAAATCCGCAAATCACGTGTGGTTTTTCCGATCCCCAGATGCGGAGACTAAAATGCGCCTCGTCAGAAAAAAATCCAATTCGAGCTGCTGTAAGGCTCAAACTGAGAAGCGATAACAAAGCGAAATGTCGTTTGCCTTCAATTGCGGAGTCTATTGGACTTTATAAAGGAATAATGCGAGATCTTTGTTTAAATTTCTCATCAGGCTGGTAAGTGGAATTTTGAGTTGTTAAGATCCATGGCGAGTCGATGTTCCTGGATTGAGTCGAACACTCTCGGCCACAGCCGCCACATTCTCGTCGGTTTGTACCGTACGACGACGGCGACCGTGAGCGTTGTCAGCAAGCAAGCCAATCTCACGAACTTTTTGCATAAACTTGCTATATTTCGGCCAAAACTTCTTTTCAATAAACGCACTGCTTGGGCAAAATAGAATGCACTTTTGAAATAAGTGTGCAATATTTCTCAAGGTTGTCCAAGCGTAAAGCGATTCATTTCGTTCTGCGGGGGATAATACTGACGGACAGTCAAGATTTCGAGCGGGAAAGCGCTGTCGGTGTCAAAATAACATATGATTCAAAAAGAAACTTGTATTTGGACCACCCACTAAATGTGCAATCAGGTAACAATTCACTCTGCTCTGAGATAGTTGATGTACGACATGCCAATCTACTCAACCCACTTCGTGGCCTCACCCAATCAACCGAACTTTAAATTGCTGAAATTAACTTCAATCACCTGATTTCAGAAAGGTATGAATGGAGATAACGCAAAGTCTTTCTCAGTGAGTCTATTTCAATCTTTACAGACGACTCTAAGACAGCCAAAGGCTTAGAAAAATCCTTGAATCACCCTAGTTTAAGTGCATCTCAACAAGAATCATTCAAACCTATTCTAGCCGCTAGCATTATTTTAGCAGCATAACCCGCACAATTTCTTAGGGACATGGGATAGATTTATTGAGGAATCAAAATGTACGAACAGTACAAAGTGTCGACTCTGCAAAATAAGAAGTGTATTCCAACCTAAACCATAAGTTCACATTCACAACAAAAAAAAAAAACAAATCACATAGGCGGATAGATAGTGGCAAACACGAGGATACATAGATACAGCACTGTGTGTTACCAGGTTGACACTGCTCAGTGCTTACCCTAATCGCACAACACCCCGAATCACAGAATAGTAGAGTCCTCGTTGAGGATGTGGGAGAACGAGACGATCTAAATTCCTCTGACAAGTAGAATAAAACATTTAACTTGGGCGATGAAAGCCAAGCTTTCTTTACGCCGGCCAAATTTGAAATAAAGACAGCAATACATGAACTTAAGCGTATCAAGGCTGCTGGTCTGGACACACTACCTGCCGTGCTATTTAAGTCTGCAGGAGATGACTTGCTACGATGACCAAATATAGAGTCATCATATTGATGTCTAGTTTTGTCATCACTGCCAAACTCGTCAGTTGGTGCAGAATGGCGATGAAGAACGCTCGTTGCTCCGGAAGGGACAGAAGCAATCTCACCGCGATCTTTGATGTCAAAAAAGGGCTTAGACAAGGTGTTGCGTTGTCATCTGACTAATTTTACATCATATTTAAGAAATCAATAGCAGAGAGACACCTTTCAAAGTGTCTGTGCTATTAATTCAATATGCTGGTGACAATGACATCGTTACTAGAACGCAACGAGCCTTGCAAGTATTGAAACAAAAGCGGCAGAAATGGGCTCAGCTGGGAATAAGATCGAAACCAAGTATTTGGTATCAAAAAGAAGGGATGCACATCATCGGCTATCGTACAGAACGTCACAATAGACAGCTATAACTTCGCGGTAGTTAAGTTTTTTGTCTACCTTGGCTTTGCTATTAATGCTCATCAAAAGAGTAAAGTAAGAGTTACATTTGCCAATCGCTGTTTTTTTGTCCTGGGAAGCAATCAAATTATAAAGCCTTGTCAAGAAACATTAAGGAGACCTCTACATAGGAGCCTAATCATACTAGTTTGGACATTAACGAAGGCGTATGCGCTGTCGAACGCAAGACTCTTCGAATGATTTTTGTTCCCATTTGTGTTGGCAGGCTTTGGAGGAGGAGATATATGTTAGAGCCAACTCACCGACATCGGCGTAGCTCAGAAAAGTGTACATCAGTATTCTAGGATATACTCGTATAGAGCGAATGATTTTTAATGGTCCGGCCTTAGGTCTTCGATTCCTATTTAGAGGGACGGCTCAGTAGAATTAGGAGTCGCGCACAAGTGTATAACTGAAGGCAGTTTGCCAAAGAACGCGAGATCTGGAGAGGTTTATTGGTTAAGGCTTATGTCCATGAGGAACAGTCCGATGTCACTTGCTTTAGTTGTTTGGGAAATAACATCTCAACTCTCAGCTGTTCATCTGGCTAGCGGGACATGTTTTCTTCAATAACGACGCGCTAATAAAAATCACTTGCCTTTATTACGGCATTCCCTATAGCCTCTATAGCTATAATAATTCGATCATGTTCTATCTCTGTGGCCAGCTACTTTGCGGATTTTACTGTTACTGCTCTTTTTACACACATATGTACACATGGATTCTCTACATTTTATTAACTTATTTCCCATCTAACCTTCTTTTTTTTTATTGCAGAATTCCTCAATAAACAGCACACCATTAGCTGCAAACGATAAACACCATCATATTAGCAATAATCTACAAAATAACCACCACACATCAGCGTCAACACTGAACAGCAGTTCCACGTTAATATCCCAAGAACAGCAGCACACTAAAATTTCCAATACAACAACAACGCCAACAGTAAATTCAACATCAACTGGAGGAGTTAACTCGAATGTCACTGCTCTAGCGAATAATATAAATAATTTATCGCTGAAGGAGAAACAACAACAGCTTCTAATGAACAATGATAGTTACTCGGATTCCAATAAGATCGTCAGCGATCGATATGATAAAGAGAAGATCCAAACGGTCGTACGACCCAAACCAAAAGAATTGGACGGCTATGTGGGTTTTGCAAATCTGCCAAATCAGGTGTATCGTAAGGCGGTAAAAAAGGGTTTCGAGTTTACCCTTATGGTTGTGGGTGAGTTATTGTTATCAGATATAATTCTTTATGAAAGTCTAAGTGAACATTTTCTTTTGTTCGGTTTTGTGTTTTTTTTTTTTCTTCGTTTTAGGTGAAAGTGGCTTAGGAAAGTCAACGCTGATCAATTCAATGTTCCTCTCGGACATTTATAATCAGGATCAACATCCGGGACCATCGCTACGTATCAAGAAAACTGTTGCCGTAGAATCGACTAGAGTATTACTCAAAGAGAATGGTGTTAATCTTACATTGACAGTTGTTGATACACCTGGTTTCGGTGATGCAGTAGATAATAGTAATTGGTAAGGAATTTGTTTGTTTGTGGAGCTATATTGTTTCTATTGAGCCCATTTTCAAGGCTAACGACCGGTCTTTGTTTGAAGTGAATTCTTTGGAAATTATCGATCAACATCAGATGTTTATTCGTATATTGGTTGCTTCTATTGATACTTTAAGCGTATTGTTTTACTTTTAATTGTACAGATTAAATATGGCATTAAGAGGTATTTGAAGGAAAATAGATTTCTTTTTAGGTCAGTTGCCCTGTAAACGATTATTTTTGGTTTTTGTTAAACGGGCTTATTTAGTATCATTTCACATGTCACTCTATTGTGCAGACTTCAACAAATGCGCGTATTTCTTATATACTCGTACTCGTATATTAGTTAATCACGATTTCTTAACATTTTCATTTCCGTTGTTTTCTTTGTTTGAGAAGTACGCACATCGTCCAACACTAAGAAGGACAAAGGCGATATGCAGACCTTACGTAGCGTTGTGATGCTTCTCAATCGTTATCGGTAAGCTTTAATTCGCATCATTTACCGACCTGCCTCTTACAAAACCACTTGACTGCCAGGAGTTAATCTTAGCCGATCTTTGATTGTTACAATTTTTCGTGTCGCTTTTGCCTTTATACAGTGTAACATGAAAGTTTTCCCTCCATTGGCTAGGCATTCGATCGTCTTTCATCAATTAATTGAACGAAATCGAGAGTCATTTAAATCCGAGATTTCCGAATCTCGCTAATACCTCAGAGGTTCATTCTTTCGACTTCTTCGTTAACTTCGGCTTCCGTTAAATCTGCCATTTCATCTCCGTGCGCGATAGTCGGGGGAATGTTATTTCGCCGAAATTTTTCATTAAGCAACGCGTTCGATTACTGGAGAGTCAATATCGAAACCAAACACACCTGAGTTTCAAACCACTACATCACAACAATGCTTTCCTTTCTCCTCCTGCTATCTTTCCGCCCGCACCCTGGCGACAGTAAAAGGGTATCATAACCCCTTAGGCGCGCGTAAATTATAAAAAAAAAGAAATCTATGTATTGCGAATTTCGTTGTACTGCGTTAAGAGGCGTTTCTGCTCGTCTTCAGTATATTTAGACGATTGAATCTCTTGCGAGATATTTCTTCATTGTGTCCCCATCTTAAAACCAGAAGTTCGTTTGCTGCGCTTCGGTGTTAAACCTGTTCTATTTCTTGGGGTCTGCTGATGGGTTGTGAGGATGCACGTTCCACAACTCTGCTACTACGGTACGTACTCTAGATACCGCCTTGTTCTCATAATTTTTGCAACTTTAGCCATCTAACTCAAGACGCACTTTATCAATTACGGTTTTCGCTTGTCTTGTCTTTCAATGCGCTTGCCTTTGATCCTTTATTTCGATTTTCGTTTCATCGTGCCGTGCCACCAACTTGTGTCTTTATTTATGTGGTGCGTGCGTTTTGAAACACAAAAAAAAAAAATATTTACACTTCTCTTACATTATGCCTTACAGTTGTTTTATATACTTCACGTGCTAAGTTCTTTTGAACAAAACAATTTTCAATATTTTCTTTTACATAGCATAGAGAGATTCGGAGTAGAATTCTGATCAAATTGAATTGTGAGACCGTTTTTCAACCCCCAAACGCTTTTCGTTTCTTTTTAAATCGGACTGTTGATGTTACAATGCATGCATTGCATTGAGCTTATCGTGACAAATATAAATTTGGAATGTAAGTGTATGGACTTATGGTGACCAATTCAGTTATCATTTACACTGATTACCATTTGCGTCCGTTTAAGTTCCGTTCAAGGAGCAGTAACCCTCTGGTCATTGATTTGCAAATTAGAATTTTGCAGTTTGAACTCTGTCTTTTCCATCCACTTTGCCTACGGTAACAGAATACTATCATTGAGCCTTCTGATATCAATTAGTTCTACTCTGTCCATCACTTACCAATGTAGTTCCTTAAACAATATAAAGTTGCTCTCACTTCCAATGATTTGACTTTTAAAGACAGTCAGCTGCTTGTTGAAAAAAAAAAATTGCTCCCTTTTATTTGGCAACTCCTGATCTAAGTCTGCAGGCATTCTGGGCCGGAATGTCCCGAGACCAGCATATAAATACACATGTTTTTTTTTTGGCAAAATTCGACTATACTCATCAATATTCATTCCAGCGCTCCTCCTCCTTCTATGCCTTATAGAATTATTTTTCCAGCCCCTCATAATACGCTTCCGTTTCAGCAATCACCTCTGTTTACGAACAGGTAATATGATCTTCTTTTTATTTCGCTTAAACAGCTCCAAACAGCGCTCTGAATCATCATGTTTTTGGTCCAATCGCCACGATGTACACGATCTGTTGATATTTTTACGATGTCAGCTATCTCGCGCACTTTCACTTCTGTACGGTTGTTCAAAACGATTTTGTGGATTTCTTTTTATGTTTTTCGACGTAACAGCCTCGCTCAGCATCAATTGTGCTTATACGATCGCGTTTGAATTCAGCAAACCAACGACAAATACAAGGAGCGGTTGAAATGAGCGCTCTGAAGCTGATGGGAGTCCCAGGCGGCTGTGCGTGGTCTCATTGGAAAGAGGAGATCCTAAAATTTTGTTCGGTGGTTTCAACCCAGCGCACCTTCTTAAATCGCTTCAGTATTGCGCCATTGCAGAAAAGAAAAACTGAAAACGCACGTCCCATCAGAACACCTGAGAACATCGAAACAGTAAGGTTTGCAGTTTTGCGATCTCCGAACCACGGCATTCGGCGCGCAAACATGCGTCTGCTCTGGATGAAATGGACTTAGGGGCATATGGTTTCAACAGGATGGAGCAACGGCCCATACTTCAAAAGCATCAATGCCTGTATTGTGAGAGCCCTTCTCAGGGCACCTCATCGCACTGAGGGGTGATTTTGAGTGGCCGACGCTTTCACCCTATTTGACCCCTTGTGATTTCTCTTTGTGGGAGCATTTGAAATCCCGCCGTACCAACGGCCCACGGACTCAGGGAGAAACGGCTGACATACCCATCAATATGCTAGAGAGAGTGATAAGAATCAGCAGAATTCGGTTCAACCAGTGTATCGATAATGCAGGGACGCGTCACGTGATTTTTAAACCACAACTTTAAATGTTTAACTTTTAAATAAAAAAAATGTAAATATATCTTTACTACTTTTGTTTTGTGGTTTCGACTTACCAGATTCCTTATAATACTTTTCGAGCTATTCGTAGGTTTTAACGGTATTTTTTCCCATCAAATAACAGTGTTTTATCAACGTACGGAACTCGTTTTTTTCATGGTTTGAAAACATCAAAAGGTGCGCTACTAAAACTTCAATATCTCGATGACTAATGGTCAAAATGTCATCAAAGTTTAACACTTGTCCTTTGAGAGTTGATACTAACCAAGAGCGTATGGGTATGTTATTACTGTCGCCATCTATGTATCAGTCTCTGGACTCGAACCACCTGCAATATGTGCAGCCAAAAGCCATGTTTGATCTTGTCTATCTTGCCACCCGGAGTGTCTCTAAGCTAGCCCAGGTTTGGAAGTATGAGTCCGTTAAAGGTTGTATAAATTTAGCCTCAGCCAAAATAAAGAGCGTTTGTCCCTCCTTTCTCTTCCATCCCTCTAAAGACAGGCGGCTTGCTCTTTTTCCTACTAAGAGCATTTTGAGGAATGTCCTGATCATCAAGGAATCGGACGAACCAGGGTTCGTCGGACATTTCCAAATTGAAATTTGTTTGCTTTACTTTCAATTTCTACATCAGATATTTATACTCGTACATATACTACTCAAAACAAAATAGGACCCACCAAAGATTTATTTTGATTTTTGTCTAAAAATTACTCTATTGGTAAACATTATCGAAGCGAAGTATTTAACTGTATAGCTTGGATGTCTATGAGTATTTACCAATACTTTGACCAACAATTCTACTGTTGCCTCCAACTAAGTACGCAGAGAAAGCGCATTGCTCTAAAATCAACTAATGCAAAATTTACTGTACTTGTTTTCTCAGTCTATGTAATTCTAAGCGTTGTCGCTAAGTGTTACTTTCTGTAGTTGTTTTCTTGGACAACGTTATTAATTGTGATTACCATGCCCGGTTCTCGGGCATCATATGGATGTCGAAAACGCAGTAAGAGCGATAAATTTGCTTCATGAGGGAGAGTCTCAAAGGTCTGTCGCAATTCGTATCGATGTATCGCGGCGAGCTATCCGAAACGTCTGGGAATGCTTCCAAAAAAGCGGGAGTGTATCAAGAAGACCTGGATCAGGAAGAATCAGAGTCACGACTGCGCAAGAAGACCGGTATGTGAAGAATAATTGCACGTCGGGAGCGTACAGTAACCGCCCGGCCGTTACAAAATCAACTGCGGCAATCTACTGGTACTCAAGTAAGTGATCAAACCGTACGTAATCGACTTCACGAAGATGGTCAACGGTCCAAAGTGCGCGCCATTCGACTCAAACCGACAAGAGCACATCAGGCAGCGCGCTTAAATTACGCCCGTGAGCATTCGAATTGGACTATGGACAACTGGAGGCCTATACCCTTTACAGACGAATGTAAGGTCAAGTTTTTTAGTGACGATAAACGAGTATGAGTGTGGAGAAGACAAGCTGAACGTTTTACCGGCCCATGCATTCACGGAACTGACCGTTTATAAACACTAATTTTTTCACATGAAAGCCAAAAAACTTACGAGGGGCGTTCAATATATTCTCGGTATCGATATGAAGGAAAATGCGAATTCAATTTAAATTGTGTTTATTTTTCAATATGATCTCCCCTAACATCAATGCATTTGTTACATCTTGAGATAAGCTTTTTTAAACCCTCAAAATAATAAATTTCCTCTTTCTCTGCAAAATACCGACTTGAGTTCTTCATCATCCGAAAATCTTTTTCCACGAAGACATTTTTTCAAATCCGGAAACAGGAAATAATCACTAGGGGCAAGGTCTGGACTATAGGGTGGGTGTTGGATTTCTTCGAAACCACAATCTCGCGCAGCAGCCTTGGAAACTCGCGCCGTGTGAACAGGAGCGTTGTCATGAAGAAGCAACACACCCGCTGCGAGTTTACCCCGTCTTTTCTTTTTAATTTCCTCCCGCAAATTATGCAAAGTGGAAGCGTAGGATGTGGCGTTGATGGTTTCACCTTTTTTTTGTACTCAATGAGCAAGATTCCCTTTGAGTCCCAAAAAACTGTGGCCATGAGCTTTCGGGCAGACGGAGTGACTTTGAACTTCTTCGGGGGGTCTGTTCCTTTTTTATGCCACTGCATGGACTCTTGTTTGCTTTCAGGGTCATAGTGGTGGACCCATGTTTCGTCCCCAGTAACAATTCGATCCATAACACCGTCCGCGTTCTCACTACACATCTCCAAAAGCTCTCTACAGCATGCGATTCTCACTTTTTATCTGAGGCGCTGTGAGCATTCGTGGCACCCACCTTGCACTGACCTTTGAAAGGTTAAGATGGTCATGAAGAATGGTGTGAATGGTACCAATTGAAAGCTTGGTGATCTCTGCCATCATTTTCACCTTTATTCGGGCATCCTCAAGAACAAGTTTTTCGACTTCTTTGATGCTTTCTCCCGTACAAGCAGTAGCCGGGGCGCCGGAGCGGGGGGTCGTCCTCAATGCTCTCTCTGCCTCTCTTGAATTCACTTGACCACTTTTGCACAGTTGATAATGAAGGTGCGGAAATCTGGTAAACAGCCACCATCTCTTCATGAATAGTTTTTTGACTTTTTCCTTGCTTAGTGAGAAATTTAATTACAGCGCGATGCTCAATTTTCACCATCATCGCCTCAGTTGCCATTATGATTCTGTTTAACTAGAGATAAAACGCGAATTAATAATCACATTTATATGAAATTTTACATGAATGCACTAAAATAATAGTATTACTTGATAAATAAGTCAATTTATATATGCAACCACAGCTTCACCCCGATACCGAGAATATCTTGAACGCCCCACGTAGTGGGCCCTATTTTCTTTTGAGCAGCTTATATCAGTGCTATAGTGTCAGTGAAGGATTTCGGATAAGTTTTGTGACGTTGATTTTTGTTGAGCAGGTTCTCCTTTTGAGGGCAAAATTGTTCCTTATTTTTGACCGACAGGGCTTGAGAAGTCTTAGCTTCTTTTCCGCATTAATCCGCCTTACAAGTTTGGCGGATATTAATTTGGTCAATCTTTGCTCCATATTCCTTTATAAGTAATTGAATGCCCTTTTTTTAGTGACATCTACCAATCCCATTCATCTTCCGTCTTTAGTCGTGAGATTGGGATTTGGTTAACGATGGGTATGTACAATTCAATGCATGGCAATGGGCCGAACTTATTGAAATGACTAGCGTCCTCTTTCAATGTATTCGTTTTGATGTTAAGCTAGGTTAGATCAAGTGGCACTGTATCGGGCATGCGCACATAGTCCATCTGTGCCACCACAGGATCTTAATGTCCTAACTCCTAAGAAATGAAAACCAGAAGGTTGCGAGGATCTAAAACTATCAGAATTACTTAGAGGTGGAACCATTTGTTACTTGGGCAAAAAAACGAAGGTTCTGTTGACCGTTATTTTGGCCACGTTTTCAAGATTAAATAAGAAATCACCTAGATGAGGTTTTCTTTTAGGCAACTGCACAAAAGATAAGATAAAAGATGGTTTTCTCTTCCTTGTAATCTGTACAGCTTCTGCAATAGATTAGCTATTGGTGCGTCTGCCAATTGAATAGTGGCTTATGAGGCTTATGATGATTTCCACTAGAACGCTGAGATGAGATAGATTATCGGTTGACGACTTGTAGTTGTTCTCATTTATCGCAACCAATTTAAGCGTGATTGGATATGCAAAGCTGTGCCACTTTTGGTATATTCGTCGGACTTACAAATTACCCGAATATCTTCATGTCCAGGTACCTCGCAAATGTGGATTAGGAACTGTTTACCCATCTCGTTGAAAAGTAGGCGACAGTTTATAATTATCTTTGACGTTGTCATAACCGAGTTCAGGGATTAAATAGGGCTATCATGCAAGAGATAATGTCTGCTGTTCCCAAAATTCCAGTCTGAAATGCTATACAACGGTTTAGATGTTGAAAAGAGATTACACGTTCTCCCAACCCTAAAATCATTTTAAAGCGATCAGTGTATAGATTTTTATATGGGTGGATTCCGTCTTCGGCCAGTGGGATTTTAGCACTAATTTCGTTTTCAAATATGCCAAAGGAGCTATGTGATGTGATGATTTGAATCATGCCTTTCTAAGGTATGATCCCTACTCGTGCGATTTTGACTTCATCCAGGCTGTGGACCGTGTTTACTTGCGGCCGGGGCTAGAGGATTTTGCGGTAGCTACGGAGGACGAAGTATTCAGATATGTAATGTCTATCAAATCTGATTCTATCGGGGAAGATGTCATTCCCGTGCGCTTCGTTAAACTCATTCTACCGCAAATTGTTTCGACTCTGACCCATATAATTAATTGATGCATAATCTCATCAATCAAGTCGTGGAAAATTGCACGAGTTATGCCGATCGCTAAGAAAGCTCATCCAGCATTTTCTGCCGATTTTAGGCCAATAAGGATTCTGCCCTGCTTTTCGAAAGTCTTAGAGAAAATTATAGCAAAACAATTCACAGAGTACTTAACTCTCAATAACCTTTTATACGACAAGCAATCAGGCTTTCGGGCCAACTACGGCTGTTCTTCAGCCATGGTCAACTTGCTTGAAGAGGTTAGACAATCTTTTGATAAGAAATATGTCTCACTACTCTGTCTGCTAGATTTCTCGAAGGCTTTCGATAGTCAACCACAAGATACTGTGTTGGAAGCTAACACACTATTTTCGTTTTGGTGGTCGTGCGGTAAGGTTGCTGGATAATTTTCTCTCCGAAAGGTGCCAAAGAGTTTTCTCCAATGGATGTAGTTCATCCCTTATGCAATTCAATCAAGGCGTTCCTCAAGGGTCGATATTGGATCCAATTCTATTTTGCACATTTATCAACGATCTACCGTCAGTATGCAGGCATTCTTTTGTGCACATGTATGCTGATAATGTACAATTACACCTAGCCAAACCATTTTGCAAGATCAACGAACTGACCCTACTGCTCAATGATGACTTGCAACGCGTCTATACTTGGTCAGTTACAAATGGACTACAACTGAACCCGACTAAAACTCGAGTAATTCCAATTTCCAAAATAAGCTTTAACCTAGATCTTCTGCCTGACATACTTCTTAACAACTCGAAAGTTAAAGCCGTAGAGCCTGTTACTAGCCTTGGATTTGTTATTAATCATACCAACATGGTTGTAGGTCGTATCTACGGCTGCCTTCGTAAGCTTTGGGTTAGCGCTTTTCTTACTCCACTTGAAACGCGACACAGACTAGTTATTGCCTTAATTCTGCCTCTGGTTACATATGCCGAAGTAGTCTATAGTAGTTTGGACTCATTGTCCCAGCGCAAATTACAAGTCGCTTTTAGTGATTGTGTGCGATATGTCTATGGCATTCGTAGGCACGAACATATTTCCTTCTACACCAGGGAACTGCTTGAGTGCAGCTTGCAACAATACCTCGATGCCAGGAACTGTGTTTTTTTACACAAAATTGTTAATAAACGCTTTCCGCCGTATCTATTTAACCGACTCAATTTCACTCGATCTTCTAGAACAACTAACCTAATTTCTCACCATTGGAATTTTCTTAATTCCTCTCGTTTATTTTTCATTTACACTGTTAGGTTGTGGAACTCATTACCATCATCTATCAGATCCATACGTAATAATTCTCTGTTTAAAAGTGCAGTCCTACGACATTTCTCCATACACCCGCAATAAACCTATACCATCCTTCCATCAATCCTTGTCATTTAATTTTAAGTATTAGATTATAATGTAGTAGCCGTAAGTCAACTTGAATTCCAATATTTAGTTACTAAATTGGAAAAATATGTAGTCCCTATTTTGGCCGATATTCTTTTTTATTCCAAGCACAAACCAGTGACCTGCCTGTTCACTGAGGGGCTTTTATGCGATTGGCAGATGAGCACCGCTAATACGCGGGCAGGTTAATTTTTACACATTTCCTAGTGTTAAACAGTTGCTCTGTATGTCCAGGACTGATGACAATGCTGATGAACCATAATTTAGTATATGTCTGACGTTTGAGGTTGTTTGCTCATTATTACTCAATGGCTTTTACGCATGTGAATAGCAGTATCCTAGTTTTGCTAATACTTGGCTTTAAGATTAATTCATCATGCAGAATCGTCCCTAAAAATTGTGCTTGTGTGACAAACTCTACTTAGATTCCTAGTAGGGTAAGTGTGGGTATACATACGAGGGGCGTTCAATATATTCTCGGTATCGATATGAAGGAAAATGCGAATTCAATTTAAATTGTTTTTATTTTTCAATATAATCTCCCCTAACATCAATGCATTTGTTACATCTTGAGATAAGCTTTTTTAAACCCTCAAAAAAATAAATTTCCTCTTTCTCTGCAAAATACCTATTTATTGCCGACTTGAGTTCTTCATCATCCGAAAATCTTTTTCCACGAAGACATTTTTTCAAATCCGGAAACAGGAAATAATCACTAGGGGCAAGGTCTGGACTATAGGGTGGGTGTTGGATTTCTTCGAAACCACCATCTCGCGCAGCAGCCTTGGAAACTCGCGCGGTGTAAAAGGGAGCGTTGTCATGAAGAAGCAACACACCCGCTGCGAGTTTACCCCGTCTTTTCTTTTTAATTTCCTCCAGCAAATTATGCAATGATGTGGCGTTGATGGTTTCACCTTTTTTTTGTACTCAATGAGCAAGATTCCCTTTGAGTTCCAAAAAACTGTGGCCATGAGCTTCCCGGCAGACGGAGTGACTTTGAACTTCTTCGGGGGGTCTGTTCCTTTTTTATGCCACTGCATGGACTCTTGTTTGCTTTCAGGGTCATAGTGGTGGACCAATGTTTCGTCCCCAGTAACAATTCGATCCATAACACCGTCCGCGTTCTCACTACACATCTCCAAAAGCTCTCTACAGCATGCGATTCTCACTTTTTTCTGAGGCGCTGTGAGCATTCGTGGCACCCACCTTGCACTGACCTTTGAAAGGTTAAGATGGTCATGAAGAATGGTGTGAATGGTACCAATTGAAAGCTTGGTGATCTCTGCCATCATTTTCACCTTTATTCGGGCATCCTCAAGAACAAGTTTTTCGACTTCTTTGATGCTTTCTCCCGTACAAGCAGTAGCAGTGGCGCCGGAGCGGGGGTCGTCCTCAATGCTCTCTCTGCCTCTCTTGAACTCACTTGACCACTTTTGCACAGTTGTAATGAAGGTGCGGAACCCTGGTAAACAGCCACCATCTCTTCATGAATAGTTTTTTGACTTTTTCCTTGCTTAGTGAGAAATTTAATTACAGCGCGATGCTCAATTTTCACCATCATCGTCTCAGTTGCCATTATGATTCTGTTTAACTAGAGATAAAACGCGAATTAATAATCACATTTATATGAAATTTTACATGAATGCACTAAAATAATAGTATTACTTGATAAATAAGTCAATTTATATATACAACCACAGCTTCACCCCGATACCGAGAATGTGTTGAACGCCCCTCGTACATACTTATGTAGATGAAATTTTATATTTCCTAGTAAGAATTAGGATCGGTGTGATTTTACTTGGGGTTACTCTTTGCATTAGGTCCCTTAAAATTTGCAGGTTTTTGCCATTAGTACCTTTCAGTCGTTCTCCTCCAAAAGTCTGGGTAATTATTGACTACCGCGTTCCATAGAAGAGCGGTGTGCTTCGATTGACATGTCTTCGAGGTGAGGATTCTCCTAGTTGTATGCCGATAATCTATCTTGTGAGAAGTTGATTTAGCAGCACGCTTAGAAGTGCTTCACTGCTATACTTGATAGTGCTGCTGATAGCGCTTCTGCTTTTACATTGTTGAACGTATCTCAGTGTCGAGGAAGGTCACACACAGAGGAATTTCATTCAGTTAGGCATACTAGGCTTGGAAGATGCAAGTTGAGGAAGGAGAAGAAGGTCGGATCTATATTCTGACGAAGTCTGCAAGATTTTCAGAAGGAATTACAATGATCTAAAGTTGGGATAGACGTGGGAGCTTCATCCTGATTTAATTGTGAAAAATTACATTGACCTCCTCCATAACTTGGGTATGTACACTATGCCTAAACAGCCTTAATAATGACTTAGAGATGGTTAAACTACAAGTTTGTCGAAGGTTTTTTGAATTACGTTTTGACGTTGGTTTTCATTGAACTTGGGTTACCCAGTTTTTTTTTTTTTTTCATGATGAGCGCGCGCTCAAGGGGTTTGTGGTTTGTATACCCTTTAAAATTTTTGTACACAGCGCGGGTGAAGGAAACTTAGGAAGGAAGAAAAGACAGGTACCGATGTACATAACGACCAGGAAATACAGAGATCGGCAGGGCATTACATAAGCGAGTTGTACGGTTTAGGAACGAATTACGATATTTTAGAGTAAGTACGAAAATGGGCTTGAGGGTATACAGATGAGCATTCATAGCGAGACTGGTGTTACGGTTGAAAGTTTGAATGGGCGGAATGCTACTGGCGATTTCAATGGGCCACTGGTGGTGGAAATAGCAATAAAGCAGAGTAAGACAAGAGACATTACGTCGGTGTTCGAGGATGTCAATTAATTGACTGATATTACATAGTATCACCTATGAGTTTTATCGCGCGGTTTTGAATCCTATCTAGCAGATGCAGAGATGTTTTAGGAGCACCTGACCAGATGTGGGCATTGTTTAAAGTGGGAGAAAAAACATGTACATTTCACTGAAGAAGATTTGTCCAATGTACTGTGGTCAGAGGAATCTAACTTCGAAGTACATTTTATTTATGAATCATTTTTCAAAATTATTTAAAATTTTTGATGTTCTCTAGCCGAATTTATCATTTTTAAATGCTCAAATATTTGGCACTTCTGGTGTCACTTTTGTGTGACGAAGGGTTGGAGAAGAGTATAACCCAGAATGCGTAGTACCTGCTATTAAGCACGGTGGAGGCAGTATAACGATCTGGGGATGCATGGCTGCCAGCGGTGTGGGTGAAATGCATGTGTGTGATGGTCGGATGCACTCTCCCATTTTCGGAGACACCAACATGCAAAATGTCAAATTTCAACAAGACAATGCAGCCTGCCACAAATCAGCCCTAACTATGAGGTGGCTTAAGGAGAATAGTATAGACCACCTTAAGGGCCCTGCGCAGTCCCCGGATCTAAACCCTATAGAACATCTATGGGGTATTCTGAAGGGTAGCATTCAGGAACAATCAATTTCATCAAAAGAAACACTCAAGAATGTGTTAAATCGTGTGTTTTTCTGTAAAGTGTCGCAAGCTAATAAGCACTGTGCCCAAAAGAGTCGCTGCAGTCATAAAGGCCAAAGGCGGCACAACAAAATATTAATAATCTCAAATAAAACTATTTATTTATCATATCTGTTTCCTTGCATTTCATTAAACGTTTTATTTTTTGAAGATATAACGAATTTTAAAGGGTGCCTAATACATTTGGCCAAGGCTGTATATTAAGATCTTTAAGTACTCCAACCGACTTTTAAGTTTGTTCCAATCTATTGTACAATATTATTTTTCTCTTCTGTTACCTTTGTTGTTGTTTGTGATTTCATGAGTAAAGTGATCGGTAGCAAATCCCTGGAATGAGGAATTAAAATAAAAGCGAAAGCCATTACCACCTTAGTTCCGACAAAGTTGCTTATCTAAGGGCGATCATAAATATAGTATACGAGTATCACTTTCTTTGATATTATTTATAAAGAAATGTGGAATTGATTTTTTTTCTTTTTTGTTTTGTAATTTGTTCTTTCTAGTTGGGTGCCCATAATTGACTTTGTCGAAAGTAAATATGAAGAATATCTGACGGCAGAATCCCGTGTTCATCGCAAGGCAACACCCGATAATCGAGTACATTCTTGTCTTTACTTTATTGCTCCATCAGGCCATGGCTTGAAACCGCTCGATGTTGAATTTATGCAACGTTTATGCGACAAAGTGAACATTATTCCAGTTATTGCCAAAGCCGACACAATGACACCCGAAGAGGTCCAGCTTTTTAAAAAACAAATTCTCAACGAAATTGCTCAACATAAAATTAAAATTTATGACTTCCCTGAACCGCTTGAAGATGAAGAGGAGGCTAAAGCCTTACGCCAGCTAAGAAGTCGAGTGCCATTTGCTGTTGTTGGTGCGAACACTGTCATTGAAGTTGATGGAAAGAAAATACGTGGACGAAGATATCCATGGGGCATTGCCGAAGGTGAGTTTAATTGATTTACGGTTTGTTATTAAGACAAATAAGAATTACTTGGTTCCTTTTTTTTCTGTTTTTAGTTGAAAATCTTGATCACTGCGATTTCATTGCACTTCGAAATATGGTCATTAGAACACATCTGCAGGACTTGAAAGACGTAACAAATAATGTACACTATGAGAATTATCGGTGTAGAAAATTGGCAGGATTGGGAGCCGATGGTAAAGCCAGATTAACCAACAAGTGAGTATGGAAATCAGTTTAGGAAGTCTTCCAAAAGATTTCTATAATTGTATATATCATATGTATGTGCTTTTGTGTGGTCGGTCTATTGTTTTGTGTGCTATTGTGTGTGGTTTTTGTGTTTAGTTTTTAAGTTTTCGTTTTTTTTTTTTTTTTTATTAAGTTGTTAGCTTAGTTGACCTTGTTTTTCGTTTGTTATCAATCAATCAATCAATCAGTCAATCAACACAACATCATATCCTTCCTACTCCTTTTAAAGATTTTGATTAAATGGATAGAATTTTCATAAAAGAAATTAAAACAAAACTACATTAGATACAAGATACATAAGTTTCATCCACATGTTCATCATTGTTGTATACCTTGTCTCTCTTTCTCATATAGTTTTTGCCCTCAAGGAATTATGAATAGCTTTATGATTGTTTGGTAAGTTCATTCCCATAAGTTTTCATTTTTTTTTTTTTTTTGATTTTTCCTCTTTCTCTCTCTTGTACTGCTGCCTCTCTATCATTCTCAGTTCATTTTCATTTCAATTTTCAGTCCTTTTTAGTTTGTTTTAGATTTTAGTTTTTGTTTTGTTTTGTTTTGTTAGTTCGCAACGAAAATTAGTTTTGATTATTTTGAATTAGTGTTTGGTTTGTAGACGTTGAAAAGGGGCTGCTATCATCCTTCGTTATATTATTATTGTATATTCATTTCGAAAGGCCTGAGGTGTGTGTGGTAAGAAAAACAATGTTCATTGCCCCATTCAGTTTTGATTCTGAATGTGCAATTCGGTTGCTTCAAGTTTGTCTGTTTGTATACGAGAGCACGAGTACAAATTCGCCTTTGAATCGAAAATTTCAAAAGGTAGGTCTTGTGAAAAGGAATACCATTTGAGATGAGTTCGCCAGAAGAAAAAAAAAAAAAAACAAAAAAATAAAATAAAACACCGTAGACAAGTAGAGTAGTAAATTTTCTTTCCTCCTTGTTATAGTTATAATTTGTTTGTTATTCCTTGAGTATTGAAAACTTGAAATAATCAAATTGGATTATCTTTACTTCTTTTTCGCCTTTCTTCAAAATTTCTCTTTATTCTTTTTGTGCAAATTTATCCATTGATTCTTTCGATTGGTTAAGTTTCTTCTTCTTTGCATTGTGTCATAGTTTTTGTGTGTCCTCTTTGTGAGGACTCTTGATTTTTTTTTAGTTTTGTTTTGTTTGTTTTTTCGAATTTTGTTTATCAATATTATTTTTACTTTTATTTTGTTGTAAATACTTGCGTATCTCCTGTGGAAAAAATTGATTTTTTTTTTGTTTTTTGTTTATTTTTTTTTAAACAAAAATTCCTCTGTGTGTGTTTTTGTTTGAGCCCCCTACTTTTTATTTTTGGTTTTGTTTAATTTGTTTTCATTTTTATTATGAATTAAAACAATTTGCAGGAATCCACTTGCTCAAATGGAAGAAGAAAAACGTGAACATGATTTGAAAATGAAGAAAATGGAAGCCGAAATGGAACAAGTCTTCGAGATGAAGGTGAAAGAAAAGAAACAAAAACTAAAAGATTCCGAATTAGAGTTGACAAGACGACACGAGGAACGTAAAAAGGTTAGTATTCGATTGATTCCATTGATTTGAGTTGGTTTTTGTTTTTGTTTTTGTTAGTTCTTTAGGTAATAGAGTGAGATTATGAATTTGTTTTAGATTTATCGATTGTGCAAATATTTGTAACCATTGGATTGATTAGAAAATTTGTCAGATCTAGACGTCACTTCATGCTATGCCCATGGTCATACATGACATTGCTCATTCATTCCTTACAGCACTACGGTGATACAACGACTCAGTTTTAACTTCATCTAATGCAATATATTGCTCTCAAGTCTGCGTTGATAGCCACTTGTTGAATTGTTTACATTTGCCGACCTTAAAAATATTCAACGGGGCGTTCTATTTTGGATCACTTCATTACCGAGGCCAAAAGTTTGCTGTTGTTTCTTTATTTCAGTGATTCAATTGTTTTTTCTTTTGGCCTCTTCTACTTGAACTCTATTGCTTTTTGGACCGGATTCTCCGACGATCTTCGTTATACTTCGCCATATTTGCTGATTCACTCAACGTCGTCAACGACGTCATCATCGGAATTTCCTCGTCAGTTAATGACAGAGCCTATGTATTTAAATTTTTCATACTTTGGCACGACGACTCCTTCTAAATTAATTGTAGAAGTGAGGTTTGTGGGCTCGGAAAAACGATAATACAGACATTCGGTCTTAGTTCGACTGATTTATAACCTGTTGTCTTGTAACGCCTTTATCTAAGTATTAAGAATACATCACGTTTGTTTATAAAGCACTTCTATCGAAATGAAAGTAAGTCGTACTGGACTCGTTAATGTGCTAATTTAATAGAAAATCTTGCACAACGTTAAAAAGCAACAGACCTTGTACTTTGCCTTGGTGAAGAACGCTTTCCCATTACTTATCCAATCAATCCCTTCTTATCATTTAGTTAAATAAAATCGCGAGCCGTTTGTTGTCCATACTTCGTTTGGTATATGATCCAGCCCGACTGCATGCCCTCGGATTTCTTTTTATTGGTTCGCTAACTTTGACTTAAGTGGAATCTGCCGTGGCTCCTAGGTAATGTCACTTCAAGCGAATTATTAAAAAAGGCAATCTTAAAAATATTACTTTGTTTGGCCGTGCCTCGAGGTTGGTACTTTTTCTATAGGGTTTCGCCAATTCTTAGGCGGTGTCCTCTCTCCTCTTCTCTGGAACTTAGTGGTTAATGAACTGCTGATATACCTGGAAGCAGGTGGTTGCAGAGTGATTGCCTACGCGAATGACGTTGCTATAGTCGTCTTAGGTAAGCATATTAATACCATTAAAGAACTCCTTCAACTAAAACTCAACAGATTAATCCGTTGGGCAGATCGCTGTGAATTGGTAGTAAACACCCATAAAACTGATCTGGTCCTCTTTTCTAGGAAATACAAAATTCCAATTATAGACCCTCCCTCAATAAACGGTGCCAGTTTAGTCTTTTCCGATACAGCAAAATATTTGGGTCTCATTTTCGACAGGAAACTAAAATGGAAACCTAACATTCAAGGAAGAGTCAAGAGAGCTACAGTCGTTTTATTCTCTGGCAAAAAAGCCATTGGGAATAAATGGGGCCTTCTAACCTTGTATAACCCACTGGCTATACATCTCGGCCATAAGACCGATACTCACCTACGGGGTTGTTGTCTGATGGACGGCCTTAGACATTGCAGTCAACTGCAGCAAACTAAGCAGCAGAGTCCAAAGAACAGTTGCTTTTTTATGCATAAGCGGAGCCTTACCGTCTACTCCGTCTGCGGTATTAGGCATTCTGTTTCATTTGACACTCCTCGATATTTTCAGTAGGCAAGTAGCTGCGGAAGGTGCTTTCATGGAGGACAAGTCAATCCATTTCTACACAGATGGATCTAAAAACGATAGCGGGGTTGTTGGCTTTGTTTTCTCAGATAAGCTAAACCTAAGCCTCTCTTTCCGTTTTCCAATTCACTGTAGCAGTTCAACGTTTACCTTTATTGGGTGCCGGGCCACAGAGACATTCCAGGGAACTGTAGGGCCGATGAACTCGCCAGAATTGGAACCACTTTACCTATTCTACCGGAAAAGGGTAGCATAGGTATGCCAATCGGTACATGCAAATTAATATTAAAGCTGGATACCAATAAAAGAACAGACTTTAGGTGGACTTTTGGACCAACATGTCTAGCGATTAAACATATCTGGCCAAAGCTAGATCCGAATCGCGCTAAGAGTCTGATTCTTCTAAATAGGAAGCATCTCAGCGCCATCATAGGTATAATCATTGGACTCTGCCTCATAGGCAAGCACACAAGACGGCTTGGTGCTTTTACAAACGATTTCTGTAGAAGCTGCATGGACGAGGAGGAACAGGTGACAATCCTCCACCTTCTCTGTACATGTCCAGCCCTCTCCCAGAGAAGAAAACTTCACTTAGGTGCTTTTTTCCACAATGACCAAAACGATCTAAAAAATGAAGACGTAAACAGTCATCCTACTCACAAACCGGTTCCATTTGTAAGGGAATCATAGATCCACGTGGTATCACAATGGGCCAAAGTGGGTTGGTGTTTCGAACAGCCACTCTTACCTACCTAGGCTGTGCGGGAACCTCATCCAATTCCTGATATTATGCCGCTACTGCTTTCTTACGTGCTCTAGCTACCGTTTTTTCGTCTTGTTTTTTTTTTTTTTAAATAACGTTCGGTAATCTAACTTGGATTGTATTTTATTATTGTTTCTCCATATCTTTACCGCAATTTTCGTTTCATCAGTCCAACACCTCGTTCCTTAATTTATTTTGAGCCCGCCGTTTTAATATACTTTCACATTTTTCTTCAAAGTTTTTCCACATAACTAGCATTTTGGAGCCATTCTCGCAAATTTTGCGCCCGGAACTGACCTCTTTCCTTTCTTGACATTTTTTCCATAGATTTTCTCTAGTTTTTTCATGAAAAATGGTTTCAGCAAAAACCGGTGCTGAATCGCTGGTAGTTTGCTCAAGACCACTTTAGAATCTTTTACATGTCGAGTCGCGTTATTTCATGGCTTAGTGTTTAGCCATTCAGGGTAATGGCAACTAAATTCTGATTTTTTCCCGTTCTGTAATAATATATTTGGTACGTCTTCGTTTGCAACGTCAGGTAGCGGACCTTGTTTCCTCTTTTTTCCCACTTCGCCACAAATATTATATTGATGTTACATTGAGGTAACACTTTTTTTAGTTCGAAACTCTTACCCGTCATTGTCCCGACGTTTCCGCTTGCGAAACGTAGCTTAATTCTGAAAAGCCGCATATTGCCCAGAAAACCGTCGAGCCCTAACGAATATGTATTTATATTTGCTCCAAAGCTATTCTTTAGCTGTGCAGGCTAGGGGTTAATGTGTCTCAGGCTGATCTTAGGTGCTAAAGTGTCTGGATAAGATTTTTTTATATTTGGTCGCCTTTTATGACAAGAAGGGGTGCGGACATAGTTATATAGGTTGCATTGTACCATTGAACCCGCACGTGTTCACTGTTCAGTAACGCACGCCAAATTGGTTGAGGTTTCTTTCCACTTGTTTGCGTCACCAATGATATGGAGTTTTTCTTATTTTTTAAATAATTAATGCCCACTCAAGTATTTATGAACGCAAATAAAATGCGTGCAGACAGCTCGGATGAAGGAAAATTGACATCTCAAAATGTTTAGACATCAAAGATACTGGAGAAGTGCCTTCGTAAATGTCGATCGTAACATGATCAATTTGGTTGGCTTTTCTATGATCTGGTAATCGCCATATTCATTTGCGAATATTGAGATGAGAAAATCGTGTGTTAGGTAAGTATAGTGATATTTCGCCCGGCAGCAAAGTCGATTAACCCAAGTTAATTTATGAGCGTGGTCTCGTGCAGGCTATGCTCTTTGGTTTTACTACAAATATGTCGCTTTTTTCTTGAACAAGATTTTGTCGTGCAGCCCGTAGCAACTTTTTTGGGTAACAAATCTATTAATTTAACTTTGATTCAAATTGGCCAGAGTAGCGGAGGCTGGAAAATTCTCTCCGCAATCAAATAGACTCAATTTTTGTTCTTTGTTTTTTAACCTCATTTTCTCGGGCCTACCCAACCATACTTCCTGGATCGCGGTAATAAATTCCTTTTTAGCTAGCTGTTTGGCTGCACGTGGCCAGCTCAAGGTCCGAGCATTTCACGCCCATCCGCTTTTAACTGAAACTGTTCATTGATTTGTAAGAGTGAGTGTATAGTTCTTCTATGGCCGAGTTACCTCCCTTTTAGCTTCTACACTATTAACTCATGAGGCTTGGTTCTTCTTAGTCTCCGGATATTGTTTCGTACAATAAAATGGTTTCAATCTGGGTGTTGATGTGGTTTTACATCCGCTGAGTGTGTGACACATCATGCTTCCTAAGAACTTCTG
The DNA here is from genome assembly GCA_963966105.1 of Volucella zonaria. Classification (NCBI taxonomy): domain Eukaryota; kingdom Metazoa; phylum Arthropoda; class Insecta; order Diptera; family Syrphidae; genus Volucella; species Volucella zonaria. The sequence continues at coordinate 123,546,478 of OZ014531.1, read as the reverse complement.
CCACCATTTGCGGGTCACTGTTTTACAAGCCCGAAATTGGATGTAGTACCTCCAGACGACATATCTGAGTTTCTTCTCAGTTACCAGTACATTTTTCTGTATTTCCAGTTTAGTTCCTCTCTTTTCTTTTTGCTATGCTCTTTCCATTTTAATTTCGTTTCCAAAGTCATTCCAACTAAAGGGTGAGCCAGCAAATGGAGTCGTTCGCCACCCAACAACGCATTTTTGTTATTCAATCCTATTATGAAAATGAGCGATCTGTAAAAGTAACGTTTCGTAAAATTCGTGAATTTTTCGCTCTACAAAATTGTCATAGTGTGTCCGGAATTCGTGCAATGGTGTAAGGTTTTGAAGAAACTGGTTCGGTATCGGGCCAAACTATATATCAGCAAAAGTGTTCAAAACCAGCCAGGCACCTCAATTCGTTGCCGAAATTAACAATTGGCCCTTACTTATGGCACTTTACTGCGAATTTTAAAAGCACGCCTATAAAATCCAAATTACACAACAATTGAAGCCTTCAGACCATCTACGACGTCGTCGATTTGTTAACTGGATGTTGGGCCGCCAGGACAATTGTCATCGCATTTGATCTTTTCCGATGAAGCTCTTTTTTGGATGGATGTGTACGTAAATAAACAAAATTGTCGTTTCTGGGAACCGGAAAACCCATACGAGATTCACGAAAAACAAATGCATCCAAAAAAGTCACCGTATGATGCGGATTATGGGTTGGCGGCATCATTGGCCGCACTTCTTCAAAAATGAAGCTGGAGAGACAGTTACAGCGGATGTAGAACGTTACCGCAACATGTTGACCGGCAATTTTTTTTTTCAAAATTGAATGAATTGGGTCTGGACGATCTCTGGTTTCAACAGGATGGTGCTACCGCCCACACAAGCCATCAATCAATCAATTTATTGGATACGAAATGTGAAGATCCCATTATTTCGGTTAGAGGAGAAGTAAATTGGTCCCGACACCTTTAAACTTCTTCCTGTGGGGTTATTTGAAGAGTAAGGTCTATGGTAATAACCCAGCAACAATTCAGGATCTCAAACATAACATGGAAACTGAAATTGCTGCCATTGACCCACTTATTCTTCAAAAAATCATCGATAATCTTGATATTCGGATGGTCGCTTGCAACAGAAGCCATGGTGGTCACATGAACCTTGTTGTATTCCATTCATAATTGCCATAGACCGAACTTTATTAATCAATAAAATTCTACATTGATTTCACAGTAAATGTGTGTTTAATTTAATGAGGTAAAGAAGGGTTGATCAGCCTGAGGCCATTGAAGCTTTGGCAGGTTAAAGTCGCACCGAAAAAATAACAATGTCGTTGGGATCAGTAACATCAAATATATGATCAACTAACTGGTATCCATGGATTGGTTGGAAAGGACGGATGTAACAGCAACAGATGTAAAGGTTACGCTTTGAGATAGAAGCTCTGGTGCAGACAAATTCAAAGTATGACGTATTAGGTGTGCAAGTGTCAATAGATGGCTCCAACAGTAAGTGCTGGTCGATTTTGACATACCCAAAGCGTCATAAACCAAGCTTAGATATATGGTAAACAAACCGTTTGACACATTAGTGATTTTGTTTTGGCTTCGTATTCTCTTGGTTGTGTGAAAATGTTTGATTTTGTGCCAGATAATCATCATTTGCGGGAAGTGTTGCTTTTCTTCTTTCATTCAAAGAAAACGGCGGCTGAAGCGCATCGAGAGCTCCAAAACGTTTACGGAGATGCTGAAATAACGTGCCGTGATTGGTTCCGTTCCTTCAAAAACGGTGATTTCGATGTTGATGCTTCAGCATTAGAAGTTGCCCCCCAAGTCATTTCCAAGCGATTGCCAGCGATTCAAAAATAAAGGAACGTGGGTTCCTTATGATTTGAAACCAAGGAACAGCGTCGTTTTTTCGCCTGTGAACAACTGTTTCAGCGACAAAAAAGGAAGGTTTTTCTTCATTGCATCGTGACTGGCGATGAAAACTAGATTCATTACAGCAACTCAAAGAGAAGAAAATCATGGGGACTGCCCGGTCATTTTTCTACGTCGTCGGTTCCGCCGAATATTCACGCTGCGAAAGTTATGCTGTGTATTTGATGGGACCAGGTTGGGTGTTATTTATTATGAACTGTTGAAACCCAAGGAAACCATCACTGGGGAACGGTATCGACTTCAGTTGATGCGATCGAGGCGAGCACGAAAAAGTGATTCTATAGCATGACACCGCTCGACCTCATGTTACCAAACCCGTTAAAACCAACCTGGAAACGCTCAAATGGGAAGTCCTACCCCACCCGCCATATTCCCCAGATATTGCGCCGTCTGATTATTACTTGTCCCGTTCGATGGCACATGGTCTGGCTGATCAGCAGTCAAACAATTGTTTATTCCAAAGATGAACACTTTTGATGTAACGCTATTCGAGCTCTGCCAGTAAGATGGAAAAAAGTTTTAGGTAGCGATGGGCAATACTTTGAATGATTCATTTGTAACCATTTTTTCACAATAAAGTTGCATTTTCATCCAAAAAACAGCTATAACTTATTTGCGCACCTAATATGTTGGATAATTTTTTAAAGAGTTGAATCACAGCGAAAACACCGCGGCCATATAAATTTTACTCTTTATCTTGCCCATCGTTATGGTATAGATCAAAGTCTTCACTTGTCAGGCAATAGATTGGTCTCCGTTAGGGCATCGTAAGCTAGAACCTGGGCGTTAAGATATACAGCAAAGGTCTTTGTTCGCAGCCTTCTAAAATTTCGATAGTAAACGGCAAAGACATTTGGGAAGAAACTTTTGGAGATTGTGGCGAGCTGGACTCCAACTTTTCAAAATGCTATAATTTTTTTTATTTTTTGATAAATTTTATTGTGCCAAAGCAAAAAATGTTGGAAAATACATCAATTTTCAAATTGTATCAGTAGTTTTCAATATGTTCACCTTTGGCGTGAATAATGGCCTTGAGACGGCCGAAGAAAGCACCGCACGCTGCACGCAAGTGGCTCTGCGGTATTTTAACCCATTCCCGGCGAAGTGCTTGTTTGAGGTAGATGGTCCAAACTTTGGTATTTTTTAGTGCCAACCTTCGCTTTCAAAATACCCCAGACAGAGAAATCCAACGGATTTGCATCCGGAGAATTTGCAATCCATTGTGTCGAAGAAATGACGCGTGGAACATTGTTTTTTAACCAATCTTGGTTGACGCGCGCTTTGTAAGTCGGTGCGGAGTCTTGTTGAAATGTCCACGGTCTCTGATGGAAATGATTGTTTGCCCAAGGCTTCAATACTGCCTCTAAGACAGTTTCACGGTATACGATCGAATTAATTTTGACGCCACGGTTCAAAAATACGGGCGGAGAGCGACAATCGGCGGTTATGGCGGCCCAAACCATCACCATCGGTGCTGCCTGCTTTCTGGTGGCCGTCCGAAGGTGTAAATTTTCGAATGACCTCTCTGGCAAGTAAACTCGGTCATTTTGTTTGTTGACATATTGCTCGATAACAAATGGCGACTCATTGGAAAAAACCAAATTCGGCAACTCACCACTTTCGTGCAAGCGTAGCAACTCTTTCGCTCTTTCGACTCTAACTTTTTTCTGTTGCGGTGTAAGATCGTGTGCTTTTTGGAACTTCAATGGCTTGAGCCCAAGCTCATTTTTCATTATGTGTTGCATCCGTTCCAACGATATGTTGAGCTCACGAGCAATTTTTCTTCCACTTCGACGCGGATTTCGCTCAATTCGAGCCTTCACTTTCCGAACCATTTCTGCCGATGTTGCTGTTTTTTTATGACCACCTCCATGGCGTTTTGCTACGCTGCCAGTATCACAGTAACGAGACACAAATGATTTATTCTCGTTGAGGTGCTGGCGGGCTCTAACGATAGCTACTTGTGGTTTTCCAGCCAAATATAAAGCAATCACACTATCACGTTTGAATTCCATCGCGGATAAAAAATTTTCAACACAACTGAAGCGCAAATCGTTTAAAAGGCTTGTAAATAATAAAATTATCTGTCATGTGTCCAAATTTGAGCTCACTGTCATGAACGGTTTGGAAAGTATAGCAGTCTGAAGTCGGTTGCAGTTCGAGTCATTCAGGGTGTATTTGGTTGATTGCAGCAGCTGAACCTATTAGGTCAAGATGGTGGAGAAAGTCATAATAATTTGAATTGAATAATCTATTTTTTTATTACTAATTTGAATCATGCGACTAACTTTGGCTTTGGCAAAATTTTTCACAGGCACTCGAGCTACAGATCCGTGAATTGGAGGAACGAAGACGAGGTTTTGAACAGGAGAAGAAAGATTGGGAGGAAATCAACCACATTACACTAGACGAACTTAGGCGACGAAGCTTAGAAGCGAATAGTAAAGAGTGAGTACAACCACACAAACAGAATTATATTGACTTTTATTTAGATTTTTTTGATTTTTTTTTTTTGTTTTTTGATTAACTTCTCAACTCAAACAAAATAATTTATTTTTTATTTTATTTCGTTTGTCGCTTAATTTATTCATTTTATTTATTTTCTTTTTCATTTCATTTTCATTAAACTCTTGATTTGTGTTTGGACTTTTTCATTTTGTTTCTCTATTTCTTTTTTTTTTCTAATTTACTTATGTGTTTTAATTGCTCTTATAACATTTTTTTTTTCTCTCTTTCTTTGTGTACATATACAATACTATAAATCTATTCATTTATATATTATTTTTTTAATCAAATTGATTCTAAAAAAAAAAATTTAATTTAAAGAAACAGCAAAACACGCAAACATAAATAGGGCTTTAGTTATAAGTATCGTTTTTTTATTCTGTATGATTTGCCAAAAGAAAAAATTTTAAAATAAATCTGGTTTACTAAAAAAACGAAACAACTTACGACACTACAAACTGGGATATAATATGCATTTTCCAAATCATATATACAATTTGTTTCATTCTTTTCTCATTCACTTAAATTGTTTTTTTTTTGTTCTTAATTATTTGCATTGGATTGAGTGGGGGTAGGGGTTTTATTATTGCTATTTCAAAAACAAAAACAAAAAATAGTTTGCAGCTTCTTTGAAATCATAATAACACTTATGTATTTGCGTGTCGAAAATGGAATTAGTTGGCTAAAATAATTAAAAAAATAATTTTTTTTCTACTCGTTGTACTTTTCGTACGTACTTATCGCTTGAAAAAGTGTTTATTTGATTTGTTTTTAAAGAATGCTAGTACGTTGACTACTGGAAAAGAAACTACGAAGAAAAAAAGAAAACACAGTTGTATTTGATTACTGTAATCATTTTCTTATAGTTAAACTTTTTCGTTGTGTAATTACTTTTGTTTTTGTTTTGATTTATTTTGGTTATAGCTTATTTTTATTTATTTTTTTATTTAAAGTATTTAAGTATAACTTTTCTATCTAATATCACTTATTTGAATATTGTGCTCGAAAGTTGCTTAATTTAGATCAGCTAAAAGAAAAACAAAAAAAAAAACAAAATAAAACAAAATCACCATTTTTCACGTGTTAAACTTTTTTTTTTCTTTTCCTTATATTTTGTTTTAATTTTGTGTTTCAATTCCATTTTAAATTAGTTCGTCAAATTTGTAATTGACTTTTGTTTTAAACTTCTTGATTACCACATATAAGCATAGTGCAATAAATTTTAAGATCACTTACGGGTATCCACATGTGAAATTCAAGAGTTGAGTGACTTTATTAACTCAAAAGTAACTGCAATTGTATACCAATTCAGGGTTGCTGTAAAGTTTTAAACATTTCGCTTACTGCACATTTCAATTGTGTACTTTTCTTGCACTTATGATATTGCTGTTCCTTGACAAAGCTCTATCAAATAAATTTTCAAATTCTTTTACAAAAAAAAAAAAACCTACAAACACACGGGGTCTTCTAATGAGATGCTTTATTTTGATTTATCAAAAAAACAAAAAACACGTATTTTTTATAAAAGTTTTTACAAGATCCTCTTCCTTTTTTTATTTTAATCAGTAGAAGAAGGGTTGCCATTAATTATGATAAACAATATCAGCCAAATGACCTCCACAACATCTGCTGCACATCGAGGTTCTTTTGTTGATCACAATTTCGAAATTTGTGGCTATATTTTATCGATTACAGCAAGTATATCGGCTTTGAATACTTCAACTTATGCGTTGGCATAAATCTTTCCTTGCACATAGCCCCAAAGAAAGCAGTCGCTCGTTGTTAAGTTGTATGATCTGCTGGGCCAGGGTGTCAGCTAATATGCCTCTCTGGCTAACGTGATCTTTTTCCAGCCTCTAGTTGTGTATACGAAGTTGGCTGATGTCCTCTTCCACTTGTCTGCCCCACCTAAGATGAGGTCATCTCCGGGCTGGTACGGTAGTGTCCATGCGCTCGAAGTGGCCTAGCCATCTACAAAAGCCGGGTTATTTGAACGTTTTTGACGACGTCGGCATCGCTGTCGATTACTGCCGCCCGTACAGTTCGCTGTTGAAAGGGCGGGCCCTCCATTTGATCACCATTTCGAGAAATGACTCGGCCAGCAAACTATTCTCGCAAAAAAGCAATGGTCTCGTCAGGTGTATGTTTTGCTGGAAATAAACATCGCCCACATCTATACCTTCAAGTTACGACCATAAGGTTTCATTAATCATGGTACGATGGTGCAATCCATTCACGATAATAGCCACATTCGCTTTATTTTAGAACAAATGTCCAGAAACTGGACCAAGGTTAGGTTAGGTAAGAGTGGCTGTTGGAAAAGCTGGATCTGTGATCTTACTACTGGAACCAACTTGAGCTTTAACGTCTATATTGTTAGATCGCTTAAGTCATTGTACAAGAAAACTCCTAAGTTGAGCTGGACCAAACAGTAACGCATTCTGAATAGAGCCCATTCCCAACAATCATTCTAGTATTAGGAATAGAAATTGGATTAGCAAGCTCCAGATGCTGTAATTCTGCTTACAAAGCCTTGCATATAACACATTGGCTGAAAACTCCGTGCCGTTTTATAGTAAAACACAAAATTTTTGCAAAATTCTACTTTATTTATCAATATAGTTGCCTTCGAGGGCGATACACTGATTGAAACGATTTTTCAATCTTTCGATACCAGTTTTGTAGTACGATTTCGGTTTAGCCTCAAAATAGGCCTCTGATTCAGCGATTCGGTCTTAAATCTCTTTCCGGCGAGCATTCTTTTGAGGTCTGGGGGCCAAATCTGGAGAATACGGTGGGTGAGGAAGCAATTCGTAGCCGAATTCTTTCAATTTTGCCATCGTTTTCATCGGCTTGTGACACGGTGCATTGTCTTGATGAAACAGCACTTTCTTTTTCTTCAAATGCGGCCGTTTTTCTGCGATTTCGTCCTTCAAACGCTCCAACAACGCAATATAATTGTCGCTGTTGATAGTCTGCCCCTTTTGGAGATAGTCGATGAAAATTATTCCATGTGCATCCCAAAATACGGATGCCACAACTTTGCCAGCCGAGGACGAGATTCGTCGCCTGCTCGCCACTCAGCTGACTGCCGACTTGACTCTGGTGTGAAGTAATGGAGCCAAGTTTCATCCATTGTCACATACCGATGCAAAAATTCGGCTTTATTGCGGTTGAACAGCTTTAAACACTCCTCTGAATCATCAACACGTTGTTGTTTTTGGTCGACTGTGAGCAAACGCGGCTCCCACTTTGAACACAGCTTTCGCATGTCCAAATATTCGTGTATGATATATCCAACACGCTCTTTTGATATCTTCAGTAATCATTTTGTGGACTTTTTTGATGTTTTCATCTGAAACAGCCTCTTTTGGACATCCACTGCGTGCATCATCTTCGGTGCTTGTATGACCACTTTGAAATTTTTCAATCCACTTGCGAATGGTTCGTTCGCAAGGTGCAGAGTCCGGGTAACACTTATCAAGCCATTTCTTTACATCAGCTGCATTTTTTCCCATCAAAAAGCAATGATAAATCAACACACGAAATTGCTTTGAATCCAGCAACACAAGTTGCTTCACTCACAACGCTATATCTCGAGAACTAATCGTCCGACAGCTGTCAAATTTATACACGTATCTTTTGAAGGTTGGTATTAACTGAAAATGGTATGGATTTAATTCAAGTGGTGCCCTCGCTTTAAAACTTGGACTTTTCAGCCCACGTGTTATAATATAGGGTCATCCAATGGAATCAACATTGGCTGTTACAGTCGCTTTGGTCAATAACTAGTTAGAGTCCTAAAATAGAGAAATAGAGATGATGGCGAATGAAGCCTTAATGAACCAAGGGCAGTTCTCTTATCCCCGAAGTGCTGTACTGAGTTCACCATAACCGGCATCTTTCGCCCAAAGGATGCCAGAAAGAACCTGACTCTCCAGGTTGAAGTGGTGCATGGGGTTAACTACCTAAGTACGTTTAAAAAAAATCAATCCAATCCAAAGGCTCGTTTAGTGTTGACGACAATGAACTTCAAATTTAGGCATGCAATTTTCAGACATTGAGTAGATTATATGTAGCCGTCATACAAGACGGTTAAAGCAGATGTCAACGACATCTATGAAACGCGATGGAACGAGCCAGACAAAAGAAAGATAAAAAACTATACTGCGATAATGAGACCAGAAGCAGCATCTAAATATTTGGGTCCAAATTTTTTGCAAGTCGCAGATGTACACGAAATGCCTTGAGTTTTCATCAGCCATGGCAACATCAAGGCTAATTTCTCTAACATCAGCCTAACCTGCGCGCATGCCTCCACAAAAAAAAAAAACAGCCAAAAGCACTTCGCTAAAACATGTGAGCAACGACATTTAAATCATTAACCTCAAATTATAAATAGAGGACATCTTATCCTTTATAGTTTACACAATGCAACAAGAAAGTTCTCCCTCCACTGGTTAGGTATCCAATCGCCCCTTTTCAAGGACTTTATTGAACAAAATCGCAATCATTTAAATCTAATACTTCCGATTGTGTTCTAAATTACGAAGGGTATATGGTTCGGTCAGACTGCAAGCCCAAGATTCATTCTTTCGCGCTCGTCACCTGAGGGAATTCGTGTTTTCTAAATTTCATTGTCATCCGTTAGCAAGTGTCCCGGCCCTTCTTTAAGACGAAGGCAAATCTCTTGTGAATTTTTTCATTTTTGTAAAGTAATCATTCGTTTGCCTGGGCTTCTATTATTTGTCGCTTGTTTAACGATTCTAAGGGTGCATTCCTAATTGCCTCTATTAATACCGCACGTGTCCTAGTTACCACTTCCTTTGTCTCTTTTTTAAACATTCGTAGTCTAACTCAAGACGAACTTTATCAATTTCACTGCGTCTTATATGTTTAATTGGTCCATACTTGTAAGGCTTGGGATTTGTATTTCATTGGCATTTTTAATACATTGTTCCAGCTGGTCTTTCGATACACCGAGCGGGCATTACAGCCCCACACAAAATCACATCATTATCTCCGCGTGGTGCCTACTGGATAGCTATGGTAAAACTGCCTACTGCCTACGTAAACCATCCAACGATGATTGTTAACTTAATTTTTAAACAAACCTCCGATATCCGGCTTGTTCCTGGACTGGATTAAGTTGTCATATAACATGAGCTGACACTCAACCAAGCTTAGAGGTGAATTAAATAGCTTAGTCGCGAACGGAGTATTCGGTTATCGGGCACCCTCCGAAATATGCAGCCTTTTCTATAGTGGATATCTGTGTAGATGCAAAACCCTCTCTCCACCACTCGTGGAGTAAAAATGGAATTAAGAAAAAAGAAAAACACTAAAATTTCTACTAATTCACTACTGGTGTAAAGGCCAAGAGGGGTTGTGTAAGCCCACATCTATTAATTTGTCAGATGAGACTTTCTGTAAAGCCTCAAGCTTCCGGAGAGTTATACACATAACCCTGGCAATCAAATCCTTTAGTAATGTCAGTGACCGATAAGAAGGCCAGATACGTTTGGCAGATGGAGCAAATTAGACATCGCACTATTCAAAATTTTTCCAACTATATTAGCGGAAAATGCTGGTACAGCTTCATGCTGATATCAAGATTGCGTCAAACAGAAATACAATGATTGTATGGACGCTGCAATTACGCAAATAAACCTCCATTCCTCTCAGGGAAGCTTCTGCCAACCTACTATAGTAATGCGCCTTTCCAAATCAGAAGGGGACATTATTCTGATCCAAGAACTCTAGAGAGTGTTGAGTACAAGGTTCAAGTAATGAGAATAAAGCTATCTTCGTGAAAAACAAAGGTAAGGCAAGAGCCTGTATTCTTAGAAGAGCCGCCCTAATGTATTCTTTATTTCGATTTTAATTAATGTAGATTTTGGCTAAAGAAGCGAGTCCCAAATTATCTGCCCTACCACCTACTTGTGGGTGGCCGTAGCTGGTAGTGGACTGGCTCCCAAATCCGAAGGTTCGGTGCTCGAATCGTCGCGCCCGAAAGACATTCATTTTTTCAGTTAACAAAAACCAAATAAGATGAGCAGTTGACTGGAAATCGACAACAAGCCAACTTCCACTAAGAATTTAGTCTCCCCATTAAATGTTGGATGCCACCCACTGCGCACAAACATCTTTCTTTCTCTCTCTATCGCATTTTCCAAAAAAAAAGCTTAACACATGCTGACGCATTATAAGTGTATTCATACCCACTTGAGTGTTAAGTTCTTTTTTTTTTTGTAAAAAAAAATAAAAAATCTCCGTTTCAATCATATACGTCAAACCGAACTATCATACGAGACTATAGGTTTAGCTTAAGGTTTGCCATCTGTTTGGATCGTTTCCCTGAACGTGTTGAAATTGTGTAAACTTTCTAGAAAAATATTGATTCCGTTGTAGGTACGTTCGCGCATTACGAGCAGATTATGGGCGACATAATCATCCATCTGAGTGTACTATGGGCAAAGCTGTAAAAAAAATTTGAAGAGACTGGCTCGGTTACAGATGTCTTGAGGCCAATCCATCATCGAAATGCACGCTCTTTGCATCCACAGGCTTATAAAGTTCAACTCACTCAAGAATTGAAGCTAGCTGCCCACGGAATGCGTAGAACATACACCGATTCGGTGTATTCTTCAGCGATGGGGCTCATTTTTCACTCGGTGGATACGTTAACAAACAAAATTGTCGAAAGACCATTGGGTGTAAAAAGTCACTGTATGGTGTGCAATTTAGTCTGGTGGTGTCATTAGTCCATACTTCTTAGAAAATGAGGAAAGTGTAACCGCTACTGTCAATTGTCATCGCTTTAGTCAAATGTTAACCGAATTTGTTTGGCCTCAAATCGACGATATGGATGTTAAAGACGACATGTGATTTTAACAAGAAGGTGCTACACAAAACACGACCCGTTTTTGCTTTATTGTAAGAAAAGTTTTCTAGACGATGGCCACCAAGATCGTGTGGCCTGCCGCCGTTGAATTTCTTTTTGTGGGGCTATGCAAAAAATCGTGTTTATGCACACAATCCGCAAACTTCTTACGCTTTGAAAACGAATGTTCGTCATTTTGTGGCCGAGTTATTGCCCGATATATTTCGAAAAGACATTGAAAATTATCTTGTCTGCAAGAATGCAAGAATGATGTTATATTCCATTCAGAATGGCAAGACCCAAACGATATATTGAAATTAAAATTTGATGAAATCTAAATCATAAATGTGTTTTAAATTTAAATCTTCTTTCGGAACCACCAAATGGATTTTTCGTTTAAATTCTTTGTCAGATGCATTCATTTCCAATACCCAATTGGCAAAGTTACGACGCTGCTAACGGTTGTTAGAACTTAAGCGTTATAATCCAAGTCTCTATGCAAAATTCGATTAAGTGTTTTTTTTTTTTTTGGTATGTCCAATTCCTAAGATCGACGTGAATCGACAAACCTGAGTTTTCTGCGAAATTTCAAGGTAAAGAAGCAATATTTCCAGCTATTCTTGTGCGAGAGGCATCATTTCGATTCTTTCCATCACTATCTTAGGGCCTAAAGCTGTACCATCTAATCATGTATGTTTGTTCGAATAGGATATTAAACAAAATGCATGATATTGCATCACCGTGCCTTTTTAGCCTGCTTCGTACTCCGACAAAGTACGAGTAGGGATCAGTGTTTTTTGTATTCTGCATTCTTCATTCCACATTGGAAGTGTTAGAAAAATTCATTCATGCTGAATGATTAATTGTGCTTTACATTGTGGTGCTAAAATATTGTATTTTTTCTAAAACTAAAATAACGATTGTGATGTCTTAGATGTTTCGAAAACCACTCTAGTTTTGTGCTTCAGATCAGATTTGTCAGCATTTTATGTCAAATCGGGGTCTGAAATCCAGCTGTTGATTCTTGTATTTGCTTTTTAGTAACGTTGCTCTCGCGGAACAATTCTCCTACGATGTGTAATGTGGTTTACGCGCTCCCATTAGTCTATAGGAAAGTAGTATAAAGAGTAAGTCATTTTCCTAGCTGGTATATTCCAACAGAAGAAATAAAGTCTGACGAGAGGTCGGGGCTTCTCTGTCCTTATCTACTTGCTGTCCTGTAGACAGTTCTTTCCGATAGTTGAATCAAAGGTTTATTTTTCTTAATTTGAAATATATGTTAAGTCCCTGAGTATGATTTTAACGTTATATATCAATCATCCTCGTATGTCTTAAGCAGATTGGTGTTCGTTCACTTGACTGAAACTCAAGACATCTTGCCTAATCCATTTTTTGATTATAAAATATACCTTCTAGCAAATCTTAGCTAGTTTTGATAGTGCTACAGCCAGATGTCAAGCCGAGCTTCAACTTAACAACTTCTTCAGCTAGATAAATGCCTGGATATTGTTAAAATCTCCTTTTCAACAGCGTACGTCATATCAGATGTGATGTGATCTGAGGGTAGAACTGTCGATGCGCTCAAAATGTCGTAGCTACCTCAGACTGTGCGGACAAGGATTTTGTACAGGGCTGTCCCAGTTGTTCATAATAGAGTTTTACTACTCAATTAACTGTCTAACCCAAAGAAGCGGCGCTTAACAAGAATGGTTTGTTTATTGTTGATATTGTTGTCAAAGTTTAAATCTAAGATTTATCGCAAAGAGTTAGCCAGTGGCAGTATTTCTCGGCGTAAAACCGCACTGATAGGGATCAACCATTATGTGGCAAAAGTTATCAAATTTTAACATAGCATTGCAGAAACTTATATGCGATGCTTAAGAGACTTATGATCCTACAGTTGGTAATATTGAAAGGATCTCACTTCTTTTGTACAGGGCAAACATTATTGATAAATGATAATCAACTCATTGGACATGCAGTCATGCAACTAGCGAAATTTGAGGTAGGTAGGTAGGGAATATTTTGGTGTCGCTAGTCGTCTGCATACATATATTTGATGCTGACATATATGGGTCTTTGAAAGGCTAAAGGATAAACAGAACAGTATTTAGCAATCTTTTGTTGTTGAAGCTTGAAGATGAATTTTCGCATCGTGTATTTCCGTTGACAGTGCCATACGTCGTGTTTAGAATATTTGTTATGTTTTGTCCAGCAGCTCGTAAAAACATCATCCTTCTCTATGATTCAGAGAACAACGGATTGTGTTGGCTTTCGATTTTCTTTACTCAGGACACTTCTTAAGCCGACTACATAAAGTAAAATGATATTTACTCCTCATAACAGGGATTTATCTGCGTCCAGATATAGGATGCCTCCTGTTACTCCGGTGAGGAAAATTTAAAGAAGTTCGCAGTTCAAACTTAGGTCTACATTCGCAAAAGCATGCTGCTTATGCAATTGCCCAAAGACAATATTACGTATGTCAGGTAATGTAAACACTTGATCCTGTCCATGAATGCTATATACAGACAGAACCCAAGTTCTGAGCATTCAGTGACGTTCATGTCCCTTACAATCCAAGTCCGCTACAGCATAAGATCAAACATCTTCTCCCTTCGATAGTTATGCATTTTTAAACGACACCCAGAATTTCAAAATAGTCACATAAATGGCGCTTCGAATATTTGTCGCTAAAACAACGTTCGTGTTTCATTGCATCATACATGCTTTCTGAATAGTTGTTCTATCTGTTTTTTAGCAGTTAAGCGTTGGATAGACATACAGTTGTATACAGTTTTTTCATATCGGAATAAAACACAGTGCGACAATTAGGACTAGTATTATCCAAAATTAAGAATATCTCCACTCCTTTAGATCAACACTTGTTACAACGATTAAATAGTGGCTGATTTCCTAAACGTGAAAAAAATGCGCATCATTAGTAAATGATGATTTTCTTATGCATTGTAACGCTACTTTTCCACTGCAATGCTTTGAAATTTGTGACATTCTGAAACGCCATTTGTACACAATTTAATAGAATCGTGAAGATGAATCATGAGATATAAACAATAAAATAAGAAAAATTACTTACGAGCTTGGTTTAGCCTCCTTTCTGTTTAATTTTCAAGCAACAATATTACATCAGGTCTGTTTCTGGTGCAAAGGTTGCTTTTGTTTGCGCAGTACATGCTTTTACACTGCGATTTAAAACGTTTTGCATTGTATCATTACAGTAATGTTGCATTTCGAAACGCTTGACGTTACAGTACTGCGGCAATACTGCATTAAGGAATTCAGCCAGTGTTTCAAATGCGTTTTCCCTTCATTTTGTAAATAGTAAACAAATGGTCATGAAGACGCTATTTTAATGGCCGGAATGTGATAAACAAAATGCTTTTCAAATTTAAATTTAAATTTTCGGATTAAAAACAAGTTGCTCGTTGCTACATAATATGAATGAAGACGATGATTCAACACACAGACTCGATTTCGAACCAAAAATTAGCAAACAATGAATGAGTGTTGCAATATCGTGTAACAGACATCCGTTTTTTTTGATTACGACATTTGGATTAAGTACAACGGATTTTGGCCCTGCTTCATGATGTTCAGATAAAATGCAGTATTAATTCTTTTACCGCATGACATGAATTCTTTCCGAATAACTTCTTTCCTATGACAGATATTGACTGAGATTGCCTTAAGTTTTGAAGGAAGCTTTTGTTTTTTAGCTTGTGCAGAATATTTCCACATCCATTCCGCATTTTTACGTTTGAAATCTGTATCACATTGTTCACCACCCTGAACAATTATTTCCAGGAAGCTTGTATCGCTTCTAACAGATGCAACGACGTCTTTAAAATGTACAAGCCTTGCAGATTTTTGTTCATCTGTTAAAATGTGTGAAACAAATTTATGAGAGACCTTTATTTTACCCAAGCTTGAATTGAATCAATTGATATATTGAAAAATTGGTGATGATATATTGAAACCTTATGATGCACGAAATTTTTTTTAGATTAATCATGGCTTTAAAGCAAGTTGGAACGCTATTTCATACCATACCAGACTACGATATGTCAGTATCGGTCTAACTATTGCCGTATAGAGCCTCATGATGGTTTTAGGGACAGGATATCCGGTTTTGCGGAATATCTTATTGCAGGCATTGAGAGCTATCGTTGAAATACATACCTTTGTTATAATGTCGTGTCGAGGAGCTGGTAGGAACATTCACTGGTAATGTCCAGGAAACTCTATCGTGTTAGGATTTTTGCTTCACGTTTCAGTTCTCTTCAATTCGTCTTTAATGTCATGCATTTGTCCTCCACTATTCTGTCCCAAGGTGCGATTCAATAAGTGGATTTCACTGAACAGTAAGGAATCTTTGCTCTGTACAATGTATGGGTGATTTATATTCCTTTTTGGCCCGTTTCGGAATCCAAATAAAATTGAATTTGGTGTCCCTAAAATGATTCATACATATACAGTATCCAGTTATGTATGGAATAGCATATTGGGTAAATAATCATCACGCCTTTGCTGACAAATGCGTACCCTTTTGTTGAAATTTTCTATGGCAGTTTTGCTTAAATGTGGCTGGATTTCGTTGATGCAGCGCTTAATTTGCTCCTTCAAGGCGTGGGCTTGTTAGCTTGAACCTTAGACTTAAAAAAAAATCCAAAGAAAAAATGGTCGGATATACGAAAGAAGGGAAACTTCATGAAGCTTGATAAATAGTTAAAATGAGGATGCTTACCCTAGATCACAAGTATTTAAAAAAAAATATTTCTTTTGATAAAAGAAGCCTTTTGTCATTATTGAGGATTTTCTTTCTTTTTTATAAACTCGATAAATAACAAATGTTGCGCGACTGATGACACGTGCTATATATACTCTACAACATAGCTAAGCTTCATCTAAATTTGCATGAGAACTCGCACGAGTTATGAGTATGTATCAGGTTGTAACATAAATAATGCGTGATTTTTGGATGTCTATTTGATGTTAATCAATTTGCATTAAATGTAAAAATTTGGTCGTCAATATAGTTTCTCGGCAACTTCTTAATGCCGTCACGAAACAAATTCCTTGACGTTCACGAAAAAATACACTAAGGGCCTCTTGGACATTGTACCGAGATCTAAAATCGTTTCCGTCAAGGAAGTTCTGCAGACTTCGGAACAAGGTGAAGGTGCTAAATCTAGAGAATAAGGCGGATGCAACAATTTTTCCCCAACCGAAATCCTGTAACTTTCTGCACGTGGTCCCAGGTGTATGAGGGCGGGCATTATCATGATGAATAGAACACCTTTTCTATTAACCAGACCTGGCCATTTCTACTGTAGTGCCGACTATAATCTGCACAGCTGTTGGCAGTAGACTTTCGCGATGACAGTCTAGTTACGAGGTAACAACTCAAAATTGATTTTTCCACCAGCATGCTGCCGTACAGACATTTTTTTCATCAATTTAGGTCAATATTACCATTTTTAAAATTTGCATTGATATTTCTGTTGCTGGGCTGTTCTATGCAGCATATCTTCTTGGCGTTGACAAACAAAAGCCAAGGCAAATTTGTTGTTAAGCTGAAGATTTCCGTTAAGTGTTAATGATGCTTTTGGTGTTGTTACCATGTAATCTCTAGGTAGGTACTTTGACGATGGTAACTATGATGATGACGATGCTGATGTTGTTGGTATTCATGTAAGTCGTGCATTCCGTTCGAGTTAGTGCGCCACCACGCGCCTTACCCCTTCTCTTTTTGTTCCTTACTCCGAGTCTTTCTCCTTTTCGTTCCTCTCCCATGTCTCATCACGCGCGCTACCCCCTCCCATTTCCTGTGTCTTTTTCAAATTTCTAGCATTCACAACGAGATGGATGTTAAGGAGAGTTTGAAGCGGAATAACTTTATTGGCTACGTAAGAGCACTACTAGTGAAATTAGTGATACAACATCGTGAAGTAATAAATTCCTTATCCTTGTTGGATAACATTAATGTCGTTTATAAGTACATATTACCGCACGGTTTTGAATGCCATCTAGTGGGTGGAAAAGGGACTAATGATTCGTTTCATCGGAGTTCGAAACCATTTCATTTCGCTTTTTCGCTCTGTCGGAGCTGGAAACCACCTCCTGTCGCTTTTTCGTTTCATCGGAGTTCGGAATTACTCCTCATCGACCGATAAAAAGTTTCACTTCAAAGAGTCCAACGGTGTTAAACCCCATCAATCTGGGCGGCCAATTCTGATCACCAAAACGGGAAATTAAACGATCAGGAAATGACTCGTGCGGTAATTGAATTGTTTCTTGGGCTGTATGGCATGTGGCACCGCTTTACTGAAACCACATGTCGTCCACATCCCTATTTTGCAATTAAGGCACAAAAAACTGGATTATCATGTCGCGATAGCGAACACCATTAACTGTTACTACCTGGCCAGCCATATTTTCAATGAAGAATGCTCCGATGAAGCCTCCAGTCCCAAATCTGCACCACACAGTGACACATTGTGGATGCATTTGTTTCTCAACAATCACTCGTGGATTTTCTAAACTCTAAATTCGACAATTTTTAGGATTAACAAAGTCATTAAGATGAAAATAAGCCTCATCGCTGAAGGTCTCTCGCTGTGGGTGGTCAGTAGGCTTCATTTCTTGAGTCAATTGCCATTGTTTGCATGAAGATGCAAATCTTTCGTAAGAATACCTTGTAGAGAGGTGCAGAATAGATGTTACTGTTCTCTCAGCAACACTCTTACGAACTGCTTCGATGTTTTGTGTTGAACGACTTCTTGAAGGACATCAACAGATTAGTGAGTGTTTAATATCACTGCATCAAGTAATCTCTTCGCAGTTGATGAAGTTTAAATGACTATTTCGACCATATTTTGTTCGAAAATTGCGAGCTGTAGCTGCTAAACCTTCATTGTTTTTGAAATATTGCTCAACATCAAAAACGCGTTGTTCTTTCGTGTAGCGCTCCATTTTTTAATAACCCTGATATTGGGACACTCTTTATAAGCAAAGGTTTTCAGCTTTCGATTGGCAGTAATGTTCACCTTCCAAGTATGATACTACAATTGTATTTCGATGTTGGACCGGAACTGTCCTGTCTAATTTTTTTTGCCCCATAAATTTTAGATACCATGCCAAATGTAGCTTAAACTTTTCCAGTTTAGTTGATGGCATTCAGTTCGGTGCCACCATCACCTAAGGCTATGCTTCCTAGGTAGATAGCCTATGTTTTCTAGATATATAGCTTTCATCTCCCTTATTTTTCGCCAATGTTGAGTCGAATTGGAATTGCTTGGGTTTTTTCTTTGTCGCTAGAATGTAGGTCTTGTTGATATTGGTTTCAGTCGGCTGACTTTCAAGCACTTTATCATCTCACTGAAGTGAAAATTCTCCATCTTATATCGCGTCAGCTTGCCCCTCTTATTGCCAAGGGATGACTTAGAAGGCTACAAAGTCAGCAGGGGCTTTGGGATACATGTTTTACTTTATTACAAGTAATAACTTCAACTTCATCGTAGTCTACGCTTTCGGCTTAGACTATCGTTCGTTTTAGAAACTCTATGCTCAGGCTCAATACTCAAATGCTTTTAAATAAAAATAATTATGATAATGCGTTCAGCTTTCTAGTCCTTTAAGTCTTAAATTTTGCGTATCAATTTCTAATGATTTCAACATAATGTTTAGTGAACTTTTTAGCAACTTTCGTGCGCAATTTTAACAGAAAAAAACAAAAAACAACAAAATTTATAAAATTAAATGGTAGTTTGTAATAAAATAAAAATTAGAAAATTGAGATAAAAAAAAAAAAAAAAAACAAATTAAATTAGATAATTATGAAAAGCAAGAAAAATAAAACAAAAATAAAAAAAAAAAAACAAATACAAAAAAGACAAAAAAAAAAACAAACAAAAATACCCCCGACATTTTCCAGGACCGCATCAATGACATCCAGAGGTTCAGATGAGTCGAAGGGTCGCCGTGTATTTGGATCATTATTACGACGTCATACAAGTTTTGGAGCCCCCGATACACATCTTCATCGGGGTGGCAATCCAGTCATACCAACGGCTGGCATCAACTCAACCAATTCACTACCACCAAATTGTAATAATGAAGAGAATCACGAATCGCATAAAAACTGAACGCAAATATTCTGCATTATTTAACATATCAACTCTTAAAGAATATTAGCTCTATTTTTATTTCCTCTTAATTTTTTTTATTCTATTTTCTTTTATTTTTTGTGTTTCAAAAAAAAAAAAAAAAAAAAAAAAAAGCGTGTGAAAATAGTTTTTGAACTTTCCTTTCTTTGTTTTAGTTTCACACACCAGCATTTTGTTTCAATTTGAATTTGAGCTTTCTTTGGATTACTCGTATTTCTTTTCTGTATTAAGGTTGTTTAATATTAGAATCCTTTTTTTTCCAATAATTTTTCACTAATTTCCTGTTATTTGATGATTTTTTTGTTTCCTCTCAAAATCTTAAAACTTTGTGTGCTACATTGACATTAAATAAAATAAATTTAAAAATCTTCAAAACAAAATCTGAATAAGTTTATTTATCTCCCGGTAAAATATGATTAATTTTTTTTTTATATATATATATATAATTTATTATATCCCAGTATGTATTTTAATTTTTTCTAGTTAATTTTTCTTTTTTTTTTTTTAATTTTCCTTGGATTTTAGAAATAAAACATTTTTTGCACACATTTGTAAATGTCTAATCATTTTAATCATTTTGTTTCTTGTGTAATGCCCATTATGATCATCACACCACACAAGCTTTAGATTCTAGTTTAAGTTTGCTTTGATGTGCTACATTATAGCAAAATTCACCAAATTAATTAAAAAAAACTAAAACACTATGATGCAAAAGAAAAGATGTTCTCGTTCTTTTCGAGTTGTTTTTTTTTCTATTATTATTTTCTGCATGGCTATTTTTTAATTGTAGTAATTGAAGGATATCCTATATTATAAATTTATAATTTTTTTTTGATATGAAATTTGTTATATTAATTAAAAAAAAAAAACAAACTGCCGACTGTTATCTAGGACGACGAGGATGAGTAGATCAACAGCCAGCAGGCAATTGATTTTTGAAGTCTATATGAAGTGGATTTTTTTTTTTTATTTTTCTAAAAGTAGGAATTGAGTTTTTGTATTTGTTCTTCTATTTTTGGATAATATTGGTTTCTTATCGGATGTAAATTGTTTTTTTTTTCTAACTTTTTGTTTTGGGGATCTCTATACCATTGGAATAGATCACTACAATCTATAAGAAGATTTGGCTACATAAGCTACATAGATGTTAGCTTCTGGAATTGAATTGAATTGAATTGGATCTATAAGAACAGAACACTCGACAGGCTCATGAAATTTACCGTTTACTTTCATTCCCTTCTGTCTCTAATAACTAACGCTTTAAACATTATTTTTTTTTTTTTGGTTTACACTTTCAAAAAATCAGAAACATAAATCCTTGATCAGACCGGTGGAATTGATTATAAAAATGCCTTCAACCCATGTCATTAAAGACAAAGTGTTTTTAACTCCTATTATTCTATTGTTATTATGTTTTTTTTTTTATATATATATATATATATAATACATATATATAATTATTTTATACACACTCAGCATATAAATTGGCTTCTTTACATGTTCACTAATTTTGATCTTTGCCTATACATAGATTAAAAAGAATAGAAAAAAAAAAAAAGAAACAAACAAACAAACAAACAAAAAACATATCACCTTTTTATCTGTTTTAGTGCCATGGAAAGACCTGTGTTGCGTTGTTGTCTAAGATAGATATCAACTAATTTTGTGGTATGAAGTTATATTGGCATAGCAGACTAATTTATTCGACCTTAAAGGATGAAGAAAAAGGTGATTTTTAATTTCTAAAGCAAAGCACCTAAATTAAATTAAAAATCTTTTATAAAAAAGTCACTTAAAAAATGCCGTTGAATGCAGCATGCTTAAAAAAAAAAGAAAACGCTTTTTGAATGATAGTAGAAAAAATTTGTGTTTTTTTTTTTTTTAAGCATGATGCAGATGAAATCGTTGACAAAAAATTGAGCCAAATCTTGGTAGCTTTTGATTGTTGTCATAGTCTGCTTAGCGTCGTTTTTCGAAATTTCGAATTTATTGTGTAAGTGCTGCGAGAACTATCTTTTGTATTTCAATTGATTTTTTTGTTTTGTTTTCTTTAAATCGATATCCGTCGGTTGTGATTCGTAGTTGGGAACATAGTGTCCTGGTGATTTAGCTTGATTTGCTTGCTACCGCAGTGATTGTTCAATTTATTTCATGTTATCTACCCGTCAAGACCGACCATCAGTTGGAGGAATTCGAATAATGGGCCTGTTTTCTTATTTTCTAGGCTTGACGTGGTTATTCACGAAAAAAAAATCGCAACACAATTATATTGAAATCAACAAGATCGGAAGGAAAGAAGGCCAATTCATCAACCAAAAAGGGGGTCATTGTTTATAATCAGAAAACTCAGACAAATTACTGTAATATGAAAAAATTCTAAAGCCTGCCCAATAACGTGTTAGACTTAGCAGTAGTTCTTCAATTTGAGATAGGCATCGACAGGTTATTGATGTATTTTAATTCACCTTTGTTGTTCAACAGGCTGTTGCAAACAATCTAAATTCAAAATCTCTGCCTATGACTAAGTCCCTTATTCTTATCAATTGACTGTACGTCTTCGTTTTCGAACCCGTAGTTTTCTTTTTTATTAGCATGTCTCCGAAAGTCAAGTTACTGGTCCAAATAATATTTTAGAGAGAAATTCTGCTCAGTAGATTGGTAATTTTTTGACATTCCCTAATTTGTTATCTATAAAGTTAGATTGATCAATATGTTTAAATCATTAAAAGAAAGCCTTTAAAAGTCTTATTCTTAAAACAACCCACTGCAATAGATCTTGGTTTTATTTTTGTGCACAATAATGTGGTTTCTTTTTCAAACCGATTTCCAACCATCACTCTTAAAGATTTTGATGTGATTTTTCTTTTTTTTATTTAACCCGTATCCTGTATACATGGGTCAAAATTGCCCAAACACGAAAAAATCCAGAACAAACTACAGTGTCAACATTAAAAAGATCTCGCTGCTATTTGTGCCCAAGTCGCTCCAACAGTACGAAATATTCAACAAAAGACTCAAAATGCTTAAATTTTTTTTGTAAAAACCATTCTGAACAATAAATTGCAATCAAAAATTGTGAAAAGTAAATAAAACATATTGGGCAAATTTGACCCACAAATACCATGTGAGTTTTTTTTTGAAAGTACAGGATAAGGGTTAAAACGATGTTTAACTGTTTTTTTGGTTGTGGAACTACTTACAAAAGTGCAAGAACTCTTATTGATCGTATCATTCAAAATATTTCGAAGAGTTGGCTTTCGATCTTGGCCTTGTTTTTCAATGAATATTGCCTTGGCCTCACAAAGGTAGGTGAGAACAGTTCACATCTCAAAGTGAGATGCCACGTTCACTTGTGCTGGACTGAACTGGTGTATCGTCATGTTTCAGAACTCATTTTGATGTTTCTCAATGCTTGGACAACGATGAAATATAACGCCTAATAGCCTCGACTGTATTGTGTTTTTTTTTTTCTTTTTTAAAAGATCCGGAACAATTTTTTAAAGGTTTCAAGATCGTGAAGATAATATTTTTTGAGTGGCGCTTGCCAAATTCTACCGGTTTCTATTTTTGAATCGTAATAAAGCACATTCGGTTTTGCTTTTACAATCTGTCACTTTCCTGTTCTTAACGCCTTTAAAGATTTGTGAGACTCATCTTACTTCTAAGAACACAACGGTGTTTAATCTTAGCAACATATGTTTTGTTAAATCCAATTCTGGGTCCTGTTTATTGATTTGAAAGTAGGTTCGTAGCCTAAAGGTACTCAACCAGTTCTGAACGATTATACGAGTACATGTTGGTAAGAATTTCTCATAAAAAAAAGAGTTGTTTGCTATTTATTTTGTTTTTTGTATCGCTGATTAAAAGTACTGCAACTTTTTGCATAATCGACTTCAAGCAGTACCTAAATCCCATCCCAAGTATAATAACTTATTTAGTCTTTTATTGACACCAACAACACGAATTCTGCAATCTTTTGCTATTTAAAATACTTTGCTTTTATAAAACAAGAAGTATGGGTCTTAGACTTGTACCTTATGGAACTCCAATATATTTTTAAAATACTTTCTTTAAATGAATTATGTTTTTTTTTATTTCTTTTAGATTTTGTATTTTCTAACATTCAAAAATTAAAAATTAGTTGTCATGCGGTTTTTGATTTGGCTCTCCGGAAGGTGGATATTTTTTCTGTTCAAGAAAAGCACCAGGAAACAGACACATTTTGCGCTCACTGACCTCTTTTTAAAACATCATTTATTTTTCGGAAACTATAATAACATGGCCTGAGTAAAATTCGGATTTTCAGTCCCAGCATTGTCTAATCAGCATTGTGTTGCTTTTGGCTTCGTTGCTGGGGTAGGGTTTTGTTAAAATATTTGGTCGTTATCAGCAAATAAGATAAAACGTTTATCGATTTCCTTCATTGTGGCAAACATTCTAAGCAGCAGAGTGTTGTTTTGATACTTTGTTGGCAGAAATGGATATGACGTGACGCGCTAGTTGATGAACCTTTTCAACTGTTTTATTGGTTTTCCTGAATCTGGAGATACATGTTTTATGAAATTGCCGATTCATTTCGTTTTGATGGCTTTTATATTTTATTTTTTAAATTACTCTACGTTTGTACTTTACCGCTAATACTATTGATTGCTTTTGTCCAGGAAGAAAAGGCTCCTAAAAATTGTTCCCTACATCGTTTATTTAATTAATTGATTTAAATATATTCTCTTCAACGATCTGATGTCGAAAAAGAAATCGATAAGCTAACTTAATTGGCTGTAAGCCGTGTAATTTTCCATTGTCCTCTTAAGGTGAATTCTTTTGCTATCATGATTGCCGCATATTCAAGGGTTCTAAATTATCCGATCAGCTGAGGTGAATGTCGCTTTAAATTCTGATTCAAACTATAATTGAGTCTTTCCCCCCATTCATCATCCATTAAGACTGAACTGGAAAACACTTCTTTCTATGGAAATGAGCTGAGGAGTTTTTATAGAAATTTAGTAAAATACATGGTATCCTTTCTTAATCGAAAATGTCTTGTCTTAGGTAAGCCTACAGCAATTCTATCGCATGATAGCATAGAATCGACCAACCTTTATGTTATACACTACACATACCTGCAGTACTGAGAGGGATTTCTAAATGTGACCGGTAGGATACGTTTTTTTCCGGCAAACTCTGCACATTCGGTTGGTTTTCTTGAAAGTATTCAGTTGCCCTATATTTGTGGTCATTCTGGGCCATTCAAGAATTCTAATTTCAGAAGATTCTGTCGAGACTTTGGTTTATTGCAGCCTTCTTTAAACTTAACGTATTCCTAAGGAACTAAGTCTAAGCGCATCAAATCGAATAATATATTGGTGTCACTTCTTCGTAAGGCGAACATCCGACCAGAAAACTTCGTTTGGAGTAGAAATGAATGAACAAATTTGCTCACTGCAAACCAGATAGCTTCGATCAATTTCCGATGGGACAATTGTTGTCCAGTTTCGATCTACAAGTTTCCGGCAATCAGTTTGGGTATGCGATTTGCTTAGTTGATGTACTTTAGTGGTTCAAATTTCTCATTATTTAAGATGGCACCTTCCATTGGTAAATGTCCCTCTGACGGTTAACTTTACTCACAAACTGGTTAATGAATAAAACTTGAGTTCTGAAAGTAAATTCGTGCGATTTCGGCGTATTGTTGAACCATGTCGGTTTTTATGATACTGGCAAATGGCAGCAGAATGGAAGACCATGATCGTCAAAATTTTATCAATTTCAAAGATGTGAGTTGAGAATGTTTTGCATATGTCCAAATTTCTCTCGATACCAGGATTCTAAAATTAAAGGGGACCTATGTATGCAAAATACGTGTTTAAAAGACTCGAGCTTTATCAGAGTTTTTAATATACCTTACACAAGTAATATGATAAATGTTACAGTTCTAATCTACAAAAAAACGTAATAGCTACTTCTGAATACAAAAAAAATAAAAACTCCGACAACCACTCAATTTGGCATAAATCACTGGCAATTTCTGCACAAAAGGCGAGAACATTGCAAGCATATGGGATTGCAACACCCGACACATGTGTACACTGTCATTCTGAGCAAGTTTAGGCGGACAAACACTGCATGCACTTCGTTTGCCTTGACTAGTTTCATGACTTTGGACACCATCTTCGACCATATTGTCACCCAGAACCCGCTTTATCACTAGCTGTATCTGCCTTGGTAATTGACTGCACATAATACGTCTTTACATATGTGGTAGCACGGGCTAATGAGTTTAGAAAATCTCTATCTTTAATCTTGGGTTGTTGCATATTATACCTAGTCCTGCCATAAGCTCTGTTACAAATGTAACAGGCTATAAAAAAAAAACAGTAAACATATTGTATTCAAAATTGTTTCATTTATTAGACCACAATATTGATTATTAAAAAAAATTGGATTCACTCGAAATGACTGCCTTTTGCTTTAACACAAGCTTCCAAACAGTGTGGCCATTGGGCTATAGCGGCACGTACGGTTTCCATGGAGATCTTGGACGTTGGTCTGGTTATTGCTGTTTTAAGGCTTTCCAAATTTCTGTGGAGAGTCTTGCAGGCCATGTTCTCCAATTCTGACCACAAACCATAATCCAGTGGATTCAGATCTGGACTCCCCGACGACCAATCTTCTACCGCTATAAAGCCAGGAATATTAACTCTGAGCCACTCCTACGTGTTTTTGGTTTTGTGCGCTGGACCAGAGTCCTGTTGGAAGATCCATCTGTATCCATTGACAAGGGTATTGGTCAAACCCTTCACAGCCCCCTCTAGCACATCTTTTTTTTAGTTGAGAAGTTAGAAGATGACCCGCGGACCGGCAATATGCTTTCATATGCAGATTATCCCGAATCAGCCTAGACATGGATCTGGTTGATATATCCAATTCCTTGGACATGATATTCTGCTTCCTAACGAAATTTCTCCGAATTCGTTCACCCACTGCCTTTACTACTGCATTTGTACGGACGACGTGCGAGCGGCCACTTCTTGGCTTGTCCTCTACTCCAGACAATTCGCCGAAGCGAGCAATAGCCCGATAAACGAATATTCTCGATATTCCGAGTGGTTTTAGCCACTCGAAAATTTGGCCAGCACTCTTTGCGCATTTATGGAACGCTATTACCGCGACTCGATTCACTTTAACGCCCCACTCCATGCTAATAGTTTGCAAACTGAAACCAAACTGACTAGTATTCTTCACTGGTCAGTGCATGTGTTCTGAGAAAAAAGTTAACAGTTCTATTCTCGCAAGAAGTTTGGAACGATAAGCGCTGGAAATTGTGTAACAGAACTTATGGCAAGACTAGGTATAATATGTAAGCGTTCATGCCTCTCAAATCCACAATGCGGTAGAACACCAACATTGGCCATCTTCTCGTTCGGCGACTGCTGGAATAAATGGAGCATTTATTATCAGCTTCATCAACACCTCCTTTGGTTGCATTGTAATAAAGGATCATTTCAGGTTTTTTAGTATCCTCGTCAACCTCGTTATTTTGATGCATTGATGACACATGGATCACAGCTCTATTCTTTTTAGGCACGTATGAGCATATAGTTTTTTTATTCGTAAAACCAAACAAAGTAGAGTGGATTTCTCGATTTTTTTGCGGTTGGAATTGGCTAGGTATTTTGCGTTTATTTTTTTTTTTTTTTTCATAGTACCCACATAAGTAAGCTTCCGTTTCTCCAGTTCATCAATGAATTCTATAGAAGAGAACCAGTTATCAGCAGTCACAATTCGGTTGTTTCCTTCAAATGGCTGTGTCAACCGTAGCGCACACTGAGTGGAGCACGAGAAGTTTTTTTATCTTGTGTGGTCAATCCTACACCATCAGAGCCTTTTCCACTATAAACATATCCATTATAGAAATAGGAATTTTTTGCATCACATAAGGCTCGTATGACCAGTCCGTATTTGCCTGATTTCTTAGGCATATATGAAATCATGTGACTTCTTCCTCGAAACTTCACTAACATCTCATCTACAGTGACGCACTCACTCAATTTTTTTTCCTTTCAGCGCGATCATCTGAATTATCGAATCGTGAACACAGTAGTAAAACGACAAATCTGTTTTCTGACATTCAGCATCTAAATATCCCACATCCTGGAGCATTCGTGTTTAGATTTCAAGACAGCTGGAAATAGTAAAAGATCCACAAAAGCCTTTAGTTCAGGCATATCTATGTCTTTCAGTTCAGGTTTGTTCTGATGGGCAAACTTTGTCCTGTAGCTGGAAATTTTCTTATTTGCCCAAGTCAAAATTTATTGAAGGATTTCTTCGTCAAATAATTTATTCCAAATGCTGAAAGGGTCTTTTTAATCCTCGCCTGTCAATTTCGAGGCACAAGCCTGAGTAATTATATTGTGTTGAGGTGTACGTACTCTAGCATTAGGAGGCGTCTTTGACCATTTATAACGATTTTTACCGTAGTAAAAATTTGATTTTCGTAATTCCGAAAGAGGCGCGTTGTCCTCATTTTCAGAACTATCGCTGCCAACTTCTTCTCGAGTGATCTGACTCTCTTCTTCGTTGCCATCTTCTTCTGGAATGATCTGACTCTCCTTTGGATCTTCATCTTGATTACTTTCACGATGCTGTAAAAGTTCGCTTTCAGAAATCAAGAACTCTTCAAAATCACCTTCGCTATCAGATTGGTCTGAAGCCAGTATGAGGGCATTGATTTCCTCTTCAAATGACGGACTGTCTACCCGTAACATTTTGGTCTTAGATGAACTCGTGGTCTGATCTTGACGTTTCCTAGAGTTTTCTGCCATTTTGTACTAGAAAATATAAAAATTGTTTGAAAAAATATTTTTGTGACAACAACTGACATGTAGTCTGACAGGCTACGCCTGATTTTTTGATTAGCATTACTCACGTCTTATACAACCGATGTGTTCTTTTGCGGTTGATCTAGCACTAAAACAAAAACTATCAAGGACGCGGGGGAAGTGACCAATTCTAAGAATTTGCAAAACGCGCGATGCCTGTAAGACTCCACGTCCCTAGTTAAAGGTTAAATTATGACTATCGAAAGCGGACATACATATATTAAAGGCAAATCTTTTGAAAGCTTGAGTTTTTGACCCAATTAACTGATTGTATTGGTTTAGAAAAAACAACACCATCTGATTTTTGGGAGCAATAATATCACTTGAATCGGTAGGAATTTTAAAACAAAACAAATTGGCAATTCAGTTAACGAAGTAAAGTAACAATTTAATTCCCCCCTTATCATTTAAGACATGTATAAATACAAAATGAATATTTAAGTATTTAAGTGCTTATGCATGGGCCTATCATTTCCGGAACCTATTGTCTTCGCACAAATTTTAACAACAGTACACATACCATATTGGGAGCAAATCTCGTATTAACTTTTTGTTTTTCCTAATAAACTAAACGTATTTCCTTTGTTTTCAGTTGTGGAAGGTCCTTGTATTCCACTCTTACACAGAAAAAAATTCTTGTCTCAAATCCAAAAAACTTTGGTTTGCGTCAGTTATATTTTTACTAGGTAAAATTGAATTACAAAAAAAAAAATCCACTTCATATTGACAACTAAATAAGTACAATGCAGAAATTGAAATTTTTTATTAAAATTACATTTTATTTTCCAAATATACATAACTCATCTAATATTTTTAATTTTTAAATAATTAAAAAAGTAGCGCAAATCGAAAAAAACCCATTACTCATTGTAAAATAGAAAACTCGACAAACATTATCATGTAGAAAAAAAATAAATAAAAATAAAAATAAAAATCACATTCAATTCACATTTTTCGATTTAACATCAAAAATAAAAAAAAATAATTATAAAACATCACCAAATCAAACCAAACAAAACTAAAAATAAAACAAAAAAAAAAAAAAAACTGCAGCAAGAGAAATATTTTCCAAAACAAACCATAAATTCCCTTTTTCCAGAACCGTCGACGGCAAAGAGAAAAAAGACAAGAAAAAGAAGAGTTTGTTCTAGAGGTCAATATCTTGAGTGGAGGAATACACTCATAGGAAATAATTTTTTTCAAATAACAAAATTCCCCAATATATATATAAATATTATATATAAATAGTTATGTAAAGGTTTATATACATTTAATTTATAATTGATTATATTTATGTCAGAAAAAAACAAAACAGAAGTACTTTTTTGAACAAAAAAATAAATAAATAAAACAAAGAATGATGTGCAAAAAAAAACAGGAGATCAACAAACTATCGTACATTCGACCACACACCATACTTTATTTTTTCGTTTCTCCCTACTTTCAAACACTTTTCTATTTCTTTTCAACACAGTTTTCTTCTTCCACACCTTTCTATTACAAAATCATTACCACCAAATCGGATTATATACAATAAACACACGTTTTATTAATTTCTCATAAACAAAAACTAATATAAGGAATAAAGTTTAAATTAAAAAAAATTACAATGCACTACTAAGAGATGAAAATAAATTCAACCCTTTTCTGATAATAAAAATAAATTACCTTCTTTAGTTTACAAAAAACTAAAACAACAAACTTGTGTAACTTATATTGTTAAACAAATGTTTAAAATAGAAACGAATATTATAATAAAAAAATTCAATAAAACAAAAAACAAACAAAAAAAAAATACATACGAATTGTATCGTCGTGTTTCCTTTCTAAATTTTAAAACAAAACATACAACTTATATAAGCAAAAAATAAAATTAAATAAAGATATAAAATTAAGGAAAAAAAATAAACAAACAAAAAAAAAACAATTAAATATATATATTATATATTATTTAAATAGTTATACAAATTAAAATATAAAAAAAAAACAAAATAAGATAACAATTGTATGAAGAAGGACTTTGTTTGGATTTTTCCTTTTCTCTATTTTGTTTGTAATTTTTACTAAAAGAAAACAAAAAAAAAAAAACAACAAATTAAAGCATTTAAATGAAAATTCAAAAAAATATATAATATTACACATTTTTTTTGTCTAGTATTATATTTAATAATTTAAATTTTAAAATAAAATGTTACAAAATACTTATAACAAAAAAAAAAAAAAAATTAAAAAAAAAGAATAAAACTATATCCAATAGATGCGGCGGCAGCAACAACTAAAATTAGAAAAAAAAAGGAAAATAATAATAATAAAACAATTAAACATTTAAACAAATAAAACAACCAGGAACAAACAAAATAAAACTCGATGCTTTGTACAATTATTAATTACAATTGCTATTATTAAAACATAATAATAAAAATAAAATTGAAAATAGTTAAAAGTCTTTTCTATTTAGTTTTTTTGTTTTTATTGAAGATAGTATAGTAAGAAGAAAGAACTTGTATAGTAAGTATGAAAATGACTCCCGTGCTTTCCTAAACAAAGATTTAGCACTCTCTCTCGGACTCCAAATCGCTAACAATTGATGGGTACAGGGGAAAAATGGCTTCAGTCCACACTTTTTACTTTTTACGTTTCGAGTGCCCGTCTACGAGGGGCGTTCAGCATATTCTCGATATCGGGGTGAAGCTGTGGTTGTATATATAAATTGACTTATTTATCAAGTAATACTATTATTTTAGTGCATTCATGGAAAATTTTTCTTATAAATGTGATTATTAATTCGCGTTTTATCTCTAGTTAAACAGAATCATAATGGCAACTGAGACGATGATAGTGAAAATTGAGCATCGCGCTGTAATTAAATTTCTCACTAAGCAAGGAAAAAGTCAAAAAACTATTCATGAAGAGATGGTGGCTGTTTACCAGGGTTCCGCACCTTCATTATCAACTGTGCAAAAGTGGTCAAGTGAGTTCCGTCGCCCGGCTACTGCTTGTACCGGAGAAAGCATCAAAGAAGTCGAAAAACTTGTTCTTGAGGATACCCGAATAAAGGTGAAAATGATGGCAGAGATCACCAAGCTTTCAATTGGTACCATTCACACCATTCTTCATGACCATCTTAACCTTTCAAAGGTCAGTGCAAGGTGGGTGCCACGAATGCTCACAGCGCCTCAGAAAAAAAGTGAGAATCGCATGCTGTAGAGAGCTTTTGGAGATGTGTAGTGAGAACGCGGACGGTGTTATGGATCGAATTGTTACTGGGGACGAAACATGGGTCCACCACTATGACCCTGAAAGCAAACAAGAGTCCATGCAGTGGCATAAAAAAGGAACAGACCCCCCGAAGAAGTTTAAAGTCACTCAGTCTGCCGGGAAGCTCATGGCCACAGTTTTTTGGGACTCAAAGGGAATCTTGCTCATTGAGTACAAAAAAAAAGGTGAAACCATCAACGCCACATCCTAAGCTTCCACTTTGCATAATTTGCGGGAGGAAATTAAAAAGAAAAGACGGGGTAAACTCGCAGCGGGTGTGTTGCTTCTTCATGACAAAGCTCCTGTTCACACGGCGCGAGTTTCCAAGGCTGCTGCGCGAGATTGTGGTTTCGAAGAAATCCAACACCCACCCTATAGTCCAGACCTTGCCCCTAGTGATTATTTCCTGTTTCCGGATTTGAAGAAATGTCTTCGTGGAAAAAGATTTTCGGATGATGAAGAACTCAAGTCGGCAATAAATGGGTATTTTGCAGAGAAAGAGGAAATTTATTTTTTTGAGGGTTTAAAAAAGCTTATCTCAAGATGTAACAAATGCATTGATGTTAGGGGAGATTATATTGAAAAATAAAAACAATTTAAATTGAATTCGTATTTTCCTTCATATCGATACCGAGAATATATTGAACTGCTACTACGACAGTTTAGGAGTACTTTAACTCATTAGTGCCCAGAGCGTTTTCTTTCGCGTAAATAAAAATTTCAGGATGACCTTAATTCCTGCTGCAAACATCAATTTTGTTTTAAATTTTTTTTAAAGTTATCATACTCGTATCCTCCTCGATTTTACCTGTTGCACATGAAATTGTTAGAAATAAAAGATAAATAATTATCGTTAGTTAGTAAATGCTTAAATTTTGAGCTTTTTGTAATATTTATTGTACAGAATATAAAATATACAGAACTTAAAATTATAAAACAAAATTCATTCTAAAAGCAAGGGAAAAGCTAAATCCACAAAACATATTAAATATATTGGGTCTACAAGTAAGTTTCCAGCGTTTGTCAGAGATGGCGCCACCAGTGGATCCCGGGCACAAATGTCAGACCTCATGTGTTTTATTTGTAGGTTTTGTATCTGTCAACAACTTTGCAGCGTTATATTTGAGCAGTTCTATCGGTGTCGTACATTTTATCGAGCAAAATCATGGCAAGTTTCCAGCCAAATAAACGTCATTTGCGGGAAGCGCTGCTTTTATTCTTTAATATGAAGAAAAGTGCGGCTGAGGCCTATCGTTTGCTTTCGGAAACCTATGGGGCTGAATGTATTTGTGAATCGACGTGCCGCTAGTGATTCAAACGGTTCAAAAGTGGTGATTTTGGAGTTGAAGACAAAGATTGCCCCAGAAAGCCGAAAAGTTTTGAAGACGAGGAATTGGACGCTTTACTGGATGAGGATCCATGTCAGATTCAAGAAGAACTTGCTGCATCATTGGGCGTCACGCAACAAACCGTTCCCCTGCGCCGAAAAGCACTGGGATTCATTCAAAAGGTTGGAAACTGAGTGCCGTACGAATTGAAGCCAAGAGACGTCGAACAGCGATTTTGCATGTCCGAAGTGTTACTGCAGCGGTATAAAAATAAATCATTTTTGCATCGTATTGTCACTGGTGATGAGAAATGGATTTATTATGATAATCCTAAACGCAGAAAATCGTATACAAAGCCCGGCGAGCCACGTGAATAAGGTCATGCTCTGCATATGGTGGGATCAAAAGGGTGTCGTATACTACGAACTGCTTCCGAGTCATCACTCAAAGGACCATTATATCGGACCCAACTAATTCGTTTGAAGCGGGCATTAAAAGAAAAACGGCCAGAATATGAGACCAGGCATGAGTCCGTCATTTTTCATCACGACAACGCTCGGCCACATGTTGCGGTTTCGGTGAAAAACTATTTGGAAAATAGTGGATGGGAAATTCTGCCTCACCCGCCTTACAGTCCAGACTTGGCACCATCTGACTACCACTTGTTTCGTTCGATGCAGAACGCTCTTACGGGAATACGCTTCAGCTCAGTAGAGGAAATCAAAAATTGGCTCTATACGTTCTTGGGCTCGAAAGACGAGAAATGTTTTTGGTCCGGAATTCATAAATTGCCAGAAAGATGGGGGAAAGTTGTAGCTTCCGATGGACGATACTTTGAATAAAGCATTGGAACTATGTTTTCATAATAAAACTCCAAATTTTGGAAAAAAAAACGCTGGAAACTTACTTGTAGATCCAATACATAAAACATTTAAAATACCTAGTATTTCAATCTGATTGAATAAAATGATACTGCAAATTGCACTTTATGCACAAACCAACGTCACATTTGTTGCACATAGTTTTCGCAATTGATGAACAAAATTCATATGCACATCGTCGTCTTTTGTTGTTAGGTATTTCATACCGAAGAGAGTATTCATCAACTTGTTGCGGACGACGTTATCCTTGTCGGGGTCGTACGGTGCCACATGCATGACAGTAATTCAACGCTATTTTCCTGCGAAATTGTAACTGTGTTAATGAACAACCTCCATTCCTGTGCAATATAGATGCGTTTTGTATTGACGCATCTACCAGCCACGTAAAAATAGAATACCCCCATTTTTTATCTCGAGCACCTATCCTGTAGTTATTGATATTCTGGTCCATACGATCAGTACCTCCGATATATTGATTATATTTTGCAATGGAATTTGGTCGTGGCACTGAAATACATTGACGTTGTATTCTAGAATATCGTTGTACATTTCCTATAGGATTTCTGCCAAATAGAGTTGAAGCTATAGCAACAACAGAGTTGTCAATCCATTTTGTAATTATAATATTACTCGTATCATTTAAATTAGGGTTAATCTCCGACAACTAAATGCGAAGGTCTGGAGCTGCGTTCAGTCTGTTTCTGTATTTGTTTTTTTGCGTAAGTATACCACCTTGATCAAAAAGTTCCCGGCCACACCCACCGTGTGGCGCTCCCATTGTTCCGATTTGAGTTCTGTTTTTTTTTTTGTTAAGTTGGTAAATCTGTTGTTGACATTCCCTCTAAATCTTAGCGTCATAGCTTGACATTTGCAAAAGTTACGTAGCCAAGAGTACATCTATCTCTGTGTGTGTTGGCGATTTTTTACAATTTTACAAATGGATTTAAATTTGCAACAACGCACTTGTATTAAATTTTGCGTAAAAAATGGATTTCATGGTGCGCGAACGTTGAAAATGTTGGAAAAGTGTTTCAGCAACGATTCTCTAAAGAAAACGGTCGCTTACTAGTGGCATGAGCGGTTCAAAAGTGGTCTTGAGTCAATCGAAAATCGAAAACCGACGAGAACATTGATGAAGTAAAAGAAATGATGGTCAATAACAGCAAATTAACCACCAGAGAGATAGCGGATGACTTGAACATTGCCTATGGATCCGTCCTAGACATTTTGGTTAATGATTTGGGTTTCCGTCGTGTAGCAGCAAAGTTGGTGCCAAAAGACCTCAATTTCAGGCAAAGAAGAGACCGTGTTGACGTCGCAAAAGAGATGATTTGCGAGGTTGAATCCGATCCCACATTCGAAAAAAGGATCATTAGTGGAGACGAGACGTGGGTTTATGAGTACGACGCGCAATCCAGATATCAGGCAAGTGAATGGCGTTCACCAAATGAGCCGATACCAAAAAAACCACGTAGTTTTCAGTCAAAAAAGAAAGCAATACTCACGGTTTTCATGGATTATAACGGTGTAGTGCATCATGAATTTTTGACAGAAGGCCAGACAATAAACAAAGAGTATTATTTGGGCGTTATGGGACGCTTGCATGAAGCAATTCGCCGAAAGAGACCAGAATTGTGGGCAGAAAACTCGTGGATTTTGCACCATGACAACGCACCGTCGTACAGTGCCATCATTATTCGTAATTTTTTGACGAAAAATGCAACAAATACCATCCAACAACCACCGAATTCACCTGATTTGGCTCCCTGTGACTTCTTTCTGTTCAATCGAGTTAAAAACCAACTATGGGGAATGCATTTCAGCTGCCGAGAGGAAGTAATGGAAAAATCGCAAGAATCACTGATGGACATACCGAAAACCGAATGCTTCGAGGATTGGATCAAGCGCTGACATATGTGTGTTGCAGTCGATAGGGATTACTTTGAAGGGGACAATATTGGTTTAGATGAATAAACTTGTATATTTAATTTTCTGAATACATTTCGGGAACTTTTTGATCAAGGTGGTAAGCCGAAAACCCAGCCTCGCATCGGTAAGTTTTTACAAATGGAAGAAGAACCATAAGAACTTTTTCTGCGATTGCAAGGTATTCATCTTTCAGTCCAACCCAAAATGTATTCAAACTAGAATCTTCTGATTCAAAATTATGTTTACGAAGGGATGAACATTTAATGTCGATCAAATTTGGCACAGTTACCATCGATGGTTTGCTATAATTTGCAAATGGATTCTATACCCAGTCCAATTTCTCGGGGAAATACTCTTCCATGGATTTTTTAAAGGTAACTAAATTTTGATGTATGCTTCTTTGATCATCTGAAGTAACCTGCAACATATTTTCTTCCCAAAATCCCTTTAAAAGAGTAAAACTTTCGCAATTTTTTTGGTTAACACATTCTATCCAGAAACCAAGTTTGGTTTTAAGTGAAGATATTTTGTTTTTATCTGTAAATTTGGTTGCGGTTCTTCGCTGTAAGGACTGGCAAATTACGTTGAGCTTATCGAATACCATATAACGTATGTGGAATGAAATGTGAACTAATTTCCAGTCAGCATAGCCGATGCAAAACAGGTTCCGATGGAAAAAAAAAATGAGACCAATAACTGTATTATTCCAACAATTATTCAGCTAAAGATCATTTTGGTTTGTAGCAGTGATTAGTTGCGAAAATGTCATTGGAGGAGTATGACCGCCGTAAATTAATTTTTGAATTTTGTGAAAACAATCCATCAAAGACCAAACATGAAATATTTATTCATTTTTCCGAAATGCAATTTAAAAAAAAACTTTTATGTACTCGTATAATACAATTAAAGCTTTTGAGAATGGGAAATCCTTCGAAAGAAAACGCGGCTCCGGAAAGAAGTGTGCTTTGCAAAGCAGTATTGTTCGGGCAAAATTAAAAGCTGAAATTGCGGGTCATACGGCAAAATCATATCGGTCGTTGCCGAAAAAATACAATGTTAGTGACAAAACTGTTAAGAAGTATATGTCAGACATGGGGACTATGAAAAAAGCAGAAAAAAAGTCTGCCAGTTAACTGTTATTAAACATCGACTACGTGCTCTATCCCAAAACTTGTTTGCTGCCCATTCACCGTACATCTGCGTAATGGATGATGAGAGCTATTTTACTTTAGAGGGCCCTGAGTGGACTCCAAAATATTATTTCAAGCTTCCTAACACTAAACCACCTGACAATGTAACTTAAATAACAAAAACAAAATTTCCAAAAAAATTTTTACTATCTTTGGCGATAAGTGAGCGAGGCATCAGTGAGCCTGTATTTGTTAAATCTGGCTTAGCTGTAAATGCGAATTTCTATCAACAGAAATGTCTTCTTGTACTTGCGAAATTCATCAGTAAATATCATAAGAATGACAAAATAATATTTTGGCCGGACTTGGCTTCAGCTCACTATACTAAAACCACGCAGGCTGCTTTGGCACGTTGAAATATTGAACTTGTGCTCAAAGAGATGAACCCTCCAAACGTTCCACAGCTACGGCCAATCGAAACTTTTTGGGCAAATTTAAAAAGACAAGTTTATGGAAATGGATATAAGCCTAAAAATGTCGAAAATCTGAAACTTAAAATAAAAAGAGAACTCAACAAAATTAAAACAAATGGAATCCAGGAGGCTATGCGGAAAGTTCCACTCAATATAAGGAAGACCAATCGCTATGGCTATGAATATTTTTATAAAAATTGTTTAAGCATTATTGTATTATTATTAAACCCCTATTTTTCCCAATTTTATTAAACGTGAATACATTTTTTTTTGTATCACGAACAACAGTTCATATTTCATGCCGCATACTTTATCGGCCAAATAAGCTAATTTCACCAACCATTGCTCAACGGGCAACATTTCAACAAGCGTACTTACGGATGCAGAAATGGGCTGTTCGACTAAGAATATCTTGAGCTCGTTGCGCTATTCAAATACTCTGGATAAAACTTTTGCCCTCGAAAGCCATCTCACTTCCGTGTGTACAAGAAGAGATTGATGCTGATTTTCCACGCCTTCACACACTTTTTTAAAAAAAGCTTAACTGGAGTGGACGTGATTTGACATAATTAACTATTTGTACGGCTTGATCGAGAATTTTTTTTTAACCTTTCCTACGTGAATAGCAACTGGGGTTGTTCATCACCCCACCACATTTTATTGTAAATAAAACAATATTTAAACTGAAAAATAATTCTTATTTATTATGAGATCACTTTTTTACATAAATATCAAAGTGAGAAAAGTATTTTTTTTAGATTTTTTTTTTAATCTTGGGACATAATTTTTAATATTATGTGCAGTTAGGGAAAATACCATTGCGGTGTTCGGAGCATACCGGCACTTGGCATTTTACTCAAAAAGTTTTAACTTTTTTGTCCCGTTTTCTTGGACGCAGTGCACACCTTGCCTGCTTCTGCAACTTTGCCGGTGGTTCATCTCCAGCAGGTTCTTGGTTGATATTTATGTAGAATATCCTGTAAAGTGCTTCCTAATTCTCGCGGCAAATTTGTAGTCAATCGACGTTTCATATCGGGTTCCGCTAGTTGTAATGCCAACTGCTTTAAATAAATGCTTTGAAACTTGTTGATCGGGGTGTCTGAGTGTTTAGCGTCAACATAAAGCACCATCGAGTTGATTCCAATGAATCAACGTCTTGTGCCTCTAGCCGAACTATACGAATGCATCATTTTATCAAACGTGTCGAGCCCGCCTTTCGTCAAATTATAGTCTTGTATTATAGCTGGTTTGCTAGTTTCTGGGTTTATTTCGGCCTTATAATGCATTGTTGATAAAAGCAAAACAGACTTATTTGTCTTTTGTTTATCGAAAGCAAACTGAGAAGTGAGTGGGGTTGTTTGCTTTTATGTGGCAAGAAAGATGAAGGAATTTCGCGCTTGCTTTTTCGAAGGGTACCGATGCTTGTAATCCTTCAATAAATCACCAGCAAGTGGAATAGATGAAAACCAATTATCATATGTAACATTTCGTCAGGAAGCCTTGATACTTTTAACTAGCTTTTTGACATAATCGGCCGGTGTTTTAACCTCGGTTCCCTTGCCAATATATGGAATAGCATCAAACATGTAGAATGTCTTAGCATCACAAATGGCAACTATTTTAAGACCATACTTATCTGGCTTTGAGGCTATGTACCCTCGAAATGGACACTTCCCGCGGAAGCCCAGAAGTTGTTCGTCAATTGTCACATAAAAGCGAGGTTGATACGAATTTCTGCAGTTAGTTATAAATAGCTTCCATATGTCTCTGACCGGGGCAACTGTGTCCTCTTTTTTTCTCTTTTATCCTTATCATCGATAAGGATAATAGAGAATCTAAAGCGATTGGCATTCATAATAACCTTGTAAACAGCAGCACTAAATGGAGACCACATATTTTTGACGCTTTTACGATTGACTTTATTTATAGCCGAAAAAAATAGAAGCCCTATTAGAGCTTCAAGTTCTATATTATCAGTCTGATGGACGTAGTGTTGATCTTTATATTTAGGGGCACGTCGGTCAATTTCTTGCTTGGTATATAACACGATCGAGTCAATGATTGGCTTGCTGAATAAGTATGTAAATGCATCCTTTTCAGTTTCAATGTTCTGAGCATTACCTTGCCCTAATCGGCCAATAGTCACAATATTTCTCCTTGGTGTTCGACTCGATGCTGGTGGAACGGAAAACCAAATATGCGTATTCTTACCACTTAGCACTTTCGCTCGCAATTGAGCTAGTGGTGTATCATCATCAGCATCATCACTGCTTCCACCAATTGAAATAACGTCTTCCTCCTCTAAATGCACAGATATATTGTCTTCTGTTTTAGATATCTTACCATCATCTGAGTAACGCTCATCATCAGAACCATCATCTATTGTTCCAAAGTAATATCCGGAATATCCGGAAGCGAAGCCATTTTTGTCTAAAAACAAAACGTCAAAGTTAGCACCACGAAAAAATAAAGTTTACGTAAATAGCAAGTGGGGCGACTGGTAACCCCACAAAAAAATTAATTATTTAATATAACCAAAATAACGACTTACCTCTCCACGCTGTTACAAGCAACTAACTGCCCAAGTACTATGTACTATATACCGATAGAGAAAGACAACAACTGAAACAAAAGACATAACGGCTTTTCTCAAGTAGTGGGGTGGTGAGTAACCCCACTTGCCTTCGGAAGGCTAAGTCGGGTAAAATTTTCTTCGTGACAGGGGCATGACGATGTAAAACGCAGTAACTGCTAGTACTACACCCTGAATGACTCGACCCGCAACCAACTCCAGACTGCTATAATTTCCAAACCGTTCATGACAGTGAGCTCAAATTTTGACATATGACATATAATTTTATTATTTACAAGCCTTTTAAACGATTTGCGTCTCAGTTGTGTTGAAATATTTTTATCCGCGATGGAATTCAAACGTGATAGTGTGATTGCTTTATATTTGGCTGGAAAACCACAAGTAGCTATCGTAAGAGCCCTCCAGCACCTCAACGTGAATAAATCATTTGTGTCTCGAACCATAGCTCGTTACAATGATACTGGCAGCGTTGCAAAACGCCATGGAGGTGGTCATAAAAAAACAGCAACATCGGCAGAAATGGTTCGGAAAGTGAAGGCTCGAAATGAGGGAAATCCGCGTCGAAGTGGAAGAAAAATGGCCCGTGAGCTCAACATATAGTTGCAACGGATGCAACACATACTGAAAAATGAGCTTGGGTTCAAGCCATTGAAGTTCCAAAAAGCACACGATCTTACACCGCAACAGAAAAAAGTTAGAGTCGAAAGAGCGAAGGAGCTGTTACGCTTGCACGAAAGTGGTGAGTTGCCGAATTTGTTTTTTTCCAATGAGTCGCCATTTGTTATCGAGCAATATGTCAACAAACAAAATGACCGAGTTTACTTGCCAGAGAGGTCCTTCGAAAATTTACACCTTCGGACGGCCACCAAAAAGCAGGCAGCACCGATGGTGATGGTTTGGGCCGCCATAACCGCCGATGGTCGCTATCCGCTCGTATTTTTGGACCATGGCGTCAAAATGAATACTATCGTATACCGTGAAACTGTCTTAGAGGGAGTATTGAAGCCTTGGGTAAACAATCATTTCGGTCGGAGACCGTGGACATTTAAACAAGACTCGGCACCGTCTCACAAAGCGCGCGTCAACCAAGATTGGTTAAAAAACAATGTTCCACACGTCATTTCTTCGACACAATGGATTGCAAATTCTGATGCAAATCCGTTGGTTTTCTCTGTCTGGGGTATTTTGAAGGCGAAGGTTGGCACTAAAAAATACCAAAGTTTGGACCACCTCAAAGAAGCACTTCGCCGGGGATGGGCCAAAATACCGCAGAGCCACTTGCGTGCAGCGTGCGATGCTTTCTTCGGCCGTCTCAAGGCCATTATTCGCGCCAAAGGTGGACATATTGAAAACTACTGATACAATTTCCACCATTTTTTGCTTTGGCACAATAAAATTTATCAAAAAATAAAAAAATTATAGCATTTTAAAAAGTTGGAATTTGAGTCATTCACCCTGTAGTATGTATGTATGTACTTGTATTTTAACAATAACCTACCTTTTTCCAATCTTTAAGATGTTTTTGTGGAGGACCCTCTGTGTTTAGGGAGTCAGCCAGTTTTTCCGACAGCAAATTGCTGTCCTTCCTCCCTTGGGCAATTTTAAGAATTCACCTGGCTAAATCATGGTAACAACTCATAAATTGGATCAAAATCTCTGTCTGTTTTTTATTTATCGACATATTTTGTTTTTCCATTTTTTATCTAAAAAAAACGACTGCTGACGATAACTATTTTCTGTCGAGTGTAAACTTTTGTTTCAAAGGTCATTTTCAAATTTATGTGCTGCCAAATCTGACAATACAATCGAGGACACTCGATTGAACCAAAATAGGTGGTGCCAGCGCTCGATTGTATCGACAAAACTCGATTGTAGCAAGTTATGTGCTGGCACCCCAGTTGTGGGTGGTTGGTTTCAAGGTATCGTTTAATCTTTGCAGGTACCAAAGAGTTGTTTAACAGAATTTTGTTGCGAATAACGTATTGTCCATCAGGATGTTCAGCATTTCCTACAGGAATAAATTCAAAGGACAAGTAGGGTTCTTCATACTTCCTCTTTTTTAAAACAGTTCTCTCCTGAGGTTCACCCTTTTTGTTGGTTGGTGTACTTTTTCCGTGTTGCTGACAATAAGAGCCTTCTGTATTAACCGTACCCTGGAATAAATTTACAAACCTAATAATAACAGACAACAACAATAATACTCGATAATAATAAACAGCCAAAAAATTAATAAAATAAACATGAAATTAAGAAATTAATGCGTGTAAAGTGAGTAAGGCAACTAGTTATTGGCCGAACGGCATTTATGTATAGATTGACTTGAATTGATTAACTTTCTTAATAAAAAACAAGCAACGGGTTCTTCTGAATTATTTCCAGTACACTCTGCTAATGGTGAACGCGATACAACACTTTTGCCACTTGTGAGGCTTCCCGATTTGAGCCAATTGCCATTATCACAGCTTAGAACAAATGTTTTCACTAACCACTTCTTTTAATACGATCCTAAAACACAAAATACTTAACTACAGTTGACAAACCGCGCTGTAGTGTATAACTTCGTTCTGCACCGAATACTTGCAACAAACTTGCATAAGGTCCATAGTAAAAAGGGGAGAATTCAAACCAAAACAAATAAGGAAAACTCGCGTTTCATATCCGATGTAACCAATTGCTTTGAATGCAGTTTTGTTTGAATATCTAAAACAGTCCATAGATAAACTATTTACTAACAATTAGTTTATTTATGAAACAGCCCGTACCTGCATATTTAGATACAAAAGTGTGTGTAACCACATGGCATTCTTCCTAACACGCAACACCTATTGTGGCACCGAAACAAAAAATTTATATTTTTTTCACGAATTTCGGTGCGACGCAACGCAAGATTACGTTTTTCTACGGAACCACTTTGACCCTTCCACGGCACCACAAGGTTCCGCGGAACACCATTTGGGAAACGCTGCGTTAGGCAGTGTTTATGGCGAAGAGTATTCGCGTCGCGCGACGCGATGGCTTTTCTCACAATTGCAAACGACATCGCTACCAGCGATTAAGTGTTTATGACAGAGCGAATTCGCCTACTTCCATTCGTATTGTGAAAAGTGGACACCATGCGTGCTAAAATTAGTTGTTTATTGTTATTAGAAAGCAGCTATTTATTGCGTAAGAAATATTTAGAAACTTTAAAAACAAAGAAGAGATTTCAAGTGCAACCAATCAACAAAGAACGCAGACTTCATGGAGAATTTCATCATTTACACCCCCGTCTCCAACAATTTCCTGAAAAATTTAAGGAGTATTATCGTATGAACAATGAAACATTTGAATATATCTTGGAAACAATATCTACAGAGATACAGAAGGATAGTAGGTATCAGGAAACACAAGTCGATGCTAGAGAAACGCTTTTATTGACAATAAGGTAAGACAATGCAAAATAAGGTAATACACTTAAAATATCAGTTCATGAAATTTAAAGCTGCTGGACGACTGCTTTTTGTACTGTTGTATTATAGTACTTCATATTGCTCCTCATGAGGAAAGGTAGGAGTATTATCGGCAGTAAACTCGCAGAAGTGCTGGTCATACAACTAGTGACCGAAACGCTGCTCAAAGTCGTTTGTGGACTATCCCTGTACATAACCGCATATAGAACCTCTTGCATTTTTATACGGAATTTTAATTTTTCTTCATGAATTTTTAGAAGCTCATTAGATAATGATAGTCATCATCCGCATCGTCAGCGTCCTTCTCTAAAATTTTAAGTTTTCTCTTTTCCAACTCTAAAAAATCGGAGTCGGTAGTTGTCTTCCTTGTCAAACCTCGTTTAGGAGGGGGTGCTGCTTTAAAGAAGTCTTAAGATTTCACTTCATCTGTTATCGTAACTTTTCACCTGTTTATGGGAGCTGTTATCCAGCGTTAGATTCCCTGACATGACACGCGGTACCATAATATCGTTGAGAAAAATCAAGTCATTAAAGTGAACCCACTTGGATGAATGCGCTGCAGCGCTGCCTTGCGTTCCCTTGCGTAGTTCCCTACGCAAGGCGTCTCTTAGGTTTTTCCATTTTTTTGAACCATTGCCAACTGAAAATAAACCCTAAACTGGACAGCATCTCGACCTTTCACGAGTTTGATGCGCTCTCTG
Organism: Volucella zonaria; assembly: GCA_963966105.1. Taxonomy (NCBI): domain Eukaryota; kingdom Metazoa; phylum Arthropoda; class Insecta; order Diptera; family Syrphidae; genus Volucella; species Volucella zonaria. Next base: position 123,502,328 of record OZ014531.1, on the reverse strand, counting down.
ACTCCATTCAAAGAATTGTATCCCTGTATCCTCATACTGAAATCGTCATTACGGGCGATTTCAATATACCATACACAATTCTGGTTGGCTTCGACATTCTGGACAGATAACACCCGAAGGACGGTGTGTTGAGATCTTCGCTGCGGAAAATAATTTAATCCAGCTTGTAAATGAGTCCACACGAATACGAGAGGTTGACAGTCATACTGGACTTGTTTTTAACTTCTCACCCTGACAAGTACTGCGTTGATGTGCTCTCCCCTCTAAGCTCGTCGGACTATTGTGTCACATCAGCTAAATTCTCGTACACCCGCCACACAGTTAAAGAAAAGATTCCTAAAAGAACTGTATGGCAATACGAGAAAGCCAATTGGAGCGGACTTATCAACTTCTTTAGAAATTTCAACTGGTCGTTTCCTCGATAACGACATGGATGCTGACATGATCACTGAAACTATCCTCTTTGGAATGAGATGCTTTATCCCTCATCGGATGAAGAGTATCAAACCAAAAGAAAAGGCATGGTACGACTCGAGCTGTAATGAGGCTATCACGGTTAGAGAATTGCTTTTTCGGTCGTACAAGACCAACCCGACAGAGGAAAACCGAAAAAAGTTAAAACGAGCCAAAAATGACTGCAACGTCTTTCCCAAGCGTGTGAAATTCCAATACGACCAAAAACTGAGTCAAAAAATACTCCAAAGTCCCAAAGGCAGTAAAAATTTTTGGTCATTCGTCAAAAACATTAAAAATTCGGCCTCATCCTCCATCCCAACGCTCATTTGCAATGACATTCCAGCTGTCAGCTCTTTAGACAAGGCCAATCTGCTTTCTGCCCATTTTGCGTCAAGCTCAACACTCACAGATTGTGCTTTGTCCCCTCCTACACTTGAGTGCGTCGAATGTACAATGGGACGAATCCACTTTCGCACTCGTGCAGTAGCAAGAGTACTTAAAGATCTCAACATACATAAATCCGCTGATCCAGATGGTATATCTCCCCTTCTTCTGAAGAGGTGTTCTCCGCGCTGGCAAAACCACTGCGTAAGCTTTTTCATCAACCCTACAGCATTTGTCCATCCCGTCCCTAAAAATGGCGAAGCTTCTTCTCTCTCATCCTATAGACCCATTGCACTTACGTCCCTTCTCTCCAAGGTCATGGAAACGCTGATAAACGCTAGAATCATGTCACAAAATGGGATGTAACATGTCATTGAAGATACATCTCCCGCATTCACACTTAAGTTTTTTCGCAGACAACATGGCTTATCAGGATAAGCATAGAGAACGTTTCCATCAATGCATCCAAACGATTCAAAGACATTACCAGGCATGATGGGAGCCTACCATGTTTTCAGCGCTGGGAACATGCAACTTTGTTTGCACTTTAAGTCGTAACAAAATTAGAAGTCATTTCATAATTAAATCGGTGTAACATATCATATCCGACCTACGCTAGCGCCATCTGACAGTCAATAAGTTGAATTGCAAGGGAAAAACATTTTTACACCAAAGTCCCAAACCTTTAAAAGTAAAGGTGTCGATGTGGGCTGTCGCTTACTGTCATTTACTGAATACGATGTGGTTGATCTTTTTGACAGATGTCATACAATCTTTGTCAATTTTAGTCATGGAGTCGTTTACCACGCAACAACACATTTTTGTTATTCAATTCTATTACGAAAACGATTTGTAAAAGTAACACTTCGTAAAATTCGTGAATATTTCGGTCGACATAGTCGCCCTAGTGAGTCCGGAATTCGTGCAATTGTGAAGCGTTTTGTAGAAACAGGTTCGATATCGGGTTAAACTCCATATCAGCATGCTCGGTCTGCAAGTACACGCCAAAACATCACCACTGTGACCGAAATTCAAAACCTCAATTCGTCGCCGAAGTCAACAAATGGGCCTCACTAATGGCACTATATGGCGAATTTAAAAGTTGATCTTAATTTGCACGCCTATAAAATCCAAATTACACATTAATTGAAGACTTTGAATCATCTAGAACGTCGTCGATTTGTTAATTGAATGTTGAGTCACCAGGACAATTTGTCATGAATGAGTATGTAGATGAATGAGTATGTAAATAAGCAAAATTGTCGTTTTTGAGGACCGGAAAACCCATACGAGATTCACGTAAAACCAATGCATCCCATAAAAGTCACTGTATGGTGAGGATTATGGGTGGGCGGCATCATTGGCCCGTACTTTCTCGAAAATGAAGTTGGAGAGACAGTTACAGTGCAAGTAGAACGTTACCGCAACATGTTGACCGGCAATTTTTTTTTCAAAATTGAATGAATTGGGTCTGGACGATCTCTGGTTTCAACAAGACGGTGCTACCGCCTTGTAGCTATCCTGATGATACCTGGATGTTCCCTCATATCGCTACTCCCTACCGCCCTACTGAGTCGGAGACGCTCCCCACTGCAGTGTGAGATATTTCTATCGTAGTTGAGTCACCTGTCCACAGCCATTAGCGGCACCGCTAATCTGTGCTGGATAAGCCCTTTCATATCTAAATAGGGGAACGCTTCTGGGGGAATGAAGCCGTTGAAGCGCACCCTCTCGAGGTATAAATTATTGGGGTGCTAAACCCTAGAAATCAGGTTGTTTGCCGAAGTCAGTGCTCTTGCAATGTGTCTTCAAGTCAACTTACTAACGAAATTATCCATTCTTACTAGGTTCGCTTTATTTTACGAAATCTCGTTTGGGTAGAATTTTATGTACTCCGACTCTAGTTTTCTGTACAAGCGAAGGCAAGTCCTAAGTCCTTTCAAGCACCCGAAACTTTTCAGCTCTCAGGCTGAACCACACAGGACATCCAGTAAGTGGTTGCCCATGTCGCCCCACGATCGAAATCATTCTCCAAAGGCGTCCTAAAAAGAAAAACATGCCATGGCTTAACTTAAGCTTACATCGCAGGTGTTCACTTAAAACACATGACACAAATCGCTGATGAGCATATTAAAAAGAATGTTTAGCAGTGGTTTACTTATACCCAACCTGATTAGCTTGAAGAAGAGTCCTTCTAACCATACGGTGTCGAAGTCCTTCTCAAAGTGAATTGAGCAGGCACCCGTGGATTATGGATTTGTTCCATTGTCCTAGTGGATATCATGATATCATGAACTGCCTTGAAACCGAATTGGTTATCCGGAACTATCGTATATTTTCGTACTCACCTCACTTATTCAGGACTCTGTTGATCACCTTTTCGGATAAATTGCTGATAGTATTCGAAAGGAGACTTATCGACCGGACATTCGCTGGATTGGACTTCCTTTTATCCCTCTTTTAAATTGGATGCATCATCGCTGTTTTCTAATGCGCTGGATAATGGGCATTATTCATTGCATTATTGAACAGGGTGGTCTAAATGCCCGTCGCTTCTAGTGGTAGATGTCGAAACAGAAAGTTCCGTATGCCATCAGTTCCCACTGATTTCTTACTTCTCAATGTATCGAATATCGTTTACAGCTCTTCCTTCGATATGAACGGGGGTAGTCGTCGGCGATGATGTTATTTGCCATGTTTTCGTCATTGAACTCAGTGAACTCTAAGTTCTCGAATCACCAGTTCTTCACATCATTTCGAAGGTAGGAATTCTGCAAAAGGACCCGATTTTCCAGGTCATTGGTTGGGGCAATGATATCATTGACCCTGTAAGCTTCCTGGAAAATAGCTCTTTTTGCCTCATTCTCTTAAGGATCCGCGAACACAAAGAAGTTGTCATCATCGACAGCTTCTCCTGCGCCTTGGTCTGCTGTTAACTTTAATTGTTGGTTGATCGCGGTTCGAGCGAGTCTAGACACGGACACTCATTTTTATCTTTCCTCCGAATTTTGTTGTTCCAATACAAACATACAGATACTATGTACTCTGAAACTTAGCACAACTTTCGTAAATGTCATGGGATGGTTAAAAATCCATGGTATTGGGTCTATAGTGGGTCTTAATTCGTGCGGTTTGCTAAGAGATGGCGTAACTTGTATTATTCCATTGTTATTATTCCATTGGAACATGCGTTGGAAAGCTACTGTCATTGTACGTTAATTTTTCACTCAAATATGTCGAACTTTGTGCCTGAAAAAGTGTTTTTGCGGGGAGTTCTTCTTCATTACTTTAATATGAAGAAAACTGCTGCCGAAAGTCATCGTATGTTGGTGGAAGTTTATGGTGAACATGCGCTAGCTGAGCGAACGTACCAAAACTGGTTTGCACGATTTAAAAATGGTGATTTTGACTTGGAAGACGATGAACGTCCTGGGCAGCCAAAAAAGTTTGAAGATGAAGAACTGGAAGCATTACTCTATGAAGATTGTTGCCAAACACAAGAAGAGCTCGCTGAATCTTTGGGTGTCACTCAAGCAGCCATTTCAAAACGTTTAAAAGCAGCTGGATATATTCAAAAGCAAGGAAATTGGGTTCCACATGAACTCAAGTCGAGAGACGTCGAAAGGCGGTTTTGCATGTCCGAAATGCTACTGGAACGCCACAAAAGGAAGTCATTTTTGCATCGGATTGTTACTGGTGATGAAAAATGGATCCATTACGACAACCCCAAGCGTAAAAAATCATATGTGAAACCCGGCCAACCAGCCAAATCAACGGCAAAGCCGAATATCCATGGCGCGAAGGTAATGCTCTGTATTTGGTGGGATCAGATGGGTGTGCTGTACTATAAGCTGCTAAAACTGGGTGAAACCATAAATGGACAATGCTACCGAACACAATTAATCCATTTGAAGAGAGCAGTGGCCGAAAAACGCCCGGAATATGCGACCAGACACGAGGCAATAATTTTCCATCATGACAACGCTCGGCCCCACGTTGCTATTCCGGTTAAGAACTATTTGGAAAACAGTGGATGGGAAGTCTTACCCCACCCGCCTTATAGCCTAGACCTTGCCCCTTCTGACTACCATTTGTTCCGGTCGATGCAGAATACCAAAAATTGGCTTGATCCATTTTTGGCTGCCAAGCCGGCGTAGTTCTCTTGGGATGGGATCCACAAATTGCCAGAAAGATGGGAAAAAGTCATAGCTTCAGATGGGCAATACTTTGAATAATACTATTGTACATGTTTTTCTTAAATAAAAGTTCAAATTTTGAAAAAAAAAATCGCACGAATTAAGTTATAGACCCAATAGTTCATAGGTATCATACTAATAGAGGGTAAAAGAAACATTTGGGCACGACAATGCATCCTATCTAATTGTGACGGGTGCAAAATGTACTTGTCACCATTAACCCAATTAACCTTAACTAAACTATCATACTTGAATTCTTATGACAACAACGGTAAACTAATAGATAGAAATGATGCTCAACCAAGTTGGTTTGTTTTAGCCAGTTATCAACAACATATACGAGTAACATAACAAAATATGACAAAATATACTAAATATATAAAGGGGTCTCAATCCTTAATATAGATATCCACACCCCCAAAGCCGCTGGCATCGATGGTATTCCTTTCGAATTTTATAAAAATGCTTCGCCTACCAAAGAAATCCACCGACTATTTCGCAACATCTTTAATACAGGAACCATTTCCGATTCCTTCAAAAGGTCAATAATGTTTCCTCTGTTCAAGAAAGGGAACCCTAATAATGTAGCCAACTACCGCAGTCTGCCTTTTATGGACACTATATGGTATACAAGCTGTTCACAACCGTTCTTTTGAACCGACTTAATCGATGGGTTGAAGAAAATCAGATCTTGAAAAAGTTCCAAGCTGCATATACATGGGCAAAACTACTCAACTGTAGACCAAATCTTCAATCTCTCCTGCCTTATAAAACTACAACTAAATCAAAAAAAGAAACTCTATGCGTTTTTCATCGATTTAAAAACTGCTTTCGACAACATAAACAGAGACTCCATAATTCCACAAACTGAGACTTTTGGGAATGTCCATAAAAATGCTCTCAATCCTAAAGGCTATCTACCACAACAACATTGCAACAATATGGAATGGAACAAACATCAGCGACTTCTTTCCGATCAATCAAGGTGTAAAACAGGGATGCGCTCTCAGCGTTCTGCTATTTATCTTCTTCTTGAATGACCTTGACTCCATTGAAGGCATTACTAATATGCCTTCCCACTTTATGCCGACGATATTGTTCTTCTCTCCGACAATCCCGCTTCCCTGCAAGCAATAATAAATAGCTTCGTAAGTTATTGCTCAAAATGGAATCTATGTACTTGTGAAGTTAAGAAAATCAAAAGTAGTGATTTTTCGAAACGGCGGACGGCGGAAAAATGGACTTTTAACAACGACGAAATCAAAATATCTAACAAATACAAGTACCTAGGAGTAACTCTGACTTACAATATGTTGTGGACAGAAAATCTTATGCAGAGACTTGCAATGTTGCAATGTCCAAAAACTCCATAAATGCTACCTGGTCAAACACACAGCACTCAGCTAAGTGCAAAATATATGAAGCGGCTTCCAAATCAGTGATGAACTACTGCGCGCAAGTTTGGGGTTACTCGGAACGCAATGAAGTCAAAAAATTGCAAAGGTTTTTTTACCAAGAGATGTTTTTCCTTACCTAGTAACACACCAAATTACGTGCTTAATCTAGAAACAGAACTTCCAAAAGCCTTCCCTTCAACACTAGAACTCTATTTCAAATATTTCCGAAGAGTTAGCACCCTTGCCGAAAACAGATTACTGAGAAAACTTTCAGACGTCATCATAAGAAAGCAGATTTACTGGGCAAGTGAGTGGTCAGAACTCTTTAATGAGGTCAACATTGAGTTTAACTGGTCAACAAAGTCTGAGTGGAAAGCATTGCATATACGAGTAGAAACTTGCAAAAAACTTATAGAAAGACATTGGACGGAACATACAAACAGAGCGCTGCAGTCACGTTTCCACGACGAGTATTGTAACCTAAACTATGGCGAGGTGCCAAACTACTTCGAAGACAGTAGTGTTAAAGTCCAGGTGCAGATTGCTCAATCTCAATGCAAAAGCTTTTAGAAGAGATTCAGTAGGCATTTGTACGATCTGCAACCTTAATGCTACTGAAAGTACATACCACTTTGTTGCAGTGTGCCCTTGCTTTCGGACATACAGAAGACAATTCCTTGGAAGTGAAAGCCTTAACCGTGAACGGTTCCTTGAAATTCTCAACGGGCAAAACTATATTCAACTGAAAAAACACTCTATTATACTGTAACCTAATTATAAGTGAATATTCTTTAAAGTATAAATCAATCGCTAAGTGTTAATGAATTTACATTACAGATAACACTTTAACCTGACAGACAACCTAAAAAGTTATGTTCGTTTAATTTAATTTTTAACATAATGAAAAGCAAACCTTTATAAAAATTTTCTGAACATAAAATTTGTTTATCTATCTATCTATCTATGAAAAGGGTCTATAAATATAAAAACAATTACAAACACATATTATGTATTGTACATACATAAGTACTCATAGATAACTTCACGAGCTATACATTTGTGAATGAATTTTAAAGGTATTATCTTTTTTAGCTGCTGTTATTGATCACCTTTTTTTCGATTTTTTAACTCTGATTGATGTATTGATATGGTCAACGTTTAAAACGATATATAGTACTTCTAAAATACCAACAAACTACATTCACCCCGAAACGGCAAATTTTTGATGTCGTTAACCTTTACAACTGCGCACCTTATATTATTTATTATCATTGGAAATTCATTGTGCTATAATTTTTGCCCTTACTACGAGTACGTTTTAAGGGGTTAGGCCACTCTAGCATTTTTAAAAAAAAACATTTTTTTATTGCTTTCAATGGAACTTTAGGACCTAATAAAAAATTGCATCCCAAAAGATTATGGCCGGGAAATATCTCGAAGTAGTTGTTTTTGAAAGGACGCAAGCCAGGTAGACAGCGAACCTCTTAGGACCGACACGAGGGACGGTATTTTAGCGGACTAGAATAGGTATACGGCAGATGTTTTTAAAGCTATTTGCCACGTGTTCAGACTATTGCTTGTTTCGTCTTTAGAAACATCGGTTTCAGTCAGTCTCGTACAGTGAAACATTCGAGAAGGATGCTATTTGAGGAACGTTTGTTTTTTTATCAATAATTGCGCTAACTTTTCCTTTTGTCTTGTGAGTGTTATTGGTTCGTTTTTATAATGAGTGACAAGGTGTATTGTGGTCAAAAAGGCAACGTAGATACAGAAAGAGACCGAAAATATCTGGAAGAAGACTGCTGAATCGACACGAGTTAGAGGCACTAAATGAAATGAATGGTAGTACTCCCGAGAAAAAATTGATGCAATCGTAAGATATGTACGATATTGAAGCGAAACCAGGTTTTGGTTTGTTGCGTGCAAATCACGGCCCAAAAATTCTTCACTCCCTTTTCTTTCTGTTGTCTGTTGACCTCTTCTTTTCTCCTCCCCCTTATTGTGTTGTCCCTTCTTTTCTTTCTTCCCGTCATGCTCTGGATGCCACGGTACAGGTTGGATTCACTGGATCCTCTGAATTCAGTTCCCTCCCCTGGCCTACCGCTCCAGAGATGACCACATATGTACCCCTGATAGAGCCAGGCGGACGGCCTGGAGACTCTAGCGGACGGACGGTCCGCCCCTTGATGCCCCGGGAGGTCAACACAATGGGCAATGGCTGCGAGCCCACCGTACCTGATATTGTTTGCCCCAGGATTATAAATTTGTATAACCCCCTACCCCAACAAAAATAACTAAAAACGAAATTGTAAAGGAAAGCCCACAATACCTCGCGGTCGATACTCGGTTCCCTATGTCTGCAAGAAGGTTTACTGACCCCCCATTGTACCCCTGGTAAAACAAGTTTTCCTCCCTATCTGGCGGTCTCAATTAAAGCTCCCAACCTTAGCTTTGGTTTCGGGTCAGAGGGCTGGCTTCGAACCAAAGCAATCACTGGGATGACAAAACAAACAGAACGAACAAACATGAACCACAAACATAGAACATCGACTGGTGTGATTGGCTGGGGATTCAGTGAGAAGCTGTTGGAGCTCTGGATGTGATTCCCTTTGCTTTAACAGCTGAATTAACGGAACCCCATGTGTAAGACGATAACTTATCGTCTTAAGGGCAAGAGCCAACAAAAAAAAAAAGAAAAACGACAACAACAGAAAAAAAAACCAACAAAACAAAACCAGAAGAGAAAAAAAAAGGAACAAGAACCGGGACGAGAATCAGAACGAGAACAAGAACAACAAAATAAAACAAATCGAGGACGAGAGACACCCAACGGATACGACCGGACGAAAGTCGGTGATTGTAGCGGAGACGGCTCACTCTCCTCCAACAGCAGAAACCCAGCTAGAGAGCGACCCCGCATAGGCAGGAAGACCCCATAAAACCAGATAAGTACCCCCCCTTTTTGAATAACACATATTTGTGCAATTAATATCGACCATCTTGGCGATAAAACCGTTTGTAAGACGGTTAGATTTGACTACTTGCGCGACCCGCTAGCCGTAGCGGTACGACAACGCGGAACTGTGGGCCTTCCGTTAGCCGACCCGAAAATTAAAATTAACTTACAATTTTTAAGCTACCTTTTTTTCTGATAAAACTTTCGGTATACCCTGTAATCCCGAAAAAACAAAGAAAAAAAAACAAAATATATGACCATAAATTCCCCATCAGGGATTGGGTGGCGTCTACCTATTGTGTTTGTCAGTTGAGCGATCTGTGTGTCCGGCGTACGAGAAATTAGCTGATATGATGCAATGATCCGACGTGCCTAGGGCGGAAAGTACATCAACGGTGTACTTATTAGGGTGAGAGGTTAAAAACAAGTCCAGAGTGTTGGCGGTATGACTATCAAAATCTGGTATTCGCGTGGTCTCATTTACAAGCTGAAGTATGTAAGAAGACGTTGCAAAGAATAACCCGGGTAACGTGGGAGGCGGGAGGGGAAAAATTTACTGCGAAAAAAGAAAAGAGCCGTCGCAGTCCCCCAGCTCAAGGATATCGAAGAGTGTAGGAGTAATAACAAGATGCGAAACTTTTATAAAAAAGCTAAAAGCCTAGCTGCAGGTTACAGAGCAGGAACTCAGTCCCTTCGAAACGCTCAAGGTAACCATGTCACCGATCCGCAGTTAATTGTGAATGTATTGACGCAGCATTTCCAACAGCTGCTTGGTGAGCATGACCAAGACAGAGTGATGGGGTATGAAGAAAACTCGACTCCAGTCGATGAAGTAGTTCTCCCACCCAGCCTAAGCGAAGTCGGCGGTGTTTTGGTAAGAAGCGTGCACCAGATCATCTGTAAAGTATGGGAGGACGAAAGCATGCCCGATGACTGGACTAAGTATCAGCTCTATCTGACCCATTTTCAGGCGAATCTATCTCTTGTAAGAACTACCTACATATCCCTGCTTAACGTAGCCTACAAGATCCTATCCAGTATATTGTGTGAACGACTAAAGCCGTTTTACACCATACTCATCGGCACCTACCAGTTTGACTTCCGGCCCGGCAAATCGACGATAGACGCAATCTTCATGCTGCGGCAAATCTTGGAAGAAGCCAACAAGTTCCAAGTCGATACTCAGCTTCTCTTCATCGTTTTCAAAGCGGCACACGACAGCATTCTGTGCGATCATTGACTTATTTAACGCGATGGCCGAATTCGGGATCCCGAGAGAATTCGGTTATGTCGCGCCACGCTAGAGAACTCGCAAAGCACCGTGGAGCTTGTAAAGAAAACTTCCGAATTATTTCCAGCATGCGCCGGATTCCAGCGCTGTCGTGTGATTTCCTTAATCTTGTGCTGGAGCAGATAGTGAGAAACGTCGGCGTAACCACAGAAGATACTAATTTAACAAATCCATCCAGCTGCTGGGCTATGCAGATGATCCGTCGATCCGTCGAACATCGTCTAGGACAGAACCTAACAATCGACAGCTATAAATTCGCCAGTCCTGCTTTATGGAGCTGAATGCTGGACGATAAGCAAGATAGCGGAGCAGATCTTGAGACCCTTCGAAAGTGAAAATTCAACTTTAGTCCTGTCTGCGAGGAGGGCGAATGGAGAAGAAGATATAACCGCGAACTCTACGAGCTGTATAAAGATGTGGACTGCACTGGCTCCGGCACATCGAGCGAATAGGCGAGAATGCTCCAGCTAAAAAAATCTTCGAATCCCAGCCAGGTAGTTCACGAAGAAGAGAAGACCGAACCTCCGGTTCAAAAATCAATGAATTGCGGACGACAGAAGCCTTGGTCTAGTAAACTGGAAGGAACGTGCCCCGGACGGTGAAGGATGGAAAGCAGCATTAGCTCAGGCTCAAACCCTTCAAGGGTCGCTGGCCGGTTAAGTAAGTAAGTAAGAAGGGTGGGAAATATAAGAATTAGATAAGCAAAACCCAGAATCAAAATTTATGTTGGCCGGTGTTGTGAAGGCATGGAGAGCTGAAAAAGAGCTGCGAGGTTGTACCAAGTAATTCACACATCTTTTTAAAATGATGGCGGACAGTGTCTGGATCAGCAGAGAATTCGTCCGTAAGTTTTTAATCCTTCTCTTTTACTAATTCTGGAGTAGTGTGCAACGAAATTACTGATGTAATTGTGTCGTTACTAGTGTCTGGACGACTACCCAAGTAGGAGAAGTAACGTTGATCGGAGTCTTCGGAATGGTAAGTCAATAACTGGCTAAACATTTGAACAAATATTTAGATCCGATTATTTTCGGATCCTCAGAGCATGTATGTATTCCCGAGCTTTTACTTGGAAGGGTAGTTGTAAATTCGAAAAAGCGTTTGGAGTCCTACACTGAACTGTGATTCATACGGTATAAGTAATTGAAATATAGTGATTCACAAAGGTTGGAGAATTAGGTATAAACAAAGTGGTAATAACGATGATAGTAGAAAGTCCAGAACATGATTGCCTTTCACATTGCATTTGCTACTGTTTCAAAAATGATAGCAGATAAGTACTATCTTTCTGGAATCATAATGTTCATTGAGTTCGTAACTTATGATTGCAACAATTTAATCTTGGTTACTTTAAGATAGTGAAAGTGTTTTGGCTAATATAACGGAATTTTGTCACCCGTTTGTTGCTTTCAGCTCTAAAGCACATAACTTAGTCCTGAAATCTGGTTCCAATGACAAATCCTCATCTAGTTGGACGCTGCACGCCATAATAAATATTTAGATGATGCAGTTTCTGATCTTTTTCCTCTCCTGTGGATCCTGTTTCATGGGTGGCGATTATGTGGGCCTTAAAGGTCGCAGTGACTGACGACATATGACTTATAGGCCTGCAGTGACTTCATTTAGTGTTTGAGGTAGGCCACCAAAGTGTTATTTCTCTTTCGAATAGGGTTACCATCCCTGATGCGACGTGTTGCCTTTGGATCAGTACTGGCATTTGTTGCCCACGGTATTGTTGTTATGCCTACTTGGACCCATATTACAGCCGATCAGGTTCGGAACATACGTACTCTCCTACTTGGGCACTTTAATGGGTTGGCACCAATATCTCGCGCCATTTGTCACCGCAATGTTAAAGTTCACCCAGACGAGTAAGAGCAGTTATGAGCAAAGATTGATATACCTAAGCTGTAGTTATGAGGTTTTGACGCGATATTTCTCTACTGATTTATTCATTTGCTTTTAACAGAATTCATAGAATTGAACAGTAATCCCATTTCATTCATCAACGGCGTGGTCTTTTCAAATGCTTTCAAATGCCCTACCTCATTTATCGGTTTGTTAAATGAATTTGTTTTTAAATTTACAGATAATATATTAAAAAAGAAATAATAAAAATTAAAATTAATCCTTCTGACACCTCGCTTAATCACAGAGCTCTTTGTTGAGGTTTTTATCTTGCTCTGACGTTACTACGATATCACATGTCGGGATTTATCTGTTCTCGACTTACTTTTTGTTTTACCAAGAAATGTCAACCTGACTCTTTTCATTTTTAAGTAGAAAAATTGGTTTGTATTGTGAAAACGTCATAAATAAATGAAATGTCGACAAATACGCGTTAAATGTAGTTGAATCCAGTTTTATGAAATGAGCATTTAGATATACGAGTAAGTAGATTCGATGATGTCAGATGCCAGTTTGGACTATATTTTGGACAGAATTCGTATCTACTTAACTTTTGAGTTATTATTCATAGCCTCCATAAATAACTGCTAAATAACTCCACGAGGCAGATATTTCGTCATTCTTATGTATGCACTAGTACGTTTACATTCATGCGTAGATATCCATACTCATTTCAAGTATTTGTCAATTTGTTGGCGTGAAAAGCTTAAATGTAGTTTGACATAAGCCAGATATACGAGTAGATGTAAGCAGTGGATGAACAAGGTCCTTGTTATATTCCATAAAGGCGATACGAGAAACTGTAACACCTTTTCTTCAGTCCGACAAGAACTCACAGCCGGCGAAGTAGTCCTTTAAGATTCTAAACTGCTTCTTAATATAAAATTTCTGATTTCTGATTCTGATTTTTATTGTTACGAGTTTTTATTTTACAAAGATGCTTAAATTTACAAGCTAAATCACAAAATGAAGAGAATAACTGAGACTTTCCAGACTGCCAACCGACCCCAACGACAATGGAAAAAGTACTGCTATCCACATTTCATTCATTCCTGTATCCCCTTGTCCTATAGCCTCTACTTTGCCTACGCGCCATCGAGTGAGGTTTCTGGAAATGTGCCTCAGCTCTCCCCAACTTTTTCCCAGTTGCCGAGCTTCCTTCTGAACTGTTCTGGGCCACGTACTTCTAGACCCGCCGCGCATCCTGCCGTCCTGAGTAAGCGGGTTCCATTGCATCGCTTGGCTAGCTATGGGCCTGTCACCCTTTCGGAGAGTGTGACCAATCCACTGCCACTTTCGTCGTCGTTTGGTTGTGCCTTTAGGTTCATGGTTCGTTCTCTGATAAGGCTGTTCGTTAGAGATACGGCTTGGCCAGAATGTCCTTAAGATGTAGCGTAGGCACCTATTGACAAACGTTTGCAGCTTCCTTGTGATAGTGGTGGTCACCCTTAGGGTACCACATACATATAGCAGCACGGATTCAACGTTGAAACGGAACAGTCGTAGCTAGGTATTTAAGCTAATTGCATTACTTCGCCAAACTGTGGATAGCATCCCAAACGCAGATTTTGCTTTGCCTATGCGGTTGGCTATATCCAGTTCGGTTCCGACATCGGTTGAGACAATACTCTCTCTACTCTCTCAACCGTCTGTCCAGCAACACATACTCGTATATGAGTTGATGAGTTTGGTCTTAGGCTGTCATTTTTGTTTTTGCCGAGTTAATTTTCAGTCCAACGACGTCTGCTTCCTTCTCCACATTTGTTGTCATTTGGTGAAGGTTCATTATTCTGTGAGACAGAAGGCATACATCGTCGGAGTCGAGGTCTTTGAGTTCAGATGTAAAAGTCCATCGAATTCCTCCATTTCCTGTTAACAAGGCCGCATTCAGCACATCGCTAGTCACCAGTATTGGTGAAAGTATGCAACGTTGCCTAACCCCGCTTTGGACTTCGAATTCCTCAGACAGTCTTCCTCTGTGTAAGACGTGACATGTGGACCCATCATATATAGCCTTGATAATTGCTATTAATTTATCAGGAATGCCTCTTCTGCGCAAGGCAGGCCAGATAAATTCCCGGTTAACACTATTAAACGCCTTTACAAAATTGATGAACAGCAGGTGAAGTGGTGATCGGTACTCAACACACTGCTCGATGATGTTCCGCAAGGTGTTGATGTGGTCGACACAGGAGGATCTAGAGCGAAAACCTGCTTGTTCGGCGTCGAGTGTGTTTTCGTGGTGTTCTTTGATTCGCTCCAGGATGATTTTAGCTATTATCTTGGCCACAGCAGGCAGCACGCAGATACCTCTCCAGTTTTCGCACTGCATTAGATTCTTTCACTCATCCGGAAAACTCCCGACAAGTGGGAACAGTAGCTCAGCTGATGCCGTTGGCGTAGCTAGAAACAGCTCCGCAGGTATGCCGTCAAGTCCTACCGAATTATTGGTTTTCAGTGCTTTGATCGCGGCAATAATCTCTTCCTTACTGGGGGTTGTGGTGCGAATTCGGGAATTTCTTTCTACGGACACTTCAGTCTGACTTGGGTGCATTGCTGGCAAATACTCGGTTTAGAACCGAAGCAAAATGCTCCTTCCATCTCTTCAGTTGATCCTCATCCAATATTAGCAACGAACCGTCTAAGCCTTTCGCTGGGTGTTAAGTAGAGCTTCGGCCACACATAAGCTTTTTGGTGATTCTGTAAACGGTTCTGCTGTCGCACCTCGCTGCTGTTTCTTCTGCCTGCGTGGCCAGCGCATTGATATGCTTGTCACTTCTCACGCAACGCTGCACTTCTCTCATCTTCATGTGATATAGTCTAGCTCGAACCTCCCTGCTGCTGGAGTTGCTGCAATTCGAACTCTTAGTTGTTTTCGTTCGTTGACTCTTCTCCAGGTATCCTCGGAAAGCCACGCCCTATGGCTTCCCTGCGATCGACCGACAGCACACCAATGGTCTTGGATGGTGGCGGGCAGTGAGCTGCTAATTGTTTCCGCTCCTCGTGAGAGATGGTCCCTTAGTTCTTGGCGCACTGTGGGAACTCTCAGTCGGTCTACGTTGAAGCTAGATATTCATGTGTCGTTAGATCTTCGAACGGCAGCAGTGCGTAATTTGACAGCAGCTATCATAAGATGGTGATCTCGTACCAACCCCATGTCCGCTCCTCGTCTATTTCGGGCGTCTAGAAAACTACTTCTAAAACGGCGACTGATGGCAAAATGGTCGATTTGGTTGGAGGTTGCTTGCCTCTCAGTTGACAGCCAACTGATTCTATGGCAGGCCTAGTGCTCAAACATGGTGCCACCTATGACAAGACGATTTGAGTTGCAAAAGTCAACAAATCCTTGTCGCCGTTGTCATTGCGGTAATCCGTGCCGTCCAATAACATGTTGTCGCTGCCTACCTTGACATTAAGGTCCCCCATCACAATGACAATGTCGCCGTAGGGTGTTGTATTATAAACAGCTCCCAACTGGTTGTAGAAGGTCTCCTTTTCTTCCTCAGACGAACCATCCGGGGGGGTGTAACATTGTATAATGGTGTCGCGACGTACTTTCGTCCGGAATCTGGCCGTTAAAATCTTATCACCGTGCGGCTGCCAGGAGATTAGGCCTCTGCGTACTGTAGGTGTTAACAACATATCCATATCCACGGGGGCGTCCGGTTGGTCTTCCGGAGTAGAGTAATATAGTGTTACGCGTTGGGGACTAGTACTCACCCGCATCTAACCATCTTATCTCGCTTACTCCCAATATGTCGAGCTTATATAGCATAAACTCATGCTTTAATTGAAGGGATCTGGCGTTCTGAAGTCCTTCGCTCTGAGAGTAAAGGAACGTCTTCACATTCCAGATAACACATTCGTCAACGTGTTATCAGTCCTTATCCGAGGCATTAAGTCGGTTTCCGTAGCGGGCTGGTTTCGGTAACGCGGATTGTTGGCCAAGGTTACCTACTCTAAGCATAAGACCCTAGACAATCTCGCACTTGCAATGTTGGCCTACCTGTGTAAGGATTTATACACGTAGTTGCCCGGTAAAGCAAGCACTACATTACGAACTTGATTGTTGCGCAACTGGTCCAATCCATGTTTTGAACAGTCAGTAGTTTCCCGTTCAATCGCCATGCAGGCCCTGCTCTCCACGTTTGCCACTGTCGCCTCGCCTCACCCCAGCCACCAGATTTTTAGCTGATGCAGCAACTCATACTATGCCCACGCCTTGGCAAACTATGATATAACTACTCCATCTCCACATGCTCCGGCAACCACCGGCAACCACCGGCATGATCTTCTTCCAGTTTGCGGTTCTGCCAATCGTTGCCATGTGTTTTATTCACTTCCATTCCACTGGCACACATGAGCTCTCAGTCACCCACTCTGTTGTTGTAATACGAAATCCTTGGAATTCTGGCTAGACAAGGATGACGACCGAAGAACAATTCTGGAAAGATTCTAATGAGTATAACAATTAATTTGATATTCCATAGAGTAAACTTATCTTATAGCAGCCCCACTACTTACGGCTCCCATATGAACGTAACATAACATCAAGGGAGATGGGTGGATATTTAAACCAACACGTCGAGGAATTAGGTCGGATGAAGGTCTTATTATTGCGCAACTAAGTTCTCAATAGATGGCTCCAGCAGTTAGTGCTGGTCCGTTTTGACATATTAGTGATTTTGTTTTGGCGTCATATTCTATTGGATGTGTGAAAATGTCTGATTTTGTGCCAAATAATCGTCATTTGCGGGAAGTGTTGATCTTCTTCTTTCATTCGAAGAAAACCGGCGGCTGAAGCGCATCGAGAGCTCCAACAATTTTATGGAGATGCTGCTCTAAGTGAAACAACGTGCCGTGATTGGTTCCGTCGCTTCAAAGACAGTGATTTCGATGTTGACGACCCTCCGCGTGAAGGAAGGTGAAAATCCTTCGAACACGCTGAATTGGAGGCATTGCTCGATGAGCATCCGTGCCAAATGCAAGAAGAGCTTGCTTCAGCATTAGGAGTTACCCTCCAAGCCATTTCCAAGTGATTGCATGATTGGAAGCCAAGGGACGTTCAGCTTCGTTTTTTCACTGTGAACAACTGCTCCAGCGGTAAAAAAGGAAAAGTTTTCTTCATCGCAGCGTGACGGGCGATGAAAAATGGATTCATTACAACAGCTCAAGGAGAAGAAAGTCGACTGCCCGGCCATGCTTCTACGTCGTCGTATTCGTATATTCACGCTGCGAAAGTTGTGCTGTATATTTGGTGGGACCAGGTCGGTGTTATTTATTATGAACTGTTGAAGAACAAGGAAACCATCACTAGGGAACGGTATCGACTTCAATTGATGAAATTGAGGAGAGCCCTGTGAGAAAAACGGCCACAATACGAGCAGAATCATGAAAAAGTGATTCTACAGCAACTCTCGGCCTCACCTTGACAACCCCGATAAAACCTACCTGAAAACACTCAAATGGGAAGTTCTACCCCATCCGTCATATTCCCCAGATATTGCGCCATCCGATTATTACCTGTTCCGTTCGATGGCACATGTTCTGGCTCAGCAGTTCCGCTCATATGAAGACATCAAAAAATTGCTTGATTCGTGGATAGCCTCAAAAAATTAACACTTTTACCGTAACGGTATTCGAGCTCTGCCAGAAAGATGGCAAAAAGTTGTAGCTAGCGATGATCAATACTTTGAATGATTCATTTGTAGCCATTTTTCACAATAAAGTTGCGCACCTAATACTTAATTGCGATCGTAGGCCAATAAAAACAGCGATTAGCAAGCGGTACTTTTCGTTCGATTTCTAGGGAACTGTGGTTATCAGAGTTCAGGTAGGAAAAACCCTTAACTATGATAGCTGTCTACTGTTTGCCAAGGCATTGACCAAAGGTTGAGACTGTGCGATCGGCAAAGATTTTAGCAGTTTGTTACGATTGCAGCAGTTCAACGTCGAAATTCCTCAGCTGTAGCGTATGAGACATCTGTAGACGTACTAGATGGAGTGAAAAGTGACCTCCTTGATCGCCACAATGCGCTGCTACTGCAAAAAAGGTTATGGTGCCTTGAAGTCCGTTAATATTTAGGCAGACATACCAAATTTCAGTGCAATACTCTCTTTAGTTTTGTTTTGACAGCTGATTGTTGTTGACGTGTTTGGCATCATGTTGAGTAGGGACAAAAACGATTTTCGTTCTCCAATAAAACATTATTTTTTGAGAGGCAAAACGGCGAAGGAAACAAAAGAAAAGTTGGATAAATATTATGGGGCTAATGCTCCGTCAGATTACACCGTCAAATATTGGGTGCGAGAGTTTCGTGGTGGCCGCAACTCCACTAACGATCAAGTCCACAGCGGCAGGCCCTCCGATGCGGTTACAGAGGACAATGTCAAAAAAATACATGAAATGGTGTTGGCTGACCGGAAAATGAAAGTGCGCGAGCTAGCAGATACCACAAAGATTAGTACTGAGCGCATACGCCATATTTTGGGCAATATTCTGCATAAGAAAAAGTTATGCTGCCGCTGGGTGCCACGCATGTTCACTCCTGACCAAAAACACGAAGGCGAGAGCACTTCGAAAGAGTGTTTGGACTTGCTCATGCGGAATCGGGCGGACTTTTGGCGTCGATTGGTAACTGGATTTGGACTATTATCTCTTCCCAAACCTCAAAAGATGGCTCATCAATAACAAATTCAGCTCACTCGAGGAAATCATCGATGCCACGGAGGAGTACACCCTGAATGACCCGAAATGCAACCAACTTCAGACTGCTATAATTTCCGAACCGTTCATGACAGTGAGTTCAAATTTTGACACATGACAGATAATTTTATTATTTACAAGCCTTTTAAACGATTTGCGTCTCAGTTGTGTTGAAAAATTTGTATCCGATGGAATTCAAACGTGATAGTGTGAATGCTTTATATTTGGCTGGAAAACCACAAGTAGCTATCGTTAGAGTCCTCCAGCACCTCAACGTGAATAAATCATTTGTGTCTCGAACCATAGCTCGTTACTGTGATACTGGCAGCGTTGCAAAACGCCATGGAGGTGGCCATAAAAAAACAGCAACATCGGCAGAAATGGTTCGGAAAGAAATCCGAGTCGAAGTGGAAGAAAAATGGCACGTGAGCTCATTTCGGAACGGATGCAACACATACTGAAAAATGATCTTGGGCTCAGGCCATTGAAGTTCCAAAAAGCACACGATCTTACACCGCAATAGAAAAAAGTTAGAGTCGAAAGAGCGAAGGAGTTGCACGAAAGTGGTGAGTTGCCGAATTTGGTTTTTTTCAATGAGTCGCCATTTGTTATCGAGCAACAGATAAAATGACAGAGTTTTTCTTGCCAGAGAGGTCCTTCGAAAATTTACACCTTCGGACGGCTACCAGGAAGCAGGCAGCACCGATGGTGATGGTTTGGGCCGCCATAACCGCCGATGGTCGCTCTCCGCTCGTATTTTCGTATTTTTGGACCGTGGCGTCAAAATTAATGCGATCGTATACCGTGAAACTGTCTTAGAGGCAGTATTGAAGCTCTGGGCAAACAATCATTTCGGTTGGAGTTCGTGGACATTTCAACAAGACCGTCACCGTCTCACAAAGCGCGCGTCAACCAAGATTGGTTAAAAAACAATGTTCCACACGTCATTTCTTCGACACAATGGATTGCAAATTCTCCGAATGCAAATCCGTTGGTTTTCTCTGTCTGGGGTATTTTGAAGGCGAAGGTTGGCACTAAAAAATACCAAAGTTTGGACCACCTCAAAGAAGCACTTCGCCGGGGATGGGCCAAAACACCGCAGAGCCACTTGCGTGCAGCGTGCGATGCTTTCTTCGGCCGTCTCAAGGCCATTATTCGCGCCAAAGGTGGACATATTGAAAACTACTGATACAATTTGAAAATTGCTGTATTTTCCAACATTTTTTGCTTTGGCACAATAAAATTTATCAAAAAATAATTATAGCATTTTAAAAAGTTGGAATTAGAGACATTCACCCTGTATTTTGCAGACCTTCCGGAAAATTACTTTTCGGACGGGATCAAGAAGTTAGAAAATCGCTGGAATAAGTGTATCAAACTAGAAGAGGACTATATTGAACAATATAAAAAAACATTTAAAAAAATTTTTTTTAATTCCCAAGGAAGTCAAACCCAACATAATCACTTTGGTTGACCGTTTTATGATCAGGTAAATGTCATGTTTTCTTGGGAATACTAAGATGAAACGGTGTGCTATTTATTTCGGATATTCCAGGTCTAAATTCGAATGCTTACTGATTTATGTTGTAAGCAACATCCATTCCCATAAATAAAATGCTTCCATCCTGCTTTGTCCACGACTTTTCAAACCATATAACCACCTTCTAACTGGATGGACACTAGCAGAGGCGCCTTCCTGCTGGTACACAATGGCCCTTATTGATTACAGGGGTATACCGCTTAGCAATGGGTGAGCCAACAGGTGGCGTGGATGTTGGCTGTCAATTACTGCCATTTATTGAATTCAATGTGGTTGATCTTTTTGATAGATGTCATACAATCTTTGGTAATTTTAGCCATGGAGTCGTTTCCTATGCAACAACGCATTTTTGTTATTCAATCTTATTACGAGAATGGGTAAAAGTAAGATTTCGTAAAATTCGTGAATTTTTCGGTTAACATAATCGTTTTGAAGAAACTGGTTCGGTATCGGGTCAAACTCCATGTCAGTATGCTCTGCCAGCACGTACACACCAAAACATCACCACTGTGAGCGGAAATGTTCAAAACCAGCCAAATTCAAAAATTAAAGGTGCGATACTTTGGAAGCATACTCATTTCACAGTTCTTCAACACAGTTTTCACATGCAACACAACAACAAGTAACGGGTAAATCAGGTACAATTTTGGCAGCAGGTCGGTGCCGCAAGTGCAACAGCAATCACCCACTTATCGAATGCCCTAATTTTAAAGTGTTGCCTACTGCAGACAGAAGAAAACTAGTTCTTCGGTCAAAGTTGTGCATCAACTGCTTGGATGATGGACATCAGACAACATTGTGTAGTTCAACTTTTCACTGCCATTCGTCCCTTCATCAATATTCAACAATCCAAAATCACCATATAACTGTTCCAGTCAATGTTAAACGCTGTTCACTTAACTCGTCAATTAAAAGAAATTCCAGAACCCAATATTTCACTAGAGCCAACAATCAAACCAAAACAGGATCAATCAGCGAGTCTCTTAGAAATGAACCAGGCAAAATTATCACAAACTCAGCATTATCATACAACTCTACCCAGGCAATTTCAATAATTGATAATAATCGCTTGCAAAATACACATAATACGAGTAGCCCTGTCTTTCAGCCACAAATCATCCACCATCAAGCCTCAAGAGCACAGGAGGACAATCAATCAACCAACTCAAATTTTCCATTCATAACATCACAACAAAACGTCCAGCGTCATTCTGTTCAACTTTACTTCCAACTGCAGTTGTACATAGACATGGTAGGCCATTCCAGACCTTGCAGAGCTTTACTAGACCCAGGATCTATGGCAACATTTGTAACTGAGTCATGTGGGCAAGGTCTTGATCTCAGAGGAATCAATCAGCGTTCAGCTATTTGTGGTCTATCAGCCGTCGAGGTTGCAACAACAAAGGGTGAGGTAGTTCTTCACATAAACTCCGAAGAAAAAGAAGCACTGCTGGTCAAAGCATTAATTCTTAAAATAGTGACGTCACCAATGCCATCAGTTGAGACATCACCAAATGCATGGCCATGAATTCAACAATTTCAGTTAGCAGATCCCAGTTTTTAGAAAAGTCAAAACATCGACATATTAATAGGAGCGGATTATGTTTTTCAAGTGCTAAAAGAAGGCTAAATTCAACAAGCACCTCAAGACCCTATTCTACAAAATAGTAGCCGGGCAACACTTTAAAGAAAGGAAAATCAAGACATCTCTCACACTTTTCAAGTGACAGTGAATTGTGACATCGACAAGGCTCTAACTAAGTTCTGGGAGTTAGAATCTATTACTACACCAAGCTGTCATCTATCCGACGAGGAAGTACACTGTGAGACTCCCTTTAAAACTCATCTTCGCACTCCTTCCGATGGACATTTCATCTTCCATCTTCTATTCACTAACTCAAGCTTGGCAACTCTAAACGAACAGCGATTTCCTGCCTTCTGTCACTGGAACGGCGGCTAGCCAAGGACTCCAAGCTTCGTCATCAATATAATAAGTTCACGCAAGGATACATCCAACTGGGGCACATGAAGGCGCTGCCGGCAAATCAAATTAATATCAATGACAATGAAGAATTTGATTTACCACATCACGCTGTTGTAAAGCCTTCAAGCACAACCACCAAGGTGCGAGTAGTCTTCAATGCATCATGGAAAACTTCTTCTAACGTGTCGCTAAATGAGATTTTGGGAGTTGGACCAACCATTCAAAGAGACCTGTACAGGCAAATTCACCTAGATCCACAGGACTGGAACAATCAGCGTATTGTGTGGAGAGACAATCCATCTAAAAGGATCCAAGACTATTGGTTAACAACCGTCACGTTCGGCACATCAGCAGCACCTTTTATGGCTACGCGATCGATGATTCAAATAACAAATGATTGGGAGCTTGAACACCCAGTAATTTCACAAATTATCAAATATCACTTCTATGTAGATGACCTACTTACGGGGGCAGACACTCATGAAGAAGCTACAACCGTTCGACTTCTAATAGAAGAGATACTAGCAAGTAGTGGTTTTGAACTACGCAAATGGAAGAGCAGTTCCAAAGAGTTCATGGACAAAATCCCTGCAGATAAAAGAGAAACAAAATGTCTTGATTTTGATGTAGAACCCAGAAAAATTCTGGGCTTGTATTGGAATCCGAGCAGCGACTGTTTCAACTTCCATGCCTCACTTCAAAACCGAAGTCCTATCAGCAAACGTACGATATTATCCGAATCCGCAAAAATCTTCGTTCTACTCGGGTTGCTGGCACCTGCAACAATTGCAATAAAGATCCTATTCCAACAGCTTTGGATGGAACAGTCAAATGGTAAAAGGCTGGGTTGGGATGACGTCGTACCAGAACCATTGGTTACCAAGTGGCGTATCTTCCGCGATGAATTCAAACACTTTGAAGACATCATGGTCCCGTGATGAACTTATACAAGGCACATCACACCGTGAATTCCACGGATTCTGTGATGCATCCGAGTCATTATATTCTGCAGTAATTTGTTGCAGAACCATCAACAAAGAGAAAATCTCCGTCAACATTGTTGCAGCAAAAATCTGTGTAGCTCCTATAAACAATCACTTCAGCGGCTTGAGCTTTTTTACTAGCAAGGTAGTTCGATTCTGTACGGAAGGCATTCGACAGGCAAGAACTACAACCAATGTTCGCATGGACGGACTCAAAAATTGTGCTTATCTGGCTCAATATATTGTACATCCCAGACGATGGACAATATTCGTAGCTAATCGAACAGCTACCATATTAAGCCTAAGTCAAGCGAACTGGTGGAGACACGTGATCTTGCAAGACAATCCACCGGACATGGCCCTAAGAGGAATCTCACCACAAACTCTGAAATCATCAAATCGTTGGTGGCGGAGTCCTACATAGCTTAGTCAATCAGAAGATACCTGGCAGGTACAACAGTCTTCAACATCCTACCAGACAAACAATACGGAAAGGAAAAATCTCATTTAAGTTTTCACAACATCGTTAAATCTAACCTGGGACGACAAAACAAGTCGCGCTTCTTCCTTCAAGAAAGTCATCCGCATTGTAGCATACTGGAAACGTTATATTAGCAACATACAATACAGTCGACTCCGCTTATCTGAACTCCGCTTAACCAGAAAAATCGGTTAACTGAAATACAAAAATTATCACGGAGCTTAATTGAAAAACCCAGTTAATTGAAAAAAATTTTATGTCAAAAATAAGTAATACGTACTACTTCAGCTCCGCATAACTGAAAAGAAAAATCACTGAATGCACCGATTGGTATCATTTGTAATTTCTTCAACTGAACACGTCCACTGGACCTGACAATCAACGTGCACCTTGCATAGTCTATCAATTTTGACAGCACAATATTCTGTGCGTTTACGTTTTCTCTTTCGGCTTTAGTGCTCCAATGTTTAATTGAATTTCATTATATTGTGACGAAATTTGCAGAAATGTCGGCACAAATGGTAAAGTTCAGAAAAAGAAGAATTTGAATTTGTATTCGCATAAAAAACATTTCAGGCATCTGGGTCTGGAAAGAAATGCACAAGCTTGTCACTTCAAAAAAAGCTTGAAATTTTAAAGAAAATTGAAGCGGGAGAGCCAAGGAAAGTTATTTGTACAGAGTTCGGCTGCAGTGCACCAACTTTAACAAGAATCGTGAACAGTAGAGATTCCATTCGCACCATGGCCACACAAAACCAAAATTTGTTGAGGTAACGAGTGCGAACAGGTGCTTATAAAGATGTGGAAAAGGCGTTATCGGTTTGCGATCGAAACATGCAACAATCACTGGCCCACTTTTAATGGAAAAAGCAAGGGCGTTTGCTGTTATGCTAAATGTGGATTTTGTACCATCCAATGGTTGGCTGGAGCGCTGGAAACATAGAGAAAATATTCATTTTAAAAACGTTCATGGGCAGAAAAATTCTGGCGATGTGCACGGTGCTAACGAATGGTTGGCTAACATTTTGCCATGATATCTTGAAGAATATGGTGAGGACGATATTTACAATGCGGATGAGTCCGCATTAATATTTAAAACTTTATCTAATGGTACATTGGCAAACAGATCGGAAAAACCATCAGCAAGCAAATGCAATAAAGACAGAATTACGATTCTTTTTGTTACAAATTCAACCGGTAGCGACAAAATGATTTTCTGTATTGGGAAATCTCACAACACTAGATGCTTCCGTAACTCTACAGCCCCTGTAAAATATTTTCCCAACACAAAGGCTTGAATGACTCGGGCAGTCTGGAGTGTGATCATGAAAGAACTAAATGCAAAATTTAGGGCGAACCGTAAATAGGTATTACTTTTGGTTAACAATGCGACATGCCACAAATTCAATAACGATACTATATTAGACAACATAAAAATAGAATTGCTGCCTCCAAATACAATTTGCCTTATCCAACCCTTGGATCAAGGGATAATCCGTTGTTTTAACATAAGTCACACTATCGAATGTGTCTAGTACGACGACAAATTCTTCATCTAGATAGTGAACGAACTTTATTGGATTTTTCTAAAAAAAAATGGACTTGATCGCAGCTTTGAAAATGGTCAAAAGAACGTGTTGGATGGTGAGGCCGGAGACCATTAAAAATTGCTTTCGCAAGTCAGGTTTTGTTAAAAACATTTTCGATGAAGAAATTATTTCAGAGGCCAACGAACAAGAGGAGAATAGTTTTTCGATGACACTCAGACATTAAATTGATTCTCTTGCGGATTTTGATGCAGATTTACCTTGTTTCGGGGATATGTCCGATGCAGATGTAATAAATGAAGTAACACATGCATTCAACAATAATACAGATGAAGCCGATTCTGCCAGCGAGGTATTAATCGGAGTTTCTAAAATACCAACAGTGAAGGAGGCATATAATGCTCTTGGTATTTTAAAAGAATTTTTTGGGCGAAATTATGAAGTCTCTGATACGATTGAAGATCTTGAGGACAAAATGTCTATTCACAATCTGCAGAATCGCAAACAAACGAAGATCGACGACTTCTACATAACCAGATAACTCATAAAATGCGTCCTTTGAGCGTTCTGTCAACAAGCAAGCTGCAAGAAGCCACTCTCACATGTTTACTTTGGCTTCAACGAACAGAATTTGCTAAAGAATTCAAGTGCATCAACTCCAAAACCACAATTCCAAGGAAGAGTAAAATATCTGCACTTTTTCCCTATATTGACGGCAGTGGTCTTCTGCGAGTTGGAGGTCGACTCGAGAATTCATCGTGCAGCCACAACGCTAAACATCCCATATTCTTGCCAAAGCAACACATCTTAACTTCTCTTCTCATATCTGAGTATCATCAACGTTATCTACATCCAGGACCAACTCTTCTTTTATCCATCATGCGACAGAACACATTCACAAATGTCTCAAATGTCCAGAACATCAGGTACAACCAAGCAGGCAGCTCTTGCACTACGGTAGTCGACGCCGCTGGTCCGATAAAGAAGGTACGGCTTAACAGGGGGCGAAATGCAAAAACCACAAAGGGCTACATCGCACTGTACGTTTGTTTCAGTATGAAGGCTATACATGTCGAGATGGTCTCCGACCTAACATCAGATGCGTTCATTGCATCATTAAAACTGTTTATTGCACGACGGGGTATTCCAGCTGCAATCTACAGTGACAATGCAAAAAGCTTTGTCGGTGCAAAACGAAAGCTTTCGGAAGTTTATAAATTGGTTCTATCCAAAGAGTACAACGACGATGTATCTAACTTCTTAGCCAAAGGCGAAACCAAATGGAATTTTATTCCTCCCGCATCCCAACACTTTGGGGGGCTTTGCGAATCCGGTATCAAGGCCGTTAAAACTCATTTGAGGAGAGCGATAGGAGAAACATTGCTCACGTTTGAGGAAATGGCTACACTCCTAACACAAATCGAAAGAGTACTCAACTCTCGCCCGCTTTCTCCGATTAGCGATTCGGATGTTAGTAGCTTAGAACCCTTAACTCCAGGTCATTTTCTGAATGGCATACCTCTGACCACACTTCCAGGGAAGAATTAGGTGGACATCAATCCACTGGGACTTAACCGGTGGCAACAGGTCCAAAGAATGGTGCAATCATGTTGGAAACAGTCGTCTAAGGACTACTTACCCACACTCAACCAATGTCCCAAATGGAGGAATGAAACTAGCAACGTTGCGGTAGATGATTTAATTCTGGTGCATGAAGACAATCTACCTTCTACAGTCTGAATCTTGGGACGAATCCTTAACATACATTTAGGCAAGGTTGGTAAGGTGCGAGCGGTTACTATACGGACTGGCTTTGGGGATTTGAAACGACCAATAGTCAGGATATCAAAACTGCCAATAAATTAAATAAGGAAACTTTAATGGGGGCAGGATGTTATGTACGAGTAACTCTGGCAATGCCACACACCCACTCTTTTTTTTGCAACATTTTATTATGTTTTCATTTTACCTCATTACCATATACGCGGCTCATTTCACACCTGTTTAGGAAGTTTTCTGGATTCTTTACGAAGACGCTGCAGATCTGCGTTCCACTAAGGAATGTGCTTGTTGCCGAGCTGAATGCCTTAAATTTTATTAACATGTTTTGAAACTCAATTGTAAGAGCACCCTCTCGCCTTTGACGAAGTTTCGAAGTTTTAACGAAAATTCCTTTGTTCTTTGTTCTGCTATTGTGCATTGTATCGTCATAATTTGTAAATCATTGGAGGCGAGAGGACGCACAAAGGCGAATTAAAACACCAAAATAATACACATGTTTTGTTTTAATTAAACCTTGAAGCCGGAGCACAGTGCTTACTGACTGAACATGCCATTTCAAAACACTTTGTGAAGGTGCCGTTCATGTTCTCAACAGCTTCCTCAAACTTTTGTTTTGTCCTGAGCTTAGGGGGAGCATTATTGTACTCCTTAAATCGTGTCCAGTTGGTTTTATGCGGATTCCTCCTCTTCAACAAAGTCGAGACCTCGCATGCTATCCTGAATTCGATGTATCTATGGTCTGACATGGATATCTCCGATAGCATTTTCCAGCCAGTAATCACCTTAGCATACCTGTTGGATAAAGTCGATTACTTGTTGTCTTACTCTCGTAACAAAAGTTGGCTCAGAGCCAACATTGTTGACAGCCAGGTTAAACGATAGTATGAAGTCCAGGAGATGATTACCTCTCACGCTGCATTTGCTACTGTGTCCCAAAAAGTACGAGCATTAGTAAGCAATATGAATTAAATAAAATGGAATGATAAAATTATAATAACTGCGACTGTGTAACAGCCCAACCCACATTCAATTAATCAATTTCACCACCCACACCAAAACTTTGACCCCTAACCGATTGATGATGACAGCAATTTGTATCTTATTGCCGCCACTCACTCCCCTTATCACATCGATATATTCAGGGAAACTTGCCTTATCATGCCAAACGATTTGTGCAGTCGTGTATCGATATTCGTTGCTAGTTTCTCTCTGAGCGTAGAAACTGTGATAAATCGAATGGAAACCACAAAAATGCCCGAAAAGCAGTTCTCCCCAGAGCGGCCGGTGCGCGTCAGTGGTCGTTTCTTATTTGCGGCGATAACATCGTCCTGTCAATTGCTCGCCGTTTTATTAGTCAATTAGTCCGTTCGATGTGAGAACGGTTTTCAATTTCAAATGGCAGCCCGATAGTATGTTCGAAGAATACATGTACACCATTCTGCCGGTATTTGTGTTAGTGTCTTGCGTATCTGCAATCTGCATAGTGAGTGAACAAATATCTTTCAACCAATTCAACTAAACATTATGTGCTTTCTAAATTTTCGTAACTTCCAGTTGTCCTACTGCAAATCGAGGGTTTTGAAAAATTCTGGAAATCGTATGTATTCGAATGAATGTTTGACTTCCAAGAATCGTTCAGTTAAATTTGATTTTGTTTCAACAGTTGGCAATGTGACTAATCCAGATAACAGGGGGACTACGTCAAATACACGTAGTCACGTGAATTCACCTCTTCCGGTTGATACTAGACCAGCCACGACGATTTTCATTGTTCCGACAACCAGTCAAGTGATGGACATGTATGTATCTCAAGCTAATGTAGCCGGGATAAGCCAATGTAAGCCACCACCAAGCTATGGGGCTGTCGTAGATGTGCCGCCCAGCTATGAACAAGCCATTGAGCAACATAATGGTCTGGAGAACGGGCCCAAATAGCCAAATAGGTGCATCCGCCTCTTGTGATAACGATAGATAAGGAGAAAACCAAATTTCTTTATTGTTATTTTGTATTTGTGTATCTGTTTAGTTTAATTTCATTCTGCGTTACCTTAATCAATCTCTAATAATAAACAAAAGCATTCTATGTGTATATACATATGTCTGCACAAATTGGACAAGTGCGTAATCAGTTGTGATAGACCTACAATAGAACTTGGACTACGAGGACCGACGATCAAGTGGTTCGGACGGTGCTCAATCAAATTAATATCTACGGGGTTAACAAATTATTCCATTTGCAAATACGACTAGTGGTAATAATTTATGAAATTGAAAGGAATTTTATCATGGCGAAGGCTCTCCTGGATGCAAGGCACGTAGGACGGAGACTTTGTTGCTTGTGTAGAGGTGGGGCTAATTATCATAAGAGTATTCGTTCTACAATATTATGTCTGAAAGTGTTCCTCCCGGATGAGCACATCAAGAAGCTCGGCAACTGATATGAATGCGACTTGAGAATGACGCTTATTGATTTGGAGACATTGCAATTGGAAACATTCTCAAGTACGCGCTGTTTGTTGTGTCACGATTGAATGGGCTCTTCAACACTTTACGATGTTTGCTAGTTTGTAAACGGTCGTTGGGCGGATAGCATCAAAGGCAGCTCGTGGAACTACGCATACTTGAATTGTTAGTGAACACCTGCCGTCTGGTTCAGGTACGAGTACATCTACATACGTACGTACAAGGTGACGCAAAAGTTATTACCCGATGCTCTTTGGTTGTAATTTTTTTTTATAAATGAAAAACTTTAGTTCTGCTTTTGGATTATGTTTATTTGATGTTTTGAATTGTTTTCGATTAAGTCGAGAAAAGAATTCGGGCCCGATTTGTGGCATTTTCCATCACCCTTGCCAGAACTTCCGGCGATAAGCCCTCGCATTCTTGACGGATATTCTCTTTGAGGGCTTCAATTCAACGGTATGAGGCTTGTTGACATAGTCTTGTGACTTCAAAGGACTCCACAAAAAGAAATCTAGAACAGTTAAATCAAGCTATCTGGCCCGCCAGTGCAAATCGCCAAAACGAGACATTAGCCGACCCGGAAATGCAGCCTTTACTCCTTCCCTTTGGAATCACATGTTTTTCAGTCCAAATTCATCCAATTGAGGAAAGAGAAAGTCGTTCAGCATGGCTATGTAGAGCTCGCTGTCCACAGAAGTAGTAGCACTCGTGTTGTAGCAAGAGTACATAAGGATCTCAAAATACATAAATCCGCGGGTCCATATGGTATATCTCCCCTTCTTCTGAAGAGGAGTTCTTCAACGCTGGAAAAACCACTGCATAAGTATTGGGTCTATAACTTCGTGCGGTTTCCTAAGAGATGGCGTAACTTGTATTATTCCATTGTTATTATTCCATTGGAACATGCGTTGGAAAGCTACTGTAATTGTACGTCATTTCAGCATAAATCATTCATTTGAAGCGTAAACAACAATAATTTTTTTTCACTGAAATATGTCGAACTTTGTGCCTGAAAAAGTGTTTTTGCGGGGAGTTCTTCTTCATTACTTTAATATGAAGAAAACTGCTGCCGAAAGTCATCGTATTTTAGTGGAAGTTTATGGTGAACATGCGCTAGCTGAGAGAACGTGCCAAAACTGGTTTGCACGATTTAAAAATGGTGATTTTGGCTTGGAAGACGATGAACGTCCAGGGCAGCCAAAAAAGTTTGAAGATGAAGAACTGGAAGCATTACTCTATGAAGATTGTTGCCAAACACAAGAAGAGCTCGCTGAATCTTTGGGTGTCACTCAAGCAGCCATTTCAAAACGTTTAAAAGCAGCTGGATATATTCAAAAGCAAGGAAATTGGGTTCCACATGAACTCAAGCCGAGAGACGTCGAAAGGCGGTTTTGCATGTCCGAAATGCTGCTGGAACGCCACAAAAGGAAGTCATTTTTGCATCGGATTGTTACTGGTGATGAAAAATGGATCCATTACGACAACCCCAAGCGTAAAAAATCATATGTGAAACCCGGCCAACCAGCCAAATCAACGGCAAAGCCGAATATCCATGGCGCGAAGGTAATGCTCTGTATTTGGTGGGATCAGATGGGTATGCTGTATTATGAGTTGCTAAAATCGGGTGAAACCATCAATGGACAACGCTACCGAGCACAATTAATCCGTTTGAAGAGAGCAGTGGCCGGAAAACGCCCGGAATATGCGACCAGACACGAGGCAATAATTTTCCATCATGACAACGCTCGGCTCCACGTTGCTATTCCGGTTAAGAACTATTTGGAAAACAGTGGATGGGAAGTCTTACTCCACCCACCTTATAGCCCAGACCTTGCCCCTTCTGACTACCATTTGTTCCGGTCGATGCAGAATATCAAAAATTGGCTTGATTCATTCTAGGCTGCCAAGCCGGCGCAGTTCTTTTGGGATGGGATCCACAAATTGCCAGATAGATGGGAAATACTTTGAGTAATACTATTGTACATGTTTTTCTTAAATAAACGTTCAAATTTTGAAAAAAACCGAATTAAGTTATATACCCAATATTTTCATCAATTCTACTCTTTAGAATTCTTTCCGAGCAGATGGAAATAAGCATTTGTCCAGCCCATCCCTAAAAAAACCGAATCTTCATCTCTCTACTCCTACAGACCCATCGAACTTACGTCGCTTCCTTCCAAGGTCATGGCAACGCTGATAAATCATCAGCTTATAAAATATCTCGAAACGCGAAAACTTCTCAATGACCGACAGTACGGTTTTCGTAGCAACAGGTCCACTGGTGATCTGATCGCATGTCTCACCGAACCAAAGCGTACATCAATCTGGCGAAAGCAAGATAGTTGCACTTGATATTCCTAAGGCATTTGACAGAGTTTGGCATCAGGCTCTTTTGTCGAAAATGAGTGCTTTTGGGATCGACGACTCTATTCTCCAATGGATTAGAAATTACCTTTCGGAACGTTCAATTCAAGTTGTCTTGGATGGCTTCAAGTCTGACTTTCAAAAAATAAGTGCTGGTGTGCCCCAGGGCTCCATTCTGTATCCGACACTCTTTTTAATTTTCATCAACGATCTCTTGTCTGGTACTTATAATCCAATATATTCCGACAGTACTCTCTGCTTTTCATATTCGTTCCCGGACTCACGTCTCTGCTCTTCGGCTGTAGAACGCTAACGATAGCGGTTGTTATGCTCATTAAATCCTGATATTAGCAGCATAACTAATTGGGGAACCACTAACAGAGTAGAATTTAATGCTTCCAAAACTCAATACTGTCTGCTGTCGTTAAAGCTGAATTTAAACACCCAGCCATTATCCAAACTTTGTGTCAATGACAACTAACGTTGGAATGACCACATATTCAATGTCGCCAAAAATGCTGCGATATGTCTAGGTTTCCTCAAACGATGTAAGAAATACTTTTCCCCTTCTGAGCTGACCTCAATACATAATTGAATGCCCAAAATTAGAGTACACTGCTCACATCTGGTCAGGTGCGCCTAAAACATCTCTGCACGGATTCAAAACCGTGTGATAAAACTCATAGATGATGCTAGTATCAGCCAGTCAATCGACACCCTCGAACGCCGACGAAATATCTCGTGTCTCACTTTATTTTATCGTTATTTCCGCCATCAGTGCTCCATAGAAATCACCAGTAGCATTCCGCCTCTTCAAACCTTCAACCGTAACACCCGTCTCGCAATGAATGCTCATCAGTATACAAGCTCAAGTCCACCTTCGGACGTACTTTGAATATCGTGATTCGTTCCTAAGTTGAAAAACTACTTCCTAGCCATTATAACATTCAGACATTTAAAACCAAGGTACATCTTTCTTTCCTCCCAAATTTTCCTTCGCCTGCGATGTGTGCAAACTTTAGAAAAAAAAAGTAGTCGCTTGCCAGCGACGTTCTCGAAAAAATAAGGGCCGATGGCGCCTCTAGCGTAAACACACCATGCAGTAACTTTGAGCGGGTGTAATGGCTCTTCGTGGGTTATACACGGATTTTCGGTGCCCTAGAAGCGGTAATTTTGCTCATTTACATATCCACAGAGATGGTAATGGCTCTCGTCGCTCATGATGATCTCCGATGAAAAGTTGTCTCTCTCGTGGTCGAGATTCAGGATGGCTTGAGAGTAAGTTACACGCGCTTGGCCGTCAAAAGCTAACAGCTAATGCTCTGTCTGCACTCTGTAAGGGAACATCTTACAGTCTTTCACCAAAGTTCTCTGTAAAGACCGCCGATTGATGCGCAATTGCGTGGCACGTAGTTTGGTAAATACTCCAGGGTTCTCGGCGACGTCTTCAACCACAGCTGTGATGTTCTCAGCAGAACGGCTGCTCCCGAACCGGCCAGAACTGGCAGCATATCGTGTTGTCCCATATTCTTCTAAGCGAGCTGCTAATCGTCATAGTGTTTGCTGAGTTGGTGTCGGACGACCGGGAAATCTGTGCAGAAATTCACCCTGCGCCAACACCACCGACGAATTATTCCGCAAAAAAAATCGTAACAATTATTCCGCGTTCTTTAGGAGTATATTGATTCTTGCCTTGTTGACGCGTATTTTGTATCTGTTTACTTCACAAATGTCAAAGTAGAATTGATATTTGCCGCCATTTGCAAAAATTATAGCATCTTCCGATATGGTGATGACTTTTGCGCCACCTAGTACATACGAGTACGTACACACGTATTTAGAATGTTGAGGAATATTGCATAAGTTACCAGGAAGCCAAGTTCTGGAGCTCAAGTGGATGAGTTCAAAAACGTGTGGCATTAACACCGGACCCCTAACCTCTACCTGTGACGTCGTAATTTTACCTTGGCTTTGCAAGTTCAGGCTGTCAACTATGAATGAAGACATTCGATCCAATCTGTGCAGGAATACATTTATAACAAAGATATTTGAGGATTGTTGAAGGTAAGGACGAGCAAAAAATCTACTAACAGTCTTGGGTGGACCTGGGCCTCAACCAACAACCTGCCTCCAGTTTCGCACTCCAAGTTGGCTGAAGTCTCCTTCCACTTGCGTGCACCTGTGTCGCGGTGCCCTCTCAAAGGAGCCAAGAGTGCTCTCATCTATTTTTGATAAAGTCCATGCCTCTGCGCCATATAGCGCAGGGATTATTAAGATCTTATATAGGGTCGCTTTTTCGTTCGACACAGTGCTTTGCTGGTTAATTGCCTTCTTAGCCCAAAGAAGCAGCGTTTGGCAAAAGTTATTTATCGTTTGATTTCAGCGCTGGTGTCGGTGTCTGAATTGATAGCGAAGTCTAGGTAGATAAAGTCTTTAAGTGTCTGTAGGTTATATCTGTCGAGGGTGAAGTTCTATCTGAGACGTCAGTGACGTCGGTCTAAAAACCATTGACTTCACGCTGCTTTCTTCCGATTACGTCA
Organism: Volucella zonaria; assembly: GCA_963966105.1. NCBI lineage: Eukaryota > Metazoa > Arthropoda > Insecta > Diptera > Syrphidae > Volucella > Volucella zonaria. Next base: position 123,467,350 of record OZ014531.1, on the reverse strand, counting down.
ATATCATCGGCGTATGCGAGTTATTGGGCTGACTTTTTGAAGATTGTGCCTCTTGTATTGGTGCGTGAGCTTTGCACTATTTTTTCAAGAATGATGTTAATGAAATCGCATGACAGCGCATCGCCTTGTCTAAATCCTTTTTTGACATCAAAGGCTTCGGTGAGTTCTTTACCGATCTTGATGGAGGAGCGTGCATTCTCCATAGTCATCCTGCACAAACGGACGAAACTAGAGATTTGTCTCTATAGCTCGTCTCTATAGTACATATAAATGCATACGCAGATACACGAATCTATAAGATAGCTATACCCAAACTTAAATCTAACATATCCTCTCGATCTGAGAGTTTAGCAGGCGAGCGCTTGAAAGTTGGAGAAAATGATTTGGTGAGGAATATGGGCAAGGGCATATTTATAATTTAGTCAGAGGAACGCATGACCGCTTAATGGAATCTCCAATTCGGAAGAAAGGAGACCCTTGAACTGCGCCAACTACAGCACCATAAGTCTACTCAAGATCTCCGAATCTTTTGATGTTAAAAAGGGTCTCAGGCAGGATGACGCAATTTTATGCGACTTTTTGACATCGTACTTGAAAGTATTGTTCGCAACTTACAAGCCAACAACAGAGGTACAAAATTTGAAATCTATCCAATTTCTCGCATATGCAGACGGCATCGGTATAATCGGAAAAAACCAGCGGGATGTCAGTGGAGCTTTTGTGAGCATTGAGGCAGAAGCAGCAAAAAAGAACAATCAACGCCGGCGCATTGGTAATGATGTGACTATCTCATGGTGGTAAACACAATATCCACGAGCAGAGAGTAGGTGTAATGTGTCAAGAAAGGAACACAGTAGTTTATTATCTTGGCAGCAACGCGGCGAAAGAATCTTAACGGCCAGATTTTCGAGAATAGAATCGTCACTATCATACAGTGCCACGCTCCAAAAAATCTGGCAACTGACCTCTGTTTTCAACGCAACATCGAAGACATCATCATGGCGATGGGCAACTTAAATGCCTAGGTAAACCCTGACATCAAAAATTTTGACATGTTATGGACACACAAGACCTCGGAGAGCGGAATAATAATGGTGAAGGGCTTATGGGCCACGGCAATGCTAATCGCTTTGTCATAGTAGGCACCCGTTTTGGGCATAAGACCTGCCACAAAGTTATCATCAAATGGATTAAGTGGCGATAGGCCGTAGTTTAGAAGAAGTCCGAGAAAAAACGCGGAGAAGACAAATGAATGACGCTTGACCACTACCTTTTGGTTATCACTCTCAAACTGAGAACTGCTTTAATAACAAGACTCCGTAATTCAACAAGAATTTTAGAGCACAACGCGGCACAACTAAAGGAAAATCTTCCTCACTTTCTCTGGCTGCCAGGTGAGACGTCGAACTATCGTCAAATATGTCCAAACTTGACGTTAAATTGTTAAAAAGTTAAAAGTTAAATTGTCAAAAGGACTACAGTCCAGGTGATACTCGCAATAGCGACAATTCGCCTATGGTCTTCTCGATTGCAGCCGGGGCACGGATTCTGGAGGCCCCAACCAACATACTAAAAAGAAATCCCGCCGATTTTGGCGCTGACCGAGGAACTGTTTGGAGCAATGGAAGGAGAACCGTAGAGGCCTTGCCTGTTATGGTTAAACTTGATCAGAATATAGCAGTGGTTGGTAAATGTTCTGCTTTTGATGGTTTGTCTCGGGAAACCGAAAAGGTGGGATAGGCTCCAGAATAATCACACTCTGAAGGACTACTGTCTAAGGGGTGGATGAAGATAAAACAAAGACTTGGGACAAACAAACAATAAGAGACGGCAAGTGCTGGCGAAGACGAGAGGGCTAGAAGTCTCACTCCTGAAGCGGCGATATAAAAGAGAAATAGCTTGATGGAAGTGAAACCCACTGAAATCGACCAACCTCTCGGAACTGATTGTGAAGAATCGGTGGAGGTGGCCAACCATTTGCATCTGTAGCGACAGTTAAGCTGCGCTTAGAGCCTTCCTCAACCCTCGAGTATGTAAGACTTCACCGAACGCAGTCGGAAGGTTAAATTCACTGAGTCTTATCTGGGTTAAAGGCCACAATGAGATCACGGGAAATGAAATCGCCGATGAACATCCCAGGCAAGGGTCAGAGGACAGTTTTTAGGAACCGAACCTAAGTAAGGTCTCCTTGCGTCTTCGATTAGAGCTTCCATAGACAATTAGGGTTCATATGAGCACAACTGTAAATGTATTGACTCACCAGTTTGCCGCAAGACCAAACGAATGCTTTACGACGTCTCTAAGAGGTCAGCGGACTTTCTGCTGTCCCTCAGTAGGAAAGTTAGCAGGCTACTTGGGGCACTACACTTTTGCTAAGCACTTAAATATGCTGGGCGTAAGTGATACAACTTTCTTCGACGCTTCCTGTGAAATTGATGACGATACCGGGGAGCATTATTGCTGTGAATGTCCGACTTACGCTCGCATTAGGGTGCAGGTACTCCGCGTTGACGTGGTGTGTGCTGGTACTCTAGGCACTTTGTCACTGAGGCTGAGGTCACTGTCCAAACAGCATTTCCAATTCGGAGCTCCATAAGAGAAGTGGTCAGAGCCTTAAGGACATAACAATAAAAAGACGAAACCAAAACATGACGCGAAACGGTCGAAGAAGAAGTATATCAACTAGAACGAAGCTAAGCAGAGCTAGACACTACACGGAGTAGATGTAGTGGAAGCTCTAGGACTTACAACGCGATACAGGCCATAAGTTAAGTTTACCTAAGTAAGATTAGAGTAATCGAATTTAAATTGAATGTACTTAGGCCAGTTGTTGGTTCATTGTGATACAAAGCGTGAGATGGCGATGTCCTGGAGATTTCTTGACAAATTCGTCAACGGCGATCATCAAAGAGGAGAGATCGGAAGTGTTAACTGCAGTCTTCCTCTTCCTCTTCATTCCTAAAGCTCCTTCAGAAATCATTGAATTCTGAGTAATACTTAATCGCGATTTCCAACATAATTACAGATGCCTTGCCCCGATGAGTTGATCTATGGTTAGCTTTAGAAACTGTTTAAGAGGGCGTGATGTGTTGTATTAACAAGCCATCAAATCTAAATTTGACCAATTCATCTCCGGCACAGTTTCTTGGGGAGTCCGAGTGTCCTGGAACCCAAAGGAATGTGATTTGGTGCTGTTTGACTATCTTGAGAAGATGTTCACGGATGACCTCGCTGCTATGATATTGAAGTCAAGGATGCACTATTTGGTTGCCTAGGCATGCAATATATTTGGGCCGATTCAAAGATCGATCTAATGAATAGCTAAGGCTTTGGCTTCGAAGAACAAAGAACCGCAATCAACGCCTTCGGCTATTATAGACTCCTCTAGGCCGCAATGCAAAGTGAGTAGAATAGTATGCCCGCATTTAGCTCTTTCCAGTGATGGTTATGATACAGCGCGTTATGTTTTTTTCCAGCCAGTTGATGCTAAAAAGTGGAGATCAGTAGACGGCTACTAAAAAAGGAAGAATCTAACGAGCATGCTGTTGGCCTTGTTCACGATTTTGAGTTATAGACGACTGTACTACTTACAGTCTTCTTGCACGACGCATAGCTGTCGTCTAAATCTTTTTTTTTAGCATGGTATCTGTCATCCTTTAAGAAACTCAAATTGATGCTTTTAGCTTGGGTAGAATGATAGTATCTTAGATAGTTCTGTTCTTAACAGATAGATGACTAGGCAATAACTGTCTGTTCAAGAGGAATGATTGCCTAAGTCATACTGGAGAAAGGTCTCTACCTTTCAATATTTGGATTTGTTTGACACGTAGAGAGTGATGTTGTTTGCATGATTTTGCATCCTCTATGTAGTATAGTTGAGGATTGAGGTTTTATTCATGTGAAGCAGCGATCAATGGTTGCACTTATAACTCTATTGTCGAGGATAAGGTGGATCAGATTTTAGATCTTAGAGAGAAGTGATGATTGAGGAAATCTGGGATCTCCTTCGGTATCAAGCCTATCGTTGATCTAGTTGTATTTTAATGGGTCGAAGGCGAGACGCTGTGCAGTTTCAACCGATTTTCCATTTGAGTACGCATGTTAAGAGTTGAAAAGCCTTCTCTGATTGAGGATGCCCTCAATGTGAAAGTTGGCTTTATGAGGAAAAATACGGGCTGATAGGGTTGAGTTCGTTGGAAAGACCATCAGTGCTTCTACCTGCTTGGAGAATGTTCGCTTAACCCATTAGCGTTTAATCTAAAAACGTTTCACGGTTTCGATGACTAAAAGTGAGATACGGAATTATCGACATTCTGCTGGGGTCTAATTTAAGTGTTTTCTTCATCTTTTGATTTAGTAATCGGATAAAGCGGTTGTCGCCTGAGAAACTCCAAAGTAATTCTCGTATATGCAAGTGACACACATGGGCTGGAAAGTCCGCGCCGTTTTTTGGTAAATCACAAAATTTTTGCAAAATTCAACTTTATTTATCAATATAGTTGCCTTCGAGGGCGATACACTGATTCAAACGATTTTTCAATCTTTCGATACCAGTTTTGTAGTACGATTTCGGTTTAGCCTCAAAATAGGCCTCTGTTTCGGCGATTCGGTCTTAAATCTCTTTCCGGCGAGCATTCTTTTGAGGTCTGCGAACAGGAAATAGTCGCTGGGGGCCAAATCTTGAGAATACGGTGGGTGGGGAAGCATTCGTTTTCATCGACTTGTGACACGGTGCATTGTCTTGATGAAACAGCACTTTCTTTTTCTTCAAATGCGGCCGTTTTTATGCGATTTCGTCCTTCAAACGCTCCAACAACGCAATGTAATAGTTGCTGTTGATAGTCTGCCCCTTTTGGAGGATGTGCATCCCAAAATACGGATGCCATAACCTTGCCAGCCGACTGTTGAGTTTTTGGTCGTTTTGGACGAGGTTCGTCGCCTGCTCGCCACTCGGCTGACTGGCGACTTGACTCTGGTGTGAAGTGATGGAGCCAAGTTTCATCCATTGTCACATACCGACGCAAAAATTCGGCTTTATTGCGGTTGAACAGCTTTAAACACTCCTCTGAATCATCAATGCGTTGTTGTTTTTGGTCGACTGTGAGCAAACGCGGCACCCACTTTGAACACAGCTTTCGCATGTCCAAATATTCGTGTATGATATATCCAACACGGTCTTTTGATATCTTCAGTAATCATTTTGTGGACTTTTTTGATGTTTTCATCTGAAACAGGCTCTTTTGGACGTCCACCGCGTACATCATCTTCGGTGCTTGTATGACCTCTTTTACATTTTTCAATCCACTTGCGAATGGTTCGTTCGCAAGGTGCAGAGTCCGGGTAACACTTATCAAGCCATTTCTTTGCATCGGCTGCATTTTTTCCCATCAAAAAGCAATGAAAAATCAACACACGAAATTGCTTTGAATCCATTTTTTTTCACAATAACAAAAGTTGCTTCACTCACCACGCTATATCTCGAGAACTAATCGTCCGACAGCTGTCAAATTTATACACGTATCTTTTGAAGGTTGGTACTAACTGAAAATGGTATGGATTTAATTCAAGTGGTGCCTTCTCTTAGAAACGGACTTTTCAGCCCATGTGTTACACCATACCAAAGCTTAGACTATGTTGGGACCAGATCAGGAAACATAAAAAATAAATAAACTTCGAGTGTCTTCTGCTTTTATTTAAAATTTTTAATTCCGATAAACTGTTTTTACGAAGAAGCTAAACACATCCACTCTGCTAGACAGCTGGAGCCAAAAAAAAAAGATTAATATAAAACAAAGATGGCTGATTGAACAAATGTTTAAAAAATGGCTGAGTCGGTTCCGGTTTGAAAAAAACCGAGACGACATCTATACTACACGTGAAATAGAAATCTAGAAAAAATAAATATGAAGAAGCAAACTACTACATTTTCAACGGAACAGACTCTATCAGAAGGTAGTACACTTGCTTCAAGGCTGGCATTGTAGCGTGGTACCTCATCCGCAATATGTCGACTTGTTTGTCTCAGATAAAATGACAGATATTTGTAACTGTCCGAATTTCTATAACTTCATTTGTGTTACTATGACAATTATCGTACGCAAAGAATGCGTCTGCGTTGCGTGAAAGCACCAGCAAGAAGTACAAGATCTTCTGAAACTCGTTGTTGAAACTTTAACAGAGGGCAAGGTGCCTTGGAAGAAATACCCAGAACAACAACGATAGTTTATCTCATCATTTATCTCATTTGGTCTCTCAGTCCTACACACACTTTCTATTCCAAATAATATTGTTGAAATTGCATCCTTAAGCGTCGCTTGCATTTTTAATGAAGCCCATATTCTATTGAAGATTACAGAGGTACTAATAATTGAAATTGGCAACCATGCATACGCCTACACCATGAGACGCGACGAGAAACGAGTACGTTTGGCAGAGAAAAAAAAATGAGCAACCGACCTAAGAAGCTGGTTTTGTCAAAAAAGGTCGCAAAGAGTAGGAAGAAGTACTCGATGAAATGTTTGGTCTTGGTATCGATGGCTAACGAAATATAAATTTGAAGAATGAACTTACTAAACAAAATTCTAATTTGAAAATGACCTTTTCTGAATCAGTAAACAAGTTTGCTTAAAGACTAATTGCCCGATTGACCCAAAATTTTATGAATTATGTTCGTAAATGTATTGGTTAGTTAGTGTACTAGAATCTCAACGTCTAAATAATAAAGTCGCGCTTAGAAAAAAATTGTAAAAATGTATTTTTGACTCAAAAAGTGAGAACAGCCCCTTGATGAAATGTCATTCAAGATTTTTTTTTTTTTCCTTTTTAGCTGTACCCAACTTCACTTCGTAGCGCACTTCAAAACTAAAAAATAGAATTTGATGTGCGCTAATGCATTGCGTGTTTCGGTACTTTCTATGGCGAGCATATGGGCATGAGCCGATTTTGACAGAAATACATCGCAGACGCATGTATTTAGGTTCCACACTTAATAACCAAGTCATTATCGACACTATTCATTCTTCCTGTATTGCAGACGTCGCAACTCCGGGGACCTGAAACACACCATATCGCTGTATCGTCAGCAAAAACAAAGGGAATACTCTTCTTGAAACCATGAAGAAGCTGATTCATGAGAACAGAATTGGACCAAGCTTTGATCCATGAGGGACTCCATATTAAACCTTCTTCATACCACTCAATATGTGCTTAATTTTCACACAAAATAGCTTGTTCTGTAGATACTCCCTTAGTCAATCCGGCATTACATACCAATACGCTGTTGTAGAGTTTCTAGTAGGTTGGAATGGACAACTGAAAGGATTTACGAGTAGGTCTATACTCGTAGTGGCTTAGTTAATTTTTTGCTCCACCTTTATATACATATACTCGTACATTGGCCTTATCTTAAAATTGCAGTCAGTTTTAGCGGCTGTCGGAATTTGGCTTGTGTCAAGGTGGCATTGATAAATTTGGTTAGAATGGGGCTGAGGGTATTTGCGTGATTTCTTATACCAACCGCTCGAATTCCATCGATACTTGATGGTTTATCTTCTCCGAGCAAACGAATGATTGTATGCATCTCACAGGTGTTTGCGGCACTGCCGAAGATTGCGTTGAATTGTTCTATTGGCATGGACTGATGTGACTGAATTAGGTTGGTGAATTATGGTCACCGTATGTATCAAGATAATGTGTGGACATTGGTTGGAGAATTTAAAGGTTCCGTTTACAAAATTGGTTGACATCGTTTCGTCAGTATTTTAGCCGTTAGTCTTATCGCGAACAAAACAAACACAATCTTTTAGAAAAAATTTAATTTACGCTCTTTATTTGGTTACTTATAGGCGTCTGTATTCTACAGTGTTTGACTTACGACTGACTCCTATCTACCGGCAGACTCCTTTCCTAGTGTGGCCACTATACAATCACTAGTTAGTGTTGCCACTTTATATTTCTTACATTCTTACCAGTTTCTCTCCTATGGCTTGCTACAGTAATAAGTTTTATTCTTCCCAATATTATATTAAATAATCGCAACATTTTGAAAGACTCAGCAATCCTGGCTTCCATTTCCAAACTTAAATGGTTTGTTTTACGTCAGAGAATCCCGTCGTTTACCATTCTGCAAGAGTAGTTTTTCCATATTCTCAGCATCGACTGTATCTCCACTTCTAAAATTCTTTGGCCATCTTTCCTTTCTTTACATTTTGGTAAAATTTTTAGAAGTTATTCCTAGAGTCGCATACAAACATATTTCTTTTGATTCCAGATAAGCCATGTTGTTTCTTTTCGTTTTACCTCGCCGTAGGTGCAGCAACATGTACTTGCCTGCATTCTTCACCAAACCAGGTATTTTGTGGCCGTGACCGAGTAAAACCTAGAGGCATTTCTGGCCTCTTCTTGAAAATGATGACACTGATCTTTAGCTCACAATGAAGGATGTAAAGCGTTGAAGAGTTGCTAAGGAATACGTCACTTGCAAGAATGCTGGCGGTTTGTTGCGATTGCAACATTTTTCAAGATTCTAACAATATTTCTTAGTTGTTAAGCCGTTCGAGTCCGGAATGTTTAGAAATCTATAATACTAGAGCAGTGATTTGTGTCGATAGCATTATGATTAATTTGGTTGACTGTATTTTGGTTAGATTACTGCCATTTTCTTTTGTGAATATTGAGGTAAGGAAGCCATGTGTAAGGTACAGTGATTTTTGGTACCGCAGCAAGAATAATTAACTCAAGTCCGTTTCCAGACAAAGTGTCTTGTAGGCTATGTTAGCAAAGATGTCCTCTTTACCTATTTTACCTTCATTTTTTAAGTCGCCTAAACAATTTCATCGCCATAGTTAGCGCACTGCGCGTAGGTTTTGTGGAGGCGTATCATTCGCTCCCTGTCGAAAGCTCAAGATTTCTTATTAATCCGCAGGCAATTAGACGCTGCTTATGTTCTCTGTAGCAGTAATCAAGGTATAATCATAGTTTCTCATCTTCGTTCTGTATGCCACAAAGACATCGCATTTTCTGGGTAGCGGAGATATTTATGTGCTTTGCAGCAAACTAGGACCTCCGCTAGTTATCATTTCCTGTTTTCATTTTGCAATCAGCTATAAATTCTCTGACTGGGTAGAATACCGCACGTATAGTACAACGCCCAACCAGGAGGGTAGAAATTTTATTAAAATCATCATACATAAAAGCAGTACAATGGAATAGTTCTTTGTCTGAATTTTTTTTTATAATTTGCGGGCGCTCTAGGGATTTAAACAACCTTAAAATGCTTGCACACAACGCGGGCGAAAGAAAATCAGGGAGGATAGAAAGAGAGGTACCGGTGAACATTGGTTTTAAATGTTTAAAGGCTATAATGACTAGGAAATAAAGAGCTAGGTAGGGCATTCCATAAGCGAGTTGTACGGCTCTGTTTCTAAGGGCAAAAATACAGCCTAACTGATTTTCTTGCGGACTGAACCGGGAGCAATTGTCTTGCTTTCTATTCTTATTATTGTAGATGCTTACTGAAAATCTCTAAATTCTTGTGATGTTTTCACGGTTAACCCAACGTTTGTGAATGCCGCCAGTGCACGTTTTTATGATTTAAATCCATAACCTATTGCGGTATAAAATGTGACAAAGCATCGACCCAACAATTGTATTTCTTTAAGTTCAAAGAGCTTCCGTGTGGCAGGCACTTTGACGGGAGCGTCAGCTTCAATGACGCCGGTGCGGAGGCTTAAGTCGCAAAGACTCAACTGACTGCGGTCGACTGAGGAGTGGCGAACTTAGCCAAACCTATGTAATTTCAGTGGTGGCGTGACCATGTAGCAAATAGTGCCGAAGGATGCTAGGTTGGGGGTCAAACCAACCGCGAACGAGCTCTCTCAGTTGCCTTTGCGCGTGCGTGTTTTATTTAGCCTTACCCAGGTATGGCGGCGCTGCCTGAGCTAACCTTTTATTTTCGGCCATACTCGTGGCAACCAGATTAAATTAGAAAAACAAAAAACAAACAAAACACGACAGAAAATCCCCGTCCAGGAACATTTAGCGGTGAGTGAAGACGAAATCACCACTCGAAGAAGTGGAGCTACTGGCTAGCGATAGTGAGGCGTTCGAAAGAACACTCACTAACGGGAACGACTTCACCGGTGAGCAGGCTAGTACTCATCCAGGTGATACACAGTGCCGGATGTAGGGGTAGCCAAGGCAGTTGGAACATCCGCTGCCTGAGCTACCTCCACGAGGCAAAGAAATAAGGGCAAGGCTGCGGTGGTGAAAAAAGTGGAAACAGCTGGCATCACCGCTGCTAAGAGTGCGAGGAACGCACACAAAGGGGCAAAGGTTTTTAGGCGTAAGGTAGCAAAATATGAGAGCTGATAAAAAGCCGCCTTTGAGGGAGCGAAGGACATTCTGGCCAACAAATCGTTTACTCAACAGGCGGCAAGCAAGGACGATGTAGAAAAGGCTGGAGGGAAAGCCGATCAGGCGCCCTCTACCTACTACGTGGCAAAATTAAAAGAGGGGACTAGCGTCTCTGGAAAGAAGGCAAGTTTCAGCAGCAAGAGAAGACAAGAGATCCGACGACATCTTGGAGCCGAACGATGCAAAAAAGGCGTGAGGTATGGTACTTCATCAGCATTGCGTCGTAAGTAAAGCTACCCGAAGGACGAGCTTCTCATTGCCGTGATTAACGAGCTGGAGCCTTGCTGACATCTAACAATCGACCAGTGGAAAAACGTCGAGGAGAAGTTCCAAGACATACTGTGGAAGGAATTATCCACGACAGGAAAGGCGGAACTTCAATTCGATGGCGCTGGTTGGGAAGGCGGACGCAAGGTTGTAGCTTGTGGGAATAAGTCTTCTGTGGACTTCCTCAGATGCTTCATTCTGCAAGTATTCTATGCTTGAGAAAGCATCAAGCTAAAATGCACGACGGTGGCAGAGTTGGCAAAGTATGGGTTCCGTGTCCATACACGTAGCCTGAGGGGCTCCTGCGACTACTCCAAGTGCAGAATCGGGAACTAATAGCCGATACATGGAGAGTCCTTAAGACGGGGCCTAGACGGCAGCACCGGCAGCACCGGCATCATTTTCTGCTGTCCCTTGATAGGGACTGTTTACCATACCTCGAAAAATCGGAAGGTATGGTAAGGTACAGCATGGTAGGTTGATGGTTAAGCCATCGATCAAGGGAGATAACGAGCCAGAAAAATTATATGTTTATACATAACGGGGAAGCGGTGATATCAACCCAAGAGATGAGTATTTGTACGATTTTATCTTATCTTCTTCCAACCTCAATATTTGTAACAGAGGGAATTCACCCATTTTTGTGGTGAAAAATAGGCAGGAGGTGATAGATATCACCCTCGCTACAAATACAGAAGGATTAGAAACAAGGGAATGGATTGTAGTCGACAAAGCGTCAATGTCGGATCACCGATGGTTACGCTTCAAGGTGAACTTTCAGAACAGGGTATGTACTATAGTCTTCAAAGAAATCCTAGGAAGACTGATTGGGTCTAGCATATGGAAGTGGTAAATATACACCAGGATACTCAATCAAATCACCTGCGATAATATTGTTAACTATCAATTTTCACAGATGGCTCAAAAATAGAGGAAGGAACAGGTTGTGGTATCTTCTCAGAAGACCCAGAACTAAGAGTGTCTTCCAATCAGAGGTTCTGGCTGTTCTCAGGGTGGTTGAGCTAATGCAGACGAGATCGGTACCCGAAAGAGATATCGCTATCTACACCGATAGCCAGGCCGCACTCAAGGCAATGGAATCAACCAACGTCCACTCTGATACAGTCAGGGGCTGCCGCATAGTGCTTAGGACACTATGCTGTCCGAACCAGGTAAGACTGTGCTGAGTGCCAGGACACTGCGGTACAGAGGGAAATGAACATGCGGATGAGCTTGCAAGATGCCAACCTAAGGTAGTCATATCTTGGAGGACACAGTGTGTCCAAGGCTCTTTGGCCACTTTTTGACAGTAAAAGATTTGGGGAGTTAATAAAATTAAACAGGGATAAGCTTAGAACAATTATAGGAATACTGACAGGACACTGTCTCTTGCAGAAATACGCAACGAGGCTCAAATTACAGACTCTGTAGTGATCTGCAAGCTGTTGAGGACGTAACACACATACTATGTGAATGCGAGGCAACATCGCGTAGTCGAGGAAAACTTTGAGAGAAATACTTTTTCGAAAACCTATAGAGGAAATAGACGGCACAAAGTTCAAAGGCCTTATTGGCTTTTGCAAAGAAATTGGATGTTTCATCAGGGATATTGTTTAAACTCGCATTGAACCTGAGGGCCTGATTCCAGTAAAATTATTGCTACAACCCTGTTAAATACGAGATGGAAAACCAAGGCATGTACGCTGCCCTCTAACTGTAGTTACTCGTAAGTTAAAAAATCAAAATGCTTATGTACTTATATTTTAATAAATAATTGAATTAATGACATCAGTTAATCCACGTTGATTTATTTACAATAAAAATTTATCGATTGTTTTTTTTTGCTTTAAATCAAATCCTTGGGCAGCAGTAAGTTAATAGTGAACTACACACTCAGTTTTATGAAATGGACCTTACATTAGAAACCTATGTATGCAATGAGTATTAAATATACGAAAATAAAAGGAAATTAAACTTAAGGACTATTTGCCATTTATAATTTATATAGCTTTCTCTACAGTTTCCGTTTTCTCCGGTGTGTCAGCTTTCTCTGTCGTCTCCTTGTGCTCTATCACGTCAGCGCTTTCGATAGCATCCGTGTCCGCCATGGGGTTTTTCTTTGTTTGCTTTGGCGTTGCAATCTTCTCCGGTACATCGGTTTTTTCCTCAAGCACTTCCCCGATATTGAAACTGATTTTCGAAATTTTATTCTCCACATTTTTGGTCATCTTTTCGGATTGATTGTCCATTTTTTCTGGCTTGTCCATTGACGGTTCCATTTTCTCCATTTTATCCATCTTTTCTATCTTTTCGGGCTTGTCGATTTTTTCGGGTTCATCCATTTTTTCACTCTTGTCATCCTCGACGATATTCTTCATTTTCTCCTCTTTCTCACATGTCCCATTTGCTTTGACCATTCCCTCTTCCATTTTCTTGTTGTCAGGTATTTCGTGATTATTTGGCACCTTTTCCACTTCAATAACAGTTGTATGGCCATTGGTTTCGATGGCAGAAGGAACTTGTAGAGTCACCTGGAGAGCTGTCCTCTGTACGGGAGGCCGTAGATCGACCATTTCTTCACTGGCAGTCCATAGCCATTCCATCATTTCCTTATTTTTGGCTTTTGGCAGTACTGGACACCTGATTGTGTCAAAGTAGTAACCACCTGAAGATTTCTCGAGTTCAGGATCTAGGGCCAGTCGTATAGATGTCTGTGCGCCAGCTTTGGCTGATTTGAAGAAGAATCCAGTTATGGGATCCAACATGGACCTGTAATATAAAGAAAAAGGTCAGGAAGGAAATTTTTTCTCCAGTTATACATACTTTGTCCTTCCACTAATGACATGACGTCCCAATTCGGTCTTAACGACACCTGGATGAAGGCAATTAACAGTAACATTGGTTCCATGGAGTTTTTCATTCAATTTCATGGTGAAGAGGATGTTCGCTAATTTACTCTGTGAGTATGCACCCCATCGGCTGTACGACTTCTCAAAATTCAAGTCATCCTTATTGATCTTACCGAAGAGGTACATGGCGCTGGAAACCACAATAATGCGACTTGGAGCTGATTGCTTCAATGAATCCAGGAGGAGATTTGTTAAAAGAAAATGTCCCAGATGGTTAGTACCGAATTGTAGATCAAACCCATCTTTAGTTGTTCCCTTAGGTGTGGCCATTATTCCGGCATTGTTAATGAGTATGTCTAAACGAGATTCTTCAGCAATAAATCTGAAACAAAATTTAATTAGAAAGGATACACTATAGAATGGAGAGACTTACTTATCGGCGAATTTTCGAACTGACTCAAGCGATCCCAAGTCCAAGGTTCGATTGAAGATATTCTCATTTTTGGTCTTTTCGATGATCTCTAATCGAGCTCCTTCACATCGAACTGGATCGCGACAAGCCATGTAGATCTTTGCACCTCGTTGAGCTAATTCTAGAGCAGTTTCTTTGCCAATTCCTGTGTTGCATCCAGTGATGACGACCACTTTTCCATCGATACGGTTCTTCTTTCGATAGAATGGTCCTTGAACGCATTTTCTGAAAAAAAAGGAGAAGTTGAGTAAGGTTTAGGATTGATTATCTATTAACGAGATATATAGAGCTTCAGTTCTCAAGGGAGGGTAGTTAATCGAATTCAACTGTTTAGTCCATGGGCAAATCGTCTATTGGCAAATGCTATTCTTAAAGAGTTAAAGAGTGAACCTACCGCAGAGTGAATGTGTACTCTGCGAATGATACGGGTTATTGGTTTTTTATTTGTCTAGAAGTTAAGTGGGACGAAAAGAAAGAAAGCGCTTCCTCATATGGCCCTCAAACCGACTCTCACCAAAATTATTTACCGATGTAGTTCTAGGAATCAATATTGCTCCAACAATGGCCACAAAATATTCAAATATCTAATATGAACTAAGCGACACGTAAACATTGAATTGGCAATGGGTATACGAGTTGTATGAGAATGAGGAGTTTCAAGAAAATGTATTACAGGACATAAAGAGGTCACTTAGATAAGTGGGCGCTTTTGTAGGCTGAGCGTCGAAAGTTGGCGAGCACCATTTGAACAAATTGCTTTTAACCAGTTAGACGCTCTGTACGTTCAAGATTGGATGTGCAAATAAAATCTGGCTCTTGGGCTCTATCGCTGCAGCAATATGTCCATAATATAGGGACTTAGCAATGTCATATGTAATGCCGATAAAGGTCGATAACGACATAACTGAGATCTTTGTTGTCAAAAAAGGTTTTAGATAGGGTGACAAGCTGTCGTGTGACCTCTCTTTAACATCATACTTGAAAGAATTATGCAAAACTCACAATCAAACACCGGAGCCATAATCTTTCAAAAGTCTGTGCAACTAATAGCGTACGCCGATGATATTGATATGATTGGCAAAATTCAGAGGGCTGTCATCGGTGCGTACCCTATTTACACGGAAGCTGTTAAAAATCCTCTCAAAACTAAAGTTGTTCCTTATAAAAAGAGCTGATAGCTGACTTTGTTGAATCATCAAGTGCTTAAGGGCATCTCCATCCTTTTTTCAAACAAAATCTGCAAAACAGACTTCATTGGACTAAACATGTCATGTCGAAAACCTCTAAGGCTGCTGTATTTTTGGCAAGGTTAAGGAACTTTCGGTAAGATGGTATATATGGGGTATTGTATAGAATTTTCGATTCCAGATTTCAAATAATTTCGCGCCAAAGACTTTCCGGGCTCTGCTCTAGATGCACTGATGAATCTCGCTTGCGGTGACGAATTGCGCTTCACTCTCAAAGCCATCTTCCGCTTAAAGTAAGTGTTTTTGCGTACAACTTGAACTGGAGCTTCGTTGAACTTTCTTGTGACTCTGGTGTTCGAGACGTGCGACTTGATGAAGTGACACCAGAAAAGGTGTCACGGATGGCTTCAAAACCGATCTAAGATCGGTTTTGGACGACGAAAACGTTCGATTTTACTCCTCGTTAGAAAAGCTGGCGTATGTCTTCCCAGCGGGGATATATTGAGTCCTTTCTCACACCTATTGATAACTTGAATTAATCGAAAATGAATTCTGCATCCCAGAAGCATGCAACATTGCAGTCAGACATTACTCTTAAAATATTAAAGCCTTTACTAGACAGTTCGCGCAATTTATTGCGCAGAGTTTATACAAATAGACCCACTGAATGAGTCTTTTAAGCAATAGGGTTCGGAACAGCTTTGCCGAATTCAACCCTATGTTGCCACCCAAAAAAACTCACAGCATCTGCTACCCGGGTACCCCGCCCACGAAATTCTTGGTGAAAGTCCTTTGTAACTAAAAATAATTGTATGCATTCGATCAATATTTAATTATTCATATTCTTGGAAGGCATTCCTAACTGAATATAACAATTAAATTATGTGTGACCTTGGGAGTCCTAAAGCAGGTATAAGTTACGCTGAAAAAGAGTAGAACTTGAAGAGACCAAAGCGATGACCTTCGAACAGTGAAGTCGAGGATTGGTTTTCCAACGATAACGCTCTGAATTCTGCCAATGCTGAACTCGAAAAGAAGAAGAAGACGATGAGGACGAAAGAGACGCTCAGGAGGAAAGTGACAACGAAGTAGCTTCAGGTGTTTTACCTAGCACTAGTACAACTTTTGTGTCAACAGAGAAAACGGCTTGGAATAAAACTACGCCTCAAAACCAGCAAACTCCGGCTAGAAATATTGTTAGACAGAGAACTGGACCGCATAGAAGTACGGAAATGTTATCGATCTCTGTTCGGTGCACAACACAAAGCGGAAGCCGAGTATCAAGATTACCATAGTAACTTCCACAGAACGAGCCGCGTGCGTGGTAGAAAGTTACGGTAACTGAAACGTACTATTTTTTTGGAATCTTGATAGGTGCTGGTGCAAATAACTCAAGCATAGACCACATAGATGGAATGTGGAAAAATATCCGCTATATCGTGCAACGATGGGACGAAGGCGATTTCAGACGCTTTTACGTTTTATACGTTTCGACGATTGCAATACACGGCAGGAACGAGCAGCCAATGAACCTATTTCTGATATTTTGGAGCATGCTGAATGTAAACCTAACGGTGGTGTATAGACCAACGGAGCACTTGACTATCCGCGAACAGCTCTTTCCTTTTCGAGGAAGAACGAAGTTTACCCAGTATGTACATGCCATCGAAGCCTGCTAAATACGGTTTAAAAGTATTTTGGTTGTACGACGCAAGTAATTCTTATCCACTCAAAGGGATTTTCTATACAGGTAACCCATGTAAGACTCGAGAAGTTAATCAAGGTGAAAGATTTGTGAAAGAACTGGTCGCTGCTTACAAACGATCTGGCCGGAATATAAGCACGAACAGATTTTCACGACTTTACCTCGAGAAATGAAACCGACGAACTCTAGACCGTTATAGTCAACGCTTTTTGGATTTCACGAGAAGGTTACCATCTGTACGTATGTTCCGAAGAAAAACAAAGCGGATTGTACGATGTACAATGATGCTACGATTTCTAATGCATCGCACCAGAAACCAGAAATGATTTTGTTTTACAACAAAACCAAAGCTGGCGTTGATACTATGGATCAAATGTGCATGAGATATTCCACCGAACGGCAAACCTGCAGATAACCGCCAGCTTTTTTTTTACAATATTTTGCATAAAGCCGGTTTTGCTGCGTACGTTACTTACTATGATATGCTATGCTTGGCAAAAAAACTAACAGACGCAGACTTTTTCTACGCCAGGTCTTAGAAGAACTAGCCATGCCAATGATAGAAGAGCGATTTTCTAACCAGCAAGTCGTGCGAAATCATGCAACGAAAATCGCAATCGAAAGTTACTATGAAATGCCAGTAACAGAAGTGTAACTGATAAAAACGACCAACGAGACGCTACTGGTAGAAAAGTTGTAGTTGGATCGTGCTACATTTGCAACGAGCAGCCTATTCCAAGAGACGAGCAAGTCTTGCGTTGACTATAATAAGCCCGTTTGTGATCAGGACAAAGCAAAAATTACAAAATGTTGGAATTGTAATCATTGATTTCTAATATATCTGTGTGAAAGATTGAAATTTAATTATTTTTTTGTAATTTGTCATATAGCATTTTTAAAGGGTGTTTTTTTTTTAGAGCTTTAGTTTTTGAACTGGCAACACTTTCTACGGATTGGCAATTTGACAGTTGAAAGTTGGTTTGTGGTTAATACGTTTTGACATTTCCAAATTGTGCAAGCTTATTTTGAAAACCTTGGTTCGGTTTGCCAAACTTATCATGCGCTACGTCCATTTTATGGTCGACATAATCGTCCATCTGAGCAAGTTATTCGGAAAACGATGAATTGTTTTCGCACCACGTACATTCTAGTAGATAATACGCATCCCCAAAGACGACAAAACAGTGCGAACAGGAGAAGTTATTGCCGTTGTGGAACGCAGTATTGAGGAGAATCCGAATGAGTCGATTCGTCATCGTGCACAGCAATAGGAGCTATGCCCATCCACTTTGTGGAAGATTTTACGGAATCTTTCCTTGGCTTAAAAGTTTATAGGATCCAGCTTGTGCAAGAGTTGAAACCGCGTGACCATTATACGCGTCGTAGGTTTGATGAATGGGCCGAAAATATGATTCAGCTTGATCCTCATTTCCAAGGCAAAATTTTGTTCTCCGATGAGGACCAGTTTTGGTTAAATGGAAATGGTTTCAACAAGATGGCGTAACATGCCACACGGGACGCGACACCATCAATTTATTGCGGGAAACATTCGCTGGGCACATAATTTCGCGTAATGGACCTGTGAACTGGCCTCCACGATCCTGGGATGTCACACCTTACTTTCTGTGGGGGTATGTTAAGTGACTAGTCTGTGACGATAAACGAGAGACGTAGGACGATTTGGAAGGCAACATTCGCCGTGTTATTGCTGATATAGGGCCCTAGTTGCTCAATAAAATTGCAGAAAATTGGACTTCATGATTGCGCTTCATTCGAGGTAGCAGTGGCGCGTATATACCTGATATCATCTATTAAATAGAGCTAATATCATAGACATTAACATTAGCTTCAAGTATTTTATTTCATAATGAAATTGTATACCTCTATTTATACCTGGTTTTATAGTAATCTTCCGAATCTATAATGACTTGTAAAAGCTCAGATAGTGAGGACGGTGCCTCTAGAAAATCACTGGTAGAGGCGATAACAGTATTTTAAAGAGTTGGTGGAATTTCATCGTGATTTTGGAGTCCGCAAAAATGCTTTTTTTAAATGCCGTGCATGCAATTTGGATCCAATTTTAGTTTTCCCTTTAACATGTTTTGCCATATTTAGCTGTTAGTAGCCTCTAACCTCTAACCTCATGTAATAGATACGTTGAAATTTTTTAATGGGATCAATATAGCAGGTTTAAAGCAAACCGAGAATGGAAAGTTTTTCGGTTTCGACGATGTAAGTACCATTCATGCATAATGCCTGAGCATTTAAATCTCGCGTTAATGACAGCAGACAGCATTGAGTTTTGGAAGCATCTGTTGATAGTTCCCCAATTGGTTATGTTATTACTATCGGAATTTAATGAGCTTAGCATACGCCGGCGTTCCCGTTCTACAGCCGAAGAACAGGGGCGTGAGTCCGGGAACGAATATGAAAAGAAGAGAGTACTGTCGTCAGCAAAGGAATATATTGGATTAGAAGTAGCAGACAAGAGATCATTCATGAAAATTAAAAAGAGTGTCGGAGACAGAATAGAACCCTGGGGCATATCAGACTTAAAACCATCCAAGATAACTTGAATTGAACGCTCCGAAAGGTAATTTCTAATCCATTTAGAAGAGATATCAAGTGCTACTTACTTGCTTTCGCCAAAGTGATGTACGCTTTGGATCCACTTTTCGGTGAGTCATGCCATCGAATCACCAGTGGACCTTTTGCTACGAAAATCATACTGCCGTCCATTAAGAAGTTTTCATGTTTCGAGATATTTCATGAGCTGACGGTTTATCAGCGTTTCCATGCAGTGGGTCTGTAGGGAGTGAGGGAAGATTCGTCTTTTTTAGGCACGGGCTGGGCAAATGCTGTTTTCCATCTGCTCGGAAAGAGCCCTAAAGAGTAGGATTGATGAAGAAGCTTGCGCAGTGGCTTTGCCAGCGAGGAAGAACACCTCTTCAGAAGAAGGGGGGATATGCCATCTGAACCAGCGTATTTATGTATCTTAAGATCATTAAATACTCTTGTTACTACAGGAGTGCGAAAGTGGTTTCGTCCCATTGTTGATTCGACGCACTCAAGTGTAGGCGGAGACAAAGCACAATCTGGAAGTGTCGAGCTATCCGCAAAGTATACAGCAAGCATATTGGCCTTGTCCAAAGAGCTGACAGCTGGAATGTCATTGTAAACGAGCGTTGGGATTGAGGATGAGGCTGAATTTCTAATGTTTTTGACGGACGACCAACAATTTTTACTGCCTTTGGGACATTGCAGTATTTTTTGCCTCAGTTTTTGGTCGTATTGGGATTTCACACACTTAAGAAAGATGTTGCAGTCATTCTCGGCTCGTTTGCACTTTTCTACTGATTTTCCTCTGCCGGGTTGGTCTTGTAGGACCAAAAAAACATTTCTCTAACCCTGACAGCCTCTTTGCAGCTCCAGTCGTACCATGCATTTTCTTTTGCCTTGATACTCTTCATCCGATGGGGGATAGAGCATCTCATTCCAAAGAGAATAGTTTCCGTGATCATGTCAGCAGCGGCATCCACGTCGTTATCGAGGAAACATAACGACCAGTTAAAATTCCTAAAGAAGTTGTTAAGTCAGCTCCAATTGGCTTTTTCGTAGTGCCATACGGTTCTTTTAGGAATCTTTTCTCTAACCGTGTGGTGGGTGTACGAGAATTTAGCTGATATGACACAATGGTCCGACGAGCCTAGAGGGGAGAGCACATCAATGCAGTACTTGTCAGGGTGAGAAGTTAAAAACAAGTCCAGGGTGTGGGCGGTATGACTATCAACGTCTGGTATGCGTGTGGGCTCATTTACAAGCTGGGCTAAGTTGTTTTCCGCAGCGAAGATCTCAACACACCGTCCATCGGGTGTTGTCTGTCCAGAATGTCGAAGCCACCCAGAATTATGTATGTATAGTGAAATCACCCGTAATAATGACTTCAGTATGAGGATACAGGGATACAATTCCTTGAATGGAATCAGACAGCACAACAAACTCGTTTAAAGTCGAATTGCTATCCAGTTTGGGGCTTGCAAATAGCGCAATAGTGGATAATTTGCTTACGCAAATTACGTTACGTTACTTACCTGAACGCATTCAAAATGAAATCTTATTTAATATTTTCGCCATGGTGGTAATAACTCGATGGATTTTGGTACTTCTAAGCTCGCAAGTGCTTCGTTTAGCTTGTTTTATACCAATTCAATAAGACCGTTCAAAATGAGTTCTTTGTGTGTTCTTAAATCATGTACTTGGTGCCTGTAACTCGCACATAATTTAAAGAGTTTTGTGACCTGAAGATGTCTTCTTCAGATATCAGCTCATAGAAGGAGCACAACGCCTGATCGCGGAGCATCCTGTTCCTCGAAGAAACGTGAATTCTTATTTCCTGATGCCTTCACAATCTCCGTTTGCCTTTCAAAAAGGCATGGACACTATTTAGAGCGTATGAAAGATAAGCTGGCTCCTTTAGGTGAGAATTTCTCCTTGTGAACGGAGTAAGATCGGTACCGGGTGTACAGCTATGTGGATCTAGGCGGAAGACTGCGCGTAAAGCGAATATGATAACCATATCGACACTAGTGTTTCTGTCCCCAGAATCTAACGTGACGCACTCAGTTTGAAGCTGACCTCAACCAACATGGTGCGTGTAACTGCAAGCAACTACCTTAAGTTCGAATTGGCTAGAGAGACATGTTAATTGAAGCGCGTAACCAGCCCATTTTGTAAGCTGCCATCCAAAGTAAGTCAGACTTTTGTAGCTATCACGTCGAATAAGGTAGAATTGTGTTTCTAATTTGGGTTAAAGCGAAAGCACCCACTAGAACTTCTCATACGCCATTCAGAATTCTAAGGTTAACACAAAATTTTTAATATTGTCACGTCAAATCTACTAGTTTCATTACTTCATCTGCATATGCTGAGTTTCGGAAAAACCCAATTCCGATTTAAATTCCATGCCCGATATGCCATAGTCGACAGGTACTCGTACATAACAATATATCCACTTCCAATAAACATCTGTCGAATTTCACGTCACATAACAGTGATGAAACTACATCCATCTTTAGCGCCATCTAAGATTCTGACATAAATGGCTAATTAAAAATAAGGAAAAGCCTTGCCTTTAATCTACGAATAAATGAATATTTACTTTGGTTTAAATTCGCCTAATTGAACAATTTAACTGCGATTAAACTTAGCAAACAAAAAAGTGACAAAGTAGCGAAAAAGAAACAATTTCGCATTGAATATATTTCCACTTAGCAGTGTCGCAGGCGTCCACTCTTTACTTTGACGTTTGCTGTGTTAAATATTTAATTTGCATCCGAATTCTTACACGCCTCACGCGTGCCTACTTGATTGGAATGTCAATTGACTTGACAATTTCCAAAGACAACCAAACCGAGACGCGATTGTTTACCAATTTGTTTCTCCAGTAAATTTTTTTTGCTCCTTCTGGTATCCATTTTGAAAAATATTTGAATCTATTACAATTGTTTTTTTTTTCGTTTTGTTGACAGTTGTTCAAATATTTTATTTTGACAGTTTGATGTTTTTTTTTTTCGGGATGTTTTTTTGTTTTGCGATTAAATATTTGATCCCCTTTGTCTTAGGAGATACCTATTTGTGGGTTCTTGGCGGTATAGCTCTGTTCGATTGAAATGACTAATAAGATGGTAATTATGCGAAATTAAATATTCCAAATGTACATTTGTGAGAGAACGAATTTTTTTCTTCACATAATTCATGCATCCATATGTACGTCAGATATGTACGTATGGAAGCGGAATCTTTGCGAGCGTCAACGGCGCAAATTAGTCGTTAATGTTTTGGGAAAATAACGTTTCTATTTTGGGGCTCAAATTTCAATTCAAGGTGAGATCTTGTTGCTTGAGTGAAATGTAAATAATCGGACATTGATATAGTTTCGTATTAAAAAGCAAACTTTGGATGAATAACATTTAGCTGAGAACTTTTTGAATGCCTGTGGATGAGAAGCGAAGACTTGCGGTATTTGTTGATGTTTTCTTTGTTTCTTTTGGTAGCAAGGCTGTTTTATATGGTAATTGGGTTATTAGTAGTTTCTTAACAAATGTGTTATTAGTGCAAATAATATTCATACACATACATACAAGCTTGGTATATTGTTTACCTTCCAATTCATGACAAAGTGCTACATAGCGAGGCGACTTTTTCTACTTCTTTGTTAAACGTCGAAGTAGGTAACGCGTAGAAAAAAAAAATTTTATTACCAAAAAGCCTCTCTGGCTAAATGGAACTTTGGCCAACTGCCTCTAGATGGGCACTCCGAAATGGATGGGCTCCCATTCCACTTGTATATACCATCTACGATGAGGTCACTATCCTTCGTAGAGGAATTGAGGACTCTTTGGACCGAAGCGTTAGCATCCATTCCTTCTACATCCTCGAGCCACTATGTCGTCCAAAGCGCTCAAGACTGTACAATTGGCTATTTTATCTCCTCCTCCAAAAACTATTACAACAAACGGGACCAATAATTGTTCGAAGCATCTTGCCTTCAAAACGACCTATGAAGCAAAACAGGGACCATGAACGACTTTTATAGAATTTCTTTTTTTTTCTGTCGCAACAAAAAACTCAAAAAACTACAAAGAACTAGTCCATTCTACTCCTTCTAACATATGACCCATTTAATGAAATTTTGTAGGTTTTCCAAGACCCCTTTCTTGCATAGTAAATGCTATGGACTTAAAGTGTCTACGGCACCTAACATATTAACGTCGATGCGACACTTGCAGCCTTATGCGAGCGTATGACGTACATTCAAACAGTTAGTGTTCTCCGATGCCGTCATCACTTTCACAGCAAGTGCAGCAGGACGTTGTAAAGGGTGACTAGAGACTAGATAGCAATGATAGTTTTTCCATTTGTTATGTTTCAGCAGCAGTCAAAATATTCAGTAATGCTTGCCATTGTCATATATCGTTTTACTCTTGCCGAAGGTGCGGCAATTATTAAAAGATATTATCGAGATTCCGACTCAGTTGTAAATACGCAACGTGAATTTCGTCGTGAGGTCGGTCGTCATCATGGCTTCAGTGAGCAGCAATTCGTCGCACCGTGGAAAAGTTTGAGCGTACACTCTTTTGGATTTTATGCCACCAACCAAACAGAGATTGGTGCGAAATGAAAAAAACATAGCCGCCATAGCGGCCAATATCAAAGAAGACCCAAAAATGTCGATTCGGTGCCAATCAGCTGAATTGGACATAGCCAGAGAGTCAACCCGGCTTATTTTGCTGTTGGATTTGGGCCTACATCCATATAAGATTGTGCTAACGCAAGCATTGAAGCCGGATGACCATAGACAACGGCGTGAGTTCGCTAAATGGGCGCTGGAAATGTTGGCCGAAGATCCGGACTTTGGACAAAAAATCATCTTCTCGGGTGAGGCCCATTTTTGGTTCAGTAACTAAGTCAACTAACAAAATTGTAATTATTAGAGCGAATACAATTCACAAGTGTTCGGCCAAGCATCAATGCATCTATAAAGATTGACTGTTTAGTGGCATGGCGGCGTCATCGGAGTTTATTTCCTTCGAAATGAGGAAGGAGACATCGTTACCGTTACCGTTACCGTTACCGTTACCGTCACCGTCAATGGTCTCAGGTATAGAACGATGTCAACCGACTTTCTATGGTCAGAGCTCGACAACATCGATATATCCGAGCTGTGGTTCCAACAAGACGGCGCTACATGTCATACAAGCGACACAGCATTCGAAGTTGTGGAGAAGAAATTTGACGACTGGGTTATCTCACTGCAGACGTTCATCAATTGGCCGCCACGATAATGCGATTTGACACCACTCGATTATTTTCTCTGGGGCTACGTCATGTCCTTAGTCTAGTCTCCGCCAGCATGCCACCCACTTTGGACGAGCTCGAGGTGAACATTCGACACGCTATTGCCAGAATAACGCCGCACATATTGGACCGAGTCATCAAAAATTGGACCGACCGCTTGAAGGACTGCCAGTGAAGCTGAAGCGGCTATTTTAATGATCTGCTATTCCACACATAATGGCATGAATGTAGCTTCAAAATAAAGCCAGAATCAATTTCATATCTCACACCATGTTTGTTTTATTTACATTTTTCGTCATATCGTGCTTATCTGGTCACACTATATATTTATCTCTCATGCCTAGCACACTTTAGTGCGACGCCAGTAAGCTGCATGCAGTCTTTTCTACTGAGGGACAGCAGGACAGTCACTGACCTCTTAGATATGTCGTGAAGTTATGCTCATATTAGACTCAACTGTCTATGGAAGCCGTAACCGATCACGCAGGCAGACTTAATCTAGGGTCCTGAAAAACTTTCCTCAGTCTCCCCTAGCCAGTTTCGGCGGTTTCATGTCCCGTGATCACATTGTGACCCAGAAGAGAATCAATGAATTTATCCTTCTGACTGCGTTTAGGGAAGTCTTGCATTCTCGAAATAGTAAGGCCTTAAGTGTACATTGGATGCAAATGCTTCACCGATTATTCTTAGTATTTTTTGAAAAGGCTTTCTTACGAAATTACATTTTTAAGCCAAAGGAACAGCGATTCTAAAGTTTAACTCTTCGTTTGGTTTTAAATAAGCCGTTATTCAGAGTTAAGAGTGGAGCCGAGGTAGACAATATCCCTAACTACCTCAAAGGTCAAGATGTATATTGCGACGTTCTGTCTGCTTCGTGGATGTCATGCGTGCAATGTTTTTGTTGACATCATACAATATATTTGGTTTTGCTCTGATTTACAGCTAAGTCCGAGCGTCACTGGTGGTCACATTGACCATAACATTCATGCCTCTGGTGTTAGTTTGCGAGTATCTCACATATACGAGTAGTATGCTAAAATTATACATGATTTTGTCTATAAATACGCGTCTCTATAGATGATGTCAAATGCTACCTTGGTGAACATTGATATGTATTTCTTGGATTTTCTCTAGCATCTATCGTGCTTTAAATATCAGGGAGATAGGGTCTTGTACGGGTTGATAAGGAGGTTCATATCTCTACAGTTGGCGCAGTTTAGAGGATCCGAACGCGTCTACATTGCTACTACGCTTCTTATGGAGCTGACTAAGTTAGCTGAGCTTAGAATAAACGCCGTCTAATACATATAGAAATTGAGTTACACTAGGTTTCTGGATCGGGTTTTCCGACGAACTTCTTTGTAAAGGGTGTTTTGTAAGAGACTTCGGAAAATGAAATTTGAATAAAGCTACACGACATTGGATTTTGGTCTAAACATTTATGATTAAAAGATGATATCGGATGTATGAGCACCGTGACTGATAATAACGAAGCATATCTTGTTGGTCAGTGTTGTTACCATTTTTTCGAGCATCTGGGACCGTATATCCGCCGTTACAAGCCATATATGTATTGTCTTTCAAAGTCTTAATCCACGTAAACAAGCGATTCCAGGCAACGCCATAGAAAATAATCGAGCAAAATCTTGGGATTTGCAATCGAAATTTTGAAATCACTTCCTCACCCAGCTTTGACTTCAATCAATCGATGGTATTGCTCGCAGTAAGACACGTAGCCCAATTCTGCTGGAACCGCATGGTCCGCATCGTCGTCATACTGCAAAGTTCTCGTGCCATTTAAGTCACACCACGCTAACTGTATGTGCGAGATCACCATATAATTAGGATGTTTAGGAGAGGATAACTACGATAATTGCTTTTAGATACGTAGAGGTTAAATTTGGATGTGCGGGTAAGGAAAAACGAAAATACAGATATTGGGTCTCAGGAACGGATTTTGAACACTGCATTGGAGTACTCCAATTTTAGCTTCGAATTCTTTGATTTATACAAAGTGGGGCAAAAGTAATATCATAATGTGAATTGCCGGCCATTTTGTTAGAAATGAAAAAAAATTGGACTTTGTTTTTACGAAAAGCTTACTTGAAGGTGTGAAATTATTGACATTAAGTTGAAAAATTGATATCGGTCAAATGACCACCTTCTCTACGGCATTTTGAATTGTTACTCGCAAAACATCTGGCTCCAAATTGGTGATTACTTCTTGAATGTCGACTTTCAAAGCTTGCAACGCTAAATTTCAAGAAGGAACAAAGGAAGAAGTTTGGCGTGGTCAGATCCGGCGGTCTGGCTAACCAGCTCAAATCGCCAAGACGATCACACGGCGTGGAAATTGGTGATCCAAAATCTCTACCGTTGCCCGAGCTCGAGACCCAATTCAGCAACTTGTCGCAAAAAAAAAAACCGTTTAACATTAGTCTGCAGCGCTCACTAGATATGGTTACGGTGGTACCGTCAGTGTCCTCAAACAAATTAGGGCCAATCATTTTTTCAAATGGCTCTTCGTGCATTTTATGTGGATTCTCCGTGCCCCAGAAACTCAAATTTTGTTTATTCACATAACCACTTGTGGAAATGGACTTCGTAGCTTATAATGATTTTGGATACGAAATCATCCTCTTCTTGCACCAGGTTTAACAGAGGATACCTCACTCAACGGTCAGCAGGCAGCAATTGGTGAACGGTTTGCACTTTATAAGCCAACACCTTCAGGTCTTTCACCGAAGTTCGACGCAACGAACGTCTGCTGATGCCAAATTATGTGCATCGTTGTCTCGTCGATGTTTGTGGACTCTCTCGGACGTCCCCGGCCACAGCAGTGATATTCTCTGTCGAACGAGCAATACCGGGCCGGTCACTTCTTCCAACAGCTCTAGTAGACTTAATTTACACGAGCCGCTCAGCCAAAAGCTTGAAATTCACGCTGACTCAAAACAACAGATCGGAAATTAGTCAAGTAATCAGTAACAATAATCCCGCGTTGTTCATCTGCCAACAACATAGATGTCAAAGCATAATGACACTTGACAGCATTTGCAAAAATTATGGGATATTCACATTATGACACTGCTTTTGCCCCACCTTGTATTTATAACTTTCCTTTTACGTCATCGTACCATTGCATATCATCCTTATATATTATATGTATGTCTCGGGTATATTTTGAGATCTTAGCGCTGTCCATATAAGATCTGCGAGACTCTTGTGAATGCTTTTCTTTGTCAAAATTGACGAAGACGATGCGATGTTATTCCGAAGTCTCCTTATGCATCTCCATCAACATACGAGTACATATACTTTGAATCGCGTCATATACGAGTACTAACCAGGTTTTCATAAAGCCACATTGGTTGGCATTGACCTTAATTATGTGCATGTTTCCCAATCGTCTGTCTACAATAAACACTATGCGTCTTTAGATATATCCGACTGAGTACGTAATTGTTACACTTTTTCGTGTTGTCTTTGCCTTTATACGGAGGAATAAGAAAGCTCTCGCTGTATGGGTTCACTTTATTTAACAAAATCCCGACTCTCGATTGTCGCCCATACTTCGAAGGGTTTGTGATCTAACCCTACTCTCCGTCTCCGGTTCGTTTACAGCTTCATTCTTTTTCCGGCTCCGCAAAATCTGCTGTTTGCTTTCCGTGCGGGAAAACTGACGGAATGTTGCTTGTTCTAAGCCAGCCAACGAAACTGCAGAAGTTCCTATAGTGGGCTAAGGGCACTGGTACCGTTGAAGAATCTAGCTGTCCAAGTTGGGGGTTTTGCAGTCATGTTAACTGCACAATTACATCTAACACCTTATAATGTGAAGCTGCAAGCAGCATCAGATATGCATAGACTTACTGTTAATAACCAAACGACAAATATATACGGGCTTTCGGCTATGAACGTGGAATATTCAGACCGTTAACAGTCCACATAAAGCCGAACAATTATTGGAGGCTAAACAGCTGCAAAACGGATATGAGTGCTACCCCAAAAAGTGGAAAAGAACGATGAACTTGTGACGTCTACTATGGTGACTGCTATAGAGGGCACATGCAGCACATATTTGGATGTGGATTTATCAACGGAATAACGCCTAGACAAGAAGTCTTGACCTTCAGGCATCCAAACGAATGCCGAACCGCATCAAGGGTAAGTTCGCTAACATTCACCATTAGTCTGTTACTTTCCCCACAGAGCAGAAAGAGGACGTTGCCAAAGATTGCTTCTATGAGTTCCTCTATTAGACGTATGAGCAATATACTAGAGACGACGTTACGATCCGCTCCAAAAGTGGTCTCAGACTAATGTCATCATATCAAACACACCTTTCCCACACCTCAGCATACACAAAGCGAATTGGGAGTCACCTGATCATTAGACTATAATCCAGATTTATCCCATTGAGATTGATGCAGGACACAGCTCAATTATTCGAGGAGCCAAAATCTACTCAGACTCACTACCTTCTTGTAGCCAAAATGCGAATACGAATATCCCGGATGAAATAACACAACAGATAGAATCGCAAGAGACTGCTATTTGCTTTTGTTATTGAGACTGCTGTCAAGTTTGTTAGAACCTATCAGGAAGCCCTATGCTATCAGATTTAAACGTAGAAGACTTCCCGTCGCCAGCAAGCTATTAGATACACCGCATTAGATATACTAAATTCCATATAACCGCCACAACGAAACCATTTGCTTGAGAAAGGGTCCCGGCAAGTGCATGCAGCAAATCGAAAGATATACAAGGTGGCACTACAAAGAAGGACGAGAGCTTCTCAAGAACTCTATGAGCACGGGAGACAGGCTTCTCTGAAAGAAAAACCAAGAAGCAGAGAAACGCTTGAGACTATAGATAGGTGTCTCTGCGATCAAAAGTTCTGTAAACGTATGCAGAAAAAATAAAGCAGAAATAATTTGGGAGAAATGTTTCTGCAGACGGTGTAACGACGAAGACGGCCAACATTCAACTGTTGGGCAGATCTATCCAATCAAGGTGGATGATGATCGGCAACAACGTCATCCACCTGCTCAGGCAGACTTTTGGATAGCCGTATCCAAACTAAAGAGCAATAAAGCTGCATAGCAAATGGCCTATTAATGTTATTAATATTAGTGCGCGTCTTGTTTAATAAATAGCATATTCCGGATACTTAGACTGTGTGATTTGCATATTCGACTAAAACGTTACAAAGTTGAGAAAAGTGAAACCGCAATTATTAATCAAATCATTTACGCTCCACAGCAAGTGTCTCGAATGTGAAAACTGACGCGAACGCGTAAAAATGTACGCGCTGCCAAATCATTACAAAGTCAGTTTTAATTGATTTAATTGTCATTAAGAAAATCAATTGTGACTTTAGACTCAGTTGAGAAGCAATTTCGGCTTTGTAATCCCCTCTAACTGTCAAATTTGTCAAACTTGACACTTGTTTACCAGTTTCCTCGAAAAAAGTAAACGAACAGACTTTGAGTCCATTGAATTGCATCCAACTAATAATAATTCAGATATTTCGCTTCGTATTTCGTAGATGTCTCTGTTTACAATGTGCGCAATTCGTATCTTTTGAGCTGTGTTAGGCATAAAAAATTCAAATCAGATTTGGAAAACTCGTTTCATTATAAAAATAACTCATTATAAGCGATGAATACACAAATATGAGTGGAAGTGTTCATGGATATAATTTGAATTTGAATTGCGATACACTGATGCAGAGTTGGTTGGAGTTCAACACTTTCTGGCCGAGGCTTAATCGTTATACCTTCGCTATTGCTACACACATGTTGCCAATGTTTAATGTGTCGGTTTCTTTTCACTTGTAGCAAAAATGTAATTTTCTTAATTATTTAGAAGGTAAAACTTCAAACGTGAGTAATTAAAATTTTGACTGGAGCTTAGAATAGCTTGCAGTCATTAGCACAAGATCTCATTAGATAAAAGAACGATGGGGTATACATATGAACGGAGGTATGAGTATCTAGGAGTATATATTATAAAATGTTTGTGGGATAGAACTTATTTCTTTCAATATAATCGCACAATCCACGATTCAATCGGCTATCTCAACCACTTTTGCTTTTCTTTATCTTTCACTGAAACTACTTAATCACACTCATAATCCATACTGATGAACTGAATTGCATATTTTGGGATCGTTGCGAGAACGATCTGTGCCATCTAGCGTTCCATACAATTTTCCATTTCGCTAGAAAATTCGATTCCATTCTCCATTCATCAATGGTTGAGGCTTCAGCAACTCAAATAAGGAAATCTTCAGCTATGGAAATATAGATGACGCTGCTCACATTCTGGATATCACAATATTATGATGATGACTTGCTTTAAGCAAGCCACGTTTGTTCAACTAATGGTTCATATGGTTCACAAAAGTATTTAAATATTTCAGCTCACAGATCTGTTTCACTTAGCTTCTTCTGCAAAACCGACAACCCAGAGAATGCCGGGCATGTAGTTGGTCGCAAGAAATGTCCAGTGTTTAAAAAGGCTCTGGCTAGTATAAAACCGTAAAGATTGCTCGGATCAACCTTAACCACTGCGAAGCGGCAGAAGATCTGTTAACCCAAATGACCAAAGAAAAGAAAATTGATGTGGTTCATCAGTGAACCAGAGAGAGCTCTAAACGAATGTTTCTGGGTAAGCGATAAGACAACAAAATCCGCAATATGGACATGTGCAAATAAAGCCTTTCAGCAAACCAGCGAATCGGCTGGAAAGAGAAACAATTGAAGAGGTTATTAGTTCTTACCTACGGAGACCCGTAACCGCAGAGAACCTAGCGCTCCAACTGTCGGACCCATTATCTTCAGCTTGTTATGCTTCCCTGCCAAGAAGGAAGCCTAGCTCATCCAGCTCACCTTTCTACAGGTGGAACGACAAAATAAGACCCCTAAGAACTACCTGTCTGCGAGCGAAACGAAAGGCTCAACGCTCGAGGGGAAGACTGGATTTAAATTAGACTCTTGTCGGTTTTAAACATGCGAGGAGATCCTTAACATGTGCCATTAAGGATAGCAAAAACAGGAGTTAAAAAAAGCAGCTGGACGAAGCTGATATAAACCCACGGGGAAATGCCTAAAGGTTCGTCATGACATAGTCAAAGAACATAGAGCACCTCAACTTATATGCTCTGTTTCCAGAACATTTACCGAACCAATTCCGCGAAGTCGTAGAAACTGCCGCCCCCCAGCAGGCGTAATTAAAACAGTGATTAATGTAGCAAGCGCAGCTATCGATTGTGGTTCGAAACAAAGGAATACTATTTGGCCACAATAAACATCAGTAATGCTTTCAATTCAGCAAACTGGACCTTTATAATGAATGCTCTGACTAGAATCATAGATAAACTAACATAGATGTCAAACTTTCCAGATATTGGAAAATCAAAACCGGTTTTCTACCGATCGCCCCTATGCGTGTGACGCTGGCTGTGAATACGTGTGAATTATCATCAATGGCAATTTCCCTCTTATTTTATATAAACTACGCCCGTTTTAATAAAAAAAAAAACGTCATCCACATTACTCACACTCGTGCAAATCGCTCTCATTCTAGCAATTTTACTTGAAAATCACTCTCATTCTAGCAAATTTTGACAAAGTTATAGAGATGAAAAACTGTTGGTATTCACTTATAGTGTGTATGTGCGAAAGTTACGGGTTTGCAAAAGCATTAGTAGAGTTTGACATCTAAGCTGGTTTACCTATGGCTAGAATGGACGTACTAAAGTATAATGCATCCTCAGAATTATATCTACAATAGCTACGAGGGTGGGTCAATAAGTCCCTGAAAATTAAAACAGACGGCGTTGCCACCTCAAATTAAACATTTTGCTTGTCAATAAGCATCTTTTAAAAGAACACACCCACATTTTCAGACAGATCTGTCAAATAGTTTTGTTGTGACAGCCATTTGAAACAGATGCCTACGAGAATTTTCGTAATAATAAATTTCGTATACTCATTAAACACTATTTTTTGCGCAAAAAAGCCATCACGCAAACCCAGCAAAAGTTTGAAAAGTATTATGGGGACTCTTCACCATCGATTGGAACCATCCACCACGTACCAGCACAAGTGATGCCGAACGTTTTGGTCGCCCAATTCAATTCCCCACACCAGAAATGGTTGATAAAATCCACGATATGATATTGGACGATCGGCGAGTGAATGTGCGCGAGCCTGTAGAGGCTACAAGCTTATCACATGGATCAGTGGTTTCAGTTCTGCAAAAATATTTGGATATGAAAAAGCTATCCACCAGATGGGTGCCGCTTTTGCTCACAAATGGCAATCAAACGCAATAGTTTGACAACTTCAAATGAGTGTTTGGCGATGTTCAACCACTATCCGAACGAGTTTTTCCACCATTTCGTAACCGTGGACGAAGCATGGATTCACCAGAACATACCAGAGACCAAGAAATAGTCGAGACAGTTGAAGCTGAAGAAGGCCAAGGTGCGTCTGTCGGCGAACGAGGTCATGGCCACAGTTTTTTGGGATGCGCGCGGTGTTATTCACATCGATTGCATTGAAAAGGGAAACACGATCACCGGCGTCTATTATGCAGAGCTGTTGAATCAATTCGAAGCCGATTTGAAGCAAAAATGACCGCATTTATCGAGGAAAATAGTTCCCTTCCACCAGGATAACGCACCGTCACACAAGTCAGCAGTCGCACTGGCAAAATCGCATGAATTAGGTTACGAATAGCCGCCTCAATCAGCATATTCTCCAGATTTAGCCCCCTCCTGTTTTCAAACACGAAGGAATGGATTGGGTAAATGATTTGGGGCGAATGAAGAGCTCATCGAAGAAACAAACGCCTATTTTTAGGGCCTCAAGAAATCATATTATTTCGAGGGCACCAAAAATTAGAGAAACATTGGACGAAGTGAATCGAGCTAAAAGGAGATTATGTTGTAAAACAAAACGTTTTTTGCCGAAAATAGTATTCCTTATTTCAATTTTCAGGGACTTATTGACCCACTCTCGTACTGCAAAAACAGATAGCTAAACTACTCGTATGATACTAACAGGGTACCAAACACTACTACGTTGTAGCAAGTGTGCCACAAGGATATGTAATATGCCCTTAGCTGTGGCATACTATGTATGACGGTGCCCCGTGGCTCCCAAAGCCCACAAATGTGAATATAAAAGGCTTTGCGCAAGATATCGCCATCGTAACCGTGGCCAAGCATATCCGCGAAGTAGAATCGGCAACAATCGAAGTGATTTCCTGAGTCAGAACTTGGGTTGAGACAGCAAGCCTTAATTTAGCTAAACGTAAAATAGAAACAGTTATTAGCACCAGCCGTAAGGTCATCGAATACATGCATATACGGGTATGACACCAAGTAATAAAATCAAAACAGACCAGTAAAGGACCTATGTGTGCTTTATGAACGATAATAAACTTAGCTGTAAGGCTCACCTAGACTACTTTGGGAAAAAGCAACGATCACCCAATCTTCGCTGACGAGATTAATGCCAAACATCGGTGGACCCAGATGCTGTCACAGATTATTACTGACGAAAGTAGTTAGCTCAGTACGAGTCTCCAGCACGGGCAGGCGCAGTAGCAATAAAAGAATCTAAGAGAAAGATAGCGCGAATATATAGACTAATCGCTTTGAGAACAACCTGCGCCTTTCGGATGGTCTCAGAGGAAGCGGCGGGCCTTTTATCTGAGATGATGCCCATTGATATAATGGCCGAAGAAAAGAGAGACGTATACATGAGAATATGTTTTTGTCCATCCAATGGATCGATTGGCGAAATTCATATAGAGCTAAGGGATATCTCAGTTCAAAAGCGGCAGAACCGATAGGACAATATCATCAAAGGAAGAAGGACACACTAACTTATCCCCAACATACCATAGAACCTTGGATGAAAAGAAGACCTGGAGAACTAAACTTCTAAATCACACAGTTTCTAACCGCTCATGGTGTGTTCAGACTCCTCCCCAATCTGGACATCCTACCCGAACCAGGTGAATGATGAAGGTCAAGCAATTTTCCACTGCCCAAAACCAAGTAGCAACTTTTCACATGCAAAAGTGATTGCTAGCGAAATAACATTCTCAGAGGAAAAATTGAGTAGTGTTGGCCATGGCTTTGAATCAACCATCAAAGAAGCCAAAATGACGAAGAAAATAATAATACCACCTGAGACAGCAGACTTAGGCATAGAATAAACTGCTACATAGCCCTACGAAATAAGGAAGGTTCGCGGGGAGAGTGGTGAAAATCAAGAATTTCGCAGCAACGAAAATATAGGCACAAACACAAGCATGAATAAAAGTCGCAGATACGCGCCACATACACAGATCCACAACTGCCCGTTCCCTTTCTCACAATGTCATTCTGACACATCCATACTTACAGACCCTGACACACGAATCTTCTTCAACATTCGCATTGACACACCCCCGTAGAATAGACGCTCGGGAGACCATGCGTCATCGGCCTAATAAGACAACATCAGGACGAAATAGGAGAAGTTGACTTGCAATTGACTAACAAGCCTAAGATTTCTAGTCAAAGGCTATTCCGCTGCCATTCGAAGTTATTGCTTGGACAAGGACGATGTTTCTTTGGGAAGGTAAGGTTTCGTGAGTAGGAGTCTTACTCTGGCAACTTCATATGTAGATTACTCCTCCGATCAACAAAAACAAAAACACAACCACAACCTGCTTCACATGATACAAATTGATGCAATCTTAAAAGCTTTTTATGAATATTCGGTGCACCTGGAATATCCGGACCTTAAACAGGCCACTCGCAATCGAATAACTACATGAGTTTTTAACAGCTATAAAGCAGAAATTACCACCATTCAGGAACTACTGTGATTGCTACAGGCAATAAAATTAGCGCCTATATGCGAGAGGATTTGTTATGAACAGCGGACTTAAGAGAGAAGCATCGAGTTATAGAGTTTTCTGAACGTTAGTTAACGCATCAGCCTGATAGGAGCGAGTATGTCTACGACTTCCTCGACTAGGATATCTTTGGTAGAGCTGAACCCTCTTAGGTACTTGCCAGGAAAAGCTTATAAACACGGTTACGCATTGCAGCTTTAGACAGCCCTGGTAACACATTTTTCTGGCCCAGGCGCCACCTTAAGTACTAATACATAGCCATGGGTAAGGCATGAACTTTCCCTTAGGCTTGACTTGAGGCCTATTTGAGATCTGAGCCTCCGCGGTCGTGGGACCCGGCATTTGCTTTTCCACTGACAAACTGGAGGACCCTTCCTGCGCTTAGGATTAAGCCACAGTAGCCACGACGGTCTTACAAAGGGCCGAACTCTACAAGTTAGACTAGATAGGAATACCCAACTACAGTTTTCGTAGCCGGCAGTCACTTCAGTGTGGCTCCATACAGTCCCAACTGATTGCCTTTATGTCCAGAAAGCGTAATTGATCAAGTATGTGAGTTTCAGATGGGGATTAGTTCTGAACCTCGTTGCACAAGGCCAGCAGGGCTTAGTTTTACCCGGTCATAGACACAAAACATTAATATATATAATGAAGGTTCTGGACGTCGTGAGACGTCGGTCTAAGCGCCAAAGACGTCCAAATTAGATGCTAAATGGTTTACAGTATGGAGGTTAACCCAAAGGATTTTACTCCAGTTTACTCCAGGTGGTACTCGCAATGGCGACAATCTACCCGTGGTCTTCTAGATCGCGGCACGGAATTTGGAGGCCCGAACCAACATACTGAAAGAATAATCCATCGTTGCTATAGCTCTAGATTCCGATGGCCCCTGAAGCTTTCTCTACGACACATTTGGTAGATTGGGCTGGAATGATGAAAAGAGTACTGTAGAGGTTGAAGTCTATCAGAACAGAAAGTGGTTGGTCAGAGTGCAGTTTTTGGGGGGATATTCTGAAAGACTACCGTCTAAGGGGTAGTTGAACAGGAGAAGGAAATGTACGACGTAAAGCGATGGCAAGTGCTGTCGAAAGTGCCAGAGGTAAAAGTCCTACTACTCCAGGGGCGACGGAGAAGAGAAAAAGATCAGCGGAAGTGACATCCACTGAAACCGATCAAGCTCTCAGAATCGTAACTGCACCCTGTTCTTTCATCTCAAACAGCACGAGGAGATGGAAGTTTTCTGGCAATCCCTGGTGCTGGTGCTGCAACAAACAAAGGCTGCAGTTCTAGTGAACGCAAATCGGATGGAGCCACTAAACCACGGATGCCACAACCAACAAAGATCATAGTTCTGGTCGGCGGACGTCGGGTGATACGGTCAAAAATCCACCCTAAAAAACAAATGTGACGATAACATTCTTCGCGCACAAGATCCCGCTGAAACTGGTACAGAAACCGAAAATAGTTGCTGCTCGGTTGACCTGAATTTGGATGCCGAGGGGAAACCTACTTTCAAGAAAACTCCAAAACGCTACAGGGAACAAGACCGTATATATAAAGATACTGCTTTCAAATCTTCGACGCTTTGAATTTGGGAGGCTGACAGTGCCGACCTGAAGGCCAATACTGTGTTGACCAACTGTGTGAGCTAGCTAAAACAGAGAATATTTGCAGTCAAGCAGACGGCTGCGATATGAAAAACGGAACTCTTAGAAAGAACGGCTCCTTTTTAACTGAGAAACTCTCCACCGAGATCCTGAGGTTCTCAGGCCACTTAACCTGACGCGCGCCATCTTCTGGATTCCGGGGAAACTCAGGGAAACGGAGGATGTGCTGATGCGTCTTCATGCCCAGAACCTCCACTCGTCACTGAAAAGTGGAAAATCGATTCTCACAAGGAGAACAAGAATCGGGAAAACAAAGACGGTTCTTCCTACGTTTTGGGCTTAGATAAAGCTTCTATTAGTAGTTTGGTCTTATGGACTTACTGCCTGATGCAATGACACCAAGACTTTTGTTCCTGACAAAATACAAAATCAACTTTCCATGAGCCACGAATGGTCTCAGGTAGGATCTGAAACAGGAAATGATTGTAGTCGGCTCTTTACGGATGGTCCCAATACCGATTTAGGATTTGACACTGGTGTCTTCATGGAGAACGATAACGTTAGATTTCGTTAGGAAAAATTGCGTCTGTCTTCCAAGCGGAGATGTACGCAATCCTGATTGGAATGAACTGTAATATGAAGAATTGATAGAGGGGGCGAATAATCTGTATCTGTAGCGACAGCCAAGCTGTGCTTAAGGCCTTCCTAAGCCCTCTTACGACTTCTTAGCAAGTCGGGAAAGCAAGACTTCATCGGAAGCAGTTGGAAGGCAGAATTCACTGAGTCTTTGTTGGGTCCCAAGTTACAATTGGATCACGAGTGAACTACCTAGCCAAGACTTGGTATCCATATTCTCTAAAGCTGCAATTTACAATGGCCAACCTTTGTAAATTCTATCTCTCAGACAGAAATGAAAACTAAGGAATGTTACTCATGCTGATTGTGGGCGTTAAAGTAAAAACCAAAAATTAAATTACAATCCAACTGGTTTAGGTAAAATGTGAGAAAGATCATGAACTCATGAATAGATGATAAGTAGTGCTCATATGTCCATTAATCTGTGTAGCTACACAATTATTCATTAATCCCATGAATTGAAATCACCGGTAATTGCTCCCGCAAATGATAGGTCAACCTGGTGATAATAGCCATTAAGTGCAAAATTTAAATCTTTTCTACTATTTGAACGCTAATTGCTGAAACCCCCACAAGCTTCAAAAATCTTTCCAAAACATTTTTGAATAATTTCAAGTCACTTTGAAAGACAAACTCTATGCTATGCATTTGTAAACAGCCCAAATGAATCAGCATATGGTATATTTGTTTTGGCATAAATAAATCTATTGCGCCTTACGGGGAAATAAAGTGAAAACCAAAAGCACTATCGATAATTATCTTTGTAAACTGGTAACGAAGCTGAAACTGGAATAATTAATCACTACTAATTAATCTGCATCTGCAGACCGCAAAAAAGCGATTTGCGTAACGTTACCTTACGTACTTAATTGGTTATTACTTCTCGCCTCAGTCCTCTTTAATTACTTAATTACCGGAATTATAACGCCGACTTGTTGCAGTAGCTGGCTTGCATAAAGTTCCTAGTATTACAAAATACCAATTCGTGACTACGACATCAGTAATATGAAGTTGAATTCTGCATTCGACTCTCAGTCGTTACATTCCAGAAGAAATGCAACCCTTAATGCATTTCGAACAATCTGGTTTAGTAAAATTCCTAGAAAGTAACATTAATGAAGTTCACCCTGAAGACAAGTAATACTAATGAGCTTCTTCTCCAGCTCTAATCACCTGAACACCTTGCAATCGTTTACTTAATGAGAAAATCTGGTTTCCACATACTCGTACCTCTATCTATTCGAATGCAAACAGCGCTCCGATTGATTGTCGAAGCATTACGACCATTCTTAGATGTGGTATCCGTACAGTGACCCTCTAAGCTTTCGATTATTACACAGAATTCCGTAATGATAGCTTAACCGATTATAACGTCAACAAAACAGTCGCTTGCGTCTACAAATTGAAGGCATAAAGGTGCTTAACATTTTCTTTTTGACTTTCATCATCGAGATGAAGCAAATTGACAGTGAACGTGAAGTAGGAAACATAAAGAGGCTATCGTTTAGCCACTGTGTTCCGATGTCAGTAGTGAAGAACAAATACAAGAAAAAGACTAAGATCACCATGATCGGGTTCTTTATTTGGTTTTTGCATTGAGGATCCCGATCTTGCTCACTTTTTGTCTTGCAAAATAAAGCGTATACTCTCTTCGTACATACGAGTATCATTGGGGAAGTAACCCCCAGAGGTTAGATTGTTCATTGAGGTAGTTATTTTTGCAATCTTCCTTCGAGGCAACTTATTAACCACGATACCATATTCCCCTCTAATTAGGTTCGCCTCATAGAGAAGATTTTGGTGTTCTGTACTAGCGAAGTCAATCTCTCTCAAGCACCCGAATCTTTTTCAATGAACCCGTCCTGGCGTTGAACCGCACGAGACAGCTGAATGCAAGGATGGGCTGGATGAGGCCCATGTAGACTACCTTCGCCCTTGCATCGAGTTGGCTTCTATAAAATAGTCTCTTTGCTGGGGAAAAAACACTTTTGGCTCTGGCCAGGGCAGTATCGGACCACCGTATTGTGGACAGAAGTCTCATCGCCATTCTTCAAAGTGACCTGTCTATCGGCGAGCATATTAAAAAGCATGTGGTGTGCAGTGGTTTGGTTGCGCCCAGCTTGGTCACTTTGAAGAATGGGCTCTCTAACCATACAGTGTTGAAGAAATCAAGCAGAAATGCAATGGCATTACTGTTGGATATCAGATACCAGTTCAGTTGCGGCATTTCAGATAGTATGCCTCACCTTAATACCGAATTGATTACCCAGAGCCATATTCTTGTCCACAGCACAGCAATTTAGGACTCAATGGATCACATTTTCAAATACCTTACTGATATTCGGAAGGAGACTTTTAGACCGAAGTGGACATGTCTTCCTTTCATTTTGAGAATTTGGTGCACCACTGGTATTTTCCATATGGATAATGGGCATTATTACACAGGGAGGTGTAGATCAGCTTTGGCTTTTATTCTAGCCATATTGACGGCTACCAACTTGACATGCACTCGTATAAAGTATAAACTGCTCAACAAAATGTTAAATTTTCTTAAAAATCTTCTTCAATAAATGTTTTCTATGTAAGTTATCGCATTCGAAGTGTAATTATGTACGAGGGTTGCCTGAAAAGTTTCCGACCGAACAATGATATTGTACAAGACATTTTTTTTCAATTTTTTTTTTATTTTTCTACATAGTCTCCTTGTAACTCTACACACTTTTCCCAGCGATGCTCCCATCACTCTAACCCGTCCAAATAGTACTTGGCGTTTTTCTCTGCAAAATAATTGTTCACGAAGGTGATTGCCTCCTCATTTGACGAAAATCTCTATCCTCCGAGCGCAGTTTTTAGATGAGGGAACAACAAGAAGTCGCTTGGGGCTAGATCTGGTGAATAAGGCGGATGGTCAAGCAGTTCAAACCGTAATTCATGGATTTTCGCCATGGCGACCGCTGAGGTGTGAGACGGCGCATTGTCTTGGTGAAACAGGATTTTTTTTTCTGCAAATGTGGCCGTGTTTCCGCCATGTCCGCCTTCAGCTTGGCAAGTAATGATGCGTAGTATGCTTCTGTAATGGTATTTCCTTTTTGAAGATAATCAATTAAGATAACTCCTTTACTATCCCAAAAAACAGTCGCCATCACTTTCCCAGCCGAA
The DNA here is from genome assembly GCA_963966105.1 of Volucella zonaria. NCBI lineage: Eukaryota > Metazoa > Arthropoda > Insecta > Diptera > Syrphidae > Volucella > Volucella zonaria. The sequence goes on along the minus strand of OZ014531.1, from coordinate 123,426,275 downwards.
AAAGCAGTTTTTGCTTTTTTTGGAGCCGGCTAACCCTTTGCAGTCCACTGTTTTGACTGAATTTTTGTTTTGGGCGTATAATGGTGTATCCAAGTTTCATCTACAGTAATTAATCGGCGGCAAAACTCGGGTTTATTGCGCCTAAACTGCGCCAACAGAGCGTTGGAAATGTTCATTTGAACATGTTTTTGGTCTAACGTAAGCAAACGCGGCACCCAACGCGCGGACAACTTTCCCATGCCTCTCACTTTAATTCGGCGGTCGTCTAACACAATTTGGTGAACTTTAGTAATGTTATCGTCAGTGGATGCAGTTTTTGGACGTTCCGAACGTTCATCATCTCCCAAGCTCTTACGGCCACGTTTAAATTCAGCTGCTCAAAATTTCACTGTGGCAAATGATGGTGCAGAGTCCCCATACACAGAGTCCAACTCATTTTTGATTTGCGTAGGCGTATTGCCTTTCAAAAACAAGAATTTAATAACAGCTCGATACTGAATTTTTTCCATTTTCACAAAAAACACTCACATCGACTCACTCAAACTAAAAACTGCGCGTCCAAAATGACTGAAACTTCGGTAAGTAACTGTCAAAAGATGCACAACTAGCATTCACTAGATTTTATTGACGAGTGCCGCTATCTTTACGTTGCGATCGGGAACTTTTCATACAACCCTCGTATGTATATTGTATGTGCCATCCAGGTTTTCCATTCAGAATGCTCATAGCTTGTTCTAACTCCAGCACATGTGAGCAAAAGAATCGCATACGAAGTGGTTTTCGAATCGGGCATATCGCTAAAAAGCGGAACACACCCTAGATCACCTTCAGACTGCAGAGGTTACACAAGATCGGAAGCTCTGGGTGATGCTGCATGCATTCTAAGCTTAAGAACTCACCTCCCACTTTAAAAACTGAACTAATCAACTTACTGTAGTAGCTTCTATGCTGCGACTGCTGAGCTTCAGACGAACTTTGGCAATAGAGGAGATGACCCATATTTTCTGCAGGCTCTTTCAATAGGGACGCTCGAAATTTGTTAGGTTATAACGGCCATGGTGTTAAGGCAACAATTTATTGGGAATTCTTCAGTAGTGTATTGCAAATCAAATGACAATAGACAAAGCCGTGTGTTCGCTGATTGGGCTCTAGAGCAGGGCAAAAAAAAATCATCTCTAGCGACGAGGCCCATTTTTGGATGAATGGATGTGTAAACAAGCAAAATTGTCGGATTTGAGGCGGTTCTAATCCACACGAGATACACCAGCGCAAAATGCATACCGAGAAAGTCACTGTTTAGGGGGGATTTTGGTCTGGCGGAATCATACGAGTAGGTCCGTACTTATTCCAAAATGAAACTGGCATTGTCATAACCGTTAAGGGAGGCTTAAACTGGATGATATGGATACCGACGATATCTGCTTTCCATCTGTAGTTTGAGAGTGCCTTCAGAGGAAACTCTTCAATTTTCGACCCTAAAGTTGTCATCGTTCGTTTTACGTGTAAAATTTAGGGCCCCCTGAAAGTTTCCGTACTAGGAAAGAATAAGGTTGGGGTCGTGCCTTTATTACAGACATATAAGTTATATTTATACTTATATTTAAATCGCTGTTCTAATTTATAAGATTCATCTTAAGCCTTAATATTAAGTTAACAAATTTTAAATAGCAAGATGGAACGGTTCCTAATTATACAAACTGGCTAAGTGCCTCAAAAGTAGAGACTTAAAGTTTTTCGTGTTTCTTACTCCTCTCACTTCAGTAGGCAAGGAGTTCCACTGGCGGACAGCATGAACAAAGAACTGGCATTGCGAGTATGTTGTTGGAACCAAAGCGAAAGTCCTTTGCGAACGCGGAAAAGATAATCTACAGGGTGAATGACTCGAGCTCCAACTTTTTAAAATGCTATAATTTTTTTAATTTTTGATAAATTTAATTGTGCCAAAGCAAAAAATGTTGGAAAATACATCAATTTTCAAATTGTATCAGCAGTTTTCAATATGTCCACCTTTGGCGCGAATAATGGCCTTGGGACGGCCGAAGAAAGCAGGGCGCGCTGCACGCAAGTAGCTCTGCGGTATTTTGGCCCATTCCCGGCGAAGTCCTTCTTTGAGGTGGTCCAAACTTTGGTATTTTTTAGTGCCAACCTTCGCCTTCAAAATACCTTAGACAGAGAAAACCAACGGATTTGCATCCGGAGAATTTGCAATCCATTGTATCGAAGAAATGAAAGGTGGAACATTGTTTTTTAATCAATCTTGGTTGACGCGCGCTTTGTGAGACGGTGCCGAGTCTTGTTTAAATGTCCGCCATCTCTGACCGAAATGATTGTTTGCCCAAGGCTTCAATACTGCCTCTAAGACAGTTTCACGGTATACGGTCGCATTAATTTTGACGCCACGGTCCGAAAATACGAGCGGAGAGCGACCATCAGCGGTTATGGAGGCCCAAACCATCACCATCGGTGCTACCTGCTTTCTGTTGGCCGTCCGAAGGTGTAAATTTTCGAAGGACCTCTCTGGCAAGTAAACTCGGTCATTTTGTTTGTTGACATATTGCTCGATAACAAATGGCGACTCATTGGAAAAAACCAAATTCGGCAACTCACCACTTTCGTGCAGGCGTAGCAACTCCTTCGCTCTTTCGACTCTAACTTTTTTCTGTTGCAGTGTAAGATCGTGTACTTTTTGGAACTTCAATGGCTTGAGCCCAAGCTCATTTTTCAGTATGTGTTGCATCCGTTCCAACGATATGTTGAGCTGACGAGCCATTTTACTTTCACTTCGACGCGGATTTCGCTCAATTCGAGCCTTCACTTTCCGAACCATTTCTGTCGATGTTGCTGTTTTTTTATAGCGTTTTGCAATGCTGCTATGGTTCGAGATACAAATGAATTATTCACGTTGAAGTGCTGGAGGGCTCTAACGATAGTGGTTTTCCAGCCAAATATAAAGCAATCACACTATCACGTTTGAATTCCATCTCGGATAAAAATTTTTCAACTCAACTGAGACGCATATCGTTTAAAAGGCTTGTAAATAATAAAATTATCTGTCATGTGTCAAAATTTGAGCTCACTGTCATGAACGGTTTGGAAATTATAGCAGTGTGAAGTCGGTTGCAGTTCGAGTCATTCCGGGTGTACAATATACATAGGTACTCAGGTTGATGTGTCTGTATTACCTATATCATGCAAACAAGAAAAAGAGCGGACAACTAAGAGGTTGTCTAATGAGCAGCCGACGGGACCTTTTGAATAAGCTGATACATGATCAAATCTTCGAAGTCCATACACATAGCGAGTGATATTGTTGCATATAACATTAAGCATTCTTTTATTTCCAAGATCAACCTTACTATAAACCCCACGTCCATATAGTAAAATTGGCAGTAAGAGCGTTTTTGCCAGCATTTTCCTTATTGTAGGTGGTATAAAGAATTTCATTGACCAGAGCAATCGAAGACCTCCCCAAACCTATAAGATAACAGCATTAATATGGTCATCCCAGGTAAGGGTGTCATTAAAGATAAGTCCAAGGTTTTTAGCAGTTCTGACATATGGGACGATTTATTGACCAAGTTTGATCGTCGGCAAGGGTGAAACCTCTAGTGCCTTCCTATTTATGACAAGGACTTCAGATTTTGTGGGGTTTAAACTCAAGAAGTTACGTTGGGCCTAGAGCAAGACATCATTCAACTGTCCGTTAATTTGTGCAACGACTTCATGCAAAATATCAACAGGACCATTCAAAGGCAATTGGACATCATCGACATACACATGGATCGGGGAACGTCGAGAAATGAGAGACAAATCGTTGATGTACATTGAAAACAGAATAGGCCCAATTATTGATCCTTGTGGAACGCCGCACGAAACTTTAAGGAAGCCGAAAGTCTTTGCGTTAACCACAAGACATTGCAATCTCTTTACTAAGTAAGGGTATATTAGCTTTGCTGACTCTTTAGAAAAATTGTACATGCTCTGAAGTTTACGACATAGCAGAACGTGATTCACCGTATCGAAAGCTTTGGTGAAGTCTAAAAGTATCAAAAACGTTAAAAATTGTTTATTCAGGGACTTTCTTATGTCGTCAACTACGGACAGCAAGCCAGTTTTGCAGCTGTGTTTAGGACGAAATCCCGACTGACAACTGCTAAGAAGTTTTTTCGATGTCAAATACGTTTGAGTTTCTTTTAAAATTACTTTTCCAAAAACCTTACTCAAAAAAGGCAGAACTGCAATGGGTCTGTGTTCGCTACTTCATTTTTTAGGGATTGGAATAATTTTTGCCTTTTTCCATTCACGCGGATATTCAGAGGTGGTAATGATGTAATTCAAAATATGAGTAACGGATGGCAGAATATATGGAAGCAGAACTTTTATGAATCTGGGATCAATTCCATCGATACCTGTTGCATTAGTCTTTATTGACAATACAGCCTCAACAGTGTCTGCGTCACGTACGCATATGAAGCCGAGAAATTCAATTGAGCTCAAAGGTATTTTGCCCGGTTTCGGTTGCGTGAGATGTAGGCATTGTGACAAATGTTTGATTAAGAAGGTCGTAATCAATTTCGTCAGGCACTTTAAGGTTCTTTTTTCCAATTTTAGTGGTTAAGAGAAAATCGAACAGTGACAAACCTCTTTCATTATCTTCCATGCTTGCCCATACTGTATGCCTCGCGTTGATGTCGCAGCCCATCATTAACCTCTCGATCTACACATATAAGCATGAAAGCGCATAACGCGATTAGACTTAGAGAATTTGGGTGCTGGACTGCGGAGCATCTCTACCGAGAGAACTCGTATCGACTCCAATGAATTACATTACCCCCAAATTGATTTTCATAAAAGAATTCGACGTACAAGTAGTTGATGTGCGTCTGTTTTCTGAATCCTTGAATATCTCAAAATCGTAGGCTCCGGGATACTGCCAGTCATTTCCTGGCGGAGCTACCTGCTATCCGAGTAGACCGCCCCTAGATTAACTAGTACACAAATATAAGCCAAGGCCTGATTTATTCAAAGTGAAAAACTTGTTGCCGTTGTATTGCCTACACAACACCTGGGATAAGCGTACGGCAACAATAAATGTCAAGTTGAAATCCCGAGACACAACTATCAATATTCTGCGTAAAGCCAACAAACTTAGAAACACAAACATCAGTATCCGCAAATTTATTCCGCCCAACACCTGTCAAAGAACGTCAAAATTAATCACTTTATTGAAAGAGAAACGTTCGAAGATACAGATGAAGATATGTACTTAAAAAATTGTATGAATGAATTGCAAAACTACAACAATAATATGTACAAAACGTCAATGTCATCTGGATCTGACAGTCGGAAAAGTCGCCAAGTAACTAAAGACGGAAACACACCTAAAGCAACCGCTGTAACCAATTTGGGTCGCATACAAGTGGGAGTTTATATGACTCATCTAATTAAGAAAAATTCGTCTACCAGAACAACGTAAAATTATTAAATTTAAAAATTTTAAGTTATAATGAAAACAAACAAAATCTTCAAATTTCATCTTTGAAAATTAAAAGAGCTTAGCAGCTAATGGCGGGATCTGTATTATTAATGGCTGCCGAAAGACGCTTTTACATCCTGGAGACCAGAGTTTTTAATATATTGCCTGGAATTTTCTCCCATTGCAGGCTTTCCCCAAAATATGTTAAGTTGCGACGTTTATCCAGTGGAATTCTCTCGCCCAAAATAGAGCAAAGATTCTTAGTTGAATTCAGGTCTGGGGACTGAGCTGGCCATTCCAATACAATAACATGAATTTTAGTTAGAATACTCCTTAGCGACTTTGCTCGTATGCTTTGGGTCGTTATCTTGTTGGAAGATACGAAGGCGGGTCAATAAGTCCGTGACTTTTGGATTAAAACAGATTTTTTGATAAAAAAATAATTTTATTTTTCAACGTAGTCTCAGTTGAGCTCTATACACTTTGTCCAACGCTTCTCCAATTTTTTTATCCCTTCCAAAAAAAATGATTTGTCGAGGTCCTCAAAATAGGCCTTTGTTTGCGAGATGACTTCATCATTGGAGTCAAATCTTTTTCCACCAAGCCATTTCTTCAGGTTTGGGAACAAGAAGTAGTCGCTCGGAGCCAAATCTGGAGAATAGGGTGGATGAGGGAGCAATTCATAGCCCAATTCATGGATTTTTGCCATGGCAACTGCACATGTGTGCACCCTTGCATTGTCTTGGTGGAAAAGAACTTTTTTCTTGGCCAAATGAGGTCGTTTTTTTTTCAAATCGTCATTGAATCGGTCCAATAAGTTGGCATAATATTCCCCATTGATTGTTCTTCCCTTTTGAAGGTAGTCAATGTGGATTATCCCGCGTGCATCCCAAAAAACAGTCGCCATAACTTTATTGGCTGACAAACCCACCTTGGCCTTCTTTGGCGCCGATTCACCCTTAGAAACCCACTGTTTTGACTGTTGTTTGTTCTCTGGTGTGTTGTGATGGATCCATGTTTCGTCCACGGTTACAAAACGGCGCAAAAACTCCTCCATATTGCGATTAAACAACGCCAAACCTTCCTGTGAAGTTGTTACACGATTGCGTTTGTGGTCGACTGTGAGCAAACGCGGCACCCATCTTGCGGAAAGCTTTCTCATGCCCAAGTGATCATTCAAAATTGAAACCACTGAGCCATGCGAGATCCCTACGGCTTCCACAATCTCTCGCACTTTCAATCTTCGGTCGGCCAACACCATATCGTGAATTTTTTCGATTGTTTCGGGTGTAGAGACCTCAACTGGGCGTCCAGGACGTTCGGCATCTTCAGTGCTTGTACGGCCACAACGAAATTCAGTAAACCACTTTTTTACCATTGAAATCGATGGTGCAGAGTCCCCATAGTAATTATCAAGCTTAGCCTTGGTCTCAGTAATGGTTTTTTTTCGCAAGAAATAATGCTTAATAAGCACACGAAATTCACTTTTTTCCATTTTCTCCTCAAATTAGTGAGTAGTCTGATAAAAATAGCTGTCAAACACAAACTAACTGACGCAGCAAGTTTAAATTTTGACAGGAGTCAACTGACAAATGCTTGTTGACAGGAGCAGTGTTGCTGTTTCAGTAAAGAGGTCAGAAATTCAAAAAGTCACGTACTTATTGACCCGCCCTCGTATAATATCCCAAAAACATTTTTGAAGCAGAAAAAGGTAAATTTTTCCTTATAATATTGACGTATGTTGGACCCGTCATTTTGGTGTCGATTTTGACAAGGTTTCCAACGCCGCTAAAGGAGAAACATCCAGAGATCATTACTGAGCCTCCTCCGTGTTTTATGGTTTTTTGTGTGCACCTTTGGCTGAATCGGGGTGGCCGTGGTGTAGTGGTACTAGCTATCGCTTCTCACTCGGAAGGTCAAGGTTCGAATCCTAGCCACGAAAAGCTTTCATTTGTGTAATTGGAACTCAGTCAGAAAAATCTGCGTGTGAAGGCATAACACTGACATGTAGATTTGGCTGTTGTAGGGTTTTCAAACACAAAAACAACCGTTAAAATTCACAACCTCACCATTTCGAGTGAAGAAAATCTCTCCGTCCTATTCGGACTCCCACCCCTGGAGAGTCAATATCGAAACCAAACACACCTGAGTTTCACTACCACTACATCACAAACTTTCCTTTCTCCTCCTTCTACCTTTCCGCCCGCGCCCTGGCAACAGTGTAAGGGTATTCATAACCCCTTTGGCGCGCGTAAATTATAAAAAAAAAAAAAAAAAAACCTTTGGCTGAATCTTTCGGATGGTCCGCATCAAACTCTTTTTTAGTTTTAAGCATTTTTAACTCAAATTTCGGACCAAATTATATTTTGCCAAAATGATTGCGGATTTGCTAAGAAATTTCTAGCAAAGGCTAGGAGTTTTCTAATATTAATAAGACGCAGCATATGCATTTTCTTCGCAAAAAAGTTTTTCAAGCCGCTTTCGAGTAGTCGCCTTTAGACTGTCCTTGATCTAGTATATAATTGCAGTTTTTTTTAATAATTCTGGCCAAGGATAAAAGGTATTACCTTGCTTACATTTTAATGTTTCTATCATTAGTTGCTGTGGTCTTCTGCCTCCTTCCACAAGAACTTTTAAAGCTGGCAACTATTCCTCGTTCTTCATAGTTTTAACAGATCTACCAAAGCCTTAACCTAATCAAACAAAATTTAACATGGAAAACAAGATTCCAAATTTGTAATTAATGTAGATAATTTTCCCTTTTAGTTAGTTTTGTCGATAGTAGGGATCTGTACGAAAGAATATATAAAACTTTTGGTAATATTCCAACGAGCCATGCACAAAATGCAATATACACTTTATTTTGTCGCGTATTATGTTAAGTACAAATGATGCAGCATTAACACGACTAATACCAAATAAACAAAAGCAATTAACAGTGCATGACGTCACCAACAAAACAATTGAACCACAAATTCTATTTGATTTGAACTAACAGTAATTTGAAATTGAATGAACTGCTTTTGAACTTTATTTTGTCCGACAGTGTATATACACTAGGGTGTCCCTTATATGGTCGACATTTTTTTCCTTTTAAATTTCGTAAAGCATACCCCCTAATTCTTTTAATAATACTAAACGCTAACCACGTGCAAAATTTCATAATTATATAACAACGATAACGATAACCTGTCCCGACAATGGCTCAATGTATTCTCCTATGTACACGGTTCTAAAACATCTAGTGGCATATAAGCTATATAAGAACAAAATTCCTATTTTAAAATAAAAACACAGTGGAAGATTAATTTGGGTATGCGGTTATTTATAAAAATTAAATAACTGTATAATTATACAGGCTACTTTCTTTTCAAAGTTTCCCTTTTACAATCTGGGTACAACTTTCTACAATATGTTCTTGAACACAGCGTAACAAGAACTGCTTTTATTTTTCGTCAGCAGTAATTAAAACATGAAAATCTTAAATAAGCTTCACATCTCTCTATGCTGTCTTATTGACTGCCTTCAAGTGCATAACTTTTTGTTTAGCTTCCTGAAAGAAATGAATTGGATCCCAGAAAGAGTTATCCAACTCACCGTACAATAAGGCAGATATTTCTTCCTTTGACGGAACATATCTCTTCCCAAAATCATATAAACTTTCTCTTTGTAAATTCGATACAATATTAGCCTTGGATTGTGTATCAACTTCAACATCAAATAGTGAAAATAACATAAAGTATTTTTTCTTCTGATAAATACCATAAATATTGACTGAACTTGGTCAGAGCTGCTTTAGAAATCACCTTGTAGACTGTTTCATAGCTCTTCAATGTTTTTAATAAGCATAAATCTTGATTCGGGGCTTTAACTGCCAAATTGCACCCAAGCCAGGGCTTTAAATAAGCTGTTGCAATAAGTAAGCAAACATAAACTTGGATTGCAGCAAACATATCATTAAAGCATAAATAGCTCTTGCCATCCATCGGCCTGTTGCATTGCGCCAGGAGGTCTGACTTTAAATTTGTTTTCATTGTCTCCTCCAAAAAAAACAATGGAAAGTTCAATCAATTCCCGATAACCGTCACGTATAATTGATTTCAATAATTCTTTTTTATAATAGTTAGTTAATTCGTTAATGACCGTCTCACAGAAATATTTTTTTACGAAATCAGGCCATGTTTCGGTAGCAGTTGGATCAACGTTCTTCCAATTGTCTCTGATTTTTTTGAATATCGGGATATCCGGACGGCTGGTAACATAGCGGATCTTTGATTCAAATACACATCTCAAAACCAGTTCATATATGTATTGTATAGGATGACGGCAAGCAAAAAGTATCGCAGCACATAATTTGTACCTTATCGCATTCAAAATAGCTTGAGCTTGATCTTTGCCAGTAGAAGTTTCGAGTTTGGGCACTGCTAAAATATGTTCTTTTTCTCCGAATGAAATCAGAATTGGCAGGCGTTCTTCTTTGAATCCGTCACATTTAAACAGTTTTCCATCCCAATCAACAGTCGCAATTTCAGGCACGTTCCTCTGAAAATCAGAATTGACCGATTTTGCTCTTTCTTCTCTCATTTGGGCCCGAATTCGTTGAATAGAAGACTTGTTGATTGTAAAATCTTCACAACTGAGATCAAGTGCTTCCACTACAGCCTGAAGTATGTAAACAGAATCCCTAGTTGACAGCAACTAATTTAGGGGTGATAAGACACGTTCTCCCTCTTTTTGTGGTAGATAGCGAACTCACGGGTTGCGTTTGTCAGAACTGATAGATTGTTCGTGAATATCTTGAGGTCGGCCATTGTATGAAGTCGAGAAGTTCTTGGCAGTCAAAAACTTTAGTCTTTTTTCGTCTTCTTTTAGTTTTCTCTGCCTTACTCGTTCTTCTTTCTCAACTAACTTTTTGCCAACACCCGCTAAACAACCCGAATGCCGTGGCTTTCTTTGTTTTTGTAGAAAAATTTTGTCTTCCGCTATCTTTTCTAGAGCATCAGCGTGTGCGATATCCAACAAATTATGTAAATCTTTTTGAAATTTCTCCTCGCGGTGCTTATTAACGTCCTGTGGTTTTTTAAAGATCCACAAGTTTCTTCACATAGTTAGGTGCAGCTCTGGCGGGTATTCTTGCCTTTTCCCAAAATATAATGCACTCCCGAATCTCAATTTTACTTCGCGGATATTAAAGAAAAGAACTGAGATAACTTGGCGATTAGACGGTAACTTTGCACCAGTTATTTGCTGATTTATCTCACCAATCAAGAAAATACTTTTTTTTAATACTTCTTAGTTCCACTGACGTGTTGAAACTTTACTATTATGCACGTTAACTATTCGATAAAACGCAAACAAATGACAAATAGAACGAAAATGGGGGTCATTCTCGTAAATTGTACAATATAAACATAAAATTCGCGCTCAACTCGGCGCGGGTTGTTGCGATCCAAATAAGGTAAAATTTTATTTTCAAGTATTTTATGGTCAAGTGAAAAAAATTAGAGCGTATGCGTTAGAGAATATTAACTTTGAAAAATAAGGGACCCCCTAATATACACACAAATAATACCGAATAATTTAGAAGCGGTGAATGTACTCGTAGTACTTATCGGCGACTTTGAAGGAACGATAGACATGTCCCAAAGTAACTCGAATACAAACCGCAACTCTAAGAATAAAACCTGCGATGAGCAAAATATTGCCCTTTTAAATAGAACAAAGTGCTCAGCAGAATTTTGGAAAGCTCTTAAACATCTTAGTGGTAGAAGAAGCACTATCGCCTTAGGCTTGCAAACGGAACAACTAGAAAACCACTCCAAAAATCTGCTCATCGCAACACAAATCTCCCAGGCGTTTCAATATGCAGCGCCCTTGATTGTCGATGAATTCCTGGATGCACCGATAACTCTAGATGAGGTACAAAATGTAATGAGGTCGAGAGGCAGTTTTCTAGAAGCTCTTTAGATGTCGAATATCTACAAGACTAATAAAGGTTTTGCGCGAAATGTACGCAAATAACATAGCTTTCGTTTGGGTTGGGAACTAAAGGGTGTTTTTTGCCCATTTGACGGTTGAAAGTTGATTTGTGGTTAGTACGTTTTGCCATCTTACGATCAATAGATTAAAGCCAGAACAACGTGTACAAATTGTGCAAACTTATTTTGAAAACCATGGTTCGGTTTGCCAAACTTATCGTGCGCTACGAACATTTTACAGTCGACATAATCGTCCATGTGAGCAAGTTATTCGGAACACGATGAATCGTTTTCGCACCACATACACTTTAGTGGCATGGTCATCTCACGTGGAAGTAATATGAACTGGCCACCGAGATCGTTCGATTTGACCCCGTTAGACTTTTTCTTGTGGGGTTTTCTGAAGTCGCAGGTCTATGCGAATAAGCCACAAACCACAGCTGCCCTCAAAGCCAACATAACCCATCCCATCGGTCAAATTCAGCCTGATTTATGCGCCAGGGTCATGGAAAATTTGACATTTCGGATGCGCGCCCCCAAAGAAGCCGCGGCGGACAATTGAACGATGTTACAAGAGTATTCCCTATATAATATCTCACACACACTTTGTTTTATTTAAATTTAAAGATAGGAAGCGCTGGTAGGCGCTGCTGATATCATCACAAACACTATTCAATTTGGAATGAGATTCGATATTCCTTATTGTATGAAGAACCAAAGGGAAAGGCTTGTTACCACTCGAGCTATAAAGAGGCTATCGAACTTATTTGTCTTTATAGAATAAACTCGACAGAGGCCCTGCCCAACTCACAGCAAGCTCAATGCTTTTAAATTGTATCATGTCTCCACCTATGCTTTGAAGTAGAAACTACCTTTCGGAACATTCAATTCAGATGGACCGTTTCAAGTCTGATGCTCACAAAATATTGTAATAGCTGATTTATTTTTATGTTTCGTTAATGATCTTTTGATTGCTACTTCTAACCGAGTATATCCAAGACGACAGTAAAATTTTCCATTCTCTATACGTGTATCGATATTAATGTTGAAATAACCATATGAGCTTATTCGGTGCTACAAAAAAAGCAACGAAGTCACCAGATATCCTTAAGCAAGGATCGATCCCATCTAATCGAGCTTGACTAAATAAGGCTTTTAATGGAATGCATTGTCCACATTTGCTCCTAAAACCTCACTCAACCTGACAGAAAGAATTCAAAACTTAGCAAAATAAGATGTCACTGCATTGAGACCTTGAGAACTTTATATGCCTTGTACCTTGTTAAATTTTCACCACCTGTGATTCAGTAGCCTTCCGCCTCTTCAAATTTTCATCCTTAATACCTGTCTCGCTATGGATTCTCATCAGTTTACCCTCAAGCCCACTTTCGGAAGTACTCTGAAGTATCGTAATACTTTTCTTAGCCTTTCGAGAAATATCCTTTCGAGTTCTCTATTTTTTTTTTCTTTTTTTTTATTTATATTCTTTATTAATTCGTTTTAGAGAATAACAATTACATATTTATTACATTACTATTATCGTTAACATACAAAGAATTAGTAAAGAAAAATAAAAAACAAGCTATCTATAGTTCAGAGGGAACTAAAGACGTTAGCATTAACAATTATTTCTATTTACAATTATATACTCGCAGTAGACTATTAATTTTTAGTTACAAAGTGTAGCAAGAAAGAAGAAAAAAATAATAATAATAATAATAATAGTAATAACAAAGGAAAAAAATAATTAAATGATTCAGATGGTAACAGATGTGAGGTTTGCTATATCTTCATAACTTTTATCTACGAGTAAAAGACAAAGTTTTACCTTCTTTAGAAAAACATATTTAGATCTTAAGATTCTAATGATAATAGGTAACTTATTGAAGAGTCTAGGAGCAATTGCCGTAATAGAACTTAAAAATTATTTGTAGATTGTGTTGTGGTACTACCGCATAATTAAGATTGTTGATTCTAAGATTATAGTTTGCGGAGCCGCGATTTCAGTCATATCCCGATCTAGTAAAAAAAATCTTTAATGCTAAGGTATAAAGTATAAATGTTTAAGAGGGAGCATTTTAAGATATCTAAAAAGTGGTAAACTATTAACGTCACCATGTTTATTGCATATAAGACGAACAACATGAATCTGAGAAATTAAAAGAGGATTCAATTTATTGTCATGAGTGCCACCCCACGAAACTATACCGTATTCAAGTTTAGAATGAACTAATCCATAGTAGATACATTTAAGAAGATCTAGAGAGCAATAGGGTTTCAAAAAGAAAAATTGCCTTGTGGCAGCTATAAGATACTTCTTAAGTGCACTAGTATGTGCAGACCAATTCATCCTCCAATCAAGTATAACACCAAGGTACTTAAATGAATCGACTCTCTCTATGGTAAAACATTTATCAGAACAAGATTCCGTTACAAAATAAGTTTGCGAACATTTGCTCGATTTACAAATATGATTATTGTGTTTGAATTTATTACAATTAGCGCAATGAAAGGAGTAAGTACCAAAGTCAAACTTCCAACCGCACACATTGAAAAACATGATTTTAGTTTTATCACTTATCTCCAAATTATGTTGTTGAAACCAGTGGCTTAATATCCCCAGGTCATGATTTATATTGGCAGCTAAGTTTAGAGCTGAGTTACTTTGAAAAGTGCATGCCATATCATCAGCAAACGCATTAACCTTACTTCGATAATTTTGTGTAAATAGCGAGTTAATGAAAATCAAGAAAAGTATCGGACCAAGTACCGAACCTTGCGGGACTCCAATAGTAATGTTTCAGCTGGAACTAATTTGCCCATTAATTTTCACTTTTTGTCTTCTATTGGAGAGATAAGAAGAAAACCATTTATGTGTCATGCCTCTGAACCCACATTTGTACAATTTATCTAAAAGTATATTGTGATCTACCGTGTCAAAAGCTTTTGTTATATCGATGAAAAGAGCTGCAGTTAATTTTCTATCGTTAAAACTATTAAAAACATCAGTGCAGAAGTTCAACAGTGCTCCTTCAGTAGAAAAACCCGGGCGAAAACCGAATTGGGATTTACTAAAAAAATAATTTTTTTCTAAAAAATTTATCATTCTGTTTTTTACAGCTTTCTCAAAAACTTTAGAAAAGACAGGAAGAAGTGAGATAGGTCTATAACTATTAACTAATGTTTTATCATCTTTTTTAAATAAAGGTATCATTTCGGCCTGTTTTAGATTATCTGGAAATACACCCATGGAGACACTTCTGTTGAAGTATATCTTCAATAGAATTTCACAAATATTCAAGGCTATTTTCTTAACAAAACTATTCGAAAGGCCGTCACTTGTCTTAGAGCGTGAGCTATTAAGAGAAGAAATAATTTTGTATATTTCGAAAGATGTTATTGGTTCAAAATAAAAACTGACACAAGAAGATACATCATCAAAAGTACATTCACATTTATGATATTACTTTGTTACCAATAAAAACAAAAAAGCGATTGAATTTTTCAGCAATTTCGTTAGGGTCACTGATGATAGTATCAGAATCTTTTATATTTTCAACGAAACTAGTGACAGTAGATATATTTTGAATTTCTCTAACCAATTTCCCTTCTTTTTTCGAGTCACTTTTGACTTCCCGAAGCTTGTTTTGGTAGTAGTTATGTTTACAATTTTTAACATCTTTGGCAATATCTTTACAAATTTTTTTATAAACTTCAATAGTACTAGAATTGTTTTGAAATTTGGTTTTCATTTTGTACAATTTATTATTTTCTTTAACCTTTTTAAGGAATTCCGTCGTTATCCAGGGTTTTAGTCTTTTTGTTTTATTCACACTACTTTTTATTTTTTTCGAGCTAAGCATAAAGTAACTGTAAGCTTTCGAAGGAGCATTTTCATCATAAACATTAAACCAACTTTCATAGCGAAGAAATTCATTTAGCGCACGGTAATCAGTGATAGAGTAAGAAGAGCACGAAGGAAGTATATTTGGACTAACAACACAATTGTAATTAATACTCAGACATGTCATACAGTGATCAGAAATCTGTAAATCGAAAACAGAGCTATAAAACAAGAGATCTTCAGGTCTGCAAAAACGCACCATAATATAGTCTATACAGGTATTTGAGGATTAATTAATACGAGTAGGTTTGTTAATACACGATTCAACACCGAAAGATGCTAATAGGAATAAGTAACTGTCAACCTCTGCAGAATCCTGCATGATGTCAATATTAATATCGCCTAATAAGATAATGTTACGTCCTGGCGGACTTGTTAATAGACCTTCCAATTCCTCCAGAAACATTTTAACCAAAGACTCATTAAATCTATAAACACAGAATATACTTAGTTTTTTATCACTAATAGATACTTTAATAACATCACAACTCTGCAAATTAAAAGAAACAACATCGACATTAAACTCATTTTTAATAAAAAACGGCAACATCTCCAGAAGCATATTCATTATTGCAACATGGGAAAAATTCATGGCCATCAATATTAAAAAGGGATACTTCCTCATCATATTTCCATGTTTCTGTTAAGAAGATAAAACTTGGCTTATTATCAAACGAATCCAAATGAACAAGAGGGTTATCAAGATTCTGTTAAAAACAAGATCGAAGGAATCAGTATTTATGCAGTTTCCATTATAGCCTGCCAACATTTAAAACCAACGTATGTTACTTCGGTATCTCTGTTTCTTTTCTCCCTAATTTTCTTTCGCCTGTGTGCAACTTAAGAGTGTCCATAATACCTTGAGCGCACTTAATTTGAAGAAAAGAGGAAGCAATGTGCTCGTGTCATTGTAACGAATAAAGATGTGAGAAGAACTGCTAATTGTGTGATGTGATAAACCTCTCTCTCAGGTTTGCTGAAATTCGTAGAACCAGTTCAATTCATCGGAACTGTCTTTCCGTGACATTGGCGTAATTGTAATTGGAAGAAAGTGTTTCATGGACCGTTAGTAAGAATACCAGTTATGGAAATTGAATTATTCAAACGAATTTACTTTCAAGAGTGTTTTTATAAAGTGTTTTCTCTATTTAAGTGGTTGTCTTTCCTTTTCAAATTAGTCAATAATATTAAGATTTTCTTTGATAGCTAAGCAATAGTCCAACCGGTCTTTAGAAACCTAGGTCAGGGAAGAATTTTATTCTCTTTTTCTTACGGTTACTGGCATATTGTACTGCCACCAATTTACGAGTAATTTATGAAAGATTAATGAATTTAGATTGTCATGGTTTCGGCCACACAAATTCCATATCTTGACATGCATGCCAAAGAGTTATGCAATACCGTGTGTATAATTTTTCCCACAAAAAAAAAAAAATGTTTAATTCATTTGATGGGGCCGAGTTCCAATGTTGTCTTTGGCATTGCAACATCTTTGAGATTTTCTTTCGTTTTCTCGTTTTCCCGCAGTTAAAACGAACATTTTACTTTTATTTAAATTAACATACAACATTCAAACGCTGTCTTTAGTCAACTGCTTAGCTTAAAGTTGACATAACAATGCGTATCTACGTAGGTATAATATGTTATTGGGCTATGATAAAAAAATTTGATTTGTAGTTTCCTGTGCGATAAGGGAAATTGGCTCACTCATAAAAGATAAAAGGTTTACACTCAAATTGGGATTACGCTTAGGACCAAATATGTACTATAGTACTCTATTATTTTCGGCGCCATACATGATTTTAGTAATACGGACACTTCCTTTGCTTAACAGACCCCTATCTCATGAAGTACCTTTATCTACTTAAGACATAATAGCTTTTATTCCACCTCAGTTTCGGCCACGCTGCTTTCAGTTGGGTCCCTATTTCCTCTTTCAAATCTATATACACTTACTATCATTGCCAAACCTTCTGGTTGAGTACGCCCGACATTGCGCCAGCATCCGATTACCAATTCCCTGATACTTTAAAGTCCGTGCAACTGAGTTAGCCACAAATAAGTCGCATTGTAATACAATACCTTGTCCTGCGATTTGAGGTAATTGACTGCTGCATACGCTTTCTTGGATGTATCCGGAATTTTATCAGGAAAAAATTTGGCTGGGCATTTTAACGTTATGAAGTGTTTCGAATCCTTCTCAAGAATAACTTTGTTTCCACTTTCTTGAAAGAGTGTCGCATTTGAGTTCTCAAAATCGTTGAAACGGATTTGGAGGCGGATAAGCCATTTATAAATCAACTTATATAATACTTCGTCAAGAAACACACTGTAAGGACGAACCAAATCAAGGGAAAATCAATAGGTACACACTCGTAGGGGCTCTTTATTACCAAGCCTACGGCATTGCCTCAAATGTAAAATCTTTTACAAAAGAAGCAAATCTTATAGAAACCTTGCAATCTCAGTATCTGGCTTAACAATTGTAAACATCTACAACCCCCGAGAATCCCATGGTCAATTGAGATGATCCTCGTATCACAGTATCCCGAAATTTATGCAGAGGGTTTCAACAGTCACAACACTCTGTGGTAGTATCAAGCAAATGATGAAAACGGATAAAAAACTGGCTGACTGGGCAGAAACCCACCGTCTATCACTAATATTCGATGCCAAGGGCAAAGGAACATTCTACTCAAGGAGGTAGCATAAGAACTTTAACGCCGATCTATGTTTTGCTTCATCCAATCACGGAGACGACGACAACAAATAGCCATGACTTCCACCATAGCCAACATCGTCCAGTGCTTCTAGATGCTGGCATAAAAATCCCAATTGTAAACTCTAACTCTCGTCCAAGATGGAATTTTAAAAAAAACAAGATGGCAAATTTTTGCCTCGGAACTTAACTCCAATGTAAGTTGGATTCCCCAGACGCCCAATACCTACGCAAGATTGCTTGGTACGGTAGTGACGAACTGACGAAATTT
This sequence comes from Volucella zonaria, assembly GCA_963966105.1. Taxonomy (NCBI): domain Eukaryota; kingdom Metazoa; phylum Arthropoda; class Insecta; order Diptera; family Syrphidae; genus Volucella; species Volucella zonaria. The sequence continues at coordinate 123,407,927 of OZ014531.1, read as the reverse complement.
ACCTTGCATTTATAAAAAATTGTGGTAAAATTGCAAAGGCTCGATTGTGTAGGTTTTATATCAACATCTAATTGTCTGGAAGCCTTCCTAAAGAGTTTAGAATCACCAAAATAATTGTCATTTTAAAACCTGGAAAACCGGATGACAGAGCTGATAGCTATAGACCTATAGCCCTCTTAAGCATATGCTATAAGGTCCTGGAGCGCCTCATCCACAGAGTCATAAACAAGGTAGTTCCACTTGAATAAGCTGGTTTCCATCTAGGTCGCAGCTGCACTGACCAAGTACTGCCATTAGCCACTCATATTGAATACGGCTTCGAAAATAAGCTGAAAGCAGGCGCTGTATTTGTGAACCTTACAGCAGCTTATAACATAATCTGGAGCACATACATGATTTCCAAACTTCTAAGAGTGGTTCCACGTGCCAAGATAGCTATTCCTATAAACAAGATGCTCAGTAATCCGTCATTCCAAATGTTCATCAACGATACTGCGAGCAAGGCCAATCAACTCAATAACGGTTTGCCTCAAGGGTCTGTACAGTCCCCACTGTTATTCAACCTGTACATCCATGATATGCCAGATAAATGCACGTATACAGATGACCTAGCTATTACCACACAGAACCACAACATGGCCTTCACCGAGGATACGCTCACCAAGGATCTTGAACACTTGGAAAAACACTTCCAAAAATGTAGACTAACACCCCGCCTAAAAAAAAAAACAGAATCCGCGTGTTTCTATTTAAATAGTCAATTGGCTTACTGATCACTGGAGGTCTAACTCAACGGTGTTATACTTCCGCAACCAAAATATCTTGGACTAACATTGGCCAGAACCTTGACATTTAAACTGAATTGCTAAAAAACTGAAAATAGAATCAAAACCAGAACAACCTGCCCCAAAAGCTCGTATCTACCTCCTGGGCCGCCTCCTTGGACACAGAGTGCACAACCACTCTTGGCCCGGTATACTCATCTGCCGAATTTAGAGCTCCCATATAGCTGAACAGTGCTCATGCCAAGTTGATAGATATCCAGCTTCACATCGCAATGCGCTTAATTACCGGAAAGATAAAATCAACGCCTATCCAGTTGCTCCCAGTGCTGAGCAATTTTAATTTCGGTGAGGTCTGACGCACCCATTTATTTGGCTTAATCAAGCTTAATCTAACTTAAAAACTAGGACTCAAAAACTAATAAAAATTAAAGGTTAGGAACTAAGGGAATGGCGGAAGAGATCAAGTTTGAGACGAGAAGTGGTCAGGTTTTAGTTGACCTTACGCAGCATGCGGCAGATTCGTTGGAACCATAAGAGGTGCGATGGGTTGGAATATAGAAGACGAGGACATCGTAAATTAGGACGGTTAGTGTTGAAGGAAATAAAATTGTAAACGGAGGCGCAATCCACAGAACCAGAGAGCAGTTCATGAATGAAGAGAATGTCAGCTACGTCTCTGCGTTTTTCGAGAGTCTGAATACCTAAATGTTGAGATATTTCAGGCGGTCACGATAGGGAGGTAAAATAAAAGTGTCATCCCAGGATAGACCTCAAAGGACAAATCGATGAAAACGACGTTGAATGTTCTCGACTTGGGATATATGAACTCACTGAAAGGGGGACCACACTTGACTGGCATATTCGAGAAGGAGCCGGACTAGGGTAAAATAAAGTGACCTAGTAACTTAGATTAGGTTAGGTATAAGTGACTGTTTTAAACACCAATCCACTTAGGCCTATTGGCCCATTCTGATGCCACGTGGATCTATGATCTTCCTACTCATGGAATCAATTTGAGCTTATGATAACGCGTAGGACACTGTTAACGTCTATATTCTTTAGATTGCTTACATCATTGCAGAAGAAAGCTCCTAGGTGAAGTTTTCTTCTTTGGGAGAGAGCTCGACATGTACAGAGTAGGTGGAGAATTGTCTCCTCTTCCTCCTCATCCATACAGCTTCTACAGAAAGACGCCAAGCCTTCTTGCAGGCTTGCCTATAAGGCAGTGCCCAGTGATGACACCTAAGATGGCACTGGGAAGTTTTCTATGCAGAAGAATCAAACTCTTAGAGCAATTCAGATCCAGCCTTGGTCAGATCTGTTTGGTTGCTAGGTATGTTGGTCCAACAGTTAACCTAACAATTCCCTGGCACGCAACAAAGGTGAACTGCTCTGCCGTCTCTGTAAGAGATGATTGACCTTCAGGGGCAGTGTTAGAATTTAATGAGACGGAGTCCAGAGACTTGATAGGGGCCTGGCTGTCCGAAAAGATGCGGATATCCTTTGCAAATATCAAGTTTTTCTTAAGCCAGGGCAGAGCTTCATTAATCGCCAAAATTTCCGCCTGGAACACGCTACAGTGATTTGGAAGACGGAAAGAGAGACTTAAATTTAGCTTATCTGACGAAACACCACCACCAACCCCGCTATCGGTTTTAGGTTCATATGTGTAAAAGTGGATTGACTTGTCCTTAATGAAAGCAAATTTCTTCCAGAAGAACCTCGAGGGGAAGCTTACATGGAAGTTTTTGTCAAACCAAAGTCCAGGTATGGTGTAATCGATGTTCTCTGTGAGAATTCCTAATGTACTAAGAATGTCAGAGTGGCCAAATAAATTATTTGCCCACTGTGTAGTGGCTTTATGGCTAGCAGCTCTAGTCGCAGCTACTTGCTTGCCGAAGATATCCAGCGCCGTCCACCAGACAACAAGCCTAGATGAGTATCGGTTTTATGATCGAAATGTATAGTCAGTGGGTTGAAGGCCCAATTTGTTCCCAATGGCTTTCCGCAAGAGAATAAAGCTACTGTAGCTTTCTTGACTCCTTCTTGAATGTTAGGCTTCCAGTTTAGTTTCCTGACAAAAATGAGACCCAGACATTTTACTGTATCGGAGACTGGTACCGTTTATTGAGGGAAGGTTTATGATTGCAATTTTATATTTCCTGTAAAAGAGAATACGACCAGTTTTATGGGGGTTTACTCCCAATCCACAGTGATCTACCCAACAGGTTAATCGGAAGGAGCTCTTTAGTGGTATTAAGATGCTTACCTCAGACGGCTATAGCAACGTCATCCGCATAGGCAATCGCCTTGCTACCACCCGCTTCCAGCTATATTAGAAGTTCAATAACCACTAAGTTCCTGAGAAGGGGAGAAAGGACACCGCCTTGCGGCGTACCTCTGCTAATACATCTTTAGCAGAAGCCCCACCCAACTCACCAAGTGAGTCGTCTACCTGCAGAGTTGACAGCGTAGTCGTGATAGCCAATATGTTGACGTTGTTACAGGCACCCTCTATATTTAGGAATGAAAACTACTTTGACTTGTCTCAATGACAGTGGAATGTGGATCAGTTCTACACTTGTCGCTTAGGGTTTGCAAAATTCTTTAGACCATCGTTTGATAAAACCAGGTGATGACTCGGATTTAAGGATTATCTCATAAATATGCGAACGGAAGTTTAACTCTCTATCGTATAATATTCCATGGTTGCGAAGGGATTGAACCTGAGTTATACGTTGGCCATGCAGAAAATAAAGTCGAGGAGTAGATTGATTGGACTTACGTGACAAAGTCATAGATTGACATTTTGAGACATTAAGCAATTTTTTAGACACCAAGTGGAAAACCAATCAAGGTCTTCTTGAAGGAGAATAGAGTTAAAATGAAAAGAAGGGGACCTAGATGGCTGTCTTGTGGGACATCAGAAGTGACTGAAAAGAGGGTTGATAAGGCTGACCAATCAACAGAATAAGAACCAAACACAGCCGCTGGCCTGCTTAAACAAATGGGGCACAATGTCATTAAGTGCCTGTGACTGTGGCGAATCTTGCCAAACCATAAACTACATTATATCTGTTTGCCCCCTACAAATGTTCCATGGTATTGCAGAAGGAGAAGAAGGCTGAACAATTCTAACATAATCTTTTAGATTAAAAAATATATAAATTTGTATTTATAATGTTAACATACTCTATGTTATTATTATTACTTCTATTGTAAAGTTACTTCCATACGCTACATAAAAATAAATAGGTCAATGGTCAATGGTCAATGGAGCTCTCATACCATCGAAACGAGTTACTGGCCTGGAATACATGACCCCATTTTGGCCTACCCATCTTAACATACTGTAGCTTAGTTTGGTGGCAATTGTCAATGGCCTCGCTACGCTGAAAGCATCGGTCCCCACTAAATCACCGAAATCAAGCAGGGTTGGGTGCGGTACCAATCCCGCGTGCTGTTGACAGTTGTAACACATGGAGTACAACAGACCAATTTCGCGCCTGAGTGCTTCCGAAAAACCAGTTGCGAACTACAACATACGAGTATATGGTGTATGGTGGCAATGCATAAATAAAACTAGCAACCTTAAATTAATGGCAAAAGTACAGAGAACTGCATGCATAGGCACGACTCCATGCCACGACTACAAAATATACTTGGCCTCTTACCCGTAGTCTATACATGCACGAATCTGTAGCGAAAACCGCTCTAAGATTGAGCCAGCTCAATGGTTGAAACCAAACCCGAAAAGCCGTGCCTCAATACTTACGAGTACTCCAATACCGACTATATGTATAATACCCCATCACGATCTTGAAACACTGCTTGCATTTTCCCAAGCAGAGAAACATGGAACAGGAACCAAATGGTAAAAGTCTCAATATCCATCTATACGGATGGATCAATATTGGAGATAGGAACCGACGTCGGGATCCTCTCCAACCAATTGAACTTACGATACTCACGTCGCCTGTCGGGTGTCTTCCGGACTGAGATATTGGCAAAAGGAGCCAATTGGCATTTTTACTGGTAGCTACACTGCTATTAAAGCCATCGCAGTAGTCGAGATTAAATTGAGGCTAGTGTAGCGCTGCCGAGAAGAGCTTAAAGCTCTTTGCGTTCAGCATAAAGTTACGCTATGCTGGATATGCCACAAATGAGGATGCAGATAAGCTAGCACGAAGAGGTTTCTCTCTAGAAAGGGAATTGGGAGATCAAAGTATCAAACTTCAAATCTGCAGAATACAAGAAATCCAATGGAAGATGGAAAACCTTCCAAGCTGCGAGACCTCAAGACAATTAGGGCAGGAACTCACCAAATCCAGGACAAGTACATAAGATTTTCTTGAAAAGCATAGCCGAACTATCTACGCTTGTTGGATTGCTCACTGGCCATAATCTTCTGAGTTCATACGCAATAAAGCTCCGCCTTACCAACTACGACCTCTGCAGAGGGTGTACGGACATTGGCTCATGGACGGTTACTCTGCACAACTTTAGGAAGCTATTACTTCCACGACCTTTCAGAATTATCTGCTGCTCCACTTTTCAGATTCGCGGATACAAGAAGATGGCTTAGACCAGCTCAGAGACAGGGACAAACGACAATCAATGCGAGACGGAAAATAAAAACCAGAACTAGGAACCACAATCAAATCGCCATCCCATTTCAATTCACCCACCCGGGCATCACAATGGGTCTACACAGATCTAAGTGTGATGAGATCAAGGTTAAATTCGCCAGCATCAGCCTGGCATGCGTTATGTCCCCACATAAATAATAGACGATGCTATGAAAGGTTGTTACTATGAACTCCTCATTGAAAACTACAAGCAATGTTCCAAGTGTGATGCTTTAATCGTTTTAGCTGATTTTAATGCCGAAACACGACACATTCGCACTTCTTGAATTGGACTTGTGCTAATTGACTTTGCTCCAGGACGGAGCTCAATATTGACAAAGGAATATGCCACTCCTTCAGTATTATAAATGTCCTACGAATCTGAGTTTTGGACTACCACCAAGTTAAAGCCAAGAAAAGTCTATAAGGATATTTCGGACATGATAACAGAGAGAAACTGTAAGGAGGCTTCTGTCGATCGCGTATCCCTCAGTCATTCGTCAAAACCCTTGCAACGTGCATTAAGTGCTGAATCAGCGGCATCAAGCCCTTAAAAATATAGCAACCGATGTGTTGGATTTCACCCGAACACAACCACAAAACTCATGAATTAGTGAAGAGTGTAGACAAACGTATGTAGCAAAATAACTCGTCTAGCAAGCGGTTCTACCTAGAAGGACGAGTGCGTCTCATTCGTTCTACGAGACAAGGAGGGGAGAAGAACAGCGGCCTCTTCGAAGGAAAAAGAAAGTGCATTAAAAATGCAGAAGCTTTCCCAAAAGGTAAAAGGAAAATGCTCAGACCGAAACAGGAATATGTTGAGATCAGCAAAGAGTCTCAGTCGGTCCTGAAGATGTAGACAACCCAAATTTTGCTGTTAAGTTAAACTAGCTATTCAACTTCAATGATTGGAGCCTAAATTTAAGTGTAAATTTAAGATGGCTAAGATAAGTGAAGATAGCAATATGTAACTGAAGAATACAAGCCTGTTGGACCGGATAGGCTACCTGCTGAGTTTTTTAAGGCAAAGCTGTACTTACCCGTGAACGGTCGTATGTAGAACCAGTTGTATGCCATCAACAAGAAAGGACACACAATTTCGGCAAATTGATCAAAACGCCACAGTAGACAGCTATAACTTTAAGCTAGTTAGAGATTAGCGCTATAAACTCTGATAATAACGGTTCATCAACCGAATGATTACACGTGCTAATCCCTGTTTTTTTTGCCCTAAGCAGGCAGCCGAGAAATAATGCTTTGACAAAACAGCACTAACGGGACTCTGCATGTGATATATAAGACTCTTATCTTACCAGCCCGGATCTATAGTGCATAAGCTTCTACGTTAGCAGAGTTCGATGGAGATGTATTGCGCCTTTTTGGCGCAAGATTTTGTTGACAGATGGAGGTGGAACCGACACGTCAATTAATCAAAAAAGTGTGAATGAACCACCAGAAATAACCCGGGCATATAGAACGCATGTATTTTATCTTTCCGAATCGAAGAGTCTTCATTTCTACATGGAGGGACAAGAGGAACAAATGGAGACCTTTCCTAAGATGGCGTGCACAAATACTAGATGGGGTGAAAAGTGACCTCTTTGTGACACTTATTCCAGCGATTTTCCAACTTCTTGATCCCGTCCGAAAAGTAATTTTCCGGAAGGTCTGCAAAATACTCCTCCGTGGCGTCGATGATTTCCTCGCGTGAGCTAAATTTTTTATTGATGATCCATCTTTTGAGGTTTGGAAAGAGATAATAGTCCGAGGGATCCAAATCCAGTTACCAATCGACGCCAAAAGTCCGCCCGATTGCGCATCAGCAAGTCCAAACACTCTTTCGAAGTGCTCTCGCGTTCGTGTTTTTGGTCAGGAGTGAGCATGCGTGGCACCCAGCGGTGGGATAACTCTTTCATATGCAGAATATTGCCCAAAATATGGCATGTGCGCTCAGTACTAATCTTTGTGGTATCTGCTAGCTGGCGCACCCTCACTTTCCGGTCAGCCAACACCGTTTCATGTATTTTTTTGACATTGTCCTCTGTAACCGCATCGGAGGGCCTGCCGCTGTGGACTTGATCGTTAGTGGAGTTGCGGCCACCACGAAACTCTCGAAACCAATATTTGACGGTGTAATCTGACGGAGCATTAGCCCCATAATATTTATCAAACTTTTCTTTTGTTTCCTTTGCCGTTTTGCCTCTCAAAAAACAATGTTTTATGAGAGAACGGAAATCGTTTTTGTCCACACTCAACATGATGCCAAACACGTCAAGAACAATCAGCTGTCAAAACAAAACTAAAGACAGTATCGCGCTGAAATTTGGCATGTCTGCCTAAATATGAACGGACTTCAAGGCACCATATCATTTTTTGCAATAGCAGCGCATTCTGGCGGTCAAGGAGGTCACTTTTCACTACATCTAGTAGAAGGAATCCTTATTCATCTTGGGGTACGCAATAGGAGGCAGTCAGCTAAAAAGTATGCCAACTTGAGCGGTTTGTTGGTTGTCGAAACGTATACCTATACTATAGACATACGATACTATAAGTTAACCATCAAATCAAGCAAGCCAAAGATCACAATTTCTCTGACATGGATAGCTTCACCTGGGTCACGAAATGAAGGCCTTAGGTTACTAAAGCCAACTGTTTTACCAACCGTCCAACAGCACATATTATGAAAGGCATATTACAACTGACGGTATTCGTGAAATACGAGTATCTGTGCCAAATAGAGGAATACGGTCGTGATAAACTCTTTCACCGCTGGTCAATCAAAATCACCCATCTCAATGACACTTGTCAAGGCGAAAGTTGCAGTAAATACTTTCGCCTCACCAACTAATAGTACAAACAACCAATCTCAACTCAACCGAGACCTGATGAAATCAATTAAAGTGTCATCTCTCGGAAGGCATCTGTGAGATCTTCTTCGTCAGTTCACCCCACTCTTGTCCCACAGAAGCGCTACATCAACTGGTTTGAGTCTTCCAATCACACATCATCAGTGACCGAAAAGTGAATTTCACTTTTCATCCGGATATCGAGAGAACCACTTCTCATACGAATATCCGCTGTTGAATCGAAAATCTCCAATTAGATGCACGAAAACATTCCTCAGTTCATCTGTCAGTTGTTAACATCACCCTCCTAATAAGACCGAGTTTTTTTCTGTTGAACCTGGTGGCTTCTGCTGGGGTTTTTTCCGCATCAATTGTTGTTTTTTAGAACATGACCCACAAAAACCATTAAACAACATCCACAAACAGGTATTGAAACTCATTGTTGATTTTAAATTATAATTACGGAGTACGAGCAGTAACTCACTAATGCAAGGCGAAACAACTGAACCGTTGAGGTGGCCGCTTTCGGCACAGTAGTAGCGGAGCGACTTCCATTATCCATCAGCCCCCAAAACCCACTCTCCAATTCACAGGCCAATTTAGGAGCACCACTCACACATAAAAAAGCAAAAATGAAAAAAAAAAAAAAAAAAAAAAAAACTTTCTTTTTATTTCCCCAGAAAATAACAACACAATCGACAACAACAACAACAACAACTCCGAACAATGGCAACAGTAAGGAGTACGAGTACGAGTAAAAAGAAAATAATTTTTAAACGAACATGCAACACCTACCTCCAGAGTTTGGAAATCATGGTTACGCCAATGTGCGCTATTTGAGTCTGATTTGGCGGTGAATTGCCGCTACTCCAACACCAAAGGAAATGCACAATCAGTTCGAGCATACGAAGTTGGCAAGTTTCCGAAAATTACGGTCTCCAAGAAATGAGTTCCCGGTAAGGCTTCACCACCACAATATAATTTATAACTACGGCACTAGAGTACTCGTAATTGTGCTCGTAGTCGTACTGGTACTAGCTACACTGTGACACTATGATGACGCTAAACCACGATCCACTACACTAGGTATATTTGGAGTGAGCGTACTAATAGCGCGCGAGATCTGTTCGCGTACCAAAGTGAAACTGGGCCATAGCGCAGCCAAACGGATGAAACAGTGTTTCCTACTCTTTCCATTTTGCTTTGCAACTACTTCCGATGATGGTTAGCGACTTAAAGTTTGAGATTCCAGGTTTACTTTCTATCTTGACGTCGAAGACACGTTGCATTCCACACAAACTTACAAGTAAAACACGCGCATTTTGTTCATTTTTACTTTCATGCTGTCTGCGATCGTTGCGTTGCGTTGCTACTTCGATCGCGATCGTGATCGTAGTGATCAAAGTGACCGTAGCGATCGTAGTGATTGTAACCATCGTTTGGATCGTACATCGATCAACAATGCTGCTCGTGTAAATATTTATCGAAGAGGAAAATTTTAATTGAAGGTGTGGAGTAGAGACTTACGAGTATTTGGATAAAAATGGAATAGGAAAAGGAAATCACATAACTGTCGATGTCAATGGAGTTCATGTTGGCTGGGCGATGTGAAATCTAAATACGAGTACACAACCGGTCCGAACACACAACGTACGAGTACAAAGACCAATGACGCTGAACGTGGGTTTTTTTTTTTATGTACGAATGCCTAGCCGTGGTTAAATTGGTAGAAATTCGCAGCCAACTGTTAACCCCCGGGGTGCATTTGTATCTGGTATTAAAGATGAACTCTGATATGTGCTAGATTGCGACAGAGATCAATTAAGGTGAGGCTTTAGAGAAAATGAGATTATGGTTAAAGAAAACACCGAGAGAATTCCAGATAAAGGTCTGTAGTGGGAAGTGGGATTAGAGGAAGACAAGGTCTTTGGGACGTAGTGTTTGACTTTTGTGCGAACTGAATATATCTCTTATTGATAAGTCGAATAGAGTAAATTTCATTAGACCCATGTACAACAAATTTAAAAGAGATATCGACGATCTAGGCCGATTTAGAGCTTGTGGAACGTATTCGGTCGAATTTGTGGATGATGTTTATTTATGTACTGATTGTTTTCAATTCACCGCCACAAGTGCCACTTTGACGTTTGAGTTCTGATAATTTATTCCCAGTTACGGAAAGCCATAACATAGATGGAAAACTCTACTAATACTCCTCACAAATGCATTGTAAGTGAATTACCAACACTTGCCCAAGGATGTAAACTGCTACAATTTGCTAGAACGACAGCAATTTAGACGTAAAGTTCAATACGTACAGTTGGGTGCAAGAACGACCAAGTTTGTTTATTTCATCTTCAATTTGTTCCCAATAAAACTAACTTCAGTTTAATGTAGCTGCAGATGTACTGATATTGGGACATAAGTATATTCTACGATACCCTGATTATTTGCGAAGTGCAGTTACTTTTGCGATGACCCAGTTTGGCATCACTATTTTCTTTGGGTGCAACTGCATTCGCGGTCAAACCTTTTTAAAAGTTTTTTTTAATTTAATATTGGGTTGTGCCATATGAAAAGTCCGATTTTCGCACAGTCCGAAATAAGATGTTCTCGGGTGAACATCTGTGCCAGAGTCTTAAATTTTCTTTTTTTTTTATAACATAAAGTGATACGTGTGGTTGACGTGTGAGAATTTTAGGGTTCGTTACAAGTATCGTTATTTTTTTTTTTTTTGGAATTATTTACCACGCCGTTGGAAGTTCAAATTCGAACCTTCTTCCTTTACGAATTTAAAATGGGACATAAGTAATGCGTCATTGGCAGTGAAAAACATTAATGACGCGTTTGAGGATGTAGCGGTAAACGAACGCACTACACGACGTTGGTTTAGAAAGTTCCATTCGGGAGATTTCAGCCTCGAAAATGAACCGCGTGGCTTCCCACGTTAGTTGACGACGATGTTTTAAGAGCAACGGTGGATGCGGACCTGGGAGTATCTCCAATGACAATAAGTCGACACCTTTCTCTCAAAGGAAAGGTAAAGAAACTCGATAAGTGGGTACTCCATGAAATGAACGAATCCCAAAAACTACAGCGCCTGGATATCTGTGCATCGCGTACATTAAGGAACCAAACTGAACGGTTTTTCCACCGGATAGTCACCTGTAATGAAAAGTGGATACTGTATGATAATTGTAAAAGATCTGGGCAGTGGTTGGATGCAGATGAAAAACCTAAACACACCCCCAAGCTCGATCTTCACCCAAAAAAGGTTATGGTGACAATTTGGTGGACATCGAAAGGACCAATCCACTTTTCATTTCTTCAAACAGGAGAAACGATAAATGCTATCAAATGTTGTGAGGAAATCGGCATATCGTATTGCATGCCAAATTGACTGAAAAGTAACCTGCGTTGGTCAATGGGCACGGTCCGATCCTTTTGCATGACAATGCTAGACCTCTCAAGTAACGGTGCAAAAACTGTTACAGTTGGGATTTTAAATTCTTCCGCATCCACTGTACTCTCCTCATAAGTATTTCTCCAACGGCTTCTAATCCTTTCTGCGATCTGGATTCATTTTGCCGGCAGAAAGTCTTCCGGAACCGAGCAGAGGTCATGAAAGCCTTTGAAGATTTCATTGCCTCAAAAAGTCAGCACTTCTACGAAAAAGGAATATTTGACATTGTTTCACGTTGGAAGACCAAGTAACTGTCCGACTAAGATGAACATGCTTTGGTTTGAGGTTTATGGATTCTGGAAGGTCCGCTTCCATATCTGAAGCATCGAAAGAACTTTAGGCAGCTACTGGGAAGCAAGTTAGCCAATGGGCAGTTTGATCGGACGCTACATAATCACGATGTGATATCCATGGACAAGAAAATAAAGCTAGCGCTCTCCAAGAAAAATGTCAAAGCAAGACTAATCTTTGCTATGCAAGCTGGTTGAAAGGCGCATCATGTTAAACTAAGAGTTAAACAGGGATGTGGCACAATTATGTTGTGGGGTTGCATGAGTGCTTCCGGTGTTGGAAAATTACACCTAATACAGGGCATAATCTACATGTATTTGAACATTTTGAAGTCGCATCTCACGGCATCAATAAGAAATATGCCCTATTCTCTGTGTGAAGCTGTTTTTCAACATGAACATATGCACACCAAGTACAATAAGTACAGGATTATCTTCAAATGCAGCCATTTGATGTCTTTGACTGGCCAGCCTAAAGCAAGTCTATCAGAATTTACGGTCTGAAGTTGTTGAGATAAAGTGGGACGACATTTACCTTTTGCAAAAATTTTTTGATCGACACGTTCTGCTACGACCTAGGACAGTTAAAAGTAGTTCTCCTCCTTTGTTTAACAGAGGTATTTAAGGATTGATTCGCAAACGTGATCTTGCCTATATTTGCTGAAAACATTATAAGCTCCATGTGCTCTACGACATCTATCGCTCTATTTGCAAATTGGTTGTCCTACGCATCCAAACTGCGAAGCGAGAATTTTATGAAAATTATTTAAGATCTTTGGCAAAAGTTGCGCTGCCGAAAGCAGCGAATAGCATTGAAGGAAATTTCAACTTCGCTCGTTTAACAGATGAAGAAGTTGTTGCAGCCCTAATGTCTGTGAAAGCAAATGCAACAGGCTTAGATGAAATTAATCCAAAATTTCTAGAACTTCTTCTCCTCTTTCTTCTAAAATATACAGGGTGACTTACTCAAACTATAACTTTTTAAAATGCTATAATTTTTTTAATTTTTGATAAATTTAATTGTGCCAAAGCAAAAAATGTTGGAAAATACAGCAATTTTCAAATTGTATCAGCAGTTTTCAATATGTCCACCTTTGGCGCGAATAATGGCCTTGAGACGGCCGAAGAAAGCATCGCACGCTGCACGCAAGTGGCTCTGCGGTATTTTGGCCCATTCCTGGCGAAGTGCTTGTTTGAGGTGGTCCAAACCTTTTTATTTTTTAGTGACAACCATCGCCTTCAAAATACTCCAGACAGAGAAATCCAACGGATTTGCATCCGGAGAATTTGCAATCCATTGTGTCGAAGAAATGAAGTGTGGAACATTGTTTTTTAACCAATCTTGGTTCACGCGCGCTTTGTGAGACGGTGCCGAGTCTTGTTTAAATGTCCGCCATCTCCGACCGAAATGATTGTTTGCCCAAGGCTTCAATACTGCCTCTAAGACAGTTTCACGGTATACGGTCGCATTAATTTTGACGCCACGGTCCGAAAATACGAGCGGAGAGCGACCATCAGCGGTTATGGAGGCCCAAACAATTACCATCGGTGCTACCTGCTTTCTGTTGGCCGTCCAAAGGTGTAAATTTTCGAAGGACCTCTCTGGCAAGTAAACTCGGTCATTTTGTTTGTTGACATATTGCTCGATAACAAATGGCGACTCATCGGAAAAAACCAAATTCGGCAACTCACCACTTTCGTGCAAGCGTAGCAACTCCTTCGCTCTTTCGACTCTAATTTTTTTCTGTTGCAGTGTAAGATCGTGTACTTTTTGGAACTTCAATGGCTTGAGCCCAAGCTCATTTTCCAGTATGTGTTGCATCCGTTCCAACGATATGTTGAGCTCACGAGCCATTTTTCTTCCTCTTCGACGCGGATTTCGCTCAATTCGAGCCTTTCTTTCCGAACCATTTCTGCCGATGTTGCTGTTTTTTTATGGCGTTTTGCAATGCTGCTATGGTTCGAGATACAAATGAATTATTCACGTTGAGGATAAAATTTTTTCAACACAACTAAGACGCAAATCGTTTAAAAGGCTTGTAAATAGTAAAATTATCTGTCATGTGTCAAAATTTGAGCTCACTGTCATGAACGGTTTGGAAATTATAGCAGTCTGAGGTTGGTTGCAGTTCGAGTCATTCAGGGTGTATGTACTCGTATAACGCATATTTTTAATTCTATTCTAACCACCTGCGAATACCCAACTTTGTGCAAAAAGGCAAAAATACTACCGATACCCAAGTCGAATAATAATCGAATCAGCCCCGAATATAGACCGATTGCTATACTGCTGTTTTTATCGAAAGTTTTTGAGAAGATAAGTCACTCCCAGTCTGGCTTTCGTGCGAAAAGGAGTTGCAAAACCACACTTTTACTGGTCATGGATGATATTCGCAAAGCCATGGACGCAAACTGTCGTACATTTTTAACATTATTGGATTTCTCAAAAGCTTTCGACACGGTGAATCACACTATTCTTTGCCATAAGCTGCTGTATAGTTTCGAATTCTCTGCTCTTACAGTCAAACTCATGCACTCCTACCTTATAAATCGCGAACAATGTGTGGCAGTAGGAAATAAAATGTCTTCCTCTCTTGGATCAGCCGCTGGGGTACCACAGGGTTTCATCCTCAGGCCGTTATTGTTCTCGCTTTATGTAAATGAACTCCCTCAGCTAGTAAAACATTGCTGTGCCCATATATTTGCAGACGATGTCCAACTTTATCTTTGCTGTCCGCTAGACAAAACTAGTTATGCGATAGAAAATATAAACGAAGACATGGAAATTATCCAGCGGAGGGCACTAAAGCACAACATGTCCCTTAATCCAGCGAAATCGAAAGTTCTATTCAATCTTCTATTGAATACTTTCCTACGGCAAGAAACTTGGGGACAGTATTCAATGATACACTATCTTGGACGGATCATGCAACCGTCACAACCGGAAAAGTTTATAATGGTCTCCGTTTGTTATGGAATCATGCAGACTCGACAGCCCGAGTATTTATACAGCAGACTAAATGTTGCCACCTCACTAAGGACAGTTACTCTGATTCAGCCCAGTCCACGCCACTCGCTTATGGAACTCATTATCTACAACACTCAAAACCAATCTTTTTAAACACTTGGCCAGTGGTACACAATAAACTCTAAATAAAATCAAATTTTGGTTTGTAAAGGGTTCTCTAAAGTAAAAGGTTATGCGATTTATGCTGTAAAAACGTCCAGCTCCAAAATTAATTTGACGACCTCTGCAAAGGAATCACGGATATGCACCTGGAACGAACACGCGATTTTTATGAAGACCTCTTGCCTCTGTCCAATTGGTTAAGGTCCCCATAAAATATAGGGTTGACGTCCTTACACTCCAGAAAATGCGAGGATGAGACAGGGATGCTCCGCAAAAGCAGATTTAGACATTTGTGACATCTACCGAGAAGTCTCTTAGGACTCTCGATTAGCAAGAGATTATCAAGCCTTCTGTAAAAGGTAACAGCAGCAGATGAACGGCCAGCCGCACTTCAAATACAGGTGAAGTTCTCAAATATTAATCGTGCATAACCCAAATGGTGACAAGAATGATAGGGCCAAAGAACAATTCTAAGCATGATATAAAAATAGCTCTTAGCAACTTAAATACCAGAGCGGGCAAGGAAGGTGTATCTAGTCCGGTTCCCGGAAAATGCAGGTTCTATGATAAAATACGAGTATGTAGCAACGAAATAAGGCCGATCTATTTAACCGCAGCGTGTGTCATGGTACAAGGGTAGTCCCATAAGTACCCGACTTGACGTATAGATGGCGGTTGATGTTTTTAAAAAAATGACAATTGTAGAAAGTAGCAACCTTATAAAGCTTAAAACTAAAGTTTGACAACAGTGTGTTGTTTAGCATTTATTCGGCAGCCATCACTAATTTTTAAATATGGAAAAAATTGGTCATCATTAGGTGTTGCAATACTTTCATTTGAAAGGCCTCAATCTAAGCAACATCAAAACGGAACTGGATTCTTCTCTGCGGGAGTCTACTCCTTCGTTTACAATAATAAAATATTGGGTGACAGAGCTTAAGCAAGGCCGTACGACTTGCCAAGACGAACATCGCAGTAGTTGACCAAATGAGGTGAGTTCACCAGAAATGTTGAAAAAAATCCACAAAATTGTATTGGAAGACCGTCGACTGAAAGTGCATGAACTAGCAGATATGGTAGGCATTTCAAAAAGCGCTGTACATCGCATGTTGACTGAAAAATTGAACATGAGAAAGCTGTGCGCAAGATTGCGATTACTCGCAATGGAACAAAAACCATGTCTTAAGGATGTTTCAATCGAGTATTTGGCGAAGTTTCACAGCAAAAAAGCCGAGTTTTTGAGTCGATTCATAATCATGGATGAAACATGGGCCCATCACTTCACACCCGAGACAAAGGGACAGTCAAAACAATGGACTCAAAGTGGAGAATCGGCTCCAAAGAAATCAAAGAGAGTTTCATCTGGAGGAAAAGTTATGGCGTCAGTTTTTTGGGATGCGCTTGGGATAGTTTTCATTGATTATCTTCAGAACTTATTGCAGCGTTTGAAAGATGAAATCAACAAAAAAAGAACGGCCGCATTGACGAAGAAAACCGTTTTATTTCATCAAGGCAATACACCAGTTCACTTATCCGTCATCGCGATGACCAAAATCAATGAGTTTACGTTCGAATTGCTTCCTTATGCACCCTATTTGCCAGATTTAGCTCCCTCAACCTTGCTAACAGTAAAGAGGTGGAGTCTGCGGTTGACGGCTATTTTAAGGAGTTCGATGATTCGCACTATAAACTGGGTATCGAAGCTATTGAACATCGCTGGGAAAAGTGTTTTGAAATAAAAGGAGACTACTTAGAGAAATAAACATAATTTTCCCCATTTGTTTTGTGTTTTCTTTGTTAGGTCGGGTACTTCTGGGGCTGCCCTCGTATCCAAATCTAGCTTCGAGATAACCAGTGTATCCATTGGCCAAAGAAACACGTCGCAGATTAATAACGTTGTGACTGACAGAAGGCTTACTTCTATTATGCTAGATGTCTGTATGATCCAATACTCGGACTACCACACTATTGCGACCAAAATCCGCACACGTCGTCTATGGAGCAGGTATGTTAAAACACCCAGTGAAAGCTCGATGTTGAAAAGCTGCAGCGGATAGGCAGACACTTCGCTAGTCTGACGATATAGGTGCACACCTAAATCACATCTTCCGCTGTAGAAAACCGATTTGTAACACCAAAAGTGTCGAGTCATGTATACAGAGCAACACTGCAGGCTATGGCAATGTCAGTTGTTAAGGAGCGATACTATGAAAGAAGACGTGAAAAATATGAATATAAAAAGCTTGGGTGATAGAAATACGATCTGAAAATTTTCAAAATGTCGTAATAGACTTGTGATGACCGAGACTGGTACTCTACGAAAATACCAGTTGCTAATCATAGAATTGCCATATCACTACCTGACCTTACGACACACGAATAGCGATAGCGCAGCTGAAAAACAACGAAGGCGAAGCGCTGCTACGTTGCTTCCATCAGCTGCTTCGAAAACTACGATCGGAGGAAAATATACCCGATAACTGCAACCTAAGCACTATTCGCATAATCCATAAGATGTGTGATCTTTGATCTGCGCCATGTTTACATCGCATATGAGATTCGAATGAGTGTACTGTGTAAAAACCTAAGACCCATCGCCAGCGAGCTGATTTCCTGGCTCAGATTCTGGCAGAAACCATGCCTGAGCAAAGGGAAAATCGATTGCATACTATCGCTACAACAGGAGTTCTGGTATCAGTGTATCAAGTGGCATTTCCGAAAGACCAAAGTCAGAATGCAGTTAGTAAGGTCATCAAAACTCCAGTTCGTTTTATACAAACGAGCAGTTCTTCTTAAACGAAAAATGGCTTTGAGAGTGCAGCAAGGGGAGGGAAATTCATCAGTGTATCTGATCTATGAGTGCTAAGGAAACCTCATGCAACCGCGACCGACCGTTCGTGATCATATTTTAGTGAAAGCCTGTTTCATCAGATAACCAACACATAAAATAAAGTTGGTCTTTCTAAAACTTTGTAGTATCCTCGCTCCTTCACACTGTCAAAAACCGCGAGTGCCTTTGAGGTCTTCGACACGACATCTTTACATCAAAGAATTTTGTTATTCGGGATGACACCGAAATACTAAGCGGATTGTGATGCCGTCATCCACTAAATGAGCCGGACCAGCAAACCTTTTCCTTTCTTGCGCTTTAGAGCAGACAGCTACATCATCTACATATCACTGAAAGCATTAAGCAGTGAGTCAACCAACATACACCGGCACCCTGGGGCCAATCCTTGTTGAGCTCCGCCATCACATATTGGCCGCAGTTTTATCCACGAAACTAGTAATTTGTCTATGTCTCGTTGTCTGGGCGAAGTATTGAAGGCGTGTTGTCAACAGCTGCGTTATCGAAAGCACCCTGAATGTCGATGAAAATGACCAGCGCTTACTTCTTTTCGAGTGCGCTTTCAATTCTAGACTTTGAAGAGTAGGCTCTTCGGGTCCTCCGAAAAACAGTCATGCTTTTCATAAAGAAGAACCAACAGCAACTGATCGGTACCTTTTTGTAGCGACTTGCAGCTATCATGGTATGCAGCAGCGCTTCAGCCATCACCATAACCGATGACAGATTTATTGCATATCACCTACAGCGGGTTGTGTTACTTAGCTCACTTGCGGATTTAGTGCAAGGAATTGGTTATAATCTAGTTTTGACCATGTTGCTTGGAACTATTTGAGATTTGTGCATGAGACGGAGAGTCTCTTATGACTTAGTTTAGGTATCGTTCGATTTGTCGAGTGTGATGGGAGGTGAGGCCACAGATCAGGTTATGAACAGCTTATTCTACTTTATACCTCATTCTGAGCTTAAGCGTACTTAGTATTCACCAACTTGACGATTACCTCCTTTTAACTTCTTCAGTTGGTTTTCCTCAGATTCCTCCTCTTCAACGAGGTGAAGGCCCAATATCCGATTCTGAATTCGATGTACTTACTAACAATCTGACATAGAAGCCTCAACAGAACTATCCAACTGGCAACCTTCTTGTTGTACTTGTCGAATAGCGTTAAGTTTAATACTTGCTACCTTACTTTCGTAACAAATGTTGGCGGAACCGATGCTGTTTTGTATGAATTCCAGGAGATGATTGTCATTCACGTTGCATTTGCTGCTGTTCGAAAAAGAATTCTCAGCACTAGCTACGCAGCACATGGCAAGTTCCATCTTTCTGGAATCGCAGTAATCACTGAATTCGGGTACTGCCTTTGGTGGTGGCTGAAGTAGTCATAGGGAAAATAAGCTGACGTAACGACGAATTTGTATCTTATATCTACAGCAACTAGATCTTGATTGCAAAATAGCCCAAGTTTAGATTGTGAGAGTGAATTTGTCAGTCAAACTTAGGCACAAGAATTACATAACACACATCAGTTGACCTAAAAAAGATGTCTCGCATAGAACTAAATTGGATAAGAGTCGAAGAAAACACAAAAATATCGACTCCAGTCTTAATAAAGATTCGCTAACGAATATTGTCATTGTATCTACAACAATTTTCCAATCACGTGAAGTTTATCGGCAGCCAACCTCTTTAAGAATGCGAATATCCACATAAGGGTATGGCAATGCCTTGCCTAACAAACACTGACACAAATTCTTTTGGAAAGGTTCCAAATATCATGGCTAACAATTCCATATAAGGTCCAGAGAACGAAATGAAACCACAATTTACATCGATGCTAGAAGAGTCTTCCACAACATATTTGACAGCCTTATTGGATCAGTTCATAAAAATCTGTGGATGAGCTGTTGGTCTATAAAAGGAAGGTAGTAAAACCAGAAAGTGGGAGCAATGGGTTCTTTGCTTACCCTTATTTGTGATGTACTAAAATTAATTTACTTCAAAGAAGTATTCCCACATGATGTTTTCAGTGACTGAAGGATACATTTTTGGCGCGATATAAAGAGACATAAAGAGCTAAACACAATATGTTTCAAGTATGCCTCAAGTAGTTGTAAAGCGTAGTCCCACTTTCACCATTCCTTCTAATGCGGGAGTCCTTTCTTCTAAGTAGAGCTTAAGAATGGGACAGATTTCAATGATTCTTGCGTGGCTTTGTGTCTTGAACAGTTCATGTGTTTGTTCCTCAATCTACACTCGTGACGAATGGAGGGCCTTTTTGGAACATTATATACTTGTACCAACCTCACCCGTTTCGCAAAGCATTGAAGGTTATCCTATTCTTTGACATGTTCGGAACTAAGGTCATCCGAAAAATTGTCTACATATCTAGTCAGATTGTTGAAATAGAGATAGTGACGGAGGAGTTTCAAGCGAAACAACCGCTGCGTTCAAGCTCACACAGTGGTCTACTGGCACCATCCGCTAAGCGATCTGGAGAGCCCAGGCTGGGTAAAGTAAAATACTATATATTCCGCTGTCAGATTAAACCATCCAACGTTGAGGATGACCGACATCAACTTCGTCTGCTCCACCAATAAGAAGTGTGGATAGCGATATCTAAACTAAAGACCTGGAGCAGACAGGCTGCCTGCCGAATTTATAAAGCATTAGAGATTAAGCTGGTAAGGAGCATATACCAGGAGCATATATATATATTAACGTACCTAGCTATTAAGAAGTCAGTCTCCTTAACATCGCGTGCAAGGATACATTTTATCTACTGTACTTTGCAACCTCATGAACAATCCGATAGGTCTTTGTCAGTTTTAGGTGTAGTAAGCCCACCATTTCACAGCAGATCTTGAAATAAACCCAAGAAATTCAAATTGGTATGTACCATCTGCATATTGATTTTGAAGCCGTATATGACGACTTTCATAGAGAAGAGCTTTATAGACCCATGACAAGTTTTAGCAGTCCTTCCAAACTCGTATGTATGTTTAAGATGACAAAGTGCAATGGCCATTGCTCCATTAAAGTTTATAATGACACCATCGAGGCATTTGCTATAAAAAAAAGAAGACTTCGATACGGTGACGTCCTGTCAACATCATATAAAGCAATTTCACATAATTTGCTAGCCAATACCGAAAGCACAATATTTAAAGCGGCTGTAGAACTGGTAGCATAATATTTTACTATGTACGAATACACATACGCTAAAGAAATTGACATAAGCTGTCACATATAGACAAGTAAAATCTTTAAGTTTTGTCTTACAAAGAAGAACAAGACAGCTTTCCGCCTCGATTCATCTTCTCTAACTGACCATCGACTTTCGATTTCTCATTTAAAATAAGGACAACCTCGTCTATGGATTCCGAAACGAAGTGTCTGTGAGTATTAAGGCACGCAACGCTATTGATGATTCACTAAAAAAAACTATATTTCTTATATGAAATGCATTGCATATTGCAATGAAAAGTGGCGTACCTCAAGGTTGCGTTTTAGGGTCCATACTTTTACTTGAAATCAGAAGTGAAAATGTTCATGCTGCTCTTTATACTTCATGCTAAAACAGACATGTAGCTTTGAAATGTGTGAGATGCCATGATGGGCGTCGCAGATATGGTCGTTTCATTAACATTTGTACGAATTAACGAATCAGTAGGAGGTAGATCCAGATCAGCAAACAATATAGGCGGGCTTTCTTGTAAGATACTCGTATTTGAAGCAAACCCTTGAGTGGCTGTTCTGTTTCTCAAGTCTGCTGATAAAATATATATTGGCGACTTAGCATTTCTAGTGAATAGAAAATTGCTATCTACTATTAGCATTCAAATGGAGAGCAATAAAGGACTCAGGAGACCTTTATAAGGAAGCCAAAATCAGAATTGCCTATGGCATCTATGTTGAAGTCAACACAGAGGACATGGGCGAATTGCACTGGCGGTTATGTATGTCAAGAGAAGATTTTGTATGAAATGAGCAACGAACTTCTTTCCCATAACCATATTGTAGCATAAACAAAAGAGGTTACGGCATGCTCATACTCCTATGCTTGTAAATCTATAACTATAACCATGCGGGTCACAAAGATGCTTACCGGTTCACCTTTCCAGGCGAACAAATAAGGAGTAACTCATCCATCAGCGATGATGACGTTAGACTCGTTTTCTTATTCAAATACTGAGAAAAGGGTATTTCCAGAAATCCAATTGCAAAGTTTGTCACCCAGAAAAAAGTGGCAAGCATGTTCACAGCACCGTTGTCTGCGTCTACACTTTCTTGCCTCCGCAACTTTTGCACACATAAAATCTCATCCTGTGATATATCCTTCTGAACAATTCCTTCATCTGCGGAAACATTTTCGGACTACTAGAATTTAAAGACCGGGTTTCATTGGCCCATTACAGACTTATAGATTCACTGTAAACTCCTTTGACTAGTTCTTCCAGGTTCTTGATCACTGAATTCAGTATCCTTACTTACAGTCATAACCAGGAAAATGTGGCGACACTGCAGCAGCAAAAATAAGTAAGAGAGCCTTACAGATGCACAAACCATCGTTGCGCTTTTTTGAAGGTTTCACAACCGAGCATAGCTTGTTAAGACACCACGCATAGAAAATGAGGTTGATGTGACTGGTGCATAGGGTGTTGTTATGAAGATGTATATAAGGATACTTCACACTTCTTCTCTCACTGTGAATTACTCCGTCATATTAGAAGTAAAATCTTTGGAAGCTATTTCTTCCAGGAGTTAGAGGAACTATGTGGAATATCTGTAACCTCTTCGGACCAGCTCCCGCCAAACTTCCGGGGATTGGGCTCCCGGGTTACTGGGAAGTAACGAGTTGGACAGAAAGAGGACCCTAAATAGTCCCACCTGAACTAAATTTTACTACACTGAGCTAGTCGCGGAGCGGCAGGTATCTATGTATATTTCATACTGAGGTAGAAAGGATATACTGCAGAATTTTGCACTTTACTCATGCAAGGGAGCGATGGACTTTAGGTTGCGTCTACAACGCAAAGACATACACTAGGTCTATACCACCATTGCGAAACCAATTCAACTTAAATGGCCTGTATTGGAAGGACGAATTGATAGGGAGATGCTAGAAAAAATGCAACGAGCTGCCCGCATATGCATTACTACCACGTTGAAAGCCTCTTCAAATGCGGTTCTCCAAACAATACCTACATTTGTTCGCCGTGCAGATTGCAATAAACTCTGCCCTCAGGCTAAGATGTACTCATCAATAGAGAGCCAAATATATGGCATGCCAGCTTACTCAGGGTGCATCGTGACCTGCCTCAATCGACCAGCCTTCAATTATTTGAAAATGTCTTCAACGTTGACTTTGACAATTTGACAGAGAGTCTCTGAGTAAGTTAATTCTCAGAGAAGGAATTTTCTCTGAGGATGTTTGCATACGCAAATCCTTTAGTAGACCAATATACATACAGGACAACAAATATTGCGATAAAGGTAGACTGCCATACCTAATTCCAAAGTTCATAAATTCCAGAGTGGTTAGGGTACATTTCGTTGGTTGCATGACAGTCGGACTCGGAGACCTAGGAAAAGGTAGTACACGCTAAGCAACTGACACACTTTCGAAGCGGTCTTTAAGTCCAGTCATAGTTGACGCACACTCGATCCTAAACGCATAAGCTGATCAGCTCAGAAGAGTTTAAATGGATCTCCTCTCTATGAAGATCACCGATCTTGACATGAAGAAATATCTTTGATTCCTGGATCGCTCTCTCAGTCGCATCATATCGGACTTTTTTTTATAGGCGTACGGGCCCGCCAATTGCGGTGGGCACTGCGACTTGTCGGCTACCTTACTCCTGGTTCGGATTCTCGGGAAGTGAGGTTTCAAGCAGGTTCTCTAGGGTAATTTTGCCTTGCGGTTTCTCTGCGACAACATGCGGAGTAAGTCTTTCAGCGGGGACAGATTACCCTTTTCGCTCATATCGATGTCAGAAATGGCAGGACCAGTTCAATTGACGATAAGATCCACTATATTGACTGGAAGCGCTGTTCCCCTCCAGAAGTTGGTTCATTTGTAAGTTTCATTGTTGGATCTACTCTGATTCCCATGAGTAATCGGGAAAAGAAAATTCGCTGTCAGCAGTACCCGCTGATCTAAACAGGCGAGTTAACTAGTAGGGTTGTATTATGGTGTCGCAGGCCAGCTAGAAGCCTAACTCGCAAGCAAAATTGATGTACCATTAAGGCTACTAGTTCACTCTCCCGTGTACAGATACACTAACGGCTGTGAACCCTACTAGTTTAACCCGCCAGTGTAAACCTTAGATGGAGAAAGGGTGAAATTGAAATCGAAGAAAAATAATTGAGTGGTGTCAAATCGCATTATCGCGGCGGCCAAGTGATGAACGCTCGCCGTGAGATGACCCAATCGCCAAATTTCTCCTTCACTACTACGAGCGTTGTGTCGCTTGTATGGCATGTAGCGCCGTCTTGTTGAAACCACAGCTCGAATATATCGATGTTGCCGAGCTCTGACCATAGAAAGTTGGTGGACATCGTTCTATACCTGAGACCATTGACGGTAACGGTAACGGTAACGGTAACGATGTCTCCTTCCGATGATGCCGCCATGCCATAAACCGCACCAAAGAGTCAATCTTTGTGGATGCATTGATGCTTGGGCGGACACTTGTCGATTGTGCTCGCTGTAATAAACGCCAATTTTGCTTGTTGACATAACCGCTGACCCAAAAATGGGCCTCGTTCGAGAAGATGATTTTTTGGCTAAAATCCTCATCACCGTCCAACATTTCCAGCGCCAAATTACCGAACTCACGGCGTTGTCTATGGTCGTCCGGCTTCAATTCTTGCGCCAGCACAATCTTATATGGATGTAGGCTCAAATCCAACAGAGGAAATAACGCCAGAAAATTTTCTATACAAATCTGGGCTTTTTCCTAGGAAGAAAAGCTAGAATTTTCTAGTTATTTTTCCGAAATTTCAGGTCTTTTTTCCAAAAAACGTCAGAGAGAACATGTGTGGAAAAAATGCCAGAAACGATATTTCTGACGGTGACGTGAAATAAGACCCAACGAAATAAAGCCAAAAATGAAAAATTTGGCCTTATTTTGTGTTAAATCTGGAAATAACACCAAATTTCCGTTTCGGATTTATTTCGCTTTGCAAAAAGAACTTTCGGGGTTGTTTAGATGCTCCGTGACTTCGTCGCTCCGCTAAGGGTACCCCAACAACTGTCAGGTAGGCGCCTATGTATTACAGTTGCTGATATCAATGCAAATTCATGTGAAGAAAAAAAAAACATTTGGTCTTATTTCGTTGGGCCTTATTCCACGTCACCATTTCTGACATATTTTTCTTTCCTGATAATGGAAAAACACCCGAAAATATCTGCCTGCCCTAATTCCCGTAATTTCTGGCATATTTTCCAAACAAAATTCTGCTATTTTTTTCCAAATTTGAAATCAAAAACATTTTCTGACATTTTTTCAAAAAAAAAAAAAATCTGGCGTAATTTCCTCCGGCGTAATTTCCGGGAGCCCTGATTTCTGGGTCTTTTTCGATACTGGCCGCTACGGTGACTATTTTTTCTTCATTTCGCACCAATCTTTGTCTGGTTGGTGTCTCAAACTTTTCCACGGTGCGACGAATTGCCTGCACACTGAAGACATGATAACGACCGATCTCACGGCGAAGCTCACGTTGCGTATTTTCAACTGAGCTGGAATTTCGATATTTTTGAATAATTTCCACACGTTCGGCAAGCGTAAAATGATGCGTGATGAAATGGCAAACTTTACTGAATATTTTTGCAGTTGGATGTCATTGGAAACTTTGACAGCTGCTGAAATGTGACAATTGGAAAAACTATCATTGCTATCTGGTCACCCATACTCACAGGCGTAAACCTTACACCACGTCTCCACGAGACACAAATATGTCAGACTAAATTTCAGACATTTCGTCGGATATTTTTTCTTTTCACTTAGGTGGCCAAATTACTACATGACATTTCATTCTGTGAGTGTAAATTAGCTGAGCAGGTGTGAACTACGTTCTGCGACATACGCCACTCAGTCATCTTTGTTTATTTTTTTTTTTTCACATTCTGACGTCAAACTGAGAAGTGCTGTCTAAAAAATTTCAGGGTTGATGTCTACAGAGATGTCTTGAATAAAAACCAGACATTTATTTCATGAAAATTTTCTTAACACCAGCGATGTCTCGTGGAGACGGGGTGTTAGGTAAGAGAAAGGGTAAAATTTAAATCGGAGGTCGCCTGATATCCGAATTTGATGACTAAGCAATGCATCGCTATGCTGTTCCACCTTGGATTAGGGATTTTTGCTAAGAAATTCACTATTCAAATTGTCGCCCGACGGAGTAGTTCCGAGAGTGTGAAAAAAAAGAAAGAAAAACTTAATCAGAACTACTCCGACGAGGGAGGCCTGGAACACAGCTATCATTACCCAGTGTTCACCAAGTGGAGATCGTTTTCCAACTTTACCCTATGAGCCGACACCTGGAATACCGAACGTGTAAGTGCTCTTAACGGTTACCACTCTAATCTAACCTAACGCAAGGGGAAGAGGAAGTTAACATACTCGTAAGCCTCCTAAACCAAAATACTCGTATCAATTTCGAACCATCTGAAGATTTCAACTGATTAGATACGGATACACAATAATGGGATGAAAATTTTATGAAGATCGATCTTACATAGTTAAATCATTTCAAGCCGACAAAGGCGAGCGAACCTCGGTTCTTAGAATCAGCCTCAAATAAATGTCTTCTTCCTGGTTAGCTTCAATGTGGAACATTCTTATGGTCTACCATATTTTGTGCTCTGACGGTACATCTCTTTAAATCCAGTGTTCATTGGTTTTGCTGAAAGTAAACCAGCTTTCATATGTAGAAGTTATGATCTTGCAGAGGTTGGTTCATAGTATGAGTATCTCACATGTGAGTATTAAAATTCTTGATTCTAAAGTAAAGGGATACAAGTCGATGTACTATAGAGTTGAAGAATTCGGTAGTTTAAGTGTGTCAGGTCAACGTGGTCATTATGTTTCATTAATGGACAATTAAAGGGCGTATCCATTGCGTATTGCATACAACAAGTGCAACGTTCTAATACACAATTATCTTATCCACTGCGGATCAGCACAAATGTAAACTAAATCTTATCCCTATCTACATATCTTACCTGATCAGAAACAAGAGTATGGCTACGCCCAAAATGATGCCAACTATCAGTAGGGTCCATTCCAGTGGACTACTGATGCATCTGTCATCTTCAGCTGCGGCCGACATGGTCTGCTTCATTGTCGTCGCATTCAACATCATCGCCTCGGGGGTCATTTCACTTTTCAATTTCACTATTTTATTTTTATTTTTTTTTTTTTAATTTTTTTCTGTTCACGCGTCGGTCGTAACGATAAGTAGTCTCGTATTTTTTTTTTTTTAGTGTTTCAGCCCCAAGATACACACAATGGATCACATAAACAAGTGCATCGAATTGAAATTAGAAAACCACGCTGATAACGAAGTCGAAAGTTTATCACACATGTACAAGTATGCGTTCGAGTACTCGTATCTCTATTTCAATTTCAACACCACGATCAAGAGAATCGACCAAAATTCGAAAGAGAAATTTAATTTGCGCCCGTGCGACTGCGACGTCGTCGTTGCCGTCGTAAGTGATCAAATTGTCAGCGACAGTAGTCAGTCAAATTGAAGTTCGGTTAGTTTGTGGCGATTTACAATATTTTTCCTTCAATTCGATTTCGAATTTCGAACTCGAAATTCAAGTTGGATCTTTGCTTCGTGCCGGATTTGCTGCTCTATTCGATTATCACCTGCGATCAGGTTCAACGCTGAACTCAAACTGAATGCGGCTCAAGGTAGTGCAGATTGAGCGGCAACAACGTTCGCGCCTTCATTGTGGTTTTTGGTTTTCGATGCGCGCGGTAGGACGGTGATAGTAAACCTGGCTTTGGTGGGGGCAATGGCAATTTAATAGGTACTCTGGCCTGGCCTGGCCTGGCCTGGTCTGGCCTGGTCTGGTCTGGTCTGTGTGCTCAGGTCTTCATTTCTCGTCCTCAATGCTGTTGATCTCTCGAGTTCGCTCGAGATTGTTCGTTTAGCTGTCGTTGTTGATTGGGTCTTAATTTGTTTTTACATCAAAAGATACATAACATAAGTATGTAGATACGGTCTCATGTGTGTTTTAGGTTGTATTTGTAGAGGGAGCAATCGCCATAGTCATTGTCATAGCAAAGCCATACTCGTTGCCATCGTCGACAGCGATGAGATCGCTTTTGGCGTGTGGAGATACTGCCTGGAATGCATGAATGGATTTAACTAATTTTCTGTTTTTTTTTTTATGTTTTTTGTTTACTTGTGGAGTTGTTGAGTTGTTGAGTCACAGAAAAACAACAACTTCCACTGCTCATCGATGAATATATGGACAGTAGGCGTTGGTGTTATGTAGATGGATGCTTCTCTGTATGGAGGTGGTATCTGATCGGTCATTAGCAATTACTCGTAGATGCGCTCATCGATTAGGCTCACTAAACCGTGAAATATTTGGCGGGCCTATCGAAATATTCAAATACGGCATCTAAAAATATGTTGAATGCTTAGATACTCGTACATAACATAATGTGTAGTATTATGACATGAATTCTGTTCGGGAATACGAGTTTCAACGGGTCTAATTGAGAGAGTTGTGATTTGATACCTGAAAGCGGTTTTAGTGGTGGCTCTACATCTATCGATTGGAATGCATTTGTTGCTGATATGATTTGGTGGTTGTTGTTATATTCGGATACGATTGAGCAATATTTGACAAACTGAGATTCTATTTTTAAGAGCAATTCATACAAGTGCACTTTGAATTATTCGCAGATAATCTATCAGATACTTGTTATCTACTGTGGAAGTTGCACTGTTCGCAACATTATAATTGAACAATAAGTTAACGAAAGCTGTTAACGTAGATCTTAGACAATTCACAGCCGAATGCAAACGTTAAAAATAAAGAAAGTGAAAGCTTATTTAGCTAAGCAGGTATAACTGCTCTTAATTGATACGAGTATTTGCATATATGACTGGGAAGATTGGAAAGAAAATCAACATCAAATAAATTTAATTTAAGTTGCGCCGAACATCTGAAATTTGGGAAAAAGTCCCAATTGCTACTACACCACCTAAACCGTTTCACAAACCGCTCTATTTTGGATCACATCCTTAGTTAGGCCAAGGATTTGATTGTCTTTTTGCATGCGGGAGATCCAATTATATTTTTCTTTCAGCTTTTTCTTCCAACTTCTAGAACTGTAACTTTAACCTCAGTTGCTTTTTGAATCGGATTTTCCAACAACTTTCATTGCATATTGCAAAATTTGCTAATTTCCTGAGTCTGCAACTTTGCAATTATCGCTTTGTTTTAAATTGTTTTCCCTTAAGTCGAGAAAACGATATCGGCCAAGTGGCCGCCGCCAGAATTGATGACCATTCGGGCCCGATTTGTGGCATTTTACATCACTCTTGCCAGAACTTCCGGCGATAGATCCTCGCATTCTTGAGGATTTTAAGAGTCTGAGGCATGTTGGCATAGACTCGTGACTTCAAAATACCCCACAAAAAGAAGTCTAGAACTGTTAAATCAGGCGATCTTGTCGGCCAGTAAAAATCACCAAAACGAGAGATTGAGCAACCCGGAAATGCAGCCCTCAGAATTTCGGTTGTGGCTCGTGCAGTATGCGCAGTTGCTCCATCCGGTTGGAACCACATGTTCTCCAGTGAGAATGCATCCAATTGAGGAAGGAGAAATTCGTTGAGCATGGCTTTGTAGCGCTCGCGTTCCATAATAGTCGTTTGGACCGCAGAGTTTTCGAAAAAAATAAGCCTCAATGACCCCTCCAGCACACCATGCAGTAACTTTGAGCGGGTGTAATGGCTCTACGTGGGTTGTACGTGGATTTTCGATGCCTCAGACGCGATAATTTTGCTTATTCGCATATTCACAAAGATGGCAATGGGCCTCGCCGCTCATGATGATTTTCGATGAAGAGTTGTCTCCCTCGTGGTCGAGATTCTTCAGGATGGCTTGACCGTAGGTTGTACGCGCTTGGCGGTGAAAAGCTAATAACGGATGCACTATCTGGACTTTGCAAGAGAACATCTTACGGTCTTTCACCAATATTCTCTGTAAAGACCGCCGATTGATGTCCAATTGCGTGGCACGTCGTCTGGTCTATACTCCGGGGTCCTCTGCGATATCTTCAACCACAGCTGCGATATTCTCAGCAGAATGGCTCCTCCGGGGCCAACCAGATCTAGCAGCAACTCATGTTGTTCCATACTCTTCTATGCGAGTCGTAGTGTTTGCGCAATTGGTGTCGAACGACCGGGAAATCTGAGCCGAAATTCACGCTGCGCTAACACCATCGGTAACAATTATTCGGCCTTTTTTAAAAATATAGCGATTCATGTCCTGTTGACGTGTGTTTTGTATCTGTTTACTTCACAAATGTCAAAGTAGAATTGACATTTGCTACCATTTGCAAGAATTATAGCATCGTCCGGTGATGACTTTTGCGCAACTTAGTAAAGACTTCGCTGGATACTTGTACATACGTCTTATTAGACCACGTTTTGTCACATCGCAGTCTAACTCTGTGATTCGTATCTTAAAGTCGAACGTATGACTGTCGACTATAACCAGCTTTTACAATTATTTCCTGTTACAAAATATTGCGGAGGTATTGCGCCATTTAAGCCACTACACTTCGGCATGGTAACTTCTTCTAAATAGATGTAAGAAGTAGGGTTGCGGGTTCAGAAAAACCCGTGTGACCGTCGCTCGAAAGCGTTGGCATTACTTCAAGGTAGAGCCATCGTAAACATCAGAGAAGCCAGGGGCTGTGACTAGGAAGCTCGTCTCTCCAATAGAAGATCATAAAGCACTCGTAGTCTACAACAGGTGGGTTCCATGTCGAGCCTCCCATTCTGACTATTCAGTTTTGGTCTGGTGGCGCCTTCGGTCCTGTATCGATAAACGAGTCCGGAGGTGCCAGTGCGATCAAGCGCACCCCGCTATAACCACCTCCACCACCTATAGTCAGATATCCGATTGCACGTGACTAGTGTCTGAGTGTCCTATAACTTGGATTGGTCCAGCAGCGCAACAATCAAGTTCGTAAGAAGGGCTTGGGCATGCGACTGCTTGAGTAAACCCTTGCTAAAATGGTAAGGGCATGCCTGCCCAGTAGTATTATACTGGCCTACGCCGTCATAGAGCTCACAACCCTACACGAATGAGATTAAAATATGTGACGAACCAACTAATGACCTCGGATAAAAATAAATTTGCACGTGGAATGTGCCGCATGCAGCCGAACAATTGGCACTGGCCATTGACTGCTATCACGCAGATATCACTGCTATCCAGGAAGTGCGATGGGATGGGCCGGACATAAGGAGGATGAAAAACTGTGATATATACATACTATCATGATTGCTATGGCTTTGCCATATGCGGCAGACTTAGACAAGAGATCTTGAGCTTCCGACACGTGAGCGAGCGTGTTATGATAATCCGCATCAAGGCTAAATTCGCTAACTTAACAGCGGTCTTCAGATCATGAAACGCTAAATCAAATTGATTAAATTGCGATAGACCAAAGTCATTCATCCAGTATTCTCAACGTTCGAGCATTCCGGGCAGCCAAAATTGACTCGGATCTCCAACTTGTTGCAGCCAAGCGCCACAAAAAGGAACTACTGTGATTGCAATAGCAATAGACCGCCAAAATCTTCGCCGATTGCGTATTCCGAAATCGATCAACCACTCATATGCTGCCAGCATCAAGTACCGAAAACCAGAATAGCAATAACTAAGCTAAAATCCAACAAATCAGTTGGACCTTATGGCTTACCGACCGAACTATTTCAAGCTGCTGGAAATGACTTTGTGGAGAGCATGCACCAACTCATTTTCCAGATCTGGTCAGAAGAGTGTATGCCTGATGTATGGAATCAAATCATCATCAAACTCGTCCGTTTGTCCAGAATGACAATAGAGAACCCCCGCTTATCCGTCAAGGTAACGAGCTATCATCTGACTTCTTTAACATCATACTTCATAGAATAGTGCGGAACTCACAAGCGAACACTAGAGGCACAATCTTCTATAAGTCTGTACAACTTCTAGCGTACGACGACGATCTCGACTTAATTGAGAGAACATAGCGGGCAGTCACCGGTGCATTTCCCAGTATTAAAACGGAAGCTGTTACAATGAGTTCAGCCGTAAGTGAGGGCTATATGCTATTAACAGGAATGGAAACACAACATCGACGAATTGGACAGAACATCACAGTTGAGAGTATAATTTCGAGATAATTAGGGACTTTGTCTGCCTTGGCTCTGCTATAAATTCTGCTAATAACACCTCAGCAGAAATGAAACGAAGAATCGCTCTGGCCAGTGGGTGTTTCTTTGGGCTAAGAAGACAATTGAGTAGTAAGGCCCTATCACACAAAACTGAGGAGACCTTGATCATGCCAGACCTACTTTACGGCGCTGAAGCATGGGCTCTATCGAAAGCTGTTGAAGATATCCCAGTCATTTCGAGAGAAAAATGCTTCAAAAATTATTGGGTCCCGTTTGTGTTGACAGGCTTTGAAGGAGATGACTCAACGACGAACTATCTGACAGTGACATCGACCTAGTCATAAATTTGTGCATTAATCCAGAGTCGTCGAATCTAACCCGGGAAGACAATGTAGTAGAGGAAGACCCCACTTTAAATGGGTGCATGACTTGGAGTGCGCAACCAAAGGCAGTTAGCTAAAGACCGGTCTATAGGCCCCACCTACGTAAGTAAGTAAGTAAGACAAGTTACGCCTACGGGTATCCCAAACACCAGAACGGCGAAACTATATTGTGAAAAGATTTAACGTTAGGCAGCCGTGGCTCAAGTGGTGGTGTGTTGTCTTCCCAATCGGACGGTTCGGTGTTCATAACCAGCCGTGGCCGAAAGACTTTTTTTTCAGGCAACTAAAATCTCATGCGCTGAATGGTTGCCTCAATACAACATCAAGTCAATTTACACTAATAATTTAACCTCTCCATTAAATGTTGGATGCCACCCATGAAGCGAAATAACCACTGAGCCCAAACATCTTTCTCTCTCTCTCTATCCTATTTTCCAAAAAACTTAACACTTAAGTGTTAATTTCTTTTAACAAAAAAAAAAAAAAAAAAAAAAGCGCAACAAACCGTCAAAGTTTTGCCGAGCAAATAGAGAGAAACAAAAAACAAGAGCATGTCAAGGTAACAAGGCCCAAGCAGAAGCCTTTAGAGATAAACTTGCAAACATATGGAAAAACCACTTCTGCAGAATGTTAAACTGCGAGGATTATCCAAATTCCGCTGTCAGGGAGAATGAACCATTCAATCTGGACAGTGAAAGTCAAGAGGTTCGTTCGCCCGAGCAAAATGAAGTGAGGATAGTAATATCCAACCCTCTTACCAGCGTCAATTATAGGGTCATCAATCTTATAAGAATATTATGAAATCTTATCTACCGTCTTGCAAGAACGCGTTTAAGCCAGTAATTAATGGTTTGGTTGGCTCCTATCAGTACGGTTTTAGATCTGGTAAGTCCACAATTGACCAGATATTCACACTACGACGGAATGTCGATCATCCTGAGCATTAAAAACAATGGACGTTTCGACTTCTGGATGTCTTCAACAAGGATGTTTCTCTGATATTCTCTGCTAGAGCTTCACGTTAGAGCTGCCCAAAACATCCTTTTCTTATGACTCTTCGGGTTTTGAATTTATCTGAAAGTTTACCTCTATGGGGCGTTCCGTCGTAAACTTCCATAGTATCAGCTATCTGAAGTAATATTTTTAAGATATAATCCTAGTGCACAAAGCAAGCAAATTAAATCGACACTGTCGTACTCGTGCTCAATCCAGTCCAATTATTGTCTTTTTTTTCATAATTTGAACATTTATTTAAGAAAAACATGTACAATAGTATTATTCAAAGTATTGTCCATCTGAAGCTATGACTTTTTCCCATCTTTCTGGCAATTTGTGGATCCCATCCCAAAAGAACTGCGCCGGCTTGGCAGCCAAGAATGAATCAAGCCAATTTTTGATATTCTGCTCTGATGTGAACCGTATTTCAGTGAGGGCGTTCTGCATCGACCGGAACAAATGGTAGTCAGAAGGGGCAAGGTCTGAGCTATAAGGCGGGTGGGGTAAGACTTCCCATCCACTGTTTTCCAAATACTTCTTAACCGGAATAGCAACGTGGGGCCGAGCGTTGTCATGATGGAAAATTATTGCCTCGTGTCTGGTCTCATATTCCGGGCGTTTTCCGGCCACTGATCTCTTCAAACCAAATAATTGTCTTCGGTAGCGTTGTCCATTGATGGTTTCACCCGGTTTTAGCAGCTCATAATACAGCACACCCATCTGATCCCACCAAATACAAAGCATTACCTTCGCGCCATGAATATGCGGCTTTGCCGTTGATTTGGCTGGTTGGCTGGTTGGCCGGGTTTCACATATGATTTTTTGCGCTTGGGGTTGTCGTAATGGATCCATTTTTCATCACCAGTAACAATCCGATGCAAAAATGACTTCCTTTTGTGGCGTTCCAGCAGCATTTCGGACATGCAAAACCGCCTTTCGACGTCTCTCGGCTTGAGTTCATGTGGAACCCAATCTCCTTGCTTTTGAATATATTCGGCTGCTTTTAAACGTTTTGAAATGGCTGCTTGAGTGACACGGAAAGATTCTGCGAGCTCTTCTTGTGTTTGGCAACAATCTTCATAGAGTCATGCTTCCAGTTCTTCATCTTCAATCTTTTTTGGCTGCCCAGGACGTTCATCGTCTTCCAAGCCAAAATCACACCTTTTTAATCGTGCAAACCACTTTTGTCACATTCGCTCAGCTAGAGCATGTCCACCATAAACTTCCACCAAAATACGATGACTTCCGGCAGCAGTTTTCTTCATGAAGAAGAACTCCCCTCAAAACCACTTTTTCAACAACAAAGTTCGACATATTTGAGTGAAAAAAAATGATTGTTGTTTATGCTTCAAATGAATGACATATACTGAAATGACGTACAATGATAGTAGCTTTCCAACGCATGTTCCAATGCAATAATAACAATGGAATAATACAAGTTACGCCATCTCTTAGCAAACCGCACGAATTAAGTTATTTACCCAATATGAACCGGAAGTTGTTAATGTGGTCGATTTAGGAAAAAGAAGGAAGAATTAAAACAGAAACTTGTTTGGTATCTAGAGTATCCTCAAGTTGGCCTTAAATATACTCTCCATAGTTTGAGACTGATTTTTGCTATAATAGTGGCAGACAGCACATAATATCTTCAATAGCTTAGCTCTGCAAAAATGCTATAAATTTTGTGTGCTTTGTTGATTTTCAACCGCGACAGTCATCTCATCTTCGCTGGGAATAAAGGCAATCGTTTCTTCTTTGATTTGGCTACATATCATTGAGGAATACGCAGTTCCATCTAAAGCTCTATCTGGATATTTTTTTTTTAAAACTGTGAACACCTATCTTTTCGTATAAAATTTTGCTGACACATAGAATCTTTACACCTAGATACACACATATCATCTTAATTCGGAAACTGAGGTCATGGTGCTTTCACTACTTAGGTGTCTTCAAAAGGCCACATCATCTTTCTCTCTTGCCCTTTCCTTCCACTACTTTCATGAGATGTTACCCAGATTATCGGCGTTCAGAGTTGTTCTAAGATCGATCGATTTGCATGAAGGTATACTCGCTGTCCACGTCTGTTTCAGATGTCCATTCGACAGCTTTTAGAACAGCGACTTGTAACAAAATATCAATTGGTGTTCAGGTGAAGACTTGTAGGGTAAGTCGTAGGACGATCCCTACGAGTAGCCGATACAAGAAGACTCATTGCCTCCACGGGGTCTTTTTTTAAAAAATTCTAACTCCAAGGTGGAACAGCAAGTGCCGAGGGATACGTAGCTAAGAAGGTGCACTGCCAAAACCGGAAACAATGGCACAGAGGCCAAACGAACCCGATCCGACGACTCTCCCCGACGTCGAAAGTAAAGAGAGTCCGAAGAAAAAATGCCGTGCCAGACTAGGTGTAATCCCGGAAGACATAAATCTTAACCATCTTAGTGTTGAACAAATGTTTCAAATGGGGAGAGTTATCGGTGTTTAGATTAAGCTTCGATACGAAGAAGTGAAGCCGCCTTTTGACACTTCTACAATCAGGGCTGGCTAGGTCATGTTTGTTTGCTCCAATGAAACTATTGTAAATTGGCTGAGGAGTAACTTCTCAAAAATCAAGGAGAAATGTGGTCTGAAAGTCATGTTGGTGAAGGAGGATTCATTTCTGAAACCACGCATCATAAGGGGGTCCTTTCCGCAAAGTATCGGTCTAGTTAGCGAGAAAATTCTCACGTCTTTGGATGAGAAAGTGGAAGAGAAAGATCTCGTCCACATGGTCTTTGCTGTAAATGATAGTGCGATAAAACGACTTGACGACCTAAAAGTTCATGTCGCGTATCGTTTCGGTAAACTGAGGCTCATTATAAGAGCTCCGAGCAAACAGCAGCTACCTCCACCACAGCCAACCCCATTAATACAGCTGCAGCTGAGGGTGGTAGAGCATGTGAGCTACCCTCAATTAATCGATTAACAAGAACCAGCTACTGTGAATGGACCCTAAAATAGAGTTCCTGTATCGAGGAGTCAAGCAGGAGAAAACGCTTCTCGTCCTGCGAGACTGAAGCCAAAAGGCCACTCCCTTGGCCATGATGACTACATTTAAGGTTTTTCAGGGAAACCTGTACCGTGCTAAAGGTGCCTCGTACACATTCAACCAACGATGCGTAAGGGAAAACATCGCCTTAGGACTAATTCAAGAACATTCGGCTATTGAGGGCAAGATATTTAGCCTCAACAATAGCGAGCGAATATTACAATTTGCCCGAGGAGATTTTAGACCGAGGGCTGCCTTACTGATAAGTTTCACAATTAAATATCTTCTCATACCAGGATTTAACACCAGAGATCTAGTGGCAGCGATCACCGAACTACCTCAGGAGAATGGATTGAAAGAGTTCGTATGCGCCTCAGCCTATTTTCCCGGGGATATTCGAGTAGATGCGATTCCTTCTGTTCTTGTACAGGAGTTGATCGAAATGCGCTACTGTCGCCCACGCCTAGAACAACATCAGAAAGGTAGCAACAGCAACAGAAGGGGTGAGTTACTTTCAAATTATATTTTCAGCTGAGTCACTGCCCTCGTCTCTACAGTCCACCATTAGGCACGCGAATGAGGCAGCAGATCAACTAAACGAAGCCATTATCTCATCGTTTAAATGCAGTTGCAAATTGAGGTGCAACCCTCAACTTGAACAATTGCGTAAAACGGTTTACAAATCCAAACACACCGGAAGTTGGAACCTATACAAGTCCACTTTTACCAACTTCAATAAAGAATTGAGAAGGTTCAGGAGAGCTGCACGGAGAAAGAATTGCGAGAATCTGGAAAACAGACAGAAATCTCGCGCCTTCAAAAAGTTCTCCCCAAGGACTCTTCAAATAGCTTAGGTCTAGAAAAAAGAGATGGTACTTTCACAGCTAGTCGAGAGAAAACTCTAGAGTTCATTTCACAGATTCGTCCCTTTTGAACAACACACAGTATGTTAATCCTGAAGCCACAACCTTTCCTAACAGCAACAGAATTAACAGCGTATCTCTAAACATGTTCAGTATAGACAAAGTTGAATGGGTCATAAACTCATTTAAATCATGTAACCAGGAGCAGGCGGAACCTTCGCAGCACTGATTCAAAGACGTCTGGCCCGGATTCTTCTTACTCTAACTGACCTATTTAGGTGTAGCTTCAACTGGGGATGCATCCCACAAGTCTGGAGGGAGATAAACCTAGTGAAGTACCTAAATCCTACCGTTTTCTGAAAACCATGGAAAGACTAATCGACTTACATATCAGAGACCTTCACAACAGCAATTCACCTCTGCACCCTCACCAATACGCCTATAAGAAAGAAAGACCCATAGAAGGCGCTTAACTAAATTTGGTAACACATATTGAAGAGGTCTACCGGCGAAAGGAGATTTGACTATGTGCCTTCCTGCATCTTGAAGGTGCTTTCAATAATACCGGATATGAATCCATTTCGGAAACCATGTCCAAAAAGTATTGACCATCCCAAAGAGTATTGGTCTTCAGACCAAAATCATTGTCTCACCTGGCAAATGTTGTCCACAAAGAGATGTTCTCTCACCGGTCTTGTGGTGTTCACTGGTCGTTGATGACCTGCTACTAGAACTTACTAATCTGGGCTATCAAACAATAGGATATGTCGATGACTTGGTCATAATAGTGAAGGGCAAATACCCTAAAGACGTTTGCTATAAGATGCAGATGGCTCTAAAGATAGTCAATGAAAAAATCTCTCAATTAACTCCAGTGAAACCCTGCTTGTTCCTTTCACTCGTGAAAGAAATCTGAATCTTGACCAGATTTCACTTAACGGTATATTAATTGCGTACTCTAATAAAGTAAAAAATATCTTGGAATGGCTTTCGATAAAAAACTAAATCGGAATTTACATATTAATAATAAAATTACCAAGTCGATTAACGCCAAGTGGGTTTGCCGTCGTATGCTTGTTAAGGCCAAAGCTCACCCAGTGTAGTATGGTGGAGCACAGCAAAAGGGAAATCTGCCATAAAAAAGCGGCATCGGTTAAAAAAGGCTTGCATGCCTCGGCATCACCGGCAGAATGCACGCACGCTCGACATCAGCTATAGAAGCCTTCATTACTTTTTATTTTCTCTCTGAAACCCCCGAGCTTGCCATGATCAGCGCGGTAAAGGACCACCTATCCAAGAGACTGTGCTTCGGCAGAAGGTTCAATACAGTGATCCCAAATCGAGAAACATGGAACTACAAAAACTCCACCTCAAACCTTAAAGGTATCACGTGGTATACGGATGGATACCAGGGTGGGTGCTGGTATATTTGGACCAAGCACCGGAATATCGTAACCAATGGGAAAGGTCTGAGCGTAATTCAAGCGGGACTACATGCAATCCAGGTGTGCGCAAATCTCATTCTCGATAAGGGAATGAATGGTTCATGTGCTAACGGACAGTCAAGCAACCATTAAAGCATTAGGCTCTAATCTTATTGACTCCAAATCAGTCTTACGTTGCTTCAATACACTACCAGATATCTCCCATAAGAACGAAGTAAACATTTGGTGTTGCCTGGCTAGAAATGGTTCGGTTGATTCTTTCATCGGCCCTAAGCTGTTCTGTAATATCCTGAATTCAGCAAGCAACTCAACAATAAAGAGTTGAGAGAAAATAATGTATTGTAATCCCCAATGGGAAAACATCACAGGGCTTCGCCATCAAGAGCCATCAAACCCTTCCACAATAAATCTAAAGAATCTCTACAATTTAAAATGGACGATATCAGAAGACCAGACACTGTCACCTAGGATATCATCTACACAAAATGGGTTTTATTCAGGATGCGAATGTCATCTTTGCATGGAAGACGACGAAACTACGGAACACATCTTATGTAAATGCATGGCTCTGAGTGACTTAAGGAGACGATACTTCTCTAAAGAAATTTTAATCCCTGGGGAAATTCTTAAAATCTCTACCAGAAAAATTCTCAACTTGATCAAAAGTGTTGAGCCTCTCTTGGCTTCCAAATAATAATTTTGTGGTACAAAATATCTTTTAGGTCACATTGGTCCCACTATTGGCGGATCAGATCCCTTAAAAAAAAATAAAAAAATATATATACATGGTCTTCCAATAGGAACTTCCGAACTTTGACAGTTGATAGCGGCCATATTGTTGAAGCTACATCTGTCAAATTGGCTGTCATTTATTCAGTCTGTTTTGGCAAATCACTATGGATGGACATAGCGTTCAACAGCACATGCAAATGATAAAATGGGTGTTCTGTTCGGGCAACGTTCCGAGTGCTTCGCCAATTTTACATTCGCCATAATCGTCCTACCGAGATCACTATTCACAATTAGAGTCCTCTGGTTCAGTAAACGATAAACCAACACCCATCCGTCGAAGAAACGCAAGATCTGCTGAAAACATCGCCGATGTCCGTGACAGTGTGCAGGAGAATCCGAGGGAGTCGATTTCGTGTCGCTCACTAGAACTCGCTCTTTCGCAGACCACAACTTGGCGAATTTTGCGTCGTGACTTAGGCCTGTACCAGTACAAAATTCAACTGACCCAGGAGCTGAAGGTAAACGACCATAGACAACGACGTGTGTTCGTTGAATGGGCTCTGGAGCAGTTGGAAACTGACACTAATTTTCATCGAAAAATCATCTTCAGCGATGAGGCCTATTTCTGGACACATGAGATCCCAGAGCGTCCAATGCATCCCGAAAAAGTCACTGTTTAATCTAGATTCTTGGCTGGAGAGGTCATCGGTCCATATTTCTTGGAGAACGACGTTGGCCAAGCCATCACCACCAACGGCGAACGCTATAGGTCGATGATTACTAACTTTTTTTGGCCTGGGTTGGATGGTATGGACACATGTGGTTTCAACAGGATGGCACTACGTGCCACACAGCTCACGCCACATTGGAAAATCTGCACGAGCGATTCGAGGGCATGGTCATCTCACGTGGAGGTGATGTGAACTGGCCAGCGAGATCGTGCGATTTGACTCCGTTAAACTTTTTCCTGTGGGGTTTTCTGAAACCGCAGATCTATGCGAATAAGCCACAAACCACAGCGGCCCTCAAAGCCAACATAACCCATACCATCGGTCAAATTCAGCTTGATTTATGCGCCAGAGTCATGGAATATTGGACATTTATTTAAATTTAAAGATAGGAAGCGCTTAATGGAAGACCCTTTATATATATCAATCACGTTTCACACTTGCCGACCATGTGCTATCCAACCGACTTTATAGCAGACCTTGTGCTCAAACATGGTTCTCTTCATGAAAATGTATTTAATGTACAATAAATTGATAGCGGAGCAATCCAGCGTGGACCAAAACTTTGTCTTTCTACTCACTGTCACGTTCATCTTGCCATCCCGCCTAATTTTTCTTGCCGAATTTGAACGGCGAGAGAAAGGCGGGCATTTTAACTTTTGCTTTTCGGTGTAGAGTCTAGATCCTTTGACTACGTAGTACCTTAGAAGAAGGTCCTAAAGCAAGGATGGCAGAAATCGCAAACGGGTGTGATGATCACCACTCTAAGTGTATGACCATATTTCTGTTCAATGGTGAACTTTTGAGGACTTTAATTTGGTTATTAGATCTGCCCTTTTCTTCGAACGCAGCCACAAGATTTATTGAAGTAGATAAAGGGTGAGCCAACAGATGGTGTGGATGTTGGCTGTCAATTACTGTCATTCAATGAATTCTTTTTGATTGATGCCGTACAATCTTTGGCAATTTTAGTCATGGAGTCGTTTACCACGCAACAACGCATTTTTTTTATTAAATCTTATTACGACATTTCGTAAAATTTGTGATTTTTTCGGTCAACACAATCGCCCTAGTGAGTCCGGAATTCATAAAATGGTGCAGGGTTTAGAAGAAACTGGCTCCATACCGGGTCAAACTCCTTATCAGCATTCTCGGCTAGCACGTAAACGCCAAAATATCACCACTGTGCGCGAAAGCGTTCAAAATCAGCGAGGCTTATTCGTCGCCGAAGTCAGCAATTGGGCCTCACTTATGGCATTTTACGGCGAATTTTAAAACTTGATCATCGTTTGCACGCCCATAAAATCCATATTACACAATAATTGATGCCTTTGGTCCATCTACAACGTCGCCGATTTGTTAACTGGATGTTGGATCGCCAAAACAATTTGTCATCGAATTTGATCTTTTCCAATGAAGCCCATTTTTTGACGGATGGGTACGTCTCTGGGGACCGGAAAATCCATGCGAGATTCGCGTAAAACCAATGCATGCCAAAAAAAGTCGCTGTATGAGGCTGGAGAGACAGTTACAGTGAATGGAGAACGTTAACGCAACATGTTCACTGGCTATTTCTTTCCAAAATTGAATGAATTGGGCCTGGACGATCTATGGTTTCAACGGGATTGTGCTACCGCCAACACAAGGCATCAATCAATCAATTTGTTTATTAGAGCATTAGTTCTGTTAGAGCAGAAGTTGATTGGTACCAAGGTCATACGATTTGACACGTTTGGGGTTATTTAAAGAGTAAGCTCTATGGTAATAACCCAGCGACAATTCAGGATCTCAAGCGTAACATCGAAATTGCTGCCATTGAACCACTTATTCTTCAAAAAGTCATCGGTAATTTTGACCCTCGGATGGTCGTTTGCAACAGAAGCCATGGTGGTCACAGGAACGATGCTGTGTTCCATACATAATTGCCATAGACCGAACTTTATTAATCAATAAAATTCTAGATTGATTTCATAACAAATGTGTATTTAATTTAATAAAAACTCCCACACTAGCTGTTGGCTTACCCTTTATATCATATTATGTTGGCGTCTTTTACTCTATTCTAGAATTTAACAGAGAGAATTGTTTAATCATTCAGGTTTTACAAGCACATCGATTTTGTTTTTTTAAAGGTCCATGAGAAATGCCTTTAAAGCCCTTCAATCATGTGTTGGATCGTGCTACTAGCCTACCAGCTGAAATCTAGTTAATGGAAATCGTTATTACGGGCGATTTCAATATACACAATTCTGGGTGGCTTCGACATTTTTGACAGACAACACTCGAAGGACGGTGTGTTGAGATCTTCGCTGTGGAAAACAACTTAACGCAGCTTGTAAATGAGCCCACGCGGATACCAGATATTGAGAGTCATACCGCCAACACCCTGGACCTGTTTTTAACTTCTCACCCTGATAAGTACACCGTCGATGTGCTCTCCCCTCTAGGACCGTCAGACCATTGTGTCTCCTCGTATGCTGACCACACAGTTAAAGAAAAAATTCCTACAAGAACCATATGGCAAAAAGAGAAAGCCAATTAGAGCGGACTTAACACCTTCCTTAGGA
This sequence comes from Volucella zonaria, assembly GCA_963966105.1. NCBI lineage: Eukaryota > Metazoa > Arthropoda > Insecta > Diptera > Syrphidae > Volucella > Volucella zonaria. Next base: position 123,364,773 of record OZ014531.1, on the reverse strand, counting down.
GCTTTAACTGGTCGTTATGTTCCCTCGATAACGTGGATGCCGCTGCTGATATGATCACAGACACCATTTTCTTTGGAATGAGAACCTTTTTCCCTTATCGGATGAAGAGTATCAAACAAAAAGAAAAGGCATGGCACGACTTGAGCTGTAAAGAGGCTGTCAGGGTAAGAAAATTGTTTCTTCGATCCTTCAAGACCAACCCAACAGTAGAAAATGGAAAAAAGTTCAAACAAGCCACTGCAACGTCTTTCTTTAGTGTGTAAAATTCCAATACGATGGAAAATTGAGGCAAAAAATACTACAATGTCCCAAAGGTAGTAAAAGTTGTTGGTCGTTCGTCGAAAACATTGGAAATTCTGCCTCATCCACCATTCTAACGCTCATTTACAATGAGCTCTCAGCTCTTTGGACAAAGCCAATCTACTTGCTGCACACTTTGCGACCAGTTCAACGCTTCCAGATTGAGCTTTGCCTGCGCCTACACTTAAATGCGTTGAATCTTCAACGGGACGAATCCACTTTCGCACTCGTGTAGTAACAAGAGTTCTTAAAGATCTTAACATTCACAAAACCGCTGCACCAGATGGTATATCTCCCCTTATTCTGAAGAGGTGTTCTTCCTCGCTGGCAAAACCACTGTGTAAGCTTTTTCACCAATCCTACTCTTTAGGACATTTCCTGAGTAGATGGAAAACAGCATTTGTCCAGCCCGTTCCTAAGAAGGGCGAATCTTCCTCTCTCTCTTCCTACAGACCCATTACGCTTACGTCCCTTCTTTCCAAGGTAATGGTAACGCTGATAAATCGTAAGCTCATGAAATATCTCGAAACACGAAAAATTCTCAATGATAGTTTTCGTAGCAACAGGTCCACTGGTGATTTGATGGCATGTCTCACCGAAAAGTGGTACATCAACTAGGCGAAAGCAAGATATTTGCACTTGATATTTCTAAAGCTTTTGCCAGAGTTTGGCATCAGCCTCGTTTGTCAAAAATGCGTGCATTTGGGATCGATGAATCTCTCTTTCAATGGATTAGAAATAACCTTTCGGAACGCTCAATTCAAGTTGTCTTGGATGGTTTCAAGTCCAATATCCACTAAATAAATGCTGGTGTGCCCCAGGGCTCCGTAATGTCTTCGACACTCTTGTTAATTTTCACCAATGATCTCTTGTCTGCTACTTATAATCCAATATATTCCTTTTCTAACGATACGAGTAGTACTCTCTGCATATCACATTCGTTCCGGGACTCACGTGCCTGCTCTTCGGCTGTAAAACAGGAATGGCAGCGTATGTTAAGCTCATTTAATCTCGATATTAACCGCAAAACCAGAACAAATCTATCAATAGAGCTTTGTAGAATTTGATGCTTCCAAAACACAACGCTGTGTGTTGTCGTCAAAGCGAAATCAAATTCCCAGCCATTATCCATGAATGGCACTTGCATCATTAAAACCGAAAAACTTTTCATTCTCGCCATGTGTGTCATTGACAACCTATGTTGGAATGACCACATATTCGATGTCGTCAAAAATGCTGCGAAATGTCTAGATGTAAGAAATACTTCGCTCCCTCTGATCTGGGCTCAATATATGGTATATGGCGCTTATCCGCCCGAAATTGAAGTACAATGCTCATATCTGGTCAAGTGCTCCTAAAAACTTTTTGCACTTGCTAGATAGAATCCAAAACCGTGCCGTAAAACTCATAGGTGACGACAATATCACACAGTCATTCAACACCCTCGAACACAGACGTAATGTCTCCTGTCTGACTTTGTTGTATCGCACTGGTGGTGAACCAGTGCTCCACCGAAATTGCCAGTAGCATTCCACCCCTTCTAACTTTTAACCGTAACACCCATCTCGCTATGAATGCTCATCAGTATACCCCCAAGCCCACTTTTGGACGTACTCTGAAATATCGTGATTCGTACCGAACGAACGAAGCCGTACAACTCACTTATGGAATGCCCTGCCGAGCTCTTTATTTCCTAGTCATTATAACTGGCAAACATTTAAAACCAACGCACATCGGTATCCCTCTTATTTCCCTTCCTAGCTTCCCCTCGCCCTCGCTATGTGCAAACATCTTAAGGGTACACAAAATCAAATGAGGTTGTTGCTGAATCTGTCTCTGACATAGCTTTTAACTTCATCTTGGGAATCATTTCGCCGACGGGTCCATGTTGTGTTTTGCCTGCGTCATGTCTGTGGATTGCTTACATATTTCCGAGTTTTCCAGTTCAAGATAAGACTTGGCATACGGGGAAATATTAGTGGTTATCTGCAGGGTCACTCTTGGTCATCTCTAAACTTCAGTTTTGGACGGCTAACGACATCTGTATCTCATCATATAGTCAAATTGCAGTTCCTTTAAATTTATCTCTCCCATTCCGCAGTTCACCATTCACCTTTTTTGGAGCAGAGTGACATTCCAGAGAATTGTAAGCCCAAACACATTCAACTCTGTGTACAATACATATTACAAGAAAAGATGTCCTTTCATATGTGTAAGCTAGAAGCCATTAAAAAAGTAAATCTTAGCGAACAAGTGAACGTCTAGAGATAAAACAAAAGCGGCCACAGTTGGGTCTGGAACGTTCAAAGGGTTTGATATACTTGAATACATAGATTGGATATTGACCCTGCAATAGGTGTCATTACTAAGCACTGTCCTTGCCTACTGCAGGCAACAAGAAACGGCGAAAACTTAAACATTTTTGTAGAAGGTGTACATATACAAAAAGGAGTAGACGATCCTTCACCTTATCTGTACATGACATGCTCTCTCCTCAGAAACTTCATCTAAGACAAATACATTTTTGATATTTCGATGTTTCATCCGCTTTAAGGAAAATGTTGACATATCATCACATATCGGTTACGGATCAAATAAACGGATTAACGGATAAACAAATTTCATCTTGTAGATTTACACATCACAAATTCCAGTAAGGCTGACAAATATACGACGCATACTCGTATACATGGTACATTTGCAAATAGTGTATGTAATTCAAAAGGCACCAGATATAACTGGAGCTACTACGCAGTGCATTTTATGTTTACATGATTATTTTCGCTGTTCTGACGACTCGTCAGTGGAACTTCCAGAGTCCGTAGAAGCATTCCTTCCATCAGCACCACACAGCAAGTAGTTATTGGGCTTGGTTGTGGACAGGTTTTTTTTGAGATTTATCGCTCCAAACTATTTGCAACAACAACACGCAAGGCAACTGAGAAACGAAGAAACGAGTTTTTTTTTTATCGGATTGACCACTAGCACTACCATAAGGGTAGCTCCAGCAAAGCAAACCAAAGCAAAGTACGAGTAATAACTCGACTTGGCCAAGACCCCTTTTTTCCCGGCACGATGGCCTGAATGCTGCCACACCAAATGCAAGATCAACTAAGTCTTGGTCAACGCATTGCTTTTGAGCTGTGCGCTGCACAACCAGCCGCAGATCTCATCATCACCATCATCACCATGGTACGAGTACGTCCATCGTCCGGCGTCAGTTGTAGAGTACGAGGATAGTGCAGTGGAGTGGTGTGGTGGAGTCGTTCTGGTTAGGTATCCTTGGCCATGACCGTTTCTCGGTCAAATGCGGTTAACGTCGCAGGCATTTTGTAATGGCTTGTGCCTCAGCCTGTTTGGTGGGTTGAAGTTTTGCTATTTTATTTTGCATATATGTATGTACGAGTACTCGTTCTTGTGCACTTATGGAGCCCGGGGTTGGAGCTTGTTTTGCTTTGACTTTGCGCAGAGCTGATTCTATTGTAAGCTGCTGTGATACACAGGTTACGGAGTATGAATGTGTGTACATTCATATCTACGGGATGTGGAGTTGAAGTTGGTAATGGTTCGCTTGTTTCTGTCATTGAATGACTCCCGGAAGAAACAAATTAGAATGGTATTTTGTTGTTGGTTATTTTATGAGCGATTTTTTCTAGTAACTCGTTCTGCTAAATTGGAGTAACGGGTTGCTTTGTATAGAGTTGATGTTGCATTTGGTTTCAAACAATTTCCATGGCATTTAGATTCAGGATATCAATTAACGTCAGAGCAGTTGTTACCATAAGAAGCAACTTTAGCTATCGCCATTCTCAATTTAAAGACTAAAAGAGGGATAAGCTCATAATGATTGGAGGCTGGCCACGATGAAAGCAGACTTCCACAGATTGTATGAGTATAAGTGATTCGGCTTTTCTAGTGGAACTTTTGGACTTTTTTGCTTTTCCTGTCGGAACAAAGAACATAGACAAACGAACAAATCCATTATACTCCTGGTGTGGTTCTTTTACCGAAATTTGGAAGATTTGCCGAGTGTCATCGTGCCGGAGTGTCGTCTTCTATTTCACAACAAGTCTCGCAGGATGTTATATCACTTATGGGTATAAGTACACTTAAATGGCTAGCAAAAGCGTAATGCCCCGTCACGACGGACAGTAAGCTATCTACTATCTTTCATACTGAGGAGCAGCAGGAGAGCCACTGCTCAGCCAGCAATCTGGAGAGTCATGCTATCTTCATCTGCCATCGAGGATGCAGGCAGAACTAACTTAGGTTCGGGTCCTAAAAAACTCTTTTCCTAGTAAGTTCATCGGAGATTCCATTTCCCGTGATCTGAGGAAATGCTCAATGAATTCTGCCTTTTGACTGCGTTTAGAGAAGTCTTGAATCCTCGAACTAGCTTCGAAGTCGTAAGAATGTTCAGTAAGATTTTAAGCGCAGCAATGCTCTCAATGCGCAGATGCAAATGCTCCCCTAATACCCAGGAAACGCTCAATGAATTCTGCCTTCTGACTGCGTTCAGAGAAGTTTTGCTTTCTCGGACTAGCTTGGAAGTCGTAAGTGGGATCAGCAAGGTCTTAAGCGCAGCCTCGCCATCGCTACAGATGTGAATGCTTCCCCCTATCACAATACACATAGTTCGTTACCACCAGCGTTTATTTCCGCTTGGAAAACAGGCGCAAGTTTTTCTAACGAGGAGTGAAATCTAACACTGTCGTCTGTTAGAAAGACACATGCGGCGCAGCTTAAGTCAGATTCTGGCCGAAAATTTGCATTTTTCCGCAAAATCGTGTGATTTTTTAATTTTTTTTTTAAGGCTAAGGTACCCCTAAAATGCTTGTGCGCGAGCAAAGGAAAGCTAGGGAGGGAATAAGAGAGATACCGATGTGTGTTGGTCTTAAATGTTTGAAGGTTATAATGGACTAGGAAAAAAGGAGATCGGCAGGGAATTCCATAAGCGAGTTGTAGGTATGGCTTTGGAAATAATCACGATGCTTAAATGTACGTCCGAAAGTGGGCTTGATGAGCATTCATAGCGAGACGGGTGTTACGATTAAAAGTTAGAAGGGGTGGAATGCTACTGGCAATTTCGGTGGAGCACTGGTTCACCACCAGTGCGATACAACAAAGTCAGACAGGAGACATTACGTCTGTGTTCGAGGGTGTTGAATGACTGTGTGATATTGTCGTCACCTATGAGTTTTACGGCACGGTTTTGGATTCTATCTAGCAAGTGCAAAAAGTTTTTAGGAGCACTTGACCAGATATGAGCATTGTACTTCAATTTCGGGCGGATAAGCGCCATATACCATATATTGAGGCCAGATCGGAGGGAGCGAAATATTTCTTACATCGCTTGAGGAAATCTAGACATTTCGCAGCATTTTTGACGACATCGAATATGTGGTCATTCCAACGTAGGTTATCAATGACACACATGGCGAGAATGGAAAGTTTTTCGGCTTTAACGATGCAAGTGCCATTCATGGATAATGGCTGGGTATTCTGATTTCGCTTTGACGACAACAGACAGCATTGTGTTTTGGAAGCATCAAATTCTACAAAGCTCTGTTGATATATTTGTTCTGGTTTTGCGGTTAATATCGAGATTAAATGAGCTTAACATACGCTGCCATTCCTGTTTTACAGCCGAAGAGCAGGCACGTGAGTCCCGGAACGAATGTGATATGCAGAGAGTACTACTCGTATCGTTAGAAAAGGAATATATTGGGTTATAAGTAGCAGACAAGAGATCATTGGTGAAAATTAAAAAGAGTGTCGGAGACATTACGGAGCCCTGGGGCACACCAGCATTTATTTAGTGGATATTGGACTTGAAACCATCCAAGACAACTTGAATTGAGCGTTCCGAAAGGTTATTTCTAATCCATTAAAAGAGAGATTAATCGATCCCAAATGCACGCATTTTTGACAAATGAGCCTGATGCCAAACTCTGGCAAAAGCTTTAGAAATATCAAGTGCAACTATCTTGCTTTCGCCTAATTGATGTACCACTTTTCGGTGAGACATGCCATCAAATCACCAGTGGACCTGTTGCTACGAAAACCATCATTGAGAATTTTTCGTGTTTCGAGATATTTCATGAGCCGACGGCTTATCAGCGTTTTCATGACCTTGGAAGGAAGAGACGTAAATGCAATTGGTCTACATATAGGAGGAGACAGAAGAAGAATCGCCTTTTTTAGGCACGTCTTGGGCAATGCAGTTTTTCCTCTGCTCGGAAAGTTTCCTAAAGAGTCCGGAAGTCAGCTCGGTACTCTTTTTCGTCTCAGTCGCCGCTGGTGGAGTGAGACTTAAAGCACATTCGATAGTATTTGTCGCTTGTAGTCTCTTTTCGTCGATCGTTTGCCTAAAGTCTTATTCTCCTCTTCAAGCGGCTATTAGACGGTAGCCTTTCAGAGTGTGCCCTTTCTGGATTCCATTCAACTTAGCACTCAGCCCAACCGCTTGTCTATTATGATGTACATAGTTAACCATTACAGGCTAATCCCTTCCAGTACTCCCTTCATTGTTGCAATCCAATCTACTAAACCTTTTGTAGAGAGAACCTCAGGAATCATCGGAGCTGAAAGATCCACCAATTCCTAAATCAGCGCCTTAATTGGCGGTGGGGTTTATTTACATAGGTTATCGGCTGGAACCCTCAGAATCCATGCCCCAGTTATTGTCGAAAAGAACACGGATCACCGCTATTGCGACCATCATGTGGAGTGTTCGGCGACCTCCATCCTACTTAACGTCTAGTCTGAACGCCTTTAACGCTTAGTTTAGAGCCTTATAATCGTTGACTCGTAAAACTTCCTGCCACTCAAGGCAGCCAAAGAAAGGATGGATTCGTATAGGATTTCGATTCTTAGACGCCTATTACAGCCGATCAGTTCAACAATGTTAAACGCGTGCGTGCGCACACTTTGCCTTCGGATACATCCACAATCTGCTTGGGTACCATAGGGCGGCGGCCAATAAACGTACTATCATGTTGAGTAGGCTTCTAACAGAGCTTACCACCAGAAAAACGCATCTGGCAGAGGCAGTTTCTAGGGACTTTCCCGAAGTTAACCAACATACTATGGTAGATGCTATGCACTTCTAAAAAAAAACGGTTATTCAAGATCTTTCAAGATTAGAAATGAAAAAAACTCATACTTTTCTCCTATAGGCACGGCACAATCTCAAATTGAACTTGTTATGAAGGCACATGCATATGTAAATTTGCTGGAACATACGAGTATTAACGAAAGTTATCCCCTACTATTACTATTATTTGTAACCGAGAGCGGAGTTGGCTAAATGAACAAAAGTTTCAAAGTCTGAAATCTACATATCAACAACAATCATTATCTTTATTTTGCATGAGACAATTTAAATACTCACAATCATACTGGTGTAGCTATGGCAGGGAATAACTCATCGTCCGAGTATATGTGTGGAGTAAACTATTTAACCATGAACCCCGGTTGGTTTAGAATTGAGAGAAAGAGAGAAAAAATGACTATAAACTAGATTTCTCTGTTAATTATTGCACCTCTAATGGAGTTAGCCATGCCCTGAATTAAATTCTTGACACGATCGCAGTTACGAGTATCCGATAATTATCAAGAATTTGATTCACTCGTCACTCACTGCCGGAATGACTGTACTCAGATAGATGATTGGAAGAGAATCATCTTGTCGCTGTAATTGGATATGATGGATTATTTAATTGGATATGAGTTTATAGAGTCGGATGCATTTAAGAATTCTGGACATAGCCCCTACGTGATTGACATCCGAAAGATTTTTGTGTGGCTTCAAGGCTTAAGATGTGCAACATCCCAATGGAAATATTGTACATGTTTAAAGAAAATAACATTTTGACTACAGGACAGCATTTATACTACATCAGGGGGCTACTTTATTACTCCTGTGTGTGATTTATGATAGCTGGGAAACTCTTCAACGATGGATAACAGAACCGCTCTTTTGGCCATTTTAAGATCTATCATAGCTGCGGCAATTTCCCTTCTGCTTAGGGATAAAGGAAAAAGCCTTGAATCCTGGTACTATTAACTGAAGAAACAGGAACTAAAACCGGATAGATACTATAAAAGCTGGTGGCCTACATTAGTATCTAAAAGCAATAAAATCCGGTTTTGCATTACAAAAGACAAGAATAGAGTAATGATAACCAGATTGCCTTAATTCACCTAGCATCTAGGCAGATGAAGTTGTGTCGTCATTTTCGATCCTTTAGAGCACAATATCCAAATCGAATCAACCAAAGCAATGACGTGTTAAATAGCATAGTCGCAAATGAGGTGTTCAAGTAGAGCCTACTGAGTTGTTTAGCCTTACCAACACATGTCAGATCTATACGCGGTTGGCTCACTGAAAAATATAAAGGGACTAGCTGACCCCGCAGGCGTTGCCCTGCGTCATTTCAAATTGCAGAAAATCTGTGGTCAATTGTCGATTGCAATTGATGCTTGGTGTTGAAATATTTGCTGGATGGGTTGCGGTCGGGTCGATTTTGAATTGTATTTCTCCTCATTGAAGCAGTCTGTGATAAACGATATTTTTCGTTTTGTTGTCAGGTGCGAAAACGATCAAAGCGGATGGTTTTCCGTCACGGGAACATGCGACATACAGTTGACCGTGTGAAAAACATTCAGTTTCCAGATTTAGGCCACAAACACTCAATGATTATTGATTGTCATGGCGAATGCGAAACGAATTGGAAATTGGATTCGCTTAAACTCGAATGGCATATCGGTTGGGATCATTGGAATTCTCGGAATGAGAACTTCCTCAGCTTTGAACTTTCCTTTTAGTACTCTCGCGTGAATCACATTGTTCATGAGCTAAACGCGTTCCGTTGCATAATTTTGGTTGATTGAGATTGCGAAGCATAATAACGACTGAACCAACCTTCAATTGCAAATTGTGCGGTGGCAAGCCAGGCACATCCAATGAATTCAAAAACTCTGTTGGATAGTTGGTTGCTTCATCTTCGTTTGTTGCACAGTCGATAGATTTGAAGGAATGCAGGGAACAAACGATTTAATTTTGAATTGTGCAGTTTAAGTGATCCATATCCTTGTTCTTTGCCGCTAAAATTGCTCTTTCACTCAACCAATCCTGGTTTTTGTGGTTGATGATGATGTTCGGAAACACTTTGTTGATGAGCTCCTCTTTCGTTGAGGCGAAATTGCAAAAATTCGGCGGGGACGAAATCAATCCATTCGATGCGTCGACAGGAACACGACCATTACCGATAGTTAGCAGTTGATTGGAGAACACTTCGGTAGGTGGATCGTTTAGCAATGCAACTCGCATGTTTGTCGTCAGCTGAAGTTTCTTCACATAACGCCGCAATGTCGATGATTTGAGGCAAGCAAGCATTGGCAGCGGTCGATCGTGGTATTACTGGTAGTGTTTGTCGGAAATCGCCTGAGAGTAAAATCCATGCACCCCCATAACGTCTTGCGTCATTACGCATATCTTTTATAGTGTGATTCAGAGCTTCTAACGTACGTTTATGCGACATTGTGCATTCGTCTCAGATAATGATTTTGCTTGCTATCAAAACTTTGTTACATGTTGGTTCTTCAACCCTCTTGAAGGTTTAATGGCGATTTCAATGCCGAATGAGCGGTTCGCCAAACTTCCAGCAGCGTAGCCGATATTCCAGAAGAAGCAACTGCTACAGCAATTTCTGATCTTGCACGAACTGTAGCCAAAATCAATGATATGAGGAATGTCTTACCAGTGACACCAGGCGCATCAAGAAAAAACATGCCAACATTTCCATCATCAATTGCCTCCTCCTTTTTGCTGGGGATTCAACAAAAGGTACATTCGTTCGAACCAATTGGCTTAATGCATTTGTGTCGTATTCACGTTCACGCTGCAATTCTCGTTTGAAAGCGTCGTTTATTCCACGATCTGACTATGGCATTCATAACCTGACTAATAAACTGCCCCACATGGGGTAACACATGTCTTCTATCAAAACCGAAGCCTGGTTGTGAATCTTTTCATTCATCTCAAGATGGGGATTCTCTGAATGGACACGAACTCAATGCCAAATGTCTTCTGACAATTCACGTGGATTCAATGGAAAACATGTGGAAATAATGATCGCAAATAATGTGCGTATCTGACTTGGAGATGCGGAAACAGTTGCTTCAGCGATTGTCGTGTACCAATGCGTATCGTTTTCAATCAAATTGAGCTCTTGACATGTAGCACGAACTGTTGGCAACACTACACCATTGAGAGTTCGAAGTCATTCAAATGATGTCGGCCCACGAACATTCACCAGCAATAGTCGCAAGCAAAGGCATTCATCATTCTTCGGATGAACTGTATAAATACCGCCAAGAGCTTTAGTGCGACACACATCCAGATGATCAGAAACTATATCGCCTTGCTTTCGACGCTGACATTTCTTCGGTGAAGCGTTCCAAGTGTAATAACGCGGCATCTCTGAGTAAAGTAACGTACGTGCAAACGGATCACTTTGGCAAATCGAGAAGAAACTGGTCAATGTTGTCGCTGGTGGGTTTTGAGCACGTTGAGCGGCCTTTGCTGCTGTGAAATAAACTCGTTGACCGTTCTCCAGATGCACTGCCAAATGTGTAACAGTCGGATAGCGTTCGTGAATGGGAAATGAGAATATACGCCAAATCGCCTCATTACAGCTTACGTATCGACCAACTTTATAGCGCGTGATTTCATCATTGAGGACCAAAAGCCGCCATGTCACTCCCTTTCGTGACATATTTGCAGATGTACTTGATGGACTTCACTGAATTGCTATACTCCACGTTACAATGCGCCTTTCACTTTGACTGTGATTGTTCTACCGCCATCATCAGATTATCGACGCCCCTACAGTGGATAACCATCGTTGCCAATGATGGTCTCATCAGTCAAATTTCGTGGAAAACGCTTGGAACATTTGCCGTCGATCATGCACGATGATTGTGGCTTAACGGCGCCACACGGTCCATGAATAATGTTTGTAATTACGACATCATGCAGGTCTGGATCGGTTTCGGGATCAGGAATCTCGGTACATATGATGTCATCAATTTGGTCTGGTTGCATTCTTTCGACTAACCAAATGAGAATGCGCGCAAGCGGCAAGCCTCTTTTTTACCATTCAATCGAATACATCCAACATCGAGTATACCCAAAGACACGATGCTTAACAATATACGAGTAGTCCATCAGCGACCGAATTTTTTGCCTGAATACACGTGCGGTGATATCGTGCCGATCACTTGATGTTTGGCCAGGAAGCAGCAGTTGAATAATTTCTATCCACTTTGGATTGCACGTGAAGGTGATGTACGGATCTGTACGGCCGTAATGACGTACATATGTCATTGCATCTTGCGCATATTCATAATATGACGTGGGCTGCCAACGAACGTCGTCGGTAAAATGGTCAACCGACCAATATCAGCTGCATTTCGTTCGGTTCAAATTGCATCGCGTAAATGAATGTACTTTTCCGTACGTAGTTTGGTTTGATTTAAACTAATAAAAAGGGGGCGCTCCGCTTCTATCATCAAACTATACGCGTAAAAATTCATTGCGCTGACCTTCTTGGTGGTTTCCTCACCTAAAATGATATCAGTGACATTAGTGTCATATTAAAATGAAAATTATTATGATAACGATACTCACCGGTCAATGGATTTATCATGTTAATATTGATATAATATCCATCGTCTCCTTGCCAAAACATCAGTGGGTATTGCAATGCATTGTATGAACGATGTGTTTCGGATATTCGCTGCAATTGGTCAGAGTTTTGACGTGTGAGCAAAATATCGCGTGATTCCAGATTTTCGTCAACAATCACAACTGCAACCTCATCTATTGTTGGAGCGTTAAATTAGCGTTCGTGCGTTCCAGCAGGTCGTTTATCCGCTCTGATCACGACTTTATAGTCATCACTTGGCATGCGATCCAACGCAGTTTTGAATAACCGAACCAATGTATGATGTTCATGAAGTAGCTGCTGCAGATCTCGAAGAATTCCTCTTTTCATTGCCGTATTGATTGTTTGGCGCTGATCAAGTTGATTTTCCACATTGCCCATGAAGTAGATTTGGAGGAATTTATGTTGTGCGTTTTCAAGCGGTAGCAATAATCCAATTCGATGGTAAATTCGGCCTTGAATCTGTTGAGTCGATGACGAAATTAGAATCAATGATTTTCTTTAATTTATTTCATCTTAATTTCTTTAATCTTTTATTACCTTGGATGTCGGGTTGGATCTGCGTTTACCAATAATATCTGCTCCAAATGAAGTCATTTGAAAGCATCCGTTATATTTCTGAGTGTTCGATATGGATGTAAGAATTGATATAATTGGCTCATCCCCATTGATATAACTGATAACGAGGCTGCAGCTCCAGTCTCCCGATAGAGTTTGAGATAAAAGCAATAAACAATTAAATTTAAATTAGCTAGCATTTTTTTGAAAACAAACTTAATCGTCCTATTCACGAACGCTGGCACTGCTCTTCTTTGCGATATTAGCGCCAAAGAAATCACCGTGTGTCCATTTGTAGAACTGCAATCGAATTGTCACATACACTTACGATGTCATAACACAAAATGAGCAACTAGTACTGTAAACAACAAAAAGTTGAAAATGTTTTCCGCTAAGAAATTCGCTCGAAACGTGTTGTTCCGCACCGTTAAAAGGTATCACTTCAAATGAACTCGTTACCACAGCATTAATCTTTTGTTGTCATTAGAAATCTCAGTCAAAACCCCGGCAACAAATATTACGATGTCATCGTGATTGGAGGGGGTCATGCTGGAACCGAGGCGTGTGCGGCTGCCTCTCGAATGGGAGCAAGGACTTTGTTAGTTACCCACAAAAAGGAAACAATTGGTTTGTTAAAGAAGCTCTCCACATGTAGAAGTGTAACGTAATCTTGTGGTTTTAGGGGAAATGTCGTGCAACCCATCATTTGGAGGAATTGGCAAGGGACACATCATACGTGAAGTCGACGCTTTGGATGGCATCTGTGGTAGATGTTGTGATGTTTCTGGTGTACAGTACAAGGTAGGAAAGAATTTCAACTTTCTTAGTCTTCAAGAATTAAGTAATTTACCTTGACAGGTGCTTAACCGCCGGCGAGGTCCTGCTGTCTGGGGACCTAGAGCCCAAATCGACCGAGAACTTTACAAAGCGGCTGTGCAAAACGAACTCTTTGCCATTTCCAATCTAGACATACTCTGCACACCAGTTGAAGATCTCATTATAGATGAATGCACCCCGGAAGACAATTCTGAAACCGCTGTGGTGAAGTGTTCCGGGGTTATTCTCCAAAACGGTGATAAAATCCATTCCCGGAGTGTGGTGATCACGACGGGAACGTTTTTACGAGCTCAAATTAATATAGGTCTGGAAGTTCGTGCAGCTGGACGAATGGGTGATGCTCCAGCCATTGGGTTAGCAAATAGCCTTGAGAATCTCAAATTTCGAATGGGACGACTGAAAACAGGAACTCCACCGCGACTGCGAAAGGACACCATCGATTACGAGAAGTTGAATGTGCAGTATGGCGATGATCCGCCAGTGCCCTTCTCGTTTATGAACGACAAAGTTTGGCTGGACGCTAAGGATCAACTAGCATGTCATCTGACCTACACAACCTTGAAAGTAAACGACATTGTGAAGGACACGCTACATTTAAACCGGCACGTTACAGAGGAAGTAACTGGTCCACGCTATTGTCCTTCGATTGAGTCGAAAATTCTACGATTTGGGCAAAGGACACACCAAGTGTGGCTCGAACCAGAAGGGTTCCATAGCGACTTGGTGTATCCACAGGGGCTTTCATGCACTCTGCCCATAGAGCATCAAGTGGAGTTGATTCACTCGATTCAAGGTTTAGAACGAGCAGAAGTGGTTCGCCCCGGCTACGGTGTGGAATACGACTTCATTGACCCCCGTGAACTGTTTCTAACGTTGGAGACTAAACGGGTTGCGGGCCTGTATCTTGCTGGGCAAATCAATGGAACTACAGGGTACGAAGAAGCTGCTGGGCAGGGACTATTGGCTGGCGCAAATGCCGCTGGAAAGAGTTTGAAACAGGGACAGATGAGTATTAGCCGGACGGAGGCGTACATTGGAGTGTTGGTGGACGATTTGACGACACTGGGCACCAACGAGCCATATCGGATGTTCACAAGTCGAGCAGAATTTCGTCTATTGCTGCGGCCAGACAATGCTGACTTGAGATTAACACAGAAGGTAGGAAGACCTCCGTTTTGTTCTTTTCTTATCTCACACCGGTTGATGCTTATTTTTGCTTCAGGGTTACGAATTTGGTTTGGTGTCGGAGGAACGTTACAACCGATTGTGCCATACGAAAGCAAAGTTAGACGATGCGATAAGCATTCTAAAGGACCTCAAGCGGTCTTCCAATGAATGGCGTTCCACTTTTAATATTCCCGAGTCCAAGTCTTCCGTCAACAAGAGGTTTGTTTCTAAGTTGTTGCCGAGTCGTTGGTTGACATTCACTTATTCAATTACTTTCTAGCGCCTTTGAAATGCTCGCCATACCAATGGACGATATATCGACACAACATATTGCAGCCTTGGAACCGGAACGATTGGGTTGGCTCATTGAAGACGAGCATATAGCCTCGCGGGTTAAAATCGAAGCTGTCTACGATCACTTTGTAGCCGAACAAGCGAAAGACGTTGAGGATGTGCGTCGGGAGGAGGGCCTAGTCATTCCAGCAAATATTGACTACTTTGCGTAAGTACAGAGCATAACGGTTTTAGGGAAAAAAAAACAAAAAAAAAAAATTACGCAGCCGGTAGGATTCGAACCTACGCTCCCAGAGGGAATCTGATTTCGAGTCAGACGCCTTAACCACTCGGCCACGACTGCTGAGTGCTGACTTTGTGGCAAAGTTGTTAGTTCTCCTGGAGTTCTGCGAGTGGTGGATTCCCCCACACCATTGGGTCTCTTTTTTCGCGGAAGACGACTGGTTTTCCGATGAACTGAGGCTCTTACATCAGAGCAAAGGGTTGGTGTCCTCATTTACTGCGTTCAGTCAGTCCACATCGATTAAACATTTTGTTTTGTTCATAACAAAGGGAAGCAGTCTCCGCAAGTAGAAGTCGTGAGCCAGAAGCTTGTAGAATTCTTGATTGGAGCAAGTAAATATAAAGCGAGCCCTAGTAATTCTCGGTACATTTGAGGCGACTTAAAGGAACTTAATATGAACTCCTCACTCTCATACGTGCTATCTTCTTCCCTAATTTCCTATTCGATATGATTAAACTGAGCAATTACGCTAGGAATGTTGATGGCTGTTGGCTATAAACAGTCCAAAAGTCCAGAAGAGTCATTCTGCTAGCATGGCCCGTTTGAGCCTGATTGATGGTGTATACTGTGTACAGAAGAAGCGCCTCAAATCCAACTTATAAACAGAACTTCCTGTCTGAATCTTCTGGCTGGGTAGTCTACGTTCTTATAAAATGGCAAGTTTAATTGGATGTATGTAATTTCAATACGTTGAATATCTCTGCGTGAGACACCGCCCTTTTCCAGCTTTCTTAATCTCAGATACACGAGATCCAGTTTGCCGCAATTGCTTGGTACTGGAATCGCTTACTCGGTGTTCATTTACGTCTCAAGCCGGGTATCTGGAGTTTTTTTTTTATAAGTTGCGCGCTCTCAAGGGATTTAAAGACCCTTAAAATGATTGCACACAGCGCGGGCGAAGGAAAATCAGGGAGGATAGAAAGAGAGGTGCCGGTGAAATGTTTGAAGATTATAGTGACTAGGAAATAAAGAGATCGGCAGGGCATTCCATAAGCGAGTTGTACGGCTTAGGAACGAATCACGTTATTTTAGAGTACGTCCAAAAGTGGGCTTGAGGGTATACTGATGAGCATTCATAGTGAGACGGGTGTTACGGTTAAAAGTTCGAACGGGCGGAATGCTACTGGCGATTTCTATGGAACACGGTGAAAATAGCGATGAAACAGAGTGAGACACGGGACATTACGTCGGTGTTCGAGGGTGCCCATTGTTTGAGTGATATTAATATCACCTATGAGTTTTATCGCACGGTTTTGAATCCTATCTAGCAGATGCAGAGATGTTTTGGGCACACTCGACCAGATGTGGGCATTGTACTACAATTTCGGGCGATAAACGCCTTATATATTGAGGCCAGAGCAGAGGGTGTGAAATATATCTTACATCGCTTGGTCATTCCAACGTAAGTTGTCATTGACACTCATACCGAGAATGGAAAGTTTATCGGTTTCGACGATGCAGGTGCCATCTATGGATAATGGCTGGGTGTTTAAATTTCGCTTTAACGACAGCAGACAGCATTGTGTTTTTGAAGCATTAAATTCCACTCGTTTGATAGTTCCCCAATTGGTTATGCTGCTAATATCAGAATTTAATGAGCTTAACATAGGCTGGCGTTCCCGTTCTACAGCCGAAGAGCAGCGACGTGAGTCCGGGAACGAATATGAAAGCCAGAGAGTACTGCCATCAGCAAAGGAATATATTGGATTAGAAGTAGCAGACAAGAGATCATTAATGAAAATTAAAAAGAGTGTCGGAGACAGAACGGAGCCCTGGGGCACACCAGCATTTATTTTGTGAATATCAGACTTGAAACCATCCAAGACAACTTGAATTGAATGTTCCGAAAGGTAATTTCTAATCCAGTCAAAAAGAGAGTCGTCAATCCTAAAAGCACGCATTTTCGACAAAAGAGCCTGATGCCAAACTCTGTCAAATGCCTTAGAAATATCAAGTGCAACTATCTTGCGTTCGCCAGATTGATGTACGCTTTAGTTCCCCTCTTCGGTGAGTCATGCCATCAGATCACGTGGACCTGTTGCTACGAAAATGTACTGTCGGCCTTTAAGAAGTTTTCATGTTTCGAGATATTTCATGAGCTGAGGGTTTATCAGCGTCATGTGATTACAAATGTGCGTTGCGTTGGAGGATGAGGCAGAATTTCTAATATTTTTGACGAACGACCAACAATTTTTACTGCCTTTGGTACATTGCAGTATTTTTTGCCTCAGCTTTTAGTCGTATAAAAATTTCACGCTTAAGAAAGACGTTGCAGTCATTCCTGGCTCGTTTGAACTTTTCCCGGTTTTCCTTTGTCGGATTGGTCTTGTAGGACCGAAAAAACATTGTCCTAACCCTGACAGCCTGTTTGCTTCTCGAGTCGTGCCATGTCTTTTCTTTTGGTTTGATACTCTTCATCCGATGAGGGATGAAGCATCTCATTCCAAAGAGAATAGTGTCTGTGATCATATCAGGAGCGGCATCCACGTCGCTCCGCTCCAATTGGTTTTCTCGTATTGCCATACGGTTCTTTTAGGAATCTTTTCTCTAACTGTGTGGTGGGTGTACGAGAAATTAGTTGATATGACGCAATGGTCCGACGAGCTTACAGGGGTGAGAAGTTAAAAACAAGTCCAGGGTGTTGGCGGTATGACTATCAACGTCTGGTATTCGTGTGGGCTCATTTATAAACTGGGTCAAATTATTTTCCGCAGCGAAGATCTCAACACACCGTCCTTCGGGTCTGTCCAGAATGTCGAAGCCAACCAGAATTGTGTATATTGAAATCGCCGTAATCACGAGTTCAGTATGAGGATACAGGGATACAATTCTTTGAATGGAGTCAGACAGCGCATCAAACTCGTGAAAGGTCGAGTTGCTGTCCAGTTTGGGGCTTCTGTAAATAAAGCAGTAGTGGATAATTTGCTTACGGAGATGGAATTTTAACCACATAAAATTGTATTCCGGATTGGAACAGGGACTACATTGTGGTGGAATTTGGTAAGCTACATCACTACGCACATAGATGGCGAGACCGCGATGAGGAAAGAATAGTGGCACTAATTAGTAGCCAGGTAGCTTCCGATCAGAGTGATCTGAGAGGTGTGGGCGGGAATCTACCTGTGTTTGACTGAGTGCCAAAACAGCTGGTCTGTACTTACAGACGTGGACGTACGCAGAAAAGTGATTACTTTTTAGCCCGCCTATATTGGCTACGTCCACCCTGAATTCCCTAGTCATAATTACAAACAAACAGGAAACACAAACACCGACGATACTAAGCAAGGCTGCGAAGTGAAAATTCTGACGTTGGTTTACGGAGTCAAATTGCTGTAGGTGTTATGCTCTTACAACAATATGAAACAGTGCACCAACAAACAAATTTTTTTTTCAAAAGACTAAAATTCCCGTTATTTTCTGAACACGCCTTGTATACAATCTTAAACTAACTTAATTTAAACTTAAGCTTAAAACTAAGATTGGTTGGAGTAGTGAAGGAGATCAAATTTGAGTCAGGGAGTGGTGGGGTTAAAGTCAAAGACGGTAAGGTTTGACTTGATCTTTCGTAGCATATGGGAGGTTGGTTCGTTTGCGCCATAGAAGGTGAGATGAGTTGGTAGAAAGAAGAGACGGGAGGTACGTAAATTACGAGGATTAGTGTTAAGGAAAATAGAGTTGTAAAGGGACGGGCATTCAACGTCACCTGAAAGGAATCGATGAATGAAGAGAAAGTCGGTTGCATCTTTGCGTTGCTCAAAAGTGTTTAAGTGAAAAAGGTTGAGACGGTTTTGATAGGGGGGCAGAATAAAAGGATCGTCCCAGGGCATATCTCAAAGAGCAAATCGAAGAAAATGGCACTGGATGCTTTCGATCCTCGAGATATGAACACGATGATATGAGGACCACAGGTGACTGGCGTACTCTAAGAGGGGGCGAACAAAGGTAATATAGAGGGACCCGGTCACGTATGCGTTGGTGGATTCTTTGGAGCAGTGTTTTACAAAACCTGGTGCAGAGTTGGCTTCAAGGATTATCTCATCCATATGTAAATGGAAGTTGAGCTCCCTATCACACCAAATGCCGAGGTCGTGAAGAGATTGAACGGAGGAGATAGGTTGGTTGTGGAGAGTCGTTGAGGAGACTGGTGCCGCTTATGTCAAAAGGTGATGGATTGCCATTTGGCGATATTAAGTTACAAACAATTTTTGAGGCACCAGATCGAAAAACGATCAAGGTCTTGTGGAAGGAGGAAGGAGTCATGGGGTGAGGAAACGGTTTTGAAAAATTTGGTATCGGCGCTGTATAGGGAGACAGACGAGGGTTTGATGATCCTATCCAGATCATTTATGGTTAATATAAGAAGAAGATGACCGATATGGTTGCCTTGTGGAACTCCAGAAGTGGCCAAAAATGGAGCCGAGTGGGTTGACCTAAAGCGAACACTGTAAAAACGGTTTTCCAGGTAAGAAGATATCAATTTTAACAGTATGAGTTCCAAACCGAGGGCAGAAAATTTGAAGACTATTAATCGATGAGAGATTTTATTTTTGCTAAAATCGGGTACAACTACTACACATCGACTTCGCTGCCATTCTCTAGGTCAGAGACGGCAAAGGATACGAATTCAGGGAGATTTGTGGTGGTTAACTTCCCCTCCAGGAAGCCATGTTGTCTACGGGAAATAAGCGATTTGAATTGGAAGCTTAGAGCTTCATAAAAAAAAACTTTCGAAGAGTTTGGGTATATGGCAGAGTTTAGCGATAGTTGGTTATATCAAGGAGAATTTCCAAGCCTGAGGAAATTCTCCTTGTGAAAGGAAAGAGTGTGAATTCGACATTAAGTTGGCGTAATTTATATTCGATATAAGACAGGTCCAAGGTGTGAGAAAGAAGTGAGCCATTCTAGAAGTTCAGTCCGTAATTAAAATAAGGACTGAAACGAATAAAATCTGTAAATTTTAATACGGGCTATACTTCCAATGCGTAAAAATTGCAATCCCATTTTGTACCCAAATTAGCCTGTATATTTTCTAGTTTCAGTTTGTTATTGATTTTATTTCGGTGCGGTTTAAAATATTTATAAAATATGAGTCAAGAGAAACGCCGTAAAAAGATCATCGACAAATGGCTCGAAAATACTTCGCGTCCAAACCATTTCATCGCAAAAAATTTAAACATAGCACGCAGTACAGTGGATTCTGTTATTAAACGATATTTGGAGACGTTGACAGTTAAACGAAAACAGAAAAGTGGAGCACATGATACAAATTTGGACAGGAAAATAGTGGGTTCCATCGTAAAAAACCGGGCTATGTCATCCAGAGATGTTGCTCGGAAATGTAACACCAACCAAATAATGCTATAAAGATATAAAAATATAAAAAAATACCAAAAGTTACTGAAAAGCAAAAAAAGTCATAAAAACACGAGTCCGAAAGCTATACGAGTTGATCGGAAACAAGAAAGCGTGCTTGGTTTTGGATGACGAAACTTATGTCAAAGCCGACTTTACTACTCTTCCATGTGCGCAGTTTTACAGCTCATTTGAAGCTGATATTCTTCCGCAATCAACAACATCGATTGGGATGGAAAAATTCGGGTCAAAATATCTCGTTTGGCAGGCCATTTGCCAATGTGGACACAGAAGCTCATCGTTTATTACAACGGGAACAATTAACGGAGAAGTGTAAATTAACGAGTGCCTAAAAAAACGGATGATTCCTTTCTTAAACAAACACGAGGGTTCAACATTATTTTGGCCAGATTTAGCTTCAGCTCACTATTCTCATGCGACGTTGAGCTTTATTGTTGCTAAAAATGTCGACTTTGTCCCAAAAGACATGAATCCACCCAATGTTCCATAGTGCCGTCCCATTGGAACGTATTGCGCTTTGGTCAAAGCTAAATTGAGGAAAAGTGAGCAGTGTGCAAAGGACGTATAAGATTTTAGTGCTAAATGGAAAAGAGCGTCCAAAAAGATCACGGATGTAACTGTCACCAACCTTATGAAGGACATTCGAAAGAAGTTGAGGAAAGAATGGGAACCCAAATAATTTTTTTTATTTTTTGTAATTGTGAATGAATTTAATAAAAACAGAGTTTTAAAACAAATAAAAAAAATTTACATGAATTATGAAAATATTTTTTTTTTTTACTTTGAAGTTTCCAAATTTTATTCGTTTCAGTCCTTAGGATGGATTTGGTACAAACGAGTCGTTTGTGAAGGATTGATTAAAAAAGGTGTGAAATAGGTTGGCAATGGTGAGTGGATCGGTTGATAACTTGTTGTTGAAAGAGAAGGAAGGAGGGTAACCATCGGAGTTTCTTTTGTAGTTAACAACTTGGAAAAAAGGACTTAGGGTCGTTTATAAGGTTGGCTTGTACATTGTTAAGATAGCGCTGATAAAGGGAATCGTAAAATTCGGTGAAATAAAGATAAGTACCGAAATAGTTGAAATAGTCTCAAAAGGATCTGGTACGAAGGCAAACAGACCATAATTTGTCTCTCTTATGAGGGTAGTCCCTGAAGTACACCACCGGACGTATAGATGGCGGTTGTTCTTTAGAAAGTATCAACTTTATAAATCTTATATTTGAAGTTTTATAGTAAAACACAAAATTTTTGCAAAATTCAACTTTATTTATCAATATAGTTGCCTTCGAGGGCGATACACTGATTGAAACGATTTTTCAATCTTTCGAAACCAGTTTTGTAGAACGATTTCGGTTTAGCCTCAAAATAGGCCTCTGTTTCGGCGATTCGGTCTTAAATCTCTTTCCGGCGAGCGTTCTTTTGAGGTCTGCGAACAGGAAATAGTCGCTGGGGGCCAAATCTGGAGAATACGGTGGGTGGGGAAGCAATTCGTAGCCGAATTCATTTTGCTATCGTTTTCATCGACTTGTCACACGGTGCATTGTCTTGATGAAACAGCACTTTCTTTTTCTTCAAATGCGGCTGTTTTTCTGCGATTTCGTCCTTCAAACGCTCCAACAACGCAATGTAATAGTCGCTGTTGGTAGTCTGCCCCTTTTGGAGATAGTCGATGAAAATTATTCCATGTGCATCCCAAAATACGGATGCCATAACCTTGCCAGCCGACTTTTGAGTTTTGGTTCGTCGCCTGCTCGCCACTCAGCTGACTGCCGACTTGACTCTGGTGTGAAGTGATGGAGCGAACTTTCATCCATTATCATATACCGACGCAAAAATTCGGCTTTATTGCGGTTGAACAGCTTTAAACACTCCTCTGAATCATCAACACGTTGTTGTTTTTGGTCGACTGTGAGCAAACGCGGCACCCACTTTGAACAGAGCTTTCGCATGTCCAAATATTCGTGTATGATATATCCAACACGCTCTTTTGATATCTCCAGAGCCTCAGCTATCTCGAGCAACTTCACTTTACGGTCATTCGTAATCATTTTGTGGACTTTTTTGATGTTTTCATCTGAAGCAGCCTCTTTTGGACGTCCACTGCGTGCATCATCTTCGGTGCTGGTATGACCACTTTTAAATTTTTCAATCCACTTGCGAATGGTTCGTTCGCCTGGTGCAGAGTCCGGGTAACACTTATCAAGCCATTTCTTTGCATCGGCTGCATCTTTTCCCATCAAAAAGCAATGATAAATCAACACACAAAATTGCTTTGAATCCATTTTTTTCACAATAACAAAAGTTGCTTCACTCACAATGGTATATCTCGACGGCACGGACTTTTCAGCCCATGTGTTAGTATTTGTTCGGCAGTCATCAATACTGAACGCTCTCAATGAATTTTTAAATATGGAAAAATTGGTCATCGTTAGGTGTTACAATACTTTCATTTGAAAGGCCTCAATCCAAGCAACATCAAAACGGAACTGGATTCTATTCTGGGGGAGTCTGCTCCTTCGTTTACAACAATAAAATATTGGGTAACAGAGTTAAAGCGGATTCGTACGAGTTACCAAGACGAACATCGATCGCAGTGGTCGACCAAATGAGGTGAGTTCACCAGAAATGTTGAAAAAAATCCACAAAATGGTATTGGAAGACCGTCGATTGAAAGTGCGTGAACTAGCAGATATGGTAGGCATTTTACAAAGCGCTGTACATCGCATATTGACTGGAAAATTGGATATGAGAAAGCTGTGCGCAAGATGGGTACCGCGATTACTCACAATGGAACAAAAACCGTGTCTTGTGGATGTTTCAATCGAGTGTTTGGCGAAGTTTCACAGCAATAGAGCCGAGTTTTTGCATCGATTCATAACCATGGATGAAACATGCGTCCATCACTTCCCACCCGAGACGAAAAAACAGTCAAAACAATGGACTCAATAGAGAGAATCGGCTCTAAACAAGGCGAAAATAGTTCCATCTGCAGGCAAGGTCATGGTGTCAGTTTTTTGTGATGCGCGTGGCATAATTTTCATTTATTATCTTCAGAAATGAAAAAAAGTTTTGTTTCATCAAGACAATGCAGCAGTTCACACATCCGTCGTCGCGATGGCCAAAATCAATGAGTTAAAGTTCAAATTGCTTCCTCATGCACCCTATCGCCAGATTTACCCTCTCGGATTATTTTCTATTTCCGAATTTGAAAAAATGGCTCGGTGGTAAAAGATTTACCAACAGTAAAGAGGTGGAATCTGCGGTTGATTACTATTTTAAGGAGCTCGACGATTCTCCCTATAAACAGGGTATCGAAGCTACTGGCCATCGCTGGGAAAAGGGTATTGAACTAAAAGGAGACTAACATACATGCGGGAATAAAAATACTTTTTCCCAAATTTTTTTTGTGTTTACCTCTGGGACTACCCTCGTAACTCTGCTGCTTCTTGGCATACTTTCCAAACTTGACAGTGTTAACCTTTTCCCTGTAATTCAGAACATTAAGTATTACTTCAAGCCTTGGTATTACCTCTCTCTTGACCCCAGTTATACGAGTTGTTGCCTCTGATTCTTGGAAAAATCTCCTCGAAGTATTTCCATCATTGGTATTTCCAAAATGATTTTGGATTTGGATTTACAGCTCTTGTTTTCTTCTTTTTTCTGCATCCTTGATTCCAATACATGTACGAGTATGTGTTATTTCATTCAGAACTTTTCTGTCAATCATAGTTAAAAAGAAATCGTAGTTGACAACTATCCCTATGCCGTCATTAACTTTATATTCAGTTGGTTAAAGATTAGCAATTTGACTTTTGATACTGTTGACTGTACTTGTTATGAGTTGCCCAGTTTCTTTTATTATGGATCGACAAATATGAACTGATGATGGTCGAGGGGTCCTCCAATGTTCACTACTTGAAGTGTTAAGCCTCAGTGGAGCACCTGAGGCCATAGAAATGTTTGCATCTAATTCATCATCTAGTGTATTTATTTTTGGCTGTGTTTAGTTTTAAAAAACCATAATTCTAAATAAGTGTCAGTAATTTTTCTTTCTTGTCATACTGTAAATTAATATTCCATATAATACATTGGTATGGATTTGCATGGTAAATATCCCGGGATTCTAATATAGCTTTTGTCTTTAAGATGTGTTGCAGATATTAGCATTATGTCTACTTTGTTAGTTTTGATAAATTGTCTAAGTTCCGTAAGTTGCTGTATAAGGCCATTTGAGTTTGTTAACACTGTCCATTGAGTTTGGTTAGTAACAACGTGAGTATGTTCATCATGTTGCTTATTTGCGTCACAAGTTGATTTATCATCTCTTTTAGTTCGGCTAGATCGTTACTGGGTTCTAATGGTAGTTGTTTTGGTTGTTCTTGTACTGATTCTGCATGTTCTAGTTGTGGTCCTGGATTACCTTGATGTTTTTGTTGGTTTTCTGTTGGTCTATCTTGAGTATTGTTGCTGCTTGCGACCTTGGCGTAGGCTTGTACGTGAGCTGTAGGAATTTCTTTAATATATGGTATGTATACTCAGCGAAATTTAATTAAAGGCAGATGCACTTTGGCCCAGAAAATGTGTTTCTAGTGTAAACGAACATTTATGTCCAATTTTTTTCTTTTGTTTTTGCTTTGTGTCCTTTCTTCAACGTATGTTTTGAAAGTACCATTATTCCCGCTCAGAGAATTTCACAATTGAAAATATTTTTTTTACATTTAGAACTTTTGGATTTCGATGACTGTTGTCCACAAGTCAGAATGGGAAAAGGAAAAACGCTCTCGGATAAGGAAATCGCCAAAATCCATGCGTATAATGATACTGGTATGCCCAATCGCCAAATTTCCATTAAATTAAATTGATCGGCTTCCGCAATCGATAATGCTATTAAATTAGGAAGTAATTACAACGCGAACCGGAGAAATAAAAATTTCACCAAGGCAGAAATCGGCCATTATCCGAGCTGGGTTACAAAAAAATGTTACTGCTTCTAAAATTATTTCAGATTTAAAGTTGTCGATATCTAAACGGCGTGTACAACAAATTTTAGCTGGCAGTAATCGAATGGTTTGGAAAAAAATTAAGTCAAAACCAGCTCTTACAGAAGCACATAAGGTTGTCCGACTACATTTTGCCAAAGAACACATGACATGGTCTAAACAGTGGAAAAGCGGACGAAAAAAGTTTAACCTTGTTGGGCCAGACGGTTTTAATTGTTATTGGCATGATATAAAAAGTCCTGAGAGCTTTGGGTGTGGATCTTTAATAGTCTGAGCTGCTTTTAGCTATTGCAATGCAATATACAAAATTTCTGGCCGAATGAAATCAGAAAATTATATTACTCTGTTGGAAGATGTTCTGGTAGACTTTTTGGACCATCAGCCAGATTCAAATACAATTTTCCAGAAAGATAATGCTACCATTTGTGTATCGCGAGCCAATCGTGAGTGGTTTTCAGACAAAGAAATTCAACTTTTAGAATGACCAGCACGTTCATCGGACTTAAACCCGATCAAAAACATATGGGGAAATCTGTCTCGTCGTGTTTATGCTGACGGCGCAAATTTTCTTCGGTGGGGGCCGTTACAATGGAATGGGTTCTAATTCCAGCTCAAAAGTTCAAAAACGTGATGAATTCGATGCCAAGTCGGATTTTCGAACTTATAACCAAGTCTGGCGGTTGGACTCACTATTAATTTACACTTTAACGTTATTTGTTTAGCCGTTAGTCTTATCGCGAATAAAACAAACACAATCCTTTAAAAAAAAATTAATTTACGCTCTTTATTTGGTTGCTTATAGGCGTCTGTATTCTACAGTGTTTGACTTACGACTAATCTCCCACCTACCGGCAGACTCCTTTCCTAGTGTGGCCACTTTACAATCACTAGTTAGTGTTGCCACTTTATATTTCTTATATTTTTATCAGTTTCTCTCCTATGGCTTGCTACATTTGTTATACCGAAATTTCTTTGTTTAACTAAGTAAAGATATGTTTATTTGTTTTAGTCAATTTTTTTCCTGGCTTAAATAAATCAATTGTTTGTATTCAATAAGTTTGTAAATAGTATTATACTTAAATCAATTTCGTTTTTAATATTTCGAAGGAAAATAAGTTGCCTTTAATTGAATTTCGCTGAGTGTAGTTATTAGCCTTGCCCCGTAGATATCGCATTCTTTGTATGTACTCGTAGTTTGCTGTGTGCCCTCTACCCCACAGGGCACATTTTATTTTGTCACTTGTATGTGTTATGTTGCAATTTATGGTCTTATGAGCGCCAGCACATGTGACGCACTCTAGTGACGCACATGTGACGCACATTGGTGCAGTAGTTTTTTGTGTGTCCATATTTTTGGCTGTTTGTGCATTGAGCAATGTCCTTTGTTGCTCGAGGTGGTTCAAAGTTAATTTTGCATTGCAGTAGTTGTATTGGGTCTACAAGTAAGTTTCCAGCGTTTGTCAGAGATGGTGCCACCAGTGGATCCCGGGAAGAAATGTCAGACCCCATGTGTTTTATTTATAGGTTTTGTATCTGTCAACAACTTTGCAGCGTTATATTTGAGCAGTTCTATCGGTGTCGTACATTTTATCGAGCAAAATCATGGCAAGTTTCCAGCCAAATAAACGTCATTTGCGGGAAGCGCTGCTTTTATTCTTTAATATGAAGAAAAGTGCGGCTGAGGCCTATCGTTTGTTTTCGGAAATTTATGGGGCGGAATGTATTGGTGAATCGACGTGCCGCGAGTGGTTCAAACGGTTCAAAAGTGGTGATTTTGGAGTTGAAGACAAAAATCGCCCCGGAAAGCCGAAAAGTTTTGAAGACGAGGAATTGGACGCTTTCCTGGATGAGGATCCGTGTCAGATTCAAGAAGAACTTGCTGCATCATTGGGCGTCACGCAACAAGCCGTTTCCCTGCGCCTGAAAGCACTGGGATTCATTCAAAAGGTTGGAAACTGGGTGCCGTACGAATTGAAGCCAAGAGACGTCGAACGGCGATTTTGCATGTCCGAAATGTTACTGCAGCCGTATAAATTTAAATCATTTTTGCATCGTATTGTCACTGGTGATGAGAAATGGATTTATTATGACATTCATAAACGCAGAAAATCGTACACAAAGCCCGGCGAGCCCGCCCAACCGACGCCGAAACGAAATATTCACGTGAATAAGGTCATGCTCTGCATATGGTGGGATCAAAAGGGTGTCGTATACTACGACCTGCTTCCGAGTGGTGAAACCATCAAAGGACCATTATATTGAACCCAACTAATTCGTTTGAAGCGGGCATTAAAAGAAAAACGGCCAGAATATGAGACCAGGCATGAGTCCGTCATTTTTCATCACGACAACGCTCGGCCACATGTTGCGGTTTCGGTGAAAAACTATTTGGAAAATAGTGGATGGGAAATTCTGCCTCACCCGCCTTACAGTCCAGACTTGGCACCATCTGACTACCACTTGTTTCGTTCGATGCAGAACGCTCTTACGGGAATACGCTTCAGCTCAGTAGAGGAAATCAAAAATTGGCTCGATACGTTCTTGGGATCAAAAGACGAGAAATTTTTTTGGTCCGGAATTCATAAATTGCCAGAAAGATGGGGGAAAGTTGTAGCTTCCGATGGACGATACATTGAATAAAGCATTGTAACTATGTTTTCATAATAAAACTTCGAATTTCGGAAAAAAACGCTGGAAACTTACTTGTAGACCCAATATTATATCATATATGTATGTATATCTTTTTTATTTTCTTGGTTTTCAATTTCTATAACTAAATTGGGATTCATGATTTAAGCTGTTGTCAATATTTGTTACATTATGACCATGGTCAGCTAGTTCACTTTTTATTTCGTCAGTGTCGTCTGAATGTTGACTATTCCAGAGGATTACTCGGAATCCGCGTTGTTCTTTCGATTTATGGGTATAATGTTGAGTGTTTTTTTTTTTGTTGCAACATGTTTAGAACTGTACTATATGATAGTGAATCTGTTGCTTCTATTTTTATTTCATTCTTAGGCAGTACCTTAAGTTTGTAGTTGCTGTCTACTTCTTCGTTTAGTGCTTTCGTTACTTATTTGCTTATCCGGCCAGCGACACTTGGAGGGCCTGAGGTTAAGCTAATGTCGATTTCTATCCTTCACGGTCCTGAGCATCTTGCTTTCAGTTTACTACACCAAGGCTTCTGTCGTCCGCGATTACTTGATAATCGCTCGGTGTGGCCGAGCCAGTGCAGTCGCCGGATTTTTGCCTTCCGGACTATCGTCTCCTCCATTCATTACTTACTTACTTGCTTGCTTACTTACTTACTTACTTACTTACATACTTACTTACTTGCTTGCTTACTTACTTACTTACTTACTTACATACTTACTTACTTACTTACTTACTTACTTACTTACTTACTTACTTACTTACTTACTTACTTACTTACTTACTTACTTACTTACTTACTTACTTACTTACTTACTTACTTACTTACTTACTTACTTACTTACTTAATTACTTACTTACTTACTTATGTTATGGAACCCATTATCTCATTACGGACGTAGTCAGCATTCGAACACACTCGCGTACATCCAATCCTTTCATCTTAAAGCCCTCAGAATATTATTGAAAATTTATTTTTAACTACACTTTGTATTTTAGAAAATCGTTGAATCTCTCCAATGAAGAACGGCAAAAGCTCACTATGATCCAACCACAGACGGTAAGTTCAAAACTAAAACGTGTACTTATTGGTTTAATTTAAAATAATTTTCATTCCGTAGATTGCAGCTGCTAGCAGAATTCAAGGAGTCACACCATCCACAGTAGTGCGTCTGCTGAAATTTGTTAAGCAACGTCCTCGTGCTGAGCCAAAAACGGTCCCCCAGAACTAAATCTAATTTGTAAATAAAAACGAACAAATGTTACTTGTAGCAAATATTCTTGCCAACAACGGTATTTCATTTGAAGTTACGCTATAAACCATTTTGATTGAGGTGAAGTACAAGTAATATGCGATAGCCGTCGTAAGAAGCACTAAAACAATGCAAGCACATTTGACTTGACTGATGATCTCAATGGGGGAAATTGATACAAAATGGTCATGCATGAAGATCGCACTTAATTGCTGTGAAGTATTCGTGAAGTAGAATGAATTAAAACAAAAGCAATTCAACCGATGACCGATATTAGTTGAGATCGGATATAAAATGATAGTACGAGCTTTCTAATTGAAGTACAGGTGCAAAGATAAAATACAATATCAACAATTTTCCGCATGAAACCTCATCTGATCAAATAGTTGTTTACCGTAGTTGCAAATATATAAATGCTGATTTCAGAGGATGCAAACGATTTTTAAGTTCTAAAAAAACGTATTCATTTTCGGAATTTCATTTAATTTTCAATCGACTTTACTTCATTCCTTACTTTTCTGTTTTATTATAAGCGCGCTTGAGGCACAGCCTTATGAAGTTTGTAGTTTGTACCCAGTGTGGGCAAAGCAAAATTATTATTTCTATTAACACAGAACTAGTCCACTGTGCTTTTTGTGTATCGCTTTTACTAGAATTTCTCAGGTTCTGTGAAAAAGTGCCTATCACAATAGGATTCAGTGCCGAGTACGAGCTTGATGCGAGCTTAGGCCAGACAGTCATAGGGATAGTGTTTGTGGGTGTCGTTACCGCCCTCACGTAAGATATACTGTCATTTATACCTAGCATACTTAGATGATTAGTAAAATAGGAATTCTGCTGCATTTTCTACTGAGAGACAGCACAAAAGTTGCTGACCATCTAGAAATGTCGGGAAGTATTTGTTCGGTCTACAGAAATTCTAGAAACTCATACACCCTCAGTTATACTCATAAGAAAAACCCAACGGGTCAGTGGAACCTCTAACCGAGAACCTAGATATCCCTATAACAGGTTCGTATTCTGAGAAACTCTCCTCTGAGCTTTCTCTAGCAAAGTCATCAGCGATTTTATTTCCCATGATCCCATTGTGATCTAGAACCCAAATGAAACGTAGTAAATTCAACCTTCCAACGAAAAGCCTTGCATTATCGAACTAGCTTGTAAATGGCGAGAGGGCTCAGTAAGGCTTTATGGCCAGCTTGGCTGTAGCAATAGACGTAGATACTTTTCCTTCTCCAACAATTGAGACAACATACCTGTAGCTCGTTATCATCATCGTTGCATATATCTCCGCTTGGAAGATACGCAAGTTTTCTTAACGGAGAGTTATGGAGTTTTCGTCCTCCAATAAGGCGCCGGAGAGATTTCACCCCGCGCAAGGCCAACGAATCTCTTGAATCCTTCAAATGATACAATGGCACATTTGATGGCCACATCCGTTACTACGGTGGGCTGTGTCACTGTCTTCAGTCATACGAGCTGGTTACAAGCCGATTCTTAATCTCGAGCATGAGACAGAAAGTCTCTGCTTTGGACTTATTATAAGTGCAATCAGATCTTCTGAGTGCTTCCCGTCTGGCTGATTTACCCCTTTAGAGTACTTTGACCAGTTTGCTGATTTTACCGACTGTTTCAATCTTTTCGCCAAAGGTTCTATTGAAGGCACTGTAAATGTAAATCTGCATTCCACCATGGAATGGAAAATCTGCACGAGTTCTTCCTGGCCAGATATGTCAATTCAAAATATTTGATGAGGGCCCGATTTAGCTTTCCCAACCTTCTGTTTTGTTCTAAGTTAAGGCGAAGCATTGTTGGGCTTGCCAAGCTTCCCCTTAAAACATGTTCAGCTGACAAAAATACATTTTATTTCGGATTGATGGTTTCTTTGCGAATACATATTATTCAGTCTGTTGGTCGTATCTTTCGTTGTATGGCTTGTTGAAAGAACCTGTCAATTTCCTTGTTTGAGAGAATCTTGTGGAACTGTGGGTAGAGCGAGTTCGATGTAAGTGTTCTCCTCCATGTTCTATTTTTCCCAATAGGAAAACTCCCAGGCCTACCATCTGTTGACAGATGCCATGTGTTGTGTTCCAGATTGTCTATACGTCCAATCATGGAATGGTATACGCTTCAGCAACGTTTACAAATTTTCCAAATGTTTTATAAAAATTCGGGGTCAATTACGATTACATTAATTCCATTTTTGGCTCATATATATGTAGCGATAAGCGAGCAATTGTGTGTTTATTGGAAAAATTCAAATCGACTTATTCACTTCATAATGTTGCCGCGCCAGTGAGACAGTGAAAGCCAGGAGTGAAGAGAATATTAAACTGTACGCGAGTTGGCAAGACAAGAAATTAATCGATTCCGTGTTGTTCTTAAGAGCTGGTTATTTCTTGAACGTCTCTGTGGGGTATTTTACGAAAAGACTTGGCTGTACGTCCGCATAAGATTGTATTGATGCAAAGCCAACGTTAAATGACAACCATGCACATCCAACTTCTGCTTATTGAATTTTGTTGAAGATGGAAAAATTTTCAACGAAAACTCTCTCTCAATAACGAGTAACATTTTGGTTTCAATGGCGCCACCAAACGCAAAATTGGTCAATCGAATAGCTGGAGGTTGTCTAACAGCGGCTGTTAAATATGAAAAAAAAAATTTACGGTTTCTTATAGTTTTCATGCAACAAGAGTTATTTGGCTGTATTTCTTCCTGGGTGATGCCGGCTAGTTGGATACATTCAACGGAGACAACTATCGCTCCGTGTTAACCAATTTTTTTTTTGTACATAAACCGGAACTGATAGGCTTGGTTACACCAAGACGGTGTCACTTGCAACAAAGTGCTTGCCAAATGTGTTTTATTGAAGACGAAGTTCGGTGATCGTCTTATCGCCTTATCGCTAGAAAAAGTCATGCCAATTGGACGCTTTGTGCAACTTAACACACTTTAGACTCTTTCCTTTGGGGTACATTAGGACTTGGAGGCGGACATTCGGCACCAAATTACTTGATAATCGGTCGAATTATGTGAAAATTGGATCCGTGAATCCACTAATGCAAGCGGTCTCATGGCGGACATTTAAGTGAAGGCATAATTCATGTTTTGATGTAGAGTAAAAATGTAATTGATACCTTAAATACAAATTTTTCAAGTTGGTGTGCATCTAATGAAGAACCCTGTACATACACGCGCATATAAATAATTTTTAAAATAAAAGAACACAAATGATTACTATTAATTAACATGTATTTAATATGCTTCAAAATGAAAATAAAAAAATGTTTAAAAATATATCATTTAAGGAATTGCTGACTCTTCAAGGTGTCCTTTAGCATTTTTAATTTAATTCAGATCTGCAAACTGTGGTGCCTAAATCATAACTTCGAGTTTCCCTTCTGTTGATAATTCGTTCGGGTATTCTCTGCAGAACTTTGAGGAGCATTATGTGCCATTATCGTCCTTTTTGTTTTACTTTTCAAATCATTTTTATTTTTTCTATCCACATAAACGTACATGCCAGACAAAAATGCTGCTTAAATCTAATTTAACGATGTCAACTACTTAATTTAGCTTACTGGCTCTTTCCGAGCACTTTAAGCTTAACACTTGATCTAAAACTACTGCCTTTCAGCCTAAAATCTATCTTACGGCTAAACTTGCATATTATGTTCAAATAAATTTCTAAGAACATTTTTGAAAAAAACTTAGATTTGTGACCTTAATTTTTCATTTTATTTAAAATGGTTCCGAAGCGTATGAAGATATCCTTGGTCGTTTTGAGAGAAAAATTCTTCGTAGGATTTTTGGTCCCGTATGCGTTGACGGGTTTTGGAGGAGGCAGCTGTACAGCTGTACAACCTGATCAAAAAACTGCGCATAGGGCGTTTCAGATGGCCGGGACATGTGGAGCCAATGAACACCAACGCTCCAGCCCGCAGAATCTTCGAATCTAATCCGGAGGGACAACGTAGTAGCGGAAGACCTCGTCTTAGCTGGCGTGCGCAAGTGGAAGGGAACCTCAATCAATTTAGAGTGCGCAACTCGAGGCAGTTAGCCAAAGACCGCGATTATTGGAGAGATTTATTGGTGCTGCCTAAATAAGTAAGTATTTAAAACTTAAGACTACTTATGTTACGTAGCCTTCCTAAACGACTTAGCCCAACTTAATTGTAATCTTGCCTAAAGTGGTCACCATCCCAATTGCGAATTCGGGCACCTGGCCGGTCAACATCGTGCAAATGCAGCGCCGGGACTTAACGAATGCCGAGAAGCACTGGCCATTTCACAGAGGCGTTGCCTCATGTCAATGAACCTGGTATTTCCGCGAAAACCTCCTAACTAATCTAAATCTAACTTAAATCCAGGAGAAGTAAGTTACAATGGCAACGCACCGCCCTAGGAGAGTGTGCTGTTTTTCACAATCGACCCGGTCTCTTTCCGCAATTGCGGATCTAGAACGGAAGAGCTCATCGTACTCATCGTAGATGAACGGCTTTTGCAGTGGCGGTGGTATATTATCGGGATACCGTCCCTACTCTGCACTAATCCTTTCGTATAATATCTATATGGAGAAATGCTTCCGGCGGAATAAAGCCGGATCGGAGTATATTCTCATGTTCATGGTATTGTTACCGGTTATCGCCCTTACGACGTGCCTTGGAATCACCTTAATCAGGAAATTGTCAATCCCGTTTAGTCGATCGTAGAGGGCCCTGTTGGTATAATATTTTATGAACTCAGATTCTGAGGTTCCGTACAATCTAAGATCGGTCCTAAGACATTGCCTTTCAAACACCCACTAAATCACACGGGAGTAATTAGGGCCACGTAGCATATTACCTTTACCTTGAAGTCAAATTGACTGATCGAGCCAGATACCAAAGTATCTAATTACGCTTCTTACTGCCAATAGCAGGCCGTGCTGTCCAATGACGGCCAAATTCTGCCAGTGATTTCTGGTATCCCAAGAAGCCCATCTCAATGGAGTCCCAAACAATATTGTTCCCGATTTTTGAAAATCGATTTTCAATTTCCAATCACGGCAATGTGCCTTGATATGATTGAGGCTACACTGCAGAAGGCCATTGATGACCTGGATTTTTTGACCAGATCTATATGCCACTAAATCGTCTGCGTACGCTATACCGTGGTTGAGGGAACCTACTAGATCACTCGTATCAAAACTGTTAAACAGTATTGAGGAAATAACCGCTCCTTGTTGTAAGCCGTTTTTAATGTCAAATATTTTTCTTCAAATTACGTTGTTACATTTGACAGCGAACTTCTTTCCCATAAGCATATTGCAAATCATATATCGCAGGGGTTTCGGCATGTCCATTCTGGTCAACTTACAGGACAGCCCTTCTAACCAAACGGTATCGAAGGCCTTCTCGAAGTCAAACAGGCAGGCAGCCGTACATTGTTTCTTGCATTTGTTCCATTTGTTCCTAGAAATCATACCGATTGTCCGGGATTATATTATTATCCTCCACCCTACTATTACTTCAATATTTACCTTGATAACGTTGGGAAGTAAACTGCAGGGTTAGTCCTAACTTTATTCCTCTTAGGGATAGGATGTACGACCGCTATTTTCCAATGCCCTGGATAGTATGCGTTATCCAGCGCATTGTTAAATAGTATAGTAAAAATATCGACTGCTTCCAAGGGCAGGTGTCTCGATACGACGTTTGGTATTCCGTCTGTTCTTGACGACTTCCTGTTTTACAGTGAGCCGAAGATGCACACAAGCACATATTTTCGTACGAACAAATGGGCGGCAGCTCCTTGAATACCGTAAACCCATTATTCTCAGATCGCCAATTTTGAAGTTCATTGCGGAAGGTTCATATAGCCTCAATTTTCAATGTAGTGGTTGCGGTGAGCTGGTCGTTCATCCTGTCTTGTCATATCCTGTCATATCGCAAGTTTCCAAGACCTTGTTGACTGTTTCCGGTTTTATCTCACTTGAATTATTTTTGGATTGACCGCATAACATCGATCTTTAATGGCACTCCACAAAAAAAAGTCTAACGGGGTGAAATCGGATCTCCGAGGCGGCAAATTGACATCGCCAAGGCGGCTGATAACACGACCACTGAACTTAGCGCGGAAAAGATCGATTGTTTAATGGACTGTGTGGTAATATGCACCATCATGCTAAAACCAAAGATTGTCCAAGTTCACATCTTCAATTCCAGCCCACAAAAATTCGGTAATCATGGTTCTGTAGCACTCCACGTTGGCCGAAATGGCATTCCAAAATCCACACCTAATTGTCACTCTCTGCAGATGCATTGGCTTCTCGACAATCACTAGCGATCCCCAGCTGTGGCAATTTTGTTGGTTAAAATGGCCGCCGAAGTGAAAATGCGCTTCGTCAGAAGAAATGATTTTTCGGCCAAACATGAGCTGCTGTATGGCCCAAACTGAGAAGAGAAGAAGAAGAACTTGTAGAGTTGTTGAGATTGATGGCGAGTCGATGTTCCTGGATTGAGTCGAACATTCTCGGCCACAGAAGTCACATTCTCGTCGGTACGTACCGTACGACGACGGGGACGGTTATCACGCTATTTGTGTGAGCTGTAAACACGCGAGGATTCCCACATTCACCGAATGTGCTGGGATGCATAATATGCGCTAACATTTGTGTAAACGGGCCGGACGATGGTTTTATGTTTCATCTTTGGGTTTTCTCATGTCCAGCCTTAATGCTTCACATTTCACATTATAGGTTCACTTTCGGTAATAAATAGAACTATATGTTAAAATTGTAACCAGAATTAAGTTGAACGCAATAAAGAGACATTCGTCTCCAGTTTTTTTTTGGAAATCTCCGTAAAAAGTCATTTATTGGACGGTGAGTGTTGTCCGCTTCATTTCGGGCAGAACTTCTTTTCAATAAACTCACTGTTTGAAACAAGTTTGCAATGTTTCCCAACGTTTTTCAAGCATAAATCGATTCATTTCGTTCTACGGAGGTATGATCCTGACTGACAGTCAAGATTTCCAGTGGCATAGAGCTGTCACTGTCAAAATAACATATGATTTAAAGAAGAACTTGTATTTGGATCACTCGTTATAATGTGACAATTGTTGGGTTTCAATTTGTTAGCCAGGCAAGTGTCCACGCCCTACCCTCGGAATAGTTCGCTACATTGTTTGTTTGATAACGTTGTTCTTTTCTAGTAAATGTCGGCCAATCTCATTGTTTGTCAGGTTTATAAAGGGTCTTTCATTAAGGGCTTCCTATTTTTAAATTTAAATAAAACAAAGTGCGGGTGAGGAGATATAATCGAAATTTTTTATTCATTTGAAGGGCCTGTCGATGCCATTATTTATGGAATATAACATCGTTCAAATGTACGCCGCGGCTTCTCTGGGCCATGACAGTGGCGCATAAATCAGGCTGAATTTGACCGATGGCATGGGTTATGTTGGCTTTGAAGGCCGCTGTGGTTTGTGGCTTATTCGCATAGACCTGCGGCTTCAGAAAACCCCACAAGAAAAAGTCTAACGGGGTTAAATCGCACGATGTCACCCACGTGAGATGACCATGCCCTCGAATCGCTCGTGCAGAATTTCCAATGTGGCGTGAGCTGTGTGGCACGTAGCGCCGTCCTGTTGAAACCACATGTCACCCAATTCAGGACAAAAGAAGTTGGTAATCATCGACCTCGCTCGCCGTTGGCGATGATGGGCTGGCCAACGTCGTTCTCAAAGAAATATGAACCGAAGTCACCGCTAGTCCAAAATCCACACCAAACAGTGACTTTCTCGGAATGCATTGGACGCTCTTGGATCTCATGTGGATAGGTATCGTCCCAAATTCGATAATTTTGTTTGTTGACGTACCCATTCATCCAGATATGGGCATGGGCCTTATCGCTGAAGATGATCTATCAATGAAAATTACGGTCGGTTTCCAAATGCTCCAGAGCTCATTCAGCGAACACATGTAGCACAGTGGGGCAAAACGGCCTCAAAAGTGGAAACAATTCCTGTGCTGGATTTAGACAAGTGAAATTTTTTGAAATCGTTAGATATCACCTATTAATGGTAAATAAACTCATTTTCACTTTTAAATTTTTTTATTTTTTACGTTTTAATTAAGAATTAAAGTATTTATTTAGGAACACATAAACCGAAAAATTTTATTTACAAATTGTTTTACATTTTTTTCATATGTTTCAATGTTTTTACAGCGAAATTAAAAGATTGATTCATCTAATGAAGAATCATCGTCGCTCTCAAATTTGCCATCAGATGCATCACCTTCACCTGCACAAATATTCAAATTAAAAAAATCTTTGGGAAATGACAGACTTGTAATTAGTGGATCAGATGTAATCAACATCAAATTAAAAACATCTTGATTAGTCCTCTCCCGGGAACATTTTCTGGAGTAGCTCTCGCGATATTTCTTAAAATCTTTATTTCTCGCTTCCTGAGCTTCTTCAGATAACTGTCCGATAGGAAGAAGAGCAGTGGATATTACATCTGATCCATGGATTAAGAATTTGTGCACAGCGGGAGGTATAAAAAACCACGGATAGATGCTTACAAAGTGTTTGGCGGTATTAATTGCGAATTTTTTGAAGTTTTCAATGTTTATTTCATATCGGCTTGAAATTGCCACTAAAATTGTATGAAATTCTTCAATTAATACTATGTCAACACCCAAAATTTCGGAGGCGAGGTTTGTGTTATTAGAAAAAATCTCCGAGCAGTGTTGCCAAACCCTGGTTTTGGTTGATCAACATTAAGCCTAATTCGATTTTTGAATTCATTTTGTATTCGAGCTTTGCTTTCTGCCACTAATTTTTTTTCGTCATTTCTGGCTTGCCACTTTTTGATTAGCAGCTTATATCCAACATGTAATAGACATTCAAACACTCTAATTCAGCGATTTAATATTGATAAACCAAACTCTAAAGTATCGAGTTTATGAGGTTTTGACAACACCTTCTCTACATACTCGTATATCATTGAATTCTTTAGAGCGTGCATCACTGATAAAGCAACGTTTAGTGGAGGTATTATTGGCTAATGCGTTACACACTTTCCCATCCACCATAATGAATAACAGCTTGTGAGTAACGTTAACAGTTTTGCCATCAACGTCCACTACCGAAGGGTTTAATTTCTGTATTTGTTCATCAACATGCATCTTTTTGGAAATTGATAGTTCTGCCGATTCTTTTACGAAACATATTTTTAAAGGACGACAGTATCTCGTAGAAGGAGGCCGCGGGTTTTGCCACACAATTTCTCTTTTATCCAAATTGTCAATAAACAGTTGCAATGGTACAATAGAAATAATAAAAACACTGGAATCATTAGCTTCCATTCCAACATATTTTTGTTTATATGAACTATGGCCTGAACTTCCGTCGAAGCCCCACTTTGATAACAACTCTAATTTGTTCAGTTGATCGTTGTTTAATTGCATGATTAAACATTTTTGAGATTTTATCAAGCATTCAGTGGTGTGGTTCACAAATGCCTGAAGAGAAACTTCAGCGGAAAATGAAGATACTTTGATACCTTCTGGATAACAGCCTTTTTTGGCATTTTGAATGACTTTATATGAAGGTAACCTTTCAGGAGCTTTGCTTCTAATGAAATTGTACTGATGACTCGTTAATTTTGCTTCTACGACTATCGAAAGGGCTTCTTCTCGTAACATCTTTACTTTTTGTTTTGTTTCCTGTGCTTCATAAGCTTTTTTGTATTTAGTTGCACTTTTAGGTGAACGCAATACGTGTCCTAGCAGTTTAGAGGCCGGTACATGACCTGTGGTGCGGCTCTCAGGCTTACCTTCGCAGCAAACCCTAATTCCATAGAGGAAAAATCTTTTCGTATACCAGCCGTTTTACATCGTTTTGATCTACGTATCACTACATTCTTCAAAGTTCCCTTTTGGACATCCTCTTTTGTATGGGGTTGTATTGTATTGCCTGAAACCAATTGATGTTTGCAACCACTTTTCTTTAATTTTCTTGAATCGTGCTACTTTGCGATCTGATCTGAACCACTTTTCTTTGAATGTTGAAACAAACTGGGAAAGTGTGTGATTTAATGCGACCATCTTATCAGGAGGACAATTAGTGCGTTCCTGCAGGTCCAATTTCAAGAATTCTACTTTCTAATTCAATGTTGCCCGTCCAGAACCGTTCACAATGTCGAATAACTTCATCCGAGATAAAAATAAATCACTTGAGTTCGAACCTAGGGCAAAATGTGAACATTTAATAAATACATAAAAACACCAACCAAAAACGGCATTTTTTTTTTTAAATTAATTTAAAAAAAGGCACAAATATGAGCAGCCGATCTCTTTTGAATCTATTAGCCAACAACTTCAACTATGTATATAGAAATGCAAATATCTCGATGTGGAACGAGCTTTAAGCTTAAGGTTTTTGAAAAGACATAAAAAATGTTAGTTTCTGGAACACACTTCCATTTTTAATTAAAACAGCTATAAATAAGCACATACATGGTTTACTGCTGATTAGAACATTAAACTACACACCTGAAGCTTTCGATTCCATGTCTTGGCAATGTTCTATCTTAATTTTTAAGAAAACTACATTATTTTGAAACTAACACTTTTTTTCACTTTTGCACATCACTTTCGCAATCGTAATAACACTGTAACTTCAAATGCTTACCAAAGAGTGGGAGAGCATGCAAATGACTGAAATGAGTGATCATTCGATGCACTGACATGTTATCTAACGGGAAACATGCAAAACATTATCATTTTTCTCATTTCATTTTTGAATTGTTTCCAGTTTTGAGGCGGTTTTGCCCCACTGTGCGTCGTTGTCCATGGTCGTTTACCTTCAGCTCCTGGGTCTGTTGAATTTTGTACGAATGCAGGCTCAAGTCACGACGCAAAATTCGCGAAAGGCCGAGTTCTTGTGAGTGACGCGAAATCGAGTGCATCGGATCAAATTTATCCACCACAATGCGAATGTAAAATCGACGAAGCGCGCGGAACGTTGCCGAACAGAACACAATTTTATCATTTGCACGTGTTGTTGAACGTTATGTCCGTCTATGATGATTTGTCAAAACAGACTGAATAAATGACAGCCAATTTGACAGATGTAGCTTCACAAAATATGGCCGCTATCAACTGTCAAAGTTCGGAATTCCCTACTGGAAGACCCTGTATTTGTTGAGAGATCAATATCACTCAAACGTAGATTACGCTTTAAAATCCTAGTGAAGCGCTACTATCGTGATCTACGATAATCAAATGAGAACTCATGGTCGTACTACTCCAGTTTGCTCATTATTGTGGTTAGCAAATAATTCCGGCAATTCCGTCCTTTCTTGTATCCTCGTGTATATCAGGGCCAAGTTCTGAAAGGAACCGGCTGATGATCTGTCGCGTACAACTCAAGTTTGTACTCAATCATTATCGTGTTGGGAGAGCAATCCATGGCCACCAATCATTACAGAAACTCCACCATGTTTTACAGAAGACACCATGCGCTGTTCAGATGTTCGCTATCCCGCTGACTTGCGGACGAAAGTTGTTTGCTTTGAGCCGAAAACTTCGAACGTAGCGTCGACTCGTCACTCTACAGAATTTTTTCCAGTCTTCTAGCTTCCAATTTCGATGTTGGTAGGCCCAATGCAACATGCAGCCGATTCTTTTTAGTTGCAATGCAAATTAATGTTCGATGTTAGACAGTGGAGTATATGACGGACTTAACACGGTTCAGGTTCACTTGTACTGCTATTTTTGCTGTAAGGTTTGAGGGTTTAGACTATTTGGGTGTTGCGGTGATCATGGATCGACCAGCACGTGCTTTGTTGCCTCAGGGTCCTTCTCCTTCAAATAAAATTACTTATGAGAGGCAGTGCTTATTAAAAAGAAACCACTCCTCTCACTATTTCCAAGATCATCGTTTTAAACAAAATTACCTATCCAAAATTGATGGTTGCTGAAAATTTTTACTGGGCGTATACTGTAGGCATATAAACCCAATTTTATTTGTTAATAAAAAAGAATTAGCTTGATAACTTTTTTTTTTATATTTTTTTCTCTCTTGGAAAAGAAATGCTTAGTTGCATGTTTGCCTATTGTGAACATTTTTTTAATGCACCGAGCTTTACCTCTAGTCAGCAATTCAGCTGAATGACCCAATTCGAATATGATTAATTACATCGCTTACCCACATTGTAGAAAGTATCTTTCACATACCGTCGATGGAAAACGCTTAAGCGAATAAAAATGTTGTCGCATTCAAAGTGTCAGCTTGATATCGCTAAGAAATTAAACAAAAAAGACAAAAACTTATGTAAAGAGCTCCAGTGTTTACCTTACCCATGAATGCATTAAGCAGACCCCGCATGATGAGGCATATTAAGTTAATTTATTAGCTTAGATCGATCAATAGGGTGATCACAGATTAATGGTGAATGGACTAAATTGGTGAAACGTCTATAATCTACAGTCGTGAGAAAATTTCAAACTCTCATAAATTATCATACTTTGTAATTTATTCAAATTATTCGAGAGCATGATTGTTCATCCGAGCTCGAGTATGTTCGCACGCATACATAAGTCTGTTGTGCAATCTCAGACGGACCATGGTCATGCAGTCGCAGACGCGATCATAACGAGCATTTTGTATTACAAACCGTAGACATGGCTTAAATGGGAGCATAAATAAAATTTGATATAAACAACAGATAAAATTCCGCATTTTATTATCTTAGCTGTCGAAATTAGTTGACAGCGCTGAAGTTGGTTTTATTTATATGAGTATCTTGAGACATCTACGAGTATAAGGCCCGAGCTCCATGTGCGCAAAACTGGATCCTCTGTCTGAGGAAGGGGAAGATCTTGTGCGAATTGAAGGCGCACGCGACAAGAAGGAATACGCGCTGGGCATTTTCTTCGGCACTGAGAGTACTTGCGACAACGCAACTTTTGACGGCATGTAGAACTCGGCCAGACAACACGGCGTAGACGAATCACTAGTTTTGCGGATAAAAGCAATGCTGCTGAATAAGACACTGATTGCGGATGCGGACTACGGCCAATATGCGATGGCGGGGTTAAACAAGTGTTGCCCGCAAGACGTTGTTCGCTCTCCACAAGTATGGTCGACTCACTACTCACTACTCAATGCTTTTTGACGTCTATGCGCTGGCATAGACGACTGTCTGTTCTAAAGCGTAGGCAGCGCTAGATGTGATCGACGATTGTTGCAGTAGAAATGGGTTTTCAGTCAATCCTCTCAAAACTGGGGTTGTTCACTGGCTCATGTAGTGCTTAAAGGCATCGCCAGTCAATTCTCTAAAGAAGCTAAGTACTTGGGTGTTATACTGGATAGCAAACTTCTATGGACTAAACATGTTACATCGATAGTCTGCAAGTCGCCGTCGGCCTTCAGGTGTCGGCAAGACTTGGGCCTATCACAGAGAATAATACTTTGCATTAACGCGACTATGATAAGGTCAAGTATATCCTTTACGTTAGTTGTCTGGTGGAACAAACTCTCACGAAAATAGATCACTGCTGCTTTTCGTAGACTCCAAAGAACGGTCTGTCTCGACTGTGTGGGGACTTTTCCTAGCACGCCTGACTCCGCTCTGAATGGAATACAACATTGTTTATGTGACCACCACGGCTTCTGTTGCAAAGGAACATCCGAAGGTCAAAATTATCGATGACGATGATTTTGAAGAATAAGTGGGTAAATGGCTGCAACTTCAGTTTGGATGTTATGCTAGAGATCCGGAATTGTCTCTGGGTCCTTGGCATAGACCTTACTCTTCAAATAACCCCAAAGAAAAACCACATTGAAAAAGTGTAAAGGTGTCAAATCGCATGACCTTGGAGACCAATGAACTTCTCCTCTAACACAACTAATGCTCTAACAAACAAATTGATTGATTGATGGCTTGTGTGGGCGGTTGCACCATTCCGTTGAAACCACAGATCGTCCAGACCCAATTCATTAAATTTTGGAAAGAAATAGCCGGTCAACATGTTGTGGTAATGTTTCCCATTCACTGTAACTGTCTCTCCAGCCTCATCTTCGAAAAAGTAGGGACCAATGATGCAGCCAACCCATAATT
Source organism: Volucella zonaria (assembly GCA_963966105.1). Lineage (NCBI taxonomy): Eukaryota > Metazoa > Arthropoda > Insecta > Diptera > Syrphidae > Volucella > Volucella zonaria. Next base: position 123,321,206 of record OZ014531.1, on the reverse strand, counting down.
CGCACCATACAGTGACTTATTTTGGGATGCATTGGTTTTTCGTGAATCTCGTATGGGTTTTCCGGTCCCCAGAAACGACAATTTTCTTTATTTACGTACCCATCCATCAAAAAATGGGCTTCATCGGAAAAGATCAAATTCGATGACAAATTGTCCTGGCGATCCAACATCCAGTTAACAAATCAGCGACGTTGTAGATGGACCAAAGGCTTCAATTATTGTGTAATATGGATTTTATGGGCATGCAAACGATGATCAACTTTTAAAATTCGCCATAAAGTGCCATAAGTGAGGCTCAATTGCTGACTTCGGCGACGAATAAGCCTCGCTGGTTTTGAACGCTTTCGCTCACAGTGGTGATATTCTGGCGTGTACGTGCTGGCCGAGCATGCTGATAAGGAATTTGACCCGGTATGGAGCCAGTTTCTTCTAAAGCCTTCACCTTTTCACGAATTTCGGACGCACTAGGGCGATTATGTTGACTGAAAAATTCACGAATTTTACGAAATGTTACTTTTACAGATCGCCCATTTTCGTAATAAAATTGCCAAAGATCTGTCTGTCAAAAAGATCAACCATACTGAATTCATTGAATGACAGTAATTGACAGCCAACATCCATGCCATCTGTTGGCTCATCTAGGGGAGTATCATGGGCTGCATTCTCAGAGCCATCTTCCAGCTGATAGAACGCCTTGATAGGCTAGAGCTTACACTAAATTAAATATGGCTAAGCACCTCAGAATTATGCTATGGAACGCGAATGGATTACTCCAACGCCAAGATGAGCTGCAAATTGATGTGTGCTTACTGCTTAGCCTCTGAAACCCATTTAACAAAACAGTTATTTATCAAATTTGGAAACTATGATACTTACTAGGCTCTACATCCAGCTAACAGAGGTCGGGGTGGAAGTGCTGTAATAGTCAAAAAAATCATTGAACACCACCAAGAGGACTTCAACGATACAGGCAAGTTTCAAGCTACAAGTGTATCGGACTCTCTATAGCCCCCCTAAACATAATATTTCATCTGCACAAGACAAGTATCTTATTCAAAGATAGGAATGCAACTTCATTATGGGAAGAGATTTCAACGCTCAACATACTGGAGATCTCGAATAATAGCTAATAGGGGCTATACAAAGCGGCTCATGATATGGGATATGAGCTCATAAAGAATGTCTGCTGCGTCCCTTCGTTCTTCAACAGTATTCAGGCTAATGAGTTTGAGACGGTCTCGATAGGGAGGTAAGATTAGAGGATCATTCCTAGGTAGACCTCGAAGAGCAAATCAAAGAAAACGAGGCTGGATGATCTCAATTCGGGATACATGAACTCGTTGAAAGGGACACCACGCTTGGCTAGCATATGATCTGGTCATGTACGGGTTGCAGATTTCTTTGGACCATATTTTAACGAAGATAAGTCATGAGTTTGTTTTAGTAATTATCCCATCAATATGCGAGCGAAAATTAAGCCAAGGTCGCCGGTAGACTGAACAAAGGAGAAGGTACATTCGGGAAGTAGACTTGTTGCACTTACGTGAGAAGGTAATCGATTGACATTTGGTGGCATTGAGTTATAAGCAGTTCGTGATGCAATAGGTGGAACAAGTATTTAGATCTATTTGAAGGAAGCTAGAGTCATGTTATGAGGAAATGGGTTTAAAAAATTTGGTATCGTGTTGAATGATCCTTTCAAGATCGTTAATGGTTAGGATGAAGAAGAGTGGACCTAGGTGGCTATCTTGAGGAACGCCTGAAGTGGCCATGGGCTGATAGGACAGACTTGAAAAGAACACTATAAAAACAATTATCCAGGTAAGAAGATATCCATTTTAACAAACTAGGTTCAAAGCCCAGGATAGACAATTTGAAGAGGATTCGTTTATGAGATATCTTGTCAAAAGCCTTAATGAAATCTGTTGTTATAACGTCAACTGCTTTACCACTTTCTAATGGTGAGAGAACACAGAACACGAGTTCAACGAGGTTAGTGGTAGTTGATCTACCTTTGATCTACCTGATTTACACTGGAAGATTAAGGCTTCGTACAAAATGCTTTCGAGGAGTTTGGGTGTATGTGAAAGCTTAGCTATGGGGCGGTAATTGGTGACTTCGCTCTTTAATCCCTTTTTGTGTATCGATGTTATGAAAGTTAACGAATTGGTAGAAAGACTTAGGCTCGATTGCGTACTATCGCTGGTAGAGAATGTTATAAAGGTGGGCGAAGGTATGACCTGAGGTAGTTGGAATAGTTAGCCAAAGAATTCGTTCGAAGGAAAACTGCCCATAATTTGTTTCTCTTGTTACGTAAGAGCGAAGTCTACGATTATACCACGGGGGGCGCGAAAAGGGGGCATAGAGAGAAATAGAATTGAATAATTCTCTGCAGAAAATAGAGAGGGCACTATTATGGAATATATTGGCGAAATCAAAGAACGCTTATTACACTTACTATGATATGTCTTAATTTTGCGGAAATTCGCTTTATAAAAGTCGTAAGAAGAGGCAGTTGCAGATGGGTTGGGGTGGATGGAGAGTGGTGCAAAAGAGAAAGAAGAAGTGGGTGAAAGTTATCAATGGTGGATAATGAAAGGGGACAGAGCAAGACAAAGAGGGTCAGTGGTGAAAATGCGGTCTAATTGCCTACTCATATAGTTGGAGACCCCACTAACTTGGCATAAGCTAGAGTCTGTAAGCCCATCCAAGAAGAGGAATTCTTTACTCGAGTTAGGGTTTGCTATAAAAAAAGATTCATCATCTGATTGAGTGCAGTTGAGGTAGATTGTAATCGCCGAATACGATGATATCAGCGAGAGGATCAGATAGGTTAATTATTTGATCAATTGCATCGATAGCGAGTTGCTAGCATTTGTACCATGGTGCATTTGCGATGGATCTTAGGACCTTATTTTGAAACCTTTGTATAACTTTAAGTTCGTTTGATTGGTACAGCCCCAGAGCTGCATTCCATATATCCACAGTGGTCTTAGAATTTGAAGGTAAATAAGCAGCTTTTTCGTATGGATAGCTCCGAGTCGTTACCAATAAGCCAATACGTATTTCTATATTTCATGTTAAGCTCTTCTCTTTTTTTCTTAATATGCGCCTTCTATCTTAATTTATCATCTACTCGTAGATATTTAGCTGTATTCGCATATGGAACCCCATTAGAATTTATGTAGAGAGGTTGATTATTAATTACTTTGGTAGTGAAGTTAATGTGAGTTGACTTAGCTTCGTTTAATTTTATGCGCCACTTCTTTATCCACTCTACAACTTTGTTTGTGGCGTTTTGCAACTTTGAGGTGGACTCTGTGGAGTTCCTTCCGATCGATAAAATAGCCGTGTCGTCAGCAAACGTAGCTATTTTAGCATTTGTTGGAGTTGGAAGGTAGTTTGTGAACGATAGATACAGGACGGGGCAAAGCACACTACCCTGGGGGACTCCGGCTCTTATTTTGCTTAACGTAGAATATTTATTTTCATACTCCACACGAAAGAGTCTATCAGTTAATTATGACCTTAGAATTAGGTAAAACTCTTTTGGTAGATATCTTTGGAGTTTGCTAAGAAGTCCTTGGTGCCAAAATCTATTGAAGGCTTATTGCATATCTAGATACACAGCCGAGCAGATTTTTTTTTATGATTTAGTGCATTTTCTATTACATTAATCAATCGATGTACTTATTCAAGAGTTGTGTGCTTATTTCTGAAACCAAATCAGTGAGTTGGGATCAGATTTCTTTCAGTAATAATTGGTTGAAGGCGTCTCAGTAGAATTTTTCAAATAGTTTTGACATTGTAGGAAGAAGAGATATGGGTCCATATGATTTTTTGCAAGTTGGTGGTTTTCTAACTAACTTCTACTAACTTCCATTGTCTTGGTACATATTTCAGGCGAAAAGCTACATTGATGATATGTTGAAGTTTTCTAGTAGCTCTCTCAGATAGTTCTTTGAGTATCTCTCCAGTTATCAGATCGTATCCTGTGCTTTTTTTAGCTTTAATTTCCTTCTGGATGGTCTTTTAAATTATCTACAGATGTAAAACCGCAGCACGATAAATGTGTGATCGAAGAGGATCAGACTAAAGCTACAAATAGTTTGGCTAAGTGCAAACATCCTCTTCCAATTGAAGTGTATGCAGCTATCAAGCCAGTCTCCGAAGAATTGACCAGAGATGATCTTCCTACTCGATGCACCGGCGGTTATACTCAAAACTCTAATGAAAGTTTGAATTCGACTGTGTGTGCATTGGCCCCAAAATCCATTTCTAGTGGTGAAACTGTGTTGGATATTGCTATGGATAATGCAGTTTGCATGTACAATGTCGCCTTTGCTTTAATTTTGCACATAATGAAAGCGATGGATTTAGAAATCGGGCGGAACGGCTACGAATTGGGTTTGGAGGTCGACAAAGACCGCATAAAGCTTGCAGAAAGATCACTGTCTGAAGTTATAAAAGAGTGGAGGATCGCATTAAAATCCAATAGAAAAGAAATGGAAGAGCAGGACACGAATCTAGTTAGAATGCCAAATATATGGCGCAGGCATCGCGAATTAAAGGTATTGCGACATTTTTTATGACTTTCTATAACTTAAAATTTTAAACACATTTATCTCAAAAATGCATTTTTCAAATTGGCCGCACCCATAACTTGAACAATTTTCAAATAATTCACTTCAGATGTTAACTAGATCTTTAGAAATATATTGTCTAAGAAAATACGTAGGACAATATTGGATAGTTCATTTGTTAATAACAATTGTCTGGCGATTTTTCTGCGATTTGCAACTTTGACTTTGGAAGTGCATCATTCGACTAAAAATCAATATATCTAAAAAAATCCTACGTACTTCTCTAGCTGCTGTTATGTATAATAAAAAAATGTGACTCATCATAATTCAAAATTTACAGGAGCTGTTGGTACGGCCGTAGACCGTCATTTGAGAAACGCTGCACAGCCGCCATTTTTGAATAAATTATTCTATAAAAATTAATTTTTACAGTCAATCATATGTACAATGAACCGGGCCCCCGCCCAATTATCAAGGCTTCGCCCATCAATGACGTTGTCTAATAAAAAGCGGGGGCAGAGCATATTACTGGTCTTATCGTAAACATCTTCAGATAACGCCTCTGAAGGTTGCTACGATTTGACCAGTTAGAAGTGGCCGGTCATAGGTCTTGTTGGCGGCAGGACCACCGGTAGTCCCTACCAGGACTTAAATCACGGTACCATGGGAGTCAGGAGCCCCCCGGATTTCGGTCCGGGCCTGACTTGTTGAGGTAAGCCCCCTTGTGAGAGCGTCATGGTGGCTGTGGTTTAAACCCAAATCGCGGGAAAGGGTCTAACCCATTGTAGAGTTGCAAATAAGTACTGGGTGCTGTGACCCTAAGAACAGCAAGAGGTTTTAGGTCGGCCTCGACTCATACCAAGGGTGGAACTTGTGCCTCCAACACAGTTCCGAATTGGTATCAAAGGATTGACGGAGAGCGATGGCAAGGCGTATCCTTGCTCCCATGGATGTATGGGCATCACATAAACATAAGTCTACATGACAGGTGGTTTACGTTAAAAACCAGAGACTAATGTACAATGAACCTCTGCCTTTGTAACCTCGATTCGTTTAATATTTTTCCTGAAAAAAAAATTATAAAAAAACCTATTTTTACGGCCACCAGAGTGGCCTAACCTCTTAAATTTTATTCATAAGTAAGTCGTGTTGTCTTATTGACTAGTTGCAGTGGCATTTAACAAAGAAATTGTTTAAAAATTAAACAAAAAAAATCTTCCGTTTAAAAAGAACTGGTCTTTGGTACAACACGCACTGGAGCTTTGAAGATTTTGTGCGCCTACTGTCTTATGAATCTGATCTTATGGACATGCCGTCTGATGCAATGACATCACAACTCCTGCTGCGGAATAAAAAAAAAAAACCAAAATCGACTTTCACTGTGCCCAGACCGGTTTCAGTCAGACTCTGAGCCAGGAAAGGGTCTTCACGGATGGCTCCTAAACCGATCTGGGATGCGGCCCTGGTGTCTTTCTGGAGGACGATAAGGTTAGATTTCACTCCTCGTTAGGAAAACTTGAGTCTGTCTTTCAAGCGGAGATATACGCAGTCCTGATGCAACATTTGCATCTGTAGCCAGAACCAAGCTGCGCTTAGAGCCTTGTTGAACCGACTTCCAACCTAGTTCGATAATTCAAGACTTCACTTAATGTAGTCGGAGAGCTGAATTCACTGAGTCTTATCTGGATCTCAGATCACAATGGGATCGCGGGAAATGAAGTCGTCCATGAACATCTAGGCAAATCTCAGAGGAGAGTTTTTCTGTACTCGAACCTGCATTGGGTCTGCCTGTATCCTCAGTTAGGGTTTTTATTGACAGTTGGGTTTCATGCGAGCATAACTGCAGATGGAATGACTCTCCAGATTGTTGGTAGACCAAACGAATGCTTTTCTACGTCTCTAAGAGGCCAGACGTCTTTCTGCAGTCCCTTAGTAAGAAAAACGGCCTGGCGTCGTGACAGGGCACTGCACTTTTGCTAAGAACTTAAATGTGTTGGGTATAAGTGATTCAACATCCTGCGACGCTTGTTGTGAAATTGATGACGAGTGAGTGAATCTCCGGCTTACGCTCGCATCAGTCTACAGGTACTCGTCGTTAATGTGATGGGTCCTGGTAGGGTTTACTCGTCTTTCTTCGAAAGACTGAGGACTTCAATTAAAAACGAACTTACAAGGAGTACAACACACTAGTTCTTTACTAGAAATAAACCCGTGAATAACTTTATAAACAAAAAGATACACAAAGTATATAGCTCAATATATTCAACGTAAAAATATGAATTTTATTAAGACACAGAATATAAGTTAAAAGCTTAGATTAAAGCGTGAGCAGGTCGTGTATGCAGCACCGTCTTACACAAACATATGTTATGTACATAAATTTCGCTCACGCAGCATGCCACATGATGTATCATAACATTAACATTAACAATTTTTACTTATATAAAAGAGTATAAATTCTAACACCTAATTACAGTTATTTACAAAATTTGTTCATTATTAACAAGATCAGTCAAAATAATTAAATTGCGTTTGTCTATTGTACTTCCTAGGTAACATTCTGAGTCTCATAGGGCAGCAGGAGACACGCAATAGCAGCACAAACTGCCAAGAAGCCATATACTGACACTGCACTCCATATGGACGTTTGCAAGAGCACTTGTGCCACATATGGTGTGGCCATTGCTCCTAGTCGCGCCAGAGCCGAGCATCCTCCAACTCCAATTGATCTTAACGCTGTGGGGTAGACTTCCGGTGTGTACACATATGCCGCTTGGAAAAGACCAGCTATAACTCCACGGGCAATGAATAGGACAATCGTCAGGTAGATCCGTCTTTAAAAAAAAAAAAAAAAATTAAAAAAGTTTTATTTGTCCATCAAGTGATCAATTCAGTAAGTCGTACTCTGTAGCAGAAGTCAGCAACACCACGCATGCGGCATAGAGTAAGAACTGCAAAGCCATTGTGCTTTTCCTGCCGAAGCGCTCAATTATTGCGATTGTTGCGAAAATTCCAGGAAACTCTGCTAGTGTCGTCCACAGCAGGTCCATGTAGTCAGTTGTCTCCAAGGGCCGACAATCATCAATACTATCAGAAAGATCCTTTGATCCCGACGGATTGTTGGCGAACAGCTCAGTTGACATTAGAACCAGACCATAGTAGCAAAATGCACATGACATCCAAATAAACCAGAGGAGTAAGGTCGTGCGCCTTAAACCAGGACTGAGAAGGGCTTTAACGCTGCCCTTTGCGCTTGGAGCACCATCGACGACTAGGCGGCCAAGTAGCATAGGGCGCTTATTATCACGGGCGATCTGAAAGTAAAGACTTTTCGAGTTGAATCGTTACATTTTGAAATCATAAAAAAACTTACATCCTCGAGGGTCTTTAGGGCCTTCTCTGTGTTTCCATTGGAAACGTGATAACGTGCCGACTCTGGCAGCCACTTAAACGAAAGAACAAGTGAGCTATGACTTTACAAACACTGTACACGACTTACCGGAGTTATAACAGCAAAAACAAATAGTGGAGCGGCTGAGAGTCCAAGTAACCATCTCCATCCAAAATTGGGAGCAACCACCAAGGCTAAGGCAACTTCAAAGCATGCCCCCAGAGCCCAGAAACACTAAAAGACAAATTGACGTATAACCTTAATATTGCTGGCAAAAAAACTCTACTTACATCCAAAAGCACGACACATTTGGCGCGCTGTTTTGTTGGTAAAAACTCTGCATACAGGGTGACCCTAAAAGAAGAAAATACTCAAAAAAAAAAAATCCTCAAATGCTCGTAATACCAATTTTGCTTACGATTGTGGAACACATCCGATTGCAAAGCCGACTAGTCCTCGAAGCAGCAGCAACCAACCAAAACTTGGTGCCACTGCGCTCAGCAAGCCGTATAAGAACAAAAGTATACCACACAACGTCAGGGCCTTGTTAATAAAATACAATAATAACAAATTCAAATTCACACATCAGGAGTGAGTTGTCGAAACTTCTAGACCTACAGGTTTTCTGCCATACCGATCGCTTAGTTGCGTCCAAAATGTTGAACTCAACATCATTCCGAGAAAGACAATGGTTGTCGTCAGAGCTTGTTGGTATCTTGTAATACCCCAATCACAGTGCAACGCTGGTCCTAGCACGCTAAGTATTGTCATTTCCATAGAATCAGCCATCCAACAGAGGCCAACGCAAAGGGATAGCTTAACATGGAACCAGCCAAAGCCCAAAGCATTGACAGCCTGTTGGACGGTGAATGTGTCTAGGGGAAAAACTAAATCGGAAATTTATTTTGAAATCGATGTTAAGTCTTACCGTCCGGTACAACGGTCACCGATGATAGTTCAAACTCGGGTCCAAGGTCTGGACCGGCCATTACTGTTGTACCATTAGTTGGTGGAATGTTGACACCGTTCATCTCCTCGTAGCCACGATTGAATCCTGGCCTTCGAACGCCCATTTTTCAAAACCTTAAATAAAATAGAAAACTTTTATAAAAAAAAAAAAAAAAAACCGTGATTTAGGTATGATTTTGCTTGGCCTACACATTGTCAATAATGTCTTTGGAGCATCTCCTGAAAGTATCCTTATTGGCTTCGAAAGAATTGCGAAATATTTGACAGGAGTATAGTTGAGAACCCGATAGTCTTATATCAGAAAGCCCTAGCATTTAGCATACACAAGAGAACATAACAAAAACCTAAAGACTTTTCCGGTGGCAAAAGCCTACGGTAGAACGAGCAGACTTTAGCTTATTATCCAGGGAGACAAGGAATTTTATATTAGATACCAGGGCCAGCGGGAAAAACAAGGAACAGAAAAAAATCGGGGGACTCTTCACTACGTAAGCTGTTTTTTTCTTGGTTAAAGAGGAGAAAAGCTTGTTGCGGTAAAATTTACCACAACAAGCTTGGATTTTTTCCCGTGAAAACTTTCGCCTCATCCCTTCGAACCTTTTCCCTCTGAATAGTTGTTCTTCCAACATCCTCAGAGAGTGATGGACAGCCATGGGTGCATCAGCTATCGGTGCACTCACTCAGTATCTTGGCAGACCAACATAAAAAGGTAGGACGGACGGTCAAAGCCGCCAACAGAGCAGGCGGGCGGCCGGTTACAAGAGCACGAGGAAGGCGTAGAGCCTATAGGATATTTTTTTTGCAAGGGTCTAGCGGGAAATAGTTGACACTTGACCTTCATGTTGTTTTATCTGCCCTGATGGGTAGTCCCCAGCCTCGAGTAGAGCCAAGGCATTCCTCTCCATCCTTCCAGCTCCTAAACTCTTCACTCTTTTGACCCGCCTTGTCTGTTGTGTCCGTTGTCGCTTTTGTGGATTCTTTCAATCCTGGACTTCTGCCTTTATGCTCCTCGGAGGTGACAACCAGTAGGTCCACCCGGGAAAAACAGTGCCAGACGGACGGCCTGGAACACTCTGAACATATGGCTGTCGGTCATGTTATTTGGACTATACGCCTAGAGCCAGATGGATGGTCTGGAACCCTCTGTGTAAATGAAACACCTACAACCCACACCAGTTCCCTAGAGCCAGGCGGACGGGTCTTCAACTCTCTGCAACACACACCACACAACACACCCACAAAACGACAGGAACAAACGAAACACAAGACAGAAACCAACAATAACAAAACAAAAATAATAACAAACTGTGCAATGAGAAAAAAAACATAATCGCCGTAGAATGGGACCCTATCTGATATTCCCTTTGCCCCCACAAAATCTGCAAGGAAGTCCACCGGGTCTACCTTTTTTAAGTCAACTGAATTTGAGAAAAGCTTCCTTCTTCTTTTGCCATAAAGGCTAACACACACACCTTTAACTAGAGACCCCTAGATTCTGACTTGGTTCCTCTTTCTTACACTGCGTCTCCACAGGCAATATTTCAGGCAATGGCAATGGCAATGGCAATGGCAATTTAAAATTTAGGTGGGGATTTCATTTCTGGCAATATCCAAATATTCCAAATGTCAAATGTAATTATGTCATTCAACAACAAGTGTGTGCGTGCCATCCGAGCAAGTAAATTATTAAAAGCCTTCTTTTTTCACTTTTCGCCATTTTGAAAACTTTGAAACGTCAAATTCATTGCCTTCGCGATGGAAATCAATCATTGCCTATTATCCGGCGGGCAATATTGCCATTGCCATTGCTTGAGCGTCTACACTAGGAAATTTTAAAGCAATGGCAATGCCAATGGCAATTTATTGCCTCGAATATTGCCTGTGGAGACGCCAAGTTAGTCTCAAATGCATAGGAAATGAACATTCTTTGTCACTTCGACTAATTTTAAGGACCAATTTCGGGGAAAGAAGAGGCTATTTGAACCCAAGGCAATTCAGGGGAAATGTTCACTTAGGCCAAAGGAAATTCCCAGGACTCGGAAATTTCCCAGAGGACCTGGGTTGTGGCACACTTGGGTGTACGAAAGGCCGGTCTAGCGATGTTCCAAGCCACTGTTACACTCTCCAGCTAAGTAGCGGAAAGAAACAATGTTTCAACCGTTCGGGAAGTCCGACGAGAGCGGCCCACTCTCAAGCGGTTTCCATTCCGGTAGTTTTAACTGCCATTTAGTTAACCATGATCAGTAAATTTTTGATACTTCTCAATCGATGGTGCCATACGAGATTCCGATCAATAATTCGCTGGTTATAATGTGACTTTTGACTTTTGTGGGATTTTTTTCCTTTTCATCCTTTTTTTTAAGGTTTCGCAATTCCTTTTCAAAAAGATTACGTGGCGTCTACAGGCACAGTTGGGTATTTTTTTGAGATTTACTAAGGACTGAAACGAATAAAATTTGGAAACTTCAAAGTAAAAAAAAAAAAATTTTTCATAATTCGTGTAAATTTTTTTTATTTGCTTTAAAACTCTGTTTTTATTAAATTCATTCACAATTACAAAAAATAAAAAAAAGTATTTGGGTTCTCATTCTTTCCTCAACTTTTTCGAATGTCCTTCATAAGGTTGGTGACAGTTACATCCGTGATCTTTTTGGACGATCTTTTCCATTTAGCACTAAAATCTTTTACGTCCTTTGCACACTGCTCACTTTTCCTCAATTTAGCTTTGACCAAAGCCCAATACCTTTCAATGGGACGGCACTGTGGAACATTGGGTGGATTCATGTGTTTTGGGACAAAGTCCACATGAGCATAGTGAGCTGAAGCTAAATCTGGCCAAAATAATGATGAACCCTCGTGTTTGCTTAAGAAAGGAATCAACCGTTTTTTTTAGACACTCGTTGTCCACATTGACAAATGGCCTGCCAAACGAGATATTTTGACTCGAATTTTTCCATCCCAATCGATGTTGTTGATTGCGGAAGAATTTCAGCTTCAAATGAGTTGTAAAACTGCGTACATGGAAGAGTAGTAAAGTCGGCTTTGACATAAGTTTCGTCATCCAAGACCAAGCACCCTTTCTTGTTGCCGATCAACTCGTATAGCTTTCGGGCTCGTGTTTTTATGACTTTTTTTGCTTTTCAGTAACTTTTGGTATTTTTTGTTTTTTCTCGTGTTTTTAGACCGTTACGTTTTTTTTAGATCTTTGTACCATCGTGTGGTTGATATTACATTTCCGAGCAACATCTCTGGATGACATAGTCCGGTTTTTTATGATGGTATCCACTATTTTCCTGTCCAAATTTGTATCATGTGCTCCACTTTTCTGTTTTCGTTTAACTGTCAACGTCCCCAAATATCGTTTAATAACAGAATCCACTGTACTGCGTGCTATGTTTAAATTTTTTGCGATGAAATGGTTTGGACGTGAAGTATTTTCGAGCCATTTGTCGATGATCTTTTTACGGCGTTCCTCTTGACTCATATTTTATAAATATTTTAAACCGCACCGAACTAAAATCAATAATAAACTGAAGCTAGAGAATACACAGAATAATTTGGGTCCCAAATGGGATTGCAATTTTTACGCATTGGAAGTGGAGCCCGTATTAAAATTTACAGATTTTATTCGTTTGAGTCCTTACTGCCGCAGATTCTTTTCTTTTAAGCATAAACCCACTCCCAGCTGAGAAGCCCAAAGTGGCAGCACTTAACCCGCTGCCTGTTGCAAATTTCCCTGGGTTTTTTTTTTGTTGACATCGCATTCCGCCATTATCGATCAAACCACCACCCATGTGGTTCGGGTTCGTTCTTTTTTTTTGTGGAAAAAAAAAAATGGTTTTTTAGATTCCTGCCGGTAGACCGGCTACCAATTTACAAATTTTAACTCCGGGAAAAAAAAAATAAGAAATACAAATAAAATTGCAACAAGCTATAGAGATGCCTCAAGCCAAACTTAAACTTCACAGGATTTTTTGTGCCATTCCGTTAGGTGTTTTTTTTTATGGTGCCTGCGCTGGATAGCATCAGGAATGATGAAAAGAAAGAAGTGCGATATACCATACATACATATGTACATACATTGCAGTTGCCACAAGAGGTTGTACATATTAAGATGCGGATTCGTCATGGGAAAGCGGCTGAGATCGAAGGTCATCGATTTCAAATCAATTACCGATCGCCTGGATGTGATCCGCATCTAAGGGAAAATCTACCACATCAGCCTCATATGTGCACACGCTTCTACTAATGAAGCTGAGGACAAAGACGATTTCTACGACCTCTTGGACGGAGCGTGTCCGGAGTACGATGCCAAAATCGTACATACAATAGTTTCCTTTTTTTAGATTGACACAGTAATATGTAGTAATAATTTACTTACAATAATTCTGATATTTCTCTCCTTTTTCTCTCAACTTGCCACTCCCTGTCTTCATGGTATTTACTATGTCAGCGCTTAGTTTTCTGGCATTAATTCTGGCCGAGTGGTCGAAGGCCTCTCATTAATTCCACGTAGTGCCTGCTGAATAGCTATTTAATAGTGAACCAACGGTGGGATAGGATCACTACCCTGTTGCAGCTATGGCACGACTGCGGATCTCCTAAACCCCACAGAAAGGAACAGCTACCGTGAGAAGATATAACGTGGAAAAGCTACAATCGCAAGGAAACGCCATAATATTTGGCGAATGCGCCTTCCAAAATCTCTCAACAACACCTATGCCGCCAGTATAAATATTAAAGACCAGTGGCAACGCTGCCAACATGCCATCAGAGAGACCGCAACTGATGTGCTGGGTTTCACCCGACCAGTGCCAAGAAATCACAGGTTTAATGAAGAATGCCGGTAAGCACATGCAGCTAAACAAGATGTGTACAAAGTGGCGCTGCAATGAAGGATGAGAACCGCTCGTGAGATCGGTTTTCCCAGAAGAAAAAATGATCAGAACTATTAGGGGTTTGTACTCTAGGAACAATGAACGGATGTTTGACTAATGCCTAAAAAGAACATGTCAAAGCAACAAGACACAAGCTTGCAGAGGTAAAGAAGGAAACCTTGTAGTATAGCCGCATTCGGTACTGAGAATATAAACAAATTCTGCTGCAGACTGTATAACGACGACGAAGACCAACATCGTCCCGTTAGGCAAAATAAACCATTCAACTTAAAGCCGGGCAATTGCGAGCGTGCCACTTTCAACTACTCATGCATCATGGATACCTCCGTGACGAACTACACTCCTTACAATTGCCAGTATGAAGAGACGCAGAACGTCGACGAACTGAACAGAACGTCACATTTGACAACTATAACTTTGAGGTAGTAAGGGACTTTGTCTACATCGACTCTGCTATCAATTCTGCTAACAATACCTCAGTAGAAATAAGGGGAAGAATCATTCTTGCGAATCACCGTTTCCTTGGGCTAAGAAGGCAATTGATTAATAAGGCCCTATCCCGAACAACTAAGGAGACTCTATATAAGACCTTGATCATCCCAATCATAACTTATGGCCTTAAAGCATGGACTCTATCGTAAGCGGATGAAGATATCCTCGGCCGTTTCAATCTTTATAAAATACATGGTCACATGGCCTGTGGAAGAGGAAATTCAATGACAAACTATAAGAGCTGTACAGCGACACCGATCTAGTCAGAAAACTGTGTATATAGTCATCTTAGATGGCTAGGATGGCGAGTGGACACCAATGCTAGGGTCGAAAAGGCTCTTCGAATCTATTCCGGAGAGACAACACAGTATGGGAACGTCTCACCTTAAATGTAGAGGCTGAGCCACAAGTTGACCCTGATCTGCAGCGCTACCTCATATGGATATGGAAAATAAGCGGACGCAATGACTAATTTATATCTACGTGGCTTCCGTCTGCAGCATTTAAGTCTTGGTTTCAATGGCAAAGAGCTGAAACCTCAGATATTGTGAGTATGTAAGGCTTTCGCTTTTAATCACTTGTCAGTTCGAGATTTCGTTTTGCGGCTTGCGGAATTCACTCCGCTGTTTTGAGGAGTCCTTTACTCCTTCGTGGCCCCGATAATTCCCCGGTGTTTTCTTTTCAAATTGGTGCACATTAAAGGGGTTTCCACAGTCTTTGAAGATGTGGTATCTTGCGTTTTTTTGCAAGTTTTCACTGTTTTTGGTAACACGCCAACTTTTGATTACTAAAGGTTCATTAAGCGCTTTCTATCTTTAAATTTAAATAAAACAAAGTGTGTGTGAGATATTATCGAAATTTTTTATTGGCAGCTCTCTGGGCCATGACTCTGGCGTATAAATCAGGCTGAATTTGACCGATGGCATGCGTTATGTTGGCTTTGAGGGCCGCTGTGGTTTGTGGCTTATTCGCATAGACCTGCGATTTCAGAAAACTCCACAGTGGTCAGTTCACATCGTTTCTACGTGAGATGACGATGCCCTCGAATCGCTCGCACAGAACTTCCAATGTGACGTGAGCTCTGTGGCACGTAGCGCTGTTCTGTTGGAACCACGTGTCGTTAGTGTCCATATCATCCAATTCAGGGCAAAGAAAGTTGGTAGTCATCGACCTATAGCGCTCGCCGTTGACGGTGATGGCCTGGCCAACGTCATTCTCAAAGAAATATGGACCGATGACGCCGCTCGGCTCAAAATCCACACCAAACAGTGACTTTTTCAGGATGCATTGGATGCTCTTGAATCATATGTGGATTGGTATTGTCCCAAATTCGATAATTTTGTTTTTTGACGTACCCATTCATCCAGAAATGGGCCTCATCGCTGAAGATGATTTTCCGATGAAACTTAGGGTCAGTTTCGAACTGGTCGGTTATCTTCAGCCCCCGGATCAGTTGAATTTTGTACGAGTGCAGGCTCAAGTCACGACGTAAAATTCGCGAAAGGCCGAGTTCTTGTGAGCGACGCGAAATCGACTGCCTCAGATTCTCCTGTACACTCTCACGGACAGCGGGGATGTTTTCGGCAGATCCTGCGTTTCGTCGAAGTACGGATGTTGGTTTATCGTTTACTAAACCAGTGGACTCAAATTTATCCACCACAATGCGAATAGTGCTCTCGGTAGAACGATTATGGCGACCGTAAAATGGACGAAGCACACGGAATGTTGCCCGAACAGAACACCGATTTTGATAAAACAATTTTATCATTTGCACGTGTTTTTGAACGCTATGTCCGTCCATGGTGATTTGGCAAAACAGATTGAATAAATGACAGCCAATTTGCAGATGAAGCTTCAACAATATGACCGCTATCAACTGTCGACATTCGGAAGTCCCTATTGGTAGACCCAGTACATTAAGAACCGTTTTTACTTCAAAAATATTTTCGAAATTCTTATTCTAGGACAAGAGCCGGGGGTAGCGAAACAGAGGTTTCCACACCATTGGACTGACGCTTTTCTCGTATAACAATATTTACAACATCAACGATTTTAATTTTATTCATATTGGTGGCACGCTACTTCATATGCTGTTCGGTTCATTCCTCTTCCCATCAGTCTAACTGTTGTCTCTTGCGTTCACCACTTAAGATGAAAAAACACAATGTTAAGCGAGTCTAAAATATTTCTCACTTAAGCACACCTTTCCAGCTTCAAACCGTCATTAACGTCAAAAACCATCAACCATCAAAAGTTAAACATTCTCCATATAGTGAATGTATCTATAACCACTTCCAAACATGAGAGAAAGATTAAAAAGTAATAAATCGCCGCCCATTTGGCGCATCCAAGTGAAACCGGAACTGAAAGCCATACGCTGTGTACATACTTCCATTTAAGATCACGCATCCTACTTACAGCGGCTTTTGGTTTTGTATCTATTCCACGTTCCACCTCATCTTCAGTCAATATTTTGTGATTACGGATACTTTGGCTATTTTTTTTTTTTTAAATACAAATATCGTTAAATTAATATCTTCCATAAAACACAGAAAATGTAGATACATTCATTGGTAAGTAAGTTATTCGTAAGCTGGCTGTAAGATAGGTTCAATGCACTTGGCATGTGTAATGGATCGGATAGGCTGCGCTGGAATGTAAGTTGCGCGCATCGAACCCAATCGCGACGAAAGTCTAATTAAGGTGTATGAAGTGATTTCGAAAATCTTAACCACGTAGACGCTAACGGGGGCAAGAGATACAGATACATACGAGTAATATAC
Organism: Volucella zonaria; assembly: GCA_963966105.1. Taxonomy (NCBI): domain Eukaryota; kingdom Metazoa; phylum Arthropoda; class Insecta; order Diptera; family Syrphidae; genus Volucella; species Volucella zonaria. The sequence continues at coordinate 123,304,090 of OZ014531.1, read as the reverse complement.
CATTTCCATCGGTGAGGCGCGACGATAACTGGTATTTTATTCTGGTCTTGGAGCCTACCTACTGGCCCATTTAAAAGAAAGACTGGGCCATCAGGATGAGCATTAATGATAAGCGTTAAAATCGATTTGGAATGTTAATAACGAATTGACGTCATGGCCTTTTAAGTTTTTGGACTTATACCGTAAATATAACCACAACTGCGTAGATTCAAAGAAGGCTTTGCTTAATGAGGCCTAATGAAGACCGAACGTAACTTTAATTAACTGACGAATCGTACCAATTTCTTGTTTTCATTCCAACGAATAACAGATGTGGTTATGTTAAGAGTTACAAACCACAACATGACCAATGGCCAAATAATGTCTAGACATCGGCCAGACTAAAATTATTGTTGTTAAACGTCATTTCAAAAAAACTAAATCTGGTTTGGTTGGCAAGATTATGGATTGCAGAGCACTGAGTGGTGAGAAAGATTAAGTGAAACTTTATGAAAGGTGAAACGCTATAGACAAGTGGGGAATATGACACTCCGAGTTGAAACACTGTTCATTTCAACGTGGTTAACAGCAGATACAAGTGTGAATATGAAATACGATCTGTGATCCAAGAAACCGCTTTGATTAAGACCTTATAAACGGCAGCTCTTACGCAAAAAAAATATATTGCAGTTGAGTTTCGTTACTTCAGTCGATTTTCATATGGGAAACGTGGAAACCGCTTCACCACGTCACTTCTTTTTGGCTTGATGTTTTACGATTCCTTGTTGTTTGATTTTCAGTTTTTTTTTTTTTTAACAAACAACAACGGCATGTTTTTTTAACTGACCTGGTCGCGTCTCAAACACCCAGTGGAGACACTCGAGGCCTATAAGGCTGACATAATTGCCATCCAACGAGTGCAAACGTTCGAAAACTGTGATGTCTATTATATTTTGCCAATTGTCTAATCAATCTGCTGCAATCCGTCTCAGCGCATAATCCGCTACATCGGCGTGCGCCGAAGAGAAAGACGACGTTACCAAGAAAAGCTTTTATGAAAGTCCTACGGGAAAGCAATGAGCAGTTCCCCAAGTATGACATAAAAATCGCGATGACTTTCATCCCAGAATAGCTACATTTGGCATCGCAGTGGATTTCGCATCACATTCGTAAACGAATACAGTCTGATTGACATTACAAGTAGGTTGAACATTGTTGTGGCAGGCACGAATTTCTCGTATCTAAGGATCAACAAGGGCACATGATGACCACCTGATTAAAAGATGACAGGCAAGATTGATCATGAGGCTATAGACGGAAGAAACACATCCAGTATTCAGCCAGTGTTGACTCGAACTACTACCTATTCGTACCCAAGTTAGGAAAGAAGATATCAAAGGTGATACAGCTCCAAGATTTTTAGTAGAAGAAGATTATAAATTATATTTAAACCATTGTAAAAGCTTCGAATTTATTTGGATTTCCGTTTTAGAACAAAATACAAGATCAAGAGCAAGTGGGGGATGCTTCTTTGGATACAAAAAACATAGTTCTAAACACAACATATCCTTTGAATTTGAATCGGTATTTGAAATTAAACTTTTAAAAATATCAATTGAATAAAACAAACTATATACACTTGCAGTCATAAAAACCGCACCATATCAAAATGATGGAAAAATTGTTAATAACTACGATAATAATTTTTATAATGAAATAAAATTTTTGTTGAGTACTCCTCAGTAGTTTATAAGTATTTCTATCTAATTTCCATCTGTTTATTGAATGTTTGAATAAAGATATTAACAAAGAAAGAAAAACCAGTTAATTTGCTTTTTTTTTAAATATTTTAATGTAGTCATTAGTTAACAAAATCAAACGATACATTTTTTATGTATGTGCATATAAGATGTTTAGATATGCCACTTTTACCAAAAAATTATCAATACCGAGTTGCTCCTCCTTTGGCGGTTATAACCGCTTTTACTCTAGAAGGCATCGAGTTTACTAGAAATTCAGTAATATCCCTTGAAATTTCAGTATTCCATACATGTTCCAGAACTTCATTTAGCTTTTTTTTACTCTCTGGTTTATGTTCAACCACCTTAGGTTTCATTACATGCCACAAGTGTTCGATTGGGTTTAAATCGGGCGAATTAGCTGGCCAGTTTAGTCTGGTAATTCCGAGGTCATCAAACATTGTCTTGGGCTGAAAATTATTGAAAGACTCTAGTTACTTGTCTGTTTATTATTTATAAATTAGACATCTAGAAGTTGATTTATAATACTGCACTTACGGATTTGGCGCGGTGGCAAGGTGCAGAATCATCTTGAAAAATGAACTTGTCAGTATACGAATGATGCTGTTCAATTGCTGGTATCAAAAACTCCCTTACTACTTCTCCATACTTTGAGCGTTCATAGTTCCATTAACAAAGTGCAAAGGGCCCAAAACGTAAAAAGAAAAACATCCCCAAACTATCTGGCTTTGAGGAAACTTCACTGTTTTGACTATGCACTTATCCTTGAACCTTTCACCTGCTGACCGTCGTACGTATGGCAAATTCTCGGCACACAACAAATTAAATTTACTTTCATCGGACCATATCACACATCGCCAATCATCCTGCGTCCAATCTTCGTACTTTTTTGCCCACGTCAAGCGAGGTTTTTTCATTTTTGTGCTTAGGAGAGGTTTTTTCGCTGGTCGTCTTCCATATAAACCTATCTCCCGTAGCCGTCGGCGTATGGTTTCAGCGCTTAGATCAACTTGATGAAATTCACTCAGCTCTGCTCTTATACGGACAGCACTTTTACAGCGATCTTTCATGCTAATTCGTTGTAATACATTGTCTGTCTTCTGGGTTGTTTTACGTTTTCGTCCCGAGCCTTTTTTCCTTTCCAGTGGATCCAAATTTTCTTTTTTCTTCATCAGTCGTACGATAGTTGAATGACAGCATCCTATTTTATCCGCAATCTCATGATAGCCAAGCCCTTCTTCGACTAAAGTCAATATTTGAACTTTTTCGTCCCGAGTCAGTTGATGATATTTACCAGACATTTCACTTTTTTTTACTTGTCACCGTCACAACTCAATTCAAACTGATTTTTTTTTGCACTGAATACGAAGCCGAACTCCGCTATGGGGAATACCCTTCATTAGTATGGGAAAAACCCTTACGATCTGATGTAATTAGGCATTTTTTGAGAACTCATTAGGTGGTGCGGTTTTTATGACCGCAAGTGTATACTACCAATTTATATCAACTGTAACAACTGGGAAAGAGATTTTGGTGAGTTAGTTGAAGCAATTGAATACTGTAAATACGACGATATGATGATCATCGGTGATCTAAATGCCAGAATAGAAAAAGAAGAGGGAAAAGAAAATCAGAAGATGGAACCACAAATGCTAAAGGATTAAAACTGTTAGAATTATGTGATTCTCATGGATTTCATATACTAAAGCAGTTCAGACTCCAGTGGAAAGTATACGTTCATGGGACAACAAGGATAGGACAACAATCACAGATTACTGCTTGGTACGAGGATTATGGATATCCTTAATAAATGATTTTTTAGTTTTGATGCAGCAGTTCTCAGACCAAATGCCTATTGTTGCCGAGTTTGGTACTTCACCGACAGAAAGAAAAGATACAAGAACGATACAACTACCCCATAAGCTGGTGTGGAAAGAATCAAATGCATCTGAGTATAGACGGAACCTCGACCTCAACTTGCAGACAACTGCTCAACTTGATATAATGGACATCGACAATTTAATAAAAAAATTCTTACCCGCCAAAAATACAAGCTTATTAAAAAAGATACATTGTTAAAGAAAAATGGTTCGACACTGAGTGTGAAGAAGCGAGTAGAATATCTTTTGGGTGGCTAAAAGTTTTTCGAAAGTTTGGAAATCAGTTCTTTAAAAGAATGTACTACCAAACAAATACAGCATTTAAGCAAATATGTATGAAGAAAAAGAAAAGATTTTTTGAAAACAAAGTTCTAAAATTGGTGAACTGTAAAGATACAAAGGAGTTCTGGTGTGCGATTAAAAAATTCAACTGTAGAGCACCCCAAATTGGCTAGATGCAAGGACACTGATGAAGCACTTTCAAACGCTGTTGAAAAAAGTAACGCAAAGTAAAAAATTAAATATTAGATGCACTTATTACACAGGGAGAAATATGTAACGTTTTGAAAAACCTTCAAGATGGGAAGGCAGCTGGACCTGATCGGATACCCATTGAATTTTTTAAGTATCCGACAAGCAATTTTATCGACAAAATAGCGGTGATTTTCAATGGGATGCTGGAAACAGGTAACTTACCGCCACAATTCAAACAATTCATAATATATCCGAAACACAAAAAAGACAATATAGCTGATCCCGCAAATTATCGTGGAATATCTTTCCTTAACTCATTTTACAAGGTTTTCATAAAACTTTTAAGTAAGCGTATGTCAATCTGGATCGAAAACAACAATTTGATCAAAGAATTCCAAGCAGGTTTTCGGAATGGTTATTCAACCATAGACAACATTTTCGTACTGCAAAACATTGCTGGGACACTCCTTGAACAAAAAAAGAAATTATTCGCCTTTTTCGTTGATTTCAAGGCAGCCTTCGATAATATCGATCGAAAAGCTTTAATATTCAAACTTTATAACGCTGGAATGAGCCAAAAGTTTGGGAGGGTTATCGAAAATACAATATATACGACGACAACCAATCGAGTGTGTGGAGCGGGACCGAAACATCAGAATGGTTTGAAACAACTATGGGAGTAAGACAGGGATGTACACTAAGCCCATATCTCTTTGCTTTGTACATCGATGACCTCACCGAGATTGCAGGACATTTAATAAAGGCACTTTTATTTGCAGACGATGTTCTATTTGCATATTCACCAGAGCCCTTACAATTAATGATTAACCGTCTTGATTTGTACTGCCAATTATAGAATCTTACGGTTAGCCTTACAAAATCAAAAATTGTGATATTTAAGAAGGGAGCTGGTAGAGAGTGCAGAAACGAAAAATGGCATCTTAACGGACAGCCCATTGAAATTGTGAAAACCAATAGCTAATAATCTCAGTATGGAACCTCATCTAAAGGAAAGACTAAGTAATAAAAGCGAAAAGTGCCATATCGGCTACATGGAAAAAATGTTTTTCAAATCAACTAATTGACCACAACGTTAAGTACAAGGTTTTTCAAGCTGTATCAGAATCTGTTATGATGTACGCAGCGCAATCTTGGGGATACTGCCAATATGAAAAAGTAGAGAAACTCCTTAGATACTACATAAAACGATGCTTTAGCTTACCAAGTACAACACCAAGCTATATGATCAATATCGAAACAGGACTGTCACCGCTTTTCATTAAATCATTAAAATTGCATGTAGATTATGTAATAAAAGTTTTAGAACTGTCGGACGATAGACTTCCAAAAATAATTGCGAAGAACGTAATCGAAAGGAATACGCTCTGGTATAAAAAACTCGAAGAACTAGCAACGTACTGCAGATTCGAATGCAATTTAGCTTATGGAAACGAAAGATACTGCAGGGATGTGCTTGGCAATCTTATTGCCAAAGTAGATGAACAATACAGAGTAGGGCTCTCGATTTAGAGCGTGTATGTAATTACACGTGTATTCGTGTCACGTGTACACGGTTAGTAAGAAATTTTACACGTGAAAATTTAAATACACGTGTTCTTTTTTAATATGCGTGTAAATAAAATAACACATGTAATTACAACACGACGTCTTTTCGATTATTGGATGTTTCGAGTACTTGCCGAAACAGTTATTTCCGTTCAAGCCACAGTTTATTTTTCTATGTTTTATTGAGATTAAAGTTTAATCATTAAACCGGTTTATGAATTGATGACGAAGAGCTTCTTATCAGTTTTAGTTGAGTGTTGATCTCGAAAGGCTGATAAGTATATCTTTTGCTAATTCAAATTGTTAAAGTGATAAAATGAAACCAAAGAGTTGGGTATGGCAATATACACATCGAGAAGGTGATATAGCCTTCTGCGATTTGTGCAGTGAGGACAGGAACAATTCTTTCTCCTGTCGTGGTGGTACGACAGGGTCATTAAGACGGCATTTGCAAGGAATTCGTGCAATTCCAACAAACATAAATAGAGAAAATCCGGTTTCTACTCAAATCAAGTGAATAAAAATAGATTAACACTTTAACGTAAAAAATACTTTTTGTGATTCAAATTACAGCATAATTGATAGAGATTCGTCAGGAACTGAAACCAACGATGATAGCAGTCCTGGACCGTCCTCTTTCAAAAAAACGCAGAATACACAAAAGGAAAGCCCAAGAAGTTAGCCAATGCCCGACCATGTTCGCCGGATAGGATGGAAGAGATCCACCAGGCCCTAGCTAAAATGATTGCGTTAAATCAAATTCCAATTTCTTTCTGTTCAAGCCCGGGTTTTCTCCAATTCATGACTGTTGTTGAACCGAACTATAAACCGTTGAGAGAAGAGGCAATAAAAAAACGACTGCAATCACTTAAACAAAATTGGTAGCGTTAATGAAGTTTCTTGCACGTCCGATTGTTGGACGTCTGCCGCGCAAGAATCATATATGACAATGACGGCACATTTCATAGATGACGATTGGGTACCTCAGTCTTTTACACTTGAAACAAGTGAAATTGATACACGTCACAATGCAGAAAATCTCATAAACAAGATGGAAGGTATTTTTCTCGATTGGGGACTTAATGAAAAAGTCACAGCAGTAGTCACAGACAACACTGCAAATGTGGTTAAAGCTGTGGAATCTATGAGGCAAGTAGAGCGCAATGTCGGTTTGATATGCGCAGTACACAGTCTTCAGTTGGCAGTAAGGACATCCATGTCTTCTGAAAATATAAAAAAAATAATTGAGAAGGCCAGTAAACTAATTTGCCATTTTAAACATTCCAACGTTGCGAAATATGCTTTGTAAGAAAAGCAGAAACAATTGGGTCTACCAGCACAATCCCTTTTACAATCATGCAACACTCGATGGAACTCAATCTTTTTTATGCTTCAGCGTCTAACACAAAACCGGAGTCCAGTGATAAATGTATTAATAGATCGTACAGTCACTTCCTCAGCTATCGCTACAAAGTTGGAAATTTTAGAACAAGAATGGGCATTGATGGAAAAATTTGGAAAAATTTTGCGGCCTATTCAAGCGCTTACAAAGATTCTCAGCAATGAAAATTCGTCTACATCCATGGTGCGACCTCTTATGCTAAAAATGCTGGAGCAACATATGAATTTTTCCGCAAGCGACTCAGACATGATTACATCGTTCAAAATCAGTTTACGTAATGATATACGAAATAGATTTGATTTAAATCAGAGTAACACAACTGATGTTTCTGCAAGGCAATTAGCATCTTTTCTTGACCCACGATAAAAAGATCTAGAACATGAGAGTGTTGATGAAAAAATATCTATAAGAAATAAAGTCAAGCAGCTCATGACAGCATATTTACCTTCCGAGAATAATTCGGAAACAGAAACTGGGTCCACTGTGAATTTTACAAGGACAGAGCTGAATGCGTAAATATGACTTCATCGTCCGTTCACCGAGCTACATACAGCGTTTTAAAACACAATCTGTCTGAAAAAAATTATTTCCACAATGACAACAGCAAAAAACTAATTTCGGCTGTTTTTAAGATGAGAGGCGAACTAATACGCCTTAATTATATCCCACATCGTCCAGATCTATCAATTTATTGTAATCTTTGCAACTTATCTGAGAGAGCAGACGTTATACATTTCATCGGAAGATGCCCCATCCTTAAAGAAATAAGAAGATATTTTCTAAGAAACGACACAATATCTGAGGAAGAAGTTATAACCTATCTAAACTGCGAAGGCGATGTAAAACAACTTTTTTACTTCTATAAAGCAGCAACCAATTACCGTAGTAAAATTATTACTGAGAACTTTTAGCTTTGTAAAAATCAAATTAGTATACTATTTTTTTATTTTTTGCTTTTTTACATATTGGGTCTACAAGTAAGTTTCCAGCGTTTTTTTACCAAAATTTGAAGTTTTATTATGAAAACATAGTTACAATGCTTTATTCAAAGTATCGTCCATCGGAAGCTACAACTTTCCCACATCTTTCTGGCAATTTATGAATTCCGGACTAAAAAAATTTCTCGTCTTTCGAGCCCAAGAACGTATCGAGCCAATTTTTGATTTCCTCTACTGAGCTGAAGCGCATTCCCGTAGGAGCGTTCTGCATCGAATGAAACAAGTGGTAGTCAGATGGTGCCAAGTCTGGACTGTAAGGCGGGTGAGACAGAATTTCCCATCCACTATTTTCCAAATAGTTTTTCACCGAAACCGCAATATGTGGCCGAGCGTTGTCGTGATGAAAAATGACGGACTCATGCCTGGTCTCATATTCTGGCCGTTTTTCTTTCAATGCCCGCTTCAAACGAATTAGTTGGGTTCGATATAATGGTCCTTTGATGGTTTCACCACTCGGAAGCAGTTCGTAGTATACGACACCCTTTTGATCCCACCATATGCAGAGCATGACCTTATTTACGTGAATATTTCGTTTCGGCGTCGATTGGGCGGGTTCGCCGGGCTTTGTATACGATTTTCTGCGTTTAGCATTATCATAATAAATCCATTTCTCATCAACAGTGACAATACGATGCAAAAATGATTTATTTTTATACCGCTGCAGTAACATTTCGGACATGCAAAATCGCCGTTCGACGTCTCTTGGCTTCAATTCGTACGGCACCTTGTTTCCAACCTTTTGAATGAATCCCAGTGCTTTTAGGCGCAGGGAAACGGCTTGTTGCGTAACGCCCAATGATGCAGCAAGTTCTTTTTGGATCTGACACGGATCCTCATCCAGTAAAGCGTCCAATTCCTCGTCTTCAAAACTTTTCGGCTTTCCGGGGCGATCTTTGTCTTCAACTCCAAAATCACCACTTTTGAACCGTTTGAACCACTCGCGGCACGTCGATTCACCAATACATTCCGCCCCATAAGTTTCCGAAAGCAAACGATAAGCCTCAGCCGCACTTTTCTTCATATTAAAAAATAAAAGCAGCGCTTCCCGCAAATGACGTTTATTTGGCTGGAAACTTGCCATGATTTTGCTCGATAAAATGTACGACACCGATAGAACTGCTCAAACATAACGCTGCAAAGTTGTTGACAGATGCAAAACCTACAAATAAAACACATGGGGTCTGACATTTCTGCCCGGGATCCACTGGTGGCGCCACCTCCGACAAACGCTGGAAACTTACTTGTAGACCCAATATCTTTAAATCCCTTTAAATTCAAGAATTGAATATACATTAAAACAAACTTGTTATTAAATGTTTAATTTCATGTCAATCAGGCAGACGGCAAAGCCATGCTTAATGATTTTTGTAACATAAACTTGTATTATAAACCAGAAAACAAACAATAAATCTAAAATAATTTATTCTAATCTAATCTACAGCTCCAAGAAGATACTGAGAGAAGATTTAAGGTCGGACTTCGGAAAGGATGTAACATTGCAGACAGCATCTCCTTCAACTTACGTCGGCATAGCGGGGGACTAGTGCTAGATTTCACAAAAACACACAAGACCACATACAAGAAGGCCATAGTTCGATGATGAAGCCGGCGAGTACTCCTCGCAAAACAAGAGATGTTCATATCGGGCTACTTTGCAAACTAGCAGCAGAGAAGGAAAAACGCAAACTTCTCCGAAGGAAAAAATCTGATTTGGAAGGAGGAGGAGATCAAAACATGCTGCTACAGCAAAAAGGTCAGCAAATTTTACTAGAAGGTATACGGAACGTTTAAGGCAACAAAATCCGAACTGAAGTACGCCAAGACGAACACAGTACATCAGAACGCACTTTGTTCTAAAAATTGGGAGAATCACTTCTATGGACTAATAAATGGTGAAGGAGGATACGTAATGTAATAATATCTAAACTCAATTCAACAAATCCGTAAAAACGATCCAAAGTTGAAGAAAATGATTTGGTGAAGATCTCCACTACCACATCTATGGTATAAAATATGTTTAGAGGAGCGCATACCCGATGAATGGAATCTAAACACCTTCTGTCCGATTCTGGAGAAAAGAAACTCCATGAACTGCGCCAACTAAAGGGGCATAAGTCTACTATATACCTCATATACATGATCCTTGTTGCAGTATTATGTGAACATCCAAAACCGACCATCCAGAACCTGATAGGTCCATATCAGTGCGATTTTAAGTGCAGTCCTGACAAATCTACCTTCGACCAACAATCGGTTGTTTGGTTGGTGTGGCTGCCTGTTGGACACAGGTACATTTACGCCAGAATAGGCCTATTGGATATTGATCCATTTCTGTCACGTGGAACAAACTGAAAAATTAGAGAGAATTTTTGATTATCTTATGATGAAGCGAAGAAGATCCGCAACGTTGGTTTCTGCGAGATCGTTGAGGTTGTCTAGAAAGTATGAGCCCAGATGGGGTTAACCAAATGCAATGGAAATGAAGAGTCACTTTGCCGGGCCGTGCTGAATGTCTTCCGATTTGAAAGCGTCAAGTAATGACACCTATGAGGGTGCTGATGTGCGAGACCAGATCTGTCTGGTAACATGACCAGTTGTACCGTTTGGCTACCTGCCGTTCGCCTTATCAATCGTATCCTGCAGAATTATTTTTTTTACAAGATCCCAGAAGCAAGTGCAAAGATCTAATTTTTTATGAAATTTGCGGAGTAGTACGAGTATCATGCTACGCAAGTTCATCTGCTCTACAATTTTCTGGGACGTCACAGTGACCTGGAATACAGCAGAGGTGAATATTTAACTGCTCAGACATCTCGTTAAGAGATGCGCGGCAATTGAAGGCGATTCTTGCTTCAAAAGTGACTGATTCCAAATAAATAGCTGCAGATATCTTTGGCTGACATCAGATTCCATTTCAACCAGGAAAAAGCTTTCTTGATAGCTATAACCTCCGCTTGATAGACACTGCAGTGGTTTGGGAGACGGAAGGAGAGATCAAGATTTAGTTTCTCAGTTCCCACCGATTCTTCGGTTTTTGAGCCTTGCGCATAGATATGGATTCCTTATCAGGTAATGTGCCATCCATCCAGTTTTGACGATTCGAAATATGTAGTAGCTTTGGATCACTTATTGAGGCAGTATTTGGTAGTGGTGCAGTCGGTATATTCTGGATTTTGTCCTAGGTTATCTAAGATTATGTAGTGCTTCGTGAGAGATATAAGACCACTATGAAGAGACTTTCAACCTTGTAGATGCGTTGGTAGCTTGTTTGAAGAAGATGTCTAGAGGGATCTAGTGCAGCGTAGGGAATACATAGTTCTAAGAGCGCTACTGATGCACATGCAGGCGAGACGCTGCACCTTCCCTAAATTGCGAAGGTGGGTTGCCTTGTCCAAGGCAGTCTACTAGATAATAACACAATGCATTAGTATGGGGCTTATGACAGCTAGGTACAGCCAGTCGGCGATACAGGGTTACATACCCTATTTCTTTCCAATAGCTCTTTTATAGGAGTAGAGGAGTATAGTGGGTTTCCTAATTCTTTCTTGTATACGAGTTTCCTACGTAGAATGAGACGGTGTTATATATTTTGCTTATTCGGGAATGGGAATACATGTACAGTATATTCTAGGCGGGTCGAAGTGAGGAATCTTGTTTTTTCTTGTAAAAGGGACTTGTTCGGTTTTGCGTGGATTAATTTCGAGACCACATCGACTAGCTCAATTTGAGAGCTTGGAAAGAGCTTTGTTCCAGATGAATGGAGACAGGACATCACCCTGATGTGTGCCCCACAAATCTTCTGGCCGTGGTCCCACGCAGTTCAGTGGTAATAGTCCCACGATTTAGCAGTTAACTTCCAAGCGAGGTCTCGACTCCGACTTCAAGTTTTGAAAGTGCGGTAGTGATCGCCCTCAGTGTGGCGTTCTTGAAGACCCCTTCAATGTTAAGAATGGTTACCAGACAGAAAAATGCTGAAGTGAAGGTGCATGCGACCCAGTGTTTCGAAGGTTTTTTAGGAGGAAAGACAAGGAACTAATACGTGCGAATTTCTACCGGCTTTGGGTATGAAATCGACCTTCCAAATTCTACGAATGTAGGAGATGGTTAACAACCATGGGAGAGTATAGTTGTAGATTTCCTATATTTCAGCCGAGATAATGCCATCCGGTGGGGATGGCCTAAAGGGTTTGAAGCCGTGCACTGCCCAGATGAGCTTAGACTCGTTTATGATGCTATCGGGATCGGATCCGCTCGGATTTTCATTAGTACAACCACGATAGTGGGTATTGAAAAGAGGCTCTAGTGATTCTTCACCAGACATGGTCCAACAACCATGAGGTTTCTATAGGTAGCTAGGAATGATTGAGCTAGTGGAGAGAATTTTCCTGAGTCTAGACGCCTCCGAACACTCTTCCGGCAGGAAAATTAGGTATCTAGGCTCTGCAGTGAACGTGTAGCTCGTATAACTCCCCTGTTTCTTTGAGCTAAGAATTCGACTGAGCATTAAAGTTCTGTGCATCTCGAGCAACGAAGAAACCACACACGACTGTCATCTTACCTGTCCTGTTATACGGTACGAAAACTTGGCGACACTCAAGCGTGTCTTTTTGTTGTTTTGAGCGAAAGATTCTCTGTCGGAAATTCGGCTCCGCCTGCATTGAAGGAGTGTGGAGCAAAAAGCTCAACAAGGAACTATGACGACTGCATAGATCTAGTGGAAAGGCTCATGTAGAGCGCATGGACACCCTACCCGGAGGGATCTTCGAATCCACTCAACAACTCAGTTTAGGAATATCTTAGATAAGGTTGCGCTCACAGTGGAAAGGGAGCTTCAACAAACTTGATGTTCTTAATTGGAGGCAGCTGTCTAGAAATCGAGCTGGGTGGAACGGCATGCTAGTTAAGATCTGCAATATTCCGTCAAGAGTAAATACTAAAGCAAGATTGGGTGAGGTAAAGCGGCTGTCCTGAGAAGATCAAAATACTTTTAAACAAGTTAAAGTCACATGGCCAGAAGGCTAGAGCAGGCCTACAGGTGGAAGTTCTTAAGTTAGACAATCTTTCTCACTGAAGTTTTGTTAAAACAGTCGACTTATTGTTGGATGTAAGAATTTATAAGGGGCAGGTATGAAGAAGCAGACTCTTGAAATAAGGTGACTGTTAATGGTTGATCTGTGTGCCGAAGACAATTGAGAGAGGAAGGAAAGGAAAGGACAAAAACTAGAGTTATTGAACTAATGAACGGAAAACTTGATGAAATCCCCAGATGGAATCAATGATGATGTAAAATCCCGGAACAAACTAAATAAGACCTTATCCGGGCTACCCCGAGATATTTGGAGCTCAGGGATGTAAGGATTTCCGAGACTAATTCCAAGTCTTGGAAAAGTGGCTGATGAGCCCCTAATGGATCAACGGCAGCGCTCACATCCCCAAACGGCTTCGGTCTAACTGACCCCTCGTCCTAGGGGTACGTTGTACGTTGTGCCGCCGGGGTGACCCGCTGCTATAAAGCAACAACCAGCCTACAACCGTCTGCAGGAAACAAGGATAGCGAACTTCAGATCTGTACGTGGAATGTTAGGTCCTTTAATAGGCCAAGTGCAGCCGAATAACTAGAGGAAGCCCTGAACTGCTGCAAAACAGATGTTACCACCATCCAGGAAATGCGATAGGATGGGCAGGGCAAAATGAGTATGAAAAACTGCGACATTTACTATGGCGCTTCTCATCAACGGCAAAATCAGCGTCTATTTGGATGCGGATTTCTTGTTAGTGGCAGACTCAAGTAAGAAGTCTTGAGCGCCTCAGAACAATCCGTATCAAGGACATTAACAATGTCTTCGCCGACTTTAATGGAAAGCTTGGAACAGAGCGCAAATTTGGTAGTACTATCGGAAAGTGTAGCTTGCGGGATACCACCTCCGATAACGCATTCATGCTAATCGACTTTGCCGCGCTGCAAAACACTGTCATAGCTGACATGCAGTTCCCGCCGGTGGGTGGCCGTGGTGGTAGTCTATTGGCTTCTAAATTGGACGGTTCGGGATTCAATACCAGCCGCGCCCGAAAGACATTCTTTTTTTCAAGCAACTAAATTCACGTAAAATGAGTGGTTGCCTACAATACAACAACAAGTACAATTACAATGGATGCCACTCATAGAGCGAAAGTTTTCTTAAAAACTGAACATGTGTTCAGGCATTTTACGTGTAGTCATACGAGTAAGTTAAATTCCATAAGGGGACTTAGAGCACTCCTGATCAATCAACCGTCAACCAATTTGACCATATTACGATAGACGTAAGGCACTCCTCCAGTATTATGCATGTCCGAACGTTCAGAGGGGTCAACATCGACTCAAGCCATTACCTTGTTATATCTAAGGTACGGTTGTGGAAATGCGGAACATCGCGAAGGCAAGCTAATACTTTGAGGAACCTTGTCGTCACACGGTTACAATCGCAAGAGATCACCAATTCCTTTTGCGATAGAGTCTTCCTTAATCTCTTAAGAGGTCCTACGACGCCAGCATCAAGTATCGAAGACCAGTGGCAACATTGCCAACAAGCCATCAGAGATGTCGCTCCGCCACAACAACGAAACACCGACGAGTGGCGGCAAGTACATGCAGGTAATCAAGAGGCACACAAAGTTGTGCTGCATAAATGGACTAGAGAGCACGGTCGAAGAAATTGACAGATGCTACTCCAGGAATTAGACTCGGAAGTTTCACATAAAGGTAAAAAAGATATGCAAGGGGCACAAGCCCCGGACAGAAGCCTGTAGAGACGAACAAGGAAACATATTGTGGTAGTACAGTCGCAATCAATGCTGAGGATTTTGAAAGGCATTTCTGTAGACTGTATAACGGAGATGTCGAACCAAACACCGCTGTCAGGCAGAATCAACCTTCCAACCTGGACGATGTAGACCAAAAATTCCGTTCACCCGACTTGGATGAAGTGAAGATAGCCATATCTAAACTTAAGTCCAATAAAGCTGTTGGATGATGATATTAACATAATCGGAAGAAAGTAGCGTGATGTCAGTGGCGCTTTCACGTGTATTAAACGGAAGCGGCGAAGATGGATTTAATGCTCAATGAGGGCAAGACCAAGTAAATGCTGTCAACAAGAAAGGACACCCAAAACCAATGTCTCGGACAGAACGTCACGCTCGATAGATATAATTTTGTAGTAGTTAAGGGCTTTATCTACCTATGCTCAGCTATCAATTCAGTCAACGACACCAGCGTTGAAATCAAACGAAGAATAACTCTTGCTAATTGATGCTTCTTTGGGGTAAGAAGGCAAATGACAAGGAAAGTCCTCTCTCGAAAAACAAAAGTGACCTTATACATCTCAGTCCTGTTTAATGGCGCAGAGGCATTTTATCACAAATGGATGAGGGTGCTCTTGGCTGATTTTTAAAGTACATTTTTCGGCTGATTTTTGGTCCCGTCTGCCTAGACGGTGAGCGGATGAAGTGATACATCGATGAACTGTAGGGGTTGTACGGGTTGTACAGCGACGTCGACTTAGCCAAAAAAATAAAGGTCCAACGACTGTAGTGGCTCGATCATGTAGAGCGGATGGACAATATTTTGGCCGAAAAGTCTTCGAATCCGCCCCCGATGGAAAGCGAAGTAGAGGAAAACCGCGACTCTGGTGGCGGACGCAAGTGGAAGGCGACTTCAGTCAATTTAGCGTGCGTAACTGGAGGTAGCTTGCTAAAGATGGAGCTGACTGGAGACGCTTGTTGGTTGAGGCCCAGATTCACGCGGCAGTAGCGCAAAGTTAAGGAGGTAAATTAATATTTACGTCATTGTAGTGTTGTTGTCCTGGAATTTCGTCACGGCATAAGGATATACTCGTTTATATACATATATATAATATATATGTAAGTATGACGACATGTTTTTGCGATACAGTATTCCCAATGAACCAGTCAGCAGCTTGTCGAAAAAAGTTCGGCTTTAAAGACGTTGCAATGGGTCGTGTCATTTGAAGAAGGGGGTTGAAGTCCAGGTCTTCTAATGAGACCATAACTGATTTTTAGACTCATCTATTGTACAAATATCGGCTGTGATTATTTTTGTAAAGACTTTACGAGTATGTCGACTCTCATTTATCTGAAATCTAAATCAATTTTTAGACTGACCATCTGGGATCTTAAGTGGATATCGTTGCATTATAAGTATGTTGCCATCGCAAATGTCTTGTTTTTTTTATTGCTGGGACTCTATCAGGAGTAGTAGTGTGGTAACATTTGGTTTACTGAAAACATCGATTTGGATAAAGTGATAAATAGTTGGTAGTGCCACTATTTGAGAGATTCTGAGTGTAGGTATCATATGAAGCTGAAATTTTCCCTTCATTGGTTTTAGGCTTAAATATTTCTCAACGACATGCAGACCCTTTCTTTTTTCTGTCAAACAAAGAACTAGTCCATTGCCATTTTTATATGCTACGTTCAATGCACCTTTAGCAGTACCAACACCCACCATATCAGCTCCTATTTCCCGCACCGGGAAGTGAGCTAGACATTCATAGAAAATCAGGAATACACGGATCTAACCTAAATATTAACAAAGCAATGGGCAAAAGTCCAATTGTACTTCAGGCAGAACTCCATGCCATTCAAGTACGTCTCAACCATATTTACCACTGTGGTTTCAAAGGCGCAAACATCCATATACTCACGGACAGTCAAGCAGCTACAAATGCCCTTAGCTCGCACACCATTGACTCCAAATCAATGTAAAAACTAACCTCTAGGAACAAAACCAAACTGTGTTGGGTTCCTGGTCATGTGGGCATTGATGAAACTTAAAAGGCTAAAACTGACCAGAAAAGACTCAGAAACTACCTTTAATGGACCAGCAAATTTCTGCTGCATTCTCAAATCAGCCATCGACTTAGCTATTAACAGCTGGCAGCAGTCAAGATTCATTTCATCTTGAGAGAATAGCTCAAGTCTAAGACAGACCAAATGAGCCACCCTGCTCTTCAAGAAAAATGTCTAAATCTAAGTCGGCATGATATCAATAACCTAGTAGGCTACCTGCCAGGACACCACTGTTTAAGATATCACCTTCACAAAAAGAATCTAGTCGACTATCTGGAGTGCCGACTTTGTCTTGAAGAAGGCGAAGCAGCTGAACATATCTTATGTGAATGTTCAGCCCTCAACGGAATTACACGGAAGATTTTCTTCAGGGAACAATTCAGTTCCAACGAACAAATGAATTCCCCTGCTAGTAGTGTTACCAACTTCATTCGGAAGGTAGAAAACTCACTAGCGTAAGTACAGTTCTGACTAAATGGTACAAAAGATCCTTTAGGCCAAAGTGCCTTACTTCGCAATTGGCAAGTTGGAAAATTAAAAAAAAATAAATGGAAATTAGCATTACATGAATCTAACAGTCAGTTTCTTCATTTTCGCAAAGAGAACTAGTGCATTAGTGGTCGCCATTCAAAGTTACCTGCGCTTTAGAGCAAACCGACGTGAGGCACGGGAAGTACAACTACATCATCTGCATATGCATGAGCATATATGTACGTTAGATCTATGGACGGCATTAAGTAGAGACTGCAGCAGCATACACAATAGAGAAGAGAGGACGTCGTCCTGCGAGCAACCCCTGTTCACTGCCGCCATAAAATATTGACCGCATTCAGGATCTGATTCCTAGTTTCTGTTCACTACTTGGTGTATCCCCTCGTCGAATACGTGGCGATTTTAATTTTTCGAAGGCGCCCTCAATGTACGATGAAAATGAACAACGCGTACTACTTCTTGTCGACTGCACCTTTAATTTTGCCCATCCTATTACGAAGCACAGACTCGCAGTATCATATTTCATCTTGGACAGAGGATGCATTCGCAAAAGCACTTTTGTGCACATGAAGCTCAAGCTTCCTCTTCATGCTCTTCAGAAAGAACGAATTCAATCGAAACCTCTAGAAATGTGTGCGTAATAATCTTTAGTAATTTTTGGTATAAAGTAGAGCCAGGCAAGTAGTGAATATTCTCTTCAGATCAGCAGCTGACCTATGCCTTTTCACCGTATTCCCATTGTTCCGATTTGAGTTATGTTTTTTTTTGTTAAGTTGGTAAATCTGTTGTTGACATTCCCTCTAAATCTTAGCGTCATAGCTTGACATTTGCAAAAGTTACGTAGCCAAGAGTACATCTATCTTTGTATGTGTTGGCGATTTTTTTACAATTTTAGGAATGGATTTAAATTTGCAACAACGAACTTGTATTACATCTTGCGTAAAAAACGGACTTAATGGTGCGCGAACGTTGGAAAAGTGTTTCGGCAACGATGCTCTAAAGAAAACGGTCGTTTACCAGTGGCACGAGCGGTTTAAAAGTGGTCGTGAGTCAATCGAAGATGATGAACGAAGTGGCAGACCAGATAACGGAGGACTTGAACATTTTGGTTAATAATTTGGGTTTCCGTCGCGTCGTGTAGCAGCAAAGTTGGTGCCAAAAGACCTCAATTTCATGCAAAAAAAAGACCGTGTTGACGTCGCAAAAGAGATGATTTGCGAGGCTGAATCCGATCCCACATTCATCAAAAGGATCATTACTGGAGACGAGACGTGGGTTTATGAGTACGACACGCAATCTAGACATCAGGCAAGCGAATGGCGTTCACCAAATGAGACGAGACCAAAAAAACCACGTCGTTTTCAGTCAAAAAAGAAGGCAATGCCCACGGTTTTCATGGATTACAACCAACGGTGTTGTGCATCATGAATTTTTGCCAGAAGGCCAGACAGTAAACAAAAAAAACAATTTTTTTTTAAATGTTTTTTTTATTTTATTCAATATAATCCCCTTTTAGTTTGATGCACTTATTCCAGCGATTTTCCAACTTCCTGATCCCGTCCGAAAAGTAATTTTCCGGAAGGTCTGCAAAATACTCCTCCGTGGCGTTGATGATTTCCTCGCGTAAGCTGAATTTTTTATTGATGAGCCATCTTTTGAGGTTTGGGAAGAGATAATAGTCCGAGGGAGCCAAATCGGGCGAATACGGTGGATGCGACAGCAATTGGAGCCGTAAGTCATTGATTTTAGCCGTGATTGCGATGCTCTTGTGCGCCGGCGCATTGTCTTGCAAAAATAAAATTTTTTTCGATTCATATTCGGTCTGTATTGCAGCGATTTCGGCTCCAATAATGCACGGTAATACCCGCTATTGATGGTTTTTCCTTTTTCGAGGTAGTACACGAAGAGTATGCCATGACAATCCCAGAAAACCGACACCATAACCTTTCCGACCCATTGAGCCTCCCTCGGCCGCTTCGGGGCACTCGTGCCGGCTTCAGTCCATTGCCGGGCACTCATTCTGTTCTCTGGTGTGTAATAGTGGATCCAAGTTTCATCAACAGTTACCAATCGACGCCAAAAGTCCGCCCGATTCCTCATCAGCAAGTCCAAACATTCTTTCGAAGTGCTATCGCGTTCGTGTTTTTGGTCAGGAGTGAGCATGCGCGGCACCCAGCGGCAGGATAACTTTTTCATATGCAGAATATTGCCCAAAATATGGCGTGTGCGCTCAGTACTAATCTTTGTGGTATCTGCTGGCTCGCGCACCTTCACTTTCCGGTCAGCCAATACCATTTCATGTATTTTCTTGATCGGTAGTGGAGTTGCGGCCACCACGAAACTCTCGAAATAAATATTTGACGGTGTAATCTGATGGAGCATTAGCCCCACAATATTTATCCAACTTTTCTTTTGTTTCCTTCTCCGTTTTGCATCTCAAAAAATAATGTTTTATGAGAGAACAAAAATCGTTTTTGTCCATACTCAACATAATGCCAAACACGTCAACAACAATCAGCTGTCAAAACAAAACTAAAGACAGTATCGCACTGAAATTTGGCATGTCTGCCTAAATGAACGGACTTCAAGGCATCATAATCTTTTTTACAGTAGCAGCGAATTCTGGCGGTCATGGAAGTTACTTTTCACTCCACCTAGTACCATCCAACAGCCACCGAATTCACTGTGACTTCTTTCTGTTCAATCGAGCTAAAAAAAACACTACGGGGAACGCGTTTCAGCAGCCGAGAGAGGAAGTAATGGAAAAATCGGAGGAAGCACTGATGGACATACCGAGAACCGAATATGAAAAATATTTCGAGGATTGGATCAAGCGCTGGCATAAGTGTGTTGCGGTCGATGGGGATTACTTTGAAGGGGACAATATAGATTTAGATGAATAAACTTGTATTTTTAATTTTCTGAATAAATTCCGGGATCAAAGTGGTATGCCACCCGTACCAGTTGGCTTCAAGCCATTAAAGAACGCAGCAGTGGAAAGATGCCGGTGACATGTACCATGTGTTTCTCAGCTCACCAATAGTTCCAGTAATAGGAGTTGATTGTGAACTGGTTCTGATTTGGTTTAACCACAGAGTAAGTTTCAAGCTTGAGACTAAGCACCTCTGCTTTGGACTCAGTACAGGGGTCAACAGATTATCCAAGTATTTTCTGCACTATTTGAACAAAAGAATTTTAAAGAGCCACTCCTCGAAATCGGGTCTAGCGCAGTATATTCTTTTTTTGTTTCGATCTGCCAAATCAGTCTTAAGGGACTTGCTTAGAAGTTTTTGGGATTCCTTACGTAGTTGTTCCAGAATTTTGTAATAACACGGAACGGTCGTTTTGTGCTGTTTATGGTAGGATACGTCAGTCCAAAATATTTGGTAAGGGACAGGTTCTGAACAACTCACTCTCCATTTTGCCTTACTCTAAGCTAGGGTATATGCTTTCTGACGAATTTGCCAAAGCGTGTCGAGTCAGTTTTTCTCTTATCCTTTCTGTTCAGCAAGGAAACTGCATCCGATTTTTAATGTCTGAAATAGGAACCTATGATAGTAAAATACTTTCTATTCGTACTCCTTAGAGCACATCTTCCTTTCGTATCAAATAGTAGCTGGGAGCCAACATTGCTAACAACCAGGTCAAACTATGTTACGAAATCAAGTAGGTGATTGCCTGTCACGATACTGCCACTGACAGTGGCACTAGCATAGCAGTATATGGTACGAGGGCGGGTCAATAAGTCCGTGCATTTTTGAATTTCTGACCTCTTTACTGAAACAGCAACACTGCTCCTGTCAACAGGCATCTGTCAGTTGACTCCTGTCAAAATTTAAACTTGCTGCGTCAGTTAGTTTGTGTTTGACAGCTATTTTTATCAGACTACTCACTAATTTGAGGAGAAAATGGAAAAAAGTGAATTTCGTGTGCTTATTAAGCATTATTTCTTGCGAAAAAAAACCATTACTGAGACCAAGGCTAAGCTTGATAATTACTATGGGGACTCTGCACCATCGATTTCAATGGTAAAAAAGTGGTTTACTGAATTTCGTTGTGGCCGTACAAGCACTGAAGATGCCGAACGTCCTGGACGCCCAGTTGAGGTCTCTACACCCGAAACAATCGAAAAAATTCACGATATGGTGTTGGCCGACCGAAGATTGAAAGTGCGAGAGATTGTGGAAGCCGTAGGGATCTCGCATGGCTCAGTGG
Source organism: Volucella zonaria (assembly GCA_963966105.1). Taxonomy (NCBI): domain Eukaryota; kingdom Metazoa; phylum Arthropoda; class Insecta; order Diptera; family Syrphidae; genus Volucella; species Volucella zonaria. The sequence goes on along the minus strand of OZ014531.1, from coordinate 123,282,474 downwards.
TTTCAATTTTGAATGATCACTTGGGCATGAGAAAGCTTTCCGCAAGATGGGTGCCGCGTTTGCTCACAGTCGACCACAAACGCAATCGTGTAACAACTTCACAGGAAGGTTTGGCGTTGTTTAATCGCAATATGGAGGAGTTTTTGCGCCGTTTTGTAACCGTGGACGAAACATGGATCCATCACAACACACCAGAGAACAAACAACAGTCAAAACAGTGGGTTTCTAAGGGTGAATCGGCGCCAAAGAAGGCCAAGGTGGGTTTGTCAGCCAATAAAGTTATGGCGACTGTTTTTTGGGATGCACGCGGTAAAATCCACATTGACTACCTTCAAAAGGGAAGAACAATCAATGGGGAATATTATGCCAACTTATTGGACCGATTCAATGACGATTTGAAAAAAAAAACGACCTCATTTGGCCAAGAAAAAAGTTCTTTTAGTTTTAGTTTAGTTTTAAATGCATTTTATTTTCTAAATCATTAATTCTTACATACTAACAAAAAATGCTTAAATGCTAGCTTAAAATTACTTAACAATCTTACACTAACCTACTGGCCCCACACAGGCACTCTAAGCTACTCTAAACTCTTATATCTATGTCTTTCGACTTTGTTTACATTTTATACTTATATATACTTATTTTCTATGCTTAAGGCTAAGAACCACCAAGACAATGCAAGGGTGCACACATGTGCAGTTGCCATGGCAAAAATCCATGAATTGGGCTATGAATTGCTCCCTCATCCACCCTATTCTCCAGATTTAGCTCCGAGCGACTACTTCTTGTTCCCAAACCTGAAGAAATGGCTTGGTGGAAAAAGATTTGACTCCAATGATGAAGTCATCTCGTCATTTTGAGGACCTCGACAAATCATTTTTTTTGGAAGGGATAAAAAAATTGGAGAAGCGTTGGACAAAGTGTATAGAGCTCAAGGGAGACTACGTTGAAAAATAAAATTATTTTTTTATCAAAAAATCTGTGTTTTAATCAAAGTCACAGACTTATTGACCCGCCCTAGTATATTTCCCATTTTCCTCGAATCACAACATTCAATGAATTCGGTTATTGACTTTGATGGCGGTGGAACTGAGTCAAACTGAACATAAGTTGACGAATGACGACGCTCCCCAGTACGAATTGTGATTGTGATAATTGAACGCCGCGCCTTCAAATTCGCAGTTGACTTCACTAGCCTCAAAATAGTCTCAAAAATCGTAATTCTGCTAGAACTACTACTGCACTACTCATCACAAAAAATGCCACAAAATTACCCGTAACTCTGTCTAACAATGATTGTTTCTCATTTTGCCACCATCCTATAGTAGCGTCAGAAACAATTAAATGAGTACATTCGAGCATAAAATAGTACTAGCACTGTTCGATTGTGAAATTACACGTCTTTTAACACTCCTCATAAGGAATCTTGCATAAATGTACCGTAAAACCACAAAGAGGCTTAATTGTCTGGCAAAATGCAGACAACATTCTCCATTCAGAGTAAGCCGACTAGAATTATCATATTGTCCACCTAGTAGTGAGGCACAACTATTTCTCAGATGTCAATCTGATTAGTGCGCCATTGTTGGTTAGAGAACGCACAAGAGTGGCCACACTTTGAATACCTCGAAACAAAGTGAAACGCTCACGGTTTTTCTGTTTTGTTGTTGCATACGTACTCGTACATGTTTTGTTTAAAGATTTATTAGCATTTCCATGACAATTGTCGTCTACTGTTTGTCGTAAGAAAGAAATCAGGAAAAGTAGGACAAATGAAAATGCTCAGCATAGTGATAATCATCTGGTCAATGGCTTTGACATCTGGTGATGACGTTTATTTTTTTTTTTAAATAAGATTTTGCCAAGCTGATCACGTTGGTACAGTTGGTAATCGTGTAAATATTGCTAAGTTAACGGTAATTGAATAGCAGAGATGGAGTGAAAGAGGAGTACGGAGACGTTCAAATATTAGCTTAGTTTATCGCACCGCAATAGATTCATACAAACAGAACGAGCGAGGAATTTGTTTATGCTGCCCTTTATCGGCTCTACTTTTATTTTAGAGTTATGGATCCAATAGCCAAAGTTAATAGATTTGGCGTTATGTCCTGTGCTCCAGGTGGTGTGGGCATTGACAACTCCTACGAGCCAACGTCATCACGACATATAAGGACTTCTCTGTTTTCGATTTTGTACAATCTTCTTTACTAAGGCTACCATCAATCGGCCTTTGTATGATTACTTCTAGACGTTTCTGATCTATTCTCGTATAAAGTGATGGAATTTGGCCAGAACACTCGCAGTACGTTTCTCTGACATCGATTTACTAAAGTTGGCTGCCTATTTGTGACAATGATGTTCGCTTTCAGGGAACTGCAAGCAGACCAGACGAACGGTCTTAAAGCTGATTGTGCTATTTCTCCATATTTTTGATATCATACGAAATATAGGCTTGGCTTTCGATATGAGGCAGTTGTCTTATTCGGTACCAGCTTCAGTGAAAACGATTCTTCCACGGAAGGTTAGATTCTGTTATAAGGTTCCTCATTTAAGGTGTAGTAAAACTAGATACAGGTCAAGTGTTATGCCACTAGAAGGGTGTGGTAAGGCTGCTTCTCGAATAATATAAATTGCTGAAAGACGATGTCATTTAGATCTGCCTTATGATTGCAGGAAGTGCATAGCAAATCCCTGTTTCTATTGGTCCTTGCAGTTAATCCAGAGAGGTCGTGGGGATTACTCAATCACCACACGAGTTTCAAGATGTCTCTTCTACTGAAGTTGATCGTTTGTCTACATGTCTCACCGTTGCGTCAATTAGTCCATCTGTGACTTACCTTGGAGAACGCTTGCCTAAGGTTCATAGTCTACCATAGTCTGATTCCGTCCTGTTTGGCTATTTGCTTAAGAGGTACCCGGCATTCTTAAGCCGCTATTTGGCTACCAAAGTATTTTGGTAATATCTGTCATATTTATTGGATTAAGACTGAGTCAAGCAGCGACTTGACGAATAGATGTTACTTCGGCTTGGAAGATGCTAAAGTGTGTGAGAGCCTGAGGGATGAGAATTCAAAGGTACTTAGAAAAGGCCCTGGCGGTAATGACTTCGGCTCTTTTAGAGCTGCACACATTCGTTCCTTTTTGAAATCACGTGACTGAACTCTGTGCTGGAGTCAATTGAAATTTGGTTGATTTGGGGAGACCGCGATGTAGCGTAAGTAGATTAGTATGTCTTAAATTTAGCTTTTCCCCTTGTTCAGTGTCTCTAAGTCTAAGGGAAGGGTTTGTGGCAGGTTGCATCCCGAAAAAATGTGTACCAATTAAAAGCAGAGTTTTTGGGTGATGCTTTTGCAGGCACGTTACGGTTCTTCTAGGCTAGCAGGTATAGCGGAGATCTATATTCGACGCATACTCCAAAAATGATCAGTAAGATGGATACGGACCGAAAACCTGTCTGTTCATGCGATTCAAAACAACGCCCACATGCGCAGAGAGAGTAGGTTAGGTTAGGTTAAACAGGTGTATGATAGATATGCCATCACATAGACACCAAGCACCAAAACGAGTACATTGCGATCCCTGTGGAACCAATTGAATTTGTCTTCAAATGGCAAAAACCTAAACAATCTCCCTGGTGAAACACCCAATTTTCCTGCAAAATCCAAGAAGGCCTTTGAGGTTTGGCCCGCTTATTTCCTCTAGGTTTTCGAAAAAGTATTTCTCTAAAAATTTTTTCCGACTACGCAATATTGCCTCGCATGCACGCATTCATTCATTCCTCAACAGCTTGCAGATCAGCGCAGAATCTGCAAATATCTGTATCTGACAATTTGAGTCTCTTTACGGGTTTCCGCAGGACACAGGGTCCTGTCAGGATTCCTATTACTGTCCTAAGCTTATCCCTGTTTAATTTTATTAGCTTCCTAGACCTTTTGCCGTCAAAAAGCGGCCGGCTCTCTGACCTGGATATCCTGTGTCTTTCAAGACTTGGTTGACAGTCTTTGTGATTTTTTCTCACTATGCAAAGAAGTAGCTTGATATTGTCAACCTCACTATTGTCGAGTAGCTTTCCTTTTCTTTGTAGCTCATCCGCTTGTTCATTTCCTTTAATAGTGCAGTTCCTGACACCCAGCACAGTCTTACCCCGTTCTGACTGCATAGTGCCTTGAGCACTGTGCGACAGCCCCTGAGTGTATCAGAGCTGACGGTGACTGATTCCATTACCTTGAGTAGAGCCTGGCTATCGATGTAGTTAGCGATATCTCTTTCGGATACCGATCTCAATGGCGAGAGAATGAAAATGCTTTGCTGTACGCGTCCTCTTCCGTTTTTTTTTTTCTCTTTCAGCGATCAGTTTCGTATAATTGTTTCTGTTAAGTGTCCCCTTTTTTAAATTTTAATTGTTGGGAGTGCAAATTAAGAGACCTGCGCGATAGACTGGCCAACTGTTTTGAATCGCACTATACTTTCGAGATTCTATGTATTAAATGCGTCCGGGGACTATGCTTTTTTTTTTTAATAATGAGCGCGCGCTCAAGGGGTTTGTGTACCCTTAAAATATTTGTACACAGCGTGGGCGAAGGCAATTTAGGGAGGACCAAAGGACAGGTACCGATGTACATTGTTTTTAAATGCTTGTAAGCTATAACGACCAGGAAACACAGAGATCGGCAGGGCATTCTATAAGCGACTTCTACAGCTTAGGAAAGAATCACGATATTTTAGAGTACGTCCGAAAATGGGCTTGAGGGTATACTGATAAGCATTCATAGCGAGATAGTTCTCCAATTGGTTATGCTGCTAATATCAGAATGTAATGAGCTTAACGCTGGCGTTGCTGTTCTATAGCCGAAGTCCGGGAACGAATATGAAAAGCAGAGAGTACTGCCATCAGCAAAGGAATATATTGGATTAGAAGTAGCAGACAAGAGATTATTAATGAAAATTAAAAACAGTGTCGGAGACAGAACGGAGCCCTGGGACACACCAGCATTTATTTTGTGAATATCAGACTTGAAACCATCCAAGACAACTTGAATTGAACGGTCCGAAAGGTAGTTTCTAATCCATTGAAGAAGAGAGCTATTGATTCCAAAAGCACGCATTTTCGTCAAAAGAACCTGATGCCAAACTCTGTCAAATGCTTTAGAAATATCAAGTGCAGCTATCTTGCTTTCGCCAGATTGATGTATGCTTTGGTTCCACTTTTCGGTGAGACATGCCATCAAATCACCAGTGGACCTGTTGCTACGAAAACCATACTGCCGGTCATTAACAGGTTTTCATGTTTCGAGATATTTCATTAGTTGACGGTTTATCAGCTTGGGAAGAAGGGATGTAAGTGCTATGAGTCTGTAGGAGGAGAGGGAAGAAGTTTCGCCTTTTTTAGGGACGGGCTAGATAAATGCTGTTTTCCATCTGCTCGGAAAGAGCCCTAAAGAGTAGGATTGATGAAAAAGCTTACGAAGTGGTTTTGCCAGCGATGAAGAACACCTGTTCAGAAGAAGGGGAGATATAACATCTGGACCAGCGGATTTATGAATATTAAGATCTTTAAGTACTCTTGCTACTACACGAGTGCGAAAGTGGATTCGTCCCATTGAAGATTCGACGCACTCAAGTGTAGGCGGGGACAAAGACCAATGTGGGAGTGTTGAGAAGGTCGCAAAGTGTGCAGCAAGCAGATTGGCCTTGTTGGCTATCATTCTTTGTAACAGGTTTCGATGTTCCAGACGTTTAGTGGGTCTTGATGAGTGTTAAGCTGGGCTAAGCTAAGTCTTTAAACAACCTCAGTGATCAAATCTAATTACAAAGATGGTAAACAAATGTATTAGCTCATTTGAAGAGAACAATTAGAAAACTATTCAGTAAGCCTAAACGCTTCAACTTATAGAAGGACTATGAAGTAGCCCTTTCAGACCTATGCATTGATCTACTAAAGCCTCATACGGAGTAAATTTTAGGGAGAGTTACCGACTTTTTATCGGTTTTAAGGGCTCAAAAAGCCTTCTTAAAAACCTTTTATAATGGAATTGGTCTTCTACAAAAATCTGACATCAGTTTCAGGAGTTCTTCTGTAAATGTTTCTCCCTGAATCCTTAACGTTTATCTTCAGACCTACCACTAAAATTCCGATAATAACAGCTAAAGCTGACACGAAAGCCCTCAATTTCTATATCCGGGAGCCTCCCATCAACTCGTCGGCACGATTGAAGAGATCCTGTGAAAAAAAAAACTGTTTCGCGTGATTTGACTGCGGTAAAACTCATGTGTCACTCAAATGTGTCACAATAAAATATTTAAAATGTTATTTGTGTTGCCACGGAATTTTCCAACCTTACGTCTCCATAGTTTAGCTAACATCAACCTTGTCACTGTAATTGTAAATGATTTTTAAAACACAATAAATTTTACGAAAAATTCTTATTTTCAGATAATGAACTTACTCGTATTACTCATTTAAACGGGTAGTTTCCAATATTGGGTTTAAGTTTCGTATAAGGGTTTTAGCTTGTAGCTTTCCTTTAATATATGTACAATTGCAACTTAATGTAAGCTACAACTGTAACTGAAGTGATTCTAGTCCATAAACCAAACTGGATACCATATCTGGACAGATCTTTCTTTTCTTTCCGAAATACTGCTTAATTCAATTGGTACACGTTTTTGCACCGTTAGGACATCTACTTCTATGCTATGAGAACACATCAGAACAAAACCCCGAACCACACGTCAATATACTGTCAGAAGCCAAGCAGCTCTCAAAGCTCTCAAGTCACGAAGAACTTACCAGAGCGGGTGATCAATCTCGATTGATTGGACCTAGCCTTTTAGGGTGCTACCAGTCAATTACATCAATATCGAGATAAAATCATGGGAGCGTCAAATGCTCCCCCAATGGACTTAGGCATGGTAGGAAGTACCATTTCTCAAAAATAGTACGAATGACATTGAACAAAACTAGTTTTAAATTCTTAGCTGATTTCCTTACTGGTGATTGATCACTTACCCAATCCGACATATCTCGTCTCTGAAACAGCCCGTGCTGTGCGAATGCCCTGCCATTGCCTGGCTTAAACTCTATCTACTGTCACCTCTTCTTGAGTTTAGCTAATCCTAAATTTGATCCCTGAACTTGATTTCATCAGTGCAATCCAACATACATCTAAGGTCGCGACACAAAAGATCAGACAAGGGCCAAATGCTTCGTGGAAGTAAGCTTCCGTAATCATTTACCTCTTTCCTCCGTTCTTGAATTAAGGATTACCGGCATAATGGCCAATCATTGTGGTGCTTTGCCACACGACCTCACATTTGGTTTTAAAAACAAAAAAAAAAAAATGTATACTCGCATCCAATTGAACATTGCTTCGAACGCTTTTTGCTTCGTTGCAGATACACCCACCAGTACCAAGTTAGTGGTTTCGCTTTGGTGGCCAGATGAAATCTAGTGGCGGCTTTGCTGATTGCCTCTTGGCTACGTTGCTACTGGTCTTCATTTTAAATGTTCAACTTACGAGTATTGTGGGAAAACGCTACAAATTGTATCTTTGTATCTGCTCGTTGCAAAGTCTATTTCCGCGGCTTGGTCTTTAAGCAACTTAGTGAATTAACATTCACTGCAAGGATCTTCAGAGGTTTCTCCGCCACGTGAGTACCCATTACGACTGGAGATCCGTTGAGCCCGACAACAGCGCATAGTTTTGATCCACAACCGTAGCCTGTTCTGTTATCTTCTAGGCGCTGGGGCTTGAGAAGCAACCTACACTTGCCTTATCAGCGGCCATTTGGGCGTAGGTAACTTGGAGAGCAACGGCTGGTGTTTGTATATGCACGTTTAGCTTCCACTTTCTGCTGCCAAGCCAGATTTACTTTTTTCATGTATTGGAATTTGGGAGCACCCCAATAGTTTGCGGTGTATCCCGTGTTCCTACATGTGGCCCAAGAAAGTTGGCTCTTTTCTAACGCTCCGTCCTTACCTAGGACTTTTCTCGGACTTGTGGGTTTTTCCGCACTTTACGCACTGATGCATTTCCTACCTTTGACAGCGAACACATTGTAAAATGTTATCGCTCCATTCTACTGATACAATCTGGTAGTCTAGGACTTTGATACTCGTTAGACCACCCATTTTACAATTGGGAGCTGGCTGTAACCGTGACGAATGGAGCAACCTAACAAACACCTAAGGGCATGACACAAAAGATCGTACGAGGGCTAAATGGTTCGTAAGGTATCTACCATGGCCTTTCCTCCCTTTAACCGAAAATAAAGTTCCTTAATTCCGGCATTTATCACAGCTGCCGCAAAAGATTACACATATTGGGATGCGGATTCGTCGTGGGAAAGCGGCTCAAATCCCTGACAGTGATCCGCCGCGTCAGTGCAAGATTTTATAACAACAGTTTAGTATGTTCTCAACCCCCTACCAACGAAGCTGAAATACCCATCAAGGAGGAATTTGTTGACCTCCTGGACGGAGCCTTTCCGAAATATGATTTCAAAATTATACTCGGGGACTTCAATGCCAAAATCGGTAAGGAGAATATTTTTGGCGAAGCGGTCGGAAGATACAGCCTCCATGACATGACAAGGGATAACGGCTTCACTTGTCAAATATTCTGGATGATAAAACATTCAGAGGGACAAACGTCGACTCCGAACATTACCTCGTAGTAGCCCGATTCAGAGCTCGCCTGGCAAATAAAAGAAAGATGCAACCACACACCGGAAATAACCAGAAACTACAGAAATCGCCTGGACGAAAAACTCTCCAATATGCCATTGCCTACCACAGACGTCAACAACATGTGGTCAGGTCATATTGCTGCACTTCCATCAAGGAGGTGACCGAAAACACCTTAGGCTACCAACCCCAGAAAAGAAATCAATGGCATGATGATGAATGTGTGCAAAAAAAGAAGACAACAGATGTGGCACACAGGAAAACGCTACAACGCGTCACCAGAGCAGTGTGGGATGATTGTAGGCCCAGAAGAAGGGAGGAGAAAAGACTACTGTGGAAAAAGAAAAGAGCCTTTGCAGTCTCCCAGTTTACGGATATCGAAGATTGCTGGAGAAGGAAAGACACTAGGAGCATTTTTAAAAAGGCCGCAAACCTAGCCAATGGGTCTAAAACGGATCTCAAAGCACTTCGAAATTGCGAAGGTGAGCTCGTCACTAACCAAGAGGGAATTGTGGATGTAGTGATAGGGCATGAAGAGAACACATCTCTAGTTCACCCTAGAATTAGTTCACCCGCCCAGCTTAGAAGAAGTCCGCACAACTATACAAAAGCTGAAGAACAACAAAGCCACTGGCTCGGATGGCCTGCCATCTGCGCTCTCAAAGCCGGAGACAACGTTTTGACAACGAGCATGCACCAGATCATTTGCAGAGCATGGGATGACGAAAACGTGTCCGGCGACTGGAATATCAGTCTACCATATCTGTCCCATTAAGAAAAAGGGAAACCCTATGTCCTATAAAAACTATCGAGGCATATCCCTACTTATATAAGATCCTATCCAGTGTACTGTGTGTCTGAAACCGTACTGCACCGCACAAATCGGCCAATACCAGTGCGGCTTCCGGTCCCGCAAATCGACATCAAACCAAATTTTCGCATTAAGACAAATCCTGGAGAGACCAACTAGTTCCAAGTCGACACACACCACCTCTTCAGCGACTTCAAAGCCGCATATGACAGTATCCATCGCACTCAGCTGTATTATGCGATGGACAAATTTGGCATCCCGGGAAACCTGATCCGGATGTGTCGCAAAACAGTGAAAGACTCGTGATGCGCCGTGCAGTGTAGAAGTAGAACCTCTGAATTATTCCAAACCTGCAAGTGATTTCGGACTTTTTCAATTTAGTACTTGAGACGATAGTACGACGGGCAAACTTCAACAGGGAAGGTATTATTTTTTCCAAGTCCGTCCAGCTTCTGGGATACGCAGATGATGTTGATATAAACCCACGTTCCCAGCGTGCTGTAATTGAAGCTTTTCCGTCAATTGAAGAAGAGGCTAAACGAGTTGGTCTTAAAGTGAATGAGGGGAAAACAAAATATAAACAGTTCCGTCGCACATCACCTGGGACAAAATATCACCATTGACATCTACAACTTTGAGGTAGTCAAGGAGTTCACCTACCACTGAGAAAATGCTAACTCCACAAACGACATCATGGTGGAGATTCGATGAAGAGTAACCCAAGACAACCCCTTCTACTTCGGTCTGTCGAAACAACTTGGTTTAAAACTTCTAACGCAAAGAGTCAAAATCATGCTCTACAAAGCGTAATTTTGCCAGTCCTGTTTTACGGAAGTTGGGCGATAAGTAAGACAGTGGAACAAGTTTTAGGCTCTGTTGGAAGAAAAATCCTTCGTCGAATATTTGGTCCTATCTGTGAGGAGGCCATATAGAGAAGAAGATGCAACCGCGAACTCTATAAGATGTGGACATACTACAGAAAGCAAAAATCCGTCGACTTTATTGGTTCGGCCACATCGAGCGGATGGACGATAATACTCCGGCTAAGAGGGTCTTCGCATCCAAGCCAACAGGCTCGAGAAAACAAAGAAGACCGAATCCCCGGTTTAAAGATCAGGCGATCGCGGATGTAAGGCAGCGGAGTCTTTCCAACTGGAAGCAGCACGCCCGCGACCGTGATGGATGGAAGACTATAGTTGTTCAGGGTTTGACCCTCTAAGGTCGTTCTTGAATTAAGGAATACCGGAATAGTGGCCAATTATTGTGGTGCTTTGCGAAGCAACTTTTTCTCTGATTTAGAAAAAAAAGAAAAATAAATTTTAGACTCTCATCCATTGGAACATTGCTTCGAATGCTTTTTGCTCCGTTGCAGATGCACCCTCCAGGCAGTGGTTTCGCTTTGGTGCTTTTTGGCTACGTTGCTACTGGTCTTCATTTTAAATGTTCAACTTACGAGTATTGTGGGAAAACGCTACAAATTGTATGTTTGTATCCGCTCGTTGAAACGTCTGTTTCCGTATCTAGACTTCAACTTGGCAGATTCTCTGATTTTGAAATGATCTAGATACAGACTCGTAGTTCTATGGACATATACAACTAACGTTTCTGTAAGAAGACCGTCAAGAATCTAGAAGTCGTCTAAATAGCAACCAGTTTTTGAAGAATATGCAGCCATGATCGCAGTTCGAAGTAAAGTACGAGGAAATGCCTTGTCTTTCCACCAAGCAGCTGTAACAGTTTCGGTTTAGGCCAATACAAGCTTTTCGAACGTACTCGTAACCAGCAGCTGTTCCTTAAAAAGTACAATAATGGATAGGAATGCGGTCGGAAACTACGTACTTACTTATATAGATGGCGCTACAGTCTTAACCGGGACGTCGGTTTCAAAAAATAAGCCTCTCCAACTACCTCGACTTTAGCTAACTGCATATAATTTTTGGTAAGGGCTGTAGCCTTCAGGTTGAAATCAAAAACGGAGAGGTTTAAGTTGACCTTTCGAAGCATAGGGGCGATTGGTTCGTTAGAACCATAGTGGTGCGGTGGACCGCTAGACAGAAGAGACGAGGACAACGTAAATTAAGTGAGAGAGTCGGTTTAAAAGGGACTAAGCTTGACTTGCTTACTTAAGCAGGGTGGCGAATAAATGTATGAGGAGTATGTATGAAGAGATCTGGTTACGTACGGGTTGGAAAATTCCTTGGACCACCGTTTAATAAAGCCAAGTGATGAGTTGGCTTTGAGGATCATCTAATTGATATGCGAAGGGAAATTAACCTCACTGTCGAATAATATGCCAAGGTCTTGTAAAGATTGAACCACGGAATAGGTTGACCATAGAGAAAATGAAGTCGGGCATGAAAGAGTTGCATTTACGGGAGAGTTTTACAGATCGGCATTAGGCGATATCAAGTTCTAAGCAGTTTTCGTGAAGAAGGAGGAGTCATGGGAAGAAGAAATAGTTTTAGAAAATGTTGTGTCGTCTGCGTAAAGGGAGAGTGATGAGGGTTTAATGACCCTCTCATGTAAGAATGGAGAGAAAAGGACCGAGATGGCTGCCTTGTGGAACCCCAGACGAGGCCAGGAAATGCACAAAAAGGGCGGATTTAAACTGAGCACCATAATATCGCTATATCAGGTAAGAAGATATCCATTTCCAAGCCGAGAGCTAACAACTTGAAGAGGTCCAATTTATGAGATATTTTATTAATTGGTTGCGACAATATCGATTTCTCTGTCATTTTCTAAGGTTGTGAGAGCAAAAAACACGAATTCAACTAGGTTTGTGGTAGTTAATCGTCTTTCTTTAAGAAAACCATGTTGTCTAGGCGAAATAAAAGACTTGCGCTTAAAGCTTAAGGCTTCGTATTAAATGCTTTCAAAGCATTCGGGTGGGTATATGAGAGAGAGAGAGAGATAGGAACGATAGGTTGGAAGAGCATTTACAGAAAAAAAAACGGCGGGGAGACCATCTGGGCCAAGTAGAAATTCATCTTTGACTTTTTGCAAGTTTTCTTGAATAACAGCAGGATCGGAATTTTGAATGAGACAGAAATTTGGTAGGTCATTGAAGTAAGAGGGATCTGGTACGAAGGAGTTTTATTGGCAAATTATTGTTTCAAAAATGTAGCAATAAAGTTGGCGATGGTAAGAGGATCGCTTGAAGATTTGTTTTCGAAAGAGAGGGAGGAAGGGTTATCCTTCTTTACTTTTGCAATTGACAAATTGAAAAAAGCGGAGAGGAGTTTACGATTATACCAAGGAGGGATATAGAAGAGGCTTTATGGCGGGAATATTGCACATGAAGGGAAACGGATTTCAATAATTTCCGGTAAAAGATGGAGACGGTATCGGCCTGAGATAGATTGGTAAATTCGAAAGAAGCCCTGCTTAGATACGTATTGATTTCATGGAAATTAGCTTTGTGAAAATTGTAAGAGGAGAGACGAAGAGGAGGATGAAAGCTATCAATTATTGAAATTAATATCGAGCTACACAAAACTGTGGGGTTAATGGGATCAGTTGTGAAAATAATGTCTAATTGGCTTTTTATATAGTTGGGAGCACCACTAACTTGACATAGACTGGAGTCTGTTAACCAATCTAAGAAGAGACATTCCTTAGGAAAAATGGGATTAGAAGCAATGAAAAAAGATAGGTCTTCGGATGGAGCCCATTTCAGCTGGTGCAGATTAAAATCGCCGAAAATGATTATATCATCAAGAGAGTCCGATAAGTCGGCCAAATTGTCAATTGCATCAATAGCAAGTTGATGGGATTTGATAGGCCGTGCTGGAAGAATGTACGAGTAGCAACACATAACGTACAAGAAACTATCCGTAAGTGATGCTTTAATTGACACAAAGTCGAGCTTAGCATAAGACGAGGTGGCAACGAGAGATGAATTAAAGGTGTTGTGAAAGACCAGTATTGAGGTATCATACAAGGAGAGTCAATCAAAGGGGGTGTGCGATCATCATGCCTGCAAACATTGAAAGAAAGAGGAAATAACTCCTGGTTGGGGAAAAGATTAGTTTCAGTCAGAGCGTAGATAACAAGTGGGAAAGCATGAAATTGACGCAAAACGGAATGAGTTTTAGAATGCAGTCCTCTTACGTTCTGGTAATAGAAGATGAGAGGAAGATTTTTACATGACTCCGTTGGAGGTGTGAGGCTCTTTTAGAGTGTACATGCATAGTTGCGAAGAGCGGCAAGTTCGTCGGCAACTTCCTGCTGGATAGAAACCATAACGCTTATTTTTTTTTACCCCCGTAGCACACTGCGTCAGATTTATCATGTAGATATCCCAGATATAGACGTACTATATATTCTCGTATGTCTAAGCTTAGAGACCGCATAGCGACATTCGGTGGTATCGCTAGTGTGCTGCGTTAATTTGACAGTGGGCGACGAAAGGGCGTCAATAGAAGCGGGAGAGCTTCTAGAAGAAGGGTTTGATCGCCCAACAGACAGGATGTCAGAAATGAGTTTTAAATTGTGGGAACTCATCAGTTAGGATAATGTTCTCCAGTCCTGAGGTCGAAATTAGAGAAAAATGTGTGTGTTGAGGGTTGAGACATGTTGCCGTTGGGCTCGATTTGGTGTGGAATGGAGGAAGTGTAGAGTGTGTGTGGGATGCTTAAAATTAGGAAAAATGTTAGTTTCGAAACTCCAATTTTCCGCTGAATTTGTTATGCGAAGAGAAGTTGCGTCTTGGTAATTTGGATTTGCTTGCTAATTTATTTGCTGCTTTTAGTATGATGGGCTGCTTAGTGGATTTTTCCAACCATTTGCAGGCACACATATCAGCAAAACAAAATAGCTCGTCTAGGAAATTTTTCTTGCAATAAAGCCAAAATGGTTCGTGTTATGTGAGATATGGCACCATCTTGGTGAAACCACATATCTTCCACATCCATATCTTCGATTTGAGGCAAAAAAAAACTCGGCTAACATTTGGCTAAAGCGATGAGAATTGACTGTGACGGTTACACCTTCCTCATTTTCGAAGGAGTATGGATTAATGACACTACCAGACCAAATTGCCCAATGGTCTTTAGGCAATTTTATTTGTTGACGTATCCACCGAGTGAAAAGGGAGTTCCATCGCTGAAGAAAATGTTGTGTGAAAATTGGTCATGCAAACGCTGATGTTCAAGCACCCAATTGGCGTATGTTCTACGCATTCCGTAGTCAGCTGGCGTCAATTCTTAAGTGAGTTGAACTTTATAAGCGTGTAGATGCAAATCTACGAGTACATGCTTGGATCTTCTTCAACACTTTCAATAACGGCAGCCATATTTTCTGGAAAGGCCTTAAGACATTTTTAACAGAGCCAGTTTCTTCGAATTTTTGGTTACAGTTTTGGTTATAGTGCGCTCAGGTGGACGATTATGTTGACCATAATCTGCTCGTAATGCGCGAAACGTACCTACTACAGGATCACTATTTTTGTAGTAAGTTTTCACAATTTTAACACGTTCAGCGATTGTTAAATATTTGCCGTATTGTAAAATTGCAAACCATAAACTAAACGAACATATGCAGTCTCGGATGACAGTTCGGTTTGAGGAATGTGATTGGAACAGGGATGTCAAATGCGGACCACGAATTGGATGACACTATATTATAGTGAAAATTGGGGTCAGGCTGCAAGTGGTTTGTTGTGTCATCGATTTTACTGTTTGTTGTAGCAATGTGGTGTTGATATCACACACAAGGGGTCGAGTCGCAAATAATTTATCACCGACATCGGTCATCGTAGGATCAGACTGTTTTGCAGAGAGTTGCTTGTTTGACGAGGACTGAAAATGGATGTTAATATCATCACGCAGAACAAATGGCTTTGATGCTACTGAACACTTTATTCAGGTGACGCACGGATCTCACTGAGTCTAACTCGAAAAATTTTGGATTTTACAAGGTCGGATGATTCTGGACCGAGTTACGTAACTCTTCAACAATTTTGACACTGTTTTCAATACTCGAGATCTTACCCCTGATCTTTTTGGAGAGTGCGTTTTGGTATTTAACGTAATTTTGGTGGGGGCGAAGGCCCCAATTTATTCGGCTTAATACAAACTATACAATCTTAAACTAACTTAAACTTAAACTTAAAACTAAGGTTGGTTGGAGTGGTGAAGGAGAACGGATTTAAGATAGGTAGTGGTGCGGTAAAAGCCAAAGACGGTAAGATTTGAATTGATCTTTCGTATCATACGGAAGATTGGTTCGTTCGCGCCATAGGAGATGTGGTGGGTCGGTAGATAGAAGGGTCGAGGGGTACGTAGATTTCCAGGGTTAGTGTTGAGGAAAATAGAGTTGTGAAGGGATTCGCATTCAACATGACCTGAAAGGAGTCGATGAATGAAGAGAAAGTCGGCTGCATCTGAAGGGTGTTTAAGTTAATAAGGTTGAGACGGTTTTGATAGGTGGGGCAGAATAAAAGGATCATCCCAGGGTATACCTCGAATAGCAAATCGAAGAAAACGGCGCTGGATGCTTTCGATTCTCGAGATATGAATACGATGATATGGGGACCACAGTTGACTGGCGCACTCTAGGAGGGGGGCGAACAAAGGTAATATAGAGGGACCTGGTGACGTATGGGTTGGTGAGTTCTATAGACCACCGTTTTACAAAACCTAGTGCAGAATTGGCTTTAAGGTTTATCTCATCAATATGTAAACGAAAGTTGAGCTCTCTATCACACAAAATGCCGAAGAGATTGAAGGAAGGCCATAAGTTGGTTGTGGAGAAGGTAGAGTCGGGGAGAAGATTGGTGCAGCTTATGTAAAAAAATGACGGATTGGCATTTGGCGATATTAAATCCCAAACAATTTTTGAGGCACCAGATCGAAAAACTACCAAGGTCTGGTTGAAGGAGGAAGGAGCCATGGGGTGAGGAAATGCTTTTGAAAAATTTGGTATCGTCTGATCCTATCCAGATCATTTATGGTTAATATAAAAAGAAGAGGGCCGAGATGGTTGCCTTGTGGAACTCCAGAGGTGCGCAAAAATGGAGCCGAGTGGTCTGACCTAAAACGAACACTGTAAAACCGGTTTTCGACGTAAGAGGATATCCATTTTAACACTATGGATTCAAAGCCGAGGGCACACAAGTGAAAGAGTATTAATCGATGAAAGATTTTATCGAAGACCTTGCTAAGATCGGTTGCAACTACATCGACTTCGTTACCATTCTCTAGGGCAAAGAAGGCAAAGGATACGAATCCAACAAAATTTGCAGTGATTGACCTACCCTTTTGAAAGCCATGTTGTCTAGGGGAAATAAGTGATTTGCATTGGAACCTTAGGGCTTCATACAAAATTCTTTCGAAGAGTTTGGCTATATGGGAGAGTTTAGCGATGGGATGATAGTTGGTTATATCATACTTGATTCTTTTTTGTGGATCGGGGATATGAAGGAGGTTTTCTAAGGAATCTCTGAGGAAATTCTCCTTGTGAAAGGAATAGACCGAAGAGATTAGAAAGGAAAGGGAAAGAGCTGAGGAACATTTTTTAAGAAAATGAATTCGCCATTAAGTTGGTGTAACATACATATATTCGGGTCGAAGCTGTGAGAGAGAAGTGGGCTATTGGAGAAATTCAGTAGGTAATTAAAATAGGATGGACTTAGGGTCCTTTATAAGGTTGACTTGCGCATTGTTAAGGTGGCGCTGGTAAAGGAAATCGCAAAAGAAGAGGGCGGGTCAATAAGTCCGTGACTTTTGGATTAAAACACAGATTTTTTGATAAAAAAATAATTTTATTTTTCAACGTAGTCTCCCTTGAGCTCTATACACTTTGTCCAACGCTTCTCCAATTTTTTTATCCCTTCCAAAAAAAATGATTTATCGAGGTCCTCAAAATAGGCCTTTGTTTGCGAGATGACTTCATCATTGGAGTCAAATCTTTTTCCACCAAGCCATTTCTTCAGGTTTGGGAACAAGAAGTAGTCGCTCGGAGCCAAATCTGGAGAATAGGGTGGATGAGGGAGCAATTCATAGCCCAATTCATGGATTTTTGCCATGGCAACTGCACATGTGTGCACCCTTGCATTGTCTTGGTGGAAAAGAACTTTTTTCTTGGCCAAATGAGGTCGTTTTTTTTTCAAATCGTCATTGAATCGGTCCAATAAGTTGGCATAATATTCCCCATTGATTGTTCTTCCCTTTTGAAGGTACTCGTAGTCAATGTGGATTATCCCGCGTGCATCCCAAAAAACAGTCGCCATAACTTTATTGGCTGACAAACCCACCTTGGCCTTCTTTGGCGCCGATTCACCCTTAGAAACCCACTGTTTTGACTGTTGTTTGTTCTCTGGTGTGTTGTGATGGATCCATGTTTCGTCCACGGTTACAAAACGGCGCAAAAACTCCTCCATATTGCGATTAAACAACGCCAAACCTTCCTGTGAAGTTGTTACACGATTGCGTTTGTGGTCGACTGTGAGCAAACGCGGCACCCATCTTGCGGAAAGCTTTCTCATGCCCAAGTGATCATTCAAAATTGAAACCACTGAGCCATGCGAGATCCCTACGGCTTGCACAATCTCTCGCACTTTCAATCTTCGGTCGGCCAACACCATATCGTGAATTTTTTCGATTGTTTCGGGTGTAGAGACCTCAACTGGGCGTCCAGGACGTTCGGCATCTTCAGTGCTTGTACGGCCACAACGAAATTCATTAAACCACTTTTTTACCATTGAAATCGATGGTGCAGAGTCCCCATAGTAATGGTTTTTTTTCGCAAGAAATAATGCTTAATAAGCACACGAAATTCACTGTTTTCCATTTTCTCCTCAAATTAGTGAGTAGTCTGATAAAAATAGCTGTCAAACACAAACTAACTGACGCAGCAAGTTTAAATTTTGACAGGAGTCAACTGACAGATGCCTGTTGACAGGAGCAGTGTTGCTGTTTCAGTAAAGAGGTCAGAAATTCGGGCGGACTTATTGACCCGCCCTCGTATGTATCAAGATAGTTAGAATAGTCCGAAAAGGATCTAGTATGATGGAAAACAACCCATAACTTGTTTCTCTTATTTCGAAAGGAACGAAGCTTGCGATTATACCAGGGACGACTAGAAGATGATGTTTCAAGACGGGAAACTGGAACGTTTTCTTGTAAAAAATGGATGGGCCATCATTTATAGTTACATTGTAGAAGTTAAAGGGGGATAGGAGTCATTGGAATCGCTTAGGGATTTTATTGACAGAAGCGCATGCGAGAGTGAGACACTCTTGAATTCGTTGCAATAAAAGGAGATCATTGGAGAGTTCATTGATAACTAACGTATTTATTTTGTTTAACCCGACACAAACAGCATGAAAAGCTTTGTCACAGATGCCCTTGTAAGCAACCCAGTCAGCTTTCTTGTCATCGATTAGACAATCAGTAACTTCGCAATTCATGATAAAAATTTCAAATAGGTGATTTTGCGCTATACACACGGTCGCGTAAATAAACAGCTTCCAGGTAATGTGGGTCGCATGTTCACAAGAAAATGAGAAAACAATCAATTAGTAGGCATTTACAATTTCAGTCTTGATTAATGGGGAGAGTCCTGCATAGGAAGCTCATTGTGCGAATCTGGACGCAGTTAATAGCCACTCGATATGGCCGCGGAGGTTAAGGCTAAGCTTAATCCTCGTAGTCACTATGCGACGTCTCAGAATAGGTTGGCAGTACCGAATGAAAACCCTTTTCCTGCTAAATACGTACTATCACATTCTGCCGAGTAAGTTCGTGTTTATGTATGACTTGCGGTTATGGAACGTTGACTTTCCTTGACACATTTTCTAATGACTGTATATTGTAGAACAAATTTATAACTTCACCTAATAGATCGCTATAAAATTAGTTAAGTCCATTCGTAAGGGTGAAATCCACTCAACCACATGATCGTTGTATAGTCTAATAAAAATCAGATGTTTCTCTCTTATAAACGCTTCTATTGGCACATCAAATTAAAGCGCAGACACGCTTTATATAACTCTGCCTCAATTAAGCATTCCTGAAGAAGTTAACTGCTAATGCAAAACATCGATGAAGAATACACGTTTCTCCGTAAAAGGTCAGAAGTGACTTCACCCATACGTCTGATGTCACATCATAAAATTGCGCAGATCTTACAAGGCAGCAGAAAATTTTCCAAAAATAGCTACGCTGAATAATGTTTTAAGAGAACAAGTGATTTACTGAGATGTTAAGGTGTGCTGTTTGGAATCTAACATCGCCGTTAGGATTTTTATTGGATATTACCATATAGAGGAACTGACGAGTTACTGGTGATGACGATACAAGATGACGAGTCTTTTATGTTCTTGGTATCCGACTTGGGGGTCTGTAGATCTTGAGGATCTAGATTTTGAGTGGTCGGGGAACGTTTGTCCGGCCGAAAGGTGGATTACCTTTTCGTGTTAATATCAATTGACATTGCGACTACAGAGACTGGGGAAGCTGTGTAAAGAACCTGTATCAGTAAGTATCTGTAAATATGCTTTCGTGAAAGAATATCTTCACAAGAGCTGATAACAAAGTTTGACGGAGAACGGAGGAGAATTGCCGCTAAACATGACCACTGCCAATTTTAGTGCTTTGCTAAGCCTTACTGTGTAAATGGGAGTAAATACTCAGATCTGCGCAAACGCAGCTATTGCAGATATACTTCAGTGTATACGTTTCGCTAAGGAATTCCTAATATAAAGTCAACTGCAATATCAGAAACAGATTCTGCGATAATGTCATTTGCGCTGGATATTGCGATGTGATAGCGAATCAACGGGAGGGCTCCTATCCCCGTTGATAGCTACGCACCATCAGCTGAAGGACTTAGCTCCCCTGGTTGGGGGCTATTCTGTTGGATTAACTGACCATGTAAAATTCTAATAGTTGTGATGCAACGATTTCAGCAAGCGAAAGCCAGACAAGAATTTGCAACAATGCATGAGCAATGTTCAGACAATTAGTCCACATACAATAAGCGGAGATGTCACTGCCATTCAAGATGTGCAATGGGATCGGCTGGGAAAAAGAAAGACGAAAAAATGTGACATGTACTACAGTGACTACTAGACAAAACAAATGCAGCGCCCATTTACATGTGGATATATCCTCAGAAAATGATTTGAGCCTCAGGCATCTTAGCCAACGCCTGAGTACAATTCGCATGAAGGATTGAATCACCAATATGTATAAACTTGATATGGATGGATGCAGGACCAGGAATATGAGCAGTGTGCTATGCACAACGTTAAGGTCGCCAAATTAGAAAAGAAGAGTATATTTGAAGGATGAGGTGAAACAGAATTATTACTAACACACTTTTCCCATACTTCAACATCGATAAAGGAACCTGATCAAAAAACCGTCCACGAGACTGATCATACTGCGATCAACGCAAGGTACCGTTCCAGTATTCTGATTGCCGTCCATTTTGAGCAGCTAACACAGCCAAGGTGGGAATGCGGATACACCGAAACACCAAAAAAGTACGTATGAGATGGCGCTACAAATAGTGTCGAGGGCTCCCCGCGAACTGTATAAGCAATGAAGATGCGAGAAACATCGTCTTCTCAGAAAAACAAAAGCCGAGAACCTACTAAAAAGTAAAAGGATCTTCCCAACGACATAAATAACGAACAGAGGCATATAGAGGTAGAGATGGGAACATAATAGCAGAGTCACAGTCTGTTATAAAGTGTTTTTCATTAAGGGCTTCGTATTTTTAAATTTAAATAAAACAAAGTGCGGGTGAGGAGATATAATCGAAATTTTTTATTCATTTGAAGGGTTTATCGATGCCATTATGTATGGGATATATTGGGTATATAACTTAATTCGTTTTTTTTTTTTCAAAATTTGAACGTTTATTTAAGAAAAACATGTACAATAGTATTATTCAAAGTATTGCCCATCTGAAGCTATGACTTCGTCCCATCTTTCTGGCAATTTGTGGATCCCATCCCAAAAGAACTGCGCCGGCTTGGCAGCCAAGAATGAATCAAGCCAATTTTTGATATTCTGCTCTGATGTGAACCGTATTTCAGTGAGGGCGTTCTGCATCGTCCGGAACAAATGGTAGTCAGAAGGGGCAAGGTCTGGGCTATAAGGCGGGTGGGGTAAGACTTCCCATCCACTGTTTTCTAAATATTGTAGTTCTTAACCGGAATAGCAACGTGGGGCCCACCAAATACATAGCATTACCTTTGCGCCATGGATATTCAGCTTTGCCGTTGATTTGGCTGGTTGGCCGGGTTTCACATATGATTTTTTGCGCTTGGGGTTGTCGTAATGGATCCATTTTTCATCACCAGTAATAATCCGATACAAAAATGAGTTCCCTTTGTGGCGTTCCAGCAGCATTTCGGACATACAAAACCGCCTTTCGACGTCTCTCGGCTTGAGTTCATGTGGAACCCAATTTCCTTGCTTTTGAATATATCCAGCTGCTTTTAAACGTTTTGAAATGGCTGCTTGAGTGACACGCTAAGATTTTGCGAGCTCTTCTTGTGTTTGGCAACAATCTTCATAGAGTAATGCTTCCAGTTATTCATTTTCAAACTTTTTTGGCTGCCCAGGACGTTCATCGTCTTGCAAGCCAAAATCACCACTTTTGGCACGTTCGCTCAGCTAGCGCATGTTCACCATAAACTTCCACCAAAATGCGATGACTTTCGGCAGCAGTTTTCTTCATATTAAAGTAATGAAGAAGAACTCCCCGCAAAAACACTTTTTCAGGCACAAAGTTCGACATATTTGAGTGAAAAAAAAATTATTGTTGTTCACGCTTCAAATGAATGGCATATACTGAAATGACGTACAATGACAGTAGCTTTCCAACGCATGTTCCAATGGAGCAATAACAATGGAATAATACAAGTTACGCCATCTCTTAGCAAACCGCACGAAGTTATAGACCCAATAACATCGTTCAAATGTACGCCGCGGCTTCTCTGGGTCATGACTCTGGCGTATAAAACAGGCTGAATTTGACCGATAGCATGGGTTATGTTGGCTTTGAGGGCCGCTGTGGTTTGTGGCTTATTTGCATAGACCTGCGACTTCAGAAAACCCCACAAGAAAAAGTCTAACGAGGTCAAATCGCACGATCTCGGTGGCCAGTTCACATCACCTCCACGTGAGATGACCGTGCCCTCGAACCGCTCGTGCAGAGTTTCTAATGTTGCGTGACATGTCACCCAATTCAGGACAAAAGAAGTTGGTAATCATCGACCTCGCTCGCCGTTGGCGATGATGGGCTGGCCAACGTCGTTCTCAAAGAAATATGAACCAATGCCACCGCAAGCCCAAAATCCACACCAAACAGTGACTTTCTCGGAATGCATTGGACGCTCTTGGATCTCATGTGGATTGGTATCGCCCTAAATTCGATAATTTTGTTTGTTGACGTACCCATGCTCCAGAGCCCGTTCAGCGAACACACGTCGTTGTCTATGGTCGTTTACCTTCAGTCAGTTGAATTTTGTACGAGTACAGGCTCAAGTCATGACGCAAAATTCGCAAAAGGCCGAATTCTTATGAGCGACGTGAAATCGACTGCCTCGGATTCTCCTGTACACTCTTACGGACAGCGGTGATCTTTTCGGCAGATCTTGCGTTTCGTGTACGGGTGTTGGTTTATCGTTTACTGAACCAGCGAACTCAAATTTATCCACCACGCTGCGAATAGTCTTCTCGGTAGGCCGATTATGGTTACCGGAAAATGGGCGAAGCGCGCGCAACGTGCTAATTTTACTTTTACAATTTAACTAGCTGAACTATAAGCGCCCAAGTTGAGCTAGAAGAGACTGCAAATGAAATGCCAAGGCCTCAGAAAGAGGACGCAAGATGGAAGAAGAAACAGAATTAAATTCACTGTGTCTTCAATCGCCACCATGCGGGATTCCGTATAGGTTCTTCTTCAACGTATTAAGATCTGAGATAGTTTTTTGGACCTTGTCTTGGCTTTGATGGGAGCTCTAATATCCATGAAACGTGCTGCATGGTCCAGACTAGCTGAATGTTGTACATGAAGGAAGGTAATTAGATTCTCGTGGAAGCTAATAGTCTCGGATAATGACTGATTCACTTTTGATGACCATGCATTTCAATCCGCATATAGGCCCTCAAATAAGCCATTTACAGCCGAACAACTAACGTAGGCATAAGCCTGCTATGAAGTAAATATGGCCGCCATCCAGGAAGTGCGGTGGGATAGGCCGGACAAAAGGAGTATTAAAAAAGATCACATTGCGAATATCGGAAGCAACTTTCCCTGTGTCAATGTACATAGACTCAGATGACTACCAATTTGCAACCAAAGAATGTCTGCAGGTATCACAGTCGCCATAACAACCGAGAAATAATGTGAGGAGATTTCCAACAAACCACCAGAACGCCTATACATATATCGCCAGAAATGTCGTGCTGGTTTTCCCTTGACCACGATCACGAAACTCCTGCAGGCAAGCACATGTACTAAAACAATTCGAAGAAGCTACGCTGCATAGTGGATGTGAGCGACGAGCCAATCAGCCTGGATGACCGTTCAATTAATTTCATTATAAAAAAACAATTCATCGAATTATGCTTTGAGTACGACTATACGCGCTTTGACGAAGCGCATTCTGCCAGTTAAAATTCGGGATACTTTTCGAGCATTTGGTGCTCTATCTCACCAATTATGAGCTGAACCATTTCCAAGTACCGTCCTGCTGAAGCCACATATCGTCCAGATAAATGTCTTTCATCTAATCCTTGTCCGACAACGCAAACTCAGGTTTCATTTTTGAAAAATGTAGGTCCGATGGTGCCGCTAACGAGAAGACCACACCAAATTGTGCACTGTTGTAGGTTGAATCTCATGAGTATTTTCTGGAGCTGCCTCACTCCAAAAATGTCAATTTTACTTGTTCATAATTCCGTTGAACATATAGTGAACCTCGCAACTAAACACGATTTTTCGATAAAAATAAGGCTCGACTTCAAGCCGATCAAGTGCTTAATCAGTGAATTCCCGTCGTAAGCTTTCATTGTGGCTTTCATGCTAAATGTATGTAAAGTGGCTGATAAGATACCCAACAACAACTTCTCTGGTAATCCCAAGCTAGCGATTGGTGCGCCTTAAAGTGCTTAACTCTGATCCATGTTAGCCCTTCATGCCAAGGGTATCTCTGGAAATACGATTATAATATGTAAGTTCGATTATATGTACACGAAGGCAGTTTGTGCAAAGAACGTAGCCCTTTTTGGAGTTCCTTAGGGCGCCCTGAGAACCAATAAAAGCATCCAAGAAGACAGTCACTCCTTCTGCCTATGCGATCGTAAGGGCAATCATCCACCCATACTTACAAACCAAACTCACGCCTGCGTGGGGATTGATCGGGAAACTGTTGAGAGTCCTATAAAATACTCGTAGATTGTGCCAGCAACGCAACAATCGAGTTCGTAGCAAAGTGCTTTCCTTATCTCCTAGTGGTGGTCACCATTAAATGCATGAGTAAATCCGGGCATGTCTGGCCAGTACCATTATACTGGTCATAGGGCTCACAACCTTATGCGCAAGAGAATTAAAATATGTGGCGAACCAATTAGTTTACGACTCTAGTAAACGTTTAAAGGAGAACGACCTTCGGACATGCACGTTGAATTTTCGGACCCTTAACAGGTGAAGTGCGGCTGAAAAATTAACAGAAACCCTTGATTGCTATCACGCAGATATCGCCGCCTTCCTGGAAGTGCGATGGAATTGGCCGGTTATATGTAAGTAGGATGGAAAACTGTGGTATCTACTAGTACTATTTTGATGGCTTTAGGCTTGAGTTTCTGATACGCGAGCGTCTTATAACAATCCGCATCAAGGCTAAATTCGCTAAAATACATCTAATATACGCTCATGCCGATACGGGCGACAAGGACGACGCACGCCACAAAAGAATGCTTCTACGAACTCCTCGGCAAGACATATGACCAATGTCCAAACTATGACGTTAAAATCGTACTAGGCGATTTTGGTAAGACAGTTGGTAAGCATAGCCCACACGACATCACGTCTGCTTATTGACTTTACAGCGTGACGAAATATTATTATAGCAAGCACACGGTTTTCTCATCTCAATACACACAAGGGGACATGGCGGATTCCGGATCATCAAACGCTAAATCAAATTGATAATTTTGCGATAGACGTAAGTCATCCCTTCAGTCTTCTGGGCGTCCGAACTTCCCGGGTAGCCAATATTAACTCGTATCACCACCTTGTTGCCACAACAAAGAAGAACTACTGTGAGAAAATATAACGTAGAAAAGCGGCAATCACAAGAGACCAACAGAATCTTCCCCGAAAGCGTATCCCGAAATCTTTCAATAACTTAAATGCCGTCAGCATCAAGTAACAAAGACCAGTGGTAATGCTGCCAACGTGCCATCAGAGACGCAGCAACTGAAGTGCTGGGTTCCAGCCAACAACCACCAAGAAATCACTGGTTTGATGAAGGATGCCGGCAAGCACATGTAGCTTAACAAGAAGCGTATAAAGCGCCGCTGCAACGAAGGACGAGAGCTGACCGTGAGCTCTATGAGCAGAAGAGAAGGGAAGCGCACGAGAAGCGCGCTACCGAAGATAATGAGAGGTATAATGAGTGGAAGTTTTACCAACAGCTAAAAAGAACGTGTCAAGGCAAGAAGACCTGTACAGAAGCCTGTAGAAATGAAAAAGTAAACCTTGTAGTGGAGTCGTTAGGCAGAATAGACCATTCAACTTATGCCTGCTACAGATGTGCAGTAGTATTGCCTGCATTCTGTGTGCAGTTACGCACACGCGACATTTGTGCAGTAAAATAACATTTCATCGCATTGAATTGTAATCGTTTATAAAAAGTTTGACATTTGTCACCCTTATTATCATATAAACAATTATTTCGCAGAAATTCAACTACATTTTCAACAATGACATATACATATTTTTTGAGAAAATATTTAGAATTCTACTGTCATTTCAAAAAAAAAACCTCAAATGGCATAAAATGTACTAAATTGTACTAATGTGCAATTCTATTACATCGGGTTTGCAGCAAGATTAGAATTTGCGATTTATTGCAGCAACGCGTGTGGTGCAGTAAACACTTGTTTTTGGTTGTCCAGAAAACAATGTTCTCTAATTTTGCTGCACGCCAAAAACCTGATTGGTCCTAGGCAGTGCGTTTTCAGACCAGGAAAGTCCACAATCGACCAAATCTCACACTCTTGCAGATCCTGGAAAAAAACTCAAGAAGTCCAAATCGATTTTAAAGCAGCATATGACAGCATTTATAGAGACGAGCTACGAGTATATAGAGCCAGATTTATTGCAGTTTTAGTATTCCTGCCAAATTCGTCCGTTTGTGCAGAATGAAGATTGGGAACGTTTTCCTGCTTCTTCCTAAAACGAGTTTAAGCAAGGTGACGCGCTATTATATGACTTCTTTAACATCATACTCGTACTTAAAAGAACCGCGGAACTCGCAAGTGAGGTGAACACGGGAGTCATAATCTTTTAAGTGTCTGTGCAATTACTAGCATACGCCAATGATATCGACATAATTGGAAGAGCTCTGCTGGCTGTCACCGATGCGTTCGATAGTATTGAAATGGAAGCTGGTAAATGGCAAAATGGGTTCAGGAGTTAATGAGAACAAAACCAAGTAAAGGGTGTTTTTTTTAGAGGTATACAAATTCAATATGAAATAAAACAATTGAAGCTAATGTCAATGTCGATGATACGAGTATTAACTTTATCTAATAGATAATTCTATGCGATTGAATGCTTAAATATGATATCGGGCATATGTGTACCATGGCTAGCTCCAATAAAGCGCAATAGTGAAGTCCAATTTCCGACAATTATATAGAGCAACTGGGGCCATATATCAGCAATAACACGGCGAATTTTGACTTCCAAATCGTCCAACATCTCTGGTTTATCGGCATAGACTAGTGACTTCACATACCCCCAAGGAAAGCAATCTAAAGGTGTGAGATCACAGGATAGTGGAGGCCAGTTCAAAGGTCCATTACGCGTAATTATGCGCTCAGCAAATGTGTTGATGGTGTCGCGCCATCTTGTTGAAACCAAAGCTCTGTCACTCAACGCAACGAAGAAGTCAGAAATCATATAGTGCTCTCCATTGACGGTAACATTCTGAACGGCATCGTCCTTAAAGAAATATGGGCCGATGATTCCACCAGCCCATAAAGCATACCAAACAATGAGTTTTAATGGTTGTAAGGGCGTCTCGATAAAGGCTTCTGGGTTTTCTCCACTCCAAATTCGGCAATTTTGCTTGTTTACATATCCATTTAACCAAAAATTGGCCTCATCGGAGAACAAAATTTTGCATTGAAAATGAGGATCAAGCTGAATCATGTTTTCGAACCTACGATGCGTATAATAGTCACGCGGTTTCAACTCCTGCGCAAGCTGGATCTTATAAGCTTTTAAGCCAAGATCTTTCTGTAAAATTTTAATTTCTGTGCACGATGGCGAATCGCCTCATTCGGATTCTCTTCAACACTGCGCTCCACAACGGCAATAACTTCTTCTGTTCGCACTGTTTGTTGTCTTTGGGATGCATACTATACACTAGACTGTATCTGGTGCGAAAACGATGGACAATTATGTCGACCGTAAAATGGAGGTAACGCACGATAAGTTTGGCAAGCCGAACCATGGTTTTCAAAATAAGTTTGCACGCTTTGTTCTGGCGTTAATCTATTCATTGTAAAATGGCAAAACGTACTAACAACAAATCTACTGTCAACTGTCAAACTGACAAACTGACAATCTGTAGAAACAGTGTTGCCAGTTTTTTTAAACTCCAAACTTCTAAAAAAAAACACCCTTTACAAAAAGAAGGGGACTGAGATGGCTGTCTTGTGGAACTCCAGAGGTGCGCAAAAATGGAGCCGAGTGGTCTGACCTAAAACGAACACTGTAGAAACAGTTTTCGACGTTAGAGGATATCCATTTTAACACTATGGATTCAAAGCCAAGGGCAGACAATTGGAAGAGTATTAATCGATGAGAGATTTTATCGAAGGTCTTGCTAAAATCGGTTGCAACTACTCGTACATCGACTACGTTACGATTCTCTAGGGCAGAGAAGGCAAAGGATACGAATTCAACGAGATTTGTAATGGTTGACTTACCCTTCAGGACTACGGGAAATAAGTGATTCCCATTGGAAGCTTAGAGCTTCATACAAAATACTTTCGAAGAGTTTGGGTATATGGGCGAGTTTAGCGATGGGACGATTGTTGGTTATATCATTCTTTGATCCATGTCGGTGTAACTTATATTCGATAAAAGACGGGTTCAAGGTGTGAAAGAGAAGTGTGTCAATGGAGCAGTTCACTAGGTAATTAAAATAGGATGCATCTCTTACAAACTAGTCGTTTGTGAAGGATTGTTCAAAAAGGTGGCAAATAGGTTGGCAATGGTGAGTGGATCGGTTGATGACTTATTGTTGAAAGACTTTCTGACTTTCTTTTGTAGTTAACAAATTGGAAAAAGGACTTGGGCTCGTATATAACGTTGACGTGCACATTGTTAAGGTAGCGCTGGTAAAGGGAATCGCAAAGTTCGGTAAAATAAAGATAAGCGCCAAGATAGTTGGAATAGTCGTAAAAGGATCTGGTATGATGAAAAACAGCCCATAACTTGTTTCTCTTATTTCGTAAGGAACGAAGCTTGCGATTATACTAGGGTGGACTATTAGATGATGTTTTAAGGCTGGAAAACGGAACGTAAAGGGAAAAAGAGTTAAATATTTTTCTATAAAGAATGGATAAGGCATTATTTATACTTAGGTTGTGAAAGTTAAAGCGGCAGATAGATAGTCACTGATTTTGAGAAAGTTTGTTTTATGAAAATCGTAGGATGAGAGAGTTGTGGGAGGAGTGGACTGGACAGAAGAGTTATGAAAAAACGAGAGAAGAAGTAGAGGGTAGTAGTTATCGATTGTTGAGAGATATAAGGGACAAAGTGAGACTGAGGAGTTAATTGAATCTGTTGTGAAAATATGGTCTAATTGCTTGTCCATGTAGTTGGATATACGGCTGACTTGGCATAGACTTGAGTCTGTTAAACGAACTAAGAAAAGACATTCCTTAGCTGAGTTGGCATTTGAAGCGATGAAAAACAATTGTACATGTGATGGAGTCCACTGTAGCTGAGTAAGATTAAAGTCGCCAAAAATAAGGATATCGTCAATCGAGTCAGACAGGTCAATTAGGAGGAGAGTGATATCTTATTGCGACAAAGTCGACTTTAGAGGTTGAAAAAATGGTAATGGAAGAAGAGTTAAGGCTGTTGTGGATCACCAGTAGGACGCCTCGAGAGGACAAATCGTCATTTGGGCGGGTATGATCGTCGTCGCGAAAAACATTAAAAGTACTCGTAGGGGGAACATTTCCTCCTAACTTAATTTTTTTGGCTTTCATTGTTCTGCTTGTTCAAGGTAACCATATCTAGGCTTATCTTTTTGCAATTCATTCGATTCGGTAGGTTGCCACATATAAATCCTTGGGGGTGCTCCTTGCTGTACTTACTCCAAAACAAAACCGCCAGGCCAGTGTATCCTTCAATTGACGGCTTATAGCGATACGATCTCTAATGGAACATATGAAGTATACAGCTCATATATACAGATCGATAGATCCCTGGTTGAATGCTAGCGCAGCCCCGATATACATTATGAAAGCACTGAACACATTTCACTTAAGATTGTAGTCCTCCATGCAAACACTAACTCATTTTCGACGTTTGAGGGCGGTATGCCTGATGAAGGGCATCACGCCATTTTTCTCTGTTTACAAAGCCTATTTTAAGAGGCATCAATCTACTTAAAACCGCTACAAGATCTTGTCTACCATTTCGTGTGAATGCCTGAAACCCATTTATGTCAACGATCCGATTGGCCCTTATCAGTGCGGTTTAAAACCAAATAAGTCCGGGTGGATAACCATCACGTTCTTATCATTTTTTAGGCCGCATATGAGGCGAACAATACAGAGCTATACCTAATTTTGGCACCTCTGCTAAACTCATCAATTTTTGGAAAGGTCGATGGAGAACAGCCGCTGTTCCTTACAATTTGGAAGCAATCTCACAGCGACCTTTGCCAAAAGTGGTTTTTGACAACAACATATTTGAAAAAATTGTTCGGGTCACGGTAACCAACTATAGAGGCAATTGAATGTCAATTGTAATAATTAATATAATAATAATAATAATAATAATAATAATAGTAATTATTGTATAAGATCCTCACCATCCCAGTCCAGGTCTATCGCGCAGAAGCTTAAATGTTAGCAAAGTTGGATAAAGATATAATTTGTCGTTACGAACACAAGATTTTTCTAGTTCCATTTGCTTTGAAGATTTTTTGGAGGACACAACAGCAAACTATAAGACCTATGCTAAGTATGGCAGTAAGTGCTGGTCGATTTTGACATATCCAAAACGTCATGAACCAATCTTAGTCATATGTTAGACAAACCGTTTTACAGTGATTAGTTCCGTCGCTTCAAAGACGGTGATTTGGCTGTTGACGACCGTCCACGCGAAGGAAGGCCAAAATCCTTCGAAGACGCTGAATTGGAGGCATTGCTCGATGAGCATCCGTGCCAAATGCAAGAAGAGCTTGCTTCAGCATTAGGAGTCACCCGCCAAGCCATTTCCAAGCGAAAGCATGCATTGGGAATGATTCAAAAACAAGGAACTGGGGTTCCTTATGATTTGAAGCCAAGGGACGTTGGACGTCGTTTTCGCTGGAACGAACAACTGCCTCAGTGGCAAAAAAGGAAGGGTTTTCTTCATCGCATCGTGGCGGGTGATGTAGAATGGATTAATTACAGCAGTTCAAAGAGAAGAAAGTCATGAGGACTGCCCGGTCATATATTCGGCCGAATATTTGGTGGGACCAGGTCGGTGTCGAATTCAACTGGTGCGATTGAGGTGAGCAGTGTGCGAAAAACGGCCACAATACGAGGAGAGGCACGGAAAAGTGATTCTACAGCCTCACGTTGCTGCCAAACCGGTTAGAGCCTATCTGGCAACGCTCAAAATAGGAAGTCCTATCCCATCCGCCATATTCCCCAGATATTGCGCCGTCTGATTATTACTTGGTCCGTTCGATGGAACATGGTCTGGTTGATCAGCAGTTCCGCTCATATGAAGACATCAGAAAATGGCTTGATTCGTGGATGGCCTCAAAAGATGAACACTTTTACCGTAACCGTATTCAAGCTCTGCCGGAAAGATGAGAAAAAGTTGTAGCTAGCGATGGGTAATTCTTTGAATGATTCATTTGTAACCATTTTTCCACAATAAAGTTGGATTTTCATCGAAAACTTAGTTGCGCACCTAATAAGATCAAATGTTTATCCGCTCTGAAAGCTCGTCAATTTCAATTCGGAGAGACGACGCAGTAGAAAAAAGACCTCGGGAGGGAACTTCAGCCATCTTAGAGAGTACAACTGAAAGCAGTTGCCCAATGACTGCTTTTAGAGTTGAAGCCCGGACTCTAACGTCATTTAAATAAGTGAGTGAGTATATGTTTGCTATAACGTCGAGTAAGAGCTTCATTGTAAGCAACGTTAGTGGTCATCGCTTCCAGTACTGTAAGCTTCAAAGAATGAGTTTAATTCGTCTTGTATCGAGGTATTTAACCCTCAATTTAGTATGCCATCAATATCTCTCTGCAGGATTGGATCATTAATATTAACTTCCCCTTAAGTTTCACTCTATGCAAGACTATAGATCAATTTGACACAAACATTTGTTTAAGCGCTTGCGAAGCTGGTTAGATTCCAATCCATTAATCACCCGAAATTCGTATACAATTTGGAATGTCTTATGTAATAAGTTTCCCCTTCACCTCCTGACCTAACAAATGACTAATTCATTCTAATTACGAGTTGAGACCGCAACTCAATTTCAACAAATGCAATCTAATTGTTTAATAGTTGCCCCATTAAGAGAACATAAAAATGAAAACGCAAAAAAAACAAAAAAAAAAAAACGAAAACAATAACCCTGTCAGCTCCAAAGTAACTTTGACCGCCGCACCTCATTACGCTCTCAAAACCTGACTCGAATAATGTGATCTCATGAAAGGCCGCACCATTCTCCCAACAATCTATCTTCCCATCTATGCATCTTAATGAGGAGTTCGAGTTCGAGTTCGAGTAAGAGTTTCGGGGTAATCATCAAGCCTCCAAAGCATTCAGATTCCTAATGACAACAAATTGTTTATTCTTTCATCTTCTCCTGCGTGTGGCTCATTCCCAGCATACCTAAGCTCGAGTTTCAAGTTTTGAATTTAGCAAAAAAAAAAAATAAAAAAAAAAGTTGTACCGCGAAATTCCACATACGAAACAGATCGTCCAACTGTGTACATCGTTGGCGATCGACGACTTCAGATCGGACAAGCAAACAGACGACCGAAGAGAAAATGATGTCACTGGAAAGATGGTGTGAGTGGTGTGGTGGAACAGGGAAAACTAGCAGGAGTGCGCAAAAACAATAAGTTCAAAGCGCATTCCATCCTTCCTTCGCCTATCCACCCAGCGGACAGTGGATGGTCACGATCTAGATACTCTGTGATAAAAATGCTCTCTAGAGACGGTCCAAACGAACAGGAGGAACCCTGTACTGACCGCTCTATTCGAATGTACGAGTATGTCTGTTTGTTATGTTACATTCATATGTGACCCACCTGTAAGATTTTGCGTTCTTCTTCGTTTGATTTTCTCAAGTTTCTCCTTAAAATTTTTGTTTTAATTAGTCTTTCGCTGCCTTTTGCTGCACGTTCTCTTGCCACCTTGTTTTAACCACTTTTTTTATTCATTTATTATGCTTGTATTTGTTGTTGTTGTTTGTTTTTTTTTTTTTTTTTTTTTTTGGTAAACACTGCTGGCAATGGCGCGTGCCAGAAATCTGTGATCACTGATTTATGCAATCATAAACGCGTAACTTACACTCGACAAGACAATAGATACATCGCGCGCACTCGTTTGATGTACTCTGCGAGCACTATATGGCGGACTGATGAGCAATTTCACTAGCGGACCGGACGCAGTACAACCATGTACGGGTATCCTTGAGCTTCAGCGATGCATTTCTCTCCATGCATGGCATTGGAGCGATTTCACTTAAAAATTTACCAGAGGATAGCGACCGATTACTGTTAGTTAACACACACGCATGTGAGTAAAAGTTGATTGTAAAGCAATGGAATGGACTATGACTACGATGATTAAGACAGACACTCAAGTAAGTCGATAAGACGCCACCGATCAAGCTCACCTCTCGACGTTAACTGAATTCTTCTGTCGTCTTCTAGCTGGAGAGTTCGCTCGAGTGAATGTATCTTTCTTGGTAGTAAGCGCCGTTTGTAATGGTATTTAGAGTTGCCAGCATTATGAAGATTTCCCGCAGTATAATTTGTGTGCATTTTGATAGTACACTCTGTTGGAGAGTTTCAATATCTTGTGTGTGTAAGCGTGATGTAAACGTGATATAGAGAATCACAGAGAAGGTAGCTATTTCCTCTACTCCAAGTTTCTTATAAACCGGGTACATTACCCCCCATATTCCGCATATTCCGGCAGCTGGACACTGAATGAGATTTTAGAAGCGCAGGTCTTTCATTTTACTATCTGCACTTTGTACCGATCTTATTCTGTAGCTTTTTAGGCCTCTGATCGGCATTATTATGATATCATTTGCAGCTGTTTTAAAATTTAGTTTAGCCTAGAGCCGCTCTGAAGATTCGACAGCTTGTCGAGGTGGGGCGACTTAAGTAGAGGAACAGAAGGCTAGACCAGGGAAGCGACCGAAACTCCTCTGGTAGAACCAAATGTGACTCGAAAACTAAGATCCAATCGTGGGCTGGATTACAGTGTTATCTGTACCGTGTCAATAATCAACCTGGCTGAGGGCCCAGAAATAGCTGAATCACTAACGGTGGGTTCAGATGTCGGGCGCCCTGGTACATAATAGCCTTACACTCGTATAGGAGCTCTGCGAGTGCGTTAGTTGCCATTCATCTGTGGAAACGTCTACATCGTCGTCCTTGAATCGCCTCAGTCGTGTTTACAATTTTCAACCGTACATTCATCTTCAGTTGGCACAGCATCAGTGTCGTGTCAATCCTCAGCACGACGATCATTAGTAGAGCAACGCAAACGCGATCCAAGAGGATACCAGAGCAAGGAGTCGATCAAGATCACCGATCGCCGAGGAGCTTCAAAAAATTCCGCAAACTTCTCCTCGACTCGTAAAAATATACACTAAACTTCTTCAGGATAACAAACAGCCACCCACGGCTAAGGATACCATTGTTACCGTTCTAACAGAAGATCTCCAGAAAAAACTGTATCTAAAAGACAGTGACACACTGGAACAGTCCACTCTCTGATGAAGGCTGTACCATAAGACAATCGCCATACTCTAAGGATTGCGATGAAGATCAGGACCATGATACAGAATCTGCGAAACGTGCCAGGAAGAAGAGGAAAAAAGTGGCACGATCAGTTAGTAGCGATTCGGCGTTGGGACTTGATGAAGAGCCGATGGAACCGCCTGAAAATCTCAATCAAGGTCGTCGTATGACACTCACCGTCACAGATCTACAACTAAAAGCTGCGCTCTTGCCTTTAGCTGAACCTACCAATCTGCCAGATTCACCATCCACAGAAGTGCAAATTTCTCTGAGTGCTCTTCTAAACTGCCGTTCCCAGCAAGGTACTACTTGAGGTCGTAGAGATTCCTGAGGATCGATTTACATCAAACTCTCGACGTGAATCCGCTCAAAGCTGCATCAGTGAATGTGGTGGAATTAGATTTGTGCGAACGCCATCTGTCGTTGTGTCTGACTATGCCGACAATCTTATGTGCGGCATCACTCGACGGCAGAGACTACGACGAAGATCTTTCAGTGGAGACATCTAATACTCTAGAAAGACGATGCAGCTTCAGATGCCAGTGCAGCTTCCTCGTGCAGCAACTTGTATTATTGCGGTTCGCCAGTTAATGGAATTCGTATGCCAATTGATCGTAAGATTTCCGACTGTTCAACTTGTGATGATAGTGGCGATGAGGATAATCAATCGTTTGTAATTTCGGAACAGCCTGAAGATCTCAAAGACTACATAACCTACTGTACGGATCAAATGGTCATCCAATAGCAGCAGAAGCGGCAACAGCAGCAGGCAAACCGGAAACCGAAAAAGGTAGGCTGTACTCTCATCCACAATACGAATACCGATATCTGCAACACCAACAGCAACTCAAGTGATACATACTCGTAGTTCGAGTACGATGACCTTAATCGAAGTTAGTCTTCGTTTACTTGTTAAGCTGTATCTTTAAGTATTAACCCCCTAGTATTATCAAGATAATGTGTAAGAGCATAGTTATATAAGTCTGAAAGAAGATACTTTTGTAAGCAAACGGGCTAAATGGGACTGCTGGTCCCGC
Organism: Volucella zonaria; assembly: GCA_963966105.1. NCBI lineage: Eukaryota > Metazoa > Arthropoda > Insecta > Diptera > Syrphidae > Volucella > Volucella zonaria. The sequence goes on along the minus strand of OZ014531.1, from coordinate 123,246,454 downwards.
TCAAAATTAATATTAGAAGCTTGTGCTCCGCTGCTTTGCAAAGGATAGCGACAAACCCTGCACGTCCAAAAGATTCCGATCAGCCGACAACTCCCCGAGGGTGTAACAGCCCAAAAGACGCACACCACATCCAGAGCTATAAAAGCGCGCAGATGTGGTTACGAGGATAGGAGTTCCCGGAAAACCAAGCGCACCGAAACAAGGTGGGGAGTACATTTCTCAAACCTCGCACAGGTTCTAATAAAGGACCCAGAGAGAAGGTTAGTAAGAGCAGAAAAACAAAGGAACCCTGGGTTAGCTACACAACAGCAGAACCTTCGCAACCATCGCAAACTTGCTATAATACATGAAATGCATCCAGAAGACTCACTGTCTGTGCATCAAATTCAGCAAGTAAAAAAATGCCTACTGATCGAGGTTGACAAAGACGACAACAACTGTCCCCACAAATTTGTTGCATGCACACCAAGGGATGGTTGGCTATCCATCACTTGCCGCGACATAGTGACAAAGAATTGCCTCATGTCGACGTTAAAGAAGATAACCATGGCCAGAAGCCAAACTCCGTACAATTCAGACAAGTAAAATCCCTAAAATGTACACTTGTATAACCTTCTTCCCAGCGATGAGAAAATGCCCAAGGAAGTTTTCCTGTCAAGGATCGCCAAGCGGAATCCCGGCATTCCACAATAGGTTGGCATGTTCTCATGGTTTCAAAGGAAAGGAGCGGAGGTGAGACAGTCACTTTCTCTATTGACGAAAAGTGCAATAAATACTTGATGGAGCACAAGTGCAAGCTATTTCTTAAATTCTTGCAGATGCCTTTCCGAAGACTACAGCCCCTCAATCTCGGACGAGCGAACATCTAAAACTGCTTGATGCAAGATCATTGAGACAATATGGAGCACATAAAGCGCAAATAGATTGCCAGCCCACAACAAAAAGTGGCACAGACAGCTCAATGGATGTAGACAAAAGGTTTAATGCGCGATCATCAGAATACATTATCTCTATGCCCGGACCACTAGATGCCATCCCAAGACCTGAGCTGTCTCCAAATATTGGCAATTTTGCCAGTACCACCCAGCAATAACTGAAATGGGACTAAGGTGCATCCAAGTTAATCTGCAACATGCTATGGCCGCCTCGACAGTCCTCAGCAATAGACATAAGAAGGTTCACCTAGACGTCGCCTTTATCCAGGAACTATACATCCTATACAATTCAAAAGATGAGCTGCATGTCAGTGCAGATAACACAAAAGCTGTTATATGCTCAGCTTACCTGTCCGATGACTCCAGCGACTTGGACTTCTTGCCAATGAAGGGACTGGTAGACTACTGTTCTAAGAACAACCTGCAACTAATTATAGGCTGCGACGCAAACGCCCATCACACTACTAGAATTTATTAATTCAAACAGTTCACAAATTCTAAACCAGGGAAACGACCCCACCTTTATAAATAGCATTAATCTCAGATCTCACTCTATGCACTAGATTTATAAAAAAAATTATAAAGAACCTGCGTGTCTCATTCGAAGACCATCGCTACATCCTATTTCACCTTGAATGAGGTACTAATATATCTGAAAAATACAGACAACCCAAATTCAAAGACTGGGATATATACTATGGATAACCTGGGTAGATGTAACACAAACATCAGAGATATAGAGAATCTTGAGCTAACTTGTGAAAATCTCAACTGCCTTTCATCAAGCGTTCCGAGAAAAAGGAAAACAGGCAACTGACCGGTGGAACAAAAAACTAGCCAAACTCAGAACGGAGACTAGAAAGTTCTTCAACCGGGCTAAACGTAATGGTGAATGGGAAATACCATATACAGAAGAACACTCACCATGCACAACCAAGAAATTAGAACGCAAAGAGACAATCGTGTAGAATCTTCTGTCGTACAATCGATGGCACCAGAAGTTGTGCCCGCATTTATAAAATACCCTCTAAACAGCATACTAATTCTATCGGGTCAATGAAAAGACCTGATGGCACATACGCCAAAAACGATCTACAGACTCTTCAGATCTTAGCCAGAGAATACTTCCAAGACTCGACGACAGTTCCAGAAGCCTAAACCCCCCCCCCCCCCCCAGAGTAGGATAAGTAGACCGCACAGAAAGGACTGGAACAGAGAAAAGGAAATTTTTCAATTTTTCATTAAGGCAAAATAAATTTGTACAATTAACTCTTTTCAATCCTTCAAAGCCCCTGTAGCTCAACTGCTACCTGTACTAATTAACTTATTCAGAGCTAGCTACGTGTGGGGAGGTTGCTGTCAAATTTATACCGAAGGTAGGACGCAGACCGTCTAAACTACTAAAGTCATATAGACCAATCAGCCTCACTTCCTTTTTCCTCAAAACTATACAAAAAATCCTCGACAGACATATCAGAGACGGAGCATTTCGCAAATATCAATATGCCTATGGACCTAGAAAACCAACCACATACGCCCTACACAATTTCACCACAAGGATTGAAAAATCTCTCAGCGATAAAGAGGTAGTGGTTGGTTGTTTCCTCGATATAGAAGGAGGCATTTGACAAGACAGAATTCTGCCAGATACATACTCGTAGGTATAGAGGCATTCAAGACGTGGGAGTTGACGACACCACATGTAAATTGATAAAATGTACGCTAGAGGATAAAACAATACAAACCTCATTAGGCAGCAATAAACTCAGTGTGATAGCTACGAAAGGATGTCCTCAGGGAAGAGTACTATCACCTCTACTATGGTCCATCATATGTAGTTAATGAAGCAATGATCGCTTCTATGTCCAAGGATATGCAGCCGGCATTGCTGTCCTAATCAGAAGTAAATTCGAGGACATAATCTCGGATCGCCTCCAGAGGGCTTTGAATCTAGTTGCTGAATGGTGCACCAAAGTTGGCCTCAAAGCCAATGCCAAGAAAAGCACCATTGTTAAATTCACCAAGAGAAGAAGTCGAGAAAGACTCAGAAATGCCACTCACTTCGGTGAAACAATAGAGTTCTCAACGGAAGTCAAATATCTAGGAATCACACTGGATGAAAAACTTACATGGAACACTCATCTGTCTAAGACAATTGACAAGGCCAGGACTTCACTATAGACCAGCAAAAGTGTAGCTGGGGACTTAATACCAAATGAATGGATGTACACGGCAGTAACGAGACCTATCATCACGTAATCACGTATGCAGCCGCCGTTTGGTGGCATAAAGCAACGCAAAGGCCAACACAGGCCAAACTCAACAATTTACAGAGACTAGCCTGTGTCTGCGCAATTGGTGCAATGAAGCTCGTATCATTTTACAAGTACTTGCCACTGAAGTAATAGCTGAGAAGTTCCAGTAAAAGGAAGTTACAAGTAGCACCATGGACTAGTTCGTTGTCTAAGTGCTCTGTTCCGACATAAACATAAAGAACAAAACATTAATACATAAATTATTAAGAATGTTTCTTGGATCACAAGCAGGTGATCGCTTACTGGCGATCCAAGCTGGATCACCTCCAGTCTTGCCTCAGGAAAAGAATATACGAGTATATCACGGTCCGATATGTTTCCAGATCCTGATTGGTGCTAATTTCTAGTAGTTGCATGTTGCAGTTTTCCGGGACAACACCTTCTACAGAGGACTTGCTGTCTGGCGGATAGAACGGCAACATCATCTTTAAATCACTAGAAGTAGACGTTGCATCTATTGAGCGTGCCACGATATGCTTTGCAAATAGCTCAAACTTAACAGCACCTTGTTTCAGCACCAGCACGAGTCTATTATCAGAATCAGTTAAATTAACCAATGTTAATTTCCAATAAATCACAAACGAAACACCCGTATTCCGAAAAAACATCGATGAAAATACCAATGCCGACCGACTGGCTCTACGGCAGGCACATCTGAATCGTCGCTCCTTTCCCGATATCCATATGGCACCACGTCCGTTCAGCTGAGAATCCTGCTGACTGTGCCACTCGTGGCCTGATGCCAAAGCATTTAGCGAAGTTAGACTTGTGGTGGAACGGTCCAGACTTTCTTCGCGACCTCGAGATAACGTTTTCTGAACTGCCCAACGCCAAGGATGTTCCTGTCGAAGAAGAGATCGCTTGTCTAGTTACTGCAGTGGAACCGGCTGAATGGGATACTCGTATCTTCGAAAGGTTTTCGAACCTCAGTCGACTCTTTCGGGTCATTTCTCGTTGCATCCGACTAGCCCGAAACCGATCAAATCCTCCGGGCTGTCTCCAAAAGAACTTCTTGGCGTCTAAATACATACGAATTGCTAAACTCGCATTAGTCAAGATCGCGCAGAAATATACCTTCCAGGATGAGATTACTTCGCTATTGCAAGGACAAACCGTTTCAAGAAAAAGTAAGTATTCTTCCCTGCGCCCCTTCATCGATATGGAGGGTGTACTGTGTGTGGGTGGTCGACTCGCAAACGCAAGCATACCATTCGAGCAGAAGTATCCCATCATTTTACACAAGGACCATCGTCTTACCCATCTTATCGTAAAGGATTGCCACGTCAACAACTTGCATGCCGGAATGCGGCAGATGACGTATTTGCTCTCTCTTAATTACTTTGTCACCGGGATCCATCACGTCATTAAACGGTGTATTTATCAGTGCACAACCTGTATGAGGCAACGAGCAGTTCCCTATCAGCAGCAAATGGCAAGCTTGCCGAAACAGAGATTGGAGTCGGCGTCGATTTCGCGGGGCCGTTCTTGGCCCGATCATGGAAGGAACCAGGGTCTAAGCAGCATAAGATCTATGTTTCGATATTCGTCTGCATGGCCACGAAGGCTCTGCACCTGGAACTCATTACGCATCTTTCTTCGGCAGCTTTCATAGTGGCATTGCGTCGCTTCGTTTCTCGGCGTGGTAAGTTCCACACTATTTTTAGTGACAACGGCATCAACTTTGTTGGCGCAAATCAATAGCTACGAGATTGGGCAAATCTACTAAACTTAGCGAATTCTCAAGAGGATGTTGTCGATGAGCTTACATCTAACGGAATCAGTTGACATTTCTCACCCCCCCCCCCCCCCCCCCCTGCATCGCATTTCGGTGGTTTGTGGGAAGCTGGGGTCAAAACCACTAAGTTTCATCTAAGAAGAGTCTTGGGCCAAACGTCTCTGTGTTCGACTGTGTTGTGCAAATTGAAGCATGCGCTAACTACCATGTGCGTGCGATTCGAACGGGACGTGGATCTATTAACGCCGGACCATTTTCTCATTGCACGTCCATTGGCGACTGTGCCAGATCCAAGTACCCTAACTCCGGAAGCATCACCGCGGGATCGATGGCAGTACCTACAACGACTTGTACGAGAATTCTGGCAAAAGTGGTCCCAAGACTATCTGTCTCAGATCAAAAAGGTCAAAAAACATTCAACTCAACGATGTCGTCGTCTTAATGAACGAAAATCAATCGCCATGTCGATGGCTCATCGGTAAAATTATCAAAACCTACCCCGGACGGGATGGGCTGACTCGCGTTGTATCTGTCACCACTGTCAAAGGTGACGTCCTTTTCCAGAGTCTTTCAGCCCGAAAAATAAAGAAACTCAATTGTCCAACAACGTAAAAACAGGCCATCTATCAATCCGTCACCGCTACAGATACACGCTTTTTACAGTAGATCTTCTTTACTGCGCAGCAAATTATGTGTTCACAATATGCAGTAGTTTTACCAAACCTGCGGTGTGGTGGTAATACTGATCGTATCTTGAAATCATCTTGAGTTTGTATTCATCGCATGGTTGTGCTCGGATTGAAGTAGAGAAATCAGTGCTAAGCAAACGAAAAATCGTACAGCAAAGAAGATGAGAGAGAAAAGTTTACGAGTATATGTAGAGAAGAAGAAGAAGCCAGTTTTTCCACTTGAACGGGCGGTTTTGTTAAGGTTTATGGTTTTCCCGGGACTGTTCCAGAGGGGAAATGCGAGTAGTTTCGATTCCGCTCACGAATTGGAAACTAGAGATAAGAGAGTACTACAGGTGGAATAGTGGTCTAGATAGACCTGGTCAACCGGTGAGCGTGAGTAGAAGTACGAGTAGAATATGATATCAGCAAATTGTAAGTCGATAACTTACGAGTATACTCGCATTTGAACGCATAATACGCAGTGGGATAGAGTAAAAGCCTAGTCCAAGGTGGGGTTACACTGAAAGAAAAGTTAGCAGTGGATGTGGGTGTACAAATATGTAAAACATTGCTTTTTTTTTGAAGAATTGTCATTAGGAACTACGCATTACCTCTAATGAGACAGTAAACATCGAGGTCTGGAATACGATATGATTTCTAAAAATGTATCTTATTCTATTGCAAACTGTATTTGGTAGTTGTGTGAAACAACCTAAGTCACGTTTCTAGGTGAATTTAAAAACTAAGCTAGCTGAAGGACCCCTGTTTATAAGCTATGCACGTCGCAGTCATTTGAATTTTTGAACTCTTACTTTTTCTTTTCTTCTGCTCTGAATGGTTTTGTTTGCTTATGCCATTTTGTGTGACATGTAAGAGTAGGCAGGTACTCCAGAACCCATCTTAGCTTTAGCTGTCGGAGAATATGTCACTGTTTGCGTAGACACACTTCTTCATTCGCAGCTGATAATTTGCACATAATTTGGACAACCTAATAAGAAGTGATTAGGAGTAAGAGGCTCGGTACTTTCGTTTTCCAGTGGTAAGTGCGCCAGAGGTCTTGAATTCATCAAATTCTCAGCCTCAATTAGTAAACTTTTTATTTGTAGCGCTTTCTCTTTCAAGGTAAACGCCAGGACACGCTTAACAAACCCTGCCATCCGTTCCTATGGTCCACCGGCTGCAGAATTTCATGGCGTGTTAAAAACCCACTCGTTACCACGACGTATGCACTATTTTTCGATGATACCTTCATTAACTAACAATTACTCCTTGCTCGCCCCAACGAAATTAGTACCGCGATCGCTCCTGAGCTGAACTTATACTCTTCGCCGATTTACAAAATTTCGCAAGCACATAATTACAGCGTCTGTGGATAAGTCCCTTGCTAACTCAAGATGAATTGCGCTAATGGTTAGGCACGTAAATATGGCTACCCACCGCTTCTCAGGCGATGGCCAGTAACCATTGGCATCGGTCCGAAATAATCCAGCCCCGTAAATGAGAATGGGCCAACATATGGTGTAAGCCTATCCTTGGGAAGCTGACCCGTGCGAGGTATCCCTGGGACTGCTGACAAGTTCTTGCAATATTGACATTCAGTTTTAGCTGTTCTGACAAGTCTTCAAATGTTCGGGATCCAGTACTTAGCTCGTACTGCGCAAACGATGGCCTCCTGATTTTGATGTTGATACATTTCACGGTAGTAACGCACTATAAGCTGCGACATTGGGTGATTTTTTGGTAATATTATTGGCCTCCCTCTGTCGCTCCGCACACAATCAGCTTTGAAGGTGGAGGTCAAACGTTCACCTGTGAGGTTTCAAACACCAGCCGTCACGCCCCAAATTTCCTACGCCCAAATGGCGTCAGGTAGGGGGGCTACGGTACAGCAAGCGACTGTTGTTTCTCCGGCGCCAATGCCGAGAACAACGGAAGCTGCACCTAACATGTTGGCCATCTTGCTCGCAATCCAAGGGCAGATGGCTCAGCTGCAAAAGCAGATGCAAGAACAGCCCAAGCGGATGGACCAGATCTACGCGCTGCTGCCGGGCCTAACGCAACACATGTCGTAATGGTGGAGCAATCTTTGAAGGTCCTTGCGGTGAATGTTAATTCACTGATTAGGATCGAACGAAGGGCCGTGATGTTTAAATTGCTGCAAGACCAAACTCCTGACGTGGTTTTCGCTAGCGAAACCAAGCTAACCGATAAGCACAAATTGGAGTACAATAATTATATTGTTAGAAGAAGAAACCGGCCCGGATCCAAACGTGGAGGCGGTATTGCGATCTTCATTAAACAAGGTATAAAATTTCACAGAGTGTACAAGGGAGTGTTGCCTGGGTTCCGGGTGTTGGAGGCAGTCGTCATTTACATCCCGCTCCGCAGTGGAAAGCGGCTGTACTTGGCCTCTGTTTATGCACCTGAGACTTCACAATCCACTTTATTTATTACAGAGCTTGACACGCTTTTTCGACTTCTGAGGCTGGAATCGGGGGAGAATTATTTTGTAATCGGCGAGGATTTCAACGCTAAACACAGAGATTGGGGAAATAATTTGCCAAATACTAGAGGGAACCTACTACTCGATTGGTGGGGTCAGCACGATATCATGTACAGACTCGGTCTTAAAGCGACGGATAACCCGTCGTTTCCCAGAAGCGGGTCTTATTTGGATCTACTGCTGTACGACGAACGTATACGACTGACAGGTACGAATTTACAAACGCTAAACTGTCTGCGCACATTCGTGTATGACAGTGACCATTGCGGTTTTAGCACCGAAATTACAGTTCCCAACGAAATTGCGGAATTGGAGGAGTTTGTCCAAAGATATTCTTACAACTACAGTAAGACTCGATGGATACGTTTCTCCGCAACCGTGACAAGTGCGCTCTCCTCGAATACGCTCCACCCACCGTCCAATAGGAATTTGTCAAACGAGGAGATCGACAATTACCTAAAACAAATGGACGAGACAATTAAACAAACTATGGACGCTACAATACCGCGATATCGACATACGACTAACGAAGACCTGTTCCGCAATCCTACTATTGACGCACTGCACCGACAGAAAAGTAGGCTTCTGTCAAGACTCAAAAACTTGTACAGACAGTTTACTGACAGACAAGACCCGGAGATTAGGTCACTGAAGTCGTCGATTAAAAATCTTCAAACGTTAATAAAAGAGAATTACAGAATTTCTGTAAGCTCGTATTGGAACAACAGGGTTCGGGCTGTAAACACCAGCAACCCGAATATGTTCCCTCAAATAAACAAACTATTTCGGAGAAAAAATCAAAACGAACTTCAGTGTCTTAAAATAGCGCGGACAACAGACAACGAACGGTTACGGACAATAGCAGGTATTGATCCAAATGAGGCCGCTGATGATGACGACTTCTTTGTGATCGAGGATCCACAGGAGAAGGTTGAGACCATAGGGGCGACTTTCCAGGAAATATACAAGGCCTCTGATACCATTGGACCTAATTATGACCTGGACAATCGCGTCTTGGTGCACGACTTCTTCATTCGAAATGAAGTAGGGAACTGGCGATCCGAGGGCTCTGGTTTCACGCGGTTCAGCGAAGAAAATATGGCAAATAATGTCATTGCCAGAGAGGGTGACCTACCCCCATTCATTTCGAATGAAGAGCTCCATGAGATCTTCGACACAATCAGGGCTAAGAAATCAGTGGGGACCGATGGTATTCCAAACATCGTGCTGCGACATCTTTCTCTAGAAGCGGTGGACATTTACACCACCCTGTTTAATAATGCAATGAATAATGCACATTATCCAGCGCATTGGAAAACGGCGGTGATGCAACCTATCCCCAAAAAGGGAAAGGATATATCCAATCCGGCGAATCTCCGGTCGATAAGTCTCCTTCCGAATATCAGTAAGGTGTTTGAAAAAGTAATCAATAGAGCTCTGTCTAGGTGGGTTGAGGACAAACATATAGTTCCGGATAATCAATTCGGTTTTAAGGCGGGACATGATATCTCACATGCCGCGTCTAAACTGGTGTCCGATATCCAATGGAATAAAGGCAAAAACCAATGTACTGGTGCCTGCCTTGTTGACTTGGAGAAGGCCTTCGACACCGTATGGTTAGAGGGTCTTTTCTATAAGCTGACTAGGCTGGGGATCAGTAAACCACTCTTGTACATTCTTTATAATATGCTAACCAACAGACAGTTCATCGTGAAAAATGGCGATGTGACTTCTGTTGGAATATTTCAAGTTAAAAATGGTCTTCAGCAAGGTGCGGTCAATTCGCCGATCCTATTCAATACTATTGCGTACGCAGACGATTTGATAGCGTACAGAACAGGTCCAAAAATCGAGGTCATTAATACTCTCTTGCAGCGTGACTTCGATAAGATAAGACGATTTTGCAATGACTGGAAGTTGAAAATTAACTTTCAGAAGTCGGAAACCATTCTCTTTAGGACGCCGTTGTCTGGAGCCTCTAGGGATACCAGGAAAAATTGGCGAAAGTTCTCGATCATTGGACAACACGGACAGCCTCTTGCCTGTCGAAATGTAGTCAGATACCTTGGGTTCTGGCTAGATCAGTTTCTGTATTTTTTGACAAAAATGTAGATGCTGCTCTGGACAGAGCTAAAGGCGGTTTTGCTCTTACAAAGAGACTATTTTATAGCAGCCAACTCGATGCGAGGGTTAAGGTAATCTGCTATATGGCCCTTATCAGGCCCATGCTGGTATTCGGGTGCCCCGTGTGGTTCAATGTACAAGCAAGCTTAATGGAAAAGATTCGGGTGCTTGAGAGGGCTTGCCTTAGGGCTTGCCTTCGCTTGTACAGAACACCAGAGTCGGAGTACAAAAAATTTTATCGTAATGAGGTCCTTTACAACAGAGCGAACCTAATACGAGTGGACAACTTCGTAATTAAGCTGACTCGAAGGCACATTGCAAGAGCAATGAACTCGACGAATAACCTGATATCTGGGGCTTACTACCCCAATTACCTTTACCACGAGAGTGTGCGCTCTAACGGCTTCGTTCCACCGGAAGCATTCCTCTACCTAGATCAGATAGGGTTGATCCAGGATAGATCAGCGGTCCCGTTAATCTACCATGTCGCTCGAACAGCTGGGGACAGGCGACTCAACTACAACAGAGACGTCGCACACGGCAGTGTGGACCTTCTCAGGTTCAATAGGGCGGTGAGGAATCGCGATAAGAGGGATGTCGTTCGGCAGCACCAGCAGTTCTGGTGGTTGAATGATGGAGAAGGGGCTTCGTTGCCGTTTCCGTCAATTACGGGCCAGCCTCACTAGTGCGGCTGAGCTGGCCAATCTATTTGTTCTGTAAATAGCGATGGCCAGCTTGCATAGGTTTAGGTTAGCATTGTGTAAAATGTCTATATGTATGTATGTGAATATTGTGTAGGTAGGTTAGGTAGACTAAGGTTTATTTTAAGTTAGATATTAAGTTTTTATAAAAAATAAAAAATTATGTCCATATGCTAAGTTTTTTGTTAAATTCTTTTCTTAGCCTTAAGCATAGAAAATAAGTATTAATAAATAAAATGTAAACAAAGTCGAAGGACATAGATATAAGAGTTTAGAGTAGCTTAGAGTGCCTGTGTGGGGCCAGTAAGTTAGTATAAGTTTGTTAAGTAATTTAAGCATTTTCTGTTAATATGTAAGAGTTAATGATTTAGAAAATAAAATGCATTTAAAACTAAAAACTAAAACGTAGTAGTTTGTAATACTATAGTTGAAGTAATTGGCGAATGGGATTACTGATGGAGCTTCAAGTGCCAACAGTATAAATGTAGACCTTCTCTCAGTTATTTGGTCATGGTGTCACTAGGTGTCACTAGGTATTTCTGGCCATTCATTAATGAGCCGCAGTAAAAATGATGGACCATTTAACCACATTGATTTATCCGATGGTTTTATTGTCAACTGTGGTCTTATTTCTTCATCAGCTGGATTTTGAGTTCCCGGTACCCATTTCCAATTATGTACATCAGAAGACTCTAATATTTCTGATACCCGATATGCAACAAATTGTTTATAGCAGCGGCTGTTCGATTATATCCAATGGATGACTGCTTTCGAATCCTAACCCTTTGGTCGGATGAACTTATGTTAAAGTCATGACCTTTAATATAGCATCTTTTAACCTTATGCCGAGAACCGCAGCCTGAATCTCTAACCTAGGTATGGACAATGCCATAATAGGGCTATATTTTGTCTTTCCCATAACCAAAACAATTTTGACTTCACTGTTATATGATAGGCGCCAATAACCAACAGCTGACATGGCAAGTCAGCTGTCAGTTGAATCTCAGTGCAAGCAGCGGTAAAGTGAAGGTGGTAGCTCCTTGGGATCTCATGTTCTTTAATTTTCTCTAATTGCTTGAACCATCTGAACCATTTTTGATATATTGTATAAGTCTTGAGTTGTTTGATTTCCTCCAGCAATGCGAAAACGGTTGCGTCAGGGATTTGGTGATTCCCGGCTTCAGTGGGATCACTTTCCTCCATTTCGGCGGTGGAGGTTGATGGCGTTTGGCGGCAATTGTTATCCTCTGTGGCTTTTTGGCTTCGTATTTGGGGACGTGGCATTAATTTTACTTTTTACTTCGGTTTGGCAGCCAATTGTGTAAACGCACGTGACACAAATAATAAAAAAAATGTTGTTGCTCGGGAAAATAATAATAACTCGTTCAATGGTAGAGTTTTATTATCTATTAAATAATTATTAATTTGTTACATAGTTAGATAAATGTATATACATACTTACTTTCGGTGGATATTTTGCAAATAATCATTCATCGAGTCCACCTCGTGGGCGCAAGTGAATTTTCGTTAAATCGGGGGATTCGATAAGCGGAAATTCCAGTAATGACACAAGCAAGCAGGGTCGTCATGTACAGTGCTTACAGTTGTTCAATCATTTATTCTTATCATAATTATGCAACGACACAGAGCATCGAACTTTTCGGCTTGTAGAGGCTGAGTAAGGTTAGTGATTCTCGAGTCTCTCTCTCTCCCTCCCTCTCCTCCTCACTTTCTTCCTTCATTCCCACTTCTTTCTCCCCTAGGCTGGATTAAAGTGTCATACGACCCGTGGCGATGATCAGACTGCCTGATGGCCCAGTATTTTTAAAAAAGAGCTGAGTAGTGAACAGAGTATCCGTATACCTCGCCGCCTCCTGATTAGCTAGCCTTATCTGTATACAGCGGATCTCTGTGCAGATGGACCTCCCTTTCTACGCTACTATGGAATTTAAAATTACATAAACAATATTCGAGGCTGGTACTCTATCAACACCGGACGCTAATACGGAGACTACTTTCACTACTGGCAAGGCTCTTGCAATGCCGAGGAAAGGCAGAACTGTGACAGGTCATGATGTACCTTATAAAGGCAAGCGCAACGAGCCAAACTGTGGCAAGTCCTACCACTTACTGCACTGCTCGCAGCAGGAAGTTTGTGGTAGGCCATGGTCTTCCTACTGCCGAAATGCAGCACACATAATCAAAGCCCTCGGATACATCTCGGAGGTCGGAAGAACTGCTAACATGAGGAACAAAACAAAGTGGGCCAATAACATCCTAAAGGACGGATTACCCAATGTTCCCAAAAAGCTGAAATACTCCTCTAAGCAACAAAGATTATTGGAGGCCGAAAATTAAAAGCGCTACCCCCCCACCCTCTCCCCCAGGGCCTTCTAACTTTACGTCTCTGAGGTTTTTTAGCAAACTTCTAAAAGACGCAAAAATGGTGGCGGAAATCGATAAAAGCGATCCCGACTGATAAATATCACCTGAACGGTAGCAGTTGGTTAAGTTAAAGCTTTCGGGCAGATTCTTGGCCATCTTGTAGGAAAACCACAGACCACCTCCAATCACAAGCGATGCTGACTGGTACTAATGCCACGTCAAGCTTATCGCTTGTGCTGATCAAAGATCTCTCAATCTTTGCACAAATACCGTAGGAGAGGTCTGGCCGGATGCAAAGCTCAAGGATGTGGCTAAGGAGGATATCCCCAGCAAACCATGAACCTGGATCCCAGCTGAACCCTCCTAACCAGTAGACATTCTGGAGATCAACATGCTCAATAACCCAACCCTTCCGACAAATGACTGGAAAGTCGCGAATCTGGAGAGAATTAAGAGGCGCTTATAGATGCGCATTAACTGTGATTAATAAGGAATCCCTTAATCCTCTGGCGAAGACTTAAGGCATGATTCGATTCGGGTTCGAGTCTATAACCCTGAGGGTTCACAAAAAGGATAAGATTAATCCTGATAAGCAACCTAGTCCTCCTCTAATTGAAACAAAAAATATAGATCGTGGAGCGTCGATCTCTTTCCTGAAATAGACAGCAACGACTCCAATCTTTTCGAGGGGGACTCAAATTACACCGTTGTGGAGGCTTTTCTGATTAATTTTAGCAGTGATGGTACGGTTTCTCCAGATTAAGTACTCCACATTATAAGTACTAATCTCATTGCTTGCAACATTGGTCATGAGTCCACTTTCATAACAAAAAATCGACAGGAAGTGCTAGAAATCACTATTATCTCCGACAATATCACTCAAATTCTAACGAACTGGATGGTATCTTCTGAACACTCATTTTCACATCACAGATACATCCAACCCAATTCCGGAATCATCGGAAAAATGATGACCAAAATACAGCGGAATACTGTTAAAAATAAATACTATCCTGTGAACTCTCAAGTCCACTAACGAGCTTAAGATGAAAGTCAAGGATTTCATCCTGCCTCTAAATCTGGCTATGGCTGCTACCTAGAGGCAAGAAAAAGCCGCACTGGTGTACATCAGCACTGGGACCGCTCAGAAACGCTTGCAAAAAGCACAAGAAAAGTGCCTAGCTGTGATTTATAGAAAGAGTCCCTCAAAATATATAAAAAGAAGTGAGGAAAGCAAAGCGACAATCCTGGAAGAAGCCTCGAAGCACCGCATCTTATGATGCCTAGTTGTTTGAAAAGACCGATGGCTCTTGGACAACCTCAAGTGATGAATCACTCAACCTGTTACTGGACACCCACTTTCCAGGTAGCTCCCAATTCGCGGCCAGTAGCAACCCAAACAAGCCTATTGCAACCGGGATCAAAATTTAGGGTCTGATTACAAGAGCTTCAAACCATACAAGTCTGCTGGTCCGGACGGTATAATACCTGCCGAGCTACAAAAGTCCTCAGATGTTATCCTGCCTACGCTAGAGAATATCATGATGAGCTGCGTAGAAATGATCCACATTCTATCGTCATGGAGAGAAGTTTTCATTCCCAAAGCCGGAAAATGCTCCCTTGTTGTTCCAGAGGACCCCAGACCTATAAGTCTACCATCTTTCCTTCTGAAATCTGTAGAACGACTGACTGATATCCATATACGAGCTAAAATTGATCCCAGACTTCTGTCAAGGGCTCAACATGCCTACTGTAAAGGAAAGCCGATGGAAACGGCTCTGCATTCACTAACTAGCCACTAGCCGAATGATCCCTACAATATAGAGAGCACACAATGGTTGATTTCTATGTCCAGGAAATGCCTGGACAACGTCAACACATCCGCAATCATGGCTGCGCTGTTAACTCTGCAGGTAGACGACTCTCTCGGGGAGTTGATTAGTCTTATGCTAAATACCAGGATAATCAACTCCAAACTAGGTGGGGCTTCTGCTAAAAGATGTGTCAAGATGTGTCAGCAGAGGTACGCCGCAAGGCGATGTCCTTTCCCCCCTTCTCTCGAACTTAGTGGTTAATGAACTGCTGAACTACCTAGAAGCGGGTAACAGCAGGGTGATAACCGTCTCAGGTAAGCATCTTAATACCATTAAAAACTCCTTCAAGTAAATCTCAACAGATTAACCCGTTGGGCGGATCGCTGTGGATTGCGAGGAAATATACACAGAATTCCAATTACAGACCCTCCCTCAATAAACGGTACCAGTTTAGTCTTTTCCGGCACACCAAAATATCTGGGTCTCATTTTTGACGGGAAACTAAACTGGAAACATAAATGTCAAGAAAGGTGCAGTAGGCTTATTCTCTTGCAAAAAAGCCATTGGGAACAAATGGGGCCTTGCACCTCGCATAACCCATTGGCTATACATCTCGGTCATAAGACGGATTCTCACCTGCAGGGTGGTTGTCTGGTGGACGGCCTTAGAGAATGCACTCAACTGCAGCAAACTAAGCAGAGTCCAAAGAATAGCATGTCTTTGCATAAGCGAAGTCCTATCCACTACTTCCTCTGCGGCACTGGATATTTTGTTTCACTTGACGCCCCTTAAAGCGACTACACAGTGGACAAATAATTCATTTGGCCACGCTAACATTCTTAATACATTAGGAGTCCTCACAGAGAACATCGATTACACCATACCTGAACTTTGGTTTGACAAAGACTTCCGTGTAAGTTTGCCTCTACATCCTTCTGGAAGGAAGATGCTCTCATGGATGACAAGCCAATCCACTTCTATACAGATCCATCCAAGACTGATCGTGCGGTCGATGGGGGTGATTTCTCAGATAACCTTAATCTAAACCTCTCCTTCCATCTTCCAAATCACTGTTGCATGTTCCAGGCGGAAATTTTGGCGATTAAAGAAATCCTGTCCTGGTTGAAGAAAAGGGTGATATCTGACTATCCGTATCTTTTCGAATAGTCAGGCCGCTATAAAGTCACTCGTCTAAATTCTAGAACCGCTCTTGACTGGCGTTCATCTCTTAGGTAGATCGCAGAGCAGCAGAGAGACATTCCAGGGAATTGTAGCGTCGACGAACTCACCAAAATTGGAACCACTCTATCCATTCTACTGAAAAAGGGCAGCATCGATATATCAATCCCTCCGTGCAAGCTAGTGACCAAACAGGTCTGGCCGAAGATGGATCTGAATTGCTCTAAGGGTTTGATCTATCAAAATCTCAAAGCCTCAGCGCTGCCACAGATGTCTTCACTGGACACTGTCTAATAGGCAAGCTACATGAACGAGGAGGAGGAGGAGACAATACTCCACCTATGTTACTCTGTACATGCTCAGCTCTCTCCCAAAAAAGGAAACTCCACTTTGGAGCTTTCTTCTACAATGACTTAAGCGATTTAGACAATATAGACGTTAACAGTCTCCTACGGTTCATCATAAGCTAAAATCGGTTCCAAGAGTAGGAGGATCACAGATCCACGTGGCATCACAATGGGCCAATAGGCCTTAGTTGACTGATCTTTCCAAGAGCCACTCTTACCTAACCTAACCTAACCAAGCCTTGGTAAAATAGTGAGAAATTTTCATAGTCACTAGGCAATTATTTCCCGCGCAATCCCCAACCTGGATGGCTACGCTCTTTTAAGGCTCTTTGGGAAAAAGGGGCGTATAATATAGAGACAGTAATCCACTTCGGGGGCGTTAGAACTGAGGTGGATGAAAATATCATTGGCCGTTAAGAACAATGAAAAATGCGTATTAGTCGCTTATGATGGCAAGGACATATAGAGCGAATGAACCAACGCTCCAGTCCAAAGGGTCTTCGATTCCAACGTAGTAGAATAAAATCTCGCCTTATGTACAGAGCGTAAGATGTACAATTGATCACATTGTAAAAACGATATCGGTCAAGTGACCAGCTCCTGAGTTGATGTATTTGATGATGTTTTAAGGCATTTTGAATTGTTGTTCGCAAAACATCTGGGTCCAAATTGGTGATTTCTTCTTCAATATTGGCTTTCAAGACTTGCAAAGTTTGTGATTTGTTGTGGTAAACGCGAGATTTCAAAAACCCCCAAGTCTGGAGCCTTCAGATCTGGCAATCTGGCCGGTCAGTTCAAATCGCCAGATCCAGAGATCACACGGCCTAGATGTTAGTGATTCAAAATCTCCATCGCTGCTCGAGCTGTGTGAGCGGTTGCTCCATCCTGCTGGAACCAACAATGCTCGAGACCCAACTCAGCAACTTGCGGCAAGAAAAAAAGCTCGTTTAACATATGTGTGTAGCGCTCGCCAGGCGTCCTCAAAAAAATAAGAGCGAGTCACTTTTTCATTGCAAATGCCGCATCAAACAGTCGCTTTGGGGGATGTATTGGCTTTTCGTGCATTTCATGATGATTCTCCGTATCCCAGAAACGCAAATTCTGTTTATTTAAATACCCACTTAAGCTGATATAGGTTTCGTCGCTCATTATGATTTTGGATACGAAATCATCCTCTTCTTGCACCATATTTAACAGAGCATGGGAGCAAGTTAACCTCACCTGATGGTCAGCAGGCAGCAATTGGTTAACGGTTTGCGCATTATAATGGAACATCTTCAGGTCTACTGATGCCAAATTGTGTTCATCGTTGTCTCCTCGATATTTGTGGAATCTCTCGGACGTCTCAGTCGAACGAACAATACGGGGCCGGAAATTTCTTGCGATATCTCTAGTGTAAGAGACACTCAGCCAAACGCTTAAATTTTCGCTCACATGGTGCAGTACGACGAGGAAAAGGACGACGGAATTCACGTTGCATTAAAACAATAGACCGGAAATTGGTCAAATAAGCACTAATAATAATTCCGCGTTCCTCAGATGTGTATCGCTTCATAACTTGTTGTCAACTAATTCTCTATCTGCCTACAACATAAATGTCAAAGCACAATGACACTTGACACCATTTGCAAAAGTTTAACACACATTCACATTATGACATTACTTTTGCCCCACCTTGTATTCCAATTGCAAAACCTGTATTTCACGTTTCACCTTAGATGCTTTAGTGTATTTTGAGTGAATTTTGAAACGAAATCCAGAAACGAAAGTTTCTTTTACTCAAGAATGCACAGAATGGAACCAATGGAGCACCAGAGATAATTGCTTCCGACAACAAAACGAATAAATGGCAAATGCCAACAATTTCAAATAATTTCCCTTTAGTTCAAGTGTATTCCGTTATTTAACTGCTGCCGCTGCAAGCAACAGAAAGGGAAAAATTGTAATTTTACTCTTCCTATACCATCCCTGTTAATTGTATCTGCTTCCTACTGCTAACGTCTGACATAATGAAACGTCAGTCAGGTCTGTGACAGACTATGGTATGTTGTTTCGTTTCGTGTTTTATGACGTCGATTT
The DNA here is from genome assembly GCA_963966105.1 of Volucella zonaria. Taxonomy (NCBI): domain Eukaryota; kingdom Metazoa; phylum Arthropoda; class Insecta; order Diptera; family Syrphidae; genus Volucella; species Volucella zonaria. The sequence continues at coordinate 123,227,666 of OZ014531.1, read as the reverse complement.
CCTTTGCTAAAGCCGTGTATTGTCTCTCGTTAAGAATTTCCAATTTTTTCAATTAGTTTTGAAATAGTTAATCGTGTTTAATCAATTAAGAAGACACCCTACCATGTCATGTTACAACTTCCGTGTGTAAACAATTTGTGAATCGTTGAACTTTGTGTGCGTTGTACTGCTTCCCTTATGGGATCATGCTAGATCCTTGGAATATCTAATCGCAAAAATCCTATTAATTACGGTGAGTTTTTTGAAAATTTTATCTCATTTAATAATTCTATCTAGTCTGTATCTTCTGCATAAGTCACTTGGAGGTGTTACATTCATTTATCTTTACTGCCGATAGCTTAACTGAGTTGTTAAGCCATTCGGAAATAGCTATGCAATCTCAATGAACTATACACTCCACAAATGTTTCTTATCTAATTGATTAGTGGAAATTGTGGGCTTTATTCATTAGAGACTATTTTTTCTTTCCCCCATGGTAGGAATGTTTTGTGTGGTTGTGTTGCTGTGAAAGGAAACACGCGTTGAAGCCCTTTTAACCGGTTTGTGTTGATGTAATCAAAATTCAGACGATGATCTTGAAGCCCCATAAATTCCTAAGAAACGTGAATATTAGCATATTTGCGGTAACCAATACCGCTTGTTGAATTTGTTATCAAACAATAGAGGCGTATATGTATATCGATTTGACTACTGTTTGCGTGGGGAAGATCATTAACCCAGCACACAATTTGGTGATGTAACTGATTGGTTCTTGATCTAGCCCGCCAGATAGCATTCACCCTAATTGACACTTACTTGACAGAGAATATTGATGTACATACACAATTGAGTCTGGTTATCATGTCATCTTTGTGGAAAAGTAAGCAATCGGTGATCGATAGCTAGAGGAGGAAATGGAAATGAGAAGAGCGGTTTCGTATGTTTCTTGTGAATGGTGGAACTCCAAGACTAGCGTGTGTGTTCTTGAATAGTTAATTAGGATTGAACGTAAGCAAAGATTATGACGAGGTAAAAAGAGTAGAGCAGATGCAGAGCACTATTTTTGTGTTTGACCGAATGGTAGCAGCAAAGTTTTAAGACGGTGGTTGGATGTTACTGGTACAGGAATAGAGTAAACACTGAGGGGCGTTAGCGGGCATGCCCAGTGCTTTAACTTTGAGCACTACATCAATTGTGTTTGTTTGTAGCCACCTAATTTTGAAAAAAACCTAGAAATGCGAGTGTTGTGTGGGAGAAAATATATAACGCTCTGTGAAAAATGACTAAAAATCAGAATCTAAGTTGGCATCAACAGTCAGCTGGCAGATCCCTTCTATAAGCTACATCATTCTATTTGGAACTGGAGTCGATACGGATTTTTAAGACTAGCCAGAGAGTTGAAATAGACAAGCTGTAATGTACAGTACTACCTAACACATAAGCACCGAGTACCTGCAGGCCGAAGACTCTCACAGAAATTATCGCAGAATGTTGTGTCACTTATGCCGGGGACACTTAGGAGCTAAGCAAAAGCGTAGGACCCCGTCATGACGCCAGTAAGCAGTGTATAGTCCTTCCTACTGGGGGACAGTATGAAAATCGTTGGCTTTATAGAGACGTCGGGCAGAATTTCTTTGTTCTGCCGGACACTTGAATAGTCATACCAACTGCAGTTAAGTTCATGCACTATAAAACGCAGCAAAACTATCAATGGGAGCCGTAACCGGAGACGCAGGCTGTTCTGAAGAACTCTACTCTGAGCGTGCATAGTAAGTTCATCGGCGATCTCATCTCCCGCACAGTTCATTGCCATCAGGATTGCACATATTTCCGCTTGGAAGACACGTAAGTTAGCCTAAAATCTTAACATTGTCGTCCTCCAGAAAGACACTAATGCAGCAGATCGGTTTTGGAGCCATCATTGAAGATTCTGGGTCGAAACGATGGACTGAAACCATCCCTGGGCATATTCCATCACCACTTCTCTTTAAATGGAAGGGAGATTTATCTGGAATAGAGTTCTTCGTTCTAGATAAAGTCTCCACGCAGCCGAGACGGACCTTTCTTTGGAGTCTACTAAAAGCAGCAACAGCAACGTTAAGCAGTGAGCCGATAACATGCACCATTGCAATGGAGATGAAAAAAACCTATGTTTACCCCGCTATCAGCAGTTGCCAGCAGCTAGGCTAGCTTTCTTTCTGTAACATAATTTGATATATGCCGTCGGAGGCAAACGCCCTGAAGCTATTAAAGGAAGCAACAAGATGTTTGGTGGCCTCATCTGTCACCACAACCGATGACAGATACCAGTTGCAGCTTCGGTGATAGGAGTTGGTTGTGATTAGGTTACCTGGTAAGTGAGTTTCAAGCATGAGATAGAAAGTCTCTGCTTTCTTGCTAATTACCCCCTTTTGAGGATTTTTACTAGCCTACTGGTTTTAGCGAGTGTTTTGATCTTTTTGCAAAGCTCTTTGAAATCCGAATTAGCTCCCTACACTCATCTTGCTTTGATTTGTAAAGATTCCAGTGTTCTTCCAAATGATATCCCGCGCTCAACTATCAAGACTTTTGCATTCAATGAAACTGTCTAATAAAAAGCGAGGGCGGAGCAAATACTGGTCTTATAGTAATGATTTTCTGAACTTAATGCCTCTGAAGGTTGCTACGATTTGACCACTTACAAGCTACCGATCATAGGTTGGTGGTAGTTGGCGCTTCTTGACATAGTAAAGCTAGAATTTATCGATTTTAGCTAGATTGCTGAGGGATAAGCAAGAGACTTGTTTCATTTTCGAGCCAGCAAAGGGGTCGTTGCTTTGCTCCGTTTTAAAATGAGATACAAAGTGTAGACAAAGTAACAACAAATAAATGTTTAATGTTGCAAAATAATTAACAAAACGTATTAAAAAATGGCGCAGATAAACACCACAAACATCTAAGAATTAACTGAGCCTCTGGCGATGATTTTGTCTACCGTGGATCCTTTGAGCTAAGGACGTAGAGAAATCTTGCCCAGCTGAATTGATTAGTACTTAAAGTAGACGGTCTTACCTTTGGCGGTGGATGCGTTTCTGTCTAAAGTTGCGATTTGTTGGACAATGGGTTCAAGATGGTCAGGACTATAGCGAGAATAGAATTCCAACGTTGGATTCGATATAATTTCTGTTGGAGTTTTTTTGCAGGTTGATCAGCTGCAGTGATAAATACACCAATGTGACCAATTCCAAAAAATACTAAGACGATGCGTGGCGACAGTCTTTTCGCAATGGACGAGCTAGATTAAAGTAAAGCGATTTCATTATTCTCATTTCCATGTCTAAAATTTGCGTCTTTGTGTAGGTGTCATCACCAATTGCAGGTGGGAATAGCTCTTCATATTTGGAAGCGATGAAAAGTGCTGTCACTCCCATCAACTGTAACGGCTGACGTACCGTGGTCTTTACGGCTTGTAAATAGCTGTCGATCACAGCTACATTCATATGGAATGTTTCTGGCACTAAGTGGAACTGATGGTGTACCTCATTGATCCAATCGATAAGGTCTGCACGCATTTTTGGAACAACCTGTTTTTGATCCTTTAAGTGGTCCGGTTCGATGGTTGTTTGTGTCTCCACGTGTAAATAGGTGCGAGTAAATATCGTTGACATATTCCGAAACCAAAATTGGGTTCTCCTTATCGTCTGCATCAATGTATTCCACCGCATTTAACAACTTAGCTGAGTGGGGCGGCAGGCTAATAACTTTGATTTCACACTCAGCCGAATGGGTTACTTTATCGTTCTCTGTTTCATTCTCCTTGGATTCTGATGTAGTCATACAACTGGGGACAACTGCTTGCACTGGCTTTGTTATCTCTTGCTGCTGCTTGATGATTGCTTTTAATTTAGACAACGATCTACGCGACAAGCTACTATCCTCCCGCTTTATAATCGAGGGTGTACTAATAAGCATTTATAGCGAGACGGGTTTTACGGTTAAAAATTTGAAGGGGCGGAATGCTACTGGCAAATTCGGTGGAGCACTGGTAGTGAAAATAGCGATACAACAAGGTGAGACAGGAGACGTTACGCCGGTGGCATCGCACGATTTTGGATGTGCAAAGAGATCTTAGGAGCACCTGACCAGATGTGGGCATTGCACTCCAGTTTTGGACAGATAAACGCTTTATACCAGTATATTGAAGCCAGGTCAGAGGGAGTGAAATATTTCTTGCATCGCTTGAGGAAACCTAGACATTTCGCAGCATTTTTGGTGACATCGAATATTTGGTCATTCCACCGTAAGTTGTCGTTGCGACCCATACCGAGAATGGAAAGCTTTTCGGTTTCAACGATGCAAGTGCCATTCATGCATAATGGCTGGGTATTTAAATTTCGCTTTAACAACAGCAGGCAGCATTGAGTTGATAGTTCCCCAATTAGTTTTGCTGCTAATATCAGAATTTAATGAACTTAATATACGCTGCCGTTCCCGTTCTATAGCCGAAGAGTTATACGTGAGTTCGGAAACGAAAATGAAAACCAGAGAGTACCGTCGTCAGCAAAGGAATATATTGGATTAGCAGTAGCAGACAAGAGATCATTGATAAAAATTAAAAAAAAGGGTGGGAGACAGAACGGAACCCTGGGGCACACCACCAGCATTTATTTTGTGAACATCAGACTTGAAACCATCCAAGACAACTTGAATTGAACGTTCCGAAAAGTAATTTCTAATCCATTGAAGAAGAGAGTCGTCGATCCCAAATCTACGCATTTTCGACAAAAGAGCCTGATGCCAAACTCTGTCAAATGCCTTAGAAATATCAAGTGCAGCTATCTTGCTTTCGCCAGATTGATGTAGACTTGGGTTCCACTATTCGGTGAGACATGCCATTAAATCACCAGTGGACCTGTTGCTACGAAAACCGTACTGCCGGTCATTGAGAAGTTTTCGTGTTTCGAGATATTTCATGAACTGACGGGTTATCAGCGTTTCCATGACCTTAGAAAGATGGGAATTAAGTGCAATGGGTCTATAGCAGGAGAGAGCAGAAGATTCGCCTTTTCCATTTGTACGGAAGATTCGACGCACTCAAGTGTAGGCGGAGACAAAGCACAATCTGGGGGTGTTGAACTGGTCGCAAAGTATGCAGCAACCAGATTGGCCTTGACCAAGGAGCTGACAGCTGGAATGTCATTATAAATGAGCGTTGGGATGGAGGATGAGGCAGAATTTCTAATGTTTTTGACAAACGACCAATAACGTTTACTACCTTTGGGACATTGTAATATTTTTTGCCTCAGTTTTTGGCCGTATTGTCATTTTACACGCTTAAGAAAGACGTTGCAGTCATTCCTGGCTCGTTTAAATTTTTTTCGGTTTTCCTCTGTTGGGAAAAAACATTTCTCTAACCCTGACAGCTCGAGTCGTACCATGGTTTTTCTTTTGGTTTGATACTCTTCATCCGATGAGGAATAAAACATCTCGTTCCAAAGAGAATAGTGTCTGTAATGATATCAGCAGCGGCATCCACATCGTTATCGAGGAAACATAACGACCAGTTAAAATTCCTAAAGAATGTGTTAAGTCCAATTGGCTTTCTCGTATTGCCATACGGTTCTTTTAGGAATCTTTTCTCTAACTGTGTTGTGGGTGTACGAGGAATTAGCTGATATGACACAATGGTCCGACGAGCCTACAGGGGTGAGAAGTTAAAAACAGGTCCAGGGTGTTGGCGGTATGGCTATCAACGTCTAGTATTCATGTGGGCTCATTTATAAACTGGGTCAAATTATTTTCCGCAGCGAAGATCTCAACACACCGTCCTTCGGGTGTTGTCTGTCCAGAATGTCGATGCCAACCAGAATTGTGTATATTGAAATCGCCGTAATCACGAGTTCAGTATGAGGATACAGGGATACAATTCTTTGAATGGAATCAGACAGTGCATCAAACTCGTGAAAGGTCGAGTTGCTGTCCAGTTTGGGGCTTCTGTAAATAAAGCAGTAGTGGATAATTTGCTAACGGAGATGGAATTTTAACCACATGAAATTGTATTCCGGATTGGAACAGGGACTATTGTACATTGTGGTGGAATTTGGTAAGCTACATCACTACGCACATATATGGCGAGACCGCGATGAGGAAAGAATAGTGGCACTAGTTCGTAGCCAGGTAGCTTCCGATCAGAGTGATCTGAGAGGTGTGCGCGGAGGTCTGCCTGTGTTTCAATAAGTTCCAAAACAGCTGGTCTGTATTTGCAGACGTGGACGTACGCAGAAAAGTGATTACTTTTTAGCCCGCGTATATGTGTTATTGCTTTGTTGATTTCGACTTAAAAGAAAAGGTACATGCCACTCAAGGCATGTAAATGGTAATCGAACCGTTGACTATTGTTTTTGAAAAGCAACTGTAGTGTTGCAATAAGTACTGTGCTATGATCCTAAGATCACTAAGAGGTTTTAGATCTTCTTTGGTATCAATGGATTGACGTAGAGCGATGGCAAGGCGTAACCTTGCTCCCATGAATGTTTGGGCATTCAATGGAATTAAGGCTTATTTATGTTAGGAGTTCACTTCAAGACACACGAGACATCTGTTCTTACAATTATTTGATCTGTTTAGAAGTTGTCCCAGAAGTTGTAGAACGAGCGATCTACTGGAGTGCTTCTTGGCTGGACAACACAAAACACAAGTTCTGAACAGCTTCCTTCAACTTTTATTTTTGTTCTGCGTTTTTTTTTGCCGAGCTCTTCCATAAAGCGGATCCAGTTGATTTTCCACGGATCCCTCAAGGCCGAGACCTCGAATCCAATTCTGAATTCGACGTACATGCAATCTGAAATGGAGGCCTCATATAGTGCTTTAAAACCAATAATCTCCTTAGCGTATCAGTTGGTTGGCGTTAAGTCGATTACTTGCAGTTTTCCTTTCTTTGCAATTTTTTTACAACCAGGTTAGACGATAGTATGAAATCCGGGAGGTGATTGTCTCTCACGTTGCATTTGCCAAATACGGCAAAAAAAAAAGTTCTCGATCTTTCTGATCGCTCATCGTATAGTGCTGTGAAACTCCTTACACTGGGTCTCCATCAGCTATAAACTCATTGCAATAGCAGAAGTAGACAGCATAAAGCAGAGCAGCTGCCAAGAAAGTATTGTATAAAGCGTATTAGGGTATAACGTCGACTCTGGGTAAATCCGTTTTTAGAAAAAAGATCCCTGAATGATTTGGAAGCCCATTTGCTAAAGACATTTTGTGGAAAGATGGAATTAATTCTTTTAATTTCTGCAGAATGACAATACATCAATTTAAAAAAATACTTGGTGAGCTTTGTAAATATCAGTTTGTAGCTGGTTCTATAAAATATTTTTATAGGTGGTAACACAGATACGTAAACAGTGTTTACATACTCGTATACTGTTATTCAAAGAGAATATCAGCTTCAAACATTGAAGTATGTTATGTCGCTTGTACAGCTTTCTGTCGATATTGATAGTTTTGATGTACTTGGAGTTGTAAGGTTTTCTCCTCGGCCCCGCATCAATTCCTTTAAAGTTTTAGAGGTCAACAGGGGCATCCTGCTCATAGCAATTGTATCCTCAAGCAATTGTTTTGTCAAACGATATATACGAGTATATCGCCTCCGGCTGCTCTTGCTCGGTTATGTAACTGACAATTCTGTCAATATCTTTGTCAAATACTAATGGTGAAAAGTTCAGCACTCGTGCGTTTTTGGTCGTTTTCCTTTTGCAAGGTACAGATGGTGATGGATATGGAGAAGCAGAATAAATATCGGGCAGCAAAGTCTCTTGTGTATCATTTAATACATCTTTTTGAATACCCTTATATGTTACAGAACGTACCTGGATTTTTAACGTAAACCTCCTGCCGTAAGGCTTAATGTCTACGAGGTGCCCATACACCCATAGGGAGCAAGGATACGCCTTGCCATCGCTAAATACTCGCTTAATATTTACTAATACTTTGCTTATATTTTATACCAAAGCAGAACTTGTGTTGGAGGCACAAGTCCCACCCTTGGTATGAGTCGAGGCCTACCCAAAACCTCTTGCTGCTCTTAGGGTCGCAGCACCCAGTACTTCATTTGCAACTCTACAATGGGCTAAACGAAAAAGGAAACCCGTACCCGCGATTTGGGTTTAAACCACAGCCACCATGACGCTCCCACAAGGGGGCCTACCTCTAACAAGTCAGGCCCGGACCGAAATCCGGGGGGCTCCTGACTCCCCTGGTACCGTGATTTAAGTCCTGGTATGGACTACCGGTGGTCAAGCCTACCAACAAGACCTATGACCGGCAACTTGTAACTGGTCAAATCGTAGCAACCATTCAGAGGCTGTAATCTGAAGATGTTTACGATAAGACCAGTTATAGAATAATCTACCCCCGCTTTTTATTAGACAACGCCATTGATGGGCGAAGCCTTGATTATTGGGCGGGGGCCCCCTTATATGTTACATTTGAATTTATCTATATGTACATATTGTGTTTATATGTAGCAAGAGTGTGTAAAAAATTTAGCCGTACCCAGATGGGTACGCTGGGCGGTGAACTGTGCAATGTGCAATGATGGCTTGACCATCAACCTTTCCATGCTGTACCTTACCATACCTCTTTCAATTTTCCGAGGTATGGTAAGCAATCCCTGTTTAAGGCAGCACATAAAGAAGGGTCTTTTGTAGGCTAGGTGAAGCTGAACTCAGAGGCTTCTTGAAGACTGTTTCCAATTGCTTATTTCTCTATCTCGATGGCAAGTTTCTTCCCGTACACGTACTCGTGGAACCTCTTACATTCGAAACGTATCGCAAGGGCCTCCTTTTCTATCTGAGCATAGCCTTTTTGAGTTGTAGTCAACGTTCGCGATACGTAGGCAACTGGCTGGTCATTTTGGAGGAGTGTTGCTCCGAGACTACGTTGACTTGCTGTTGGAATTTTATTTTTATTTTTCCCGGGGTTGAAACAATATCTAACTTAAAATTTGTAAATTGGTAGCCGGTCTGCCGGCGGGAATCTAAAAAAAATTTGTTTCCTAAAACAAAAAGAACGAGCCCGAACCACACGGGTGGTGGTTTGATCGATAATGGCGATTGCGATGTCAACAAAGAAAACCCAAAGGAAATTTGCAACAGGCAGCGGGTAAGTGCTGCCATTTTCGGCTGCTCAGCTGGAGGTGGGTTTACGGTTAAAAGAAAAGAATCTGGGCAGTAGCAAATCTAAAAAAAAAAATACACAAATGTGTCTGTAGGCGCTATGCAATCTTTTTGAAATGGAATTGTGAAACCTTAAACAAGGTCGAAAAGAAAAAAACAACAATAGTTAAAAGTCACGTTATAAGGAGCGGTTTATTGGTCGGAATCTCGTATGGGACAATCGATTGAGCAGTATCAACAATTTACTGATCAAGGTTAACTGAAAACTACCCGAATGGAAACCGCTTAAGAATGGGCCGCTATCTTCCGTTTTCCCAAACGGTTGAAATTTTTTTTTCCTCCAGCGGCTCGCGTGTACCGTTTGTCTTTTTTTTACGGGAGTTTTTTTTTTTCTCTTTACGCGGCGCACGCCTACCGGGATCTTACTATACAATCTTACAACACAACACAATGGTTGCTTGGTATCCTTCTTAACTCGTTTTCCTGACTCTCCCTATTGTTCCTTGATCCTGTCCTGTTTTCTCTTGTTAAAACATTTGAGGAGTGTGTTTAGCCTTTGTGACAAAAGAAGAAGAAAGCTGTACTCAAATTCAGCTGACTTAAAAAAGGTGGACCCGGTGGACTTCCCCGCAGATTTTGTGGGGGGCGAAAGGAAATATCAGATAGCGTCCCACTCTACGGTGATTATGTTTTTTTCCCCATTGAAAAATTTGTTATTATTTTTGTTTTGTTATTGTTGGCTTCAGTCTTGTGTTTCGTTTGCTCCTGTGCTTTTGTAGCTGTGTTGTGTGTTGCAGAGAGTTGCAGACAGTTTGCCTGGCTCTAGACAACTGGTGTGAGTTGTAGGTGTTTCATTTACACAGAGGTTTCCAGACCATCCATCTGGCTCTAGGCGTATAGTCCAAATAAAATGACCGTCCCGGGTGGACCTACTGGTTATCATCTCCGGGGAGCAGAAAGGCAGAAGTCCGAGATTGGAAGAACCCGCAGGTGCCTTCCGCAAATACGTTTCTCCAAAGCGACAACAACAGACAAGGCGAGTCAAAAAAGTTATGGGGTTAGGAGCTGGAGGGATGGAGCGGAATACCTTTGCTCTACTCGAGTCTGGAGACTACCCATTAGGCGGGACAGAACAACACGTGGGTTAAGGGTCGACTATTTCGCGCTGGACCCTTGCAAAAAAAATATCCTATACAGCGACTTTCTCGCGCTCTTGTACCAGGCCGCCCGCAGGCCACCATTGACCGTCCTTCCTACCTATTTATGTTATCCTTCCAAGATACTGAGAGAGTGCACCGATGGCTGATGCGCCCATGGCTGCCCATCACTCTCTCGATGGAATGAAGGCGAAAGTTTTCACGGAAAAAGAGTCCAGCTTGTTGTGGAAAATTTTACCGCAACATTGCGTCCACTTGAAGTTTTACCTCGAGGCTAGGATCATAATATCGCAGGACCGGAGTCGAAGAAAATGATTTTTGTAGAGTTACGAAGGAATCTTGTTTAGTCCAGAACCATGAAACATCTTTTTTTAGAAGTTCGCGAAGTGGGTGAGTGATTTATGACAAATTCGTGATAAATTTCGAAAGATATGTGGCCATGCCTAGAATTCTTTGTAGCTCGGTTTTGTTTTTTGTAGTTGCTTAATGGCTAACGTTTTTTCTGGGTCGTCACACATACGTGGTAACGTTAAAATGTGACCAAGTTACTATACGGTTGATGTCTTTTTCTTTGTTTAATTTAATATCGCCACGTTGGCGGAAAGTATTTTAATGACGTGGGTTGCTGCAGTTCTGCTTTAGTTTTGGCGAGTATTAGAATGCCATCGATGGCTACTTCTGTGTTTTAGCACTCTTCGAGGGTTTTTTGCATGAAGCTTTGATAGACTTCGGGTGCGTATGCATGGTATTCTGGTGAAAGAAACCAATCCCCAAGGAGTTGACATCGTTAGATATTGCTGTGTTCGCTTTGACACCTCGATTCGCCAGAAGTCTCTCGTATTATTAGATTAATGTAAAGAACTTTGAACCTTTGATATTTGCTGTAATTTGTTCTATAGTAGTAAGAGGATAGTAGCGTCTACGAATATTTTTATTAATTTCAGCTGGACCGATACATACCCTGATCTTATTTTTCTTTCTTCCTATTACCATGGGTGAAACGGCAGGGGGGAAACCCATCTGTTTTTTTTTTAAGAACGGCTAGTTGGAGCATATTATCAATTTCTTCTTTGCCATCTTCGCAAATCGAATAAAGAATTTTTCGTTGTGTGTAGTGTTCAAATTTCGGATTATCTGTAAAGTCGATTTTATAAACAAAGTCTTTAACCTTACCAAGACCATGGAATCTTTCGTTATTGAAATTTACTTCTTGAACGCGCAGAGGAGGGACCATTTTTCACAATCGTCGTTGCCCAAAATGGGTTCACAGTCCGGTAAACCTTTCACGACAAGGAATTTAATGTTACAGTTTTTGTTTCGGACTACGCAGTTAAAATTAACTTCACCACTCACATTCATTTTTGTTTCATCGAAGGCTGTTAACTTTTGCTTTGTGGGTTTGATTTTTTCTTGAACGGATTTATTTAAGAAGTTAATTAGAAGCACGTTACACTGCGCGACGGTGTCGAGTTTTATTTTGATTGTTTTACCGTGAATAATATTATTCCTTCGTACCAATTTTTTGTTTCCTCTTTATTTGTGTTTGATTTGGAGAGAGAGAAAAGACGAATAAACAACTTGAGTCACCACTCGCATTATCACTCTCGTCAACAGTTTCTGCATTTTCTTGCCGTTTGTACACTTTTAGTCTTCCATTTAGTAGCGCTCGCTCAAGGGGTTAAGGTACCCTTAAAATGTTTGCACACAGCGCGAGCTGTACCGATGTACGTTGGTTTTAAATGTCTGAATGTTATAATGACTAGGAAATAGAGAGCTCGGCAGAGCATTCCACAAGCGAGTTGTTCAGCTTAGGAACGAGCCACGATATTTCAGAGTAGGTCCGAAACTGGGCTTGGGGTATACTGATAAGCATTCATAGCGAGACGGGTGTTAGGGTTGAAGGTTTGAAGGGGCGGAAGGCTACTGGCGATTTCTATGGAGCACTGATGGTGGAAATAGCGATGAAAAAAAAATGGAAAACTATACAGGGTTTCCATTGACTGGGTGATATTAGCATCACCTGGAAGTGGAAAAGTATTGAACGTTCCAAAATGTAATTTTTAATCCATTCAAAACGAGAGTCATCGCCTGATTCAAACCCTGTCAAATGTCTAAGAAATATCAAGTGCAACTTTCCTTCTTTCTGCATATTGTTATACGCTTTGGTTCCACTTTTCGTTAAGGCATGCCATCATATCACCAGCTGCTACGAAAACCGTACTGCCGGTCATTGAGAAGTTTTCGTGTTTCGATATACCACCAATCCTCGAAACATTTTTTATATTCGGTTTCCTGTATGTCCATCAGTGTTTCCTCCGATTTTTCCATTACTTCCTCTCTCGGCTACTGAAACGCGTTCCCCGTAGTGGTTTTTTAACTCGATTGAACAGAAAGAAGTCACAAGGAACCAAATCATGTGAATTCGGTGGCTGTTGGATGGCATTTGTTGCATTTTTCGTCAAAAAACTACGAATAATGATGGCACTGTGCGACGATGTGTTATCATGGTGGAAAATCCACGAGTTTTCTGCCCACAATTCTGGTCTTTTTCGGCGAATCGCTTCACGCAAACGTCTCATAACGCCCAAATAATACTCTTTGTTTACTCTCTGACCTTCTGGCAAAAATTCATGATGCACTACACCGTTGTAATCCACGAAAACCGTGAGCATTGCCTTCATTTTTGACTGAAAACGACGAGGTTTTTTTGATCTCGGCTCATTTGGTGAAAGCCATTCACTTGCGCACGTCTCGTCTGCATTAATGATCCTTTTGATGAATGTGGGATCGGATTCAGCCTTGCAAATCATCTGTTTTGCGACGTCAACACGGTCTCTTTTTTGCATGAAATTGAGGTCTTTTGGCACCAACTTTGCTGCTACACGACGGAAACCGAAATCATTAACCAAAATGTTCAAGTCCTCCGCTATCTGTCTGATGACCATTGACGCGGTTATTGACCAACATTTCTTTTACTCGTACTTCATCAAAGTTTTCGTCGGTTTTCGATGTCGATGGTCTGTCACTGCGTTCATCATCTTCGATTGGCTCACGACCACTTTTGAACCGCTCGTGTGACTGGTAAACGACCGTTTTCTTTAGAGAATCGTTGCCGAAACACCATTAAATCAGTTTTTTACGCAAAATTTAAATCCATTTCCAAAATTGTAAAAAATTGCCAACACACACAGAGTACTCTTGGCTACGTACGAGGGCGGATCAATAAGTCCGTGACTTTTGGATTAAAACAGATTTTTTGATAAAAAAATAATTTTATTTTTCAACGTAGTCTCCCTTGAGCTCTATACACTTTGTCCAACGCTTCTCCAATTTTTTTTATCCCTTCCAAAAAAAATGATTTGTCGAGATCCTCAAAATGACGAGATGACTTCATCATTGGAGTCAAATCTTTTTCCACCAAGCCATTTCTTCAGGTTTGGGAACAAGAAGTAGTCGCTCGGAGCCAAATCTGGAGAATAGGGTGGATGAGGGAGCAATTCATAGCCCAATTCATGGATTTTTGCCATGGCAACTGCACATGTGTGCACCCTTGCATTGTCTTGGTGGAAAAGAACTTTTTTCTTGGCCAAATGAGGTCGTTTTTTTTTTCAAATCGTCATTGAATCGGTCCAATAAGTTGGCATAATATTCCCCATTGATTGTTCTTCCCTTTTGAAGGTAGTCAATGTGGATTATCCCGCGTGCATCCCAAAAAACAGTCGCCATAACTTTATTGGCTGACAAACCCACCTTGGCCTTCTTTGGCGCCGATTCACCCTTAGAAACCCACTGTTTTGACTGTTGTTTGTTCTCTGGTGTGTTGTGATGGATCCATGTTTCGTCCACGGTTACAAAACGGCGCAAAAACTCCTCCATATTGCGATTAAACAACGCCAAACCTTCCTGTGAAGTTGTTACACGATTGCGTTTGTGGTCGACTGTGAGCAAACGCGGCACCCATCTTGCGGAAAGCTTTCTCATGCCCAAGTGATCATTCAAAATTGAAACCACTGAGCCATGCGAGATCCCTACGGCTTCCACAATCTCTCGCACTTTCAATTTTCGGTCGGCCAACACCATATCGTGAATTTTTTCGATTGTTTCGGGTGTAGAGACCTCAACTGGGCGTCCAGGACGTTCGGCATCTTCAGTGCTTGTACGGCCACAGCGAAATTCAGTAAACCACTTTTTTACCATTGAAATCGATGGTGCAGAGTCCCCATAGTATTTATCAAGCTAGCCTTGGTCTCGGTAATGGTTTTTTTTCGCAAGCAATAATGCTTAATAAGCACATGAAATTCACTTTTTTCCATTTTCTCCTCAAATTAGTGAGTAGTCTGATAAAAATAGCTGTCAAACACAAACTAACTGACGCAGCAAGTTTAAATTTTGACAGGAGTCAACTGACAGATGCCTGTTGACAGGAGCAGTGTTGCTGTTTCAGTAAAGAGGTCACCACCAAGGTGGTATTTCATGAGCTGACGGTTTATCAGCGTTTCCAAGGGATGCAAGTGCAATGGGTCGGTAGGAGGAGAGAGAAGATGATTCGCCTTTTTTAGAAACGGGCTGGACAAATACTTTTTCCATCTGCACGGAAAGAGTCCTAAAGAGTAGGATTGATGAAAAAGCTTATGCAGTGGTGGAAGAGGTGGAACACTTCTTTAGAAGAAGGGAAGATATACCATCTGGACCAGCGGATTTATGCATGCTGAGATCTTTAAGTACTCCTGCTACTACTGTTTATATGTAGGATGAAGCTTTCGGTTTAGGTAATTTTTTGTTATAGTGTGGGCCTGGCTTATGTAAATCACGCTGTTGCTGTGATGCTACGAGGGTAGTCAAAGAAGTACCCGTCCTGACGTATAGATGGGGTTGTTGTTTGAAAAGAATAACTACTGTAGAAAGTAGAAACCTTATAAAGCTTAAATTAAGTTTGACGACGTACTTGTTCGGCAGCCATCAATAGTGAACGGTCTCAATGAATTTTTAAATATCGAAAAAAATGGTCATCGTTATGTGATACAATACTTTCATTTGCAAGTCCTCAATCCAACCAACATCAAAACGGAACTGGATTCTACTCTGGGGGAGCCTGCTCCAACAATAAAATATTGGGTGGCATCGCAGTTGTCGATCAAATGAGTTGAGTTCACCAGAAATTTTGGAAAAAAACTATACGAAATGGTATTGGATGGCTGTCGATTGAAAGTGCGTGAACTATCAGATATGGCAGGTATTTCAAAAAGCGCTGTACATCGCATGTTGATTGAAAAATTGGACATGAGAAAGCTGTGCGCAAGATGGGTGCCACGATTACTCGCAATGGAACAAAAACCAGGGTTGTGAGGATGTTTCAGTCGAGTGTTTGACTTAAGTTTCACAGCAATAACTCGAGTTGTTGCGTCGATTCATAACATGGGTCCATAACTTCACACCAGAGACGAAGGAACAGCCAAAACAATGAACTCAAAGGGGAGAATCGACTCCAAAAAAGACGAAGACAGTTCCATTTGCAGGCAAGATCAGGCATCAGTTTTTTGGGATGCGCGTAGGATAATTGATAATCTTCAGAAAGGAAAGACAGTCAATTGCGAACTTATTGCAGCGTTTGAAAGATGAAATCAAGAAAAAACGGCTGCATTTGGCGAGGAAAAGATTTTTATTTCATCAAGACAATGCACCAGTTCACTCATCCGTCATCGCGATGGCCAAAATCAATGAGTTAAAGTTGGAATTGCTTCCTCATGCACCCTATTCGCCAGATTTAGCCCCCTCGGATTATTTTCTATTTCCGAATTTGAAATAATGGCTCGGTGGTAAAAGATTTGCCAACAGTGAAGAGGTAGAGTCTGTGCGGTTGATGGTTATTTTAAGGAGTTCGGCGATTCTCACTATAAACAGGGCATCGAAGCTATTGAACATCGCTGGGAAAAGTGTATTGAACTGAAAGGAGACTATGTAGAGAAATTAACATAACTCGTATTTTCTCCCAATTTTTGTTTGTTAGGTCGGGTACTTCTGCGGCTACCCTCGTACCTCTAAACAAGATTAAATCTAAGAAACAAGTTTCTACTGAGAACTGCTCGAAAAGTATTATTTTCCGAAATTTTATGGAAAGCCTTACTAAAATTAGTAACAACTACGTTGACTTGCTTTCCATTCATTAATGCACTTGTGGTAGATCTACCTTAAAGAAATTTATCTCTAAAGCTGCCTACGCTACTACTACTACTACGAGCAGACAGTCGCTAGATATAATCTAACAGAGAGTACAGCTACATCACGTACATGTGCTTGAACGTAGACATTAGGACCATTGAGTGCGTTAGATCGCAGTTAGTATTGGCATTCAAAGTTCTATTCGCCAGCATTGCTCTAATTCACAAAACTAGTGATTCATCTAGCTCGTGCTGTCTGGCCGAGTTATATAAGACAACTTTTCCAATTTTCGGTATAATGACTACTCTTACCATTGACCAAGGGCTTGGTATGTATGCCGGTGCCAGGCTAGCAGTGAAGATTCCCTTCAGAGTTGCAAGCATTTTCATTAGTATAACTGGATATATACCATCAGTGGCAGGCGACTTGAAGTCATCAAAGGAAGCAAATGTGACATCGCTCATTACAACCGATCATAGATACCAAATTCGTCCGGTAATATGCACCGTCAATGATATGGTTGTCAGCCGGAATTGAAGCATCTCGAGTATCAAGCAGAGTCTCTGGTTTGAACTCAGTCCCTTTTCGCAAAATATAATACTGTATACAAGAGGCAATTTTCGAATTCCAAATTGAGTTCACATATTTTTTTTTGATGCTATCTGTATAGGTTACAGTCTTTCTCCAAATAAGTCTTAAGTAACCTGGTGCAAATTTTCAGGCTTCCTTACGTGGAACGGGCGAACTGTAGTTCTTCCTAGATTAGCACGTCCGTTCGAAATATTTGGTGGGGGCACCATTCAGGTTCTACAAAGCTACCTCTAACTTCTGTATTTTTCGAAGTATAGACGGACCTTTAATGGCTTTGCCGAGCTTCTCCTAAAATCGTTTCGATTATTCTCGGGTTCATCCTCTTCTCTAGGTTGACCACTCCCATCGCTTTCTGAATTCGGTGTACCTTTACTTTGATATGCAGCCGACTGTTAATAAATGTGAATATGATATGTCGATTTTTCTATTATTTAAACAAGATTATGAAGGAATTTAATAATCAATGTATTGGCCATCGTTAGCTATGACTTTTTCTCATCTTTCTTGCAACTAATGGATTCCCCCCCAACATGGCTGCTCGTCTTTTGAGGCCAACTATTCATCAAGCCAATTTTTCACTTCATAAGAATGAATGGTTCAGTATTTTGCTATTCAAATATGGAAATCTTCTGCATTTCAAAAATAGATGACGCTGTTCACATTCAAATGGATACCACACTGCTCCCTATTTAAAGTTGTTCGTCCCGAGCGATTTCGTCATCCATCCATCCATTCGTCATCATCCACGTAGTTGTTCACCTCCTTGGGCTCCGTAGGTGGGGATCCGAGTGTTGTTTCACTTAGCAACCGAATTGTTTGACCAAATAAGATCTCGGATGATATATGTTGAATATGGACCACGTTTTGGTAGGCCATTAAGTAAAGGGGTATGTATCGATCCTAGTCCCGCTCGCAGTTGGCGGCGACCTTACATAAATGTTCATTCAAGATCCCATTGAATCGCTCAACCATTCCATCAGATTGAAGATGATTGATTCAATGTTTCGCCCTTGACCAGAGTGGGACTTACAGCCACTTACTGAAGTAATCCCTGCCCACGAGTGTGTATCGGTTGCCACTAAAGGTTTTGGATAATGGCCCAGCGATATCGATGGCTATTCGTTCAAATGGTGCTCCGACATTGTATTGCTGCATTTCTCCCTGCGGCTTCACTTTTGGGCCCTTGCCGCACATCTTAAGCACTTTTTGCACCAATTCTCGATATCTTGTTTTGCGCTTATCCAATAGAAATGCTCCCTTACCTTCTCCAACGTCTTGTTTATTCCCAAATGGTCTTCTGAGATTCCGTCGTGCTGGAACGTAGCCAGCAAAATTACTGGAACCGCATATCGTCCGATCTGGACGGACGTTCATATTTTCGAAAAACGTTGTCCGGAAAGGTTGGTCATTGACTGTAACGCGAGCTGCAACCGATGATACCACCATCGAGAAGTCCTCACCAACCAGTGCACTGAATCCCATTGAAACTCAGCGCTAGGCACGATTTTTCGAGAAAATAAAGTTCGGCCTCAAACTCCTCAAGAGCTCAATCCACGAATTCCTGTTGTAAGCTATGGTCTATGTAATGGATTTCATTGCTGCACCAGCTGGATCTTATACGGATATAGGCCGAGTTCTTTTCGTAAAATTTCCCACATACTGGCCGGACAAAGGCCAAAAGAACTTTCAAAAATGGCAAGTGGTGGCCGTGGTGTAGTGGTACTACCAATCGCTTCTCACTGGGAGGGTCAAGGTTCGAATCCTAGCCACGACAAAGTTTTCATTTGTGTAATTGGAACTCAGTCGGACATGTAGATTTGGCTGGCTGTTGTAGGGTTTTCAAGCACAAAACAACCGTTAAAATCCACAACCTGAATCATTCCGAGTGAAGAAAATCTCTCCGTCCTATTCGGACTCCCACGCCTGGAGAGCCAATATCGAAACCAAACACACCTGAGTTTCAAACCACTACATCACAACAATGCTTTCCTTTCTCCTCCTTCTATCTTTCCGCCCACGCCATGGCAATAGTAAAAGGGTATCATAACCCCTTAGGCGCGCGTAAATTATAAAAAAAAAAAATTAAAAAAAACACGCCCTGAAGGTTATCCCTAACTCCCTTTGTTAAAGAGGGCGTTATGTCTTCACCCTTCGATCGTTCGGCTCATCGCTAACTTTGTGGCTAGTTGCATTCATAGCAGTTCCCATTTTCATTTGATGCCCCTTTGCGTTTTGGATGTTCTTCCTTTGCCACGTGTTTGCGTGTCTGGCTATAAAGGGATCGTCGACTCTAAACTGTCGACGACTTCCGAATGTCCTATCTGATGATGCTCATTGGGAGTCTGTCGTCTATTATATAGGCCTCGACAATGGTGTCCTTAGGGCTTCACCGCCCACAACACTTTTCTGAAGTCGGACCAATCTATCCTCAACATCCTTGGCATTCCCATCCCAAAAAGAACAGAGGTCAACGGGAAAGAGTCCCCCTTGTTGCGGAAGAAATCATTACAACACTATCAAGAAGCAATCTTGACAAATCTGGACCTTCGAAGACTTTCCATTATCTGAATATCTCAACGTACGTACAACGTTCGCCATTTTTGTTGCCCGTCTTTTCCTGAAGCACAGAAATAAGTGAAACCTACAATTACGATTATCTTCCGACTTCAGAGAGCCAAAATTGAGGTAGTAATTTTTTGATGAGTAACAATCTTAAATACCACTGCGCCACATCATTGGCACAACTTTCAACTTAGATACAAATTCACACAATCACTGACAGTCCCTAGAGGATGTCATCTATCGATTCACCTTACCTCCAAATCACTTTCCACCAAATGTTTTCAAGTTGAATAAAATTAAATTTATATATTGACTACTATATAATACTCCTAACAAGAATTCGTTATAAATTATTTTGTAAGATTTTTGTAGATTAATTAAATCTGATGTCGTAAGCGCATCTTAAAATTTGATGCCATGCAAACAATTTTTTATTGTCCTAGATACGGAGGTTTACGGCTACATTTCTCTTGCAAATATTGCAATAAAGTTTTAAGCGAAAACAAAAAACACACGTGTGTTGGTGCAAATATACCTATTGAGTATAATAAATTAATTGGAATTTATTTACATATATTAATCACTTGCGTTTGTTTAAAGTTTTTTTATTCCGCCGTTCTCATTTGAGCGATTTAGAACTGTTTTAAAGCGAATTAGACAGTCGTTTACGTCTTGTCTTTCCCCCCTCGTAATAAATGCAACAATATATCTAAATGTATTGGAGTGATTAATTGCATCAGGTGATAGACCTTTATTTTACCTATCAGTCCTTGTTATAGCTGATAGGGGCCTGGATTCTGGATTATTAAAAATATCGTCAATTTCACCGAAATGATGAACCGAGCAATGAAAATGCCAGCTTGTACTGGTTGCAAGTGCAGTGCATTACAAACATTATGTACATAACATATATCCTGTTTCCTATTGTAAGTCCTGGGACCATTACACTTTTTCTTTTATAGACAAATTATTGGTGCGCGCTTAAGCGATTTAGTGTATCCTTGAAATGTTTGAATGTACACCCTGAATGACTCCAACTGCAACCAACTTCAGACTGCTATAATTTCCAAACCGTTCATGACAGTGAGCTCAAATTTTGACACATGACAGATAATTTTATTATTTACAATCCTTTTAAACGATTTGCGTCCCAGTTGTGTTGAAAAATTTTTATCCGCGATGCAATTCAAACGTGATAGGTGGTGGAGGAGCGAAATTCGCGTCGAAGTGGAAGAAAAATGGCTCGTAAGCTCAACATATCGTTGGAAGGGATGCAACACATACTGAAAAATGATCTTGGACTCAAGCCATAGAAGTTCCAAAAAGCACACGATCTTACACCGCAACAGAAAAAAGTTTGTGTCGAAAGAGCGAAAGACCGAAACAACGAAGGAGTTGCTACGCTTGCACGAAAGTGGTGAGTTGCCGAATTTGGTTTTTTCCGATGAATCGCTGTTTGTTATCGAGCAATATGTCAACAAACAAAATGACCGAGTTTACTTGCCAGAGAGGTACCTTCGAAAATTTACACCTTTGGACGGCCACCAGAAAACAGGCAGCACCGATGGTGATGGTTTGGGCCGCCATAACCGCCGATGGTCGCTCTTCGCTCGTATTTTTGGACTGTGGTGTCAAAATTAATGGGATCGTATACCGTGAAACTGTCTTAGAGGCAGTATTGAAGCCTTGGGCAAACAATCATTTCGGCCGGAGACCGTGGACATTTCAACAAGACACCGTCTCACAAAGCGCGCGTCAACCAAGATTGGTTAAAAAACAATGTTCCACACTTTATTTCTTCGACACAATGGATTGCAAATTCTCTGGATGCAAATCCGTTGGATCTCTCTGTCTGGGGTATTTTGAAGGCGAAGGTTGGCACTAAAAAATACCAAAGTTTGGACCACCTCAAGCAAGCGCTTCGCCTGGAATGGACCAAAATACCGCAGAGCCACTCGGCCGTTTCAAGGCCATTATTCGCGCCAAAGGTGGACATATTGAAAACTACTGATACAATTTGAAAATTGATGTATTTTCCAACATTTTTTGCTTTGGCACAATAAAATTTATCAAAAAATAAAAAAATTATAGCATTTTAAAAAGTTGGAGTTCGAGTCATTCACCCTATTGATCGGGTGAAGGAAATTTCGGGAGGATAAAGGGAGTGATACCGATGTACTTTGGTTTTGAATATTTGCAGGTTG
Organism: Volucella zonaria; assembly: GCA_963966105.1. Lineage (NCBI taxonomy): Eukaryota > Metazoa > Arthropoda > Insecta > Diptera > Syrphidae > Volucella > Volucella zonaria. The sequence goes on along the minus strand of OZ014531.1, from coordinate 123,205,859 downwards.
AAATGACTAGGGAATAAAGGTTCGGAAGACATTTCAGAGCACACCAGAAAGCGGGCTTATAGGTAAACTGATGAGCACTCATACCGAAACGAGTGTTAATGTTGAAGGCTTGAAGGAGCAGAATTCTACTAGCTATTTTGATGGAGCACTGGTGATTAAAATAAGGACTGAAACGAATAAAATTTGGAAAATTCAAAGTAAAAAAAAAAATACTTTCATAATTCATGTAAATTTTTTTTATTTGCTTTAAAACTCTGTTTTTATTAAATTCATTCACAATTACAAAAAAATAAAAAAAATTATTTGGGTTCCCAATCTTTCCTCAACTTCTTTTGAATGTCCTTCATAAGGTTGGTGACAGTTACATCCGTGATCTTTTTGGACGATCTTTTCCATTTAGCACTAAAATCTTTTACGTCCTTTGCACACTGCTCACTTTTCCTCAATTTAGCTTTGACCAAAGCCCAATACCTTTCAATGGGACGGCACTGTGGGACATTGGGTGGATTCATGTCTTTTGGGACAAAGTCCACATGAGCATAGTGAGCTGAAGCTAAATCTGGCCAAAATAATGATGAACCCTCGTGTTTGTTTAAGAAAGGAATCAACCGTTTTTTTAGGCACTCGTTGTCCACATTGACAAATGGCCTGCCAAACGAGATATTTTGACTCGAATTTTTCCATCCCAATCGATGTTGTTGATTGCGGAAGAATTTCAGCTTCAAATGAGCTGTAAAACTGCGCCCATGGAAGAGTAGTAAAGTCGGCTTTGACATAAGTTTCGTCATCCAAGACCAAGCACCCTTTCTTGTTGCCGATCAACTCGTATAGCTTTCGGGCTCGTGTTTTTATGACTTTTTTTTGCTTTTCAGTAACTTTTGGTATTTTTTGTTTTTTTCGTGTTTTTAGACCGTTACGTTTTTTAGATCTTTGTACCATCGTGTGGTTGATATTACATTTCCGAGCAACATCTCTGGATGACATAGTCCGGTTTTTTATGATGGTACCCACTATTTTCCTGTCCAAATTTGTATCATGTGCTCCACTTTTCTGTTTTCGTTTAACTGTCAACGTCTCCAAATATCGTTTAATAACAGAATCCACTGTACTGCGTGCTATGTTTAAATTTTTTGCGATGAAATGGTTTGGACGCGAAGTATTTTCGAGCCATTTGTCGATTATCTTTTTACGGCGTTCCTCTTGACTCATATTTTTTAAATATTATAAGCGCACCGAACTGAAATCAATAACAAACTGAAACTAGAGAATGTACAGGCTAATTTGGTACAAAATGGGATTGCAATTTTTACGCATTGGAAGTATAGCCCGTATTCGTTTCAGTCCTTAGTGGTTGTTAAGAACAACGTGTGGCTAGAGACTTATCAGCAATCAATTGACTGGGCAATATTGGCGTTACGTATGAGTTTTATCGCACGATTTTAAATCCTATCTAGCAAATGCAGAACGCGCCTCTTCAGATGTATTGAACCAATGTAATGTACTCCAGTTTCCGTCGAGTAAATTCCTTATATGAGTACAAAGTAAATCTTATATCGCCTTAGGAAACCCAGACATTTTACAGCGGTTTTGACGAAGTCGAATATGTGACCATTCCAACGTAGGTTGTCATTGACACATAAACCGAGAATGGACAATTTCGGTATTTCGATGATGTAAGCGCCATTCCTGGATTAAAGCAGGATGTTTAAATTTCCGTTTAATGACAGCAAACTTACATGAGGATCACATGCATCTTTGGTAGTGCTATTGAGAAGTATGGGCCCACGACGCCTCATCCAATAATGGGTTTAGGGTACGGCGCGCAGGTGTCTGGTACGCATTTCCTTCATCTCAATCTCCACAAGGCGACTTGGAAAAACTCCCGATTAATCCACCGTCAACCATATTAACCGGCTGACGGATATTTATGACCTCAGACCAGTACAATGTTACTCGTATAACCAGGGAATGGTTGCAGATATGCCGAACATCTTAAAGACAAGAAAGTACTGTGAGTATGTTTGACATCGAATGGTTCCAATCGAAGAGATCATCAGAGCCCTTGCCGAACGAGAATCCTTTTTTCTTATATCAAGTACTGAAGATTATTGGAAACTCTGCTCAAAAGCCATTGATATTCTGCCTCTAATGTACTAGCACTAAAGGTGAAACAACAGCTAGTGTGGAAGTTTTCATTAAATTAAACACACATTTATTGTGAGCTCAATGCAGAATTTTATTGCTTAATAAAGTTCGGTCTATGGCAGGTATGAATGGAACACAACATCGTTCATGTGATCACCGCGTCTGCTGTTGCAAGCCACCATCCGAAGATCAAAATGATCGATGGCTTTTTGAAGAATAAGTGGGTCAATGGCCGCAATTTCAGCTTGGATGCTATGTTTGAGTTCCTGAATTGTCGCTGGGTTATTGTCATAGACTTTACTCTTCAAATAACCCCACAGAAAGAAGTCTAAAGCTGTTAAATCGTCCAATAAATTTCTCCTCTAACCGAAATAATGCGTTCTTCAAATTTCGTGACTTGTGTGAGCGGTAGCATCATTCTGTTGAAATTAGAGGTCGGCCAGACTCAATTCATTTAATTTTTGAAATAAATAGCCGGCCAACATGTTGCAGTAACGTTCTCCATTCATTGTAACTGTCTCTCCAACCTCATCGTCGAAAAAGTACGGGCCAATGATGCCGCCAACCCATAATCCACACCATACAATGACTTTTTTTTGGGATGCATTGGTTTTTCGTGAATCTCGTATGGGTTTTCCGGTCCCCAGAAACGACAATTTTCTTTATTAACGTACCCATCCATCCAAAAATGAGCTTCATCGGAAAAGATCAAATTCGATGACAAATTGTCCTGGCGATCCAACATCCAGTTAATAAATCGGCGACATCGCAGATGGTCCAAAGGCTTCAACTGTTGTGTAATTTGTTTTTTTATAAGCGTGTAAAGCAAGATCAACTTTTAAAATTCGCCATAAAGTGCCATAAGTGAGCCCCAATTGTTGTCTACAGCGACGAATCGAGGTGCCTGGCTGGTTTTGAACACTTTTGCTCACAGTGGTGATGTTTTGGCGTGTACGTGCTGGCCGAGCTTGCCGAAATGAAGTTTAACCCGAAACCGAACCAGTTTCTTTAAAACGCTCCCCCATTGCAGCAATTCCGGATTCACTATGGCGATTATGTCGACCGAAAAATTCACGAATTTTACGAAATGTTACTTTTACAGATCGCCCATTTTCGTAGTAAGAACAAAACTGCTTTGATTGCGTGGTAAACGACTCCATGACTAAAATTGCCAAAGATTGTATGACATATGTCAAAAAAATTATCCACATTCAATTTAGTAAATGACAGTAATTGACAGCCAACATTCACACTGTTGGCTCAACCTTTACAACTGAAACTCTATTTCGGGGAAGAATGTCGGAAAGCATTTGCACCGAACCATGAAGTTTGTATAGAAGGGCGAGAGTTACTCTACAACTACTGTAGCGGACATAGAAACCCGAACAGGTTAAAAAAGTTGCATTAAGTGGAATATTTTTGGGATTTACCAAATAATCAGACTTCGTCTTTAGGAAACGTTAAACCGATCACCGAAATAAATATATAACATAATACAATGTAAATCACTTAAAATATCCTCAATTTACGATAGTTTATGTTGCTTGCCGAGTTTAAGATTTTAATTACAAGAAACTAATGTCGTCGCTTTACAAAAGTAGTGGTTCTTAGTACTTTGATGTACAAGGTGGCGCAAAAGTTGTCACCCCATGTTCTTTGGCTGTAATGTTTTTTTATGAATATAAAACTTTGGTTCTGCTTTTGGGTTATTTTTATTTGATGTCTTACATTTTTTTTTCATTAAGTCGAGAAAATGATACCGGTTAAGTGGTCGCCGCCAGAATTATTGACCATTCGGGCCCGATTTGTGGCATTTTCCATCACTCTTGCCAGAACTTCCGGCTATAGGTCCTTGCATTCTTGACGGATATTCTCTTTGGGGGCTTCAAGAGTCTAAGGCTTGTTGACATAGATTCGTGACTTCAAAAAACCCTCCAAAAAAGTTGTCTGGAACGGTTAAATCAGGCGATGCAAATAGCCAAAACGAGAGGTTAGGTAACTCGAAAATGCAGCCCTCAGAATTTCGGTTGTGGCGCATGCAGTATGCGTCACTGCTCCAGTCTGCTGGCACCACATATTGTCAAATCCCAATTCATCCAATTTAGGAAGGAGAAAGTCGTTGAGCATGGCTCTGTAGCGCTCGCCGTCCACAGTAGTCGTTTGGCCTGCGGCGTTTTCGAAAAAAATAAGGCTCGATGACGCCTTCATCGTAAACAGCAGACAATGCAGTAACTTTGAGCGAGTATAATGGGTCTTCGTAGATTATACGCGGAGTTTCGGAGCCTCGGAGAAGCGATCATTTTGCTTATTCACATATGCACAGATGGAAATGGGATGAAAAGCTGTCTCCCTCGTAGTTCAGACTCAAGATGGCTTGAGCGTAGGTGCACTGTCTGCATTTTGGCCCGTCGTCTGGTCGATACGCCGGAGTCCTCTGCGACATCTTCAACCACAGCTGCGATATTCTCTCAGAATGGCTGCTCCGGGGTCATCCAGATCTGGCAGCATCTCGTGTTGTCCCATACTCTTCTAGGCGAGCAGCTAAACGTCATAGTATTTGCCCAATTGGTGTGGGACGATCGGGAAATCTGCGTCGAAATTCACGCTGCGCCAACACAACCGACGAATTATTCCGCAAAAAAATAGTAACAATTATCCCGCGTTCTTTAGGAGTATAGCGATTCATGCCTTGTTGACGTGTATTTTGCATATGTTTACTTCACAAAAGTCAAAATAGAATTGACATTTGCCGCCATTTGCAAAAATTATAGCATTTCCGATGGGGTAATTACTGTTGCGCCAGTTATTACCACACTTTTTTTAATGGCCGCTTTTATTCTGTCCGGCATTGAAGCTACCAAAGTCTGCAAGGCATCCAGCTAAATTTCCTCATTTTCAATGAATTCATCTAACTCTGTTATTGTTCGTGATTATGTACCAAAGGTTCTCAATCGGGTTCAGGTCAGGGCTGTTGCCAGGCCACTCCGATGCTGAAATGCCTCTCTCTGTTAGAAATTGTTTACTCTGGAATGGTAAAAGGGGTTTACAATAATAAAACTTTACGGTTGTTTTACCAACATTTTAGGGAAGATAATTAAACTGAAACTTGCCAATTTCGCGCGGTGACAAGTCCCAAAATCATCTTGAAAAATCATCTTATCTGAATGTGGAAAGTGTACTTCTAATGATGGTAGCAAATTTCCTTCCAATATTTTTTTATATTTTTCTTCGCTTCACCGTTCCATTTACTAGAACCAGCCGTCCAAAAGCATCACCGTATCGTCCGTGACCCTCCACGTTTCACGGTTATTGTAGTGCATCCTTGACTGAGCCGTTCTCCAGTCTTTCGCCGCACGTACTGTATTCCGTCGGATCTGAAGATGTTGAATTTTGACTTGCCCGAGAAGATTAAATTTTTTCAATTCTTTATGGTCCATTTTTCGTAATCTTTCGCCCACTGGAGATGCTTTTGGCGCATTTATTCGGTTAAAAGCAGTTTTTTCGCTGGACCGAATTCTATAAGCCTTGCTCTTACAATCCGTGAGCTGATTTTTGATCCACCTGTCTGTACGAACTCTTCGCTGTTCATTACTTCTCCGAAGAAAGATGAAGGAACATGCAGTCGAGTAAAGAGAAAGATGTTTTTGTAGGAATGAGAGTCAAAAATGTAACCAATGGGAAAGAAAACACATGTCAGCAAAGATGAAACAATAAAATCTTTTGTCAACCACTTGATTGGTCCATAGTAGTGCGGCTTTGGGCCAGGAGAGTAGACCACCGAATAAGATGTTATACTACGGCCGATATAAGAAACAAAACTAATGAATTAACAGCATCTTTAGAGACCCACTATACAGAGCCATTTATAGATACTACTCGTAGTTATGCAGAATAAATTTTTTTATCCCAAGCAAACTCATCCGACCATAAATAATTTATTCTGTTCCATCAAGACCAATGAAACCTTAGGAATTAAAAAGGTATGGTAAAGGAAGTCCTCGACCCAGGCAGCGCACCCATTGAAAAAAACCCCAACCAAATCGAGCTTATGTTCGAGGTGGATAGAGAGGCTGGTTAGTTGGAGAAAAGGGAAATGTCAACCTTTCAGAAAGAAAAGGAATAAGTAGAGAATAAGTGCTTCTGTATTAGTACTGAAGTTCAGAAATTTTTTGAACCAAATAGAAACAGGGATGGCCTAGAACGTTTGATAGTTGAATCTGAAACATTTCAATAATAGCAATCATTTTCTATTGCCCATAGATTTCGGCACTAACAGAACCATTGACTGGTTGGCACATCTGCATTGAAGGTGCATTGAATATACCACAAACTATGCAGCCATATGTTAGACAATATCGAAAGAAACGATCCTGTTTGAAGAGTCTTTATAGTATATCTAACAATAATGTAAATACTACATACGTATATGCAATAGAACCTTTTACTAATATATATGTATGTAGTGACTGCTTAGTGACCAAGAAAATGAGAAAGGCTTATAATTGAATCCTAAAACTATCTCGGACCACCCCAGCCAAGTAATTAAGCTAAAAACAAAAGTGTTTATGGCAGCCCAATTAAATAGCAAAATTAATTTCGCTTACAAAATAACAAATCACAGTCGATGAGTGATTAAATATTTGGCGAACATAAAAAGAAATATTAAAACACGTTTGCATGCAACAGAGTGTGTCAAAATAGGTCAAGATATTAGGCGACTGCAACAGAATTTGAAAAAATTGAAAACCGATCCATTGATCACTGTAAAAAAAGCCAAGAAAATCCAAAAACAGCAGGTGTAGCATGTTCTCTACAAAAAATATCACATTGGAGCTAAAATTTATAAATAAATCAACTACAGGGTCTTCCAATAGGCACTTCCGAAATTTGAGAGTTGACAGCGGGCATATTGTTAAAGCTACATCTGTCAAATTGGCTGTCATTCATTCAATCTGTTTTGCCAAATCACCATGGACGGACATAGAGTTCAACAACACGTGTAAATGATAAAATTGTTCTATCAAAATGTGTGTTCTGTTCGGGCAACGTTCCTCGCGCTTCGCTCATTTTACGGTCGCCATAATCGTCCGACCGAGAGCACTATTCGCAGTGTGGTGGATAAATTTGAGTCCACTGGTTCAGTAAATGATAAGCCAACACCCGTACGTCGACGAAACGCAAGATCTGCCGAAAACATCGCCGCTGTCCGTGAGAGTGTGCAGGAGAATCCGAGGCAGTTGATTTCGCTTCGCTCACAAGAACTCGGCCTTTCGCAGACCACAACTTGGCGAATTTTGCGTCGTGACTTAGGCCTGCATCCGTACAAAATTCAACTGACCCAGGAGCTGAAGGTAAACGACTATAGACAACGACGTGTGTTCGCTGAATGGGCTCTGGAGTAGTTGGAAACTAACCCTAATTTTCATCGAAAAATCATCTTCAGCAATGAGGGCCATTTCTGGATGAATGGGTACGTCAACAAATGTCTCAAAAAAATTTGGGACGATACCAATCCACATGAGATCCAAGAGCGTCCATTGCATCCAGAAAAAAGTCACTGTTTAGTGTGGATTTTAGGCTGGAGGCGTTATCGGTCCATATTTCTTTGAGAACGACGTTGGCTAGGCCATCATCGCCAACGGCGACTGCTATATGTCGATGATTACCAACTTACTGAATTGGATGATATGGACACCAATGACATGTGGTTTCAACGAGACTTCGCTACATTCCACAGCTCAAACCACCGAGATCGTGCGATTTGAGCCCGTTAGACATTTTCTTGTGGGGTTTTCTGAACTCGCAGGTCCATGCGAATAAGCCACTAACCACAGCGGCCCTCAAAAGCAACATAACCCATGCCATCGGTCAAATGAAGCCTGATTTATGCTCCAGAGTCATGGAAAATTGGACATTTCGGATGCGGACATTTGAACGATGCTATATTCCATACAAAATGGCATCGATAGGCCTTTCAAACGAATAAAAATTTTCGATGATATCTCCTTACACACACTTTGTTTTATTTAAATTTAAAGATAGGAAGCGCTTAATGAAAGACCCTTTACAATGAGAAATGAAAAAAGAAAACAAACTGCATTTTTTACAAAATTTTCATGAGTCATAAATTATATGCGATATCATTAAAGTTACGTCTTTGGTAACACTTCTTATTTAAAAAATCTATCAGGTCGTTGCTTCAAAACTAGAACTATCAAGAAACCGAAAGCCAGCAAACACCATTTTTAAACCTCCGAGAAGCCAGTCGCATAGTACCACCAAACTCTTCAGAACGTCCGATTTGACTTCAGGGAAATCTTAGAAAATCGCATTTTAACATATCTTACTTACTATTGTAATATTGGAATGACTTAGTTGCAAAGCTATGCAGCTTCCTATATTTCTTCTATAAAACCTTCTTAAATCGAAAATTCAATAGCTTCCCAATGGCTTTGCAGTATACGACAAGCAGCTGAAATCTAAGTTTAGTCAATTTTCTATTAATTAAAAAACAAATAAATATACCAATTTGTTTCGTATATCTTTTGTGAATACAAATTATCAAAGACGACGCCATTTGCTAACATAAAGTTAGCACAAAACAGAACGATATATGTAGTAGTAAGTGTGGAGGATGAGTTGTGGAATTGTATAGCTTTTGAAGGGAGCAAAGTGCTGGGATAGATCATAGCATATAGGTAATTCGGCAATCGCAACATCTCTGTTATGTTGGATTATTATCCAAAAATCATCATTATCATTATCATTATCATTATCATTATCCAAAAATGTACGAATATGTATCCTGTCAAATCCAAATAATTATAAATACCACTTGTCCTAAATGTCTCCTTACATTCTTAACACACTTCAGCCAAATCATGTCTCGAATAACAATGTTTTGAAACAAGGAATTCGGTACACCGCGTGCTGTTGACAACAAACGCCACATGGGGATAAATTCCGGACCTTACAATTTAATTTGTATCATTTCTTTCATAATAATAGTAATAATAATTTTTTGAAAGTTTTATCATCAACTCTTATGATAGAATTGTGCGATTTCGCTGTATTCTGTGACAACAAACAGAACTAGAACAAACTCGCCTCCGTCAAGTGATGGGTAATTAATTTTCCAACTCATATGTTACTAAATCCCTTTATATAATCTTTGTTTGACTTCTTCTCGTATACGCTAGTCAAGTCTGGTCAGCTTTTACAGCAGTAAGATATTGCGCGTAGGATTTGCACAACGAAGCTTTCGCGTTTCGGAGTTCCCTGGAATAACAGCTTTAACCAAATACCCCATCACAATCGCATGAAACTAACAGACTTTGGTACCTTTCGTTCTCCTGCTCTATTGCAACTTATTGCATTGAACGTTAACGCACGAACGTCCAGAATACTACCCGAAGTCAACTCTATTCAACCTATCTTTGACTATCACCCAAACAAATTTTCTTCAAGACTGCCCCCTACTCTTCCTGTGCTTCTTGGTAACCAATCGCACTTACCAAGATTCTTATTTTTTTAAGTTTAGTATTTTAATTTTTGGTTGTAACAAGGTGTTCAAAAAGCCTCGAGACTGGTAACTCTAATACGATATCCATACGATTTATGTTAGTACCAACCCTTAAACGACATGTGTCAAAATTTGATGACATTTTAACCATTAGTCATTGAGATATTGAAGTTTTAGTGGCGCACCTTTTGATATTTTTAAAGCCATGGACAAAAACAAGTATAATACGTAAACAAAACAATTTGATGGGAAAAAATGCCGTTAAGGCTCAAGAATGGGTTGAAAATTGTTGTAAAGAATCTGCTCGGTCAAAAGCAACCATTTGCCGCTCGTTTCCTGAATTCAAACGCGATCGTACAGACACAGATGATGGTGAACGCTCTGGGCGCCCAGGCTGTTACACCGGAAAACATAAAAAACATCCACAAAATCGTTTTGAACAACGGTAAAGTGAGAGAGCGTGGGATATAAATAGACCGTGTATATCATATTTTGCACGAGTATTTGGGTATGCGAAAGTTCTGTTCGAAATGGGCAACGCGTTTGCTTAAAATTGGCCAAAAATAACAACGTGTTGATGAATCAGAACACTGCACGAATTGCACTTTGAATTGCTTCCGCATCCACAGTTTTCTCCAGCTTTGGCCCCCAGCAACTGTTACCTGTTCGTAAACCTTAAAAAAATCTCACCGAAACTGAAGCGTATTTTAAAGGGTTAGCCATGTCGTTCTATAGAACGCGCTGGAATGATTGCATCACTATAAAAGGGGACTATGTTGATGAATAAAGTCGAATTTTGCTAACAAATTGCGTTTGTATATGTTAGTCTCGGCACTGTTACCGACGCCTAAGCGTAATAAAACATCGGTTTGACCTTGCACAAAAAGCATTATTGCCTATAAATCTCTTCCACTGGCAAGAACACCTACATTAGCAGAACCAGTAACAACAGCAGAAACAATACAAACAACAACACCAAACAAAAAAACGCATCAGGCAACACTAGTCAACTAGTCAACACATACAAAATACTATAGAACTGTAAGGCACAATGTTTACAGTGGAGGACTATCGTCTGGCGAACGGGAGAAGCTCCACGCACTGCTCAAGGAGAAGGAGTTCGACCAGCTTATTATCGTATAAGTTAAACCGTTCACCACAGCTAGATCCAAAGGAAGAAACGAATATTAGTGTACTCTCAGCTTACTTTCAATAGCTAAACTACGAGTAGATGGTCTAAGGAGTATAATAGGAGCGTAACATTTTACAATGTGTCCGTTGTCCGATAGTATTGGATACGTCCTCCGGGTGGCAATCACCACAAACTATCGGGGCTGTTCTCAATTCAAAGATATCTGGCTCTACAGCAGAAGGTCGTCACTCCCCAAATAACGCACACTGAAGTGGTGGCAGATAGAGGAGCATAAACTGGGTAAATTCTTCTATGAGTTGGAAGTGGTTGCTTATAAATATGCACCCGAGGTAACTCATCCCACCGGATTTATCTCAAAGCTTGAAATATTTTTTCTGTCTACAAATTAATTTGTATCGTTCCCCTGATAATAATAATAATAATAATAATTAATATACGCAATCAACATCAATGTTCCGTTTTGTTCAATGACTTTCTGCAATCTCTCGGGCAACTTAATAACCGCAACCGCATTCCTATCTTTCTCTGCAAGAAATTTATCAAGATGCTATAATATTTGATGAGGTCTTCAGAACAAAGTTTTCTACCGTTGAAGGAGTTTTAAAAGGCGCGAAATAAGTAGAAGTCTGATGACGCAAGATCTGGACTATATACATCCCAACCAAGCTGCAACAATTTTTGCCGAGTGACCAAACTTGTGTGTCACGATTGATCAGCTCCGGACCCAAACATCTAGCTTCTTTACGAAACCAAGCGATTTCAAATGGACATAAACACTTCTAATGTGCACTTTTAGAGTGGTAGCAAGCTCTCAACTCGTCGTCATCGTCGTCAATCTCGGAAGCCCTACCTGAGCGATGAGCACCTTCAACTGAAAAATCACCATCACGGAATCATTGGTGATTTTCGATGACATTTCTGTTGCAAACTTTACACAACTTTTCTCTGGCAACACTTGCTTTCTTCTATTTTTTGAAGAAATAAAGCAAAATATGGCGAATAAGCTCTTCAAAATTCCCCATGTTTGAACCACAATTCCAAGCATAAGGCTCAACCGTATGGGGCCAACTTTTTTGTTTTTTGTTTTTAGGCTAAGTGTCAACAACAAAACGCGCGTAAACATTTGACATGTATGTTACGCTTAGATACCAATAAGCGTGGGCAAAGCCATCTATTGCAAAAAACAAACGCAATAACTTTTTGAACAACCCAATAATTCACCAAACACAAAAGGGATTCTGTTACGCAATTGGTGGGTTCAGCACAATTTTTTGAACTCATTCTAAGGGCGACAAATAATCCGTCGTTACTTAACATGGCACTTATCTACTGCTGTTCGACCCATACATACAACTGGCAGGCAGAAACAAAATACAATAAACAGTCGTGCATAACAGTGACCATTGTGCCTAAAATACAATAGCCCGTTTGCTTCAGCTTCGCTTTGACGTTTAAATTTTTACTATAGGAATTCAATGCTTTCTATCGCAATGTCGCTTAGAGCTTCGGACTTACGTTTTACATTCGTAAAAAAGAACGGAATTCTACGTAACGTGACTTCAAGGCGAAGCAGGAGTTGGGACAAGCTGAACTCTTGCAGCTTTAACAGCTGCAACAAACGAAAGGATAGCGTGACCAGATAGCAATGAAAGTTTTTCCAATTGTTATGTTTCAGCAGCTGTCAAAGTTACCAATGGCGTCCAGCTGTCAAAATATTCAGTAAGGTTTGCCATTTCATCGTGCACCGCTTTACAATTACCGAACGTGGGAAAATTATTAAATAATATTATCGAAATACCGGCTAATTGTAAATACGGAAGCTGAATTTCGTCGTAAGGTCGGTCGTCATCATGGTGTCAGTGTACAGGCAATTCGTCTCACCGAGGAAAAGTTTTAGCGTTAGTACACTTTTTTGGACCTAGAGCCATCAGCCAGACAGAGATTGGAGCGAAATAAAGAAAACATAGCCGCCGTAGCGGGCAATATCGAAGAAGACCCAGAAATGTCGATCCGGCGCCGATCAGCTGAATTGGGCATCGCCAGAGAGTCAACCCGGCTTATCTTGTGGTTGTATTTGGGCTTACATCCGTATAAGATTGAAGCCGGACGATCATAGACAACGCCGTAAGTTCGCTAATTGGGCGCTGGATATGTTGGCCGGAGATCCGTATTTTAACTAAAAAATCATCTTCTCGGACGAGGCCCATTTTTGACTCAGCGGCTATGGCAACAAGCAAAATTGTCGTTATTACAATTGACAAATGTTCAATCTAGCATAACGCATCCACAAAGATTGACCGTTTGGTGAGGTTTATGGCATGGCGGTATCATCGGACCTTATTTCTTTCGAAATGAGGAAGGAAACACCGTTACCGTCAATGGACTCAGGTATAGAGCGATGTTAACCGACTTTCTGTAGTCAAATCTCGACAATATCGATATATCGCGCTGTGGTTCCAACAAGACCGCGCTACATGCCATACAAGCGATGCAACGCTCGAAGTTGTGAAGTAGAAATTTGGCGACTGGGTTATCTCACCCGATTTGACACCACTCGATTATTTTTTCTGGGGCTACGTCAAGTCCTTAATCTACGCTAACAAGCCAACCACTTTGGACGAGCTCGAGGCCAATATTCGACACGCTATTGCCGGAATAACGCCGCACATATTGGGCCGAGTCATCAAAAATTGGACCGACCGCTTGAAGCACTGCCAGCGAAGCCGAGGCGGCCATTTGAATGATGTGCTTGCTATTCCAAACATAATGGCATGAACGTAGCTTCAAAATAAAGCCAGAATCAATTTTATATTCCACACCCCGTTGTTGTTTTATTTAATTTTTTTTTCGTGTCGTTCTTATCTGGTCACCCTTTAGTAGGACACATTTCTCCAGAATACTGATGAGAGCACTCGCCTTGAATCTGCTCTATTCGCTGTCTCATAAAAGGTGTAGAAATATTTTCTTAACAATAACGAAAGAAATTAAGTCTGAATCAAAATAATTTAGTCAGCTGGATCTTGTACAGTGTAGGCCGCGGTCTCTTCGTAAAATTTTCTACATAGTGGCCGGACAAAGACCAAATCATATTAACAATATCAGGTCTTCCGAAACACGTTTACATACAGCGGATATACTGTAGTTTATTTTGTACGTACATTACGCTGCCCCGATATTGGCTTTGCGTCATGTAGAATGTATACTGTACAAAATGTATCGACAACACGATGAATAGCGAGCTCAGTTGGTCGATTATGAAAACTAAAAAAATTACGTAATCTTGTGTACGTTTCGTGAATTGAAGACGGATTTGCCCAATAAGTTTGAATGAAGCCAAAGCATTCTTCTGGTGTGAGTCTATTCATGATGACTTGTAAAACAATATGGAATTTACGTGTCAAGAAACCACACGCTTTGAAAGCTATACCTATTGGAATCAGTAAAAGAGAAAATAAGAAAAATACCTCTAACAGCAGACTTATGTAGGCCGTAGTGAGGCTGATGATGAGGAACTGGCGATTCGAGAGCTCATGTTTCACTAAGTTCAATGCGGTAAATATGGCTAATAATGTCATCGGCGACGAGAACGATATTTCGAAGAAAGAATTCCAAACGGGGTGCCGTTGCGAAGACATTGGCAGACACTGTTATATAAAATATTTTTTTAAATATGTTCATCCGTGTACAGTCCAACGTACAAATGTAAGTTGAAAATCAACTTTAAGAAGTTAGTTTTCGATCGTGGGACAATGTGGATAACCACTGGCTTGTCGAAATGTGGTCAAAAATTGTTCTGACCTGACCCAAAGTTGCCTTTGCCCTTACAAAGAGACTATTTTATAGCAACCAGTGCAATGCGAGGGTGAAGATAATCTGATACAGGACCAACAAACATTAAAAGAGAGATCACATACGTATAGGACAAAAAAAAAAGATTAAGTAGCTTTAAGGTTTATTATTAAAACAATTTACATTTAATTTTTTTTTAGTTTATCTTATTCACGATTGAATTAAATGAACAAACTAAGTTAGATACGCTGACAGACATTTATTCACTGTGTGGTTCAGCATCGTTTTAGCGTGGGGCCAGCAACTACATCGAGCTAATTTTTAAGCGTTTTTTTTTTATCCAGCTTTTAGGTATGAATGGAATAATAAAAACTAAAATAAAAAGAGCCCCGCCAACTTGTCGAAACAAATTAATCAAACAGCACACCTAAGCAAAACCCATTGCCAACAGAGTTAGTCTATTCTCAGAGTGGTCATGCATAAAAGCTCACAGTAGAATTCAATTGGAAAGATGGAGTTCTTATAAACCGCCGGCTATCTGTCAGTCTATACAAATATTCTTTGTCATGATGATGATGCTTGATGAGTTTTTCTGAAAGTACACCATTCTTCATAGTGATTTTTAAACGAAAATGGAAAAGAAGATTTAGAATGCACTCAATTGAAGGAAGCAGGGACAAGTAATTCAAAGAAAAATCAGCCGAAACAAAGTACAAAGTATACTCAATTATACCTCTCTCATTAATGAACTTTGACTAATAATTTATTTTTTTCAGTGAAGGTAAAAACGGGTCTTTCTCTACATACAATTGTCTCACACAAACCTGGCCATAACACAATACAAAACGATGACGAAGAGAATTAAGTTATACGTCTAAGTAAATTGAGATCACGTTTACTGAATGTCATACGGAAGATAGCATAAGCTATAGATAAGATACCCCAAGTCAGTTTAAATGAAGTGAAATGAAGCCAGAACAACACAAGCAAACATTCGGTCGAAAAGAAAAGCAAAAAAAACTTGATCCAATCGGAAAAAGGCTCTTATTCAGAGTGGTTAACCTCTCTACGTAGCCAATTCCACATATTGATTCAAATAGCAACTCGAAATGCCAACAAATAAAAGAAAAAACGATTAAAAAAGAGAAAAACTCTCAACGACACTATCTTTATTTTCATAAATCTTCACAGCCATTACTCTGTGATATAATAATTACCTAAATTGGAAGACATATTTGATATACTCGTAATCGACTCGGTGTGTGTAGTGTGCAAAATCACTTCGACACGGTGCTAGTGATAAGATAAGAAAAAAAAAAAAAAACACTTCAATTGCTTACGATGTCATGCAACGTCATTTATGTACGATTTCAAATATGAATAGGATTTCCTTAAATAAATTTGATTGTCTCTAAATAAAACCCGATGGTGTTAAAATATAAACAAAAATCTTAACAAAACATCGACGTACGCTACAGTTTACCCAAGGGGATTCTCCTCCAGAAAACTTGCACTAAATATTTATGAATGAGAACAAGTGCGCTAACCCATTGAACAGAATAAACCAAGACCGCAACCAAGAATTTTAGAATGACAAGTAATGAAAAATCCAACAAGTGATCCAACAGAGCTTTGATCTGCAACTGTTAATGAATGAGACATCTTTTCTGGCTTTTATAGCCAGAGCTACTCCTCAATCTTATCAAAAAGACAATTAATTATTTTCATTTTATCATTTGCACATCTGCTTATGTAAATTCTCTTCACAAGCAATCATATAACTCAAGTAGAGATTAGTGAATGTCAGAGAAGTTGACCCGTTTCATCTGTAAGGCATACAGACGTTGAGCACATAAAAGAAAGACTAGTCATCGCTTGAAGTGCTCGCATTGTGATGTGCGATATGCGTCTCAACTCGAGGGCATCGCGAGTTTTCCATCATTGTAATACCTCATGTGCCGCACCGTTTAGTCACGTATATTTATCGTAGTTTTTTATTGTTTATGCGGTGAATTAACACCACCTTAAGCTGGTGGATGTTGCTCTGTCGTCGTCTGACGATGGATAAAAATTCTAAAAATTCTAAATTGAATTAGCTAAGCAACGTTTTTGCCTTTGAAGTATTATATTTGCATTTGCAAACAAATTGTAGAGGGGATGTAATGTTATAATTCTAATTGGGAAACACCTGTTTAAAATTTCTTTTTTTTTTTTGCGGACCGGAGGGATGATGAAATATGGTATATTCGTTTGGAAGATGATCACTTTTAAAGTTCAGAAAGGAAAAAAACGTGCTATGAGGATTATTAAACTTAAAAGAATGCCTTTTCATTAAAGCCTGTCTTATGGAACCTTCACACAAGAACTGAAGGGCGCTCTGATTTGCTCGTTCATGAGTAATGAGTATTCTATTATGATATTTACTGTCCAAAACATATGTACATCTAAGGTTTACGAGTATTAGAGAAGGTCTGCGCAGCTTGTCTGTAATATACTCCTTAGTAACAAATATTTCTTTGAACGGACTTGGTTTGCGTTCTTCTCTGTCTCTTATATACCAGATAAACCTCGCGATCAGAATTTGCATTTCAAGTTCATTTAATAGAGCAACTTTTTTTTAATCGCTAAAATTGAAATTAATTGTTTGAGATGACGAAATTGTTGGTGGTGCAACAAGGCTTTATTTGTAATGTACATGTACATATGCCAGACTAAGCAGGTTGAAATGATTTATTATGTTTTATTGAATGGTGGCTGTAAACGACAACAGTTCATGTCAGGTTTTGCAATGAAAGGAAGGCAAAAACAAATAAATAAAACTCCCGCCTACGTGTAAAAACTTTGACCCTGTGCTCGTGCCAGAAACTACAAAAACATACATGTTCGTTTATGCAGAAAAGAAAACTACGAGTATGTATCTTGATTTAAATTAGATTTCCTCAAGACTTGTGTAACACATTCAACATACGAATATGTTGTACGAGTATAGAATCAAAATGAACATTTGACATTTTTATCACAAAATGAGTTTTGATGCCAAAATAACTGTTAAGCATGTCACGTTCAATAGAAGAAGTGCAATGTTAAAGCATAGGCTTAAGATCGCGGCGCTGTTCTTTGGGCCTCAAAAGAGATTCAATCCCCGAAACATATTGAACACAAGCAGAGATGCTTGCTGACGAGTAGAAGTAAATAGATAGACGATAGAAGTAATTTAACGGAGAACTTTGGCAAAATAAAATTCCATAGGCTATCACGCACGTAGATAAAACTGCAGAGTTAACGGAAGACAAAGTTAGCGAAGCAATAACAGAAATGAACCGGACTCCATTGCACGGCTCTGCGAAGTGACTCGTGATTTTGTTCAATTAAGTGATGAGAGCTGATAGCGTTCTTAACCAGTAGAGGGGAAGTTTACAAGTTTCACTGCATGAAGGCAAAGGCGAAACAAAAAATTGCAACCACTATCAATCGGTGAAACTAATGTCGCCGCATACTATGAAAATATATGAGAGAGAGAGTCAATTGCTAACCTTACCAACGAGGTGCTACAAAATAGAGCGGCCTGGTTCTTAGGTCCGCAAATTTACTTGGTAGAAATCGAGCTGCATTGATCATATTTTTACTAGGATACATACTAAATTTGCTAATATTCTAAATGGTTTAGTTTATGACTACAGATTTACCGACCATCATATCATAAGTCTTAGCATCCATAAAAATACAAGCCAACAACATTATTCTATACCCCAAAGAAAAAAACTAATCATAGAGATTATAGGATGCTGAAAGAAAGACTAACATATGAGTTCTGGGAACCGGTCTATTCTCAAAATAATGCTTCATTTGCTTTTGATACATTTATGTCGATTTTACAGAAGAATGTTAAATCCTGCACCAGTGAGTTCTTAGTCTCTAATAAAAATTTATTTATTTGAAACCCTGGATGACTAACTCTCTCTTAATCCTTTTAAAGATGGTGGCAGTATATTTGCCACCCATCTTTGTCCCTGAATGCATCCAATCTGTTGCATCAATTTTGGAAATCTTTTTTTTGTTCTTTAACTGACATCTACATATTTTCTACAAGAATAACCTTCTGAAATTATCGCACACGGTTATTGAAAACAGCTGTTTTGTTTCGTTTTTTTTTTTAAAGTTGTTCAAATTGGTGAATGTACTAAGGACTGAAATGAATAAAATTTGGAAACCTCAAAGTAAAAAAAAAAATATTTTCATAATTCATGTAAATTTTTTTTATTTGCTTTAAAACTCTGTTTTTATTAAATTCATTCACAATTACAAAAAATAAAAAAAATTATTTGGGTTCCCATTCTTTCCTCAACTTCTTTCGAATGTCCTTCATAAGGTTGGTGACAGTTACATCCGTGATCTTTTTGGACGCTCTTTTCCATTTAGCACTAAAATCTTTTACGTCCTTTGCACATTGCTCACTTTTCTTCAATTTGGCTTTGACCAAAGCCCAATACCTTTCAATGGGACGGCACTGTGGAACATTGGGTGGATTCATGTCTTTTGGGACAAAGTCGACATTTTTAGCAACAAGAAAGCTCAACGTCGCATGAGCATAGTGAGCTGAAGCTAAATCTGGCCAAAATAATGTTGAACCCTCGTGTTTGTTTAAGAAAGGAATCAACCCTGTTTTTAGGCACTCGTTAATGTACACTTCTCCGTTAATTGTTCCCGTTGTAATAAACGATGAGCTTCTGCGTCCACATTGGCAAATGGCCTGCCAAACGAGATATTTTGACCCGAAATTTTCCATCCCAATGGATGTTGTTGATTGCGGAAGAATCTCAGCTTCAAACGAGTTGTAAAACTGCGCACCTGGAAGAGTAGTAAAGTCGGCTTTGATATAAGTTTCGTCATCCAAAACCAAGCACGCTTTCTTGTTGCCGATCAAGTCGTAGTTTTTATGACTTTTTTTTTGCTTTTCAGTAACTTTTGGTATTTTTTATTTTCTTCGTGTTTTTAGACCGTTACGTTTTTTAAATCTTTGTACCATTGTTTGGTTGGTATTACATTTCCGAGCAACATCTCTGGATGACATAGTCCGGTTTTTTACAATGGTACCCACTATTTTCCTGTCCAAATTTGTATCATGTGCTTCACTTTTAGCTCCACTTTTCTGTTTTCGCTTAACTGTCAACGTCTCCAAATATCGTTTAATAACAGAATCCACTGTACTGCGTGCTATGTTTAAATTTTTTGCGATGAAATAGCAAAGTTGGTGCCAAAAGACCTCAATTTCATGCAAAAAAGAGACCGTGTTGACGTCGCAAAACAGATGATTTGCGAGGCTGAATCCGATCCCACATTCATCAAAAAGATCATTACTGGAGACGAGACGTGGGTTTATAAGTACGACACGCAATCCTAACATCAGGCAAGCGAATGGCGTTCACCAAATGAGGCGAGACCGAAAAAACCACGTCGTTTCCAGTCAAAAAAGAAGGCAATGCTCACGGTTTTCATGGATTACAAAGGTGTTGTGTGCATCATGAATTTTGGCCAGAATTCCAGACAGTAAACAAAGAGTATTTTTTGGGCGTTATGAGACGTTTGCGTGAAGCAATTCGCCGAAAGAGACCAGAATTGTGGATTTTTTTGACGAAAAATGCAACCAATACCATCCAACAGCCACCGAATTCACATGATTTGGCTCCCTGTGACTTCTTTCTATTCAATCGAGTTAAAAAACCACTACGGGGAACGCGTTTCAGCAGCCGAGAGAGGAAGTAATTTAAAAATCGCAGGAAGCACTGATGGACATACTCAAAACCGAATATGAAAAATATTTCGAGGATTGGATCAAGCGCTGGCATAAGTGTGTTGCAGTCGATGGGGATTACTTTGAAGGGGACAATATAGATTTAGATTTACTTGTATTTGTAATTTTCTGAATAAATTCATTTTTGATCAGGGTGGTATGTTCCACTAGGAAGCGCCTTGTAGAGTAAACCTGTTTCGTCAGCATTAAATATATCGCCTGCTCCGTACTTTTCCAATAAGTCTGACGAAATATTCTCCTTGAAATGTTCCGCAGACTCTGTATCAGCAGAACAGGCCTCTTCATCGACTCTTCGGAAATAAATATTGGGTCTACAAGTAAGTTTCCAGCGTTTGTCAGAGATGGCGCCACCAGTGGATCCCGGGCAGAAATGTCGAACCCCATGTGTTTTATTTGTAGGTTTTGTATCTGTCAACAACTTTGCAGCGTTATATTTGAGCAGTTCTATCGGTGTCGTACGTTTTATCGAGCAAAATCATGGCAAGTTTCCAGCCAAATAAACGTAATTTGCGGGAAGCGCTGCTTTTATTCTTTAATATGAAGAAAAGTGCGGCTGAGGCCTATCGTTTGCTTTCGGAAACTTATGGGGCGGAATGTATTGGTGAATCGACGTGCCGAGAGTGGTTCAAACGGTTCAAAAGTGGTGATTTTGGAGTTGAAGACAAAGATCGCCCCGGAAAGCCGAAAAGTTTTGAAGACGAGGAATTGGACGCTTTACTGGATGAGGATCCGTGTCAGATTCAAGAAGAACTTGCTGCATCATTGGGCGTCACGCAACAAGCCGTTTCCCTGCGCCTAAAAGCACTGGGATTCATTCAAAAGGTTGGAAACTGGATGCCGTACGAATTGAAGCCAAGAGACGTCGAACGGCGATTTTGCATGTCCGAAATGTTACTGCAGCGGTATAAAAATAAATCATTTTTGCATCGTATTGTCACTGGTGATGAGAAATGGATTTATTATGATAATCCTAAACGCAGAAAATCGTATACAAAGCCCGGCGAGCCCGCCCAATCGACGCAGAAACGAAATATTCACGTGAAAAAGGTCATGCTCTGCATATGGTGGGATCAAAAGGGTGTCGTATACTACGAACTGCTTCCGAGTGGTGAAACCATCAAAGGACCATTATATCGAACCCAACTAATTCGTTTGAAGCGGGCATTAAAAGAAAAACGGCCAGAATATGAGACCAGGCATGAGTCCGTCATGTTTCATCACGACAACGCTCGGCCACATATTGCGGTTTCGGTGAAAAGCTATTTGGAAAATAGTGGATGGGAAATTCTGCCTCACCCGCCTTACAGTCCAGACTTGGCACCATCTGACTACCACTTGTTTCGTTCGATGCAGAACGCTCTTACGGGAATACGCTTCAGCTCAGTAGAGGAAATCAAAAATTGGCTCGATACGTTCTTGGGCTCGAAAGACGAGAAATGTTTTTGGTCCGGAATTCATAAATTGCCAGAAAGATGGGGGAAAGTTGTAGCTTCCGATGGACGATACTTTGAATAAAGCATTGTAACTATGTTTTCATAATAAAACTTCAAATTTTGGAAAAAAACGCTGGAAACTTACTTGTAGACCCAATAGTTTGATTTTTTTTCCAACTGTTTGGAAAACTGTTATGCTTTTTTAAGCAGAATGGGGCCAGTAATCTTAGCATTTTTTTTCAGTCATCTGTTCGAACCACTTGGCCATCGTTCTGTTGAGAAGTTCGTATTTTCCGAACTCTCTTTCTCTTTTTTTTGTTTAAATTTTTTAACACAAATTTTTTTTCCTCAATGTGTTCTTTATTTTTTACAATTTTGCACAAAGTGCTTTGCGCAATTTTGAATTCTTTTGAAATGACTTTTCGTGATTTTTCACATTTCACCTCTTCTAAAACTTTTCATTTAGTTTTAAACCAGACAGCGTTTCTTTGGATTTTGGCTATCAAAACCAATTTTCATTTCGTTTGAGCTATCAATGTCCAAGTTTTGCATGGAGTTGGAGGAGGTATTGTATGTACAGTATAAAACAAATCTTTTTAACTATGTTTTTTGAGGAAATATTGTACAGTATAAAATAATATGGTTTGTTTGGGAGACAATTTCTTATAAGCGTATTTTTTTTTTCATATAATTTCAGATATTAGTGTCAGAAAAAACTTTCTTATATCAGTTTTATTTAGTTAAAGTTTAAACGTTTTTTTCTTATATGAGTTTTTCTTATATCCGTTAAGTACTGTACTGATTGTCACTCCACATCAGAACTTTACAAAATGATTGATTTAGCATCGAAATGTCGTTTAACACTAATTTAGGACTTATTGTTCATTAAATTATAAAACGACAACTATGTATATTTTATTCATTAATGATAAGCCATTTATAATCCATTGTTATCTTAGTTTTTAAATTAAATGAATTGAATAAAAAACATATAATATTAATAATAATAATATTGTAGATGTAATTATACGCGTTACACTTTTCAACGATTAATACAAAAAGAAGATTCACTCTTACAGTTAGACAAGAAATAAAAACAATTAAGATTTAAAATTTGTTTATAATCACATTGAAATTTACTAACCCCATGCGGGCGGCCCGAGTTAGACGTAATACTTGTACTAGTCTTTCGGTTTGACATTAATTACAATGTACCTTCAAATCAGCTTAATTGGTGAAATTGTACTCCGATGTTCTATACGAAAGTTAAAAGAACTTAATACTCAAGTGGGTATGATCACACTTAAAGTGCCTGAGCACGTGTTAAGTTCGCAGGAAAATGGGACAGGAGAGAAAGAAAAATTTTTCGGCTCAGTGGTTATTTCGCTCCATGGGTGGCATCCAACATTTATTAGTGTAATTGGACTTGTTGTACTCTAGGCAATTAGAAAAGAGTGTCTTTCGGTGGTGTTGAACCCCGAACTGTCCGATTTGGAAGGCAATATACTACCACGGTCACTCACCACATGCGAGTGGTTGCCCGTGTTTTCCTACGATAGAAAACTTTCGCTAATTCTTTCTGGTATTCGTAGATGCCCCAAACTAAATGATCTTAAAAGAGCAGTTTCCGATTTCTTTAAGTTGATCTTCAGCTTCCTGTCACTGCAATATCGCTTAATCTTATTTAAGTCGCATTGTAAGAGTGAATCACTAATCCCGATTTTAGGACCTGGTCTGTACGCCGTCAAGTCGCCATATCGTGAAGTGATTTAACAAGATCCCTCGTGTAGATATTGCATCGGATCGGCGAATACATTGCAACTTGTTTCAGACCGTTTTTATTGAAAAAAAAAACAGTGGTTTACTTATGCCCAGCCTGTGCGCTTGAAAAGAGTCCCTCTAGCCACACGTTGTCAAAAGAATTCTCCAAGTCAATGAAGCAGGCACCCGCGATGGGTAGGTGCGTTGAGTATCCTGTGATGCATAGACAGACACCATATAAAATCGCTGCCCACTACGGAGAGAAATATGCACGACGCATGTTTTAAACACCTAAAATCTATCTACGCACTACTGTACACTCTTCTAAACAGCAAACCTTTTCTAATATCGTAACACCACCTCCTTGTATGGAGAAGGGTCACTAACTTCTCACTAACGAGGTGTTCAAAAAGTCATAGCGCTTTTCTTTTTTTTGCAATAGGTGGCTTTGCTAGCTTTTATTTGTATTTGAGCGTGACAAAAATGTTGCTTATTTGCGTTTTTTTGTTGACACTTAATCTAAAAAAAATAAGAGATTGACGTGATTCCGTCGAGTTTTGTGCTTGCGATTGTGGTTCGAATATGGGGAATTGCAAAGCAGAAATGTCATCGAAAAACGTCAATGCCAGAACTGGTTCGCCCGATTCCATGATGGTATTTTTGAGTTAAAGGCGCTCATTGCTCCGGTAGGCTTTCAGAGATTGCCGATGATAAAATCAAAGCTTTGGTGAAAGCAAATAAGTATTCACCGATTCGGTAGCTTGCTACCCCTCTAAAAATGTCCATCGCTTGGTTTCGTAAAGCAGCTCGATATTTGCGTACCGCGTGAGTTGAAAGAAATTCATCTGACGAAGCGTATGTTTATCCCGGTGTGCGATCAGCTCACCAAACACGAAGGAAACAATCCATTCCTGAAGCGTATGATCACGGGCGACGAAAAATTTATTGTCTCCAAGAATGTAAGCCGAAAAAAAAGTTGGAATAGACGAATTGAATCATCGGAAAGGCAAGCAAAGGCGGACATTCACTAAAAAAAGGTGATGCTGCCAATTTGGTGGAAAAATGTCCCAAAGCAGTCACTTTTTGGTCATGCAATGGTGTTTCATGGATCTCGTGGAGATTCTCTGTTTCCCAAATGCGGCAATTTTGCTTTTTACCAGCGCCAAATGGGCCTCGTGAAATGAGCCTCGTCGGTCATGAAAATGTGCTTCAAAAAATCAGGTTCAGTATCAGCCATTCGAACGACTGTTTGGCCTTACTCAAAGCGACGTAGACGGTCTGTCGGAAATATTCTTTGAGTCAATTGCACTTCTTACGGAAACAAATGCAAAATGCGCCGCAAGGTGATTCCACTGACACCAAAATGCTGAGCACGGTGACGATACGACACATGTAGGTTCTCGGCAATACTCTCACTTACCGCTTCAACCAGTTCATTGGAACGCCATGGGCGTTGATGAACGGCATGTCGACGATCTCCCACTGTCCCGTGCTCAACAAAGTTCGGCACGAAGCGACGAATAGTGTTGTCAGACGGTGCTTGTTGGCCACGATATTTTCGACGCTATGCACGTTGATTTAACACAACTGAACAACAATTTTCAATGTCCAGCGTCACTATTTCGGGGCGTTGTTTCGGTGTGAAGTGATTTATGGTTAAAATTGTACTGAATTGACGTTTCAAAACCATGTCTACTCAAGTCAATCAGTTGATAAATGTCAAAGTTATTCAATGTTTACATACCGATATAAAAGATGGCGCACCCTGTAGAAGAGATCAGTCTTCTATGAGCTGCTTCCAAAAAACAAAATGATTAATTCCGATGACTACTGTGAGCAACTACAGAAATTAAGTGATGTCATCGCACAGAAACATCCCGAGCTGATCAATCACAAGGATGTGGTGTTCCATCACGACAATCCGAGACCACACAGGAGTTTAGTCACTCGGCAAAAATCATGATGTGTTGCCATATCCACAGAATAGCCGAGATCTTGCGCAACCAGACTTCTACTTATTTCGCTCTTTGCAAAACTCCTTTAATGGTAGAATATTTGCTTCAGAAGACCTCTTCAAATCCGATTCTTATCAACGATTAATCATTAGCAGCTTTTCCTGATCTAGCGGCTGGGGCCTGAGAAGCGACCTTCACTTTATGCACCGCACTTCCCCTATATGCTCACCAATTGATCGTAGGTAATTTTGGGAGCCAAGACTAGAATTTCACTAGTAACAAGTGGACGATGCTAAGATTCCATACATCGAGCAAGCGTTTCTCTGATCAGATTATACAGATGACGTGATCCATCTTCCCATCAAATCAATTCCTCCAGCTCATATTTGCAGTAGGATCTTTCAAGCTCCTCCATCTTGCATATTCGAATTTCCTATTTTTTTCTTCTTAAAAGTTTGTGTTTGGTTCTCTGGTTTCTCGTTTGTGATTAACTTTGTGAAACTTGGCTCAGAGGTGGCATTTCTAGTGGCCTCACGTTTTTTTTTTTGTACATATAATCTACGCGCAGTCAAGTATTTTTGAGGTACCGCAATTACCGAGAGGTACCGATGAACATTGGTTTTAAATGTTTGAAGGTTATAATGACTAGGAAATAAAGAGCTCGGTAGGGCATTCCACAAGTGAATTGTGCGGCTTAGGAAAAAATAACGATATTTCAGAGTACGTCCAAAAGTGGGCTTGGTGGTAAACTGATGAGCATTCATAGCGAGACGGGTGTTACGGTTGAAGGTTTGAAGGGGTCGGATGCCAATGGCAATTTCAATGGAGCACAGGTGGTGAAAAAAAAGCAAGACATTACGTCGGTGTTCAAGAGTATCAATTGATTGTTTGATATTAGCACGGTCTTGAATCTTATCTAGCAGGTGCAGTGAGGATTTAGGAGCTCTTGATCGGGTGCTAGCATTGTATTAAAATTTTGGACGGGTAACTGCCTTATATATAGAGGCCAGATCAGCACTTGATACTGGTGAGGCAAAAGCCACAGTCTCTTTTGACTGTAGCAGTCGGACGTATCTGATATCTGCATTCGTACCTTGATTACTACCAGGTAGTGGTCCGAAACTTGCTCCTCTATTTTGCTGAAGTAAGGCATATTAGCGAACTAAGCCCTGATATGAATTTTTACCAGTCGCTCACTTGTAACATATGTCTGTAGATATAATTTCTAAGTGTTTTCTAATCTTATCCGCCCCATCGTATTTTTTTGATGGTGGCTATACCAGTTTTATAGACCTCCAGTGTCTATTTTGGGTGTTCAAGAGTCCCAAATTTTAAAGAGTCGTCACATTCCAAAGAAATACCCGAACGTCATTATCCTTGTTATGTTTGCATGGATCTTCAAGAGTTGAGTAAACCTTATGCGAGGCAGTTGATGTCATTCATTTTGTTTCTACGAGTATTTCGCATAGGATTGTGAGGCCTGTTTCGACGTGTTGTTAACAGATCAACATTGTTCACTTTACGTCCTGCTGTTTTTCTGAAGGGCTTTTTGAGACTCATATCAAGTTGACAAGACGTATCGATATATACTTTTGCTTGGTACTAAAATGGATGGTGTTACCCCCAACCAAAATTGAGCTGTCAGCAAGAACTCTATATAAGACTTTAATCATTCCAGTCGTGCTCTTTAGCGGATGAAGTCGATGAACGTAAGATTCTCGACTGATGGAGAACAAGATATAAAAGGAAGTTCTACGAGCTGTACAACTACTATGACGTGGGCAGCAAAGTCCTTATTAGTCGAGATGGCTAGGACATTTAGAACGAATGAATATTACCCCTTCGGCCCAAAGATTCTTCGATTCCAACCCAAAGAGTCAATGTAGTGGAGTAGGAAGAGAACCTAAACCATCCTCGAGTGCACTACTGGATGCACTCTAAATGGAGGGGCTTATTGGTTGAAGCCAAGGTCCATCCAAGACTGTAACGCCATCTATACATCAAACAGAATCAGTCTTTTTAAGAACGAACATCAGAGGAGATTTTATTATGGTTAACGAAGGTTTTCGCAGCAGTGGAATTTTTTTCATTCATTCATTTCATTATAAATTAGCACGACAGCTGTCATAGCTGTACCAATTAGCGGCTAATTTTTTATGCAGCAAGATCCACTGATTGCGGACTAACTTCGTCGGTGCAAATTGAATCTAATATGCCACTAATAACTTTCTTTCGAGACATACAACAAATATGCGAATATAAGTTCTTTCTTGAGTTGTTCGAGAGGAATCTTTGTTCGGTTGCTAGCTTTGCAACCCATAGAAACAGCTTACGGCTTGATCTTTGCGTAAGTATCGGAGTCTATTTTTGTCTCGATGGTTCGAATATGGAAGATATCGAATCGATTATTGGAAAGTTATACCTCTTGTGTTGACAATTCGTTCAAAGTAATTGTTGAATGGAGTACGAGTTTTCGGTGAGCGGCTTCCGACCTTACCGGTCGTTCGGCCTGTGATGGCTGTGTCTATAAATTTATAAAATATGGTGTTTAAGACTTTTAGGAAAAGATCAGACACTCAGTAAAACCAGCTGATTCGTTATAGTCCTCAAAATGGGCAAATCAGCTCATCGATTGTTTTCCTTTTCACTCACAGACTGACTACTTTCGATGTTGGTTCCGATGGGGGGATTGATAAAATTGATGTATTGGGTCAGCTTTAAGGCAGCGATCAGAAACGCCAGGTAGTCGTTGACGTTTTCTATAAACGCGGCGGAAAATATTGTTGGAGAGGTGGTCGACTGTCTGGGTTGTATAAAGTAGTCGATTGTCATTGGCGGATATTGGGATGTCATTAGCTTTGAGATTGCGAGCATTCATAATGGCAGCTGGTTTTTTATCACTTTCTTCTTTTTCGACATCGCTTTCCTTATTGGGAATAGTCTTTCAGCTAGCGCCGATGTATGATATTATCAAAACTTTTCATAGCCAGAGAACCATATTGGATTGCCAAAGCGTCATTAGCCTTTTGCCATGCCAATTCCTTCAAGGAAGATACCTTTTGTTATCCAACTGTCTTTAGCTATACGCCCTTTTCAATATGTGAAGATAACTTTTGCCTTGGCTTGATTGCAGATCTCTTGTGGTCTGTTCTTAATAATTGGTACCCTGACTTTCAATTTATCAAAACCTTTCACTAATGTTTGAGTGACATACTGGATGGGCCCATCTAATTCGCGAACAATAGGGTGCTGCAGTTTCGACAGCATAGGTAACAGGTTCTTTGGCAGTGTTCAAAACTCAGTTAAACAGACGATTTTACCTTTGACTTTTTCGTAGAATATTTGCTCGAACTGCAGAAGTAATCGACGATTACGTTTTCAGTCAACCCGCGAGGACAGAGCTGAATGGACTGAATAATTTAGTGCTACTGCTTAAAGGCTTCACCATTCGTTTTTCCGAAGAACAAACAACAAACTTCTTTGAACTGAGATAACTTCCAACACGCTTTCTGGAAGTGTAAAGAAGCTTTCGGCAAGACAAGGAGGTTTTTTTGTGGATCTACACGGCTTTGATTGGACCAATTATATCCTCTTCTCAGACTTGAAAGAACGATACGTCTTAGCTGCATGGGGGCTTTTTTCTACGAGGGCGGGTTAATAAGTCCGTGACTTTTGGATTAAAACAGATTTTTTGATAAAAAAATAATTTTATTTTTCAACGTAGTCTCCCTTGAGCTCTATACACTTTGTCCAACGCTTCTCCAATTTTTTTTATCCCTTCCAAAAAAAAATGATTTGTCGAGGTCCTCAAAATGACGAGATGACTTCATCATTGGAGTCAAATCTTTTTCCACCAAGCCATTTCTTCAGGTTTGGGAACAAGAAGTAGTCGCTCGGAGCCAAATCTGGAGAATAGGGTGGATGAGGGAGCAATTCATAGCCCAATTCATGGATTTTTGCCATGGCAACTGCACATGTGTGCACCCTTGCATTGTCTTGGTGGAAAAGAACTTTTTTCTTGGCCAAATGAGGTCGTTTTTTTTTCAAATCGTCATTGAATCGGTCCAATAAGTTGGCATAATATTCCCCATTGATTGTTCTTCCCTTTTGAAGGTACTCGTAGTCAATGTGGATTATCCCGCGTGCATCCCAAAAAACAGTCGCCATAACTTTATTGGCTGACAAACCCACCTTGGCCTTCTTTGGCGCCGATTCACCCTTAGAAACCCACTGTTTTGACTGTTGTTTGTTCTCTGGTGTGTTGTGATGGATCCATGTTTCGTCCACGGTTACAAAACGGCGCAAAAACTCCTCCATATTGCGATTAAACAACGCCAAACCTTCCTGTGAAGTTGTTACACGATTGCGTTTGTGGTCGACTGTGAGCAAACGCGGCACCCATCTTGCGGAAAGCTTTCTCATGCCCAAGTGATCATTCAAAATTGAAACCACTGAGCCATGCGAGATCCCTACGGCTTCCACAATCTCTCGCACTTTCAATCTTCGGTCGGCCAACACCATATCGTGAATTTTTTCTATTGTTTCGGGTGTAGAGACCTCAACTGGGCGTCCAGGACGTTCGGCATCTTCAGTGCTTGTACGACCACAACGAAATTCAGTAAACCACTTTGTTACCATTGAAATCGATGGTGCAGAGTCCCCATAGTATTTATCAAGCTTAGCCTTGGTCTCGGTAATGGTTTTTTTTTCGCAAGAAATAATGCTTAATAAGCACATGAAATTCACTTTTTTCCATTTTCTCCTCAAATTAGTGAGTAGTCTGATAAAAATAGCTGTCAAACACAAACTAACTGACGCAGCAAGTTTAAATTTTGACAGGAGTCAACTGACAGATGCCTGTTGACAGGAGCAGTGTTGCTGTTTCAGTAAAGAGGTCAGAAATTCAAAAACTTATTGACTTATTGACCCGCCCTAGTAGCATGCCTGGTGCAGTGCTCTAGATGCTCTGAAGGATCTCCCTACCCTTGGTGTTCATATTACGGACCGAATTTTCTAAGCCATCTTCCGTTTACAAATTAGGTTGTATTTAGTACAACACGCAAACCAAACGAAATACTTCCCAACGTCTGTAAGAGTCAGCGTCAGTCAGTGAATTTCCTGGTGTCCCGTAGAAGAAAAGACTATAAGCTGCTCAATGCCGTCGTAACGGGGCCTTATACCTTTGGTAAGGATCTAAATGTACTAGTGCGACACTCTCGCTTGCTGTGACTACGATGTCGATACCGTTAATTATGATCCCTGTGAGTGTTTAGCTTACGTTCGTATGAATCTGGAAGTGTGATGGCTATTGGTACCGTATGCACTTTATCATTGAAGGGCTTATTCATTTTCTTACGAAAAGCCTAGGAACTCCAGCAAAAGGAACTCTGTGAGTGCTCTGTTTTTATAGGAAAAAGAAAAAAATTCAGCAATTCAAAAATTTACCAATCAGGATCAGGAAGTTAACCGAAAAATCATTGAGGCTTGGTTAATGAGCAGAATTGCCGTATTTCGAGTTTAGAAATTCTGACAACGTGTTACTGTTTGGTCTCGTTTTTGTGCAAGAGGCATCGTTGGACTCTATTTCTATGAAAATGAAGCCATAAGTGGATCGAACTAGGTAGGTAGGTAAGGTAGCTAGGTAAGAGTGGCTGTTGGATAAAACCAACCCACTTAGGCCTAATGGCCCATTGTGATGCCACGTGGATCTATGATCCTCTTACTGATGGAACCAGTTTGAGCTTCTGACGAAGCGAAGGAGACTGTTTACGTCTGTATTTTTCAGATCGTTTAGGTCGTTGTAGAAGAAGAAGAAGTGAAGTTTTCTTCTCTGGGAAAGAGCTGGACATGTACAGAGTAGGTGGAGGGTTGTCTCCTCCTCCTCCTCGTCCATGCAGCTTCTGCAGAAATCATTTGTAAAGGCGCCAAGCCTTCTTGCGTGCTTGCCTATAAGGCAGTGCCCAGTGATGACACCGCGCTGAGATGTTCCTTATTTAGAAGGATCAGACACTTAGAGCGATACAGATCCAGTTTTGGCCAGATTTGTTTGGTCGCTAGACATGTTGGTCCAACAGTCCACCTAAGGTCTGTTCCTTTATTGGCATCCAGCTTTAATATTAGTTTGCACGCAGTGATTGGGATACCTATGCTACCCCTTTCCGGTAGAATAGGTAAAGTGGTTCCAATTTTGGCGAGTTCATCGGCTCTACAATTCCCTGGAACGTCTCTGTGGCCCGGCACCCAACAGAGGTGAAGGTTGAACTGCTCTGCCATCTCCATAAGAGATGATCGGCAGTCAAGGGCGGTTTTAGAATTCAGTGAGACTGAGTCCAGGGATTTGATAGCGGCCTGACTATCCGAAAAGATGCGGATATCCTTTGCAGATATCACGTTTTTCTTCAGCCAAGACAGAGCTTATTTAATCGCCAAGATTTCCGCCTGGAACACGCTGCAGTGATTTGGAAGGCGGAAAGAGAGGCTTAGATTTAGCGTGTCTGAGAAAACACCGCCACCAACCCCGCTATTGGTTTTAGATCCATCTGTGTAGAAATGGATCGACTTGTCCTCCATGAAAGCATCTTCCTCCCAGAAGGATCTAGAGGGGAAGCTTACTTTGTCAAACCAAAGTTCAGGTGTGGTGTAATCGATGTTCTCTGTGGGGATTCCTAATGTATTCAGAATATTGGCGTGGCCAAATGGATTATTAGTCCACTGTTTAGTCGCTTTAAGGCGTATAGCTGCAGTCGCAGCTATTTGCCTGCTGAAAATATCGAGGGCTGTTAGATGAAGCAGAATGTCTAATGCCGCAGAGGGGATGGACCGCAATGCTCTGCTTATGTATAGGCATGCTGTTCTTTGGATTCTGCTTAGCTTAATGCAGTTAACCGCACTTTCTAAGGCCGTCCACCAGACTATCATCCCGTAAGTAAGTATCGGTCTTATGACCGAGATGTACAGCCAGTGGGTAATCCGAGGTTGAAAGCCCCATTTATTTCCAATGGCTTTTTTGCAAGAGAATAAAGCTATTGTAGCTTTATTGACTCTTTCTTGAATGTTAGGTTTCCAGTTTAGTTTTCTGTCAAAATATTTTTTGATATCGGAAAACACTAAACTGGTACCGTTTATTAAAGGAGGGTCGAACTAAGCCCAATGAATTTTTATTCGCGAACTTAGATGGTGTGCTGTTTTGTCGGAACAACTTTTTCTACATTAACTAGTACAAACCTCATGTTACCTACTCTGTTGAAGGATGATGGAGATGCTTTTATAATTAATTCAATTCAAAGATATACATATAATGTGTAGCAATTTAAGATGTCGCTGCTGGTTTCCTTGCACATTTATAGATCCTGTTAATCTAGATTGCATAATCCGCCTCTAAAACAGATTCATATTCCCTGATTACACAATATAAAAATTTTTCCCTGATGTGAAACGTATATTACCCCTTAGTCTAGTTAGTACAATAACTAGCATCTCTTAAGATACCACAGTCGAAGGTTTCATAAACAAAAATTGGCATCATCAGGGGTGCAGTGGTGAACGGGTGAACGGGTGAACTTTTAACTGCTACAAGAGCAAAGTCTTACTATTTGCTCACGTATTTAATTGTCTTCCATTCATCTTGCAACGTAGACGAGAAAATCGGAAAATAAATAAATAAATCTACTCCAGTCGGAATGAGAGAGAGAGGGTTGTTATCAATCTAAAAGAACTTTGCGTGGTACACGTCACACCTTTGCCATACGAATAATAGACCTCGTCGTTCCACACTGCGCCATATCTATGATTTATACATTACTAAACAATCGACAATGTCTGATGGCAGACTGGCGAAGAGAATAACAGGCCGCTTCTCCAATTTAAAACCGAGTGCAAAGCCAATTAAATTTCCCAGTCATTGGCTAACAATTGTCTGCGATAGAAGTGTTCCTTTAAGATTATCATATACCGAAACGTCTTAGTCTGTGCCCGAGTTTGGCCAGTGTAACTACCGTAGTTAATGTGTGTTAGGCTCTGACTTAACCTATTCCAAATTACGTACTACTCTACCGAACCGAACGTCTCCCTCGTGGGTCGTTAACTAAAACAATTCAAAGTGATTTCGCTATTGACAACAATTTCCATTAACAAATTAAAAGTACGAATACATACGAGTACATACATAGATTAATTAATTTTTTTAACATAATTGACGAGTATTTTTGTTTTTTTGTTTTTTTTGTTTAATTCACAGATACAGATACTCGTACTTTGGCACCCAGAGTTTGTTTTGCTTGTAGTTTTGACTAAGTTGCTGACGCAACGGATTCGTTTTTATTTTAAATTATTGTAATTATTTCGTTTTGGTTTTATTTGATAAAGTTACCTCAACGGAACAAAGAGGTATCCTTTTCATTGGTGAAGTTTTCGTGAAAATATTTTACTAGTACAAACGGGGCAGAGAATTGAATTTATACAATGATTCCTGGATATGGACCGGTAACTCAAGCGCTGCTTGGAACACTCCTAACATGGGGCCTTACGGCGGCCGGCTCCCTCATGGTGGTGTTTGTACGTGGAAATCAAGTAAGTATCTTTTTTCTTTTTTCTTTTTGTATCTTTTGCAATACGTAAACAAAAAAAAAACAAAAAAAAAACAAAAAAACAAGCAATTCATGTGGACTTCAATTGAAGTCAATTAATCTGTACGCGATGCGATGAAAGATTTTCAGTTTCAAATTAAAGTGTAATCTGACGACGCGGAATGCCGATTCATTTGAATGAGTTCGAATGGATTTCAATTCTTTTCAGTCGGTTAGCCGGGAAGGTGTTTGAATTTTCAATGCGAATCTCCGAAATATTTTTTCGCTTGCGATACACGTGGTGACCTTATAAAGCTTGTGTGCCAACTTGTTGTTGCATTCCTTCGTTTAAGCAAATTGCTTTTTCTCGTTGCTTTTTGTTGTTTGTTTTTATGGCGTGGAATTGTAGTTTTTCAGGTATGCCATTCGTTGAATTTGAGCTGCGGCATGCTTTTTACTCTTTATGTATTCTTCTTGCCGGAAGGAACAGCAATGCTAGTTATGCAAACCCAATAACGACAGTTCAACGGTCACCGATTATTTTGACTGGCATGGTCTGTTTTTTTGTAAGAAATTACGGCAAAAATTGAGTTTGAATCAAAAACCTCTTCGAATATAAGTTCAGGCATTTGGTTCCTCGACTATTTTCTACGAAGCCGATTTTGTTGGTTCAATTTTGAGCCACTCTGACAAGCATTTGTGGATTTACATACATATATCATCAGTAGCGTGCTGAATATTGGTCTCCAAAACCTGAATAGCTTGCAGTTTATCAGCACACAACATTGTTTAAAAAGTTCCCGTAAATAAAGGGTGATTTTTTTTAGAGTTATACAAATTCAATATAAAATAAAACACATGAAGCTAATGTTAATGTCTATGGTATTAGCTTTATTTAATACTCGTAGATAATTTTATGCCATTAGTGTTTAAATATTGGGTATATAACTTAAAGTGCGGTTTTTTTTTCAAAATTTGAACGTTTATTTCAGAAAAACATGTACAATAGTATTATTCAAAGTATTGCCCATCTGAAGCTATGGCTTTTTCCCATCTTTCTGGCTATTTGTGGATTCCTTCCTAAAAGAACTGCGCCGGCTTGGCAGCCAAGAATGAATCAAGCCAATTTGTGATATTCTGCTCTGATGTGAACCGTATTTCAGTGAGGGCGTTCGCATTCGAACGGAACAAATGGTAGTCAGAAGAGGCAAGGTCTGAGCTATAAGGCGGGTGGGGTAAGACTTCCCATCCACTGTTTTCCAAATACTTCTTAACCGGAATAGCAACGTGGGGCCGAGCGTTGTCATGATGGAAAATTATTGCCTCGTGTCTAGTCGCATATTCCGGGCATTTTTCGGCCACTGCTCTCTTCAAACGGATTAATTGTGTTCGGTAGCGTTTTCCATTGATGGTTTCACCCGGTTTTAGTAGCTCATAATACAGCACACCCATCTGATCCCACCAAATACAGAGCATTACTTTCGCGCCATGGATATTCGGCTTTGCCGTTGATTTGGCTGGTTGGCCGGGTTTCACATATGATTTTTTGCGCTTGGGGTTGTAGTAATGGATCCATTTTTCATCACCAGTAACAATCCGATGCAAAAATGACTTCTTTTTGTGGCGTTCCAGCAGCATTTCGGACAGGCAAAACCGCCTTTCGACGCCTCTCGGCTTGAGTTCATGTGGAACCCAATTTCCTTGCTTTTGAATATATCCAGCTGGTTTTA
This sequence comes from Volucella zonaria, assembly GCA_963966105.1. Taxonomy (NCBI): domain Eukaryota; kingdom Metazoa; phylum Arthropoda; class Insecta; order Diptera; family Syrphidae; genus Volucella; species Volucella zonaria. Next base: position 123,169,995 of record OZ014531.1, on the reverse strand, counting down.
AACGTTTTGAAATGGCTGCTTGAGTGACACCCCAGTTCTTCATCTTCAAACTTTTTTGGCAGCCCAGGAAATTCATCGTCTTCCAAGCCAAAATCACCACTTTTAAATCGTGCAAACCACTTTTGGCACGTTCGCTCAGCTAGCGCATGTTCAACATAAACTTCCACCAAAATACGATGACTTTCGGCAGTAGTTTTCTTCATATTAAAGTAATGAAGAAGAACTCCCCGCAAAAACACTTTTTCAGGCACAAAGTTCGACATGTTTGAGTGAAAAAAAATTATTGTTGTTTACGCTTCAAATGAATGACATATACTGAAATGACGTACAATGACAGTAGCTTTCCAACGCATGTTCCAATGGAATAATACAAGTTACGCCATCTCTTAGCAAACCGCACGAAGTGTTATAGACCCAATATGATATCGGCCATATGCGCGCCACGGCTAGCTCGAATGAAACGCAATCGTGAAGACCAATTTTCGACAACTTTATCGAGCAACTTGAGCCGCATATCAGCAATAACACGGCGAATGTTGACGTCCAAATCGTCCAACGTCTCTGGTTTATCGGCATAAACTAATGACTTAACATACGCCCAAAGAAAGTAATCTTAATGTGTGAGATCACAGGACCGTGGGGGCCAGTTCACAGGTCCATTAAGCGAAATTATGCGCTCAGCAAATGTTTTCCGCAATAAATTGATGGTGTCGCTCACGGTGTGGCATGTTGCGCCATCTTATTGAAACCAAAGCTCTGTCACTCAACGCAACGAAGAAGTCAGAAATCATGTTTCTATAGCGCTGTCCATTGACATAACATTTTGGCCGGCATCGTCCTTAAAGAAATGTGGGCCGATGATTCCACCAGCCCATAAAGCACACCAAACAGTGCGTTTTAATGATTGCAAGGGCGTCTCGACAAAGGCTTCTGGGTTTTCTCCACTCCAAATTCGGCAATTTTGTTTGTTTACATATCCATTTAAGCAAAAATGGGCCTCATCGGAAAGCGAAATTCTGCGTTGAAAATGTGGATCAAGGTGAATCATGTTTTCGAATCTACGACCCGTATAAAGATCACGCGGTTTCAACTCTTGCACAAGCTGAACCTTATAAGCTTTTAAGCCAAGATCTTTCCGTAAAATCTTCCACAAAGTGGATGGGCATAGCTCCAATTGCTGTGCACGGTTGCAAATCGACTCACTCGGATTCTCCTCAACACTGCGCTCCACAACGGCAATAACTTCTTCTGTTCGCACTGTTTGTCATCTTTGGGAATGCGTATTATCCACTAGAGTGTACGTGGTGCGAAAACAATTCATCGTGTTCCGAATAACTTGCTCAGATGGACGATTATATCGACCGTAAAATGGACGTAGCGCACGATAAGTTTGGCGAACAGTTTGCACAATTTGCAAGCGTTGTCCTGGAGTTAATCTGTTCATCGTAAAATGGCAAAACGTAGATACTAACCACTTTCAACTGTCAAATTGACTATCTGTAGAAACAGTGTTGCCAGTTTCAAAACCAAACCTCTAAAAAAACACCATTTACAAATTATTCATTTTGATCAATATTGTCGCCTTCAAACTAATCCCCATTTACTGCAACGCACATGTACCAGTGTTTGATGGAGTTCTCGAAACAGTCCTGGTTCGCGATGCTTGGCATGGGCTTCAGTGCCCTCAGCGACTTCTCCATGATTTCTTCGGTATTTTGAGACGTTCAGACAGGAAAAAACCGCACGGTTTCAGGGCCAGTTGAATTTGGTGGCTGATGGATGGTAGTTGTATTGTTTTAGGCAAGATAAGTACACATAATCAATGTACGAGCATGGGCGTTACGATGATGCGAATCTCCACGAATTGTCTTTCAACAATTAAGGCCTAATCTTGGAAATTGATTTTACAATACACAAACGTCTCATAACACCCAAACGAAAGAGTATTATTGACTAGCCTTCAAGAAGAAATCCATGGTGGACAACATCATTGTAATCCATGAAAGCACTGTGCATCGCCTTCTCTTTTGTTTCTTCAGCCATTCACTCCCTTGATATCTGGTTTAGGTTTCGTACTTATAAACCTATGTCTCGTTACCAGTAGTGATGCGATTGATTAATGTTTGCAAAGTTCACACGCTGCTGTTTTTTATGGGAAAGTTATTCGGCAGCAGCTTTGAAGCGACACGTCTTAGACCCAATCGTTTGGTTAAAATACGGTGAACGGATCCAATCGAGATGTTTGTCATTTCTGCTAACTCTCTGATGGTCAATTTGTGGTATAGAACCAGTCAACCTTTGATTTTATTAAAGTGTTCCTCAGTTGCCGATGTCGATGGTCTGCCAGAACGGCCGTCATCGTCAACCATTTGAACAGAAAATAACACAACACTGTATCCACAATTTTTTTTAACCTGCGTTGTGTCTGCCTGCGTCTTCGTTTAAGGCTTCCATTGACAGTTGGGTCTCATGTGAGAACAACTTTTGCTATTAAAGTGCTGCGCATAAGTGACACAACATCCTGCGATGTTTGCTGTATAAGTGATGACGACACCACGGAGCACTATCTCTGTGAAAGTGCGGCTTACGCTCGCATCAGGCTGCAGGTACTCGGCGCTGACGTGGTGGGTGCTGGTACTGTAGGCACCTTATCACTGAAGCGCCTACTCATCTTTCTTCGTAAGACTTCATTAAAAGTAACTTACAAAGAGTACAATGGACTAGCTCTTTGTTTAAGTACCCACAATCTGGTGGAAACGTCAAGGACAGTTGTATCAACATAACAAAAAAAAAAACAGAACTCCGTCAAATGAGAGCGTTGCCTATTTCGTGAACTTTTAGAATAAGTTGGTGCGCCAAAGGGTTTACATACCCCACAAAAAGAATGCAAGTGGCCAAATCTAACAATATCGGTTGCCAATTCGCTGCTCTACTCGTATTTCGCGAGGCCTCATGATCTCTTAAGCAGTATGGTACTCGTACATAGGGTAATCCTGCTGGATCCACATATTATCCGAATCAATGACGTCCATATTTTCGAAGAAATTATCACTTATCATTGTCTAATGATTGTAATGCGATCTCCGGCCTTATTTTCAAAAATATGGGAACCGATTATACTACAAATATTAGCGTGAAGACTACACCAAATAGTGTATTTTTTTCGCGCCGCCGAAAGAAAATTGGCGTAAAAAAGGGAAATACCGATGTTCATTGGTTTTGAATGTTCACAGGTTATAACGACTAGAGAATAAAAGTTCGGAAGGGCAAGGAATCACGTGATTTCAGAGTACGTCCGAAAGTGGGACTGAGGGTAAACTGATGAGCATTCATAGCGAAACGGGTGTTATGGTTGGAGGTTTCAATCAGTGGAATGCTACTGACAATTTCATTGGAGCACCGGTGGTGAAAACTACGATAAAACGGGGTGAGGTAGGAGACATTGATTGGACAATATTAGCAATACCTATAAGTCCTATCGCACGGTTTTAAATCCTAGTCTTAGAAGAATGTGAACAGATTTGGGCAGTGTACTCCAATGCTCCTCAATGGCGTGTGTTTTAGATATCAATGGAATTTTTATTTTGGAATGAAATATAATTGAACCGTTCACAAGAGTGGATTCACTGGAACTTTTTCACATAATTCGTCCGACATTCTTAAGTTTTTGACTTCTTGGCATTTCATTCTTATTTCATTTATTAAATTTGATTTGGGTTAGTAATGAGTTCGAAAATCTTACTGCATGAACGGAAAAAAAACGCGAGGAGTTAAGGTAATTGCTACGAGGGGGAATTAAATTAAGAACTCTGTGTGACCGAGTAAAACATAATTTATACAAGTAGGTTGGACGCTGACTATAAATAACTTTGTGTAGAAAAATACAATTTCTTGTGAAGATGAAGATGTATTCTTTGAGATTACAGCCCAATAAAGCTCTCACATAACCAGATATATGGTCATATCTACGAATGCCGTGAATTTAACGCATCGCATCGCTGAGGGCCACTTGAAATTTACTAAGAGATAGAGAATCAAGGCTACTATAAGCAACATCAGAGTACATTTTTAAGGGCAAGATTAGTACTTTTACCAGCTTTTGACGTGTTTGCAGTGGAGTAAAAGAAGCACTGAGCCATAATTTGCGAAGGCATGCGTATTTACGGCTGATCACCCTATTTGTATGGTTATATCTTGATAAACTACAATTTATTTCGTAGCCAAGGCTAGTGACAGCTTAATTTATTTTGGTCTTGGATATTGGGATTGCTTGAGACTTAGTCGGATTGAGTAGTAATCCATTAGCGTCAGGCCAAGTTTGAATCTTCATTCATAATAAGACCTAATTCACCTAGTCTGGGAATCTAGATGATGTTGGATATCATCTGCATATATGTAGGTGGACGGTAGCCCATTTGCACACAGATAGGAGGTCGTTTATGAATATGCGGAATAGCAATGGACCCAAAATTGAACCCTGAGGTACCCCCTGCTTGAGCTCTTTGAGGAATTAATAATGTTCATCAGAGAATATCTGATCAAATCTAAGGAAGAGAAAACTCCTGATTAGCCTTACCAGCTGAGTTTTAAGCTTCCAACACAGGATAGAATGGTTTATCTTAACGAACGCTTTGGAAAAAGCTAATACACACAGAAACAAAACATATCCCTAGTCAAAGTACTATCTGATCTCCTCAAGTAAGTTGACCATAGCAGTAGAGCAGCTGTGATTTACTCTAAAAACTTAGCAACTTATGAACTTCAAGGTATTTATTTATTTGTTTTTCTATAATTTTCTCGAATGCCTTTGCCAGACTTGGTAGAATGCTAATGGGCTTAAAATCAGCAGGTGATGTGCGATTCCCTTTTTTTTGCGATTGGTAAAACCTTAGCAATTTTCCTTTTGGAAAGTGGAAGTTGTTATACACTAATTAATTTATGATACTAATAGATTATCCTCACCTACTGAGTCGGATTTAATTGACGTTATGCTCTCAAATATTTCACTTGCCTGCTAACTGAAAGTCACCCAGTTTCGGTGCGAGCTCTATTTCTTCAGACAAATGATGATGGAAATTCCAGAATCATCTGTCAGAAAAAAGTTGTTGAGCTCATCGGGATCGAACGGACACTTAGCATCGTTTTCCTTTGATATACCAATCGTACGAAGGTTGCTCCAGAGCTCTTTTGCGGGGAGGGAAGTACTTCATTTATATGAATAGAAGTTTTTCTTTGCAGTTAGCAATGGATCCTTCCAATTTTTTCTTCCATTTGCTGTATAATTTGTTCCTATTTTTAATTAAATTACCCACTTCAGATGTATACCATGGGCATACTCTATTTAATATTTTAATGGTAGAGATAGAGGTTAAAGTATCCTTAACAGTAGTTTTGCACAAGTTCACATCATATGCACAGAAGAGTAGATCATGATCAGAGACATCAAAAGACAATTGATCAAATAAAAGAACTAGAGATGGATAAGAGAAGGCTTGCTGCTCGATTGTCGGTGTAGGGTAAGTGGTGTTTATTATCTCCATTCATATTGAAGATACTAGATCCTTCAATTGAAACGTTAGTGAGTCGCTTATTAGTAGGTTAGGTTAGTTTAAACAGGGGTGTGATGGATATGACACTAGGCACCAAAACGGACCCATCGCGGTCCCTTGAATTGAATTTGTCGTTAAATGGCAAAAACCTAAACAATCTCCCTGGTGAAATACCCAATTTTCTTGCAAAAGTCGAGAAAGCCTTTGAAGTTCATGCCGTCTACTTCCTCTATTTTTTCGAAAAATTTTCTTCGACTACGCGATATTGCCTTGCATTCACACAGTATGTTAGTTATGTCGTCAACAGTTTGCAGTGCACCGCAGAATCTGCAGGAGACAGTGTCCTGTCAGGATGCGTGTTACTGTCCTAAGTTTATCCCTGTTTAATTTTATTAACTTCCTAGATCTTTTGCCGTCAAAAAGCGGACAAAGAGCCTTGGATACCCTGTGTCCTTCAAGACTTGACCACCTTAGGTTGACAGTCTTTGGGATTTTTTCTTCGATAATGCCACTCACTATGCAAAGGGGTGGTTTGATTTTGGCAACCTCACTATTGTCGAGTAGCCTTCTTTTTCTTGCCAGCTCATCCACTTGTTCATTTCCTTTAATACCACAGTGTCATGGCACCCAGCACAGTTTTACCCGGTTCTGAGTGCATCAGAGTTAACGTTGGTTGATTCCATTGCCTTGAATGCGGCATAGCTATCGATGTAGATAGCGATATCTCTTTCGGATACCGATCTCGTCTGCATTAGCTGAGCCGCCCTGAGAACAGCCAGAACCTCTGATTGGAAGACACTGCTTGCGTCGGGTAGTCTTATAGACACTCTCAGCTCTGGGTCTTCTGAAAAGATACCAGAACCTGTTCCTTCCTCTGTTTTTGAGCCATCTGTAAAAATTGCAATTTCATTCGACCTGATAATTGCATTTTTTTGCCAGTCCTCCCTCTCCGGATATATTATATCATACGGAATGTCGAAGCCGACCAAGAAAGGAATTTCATCCGTTAGAATTGGATTGTCTGGCATGTCCGAAACCTTTTTTGGTCTGTAAATCAAGCGATGTTAGGTGCAAAAAGGTGTCTAATGCTGCCGTAGGGGTGGTACTGAGCGCACCTGTAATGGCAATGGAAACCGTTCTTTGAACTGCCACTAATTTTCCATAATTCTTGTTTTCTTGTCTGTTGGTTTCCACCATACTAATGCGCTGTATGTAAGCATATGTCTTACCAACACCGTATACAGCCAGTACATCATAGCAGATTTTAAGCCCCACATTTTCCCTACTGTTCTTTTGCAGATAAAAAGAGCATTAAGTGCCATTGTGATTCTTTCCGCTACATAAGATGGAACAGTTTATTTTCCTGCTTGCAATCATGTTGCAAATCCAGTTTGTAATGCCATATTAGCGTCTACTAGAGCATTTTTAAAGGCAGTGCACTCCACGTTATTGAAGGCTCAATATCAAGGAAGGCCGCCATCGCAAACTCTCCGAGATGTAGACTCTTCTCTATTTTCCCCACCATCTCGTGCAGGGTGGTTTCTACAGATTTTGCTTACATGTATGCATGCTGTGACTCAGTCAAAAAGCCATTGCTGCATCTATTCCTAATGTGAATCTGCAATAATCGCTCCAGGGCTTTAGGCATAAATGATGACAGACTCATTGGTCTGAAATCTTTTGCTTTTATATGCCCCTGTTTGCCAGCTTTAGGTATAAAAACCACCTGAACTTCCCTCCACGCTATTGGTATGTACCTTATTTTTAGACTGTCTAAGACTTTTCATAATTTTTTGGATTGCTACGAGTAACTCTGGTTCTTTTTGTAGCATAATCGGTAGAATAGCATCCGGACCGGGTTATTTGTACGGCTTAAAGGGCTGAATTGTCCACCGTAGTTTGTTCCTATTAATAAGAACACCTATTTCCTCTTCGGAGAGAGAGAGAGAGAGAGATCAATGTTCTAAGTGTGCTGTAGCATGCCAGGGTCGCCTGATACTGTGGATCCCGGAAAATGGGTTTCCATCAGTGTTGCCAGAACATCTTAGCTACTTTCAGCCCCCTTTCCTGAGGTAGCTAGGAACGCTCGCTTCCTTTGAAAGAACTTTGCGTAACCTCGAAACCTCGTCTGTTACCGCGATAGATTCGCAGTACTTCTGCCATGAAGCCCTTTATGACTTTCTAACTAGGTACTTGAATTGTTTCATACATTCGTAGCACTCATTCCATGTACTGTCGTTTCTGTCGCCCCATTATAGAGTTTCCTGACCTCTTTCCTTTTTAAACTTATCTCCCAATTTCACCATATTGGTTGAGCCCTTTTAGGTGTTCTGTTAGCCGGCCAAGCTTTCTCGAATGCCATTGTTAGTGTCTCATTAATATTATCTACCGCCCTATTTAAGTTAACAATATTATCGCAGGTGATTGATTGGGTACTCAGGTGTATATTTACCACTTCTATTATACTTGACCCAATCAGTCCTCCTAGGATTTCTTTAAAAACTACATACCCTGTTCTGAAAGTTTACCTTGAAGCGTATTTACATTGACGCTTCGTCGACTTAATTCTAACCCTTCTGTATTTTTCACCACAAAGGTGGGTAAATTCCCTCTCGCTTATTAGTAAATTTGTATTAAAATCACAACAAATCATTATGTGCTGATATAGCGCAGGGAGAGAATCTCCTATTTTTATTGAACACACATGAAACCATACATTTGGTGTTGCAGTCAAATATCTCAATTAAAATATGTTCAACCCGTTGGCACTAGATTTGGTAATCGTTTTACATTTTAGGTTTGATTTACAATAAATCGCTATCCCACCACCCGTAGTGTCGATGAATCTATCATTCCTAAGAATTTCATAGTTAGGTATTTTGTACATTAGATCAGGTATTTTGGGCTTAAATCAAGTTTCACTTACGCAGACTATATCAACACATAAATCGGAGAACAGATACGTACGATACAGATAATCTAATTTATAGTCATTCCAAACTACGTGCATTTAAATAACTTTTAGAAAGATTATTTAACATAGTGCACGTGCATTTTTCGTTCATACTGTAAAGTTTCCAGAATCTACAAAAACTATAAAAGAAACAGACAGAAACAAGAAACAACAAAAGATAAAAGTGCATTCAAACTAGTGAAAGGAAATTTGAGAAAAGGTTTGTTCAGAGCGATGGTATAAACCAGAAATTTAATGTAGCCCCAAAGAAAAGAGTCTAAAGGAGTTAAATCGAACAAGCGAGGAGGCCAATTGACGCTGTGTGACAAGTAGCACCTTCAACTCGAAACGTTGGTAACATTGAGCGATAACAGTCTCCGTTGACTGTAACTGACTCGCCAGGATCACCTCGAAAGAAGTACAGGCCAATGATACCTCCGACATTTTTTTTTCTGTATACTACCTACTATTGCAACACCTCTGGCTACTCACTTGACCAATTGGGAGTTTTGCTCATTAACAAAACCATTTAACCGAAAATGTACTCGTCACTGAGGATGACTTTTCGTTGAAATCCATCTTTAATAGAGCCCAATCAACGAAAGTTCGACCTGCACGACAGTCATTTTTTAGCTCTGGGCTCAATACGACCCTATATGGATGTCGTTTCACCAAATACACCATAGGGACGTTCAAGAGATACCGACGGAATCGATTGATTACGGTCTTGCTTTACTAATTTGGGTATAACCGCAATATTCTCTTTAGTTCTGGCGTTTCCCTGTCTCACTGGCACAATGAATAAGTTAATTCGTTTTTTTTTGTTACGAAACTATCAATATTTGGATGGTTTGTAAACACTGTTGAAGCGTATGCCTTTCCATGATTATCATGGTAGACAATCTAGAAACAAATATGACATCTTTCAGAAAATGGTATGATGAATCCAGAGGGTCATTGGTCGCATTTAAGAAAAAAAAAACACTTTAATTAGGTCAGATCAGAGTGGAAGACAAGTAGTTTTTACATCCAAACTTCTCGTTGTATTTTGGACACCATCAAATATGTGTGTCCATGCAAACGTAGATTGTTATTGGCACACATCCTGAGAATGGAAAGTTTTTCGGTTTCGACGATGGAAGTCTCATTTATGAATAATGGTTGGGTGTTTAAATATAGCTTTAATGACAGCAGTGTTTTGGAAGCATTAAACTCTACTCTGTTGGTTGTTTCCCAATTAGTTGTGCTGTTAATATCGGAATTTAATGAATTTAACATACGCTCCCGTTCCCGTTCTAAAGCCATAGAGCAGTGGCGTGAGTCCGGGAATGAATATGAAAATCAGAGAGTATTGGATATATTCGATTAATAATAGCAGACAAGAGATCATTGATGAAAATTAAAAAGAGTGTCGGAGATAGATCGTCCGATTTGAGATGCTCTGCGTTGCACTTTCTTTGACCTGTTCATCCCCGTTGTAGTTGCCTAGCCTAACACGGTGACCTCGAATCTGAGATCTCACCTCAATCTCTAGATCAGATATTCCCAGCAAAGCATTTAGCTGCTGCGTGATTGTTAATACTTTTAAAACAATATACTTATGGCCTTAAATGATGTTAATCTCTGCGCCTAATTTCACGTTGCCCGTGTGCGATTCCTAGTGATAGTTTTTAATGATTTTGTCATTGATACTTGATCATGATTAGATCACTGAAATTAAAAATACTTTCGTGATCGGTAACAGATATTTGTTGTTGAGCATTATTCACAAAATGCCATAAAGAGAGTCAAAGTTCCTGCCTTGAAAACATCAATTGTTACTAATGACCTTTAAGGCTGACCGGTGGTTCGATAACCTGGCGGTAAGACCACCTGACGGTGGAATAATATCGCTACAGACAGACTCCAGAAGCGATGTTCTAAAATTCGAACAATAAAGCCGTACTAGACAGGAGAAGTTTGCACATGTGCAAACACCTTTATTCGGTGATCAAATCTTCGACGAAGTAAGTCTAGAATATATAGAGTTCAAGGTACTTATCCCAAATAGAACAAAACAAAACAAAACAGATACGCTAAAGTAGGTGCTGCAAAGCTGCTCACGAAGAATGCATGGCTGTAGCAGTAGATATTTAAACTTTTTCATTAAGAGACTTATTGTCGGATGGTCATACAACTCCACTTTGGTTTCATTATATTTCGTTTGATAATCCGAATTGTTTGTTACCCTATTTATTGTTTTAATCGTCTCTCCCTCATAATTTTATTGCCTTGTCATAATTCTCAAGGCGTGGTAGTTTTTATTTGAAATTCATCATGTATGTACTTATGTTAACATGTTTGTTTATCTTTCCTTTAATTATTTTAACAATTTCATCACATTTGCTGTAGCAATCTGTACTCGTATATCTACATATGTCTACTCTTACAGATTGTTTTTTCAACCAGGAATCGCAATGTTTTCGATATGAAAACGTGACATTAATTTACACGTTTGTTTTTCTTATAGTACATAGAAACATTTATATTTAAATGAAAGATAATAATTTGTGTAGATATGTATGTCGTATCGTTGATTTGTCTGATTACTTTTGTCATTTAGATATATTGATTTTGCTGTCTGTAGTAGTATAGGTAGATACGCTGAGTTCCAAACCGCAGAAAACCAAATTTAGATGCGGCAGTGTTATACTTTTACCGCACTTCTATAACGCAGACTTGATGCTTAGCAAATCCCATGGAAGTATCCAACAGCTATGTTAATTTATCGATAAAAAAATTATTAAAAATTCGCAGAAAAAGACGTGCAGCAGCTTTATCATCACAAAAACTTAAGCTATTCCGAAGGGAGATTCCTAAATCTTTGCACATTTTTTTCAAACAATTGAAAAATATCCTGATGACATCATTTTCTATAGTCATTTCAGAATGACGCGGAATACATTTTATGTACTAAAGTAAAATATTTTATTCGAAAAGTTAAACTTATTCCTTTATTTTCAGAAATTGCATAATATGTTGAAGGTTTCATTTTGTGTTCAGCAAAAAGGTCGTCCAGGATATTCCCTTAAACAATGCCTGTACCACCTTGATCAAAATATTTTCGGAATTTATTCAGAAAATTACAAATACAAGTTTATTCATCTAAATCTATTAAAAAAAATGCGGTTTTTTTTTCAAAATTTGAACGTTTATTTAAGAAAAACATGTACAATAGTATTATTCAAAGTATTGCCCATCTGAAGCTATGACTTTTTCCCATCTTTCTGGCAATTTAAGGATCCCATCCCAAAAGAACTGCGCCGGCTTGGCAGCCAAGAATGAATCAAGCCAATTTGTGATATTCTGCTCTGATGTGAACCGTATTTCAGTGAGGGCGTTCTGCATCGACCGGAACAAATGGTAGTCAGAAGAGGCAAGGTCTGAGCTATAAGGCGGGTGGGGTAAGACTTCCCATCCACTGTTCTCCAAATACTTCTTAACCGGAATAGCAACGTGGGGCCGAGCGTTGTCATGATGGAAAATTATTGCCTCGTGTCTAGTCGCATATTCCGGGCATTTTTCGGCCACTGCTCTCTTCAAACGGATTAATTGTGTTCGGTAGCGTTGTCCATTGATGGTTTCACCCGGTTTTAGCAGCTCATAATACAACCCACCCATCTGATCCCACCAAATATAGAGCATTACCTTCGCGCCATGGATATTCGACTTTGCCGTTGATTTGGCTGGTTGGCCGGGTTTCACATATGATTTTTTGCGCTTGGGGTTGTAGTAATGGATCCATTTTTCATCACCAGTAACAATCCGATGCAAAAATGACTTCCTTTTGTGGCGTTCCAGTAGCATTTCGGACATGCAAAACCGCCTTTCGACGTCTCTCGGCTTGAGTTCATGTGGAACCCAATTTCCTTGCTTTTGAATATACTCGTATCCAGCTGCTTTTAAACGTTTTGAAATGGCTGCTTGAGTGACACCCAAAGATTCTGCAAGCTCTTGTGTTTGGCAACAATCTTCATAGAGTAATGCTTCCAGTTCTTCATCTTCAAACTTTTTTGCCTGCCCAGGACGTTCATCGTCTTCCAAGCCAAAATCACCACTTTTAAATCGTGCAAACCACCTTTGGCACGTTCGCTCAGCTAGCGCATGTTCACCATAAACTTCCACCAAAATACGATGACTTTCGGCAGCAGTTTTCTTCATATTAAAGTAATGAAGAAGAACTCCCCGCAAAAACACTTTTTCAGGCACAAATTTCGACATGTTTGAGTGAAAAAAAATTATTGTTGTTTACGCTTCAAATGAATGACATATACTGAAATGACGTACAATGACAGTAGCTTTCCAACGCATGTTCCAATGGAATAATAACAATGGAATAATACAAGTTACGCCATCTCTTAGCAAACCGCACGAATTAAGTTATAGACCCAATATATTGTCGCCTTCAAAGTAATCCCCATCGACTGCAACACATTATGCCAGCGCTTGATCCAATCCTCGAAACATTTTTTATATTCGGTTTTCGGTATGTCCATCAGTGCGTCCAGCGATTTTTCCATTACTTCCTCTCGGCTGCTGAAACGCGTTCCCCGCAGTAGTTTTTTTTAACTCGATTGAACAGAAAGAAGTCACAGGGAGCCAAATCAGGTGAATTCGGTGGCTGTTGGATGGTATTTGTTGCATTTTTCGTCAAAAAACTACGAATAATGATGGCACTGTGCGACGGTGCGTTATCATGGTGCAAAATCCACGAGTTTTCTGCCCACAGTTCTGGTCTCTTTCGGTGAATTGCTTCACGCAAACATCTCATAATACCCAAATAATACTCTTTGTTTACTGTCTGGCCTTCTGGCAAAAATTCATGATGCACTACACCGTTGTAACCCATGAAAACCGTGAACATTGCCTTCTTTTTTGACTCAAAACGACGTGGTTTTTGGTCTCGGCTCATTTGGTGAACGCCATTCACTTGCCTGATGTCTGGATTGCGTGTCGTACTCATAAACCCACGTCTCGTCTCCAGTAATGATCCTTTTGATGAATGTGGGATCGGATTCAGCCTTGCGACCTCAACACGGTCTTTTTTTTGCATGAAATTGAGGTCTTTTGGCACCAACTTTGCTGCTACACGACGGAAACCCAAATCATTAACCAAAATGTTCAAGTCCTCTGCTATCTCTCTGATGGTTAATTTGCGGTTATTGACCAACATTTCTTTTATTCGTACTTTATCAATGTTTTCATCGGTTTTCGATGTCGATGGTCTGCCGCTGCGTTCATCATCTTCGATGGACTCACGACCACTTTTGAATCGCTCGTGCCACTGGTAAATGACCGTTTTCTTTAGAGAATCGTTGCCGAAATACTTTTCCAACATTTCCAACGTTCGCGCACCATTAAATCCGTTTTTAACGCAAAATTTAATACAAGTTCGTTGCAAATTTAAATCTATTTCTATTGTAAAAAATCGCCAACACACCCAGTTATAGATGTACTCTTGGCTACGTAACTTTTGTATATGTCAAGCTATGACGCTAAGATTTAGAAGGAATGTCAACAACAGATTTAGCAACTTAAAAAAAAAACAGAACTTAAATCGGAACAATGGGAGCGCCACACGGTGGTGTGGTGCGGGAACTTTTTGATCAAGGTGGTATGTCACACATTGGAGGTTGTGTAATTTAAATAGCTTCAGAGAAATTTCCGACCGATTCAACATTGGACGTGCTACATCCCATAGATTTTTTTTAAAAACTATGAAGCTTATTTCTGAGTTAAAATAGAGTACCATAACGTTTCCGAGCTTACGCAAAACAAAACCATGCAAGATTTCCAAAACAGCCGATCTCATCCATTTCCATTTGTGCTAGTGTGTGTTGATGGTATGCACATTCGTATATCACAGCCTAAAAACGATTCAATAAATTTGTATAACCGCAAAGGATTTCATTCTGTTATTGTTCAAGTAAATTAACAACTTTTTGTTCATAGTCTAAACTTGTAATTATTGCACCATGAAATTCATTGATGCTTTTGTCGGTTTTTCTGGACGCTGCTCCGATGGTAATGTCTGGCACAACAGTCCGTTAAAAAAAGCAATCACTAACAAGTAATTGAGATTTCCGACAGAGTGCCATCTTTTTGGAGATACAGCTTATCCACTTGAAACTAATCTTATGGGTACCATACAGGGACAATGGTTTTTTAACACCCGAACAAAAGAAATTTAACACAATATTAAGTTCTACTAGCGTTCATGATGAGCAGGCTTTTGTAATTTAGAAAAAAAAGTTTCGCAGTTTAAATCACATTGAAATCAAAACACAAAACTGGCCAAACATATTATAATGCCCTGTATGGTGCTACATAACGTTATTATAAATTTTGAAGGCACAAGTGATGGAGAAGAATATGTAGACTTACGGAACAAAATCGCAACAATAATGAAGCCGTTGACCCGCCACAAAATTTCGATCATCCACGAAGTGATGAAGCGAAAATTAAAAGAACCTCCCGTACCCTGTTGAAATAAAAACTAAATGCACAATTATATTAATACCAATATTTATTTTTGACCAAGAAGTTTCCTCAATTTCCTTCAACTCTTAGCTTATCTTTTTCCAATTTTATAAGCTCCCTCAGCATTTGTCTGTCTTCATTCTTCACACTTTCATCTTTTGTTTGGAGGTGGTTCGGGTTGCGGTGATTCATTCGTTGTTTTTTCATTAGTAAGAATTTCCTCGATGGTTTTTAAACTGGAATCAAGATTGTCCTGAGGTACAAGGATATGCGCTCGAGTCCCATATACCTCATCCAGTATGTCAAAATACTCCCATGATGTTGCTGCTTCGCCGCTTGTGTTATTCCTTTTTTTTTATCCTTCCATATGTTATCATAAGGTTCATGAACTTTTTATTTATTTGTTCCCTAGAAAATGGAAACTGAGAATTAACTTCTAGAATTTTCTGCAAAACCCTCTGCCACAAAATCAATGTTTTTGTTTTTTTTTTTGCTTTTGTACCCTCCTTCCATTGCCAATCTGCAGTTCAAAAGCAGCATTCTTTGGTCGTGATTCCAAGTATTTTCACTGAAATAAACAATAATAATAATAATTGAGAGAACAACAAACTATTATTTAAGAAAACACACAATAAAAGCTGGAAAATATATTTTGCTTACTTCTCTCGACAAGACTCCATATTTTTTTTTAAGTTAACGTCAAGTCGTCAAATGAAAGCATTCAAATAAAAATGGATGCGTTCCCTGCGAAGTTAATGTGCATATCTGCCATGAAGCTGCGTTAAGAAACTCGTGACTTTGTACACATTTTCTTTTTTGATTTTCGGAACACATGACTTTATGCGTTTTGGAACTCAGCCATACTTACTAATTTACTACAGTCCGGTCTCAGTAAATAGCTCTCTTTATTTAGTGAGGTTTTTCGGTAATCGCGCTCATTTGCCCACACTAAATCAGAGATATTTTCCTTTACCGCGTTGTCTCTCCGGAATGGATTCGAAGACAGTCCGGGCTGGGCGGTGGTATTCATTCACTCAACATGTCCTAGCCATCGGAGCCGATGAATTATAGCCCTTCTAACAATTTCAATGGGACTGTATAACCCATACAGTTCACTGTTATGTCTTTTTCTCCAAATTCTGTTCATGAAGACGGACAACTCAACGAATTTTTCTGTTGAAATAACGAAGGGCATTAGCATCCACTTTTGATAAAATCTATGCTGCCAAATCAGCAAATGATGTTTCGCTTGATCCCTGCATTTATGTCGTCAGTTAAACCTTCTGCGGTGCCTAGGTATATGGAGTCCATTATTACGGAACGAAATCTGATCACAGTTCAATGACAAAGACCCTTTCCTACACCCTCAATTATATAAGAATCCCGGAAATACCAATTGAGAAAACTTTACGGCAGTAATTGATAAGAAACTGTAGTTGGATGTCTAAAACTTTCCAATGGTAGTTATACAAAATCTAGCACTGAGACTCTGAGTCTTAAAAACCCCGGATTTCCCCGGGTGTACTCCGATTCGAGCATCAGTAATAGGAAGAGACGTACATCTTCCTAAACAACACAAAACCCCAGAGGCGATATTAGAAGAAAAAAAATCAGTAAAATCCCCTGGATTGGACGGAATCATACCAATCACGCTTCGAAAAATGGGGCAAACTGTGGATCGATATGGATATGTGTCAAAATGATGGAGGGAAGTGAAGGTGGTCTTCATTCCCAAGGCACGTAAGCCCATACACATCCATAGACTTCAAGTCCATTGCTCTAACATTTTTTATCCTAAAAACTTTAGGAAAACTGTTTGACACTGATATTCGCAGTGAACTACACCCAATTGATCTAGCCTCAACCCAACCAACTTGCAAACATTTAAGACCAATGTACATCTGTATCTCTCTGTTCTTTCTCCGTAGGTTTCCTTCGCCCCCGCTGTATGCATGGGGTATAATAACCCCACAAAAAGTAGAAACACGAAAATAGCCCTGTATGTAGTTGTAAACACAACTGGAAAAAGTCTCTATGATAAAGACTACACATTAGCTGCCTTCCATGACATTGAAGGAGACTTCAACAAGCTTAATGTTTCCATTAGGCGTAGAAACTTAGAATATGTTGGAGTTCATCTGGCGCTAACAATCCTGATGACCTGTATCAGGCTCAGCAACAGGAACATCAATGAAACACTAGGAACCACCGTTCTTCATTACATCAAAAGGCACCCCTCATGGGGGAGTGATATCACGTCTTCTGTGGACCCTAGTTATCGACAAAATACTTCTTAACCTAAGACGGGAGGTAAAAAAGCCACTGCGTGCGCGGTTAATGTAGTGCTTATAGCCGACGGCGAGTTCATTCTCACAATCAGTGAATTCCTTAGAACCCATTCGGTGAATGGGTCAAACTCTATGGGCTGGAAATCAACTTGCAAAACACAGAGCTTGTTCTCTTCACACATAAAAGGATAATACCACAATTTGACTTTCTCTTCATAGATGGGACAGCCCTCCGACTATCCAACAGTGTTAAACACCTAGGTATCGTTCTAGACAGTATACTGTGCTGGAAGCTTAATTTTGAAGAACGTACACTATAGACTTCTGTTGTTTCTTTTTTTTTTTTGTTTTATAATCAGCGCACGCTCAAGGGGTTATTATATCCTTAAAATGCTTTTCCACAGCCCGGGCGATGGAAAGAGAGATACCCGTGTCCATTGGTTTTAAATGTTTGCAAGTTATAATGACTAGGACTAGTTGTGGGATGCTGTCCGAACTGTTAGTGTTGGGGAGCCTTTTTTGTCGACAGAATATATTTTTACCCCTCATTTACCACTAAATCCAACGGAAATGCTACAGGGATAACTCGCTGTAATATTAAAGCCGTCAGCCTAAGGGCCACCCATTGACCTAACTTGTTGGTTGGTTGGCTCTACCCCGAACTGTAGCTCCATCAAAGTAGAAAAGTTAATCCCCTGCCAATTTGGTTATCAGCAAAGTGATCTACCAAACTTTGGAAACCCTATATGTGGTAAGATGTAGAAATAGCGAGCTTCATACTACCACGATGGGACCTACATATTTGTTTTTTTGTTTAATTTTTTATCAAAGCCAGCTCTTATATCTACTTTAATATATTTTTGTTCTTGCAGAGAAAGTCCTTAGATGCTGCATTAGGATTTGCCGCAGGCGTTATGATTGCAGCATCGTTTTGGTCACTACTTGCTCCAGCGATTGAATTAGCTGAGGGATCTGGACTCTATGCACAGTATTCATTTTTACCAGTTGCCGGTGGCTTCTTGTTGGGCGCAATATTCGTTTATGGCACCGACAAGCTTATATCCTATCTTGGTATCAATAGTTCACATATGATGATCTGTAAGTAAAGTTTAGCACAAACTTCGTATTTGATCAACTAAAATTGTAATATACTGTTCCAGCGCTAACACACACAAACAAAGATAAAGCGGAGATCGCATTAGACGACACCCAAATGGGCCACTCACGACACAGTATTGGTAAGTTCAATTTTGTTGAGAAGCAAGAAGACCCATTAATGTGTTATTACTTTTCATTTTCAGATCGCACATCACACAAAGGAATGGATAGCTTCTCAGATTGCCTAAGTGTACAACATAGTGGCGAGTCACGTAGAAGAAAGAATAAGACCAACGGTGATGTTGAACAAAACACATATACAGATCAGGCACGTATCGATCATGAGAATGCAATATCTCAATGGAAGCGAATTATGTTATTAGTTGTTGCCATAACTGTTCACAATATTCCCGAGGGTTTGGCTGTTGGAGTAAGCTTTGGTGCAATTGGCACAACTCCATCGGCGACATTTGAAAGTGCAAGGTACGTGTGTTCGTTGATTTGTTTGTTTGTCCAGCTTTTAATTTTTGTCTTTTTAATTTCTAGAAATCTTGCAATCGGCATTGGAATACAAAACTTTCCCGAGGGCTTAGCGGTTAGCTTACCTTTACATGCTGCTGGCTTCAGTGTACTTAGATCATTTTGGTATGGTCAACTATCTGGCATGGTTGAACCGATTTTTGGCATTCTAGGAGCTGTCGCAGTTACATTTGCAAATTTGATTTTGCCTTATGCCCTTTCGTTTGCGGCGGGAGCGATGATTTACATTGTGGCGGATGATATTCTACCAGAAGCCCACGCTAGGTAAGTAAAATATCCCATTTGATTTCGAAGGTACTACATTGATCGCTCTGTGTGAAAAGTCAATCTTTTTTAAGCTACAGCTGAGTGAGCATTTCCTCTAATTCATTATGCCTCCAGGTAGGAAAGTATAATATCATATATACCATATAT
Organism: Volucella zonaria; assembly: GCA_963966105.1. Taxonomy (NCBI): domain Eukaryota; kingdom Metazoa; phylum Arthropoda; class Insecta; order Diptera; family Syrphidae; genus Volucella; species Volucella zonaria. The sequence goes on along the minus strand of OZ014531.1, from coordinate 123,150,634 downwards.
TCAAGTTAGCTGTCCTGGCCACCCTATGAATGCGACTGATGGGCACTTTTCTAACCAAGTCTATATTGCTGTACAGCTTGTAGAGTCCGCTGTTATATCTCCTCCTCCAAAGCCCGTCAACTCAAACGGTACCAAAACATATTCGAAGATTCTTGGGTTCAAAACAACCAATAACGTCTTCATCCACCTTTGCTAACGTTCTTGCTGAGCCATAGAGTAGGTCGGCGCTGATTAGGGTCTTATCTAGAATCTACTTAAAGGTTCTTGACAAATCCTTATTACTAATGTTCTCTATTAGGCCAAAGAAACAGGGATTGACACGTTTAACTTTTCGTTTGCTTTCTAAAAAGCTGTCATTTTTAGAGTTAAAAGCGTAGCCAAAGTAAAGAAACTTCCTTGCTGCCTCAAAGTTATTGTAGTCTATTGTGACATTCTGTTCAACTTTCTGATTCTTCTCGATAAGCTAAGTGTGAATACTCGTATTTGGCAAATTGCGGATTTATCGAGCCGCACTGATAAGAACCAATTAGTTGCAGACGTGCACACCGTACAGGATCTTGTACGCGATGTTAAATAAAAAAAAACTGTTGCCTTTATGTTTGACGGTTTTTTTTCTTGTGGATTGGTCAAACCGAGTCTGAGATTCCATTCGTCAGACATACTGTCCTTTGACCAAATCCTGTAAATCAATGCTCTTTGCCAAATCGCCGTCCACTGCCTTTAATAGGCCAACAGACTTGTTATACTTAAGATAAGCTATTGCAATCCTTACTTTATTTTATTCGGGTGGACGGAAATGTTGACTATAATGGCCCGAGTTGAATGGTTTGCTCTTAACAACAGAATTTTGGTGGTCACTATAGTTTATTAGTCTACAGAAATATTTTTTCCATATGATGTTGGGGTATTAAGCCTTGTAACAGATTATTGGCATGCGTTTACCTTTTGAAAGCTCAAGACTTAGACTGGCGGTAATAACAAATTCCCATCTAAATAGACGCTGCTTCTGTGGAGTCAGCAGTCACCGTATGATGGTCAGAGTTTTTCATTCTCATTTTTTCCGGCTCTATCTAATGCACTTCCTAAGGCCTGATTGCTCTGCTAAACGTAGTCTTACGAATTTCTTAGTCCTTTTTTCAGGATCGTCAAAAGCGAATCCATTTTTATTTCGGTTAAGTCAGCGGTATATGAGCTAATTAATTCCAAACCAACACTTAAAATAAAACCAAGTAATGGTCTAGCTCTTGAGCCAACTCTCAAAAGATCAGCATTAAAGCCCCCACAAATGAAAGTGTGACGAAGACGTCAGAAAACACTTAATATTGCTATCAGTAACTGTAAGGAGATACTCAATGGCAAGATAATATACCCTTATCGCCATCCTCTGTGAACTTCAAATTCCTCTGTCACTTTATTGGTATACAAGACATGGCATTTACCGCCATCATGCGAGTAAGCACCCTTTATATATTTGGAACTAGTTTTCTTGGTATATCTTTTCTGCACAATGGCCGCCATATATCATCTCGATTCAAGCTGTCGAAGACCTTTTCGAAATTGATGAACAACAAATGTGGCGGAGATCTATACTCGACGCATTGTTCATTAATGATCCGTAAAAGGTTGATGTGATGGGTGTAGAAGGATTTACTTCAAAAGCCTGCCTGTTCGATGTTGTTCGTTCACTTGGTGTACAATTATTTTAGCCTTTGCTCTAGCAACGGTCGGAAGAAGAATACCATATACTTCTTCAGTGCCACATTTCGTCAAGTTTCCCCTCATGGGCAGCTTAACCATCATCCCCTTGCTCCAATTTTCGGGGAAGGTTTCGGTTTCCCTGGCTATGTAGTGGCTGTAGGATATCCGCCGAAATTTGGGTGTTGGTGGAGGTGGGAGTATTTGTTGCTGCGGAAAACTCATCTGAGTTTAGGTACAAATCACTGTTGCCGAAGTGGTTAAGCACTGCTGCAAAATATTAACCCTATCAGACAAGCTGTTCCTCAGCCAAAGTCAGTAGATTTTCGTTCTAGTGCTTTTACTAGATGTAAAGGGTCTTTCATTAAGTGCTTCGTATCTTTAAATTTAAATAAAACAAAGTGTGTGTGAGATATCATCGAAATTGTTTATTCGTTTGAAAGGCCTATCGATGTCGTGACGTATGGAATATAACATCGTTCAAATGTCCGCCGCAGCTTCTCTGGGTGGCGCGCATCCGAAATGTCCAATTTTCCATGACTCTGGCGCATAAATCAAGCTGAATTTGACCGATGGCATGGATTATGTTGGCTTCGATGGCCGTTGTGGTTTGTGGCTTATTCGCATAGACCTGCGATTTCAGAAAACCCCACAAGAAAAAGTCTAACGAGGTCAAATCGCACGATATCGATGGCCAGTTCACATCAACTCCACGTGAGATGACCATGCCCTCGAATCGCTTGTGCAGAACTTCCAATGTGGCGTGAGCTGTGTGGCACGTAGCGCTGTCCTGTTGAAACCACATGTCATTGGTGTCCATATCAATTCAGGCCAAAGGAAGTTAGTAATCATCGACCTATAGCGCTCGCCGTTGACGGTGATGTCTTGGCCAATGTCGTTCTCAAATAAATTTGGACCGATGATGCCGCCAGCCCAAAATCCACACCAAACAGTGACCTTTTCGGGATGCATTGGACGCTCTTGGATCTCATGTGGATTGGTATCCTCCCAAATTTGACAATTTCGTTTGTTGACGTACCCATTCATCCAGAAATGGGCCTCATCGCTGAAGATGATTTTTCGATGAAAATTAGGGTTAGTTTCCAACTGCTCCAGAGCCCATTCAGCGAACACACGTTGTTGTCTATGGTCGTTTACCTTCAGCTCCTGGGTCAGTTGAATTTTGTACGGGTGCAGGCCTAAGTCACGACGCAAAATTCGCCAAGTTGTGGTCTGCGAAAGGCCGAGTTCTTGTGAGCGAAGCAAAATCGACTGCTTCGGATTCTCTTGGACACTCTCACGGACAGCGGCGATTTTTTCGGCAGATCTTGCGTTTCGTCGACGTACGGGTGTTGGCTTATCATTTACTGAACCAGTGGACTCAAATTTATCCACCACACTGCGAATAGTGCTCTCGGTAGGACGATTATGGCGACCGTAAAATGAGCGAAGCGCGCGGAAGGTTGTCCGAACAGAACACTCATTTTGATAAAACAATTTTATCATTTGCACTTGTTGTTGAACGTTATGTCCGTCCATGGTGATTTGGCAATGCAGACTGAATAAATGACAGCAAATTTGACAGATGTACCTTTAACAATATGGCCGCTGTCAACTGTCAAAGTTTGGAAATCCCTATTTGAAGACCCTGTCGTTTAGAATGTTTGACCACCAGCGAGCCCCTTAGTAATGCTGCTGGAGTGCTTCTTCACACCTAATGCTTTGATGTTTCGTCTTATACTACAATACTTTACACTTCTTTTCTCTCCATGCGGTACTCGACTTCTAGCTCAGAGCGTTCTACTTTGTTCATTGATCAGTCATGCTTCACACCGTTCCAGTAGTTGTCGATGCTCTGAGGAGCGAAGCTGTTGATTGATTCTGCATTTGTGATAAAATGGTCCGCTATCGCAATTAGGCATCCCAGAGCCTGTCGGTATTATGCATGGGTGTCTTTAGGAAGTTGAATCGTTTGTAGATGCAATACGACGACGTTTAGTAGCTACCATTAGATGGTGATCCGTCCCGATTGCGATGTCAGTTTATCATTTGCTATGGATGTCTCAGATGCTTGTGGTCTTGTGGTCTTGTGGTCAAACAGTCTTCCGCCACTGGTCATACAGTTGATGTTGCAATATTTCAACCAAACTTTTCGTGTTTCCCATTTCCTGTGTGAAGCCATGGGTTCCCATTACATGTTTGAAGGTGGTTTTGTCGTTACCTACCTTCGCATTAAAATCTCGTATCACTATTACCATATCTTCGTTAATCGTTGAGTTGGTAGTCATCCTCATCTGTGTAATTTGGCGGAACGTATCACTGAATAATGGTTATGTTCCTGACTTGAACCTTGAACCTCGGCGTCAATACCATGTCACCAAAAGATGAATAGGATATAATATTGTCTTTAGCGAGTTGTGTTCATTGGTTTCCCATCCCAGAGTAGACCGGGAAGTTTTTGCCAGTTTCGGAAGGTTGGATACCGTGTTTCCGTTATCTAATTTTGCTTAATTCTAGGATGTAGAATTTGTACCGCAATAATTTCTGCTCTTTTTGTAGAAAATATATTTTGGAGACCTTCTCATCCGTTTTTGAAGTTCCAGAACCCAATCGTTGTCCGTGGTCAATAGAAAATTGTAGTCAACAGAGAATATCATGCATACGTATCCTAGAAATTAAATGTTTTACCGCTACAGACCAACCAATACTTGTCCTTTTTATAATGACGCATGAGACTGGCCATTCGCCCTCTTTGTATTTGAAAATTGCTTACAAAATAGGACATAAGTCTTACAAATTGTTGTAAGCCTTTATATAAATTTAAGAAACAACTGATTTACATTATATATTTGAAAACATATATACATATGTATGAATATTACTTACTAAACATTCAATGATTTGCCAAATAAGTGAAAAGAACACGTTTAAAACTTCTTGTGCTTCTGATTCCTCTCATCGCTATTGGCTGGGCGTTCCAAAGACGTACAACATGAATAAAAAATTGACGCTGAGTGTTAAGATATTTAAATCGAGATGGTATAAATAAGTGCGAAAGACCTTGTTGATTTGGGGAAATTCAGCCTACTACGAAGGTTGTTGTGTTTGAATGATCTGATGCACGTAGCTTAGAGAACGAAATTTCAATAAATTTTCTAGACTGGTACCGCAGACTTGTATCGAGAAAAAAGATATATAGTCATATCGGCGTAAGTTGCATACAAAGCAGGCAATATTATTATATACAACATTTAGTTTGCGGCTAATCGCATAGTCCAAATCACAGAAAACTTTGCATCCATACAGTAAAAGAGTATTTGCCACTAATAGTTTAGTTTTTTTAGGAATGAACTTTTGAGTTACTCGAAAAAGACGAAGGCTTCCATAAACTTTTCCGATAGCACTGTTTAAATGGTCGTGCCAAGCGAGGGTACTATTGAAAATCATTCCTAGGTTTCGGGCAGAGCTGACATAGTCAATGGTTTCCTCCTCTAGCTTCAATGAGTTTGAAACTGATACATCTAACGCTTTACGATAGATGGGCAGGGCTTTCGACTTGGCAGGATTTAGGCAAATCAACTGCTTTATTTTTTTCAGAGAAGGGTCGACTGATTAAAAGTTGTACATCATCAGCATGTAGATGAATTAGACAGTGTTTTATAACTAGCGGAAGCTCATTGATGTAAAGTGAAAGGAGGATTGGGCCAAGTATAGATCCTTGTGGCACACCTGTCAAAACGTCCATAAAGCTGTATGAGCGACCATTTGCGATAACGCGTTGTTTTCTCCCACTACGATACGAGAAGATCAACTTACAGGACTCGAAAGTAAACCCATAAGAGTTTGCAGCTTTTTACATAAAATTAAGTGGTTTGCGAGTAAAAAGTGCGATCACATCGCTATCTATTGCAGTTCTTATTTCATCAGTTACTAGGAGTAAGGCGGATTTGCAACTTCGTTGTGGTCGAAAACCTGGCTGGCAAGTGCTTAACAGATTGTTATATGTCAAGTAATTTTGTATTTGCTTGAGGACTGCTTTTTCAAAAACCTTTGAAAAGAACCGTAGTATGGCTATTGGTCGGAACTCTGTCTCTATACCTGTGTTTTTGTTTTGGGAATAGGGATAATTTTAGCTTAAGTAGGACTTACTAGCAGTGCTAGAGGTGTTCTGTAACAAATCAGCATTCGTTGGTCGTTACTACTCGTTTACCATCTAAATCATAATCATCACTACTTTTGTGTACAAATTGCCGTTTCGAGTCCATACGGAAAGGAATAATCCATGTTTGTGAAGTTGAATAAGATGTGCAATAGAGAGTTAGTTGATATATAGATCCAAGCACAGTTGATAGTAGTATTATTTTCCTTGCCGATGTTATTGATAGTATTCTTTAGTTGAGTAAGTTAAGAAAGACATTTAGTCTTGGATCTCCTTATTTTCCCTATCCGTAAATTGTATTTTTGTAATTTGTTTCTTGTGACTATAATTTTTTTTTTGTTTTTTTTTTTCTAGTGGTAATGGACTAATAGCAACATGGGGAACAATTGCCGGTTTTATCATAATGATGTGCCTTGATGTTGCATTATCTTGATTTTCATTCAACCAAATTGAACAACAATTCTATCTAATACGACACAAAATACAAACAGAGAGACTTAACCTTAAGGCATCAGTTAAACTATTCTAAACATTATGTTAAAATTTTTTAATTATTTAATAGCTTTTAAGTTTATTGCAAAGTTGGAGAAAGAAACCAGGCATGTGATGGTCTGAAAAAAAATATGTAAATCCCTTCAAAAGGGACTCGCTTTTACTACTACTAGTGTAATAATTTTCTTAAAAAATATTTCCCCACTTCTCACAAATTTATTGTCCTTTAAATGTGATCATAAAAAATACTTAATTTTATTTTAAAATTATTTTTCAAAGTTAAAAACGAAAAATAAAATATTAAATACTATATATATGGAAAAGTATATTTTTGTATAAATATGGTTTTAGAGAACAAAGATGAAATGAAACGGTCGGTTATCCACTTACAAATAGAAACAATAGCCGCTTGTACAAAACGAAAACGGATTGTATTAAATTTGATTTCTGAATTATGTTCTTTTAATATATTAGCACACAGTTGTTCTGTCCAAATGAGATTTACATCTCTGTGTTTTAGCAAGAGGAGTAGGATTTGGTTTTGGCCTTGCTCTTAGCATAGCCGCAAAGAAAGAAGTCTAAGTGTGTTAGGTCACACGATCCGAAATGCGAAATTAAGCGTTCAGCAAACTTCATGCGCATTAACTCGATTGTGTCGCTACTTGTACGGCACGTAGCACCATCCTGTTGAAAGTAGTCATTTCCATAAACCGCACCAAACGATTACTCGTTCTGGGTGCATTGGCATCTAATGAAACCGTAGATGCGGCAATTTTACTTATAAACGTAGCCACCAATGTGGAAATGGGTCTCATCAGAAAACACGATTTCCAGGAAAACGTACGGCGCTGTGGTTAGTTGGAAGACATAGTGTTCCATAAATAATCCCCATGTGTACGTTACTTTATTAAGCAATTAAGGTTTCAGAGATATCTCAGCAGTTGTTCGTTTTATTCAAAAAAAAAAAAAAAAAAAAAAAACAAGTCCTACCCCTCTTGTTGAAACACACTTTATTAATTTGTAAATTCTATTTGCGTGCAAGAAAACGGATGTAAATACAAGAGCAAATACACAACCAGGTATTATTGTAATTGTTAGCAGATTTTTGTAAATGTATTTCCTAATTAAACTTATGCACATACTCATATACGAGTAAGTATGTATACGCGTGCAAGCTATGTTATTGCCATTTTATATTATTTTATATAATGTTTAACAAAAACACTTTATTATCGTAAGACATAAACGCGAAATGTTTTATTCCTATAACGTTAGCATGTATAGATACATATTGTTTAAGTATATATGAAATGTTTATTTTTATAATTTTAATAAGGATATACATATTTAAAAACTGAAAAAAAAAAACAACAACAAATAACAACAATTATTAAATAAAGTAAACATTTTTGTAAATAGAAAATCAAAAAGAGCAACCAAGTTTTATTTAGCTTTCTTCTTCGTTTTACTTCTAATGATACATACGAGTATTTCTCCCACATATCTGCATTGCTACTGTGTTGCTCGTGGAATTGGGTACCATTTTACAGGCCGTTCTTGTATCATCTATTTAATGGGTGTTTGGGGGTTTGCTAATGTTTTTGCATTTGAGTGAACCGCCAATTTTTCTTTTAGGCCCTTCTTCCAACCGCGGGTAGAACATGAGCGATTATTTCTTCTTGAACCAGATTTTCCGATAAAGGCTAGGCCAGGTCAGTCTGAAAATTACCAATAATTGGTTTCTTTATGTGGAGCCTTAGGCATATACGTGTTCTTCTTATTACAGGAATATATCGATTTACGTCGCCAATTGGTTCCATCACTCCTGACGTAAATCGAAAATATGTTTAGACGTACGCATTTCGTCTTAGCGGAAGAAGAGCATGAGGAAATAAAGAGCACTCGACAAGAAGAAGTTTAAGGGATGCATCTAATCCTATACAGGGTGAGTTTTATAGCTTGAGACATCCAAATTACTCGAAAAGTACGAAATATCGCAAAAAAAGCTTCAGACAAAAGTCACAAGGTTCTGAAGGGGACATAAGATGGTGCCCACGAGTTTGACGAGTTTTCAAGGTTAAACGAAGGTCACTTTTGATTTTTCAAATGATAATTCCTGATTTTCGTTGCTCAGTCGTATTGCTCGTAGGCTTGTCATTTGTTTTTACATACTGCGTTTAGCATAACCCAGAAACAACGACGTGGACGTAGCAGTATTTTATTTCCTTCTTGGAGATTAATTAGAGTGGGTCCCCTTGCCTCCCACTGTTGAACCATTGAATTCTTCCCATTTCGACGTTTATTTCCCGAGACTATTTCAACAATTGCTCGAAAATGTGACCATTCACTTCAATACATTTGTTTATCCGCGCTCTAAATGAACCAACAGAACTGAGAAGTATTTCTGGCGTAATCTTCCGGCAAGCTTCAGTTATTCGTCTTTTCATGTCCTCACGTGTTGTTGGCTTTTTTCTGTAAACCTCACTTTTTAAGTAGCCCCACAAGAAGAAATCAAGTGACGTAAGATCAGGTGATCTAGCAGGCCATTGCTTCGGACCCCCTCGTCCGATCCATCGTTGATGGTAAACATTGTTTAATACGCCCGGGCTACTTGGGAATAATGGGCTGGACAACCACTATGTTGAAACCAGTTGTTTGTCGCAACTCCAATGGCAGTTTTTCTAGTAATACTGGAAGATGGTCCCGCATGAAGTTTGCATAATTTTCGCCATTCAAGTTGCCTTCAATAAAATATGGTCCTATTAATTTATCCCCAATAATTCCCGCCCGTTTGGGTGGCATTCAACTTGTCGCAACCAAAAAGGGTTTTCGGTAGCCCAGTAATGCATATTATGTCGATTGACCGTACCGTGATTGGTGAAAGTCGACTCATCAGAGAATAACACCTTGACGAAGAAAAGGGGGTCTCGTTCAATTTGCTGAAGTGCTCATTGACAAAAGGAAACCCGGTTGCGAAAATCCTCACTAGAAAGTTCTTGATGCATTGAAACGTGATAACGATGGTATTTATGCCGATGTATTGGGTCTACAAGTAAGTTTCCAGCGTTTGTCAGAGATGGCGCCACCAGTGGATCCCGGGCAGAGATGTCAGACCCCATGTGTTTTATTTGTAGGTTTTGTATCTGTCTACAACTTTGCAGCGTTATATTTGAGCAGTTCTATCGGTGTCGTACATTTTATTGAGCAAAATCATGGCAAGTTTCCAGCCAAATAAACGTCATTTGCGGGAAGCGCTGCTTTTATTCTTTAATATGAAGAAAAGTGCGGCTGAGGCCTATCGTTTGCTTTCGGAAACTTATGGGGCGGAATGTGTTGGTGAATCGATGTGCCTCGAGTGGTTCAAACGGTTCAAAAGTGGTGATTTTGGAGTTGAAGACAAAGATCGCCCCGGAAAACCGAAAAGTTTTGAAGACGAGGAATTGGACGCTTTATTGGATGAGGATCCGTGTCAGATTCAAGAAGAACTTGCTGCATCATTGGGCGTCACGCAACAAGCCGTTTCCCTCCGCCTAAAAGTACTGGGATTCATTCAAAAGGTTGCAAACTGGGTGCCGTACGAATTGAAGCCAAGAGACGTCGAACGGCGATTTTGCATGTCCGAAATGTTACTGCAGCGGTATAAAAATAAATCATTTTTGCATCGTATTGTCACTGGTGATGAGAAATGGATTTATTATGATAATCTTAAATGCAGAAAATCGTATACAAAGCCCGGCGAGCCCGCCCAATCGACGCCGAAACGAAATATTCACGTGAATAAGGTCATTCTCTGCATATGGTGGGATCAAAAGGCTGTCGTATACTACGAACTGCTTCCGAGTGGTGAAACCATCAAAGGACCATTATATCAAACCAAACTAATTCGTTTGAAGCGGGCATTAAAAGAAAAACGGCCAGAATATGAGACCAGGCATGAGTCCGTCATTTTTCATCACGACAACGCTCGGCCACATTTTGCGGTTTCGGTGAAAAACTATTTGGAAAATAGTGGATGGGAAATTCTGCCTCACCCGCCTTACAGTCCAGACTTGGCACCATCTGACTATCACTTGTTTCGTTCGATGCAGAACGCTCTTACGGGAATACGCTTCAGCTCAGTAGAGGAAATCAAAAATTGGCTCGATACGTTCTTGGGCTCGAAAGATGAGAAATTTTTTTGGTCCGGAATTCATAAATTGCCAGAAAGATGGGGGAAAGTTGTAGCTTCCGATGGACGATACTTTGAATAAAGCATTGTAACTATGTTTTCATAATAAAACTTCGAATTTTGGAAAAAAAACGCTGGAAACTTACTTGTAGACACAATAATATTTTACAGACAGTCGTTTGAGAAATTCCTGATTCACGACTTATTTGGCGAGTGCTAATGTGAGGATCGTGTGCAACGGCAGCTAACACTGCTATTTCATTGTCCTCAGCAGCCGATTCCTTTTCTTTGGTTGCACACTTTCTTCACCAGCGAATTGTTGGATGACCCGATAAAAGCAAGCTCGCGATCGTATCTGGTCTGGGAAACGTTGGGCGTAAAGAGCAACAACACCATCGATGTTCCTTCTACTTTCTCCATAAATCAATATCATTTCAATTTTCTCTTGAATTGAAATAGCCTGCATTATTAATCTGAAAAACGTTCCTAATAATAATCAGTTCCTCAAAACAAATATCGAACTTCTAAATGAAGTACAGTTCCGTTCAAGTAGAAAAAAAGGGCAGAGTGCACATCATACACTCTCAGATAAGTTTAGGACAATTTGTCTCTATCTGAAATTTCTTTGAGTTTTAACTTCACTCGAGGCAATAATGAATTCCTCAAAACAAATATCGACCTTCTAACACCCTAACAACGTTGGAAACCGATTAATGAATTAGGCGTGCCAGTGCAGTGGTATCTAGCACTGAATGAATAAGACCTTTGAGCAATGAAAATCAGGAATTATCATTTGGAAAATCAAAAGTGAGTTTCGTTTGACCTTGAAAATGGGGCTCAAGGTCAAACTCGTGGTCATCATCTTATGTCCCCTTCAGAACCTTGTGACTTTTGTCTGAAACATTTTTCGCGATATCGCGTATTTTTCGAGTAATTTGGATGTCTCAAGTTAAAAAACTCACCCTGTAGATCTACCACAAGCACTGTAAATAGAAATTAAAAACTTTTCGTTATGTGCTTTTAACCAAATTTCTTAGATTCCAAAAATATTACCGAGTAAACAAACCAATGTTTAAATATTTGTTAGAGTTGCTCGTAGATTCTTTGTCTCAAACCAAAAATATGGAGTTTCCCCCCAGTAGTGAAGCTAAGCGCATGCCTGCGCTTTTTTGCAGAAGCTGGCTACCAGTTAGGAGTGGGAAAAAATCACGAAGTTGGGTTAGCGCAATCATCATTCTCGGAAGTGCTTTCAAGTGTGTTAAACATATTTGAAAGTAAACTTTGTCCAATTTGGATAAATATGGAAATGACGGCGGAAGAGAAAAGAATAGTAAATCTTTATTTCTACGAAAAGTATAATTTGCCAGGGGTAATAGGGTGCATTGATGGTACCCATATTAAAATCATCTCCCCACCAGAAAATAAGCATTTATACTACAACAGAAAAGGATTTTATAGTTCAAATGTTTTACTTGTAAGTATACTCTTGTTTGTTGCGTTGTTAATCATGTACCCAATTTTGCAGTTTTGCGATGACCAAATGCGAATTCGCTACATTGATGCTTCTCACTCTGAAGCGTTCTCACGATTCCATGGTATGGAAAGCGATTGAATTGAGGTTGTGGATCGAGCAGGAATATTTAAGTGGTTAAAGGAATTCCTGGTTGCTGGGTAAGATTTTGATACCGATTTTATTAAATTTTGATTACAAATTGCATTCGTTTTGCATTGGTAAAAAGGAGATGCTGGATATCCACTAGAACCGTGGCTTTTAAATCCCTATCGCACGTCCGAACAAGGTTCACTCGAACGAAAATTTAACGAAGCCCATGCGCGAGGTCGCAATATCGTTGAAAGAACCAACGGTGTTCTGAAAATTAGATGGAGGTGTTTGTTAGGAGCCAGGGAATTACACTACTTACCAGGTAAAGCCAAACAAATTACGAATGTTTGCTGTGCACTTTACAACATTTGTATAACACATGGGCTAAAAAGTCCGTGCTGTTTCTAAGAGAGGGCACCACTTGAATTGGATTTAACTTTCAGTTAGTACCAACCATCAAAAGATACGTGTATAAATTTGACAGCTGTCGGACGATTAGTTCTTGTGATATAGCGTTGTGAGTGAAGCAACTTTTGTTACTGTGAAAAAAATGGATTCAAAGCAATTTCTTGTGTTGATTTAGCATTGCTTCCCATTGATTCCCATCAAAAGATGGGAAAAAATGCAGCCGATGCAAAGAAATGGCTTGATAAGTGTTACCCAGACTCTGCACCAGGCGAACGAACCATTCGCAGTGGACTGAAAAATTTAATTTAAAAGTGGTCATACAAGAAAAATATCAAAAAAGTCCACAAAATGATTACGAATGACCTGACCGTAAAGTGAAGTTGATCGAGATAGCTGAGGCTCTGAAGATATCAAAAGAGCGTGTTGGATATATCATACACGAATATTTGAACATGCGAAAGCTCTGTTCAAAGGGGTGCCGCGTTTGCTCACATTCGACCAAAAACAACATCGTGTTGATGATTCAGAGGAGTGTTTAAAGCTGTTCAACCGGAATAAAGCCGAATTTTTGCGTCGGTATGTGACAATGGATGAAACTTGGCTCCATCACTTCACTCACACCAGAGTCAAGTCGGCAGTCAGCTGAGTGGTGAGCAGGCGACGAACCTCGTCCAAAACCGCCAAAAACTCAACAGTCGGCTGGCAAGGTTATGGCATCCGTATTTTGGGATGCACATGGAATAATTTTCATCGACTATCTCCAAAAGGGGCAGACTATCAACAGCGACTATTACTTTGCGTTGTTGGAGCGTTTGAAAGACGAAATCGCAGAAAAACGGCCACATTTGAACAAAAAGAAAGTGCTGTTTCATCAAAACAATGCACCGTGTCACAAGTCGATGAAAACGATGGCAAAATTGAAAGAATTCGGCTACGAATTGCTTCCCCACCCACCGTATTGTCCAGATTTGGCCCTCAGCGACTATTTCCTGTTCGCAGACCTCAAAAGAATGCTCGGCGGAAAGAGATTTAAGGCCGAAACAGAGGCCTATTTTGAGGCTACACCGAAATCGTACTACAAAATTGGTATTGAAAGATTGAAAAATCGTTTCAATCAGTGTTTCCCCTCGAAGGCAACTACTCGTATATTGATAAATAAAGTTGAATTTTGCAAAAATTTTGTGTTTCACTATAAAACGGCACGGAGTTTCCAGCTCATGGGTTACATTACAAGACCGATAGCGATAACACCATCACTATCCCAACAACTCCTATTCTCCTCGACGAAAACAGAAACAGACCTGAAATCGCCACCACAAGCAATTCAGAGCACATGGCCGAAGCAAAGCGTATACGAAGACAAATATCGAATGCACTTTAAAATTAATATATTAACATGAAAAAAACAGAACGACAATAAAAAATAAATGCACATATATGTAGTATGTAAATAAATATCTATTTCAAGAAGGCGCTGTTTGTGTTGTAGCTTTGCCACTATTTTCTGTTTTCTCAGCTTTTCCATCTCAACATTGTGTCGTTGATTTTCTTCTATTTCATGCCTTTTAAGATCTTCCGTTTCATTATTATGGCCCCTTGTTTTCTGCAGAACCGGTTTTTGCTGATCATATAGCCGATCAATGGAACGATATATCTTTTTAACCTTCGCCTCCATTACTACTTTGTGATTTTTGAAAATTAAAAGAGCTTCATGAATCTGGTCACACAGTTCACGCTGTAGTTGAAGCTCTTTTTCTAAAAGGTCAGTTGCGCTAGTTTTCTGCTCACCTTTTCCTTTTGTTTTATTAATGCTATTGGCCGAGTGATCTAAGTCCACAGTTCCGGCTGTGCACAGTCATCATCAGAATTCATAGATAGAAAATCTGTATTCTTTTAAGGTCCTCCCCCGTTGCCTTTTTTACCTTTAGATTCTCGGACATCTTCTTTCTGACGTATTTTTTTTTAGTCACTCCAAGCCTAAATTTTGTAATTTTTAAAATTAATGACTACGTATACGAAGATGAAACTTACCTTTTTCCACTCAAATATAGACTTCATGGGTAGCCCTGCAATGTTGGCTTCTTTCTCCAAGAATCTCCAAAAACTGATTACTTCTTCCTTTTTTCTTTGTGTAAATCCATTTGCTATGTCCGGATATTTTTCCATTTGATTTACAATTATCTGTAGTTGTTTAGTATTTGTTGCGTTTGCGTTGCCTTCATTGAAACCGACAATATTAATTATTATTACAAATATTTTAGAGAAAAACACTTACATTGTTGCTCTTAAAGTGAAGTACCCACACAAAATGCCAGCGGAATATTTCGGGGGAAATTACAGTAATATTTCCATCGGAATTTTATTCACGATACCTATTTTGCGAAAAAGGGAAACCTTTCGAGGGAAATATTATTCCCGATAGGGGTGAATATTAGTAGCATAAGATAAGGTACATAGAGTATAAAATACTAACCTATTTTTAATTTATTTTTTAAATATGTAGTCGAAAATGAATTAAAAGGAAAATTATATTCATATGTACATATATTCATAAATCTTCATTGCTTAATGAAAGTATCAGTGCTATTTGTTCCTGCTGAGTGTGAGTAGTAATAGACGTTGATGCCGATCCCGATGGTTTAAAATACGAGGGGCGTTCAACATATTCTCGATATCGGGGTGAAGCTGTGGTTGTATATATACATTGACTTATTTATCAAATAATACTATTATTTTAGTGCATTCATGTAAAATTTCATATAAATGTGATTATTAATTCGCGTTTTATCTCTAGTTAAACAGAATCATAATGGCAACTGAGACGATGATGGTGAAAATTGAGCATCGCGCTGTAATTAAATTTCTCACTAAGCAAGGAAAAAGTCAAAAAACTATTCATGAAGAGATGGTGGCTGTTTACCAGGGTTCCGCACGTTCATTATCAACTGTGCAAAAGTGGTCAAGTGAGTTCAAGAGAGGCAGAGAGAGAGCATTGAAGACGACCGGCGCCCCGGCTACTGCTTGTACGGGAGAAAGCATCAAAGAAGTCGAAAAACTTGTTCTTGAGGATGCCCGAATAAAGGTGAAAATGATGGCAGAGATCACCAAGCTTTCAATTGGTACCATTCACACCATTCTTCATGACCATCTTAACCTTTCAAAGGTCAGTGCAAGGTGGGTGCCACGAATGCTCGTAGCGCCTCAGAAAAAAGTGAGAATCGCATGCTGTAGAGAGCTTTTGGAGATGTGTAGTGAGAACGCGGACGGTGTTATGGATCGAATTGTTACTGGGAACGAAACATGGGTCCACCACTATGACCCTGGAAGCAAACAAGAGTCCATGCAGTGGCATAAAAAAGGAACAGACCCCCCGAAGAAGTTCAAAGTCACTCCGTCTGCCGGGAAGCTCATGGCCACAGTTTTTTGGGACTCAAAGTGAATCTTGCTCATTGGGTACAAAAAAAAAGGTGAAACCATCAACGCCACATTCCACGCTTCCACTTTGCATAATTTGCGGGAGGAAATTAAAAAGAAAAGACGGGGTAAACTCGCAGCGGGTGTGTTGCTTCTTCATGACAACGCTCCTGTTCACACGGCGCGAGTTTCCAAGGCTGCTGCGCGAGATTGTGGTTTCGAAGAAATCCAACACCCACCCTATAGTCCAGACCTTGCCCCTAGTGATTATTTCCTGTTTCCGGATTTGAGAAAATGTCTTCGTGGAAAAAGATTTTCGGATGATGAAGAACTCAAGTCGGCAATAAATGGGTATTTTGCAGAGAAAGAGGAAATTTATTTTTTTGAGGGTTTAAAAAAGCTTATCTCAAGATGTAACAAATGCATTGATGTTAGGGGAGATTATATTGAAAAATAAAAATAAATTTAAATTGAATTCGCATTTTCTTTCATCTCGATACCGAGAATATATTGAACGCCCCTCGTAGTTTGTTAAAACTGCCTGCCTAGCTTCAAGTTTCTTTTCTTCATACAACGTTTTGTAGATCGAGGTGCTTTTTAAGATTGAAAACGAAACCAGTTCACTTCTTTCATGGTCAGGATCTTTTTTTAAAATGTTTAAGGCCTCTTCTATATGGTGAGAAAAGGATGACATTTCTTTCGCAGAGAATTCATCTCTTTCCGAACTTTTAGGTTAGATGTCTTCTTCTGAGCTCTCTGAAATTCGAATGAGTTCTTCATCAGTTAGAGGTTCTTCTTGAATATTAATTAATCCACTTATGTCCTCTTCATCCACTTTCGAAAAACCAATCTGGCTGGATAAATTTAGAACTTCTGAAACAATCGAAGATTCCTTTTGTTGATCAAGCAACGCAGGCATACACTCGCCATACTTTTCGCCATACTTTGTTCATGTTTGACGATGTAACATCATTCCAAGCGTCTTTTATGTTAATTATTGCTATGTAGACATCGTATTTCTGCCAAATTTGTCTGATGGTGGTTTCCTTTTCCATGTTTCCGAAGGATTTTTCTATAGCTTCTATAAGGTGCGAAAATGTTCTTCGAAGATAGTAGGCTTTAAATGAAGCTATAGCTATAGCTATAGCTCCTTGGTCTAACGGTTGTATCAACGACAATTTTCACATTTTCGTCGAAACCATGGAGAGTCGAAGGATGGCCAGGCGCATTATCGAGAAGCAATAGTATTTTATACGGTATATCATTTTCACTGTAATATTTCTAAACTGCAGGGCAAAACTCTGATTTAAACCATTCAGTGACAAGTGATGCTGTTACCCACGTTTTCTTATTTGATTTCCAAATAACCACGAGGGTAGCTTTTAATATATTTTTCACGGCTCTTGGCTTTTCACAATTGTACATAGATAAGTAGAGGTTTTAATTTGAAATCCCCAAAGGCATTTTCTCCTAAAACAAGTGTCAGCCTTTCTTTTGCAGTTTTGAATCCGGGTCTTATATCTATCTTTCGAAATAATCGCTTCCAATATAAGCCAGTTTCATCCACATTGAACACCTGCTGTGGACTGTAATCACCTGCTTCGACAATTTCATTGAATTTTTTTTCCCAAATTTTCAGCTGCTTCATTATCGGCACTTGCAGCTTCTCCGCTCAACTTGACATTCTGAAGCATGTATCTCTAATTAAATTTTTCAAACCATCCCCTAGCTAGCGTACCCTCTCTATGATCTTTAACAGTATTAAACAAGCTTTGCGCTTTAGCCTGAATTATAAGCATTGTAACCGGAATTTTCCTCCGGTTTAAGTCTTGTATCCAGGTATACAAAAGTTTTTCCATTCTTTCCATTACAGGAGGTCTACGTTTGGTTAGAATTACGTCTCTCGTAGATACTCCTATCACAAGTGCGTAACTTTTCTTTGTTGTCTTTTACACTCGCGATGGAGGAAGTTTGAGAGATCGAGCGATGTCAGCACATTTTTCCCCTTTCTCTAAACGTTCTAAAATTTGCAATTTTACTAGGTGGGGTGAAAAGTAACCTCCTTGACCGCCAGAATACGCTGCTAAAAAGGTTGTAGTGCCTTGAAGACCGTTCATATTTAGGCAGACATGCCAAATTTCAGTGCGATACTGTCTTTAGTTTTGTTTTGACAGCTGATTGTTGTTGACGTGTTTGACATCATGTGAACGATTTTCGTTCTCTCATCAAACATTATTTTTTGAGAGGCAAAACGGCGAAGGAAACAAAAGAAAAGTTGGGTAAATATTATGAGGCTAATACTCCGTCAGATTAAACCGTCAAATATTGGTTTCGAGAGTTTCGTGGTGGCCAACTCCAGTACCGATCAAGTCCGCAGCGGCAGGCCCTCCGATGCGGTTACAGAGGACAATGTCAAAAAAATACATGAAATGGTGTTGGCTGACCGGAAAGTGAAGGTGAGCGCACACGCGATATTTTGGGCAATATTCTGCAAATGAAAAAGTTATCCTGCCGCTGGGTGCCGCGAATGACCAAAAACAAGAACGCGAGAGCACTTTGAAAGAGTATTTGGACTTGCTGATGCGTAATCGGGCAGAGTTTTGGCGTCCATTGGTAACTGGATTTGGATCCCTCGGACTATTATCTCTTCCCAAACCTCAAAAGATGGCTCATCAATAAAAAATTTAGCTCACGCGAGGAAATCATCGACGTCACGGAGGAGTATTTTGCAGACCTTCCGGAAAATTACTTTTTGGACGGGATCAAGAAGTTGGAAAATCGCTGGAATAAATGTATCAAACTAAAAGGGGACTATATTGAATAATATAAAAAAAACCTTTAAAAAAAATTTTTAATTCCTAGGGAGGAATTAATACTGAAATACTCCATCTAGTATAGTAATATAGAGGCAGCAGTCGCACGAAATAATTTAACTTGAGAGCTGTGCTCAATATATTTATTATTGATGCATCGGCCCCATACTGAAGCAACAGCTCTCTTCGCCTCAGCCAGTTTAAGTTTAATACGCCTAGATACTTATACTCCCGAACTATTGAAACAATCTCCCTCCTTTGTAGGTCCATTTTTCATTACGAGCATATCTACCGCCTCCAGCTCTGAATATCATAATTTTGGATTTCTCTAAGTTAACAGATAGATTCAAAAGTTCACAATAACTTTCCAGTCGCTTGATCATTCGCTGCAATCCTTCAATTGAATCCGAAAGAAAAACTATATTGTCGGCAAAAACTAGTCCTGGTATCTGAATACTTTCAAACTGAATTCCACCTCCAATTGCCTCTACAATATCATTTATGAATAATATAAAAAGTAGCGTGCTCAGAACACAACCTTGTTTGACTCCCATTTGCGTTTCAAAGTCCTCAAATACAAGTTCACCATCCCATATGTAGGCAACGTTCCTTTCGTACATCGCTTTCAATAAAATAACAATTTTGCTAGAGATTCCCATCTTATACAGCTTGTAAAAAAGTGCTTCACGTGAAATAGAATCAAAGGCAGCACGAAAGTCGACGAAGAAAGCGTATAACTTCTTGTTCCTTCTTTGGAAGCTCTCCGCAATATTTGTCAGGGTGAATATTTGGTCTAAGGTCGAATAGTTTGTTCTAAATTCAGCTAAAAATTCATTCAGTATTTTCTTGTTTTCGATCCACTGCGTAAGCCTATTGAAGATTAAGGTACTAAACAGCTTAACTGACGTATTCAGGAAAGAAATGCCTCGATAATTTTCCGGGTTGTCGTACGATCCTTGTAGAGGAAAAACTATTGTCCTTCTAAAGCTTTCTGGAACACCCGCTGTTTCAAATATTCTATTGTATTCGTTGGTTAATGCGGACAGAAATTGAACTGAACAATTTTTATAGAATTCTGCTGGTACTCGGTCGTCTCCTGGTGCTTTACAAAAATTGTAAATGGAGCATCTAAAAACTCATCTTCAAAAAATGGTGCGCATACTGTGGCGGAGGTGAAAATTGAGGAGCGTTGAGCAGATTCTTAAAATAGTCGCGAAATTCAGATGCCTGTAAGGATGATGCAATTATGTTATTTCTCCCGTTGATAGTTTTGGCCGCTTTCCAAAATTCTGCTGAGGATCTCGATGAATTTAAAACGGCTGCGGTTTGTTGCTCCAGATCTTTCCCTTTGGCCGAACAGAGAAGCTTAAAATCCATATTGGCTACTGCATACATATTTTTGAAAAATGAAGTATGAGCCTTAAAAGCGAAAAAGATTTTTTTCTGACTTTATGACAATCTGCATCAAACCAGATCTGTTTTGGAGTAACAATACGCCTGCCTGTGGTACTTGTTGGAACAGCTTCAATCACTTCAATCAATACTCGAGCTAGGTCATTCATGCGCAGCGGATTATTCAACAACCTTCGTTTGGCAAGTTCCTGATATAAATTATTTTGGTTGAAATCTATCTCTCCATATCAACTTTTGTAGTAGCCCCATTTGATTTGTGTTGAGCGTTTCTTCAGTTCCCGAATTTGTACAAAAAATTTCCAAAGGCATGCGGTCAGAGAAAGTTTGTGCAGCTATCTTGAAGTTACTCAGAATAGAGTTCCATTTCCCGGCCACAAGGCAGTAGTCAATGACAGAGCCCGCCGTTCCTCGAATAAACGTAAACCATACGGATCCCCTTTAAAGCTTCCATTTAGAATCCTTGCATCTATTCTATCACACCTTTCCTTTCACACACTTCGTCTTTTGATCTACGGGTTGGATTAATCATTTTTGGAACAGATCCACTTACAAAATTATTTTGCGACAATCCAATCCCAGCATTAAAATCGCTAACAAGCAATATATCCATTGACCCTAAGTCCTGAAGAGTGTCGCAAAGTTTGTCATAATCTTTATTCCAGTGATTATATGTAGTTCAGGTAGATTGGTATAATAAAGACGACAGAACCTATGACTTTTACTTCCAAGACATCCATTTCTTCAACTAGCTTAAAATTCATAACAACTCCTTCAAAACATTTCTATCTGTTCCACTCACACTGTGTTTATTCGTCTCAATCACGGCGTCACTGTTTGTCTTGCTCACACTTGGTACTCATTTTAACTTATTAAAAAGAATTCACTATCAATCGGGTTTCTTTATTAAAATATTTTTTTTGTCCTCAATTAAGCGTTAGTCTAGCAAGTGTCATACCATTTTGGAATCCAGACTAAATACGCCATCTTTTAAAGTTACTTGCCAAAATGGCACAGTACATTTTTTTGCCAGTACAGTCAGTTCAAGTTGGGCGATTAATGATTTTCAGATATATGGATGGACAAAAAGGCAATATTTTAGTTAAAACCGATATAGTTATGTTTCAATTTTGGACCGTAATTTATAGAACAGTTACTCAGGTTTACGTGACAACAGAAAAATCAAAGAAAAGTAAAGATTTGCGGTCACAGTACTTGAAAGATCGTCACAGGGTGTCAGATTTCTCGATTTATTTTTGAGTGCTAATAATTTTAAAAGTACGAGTACATGACTTAGATTTTTTTTTTATAATTTTGTGATAACCGACACCACTTGACCTATCACCCGTTTTCGGCTTGACGTTGATTTTTGGGACACCCTGTATATAAATGGATTTAAATTTTTATTGTCTTACTTATACTCACAAAATTGGAGTAATCTAAAGAAAATCAAATAAAATCAGGATGATGTTATTATTCGGACTCCGTGTTGTTGCACTCGCTCGTCTTGAATACCTTTGTCCTTATCGGGAGGGTGTTGCCACTGTAAGATATTTACAAACACACTTCAAGGTGACATACAGCTAATGTTCCAGACTCTGCGCAACCGCTACTGATTTTGAATGGTCGACACGCAATTCGTAGCTACATATCTTTAAAAATTCGTTACCTGCCGAGAAGCCTCGACAGGTTGCCATCAGGTGTGGACTTTTCTAGCTTATTCACCGTCCACATTGCAACAAAGCGCTCCCGTCCGTTGGCGAAATCCTACTTTTTTTATATTCAAGAGCCTTATGCAAGGTTTGCCAAAGGGCTGAGCAACACCTAAAAATAGTGCCGAACAGACTTGTTTCTGTTCCAGTGCTTTTTCCACTACATCCTTGTTGCGATCTCTTTGGTAGGAATCTTGAAATAAAAACCCTGCTTGATAGTACAATTATTTATTAAATTTCCCGAGAGATCTTACTACAAAAACTATAACAGGAAAAGAAGTCTTAACAAGAAGGTTAATTACGTACGACGACTCTGGGTAACAAGTGACAGGATTGATATCGCAGATGTCAGCACTTGATGGGTGATGATAGTGTTGCCAAATCTAAATGTTATTGGCGGATGGAACAATCCGTAATTCGAAGCACTTCACAGTGGTGGCATAGTAGGTCATAGGCCGCAGATTTCTGTGATGTGCTTAATCGCTCAATTGCCCTTTAATTGTCCCACTACCTGATGATATAAAAGGTTTCGCAATCCATTGTTTAAAACATTCTTTTTTCTGCATCGGAAGTGAACACATCGGATTAGTGTCAACATTGTTATCACCAAGCGCTAATTAGCTCAAGTAGCGTCACGTGTTTTTAAGTTCAAACTTGTTCGTCACCCTGTTACATAGCAATGGATTTTCAAGTTAAAGGTATGTACTCTCTATTTATCTATGTATTTTGAATTTTAATTACTCGTATATTATAAATTTTTTTATCTGGTGCTACGGCGACATATTTCTTATGTGTTGTTTTTTTGAAATTTGTTTTGAATCTAAGCTTTTACTCATATTTGTGTGTAGTTGTAGGATTGAATTTGGTATCAAAATGTATTTCCATGTTTTGGGATAATTAAACTTTGTTGCCTTCTCCTGCCTTTGCAGGAGTTAGTCAGGGTCTACGCCACGTACTCCAGCCAAGTAGCACTTGCTACGAAATTTTAATTAATTTTTGTTCCGATTTTTACAATTTCTTTTATTGTTTTAGGTACTAGTATTGAGTGTTCTTTTAAAAGAAAGCTTGTACTAGATACTTGGCTGTCTATCAAAGGCAGTAAATCAGAACTCGAGCGGCGGCGTCAAGTTTTTCAAGCCATGTTGCAGTTTTTGCCTGATGCAGAAAATGTGATTCCTGACGACTTGGAAACACGAATCTAGAATCTCTGTATAAGATTTGTAGCACTTTGGAAGCAAGTCGGATGAACACATTCACGCATGGTGTCGAAGTACGCCGAATGGCTTTAAGAAATTGAAGTGTGCTTCCTACCAACTTCTGTGGCAGATGTCAACAATCAGCGACCAGCAGCAGCAGTACCTTCTTAAAGCAGTCAACAGGATCATCACAGAAAGGACATTGAGGAGTGCAGCAAGAGATCACAATGACGCCGCCTAGCAGAGCTAAGTAAAGTAGATAATTCTGCTGTTAACTCACTCTTGAATAATTCCAGCAGATCTAACGCCGCTTCTGTAGAATTCAATACTGACGAAGTGTTATCTCTAATCACTGAGGCTAAGCTTACAAAACATCAGTACCTACTATTGAAAGACTTAATTAATTCAAAATCCTCAAACGTGTTCCCACCATACAAAAAAGTATTGAAGGCTAAGAAGCGGTGTTATGCATCTGAAGTGTTAGTCACGGAATCGTCTGCTGCTGAAGTAGAACTACAATACAATCTTTATTACATCATACTGCAACTCGGATACTGGAATCTCAAAAACAAGTTCTTGATAGTATTGACATTAATGGGGGTTTGGTTTTGATCGGTAAATGGGGGTTTGATGGCAGTACCGGCCACAGTGAATACAAACAGTGTTTTGGAGTTTCTACATAGTATTGAGGATGGTACTATGTTTGTTACTTCTTATTGTCCTCTACAATTAATTTGTAAATCAAATAATTCCCAACCAGATCAATTGGTTTGGAAAAACCCACGGCCTTCCTCCACAAGATATTGTAGGCCTATTCGATTTCAATTCGTTAAAGAAACAAAAGATCTGTCTGTGCAAGAAGAGGCTTACCACCTTGATCAACAAGTTCCCGCACCACACCACCTTGTGGCGCTCCCATTGTTCCGATTTAAGTTCTGTTTTTTTTTTAAGTTGCTAAATCTGTTGTTGACGTTCCTTCTAAATCTTAGCGTCATAGCTTGACATATACAAAAGTTACGTAGCCAAGAGTACATCTATCTCTGTGTGTGTTGGCGATTTTTTACAATTTTAGAAATGGATTTAAATTTGCAACAACGAACTTGTATTAAATTTTGCGTTAAAAACGGATTTAATGGTGCGCGAACGTTGGAAATGTTGGAAAAGTGTTTCGGCAACGATTTCCTAAAGAAAACGGTCGTTTACCAGTGGCACGAGCGGTTCAAAAGTGGTCGTGAGTCAATCGAAGATGATGAACGCAGCGGCAGACCATCGACATCGAAAACCGACGAAAACATTGATGAAGTACGAGTAAAAGAAATGTTGGTCAATAGTCGCAAATTAAGAATCAGAGAGAAAGCGGAGGACTTGAACATTTTTGGGTTTCCGTCGTGTAGCAGCAAAGTTGGTGCCAAAAGACCTCAATTTCATTCAAAAAAGAGACCGTGTTGAAGTCACAAAATATATGATTTGCGAGGCTGAATCCGATCCCACATTTATCAAAAGGATCATTACTGGTGACGAGACGTGGGTTTATGAGTACGACACGCAATCCAGACATCAGGCAAGTGAATGGCGTTCACCAAATCAGCCGAGACCAAAAAAACCACGTCGTTTCCAGTCAAAAAAGAAGGCAATGCTGACTGTTTTCATGGATTACATCGGTGTAGTGCATCATGAATTTTTGTCAGAAGGCCAGACAGTAAACAAGGAGTATTTCTCGTATTTAGGCGTTATGAGACGTTTGCGTGAAGCAATTCGCCGAAAGAGACCAGCATTGTGGGCAGAAAACTCGTGGATTTTGCCCCATGACAACGCATCGTTGCACAGTGCCATCATTATTCGTAATTTTTTGACGAAAAATGCAACAAATACCATCCAACAGCCACCGAATTCACCTGATTTGGCTCCCTGTGACTTCTTTCTATTCAATCGAGTTAAAAAACCACTACGGGGAACGCGTTACAGCAGCCGAGAGGAAGTACTGGAAAAATCGCAGGAAGCTCTGGTGGACATACCAAAAGCCGAATATAAAAAATGTTTCGAGGATTGGATCAAGCGCTGGCATACGTGTGTCGCTGTCGATGGGTACTACTCTGAAGGGAAAAATATAGATTTAGATGAATAAACTTGTATTTCTAATTTTCTGAATACATTCCGGGAACTTTTTGGTCGAGGTAGTATTTCAAGAACAAAATAGATAACTTGCAACCATCCTCTTTCACCTGCAACGGCCGCAACATAAAGGTACTGCATTCTTTACAAATAACTATAGTTGACGGTAAAGTGTATAACGCACTTAGTTACATGTCTTGTAGCAGGTGCTATATGTTGTTTGTGGTTTGACTCCAAAAGATATGAATGACATTGAGAAATCATTGAGTAAAACCATATGTTAGATGCTAGTAGTTATCAGTTTGGCTTATCTCCTCTTCACTCATACATCCGTTTCTTTCAATATTTAATTCATCTTTCATACAGGATAGATTTTCAAAAATGGCAGGTGCGTTTAGCAGAACATAAAGCTCTTCTTGCACAGAAAAAACAACTCGTTCAGAAAAAGCTTAGGGAGCAGTTAGGACTGATTGTTGATAAACCGCGAAGTGGAGGACGGGAACACTGCGAGAAGTTTTTTTTTTCTAATTCAGTTATTTTAGCATAATATTACAACTTTTAAAGAATATTCCGTAGAGACCGCGCGTAAACTTGTTGCTGCCTATCCGCGGTACAACTTGCCGTATCAGTACATAAAGTACTGATTCATGGGTCGGAAGTAATTGAAAACTCCCTATTGTCAATACCTATTGTCAATAGGTGAGTTGTCGGAGGAAGCAGCCGAATCCTGTAATAAGTTAGTTAGGCAGTTTAGGCGTGACAACACCAGGAAAATGTCTCGGGTTGTCACAAACACCGACTTGATGAACAGGCTTCTTCTCAATTCTGACCCTTTTATTTCTGGTCTCAGGAAGTTACCAAGTCTGTTCTATCAAAAGTGGTATTACATTTGTTAGTTGTATGCTAGGAAAAGTAACCTCCTTGACCGCCAGAATGCGCTGCTACTGTAAAAAAGTTTATGGTGCCTTGAAGCCCGTTCATATTTAGGCAGACATGCCAAATTTCAGTGCGATACTGTCTTTAGCTTTGTTTTGACAGCTGATTGTTGTTGACGTGTTTGGCACCATGTTGAGTATGGACAAAAACGATTTTTGTTCTCTCATAAAACATTATTTTTTGAGAGGCAAAACGGCGAAGGAAACAAAAGAAAAGTTGGATAAATAATCCGTCAGATTACACCTTCAAATATTAGTTTCGAGAGTTTCGTGGTGGCCGGAACTCCACTACCGATCAAGTCCGCAGCGGCAGGCCCTCCGATGCGGTTACATGGGACAATACATGAAATAGTGTTGGCTGACCGAAAAGTGAAGGTGCGCCAGCTAGCAGATACCACAAAGATTAGTACTGAGCGCACACGCCATATTTTGGGTAATATTCTGCATATGAAAAAGTTATCCTGCCGCTGGGTGCCGCGCATGCTCACTCCTGACCAAAAACAGCACTTCGAAAGAGTGTTTGGACTTGCTGATGCGTAATCGGGCAGAGTTTTGGCGTCGATTGGTAACTGGATTTCGATCCCTCGGACTATTATCTCTTCCCAAACCTCAAAAGATGGCTCATCAATAAAAAATTTAGCTCACGCGAGGAAATCATCGACGTCACGGAGGAGTATTTTGCAGACCTTCCGGAAAATTACTTTTTGGACGGGATCAAGATGTTGGAAAATCGCTGGAATAAGTGTATCAAACTAAAAGGGGACTATATTGAATAATACAAACAAACATTTCAAAAAAAAAAAATTTAATTCCCAAGAAGTTTACTTTTCACTCCACCTAGTAGATGGAGTAGTAAATGTAGTAGTAGATTAGTTATAGTTACGATAGCATAGTTAATTATTGGATTAGCTCGATATTTAAATTTTATTTTCTAGATGGGTATTTCCACAAAAATCGGCCCTTCAAACGAAAAAAAAAAAAAATAATTGTAAAGTCAAAAAAATGTCACAGTAAAATATCAACAAAGGTTCAGTGCTTCAGTTTCAAAACGAAACAAAATATTATTTTAATTGGTTTCTTTGTTTTTCGTACCTCGAACTTTATGGCTGTTACTCTGCCTAAAAAAAATTTTTTTTTATTTCAAATTTGGCAACTTTATAATTGCTAATTAATTGTCTATAGGTCTAAGGACAATTATGTTATTTTACGATACGTTCATATGAAATCCCTATGACCGCCTTTCTTAGGAAGCGGAACCACTATGCACCTCGTCTATTGTGGAATGCTTATAATAATAAATAAGTAAAAAACCAAGAGCGAGTGAAGTGGGGCAGAACAAGTGAATGGTGGATAGATGTAGAGGAGAACTCAGGACATCCTTATCAGAAATTTTATCTTGCATTAGCGATAGGAAATTTTGATGTATTATTGAATACAAAGCTATGCTGGAAATTGCTAAATTTATATGAATTTGGAAAAATAGAAACAATCGTTATTCAGTTTATATTTTATTTCTGTTAAATAATTTCAAAGAGCAACAGTGTCAGAGCGAAATAGTGTCAATCGTTTTTATTTAATTTTTTTTTTTTTTTTTTTTGCTTTAAACATTTTTACTTCCGGATTTTCTTTCTGTTATTATCATATATTTTGTTTTGTTTTATGCTTAACAAACAATAAGTTATACAATATTCATAATGCTTAATTATATCCAAGAATTGTTATTTGTTTGTTTTCTTCTGTTTAGTTTTGTTTTTTTCTATTATCCCTCATCCTTCCTTGGTTGCCGTTTTAAATTCATTTTATGTATAGAAACAACAAACACTTAATATCGTTTATTTTATTTTTGGTATTGTAAATTTTAAAAGAATACTTCAACTAGTATTTTGTATTTGTTTTATTTTTCTGCTTATTAGGAGCTCAATGCTATTTTTGTATGCATATATAATTAAATATATGTATGTATATATATATACATTATATTTGTAAATAATTGTATTTACCCTAGAAGCTATTTATAATTTTATTTATAAATTATTATTATTTTTTGTCATTAATCTATAGTTCAGCAAGTCTTTTGAAGTGTTTTAAAATTTCTTTATAATGTTTTTTTTATTTATTTATTTATTTTTAAGTACAATAGAATAATAGTACAATAAATATACATGTTTTTGTTTTTTTGTGTTGTAATGAAATAGGACGTTTATAGATTTTGTAAAGATATACATAAATTAGGTGGCTTATAATAGGGGGGGGGGGGTGGGAAAAAGAGTTTACTTTGGAGATTTGTTTAACTCTACAAACACAAATTTTCACATATATATTTTGCTATCATGTAGACCAACAATATAGAGAGTAGTTTAGTAGTTTTGTTTTGTTTTTTTTTTTTTTTTTTTTTTTTGTAATTTAAGGTACACAATTGCAATAAAGTTTTGTTTTCATAAAATTTCTGTACATGTGTATATCTATAATAATAATAATAATTATTTTTTTTTTTTGTAAATAGAAATATCAACAAGAAACCAGTAAAATTAGAGTGAAATTTGATTAAAAACTTCATTTTAAGATTTTCTTAAAATATATGTATATATTTTTAACATTTATTTAATGTATCTCTATGAATATCCAAACTCCTAACATAATCCTAAATAGTAATTCAAGACAACTTCCTGATGAGATGTGGTCTTATTGAATTTTTTTTTATAAATTTATTGGGTGGAGAAAGAAGCGTCTACAATTAGTCCTAACATTTCTAATTTGTATCGTTTTTTTTTTTTTTTTTGTTTAATCTACTTTGTAAATATGTGTATTTCGTTAAGGACTACTACTGTTTTATGTACAAATATTTGAAGAAAATATATACTCTTGTACATATACTCGTTTGTATATGAACTTATTTCGAATGCTGCTACTCAGCAATGTAAGTTTCTACATGTATAATAATTTTGTTTATATTATTTTAATTGTTTATTTATTTATTTAATTAATTATTTATTTTTGTAAATGCAATTATAATTACTAGTTTTATGTATACTATTTTAATTAATTAATTTATTTAGTAGATAATGGTTTGTATTGTCAAAGAATTTTAGATTAGTGTTGGCTTTTGCAATATTCTAAAATGTTAAGAGGTTTTTCTTTTGCGTTTACAGAGTTTTTTTTTAACTTTATTTAAAAATTGTTATTTATATCATATTGTCAGCAAAAATAATTAAAGAAATAAAAAAAATATGCAATTTAAACAATAAAATCTTCAAAATGGTAGAAAATTCATGAATCGAGTGTCATTTATTACGAGGTGCTAAGAGGGTAGTCCCAAAAATACGAAAAACTTGCGAAAAAATACCTTGACTTCTCAACATAGTCCTCTTCTAAGCAATGTTCAATAGCTTCGATACTCTTTTCGAAGTGAGAGCCGTCAAGCCTCTCAATAAAGCCATCAACCGCAGACTTCACTTCTTCATTGTTGGCAAAACTTTTTCCACCGAGCTATTTTTTCACGCTTAAAAAGAGAAAATAATCTGACGGGATTAAATTTGACTAATAGGATGGTTGGGTGCTATAGAAATAGGGTAGATACTGAGAGGTGTCAACTTGGCGATACCTAGTATTGTAACCATTTCTACACACATCAATTGTGCTTATTTTACTTCCAAGTGGTAATCATCGGGTCACATCAAACTTATAATAGCGAGTGCTGACTAGCAGACAAAAATAGCAGCACTATAAACCGGACAGCGGATGAATTGCCCAGTTGGAATCAAATGAGACCTTATCCTGGTGAATCCTACATATTTGGAGCTCAGACCCGTAAGCATTTCCGAAACAAAATGGTCTTGGAAAAGAGATGGTGGGGAATGAGCCCTTAATGGACCAAGGGCACCCCTCACATCCCCTAACAGGTTACTGGTTTCGGTCTAACAGACCCCTCGTCTTAGGCGTATGTCCTAGTTGAGGGTTGTGCCTCCGGAGTAACTGCCTGGCCATGGAAAAAAAATTCAGTCACGAAGCAAGAATAGGTCCGGGATCTGAACGGATCTACTGTAGACAACCACTGCAAACGAAACAAGGACAACAAACTTCGGACGTACAGGCCACGTGCTGCCGAACAACTTTTCGAAGCCCTGGAGTGCTGCAAAGCCGGACAAAAACTGAATGAAAAACATCTACTATACTATGGCGATTGTTGCCGACGGGAAAAGCAGCGCCTATTTGGATGCGGATTTGTTTTAAAAGGCAGACTTAGACAGGAAATCTTGAGTTACCGGCATGTTAGCGAGCGCCTCGTAACAATCCGTATTAAGGCTAAATTTGCCAACATTAGCCTTATATGCGCACACGCCCCCACAGAGGAGAAAGATGACGACGCCAAAGATAGCTTCTACAAGCTCTTGGACAAAACTTACGAGGACTGCCCCAGCTATGACATTAAAATTGTCATCGGCAAATTTAATGCAAAGATAGGAAAAGAGGACATCTTTGGAAAGTATAGTCCGTACGACACCACCTTCGATATTGGTAAAAAGACTCGGAGATCTCCGGATTAATCAACTGTCAACGAAATTGACCACATTGCGATCGACGCGAGTATTATGGATGCACGAACGTTCCGAGGGGTCAACATCAACTCGGATCATTACCTTGCTGAACATCGCAAAGATGAGCTAATCTCTTAAGAAATCCTAGAGGCCGCCAGCATCAAGTATTGAAGACCAGTGGCAACATTGCCAAAAAGCTGGGTTTCACTCGGCCGCTACAACGAAACCACTGATTTGGCGCCGAGTGCCGGTAAGCATATAGAGCTAAGGAAGAGGCAAACAAAGCGGCGCTGCATAGAAGGACTAGCGTTGCTAGCGGGGCTCTACGAGTAGATGAGGAGAGACGAACACCGGCTTCTCAGGAGGAAAAAGAATTAGCATGAGAAGCGCACGGTCGAGGAAATTGAGAGATGCTAATCCAGGAATGAGAGTCGAAAATTTTACCAAAAGTTAACAAAACATGCCACGGACACCGAAGCCGAACCATAGCCTATAGACATGAACAAGGGAACAGCATTTTTGTAAACTGTATAAGGGCTATGACCAACCAAATCCCGTTGTCAAGCAGAATGAACCTTCCAGCAATGCAAACTAACAATTCTGTCCACCCGACCTGAATAAAGTGAAGATAGTAACATCTAAGTCCAACAAAGTTGCAGGAACGGATGGCCTGGCTGTCGAGCTCTTCAGAGCGACAGGTGATGGCTTGGTAAGGAGCATACACCAACTTACTTATCTGTAAAATATGGTTGTACAAAAGTACGCCCGATAAACGGAACCTGAGCATTGTTTGTCCGATCCTCAAGAAAGGAGACCCTTTCAACTATGAGGCTTCTTAACATCGCCTACAAGATCCTATCTGCCGTATTGTGTGAACGCCTGAAGTCATTCGTGATCAATCGGATTGGTCGAAATCAGTGTGGCTTTAGGCCAAGAAAGGCCACCATCGACCAAATATTCACACTAGATTCATTAGATCTTAGAAAAAATCCATCAGCTTCAAATCTATACATATCATCTATTCCACGATTTTTAGGCCGCGCATGACGGCGATCCATAAGACATAGAAGACCTTTGATGTCAAAAAAGGATTTAGACAAGGCTATTCGCTTGAAACACTCACGCGCCAACACGAGATGCACAATCCTTTGAAAGTCTATCCAATTACTCGCATACGCCGGTGATATTGACATAATCGGAAGAAAGTAGCATGATGTCTGTGGTCCTTTCGCGATTATTAAGACAGAAGCCGCGAATTAGGGCAACATCAAGTTTATGCTGTCAATAAGAAAGAACACCCAACACCGACGTCTTCACTGCTTCATTCGGCTAACAAGGCAAATTAACTAGCAAAGCCGGTCCATGGACTTTACCGAAAATGGATGAGGGTGGTTTTGGCTGCTTTGACAGGAAAATTCGTCGGGTGATTTTCAATCCCGTCTGCATAGACGGTGAGTGGAGGAAATGATACAACGACAAACTGTACGGGCTGTAGAGCGATACCGACTTAGCCAGAAGAGTGATGGTTCAACGACTGAAGTGGCTGGGTCATGTAGAGCGGGTGGATATCAATGCCATAGTCCGAAAAATCTCCGAATCTGGACTCGAGGGACAGCGCAGTACAGGAACATCACTACTCAGGTGGCGCACGCAAGTAGAAGGGGACCTCAACCAACTTAGAGTGCGAAATTGGAGGCCGCTAGCTAAAGATCGAGAAGGCTGGAGACGCTTATTGACTGAAGCCCAGGTCCATCCTGCACTGTAGGCCCGCCTTAAATTAGTAAGTAAGGTTGCACCTTAATCTTATGCTTATCAAATCTTAAGCAAGAGCGGGGCTTAAGTACGTGCGGCAGCGGTATGTTGCTATTTGCTAATGGGAAACAATTGGATGCCCTTGCAGTAGAGAGAGGTGTCTCTTCTTTCGCTGTATTAACCAAAGACAACATGAAAAATTGCAATAATTATGGATGGGTAAAAATTTCGAATATGTATGTCGCATATCAAAAACTTCCAAAAGATATACAACGCAATATTATTGAATGGGGATCAGTGCGGCGATTGATTCGGAAACTGCTGCATCTTGGATCTGCCCAGCAGCGCAACAACCAAGTTCGTAGCGTAGTACTTGCCTTACCTCTCAGTGGTCCGGCAATGACAGGCTAAAATAGCAAGGCCATGCTCGACCAGTAGCATGATACTAGCCTACGCTATCATAGGGCTCAGAACTTTATACTGGAAAGATAAAAAAAATTTGACAAACGAGCTGATAGCCTTGGATAGTAACGGATCCTGCAAACAGTTAAAGGGCAACGATCTTCGAATCTGCCCTTGGAACAATTAGGGGAGGCCCTCGAACGCCACAAAGCAGACATAGGCGCCATCCAAGAAGTGCGATGGGATGGACCAGACAAAAGGTGGATGAAAAACTGTGATACCTGCTATGGAGAATGTTACAGACAACCGCGTGACAAGAACAGCAGTCACAGCGTTTATTCATACGCAGATTCGCCGTAAAAATAAGGCTTCAGGCAAGTATTGTAAGCAAACTCATAACGGCGATTTGCATAAAGGGTAAGCTCGCCAACATTAGCCTCAAAAGCCCCGACGCCTCGACGACGGAGCAGATTGATGGTTGATGAACTTTACCAAATACCCCCCCAAAGATCTTACCAAAGAGCCCGAACTGATATTTGCAAGGACGGAGAAGGAAACCTCAGAGTAGAACGACAGTCGGTGTTGGGAATCTGGAGAGATTATTTCTGTTGACTGTTAAGCGCTGATGACCAACACTACTGTTAGGCAGAATGAAACGTTTAAGCTGGACGAAGGCAGATAACATTTCCATCCTCTCGACCAAGATGAAGTCAGTTCAGCCGTTTATAACAACAGGTCATGTTTGGATACGGAGCATACATCAATTTATCTCCAAAATCTGGGCCGACAATAGTATGCCCGATGAATGAAACCGCGGCATTGTTTATTTGATACTAAAGAAATGGGATCACCTGAACCGCGCCAACTACAGGGGAACAAATCTCCTCAACAACGCATATAAAATCCTGTCTGCCATATTATGTGAATGCCTATGACCTTTCTTAAACTGTCTGTCTACCATGGTAGTTCTTGGAAAAAATTCAGGAGTTCCAAATCGATGCACAATACACAATATTTATAGAGATTAACTCTACATGCTGCTGCTCCATCAAGATCGGTAATGACAACCGCAGAGGCATCATCTTTCAAAATTCTGTTCAGCTACTCGCATATGAGGAAGATATTATTGGGTCTACAAGTAAGTTTCCAGCGTTTGACAGAGATGGCGCAATCAGTGGATCCCGGGCAGAAATATCAGACCCCATGTGTTTTATTTGTAGGTTTTGTATCTGTCAACAACTTTGCAGCGTTATATTTGAGCAGTTCTATCGGTGTCGTACATTTTATCGAGCAAAATCATGGCAAGTTTCCAGCCAAATAAACCTCATTTGCGGGAAGCGCTGCTTTTATTCTTTAATATGAAGAAAAGTGCGGCTGAGGCCTATCGTTTGCTTTCGGAAACTTATGGGGCGGAATGTATTGGTGAATCGACGTGCCGCGAGTGGTTCAAACGGTTCAAAAGTGGTGATTTTGGAGTTGAAGACAAAGATCGCCCCGGAAAGCAGAAAAGTTTTGAAGACGAGGAATTGGACGCTTTACGGGATGAGGATCCGTGTCAGATTCAAGAAGAACTTGCATTGGGCGTCACGCAACAAGCCGTTTCCTTGCTCCTAAAAGCACTGGGATTCATTCAAAAGGTTGGAAACTGGGTGCCGTACGAATTGAAGCCAAGAGACGTCGAACGGCGATTTTGCATGTCCGAAATGTTACTGCAGCGGTATAAAAATAAATCATTTTTGCATCGTATTGTCACTGGTGATGAGAAATGGGTTTATTATGATAATCCTAAACGCAGAAAATCGTATACAAAGCCCGGCGAGCCCGCCCAATCGACGCCGAAACGAAATATTCACGTGAATAAGGTCATGCTCTGCATATGGTGGGATCAAAAGGGTGTCGTATACTACGAACTGCTTCCGAGTGGTGAAACCATAAAAGGACCATTATATCGAACCCAACTAATTCGTTTGAAGCGGGCATTAAAAGAAAAACGGCCAGAATATGAGGCCAGGCATGAGTCCGTCATTTTTCATCACGATAACGCTCGGCCACATGTTGCGGTTTCGGTGAAAAACTATTTGGAAAATAGTGGATGGGAGATTCTGCCTCACCCGCCTTACAGTCCAGACTTGGCACTATCTGACCACCACTTGTTTCGTTCGATGCAGAACGCTCTTACGGGAATACGTTTCAGCTCAGTAGAGGAAATCAAAAATTGGCTCTTGGGCTCGAAAGACGAGAAATTTTTTTGGTCCGGAATTCATAAATTGCCAGAAAGATGGGGGAAAGTTGTAGCTTCCAATGGACGATACTTTGAATAAAGCAGTGTAACTATGTTTTCATAATAAAACTTCAAATTTTGGAAAAAAAATGCTGGAAACTTACTTGTAGACCCAATAGTATAGTGGGAAGAACACAGCGAGCGTCGCGTTTGCGACTATAGAAGTTGAAGCGGCAAAGATGGATTTAGCGGTCAACAAAGGAAAAACAAGGTATATCCTGTCGACAAAGAGGGACATACAACATCGACGTCTAGAACGAAACGTCACCATAAGCGGCTACAATTTGGATATAGTAAGGGACTTTACCTACATGGGATCCGCTATCAACAACGACAACGGAAGCAGCGCGGAAATTACTCTTGCAGACCGCAGCTTCTTTGGGCTCAGAATGCAATTGCCCTAACTCGAGTAACTAAAAGACACTAATCAAGACACTGATCATCCCAGTCCTGCAGAACCGTGGACACTGACGAAACCGGATGAAAATGTTCTCAGGCGCCTGGAGAGAAAATCTCGGATAACCTGATTTAGATGGCTATGTCAAATTGAGCTCATAGACACCAGCATCCCGGTTTGGAAAGTTTTCATCTCCAATCCAGAAGACAACGACCTCATCTTGGGTGGTGCACACAAGTGAAGGAGGAGGAGGAGCTCATCCAACTTCGTGTGCGTTATTGGAGGCAGCAGGGAAAAGATCGCACTAGCTGGACAACCGTGCTAGCTGAGGCCCTGACTCACCCCGGATTGTAGCGCCATCGAAGAAACAAGAAAAAAATCGAAATTTAAATACCTACGCCTTTGTATGAGGCAGTCGACATATGACGCGATTCAAAGTTTACAGATAGTGTGCTGAAACATCGCGACATTTCAAAAGATCTACATATCGTCGTCATCGACTTGGAAAAAGCATTCGATAGAGTTTGCAAAGATCTTATATGGACAGATCTCAATATGTACTTGGAATGTATACAAGAATGATACGTGATATGTACGACGACGTTAAAACGAAACTTCAATGCCCAGCGCGAAAATTGGAGAATTCGAAGTTAGAAACTCCTACCAAGGCAGTGTTCAAGATCTGCTTAATTTTCTGTTGAAACGGCACATCAACGAAGTCGAAACGACTTTTTTTCTTTTCGACAATGATAAAGCTATCATAAGCGGTCGGGTAATTCTTAATAATCGAATAAAGTGCGACTTAGTTATACCAAGACCGAATATTTCCATTATCGTTGGAAATATTCCACAAACCGAACTCCTGAACTCCGAACTCCATTTAGAAGGAGTTATCGTACCGAAGTGTTGAAAATTAAGATTAATCACCAAGGAACACAATACATACTCGTATTGTATGCGTGGGGTGTCTTAAATAGCGCGAAAACTCGGCAATAATTTATGGCAGAAAAATGCTGCTTAAACTGAAAGCTTTGTCATACCGCTTTGTCATTCGTCCAGCTTATATTTACATACGTATCACAATGTCGGAGAATGTACGAGAAATATAAAGGAAAATTGAAAATGTTGCGAATGTCAGTGGATGTAGCAAAGCCAAAAAGTTGATTTTGCCATTTTCAATGAAAATCATAGGAAAATTCGTTCCAAAAACCAATACAGGTTCAAATTCCAGCCCAGGTTCAAAGCGAAGGAGAAAGAAAGAGCCTGATGGAGCTAAAAAAAAGTTGGCAAGAATCGAATATATGTATCGAACCGAATATACAGGGTGTCCCCTAATTCGTTGACGATAATTTGGGAAATGTTTCCTGGGCATATTCTAAGAAAAAAATCGTTCTACAGTCACACAACATTCTACATTCTATCTCCAATGTTGACATTATTTATCGAGGATTTAAGAAAAGGCTTACCTTGGTGTACGCTGACCCATGTTAGCGGAAATTGCTCTGTTACTACTAATGTTAAAAACTTCGTGTATGACTTTATAACGGCGTCTGAATAATGTTGACACCTTATTTGAGTCTTTAGATACCATATCCAGTTTGTAAGCCTTTTCCGTTTTCATTGCCAATGCTAATTTTCGACTTTGAGGTCACTTTTCTCCAGAAAATTCCTAATTAACATAACGTTTTACTATTTTTTTCTTATGAAAGTAACAATAAGGAAAAAAAAAATCATCAATGAGTTTGCAGAAAAACCCACAGATTTTATGATACTTGGAAAAACCTGCAACAGGTAAAAAAAGGAATTTATGATTTTTTACCAACGTTTTTAACAACAGTTGACAATACATACTCGTAAGAGTGGTTTTCCACGAATTACTAATTTTCCAATATTTTTTTAAAATTACATAGCTATTGAAAAGTTTTAAAGCATGCTCGATTATTGTAATACCTGTCATGTCCTCATTTTCTTACCTTGTTCTAAGAAAGAGTTAGGTTTGGGATTATAAGGCCTATTCCGAAAATTTAACAAACAAAAATGGTATAAAAGATTAGAAAAAAAGTAATTCATTTGTTTTAATTTTACACGCTAAGGTTACGGTTGCTTAGAAACGCTGTTTGAAATGTCAGCATTTACAAACAAAGAATACGCAGACATTATTTACGTTTATGGGCTATGCAATGGAAGCTCAACTAGTGAGCGACAAAGATACCTACTATGAACTTTATCTTAACCGACGACTTCTTAATAAAAGAGAATTTATAAATACGTATCAAAGGCTTCGAGAAACGGGATCAGTTTCGAATACACGACCGAATGCGGAAGCTCCACAAGTAAGAAGGATTTCGGCTGATGAAAGAATACTGGATGCTGTTACAACTGATCCATCAATCCGCATCAGATGCTTAGCTTTGCAATTCAATGTTTCCAGATATGAAATTTCTAATGCACTCTACGGAGAAAATCTTTATTCATGCCAGAATACACCTGTGCAGAAACTCCTTCTCGATGATTTGAAAAAGAGACTTGAGTTTTTTAACACGTTGCTGGAGCGGAGTTTGGATGACAGCGCGTTAATTAGCAGAATTCTTTGGATGGACGAATCTCAATTTACAAGAGATAGGATTACAAATTTTCATAAGCTTCATACATGGGCTGCGGACAACCCACATACAAGGAGACATAAATCTTTTGAACAAAAATTCAGAGCGTCAATATGTGGGCAGGTGTGCATGGAAACAAGTTAATCGACCCCTTCAAACTAGCACCTAGGCTGAATTCTATAAGCTATCTGGAGTTTTTGCGAAATGATTTACCAGAACTATTAGAGGACATTCCACTGATTCAACTAGCTTCATCATATTTTCAACAGGACGATGCTCCAGCCCACTATGGTCGTGAGGTTAAGAATTGGCTAGATAAAGAGTACGGTAACCGTTGGATAGGAAGAAATGGACCAGTTTACTGGCCTGCAAGATCTCCTGACCTTACAGTATTGGATTTTTATGTATGGGGTAGAATGAAAGAACTTGTTTATTCCACCGAAATAGCAACTTTAATTGAATTGGAAGAGCGTAATACTCGAAGCGTCATCAAAAGTGAGGCAGCATTTAGCATCAATAAACATTCGCATTGAAATCCAAAAATGGGCTCTAGCATGCACACAAAACCAAGGAGGACACTTTGAGCACCTGTTCTGACTGTTTTAGTACACACATAAAATAAAAATTATCCAAAACCATATAAAATCGTTTTTTATTCATAGCCTTTGGAGCTTAAAGCAAAAAAACCCTTTTTTATAAATTTTAACTGCTGCAGGTTTCTCCAAGTATCATAAAATCTGTAGGCTTTTCTGCCAACTCATTGATGATTTTTTTTTTCCTTATTGTTACTTTCATAAGAAAAAAATAGTAAAACGTTATGTCAATTAGGCATTTTCTGGAGAAAAGTGACTTCAAAGTCGAAAATTAGCATGGGCAATGAAAATGGAACGGGCTTTGTAATTGGATATCTAAAGACTCAAACAAGATATCAACTTTATTTGAACGCCGTTACAAAGACTGGTATTTCTTCTAAAAATAAAGTCCTACACAAAATTTCTACCATTAGTACTAATAGAGCAATTTACGCTAACATGCGTCAGGGTACACCAAAGTAAGCCTTTTCTTAAATCCTCGATAAATGATGCCAACATTGGAGATAGACCCTTTCTGTAGAACGATTTTCTAAGCCCAGGAATCATTTCCCAAATTAACGTCAATGAATTAGGGGACACCCTGTATAGTGTGTGGTGTTTTTGGTGCTCTAAAACCCATAAGGGGATGCAGGTATATGTTAAGTAAATTAATCAAGTGTGGAACAGTTATCGTAACATCTCAAAATAAGGACACCTTGAAACAGTTAAGACAAAACGAAACATTCGAAACGAAAATAAAACGAATATCGAGAAGAACAAGAAACTAAGAAAGGAAACTAAACAATAATTATAAGTAAACGATTGTTTTTTTTTTATTGTTAATAAATCTGTTTTATAGTAAAAATTATAACATAAAAATTTTGCAATTAAATTAAGTACTTAACATGATACGCATAGTAAAAGACAACGAAAAATTAACTTTATTATATTGAAAATATAAATAAATTTAAAAAAATTTTAAAAAAAAAGTAGGAAAACAGTTGTTATAAGAAAGAACTTACATAAAAAAAAAAAATAGGAAACATAAAAGACTTGGTCAACAATCAACGAGAGCAATTGGAAGAAAAACTAGAACACAACATTAAATGATACATGAGAGTGTTTTTTTTTTT
Organism: Volucella zonaria; assembly: GCA_963966105.1. Taxonomy (NCBI): domain Eukaryota; kingdom Metazoa; phylum Arthropoda; class Insecta; order Diptera; family Syrphidae; genus Volucella; species Volucella zonaria. The sequence goes on along the minus strand of OZ014531.1, from coordinate 123,110,842 downwards.
TGTTCTTTTTGAAAATCATGAGCAACATTAGATAAAACTGCAACGAAAAAAGAAAAAGAAAATAAACAAAGATGTATTTATGTAGAGTGTGTATCTTATGAGTTAATACATAGAAATACAACTAAAAACTAATTTAAGTACACGTGTTCTGATTTTTTTGTTTTAAATATAATTTAAGACTTAATTAACTGAAGAAGCTCTCTCTGTTGTTTTTTAGTTTTTTTTTTCATATATTTTATTTTGTATTTTGTTAATTTGCAACGAGTAACATCTACACGATAACATAAATAGTTAAACTTTCATTCGTTCATCAAACCGATATTGTTTTTCTATTTTTTCTAATTTATTGTATAATACTACGTACAATTACTCACTATAGTAATGTTTTTAGTTTTTGTTTTTCTACCTTTTTTAAATCAATTCCCGTATTAATATATATATGTATATTTTTTTTTTTTTTTTGTTAATTTAACTCTTAATTTCAACTAAAACATGCTATTTTTTGTTTGTTTATCAAGTAATTTGCATAAGGTACATGAGAAAAAGTCAAAGGTACTTGGAATCAATGTATAGAACCCGAAAATAATTAAATAGTGTTTGCTTTAAAGTTAAAATTTTAAAAGAAAGTACGAATAATAATTCTAAAAACTAAAATCTATGCCATTGTAAAGTTGTTTTGTAAATTAGAAAACAGACTTTAACGTATTAATTTGAAATTATTGTTTAAAGTTATACTAAATACAAGACTGGAATGATATGGAATTATAAGAAATTGCAATAACAAGCAATTTTGGTAATTTTAATTACTGAGCACTTGGTCTGATTTTTTTTCTTATCAGCATTCGCTGAATATTATTGTACATTGACGCATAAGAAAGATAACTATTTTGGCCGAAATTACTAGGTACCGGATTTTACGAATATGAAGTAGTCTTAGTTTTTGGAATCTTATCTCGTTGCTTCAAATGCTAGTCCAGATAAGAAAGTTCTCTTTACGGACAATCTTCTCAACAGTGTTGACTTTAGTTTTTATTCAATAAAAACACCACTGTTGATTCCGATGTGAAAATTCCCAACGAAAAGATATTCCACTGTTTTACCTAACTATGTGAATTTTGATGTAGCAGATATATCCAACGAAAAATTCTACAGTATCCGTCTAGTTTCAAATTTTCTAATATGCCATCGTCTGACCCAACAACCATCGCGAATTTTTTCAAGTATCCTGAATACTTCGGTTAGCTGACTAACTGCACTCAGACACGTCCAGTGTCTAATAAAATAATACCAGCACATCTACTAGGCGAGATAGAGACACTTAAAAACAATTTTTCTCCTAGTCCTGGTGGTTATTTATTATCAACTACCAGGCTAGCCCCTTCCCATTTGTGCATTGGAGATGTAATGTTCTTTCCTGGGAAATCTATCTTTGCACCGGACCAACATCGATCTCTTGAAGGTAGATTAAAAACTACCAACTTTATTTAGTTTGTTTTCGGTACACTGCGTGCCCCAAAGCAAAGGAAAGAAGGATGTGATTGCTACAGATTACAGCGAAACCTTTGAAAAATCGCTCACAAGTTAGTTCTTTTTTAAACTCGATGCACTTGGTTGCCAACCTGGGCTGATCTCTAGGAACTAAATGGAGTTATTTTGAGCTGATGAAGCAAAATTGTGTTTTAATTTTGAAGTGTGTTGCAGTAGTGGTTGTAATAATAATAATAAAATTCAGTGTATGATTTGTATGCAAGTCCAGTTTGTGGCTAAGGAATACAATGCTAAGCGGCATTACACAACTTTGCATGAAGAAAAGTATAAGGAACATAAAGGTGAATCTAGAAAAAATATTGTAGCCGAATATTAGAGAAAACTGGTGCAACAAACAAGCACTTTTTCAAAAGCAATCACAGATAATGGACTGAGTTTGGCTACCTCCTAGGAAGTTTCGTTACAATTAGCCAACGTCAAAAAACCATTCAGTGATGGAGTTTTAATAAAAAAAAAAAATGTGCAATAAAAATGGCTGAACGATTTATGCAGCCTAAGCTTGCAGAAAAATTTGAATCTCTAGCACTATCACATCAAACAGTGGCGCGACGAATAGATGATATGGGCGAGTATGTTTCTAAGAAATTGTGTGACTCCGTTGCGGAATGTGAATATTTTTCAGTATGTTTGGATGAAAGTACGGACCAGACACACGTCAGTAAGTTATTAATTTTTATTCGCTGCATTTCAAAAGATTATACTATTACGGAAGAAATGTTGAATTTGGTGCCGTTACATGGAACAACTAAAGGAAGTGATATCTATGAAACTGCCAGTGCCACTGTTATAGATTACGGAGAGTTTCAAAATGACAAGGACAGTGATAGGATTTTCTGGACTCCTTAAACAGAATGGTATTCATTGCCCTTTATTCCACTGCATCATACACCAAGAAGCTTTATGTGGAAAATGTTTGCGTCAGATGGACGCAATGAAGGTGGCTGTCAAAACAACAAATCTGATCAAGGGCAAAAACAAAGCTTTGACTCATCGTAAATTCCGCGATTTTTTAACCGAAATCGATGAAACGTACGGAGATTTACCTTTACACTCGAACATCAGCTGGTAAGTGCTTGCAGCGTTTTTTTTTGCCCTGCGAAAGGAGATCCTAGTATTTCTGAAAGATAAAATAAAATCTGATACCACAGAAATAGAAAACAAACTGCAAGATCCCCAATTGCTCGCTGATCTTGCATTTTTAACAAGGCAAACACAATAATATCGGGAACCTGTACGGACATGTAAATGGACTTGAAAGTAAACTTAAGTTGTTCAAAATGTCTTTAGAAAAGAATGATTTTTCTTTTTTCCCCGAGTTAAAAAGAACCTTACATGGACATGGGAAATTTCGAAAGATGTCACTTTTCTGAGCACATAGAGTACATTGACGAGGTAATTTTGGAGTTAAAAAATCGATTTATAGATTTTAAGGAATAGAGAGCGATTTGTCACTTTTCACTCATCCATTAACGCCGGTCATTGATGGTGTAAAGACTGACTACCAATTGGAGTCATGCGACCTAAAATCCGACCCGTTCTACAAAAGCAGACTGGAAATTGGAATAGATTTTTTTAAGCTCTTCGATGATCGCTTTCCGAAATTAGCGAATTTTGATTTGAAAATGAGTTCGATGATGGGGAGTACATATCTGTGTGAAAGTGCTTATTCAACCATGAATTTTATTAAATCAAAATACAGGTCTTCATAGTCGGATAAGTCACTTATTAACGCAATGCGCCTGGCAACGACGAATATTGATGTCGACATTGATAACATTGTTAAAGATAGAAAGAAATAAAGTAAAAATAAAATAATATGAATGATTTTGTTTTTATTAAAAGCTGATAGTATTTTATTTCGATGGCCCGCCAGTTCTTGTTGAATTTGATTTTGGCCTGCACATGATTCCAATCTGGACAGACCTGATTTAGACCATCGATATTGCTAAAATCATAAAGAAATCCGAGAAATCTCTCTATTCCTATGAAATATATTCAACACTTTCTTACAGAACCTAGTGTATATCAAGCCAAGCTGTATCTTCAGTCATCTCAATGGTTGTTGGTGTTGTTTTAACACACATATTGATTCCGTAATTAGCAATGCTTACTCTGCCCTCAATATTATTACACGGTAGTCTAAACCATTCTTTGACCCTTATGTCACAAAACATCATCACCTCTGATAGGTCACTTCTCGAGTATGGTAGCCAGGTATGGTCACCTTACTATGAAAGCCATGTTTGGATTCCTATGATTCGCTTTCCAGATCTACTATAGGCTGGCCACTACATCCTGTCTGCCTATGAGGACCGGTTCCACCTTATCTACGGTTTTAAAGGAGCCGAAATCATATTTGTGTACAAAACAGCTTTTGCTACACACCACGTTGATGGCGAAGATTGTTATTTGAGACCAGATAAATCCCAGACTATATAGATCCACTAAAGTGAGTAAACCCTTTCAAACCTACTGGTACAAGGTATGTACCAGCCTGTGTTCAAAAAATCCTAACTTCTGAAATCGATATGGAAATTGGTTGTAATCTGTATCATTTCGTACCTTGAAGTACAAAGAACAGATTTTTTATCTCCAAATGGTATATTTTACAACTATGTCATGATCTGTATCGCTTTTTTGCTAAAAAAACAAAATTTCACTACTGAAAATTGATTGAAAATGCATAAAACTATTAATTCACAAGTGTTTCATTGTTGTATAAACCTTATGTAGTGAATCCACCTAAATGCCTGAATATTCAGCACTCTTTTCATATATGGTACATATGTGTGGACCATTTCTAATTGGTGTTTTTTCGTATTTTTTTTTCGCAAAAGTAAAATGCCAAGCAAATGCCGAAACGCGAGATTGTAGAAACACTTGAGGAGCCATTATACGATTCTTTGAATGCAGGTGAGAATTCAGGAACCGATTTTTCGGACGGCAGTAGCAGCGATTACGAGTCAGAAGATGATGCCAACTCTGACGATGTAGAATCTTCAGAAGAGTAAGCATCAAGAAATTCGAAGAACAAGAGGCTACGCATTCTGAAGGTGAAGGTTATGTAGCAAAGAATTTTTCTCGAATTTGGAATGATCCTGAGGACAGTTTTATGCCACGAATGACAGCTCCAAGTCCGCGAGAATGTACGGTAGATTCAAGCATATCGCATATCGTAGGCGTTTTTAGTACTGCTAGTACACATATAGTATGTACCATTTATAAAGTACTGGTGGTACACTGGTGTACCGGCTCGAAATAACCCCACTCCACCCCCTTTTTTATTTTTGTTAAGGTGATAATATAATTACCAGTTGTAAAATCTTCAAGATTGCAGCAAAAAAAAAGTTAAAAAGTAATGTATTTGAATTCAGGTTCGGGAGGGTTAAGCCGAATGCCAGGTATTTAGCAAAGCAGTGTAATATCGAGTGCACAGAGATCTGTTATGTAGGCCTATTATCATCTCTTATTGTGTGAGCATCATGCATACTTGTACTTTTGGTCGTAAAAATAAGTTTCCCTACTATCACCGCAATTAAGATGCGGAAATTCTAGCTTAGAGCTAGTCTAAGCAATTATTAACTTTGTAATTTATTTACACTTTAATAAAATTATAATATTAAAAGATGCTGCAAGAGGATAAACCCACGAAGGACTTTTTGATAGAATCAAGACTGCTAGCATTCTGAAGTTGCTTCCGACAGACTTTTTAAAGTAGGGTGGAGGTCCTACATTTGTCTGCTGTAGTCACTGTTCACATCTGTGACACATAAGAGAAAACAAAAATGCTACAACTCGAGTTGAAAATCGACGCTCTAATTGATCTTAACAGGAATAAGCACAACGTCCAAAGAAAATGGGCACGATCATAAAGAAATCCGGTTTCCGCAACCCTAAGCGTAAACAAGACGATAAGTCGGCACATGTATTGGTAATGGCAGTCAAGAAAAAGGACATGACGTATAAGGAAGAGATCTGTGCTACCCTAAGAGGTCAAGGGAATTTCGAAGTCAAAACTGTAGTGATTAAACACATAAGAGAAGCCTATGATAGTTACAAGAGAAGACTGCAAAGCTGGACTAAATTCCTTGCTTTGCAAAGCCAAAACCGTCGAATTACAACAAATAAGCGGTAGCCGCAGATCTCCAGAATAAAACAACGCGTTAAAAACTGCAATATATTTAAAAAAATATATAAATGCCTTCCAATTCAATCCTAGTCATTGCGAAGCGTTGCAAGACCATCTATAATAAGTGATTGTGGATTAACAATTTACATATCAATTCTCTGTGAGCAATATCGGAACTAAAGTTAAACAAATTGCCCGAATCAACGAATGAGTCGGTGATACAGGCAAGAATCCTTGTATAATCGCTGTCAAATTCAAAGCATTTACCTTAGAATGGGACAGTTAATACCAGTATACAAATCGCAGAGAGACAATTGAAGCATTTTTCTGTTTGGATATTGCTTTAACTAACATATGAACTACTACACGTTTAGCACAGTTTGGAATGTTGATGGCATTGATAAGGAATGTTTAAGTGCTTCCCGTGATGCAATCATATGTGTGTACATACTGCTTCGACAAACAGCTAATTTTTTGAAGTACAATCGATTAATCGAATCTGATCCGACCATAACAAGCGTGAAGTTGCTAAAAATCATCTAATGGTAACTACTATACGTCTTTGTAATGCATATGTTAAGGGCAATCGTTCTAATTTACAAAAGTACAATACCAACAGGTTCCCCGATGCTCAAGTATGCCAAAAGATAAGGGGCCCCTTGGCACAAATGTATGATTTATGGTAGAAAGAATCTAAGTACTGGGAGAATCGATTTCCACTGGAATGGTGTAAAAAAAAATATTCTCGCGTCACCATTGTCGGAAGAAGGTGAAAAATCCAAAGCACATGGTTAACGTTAGACGCCTGGAGACAGACCAATTAAATTGAATTCAAAGCACAAATTGCAGCGGCCTAACAACAGAGCGACCCGAATATTGTAGAAGTCCCGTACCGTATTAAGAGAAAAGAAGTACTCCGTAGTGTAAGACGAGATAAGGCTGACTTCATCAATGCACTACTCACTTTGACAGACAGGCCGTCTACAGTATTACTGAGGTATTCAGTAGTGGTAAACGTTCTAAGCTACGTCTAGTAATTAGAAAAGACGGAAATCTGCTGACTTCGGAAAATTTTGCAGCATCACTTATCCATTTTGCTAACAGCGATTTGGTTCAAAGTTCAAGTGAACCTCCCGTATCAACAAATACCATTGGTACCTTAACGGCCAACCATATTCGACTTTGGTGAGCTTAAGCAATCTTAATGAAACTCACTTTCGTTAAGTCTCGTTAAGCAGTCTCAGTAGAATGGAACATTCAGTGCGGAAATTTGACAGCTAACACAAAGGAAATTCTTTTTTTTTTTATTTCAGTTTTTAATTTTCTGAACTTATTTTCCATTTTATTTTCACTGCTATGGAAGCAATCCGAATATAAACAATTCGCATTCACATTATGGGTAACTTGAACTTTTGACAGAAATTAAGTGGGCTTTTCGTTCGGTTTTGACATAAGGTTAATCCCACTGAAGTCTACTATGGCTAGGCCTTTTGTCTGAGATAATGCAGGCGATAAGAGCTCTTAAGAAAAACAAGACAGTTGGCATAGACTGCAACCCGGCAGACCCTTTCTAAACCGCGCCCAAAACTTCGACAGGAATCCTACAGTTACATATTTATTAGGAAAGCATGGATAATTGAAGCCTCTGCCGATGATTGGAAGAGTTGATTGCTGTCCGAAAAGGGAATCAACGACAGAATGTGACAGCTGGAGGTACATGTATTCTTCCGGCTAATACAGTTGCATTTCACGTTCCAGAGGATGTGAAAGCACCTATCCTCTATATCAGAAAGAAACTGGACGTATAGGGATTGATAAAATAACAGAATTAATATAAAAAAAGCTGATGTTTTCCAAAATTGAAAGTTGGGAAACATTCCATTTTGAATAGAATATGTTGATCATTACGATCCTGTTGATCCTTCTAAAAAATATATTTTTGTAGTAATCGACATTTTAACAAAGTTTGTATAACTTTATCCGAATGACAATGTCTGATTAATTTAGGTCGCCCCAGGTATTTAGTGTCGGACATAGACTAACTATACCTAGATATCAAACTTTCCAGATATTGGAAAATCAAAACTGGTTTTCTGCTGATCGCCCCTATCCGTGTGATCCTGGCTGTGAATACGTGTAAATTGTCATTAATGGCAATTTCCCTCTCCTTTTATACAAACCACGCCCATTTTAATCAAAAAAATGTCGCCTCCATTACACACATTCGTGCAAATCGCTCTCATTTTAGCAATTTTACTTGTAAATTGCTCTCCTTCTAGCAAATTTTGACAAAGTTATAGCGATGCAGAAGTGTTGGAATTCACTTACAGTGTTTCTGTGCGAGGGTTAAGGGTTTGCAAAAGGATTAGTAGAGTTTAATTCATTCAGTTAATTCATCTATGATACTGTGCAACACGTAAAAATAGCTATAGGGTCCTTCAGGCAAATCGACAGGCAGAGCGAGTGAATAAATGTATAGGGCTAATGCTAGGGAAATCAGTGAAACCAGGGGAGGGGATATATTGGACTCAAGTCTTATATAAAGCAGAGCACATATTTAACAAAATTTAAAGTTTAATTAAAGAACATCCGAGAATGGCCGATGAGCTGAGATAGAGTTTAATAGAAGCACAACAGAAGAACATACAGAAAGATCAGAAATTTATAAGAGAGAAGCGATGGCGAGACAAAAAAGAAGTTCAGGCATATAATAAACGCTGTATTGAAATGAAACGGTAAGATCCAACTAGGGACGAAGGCAGCGAATACGTTATGGTAAAGAACTTTGAGTCAGACGCTTGTGCGTCCAAGAAGATGATTACAAAGTTCAAAGAATCATATCTAGTGATGAAAGTGTTACGAAACGATCGATATCTACTCAAGCATGTTGAACAATCGCGTGTACGGAACTAAAGTGTGTGTGTGAAAGGTAGAAAACATGCGTCGCTGGTTTAATTGAAGTCGCGAGTCAAAATTCTTAAAAAGCATGGTGAACAAAATTAGGTAAGGAAGCCCGGTTTGTAGTAATAAATTCATTTGGTTAATGCCTTTCTTTAATTAGTTATAAGTGCCTTATTAGGTTTAAGTTCACCACTAGTCGTAAGTACTTTGCTAGGTTTAAGTTCTCTTTAAAAAGCACTCACTTTTGAGCCGCGCGATAAAATACAAGATTTGCATGATGAGTAAGCCTGAATCGTGCCGTGAACGATTAAAGATAATCTGTGTAAAAGCCATAGTCTTTTATTTAATTAACAGCACAAGCATAAGATATGAAAAAGACTAGACTATCTGCCCTGTCGCTTCAATCGCTGCAGTCTTTGTCCTACGAAAGTTGACCGAAAGGCATTTAACTCTTGTTCTGTCTATAATAAGTCAGTAGGTTCACAACATAGCCATAGTATTCAGAAAAGTACGACTTACTGTCATTACTGTCATTACTTACATTATAATGTTATAACCTATTATGATCCTAAAGGTAATAGGTGTGATTTTTTTATGGTAATACTTAGAAGTGTTATTTCCTAGTGCTCACTACTGATTTTTAGTCGTAAATTTGTACTGCATATTGATATAAGAATTTCGGTGGCATTGACTGTATTGCAGAGTGCTTTCCGCTGAATGAGAATGTTCGAAATGGCCTTTCGTGAGTGGAAATGAAGGCTATCCATAGTACCCATGTGAATGTGTTTTTTTTTTTTAAAGAACTTAACACTCAAGTTTTTTTGGAAAATGGGATAGAGAGAGAAAGAAAGATGTTTGGGCTCAGTGGTTATTTCGCTCCATGGATGGCATCCAACATTTAATCGGGAGACTAGATTCTTAGTGGAAGTTGGTTTGTTGTTGATTTTTAGTCAACTACTCATCTTACTTGATTTTCGTTAACTGAAAAATTTAATGTCTTTTGGGCGGGGCTGGGATTCGAACATCGGACCTTCCGATTTGGAAGCCAGTCCACTACCACTTGAGCCACGGCCACCCACGAGTTTTAACTTTGTTTTTTGGCAAACTTCAGATCTGTCCATTGCCATATTTTTCCAGTTTGTCTCAAATAAAAATTTAACCATAGTGTTCCACACATCAGCAGAATATTTGCTTATCGCAGAAACCTTTTACACTAGTAATGAGTCACCAAAGTCAACACTTAGGCCCAGTTTTTTAGTGCTGACTTAGCTCCGAGTTAAGCTAGAGTTTACTAACTTGGGGCTAAAATTAATCCAGAGTTAACTCATGAAGCAGTTTTTCAGTGCAGAATTAATTTTAACTCCATGAGTGGTGGTTTAATTTGGCATTACTGCCATTGTATCGTTCAGTTGTCAAAACACTATCGAAATCTGTCATTCTCATCTGCTCATTGTTTATTGTTTTGTTTTTTTTTTCTTTGTTTGGTGCATAACAATAACAATGAGCAGAAGCAGCAATTTTTCATCAGAGTAAATTGTATATTTATTAGAATTTGTGAAAAAAAAGGAAGATATTATAGAATGTAAGCGGACGGGCCGAACGAATGTTGAAGATAAGGCAAAAGCCTGGGCTGAAATCAACTTCTTTCCTTGCTATTTTCAGTATCTGTCAAAAAAAATTGTTCAGTTAATCCAGAGATAACTCAGGAAATGTACTGGATTAACTCGAGTTTAATCCTGAGACTCGGATTATCTCGCACTGAAAACCCGGCCCTTTAGTGGTTTATGTGAAATTTTAGTTTTCAATAGGAATCAACTTGATGGCTACCTTAATAAACAAAACTACCGATACTGCAGGACCAAAAACCTATGGAAATGCAAAGAGCCACCTAAGAAAGTTACAGTTTGGTGGGGTACAGTAATTTGGACGTATTCTTTCGATAGCCATTATCATATTCTGATCTCTAGTTTAGCATATTGGAACACTTTTTGGTGTTGTGGTGGTGGAATCGACTTGAGGAACATTTGGTTGCAACAAAATGCCGCTACATTCCTTATATTGCGCCAATTATTCAATTCAAAAATTCCGAATACCATGATTTCGTGAAATCAACTCGTGAGTTGGCCTGTATATGAACGTGTGACCTAATATGACTTCTTCCTTGAAGTTTTCTGAAGGGGATCGGGTATGTGCTAATGCTCATTGAACTGCTGAAGCATTAAAAAAACACATTTGAGCCGATGTCCGTCTGATGTGAGAGAATTTAATCAAAAATTTCAATCATTGTTTGATTTTCTGTAAAGCGGATATGGGTGCCCTCTTGCCCGCAGTTTTGTTTCACCAACGAGTATTATTGTGCTGAATCTAAACTAAAGATACGGCACAGCTTATACGAGTACCATACAAAATATGTGTTATCTTCCCACTTAAAATGTGTACACCCTTTATGAGTCAATCTCTATTATATTAGTTTTGGAAAAAAATCATTCTCAAAATAGTGATATATCGAAGAGTTCTTACGCAGCACGCAACTTGGCATGGACAAAGTTTCACAAATGAGGATATCAAGTTCCAACAAAAAGGTCAAATCATTCGATTGTTTTCACTAAAATGGAAAATATGTTGAAACATGAGTAGAAACTGAATGAGATACTACAACCATGACGACTAAGCTTAATGTAATAAATGCTCTTTATGCAGACCAATGTCTTTCAATTTAAACTATTAATTTACAATTTAATAACATAGAAAATACATAGAATATTATATTTAAATTTAACAATTTCAATTTCTTTAAAAAGTCACAGCTTTTCGTCTTTTAAGCTAAAGAATGCTTAGGAAGATATACGAGTACTCGTACGTAAATAAAAGTCCGCTAAATGTAAATACATATTTACACTTGTATGTATGTAGTAATGCTTGTATACATATATGTATTATATATGTATATAGCATTGTATGTATTATTGAACGAATCGAAGAGAAAACTAAAAGCCTACTCCTACATAGTCATCATATTATGTTGTATGTTGCATTCCCTAAACTAGAGTGTAATTCTTGTCTCTTATTTTATATATGTAACATATGTTTGTTTTTAAAATAAAATACTTCAAGTGTTAAACAAAATAAAAACAGAAAAAGACAACCAAAAAAAAAAACATTTAAAAGTGAACAATCAAATTGAAAAAAATAGAAGCTGCCTAATTACATTTCTTTGTCTTGGTTTTAGATTTTAGGTTTGCCTAATGTCGAAAATAATAATGCTTAACGGTAAGTTTCTTACTAAATTTCTTAAAAAATAAAATTTTACTTCGTCAATTCCTGTTTTGTTGTTGTTTTATTCTATTCCTAAATTATCTAAGCTGGAACTTAGATTTCCACCTCGACTGGCATATATCAGAAATATATTTCCTCCTCGTCTGCAGGAGAGCTTTGCTGAGATTGTTGCTTTTTCTTATCAATTACAGGATTAATAGCAGATGGTTGTCTATTGTTGCTACTGCTTGTGCTAGCAGTTGATCCAGATGATGAGGTGGAGCATGTAGATGCTGTACTTAGCTTTTGTGTTAGCATTGTATTGGAGGGTGATGGCGCTCCGGAACGTGACACAATTGGTGGAGGTGATGATGGATTTATTGGGGCATATCCAGTTATATTACGTGGAGTAGTTGCTGTTTGTTGATAATTAGCGAGAGATATGGGTACAGCTGCAGATGGAAGTCCAACATCAGAATTACGTAAACGATATCGCTCCGGCAGTTTGGGATAAGTGTTTGTTCTAAAAATGGAAAAAAAAAAAAGAAACAAACGATTTTTAGTGACATTTTAGACAACAAGCAAGCAAACATAGGTAATAATCAAAATTAAGAAAATAAAAATAAAAACCAAACAAAATAGGCAGATGTCTTTTTGTTTAAAGTTATAGTTTTTTTCTGCAACCAAATCAGTTGAAAAGAGGCCATAACATTTTTTGGTGGAGTAATTTTCTATATGTGGTCTGACTAAGTTAGCGCTGCTCTTACAACGTTTGGACATACTAGAGCTGTATCTTACTGGAGTACGTTTTCAGAATTACAAGGTCATGTTTTCTAACTACGCTACCAAAGATGTTCTCATTTTCTTATTTCTTATTAAAAACCGTAAAAACGAGCTTAGGACATTCCCAAGACCTCTGGCCGAGAAGCTCGTAGAAGCAGTTTTAGCTGAAGTCGTCCTTTTCCTTTGTGGAGCCAAGGTCGTATATTAGGCTTGTTTTGGGTTTTTTCCTCAGATGACATATCCACATCCAAATAGGCGCTGCTTCTGCTCTGTAAAGCAGATGTCACAGTCTGTCACAGTTTCACTATTCTTTCCTTCGACCCATCTTATCGCACTTCTTGGAAGTCAGTTATATTCGCTTTGTAGCGTTTTAGGGTGTCCGCCAATTGTACGGCTGTATGTGGAATATTAAGGCCCAATTATCGTTTTCAAGGCTCTTCGTAGCTTCACAACATAAAGTGCTTCACGTGGTTACTCAGTTAACAGCACAACTCTCAGCTTAGAGACCCAGAGTCTTCAGATATCGAGAACTGAATAAAGAAACACAAATTTAAGTTCTCGGAATGGTGCTCAAATTATGGAGAAGCAATGTGTAGTATTGTATGGGTGCATCATCTGAACAAACGCATTTTCAAAGTAGAGCTTTATGAGAGACCTGGTCAGAACCTTATAGACATTACAATACACAGGCGAAGATGACAGTGAACTGGACATGCCTTTCGAAAAGGCTGCATCTCCGTTGCTTGTAATGCTATCCAATGAAATTCCCTAACATAGGACGGAGAAAGAGCGCTTCGACAGGCGACCCACAATATAGAGAAAACAGCGTGAGTGATTTCAGCTTTTGAAGTAGGAGCGTGGTTTCTTGCGTAAGGATATTGGCATGATTAAAGTTGACATACATGTGGGAGATAAGAAAACTAGAGTAAAGACAAGTAGTGTTGAGTAAATAGAATTATTTCAGACTGCTAACTAATTGCTAAGTAGTGTGTTGTACCACATGAAATGCCCGATTTTCGGTCAGTGGGCAATAAGAAGTTCTCGAGTGAACATCTGTGCCAGAACATTAAATTTTCTTTTTTTATAAAATAAAGTGGTATGTGTGCTTGTCGTGTGAGAATGTCAGGGTTCGTTACTGTTGGACATCCCTGACAATTCGTGATCACGCATACCAACATATAAACACATTCATCTCTCATCTAATTTTCATCTGTCATCCTGACATAACCTTTCTTTATTTTATTCTTTATTCCTTTCTTGGCGTTCATTGAATTCAGAAGATTCAAATCTATTAAAATTGAAATAGTCATTTAAAGGTGTAGTTTGGTTTTCGCGTTGTTTGTTCCGCTCTACTTTGCGTACCTGCTCCACAGGTTATGGGCCCGGGATATTGAACATTATTTAAAAACAATCTACACGTGGTTTAACAATGGCAAATCCTTCCAATACGTTAAGGCTTGAAATGTTGTCCAAAGACAACTATGACACATGGTGTTTACAAGCAGAAGCGCTGCTTATTAAAAATGACACGTGAGATTATGTGACTGGCGCATAACCTCCGGTACCTACGGAAAACGATGCAAAGATGCAGAAGGCTCTAAAAGCCTGGGAACATGCGGACAAGAAAGCTAAACCTGATCTCATTTTGTCTATCAGTCCATCTGAGCTGAAACAAATCCGTGGGTGTGAAACATCTCAAGATGTTTGGAAGAAACTGGAGTCCATCTACGCCTCATCAGGTCCAGCCAGGAAGGTCACTTTATGAAGGTGACGATGTACGTTAGCATGTGAATAAATTCTTTGATGCTGTGGATAAGCTTGATTCAATGGATGTTAAAATCCACAAAGACTTATTGAGCATAATGCTTTTGTACAGTTTACTTGAGTCCTTCGAGTTGTGCTGTTAAAACGCAGGATGTTTGGTCTAACGCCGAAAGGCTTAAAGTCAAAATCCTAGAAGAAGCAGAAGCGCGGAAGCAGAAATCCAAGGAGTGCGAATCCGGAGCTATGCTAGCAACAAAGAGTTTTCCTAAAAAACAAACAAATATCAATTCGAACCGGGCAGATAAAGTAAGTCCCGCAAGTGGCATGAAAAAGTTACCATTTCGATGTGGCAAATGCAATAAACATGGACATAAAGCTGCCGACTGTCGCGTTAAACGTCAAAATTCACAACGTGAGTGTGTAAAAGATTCATTTTACATAAAATCAGTTTCCGAACATGCCATGATCACGGAGCCTATGGACTTAGAACACAGCTGGTGTTTAGATAGCGGTTGCACTTCCCACTGGTGCCGTGAAGAAAACATCTTCGAGAAGCTGTCACACACCGACCGTGGAAAACTCAACTTAGCAAGCAATCAATCTACTAAAGTCAAGGCTATTGGAACTGTAAGACTCCAAACAGCCGTTGGAATCGAGTCAAGGTCAGTAAATTTTGATAATACCTTGCTAGTTCCTGATCTGCGCACAAATTTACTTTCAGTTTCCAAAATCACGGATAAGGGCTGCGAAGTGGTTTTCAAGCGCAACGGTGCATTAGTTCGTGATAAAATTGGACAGGTCAAACTTTTAGCAGACCGAATTGGTGATATGTACTACCTTCGACAAACAACGGAAACTGCCCGCGTTGCTGAATCAACAGACATACCGATAAAGTCTTTAATTCAGGTGTGGCATGAACGTCTAGGCCATTTAAACTCAAAGGACTTGATCGACATGGCTAAAAACAGGATTACAAAGGGAATCGATTTAAAATCTGGTCAGCAGTTACCACCATGCGCTACTTGTATAAAAGGAAAGATATCGGCGAAACCATTTTCTACGAACGAAATAAAAAGCGATGAACCCTTACTGATTGTCCATTCTAACGTTTGCGGGCCTATGCGGACACAGTCCCATAGTGGAGGCAAATATTTTGTCACTTTTATAGATGATTACTCGCGCTGGTGTGAAGTATACATTATTAAGAGCAAAAGCGATGTATTTAAAATGTTCTTGTCATATAAAAGTCTCGTCGAAAAACAAACCGGACGTAAAATAAAAGCGCTTCAGACGGATAATGGTAAGGATTATTGTTCAAACTCTTTTGATGAATATCTAAAACCAGAAGGAATCAGAAGGTTTTCCGCACCATACACGCCACAACAGAATGGTGTAAACGAAAGAAAGAACCGAACCTTGGTCGAAATGGCCAGATATATGGTTCCACAAGCTGGACTTTCTCCTTCATTTTGGGCAGAAGCAATATGTTCTGCGAATTATTTGAGAAATCGTTGTCCATTGAGAAGTCTTAATGGCAGGACACCTTACGAAGAAGAATTCCAAATTTAAAGCATCTTCAAATATTCGGTTGCAGAGCATTTGTTTTGAGCAAACAACCCAACAAAGACAAATTTGGAGCTCGTTCATCTGAGGGAATATTTGTTGGCTACTCCAATGAATCAAAGGCTTATCGAATTTGGATGCCGTCAGAGAGAAAAATCTACGTCACAAGAGATGTTTGAGATATCATCTCAAACGAGACAAAATCTGGTGTTGTCGAATTGATGGAAATTCCATGTGATGCTGCTGCAGGTGAACAAAATTCTGCTGAACTATTTAGTGTTAATGATGGCGATCAAAATTCTGTTGAAGTATCCAAGCTGATTCAAGCTACTATTCAAAACAGTGAAAATGACTACGTTGTAGCCTACGCGTTTAATGGCGAAGTTATTTTCAAGGAAGCCTTACAAGGACAGTACTGTGTTGAGTGGAAGAACGCTATTTTAGATGAAGTCAAGAGCTTAATTAAAAATGACACTTGGACATTGGTTCGTGAACAGGAGGATCAAAATAAGGTAGGGTGTAGATTTGTGCTAACGAACAAATACAATGAGGAGGGTGTAGTAACGTGAAGAAAGTCACGCCTGATAGCACAAGGATTTAGTCAACTACCGGGTGTAGACTACACTACAACTTTTGCTCCTGTAGCTCGCCTAGAGTCTATACGCTTTATACTTGCGATTGCTGCTAAATATCAACTCAAGGTTCAACAAGTTGATATAACCTCAGCTTATTTAAATACATATTTGAATGAACGAATTTATATGAAGACGCCGCATTTATTGGAACATTTTTTCGAGAAAATCATTCAAAGGGAGCCAATAGACAGCCAAATAATGCTGGAAGATTTTCGCAATGGAAAGCAGGTATGTTGTTTACAAAAGGCTCTGTATGGCTTAAAACAAGCCGGACATGAGTGGAATGTCAGATTTGACCATAAATTGCGACAAATGGGTCTTAAGGCGACTAACGCAGATCCTTGTATATAAGTTGCGTGGAAAGATGGACGTATCTTAATACTCTCTATCTACGTTGATGATGTTTTACTGTGTTCCAAGGATATTAACTGGATAGATCTTGTTAAAAATAGTTTAAAGGAAGACTTGGAAATTAGGGATCTTCGAGAGGCAAAATATTGTCTAGGAATTGAGATAACTCAAGATTCGAACCGTATATCTATAAGTCAAAAGGGGTATATTCGTAATTTATTGTAGAAATTTAATATGGAGCATGCGAAGCCGCTAACTATACCCATGCAACCTGATTCGAGGCTCGCGAAGGATGGAAATTCGTCAGAACAGGAAAAGCGCCCGTATAAGGAATTGATTGGAGGACTAATGTGTGCTGCTGTTTGTTGCCGCCCTGATATAGCTCATGCTACAAGCGTACTTGCCCAATTTAATAATTGTTTCACTGACGTTCACTGGGGTGCTGCGAAGCGTGTTCTACGCTATCTTCAAGGAACCATTGATTATGGATTACAGTATACTACAAATCAGAAGGGCTTAATTGGATTCGTCGATTCTAACTGGGGAAAGTGCGTTATGGACAGAAGATCATATACCGGATATGCATTCATGTTTTCCAACGCTGCTATTAGTTGGAAGTCCCAAAAACAAGGAACAGTGGCTTTGTCTTCCACGGAAGCTGAGTACATGGAGATTTCAGAAGCTATGAAGGAAGCCATTCATCTTAGAACATTCCTAAAGAAAATTGGTCTTCAAAATTTAGGTGATATTACCTTATATAACGATAATCGAGGTGCAGGATTTCTTGCTTAAAATCACGTATTCCACCAAAGGACTAAACACATTGATATACGACATCATTTCATTTGGGACATTTTATCTCAAGGATACATTAAGCTGGAACACCTACCAACAGAAGAAATGCCTGCGGATGTCTTAACCAAGGCACTACCTG
The DNA here is from genome assembly GCA_963966105.1 of Volucella zonaria. Taxonomy (NCBI): domain Eukaryota; kingdom Metazoa; phylum Arthropoda; class Insecta; order Diptera; family Syrphidae; genus Volucella; species Volucella zonaria. Next base: position 123,092,979 of record OZ014531.1, on the reverse strand, counting down.
GACCGAAGCATTTTCGCTGTTTGTCCAGACTTGGAGTTACGAAGGTTTTAGGATCATCTCATTGAGGGGGCGTGTTGGACATCCCTGACAATTCGTGATCACGCATACCAACATATAAACACATTCATCTCTCATTTAATTTTCATCTGTCATCCTGAATGCTATATTCCTTTCTTTCTTCTTTTATACAAATTTATAAAATAATCGGACACTTCATGTGGTACAACCCAATAGCATGAAAATCGTTCGGGCGTCGTCCTCACTTCACCGCATTCCAAAACGATCATATTTCGAAGTCGACGAACAGCCGAATGCCGGTGGCAACCAAATGTTGCTGACATCGTTAATCAACATAAAAAGCTAAGAAGCAAGCTATGATTCCAGGAAATGAACTAGAGGAAGCTGATACTGTTCGTCGCTGGGGCATGTGGAGCTGGAATCGTGTTCAACTGATAGCCAAAGCGAGGACGTGGTATAGGCATGCTGGATTAGCTGAATGTGTGGTCGCTCTGGTAGGGCAAGGAATAAAATAACGATATGAGTGGGGAGTTCGTGGTTAGCATTCGTCGGTGTCGGTTGGCAGTCTGGAAGTAGTCTATTATCGAACATTACTATACATTTGTCATTAAGATTGTAACTTTTTTTTTTTAATAAAATTTAAGTCTTTACCTACGAGTACATAACAGGTGGTTCAAAGCTGATACGTAGACATAGTAGTACCAAACTTTAAACGATATGTGCCAAAATTTGATGACATTTCGACTATTAGTCATCGAGATATTGAAGTTTTAGTGACGCAGTTTTTGATATTTTCAAAACCACGAACAATTAAGAGTTTCGAACGTTGATAAAAGACTGTTAGCTGGTGGAGAGAAACGCGGTTAAAACTCTAGAATGGCTTGAAAGCAATCTGTTCCGTCGAAAGCAAACGGTCGTACAGGCACAAATGATGCTGAATGCTCTAGGCCCCCAAATGAGGCCCACAAAATCCTTTTGAACAACTGTAAAGCGAATGTGAGTGAGATAGCTGATATCGTGAAGATATTAATAGACTGTGCACATCATATTTTGCACGAGTGTTTGGGTATGCGAAAACTCTGTTCGAAAGGGTACCGCATTTGGACCGAAACAACAGCGTGTATTGATGATTCAGAGCGATGTTTAGAGCTGTTTAAGCGAAATAAAACGATATTTTCATGCGGTGTGTGCCAATTGATGAAACATGGATCCTGTTACCGATCGCCGGAAAGAGATATGGCTCCAACGAAGGGACAAATCGTTCTATAAGAACGGCAAAGGGATGTTAAGGCGGGCCTGGAATGATTGTGTCACTCTAGAAGGAAACTATGTTGATGAATAAAGTCAAATCTTGCCAAAAAATTGTGCTGTTATATAGTAGTCTCAAACTTTTATAACCATCTGTTATATAGGATTCAAATTAACACTCTTTACACCCACGATCTTTTCTACTATGGTTTGGAATAGAATTTTTTTTTTGTTCTTTAAAAAAACCTGCATAAACCTTACCTTGTTGCTGGATTCCCTGTTTGCTGCGGTTGTTGTTGAATTATTGCTGGGCTACTTCCGGTTCTTGAATGATTTGGTGTCATTTGGTTCTGGAAAAACAATTTATTCAACAAAATATCATTTAAAATATTTCAATGTAAGACAAAAATATAAAAATAATTTTTTCATATAAAAACCAAAAAATTTTCAATCAAAACCTTCACACATCGCAAAGCTTTTAAGGGTGACAGGAATAATGAAAATACCTATTCCTACGGTTAACGAAGATGTGGTTTAGATACCAATCGTTTGGGGTGAGGTAAAGAAAATCATCGATATCAAGGCTGAAGATGATGATTTTAAAGACGAAAACAACACCGAAATGTTGTGTGAGGCATTGAACAATGGATGGTGGCTGATTCACCAGGGGTTCAATCACCATTAATTTAAAATGGTTGGTGTTGCAGGTAAAAAGAGATTGAAAAGCTAAGGCGAACGAGATCACAAGGAATATGAAAAAAATTCCAAGGATAGCAGCAATCCTGATCATCAAAGAGGAACCGACAACTACGTTGAATCAACGAAATCAAAGAATGCAACGTGGCAACTTGAAGAAGGATTAAGAGATAAAAATTGATTTATAACAAATGAGTTTACAAAGTGAAGGCGCTATCAAACGGTATGAGGCACAGTTAGTACAGCATCGCATCAGCCAGGAATATTGGATAGACTGCAACAAGAGTCAGTGGTAAAGTTTGCTCCATTCGTGTAATTTTATGATTTAAAGTAAAGATGGAAACGAAGCTTCGACAGTTTGACGTAAGACCTCTACTTTTGTATGGAAAACTAACGGAGAACGCAGGGTTACGACGATAAAACGAGATGGTCTTACAAGGTACATAGTTTGAAGCAGGCACCGAGATGCTGGAATAAATGTTTCATAGAGCTTGCGTTCACAAAATCAGGGGCAGACACTTGTCTGTTTCTATTGAGAGTTAAGTGGAAAAATTGGTATTACAATTTTGGAGATTTACGTGAATCATGGATTGATTGCATCTGACGATGAGGGCGACATCGAACCACGCAGCATCTTCAGCAATCTTTTGATATCATAGTGAGCAGGCCTTCATTTCGCACATCCACTGATGATTTTGGCGAAATTGACGAAAGTTTGCATCAATCCCAACGCAAATGGACAAGAACGGGTCCGTAAGAAACTATAATTTTCCATGTATGGAGGCAGTTATGGGCTTGCATTTGTGCGTGGTGATGAATCCTGATAAACAAACAAACGCACGGTCAAAACAATTACTTAATACCTTAACGGAACAACTAAGTATGGAATATTTTATTTAAATATTAAATTTTTTTTATTTTTTTAAATTTTTATTTTATTTTCTTTTTTCTTTTTTTTTCGCTTTATCTATCTCTTTTTCTCCTACCTACAATTAATTCATTTTTTTACTTTTCTTTCTGTTTTTATTTTTACTCTCTTCCTTTTCTCTTCAATTCTATCTTTGCTATGAAAAATAAGAAAATAGCTTGTTTTCAACTTTATTCTGTGTCCCTTATTTCTCGCAACAAGCATCCTAAACAAAATACAGTCATGTAATCGAGGAGTGGATTCATTGGGTGATGGTAGTGATGGTATATTGCGTGCGATGATAAATATTTTTCGTTCCCATAGCGTTGGCTTAACCATATCACAACAAATAAATGCACAAAGTTTCTCGCCAAAAATTTATGAATTTAGATATATTTTTGAACAATCCAAAGTAGATGTAGTCTGTGTATCGGAAACCTGGTTTTCACCAATTAATAATGATCAAAGGGACTCTATAAAAGGCTACAAACTTTTTCTCACAGATAGGTATAATCGAGACGGAATTCCTTGTAGATGGAAATATTCATCGCCTACTGATTTCGCTATTGAATACCTATATGTTGAATTTAAATGCGGCTTGAATAGTCTTCTTATAGTTACTGTATATAGACCCAACTCAAATATAAATTTAACACCTTTATCTGAGTTGATGAATGTAATCTCCATTAGCTCCACCAATGTACAATAATCGTTTGCGGTGATCTCACTAGTAATCTATTGGTCGATGAGGGATTAATAGATCTTATGTACTCATTTGATTTACACCCCGTTAACAAAATCAATCCCACTCACTTTACTCGGTCATTAAGTACTCGTACTTTACTAGATGTGTTTTTTGTGACAGATATGAAAAAAACTCTCCGCACCAGCCTTCTTCAAACATGATCTCATATTCCTTACGTACAATTTCTTTATTGACATTGGTTCGCTTCAATCATGGTATCAGCATAGGGACTTTAGAAATGTTAACGGTCCGGCTGTAGAACTCCATTTATTGTATGCCTACACCAGACAAGCAAGTAGATTTCCTCAACACTAACATAATCGCCCTCTTCAACCACCACGTTCCAATCAAAACAAGAAAGGTAATTAATGTATTACAACCCTGGTTTTCTGCAGAATTACAACAATTCATAGATCAACATGATCGGGCCTATCAGAATTGGAAACGCTTTCGGATTGAGATACTCCATAATTTCAACAAATCTCTTAGAAATGAGGTCGTTCTCAAAATTAGGCGGGCAAAAATTCGGTTCTTTTCTAGCCATTTAGAGGCAAAATCAGATGGACGTAAGCTCTGGAAGAATTTAAGAGAGTTAGGGATTGGTAAGCAGCGATTAACCTCTCCACATACCGTAAATGGTAGTGATCTCAACCGCAATTTGGTTTCTCTTCCCCTCTCTAATGTCGTATTTGAACAAAGTGATCACGCTTACAGTACGGTGTACTCCACAGATACGCCTTTTGAGTTCGTCGGGGTCAATAACTTGGATGTTCTTGAAAGTTTTCTCTCCATTAAATCGAATGCAGTTGGTGCTGATGAAGTACATCCAATTTTTATTAAAGCCATTATTCCTTTTTTATTGCCTTATATCATGCATCTTATGAATACAGTAATAGTTACAGGAATATTTCCTCATCAATAGCAAGTGGCAGAAATTGTACCAATTCCCAAGAATGCGGTTATCGATGAGTTCAGGCCTACCATATATCAATTCTGCCTTTTCTCTCAAAAGTTTATGAACTTGCTGGATCAATTTCAATCTGGCTTTCGTCCCAAGCACAATTGTACTACCGCTCTAACTAGAGTGGTAGAGGACATAAGATCTCTAGGCTAGATGCAGATAACGTCACCTTCTTGATCCTATTGGACTTTTTCAAAGCCTTCGACATGGTCAACCATACCGTAGTCTGCAAAAAAACTACAAGCTTGATTCAACTTTTCTCGGTTTGCAACGAATTTTATTTCGTCATACCTTAGTGATAGAAAACAGGCTGTATCTATTGATAACGTTTTAACAGATTTCCTTCCGTTGACCCGAGGAGCCCATTTCTCATTCACGCTGTACATTAACGAGGTTCCAAATAAAATACTACACTCCTCGATACACATTTATGTTGACTTCGTTCAAATCTACCAGAGTTGTCGTCTTGGTTTGATTGAAAATTGTGCCCGAAATATTAACCTGGACCTTGAGCGTATTCTAGCTGGTCGGTTAAGAACGGTTTAACTCTAAACCCACATAAATGCAAATGCTTGGTGATTTACAAAAAAAGTTTTGGACCTGTCGTACTTCCCGTCTATCTATTTAGGCAATGTAGCTTTGAAGATTATGTCCTCTCAGCTAAAAATTTAGGGATCGTATTCAACAGAACTTTGACACGGAACAACCACATAAGCTCTACTGTCGGTAAGACCTATGGTATTCTCCGAACGCTATGGACAGCTCAACAATTTACACCGTTAACGAGAATAATACTTGTAAAATCTCTAGCCATTCCTGTATTCACACACGGATGTGAAATCGTTGGAAATTATGATACTGTTAGCAAGAGAAAGCCAAAAGTCGCATTTAATAATGGTATTCGATATGTGTACACCTTGCCTAAGCATGACCATATTTCACATCTCTCTAAAAACCTTCTCGGGATGACTTTTGAAAATTTCATTAAGTTTCGTACAATATATATAACTTAATTCGTGCGGTTTTTTTTTCAAAATTTGAATTATTCAAAGTATTGCCCATCTGACTTTTTCCCATCTTTCTGGCAATTTGTGGATCCCATCCCAAAAGAACTGCGCCGGCTTGGCAGCCAAGAATGAATCAAGCCAATTTTTTATATTCTGCTCTGATGTGAAGCGTATTCCAGTGAGGGCGTTCTGCATCGACCGGAACAAATGGTAGTCAGAAGGGGCAAGGTCTGGGCTTCAAGACTCCTCAAAACTTCCAGTTTTCCAAATAGTTCTTAACCGGAATAGCAACGTAGGGCCGAGCGTTGTCATGATGGAAAATTATTGCCTCGTGTCTGGTCGCATATTCTGGGCGTTTTTCGGCCACTGCTCTCTTCAAATGGATTAATTGTGTTCGGTAGCGTTGTCCATTGATGGTTTCACCCGGTTTTAGCAGCAGCTCATAATACAGCACACCCATCTGATCCCACCAAATACAGAGGATTACCTTCGCGCCATGGATATTCGACTTTGCCGTTGATTTGGCTGGTTGGCCGGGTTTCACATATGATTTTTTGCTCTTGGGGTTGTCGTAATGGATCCATTATTCATCACCAGTAACAATCCGATGCAAAAATGACTTCCTCTGGTGGCGTTCCAGCAGCATTTCGGACATGCAAAACCGTCTTTCGACGTCTCTCGGCCTAAGTTCATGTGGAACCCAATTTCCTTGCTTTTGAATACATCCAGCTGCTTTTAAACGTTTTGAAATGGCTGCTTGAGTGACACCCAAAGATTCTGCAAGCTCTTCTTGTGTTTGGTAACAATCTTCATAGAGTAATGCTTCCAGTTCTTCATCTTCAAACTTTTTTGGCTGCCCAGGACGTTCATCGTCTTCCAAGCCAAAATCACCACTTTTAAATCGTGCAAACCACCTTTGGCACGTTCGCTCAGCTAGCGCATGTTCACCATAAACTTCCACCAAAATACGATGACTTTCGGCAGCAGTTTTCTTCATATTAAAGTAATGAAGAAGAACTCCCCGCCAAAACATTTTTAGGCACAAAGTTCGACATATTTGAGTGAAAAAAAATTATTGTTGTTTACGCTTCAAATAAATGACATATACTGAAATGACGTACAATGACAGTAGTTTTCCAACGCATGTTACATCTCTTAGCAAACCGCACGAATTAAATTATAGACCCAATACATTAACCCAGTGTTTATTTATATCGAAAATTTTGTTTGTTAATTGCTGGGTACCATATGGTACCCCTAGCCGCTTGTCATATCTTTTAAATTTTTTTAATTTTTCAGACGAAGATTCAGGAGACGAGGACACTGGTGCATTGATAAATAACCTCAGTGCCCCTTGTTAGGTTATATTGTCGAAAAATAACTTACGACGACAACGTTTATATCGTGAGACGTAGTGTTTTTTCACCTGAAATGGAGTCTCGCGGAAAAATTTCTGAACGTGGTGCTTCCAGAGGTCGGGTCGTGGACGTGGTCGTGTCAGCTCACGTATTAGTGGTAGTATACATGGCAATGCTAGCAGTTCCAGGGCTAAGTCATCAAGCTCTAGTTTCTCCGGCGAAGATTCAGATTGTTGGCATGACGATGAACCAGCACAAAAAAAAAAAGAAAACTACCAGCACGTACCTGGGTGAAAGAAGATTTATCAAAGGAGCTGTTTGCATTTCCTGATGGATATTACTCTAAATATAGAGAAATAAATAGAGAAACAGTCATCAACTTGTTAGTTGATCAATCGACTAAATACGTTGCGTTCTTAAATTGTCCTAACCCAAACATAACGCACGATGAAATGAAAGCTTTTATTGCGATCCTCGTTATTTCTGGCTATAACACCGTGCCATCCAAAAACCACTTCTGGGATCAAGGCTCCGACATGAGAAACGAAATGATTTATAACTCCATGAGACGGGATCGTTTCAAAACTATCATGGACTTTATACATTGTGCAGATAATACACAAATTGATGTTACTGATAAAATGTGGAAACTAAAGCCTCTCACAGATTTACTAAGGACCAATTTTCGCTAAAACTATGTACCATCACAAGCTCTTACGAGGGGCGTTCAACATATTCTCGATATCGGGGTGAAGCTGTGGTTGTATATATAAATTGACTTATTTATCAAGTAATACTATTATTTTAGTGCATTCATGTAAAATTTCATATAAATGTGATTATTAATTCGCGTTTTATCTCTAGTTAAACAGAATCATAATGGCAACTGAGACGATGATGGTGAAAATTGAGCATCGCGCTGTAATTAAATTTCTCACTAAGCAAGGAAAAAGTCAAAAAACTATTCATGAAGGGATGGTGGCTGTTTACCAGGGTTCCGCACCTTCATTATCAACTGTGCAAAAGTGGTCAAGTGAGTTCAAGAGAGGCAGAGAAAGAGCATTGAAGACGACCCGCGCCCCGGCGCCCCGGCTACTGCTTGTACGGGAGAAAGCATCAAAGAAGTCGAAAAACTTGTTCTTGAGGATGCCCGAATAAAGGTGAAAATGATGGCAGAGATCACCAAGCTTTCAATTGGTACCATTCACACCATTCTTCATGACCATCTTAACCTTTCAAAGGTCAGTGCAAGGTGGGTGCCACGAATGCTCACAGCGCCTCAGATAAAAAGTGAGAATCGCATGCTGTAGAGAGCTTTTGGAGATGTGTAGTGAGAACGCGGACGGTGTTATGGATCGAATTGTTACTGGGGACGAAACATGGGTCCACCACTATGACCCTGAAAGCAAACAAGAATCCATGCAGTGGCATAAAAAAGGAACAGACCCTTCGAAGAAGTTCAAAGTCACTCCGTCTGCCGGGAAGCTCATGGCCACAGTTTTTTGGGACTCAAAGGGAATCTTGCTCATTGAGTACAAAAAAAAAGGTGAAACCATCAACGCCACATCCTACGCTTCCACTTTGCATAATTTGCGGGAGGAAATTAAAAAGAAAAGACGGGGTAAACTCGCAGCGGGTGGGTTGCTTCTTCATGACAACGCTCCTGTTCACACGGCGCGAGTTTCCAAGGCTGCTGCGCGAGATTGTGGTTTCGAAGAAATCCAACACCCACCCTATAGTCAAGACCTTGCCCCTAGTGATTATTTCCTGTTTCCGGATTTGAAAAAATGTCTTCGTGGAAAAAGATTTTCGGATGATGAAGAACTCAAGTCGGCAACAAATGGTATAAGAGGAAATTTATTTTTTTGAGGGTTTAAAAAAGCTTATCTCAAGATGTAACAAATGCATTGATGTTAGGGGAGATTATATTGAAAAATAAAAATAAATTTAAATTGAATTCGCATTTTCCTTCATATCGAATATATTGAACGCCCCTCGTACGTTGGAAAAACAATTCGGTTGTAACAGCGATGTCCACTGTCCATGGAGTTAGCCCTATTACAAATGAAAGTAGATACAGTGCAGCGGGAAAAAAGAAGTTGAGTGTTTCACGACCAGCGGTATTTACTGAATACAATCGATTTATGGGTGGAACAGATTTAATGGATCAAAACATAAATACATATCGCATTGGAATAAGGGGGAAAAAATGGTGGTGGTCCATTTTCACATACTTGATTGATGAAGCTATTTGTAATGCTTGGGTCCTATCAAGAAAAACAGGAAATGCTGAAAGTCAATTGGATTTTCGCAGACATAGCGCAGACATATTTGACTCGATTTCAAAACCTTCCTCTTAGCGCAGGACGGCCGAAGTCTGCGAAGCACTCTCGTACTGACAATCGGGTCAGTGATGACATAAGGTTCGACGGCCGAAATCACTTGCTTGTTCCTTCTTCGAGCCGACGTAGGTGTGCTCAAGAAAACTGCAAAGTCCGAGCAAGATTCGAGTGCATGAAATGTAATGTAGGGTTATGTGCTGCATGTAATTACCAATTTCATACTTAATTTTTCAATTTGTTTTCAAAATAATAAATAATACTTTTCTGCTACTAATTCTGTCTATTAAATTCCTATTTTTGTGGTTCGATATACTTATTTACAATTAAAAAGGTAACACTTATATTTGGAATAATCAAAAAAAATCCGATACTTCAAAAAAACTCAGTCTATAATGTGTTAATATAGCTCATACAGTTTGGAGCGTGAAATCAGGCAGCTGAGCGAGCGCCTGATTACAAAGCGATATTGAAAAGCACGACTTTCCTAAAGATTTCTTCTATGAGCTCATTCATCGAGCACCAACCATATGAGCCACGTCCAAACCATGATTAGATCGTCATTGTTGATTTTAACACCAAGTTAGGAACGAAAAGCATTGCTTACACGAAACCAGCTTCGAAAATGGGATCTACTTCACGGCGGAGTGAAATGTCAGCATAGCAAGTTAACGTCAACATCCACAAAGGGTCTTGACAATAACTGGATCAAAAAAGCCACGGCCAAATTAATCACATTGCGATCGATGGAAAGTTAGCGAACGTTTCAAGGCCAATATCGACTCAGATCAATACCTTGTTGCAGCCGAGGTGCGAATTAATATACATATGTATGTATGCTAGACGGGGCGAGAAAAGGTGTCTACTAACAGAAAACAGTGAAATGTACATTCTGTGGAAGGTTTACAATTTTTTTTAATGTTGTATATGACGAGGAAACAACATGGAAACAGGTGGGGTACGCGAACTAAGTAGTAAAACATATCTAATCGCTGACCACAACGAGCTACTGTACTAACGAGTGACCAGATAAGAACGATAGGAAAAAAAATTTAAATAAAACAACAACGGTGTGAGATATAAAATTCATTCTGGCTTCATTTTGAAGCTACGTTAATGCTATTATGTGTGGAATAGCACATCATTCAAATGGCGGCCTCAGCTTCGCTGGCAGGGCTTCAAATGGGCGGTCCAATATGTGCGGCGTTATTCCGTCAATAGCGCGTCAAATGTTGGCCTCGAGCTCGTCCAAAGTGGTTGGCTTGTTAGCGTAGACTAAGTACTTGACGTAGCCCCAGATGTGTCAAATCACATGATCGCGGCGGCCAACTCGCAGTGAGATGACGCAGTCGCCAAATTTCTCACTCACTCGCTTATATGGCACGTAGTGCTGTCTTGTTGGAATCACAACTCGAATATATTGATTTATCGAGCCGTGACTACAGTGACCGACTAAAGTCGGTTGATATACCTGATACCATTGAAGGTAACGGTATCTCCTTCCTCATTTTATGATGCGGCCGTGCCTTAAACCGCACCAAACTGTCAATATTTGTGGATGCATTGATACTTGGCCCAACATTTGTGGATTGTGTTCGCTCCAATAATGACAATTTTGCTTGTTGACATTGCCGCTGAGCCAAACATGGGCCTCGTCCAAGAAGACGATTTTTTGGCCAAAATCCGGATTTCCACCCAACATTTCCATCCCCCAATTACTGAACACACAGCATTGTCTATGGTCGTACAGCTTCACTTCTTGCGTCAGCACAATTTTATACGGATGTAGGCCCAAATACAACCACAAAATAAGTCGGGTTGACTCTCTGGCGATGCCCAATTTAGCTGATCGGCGCCGAATCGACATTTACGGGTCTTCTTCGATACTGGACACTACGGTGGCTATGTTTTCTCTGTCTGGTTGGTGGCTTAAGATTCAAAAGAGAGTACTTATACTTAAACTTTTCCACGATGCGACGAATTAATGCATACAGAGTAGGGCTTATCGTGGAAGTAAGCAAGATTTAACCGAATATTTTCGTATTCAACGATCTCTTAGCCGGGATAGAACGTAGCGTGGATCATCACTCGAATCAGATAGCTGTTTATTGTTATTATAACTTTACAGATCTTGTGATAAAATTACAGAGACAATGTAAAGGAAAAATAATAGCACTAACTGCCAGAACTTACTGATATAAATCTAAGTAGCTAGATCAGTAGTGCTCGTAAGTTTGACCATTGGCAGGAGGAGGCCAATTTATGTTTTGGAAGTTTGGTCTAGGGTCTTAAAAAGCAGGTTGTACTGTTCAACACATATTTTGTGACATGGAGATTTTTGGGTGTTTCAGATGTAGATATTTCGGCACCCTAAAACCAGAAATTGCTTATTATGCATAATTTTTTAGTAGAAAAGATTTTTATGTTTATATGAATGCAACGCATGTTGGAAAGAGCTGTTTATGTAAAGGAATAAATATTGCGGCACTCTGCTTGATTTAACAAACCTATCGCGTTCAGACAAGTTCATTCATTCCTGTTTGTTGTAATAAATACACATCTAACTCATTCAACAGCGTACGGAGCTAATTTCTATCTTGTGCCGCGAAAAGTCGTGTTATACATCTTCATGTTTGTTTATTACCGTGCATTAACAAGTAAGTACAATGCCTAGGAAGCGTGTGAATAATGTCAACAATTTTTGTTATGTGTTAACTTTTAAATCCCAAAAACGTAATTTCACCCAACTTGTCCGAAAAGCTTACGAACTTTATTTTGGAGTTAAAGTAGGAGATCAAGATAAATCATGGGCTCCTCACATATGTTGTAAAACTTGTATAACATTGTTAACAAGTTGGTTGAAAGGTTCAAAACGTCATATGCACTTTTCAATATGTACAGGCCATCGGCCCGAAGTCCAAGCATAATGTGCAGTATCCCAATTTACCATCAGCTTTACATAGTGAAGAATATCCTATTCCAAAACCACCAGATTCGTGGAGTTTGGACGAAGAACCTGATTCAACTAATGATGATATGCAATTCAAACAGGAAATCGACAATGCTCCAGAGTTTCAAACACCAGAATGTTCAAGAAAGCCGCATTTAATTTCAAACGCTGAACTGAACGATTTGGTTAGAGTCTTAAAATTAGCATCCAGATTAAAAGAATGGAATCTCCTCGAAGGCGACGTACATATCAGTGACTTCCGAAAACATAAAAAAGGACTTGTATATTGTTTCACTCAAGAGGAGACTTTGGTATACTGCATGAATGTTGGTAACTTATTTGATGCGTTAGGACAGAAACATGAACCAACCAATTGGCGTCTATTTATTGATTCCAGTAAAGCAGTTTTACGGCATTAAATACCCATCTGTACCTGTTGTAAAGTAACGAGTAACATGATTATTAGAATATGTTGAATTTGGCAATGCTACCTACCACTATTATCTAATTGGTCTAAACTAAACCACTGTAATTTGGATTCTTCTTAACTTACACTAATGTACACCCTGCCTGACTCGAACTGCAACCAACTTCAGACTGCTATAATTTTCAAACCGTTCATGACAGTGAGCTTTTGACACATGACAGATAGTTTCATTATTTGCAAGCCTTTTAAACGATTTGCATCTCAGTTGTGTTGAAAAATTTTTATCCTCGATGGAATTCAAACGTGATAATGTGATTGCTTTATATTTGGCTGGAAAACCACAAGTAGCTATCGTTAGAGCCCTCCAGCACCTCAACGTGAATAAATCATTTGTGTCTCGGACCATAGCTCGTTACCGTGATACTGGCAGCGTTGCGAAACGCCATGGAGGTGGTCATAAAAAAACAGCAACATCGGCAGAAATGGTTCGGAAAGTGAAGGCTCGAATTGAGCGAAATCCGCGTCGAAGTGGAAGAAAAATGGCTCGTGAGATCAACATATCGTTGAAACGGATGCAACACATACTGAAAAATGAGCTTAGGCTCAAGCCGTTTAAGTTCCAAAAAGCACACGATCTTACACCGCAACAGAAAAAAGTTAGAGTAGAAAGAGCGAAGGAGTTGCTACGCTTGCACGAAAGTGGTGAGTTGCCGAATTTGGTTTTTTCCGATGAGCCGCCATTTCTTATCGAGCAATATGTCAACAAACAAAAGGACCGAGTTTACTTGCCAGAGAGGTCCTTCGAAAATTTACATCTTCGGACGGCCACCAGAAAGCAGGCAGCACCGATGGTGATGGTTAGGGCCGCCATAACCGCCGCTGGTCGCTCTCCGCTCGTATTTTTGGACCGTGGCGTCAAAATTAATGCGATCGTATATCGTGAAACTGTCTTAGAGGCAGTATTGAAGCCTTGGGCAAACCATCATTTCAACAAGACTCGGCACCGTCTCACAAAGCGCGCGTCAACCAAGATTGGTTAAAAAACAATGTTCCACACTACATTTCTGAGACACAATGGATTTCAAATTCTCCGGATGCAAACCCGTTGGATTTCTCTGTCTGGAGTATTTTAAAGGCGAAGGTTGGCACTAAAAAATACGAAAGTTTGAACCACCTCAAACAAGCACTTCGCCGGGAATGGGCCAAAATACCGCAGAGCCACTTGCGTGCAGTGTGCGATGCTTTCTCCGGCCGTCTCAAGCCCATTATTCGCTCCAAAAGTGGACATATTGAAAACTACTGACACAATTTGAAAATTGATGTATTTTCCAACATTTTTTGCTTTGACACAATAAAATTTATCAAAAAATAAAATAATTATAGTATTTTAAAAAGTTGGAGTTCGAGTCATTCACCCTGTATAATAAAGTACGGATATCATTCACTGCCCGAAAAAGACGGTTGTGCGATTTTATTTGACAATATAATTTAACAGTACCTATAGCTCACGCTGTGAGCTTTGAAGGAATCATACGAGGATAAGCGATACCTCCTACAACACATTCAGTATAAAGACTCAATCTGTGGAGATTTAAAAGTTACAGCACTTCTTGTTGGACTGCAGCTGGGGTATACGAAACACTGCTGTTTTCTGTGTGAATGGGACAGCCATGCACGAAAGTATGGCAACTACGTCGAGCACTAACTCCGGGTGTAAAAAATATTACTAATGAACCCCTGGTTGATCCTAAACACGTACATATTTCTACCACCGCTCCGTATCAAATTGGGCTTACAAATTTCGTTAAAGCTCTATTAGATCGGATGGGTAGAGGGTTTTTGTACTAGAAAGAAAAATTTTCGAAAGTGAGGCAAAAATTAAAAAGGGCATATTTGTTGGAACACAAATACGGAAACTTTTGAAAAATAGTGAATTTGACAACATGCTAACTGACGTTGAACTAAGAGCATGAAGAGGTTTTAAAACTGTTGTGACAGATTTTCTTGGAAATGTGAAAGCCGAATATTACAGAGATCTTGTAACTGAATTGCTTAGTACTTACAAGGAAATGGGATGTACAATAACATGTCACTAAAACTTCACTTTCTGGATGCTCATCTCGATTTCTTTCCGGAGAATTTGGATGCAGTAAGCCACGAACATGGAGAAAGCTTCCACCAGGACGTCGCAACAATGGGAAAGCGATACCAAGGCAAATGGAGTCCTACTATGATTGCTGATTACTGCTGGACATTAATCCGAGATACCACAGCGACAAAACATCACCGTAAAACATCCGCAAAAACATTTTGAAATAAGTGTAACATAACAAATATATTGATATAGATTTAGATTCAGTTTTCTAGTGTAATTTTGTTTAAAAAACGCTATGTTTTATGCATTTCACACGAAAAAAATTGATTTTTATTGAACAGTGTTATCAGAGGTAGTGTGGCCATTTGTCACTGTGGAGCTAGGCTGTAGAAGATACTCTTTTGAGGTGGGTTAGTCGGAGTAGAGGCAGTGCCGAGCTGACCATCGACGCGTGCACACGCACAAGTGCACTGTTAAATTCGCTCCTCGCGTGGAGAAATAAGCGAGTGTAAAAAAAAAAAAAACAGCAACAACAAAAACGCGCGAGTGCAGTGAAACCGAAATCCACATCCACAGTGCGGGCATCCCAACCTTCCTGCCCCTGGTCAAACTGTTGCTTGCACGCGGTCACAGCCCCTGCTGTATTATGGATGGATGGATGCTCACAGCTTTTTGAGATCTTAGAGCAGCAACAATATAAAAATTCACATTTAAAAAATATATCCGTTAGTAGTACACAACACTTTGCAATGCTAACTAATCTTCATCTCCGTCTGGTAAGGCATTTACACGTGGATTATGGAAAAGAGTCCTGTTGTCATCTCCCCAAGGAAAGCGTTTGTTACGTATGGCCAAATAACTGTACTTCACAAATGGTAGACATTCCCTTTCAGGCTCGTTTTTAATGTTGAGAAATACAAGACCAGATACCAAGATAACGACTGGAAAAGCACCAAATAAACTGATCTTTCTCCAAAATTTAAACTTTTTAACTCTATCTTCTAAATCCGCTGCTCCTCCTTTTTCCTCAGCAGCTGAAACGCATTTTCCTTCCTTTCGAAAATCCAGGTGGTTTTTCGAACTTAAGAGGCGTCTTTTTCAGGCCGAACGGAACATTTGTTTTCATGACAAACAAGTTTTGAAACATTTTGCTCCAAGCCCTTCGTATTGCTGTTATTTTTGATTTTGAATTGTAAGAATAGTTTTTATATTGTCATACAGCGCATGCAGTGACTTAGTGTGTGACTGACAACGGGCTATGGGTATGAATTTTGTTGGTGTGCTCTTTTCTATTGTTGCAAGGGCATAACACCTACAACAATTTGATTTGGTAAACCAACTCTGAATTTGTACTTCACATCTGCGCTTAGTAACGTCGAAGTGTTTGTCTTACTTTATAATGACTCGGGAATTCAGAGTGGGTATTGGCAATATACGCGGGCTAAAAGGTAATCACTATTCTGCGTACGTGCACGTCTGCAAATACAGACCAACTACTTTGGCACTTAGTGAATCACAGATAAATCTCCCCCCCCACACCTCTCAGATCACTCTGATCTGAAGCTACCTGGATACGAACTAGTGTCATTATTCTTCTCTCATCGCGGTCTCGCCATTTACGTGCGTAGTAATGTAGCTTACCAAACTCCCCCACAATGTAGTCCCTGTTCCAATCCGGAATTCTGGTTGGCTTTGACATTCTGGACAGACAACACCCGAAGGACGGTGTGTTGAGATCTTCGTTGCGGAAAATAACTTAACTAAGCTTGTAAATGAGCTTACACGAATACCAGACGTTGATAGTCATACCGCCGAAACCATGGACTTGTTTTTAACTTCTCACCTTGATAAGTACACCGTTGATGTGCTCTCCCCTCTAGGCTCGTCGGACCATTGCATCATATCAGCTAATTTGTGGTATGCTGACCAATCAGTTAGAAAAAAAATTCCTAAAAGAACCATATGGCAATACGAGAAAGCCAACTGGAGTGGTCTTAACAGCTTCTGTAGGAACCGTAACTGGTCGTTATGTTTCCTCGATAACGACGTGGATGCCGCTGCTGACATGATCACAGAAACCCATCGGAAGAAGAGTATAAAACCTAAAGAAAAGGCATGGTACGACTCGAGCTGTAAAGATGCTGTCAGGATTAGATAAATGTTTGTTCGGTCCTTCAAGACCAGCCCCACAAAGGAAAACCGAAAAAAGTTCAAACGAGCCAGAAATGCGTTGCGCCTTTCTTAAACATGTGAAATTCCAATACGACCAAAAATTGAGGCAAAAAAGACAGTAAAAATCATCCTCATCCTCCATCCCAATGCTCATTTAAAATGACATTCCAGCTGTCAGCTATTTGGACAAAGACAATCTGCTTGCTGCACACTTTGCGGCCAGCTCAAAGCTCCCAAATTGTACTTTGTCTTTGCCTACACTTGAGTGCGTCGAATCTTCAATGGGACAAATCCACTTTCACACTCGTGTAGTAGCAAGTGTACTTAAAGATCTCAACATACATAAATCCGCTGGTCCAGATGGTATATCTCCCCTCCTTCTGAAGAGGTGTTCTTCCTCGCCGGCAAAACCACTGCGTAAGCTTTTTCATAAATCCTAAACTTTAGGACTTTTTCCGAGCAGATGGAGAACAGCATTTGTCCAGCCCGTCCTTAGACCCATTGCACTTACGTCCCTTCTTTCCAAGGTCATGGAAACGCTGATAAACCGTCAGCTCATGAAACATCTCGAAACACGAAAACTTCTTAATGACCAGCAGTATGGTTTTCGTAGCAACAGGTCCACTGGTGATCTGATAGCATGTCTCACCGAAAAGTGGAACCAAAGCGTACATCAATCTGGCAAAAGCTAGATAGTTGTACCAGGCTTTTTTGTCGAAAATGCGTGCTTTTGGGATCGATGACTCTCTTCTTCAATGGATTAGAAATTACCTTTCGGAACGTTCAATTCAAGTTGTCTTGGATGGTTTCAAGTCTAAAATAATTGCTAGTGTGCTCCAGGGCTCCCTTCGGTCTCCGACACTCTTTTTAATTTTCATCAACGATCTCTTGTCTGCTACCTCTAATCCAATATACTCCTTTGCTGACGACAGTACACTCTGCTTTTCTGCATATTCGTTCCCGGACTCACGTCCTTTCTCTTCGGCTGTAGAACGGGAGCGGCAGCGTGATATTAACAGCATTACTAATTGAGGAACCGCTAACAGAGTAAAATTTAATGCTTCCAAAACACAATGCTGTCTGCTGTAGTTAAAGTGAAAAGTAAATACCCAGCCATTATCCATAAATGGCATTTCCATCGTCGAAACCGATAAACTTCCCATTCTCGGTATGTGTGTCAATGACAACTTACGTTGGAATGACCACATATTCGGTGTCGTCAAAAATGCTGCGAAATATCTTGGTTAAAACACCTTACCCCCTCTGATCTGGCCTCAATATATAAGGCATTCATCCGCCCGAAATTGGAGTACAATGCCCACATCTCGTCGGGTGCGCCCAAAACATCTCTGCACCTCCTGGATAGGATTCAAAACCGTGCGATAAAACTCATAGGTGATACCCTCGAACACCGACGTAATGTCTCACTCTGTTTTATCGCTATTTCCACCACCAATGCTTCATAGAAATCGCCAGTAGCATTCCGACCCTTTAAACTTTTAACCGTAACACCCGCCAAGCTATGAATGCTAAAATATCGTGATTCATTCCTAAGCCGTACAACTCGTTTATGGAATGCCCTGCCTAGCTCTTTATTTCTTCGTCATTATGAACTTCAAACATTTAAAACCAACGTTCACCGGTACCTCTTTTTCTATCCTCCCTGATTTTCCTTCGTCCGCGCTGTGTGCAAACATTTTAAGGGTACTTAAATTCCTTGAGCGCGCGCAAATTAAGGACTGAAATGAATAAAATCTGTAAATTCTAACACGGGCTATACTTCCAATGCGTAAAAATTGCAATCCCATTTTGTACCCAAATTAGCCTGTATATTCTCTAGTTTCAGTTTGTTATTGATTTTAGTTCGGGGCGGTTTAAAATATTTATAAAATATGAGTCAAGAGGAACGCCGTAAAAAGATCATCGACAAATGGCTCGAAAATACTTCGCGTCCAAACCATTTCATCGCAAAAAATCTAAACATAGCACGCAGTACAGTGGATTCTGTTATTAAACGATATTTGGAGACGTTGACAGTTAAGCGAAAACAGAAAAGTGGAGCTAAAAGTGGAGCACATGATATAAATTTGGACAGGAAAATAGTGGGTAACATTGTAAAAAACCGGACTATGTCATCCAGAGATGTTGCTCGGAAATGTAATACTAACCAAACAATGGTATTACATTTCCGAGCACGAAAAAAAAAAAAATACCAAAAGTTACTGAAAAGCAAAAAATAGTCATAAAAATACGATCCCGAAAGCTATACGACTTGATCGGCAACAAGAAAGCGTGCTTGGTCTTGGATGACGAAACTTATGTCAAAGCCGACTTTACTACTCTTCCAGGTGCGCAGTTTTACAACTCATTTGAAGCTGAAATTCTTCCGCAATCAACAATATCGATTGGGATGGAAAAATTCGGGTCAACATATCTGGTTTGGCTGGCCATTTTCCAATGTGGACACAGAAGCTCATCGTTTATTACAACGGGAACAATTAACGGAGAAGTGTACATTAACGAACGCCCAAAAAAAACGGTTGATTCCTTTCTTAAACAAACACGAGGGTTCAACATTATTTTGGCTAGATTTAGCTTCAGCTCACTATGCTCATGCGACATTGCTAAAAATGTCGACTTTGTCCCAAAAGACATGAATGCACCCAATGTTCCACAGTGCCGTCCCATTGAAAGGTATTGGGCTTTGGTCAAAGCTAAATTGAGGAAAAGTGAGCAGTGTGCAAAGGACGTAAAAGATTTTAGTGCTAAATGGAAAAGAGCGTCCAAAAAGATCACGGACGCAACTGTCACCAACCTTATGATGGACATTCGAAAGAAGTTGAGGATAGAATGGGAACCCAAATAATTATTATTATTATTATCAAGGGAACGATACAAATTATATTGTAGGGTCCTCGATTTAACGCTGGGGTACTATGCCCATGTGGCGCGTTTTGTCAACAGCACTCGGAGTACTGAGTTCCCATGTGGTCACCCACCCAAATAATTTTTTTTATTTTTTGTAGTTGTGAATGAATTTAATAAAAACAGAGTTTTAAAGCAAATAAAAAAAATTTACATGAATTATGAAAATATTTTTTTTTTTTACTTTGAAGTTTCCAAATTTTATTCGTTTCAGTCCTTATATACGAGTATAAAAAAAAAGAAGGTTTTTCTTATTCTGGAGAAGTTTGGGTTGAGAAGTAGCACAGTGAAGAATACATCGCGCGGTTCGGAAAAGAGACCCAAAAAGAAAAATAATTGATGGGGGTGATCAAAAATAGATTAGCCTGTAGAATCTTTCTTTGGATCGAAACTATACGCGTCACACACTCGTACATATTATATTTCAACAGCTAATAAAAGAAGAAAGTGCAGTCTGGAATAAATAGAATGCCAAGTTCTACCTGAACATATGCTGAGTTCTTTTGCTTATATTTGAAATGGTGTCTTATCCATATACGGAATTAATTTCATACCTCATGGCAACTTGCTATACCGAAGTTTGTTAACAATTTCATAGTAGGTATCTCCGCTTCAATTCAAACTTTGCGATGTGCCCATAGGTCTTGAATATTAAATTGTCAAATATAAAAATTTTGCAACTCATTGCACAAAAGAATAATAAATACAAGAACATTTACAATTATAAAAATTACAATTAAATCGATTCTCACCTTTTTATCAGCTAATTTAAGTGGAAACATTTGTGTGATACCTCCACTTGAATTATTACTGCAATTAGGTGGTGAAGTGATGTTATTGCTAGAATTTGTGGATTGTGGTGATTTTTCAGATTTTGTGCTAAAAGAAAATAATTACACAAGCAAACAAAAAAAAAAGGTTGGGACAGGGGAAACGAACTAAAAACAGAAGAGCTAAACATGGATGGATAAGATGATAGGGAAGTTTGGTGCTTTGAGATTGAATTGGGATTTGGGAAACATAGAAAAAGTTTAAGGAATAACACTGCTAAAAGAAATCACACAAGATATGAAATGGGGGGAAAAAAAAAGAAAGAAAGAAAGGAAAAAAAGAAAAAGAAAACGAAAAAGAAAAATTCGAAATAGTGAAGAAGACCACAATAGGACTCACAAACAAAACAAAAGACAAAAAACCAAAAAATAAAAAAAAAAGTAAAAATAAAAGTGAGAATGAAAGAAAAAGAAAATTATTACTGATGGTGACGATGACACGCGACATGATCAACTGTGCACAAAACACTCTTTAACAGAGGAGAACTCAATTAATTTACCTAGACAGCGAGGATAGCTTCATTGGGATCTGCTGTTTAATGCTTGCCTGATTCACTTTGGGAGCATTAGTGGCGCTTAACAGATTTACCGGTGGTGTCTTCGGTACTGCTGGAACGATAAAATCTTGTAAATGAATTATTAAATTCTTCAAAGTTGGGTTTGTCTTCATCGTTAATTGATTTGGGCTTCTTGGCCTTAGAAAAATGTAACGACGATCGACGAAATAGGGATTTTCTTATATCTATGGGTTAGGGGGGAAATTAAAGGATTAACGGATTCAAGGATTCAAGAATTTGAGGAAAGGGCCACGTAGAACTTACTTGAAGCAGATCGCCACTTGTCTTTTCGTCGGTCCACTGTACTACCATCCACTGAATGATGTTCATCGCCACTACTATGCGGCGGGTGATTCTCATCTGAACTCGGTACTATGTTTGCTATTGGAAGTGGAGTCTATTAAAAAAAATAAAAAAAACAGTGTTAAGTCTTGTAGCTATCTATGACATATGTCAAAAAAAAAAAAAAAAAAGACACTAACACTTGGCGACAACAATAATCCCTGACTCGATAGCAGTTCCATTTTTCGGTAGAGTTGCTCTCGTTGCTGTTTGATGTCTTCCTGTTCCGCTTTTATTTGCTTTTGCAGAGCCTCTTGAGCGGTTCGTTGTTCCTCCAAATCACGTTCTTGCTGCTCCTTTTGCTTTAGCCACGCTGTCTTCTCTTCTTGTAATTTATCTTGAAGATTACGCAGTTCCTCTAGCTGATCGTTATGTTTATATAAAGTTTTCGGATTATCCCTAAATGAGGTCAACTGCAATTGTAGATTTTGTATGGTAGTCATCTGTTGTGACACTATGCAAAGTAGAGTTTGTAGATAATGTGACACCTGCAGGGCAGCATAATTGTTATCTTTGAGGCAAATATTCTCCGTATTATTGCGTAGAATTGCACTTTGCTGTACAGAAAGACTGTTCGAGTTGGCATCATATTCAGACTGATTACTCGGTGTTGTTGACGATGATGTATCTTTTAAGAGATTGTCACGACTTGGTATAGGATACATGGGTAATGTTGATAGGATTGCATCGCGACACGAAAAGGCGTTCTAAAAAAAAAAAAAAAAAAAACTAAACTCTTTTGAAAAAATTCAGATAAAACATCAACAAACCTTGCTTCGTTTCTCATCAAATCCACCAAATGTCTCAGCACGTTTGGGCAGCGTTGGTGATGAATATGCATCACTTTGTTTCTCTCCCACAGAACTTGTTGAACGTGAGACAGACAGTCCAGTTGCTGCGGTATACAGGGTCGATGATAATTGATAGATCTCCTAAATTAAAACAAACAAAAGTGATTTTACAGATTACGTACATATGTTATTAATTACTCGTAAGATGATGTTGGCCTTACCTGAACAGTATTTAATACTCTTTTCCATATTTCTATGGTATCACAGTCGTCGTTAATTAAGTCTCTATAGGTTCCAAAATTCGATAAGAACGCCTCGGCACTTGGAATTGTCGATTCAGGTCTTTTCTCCTTGAGAAGATTGAGCTGCAGAAGGATTTTCTCTTCCAGAATTAGAGCCTGTTCGATGTCCTTTTGACGCATTTTGTCTACAAATTTAGTTTTACGTATTAAAAACGATCCATCAAGGTAAAAAAGTTTAAAGTTCATGTTCATGTTACTGTTTTTTATGTTATTTGCATGTGCAGGTGTGAGAAGTGAAGTTGACACATACATTTGTTGTGTTATGTTAGCAATTTACAGTATTTTTTTTTTTTAAGTTACAGTAGACAGAGAGAATATTTGTTGAGTAAGCTATTTTGTTTCTGTTCGATAGAACCAAATGCAGAAACAGATTTTTCAGAATCACAAAGCATCGCGTCGTAGAGGACGCCAAACGTCTCCAAACGAGGTAACAAACCTAGGAACCTACCTAAATCTTACTCTTATATTACCTTGATGTCGTATTTTGTATTGTTTTTAGAGGACTAATAGATTTTCATAATAGCAAATACTTAGATAGGTAAACCTCTGGTCTCAAACCACTAAACCTAGAGGAAAGAAAAGAAGCCCTTTTAAATCTGATATCACAGATCAAAGTTTCCTACTAACGAAAAGTGATCGCATTATGTCCTTTCTTAGATACTAAATATGGATTTGACAATATCGGCTATGATTCCATCTCAAAAGCCATGAATCTCAGAGGCATTGATCTCCCTACATGCAGATGGGTGAGAGCGACGCCCAAAAGTCTTAGAATAATCACTACATTAGATATTTCATTGGTTCGCTCTTTGGTCACTTAGGCTACCATTATTGCCTATGCCGATAACTTGATCATCATCGTGAAAGGTAAACACCCAAAGGAAATTTCAACATCGGAAGAGCTATTCTAGCCGCGTTCGGTCGTAGAAGAAAACTGAGTCTTGATCAGACCTCTCTGAACGATACAATTATAGAGTTCTCCAATGAAGTTAAATTCAAATATAAATAACAAAATTGCCAAAGGTACCAAAGCCATATGGACTATTAGACGCATCATCTCCTCTCCGTCAGTAATATGGTGGAGTACGACAAGAGCAAAAATCATCATATCAAAGCTGCAACATCTTCGTCAGAGACTCGCATGGATATCAGATGCTATGTGAACGATTGACATTGAAACTTTCATGGGCCTCACTCTACTTTTGAAAAAAGTGGCAATTTGGAGTACAATCGGACTTCGCAGGCCTCATCTCAGAGATTCCTGAACTCGGCATGATCTGAGCGGATCCCAAATCCACTAGCATGGAATTTCCAAAAGCCAACATCATACCTTAAAGGTGACAAGTGGCAAACGAATGGAACTAAAACGGATACCGGTGTAGGTATGAATATCCATGACAAAAATACAAACGTTTCAAGTCAACCTTCATGCCATCCAAGAATGTGCCAGTAACGTTCTTGGAATAGAAATGAAAGGCACCCCATCCACATGTTGATTGGTAGTCCAGCAGCAGTGACTTCAAATTGTTGCTATACTGCTTGAATATTCTTCTGGACTTATCTAAAAAGAAACAAAGTGGGTGGCAGGACACAAGAATATTGAAAGAAATGAAACAGCGTATGCACAGGCTGGAAAAGATTCATCTCATCCATTCAATGGCTCAGAGTCTTTTTGTGACATCTCGATTTCAACCATACGATTGAAAGTAGGTAGAATAAAATTTGTTTATCCTGTTGGAAGGATATACTGGGTCTTCGACAAACTAAAAGAGCTGTGAAACCTTCCAAAATAAATTCAAGTTATCTAGATATGCTGTCTGAAGACGGACCAGCATTCTAACACGACACTTTAGTCAGAAAACCGAATGTCGCCTTTCTATGGAACACGACGAAACCGCACAACACATATTAGTTATGTGCGCCACTAGGCGTCATTGCTTTTTCAGAGAAATCTTAGTGATTGAGGAACTGCAAAGTATCCCTACTAGAGTGATTCAGTTTGTTAAGAAAGCTGGAGCTTATCTGTCATCTTTAACTGACTTAGTGAGACACAATTCGGAGTGCAGTTCCCACCACAGTTGGCGAGTCAGTACTATAACACATGGGCTGAAAAGGCCGTGCCGTTTTATAGTAAAACACAAAATTTTTGCAAAATTCTACTTTATTTATCAATATAGTTGCCTTCGGGGGCGATACACTGATTGAAACGATTTTTCAATCTTTCGATACCAGTTTTGTAGTACGATTTCCGTTTAGCCTCAAAATAGGCCTCTGTTTCGGCGATTCGGTGTTAAATCTCTTTCCGGTTAGCATTCTTTTGAGGTCTGCGAACAGGAAATAGTCGCTGGGGGCCAAATCTGGAGAATATGGTGGGTGGGGAAGCAATTCGTAGCCGAATTCATTCAATTTTGCCATCGTTTTCATCGACTTGTGACACGGTGCATTGTCTTGATGAAACAGCATTTTCTTTTTCTTCAAATGCGGCCGTTTTTCTGCTATTTCGTCCTTCAAAAGCTCCAACAACGCAATGAAAATTATTCCATGTGCATCCCAAAATATGGATGCCATAACCTTGCCAGCCGAGGACGAGGTTCGTCGCCTGCTTGCCACTCAGCTGACTGCCGACTTGACTCTGGTGTGAAGTGATGGAGCCAAGTTTCATCCATTGTCGCATACCGACATTTCAAATCCAAAGTTTTTTGCCTGGTGTTCGCCTATGTCAAGAATACTAACTCATAGAGACAATGTTGCCACGCAAACAACCAACCACTCTCAAAAAGACGAATTTACTGCTGAAACGGAGAAAGGATAACGAAGTTCGGATTTGCACATGGAATGTTCGAACTAAGAAGAGGCCCAGTGTGGTCAAACAAGCAGTGGAGGCTTTAGACTACTATAAAGCAGATATTACCACCATCCAGGAAGTGCGATAGAATGGGCCGGACAAAAGCGACCGAAAAACTGTGAGATATGGTGACTGCTACAAAGTAGCAGTGTGTATCTATTTTGCTGCGGATTTGTTATAAGCGGCAGACTAAGGCATGAACATTACAAACTGCATACAGAGTAAATTCTCCTACATTAGTCCAAATTGAGCTCACAAAGAATGTTTGTTTTTACCGATCGCAAATCCTTCGACCTTTACAGCTTACACTAAGTTCTGAAGATCAGTGACATCGATGTCAGAAATGCCACAATTGATTTGCTGAGTTCCACCATAACATATCTATGAAATCCCTTGTTTCCACATGTAGCCAACATGACTGTGAAGCGGAGCTACAGGGACGAAGCAAACTCAACCTGGATGATGATGCTGGACAGCGATATCGGTATAGTCAGGCGTCTACGGATGCAACATTTGAAATGGCTGGCTTACGTTGAGCGAATGTATAACGATTCAAAGGGTCTTCGATTATAACCTCGAGGGACTGCGCAGCAGAAGGGGATTACATTTAATCTAGCGTACGCAAGCATAAAGGGGCCTCAACCAACTTGGAGCGCGGCACTGGAGGCAGATGGCGAGAGATCGTGATAGATGGAGAGGCTTGTTAGTTGTGGGTGGCCGTGGCTCAAGTGGTAGTGCACTGGCTTCCAAATCGGAAGGTTCGGTGTTCTAATCCCAGCCTCGCTCGAAAGACATTCATTTTTTAAGTTAACAAAAACCACATATGTTAAGATGAGTAATTGACTAGAAATCAAAAACAAGCCAACTTCCACTAAGAATTTAGTCTACCCATTAAATGTTGGATGCCACCCATGGAGCGAAACAACTACTGCGCCCAAGCATCTATCTTTCTCTCTCTATCCAGCCCAAAAAGTTGGCATAATAATTTAAAGGTAATCGGTTTGGACTATGATGCATACATCCCGAAAAACGACAAACTCATCTAAGCTTTCTTCGGCACTGATTCACCGTGAGAAACCCACTGTTTCGACCGCTCCTTGGTCTCCGATGTATTCTGATGCATCCATGTTTCGTCCATGGTTATAAAAGAGCGCAAAAACGTGTCCAAATCGCGGTTAAACAGCGCCAAATACTCCTTTACAGTTGCCACATGATTGCGTTTGTAGTCAGTTTTCTCCAAAATTCATGTGGTTGTCTGCTGGGAATGTTACACACAAAATAAATAAGGCAGTTGATCAAAATTTGCCAGAAGTCTTGACAAATGGTAGTTGACAGGAGCGATGATTGGGTACTGTAGAAATAGGGTAGCCTATGAGAGGTGTCAACTATTTCTATACATCAATTGTGCTTATTTTACCTCCAAATGGTAACCATCGAGTAGTGGTCGATGTCCATTCGGACTCGACTTGCCAAACTTATAAGCGTGAGTGCTGACCAGGAGACAAAAATAGCAGCACTATAAAAGGGAGAGCGGATGAAGTCCCTAAATGAAATTAACGGTGAAGTAAAATCTCGGAATAAAACAAATAAAACCTTATCCGGGTTACTTCGATATATTTGGAGCTCAGGCCGGTAGGGATTTCCGAGACAAAGTCAGGGTATTGGGATATAGATGGTGGAGGGTGAGCTCTTGATGTACCAACGAAACGGTTACTGGTTTCGGCCTACCCGACCCCTCGGTTGTACCAGTAACTGCACAGCCATGGGAAAAAAACCCACTGTTACGAAGCAACAACAAGCTTCGGAAACGGACGGATCTATTGTTGACAACCCCTACCATCGAAAAAAGGGCAACCAACTCCGCATTTGGACGTGAAATGCTAGGTTCCTTAATAGGCCACGTGTAGCCAAACGACCAGTGGAAACCCTGCAAAGCAGATATTACAGCCATCCAAGAAATGCGATGCGTCCGGGATGGGCCGGACAAAAAGAGGATGAAAAACTGTGACATTACTGTGGCGATTATTATCAACGGCAAAAGCAACGCCTATTTGGATACGGATTCGTTGTTAGAGGCAGGCTTAGGTAAGAAATCTTGAGCTATCGGCATGTTAACGAGCGCTTCGTAACAATCCGTATTAAAGCTAAATTTGCCAACAATAGCCTTACATGCGCACACGCCCCCACATAGGAGAAAGATAACGAAACCAAATATAGCTTCTACAAGCTTGGACAAGACCTACGAGCAATGCTCCAGCTATGTACGACACCACGTCCGATAATGGATTGAGGTCAATCGCCTTTGCGGCTATTGGTAAAGGGACTCGGAGATCTCCTGATCAATCAACAGTCAACCTGATTCACCACATTGCTATCGACCCGAGTATTATGGATGTACGAACATTCCGAGGGGCCAACATCGACTCAGACCATTATCTTGGTGTAGCCAAGCTATAGTAGCGGATATCCCGAACGTCACAAAAACACGCTAATACTGAGAGGAAGTTTGACGTCGGATGGCTACAATCACAAGAAATCGCCAAACCCTTTTCCAATAGAGGCTGCCTTAATCTCTTAAGAGGTCCTAGGGGCCACCAGCATCAAGTATTGAAGATTAGTGGCAACATTACCAAAAAGCCATCAGAGATTCCGAATCTGATCTGCTGGGTTTCACTCGGCTACTACAACGAAACCATTGATTTGGCGACGAGTGCCGGCAAGCACATGCGGCTAAGCAAGAGGCATACAAAGCGGCGCTCCATAGGAGGACTAGAGTTGCTCACGGGCTCTACGAGAAGATGAGGAGAGACGAACACCGCCTTCTCAGGAGGGAAAAGAAGGAGCATGAGAATCGCACGGTCGAGGCAATTGAATGATGCAAATCTAGAAATGAGATTCGGAAGTTTTATCAAAAGGCAAAAATACATGCCACGGACACAAATCCGAACCAAAGCCTGTAGAGACGCACAAGGGAACATAGTAGTAAAGTCGCAGTCGATGCTGAGGATTTAGAAAGGGCATTTTTGTAGACAGTATAACGGCGATGACGAACCAAATACAGTTGTCAGGCAGAGTGAACCTTCTAACCTGGATGATGCAGACCAACAATTTCGTCCACTCGACATGAATGAAGTGAAGATAGTAATATCTAAGTCCAACAAAGCTGGCCTGACTGCCGAGCTCTTCAGAGCGACAGGTGATGACTTGGTAAGAAGCACACACCAACGCATCTGTAAAATATAGCCGGACAAACGTATGCCTGGTGAATGGAACCTAAGTATTGCTTGTCCGATCTTCAAGAAAGGAGACCCTCTGAACTATGAGTCTTCTTAACATCGCCTACAAGATCCTCTCTGCCGTAAGTGTGAACACTTGAAGCCATTCGTGAAGAATCGGATTGGTCCGAATGTATGGCTTTTGGCCAGGATAGTCCACCATCGACCAAGTATTCACACTATGGCAGATTTTAGAAAAAGACCCATCCAAATCGATTCACACCATCTATTCAACGATTTCTGGAAAGTCCGTTGAATATCACGTTGATGTTGACATAATCGGAAGAAAGTAGCGTGATGTCAGTGGCGCTTTCGCGATTATTGAGACAAAAATGAGTCTAACGGCCAACGAAGGCTAGATCAAGTAAATACTGTCAACAAGAAATGACACCCAACACCGACGTTTCTTATAGAATGTCACCCTGGGCAGATATAGCTTTGAAGTAGTTAAGAACTTTGTCTATCTAGGCTCCGCTATCAATTCAGACAACGACATACAGAGCTGGGATCAAACGAAGAATAACTTTTGTTGTTCGCTGCTTCTTTCGGCTAAAAAGGCAATTGACTAGCAAAGCCCTCTCTCGAACAACAAAAGTGACTATATACTCGTATCCCAGTCCTGTTCTATGGTGTAGAGGCATAGACTTTATCAAAGATGGATGAGGGTGCTCTTCGCTGCTTTAAGAGGAAAGCTCTTCGGATGATTTTCAATCCCGTCTGTGAAGACGGTGAGTGCAGGATGCGATACCTACAAACTGTACGGGCTGTACAACGACATCGACTTGGCCGGAAGACTGAAGGTCCAACGGCTGAGATCGCTAGATCATGTAGAGCGGATGGACACCAATGCTCCGGTCCAAAAAGTCTTCTAATCCGCCTCCGATGGACAGCGCAATAGAGGAAGATCGCTACTCAGGTGGCTCACGCAAGTGGAAGAGTACATCAAAGGCAGTTAGTTAAAGATCGAGCTGGCTGGAGGCGCTTTTTTTTTTGAGGCCCAGGTTCACACCGGACTATAGCGCCAACTTAAGTAAGTAAGGAGCACTGTTACTTTCGAGTTATAGTGCAGGAAATTCAAAAAAGTCACAAACTTATTAATCCACAATCGTATATGTATCCAGATATCAAATGTGTTTACAGTTCTGTGTAACTCAAGTCCCCCCCCTCCAAAATATACGTGAGTTCCTTAAACATATTGTACATAAAGGAACCTTGGGTTTCCTGAGTTTCTGCCGTAAAAACAATTCGAATTTGTATGTGATTGCATGTAGGAGTCTTTAAAGTAAGGCTCTACATACACCCTGAATGACTCGAACTGCAACCGATTTCAGACTGCTATAATTTCCAAACCGTTCATGACAGTGAGCTCAAATTTTGACACATGACAGATAATTTTATTATTTATAAGCCTTGTAAACGATTTGCGTCTCAGTTGTGTTGAAAAATTTTTATCCGCGATGGAATTCAAACGTGATAGTGTGATTGCTTTATATTTGGCTGGAAAACCACAAGTAGCTATCGTTAGAGCCCTCCAGCACTTCAACGTGAATAAATCATTTGTGTCTCGAAACATAGCTCATTACCGTGATACTGGCAGCGTTGCAAAACGCCATGGAGGTAGTCATAAAAAAACAGCAACATCGCCAGAAATGGTTCGGAAAGTGAAGGCTCGAATTGAGCGAAATCCGCGTCGAAGTGGAAGAGAAATGGCTCGTGAGATCAACATATCGTTGAAACGGATGCAACACATACTGAAAAATGAGCTTAGGCTCAAGCCATTGAAGTTCCAAAAAGCACACGATCTTACACCGCAACAGAAAAAAGTTAGAGTCGAAAGAGCGAAGGGGTTGCTATGCTTGCACGAAAGTGGTGAGTTGCCGAATTTGGTTTTTTCCGATGAGTCGCCATTTGTTATCGGATGTCGCCAAAACACCCGATCTAATAGACTTCGCTATCGGAAAAGGAGTAAACGCTAGTTACGTCAAAGTTGAAGAGGGCTTCGATCTTTCCTCCGATCATTCTTCAGTTATCCTCTCACTGTGCGAATCCTTGGTTAGGAAACAAAGACCACCCAGATTAACTAACAGCAAAAATCAAAGGGAAGATTTCCGAATAGACGTTGTAGACAATACTGAGTCGAAAGTAGCACTTAGAACGCCGTATCAACTTGAAAAAGAAGTTGAACGTTTTGTTGAAGTCATACAGCAAGCGGCCTGGAAGAACACTCCCCGCGAATCGAACAAAGTTCCCAAAGTCGGTATAAGATACCCACCGGAAATCAGAGAAATGATAAGGAAGAAACGAAGAGCGCGGAAAAAGTGGCATGAAACCCGGGCACCACAAGATAAAACGTTCTTCAATAGGCTCTGCAACTTGTTGAAAAAATCGATCAAGGACTTCAATAATCAAGGTATTAATAACTACCTTGAAAGACTCACAGCGACAAAGGATACCAACTACCCCATATGGAGAGCCGTGAAAAGTGTTCGAAAGCCCCAAATACACGTGGCGCCAATAAGAAGAAACCAGGATGGCTGGGCGAAAGAAGATGAGGAAAAAGCTAATGTTTTCGCCGACCATCTTGCAGAAAGGTTTAAACCATTCGACGGGGAAGTGCTTCCAGAGAATGTCAATACGCTAGACGTGACGACAAACTTTCCAGTAGAAAAGGCTACACTTAGGGAACTTAGACGAGTTATAGACACGCTTAAGCCCAATAAAGCCCCGGGATATGACTTAATAACGGGAGAGATACTTAAAGCGTTGCCGAAAAAAGGTTTGCTGAAGCTGCTCTATCTTATAAATGCCAGCATTAGATTAGAGCATGTACCGCACCAGTGGAAAGTAGCCGAAGTTATTATGGTCCCGAAACCCGGTAAACCGCTGACTGAAGTCAAATCATATAGACCAATATCGCTTCTCCCGATTACATCGAAGGTCTTGGAGCGAATCTTACTTGATCGTCTTAAACCGAATATTGACACAAACCGCCTCTTACCCGATCATCAATTTGGCTTTAGAAGACAACACTCTACTGTTGATCAAGTGCATCGAATAACCGATGTAATTGAACGAGCAATCGAGTGTAAGTTAGTCTGTTCAAGCGCATTCCTTGACATTTCGCAAGCTTTTGATAAGGTATGGCACGAGGGCCTGAAATATAAACTTCGACACTTAACGAATATTCCAATTTTAAGACAATAAAGGCGGGAGTGCCGCAAGGAAGTGTGCTTGGCCCCCTGCTATATTTGCTTTTTATCCGCGACACACCGCAAACGGACAATACTTTGCTAGGCACATTTGCTGATGACACTGCCATTTTGGAAACAGCTAAAACCGTCGAAGAAGCAGCTGCCGAGTTGCAACGTGCCCTTACACGGATTAACAATTGGACAAAGACGCGCTTAATGAAAACAAGTCTGTCCACGTGAACTTCACTCTCAAGAAAATTGAGAATCCACCGGTGTTTATCAACGCAGTACGAATTCCTTACGCGAACGAGGCGAAATATCTCGGTATGACACTCGACGCTAAACTAAAATGGAGAGCACACGTCAAGAAAAAACGTGAAGAGCTTGAAATCAAATATAGAGATATTTACTGGCTTATTGGAAAGTATTCCAAGCTTAGCTTAGAGAACAAACTGCAGTTATACAAGCAAGTGCTAAAACCGATCTGGACATATGGTGTACAACTTTTGGGTTGTACTAAAAATAGTAACATTAATGTAATACAGACATTCCAAAACAAAGTTCTTCGAGGAATTGTTAATGCGCCGTGGTACATTAGAATCGATGATATCCACAGAGACTTAGGAGTCGAAAACGTTCAGAACGTAATTAAAATGTTTGCGCGAAAACACAAAAATCGACTACAAGGACATGCAAATATTTCTGTTCAACAGATCCTCGACGACGCTAGCCTCTCGATCTAGCGCGGTGATTAGCAGAGCGTAATTTTCTAATGTACACAGGAATTTTCAATGGAAAATCGCCTGCAGGATATCTTATAAAAACAAAATAAAATGCGATAGAAGAACTGCTTGTTGAGTGTGAACTCTGTCGTGGTTTGTATAAGGGAGGTGTTTTTTAGTGAGTAAGAATCTCACACTACTATAGGCTCCGGGCCTATGGTGTCTATGAAGATTTCTCACCTTCCCACGAAAAAAAAAAAAAATTTGTTATCGAGCAATATGTCGACAAACAAAATGACCGAGTTTACTTGCCAGAGAGATCCTTCGAAAATTTACACCTTCGGACGGCCACCAGAAAGCAGGCAGCACCGATGGTGATGGTTTGGGCCGCCATAACCGCCGATGGTCACTCTCCGCTCGTATTTTTGGACCGTGGCGTCAAAATTAATGCGATCGTATATCGTGAAACTGTCTTAGAGGCAGTATTGAAGCCTTGGGCAAACAGTAATTTCGGTCGGAGACTGTGGATAATTCAACAAGACTCGGCACCGCCTCACAAAGCTCGCGTCAACCAAGATTGGTTAAAAAACAATGTTCCACGCGTCATTTCTTCGACACAATGGATTGCAAATTCTCCGGATGCAAATCCGTTGGTTTTCTCTGTCTGGGGTATTTTGAAGGCGAAGGTTGGCACTAAAAAATACCAAAGTTTGGACCACCTCAAACAAGCACTTCGCCGGGAATGGGCCAAAATACCGCAGAGCCACTTACGTGCAGCGTGCAATGCTTTCTCCGGCTGTCTCAAGCCCATTATTCGCTCCAAAGGTGGACATATTGAAAACTACTGATACAATTTGAAAATTTATGTATTTTCCAACATTTTTTGCTTTGGCACAATAAAATTTATCAAACAATAAAAAAATTATAGCATTTTAAAAAGTCGGAGTTAGAGTCATTCACCCTGTATAATCCACTGTTATCGGGATTTTATTTGATATTACTTGCATAACAAACTTGTCCGCCTACACTAGTAAATTAAAATTAATTTCTAAAGATACCGGTAGAGGTGCACCCTCTCAAACATATACATCAAAATCTTCGATAGGATTCATCGAATTCTACTTTGCTTCAAGGCAAAAACAAAAAAATGGCCAAAGTTGAAAATATTTACGTGACGAACATCACTATCTGTATTAGTTTCATGGACAAGGCAGCGAATTAACGATCATGACAATGTTGCTTATTTAAACTGCAAACAAACGTTACAATTCCTTAATTCCATTACTATGTCGTGGTGGGAAGTCCTCAATTATAAGCAACAGTTCAGTTTGTGCGTCATCTATGTATTTTCTAATGAAGGTCACAGAAACCGATTGAACACGTTATCTAATGCACTTGCCCCAATTTACGCGAATCTACCAGCACTATCATTAGTGATCGGTCGGTTGGACGGAAAATAAATACACTAGATGTAAATATACATATACTCGTATGTATGTAGATAGACAGCACAGAGTCCAGTTCCGCAAAGCGAATCAAAGCAATCACCATCAACCTACGTAAGGGCTGCTGCCCCCCTCTTCCACGTAAATTCGCTACTCTGATACTTTTACAGAGGCACTATCAGTGTAAACACGCGATGATGCTATGGCGATCGTTACAAGATTGTCTCTTCCACGTCATACTATCACACAAAGGTTGGGATGACATTAGCACACTTTACAGCTCTTCCATGCTTGCAGTTGAGTTTTCATTGATACTCGTATTGGACAGAAGTCTAGATAAGA
The DNA here is from genome assembly GCA_963966105.1 of Volucella zonaria. Lineage (NCBI taxonomy): Eukaryota > Metazoa > Arthropoda > Insecta > Diptera > Syrphidae > Volucella > Volucella zonaria. Next base: position 123,058,489 of record OZ014531.1, on the reverse strand, counting down.
TTGCATTCGAATTCCGTACCAATCTGCTAACGGTATGTTTCTTGTCAACACTTTACACACACTCTGTAAAGGTGTGCAGCAATTTGTGTACGCTTATCTCTTTTACAGATAAGATACAACGAAGGCTTCCCTGATAAGCGTTCTAAAGAATTTTGAGGCATTTTTCCATATTTTGCTTTTCCAATCGGTTTAGTTGAAGTTGAACATTTTTCAAAGTAACTACGAAGCGCATAGAAAATGCGGTCAATAGAGTTGTCAATGTTTTAGTACAAGGCTGCGTAACAATGTCATTTAGAGTTAAACTCCTAGAACTAGTCCTGGCGGTGCTGTTCGTAGTGAATAGTGAAACTAAAGAAAGTGAAACCAAAAAATGTCCGTCCTATTGCACTTGTGACTTATTTGAGAATCTAAATCGGGCCGATTGCAGGTACGAGTACTATACTTCGATAATTTTGATTGAATTTCGGATTGAAAAAAAAAAATTCATCGATATGGAAATATGAATCATTCGTTTTTTTGTTTGTAGTGGCCAACGATTGATATCGCCAAATGTAGAAGTTCCAACTGCAGCTGAGATACTCGATTTGTCCTACAATGACATCACAACGTTGGATAACGATTGCTTTGAGGTGAGTTGGTGAGCGTGCTTTTTATTTTTCTTTTTCGGTTGAGGAAGAGATAACAACAGGTAGTCGTTGTACTCGTAACTCGTATGTTTGTAAATAAAATCAGAACCAAAAGATAGAGAGCTAAAAGCTTTTTTTTTCTATTTGAAAGCAGCAACGCCCTTGGCTTTTGACAAATTTTGTGAAACTGCACAAAGGAATTCACAGGCCATATCTTCCAATGGTTTGAAAGTGACCACGAGTTTGGAATCGAATGTTAGATTCATCAAATTCGTCCATCGAAGTGGACGGATTCTGAAATTCCCTTCACTGCAAGAAAGCACAACCAATACAGATTGTTATACATATATAGGCTATGGCTAAATTTAAACAAAATTGTTAACAGTTGATATACGAGAATGTAACGCGCTTCACCCACTTATCTGCGTTTGAGGTTGGCTAAATCCTGTGAGCTTAGAACCATTCTACACGCAACTCCTTTTTGGATCACTTCGTTACTGTGGTCAAGAATTTGCTGATGTTTTTGAATTCGAGTGATCTGCCTCGGCTGGACCAGATTTTTCGTCCACCTTTGTCGAACCTGACAAAACCAAGTGATTTCTTCGACCTGCATGTTGTTCACTATCAGTTTCATAATGCGGAAACTTCCACGAACTTCCACACCCACTGATATTTCAACACTTTCATTTCCGTCGCTTTTGTTTTTGCTATATACTTCTGGAACATTGTCCAACATTGCGGTGTGTATGTTAAAGCTCAACGAACGACTGTCATGTGTAACAGAACACAGCGGGGTTTTCGTGCCATTTAAGTCATGCATCGTTAACCTTGTGTTCAACAACGTCATCATAATTTCCCTGATAGTTTATGACAGAGTTTAAAGTGGATGTAAGGTGTCGCGAGAACGACAATGACGACAATGGAGAAATTCGGTCCCGTCATCGGACAAAAGAAGACAATTTGTACGGGAATCATTAATATGCTGCTCCAATAGAAGATCTCGCTCAACACTAAAAATTGCTTTGGCGACAAATTGCTTTGGCTTAACTTCGACTGCTCCAGTTATCCCCGTTGTGCATTTAACTTTCGTTTTAATATTTTCGTATACAGTAGCATTCATTCATACGTCTTGGGTATATTTTGAGGTCGAATCGCCGTCCAAATAAGATCTCTGGAGTCTCTCGAACGCCTTTTCAAGTCGTTGAAGACGAGATGCAGATCCTACGAAGCGTTGTGATGTTTCTTCATCATTAGCTTTTGAATCGCGTCGTGTTTTAAACTGCCTCCTGAAGACCCATTGACAGCTATGAATTTATATATTTGTATATTTTATTAGTAACCGACATTAGGTCTCACACAACGGTGTGAGATATAAAATTGATTTTTGCTTTATTTTGAAACTATGTTCATGCCATTATGTGTGGAATAGCACATTGTTCAAATGGTCGCCTCGGCTTCACTGGCAGTGCTTCAAGCAGTCGGTCAAATTTTTGATGACTAGGTCCAATATTTACGGCGTTATTCCGGAAATAGAGTGTCGAATTCATCCAAATTGGTTGGCTTGGTAGCGTAGGCTAAGGACTTGACAAAGCCCCAGAAAATATAATCGCGGCAGCCAATTGATTAACGCTCGCCGTGAGATGACCCAGTCGCTAAATTTCTCCTTTACAACTTCGAACATTGCGTCGCTTGGTTGGTTAACATAGCTCTATACCTTTCTCATTTCGAAAGAAATAAGATCCGATGATGCCGCCACGCAATAAGCCACACCACACTAAGTATGGATGTATCGATGCTTACCCGAACACTTGTGGATTGTGTTCGCTCCAATAATGGCAATTTTGCTTGGTCACACAGCCGCTGAGCCAAAAATTTACTTCGTCCGAGAAAATGATTTTTTGGCCAAAATGCGGATCTCCGGGTAATATTTACAGCGCTCATGTGTCAGCACAATTTTATACGGATTTAGGCCCAGATTCAACCGCTAAATTAGCCGGGTTGACTCCCTGGCAATGCCCATCACTTGATCGGCGCCGAATCGGGGTCTTTTTCGATACTGGCCGCTACGGCGAGCGTGTTTTCCTAATTTCGCACCAATCTCTGTCTGGTTGGTGGCTTAAAATCCAAAAGAGTGTAGTCACGCTCAAACTTTTCCACTTTTCCACGGTGCGACGAATTGCCGCACACTGAAGCCGTGATGACGATCGATCTCACGACGAAATTCACGTTATGTATTTACCACTGAGCCGGAATTTTGATATTTTTTAATAATTTCCGCACGTTCGGTAAGCATAAAACGGTGCATGATGAAATGGTAAATCTTACTGAATATTTTGACAACTGAATGCCATTGGTAACTTTGACAGCGGCTGTAATATAATGATTGGAAAAACTATCATTGCTATCTGGTCACCCTTTAGTTGTTGCAATTTCTCGTGTCGCTTTTGCCTTTATACAGTGGGGGGAAAGAAAGCTTTTCCTTCACTAGTTAGGCATCCGCAATCTTACATATATTAACTCGTTTGCTGGTACTCCGACGTTTTACCTTTTCTAGTGCTTGTCGGTTGTGATAATACATTTTCTAAGTCATGCAACAATGCTTTCTTCGTCTTAAGCTTCACAATTTCCGCTATACTTAGTTCACTTTAGGAGGGCTTTACTTTAGTTCTTTGCCACCATTTTTGTCTCATTGTTCCTTATTTTAATTTGAAGTTGCTTCACACATCTTGTGCGTTTAGTTCTTCCTCTTAACATAGCTTATGGCATTTTGGAGACATTCTTCCAAACATGTTTTCGTTCGTTTTTTTCTGGTTTCATTCACAAAGATTCTATCAATAAAAGTCGGTACTGACTTGCTCTATAAGAAACATATTTAGCACAGTTAGATGGTATGATATGTTTGATATCTTTTCCCGCTGAATTTTGCGTTTTGAAAGTGTTTCCTTCAGTGTATTTCCAGAATTCCCATTCAAATCCACATCGACGAAAAGCACTTCCACCATTGATGTTCTTTTTAAAAGCTACCATATAGCCATTAACAATTATTTCTGTTTCCCGTTGCTACAATATTCCAAGTTTCTTGTTCAATTTGTAGTTTTATGGCCACCAGTCGTTCGCTTATTCATGATACGCTTACGATCTTACAAGTATTCCTACTTGTTTTGTTCGATTCTCTATTTTTTACGCTTTATTTTCGAAGGAAGTAGGGGACCCTGATTCAAACATTCCGCCTTGGCTTCTTGAACACATGTTATATCGATTTACCGTTGCCACAACACGTTTTCTAGTCCACACCGTGGTCATTATTTTTCCGATAGTCCAGCTGGGATACGAATTTTTTGATAGCATCATACCGCTCGCCCCTAGAAACTGTCGAACTTCGATTCGAATGTTTCTACTACTCCTCTACTGTGCAGAGGAAGTGCCTCCAGCGGGGAGTGCTTTCATACTTCACTTCCACGATGCTGTACTTCACATCACTCCGTCAATGTGTGAATTCGCATTCGACTTTTCTGTTGCCTTACCCGACGTGGAAACCCAACCACGCAACCAGACACAAGCTCTTCTTGGGTGTTAAAACGCCAGAATATGATTTTCCCTTATTGAGTCGTTTTTTTTTTTACAATAAGTAAAGAAACGAACTGCGGCAATATTTTACAAATCGTTGCCACACTTCTAGATTCAATGAAACAATGCTAAAAGGGATTGGGTACCTCACAGGTACAACACTAAAATAGTTAAGCTACAATAAATTGATTGATCAGAAAGTAAGCACCTCTAACTATAAAGGCAAATGCGTCACGAAAAACCGAAACACTTAGCAATTTTTTTTATCATAAACAAGGCAATACAATGTGATTTAAGTTGAGTGAGGACACGATCCAAGGATTGGAAATAATGAAGGAAACATCTTTACATTATCCGAATTGATCAAGAAAGAGTATTCAACATGGATAGGGTAACACGAAAAGTTTTTATATTTCTTACGTAGTATAAAATGATGAAAGGAAGAACAAATTCTCCCTCCCAAATTCTTAAGAACAGATTATTTCTATTCTTCGTCTCGGAAGATTCTTCAAAGCTCATTGATCGTTTGGAGAGTCAGCCTTTGTTATATCTGGCAATTTCATCCTTTGGTTAAATTGAATATTTTTTTCGATTAATAGTTCGAATGCGAAGGAAATGGGTATTTCTGTTCCGATTCGAAAACATCATCTGTTATCCCTTGCCTGTTAGTTTTGCGGCCGTGTAGTTGTTCAGAATCTTATTGCCGGGTGGAACTCAGGGTAGGTGCCATGTATTTCGAAACGACCAGAAATGTCCGACCATTCTCGAAATCGGTTTGGATTAAAGGTTTGGGGCTGTTTTTTTCCATGCAATTAAGCTTACCGACTGTCAGATGGCGCTGGCGTAAGTCGATGATGATACGACTTGAAGTCGAAACAAAGTTACATGATCCCATCCCAGCACAAAGATAAAGTGTATTTAGCAGAACTTTCGGTTAGATATTCGCGCTTTTTTACCAACTTTGATCTTATCGCTGGTACTTCTATTGGGTTTTCCATTAAGGACTTTGTTTTTTAGATAAAACGCAAGCAACTCGAGATAGTGGAAAAAAACTTTCATTTTCCATTAAAGTACATCTAATACCATTGTGAATGGAACTCGACTTAATTCACATGTACACCACGAGCGCGCTTGCAGCGATCGATTCGTTGAAGCTAATTTTCGACCACTTTTCCACACATTTCGGCTAATATTCCGGTAACTTTGCGTTCAATATTGGCTCTGAGCAAGTCTAACGTCTCTGGCTTGTTGGCATAGCCAACATTTCCATTCTTGAGATAACAGGCTCACCTAACTTTGACTTCTAAAGTTCGATTGGTTGGCCCGTTATGTGGCAAGTGGCGCCGCTCTGTTGAAACAAGATCTCACCAATGTTGAGTGCATGTAATGGCGGCCAAAAATAATCCTTCAAAATGTCAGGATAGCTATTTCCATTAACTGTAGCGTGGCGGCCATCATCACCAACGAAAAAATGAGGACGCCGACATGAAAACACACGAAAACCACACCAAACAGTAAAGTGGATGCAGTGGCGCCTCATGAAGCACATGTGCATTTGTAGCGGTCCAATAGCGCATACTGTTTGTTGACAAAGCTATTTAGCCAGAGACCAATTTGAGAAAGTTCGACGCTTCAAATGACCGCCTAGCTTCAGTTCTTGAGTCGATTTCATCTTATACGGCCGAGATCCTTCCGAATTAGATACAAATGTCCTTCGGGCGATGCCTATTTCTTGCGAACGGCATGGAATGGATTGATTTGGGTTCCCGTCAACAGATTCACCTCAACACTTTCACCTTTCTCTAACCGGCACCGGAAAATTGAGCAGCGAAAATGTAGACTCAAATGTTTGCCCCAAAGTACGGGTGGCACCGACTCCGAATTTTGGTAATCAATTTTAATAATTTGTAAACGTTGCTCGTTCGAGTACTGAACCCTGACTAAATGGAAGACATTGACAAGCAATATGGTAATGACAGTTCACAAAAAAAAAAACATTAAGGGTGTGTTCACATTTAAATGCATAGTTCTCAATGGAAAATCCTGTATATGTTTGAGATCCGCCTCAGCTACGAGTACTCGTATATGGCAGTTGTCTGACCACTGGACAAGCATCAGATGAATAAAAAAATATTACGGTTCCTTCGTCAAAATTCCATCTGGATTGGATCTGGAATATGGAACAATTCGACTTGCGACCAAGATGAGGCCAGCCAGTGACTTCTAGAAATTCTAAGGAGATTTGTTTGTATGCAGGGATTTCAACTTTAGAACCTTTGCCATTATCTGTCGAAATATTGGTAATCTGTGAATTGTTTTATATTTTCGTGCTACGAGTACATGCGATGAATTTGAATGGGAAGGCCTTGACAACCCTTCCGGATAGGTACCGCACTAGAGCCAGAGAGTGACTTATTAAGCCTAGTTAAGGAGTTCAGAGAAGGGCTTCTTGTGTAAGTCTGGTTACGAACATAAAGCCCTTCTGTTCGAAAGATTCAAAGATCGTTCTAGTGAACTCACGCCATCAATGCTGACCATGGTAAGAGTATTCCCTCTATTTACTGAAAACTAATCAAACCATAGGCATGGACTTCTTTTGTGGGATGGGTTTGAGTTGGATTAGGAAAGGGTTCTGCCGCCTCTGTAAATATTTAACCCATATTGCTGATATAGTGTACCTATATATAAGCAAATGTGCATTTCTTCCAAGTCGCTCAGCACAAAGGAAGACCGCTGATTTTAGGATAGTAGGTAGGACAGATATATTTAAATCTTTCGATAGAAATGGGGATGCGGATCAATGAATCAAATTTCCGGCCGGCGTTTGACAGTTTATCTGTGTAGTACCTGTCTTTCAGTTCATTTGCAGCCTTGCTTTGTTTGAAAGGAGTGTGAAGCTCGAAAGGTGGTATATGAAATGCATCGAGAAATCCTGTTAAAATTTAATTTAACTCAAAAACTTATTCAATTAGTTTTTTTTTTTTTTTCAGGGCCTTATCTACGTAATAAATGTGTCAATCGCCTACAACGCTCTCCACACAATTTATCTCGATGCATTCAGCCCGATGAAAGCAGTCAAATCAATCGATCTTTCGTTCAATCGCTTGGAGTACTTTGATGAGCGAATTTTCGAAACAAATACCAAGCTCACGCGACTTAACTTGTCAGGAAACAAATTTATGTCGCTTCAAAATAAACCCCTCATACGAAGCGCCACCATTCGGTACTTGGGATTACATGACGCTCAAGTCACCTACATCTACCCATTGATGTTTTCAGAAATGCCTGCCTTGCGAGAATTGGACGTTTCGAACAATCTTATGATATCACTTACTACGACTGCATTTAACTCTTTACAAAATCTAGAAACTATCAATTTAGAAGAAAACCGTTGGATCTGTGATGAGAGTTTGAATGTAACTCTACATTACCTGAAAAACCATGGAGTAGACACAAAACTTAGTTCTTGTGTTAATCAATTCGAATCGAAAAGAGTGCATGGTGCTCCAAGAATGTTTGAACGAATGATGGAAGCACCTCCATCTGAACTTGTATCCGCGACTGAACTTGAAAGAGACTCGGTTTCCGTTAAAAATATTTGGAATACGAAGGAACCTATTGATTTTGAAATAAAAGAAAAAGACAGTACCAGTAGTTGCGAGCAACAGAAAATTGAAAATATATGTGAACTCCATCGTAGTTGTGTGGCTGGGCTTAAGAGTTTAGTCAAGGAAAAGCCAATTGGCGAAGATATACCATGTCGCGGTCAATTCTCAGAGAATGATATACATTTCGTGTTCCTGACGGGTATCTCATTGGGAATTGCTGCAACCACTTGCTTATTAACTTGTGCGTTATGCATCAAATGTACATGCGGAAAGCGAAAAAGGATTCCACAAAGACCCTATGAGAGGCCACGAGGTTAGTTTAAATTTTTAGATTTTTTTATTCATTACTTTTAAAAGATCACTTATAGGGATCAACAATAATAACTTATCAAGTCAACGTCGACCAGTGCGTAGTCCACCTTTAAATCGTTCCCTATCAAGTCCTGTTCGAAGGGGACCACCAGACGGTGGTAATCACATGGATTTCGCAACATTTATATCGAGATTCTTTGAGAGACCCTCAAGACATCAGTACTATAGGACGATCAATGAGAATACGGGTTACATGATCAGACGACTTAGCCAAAGTAGTCTGTTCAACAATCGTTTGAGTCAGCACTTGAGTGGGACTCGAAATAGCAACGGAGAAAACGTACAACAGGTTGAGCCTCTTATTGGTCTACAGACTGCTGAAGTCAATAATCAACCGCAGGTACATCGTTCCTTTGGAGATAGATGGCAAAGAATGCAGACAAATATGGTTCTACCACCACCGCCGCCGCGTCCTGAAACGCCACCCCCATCATATGGAGAAGTAGTTAAGCCAAACGAAGTTGTCTGATAGTTTAAGTGTTAAGAACCGGCTTTGTGATTCATTAATCAGTCTTAAAAATATTTTGTATTAATTATTTTAATTGTAATAAAAAAAAAAGTAAAAATGATTCACTGACCGATGGCAAGACATGTAGACATATTTGGATGTTTTGGATTGGAGAGGGAAGAGGTAAGGAAGCAGTTTAAGTCTGTGAACATTCATGCTACGTAGTGTAAAGAATTGGGTTTAGTTAAAGAGAGAAGGTGGCGGAGGATACAATGGAGGCCCTCGAGAAGTTATCCCGGGCATTCGGGATGGACGTAACCAAGAGAGCTACACTAGTACCTTTAGTGTTATCAATTGAAAAAACCGTCATACAGGACACTAACAGGTCTGTCACGACAACGATCTAGTCTGGATACTTACATAAACTAATTAATGCTCCACAATGGCACGGAAGTAATACCCAGTCCGATTTAACCGTGATTCAGTGTCGATTTTTTTGAAATTCACTAAGGAAATAGTGAACGAGACTGTGGGAAGCAATTTCAGCGATGGAAGTCACAATGATCGGTGTCAGAGTCTACTTGAAGCTTTTCCCGTTGACTAAAATGTCACATCAAACACTCCTGTTTCTACTTTCACCAGTATCGATAAGGAAAATTAGTAACACCGTGCCATAGCTTTACATGGGACGCGGAAGATGCCCTGCCACAGCAGACACATAGGCAGGAGGACATGAAATAGTATCCAACGTTTCCATCTGAGCAGAGAAGTTCATGACGTCGAAGGACATAATCGTGAGCCTAGCACTAAGCATCACAGGGATTTTAGCAGGTATGATTTGGACGAAGAGCATTGTAAAGATCAATTATTAACCACAAAGAATATCCTCACGGCATGCTACCGATATTCCATCAATTTCATGTCAAATGTTCAAATTTTCTAAAGCATCCGGCTTGTTGGCGTAGACTAGAGACCTAACGTAGGCCCAAACAAGGGTCTAAATTGTGTTACATTATATAAGTAGGGCGACAAATTTACAGACTATTCCTGGCGATAAGACGACCGCCGAACTTCGTCATCAATAAATCGATTGTGATGCACGCACAGTGCAGGGGTGTTGTTTTCCGGAATTTTTTAACCCTAAAGGGACAAAGGGAAACCAGCACAGAAAACGGGGAAAATCCACTAATCAAAATCATGTAGGTCTTAGCGCAATAATTTACAATTTCGCACAGAAAGAAATGTAGGCGTATAATCTCTGTTTACTTGATAAAAATGCGTGCCGAAAACCATATTCATATTCGTCATATTACGAGAAAAAATGAAAGGCAGCACAGTCATTTCGTGATCGCAACGAACTTTGGCGAAGGAACAATTCCCAAAAGACAGTCGGGAGTGGTTTGCCCGCTTCAAATTAGGTGATGCCAGCGACTATCAGGTACTTCTGGCAGCTGTAGAAGAAAGCATGGCAACTCGAATATTGGCCACAGACTTCAATACCGGATCAATCAAGGATCGTCCGTCGTCTGAAGAAGATTGGTAAAGTGTGGCTGGATGGCTCCCACATCAACTCTCTGAAAACAACAAAGCCGAATGTGTTCGAATTTTCACCGATTTGCTTCAGCGAAACGACCAAACTCCGTTCCTGAAGGTTCTCGTCGCTGGCAATGAATCGAGAAAGAAAGAAGGTTAGCGTTTCATCGGCTGAAATACCGAAAGACGTCCACTGTAAGAAAGCAATGTAAGACAGAAGTGGAATCATTCATTGGGAAATCATTTCAAACGCGATTTGTTATTGGTGGAATGAAGATGATGAACGTCAATAGCGCCAGATTTCGTACAAAAACAACAAACGACAATTCAACACCAATAGCGACGTTTACCTGGCTCAACTTGATCGTCGTGAAAATATCGGGGAAAAAGATCAAAATTGTCTTCCACCATGACAATGCACGCCCACATGTTGAACTTTATGTAGTCGAATCCATAGCTCATAAGGTTATGGGAGTTGTCTCCTCATCCGCCATACTCTCCCAGGGAGGTGCCCTCGGACTACTACGTTAGACGCTCACTGAAAAATTGGCAAGCAAACAAAATTGGTGGGGATTTGGATGACTTGGTGGACGATATCAAAGAGTGGACTTCCATGCTCGTGGAATCGACTGTCTGCCAAGCATATGGGAAGCACTTATTGAACTAGAGGGTGAACATGTTCCAGAATGATCATTTGCATATGTTTCTGTTAAAGTTTTATAAACATTGTTTAAAAAACGCCGGATAATTATGAATCAACTCAATGTTTTTTTTTTTGTGTATTTACTTCCAACACTTGGTTCGTAGTAAACGGTTCCCCCGTTATCCTTAAACGGGAATTTTTTTTAAATTTTATGGAAAAAAGGGAATCGACGCGACAAAAGTCTGACAACACTGGCACAGCGTTTTATTGAAACCATATATCTTCCAAGTCCCTCATTTATCCAAAAAAAAAAGAAAGTTAACATCAAGACATAGCGGTTTCGAAAAAAGTACGGTCCAATGACACCTCCAGCATGAAAACCACATCAAAGAGTAACATTTTTCTTATAAAATGGCTTCTGTTTGAACGCATCCATCTAAGACCTTAACCGCTACATTCCCATGCATATGACATATTTGTTTTGGATGCCTCAAAAGTCGGAATTAGAGCTACGTTTCGCCAGAGACAACGTGAGTAAATACTTCAGCAAGACATTGAATCACGTTAAATGAAACTATTGTGTAACGAAAAGGCAACATGTGCCAATCGTACTGTCCTTTGGTTCTATAATTTCAAGCAGCCTGACAAACAGATAATAAAACCTTGATCAAAAAGGTCCCGGGGGACACCACCGTGTGGCGCTCCCATTGCTCCGATTTGAGTTCTGTTTTTTTGTTATGTTGGTAAATCTGTTCTTTACATTCTCTCTAAATCTTAGCGTCATAGCTTGATATTTACAAAAGTTACGTAGCCAAGAGTACATCTATCTTTGTGTGTGTTGGCGATTTTTTACAATTTTAGAAATGGATTTAAATTTGCAACAACGAGCTTGTATTAAATTTTGCGTAAAAAACGGATTTAATGGTGCACGAACGTTGGAAATGTTGGAAAAGTTTCGGCAACGATTCTCTAAAGAAAACGGTCGTTTATCAGTGGCACGAGCGGTTCAAAAGTGGTCGTGAGTCAATCGAAGATGATGAATACAGTGGCAGACCATCGACATCGAAAACCGACGAAAACATTGATGAAGTACGAGTAAAAGAAATGTTGGTCAATAACCGCAAATTAACCATCAGAGAGATAGCAGAGGACTTGAACAGTTTGGTTAATGATTTGGGTCCGTCGATTTCCGTCGTGTAGCAGCAAAGATGGTGCCAAAAGACCTCAATTTCATGCAAAAAAGAGACCGTGTTGACTTCGCAAAACAGATGATTTGCGAGGCTGAATCCGATCACACATTCATCAAAAGGATCATTACTGGAGACGAGACGTGGGTTTATGAGTACGACACGCAATCCAGATATCAGGCGTCATTCGCTTGCCCAAATGAGCCGAGACCAAAAAATCCACGTCGTTTTCAGTCAAAAAAGAAGGCAATGCTCACGGTTTTCATGGATTACAATGGTGTACGAGTAGTGCATCATGAATTTTTGCCAGAAGGCTAGACAGTAAACAAAGAGTATTATTTAGGCGTTATGAGACGTTTGCATGAAGCAATTCGCTGAAAGACACCAGAATTGTGGGCAGAAAACTCGCGGATTTTGCACCATGATAACGCACCGTCGCACAGTGCCATCATTATTCGTAGTTTTTTGACGAAAAATGCAACAAATACCATCCAACAGCCACCGAATTGACCTGATTTGGCTCCCTGTGACTTCTTTCTGTTCAATCGAGTTAAAAAACCACTACGGGGAACGCGGTTCAGCAGCCGAGAGGAAGTAATGGAAAAGTCGCAGGAAGCACTGATGGACATACCGAAAACCGAATACGAAAAATGATTCGAGGATTCGAGGATTGGATCAAGCGCTGGCATAAGTGTGTCGTTGTCGATGGGGATTACTCTGAAGGGGACAATATAGATTTAGATGAATAAACTTTTATTCCAATTTTCTGAATACATTCCGGGAACTTTTTGATCAAGATAGTATAATGAATCCATCAATCGATCACCAGCAGTATGACTGGAAAATATATTGACCACAGTTACATCGGAAAATGTTTCTTGCCTGAGGCCATTTGAGACTTACAAATACTAAACACAAGTCGAGAAACAATAAGTGATCTTACCACAAGCAGAACATTTTGATGTGCCACCTCAACATTGTAAAAACAGAGTGACGCTCTAAAGCTTATAAGATCCAATAGTTGCAATCAACTAAAAGTTGACCCAGTTTTTTAGCGAACAATTTTATTCAGTGATGCGGCTTAATTTTGGTTAAATGGCTACGTAATGAAGCAGAATTTCAGTATTTGGAAAAATAATAATCCTCAAGAAGTTTGCCAGATGCTATTGCATCCACAGAAATGTATCCTATGGTGCGGATTTTGTACCCCAGTGGCATGATCGGTTCTTATTTCTTCAAAAGTGAGGCCGGAGCACAAGTTATTGTCAATAAACACCGGTATAATGCGATGATCAAATTATTTGTTCTCACATTTGCATAATATGGAAGAACTGTAATGCACCACCCATACTACAAACGAAAACATCGCTTTATTGAAAACACGATTTGGTAATAGAGTAATTCGAGAAATAGGCCCGTCAATCATGCGATTTGACGCCATTGGATTATTTGCTGTTCGCCTACGTCAAGTAACTAGTTGATGCCGATAAACCACCAACGATGGTGAAGGAAGTCGAATTTGAGAGAAAGAGTGCTGCGATTAAAATCGAAAACGGAAAGGTTGGAGTTTACTTTACACAGCATACGGGAGATTGGTTCGTTAAAGCCATATGTGGTGCGGTGTATTGGTGGATAAAAGAGACGGGCGCAACGTCGATAGGGAGATAAGATTAGAGGGTGGTTCCAAGGTAGACCTCTAAGAGGAAATCGAAGAAAATAACAGTGGATCCTCTCAATTCGGGATACATGAACTCGTTGAAAGGGACACCATGCTTGGCTAGCGTACTCGAGAAGGGGGCGAACGTAAGTGATTTATTGTGATCTGGTCAGGTACGGGTTGTAGAATTCTTTGGCCATTTCGGGGAGTAGACTTGTTGCACTTACGTGAGAAGGTAATCGATTGACATTTGCTGACATTGAGTTACCAGCAGTTATTGATGCTCCAGGTGGAAAAACTATTTAGATCTATTTGAAGGAGGCTAGAGTCGTATTGTCAGGAAATGCGTTTAAAAAATTTGGTATCGTCAGCATACAGAAAAAGTGCTGAGTGTTTAATGACCTTTTCAAGATCGATAGTGGTTAGGATGAGGAGAAGTAGACCTAGGTGGCCACCTTGAGGAACACCTGAAGTGGCCGAGAAAGAGGTTGATAGGACAGACCTGAAACGAACCGTATAAAAACGATTATCCAGGTAAGAAAATATACATTTTAGTTAAATGGGTTCAAAGCCCAGGAAGGACAATTTGAACAGGATTAGTCTATGAGATATCTTGTCAAAAGCCTTACTGATATCAGTTGTTATAACGTCAACTGTGCTCTCCCTTCTAGGCTTGTCGGACCGTTGTGTCATATCAGTTAATTTCTGGTATGCTGACCAAACAGTTAGAAAAAAAAATTCCTAAAAGAACCATATGGCAATACGAGAAAGCCAATTGGAGCGGACTTTAGGAAATTTAACTGGTCGTTATGTTTCCTCGATAACGATGTGGATGCCGCTGCTGATATGATCACAGACACCATTCTCTTCGGAATGAGATCCTTTATCCCTCACCGGATGGAGAGTATCAAACCAAAAGAAAAGCCATCTTACGACTCGAGCTGTAAAGAGGCTGTCAGGGTTAGGGAAATGTTTTTCCGGTCCTTCAAGACCAACCCAACATAGGAAAACCGAAAAAAGTTTAAACGAGCCAGGAATGACTGCAACGTCTTTCTTAAACGTCTAAAATTTCAATACGACCAAAAGTTGAGGCAAAAAACAGTAGATAGTAAAAGCTTTTGGTCATTTGTCAAAAACATCAGAAATTCTGCCTCATCCCAATGCTTATTTACAATGATATTCTAGTTGTCAGCTATTTGGATAAGGCCAATTTGCTTGATGCAAACTTTTCGGCCAGCTCAACACTTCCAGATTGTGCTTTGTCTCCGCTTACACTTGAGTGTGTCGAATCTTCAATGGGATGAATCCACTTTCGCACTCGTATAGTACTTAGCAAGAGTACTTAAAGATCTTAACATACATAAATCCGCTGGCTCAGATGGTGTTGGGTATATAACTTATATAACTTAATTCGTGCGGTTTTTTTTTCAAAATTTGAACGTCTATTTGGGTATAATACTCGTATGTATAATAGTATTATCCAAAGTATTTCCCATCTGAAGGCAATTTGTGGATCCCATCCCAAAAGAACTGCGCCGGCTTGGTAGCCAAGAATGAATCAAGCCAATTTTTGATATTCTGCTCTGATGTGAACCGTATTTCAGTGAGGGCATTCTGCATCGACCGGAACAAATGGTAGTCAGAAGGGGCAAGGTCTGGGCTATAAGGCGGGTGGGGTAAGACTTCTCATCCACTGTTTTCCAAATAGTTCTTAACCGGAATAGCAACGTGGGGCCGAGCGTTGTCATGATGGAAAATTATTGCCTCGTGTCTGGTCGCATATTCCGGGCGTTTTTCAGCCACTGCTCTCTTCACACGGATTAATTGTGTTCGGTAGCGTTTTCCATTGATGGTTTCACCCGGTTTTAGCAGCTCATAATACAGCACACTCATCTGATCC
Organism: Volucella zonaria; assembly: GCA_963966105.1. Taxonomy (NCBI): domain Eukaryota; kingdom Metazoa; phylum Arthropoda; class Insecta; order Diptera; family Syrphidae; genus Volucella; species Volucella zonaria. Next base: position 123,042,948 of record OZ014531.1, on the reverse strand, counting down.
CACCAAATACAGAGTATTACTTTCGCGCCATGGATATTCGACTTTGCCGTTGATTTGGCTGGTTGGCCGGGTTTCACATATGATTTTTTGCGCTTGGGGTTGTCGTAATGGATCCATTTTTCATCACCAGTAACAATCCAATGCAAAAATTACTTCCTTTTGTGGCGTTCCAGCAGCATTTCGGACATGCAAAACCGCCTTTCGACGTCTCTCGGCTTGAGTTCATGTGGAACCTAATTTCCTTGCTTTTGAATATATCCAGCTGCTTTTAAACGTTTTGAAATGGCTGCTTGAGTGACACGCAGAGATTCTGCGAGCTCTTCTTGTGTTTGGCAACAATCCTCAGTTCTTCATCTTCAAACTTTTTTGGCTGCCCAGGACGTTCATCGTCTTCCAAGACAAAATCACCACTTTTAAATCGTGCAAACCACTTTTGGCACGTTCGCTCAGCTAGCGCATGTTCACCATAAACTTCCACCAAAATACGATGACTTTCGGCAGCAGTTTTCTTCATATTAAAGTAATGAAGAAGAACTCCCCGCAAAAACACTTTTTCAGGCACAAAGTTCGACATATTTGAGTGAAAAAAAATTATTGTTGTTTACGCTTCAAATGAATGACTGGAATAAGGAATATGAGGAATAATACAAGTTACGCCATCTCTTAGCAAACCGCACGAAAGCCTATAACGAAAGTTATAGACCCAATATATCTCCCCTTCTTCTGAAAAGGTGTTCTTCCACGCTCTGGCAAAACCACTGCGTAAGCTTTTTCATCAATCCTACTCTTTAGGACTCTTTCTGAGCAGATGGAAAACAGCATTCGTCCAGTCCGTCGCTAAGAAAAGGCGAATCTTCTTTTCTCTCCTCCCACAGACCCATTGCACTTATGTCCCTTCTTTCCAAGGTCATGGAAACGCTGATAAACCGTCAGCTCATGAAATATCTCGATACACGAAAACTTCTAAATGACCGGCAGTACGGACTTCGTAGCAACAGGTCCACTGGTGATCTGATGACATGTCTCACCGAAAAGTGGAACCAAAGCATACATCAATCTGGCGAAAGCAAGATAGTTGCACTTGATATTTCTAAGGCGTTTGGCAGAGTTTGGCATCAGGCTATTTTGTCGAAAATGCGTGCTTTTGGGATCGATGACTCTCTTCTTCAATGGATTAAAAATTACCTTTCGGAACGTTCAATTCAAGTTGTCTTGGATGGTTTCAAATCTCATATTCACAAAATAAATGCTGGTGTTCCCCAGGGCTCCGTTCTGTCTCCGACACTCTTTTAAATTTTTATCAATGATCTCTTGTCTGCCACTTCTAATCCAATGTATTCCTTTGCTGACGACAGTACTCTCTGCTTTTCATATTCGTTTCCGGACTCACGTCCCTGTTCTTCGGCTGTAGAACGGGACCGGCAGCGTATGCTAAACTCCTTAAATTCCGATATCAACAGCCAATTGGGAAAATATCAACATAGTGGAATTGAATGCTTCCAAAACAAAATACTGTCTGCTGTCGTTAAAGCGAAATGTAAATACCCAGCCATTATCCATAAATTGCACTTACATCGTCGAAACCGAAAAACTTTTAATTCTCGGTAAGTGTGTCAATGACAAATTACGTTGGAACGACCTTATGTTCGATGTCGTCAAAAATGCTGCGAAATGTCTAGGTTTCCTCAAGCGATGTAAGAAATACTTTTCCCCTTCTGATCTGGCCTCAATATATGTATAAGGCATTCACCCGCCCAAAATTGGAGTACAATGCTCACATCTGGTCAGATGTGCCTAGAGCATCTCTGCATCTGCTAGACCGAATTCAAAACCGTCCGATAAAACTCATAGCTGATACCAATATCACTCAGTCAATGGACACCCTTGAACATCGCCGAAATGTCTCGTGTCTCCCTTCAAACCTTTAACCGTAACACCCGTCTCGCAATGTATGCTCATCAGCATACCCTAAAGCTCACTTTCGGACGTACTCTGAAATATCGTGATTCATTCCTAAGCCGAACAACTCGCTTGTGGAATGCCCTACCGAGCTCTCGATTTCCTAGTCATTATAACATTCAGACATTTAAAACCAACGTACAACGGTACCAATCCCTCTTTCCTAACTAAATTTCCTTCGCCCGCGCTGTGTGCAAACGTTTTAAGGGTACCTTAACGCCTTGAGCGCATGTTGCGTTATAGAAAAAAAAAACGTCTTTACCACTTTCTAAGGTTTAGAGAACAGAGGACACGAATTCGAAGAGGTTAGTGGTAGTTGATTTATCTTTCAGAAAGCCGTGTTGATTAGGGAAACTTAAGGCTTCGTACAAAATGCTTTCGAGGAGTTTGGGTATACGAGTATGTGAAAGTTTAGCTATGAGGCGGTTATTAGTGACTTCGCTTTTTAATCCCTTTTTCTGTGTCGGTGTTATGAAAGAAGACTGTGGAAATACACCTTGAGAGAGCGACAATCGGAAGAAATTTGAAAGGGAGTGGGAAAGTGTGGAGGAACACTTTTTAAGAAGTATGGCTGGAAGGCCATCTGGGCCGGGTAAGTATTCATCTTTAAGTTGCTTTAATTTATTTTCTATTAGTGTACGATCAAAACTTTGAGAAATAGAGGGGCCAGTGGGGAAGTTAAGTAAGTATTTGATATAAGAGGGATCCGGTACGAAGGAATTGTCGGCAAGAGATTGCTTAAAAAAAGGAGCAAAAAAGTTGGCTATACACCCTGAATGACTCGAACTGCAACCAACTTCAGACAGTTCATGACAGTGAGCTCAAATTTTAACACATGACAGATAATTTTATTATTTACAACCCCTTTAAACGATTTGCGTCTCAGTTGTGTTGAACAATTTTTATCGGCGATGGAATTCAAACGTGATAGCGTGATTCCTTTATATTTGGCTGGAAAACAACAAATAGCTACCGTTAGAGCCCTCCAGCACCTCAACGTGAATAAATCATTTGTGTCTCGAATCATAGCTCGTTACCGTGATACTGGCAGCGTTGCAAAACGCCATGGAGGTGGTCATAAAAAAACAGCAACATCGGCAAAAATGGTTCGGAAAGTGAAGGCTCGAATTGAGCGAAATCCGCGTCGAAGTGGAAGAAAAATGGCTCGTGAGCTCAACATATCGTTGAAACGGATGCAACACATACTGAAAAATGAGCTTAGGCTCAAGCCATTGAAGTTCCAAAAAGCACACGATCTTACACCGCAACAGAAAAAAGTTAGAGTCGAAAGAGCGAAGGAGTTGCTACTCTTGCACGAAAGTGGTGAGTTGCCGAATTTGCTTTTTTCCGATGAGTCGCCATTTGTTACCGAGCAATATGTCAACAAACAAAATGACCGAGTTTACTTGCCAGAGAGGTCCTTCGAAAATTTACACCTTCGGACGGCCACCAGAAAGCAGGCAGCACCGATGGTGATGGTTTGGGCCGCCATAACTACCGATTGTCGCTCTCTGCTCGTATTTTTGGACAGTGGCGTCAAAATTAATGCGATCGTATGCCGTGAAACTATCTTAGAGGCAGTGTTGAAGCCTTGGGCAAACAATCATTTTGGTCGGAGACCGTGGACATTTCAACAAGACTCGGCACCGTTTCACAAAGCGCACGTCAACCAAGATTGGTTAAAAAACAATGGTCCACACTTCATTTGTTCGACACTATGGATTGCAAATTCTCCGGATGAAAATCCGTTGGATTTTGAAGACGTATTTTGAAGACGAAGGTTGGCACTAAAAAATACCAAAGTTTGCACCACCCCAAACAAGCACTTCGCCGGGAATGGGACAAAATACTGCAGAGCCACTTGCGTGCAGCGTGCGATGCTTTCTTCGGCCGTCTCAAGGCCATTATTCGCGCCAAAGGTGGACATATTGAAAACTACTGATATAATTTGAAAATTGCTTTGCTTTGGCACAATAAAATTTATCAAAAAATAAAAAAATTATAGCATTTTAAAAAGTTGGAGTTCGAGTCATTCACCCTGTTGTATGGGGATCGGTTGATGATATATTTTCGTATGAAAGGGATGGAGGAAAATGCGATATACGCCCCTAATTGCTCGAAAAAGTGGTTGAAATTGTAGCCAATAGAATGTGCTCTGTACGAGGCAGCCGTGGTGAGCATTTGCCTAAATATAAATCGTCATCAATTTAATTTTCTTGTGTTTTATATAAACAAAAGAGTTTGAACCTTCTAAAAAACAAGCCTTTATGTACACCGCCTAGGACCAAACGTCACTGCAAAGCCCAATATAAACTCCATACTAGTGGAGATTCGAAGAAGACTTACTTTAGAAAATTCCTGCAGCTTGGGCTAGGCACAACAATTGGGTTCAAAGTTCCTAACTCAGCAAACAACATGCTTTCTCTACAAAACAGTGATCCTCTAAACAATACCCAGCGCTGAATGATAAGCAAGAAACTAGACCACAGGGGTCGAAATTTGATCCCAGCTTAAAGCATTGGACGTGAAGATTGGATCGGATTATCTATTAAATTGTTTATTCATTAAACTTAACAGAAGAATTTAAGGAGTCTAATTAACAAAAATTATCCCTGTCTACGTATATTCACTTAGATAGCTATGTACATATGTGACGCAATGTAAAATGTTATGTACAAATGTGTAAGACATTGTGATTTTAAAATTTCAAAATATTTTTAGCACTTTTATTTCTACAAATTCTTACCTTCTAACTCGCTATTTCCCATAGCTATAGCAATAATTCAAGCAATACAAAGAGTATACAAAAGCTTTGTTATTTTTTTGAAAGTGGTTAATATATATTTTCAGATGAAAATGAAACAAAGTGCGTGAAACCGAAATGATTTAATGGATGAGAAATCAAAACGTAAACTGTGAAAATTTTATAGTACACTCGTATGAAAGCAACAAAGTGTTACGTGACATTATTACAAAAAAAGAAAACAAAACAAACCAAAACACACAATGGAAGATTATTCTTTACTATGCTGACTTACCAATTAGTTCTCTCATGTTAGCCTGTTTGGCGTCAATAAGTTTTTGCTTCTCTTCAGCCGTAAGATCATCAGTTTCAATATCATCAGAAGGACATTCAAGAACAGCAGCTCTGTAAGCAAAAACAAATGTTCATAAGGGCAGATCTAATAGAAGTGAAATATAGTTTTTGTGAGTTCTAAAAAAATCGTTCTACAAATTTACAGGGATTCCATAAACTACTGACACCAACAGAATGCCGGCCAACATTCTAGGAAGGACCTACTACTAGGAGAATCATCGTCGCCTAATGACAGTGTTCTACGACAATACTCAATAGTCAGAAATATAATGAATGAAAAAAGACACATAATCACCTGCACCTATTTATCTCTTACGGGTTACTAACGTTTCTGATAATTTCCTTTTTGATTCCTCTTCATCGAATAGCACTCATACCCCTAACTTCGTCATAGACAGTCCTGTCAAAAATCTTTTCAACATAAGCATTTTTAAGCATAAGATCCTTTTCCAATCTACAGTGTTGTGTAAATCATAACTACCCGATTTTTATCGAACATTTTTCTTTGGTAAATTTTAGGGAACACAAAGAACGTAAGTAAAATCTGTTGTCAATTTAAGAAAACGTAACTCGGTAACGGCCTGTGCAAAACATACCGGATTTTTGTTATGCTTAATATTTTGTCCAGTAGCCGTTGTTTTTTAAGACATTTTGTCCAATAACCGTTGTTTTTTAAGATCTCCTCTCATCTTTTAGGCATGGACGACACTACATTCTTAAAAAATTATTTTGAAATGTTCTCCCATTCATTCTTTAATGACGTCATAAGTGCGTTTTTGGACGTGTGCGTCTTTGTCCTTACCCGTCTTTTTAAAATGGGCCACAAGTTCTCAAACAAAATTTTTTTGCGCAAACCACTCCGTAACCAACTTTGATGAATGTTTTGGGGCATTATCATGTTGATAAATAGTAAGCAGTGGCATCTCCTCCTCAGCGTATGGTAGCATTACGGATCCATAATACCACCAATCTCATGTACTGGTCCAAGTCCCGCACCAGAAAAACATCCCCACACCATAATTGAACCTCCTCCATGCTTTACGGATGGACGGCAAAGTCGTGGCTGAAAACGTGTCCCCTTTCGTCTAACATGAATACTTTCATCGGAAGCAATCGAGTTGAACTTACTCTCGCCGCTAAAGAGTACAGTTTTCCATCTCATTGCTGACCAATTCAAATGGTTTCTTGCGAATTCCAGTGTAAGAAACGATTAGCGTTAGCAAAGTAATCAAAGACTTACTAGAAGAATAAAATGGTACCTTTTTCGCCTATGCTTAGCAGTCAGTAGAGGCTTTTTCGCTGGTCGAAAATAACAAAAATCAGCTTCTCTTAAACACCTGCGTACGGTGCTTGCTTCAGTTGAAAGATTGAGCTCACTAACAATCTTTCTTGAAGGCAAGAAAGGATCGTGAAGAATCATTTTCTTAATTTGCCGATCGGTGTGGTTTTTCTCGGACGTACTCCACAGTGAATGGTTTCGACCGATTTTCCATTCCGAAACTTTTTTATAATGTCACACACTGTCGATGATGTCATTTTCTACTTTCAGGCTATAGATTTTTGTTTTAGCACTGCCCTGAAATCCGCTACCATCTGATTTTTGACCACACCACCACAGTATTTATTTTTAGCCAAACAAATTGAAGACCTTTTACGTTTTGTTAAGTCTATAACTCAATTCAAATGAGAGCCAAAGCCATTATCAGCGAGTTAAAGAGCAAGAAAATGCGGTACTTTTGAAAATCCGGTATGGCATTGATTTGAGTTACAGTTTCTGATAAAACTCTAAAAATAATAATGGCAATGCCTTGTTTTTTTTTTCTATTTGTAAACTTATTGAATAGGTTTCCTTAAATTGCCAAACAATTGTACCTACTGTATTCCTGTCCCATAGAATTCTTCAATGAAAATCGTTCAAGAAAAATCCGGTATGTTTTGCACAAGACTGTACAGGGTGACTTACTCGAACTCCAACTTTTTAAAATGCTATATTTTTTTTATTCTTTGATAAATTCTATTGTGCCAAAGCAAAAAATGTTTGAAAATACATCAATTTTCAAATTGTATCAGTAGTTTTCAATATGTCCACCTTTGGAGCGAATAATGGCCTTGAGACGGCCGAAGAAAGCATCGCACGCTGCACACAAGTGGCTCTGCGCTATTTTGGCCCATTCCCAGCGAAGTGCTTGTTTGAGGTGGTCCAAACTTTGGTATTTTTTTAGTGCCAACCTTCGCCTTCAAAATACCCCAGACAGAGAAATCCAACGGATTTGCATCCGGAGAATTTGCAATCCATTTTGTCGAAGTATGGAACATTGTTTTTTAACCAATTTTGGTTGATGCGCGCTTTGTGAAACGGTGCCGAGTCTTGTTGAAATGTCCACGGTCTCCGACCGAAATGATTGTTTGCCCAAGGCTTCAATACTGCCTCTAAAACAGTTTCACGGTATACGATCGCATTAATTTTGACGCCACTGTCCGAAAATACGAGCAGAGAGCGACAATCGGCGGTTATGGCGGCCCAAACCATCACCGTCCGTGCTGCCTGCTTTCTGGTGGCCGTCCGAAGGTGTACATTTTCGAAGGACCTCTCTGGCAAGTAAACTCGGTCATTTTGTTTGTTGATATATTGCTTGACAACAAATGGCGACTCATCGGAAAAAACCAAATTCGGCAACTCACCACTTTCGTGCAAGCGTAGCAACTCCTTTACACTTTCGACTCTAACTTTTTTCTGTTGCGGTGTAAGATCGTGTGCTTTTTGGAACTTCAATGGCTTGAGCCCAAGCTCATTGTTCAGTATGTGTTGCATCCGTTCCAACGATATGTTTAGCTCACGAGCTATTTTTCTTCCACTTCGACGTGGCGGATTTCGCTCAATTCGAGCCTTCACTTTCCGAACCATTTCTGCCGATGTTGCTGTTTTTTTATGACCACCTCCATGGCGTTTTGCAATGCTGCCAGTATCACGGTAACGAGCTATGGTTCGAGACACAAATGATTTATTCACGTTGAGGTGCTGGAGGGCTCTAACGATAGCTACTTGTGGTTTTCCAGCCAAATATAAAGCAATCACACTATCACGTTTGAATTCCATCGCGGATAAAAATTTTTCAACACAACTGAGACGCAATTCGTTTAAAAGGCTTGTAAATAATAAAATTATCTGTCATATGTCAAAAATTGAGGTTTGAAAATTATAGCAGTCTTAAGTTGGTTGCAGTTCGAGTCATTCAGGGTGTATATGGCGCAAGAAATTGGATTGGGACGTAACATTGCCTGATGATATGTTGAAAGTCTGGACCATCTGCCGCAAAGGAATAAGTTAACCCAAGGGTATGACAACACCTCGTCATGCCTTTATTGGACAGGATATAATTCAAATTCATGTTTTTGCAGATGCCAGCCATCATGCCCCTGGGGCAGTAGCGTATGTCAGGTGTTGCAACATTAATGGTAACATTTTCGTATGATTTGTCTGCGCTAAGAATAGAGTAGCATCGCTCAGCAGTCGGAACCAAAACGAATTAACCATTCCAAAGTTGGAACTGACAGCTGCTTTAGTTGCCGTACGTTTGCTTGATTACTTGCGAACGAAATTAAGGATTCAGTTAAATGGGGAATATTTATGGACAGATTCGAAAATTGGGTGGTTCTGGATCTTAGGATCCGTAAAACGCTGGAAGCCGTATATCGCGAATAGAGTACGAGAAATCAGATCGCTATCGGATGTTTCAAAATGGAGGCAATGTCCGGGGTCGGACAATAGTTTTAGTTTTAGTTTTAAATGCATTTTATTTCTTAAATCATTAATTCTTATATACTAACAAAAAATGCTTAAATGCTAGCTTAAAATTACTTAACAATCTTATACTAACTTACTGGCCCCACACAGGCACTCTAAGCTACTCTAAATTCTTATATCTATGTCTTTCGACTTTATTTACATTTTATTGAAATTCGTATATATTTTGTATACTTAAGGCTAAGAATGGGGGTCGGACAATCCAGCAGATCTAATTACCAGGGGTATCAGCGCTGCATCGCTTTTATGTTCATCCATCTCTTTGGACAGCTGGATCAGATTGGCTGAAAGATGATCCATCTAAATGGCCTAAAACAGATGAAATCAACGATGAAACTTTCTCGGCCTGTTTAACGTGTGGAAATGCCAGCGAATTAGACAATACAGCTGAATCGACTTCTACTGATAGCAAACAGCTAATAAATTGTGAAGACGATTCCATCTTCTCCGTGTAACTGTTTATTGCTTTAAGGCGAAGACAACATTTCCTTCGTTACTGTCAGCAGAAGATATAAATAGAGCGGAACGATATTGGATTAGCAACTTTGAACCGTTGTACTTCTCGAATGAAATTGTCACACTTAGACAGAGGAGGTCGCCTGCAGTTTACTAATTTCGAGAAGTGTGAGGCACATCCGCCGATATTGCCGAAGTCATCGCATGTCACTAAGTTAATTGTCGTTGATGCACATGCTAATTTGTTCCATGGTGGGAGGCAGTTGTATCTTAACGTCGCTCTAAATTTTGCGTGAATAACGCGCTGCAGTTAATAAAAACCATTATTTCACTCCGAGCGAACCCAGCCTCACAACCTTTTGTCCCACTTCCTTCGGACCGAGTTTTCTCATCACGGCCGTTTGAAGTTACTGGTATTGACTTCGCCGGTCCTTTGTAAGGAAAAAGGCATACACTATGCTGTTAATTTATGCCGCTGTACGGGCAGTACATCTAGAGGTCCTTTGGAATCTGAGGACCGGAAGCTGTCTCCTGGCGTTGCGCCGATTTATCGCGAAGCGAGGTGCTCTACATATTCTCTATTAAGATAACGCAATGGCATTTAAAAAGGCCATCGGAATTAAGTAAAATTTGGGATTATTTGGGATTTGAGTGCTAGCGAAAGCTTTCAAGGATTTTTAAGGAATCATCGAATAAAATAGAAATTTATAGTGGAACGTGCTCCTGGTGGGGAGGTTTTTGGTAGCGATTGGTTGAAGTGGTAAGGTCATCACTACGAGCAGCAATTGGCAGAGCCACTTTGAATGCAGATCAGCTCATAACTTTACTTTTGAAGTTGACAGAGTAGTCAATTTGCGGCCACTTACCGATTCCAACGATGCTGACCTGGCCCCACTTACACCAGCTCACTTTCTTCATGGTACTCCTCAAGTATATCCTGTTTTTTTTTTTTTAAGTGAAAGAAATCTTCAATATCCAACCGGGAAACATCTCCGTAAGCAGTGGTTGGAACGACCGCGCCTTATTTCAACATTCAAGAAAAGTTGATTTCGGGAGTATCTTCAGCAGCTGCGATCCTTGCACTACGTGAAACCGCTGCGAGCTACTTCTATATCCCCAGGAGATGTGGTCCTTCTGCCAGAATCTTCTTTGCCTCGAACGCTTTGGCAGTTAGCTATAATTCAAAAGGTGTTCCTAGAACGAGACGGTAAGGTTCATGCTTGCGAGATTTGCCTATCAAATGATTCCATTCTTCGACGACCTGTACAACTATTATATCCTTTAGAAATAAGTAATTAATTGTCGTCCTGAGGATGTCAAAAATCTTTTCAATATAAAAGTTTTAAGCAACTTTGATTTTTTATTGAATGCGTAGAATACGTCTTCGTTAAGCTTCACAATATCCACGTGATATACATAGATTGTAAGCAAATAAATTATTAAATAAATTCTATTAAGATTCTGTGAAGTACAGTCGTGCCTTTTATTTTAGCTTTGGTGTCAGTGGTTTTTCATTTGGTATTTACCCTATCGTTCTGGGTAACATTTCACATTTTATACAAGTCCAAAGTCTAGGCTAAGAAATGAAGAGGGCAGTTGCTGAAAATAACCACAAGGTCTCAAGGAAGAAATCTCGAACTATCGACGCATCGCTAAGCTCTCCTGCATACCTAAGCTGTTTGAGAGCATCATTTATGACTCAATGCTTTTTCATTCAAACAAGAAGCCTTACAGAATTCGTGTTGAATACTTTGTGAGCAATAGAACACGCGTAAGCACAGTCTTCGATAAAATCTTTCATAAAATCATAAAATCTACTTAAAAGATCGATATTAAAACGTTCTATTGTATTTATGATCAAGGTTTCCAACGACATTAAAGCCTTTTCTGGATTACCTTAAGGTAGCCATCTTGGGCCCTTATTATTCATTCTAACAATTAATGATGTTAGACTCTTTTATCACATACCATATGTTTATCCGCCTACGCTGACGACATGAAAGTCTTCCGGCACATCTCATCACCCGCTGATTGTTTTCCACCGCAGGAATAGATTTTCTACTTGGTGCCAAATGAATTTTTTTGAGCTCAATGTAAACAAACTGATGTCATGAACTGGCCGAGTTAAGCTTATAGTCTTACAGTTCGGTTGTAATCATCAGATTTTAGCTGGAAGCATTGATAGAACCTCTTTACTTCAGCTTATCCCTCTCAACATTAACTCACTTATTTGTAGGTCTTAGGTCTTACGGATACCTTGAACCAAAGTTGAAAATGCTACAGGAACGACGAAGTCCAATATCCTTCGAAATCCACTTCAATAAGTTGTTAATAAATAATGTCCGTTACTTCACTTACGCCTCTCGTTCTACTCCTACCACTCCTTGATTTTAGTTACACTATAGTTTTAAGTTAATTTTGTTAGTTTAAGCCTAGTGTTTTAAGCTTGCTTGTAATAAGCTTTAATAAATACGTCCAAATGGAAAACTCTGATATCTTATATGGCGATTGATACAGAGAGGAAAAGCAGCACCTTTATGAATGTAGATTTGCCATCAGAAAATAATTAGGCAAGAAGCCTTGACCTTCAAGCATCCAAGCCTAATTGCAATTTACTTTCAAGCTAAATCCGTCAACATAAGCCTGATATCCGAAAAGCGCGATCAGATGTATAAGCAATGCCTTTAAGCGCAGCGTGAAGACTGTGCTTGGTGATTTTAATGTCAAGTTAGAAAAGCAGACCAACTTTGGCATCACAGTTGGAAAACATAGCCTACACGACACCAGCTATGAGAATGGACTCAGGCTAATCGACTTCGCAGCGGGACCAAATGCCATCATAGCTAGCATACGTTTCCCACTCCGCAACGTCTACAAAGGTGCTGGCAGTCACCTGATAAAAATAACTATTGCCGAGCTCCAGTATTCTTGACGTCTAAACGTTTCGTGGAATCAGTATGGATGATGGCATTCATTTGACGTTGAATGGCTATATCGAAAGAGGTGTTATTCCTCGCTGCCAAAACCACTGCGTAAGCTTTTTTATCAATCCTACCCTTTAGGACTCTTTCCGGGCAAATGGGAAACAGTATTTTTCGAGCCCTTACCTCTCCTCTTGCAGATCCATTGCACTTATGTCCCTTCTTTCCAAGGTCATGAAAATGCTAATAAACCATCAGCTCATAAAATATCTCGAAACACGAAAACTTCTCAATGCCCGGCAGTATGGTTTTCGTAGCAACAGGTCCACTGTTGGAACCAAACGGTACATCAACCAGGCAAAAGCAAAATAGTTGCACTTGATATTCCTAATCCATTTGACAGACTTTGGCATCGGAAATGCGTGCATTTGGGATCGACCATTTTCTTCTTCAATGGATTTGAAATTACCTTTCGGAACGTTCAATTCAAGTTGTATTGGATGGTTTCAAATCTGATATTCACAAAACAAATGCTAGTGTGCCCCAGGGCTCCGTTCTGTCTCCTACACTCTTTTTAATTTTCATCAATGATCTCTTGTCTGCTACTTCTAATCCAATATATTCCTTTACTGACGACAGTACTCTCTGCTTTTCATATTTGTTCCCTGATTCACGTCCCTGCTCTTTGGCTGTGGAACGTGAAAGCCAGGGCAGGTTAAGCTCATTAAATTCTGATATTAACAGCATAAATGATGGGGGAACCGTCAGCAGAGAGCAACTTAATGCTGTCTGCTATCGTTAAAGCGAAATTCATATACCCAGCCATTGTCCGTGAATGCCACTTGTATCGTCGAAACTAAAAAGCTTTCCATCCTCGGTTATGTCAATGACAACTAACGTTGGAATGACCGCATATTCGATGTCGCCAAAAATGCTGCGAAATGTCTAAGTTTCCTCAAGCGATGTAAGAAATGCTTTTCCACCTGTGATCTGGCCTCAATTTATTGGGCATTCATCTGCCCAAAATTGCAGTACAACGCCCACATCTGGTCAGGTGCGCCTAAAACATATCTGCACCTACTAGAAAGGATTCAAAATCGTGCGATAAGACTCATAGGAGATACTAATATTACTCAGACAATGAACACCTTCGAACACCGACGTAATGTCTCCTGTCTCACTCTGTTTTATCGTTATTTCCACTACTTGAAATCGCCAGTAGCATTCCGCCCCTTCAAACTTTTAGCCGTGACATTAGTCTTGCTATGAATGCCCATTAGTACACTCTCAATTCGCTTATGGAATACCCTGCCAAGCTCTCTATTTCCTAGTCGTTATGACTTGCAAACATTTAAGACCAATGTACATCGGTACCTCTCTTTTCTTCCTCCCTAAATTTCCAACGCCAGTGCTGTATGCAAACATTTTAAGGGTAAAATCACTCCTTGAGGGCGTGCTATTTATAAAAAAAAAACGAGAAAAAACTGACTAGAGCCCTTTCCGATCAAGTACCTGAAAAGTTTTTGAGATTACCTACGTTGCCAGTATCACGTGCGAAAGACTAGTTACGGCATGTAGACGCGATGCCGCATATCATAACCTAAGTCTTACCCGACCAACAAAACGAGACATTTGGTTCGACGAACAGTGTCGACCAGAGTATGTATCGATACAAGATGCATAAAACGCGGCGCTGCTGAGAAGGACGAGAGTAAACAAGACTCAAGATCTGAATGGTTCAATCGAAACTATGGAGGGGTGCTTCTGTAAAAATAACACTCGGAAATTCTTCCAAAAACGATTTTGCCAAGAATACAAATATCGAACAGAAACATGTGGACACTAGGATAGGAACGTGAAATTTGAAAGTACGAGTATTGCTTCTGTAAACTGTTTAACGGAAAAAGTGACAACAATTTCAACTATCCGATCTGAAAGCGATATCTAAGCTTAATATCAATAAGGGTGCAGAAACGAACCTGTCGAATTGTTTAAATCAGCGGAAATTTAGTTAGCAAGACCGACTCAGTATGCCCAGTGAACGGCTCTAGTGTAAGTACATTGGAAAATCCCTGGCACTTCAAATCAATACCCATCCGCTGAACAAGATTTTAAGGCTGTATATGACAGCACTATAGAACCATGCCATATTTTGACATACCTGCTAAACTCGTCCGTCTGTATAGGATGACAATGGAGAATTGTTGCTGCTCTATTAAAAAAAATTAGTAGTACCACCGACCCATTTGATGTCAAAATGGGATTTCGACAAGGTGAAGTGGTGTTATCTGGTTTCTTTAACATCATACTTCAACGAATTATGGGGAACTCACTTTCAAAATTCCTAGCATACACTGGTGACATGACATTTGAAGGAGAAAAACGAAAAATGCAGAGAGTTATTAAGACCAGGAGCACGCCGGGTCGCAGTAAAGTAAAATACATTAAAAAAAAAAAAATGTGGAATAGAAAAGCCTTTCTAATCTATGGGTATATTTAAGGCCTTCAAGTTCTCAGAACCTGAAAGAATAGTGAAGATATACTACTCAGATAGGTTGTCTCAATCAAATCCATATTCCGATAAATATGGTTGAATATGTAGTCACTGGAATAAGTTCGCATGGAAACAACAAGAACTACCATCAATCAGTTTAGCCACATTTTTGTTAAAAAAAAACACTAGAAAGTCTGACTGATATTTATCTGCGTGTTATCCTCTACATCGTAACAAAGCAATCAAAAACAATGACAAACGTGTTAATCTGAAAGTAGTGTTGATTTAATTATTACTAACAGGCAGAATTATCAACCCATACCTGGGCACTTAATCGACTAGAATAATTATTAGTTACGGAATGACTAAGAAGATATCTTGTCTCCGCTTGACTCCAATCAAACATGATTCATAACTTCTAAAGAACAAAGTGTTGTCTATGCACATGGCAGTGCAGACTTTAAGTAAACACTTGGACACTCCAATGTAAATTTCAATTACTCGTATACAGCCACGAGAAGGGCACCAAAATGTGAACTGGTCACAAGACTGTTGTGTTAGTTAGTTCGTTTAACGAGGAAATACTAAGTTCCCTATCGGTCCCAATCGCAGAAAAGGTAATCGTACATATGTATACCTATGTACGTTATATACTACAAGGTTGGGCAAAAGTAATGTCTTAGTGTGAACAAGCCATAAATTTTGCAAATGGCGTCAAGTGTCATTGTGCTTTGACATTTATGTTGTAGACAAATTGAGATTTAGTTAACAGCAACCAGTGAAACGATACACACCTGAAGAACGCGGAATTATTGATACTGCTTATTTGACCAATTTCCGGTCTGTTGTTTGAACGCAGCGTGAATTTCGTAGTCGTTTTCCTCGTCGTCCTGCACCACGTACGCAGACAATTAAGCTTTTGGCTGACCGTCTTGTGCAAACACTACAAATGTTGCAAGAAGTGGCCAGTCGCGTATTGTTCGTTTAACCGACAATATCACTGTTGTGGTCGAGGATGTCCAAGAGAAACAACGACAGAACAACCTGAAGATGTTCCCTTATATAGTGCAAACAGTTCACTAATTGCTACCTGCTGACCGCCAAGTGAAGTTAACTTACTCCCATGCTCTGTTAAACCTGGTGCAAGACGGAGGTGATTTCGTATCCAAAATCATAATAAGCGACGAAGTCCATTTCCACTTAAGTGGTTATGTGCATAAACAAAATGTGCTTTTCTGGAACACGGAGAATCCACAAGAGATTGACGAGGAGCTATTCCATCCCCTTAAAGTGACCGTTTGGTGCGGCATTTGCAGTGAAAAAGTGATTACCCCTAATTTTTTTTAGGGACGCCGACACGCCTACCGTAACCGTAACTGGTGAGCACTACCGACAAATGTTAAACAAGTTTTTTTTTTGCCACATATTGCTGAATTGGGTCGCGAGCATTGTTGGCAACGATTCATATTTTGAGTCACCAATTTCCAGACAGTGTGATCCCCAATTAATTTTTTCAACTCAATGTCATCAGTTTTAAAGTTTCAAATAAAATTTTCGTGAAAACACAGCGCAATTTTTTTCCTTTCTAACAAAATGGCAGCCAATTCACATTATGACAATATTTTTGCCCCACCTGATATATCCTATCTTGTTTACTGCGTGAACATCTCAAGCTAATGGAAACAACAGTGGGGCTTACTGACCGGTAGATCGACGATAAGCAAAATCTTCACACTTTAGAAAATCCTGTGGAAGAACAAGAAATTTCAAACCGACACTCAGCATGATGATGATTCAGGTGTGTCGCGTTAAACTGCCTAGCGTGCCACTTAATAAACAATTTGGGAACAGCTCTTCGAAACTACGTAACCCTATACCTACCGCATACGAAGCCAAATATGGCTTTGCATTTTATGATGCATATTTTCTCATATTTTTATTTATTTCATTTCAATTTTCTTCAGAGGTGGCTAATTAAAACTTTTATGGACGAATTTCAAATGTCAACTGTATCCCTGGAGATGGATCTAAAAGCGATAATGAAGAAATACTCGCAGCAGACTCTGATGTGATGAGACCGCACTAAACAACAGCGACTGCCTTATTGTGGTCCAAACTGACACCGAATCTGAGCCTGTAATCGAACTACAATAGTTGCATCAACTTCAAAACCAAAAAAGACAAGCCTGAAAATATATTATACTGGAGAAAAGAACAATTCGATTGGTACGATGAAAAGAATTTTCAATTTACGGGTGCTACTGAATAGAAAAAATCGGTGATTGGGCTGAAAACACAGGGGGCTATTTTTCGTCCTTTTTACGGATGAGTTAATTCAATTTGTCGTCGATCAGTCAAAGCACTTCAATACAACATACAGCATTGTGAATTTCTGTAATAACAAAACAGCAACATGACAGCGTATTTTCCAAAAGCGTAACAGCTTGCGCATAAGAAAATCACAACAACAACAGGTTTATGTAATATATAGTACTTGTATGTATGGTAGTGTGCAAAACTAAAGCAAACATTTTTTTGATTGCCCAAAAACAACAGAAAAAAATTAGCGGTATTTTTTTGTGTTCTATTATATTCTTATCTATTGGAACAGTGGCAACACTGTTTCTGCAGATTGTCAATTTGACAGTTGAAAGTTGATTTGTGGTTAGTACGTTTTGCCATTTTACGATGAATACCATAGATTAACGCCAGAACAACGCTTGCAAATTGTGCAAACTTATTTTGAAAAATATGGTTTGGGTCGCCAAACTTATCTTGCGCTAAGTCCATTTTCCGGTCTACATAATCGTCCATCTGAGCAAGCTATTAGGAAGACGATGAATCGTTTTTGTACCACGTACATTCTAGTGGATAATACGCATCCTCAAAAGACGAAAAACTGTGCGAACAAAAGAAGTTTTGCGGTTGTGGAGCACAGTGTTGAGGATAATCCGAATGAGTCGATTCTCCATCGTGCATAGCAATTAGAGCTACTATGCCCACCCACTTTGTGGAAGATATTACGGAAAGATTTTCGCTTAAAAGCTTATAAGATCCAGCTTGTGCAAGAGTTGAATCCACGTGACGTGTAGGCGTGTAGGTTCGGTGAATCTGTCGAAAACATGATTCAGCCTGATCCTTATTTTAAACGCAAAATTTTGTTCTTCAATGAGGCCCATTTTTGGTTAAATGGATATGTAAACAAGCAAAATTGCCGAATTTGGAGTGAAGAAAACTCAGAAGCCTTTATCGGGACATCCTTACAACCATTAAAACTCACTGTTTGATGTGCTTTATGGGCTGGTGGAATCATTGGCCCATATTTCTTTAAGGACGATGGCGGCCAGAATGTTACGGTCAATGGAGAGCGCTATTGAAACATGATTTCTGACTTCTTCGTTCCTCAGTTGAATGACATTGACGTGACAGAGCTTTGGTTTCAACAAGATGGCGCAAAATGCCACACGGCACACGACCCCATCAATTTATTGCGGGAAACATTTGGTGAGCGCATAATTTCGCGTAATGGACCAGTGAACTGGCCTCCATGATCCTGTGATCTCACACATTAAGATTACTTTCTTCGAGGGTATGTGAAGTAACTACTCTACGCCGATAAACCAGAGACGTTGGAAGATTTGGAAATCAACATTCGCCGTGTTATTGCTGATATACGGCCCCAGTGGTCGAAAATTGGACTTCACACGATTGGGCTTCATTCGAGCTAGCCGTGGCGCGTATATGCCCGATATCATATTTTAACACTAATGGCATAAATAACGCTAATATCATAGACATTAACATTAAAATAGCTGTTTTATTTCGTATTGAATTTGTATACCTCTAAAAAAAAACACCCTTTAGTGAGTTTCTTGACCAGAGAAACGGATATCTTTCTTGTCGATGGAGCTACAACTCTGGCTTGAAATAAATTTACAGATGAAATTAAATCTCAACTAATTGAACATTTTGGTAATGGAGCGATTCAAATTTCCGTAGCCAAGAAATATAGTATAAACCGATCCATTGTTTGTGTTTCTCGCCTAACTAAAAAAATATAAGACAACGGGATATGCAACTACGGTACATTTGGGAGGCCGACCAAGAAAACCTTCGGAAAAGATGGATAGAAGAATTTGTCATCAAATTTAACTATTCATCCAGCTACGGCTCGAAGAGGAGCAATCGAAAGCAAGTTCTTGATGGGCCGGCACAATCTTCAGACTTGAATTTCATCGAAAATCTCTTCGGGATATTAAAGCAACGGGTTGCTGGAGAACGTTTCATGAATAAGCGAGAACTTTTTCAAGCATTAAAAACTGAATGGAAAAAAATACAGGAAACCAAAATTTCAAATTTAATATCTTCGATGCCGCACAGATGTGATGGAGTTAATGAAAATAAGGGATCTTATACAAAGTATTAGATTTGTTGCTTTATAGTAGTTTTGCACACTGCCAAATATTACATATACTGGTTTTTGTTATGATTTTCTTATATGCGAGTTGGAAAATCCACTATCATGTTTCTGTTTCACCATTACATAAATATACACTTTAATTTCTTTAAAAAAGTTCATTAGAAAAAAAATTATTCCATTTATATGTTCGAATAAAATTTGTTGCTTTTGTTTTGCACCACACTATAATGAAGCCAGAAAATATATTGTAATAACAACCGAAATGAAGCAGTTCCTTGACATGGTGATTTACATGTTTTGTTACTGTCATCCGTTGACCCATAAAATCTTTTTGGCACGATAACATGCACCAGGTGGGAAAAAATAAAAAGATTCTGACGTTTCAGTGAAAACACCGATTTGAAGCTATGCAACAAACTTATTAAAATAAGACCATTTTTGGCAATGGTCATGGAAATAAGTCAAAACAAAACTTATTCCAAAAATAGAGCTTCTTGCGGTGGGTGAGCAATTAATACCCATTAACTACCATCACGAACTGAAGCAGAATAACCCAGCCAACCCTCACAAGTGGGGTTATAAGGAAAAAGTTCTAAGTTGAGCTTCGGGATTTAGTTACGACTTCAAAATTTTTTACTGGGGAGCAGAGTAACACTTTCTCCGAAAATGTACCTTATTCAGGAGACACTGGAAACTCAGTGACGAGGTTTACATCTACAGTGCTTAAACATGTCAACCACCTTTACAAAACTGGATTACTACCTTTGGGCACAGTCAAACTAAACCGAGTCCCAACAATTGTAAAATATCAACAGAGTAAGAAGTGAAAAAACAAGATTGTGGAAGCATGATTGGAAGAATGACTACACTTGATGGAGTGAAATTGGGACTGGTATCCTTGTTTGATAATAAGCTTGCAAACATGCTATCACAGTATGATGGAAGCAAAACAATCATCACCAAACAGTGAAAAGAAAAACAGTACAGATACATATATTCTTATGTATGAATGGCGTTGATTTGGTGGATTCCACGATTATACAGAGTCTCTTTGCAGTCACAAAAGTGCCAAAAGAGAATATATTTTCATATGATCGATTTATGCTCCGTAAACGTAATTATGGCTCAAGTCAGAATGACTTCCGCCTGCCATTATATGATTTAAAAACTAGCCGTTTTTGAGAATATGCGCAAAATAAGCATATGGATATGACTTTTGAAAAAATTTGATCAATGTATAGCATAAACATTTTACTAGATGGAGTGAAAAGTGACATCCTTGACCGCCAGAATGCGCTGCTACTGCAAAAAATGATATGGTGCCTTGAAGTCCGTTCATATTTAGGCAGACATGCCAAATTTCAGTGCGATACTGTCTTTAGTTTTGTTTTGACAGCTGATTGTTGTTGACGTCATTTGGCATCATGTTGAGTATGGACAAAAACGATTTTCGTTCTCTCATAAAACATTATTTTTTGAGAGGCAAAACGGCGAAGGAAACAAAAGAAAAGTGGGATAAATATTATGGGGCTAATGCTCCGTCAGATTACACCGTCAAATATTGGTTTCGAGAGTTTCGTGGTGGCCGCAACTCCACTACCGATCAAGTCCGCAGCGGCAGGCCCTCCGATGCGGTTACAGAGGACAATGTGAAAAAAATACATGAAACGGTGTTGGCTGATCGGAAAGTGAAGGTGCGCGAGCTAGCAGATACCACAAAGATTAGTACTGAGCGCACACGCTATATTATGTGCAATATTCTGCATATGACAAAGTTATCTTGCCGAACGCGAGCACTCCGAAAGAGTGTTTGGACTTGCTGATGCGGAATCGGGCGGACTTTTGGCGTCAATTGGTAACTGGATTTGGATCCCTCGGACTATTATCTCTTCCCAAACCTCAAAAGATGGCTCATCAATAAAAAGTTCAGCTCACGCGTGGAAATCATCGACGCCACGGAGGAGTATTTTGCAGACCTTCTGGAAAATTACTTTTCGAACGGGATCAAGAAGTTGGAAGGTCGCTGGAATAAGTGTATCAAACTAAAAGCGGACTATATTGAATAATATAAAAAAAACATTAAAAAAAAAAAATGTAAATTCCCAAGGAGGTCACTTTTCACTCCATCTAGTACTGTTCTCGTAACCCTTAATGCATACGAAGCCATTTATGGCTTGGTTTTTTATTTTTTAAACCAAAAAAACTATTTTTAATTTATTTTAATAAAATGTTGGTTAAGAATCCTTAAACAAAATCATTTTTAAACACTTCCTGCTCAGCATTTAATTCATGCAGTAGAGGGTTACAACATTTTTAGACAGATTTCGTCACGAAGATGCACTATCATGTGATTTGTTTAATCTTATTTCCCAGCCACATGATTGTGCAAGGCAGACGTATATCCATGACATGACACTAAACCCAGCAAATTCTTTCATCTGTTGGGATATGCGCACGACAACAACATTCTAGTGAGCACCGTACCACGGCATTGTGAAGTGAAAGCAGCTTATCTCGAAATGAAAGCGGACATAGGTTGTCATCTAACAACGCCTAGAACAAAGTGTCACTGCTGGCAACCTCAAAATATTATTTTGTAGTTAAAAACTTTACTCCGCGTAGCAGTGTAAATCTGCGATAATTCAAAATGTTTTTCATACTAAACTACAGGGCCATCTAAATTAGTAAGATTTTTCCCAGACAGTAGTCAATGTTTGAGGAAATTTGAGTAGAGCCCAGTTGAGCCCAGTTTAAAAAAAAAAAGGATACACGATTCTTGGATATACTAGTACCTAAACATCACACATACATATGTAAATAAACTCACCTTATGGCTTGAATCCAAACATTTTTATCCTTAGGTTGTTGCACCTTCAGTTCATACATCTCAGGAAAGGCAGGATTTGAGGAGATAATGTAAATACCACGTGATTCAGTTCCGGCTTTCTCACGTATGAGCAGCTTTTGCAAAGACACAACTCCAGCCTAAGATTTACAAAGGAAAAAGAAAAAAGAAAAAAGAAAAAAGACAAAGATTTTCTTAAAATTCTTCCTTAGGCTTGGCAATCCTCACCTTATTCTCTGGGGTAAAGAACGTGTACTTATTGTGTGAACTCTCTTGTAAAAAGAATAAACAATCTGAAAGTACCACAACCAGGACTACTTGCATCTTCGAACGCCCCTGCATCAACATTGCATATCCCTCAAACCTAGAACAAAATAAAAAATTGTTAAAAACCAATCAGGCAAAGTACTCGTATGCAATCTAACAAATGCACTTACTTCAATCTCCTTTGAGGACCAACACATATCTCAGACTTTCTGAATTGCTTGTTCTTATACATCGCATACGACTTGACATCGATGCGTCTAAAAATTTCCAGCTGTCGGTCCTGTTTCTCTTTCTCCGCAACGCAAGCATCTACATCCACCAGCATGCTCTTGACCAAATTCATTGCTCTCTGGAGTTTCTCCTGTTCGACACGATCTTCACGTGAGCTCTTCAGCAGCGGGTCGATGAGAAGGGGATATTTTGTCAAGCGCTAAATTAATTCGAAATAGATAAAAAAAAAAAAAAATTAATAAACTCTCAAATCAAAACTCCAATTTAATTTGTGGGCAAACTTACCTGCGTCACAAACAGTATGCACTCGGGAATGCCTTTCTTCTTCAGCAGCGGATTGGATAGGCAATGTTTATACCATTCGGCGAATGTTTGATCGCTGGTCATGCAAAATTTGAATTTATCGAGGGCAGAACGATGATTTGAGCAGAATTCACCTGGAAATAGCAATAACAGGGGGAGGACAAGGAGAAGAAAGGTGTTTTAATTAATTATGCGAGAGGAAATTGTTAATTGTGCACGCCTGCAGATACGGATTCGTACTCATCGAATTACAGAGTCATAGTACGCTTTCGCTGGCTATGCACTATTCGTGTGGCGCGACATACTATAGAGCTACGAGTATGCCTGTGCGGTTGTTGATGGTGATTGAGCCGAATGGCATAATACTCAACGAGGTGTCGGTTGTGGTGGCGGCAGCAGTTTAGCTAGGAGTACTGAGTTCAATTCGAAAGAAGGGTCGCGTGGATTTAATTACCCAGAGTGGCAAGTGGGTCAGTTTTGATGGCGCGGGATTCAGCAAAATCAACTGACGACGGCATTTTCTCTATTGTTGTTTGCACAGATGATGTCATGTGAGAAAATCAGAGGAAAGTTCATGTGTGCAATTGTGCGCATACATATGAACGATGACGATGGGTTACTGAGGTAATTAAAGTCACGTGGATAGTAATAATGAGAATCCAGTAGACTTTTGTTTTTATTTAATTTTTGTCGGCAAATTCAAGAGGGTTTGAACTAAAAGTAAAAGTGGGACGTTGTAGATGAATGCTTTGTGATGTAACCTTTAGTGAACTTTAGGCTTCGACTTGTAACTTGACATCATGCATGCAACATTGCTAGCAGTATCTGGCATTGATTTAACCTTCGAAATGCAAGAAATATGAAAAGTAGAAAATTACAATACATTTGTGTAGATATGATATCTGCATGTTGATTTACTACCCCCCCACCATATGATAAATATTTTCGCGCGTGCTAACACGCATAGATAGTCTTAGTAACGAAAATGAAAGTGAAGAAAAACCGATAAGGAAATTATAGACTCAGCCAAACTCATGTCAATTAGAAGGTTTTGAGGAAATGACACATAGCGCTTACATTCAAAATTGAACTTCAATCTGAAGAAGTTGCATCAATTAGGAGGACTAGCATTATGATGGGTGACATGCTGCTGAAGATGAATATAGAATCCCCGTGGAGGACTTCGCATCCATCTCGGTTAATTCTCAAATCCAAATTTAGTATTTTTGATTGTGTAGGTGATTTTTGTATGTTACGCTTGAATTGAAGCTTATTTAAATCTTAATTTAGGTATGTCTGTATAACTTAGGAAAAGCACTTTAGACATAACCTCTCTTGGATCGTAAAACATTCACCCCATTATCTATGGTATGATGGTTAGAGGATAGTTGTTACAGGTATAAGCTACGAAACGAACGGAGAACCGTTCATCATTGTGTTCAATGACACGATACCAACGATACAACCAAAGCAAGCAGGCAAACTCACTGAATAGGGTAGAATGGGGCTACGTGGGCCACGGGGCAAGTTTGGACACACGAATAACCACGAGTCCTATACGAATACCTTCGTACTACACGAATGATGCTTGCTAACTAATAAGCAAATGTAAAACCGGCTTCAGTTGTATTGTACTAGCACGTAGATGCAGAAGGATGCCTAATTCTATGTTTTTTTCAGTGAAAAAGTAGATATAGTTTCGGTCATCATATTTTTTATTTCACTGGAGAAAAAGTAAATAACAAGTGACCTGATAGCAATGATAGTTTTTCCAATTGTTATGTTTCAACAGCTGTCAAAGTTACCAATGACATGTAGCTGTCAAAATGTTCAGTATGTTTTGCCATTTCATCATGCTTGTTTTACGCTTGCCGAACGTACGGAATTTATTGAAGAATATCGAAATTTCGGCTCAGTTGTAAATACGCAACGAGAATTTCTTCGTGAAGTCGGTCGTCATCATGACGCAACTGCAATTGCGCGCAATTCGCCGCACCGTGGAAAAGTTTGAGCGTGAGTACACTCCTTTGGATCTTAAGCCACCAACCAGATACAGATTGGTGCGAAATGAAGAAAACATAGCCGCTGTAGCGGTCAGTGTCGAAAAAGATCCAGAAATGTGGATTCGGCGCCGATCAGCTAAACTGGGCATTGCCAGAGAGTCAACCCGGCTTATTTTGCGATTGGATTTGGGCCTACATCCGTATAAGATTGTGCTGACGCAAGAATTGAAGACGGACGAGCATAGACAAATCCGGAGATCCGGATTTTGGACAAAAAAATCGTCTTCTCAGACGAGGCCCATTTTTGTCGAGGTCAACAAGCAAAATTCCCATTATTGGAGTAAACACAATCTTCACAAGAAAGATAGGCGAATAGACAATTTTCAGAAGAACGCAGGCAGCGATCAAAATTCATCCGAAAAAAATCGCACCGGAAAAAAAAGACGAACCCATCAAGTTCCACCGAATCGTCTTCTCTACGAGCAATGCTGCAGGACTACATGCTAAACCAGAGTCAGTTTTGGGCCCAAAAGCTGTCCTGGTAACGCGGAACTCGAACATCGAGAAGAGAATGCAGGAACTAGAACAGTCGGTCAGCTGTTTGTCTTTCGCCAAAGCCGTCAACAATGGACAGCATTCTTCTCCCAAAGGTAGCTCGGTTGAGGGCAATTGCTTAACAGCAAGCGGACAAAGTACCGGCTTACATCATGTGGAGATGAAGGTGTCACCGCCAGTTGTGCCACATGTGACCTGTACTCCAATTCCCATGGTAGCAGTTGAGGTACCTCATTCTGTGCTGAAACGGACAGTGTGATGGCAGCGGTTCATGGACAGGCTACCAATGGCAGATCGAGATTGCAGCAAGATGTGCAGGTTAGGACGTTAAAAGCAAAGCAAATGTGCTAGCAATGCAGTTATGAGGAGAGCCTGCGTTAGCGTTTCTGCGGAAATAGTAGGTCTAGCTACACCCAGACGCGATGTGGTGTGCAGGGTCCCAAAGACAATTTTGCCGAATTTGCTTTACGTCTCCAGCGATTGGTAATTTCGGCGCTTCCTGGGTGACCAACAAAAGTCGTGCAGTAGGTACTGGTAAGTCAGTTTATTGAAGGACTAAGAGACGAGTTAATATAGGGCTTAATTACGGTAGGGTGTCCTACTACATTGACGGATACTGTTAATCTGGCCCAGGAACTCCATGCAAGAAACAAACGAAGGAGAGTTTTCGTGGTGGAAAACCAATCGTTACTAACGATGCCAAAAAGACGCCAATATTACAAAAAGCTTAATTACGGAAACAACAGGAAGCAGTTGTCTATAGTTAAAAACTTCAACTACGAACCGGAATTGTACAACGGGCCTTCAATACAGAACTACGTTCGACAGAAAGGAGGGAAGTAAAACTGAAGGAAAGAATGCTCCTGACACAATTATAGGAACTACTGGCAAAGCTAGCCTCTCGCGAAGTCAGAAATACTGAAAGCTGGAAGAGAAAACCTTGTGGAAATTAAACGACCGTAGCAGCGTTAGTCTAGCCTACGCCTGGCTTCGAACTACAAAAAGGTGTATCGACCGGTAGGAGCCCAATCGACCCTTGAAGCAAAACCTTCGTCTTCATGATGACCAAACTCTCTTCGCGTGATACAATCCTATCCAAGAACAGTGTGATGGGGAAAATGGACACGGTGGAGGTATGCGAAGTCCCAAGGATTTAGTTCTATCATAAGTACCCCTCAAATTGTCCAAGGGACAGCTGATGGAGTTTGAGAAACTAGTTATTAGAACAATTTCAAGCAGTGATCTCAAAAGGACAACCGGACTTTGGACGAACAGGGATGGCAAACCACAAAATCGATACCGCAAAACCAAAACCAAATAAAATTGCCGGCGAGAAGAGTTCCAATGGCCAAACGCGAAGAGATGGAAGATCTAATTAAGGATATGAGCAACAGAGGAGTTATAGAACGTTCAAATAGCGCTTGGGCTGCACCTATTGTGTTAGTCAAGAAGAAAGATGAATCTTCGAGGTTTGGCTAGATTAACGACAGCTGAAGGAGGTCACGAAAACAGATTCTTACTCCTTGCCGTGTATGGATGGCTTCTTTTCCACAATGGCAGGCGTGAAGTCGTTTTCTACAATGGATCTGCAAAGTGGCTACTGGCAAGTAGAAATGGATGACGTAGACAAGAAAAAAAAAGCTTTCACAAATGGTAATGGGCTATGGCACTTCAATGTCATGCCGTTTGGCCACTGCAATGCACCGGTGTCGTTTGAAAGGGTGATGGACGAAGTTCTTCGAGGACTTTCATGGCGGGCTGCACTCGTTTACTTAGACGACATCATCGTTTACTCTCAGACATTTGAAGAGCACATACGAAACTTGAGACGGGTGTTTGAGCGGTTACAAAGGGCAAATTTAAAACTTAGCCCAGGTAAGTATCAGTTTATCAAATCCGTACGTACGTACCTAGGCCATGTTGTTCCGATTGATGGATTTAGCACGGATACGCAGAAAGTCAGCGCGGTCCAACTCTGGCCGAACCCCAAGACTAAGCGGCAGGTGCGAGGCTTCCTTCGACTTGGTTCCTATTACTGGCGGTTTATCGAAGGATTTTCGACAGTTGCTAAATCGCTTTCAGAACTTATGGAAGAGAAACGCCGGTTTGCATGGAATGGAGACTGTGAGATGGCATTTAATACTCTAAAATGTAACATAGGCTTACAAGCGCACCGATTTTGGCATTTCCAACCACCGAGGACCTGTTCGTACTAGACATGGATGCATCGAACGTCGGGATTGGTGCTGTGCTCAGTTAGAAGTAATGGGACTCGGAGGTGGTAATTGAATATTTTTGTCGTATTTTAATCTTTTACTACGTTAAAAGACGAAAGTTGCTAGCCGTAGTTTTGGCAATACATCCCATGGCCACCATTCGTTGGCTGTGCAATTTTAAGCAACCTGAGGGTCAGATGGCTCGGTGCTAGAGCGTTTGCAGCAGTGCGACTACGAAATTCAATATCGTCCTGGCCCTTAACATGAGAATGCTGATGCGCTTTCTAGGAGACCATTTGACGAATGCAAACATTGCAAAGGCGCACATCAGAGAAAAAGAGCGCTGCGATATACTGTACTTGAAAACCGATGAGGATACTTTGGCAATGGAATAGCAAAAAGATCCAACACTAGCAAAAGTGAGCAAGTGGCTGAAATAAGGACATCGACCGAAAAAAGAAGACTACCTTCCAGCAGTTGAAAATGGATGCCGGCGTAATATGTCGAACATGTCAAAAGGACCAGGAGCAGAAGACATTACCCGTGATACAAAAAAACGTAGTTCTAGTAATTTTTCAGCAACTCCATAATACTCGTAGTCTGAGCGGAGGCTTTCTGGGCAGCGCAAAACCTTAAGTAGAATAAAGGACAGGTATTTTTCAATCGATCGGACGGTAGACTCCAAACTATGGTGTAAAAACTGCATTGTTTAATAGGATCGCAGAGGCTCTAATCAGCGAACAAAGGGGCTTCTTAAGCCAAGCTGTACAGGACATCTATTTGAGAGGATTGCTGTTGACCATTTCCACGCACCAAAGCAGAAAGCCGATACATAATCGCCTTTATGGGCAATTTCACCAAATGGTCGGCATGTTTTGCTGTATCCAACCAAACAGCTGAGGTGACAGTCGAACAAATTATATATAACGTCTTTTGCAGATTCGGTGTCCCGCACTATATTCATTTGGACCAAGGAGGAAACTTCGAATCGGAAGTGTTCCGTAAATCAGTGGAGGTCTTGGGCAGTCAGAAAACTAGAACAACATCTTTACGGCCCCAATCTGACGGTATGGTGGAGTGCTTCAATTGTACGCTATTGGACTACTTAGCGAAATTCAACAGCCCTCATCAAACAGACTGGGATTTGCTTCTATAACCAGCACAGCAGAACAGAAATCGACAAAATTCTCGCCAGACATGTTAAACTTCGGAAGAGAACTGAAGCTGTCGGTCGATATAGTGTTCGGATCACCACCAGAAATGGAACAAGACAACCATGGGTACGAAGTAGCATTGAGAAGTGGGTTCCTCAAAGTACACAAAGCGGCACGAGAAAATCTTAAATTGTAGCCGAATCGATGTAGGACAGGTACAATCTCAAAACTAACGACATAAGTTTTACTGCAGGGGATGAAGTCTGTGTTTTTTTTTAACCCATGTCAAAGTTGTGAAACAATTGTTGGATATAGTCTACAGAATCCAGTTTCATGGTTAAAGAAGGCAAAGAGTGGTACACGTAAGCTGACTTGCATCGTATACGACCTCACCTGTAACTCAGTCGGGCAAATTTCCTTACAATCTAGATCTTCTTTCTGTTTCTGATGTTGTAGATGCCGACACCACCGTTGTTGTTGCATGATACACTAAATACATTAACTGAGATGTTGCTTTTGATCACTCGCATCTTGTTCATCAAAGCGTTCTACTGAGAGAGAGAGAGGGAGAGAGGGAGAGAGGGAGAGAGGGAGAGAGGGAGAGAGGGAGAGAGGGAGAGAGGGAGAGAGGGGGGGAGAGAGAGGTGATAGAGAGAGAGGTGATAGAGAGAGAGGTGATAGAGAGAGAGGTGATAGAGAGAGAGGTGATAGAGAGAGAGGTGATAGAGAGAGAGGTGATAGAGAGAGAGAGTGGTGATAGGGTGTGAGAGCGGGGGAGAGAGAGAGGCGGAGAGGGAGATAGGGAGAGAGAGAAAGATAGGGAGAGAAAGACATAGGGGGAGAGAGAGAGAGAGATGCAAATTTTACGCACACAATCTTAGAAAGCTCATGTTGACTATTTTTCGCATTCGTTTTGATATTCTTGACGTAGCAAGATCCAGTTTCACAGTCATGGGAGTATCTTCCTTAGAAATCTGTGCATCGCTGAGCTCAATGCACCAAAATGAACCGTTTTTGCACCGTATAATCACGTGTGATGAACAGTGGATTTTCTATGACAACCGTAAAAGAGCTGGGCAGTGGTTGAATGTAGAAGAAAAACCAAAACACAGCCCCAAGCTAGGTCCTCACCCAGAAAAGGTTGTGGCAAAAATCTGGTGTACATCGAAAGGACCAATTCACTTTTCACTTCTTCAGCCAGCAAAAACGATAAATGCGGACAAATATTGTGAGAAAATTGACATTGTGCCCGCGAATTGGTTGAAAGGCAACCGGCGTTGGCAAATTGCATTTTTACAATCCTATTGCATGACGATGCCAAACCCCATACATCACGCGTAACGGCGCAAAAACTGCTACAGTCGGGATTTGATATCCTTCCGCATCCGCCGTACTCTCCTGATGTTTCTCCAACGGACTATCATCTTTTCCGCAGTCTGGAGTCATTTTGTCGGCAGAGGGTATTCCGAAACTGAGCGTCGGAAAATCAAGCCTTCTATAAAAAAGGAATAATGTACCTTGAATCACGTTGGGAAAAAGTTATATATGCTAACGGTTCATATTCTGACTAAATAAAAAATAAAAATAGTGGTTTTAAAATTTTTACCTCAAAATTGGACATTTCATGTGGTACAATCTATTAGTACAATAGATCTCCCAGACAGACCATTGAACCGAAGACGGTATAGCAACTTCTTCTTCAACGATGACATGAAACCTTTGTGAAGGCTCAGTCCAGACATTGATTTGGACAACGAGCAAGGATATGCTTCATCCGACGTCGAATCATTCAAAGGAGATGATAGGTCAGCAGAGGCCGAGTTGTCAGTGGCACCAATGACGAACAACGACGGAGAATATTATTATTTGTTGCGCTAGCGAGAAGAACGGTGTGACATAAGAGACGTGAAAAAGAATGACAACTGCAGAGAGTACCAACCCTATAAAGCATAAATCTTAAGTTTGACGACGCTATGGTGTTTTGTATTTGGTCGGCAGCCATCAATAGTGAACGCTCTCAATGGATTTTTAAATATGGAAAAAATTGGTCATCGTTATGAGATACAATACTTTCATTTGAAAGGCCTCAATCCGACCAACATCAAAACGAAGCTGGATTCTACTCTGGGGGAGTCTACACCTTCGTTTACAACAATAAAATATAGGTTGGCAGAGTTTAAGCGAGGCCGTACGAGTTGTCAAGACGAACATCGCAGTGGTCGACCAAATAAAGTGAGTTCACCAGAAATGTTGAAAGAAAATCCCCAAAATGAAAGTGCGTGAACTAGCAGATATGGCAGGCATTTCAAAAAGCGCTGTATATCACATGTTGAGTTGTGCGCAAGATGGATGCCGCGATTGATCACAATGGAACAAAAACAGTGTCAATCGAGGGTTTGACAAAGTTTCACAGCAATAAATCCGAGTTTTTGCGTCGATTCATAACCATGGAAAAAACATGGGTCCATCACTTCACACCCGAGACGAAAGAACAGTCAAAACAATGACTCAAAGGGGAGAATCGGCTCCAAAGAAAGCGAAGTTCCATCTGCTGGCAAGGTTATGGCGTCATGGATTATTGGGATGCGCGTGGGATAATTTTCATTGATTATCAATAATCAACGGCGTGTATTATGCGAACTTGTTGCAACGTTTGAAAATGAAATCAGGAAAAAACGGCCGCATTTGGCGGAGAAAAAAGTTTTGTTTCATCCAGACAGTGCACCATTTCACTCATTCGTCATCGCGATGGCCAAAATCAATGAGTTAAAGTTCGAATTGCTTCCTCATGCACCCTATTTGCCAGATTTAGCTCCCTCGGATTACTTTCTATTTCCGAATTTGAAAAAAGTGTTCGGTGGTAAAAGATTTGCCAACAGTAAGGAGGTTGAGTTTGCAGTTGATGGGTAAACAGGGCATCAAAGCTATTGAACATCGCTGGAAAAGTGCAATGAAGTAAAAGGAGACTACGTAGAGAAATAAACATATTTTCCCTCAATTTTTTTGCGTTTTCTTTGTTAGCTCGGGTACTTCCGGGACGGACTACCCTCGTACGAGTATTTTCGAAAATGAGTATCCGCCTGCATTAATACATAGATAGATATATGTTCAACTCTTACTTACCATAAGCAACCTTTAGCCTCTGGGCATTTGTCGATGAAAAGAAGTCTACAAGAATGTCAGCGATACTGTCAACAATATAATTCTCCCTTTGCTTTTGTCGAAGTTTCTTCAAAAAGCTACAGAGTTGGTATAAAGATTTATTTGTTAAAAATAGGTTATCTAAGTATGAGTACATAAGATTATTGAAATACTTACCACGTATGCAATTCGGTCAATTCAGCTAGCCGGGGAAACATACGATTTATATGTAATCCAGCGAAATGTCTTTCGAGACTCTCGACAAATACTTTTTGCATGACTAGCAGCGTCTGGCAGTGATGTTTTTCTGTCATTATGAACTCGTAAATGTGTTCCTGACGTTTAACCTAAAAAAAATATTGCATTGTTCATACATACTCGTACATACTCTTCACACTTAACAATGCACTTTTACTGACCTGTTTATCCTTAAGCGATTTAACAACCTCCTTCGGCACACTTGGACTCCACGAATCATGCTCATCCAGAGCAATACCCAGTGCAGGATCAGCTCCCAAATCATGTGGTCCGATTGGAGGTTCATTTAGGAATTCCACTCGAATTAAAGGCGTATCATCTGAATAACTGAAATATACGTAAAGAAAAAAAAGAAAAAAAAGATACGTTTCACAATCCCAATGGTTTTTCTTTAAAAAAAAAAAAATTCAAAAGCATCCAGTGATAGATCTTAAGTGTGATAGTGTGTTTTACTTTATACAGGAATGTCTAGTGGTATATTAAGTTTAGAAAAAATAAAATATAAAACCAAGAATGTACAATATCTGTATCTCGGTTAAGCATAACATTAGTTTCAACGAAAAGCAATCTCAAGTCTTATCTTCGCAACAGAAGATAGTTTTTTTTTTTTTTTTTGTAATATATATATATATACATATATAGTATATATAAGGATAAGATAATAAGAAAGCGAAATATGAAAAACAAAACTTAAAATTTTTTTTTTTGATTAAATGTTTCTGAATTGAATGTTAACAGCGTTCTGCAGATACTTACTTTGAGTGTTCGTTTTGCGAATGTCCATCATAGTAATCCCGGCTATCTTCATGATGCGAAGTATGGCTAAATAAGAAAAATGCAAGCGAAAAAAAAAAACAAACAAAATATGTCAAATGAAAAATACTAGCATAACGAAACGAAACAAAACGAATTTTAACAAAAAGCAATAGACGAAAAGTATGTAGGTATGAACTGAAAAAAAAAAAACTCTTACAAATAGATACAGTACTCATAAATGAGAACAAGAAATACGAGTACAGTTGGAAAGGAGACGTAACTTAAATTTTGTGGTTTCTTTTTGTGTTAAAAGAATATTGGAATTAAAGGAAAGAACTAAAATTAAACAACAGCAACTTAAAGATGTGCTTTGTGGGGAACTATAATACTTTTGAGCTGATACAAAATAGGTGAAATGTGAAAATAGGAGTGATTATTCAATATTTCATTATTTACGATGTAAGTCAGTTTTCTATTTACACCAATCCTATTGGATTTTGATCCGAATTCGAATAGTGGCAACAAAAGTCTGTTAACAGAAAATGCTGGCAACCTGTGAGTACGCTTGTAATCGAACACACGATATCATCAATATTAAAATAATTCGATCCACCCGAAAACTTCGAAAGATATATCGTCCAGTGACACAAAATACTGTCCCATTAGTACTCGTACTCGATGCAAATTACTATGCCAACATCCGAAGGAAGCTGTTTTCATTTCCGTTTTTCAATGGAGCAAGTGCAGCCAACACTGTTACCGCCAGACACTGGTAACCCTACGGCATTGTGTCCTCAGTTTCATGAGTGACGCTCCACTTATTGAGATAAACAACATCATTGATAGATTGGCATTTAAACAAACAACAGATATACCAGCAATATAAAAAAAATCCCCACATAAGGCAGACGATCTTGCCAAAGAAATGAGAGGCGACTCCGGAAACCTTTTTGTTAGTTATGCGCATTTTAGCAAGAAAGCACTTTTGCAAAGATAGCACATACAAAATAAACGTACACATACTTATGTCGGGAACAACGAAGGAAATTCTATATAAGACCCTAGTAATCCCAGTCCTGTTTTCTATGTTTTCGAAGTATGGAAAATCAGGGAGGATGGAAAGAGAGGTACCGTTGAACGTTGGTTTTAAATGTTTGAAGTTTATAATGACCTGCACAACTCCTTGAATGGTAGAACGTTTGCTTCTGAATATCTCGTCAAACAGGACCTTGACAAGTGTCTTACAGTGACAAGATAGGAAGTTTTATGAACGCGGTATTATGAAGTTGCCCGAGAGATGACAGAAACAACGAGAAACGCGTGATCGTAAAATGAAGAGATGTTACTATAGGAATGACGAACATGTCAGGGCTATAAAACCAGAATTGGCGATGGACATGGATAACTTATAGTATAGTCGCAGTCTGGGCTGAGAATATCGAAAGTATTGAAGCTAAAGGCTATCAACA
This sequence comes from Volucella zonaria, assembly GCA_963966105.1. Classification (NCBI taxonomy): domain Eukaryota; kingdom Metazoa; phylum Arthropoda; class Insecta; order Diptera; family Syrphidae; genus Volucella; species Volucella zonaria. The sequence continues at coordinate 123,008,598 of OZ014531.1, read as the reverse complement.
AATCTCTTGACACGGCGAACTATCTGCTGAGGATCTGGGGAACACGCACGAGCTCATCTGTAAGATATGGACGGAGGAAAGCATGCCAAAGCATGGTATCTCAGATCAGAAAAGTCTACCATTGATCAAATATTGACACTACGGCAAATCTTGGAAAAGAATCGAGAATTTCAGATCGACTATGACCACACATTTGTTGAATTCAAAGCCGCATATAACCGAGCTAGTTTTAACATTTCTGCCGTCAGAGATCATCTGCCCATATCAGTGCAGAAATCAGAGCTCGAATTACTCTTGCCAATAGCTGTTCTCTTCGGGTCAGGAGGCAATGGAATGACAGAGCCCTCTATTTCGTAAGACCACCCTTTACTAGCCTTAGGATTCCGGTCCTGCTATATGGGACAGAGGCTTAAGCCTTATTGAAAGCGGATGGAGAAAAACACTTGGCCGTTTAGAGAGCAAAGTATTCGGTCCCGTTTATATTGACGGGGAATGGAGGAGTTTCAATCTCGAATTATACCGAAACAAGTTACGCGTCTACGGATCCAAAGTCTGAAATAGCTGGGTGTTGAGCGAACGCATGACACTGCTCTGGCCCATAGTTTAAACTAGCCCCGAGGAGTAGCGGAGTAGAGGAAAGGATCTTCACCAACTTGGAGTGTGTCACTGGAGGCAGCTGGCGAGGGATCATGTCAGCTGGAGGGGCATTTTGGTTGAAATCCAGGTGTTTTTGAACTATTTGCATCAAACACATATGCACGCAATGAACCTTAGTCGCAGTATCAAGACAGCGATATTGGATTTTAAATGTTGGCAGAATGGCTTAACATGTGATCGGTAGTTACATTAAGTGTTTCAAATCAAATCCAAAGCATTTAGAGCAAGTGGTAGGTAATCTACCCAAGGGGAGGGTAAACACATCACGGCCTTTTTATCATTCAGGAGTCGATTTTTGTGGACCGATAAGAACTCACCACAAGATCAGAGGTAAGATACCAACAAAATCCTCTACGAAAGCAGTGCAGGTTCATCCGCAGATCGCGCTATATTCTGTAATACCACTACTAATTTTGTTGCACTCATAGAGCAGCGGCAAGCATTTAATTCAGAGAGAATACAGCCGGCAATAGAAGCAAAGTGTTTGCAAGACGGAATAAATTTTAAATATTCATATACAGTCATGTTCGCCGCTTTTTGGAGGACTGTGGGAAGCAGCTGTGAAGTCGGCAAAGGGATTACTGATTTGCCACCTTGACGTACGAACAACTTCTAAAGGCAGTCACTCAAATAGAGGCAATTTTAAATTCACGGCCTCTAACCCCGATGTCAGAACATCTAAATGAATTAGAAGCCCTCACTCCTGGACGTTTTATAAAAGGAGCCCTTTTAACAGCGTTACCAGAACCAGTGACATATAGCAATATAAATCAGCTCACTAAATTTCGCCAAATACTCATACAGAACGTTCAGCAACACTCTTGGAAACAATGGTTGGCAGAGTATCTTGTTCAGCAGAGGACCAAATGGAAAACAGAATCTCAAAATCTAGAACTAAGAACATTGATTGTCAAAAAGGAAGTAAACTCCACCGATGAGATGGAAGTTGGGACGTCTTATAGGTGGTTTTAGGGGCAGTGACGATTCAATCCGCGCGGCAAATATAAAAACGTAAAGCGGAATACAAGGTGGGGCAAAAGTAATATCATAATGTGAATTGCCTGCCATTTTGTTAGAAATGAAAAAGTACATAAAATTGATGACATTAAGTTGAAAAAAATGATATCGGTCGAACGACCACCTCCTGGGTTGATGCACAGTTTTGCTCATTTTACGGCATTTTGAATTGTTGCTCGCAAAATATCTGCCTCCAAATTGGCGATTTCTTCTGCAATGTTGGCTGGCTTTCAAGACTAGCAAGGTTTGCGGTTTGTTGTAGTAAACATTAGATTTCAAATAGCCTCAAAGCAAGAAGTCTGGCACCCTCAAATCTGGTAATCGCCAAAAGGTAGGTCACACGACCTGGAAATTTGTGATTCAAAATCCCCATCGTTGCCCGATCTGTGTGAGCGGTTATTCCGTTCTGCTGAAACCAGCCCGAAACCCTATTCCGCAACTTGCGGCTAAAAAAAATCGTTTTAAATCTGTCCGTAGCGCGCACCAGTTACGGCTACGGTGGTACCGTCGCGTCGGCGTCACTTTTACGCTACAAATACCGCACCAAACAGTCACTTTCGTGCAATCTTTGTGGACTCTCCGTGCCCCAGAAATGCAAATTTTGTTTATTCACATAACCACTTAAGTGGAAATGAGCTTCGTCGCTCATTATGATTTTGGATACGAAGTCATCCTTTCCTTGCACCAGGTTTAATAGAGGATGGGAGTAAATTAACCTCACTTGCCAGTCAGGAGGCAGCAATTGGTGAACGGTTTGCACTTAATAAGGGAACATCTTCAGGTTCTCCACCAAAATTCGACGCAATGAAAGTCTGCTGACGCCAAATTGTGTACACGGTTGTCTCTCTAGGACGTCCTCAACCATATTGCCGGTTGAACGTGCAATACGGGGCCTGCCACTTCTTGCGACATCTCTCGTAAGATGCTCAACGAAACGCTTAATTGTTCGCATACATAGTGTAGGACGACGAGGACAACGACGAGGAAATTCACGCTGCGTTAACACAACAGACCGGAAATTGGTCAAATAAGCAGTAACAATAATTCCGCGTTCTTCAGGTGTGTATCGCTCCGTTCTAATTCTCTATCCGTCTACAACATAAATGTCAAAGCAAAATGACAGTTGACGTCATTTGCAAAAATTATGGCACATTCACAATATGAAACACCTTGTATCATCATTCCTTTTCTTACTTTTCTTATTTTCCGTCTGAATAATCTGCCTCAAATTTTGTATATCAGTTAATTAATTACTCTCGTTTTATTATTTTCCAATTATTAATGTGTAACTATTTGTAAATCTTCTTATAAGATTGTTAAATCTTCCTTTCGTAAAATATGTTAATAAAAAAATGGAATGAAAGGAAATAATGTTTGCTTACAAAGCACAGATAATCAGTTCATTAGCTGATGGCGTGAAACCTACCCTCACGCCCTCCTGAATCTCAGCAATAAAGATCACGATCTTGCATCAAAAATAAACACGAGTGTCAGGCCCGTTTCCACTCCTGTAGAGATGTGACCAAACAAAATTTGCAGTTCTGGGGCACTGAAAATCCGCGAGTAATGCACAAAGAGTCATTGCTTCCACTCAAAGTCACTCTATGGTGTGCTGTTAGTGCTGAAGGAGTCACTGGACCATTTTCAAAATTGATGGTGAGCGCTACAAAGCCATGATCAATGAATTTTTCATTCCTCAATTGGATGAATTGGGACGACTGGATAACATGTGGTTCCAGCAGGATGGTGCAACGGCGCATACTGCACGAGTCACAACAGACATTCCAAAGTAGTGTCATGCATTATGGCCCAGTTCTAAAAATATTGACTTACTGCTGCATTACATTGAGAACTCGATGTAGTGCAACATTTCATTGTAAAATAGACCAGTGAATTGGCCACTGAAATCGTGCGATATAACGCCACTCAATTACTGCTTGTGGGGCAATGTAAAATCTTTGGTGTAAGTTTATAAACCGCAAACTATTTAGGCCTTAGAAGCTCATATTTAACACGTTACTGGTATGAAGGAGCCCCAAATGCCTGAAGGTAGGTAGGTAGGTAAGAGTGGCTGTTGGAAACACCAACCCACTTACTCCAATTGGCCCATTGTGATGCCACGTGGATCTATGATCCTTTTACTAATGGAACCGGTTTGAGCTTACGATGAACGATGAAGCGTAGGAGACTACGTCTAAGTGAAGTTTTCTTCTCTGGGAGAGAGCTGAATATGTACAGAGAAGGTGGAGGATTGTTTCCTCTTCCTCCTCGTCCATGCAGCTTCTACAGAAATCATTTGGCGCCACTGAGTGATGACAGCTATGATGACGCTGAGCTGCTTCCTATTTAGAAGGATCTAAGAGCAAATCGGATCTAGCTTCGGCCAGATATAATTAGTCGCTAGACATAATGGTTCAACAGTCCACCTAAGGTCTGTTCTTTTATTGGCATCCAGCTTAAGTATTAGTTTGCACGTAACGATTTATATACCTATGCTACCCTTTTCCGGTAGAATAGGCAGAGAGTTAATCGGCCCTACAGTTCCCCGGAATGTCTCTGTGGTCCGGCACCCAGCAAAGGTGAAGGTTAAACTGCTCTGCCAACTCCATAAGAGATGATCAGCATTCAAGGGCGGTTTTTCAAATTTAGTGAGACTGACTCCAGGGACTTGATAGGGGCCTGACTATCTGAAAAGATGCGCCAAAATTTCCACATGGAAGACGCTACAGTGGTTAGGAAGACGCAAAGAGAGGCTTAGATTTAGCTTATCTGAGAAAACACCACCACCAACCCTGCTATTGGTTTTAGATCCATCTGTCTTAAAGTTGATTGACTTGTCCTCTATGAAAGCGTCTTCCTTCCACAAGGAAGGTCTTTGTCAAACCAAAGTTCAGGTATGGTGTAATCGAAGTTCTCTGTGAGGATTCCTAATGTATTAAGAATGTTAGCGTGGCCAAATGAATTATTTGTCCACTGTGTAGTCGCTTTAAGGCGAACAGCTGCAGTCGCAGCTACTTGTCGGCTGAAGATATCGAGGAGTGTCAAGTGAAACGGAATATCTAATGCAGCGGAGGGAGTAGAACTTAGGGCTTCGCTTATGCATAGCGATGCTGTTCTTTGCATTCTGCTTAGTTTGCTGCTGCAGTGTCTAAAACCGTCCACCAGACAACAACCCCGTAGATGAGTGAGTATCGGTCTTATGACCAAGATTTATAGCCACTGGGTTGTGCGAGGTTTAGGGCCCCATTTGTTCCGAATAGTATTTTTGCAAGAGAATAAAGCTACTGTTGCTTTCTTGACTCTTTCTTGAATGTTAGGTTTCCAGTTTAGTTTCCTGTCGAAAATGAGACTAAACTGGTACCGCTTATTGAGGGAGCGTCTGTAATTGGAATTTTGTATTTCTTGGTAAAGGGGACAAGATCAGTTTTATGGGGGTTTACTGGCTATCCACAGTGATCTGCCAACGGGTTAATCTGTTGCGATTAATGACTGAAAGAGTATCCCAAAATTAGACCGACAGGACAGGCAACTATATGCCTTACATAAAGGTTTCCGGACTATGCACTTGATCATACAAGGTCATACAAATTTCTAAAGATGCGACTGGATTGCCATCCCTATCTGTAAAATATCTTAAGAAAAAATTGCTTAAAAACTGACTTACATACTCGCGATTCTATTTATTTTTCTTAAATGTTTAAATTTAAGAAGCTTTTTTGTTAAAAGGAAAGAATTTCAAATTTAAAGTGAAAGATTATACCTTTTGTTCAACAAGAAGTGCCACTACGATATTATAGACTTACGGTAAAATCCTTTAACATTGAATAAATTCATAGACATCAAGTACACATTTAGATACGAGTATACATTTAAAAAAATAGTTTTTAAAGTTTAGTTTTACAAGTATATACAATAGTAATTAGCATGCATTTTTAGCTTACATATTTTACAATTGTCTTTCTTTAAAATCAAGTTAAACAAAACCAGAACCGAAACGAAACTCAAGGCATCACAAAATTAAATGAACTCTTAACGTAATACAGAATAGAACACAATTTGAATAGAATCACCTACTGCAGGGGATAGACATGGAAATTTCGTATAGAACGCAGTGTCATTGAGAGAGATTGTGGTTAAGAAACGCACTTCAAAATTATACAATAAAATTGGAAAATTTCACAGTGTCATCGTGGTAGATAGCAAAGAAAATTTAAAAATATACAAAATCAAAAAGTCTGTTCAAAAAAGTATTTAAACAAAAAAAACACACCCAAAATTAATTCAAAAAAAAAAAAATAAACAAACAGAGAAAATAGAAAATTTAAACGCAAATATCAGAGAAAACGAGTAACTTGAAAGTTGAAATTTTTGTTTTTTTTTTTTCTAATTTTTTTCAAAAATTTTTAAGCCAAAATTAAGACAGACTTCACATTGCTGAATATACAAAAGTTTTAAGTGTCAAGTGTTGGGAAAAAGACCTGAAAGTGAGTGTGTTTGTGTGTCATCTACACATCAAAGTGTTAGTTGTGTTAGTTAGGTAAGAGTAATGAATAAAATAGAACCACGAGAAACTACACAAAAAAAGAAAAAAACAAAAATAAATTGAACAATAAAAGTTCATCAAAATTTAGAGGATTAGATTTAAGTTTGTATTTTATGTTTAACGGAGAGATTGTCTTCTAAAATATTATTTATAAATGGAAATTAGTAACACACGGATATAAACATATATGAGTTAGAAAAATACAAATTACAAGAAGTTACGATTATTATGAGTGTATTTGTGATGACAATATGGTATTTTTAAATTCAGGATTTTTACATATTACGTTTTCGAATGTATACGGCAAACTTATTTTCTAAAAGCCGGGATAACTAAAAAACAGAACACAGGCCTATTGATCCCTTAATTGAACTTGTATCGATTTCTTTATATCTTTGAAAAGCACAAGTCTCACTTGAATCTACACCTTATTGGCTAAGGTCTTTAAAGGAAGTCGTTCACACTTTTTAGATTTGCTCAATTCGGTGCCGTGAAATAACGCCGAGTGAAATACGAAAGCGAAATAATGCCTAATTTCTATGTTCGGTCTTATTTCACTTTGCTAAAATGCAATAAAGCCGAGTCGGCCTTATTTCGCTTTGAATTTATTCACACATTCAGAGAGAGGATTCTGTTTTCATAGATTTTAAATCATATGCTAGTTCGTTTTAGAAAGTGTCATATAAATAGTGAACAACCCCCCTGCTTGGGGTCACTGTAGGATTTGGAGTGGATGCGAGTTTTGTTTATAGACTCCCCATATACAGTAGCGAGTAAAAATGAATACATGTTGCAAGTGAATGAAATAAAATGCAAAATTTTTATGTTTTGTTTTATTTTAGCTTTATAAACTATATTTATTCTTAACTTAATCCTAAAATGTTGATTTACTTTGAAGCCAATAAAAAAAAAATAAAAATATCCTTCAGAGATAACTGTAAAAATGGAAAATGTGAAAGAAACCATCATTTACTCAATTTTGCACGTTTCTTAAGTTATTTTTATTTAGCTTTTTCTGGTACTACGAGGGCGGGTCAATAAGTCCGTGATTTATGTGGAGCGGGCGTTTTTGGATTAAAACACAGATTTTTTGATAAAAAAATGATTTTATTTTTCAACGTAGTCTCCCTTGAGCTCTATACACTTTGTCCAACGCTTCTCCAATTTTTTTATCCCTTCCAAAAAAAATGATTTGTCGAGGTCCTCAAAATGACGAGATGACTTCATCATTGGAGTCAAATCTTTTTCCACCAAGCCATTTCTTCAGGTTTGGGAACAAGAAGTAGTCGCTCGGAGCCAAATCTGGAGAATAGGGTGGATGAGGGAGCAATTCATAGCCCAATTCATGGATTTTTGCCATGGCAACTGCACATGTGTGCACCCTTGCATTGTCTTGGTGGAAAAGAACTTTTTTCTTGGCCAAATGAGGTCGTTTTTTTTTCAAATCGTCATTGAATCGGTCCAATAAGTTGGCATAATATTCCCCATTGATTGTTCTTCCCTTTTGAAGGTAGTCAATGTGGATTATCCCGCGTGCATCCCAAAAAACTGTCGCCATAACTTTATTGGCTGACAAACCCACCTTGGCCTTCTTTGGCGCCGATTCACCCTTAGAAACCCACTGTTTTGACTGTTGTTTGTTCTCTGGTGTGTTGTGATGGATCCATGTTTCGTCCACGGTTACAAAACGGCGCAAAAACTCCTCCATATTGCGATTAAACAACGCCAAACCTTCCTGTGAAGTTGTTACACGATTGCGTTTGTGGTCGACTGTGAGCAAACGCGGCACCCATCTTGCGGAAAGCTTTCTCATGCCCAAGTGATCATTCAAAATTAAAACCACTGAGCCATGCGAGATCCCTACGGTTTCCACAATCTCTCGCACTTTCAATCTTCGGTCGGCCAACACCATATCGTGAATTTTTTCGATTGTTTCGGGTGTAGAGACCTCAACTGGGCGTCCAGGACGTTCGGCATCTTCAGTGCTTGTACGGCCACAACGAAATTCAGTAAACCACTTTTTTACCATTGAAATCGATGGTGCAGAGTCCCCATAGTATTTATCAAGCTTAGCCTTGGTCTCGGTAATGGTTTTTTTTCGCAAGAAATAATGCTTAATAAGCACACGAAATTCACTTTTTTCCATTTTCTCCTCAAATTGGTGAGTAGTCTGATAAAAATAGCTGACGCAGCAAGTTTAAATTTTGACAGGAGTCAACTGACAGATGCCTGTTGACAGGAGCAGTGTTGCTGTTTCAGTAAAGAGGTCAGAAATTCTGACTTATTGACCCGCCGAAAAGTCGTGCCGTTTTATAGTAAAACACAAAATTTTTGCAAAATTCAACATTATTTATCAATATAGTTGCCTTCGAGGGCGATACACTGATTGAAACGATTTTTCAATCTTTCAATACCAGTTTTGTAATACGATTTCGGCTTAGCCTCAAAATAGGCCTCTGTTTCGGCGATTACTTCTTCATCGGTCTTAAATCTCTTTCCGGCGAGCATTCTTTTGAGGTCCGCGAACAGGAAATAGTCGTTGGGGGCCAAATCTGGAGAATACGGTGGGTGGGGAAGCAATTTGTAGCCGAATTCTTTCAATTTTGCCATCGTTTTCATGGACTTGTGACACGGTGCATTGTCTTGATGAAACAGCACTTTCTTGTTCTTCAAATGCGGCCGTTTTTCTGCGACTTTACGGTCATTCGTAATCATTTTGTGGACTTTTTTGATGTTTTCATCTGAAACAGCCTCTTTTGGACATCCACTGCGTGCATCATCTTCGGTGCTTGTATGACCACTTTTAAATTTTTCAATCCACTTGCGAATGGTTCGTTCGGCTGGTGCAGAGTCCGGGTAACACTAATCAAGCCATTTCATTTTTTTTTTCACAATAACAAAAGTTGCTTCACTCACAACGGTATATTCCGAGAACTAATCGTCCGACAGCTGTCAAATTTATACACGTATCTTTCGAAGGTTGGTACTAACTGAAAATGGTATGGATTTAATTCAAGTGGTGCCCTCTCTTAGAAACGACAGCCCATGTGTTACATTTCTTATTCTTTTTGGCATGCTTTCCACCAGTGCTTCAATATTTCCGCGCGGAATATTTTCTCATAGAATGGCGTTCGTCTTTGGGTGGCTATCGTAGGCCGCAAGCCGTTTATTTTAGAATCGCCCAGAGATTTTCAATCGGATTTAAATCCGGACTCTGTGCTGGCCACATAATTGTGTGAAATGGCTGCTCTCTAAGTTAGCTCTGGACAGTTCTAGCCGTATGTTTGGGGTCTCTGTCTTGCTGGAATATAATTTTCTCGGACAGTATAAGCTGCTTCCTGCACGAATTCTGGTAAATTTTGTTGCAGAATATCAAAGTATTGTTCCTTTGTTATTATCCTTTCGATTTTTACCAGCGGACCGACATTGCACCAGGTGAAACATCCCCACACCATTAAGCTTCCACCTCCATGCTTCATTGTTTCTTTCACGTGGTACTTTTGGAAACTTTCATTTGGGCGATGCCAATAATACTCCTTGCCATCTGACTGGAATCTATTGATTTTTGTCTCATCGGACCAAATAACTCCTTTCCAATCATCAATGCTCCAGTTCTTATGTTCTTTGTAGAACTTAAGGCGAGCTCTAACATTTTTGTCGGAAGGCGCTGGCTTTTTTTTGCTTAACAACTGCCTCTAAGCCAATCTTACGTAAGACTCTTCTAGCTATCCACTCGCTGACTTTTTTGTTTAAGGCTTTCGCCACCGCCTTTGGTGTCTAGCACTCTTTTCGCCTTATCAAACGGTCCATTAAGCGCGCATCAGCGTCAGTCAAAAGCCTTGGTCGACCTGGATTGACATTACTGGACTGCACATTTCTTCTTTTTTGAACTTAAGGTACATGGCGTTGGCTTACCTGTATTCTTTTGGCTATTTGTCGGGAAGAAAGTCCTTCCTCAAGTATTATTATTATGCTGTTTTCTTTATTTGATGAAATTTTCCTCATTTTTACTCCTCAAGATTAACGGGACTTTGAAAAGAACTGGAAGAAACGTGCAAAATTGAGTAAATGATGGTTTCTTTCACATTTTCCTTTTTTACAGTTATCTCTGAAGGATATTTTTATTTTTTTTTATTGGCTTAAAAGTAAATCAACATTTTAGGATTAAGTTAAGAATAAATATAGTTTATAAAGCTAAAATAAAACAAAACATAAAAATTTTGCATTTTATTTCATTCACTTGCAACATGTATTCATTTTTGCTCGCCACTGTGTATGGGGAGTCTATACACAAAACTTGCACCCACTCCAAGTCCTACAGTGGCCCCAATCAGGGGGGCAGCATGCCCCGCCTTACCTACAACATCGAGTTGCAATCAACAAACATTAATTACGGTAAAGTTTACTTGTTTTTCTAACGAGTACATTTGGCTTGGCAAATTCGTTTGCCTTCCAAAATTCGGCGTTATTTCACGGCACCGCTGAATTCCCATCTGAGCATTGAGGTAAAGCGATCTTACATGAGGTTGTCCCAACGACGTGTGGCAACGGCTTATAGAATTTTCCGGCGACAAAGTAAGAGAAAGTCCTAATACGCTCACGCATTTGGACACCTAATATGAGACTACCCGAAATCCTTGGTCTTGATCTGGTGATTATATCACATATTCAATGTCAAATGGATAAAAGAAAATAGTACGAAAATACGGCATCATGGAAGTGAATGTATTTGATCACACTAAACGACCAAGCATCTCTACCACAAAGCGGAGGAGTGATACTGCGGGGCATAGAAATATTCGTGTCAAATCTACGGTTTCCAGTTGCAAGCAATATGTTGCTTTTAAAAAACAAACTAGAACGTCGGCACAATTTGCAAAAGTGTCGAGCTAGAAAACGTATTATGTTAACCTAAAATCGATTTAATACGCTTTCACGACACAAATTGCCGAAATGTTAGAAACAGGGTCCGATTCTTCACCTTGCAAACGAAATATACAAAATATACTATATTATAGCGGAATAGAAAAATAAGAACAGGGCTCTGCCATCATTTTGACAACTGAACTTCTAGATAAGATCGGAAGCATATCGAAAATTAGCGAACGACTAATGGAAATCAAATTTAGAAGTTCACACCAAACTTGGAAAATATTGTTAGCAATGGGCAGTGAGCAATCAGGAAAACAAATATCTTAGCGCTAAGCTTGTCGCACTAAAACAAAGAATTATGGTATGTGGAACAACTGTGAAAATAAATTGATCAAAACCTCTGCTCGGTGTTTCAATACGCCCGCTCCACATAAATAACGAAATGAGATAGTGAAAATATAAGATGAAAATGGCGGAAAGCAAAAAAGGTAAAGCTTTCATCGTGCATTAAGTGCAGCGGATACATTGACACCGATAAAGTGAGTCAACGAATGGCACAGCGGAAGAAAAATCTCGCAAGAGATTCAATCGCTGAAATACATACTCGTATATTGACGAAAGTCTTGCTATTGGGGAGCACTGAAATTTGCAAAATACGATTTGAATAACAGATGGCGTAACTACCACAGTGGTTTGTGTCTATGATCATAAATATGGGATTTTGGAGGGTTAACATCTGTCAATAACATCCAGTATGTCATAGTGCCTGTTCACATTGGCGAGGGGATGAAAGTCCTCACCATGAACGTCGTGTTCACATTTTCATGGTGTTAAAAAACTTCTTCTTCGCACTTTTTATTCCTCCTCTTTCGGACAATCTTTCTGCCCGCGACAATGTGAACAGGCACATAGGTTGTGATTTTATATGGTCATCTAATTCGTGATCCGAATTTGACATCCCTGTTTCATTCACATACGCCAAACCGAACTGTCATCGTTTAACATTCGCTGAACGTGTTAAAATTGTGAAAACTTACTTCAAAAATAGTGATTCTGTACTAGATGGAGTGAAAAGTGCCCTCCTTGACCGCCTGAATGCGCTGCTACTACAAAAAAGGCTATGGTGCCTTGAAGTTCGTTCATATTTAGGCAGACATGCCAAATTTCAATGCGATACTGTCTTTAGTTTTGTTTTGACAGTTGATTGTCGTCGTGTTTGGCATCTTGTTGAGTATGGACCAAAAACGATTTTCGTTTTCTCATAAAACATTATTTTTTGAGAGGCAAAACGGCGAAGGAAACAAAAGAAAAGTACAATATAATGCGTTTCGCGCATTACCAGCAGATTATGGTCGACATAATCGTCCATTTAAGCGTATTACAGCCAAAGCTGTAGTCTCTTCTGCTCTGCTCTGCTAAAAATGTCTTAAGGCCTCTCCATCATTGAAATGCACGCTCTACAGAAAATATGGCTGCCGTTATTGAAAGTGTTGAAGAAGATCCAAATCTATCGACTTCATGGCGAGCACAGCATTTTGGCTTGTCTTACGGCACATTATGGCGTATTTTGCATTTGGATTTGCATCTACACTTTTATAAAGTACAACTCACCCAAAAATTGAAGCCAGCTGACTACGGAATACGTAGAATATACGCCAATATGACTAATTTTTACACAGCATTTTCTTCAGCGACGAGGCTCATTTTTCACTCGGTGGATACGTTAACAAACAAAATTGTCGTGAAAATCCACATGCATCCACAAAAAGTCACTGTAGAAGATATGTGGTTTTAACAAGACGGTGCCACATCTCACACTACACGACCCGTTTAGGCTTTGTTGGAAGAAAAATTTTAGGAGTTGGCCACCAAGATCATGTGATTTGTCGCCGTTGGATTGTTTTTATGCACACAATCCGCAAACTCTTGACGCTTTAAAAAATGAAAATATTCGTCAAATTGAGGCCGAGTTATTGGTCGATATGTGCCGAAAAGTCATCGAAAATTACCTTGTCAGAATCAAGTCCGGAGTTCATTTGGATAATGTTATATTCCATAATTCATCATGGCAAGATCTGAACAATACATATATTGAAATCGAAATCTAAATTATAAATGTGTTTTATTTAAATTTACTTTCGGAACCATAAAATGGATGATCATTGGTCCTGTACAAGCAACATTGTTTTTTCTCGCCTTGAAAATATCGAATTTTTTGAGCCATTTAAAGGCCATTTGCTTCCATTATTCTCTTTTCAAAGAAAACCGCTGCTGAAAGTTAATGGACGTTTATGGTGAACATATTCCAACTCAAAGGACTTGTGAACATTGATTTGTTCGTTTCAAAAGTGGTGATTCTGGCATCGACAACGAAGACCATGGAAGACCAGAGAAAAAATTCTAAGATGCGGAATTGCAAGCATTATTAGATGAAGAAGCATTGGAACTTAATCAGGGAACTGCTTCCACAACGTTTAAAGGCCCTGGGAAACGTCCAAAAAGAGGAAAAATAGGTTCCATATGAATTGAAAGAAATGGACATCGGCACAAAAGAAAAGGTTTTTTGTATCGAATTGTTACTGGCGATGAAAAGTTTATATATTTCGACAATCCCAATTGGCAAAATCATGGGTAGACCCAGGACAACCATAGGCCTTGCAACTAGTAGGCAATATCCACGGAAAGAAGGTTATTGTTATTTGTATTTGGCGGGACCAGAAGGGATTGATGTACTATGAACTGCTGAAACCTGGTGAAATGATTACTGGGGATCGCTACCGTCGACAACTGATAAAATTTTGAATCCAGCATTGAAGCAAAAACCCCCAGAATATAACTAAAGACACGCATCAGTTATTTTCCACCAGGACAATGCCCGTCCACATGTTGCAAACCAACTATAAAACTATTTGGCAAATATTAATTGGGGAGTTCTGCCCCACTAGCCGTATTCACCAGACTTGTTTCGATTGATGCAGCTCGGACTTTCTGAACCCCGCTTTCATTCTTACGAAGAACTGAAACATTGGCTTGGTGAATGGTTGGCCTCAAAAGACGAGCAGGTGGTATTGGCGCGGAATCCAACAATTGCAAGAAAGGTAGGAAAAAGTCATGGCCAATATTTCGATTATTGAATTCATTGATTATGTTGTTTAAACAAAGTTTTGTGAGCAAAAAGATCGACAGTTCATATACACCCACCTGTTAGAAAGAGTAGATACTTTGGGGAATTCCCGCAAAGTACCACACCTTCGGCTATCTCGCACCAAAGATTTTACGAAAGCCGAAGTTGGTAAAAATATTGAACCGGATCACATAACCTCCGAAGCAGAGGCGACAGTTGGAAATCTTGGATTTAATTACATTGTTCGCGCTTTCCTTTAGTAAAATGGTGGAAAGCGATCGGATCGGGCGATTGTAAGGAGGGTTTTCTTTTTCCACTGTATAAAAACAAAGGCATCACGAAAAATTGCAACGATTATCGATCGGTGTCGCATGCGAGAGTTTTAGAAAGTCGACAAGGCAATATTATTAAACTTTATGGGAAGCATGTTGACGTATTGTAACATACTTGACATACGAGTTCAAAATAGTCAAAGTTTATGGATAATGATGGAGAAACATTACAACGATTCGAAAGATCTATATTTCATCTTCAGCGATTTGGAATTAGAGTTCGATATAGTTTCCAGATATCATATATGTAGCTGCGGCGCTAAGATCTCAAAATATACTCCAGCGAAATCTTGGCAATACCGGAAAATATAAGTTTGGGCTCCTCAACATCGTTAAAATTTTTAGTATCCAAAATCCCGAATTTGAAAAAGTCGAGGAGACTAGGTCATTTACTGATATCAGACCATCAATACGCTCGGGTTGTTCGCCAGAATACTGCTAAGAGTCCGCGCAAATGAAAATGCTGCCAGGAATGCAAGGACGGTCAATGGCGACCGGCACTGGGGAATAAAACCCAATTTTTTGAGCCTCAAATAGGTTGCTTGCATTGGCATTATTCCACAGGTCTGGGCACTATTCAAGATGAAAAACCAGCAGGATAGATGTTCTAATATTAGACGATTACGCAGGATCACATACTATACTTTCAAAATGACTTATGGAAATAAATCGCCACTATAAAAGCAACACGAAAAGCTGTAACAACTACTAGCCGGCGAAACTGATGGCAGACAGTCGAAAGCGCAATATCATGCCGTTTTTTTTTTTTGAGAGACAGGCTGATCTATAATGGAATTCAAAGCTTTGCTGATAATGACGGCGTAATGATAATGACGATAGGAACATCTCCACTTGCAACGATCTGCAGAAACTTTTGCACGGAGCGCCAAGAAAACTCTTATGAACAGGCCTTTTCTCATTCAAGAAAGCAATTTGAACGTAAATTGTTGAATTCCACCATATCGGTGCGTTCGGCTCTAACATATCATTAAGAAGAACTCTATTATTATAGTGGTTCGGTGTTGCAAAATTAGGATGAGCACTAGGCGGCGTCGAATTGGCGACGACCAAAGCTGTAACTTTGGTTGCACATCAATTTTGCTTTCTCGTCTAGTGGTCCTGACCAACCTCATTCAATTGAGTTGCTAAGCTTCATGAGTGCTGAGTTAGAAGAAAATAACAATACCGTCGGAAATGACCGTTTCTCAGAAGGGTGACATAGAGTTGATGACTTCGAATGATTGAATCAACAATGACGTCAACAGTCATATTAGATTTTTTGTATGAGCTATTTCAATGTAACTGGAGCTGAGATCGGTAAGGATTTACAGGATTAGGCTACTGAATCAGTGGAAGAACCCATAGTGCATCAACGGCAGCTTATTAGCAGATCCCTTCGAGGAGAATAACTGGCTGACGCCTTTGACTGATATGGAGCAGATATCATCGCCATCCATGGGATGGGATGATCTGTATAAGGGGTGGACAACAATTTATTGCAAGCGGAAGACTAAAGCAAGCCATTGGCACGAGTGCGATCGCCTTCATAAATCCCAAAGAGTGTTTCTACAAGTTCCTCGACAAAACCTTCGAGCAATATCCAAATAGTACAGTCGGAAACCATATCTGGATGTAGAATTAGAGCAATTGACTTTCCTGCGGGCCGGAATATTATAAATGCTAGCGTAGGGCTTCCTCCGTTCAATATGCACAAAAATATCAGCACTCTCCTCAAAAAACAGTCAACCAAATTGATCATAAAGCGATCACAACTTCGAATTATAGATGTCCGAACATTCCAAGCGGCTTATATGTATAAACTGCGTCTATTTCGTCACATTCGAGGTTAGGTTTATTGAAAAACAATTTCCGTATACTACAAACTGATAAAGAAAGAAGAGCCTTCAAATCCTATTTCTATTTTAGATTATGACCGAAGCCCCCAAGCCTAATTCAAGCTAACTAAGACTTTAGAGATTAGGATTAAGGAGGATTAGGAGAATAGTGAAGAATATCGGCTTTAAGAAGGCGCTGTAATTGAAATCGGAAACGGTGAAATTTGAGTGACCTTCCGCAGCGCAGCTTGGTAAATAAATTAAAATAGGTTGAGAAACCTAATTGTAACGAGGGAATCTGACAAACTCTACGAATGAACAGAATGTCTGTAGGTAGGATAAAAGCGTCTTTTCAGAGTTGAGCACTCTGAGTTTTGCACACATAAGTTCGCTGAGAGGGTGATCACGCTAGTCCACTGTACTCAAGCAGCAACGTAACAAATGCAGGGTCTTCCAATAGGGACTTTTGAACTTTGATAGTTGATAGCGGCCATATTATTGGAGCTACATCTATCAAATTACCTGTCATTTATTCAGTCTGTTTTGCCAAATCACCATGGATGGACATAGCGTTCAACAACACGTGCAAATGATAAAATTGTTTTATCAAAATGGGTGTTCTGTCCGGGCAACGTTCCGCGCACTTCGCCCATTTAACAGTCGCCATAATCGTCCTACCGAGAGGACTATTCGCAGTGTGGTGGATAAATTTGAGTCCACTGATTCAGTGGACGCAAGATCTGCCGAAAACATCACCGCTGTCCGTGAGAGTGTGCAGGAGAATCCGAGGCGAATTTTGGGTCGTGACTTGTGCCTGCACCCATACAAAATTCTACTGACCCAGGAGCTGAAGATAAACGACCATAGACAATGACGTGTGTTCGCTGAATGGGCTCTGGAGCAGTTGGAAACTGATCCTAATTTTCATCGAAAAATCATCTTCAGCGTTGAAGCCTATTTTTGGATGGATGAGTATGTCAACAAAAAAAAATTATCGAATTTGGGACGATAGCAATTCACATGAGATCCAAGAGCGTCCAATGCATCCCGAAAAAGTCACTGTTTGGTGGATTTTGGGCTGGCGGCGTTATCGGTTCAAATTTTTTTGAGAACGACGTTGGTCACGCCATCACCGTCAACGGCGAGCGCTATAGGTCGATGATTACCAACTTCATTTGGCCTGAAGTGGATGATATGGACGGCAACGACATGTGGTTTCAACAGGGCGGCGCTACGTGCCACAGAGCTCACGTCACATTGGAAATTCTGTGCGAGCGATTTGAGGGCATGGTCATCTCACGTGGAAACGATGTGAACTGGCCAGCGATATCGTGCGATTTGACCTCGTTAGACTTTTTCTTGTCTAACCACAGCGGCCCTCAAAGCCAACATAATCCATGCCATCGGTCAAATTCAGCCTGATCTATGCGCCAGAGTCATGGAAAATTGGACATTTCGGATGCGTGCCACCCACAGAAGCCGCGGCGGACATTTGATGATATCTCACACACACTCTGTTTTATTTAAATTTAAAGATAGGAAGCGCTTAATGAAAGGTCCTTTATAATGTAAAGAGCGATATCTGCTCGCGTAACGGTTGGACAATTTTTTGGATCACCAATTGATAAAGCTAAGCAATGAGTTGAATTTAAGGATTATTTTATCAATATCCGGACAGAAATTTATCTTCCAAATTTAAGTTGTGTAGAAGGTAAGTCGGGAAGAAACTAGTTGCATGTACAACATGATAGGATAATAGATTCGTATTTGATGACGATAAGCTATAAGCAAATAGAAAATCTATTGAGGTCCTCTCGAAGGAGTTTAGCTTAAATGCTTTGACATCATCAGCATAGAGACTGATTTGTGAATCACTAGAGTTGGACAAGAAAAGGCTGAGAGGACACATTATAAAAATGGTTTTATAGGCAAGAAGATATCCACTTTAATAATATGGGTTCAAGGCTGATGGAAGGCACAGAGAAAAGGATCAATTGATGAGATATTTCATCGAAAACTTAATTGAAATTAGTTCCATTGATATCAATTCCGTTCCCATTTCTGAGAGGGCGAAAGACACGAATGGCAGCTGATCTACATTTCAGGAAGCCGTTCTAGCTGAGGGAAATAAGAGACTTGCGCTGGGAGCTAAAGGCTTCGTATAAAATACTTTCGAAGAGTTTAGGTATACAAACAAGGAGCGATATTTTACTACCTTATCCTTTAACCCCTTTTTGTGTATCGGGATTATAAAATAGAACTTCCAAACCCGTGGAAATTCTTCTTCTATAAGTGAAATAGATAGAAAAGATAGAGAGCAAGGTTGGAAAAACATGCAGACGGGGCCGTATTAGCTAAAAATAAACTCTGGGTTAAAATGTTATCTAAGCTGAATATTAGGGAAGGAAATGGATACGCACGACTACTTCACATTAATGCTTCTGTGCATTCGAAGTTATTACTTCTCGCCCAGTATCTGGTTAAAAATCAGTTCCTGTGATCAATCCGGATTTGGTCCTGGCTGACTTTCTTCTATTCCCTTAGCTGAAGACTGCCATGAAAGGAGAGCGTTCTGATGAAATTGAGGTTATTCAACGAAATGTGACGAGGGTAAGCATTACAGAAGAAGATTTTTCAAAAGTCCTCCAGAGACTCAAAGACCGTTGAAAAATTTGTATAGAGAGAGAAGAATACGATGTTGAAAATTGAATAAAGTTTGGTGCCAAGTCCCAACACTTTTTGAATAAGCTGTGTAGGAGCTGTACAGATAGCAAGAATAAAGCAAACGTGGAGGACAGGACAACGGTCAGGGAAGATCCTCGCTTAAAACTACAATAGATCCGACTGACATGTCTATAGGTAAGTGCTCTGAATTCTCTCTGAATTGTGGGACCATCGGTAGGTGTGAATACGAAATGTAATTTAAATAAAGAAACATGTAAAACGTTTTCCAATAAAAGGTTTTATTTTGATTTATCAAAAAACACACATTTTTATGAAATAAGATTTGATTTGGGGAAAGATTGGCATATGGATGAAGTTGTTCGTCACATTTTCAAGCATTTGGAGCTCCATTTCATCGATAATAGCACGAATGTTGGATTCGAGTGGAGAGCGTTAACTTAAACTTTCTCTTTCACATGGCCCCGAAGAAAAAAAAAAGACATGACCATGATCTTCATTTCGAGAAGTGACTCGGGCAGAAAACTGCTCGCTTTAAACAGCAATAGTTTCACCATCTATACCATCAAGTTTCGGTCTTACAAATTCATTGATTATGGTTCAGCAGAGCAATCTATTCAAGTTAACAGCCACATTCAGTTCATATTTGAAGAAATAAGGTTCAATGATGACGTCTTTGCAAAAGCCGCACCAAACAAAGAGTTGAAAATCACCGTCCAAAATTACAAAATGATTTTTCGATCAAATTGTTGATCAATTTCAATTTAACACCAAGTTAAAGATTGTTGGCAGGCCTAAAATTGAGTCAATAAACTTTGCGACCCGTGTCTTTATGCAAATTTCGGTGAAGTGTTGTAATAGGCGAACACACTTTGAGGTATAGTACAGAAGCAATATATCGGCAGAATTCCGATTCTTTACATCACTCACTTGTCCCAATAGCTGGAATTGCTGAATCAATTCAACAATTGCTCAGCAGAAGATGCTTCCCGTCGACCGAGAAAATTTTGAACTACTCGACCTGTTTCAGCCACATTTTCACTAACTTCAGTGGATTGGTGAAATGAGAATCGTTCCATTTTTACTAAAGGCGTAGTTTTTACGTGGTGAAATAGCGGACTATTCCAAATGAAAATTGTCATTATTTTTCAAAATTAGTAAACCTTTTTCGGTATGAAACGATATCTAGGCTGCAACTAAGAATAAAAATTGAAAACTTTCATAGAAGAGCGAGAGGGTATTTCTTAAAAAAAAAATTCTACGAAAAAAGCTTTTTTTATTTTGTAATTTTTCCATCAAAAATATTACTCATAAAACCGTAGAAAAAAATTAGACTTTTCAAAAATAGACTGTGTAGTAAGTAAAAAAACTTCTAATGCACAAAATGAGAGTTTACAAAAAGTGTACGATTATAACAGTTTGTGTAATCTCAAGAAAAAAACATCGTTTCAAATGAAAGAAAAAAAAAACTGTCATGTACGAGTATATGTAGAGAGTGGAAAAATGCAAAGAATTTCGGAAGTATGATAATTTAGAAAAGTGTATCAAAGTATCAAAGAAGACAAGAGAAGATCAATCAATCTAAGCTGCAGAATAGAACACAAAACAAAATTTTCATGGAACAAAACTAAAAACTAGATATTTTTGGTGTTTTCTTGGCTCTACCTATATATAAATTATAATAATTAAATAAAATTAAAAAAAAGCACGAATTAATGGAACCAAAAAAAAAGGCAACATTTGTGAGTTTAATGTGATTCTGTTTTGATTTGTTTTGTGTTAAACTTTAGAGAGAATTTAAAGGAAAGTTTAGTGATTTTTTGTTTGTTTGTGGTTTTTGTTGAGAGAGACAAATTAACGTAACGAAATTAAATCAATTAAAAATTTTATTTTATTTATTTTGTTTTTTTTTTTTTTTTTTTTTAAAGCAGAAAATCTCATCTCGATTATGATAACTCTGTTGTTTAATAAAATAATTATTTTTATTTTATTTTGTTTTGTTTTGTTTTTTTTTTTTTTTTCAAATTATGATGTTTAATTTTTTTTATCTGATGTTTCTTTGGTGAGTTATTGGTTTTTTATGTTACCTAGCGTGATGTGAAGTCACGCCTAATTTGTTAGCAACCAATCTCCAAGGAGAGTAGCATCCGGTCATTTTCTTGCCGCTTTGAAAAATGCAATATATCAACAAAAATATTAATTGAATTTGTTTTTCTTTTTGTTGTTCTTTTGTTTTTATTGATTTCGAAAGCATTCATTTTTTTTTTGTTTTTGTTTTTTATTTAAATTCAATCTCTTAAATGCATATAATAATTTTGTGATAATTTTGACAAAACAAAATTTACAGAAACACAAATTAAAAATCAAGAAACGAAAAATTTTCCAAATCTACTTCATACAAACGTTTTGTTATTTTTGCTTTTTTTTTTTTGTCATTTTTTACTTTTTTATTTAACGAATTTCTTTTGTTTTTGAAAAAAAAAAGCGTAGTGGGCGAGAAAATGTCCTTCAATGCAGAAAAAAAGAAAAAGAATACACAACGAATAAAAATAGGCGAAATTGAGTTTAATTGAAAATTTCATTTTAATTTTATATGTAGTATGTTGCGAGTACGAGTATAATGGTATATACTTCGGTGGATAGGTGTTGCACAATATGGGTGGCCACTCAGCGGTGTCAAGATGGCGACGCCCAGTACTGTAACTATAACTCGACCTTCATATGGTTACTTTCGGATACTGGTCTCATCCAGTAGCACTTGACTTGCTAAACTTCACGAGCTTGAGCAAAAATAAAAGAGCAACACTATGCATGTGTCCTGCCCAAAATGACAGGCATTAATAGTCAGCATGTCATAGGGTTCATAACGATTTTTCAGGATTAGCCAGTGTGTTGAAATAGACGAACCCTTAATGGGAGCTGTTACGACTATATCTCCGAATATACCACCCTGGCCAAAAAATTTTCGGATTTTTTTCAAAATGATAAATACAAGCTTATTTATTTATTTATTTATTTATTTATATTTTTTAATTTGCGCGCGCTCAAGGGTTTTTTTAGTACTCTTAAAACGTTTGTACACAGCGCGGGCAAAGGAAAATCAGGGAAGATGGAAAGAGAGGTACCGGTGAACGTTGAAGGTTATAATGACTAGGAAATAAAGAGCTAGGCAGGGCATTCCATAAGCGAGTTGTACGGCTTAGGAACGCATCATGATATTTTAGAATACGTCTGAAAGCGAGACTGATGTTACGGTTAAAAGCTTAAATGGGCGGAATGCTACTGGCGATTTCAATGGAGCACTGGTGGTGGAAATAGCGATAAAACAGAGTGAGACACGAGACATTACGTCGGTGTTGGAGGGTATCACCTATGAGTTTTATTCCACGGTTTTGGATCCTATCTAGCAGGTGTAGAGATGTTTTAGGCGCACACGACCAGATGTGGGCATTGTACTCCAATTTCGGGCGGATGAATGCCTTATATATTGAGGCCAGATCAGAGGGGATAAAGTATTTCTTACATCGCTTGAGGAAACCTAGACATTTCGCAGCATTTTTAACGACACCGAATATGTGGTCATTCCAACGTAAGTTGTCATTGACACACATACCGAAAATGGAAAGTTTATCAGTTTAGACGATGCAAGTGCCATCCATGGATAATGGCTGGGTGTTTATATTTCGCTTTAACGACAGCAGACAGCATTGTGTTTTGGAAGCATTAAATTCTACTCTGTTAGTGGTTCCCCAATTAGTTATGCTGGTAATATCAGAATTTAATGAACTTAACATACACTGCCGTCCCCGTTCTACACACGAAGAGCAGGGACATGAGTCCGGGGACGAATATGAAAAGCATTAGGATTAGAGGTAGCAGACAAAAGATCGTTGATGAAAACTAAAAAGAGTGTCGGAGACAGAACGGAGCTCTGGCGCACACCAGCATTTATTTTCTGAATATCAGTCTTGAAACTTGAATTGAACAAAAACACGCATTTTCGACAGAAGAGCCTGACGCCAAGCTCTGTTAAATGCCTTAGAAATATCAAGTGCAACTATCTTGCTTTCGCCAAAATGATGTACGCTTTGGTTCCACTTTTCGGTGAGACATGCCATCAGATCACCAGTGGACCTGTTGCTACGAAAACCATACTGGCGGTCATTAAGAAGTTTTCGTGTTTCAAGATATTTCATTAGCTGACGGTTTATCAGCGTTTCCATAACCTTGGAAAGGAGGGACATAAGTGCAATGGGTCTGTAGGAAGAGAGAGAGGAAGATTCGCCTTTCTTAGGGACGGGCTAGACAAATGCTGTTTTCCATCTGCTCGGAAATTGTCCTAAAGCGTAGGATTGATGAAAAAGCTTACGCTTATAAAGCTTAAATTTGAAGTTTGACGACGCTATGTTGTTTAGCACTCGTATTTGTTCGGCAGCCATCAATAGTGAACGCTCTCAATCAATTTTTAAATATGGAAAAAATTGGTCATCGGATTCTACTCTGGGGGAGTCTGCTCCTTAGTTTAAGCGAGGCCGTACGAGTTGCCAATACGAACATAGCAGTGATCGACCAAACGAAGTGAGTTCACCAGTAATGTTGAAAAAAATCCACAAAATGTAAGTGCGTGAACTAGCAGATATGGCAGGCACTTCAAAAAGCGCTGTATATCACATGTTGACTGAAAAATTGGAAAGGAGAAAGCTGTGCGCAAGATGGATGCCGCGATTATTCACAATGGAACAAAAACAGTGTCGTGAGAATGTTTCAATCGAGGGTCTGGCAAAGTTTCACAGCAATAAAGCCGAGTTTTTGCGTCGATTCATAACCATGGAAGAAACATGGGTCCATCACTTCACACATGAGACGAAAAAACAGTCAAAACAATGACTCAAAGGGGAGAATCGGCTCCAAAGAAGGCGAAAACAGTTCCATCTGCAGACAAGGTCATGGTACCAGTTTTTTGGGATGCGCGTGGGATAATTTTGATTGATTATCTTCAGAAAGAAAGCACAATCACCGGCATGTATTATGCGAACTTATTGCAGCGTTTGAAAGATGAAATCAAGAAAAAACGGCGGCATTTGGCGGAGAAAAGAGTTTTGTTTCATCCAGACAATACACCAGTTCACTCATTCGTCATCGAGGTGGCCAAAATCAATGAGTTAAAGTTCGAATTGCTTCCTCATGCACCCTATTCGCCAAATTTAGCTCCCTCGGATTAGTTTCTATTTCCGAATTTGAAAAATTGTTCGGTGGTAAACGATTTGCCAACAGTAAGGTCTGAGGTTGATGGCTATTTTAAGGAGCTCGACGATTCTCACTATAAACAGGGTATCGAAGCTATTGAACATCGCTGGGAAAAGTGTATTGATCCAAAAAAAGGCTACGAAGAGAAATAAAGTATTTTTTCCCAAATTTTTTGTGGTTTCTTAATTAGATCGGCTACTTATGGGACTACCCTCGTTAATTGATATTGCAACCTTAAAAGTAATACCTATAGACTGCAACGCACTTGCACCAGCCCTCGAAACAGCCCTGGTATTTGACGTTCATAATGTGATTTAGTGCGTTCGATCATACGTATAAGCGAGCAATTGGGAGTTTGAGAAAACTCGTTAGTTCGGCAACCAATGCCAGTAGTAAAGACATTATTGCGGCTGGTCGCAAGCCAGTAAGTTAAGACCCCAATCAATCGATTACGCGTCGTTCTCAAGAGCTTGGCATATCTCGAACGTCCCTGTGGCGTTAAATGATGGTTAAACACTCATTTAAGATGCTATTGGACCAAGAGCTAACCAAATGACCAACATTTACGTCGAACTTTTGCTAATTAGGCTCTTTGGAAGAAAATCATCCTCAGTGTAGTTCATCATTGGCTTGTCAATATGGAAAATCGCCACATTTTGCCAAGCGAATAGCCAAAAAATTGACGGATCGGTGTGGTTCTCATGCCAGAGGCGTTACTGCCCGGTGCTTATTCCGATATGATGCCGGATTGTCGGTTACATGCAGTGGAGATGGCCTAGCTCCATGTTAACCTTTTGTTTTTTAAATAAATTCGAACTGCAAAGTCTTGAGGATTTGCGGCTTCAACATGACGGTTCCACTCACTACAATATAAAGCACTTGCCATAATTGAAGGCGAAGTTCGCTGATCGTCTTATCGCCAGATATGTCTCTGCCAGTGAGCCGTGGCACTCGTATGGTATAACACCTTTCGACTCTTTTCTATGGGCCTACATTAAATCTTTGGTCTATGCCAACAAGCCAGGAACTTAAGAGGATATGACTTGGAGGGAAATACTCAACGAGATATGTATGGAATATTGGCCGAATTGTGCGAAAAAGTCATGAAAAATTGGGTCAAGCGCATTCACTTATGCAAGCGGTTCAATGGAGGACATTTCACAACTGATGGTGAAATTTGATACCTTAAACAGACATCTCTTTATCGTATCTAGTAAAAGACGCGCATAACTATGAAGACTTTGTCCGCGAGGGCTCCACTACTACAAACTACGACACCACCAACTAGAGATCAAGCGAAGAATCGCTCTTTCTAATCGCTGGTGTTTTTTTTTGTTTTTTGGCTTAGGAAGCCATCTGAGGAATAAGTTCGTATCATGAAAGGCTCTGAGAAAAATCATTATTGTCCCAGTCCTACTGTAAGGAGTTTGCCTAAAGCGCATAAAAAGGTAATTGGTTGATTCGAGAGAATTTTGATTTTCAGTCTGCATAAACAGAATAAGGATAAGGAGCTACGTCGCAGCGATATCGACTTTCACAAAGTGAAGAGACCACCACCGCTGCTGAAAAGAGGGTCTTCGAATCTACATCAAAAGAACAAGGTGGCAAAGGAAGACCCCGCTTTAGGTGACGAGTTCAAGTCGAAAAAGACCTCAGTCATTTTGGTGTGCTGAACTACATAATCGCGTTAAATGGAGAGAGCAGTCGATTGGATGCCATCTAAAGTACGAAATTTTTTAAAATTCAAATCTCTGTTATTATTTGTAAGTTAATAGATTTAACAACTATAAATATTTAGCAAAATAAATTAAAAATAAATCTTATAGAAATATGTTAACACGTTAATTTTGGAGACATTTTTATTAACAAAAAAAAAAACAAAAAAAACAAAAAACTGAAACGTCAATCAAAACTCTCGTCGTGTAAACACTTTAGTTTCGTTTACTTATGTTCGCTCAAAGAAATGCGTGATAAATAAAATAAAAACAAAAAAAAAAATTAAAAATACAATTCTAATTAAATGAAAATATAATAATTATTTTTGTATATTTATTTTCGTGATAATAAAATGTATATAATGATTTCTTGTATATTTACCTTGACAATTCCATTGGACCTTTACCGAATTTTAGATTTTTATTTTGTTTTTTTGTTTTTTTTTTTGTTTTCCTTTTATTTGTTCATTTTGAAAAGTATTCTAGCGTTTTGCTAAGCTAATTTAGTGCATATGTCTATTTCAAAATTTTATTTATACGAGTATATTATATAAGTACAAGTATATTTATATTTTAAGTCAATACTCTCGCATGTGCCCACTACACTTTTTGACTAAATTTCTGTATAAACTTTTTCCACAAAAAATAAAAAAAAATTTATTTTATTTACAAAGCATGAATTATGAAAAATAATTGTAAAAAAAAAATCAACTGAACCTTAAAAAGTGCAGAAATATATATAAAAATGCATGAACTGTTTTGGTTTATTTTTTTGTTCTTTTTTTTCAAATTCATTAACTAAATTTCAAGCAAAACCATTAGTATTCTCATTATTGCCAGCCAAAGCGACTTTAAGTCATTGGGATAAAAAAAAAAGCGATTTTATGTTGAAAATAAAAAGTAGCGCGAATTTTGTGCATAAGTACAAAGAAAACGAACAACAAAAGGAAATAAAGAAAAATAAAATCTAAAATCAGGCAGCAGCGTTTATGGTGGTTTGGCAATATTTTAATTTTTTTAAATTTAAAATTAAGAAATATTTAATAAAAAAATAAAAATAAAATTGATTAATAGACAACAAATTGAAAATATGCCCTTGAAATGCCCATATCGTATAGTGTATTAAGTGGTGACATGTAAAAATCAGGCAACTTAATCTGCCAGTACGCCGCCGCCAACATAACGACCCAATTGCCATCTAAGAGAAAAGCTGGACAAAAAGAGGAATGCTTAAAAGGCAAACCTTTGATATTTAAGACATGCAATGCCGTTTCTTTGGACATCTACCTGGCTAACATGAGACGGTTGAATGAATCATCAATCAATTGGAACACGGCCATATCCTTAAACTGAATGAAGACACTTTCAGAGGTGCAATGGTTGACTTCGATTATTTTCTGGTCGCATAAGAGAAACATTAGCCTGGGATACAACTGTATCGTTTCAACTTCCTCGGATTAGGAATTGAGAGTATGCACTTGAAATACGCATGTTGTACAACCTTGGTGATACTCAAATTATTGAAGCTGCCGTCGACAGAGGAATAGGGTCAAATATACGAAAAGGGAGAAGCTGCCACAAAACCGATGCCACATAAGACTGCACATAGATTATGGCCCAAATTTATCCTAAAAATCAGATCTAGTTCCTACAGACGTAAACTACGGAACGAACGCAAAATATGTTATCATCGGTTCGTTTATTTTCCCCAAGATTCTTTACGAGCAAGTAGCCGAATTCATTTAATACCGAGATTTCTAGGAGTTGGAATTTACGAGTACCGAATGCTGCGATGCTAATGCTTAGAATACTTTTTTGTGGCAGTATATTGAGATGTCCTACAAATTGGTACTTCTTCAACCAATTTTAGCACAATTCTTCCATCAATGTGTACCTACCAAAACTGCTAAAATACAGAACCGATCTTGTCACTAGTTTACGTCTGAAGTGGTTAGCTCAATTGAAAGAAAAAACCAATTTTACAGTAGATAGAAACATAGACCATCAAATGGTATTTGGTCTTTGTACAAAGCGGTACGTAAGTAACAATGACACTTTCGTTGTACGTACTTAGCTTAGTTTAGGTTAAACAAGGGTATGATAGATATGCCATCACACAGACACCTGGAACCAGCTGAATTTGTCTTCAAACGGCAAAAACCTAAACAATCACCCTGGTGAAACACCCAAATTCCCTGGAAAACTCAAGAAGGCCTTTGAGTTCGTGCCGTCTATTTCCTCTAGGTTTTCGAAAAAGCATTTCCCTAAAAATTTTCTTCGACTACGCGATATTGCCTCGCATTCACACTACGAGTATATGTGTGTTATGTCCTCAACAGCTTGCAGATCACCGGAGAATCTGCAAATATCCGCAATTTGACAATTTGAGTCCCATTGCGTGTTTCCGCAGGAAACAGTGTTCTATCAGGATTCCTATTACTGTCCTAAGCTTAACCCTGTTTAATTTTATTAACTCCTTAGATCTTTTGACATCAAAAGGTCAAAAATTGGCCAGACAGCCTTGGATACCCTGTGTCATTCAAAACTTGACCATTTTAGGTTGGCAATCTTTATGATTTTTTCTTCGATAGTGCTTCTTGCTATGCAAAAGGGTGGTTTGATGGTAGCAACCTCATTATTATAGAGTAGCCCTCCTTTTCTTGCAAGCTCCTCCTCTTGTTCATTTCCTTTTATACTGCAGTACCCTGTTACACAGTGCAGTCTCACACGGTTCTGACTGCCTTGAGCACTGTGCGACAGCCCCTGACTGTATTAGAATTGACGTTGGTCAATATCGATCTCATCTGCATTAGCTCAGCCGCCCTGAGGACAGCCAGAATCTCCGATTGGAAGACACTGCTTGCGTCCGGTAGTCTTATAGACACTCTTAGTTCTGGGTCTTCTGAGTAGATACCAGAACCTGTTCCTTCCTCTATTTTCGAGCCGTCTGCGAAAATTGCAATTTCATTTGACGTGATTATTAAATTTTTTTGGCAGTCCTCCCCCTCCGGATATATTATATGTACATATACTAGATGGAGTGAAAAGTGACATCCTTGACCGCCAGAATGCGCTGCTACTGCAAAAAAGGTTATGGGATCTTGAAGTCCGTTCATATTTAGGCAGACATGCCAAATTTCAGTGCGATACTGTCTTTAGTTTTGTTTTGACAGCTGATTGTTGTTGACGTGTTTGGCATCATGTTGAGTATGGACAAAAACGATTTTCGTTCTCTCATAAAACATTATTTTTTGAGAGGCAAAACGGCGAAGGAAACAAAAGAAAAGTTTGATAAATATTATGGGGCTAATGCTCCGTCAGATTACACCGTCAAATATTGGTTTCGAGAGCTTCGTGGTGGCCGCAACTCCACTCAACTGCCCTCTGATGCTGGTTACAGAGGACAATGTCAAAAAAATACATGAAATGGTGTTGGCTGACCGAAAAGTGAAGGCGCGCGAGCTAGCAGATACCACAAAGATTAGTACTGAGCGCACGCGCCATATTTTGGGCATATGAAAAAGTTATCCTGCCGCTGGGTGCCGCAAATGCTCACTCCTGACCAAAAACACGAACACGAGAGCATTTCGAAAGAGTGTTTGGACTTGCTGATGCGGAATCGGGCGGACTTTTGGCGTCGATTGGTAACTGGATTTGGATCCCTCATCTCCCTCCCTCCCTATATCTTCCCAAACCCCGAAAGATGGCTCATCAATAAAAAATTCGACTAACGCGAGGAAATCATCGACGCCAAGGAGGAGACTTTTCGGATGGGAACAAGAAGTTGGAAAATCGCTGGAATAAGTGTATCAAACTAAAAGAGGACTATATTTATTGAATAATATAAAAAAAAACATTTAAAAAAAAAATTTTTTTTAATTCCCAAAGAGGCCACTTTTCACTCCATTTAGTAATACGGGATGTCGGAGTCGACCAAGGAAGGAATTTCATCCCTTAGAACTGGATTGCATGTCAGTAACTCCACTAGGACC
This sequence comes from Volucella zonaria, assembly GCA_963966105.1. NCBI lineage: Eukaryota > Metazoa > Arthropoda > Insecta > Diptera > Syrphidae > Volucella > Volucella zonaria. The sequence continues at coordinate 122,978,582 of OZ014531.1, read as the reverse complement.
GTGCCATGTCCGAAACTACTGCTCTTGAAGTAACCCAGATTAGTGAGCCGTATCGCACTGTTGCCAGCAACAGGGAGTGCTCGTGTAATGGCTATGGAAGCCGCTCTTTAAACCGCTACTAATTTTCCGTAAATCGTTCTCCTGTTTGTTGCTTTCCAGTTTACTAGTGTGCCATATGTAAGTATGGGTCTTGCCACCACCGTATACAGCCAGTACACCAGCAGCTTTTAAGACCCAAATTGTTCCTACCGATATTTTGCAGATAAAAAGATAAGAAAAGCATTATGTTATATGCCTTTTTGGTTCTTTCCGCTACGTTAAGATTCCAATTCAGTTTTTTGTCTAGAATTACACCCAGATACTTTGCGCAGTCTGAGAGGGACAATTAGACTCCGTTGAGTTTTGGGAGTCTGAATTGCGGTATCTTGTACTTTCTGCTAAAAGCAACCAGTTCCGTTTTGTAAGGGTTGGCATTGAGACCACAACTTGAAGTACTGATCGTCTTTAGGGCAACCGCGCCTAAAATATTTAAGGGTTTTGCCTCCACTATTATGACCACGTCAGTTGCATATGCCGTGGCACTATGGCACTTATACCCAATGTACTAAGCTTTTTAAGGGGTTAGGCCACTCTAGGATTTTCAAAAAATCGATGTTTTTGAAGCTAGAATATTTGCCACGTGTTCAGACTATTGCTTGTTTCGTCTTTAGAAACGTCGGTTTCAGTCAGTTTCGTACAGTGAAACATTCGACTAGGACGCTATTTGCGAAACGTTTGTTTTTTTTTATCGATAATTGCGCTAGCTTTTTCTTTTGTCTAGTGAGTGTTATTGGTTCGTTTTTAGAATGAGTGACGTGGTGTATTGTGGTCAAAAAGGTGCAAAAGAGACTCGTACATGCAGCAAGAGATCTAAAATATCTCGAAGAAGACCGCTGAATCGACACGAGTTAGAGGCACCAAGTGAAATGAATGCTAGTACATCCGCGAAAAAATTGAAGCCATAGGAAGATACTATATTGAAGTGAATCCTGGTTTTGATTATCATACGAACTTTTCTGCAGTTTTGCTAGCTATTTCAAATGTTGTCCTTTATAAAGTGTGCAAATCTGTGTTTAAAAAAGGTATACAGACTGACATATCTATTGTAGTAGGCCATTTATTGAAAAAGGCTTTGAAATAAATCGTAGGTTTGTAATTTCCATGCTTTTACTTAAAATTGGTTTGCACGAAATTAAAAAGTTTTGTGCATTGATGGAATTACCTCGGCCTATGTTTCATTCTTTCGATGATAAGGTTGTCAAAAGAATTTTACCTGCAACTAAATTGGTTTGCAAAAACAGCGAAAGATGAGACGACTATTTCTTTTGAAAAAGGAGAAAATGTAATTATGGTATCAGGCGATGGTTCGTGGAGAAAACTTGGGTTCACGTCCTTGTTTGGCTTAGAGACTCTTATTGGCAATTACGGTGCGAAAATTATAGACTGTGCAGGAAAATCAAAATACTGTAAGGTGTGTGAGTACTGGAAGAATAAAGAAGATACCGAAGAATGTATGGAATGATCACGAAATCGAAAAGATAAGTGCGATGTGAATCACGATGGATCAGCAGGAAAAATGGAGGTCGATGCAGTTGATGAGATGTTTCAGCGACCCGAAGCTTTGCACCAGGTAAAGTACACCCATTATATTGGTGACGGTGATTCTAAGGCGTTTAAAGGCATTATTGATGCTAAACCCTATGAGAATGTCATAGTACTCAAGAAAGAGTGATAGATCACGTTCAAAAGCGAAAGGGTACCCGCCTACGGAATTTGAAAAAGAATATTGTATAAAAGGTCTCAATGGGAAAACTAATAGACGAACTCTATTTATTATGGATTCGTAGAAACTGTGATTCAGTTGAAAACATGAGAAACAGTATATGGGCTACACTCGATCATATCTACATTGGACATTCCAGTTTGCGTGTACAATGACGGCTTTGCTTCAGCTTTGCACATAATGAAAGCAATGGATTTAGAAATCGACCCGAACAGCTACGAAATGTTATGCTTGGATGCATAAAGCTAGCAGAAAGATCGCTGTCTGAAGCTGCAAAAGAGCAATAGCATAGAAATGGAAAAGCAGGACACTAATCTAGAAGGCCAATTACATGGTGTATACATCGCCGATTAAAGGTATTGTAAAATTTTTCGTGACATTCTATAACTTAAAATTTTAAACGCGTTTATCTCAAAATTGCATTTTTCAAGTTGGCCGCATCCATAACCAATTCACTTCAAATTTTAACTAGACCTTTAAAAATATATTGTCTAAATAAGTACGTAGGATTTTTTTTATTGTATATGGCATAGTTCATTTGTTATTAACAATTTTCTGGCGATTTTGTTTTTTGCGAATTTTGCAAATTTGACTTTGAAAATCCTACGTACTTCTCGAGCTGCTGTTATGTACCTCACGTGTTCTGCCAATAAAAACTCATACAGACCACCCGTTCCATGATAGAACGCGGATTTGCAGAAATTACTTAAGGAAACCAAAAAATATCTGAACAGGTCACTTAAGACTAATTTGGAGGAAGACTGGAACCTTTACAGACTGACATAAAACGAGTAGACAGCTTTAATTTCGGAGAATGCTTCTTAAAAGACTACAGTAATCTTTCGATAATACTCGCATCGCCACACTAGTCAACATTTTCAAAAGATGCAAATCACAATGGCAACACTCAGAAAATCTGATGGCATCTTCAGCAAGCGGAGGCTCTTTGTTTCATGCTTGAGGCTTACCTTCCAGGAAACCTACGCACTCAACAGAAGAGCAACTTTCAACAACGCAATTTTTAGGGGCTGTGCACCGGCCAAATTTAAAAAGCAATGTTGGTGAATAGGACCCATCCCGCAATGGCTGCAGCCAATATGTGATGGCAGTGGTAAACAAAGGTCGGCTCACCGCATAACGACTTCAATAGTTTTAACGTCGAAGCTCAGGCATATGCAAAGGAAGTAGCTGTATGTCGGTCGGTCTTAGCGGTAGTCGACGATCAGCGAGTCTGTTTTCTTCGCGAGAAAGAGGAAGCTAGTCGGTCTGATTCGCATCATCCATTTTTTCAACGAGACTTCTTTTGACTGAACAAGGTGTTGGCGGCTTTCTGACATTGTAAAGCAGATTTCGGAAAGATAAAAGGTGGCGCAAAATTAATGAAAAAAAAAAAGATTTTGAGTGATGCAAGTCTTTATTTGGACCTTTACAATTATTTTTGTTAAGCGGAAAAGATGAAGACCGTGGCTGCCATCAGTGTTGATAGTTGATTTGTGCCCGTTTTATCGCTTTTTCCATGACTTTCCGCAAGATTTCCGGTGATAACTGTTCGCATTCCTGTCGAATATTCTACTTAAGGGCTGCGATTGTCTGAGGCTTGTTGGTATAAACCCGCGATTTCAATTTGCCCCAAAGAAAGAAGTCTAGGATGGTTAAATCGGGCGATCTTGCTGGCCATTCCAAATCGCCAAAATGGGAGATTACGCGACCAGGAAACGTTTCGTTCACAATATCCGTTGCGGCTCGTGCTGTGTGTATGGTTGTACCGTCTTGGTGAAACCATATATTCACGAAGCCCCGCTCATCATCATTCAGGCAGTAAGAAGTCGTTTATCATGGCCCTATAGCGTTCGCCAGTAACAGTTACCGTACTGCCGATGCCGTGCTCAGAAAAATACGGCTAAATCACTCTTCCCGTGTGAACGCCGCACTACACAGTGGCTTTGAGTGGATGTAATGCCTCTTCGTGCCTCACACGCGGATTTTCAGTGCCCCAGAAACTAAGATTTTGCTTATTGACGTTACCGCTTAAGTGCAAATGCGCTTCGTCTCTTATGATGATTTTCGACACAAAATCGTCCTCTTCGTTGTTGTGATGACTTTACAGTAATTCACACGCGACTGACGGTCAGTGGGCATTAACTGATGCACTGTTTGCACTTTTTACGGGAACATGTGTAAATGTGATGCTCAATTGCGTAGCCCGTCGTCTGGTTGATGTTTCTTCGTTCTCAGGGACATCGGCAGCCACAGCCGCGATATTCTCGGCCGGACGGCCAGTCCGGTGGCGGCCACGCCCTGCATGGTCTGAAGTGGTTCCACTCTCTTCGAGTCGAGCAGCTACGAAATGTTTACCCATGGAGCGACACGATTAGGAAATCGACGTTAAAATTCACGCTGCGCTAACACCACCGACCAATTATTGGTTAAAATCATCGACACAATTATTACACGTTCTTGCGGACTATAGCGCTCCATTACTTGTCTGTTTGTATACTGTAACTACTCGTATCTAGTTCATAAATGTCAAATATGATTGACGTACGACGCAAAAATTATACCATCTTCCGATAGGGTGATTAATTTTGCGCCACCTTGTAGAATGCATTATATTCCTGAAGTTTTCACTTAAGACTCCAAAAAATCACCGGGTCTGAGCTGCATAGGAGCTTTCCCTTGCCTTCATATCGTGGGCTCAAATTTCAAAGCCATATGCCGTTTGAAAAAGAAGTGGTCTTTGGTACAATACCCACTTGAGTTCTGATGAATTTACCAGTCGACAGTCCAAGCCCGACTCTCCCAGTGCACAGGAATGGTTTGGACCAGAATCTGAGACAGGACAGGAATATATTCGGGTCTTCACGGATGGCTTCAAAACCGATCTATGTCTAAGAATGCAGTGCCTTTTTGAAAAACGACAACTTCTTCTTTAGGAATCTATCTTCCAAACGTTGAAATACGCAATCCTGATGGCAATATTGCGAATAATCGATGGAGGATCGCGTCTGTAGCGATAGCCAAGCTGCACTTAAACCTCGCTGGACTCCCTCACTATTTTAAAGCTAATACGAGAACATAGGCAGAAGGTAGAACTACTTGCATCCCCTGTTACAAATGGATAGCAAGAAATGAGATCGCCGATCAACTTGCTAGGTAAGGCTCAAAGGAAAGTTTTTCAGAAGCCGAACCTGCGTAAGGACTGGGTTGTAGGTTAGGGCTTCTAACGATAGTTGGGTTTCTGATAAGTATAACCCCAGATGACTCGCCAGGTTGCCCGCAGATCAAACAAATTTCAAAAGTGTGTCAGGAGAAAATACTGCCGACGTAACGAGGCCCTATGCATTGCTAAACACCCAAGAGTGATAGGCGTCAGTGATGAAAAAATCGCTCTTCACTTTCTTTATGAATGTCCTGCCTACGTTCCCATCAGGCTGCAGGAACTTGGCACTGAACACTGAAGTGTTTATACATCTTTCAAAGGTTTGGTAAAAGCAATGAATCTCTAGGGTGAGCTAGAATCTATTTTTTAGACAAAGGCTGGGCTGCTGTTTTCGATCTACTCGAATGGGGCGGTCTCGATAGCGTGGAAGAACACCTCTTTCGAAGGTATACCATCTGGATCAGCGGATTCAAAATTTGAAAATTTTACATACTCTTCCTACTACACATTTCGGTGCGTTCATATAAAGGCAAAGTCATGGAACAATATGAAAACCAATATGAAGCGGACCGAACTGTACAGCAAGCAGACTGAGCTGTCCCAGGACGCTGATATGTGGGATGGCCGTATAAATGTGGTGAGTTGTGATAGAGGATGAAGCAGAATGTTTTTATTTTCGACGAACAAACAACAGTTTACCTTTGGGGTACTGTAGCATTTTTCTGTTTTTGGTTTTGGTAAATTTTAAATGATCCACAAATAATGGAAACTGGCGAATTCCCTGACAGGAGTCGGATTTCAAGTAAAAGGTGTATACAGATAGCCGGAGTAAGCAGTAACCAGGAGCGTCAATTACTTAGGAATTTCGATAGCTACAGATTGATAATGGCATTCCAGAGATAAGGGAACAGATGTGAACGTTATAGCCCAATAAGAGACTTCTTTTTTTTTTTTAAACTATCATGAGAAATACATACATTTTCGCTTCGTGCATTTTTATAAATTGAGTAACACAATTACTGGCACGCTATTTAGTACTTCCACCAACCGACAAGCACGTTTTTACTCGTAATCAAAATGTCACTAATGTGGTTAAATCACTTGATTTCACACAAAATTGCACTATTCCAACAACATTGTTGGTTGAAACAACACCACAAAAAGACTAAGCACATTTGCCAAAAATGGTCAACCGGAAAACTATCTTAATTCTTGCTAACTTAAAGCAACCTTTGTTTGACAACAAAGTAATAGATACGAACTTACTAAAGAACCTGCACAATGGTAGTTTAAAAAATTTAATCTTTGTGATTTATGAGGTTATGCCCATACCTTTTTCATTTGGCAGTTGTGCGAAAGTATCTATGTACTCGAACAAGTATATCGGAAAGATAACTTATCGCTTTCTTATATCATTATCTACTGTCTCAGTTTGTTGATAAAATTCGATAGGAGGAGGAAGAGTAAGGCTTTCACAAAGACGGCAACGAGAAAGTAATGAGTCAAGTGCATCCAATTGCCGGGATGAGTTGTAGTGGTGTGTAATTACAATGAGACCATTACTCAGCAGTCGTGGCCGAGTGGTTAAGGCGTCTGACTCGAAATCAGATTCCCTCTGGGAGCGTAGGTTCGAATCCTACCGGCTGCGTATTTTTTTTCTATGCAACTGTAAATTAGAAAAGCTAACATGTTTAATGTATCTACATATTTAAAAACTTGAAAAATAGTACGTATACGCCAGGTAGTACAGCCGGATACAACAATCTCATCGTAAGGTACAAGCTGAGTTAGTTTTAATGTACTCGTAACATCAACAATTTTTGCAAAAAGGATACATAGGCATGTGGATGCACTTAGACATAGATTGACTGTAGCTATATCTAGACAATATCTAGAAAATTTATGTAAACCAGGGCGTTATAAGGGTCAGCACTGTTGGAACAGGAGGAATCCGAGAAAAACCATTTGAACAAGCTGCAAAAGCCACGAAAAGCTGTTCCGAACATGGTACATGGAGTCCTAACTAAATGTCCTGAACTGGCGTGGAATCAGGAGCTCCTGCAGATTATCCCAATACCTAAGGAAACTAAGGAAACCAAAATAGCTTCTTTGGAGGAAGGTTGACATGTTTAAAGATCGAATTCGGATTTAGAAAAGGCTTCCAAAAAGGCTTTCGGGAAGAGATCTCAGTATGAGACCGGAAATTCACTTCTGTCATTGCTTGTGGCGACGTGGCTGTGCGTCTCGATGACCTTATGGCACTATTACGTATAGCAACTGCTGGCAACTCTGACGATTTAATAGGAATACCAACGCAAAAGATCTTGTGAAACTGCCCTTCAAAATCTAGTGGACAAATTTGAATGTGTATCCAAGTACCCAATGGGCATTTTCATTGACGTTGAAGATGCCCTATAGAACGCAAGTTTTGACAGTATGAATAACGTGTTCGAATGAACATTTCCAACGCTCTGTTGGCGCAGTTTAGGCGCAATAACTCCGAGTTTTGGCGCCGATTAATTACTGTAGATGAAACTTGGATACACCATTATACGCCCGAAAAAAAAATTCAGTCAAAACAGTGGACTGCAAAGGACGAGCCGGCTCCAAAAAAAGCAAAAACTGTTTTTTCAGATGGGAAAGTGATGGCGACTGTTTTTCGGGATAGTAAAGGAGTTATCTTAATCGATTATCTTCAAAAAGGAAAAACCATTAGAGGAGCATACTACGCATAAATACTTGCCAAGCTGAAGGCAGAAATTGCCGAAAAACCGCCACATTTGCAGAAAAAGAAACTACTGTTTCACCAAGACAACGCGCCGTCTCACACCTCAGCGGTTGCCATTGCGAAAATCCATGAATTACGCTTTGAACTGCTTGACCATCCGCCTTCTTCATTAGATCTAGCCCCAAGCGACTTCTTTTTGTTCCCTCATCTAAAAACTGCCCACGGAGGACAGAGATTTTCGTCAAATAAGGAGGCAATGACCTTCGTGAACAATTATTTTGCAGAGAAAAACCCCAAGTACTATTTGGACGGGTTAGAGAGATGAGAGCATCTCTGGGAGGAGTGTGTTACAAATAGACTATGTAGAAAAATAAAAAAAAATTGAGAAAAAATGTCTTATATTATTGTTCGGTCGGAAACTTTTCAGCCAACCCTCGTATTCTTAAAGTTTCGACCAGCTTTGATTCTATGAACGTTTTCGCCTAAGCAAGGGCATAACCATGTTTGTTTTGGAGCAGATAGAAACACGTTTAGAATGTCCTTTCAACAGGTATTGTGTTGATAATATATTTCCTAATTCAAATCATAACGAAGTTCCTGTCACGCTGAGGTGTTTTGCAACCGGCGTTCATCTGCAGAATATCGTTGATTTTGGAGGAATGCACGTCTCGACAATATCCAGGATTATTTTGAGAGTTCCAAAAGCAGTAGCAACTCTTTTCAATCAAAATGTAAAGTTGCCGAAGACACCTATCGAATGTTCTATACTGTTTTCGCTCAAAATCATACAACCGAACTCAGCTGGAGCGAATGCAGAAGTATTTCGTAATAGAAAATGGTACTTTTCAATTAACATCCAGGCGAAGTGTTTTGCCAATCTTGTTTTTACCGATTTAGTGGATTAGTGGCCGGGATCCTCTCACGACGCATCAATTTTTAACAACAGCAGAGTCAAGACTTTATAGGAAACACAGGTTTTTTTTAAAGAGCTTAACATACGCTGCCTTTCACGTTCGTAGAGCAGGGACGTGAATTATGGAACGAATATGAAAAGCAGAGTACTGTCGTCAGCAGAGGAATATATTGGATTAGAAGTAGCAGGCAGGAGATCGTTGATGAAAATTAAAAAGAGTGTAGGAGACAGAACGGAGACTTGGGGCACACTAGCATTTATTTTGTGAATATCAGATTTGAAACCATCCAATACAACTGGAATTGAACGTTTCGAAAGGTAATTTCAAATCCATTGAAGAAGGAAATCGTCGATCCCAAATCCACGCATATTCGAAAAAAGAGGCAGATGCCAAATTCTATCAGATGCCTTAGAAATAACAAGTACAGCTACCTTGCTTTTGTACAGATATGTATGTACTCGTAGTATTTTAAATTCATATTTTTTTCCAAATTAAAAAAAAAACAATCCTAGTATTGAACTGTTTGAAATATGGGAGAAGCGTCAGACCTTTCCCGAAGAAAGTCGCCCAAATTGGTGGTCCCTTCAAGGCATGCAACCTACCCCAATATGAAATTGCAGGTGCAGTTGGAGTGTCGAGGAGTTCTATGAAGAACATTAGGAATCCTTTAGATTCAAAAAGAAAGAGTAATTGCGGAACGACCAGTAGTAAAACCCCCAAAGGGACCAACAAATTCATTATATTTGCACAGCAAATAATAAATTCCGTTGTAAGCAAGGAAGGTATCCGATAAAAGGACAAAAGTTTTGCACCGAACAAAGCAGTGTAGATTGACTCAAATTGGTCTTTTCGCCAGGAATCCAGCTCCCAAGCCAAAACTGACTGTTAACATGATCAAAAAGCGCCTCGACTGGGCTCATAAGTACAAACATTTTACCGCTGAAGATTGGAAAAAGGTAGTATAATAACACAAACGTAAAGCCAACTAGGTTACGGAAACAGAAGCGCCTTTGGAACTATCACTACTTATTTTGTTTGTTTTCGTAACTTTGTTTCCCTGATGAATCTGCCTTTCAAGTCGATAGAAAAGACAAAATTTGTGCGAGGGAGACCTGGCGAACAAAATAAACCGGAGTGTATTGTGCCCACAATCAAATATCCACCATCAATATCGATTTGGTCTGTGATCGCAGGGAAAGACACAGGACGCCTTTATCTTACCGAAAAGACTTTGTGCCAGAATCAGTACAAAAAAGCATTGGAAACGAGGCTAATATCACAGCTTCAAGAATGGTTTCCGGTGATAAACAAATCCAAAAAAGTGTGTATTTAGTACAAATTTAGTTACATCAACCATTTCCAAAAAAAAAATGTTTTTTGCTTGGGTCTAATAATATGACAACAGTATACAGGGTGACTTAGTCGAACTCCAACTTTTTAAAATGCTATATTTTTTTTATTTTTTGATAAATTTTATTGTGCCAAAGCAAAAAATGTTGGAAAATACATCAATTTTCAAATTGTATCAGTAATTCTCAATGTGTCCACCTTTGACGCGAATAATGGCCTTGAGACGGCCGAAGAAAGCATCGCACGCTGCACGCAAGTGGCTCTGCGGAATTTTGGCCCATTCCCGGCGAAGTGCTTGTTTGAGGTGGTCCAAAATTTGGTATTTTTTAGTGCCAACCAATATCCCAGACAGAGAAATCCAACGGATTTGCATCCAGAGAATTTGCAATCCATTGTGTCGAAGAAATGAAGTGTGGAACATTGTTTTTCAACCAATCTTGGTTGACGCGCGCTTTGTGAGACGGTGCCGAGTCTTGTTGAAATGTCCACGGTCTCCTACCGAAATGATTACTTGCCCAAGGCTGCCTTTAAGACAGCTCCACGGTATACGATCGCATTAATTTTGACGCCACGGTCCAAAAATACGGGTGAAGAGCGACCATCGGCGGTTATGGCGGCCCAAACCATCACCATCGGTGCTGCCTGCTTTCTGGTGGCCGTCCGAAGATGTAAATTTTCGAAGGACCTCTCTGGCAAGTAAACTCGGTCATTTTGTTTGTTGACATATTGCTCGATAACAAATGGCGACTCATCGGAAAAAACCAAATTCGGTAACTCACCACTTTCGTGCAAGCGTAGCAACTCCTTCGCTCTTTCGACTCTAACTTTTTTCTGTTGCGGTGTAAGATCGTGTGCTTTTTGGAACTTCAATGGCTTGAGTCCAAGCTCAGTTTTCAGTATGCGTTCCATCCGCTCCAACGATATGTTGAGCTCACGAGCCATTTTTCTTCCACTTCGACGCGGATTTCGCTCAATTCAGGCCTTCACTTTCCGAACTATTTCTGTCGATGTTGATGTTTTTTTATGACCACCTCAATGGCGTTTTGCAACGTTGCCAGTATCACGATAACGAGCTATGGTTCGACACACAAATGATTTATTCACGTTGAGGTGCTGGACGGCTCTAACGATAGCTTCTTGTGGTTTTCCAGCCAAATATAAAGCAATCACACTATCACGTTTGAATTCCATCGCGGATAAAAATTGTTCAACACAACTGAAACGCAAATCGTTTAAAAGGCTTGTAAATAATAAAATTATCTTTCATTTGTCAAAATTTGAGCTCACTGTCATGAACGGTTTGGAAATTATAACAGTCTGAAGTTCGTTGCAGGTCGAGTCATTCAGGGTGTAGTTGCTCTATTACAATGATTGAATTAGTTTAACATGTAGAAGTCTGCACTCACCTTACACACAAATATAATTATCCGGGACATTAAAAAGCTTTGACATTTTGACATTTCCAAATTCTTTGTTCACATTTTTGAAAAATACGACGTCCATTTTTTATTCATTGCTTTTGTTTTCCATCTTTTCACAGCTGATTGAACTTTCCACAAATCTCCGCAAACATTTTTTTACGTTGAGTTTTGCAAACGTTTCGCTGGCTATTTGGTGACCACGAAACAATTTTCTTCCGCTTCAGGTTAAGACTTAAATAAGAACGAGTTAAAAATCTCCAGCCAGAGATTTTCTATACTTTCGAGGCCTAAAACACGGTACGTGTCGCCTACTTTCCAGGGATCAGACTTGATTAAAAAGCTGTGCTTTCATTTTAATGACCAATGACCTCTTTCTTAGTTCACATTCGATTATCATTGTGTCAATGATCATCTTTCAATGTTTCATATTCAAGATGAGCCAATTCATTCTTCATTTTGGAAAAATTTGTATACTCCTCAATGGTCCTGCCACTCGGTAAGCTTGAAGTCATTGGCATACGTCTGTCAGACCGTTCGTGAATTATCTGCTTCACCTGATTCTTTCAAGTCATGAATGTTGTACCGCCTTCTCAATTCATTTGACATGACTCGCGATTTCGTTTGATTTTGAGGTGCTTTCCCGGGCGTTTCTTTTTCTCCGGCATAAGACGAGCTTGCTTTTAATTTAGGATGCACAGCCATCTTTAGTTGTGCTGGATCATATGCTGACCAATCTGTTCCCGTTGTTTCTCTTGGATTTAATTCTTTTTGAAGAAGTGTGAATCTACTCATAAGATGTTTTAAAATGTTGCTTACGACTTATACGAGGGTTGTTTGAAACGTTTCCGACCGAGCAATTATACAAGAAATTTTTTCTCAATTTTTTTTCTTATTTTTCTACATAGTCTCCTTGTAACTCTACACACTTCTCCCAGCGATGCTCCCATCTCTCTAACCCGTCCAAATAGTTCTTGGCGTTTTTCTCTGCAAAATAATTGTTCACGAAGGTGAATGCCTCCTCTCTGTCCTCCGAGCGCAGTTTTTAGATGAGGGAACAAAAAGAAGTCGCTTGGGGCTAGATCTGGTGAATAAGGCGGATGGTCAAGCAGTTCAAAGTGTAATTCATGTAATTCATTTTTCCGCAATTTCTGCCTTCAACTTGGCAAGTAATGATGCGTAGTATGCTCCTCTAATGGTTTTTCCTTTTTGAAGATAATCGATTAAGATAACTCCTTTACTATCCCGAAAAACAGTCGCCATCACTTTCCCAGCCGATAAAAAAGATTTTGCTTTTTTTGGAGCCGGCTCGTCCTTTGCAGTCCACTGTTTTGACTGAATTTTTGTTTCGGGCGTATAATGGTGTATCCAAGTTTCATCTACAGTAATTAATCGGCGCCAAAACTCGGATTTATTGCGCCTAAACTGCGCCAACAGAGCGTTGGAAATATTCATTCGAACACGTTTTTGGTCTAACGTAAGCAAACGCGGAACCCAACGCGCCGACAGCTTTCTCATGCCTAAATCTTGACTTAATATGTAACAAACACTTTCTTTGGACATTTTCATAACCTCTACTATCTCTCTCACTTTAATTCGGCGGTCGTCTAACACTATTTGGTGAACTTTAGCAGTGTTATCGTCAGTGGTTGCAGTTTTTGGACGTCCCGAACGTTCATCATCTCCTAAGCTCTTCCGGCCACGTTTAAATTCAGCTATCCAAAATTGTGGTATATGATGGTGCAGAGTACCCATACACAGAGTCCAACTCATTTTTGATTTGCGTGGGCATATTGCTTTTCAAAAACAAGAATTGAATAACAGCTTGATACTCAATTTTTTCCATTTTCATAAAGAACACTCACATCGACTCACTCAAACGATTGTCAACTAAAAACTGTGCATCCAAAATGACTGAAACTTCGGTAGGTGATTGTTAAAGGATGCACAACTAGCATTCAATAGCTTTTATTGACGCTATCTTTACTTATAGCAAATGCTTGGATACTCTAAGACACGGACCTAAATTTTGGGTTAGATGTCAACTTAAATAAAACTGATTTGTTTATAAAATCGATTCTAAATAGCGCAGACCAACTGCTTATCCCTAGAAAGCGTGGAAAAATGATGTTCCATGTTTATCAACGGTGCTCTTAGATTGACTGTTACTATTTCAAGTTTTACACTTTGGATATATATCGCAAGCGGATAGCCGCCTATACTGCTAATCGTGTAACTTCTTTGAACTAGCAAAGCTGATAAGCTTGTTAAAATTAGCGCAATCATAGTCATCCATTCAATCCCAGATAAATGTGATCAACCAAACCAACAGCAGGAATCAAATTCGACAACAAATGTTGCTAGATGGAAACTCTTCGAAGACACTTTTGCTTTCCAAGCCGCTCCACTAAAAGAAAATAATATCTTGGTCAAATCTCCTTCGTAAATCTCGGAGAATTGTCCGAAATGACGGTCAATAAGTTCTTCGAATAAATATCAAAACATTCCACTATTCTATTTTGTAGCCCATAGGTAGTCTTACAATTTTATGAGAGCAACAAAAGTTTTACATGGAGAAACCAAATCTTTTCAGTGTAAAGTGATGTTGATAACCTAAAAGTACCTTGGTTCCACTTCAGTAACCCACTTTATATTTGCTTTGAGAAAATCTACCCACCTACAGATTAACCCGGACATGTTCTGTGTGAAAAACTTAAATGGGCAGTATGCAGCATCGAACCTTATAAGAAACCGAAAGTATATAAAATATTTTCCCTGCACAACTATAAAGAATTCTTTATAAGTCTCGGTACAATACCCAATGCCTGGACTGAGATAACCGCATGTAAAACATCCCAAAGTATCTCAGACCCATTATCCCCTCTGGTAAAGACCCGCTAGAAAATCCTCGATCTCCTCATCAAGTTCATCCTCAATAAATCGAATTGCCGGGATACCAATCAAAAAGAAAAAGCAGTTGAGTCTGGGTCCATTCTTTCCAAGGAAAGGGCGTTTCTTAACATCGAAGGACCTTTCAACAACGTTGACTCCCAAATCTCTTCAAGAACGTTGCAAAAGTAACACTCTTTACTGTTTGATCCACTTCCATAAATGCAACCTTTTTGGTCTAAAAACAGAAACTACACCTGGGAACACCGCAAAGGGGTGCTGTCTTTCGTTTACCATGAAACTTAGTCTACGATGAGTTTCTTAATAAATTACAAGACCCAGACTCATGATACAACCGATATCGCTTTTCACATGTCCGACTAATGCCACAGGTACTCTCTGATATTCTCCAGTACGCCTTAGGCGTGATCGCTTCTTGATCACGTAGCTGTGGACTAAGAGTCAGTCGACTTTCAGAAAAAGAACGTGAGATTATGTGAAAAATTGGGATAACTTGAAGACATTTCAATTTCCATGTACATAGGGGACTCTAAGATAGCTAAAAGCGTTGGCGCAAGGGTCTTCTCCGAGGACCGAGGTATATAGAAATCCTTCTACCTCAGCCATTCATCAGGCCGCAGCTTGGCTCAGCCTAAGTCCAAAACCGGTATCAAATACTGCATTAAATTTCGACAGCTAAGCACCGATCGGATTGCTAACTTCGAACACGAAAAACTCGAAAATGGATAGGGATTGGTGCACATGAGATGGCGAATCAGCACAATACCACGCTCTGTTGGGTCCAGAGACACTCAGACGCATCAGGATATTGCGTCCCTGATGAACAAGCCAGACTCATAAACTCCTCCTAGGAGCAAATAGTAGGCAACATGACAATATACGCCAAACAAATGACACTTTTGTGACACAATCGCTTTCCAAGGCCAGTCAGGAGCGGACTCATCGAGACAACTGTGAGACATTGAAGCCTCATACTCGATCTTATATGAACAAGAGACCTAATCAACCTCAGAAGAAGAGACTTCTCTAAGCTCACAAACATAATAATGCCTCACAACGATCCTGCGAAAGATGCATAAATGAATAAGAGAGGAAGTCTGTGGGACACTTCCTTTACAACTGTTACCACTTCGGAGACCTAAATGATATAAATTCTATGAAGACCATCGATTTTCACAAATTTATCGAGAAATCTCTTTGGTTCCAGGATTGGCCAGGGCTCTCAGAATGGTATCACAATCCACTTATAACCTGTCTATGCGCACCTCATCGAGGACCATTCTAACCTAACTTTACTTACATCAAAGTTACCGGTTAATATCTGACGAGAGTGAGCAAGGAGTTACGAATCCAATTATACCACCTTGATCAAAATGTTCCCGGGGCACACCACTGTTCTGTTTTTTTTTTTTTTGTTAAGTTGGTAAATCTGTTATTGACATTCCCTCTAAATCTTAGCGTCATAGCTTGACATTTGCAAAAGTTACGTAGCCAAGAGTACATCTATCTCTCTGTGTGTTGGCGATTTTTTACGATATTAGATTTTGCGTAAAAAAACGGATTTAATGGTGCGCGAACGTTGGAAATGTTGGAAAAGTGTTTCGGCAACGATTCTCTAAAGAAAACGGTCGTTTACCAGTAGCACTAGCGGCTCAAAAGTGGTCGTGAAGTGAAGTACGAGTAAAAGAAATGTTGGTCAATAACCGAAAATTAACCATCAGAGAGATCGCGGAGGACTTGAACATTGCCAACGGATTTGTCCAAGACATTTTGGTTAATGATTTGGGTTTCGGTCGTGTAGCAGCAAAGTTGGTGCCAAAAGACCTCAATTTCATGCAAAAAAGAGACCGTGTTGACGTCGCAAAACTAATGATTTGCGAGGCTGAATCCGATCCCACATTTATCAAAAGGATTATTACTGGAGATTAGGCGTGGGTTTATGAGTATGCCCCGCAATCCAGACATAAGGCAAGTGGATGGCATTCACCAAATGAGCCGAGACCAAAAAATCCACGTCGTTTTCAGTCAAAAAAGAAGGCAATGCTCACGGTTTTCATGGAATACAACGGTGTATGAGTAGTGCATCATGAATTCTTGCCAGAAGGCCAGACAGTAAACAAGGAGTATTATTTGGGCGTTATGAGATGTTTGCGTGAAGCTATTCGCCGAAAGAGACCAGAATTATGGGTAGAAAACTGGTGGATTTTGCACCATGATAACGCACCGTCGCACCGTGCCATCATTATTCGTAATTTTTAGACGAAAAATGCAACAAATACCATCCAACAGCCACCGAATTCACCGGATTTGGCTCCCTGTGACTTCTTTCTGTTCAATCGAGTTAAAAAAACCACTACGAGGAACGCGTTTCAGCAGCCGAGAGGAAGTAATGGAAAAATCGCAGGAAGCACTGATGCACTACCGAAAACCAAATATAAAAAATGTTTCGAGGATTGGATCAAGCGCTGGCATAAGTGTTTTGCAGTCGATGGGGATTACTTTGAAGGGGACAATATAGATTTAGATTTTTGATCAAGGTGGTATTCCAATTTTGAAGGATTTTCTTGCCTTTCTGGAGGTTAGTCGGAGTTTTTACGGCACTGAACTCTCACCAAAAAAGCAGCAGCATTGAAATCCACACATGCATCACAAAGTGATCTTGTTATTTGAAGGGTGAAGCTCTATTCCCAGGAGGGCTGAAGTTGAGGCAAAAACAATTTAACCACCAATCACCACTTAAGATGGTACAAAACATACAAGACATAAACAAATTTCAACAAATATAAGGTTTAAAACAAATGTACGTAACTAAAACATAAATAAATAAAAACGTGAACCAATTTATGAAATGTTTAATCTTGATTGGGATAAAAGCGACATTTTATATTGTATTGCACATTCGCTAGCTGGGAATAAAAATATATATCACACGCCTTATTTTTATTTTTATTTTTTTTTTTTGAAATTAATTCTTACAAAGCATAACATATCAAATCTTAAGACTAAGAAAACTAAGGATTAAAAAATAAAATAAATTTAATTGCGTTTCGCAATTAAAATGCAGCAAAAAAAATTTTAAAATAAACATTTGTATATTGTTAAACAAAAAAACAATATTTTTATGTTTTGTACGTTTCTGGTTAGTTTAGAAAATACGTACGAGTAAATATATATCTTTTTTGTTTTTTTTTTTTTCTAGTTAAACTTTCGATAAAAAAAAAAAACAAAAAATAATTAAATCCATTCACACAATACAATTACGGTAAGAATATGTGTATTTTTATATTTTATTATATAAATACGAGTAATATATATATTTTTGGAGTATACTGTTGGTATAAAATCTTAAGGATTCCGTATATATAGGTATTTTTTTTTTTTTTTTTTTTAAAGGAAGATGGGAAAAAATTAAAAATTACCTGTTCGCTGAGCTCTTTTTCCCCGAACTGGACTTGGAGGACTGCTTTTGTGAATTTTTTCCTTTGCATTCAAACTGATGATCTTTTACAGTTGAGAGGTTTACAACGGTGCCACAAGCTGTAAGGAAAATTTTCATTATTAATAAATTACAATAATTTTTATAAGAATCTTTTTCTCTTAACTAGAATTCGAAAGTCTGCAAATATGATAAGATACTCGCCTTTGCATTTTACAAAAATCCGCAAAGATTTCAATGGAAGCATGAGTGAATGGATCTGCAAATATGAAGACTGGCATGGAGGAAAAGGTTTCGGAATGAAGAACTCAGGAGAAGAAGATAAACTAATCGCATGCAAATCACACTGCCTAAAACTTTGCTAATTTCACTATTTACATATTGACCAAGAGGAGGGTAGTTTAATTACATAGGGCAGCGGTGGAGACCAAACCTTAATAGATTATCATCTATCCCAGTATAACACGAAACAGCGAATAAAATATTCCAAGGTGATCTAGGGCGAACCACAACCATGTGGTTGTTTTTCACTGGATTTGTGAAGAAACAAAAACTGGATTTAGTCGACAAAATAAACTGGCACAACTAAAGCAAAGAAAGAGGTCACCTTTGGGCGCTTAATTTAGCTCTGAAAAAGAAAGAACTGAGCGCATAAAAGTAATTCAATAATTCTGCTCGGCCCCACATAAATAGTGTTGTAACGATAAGACAAAAATAGTATTTAGTAACAAGCGGCAAGACTTTTAAACGCGGATTTACTACAGCGTAAATAGCAAAATACGAGTATCAAGAATCAGAAGAACTACCCTCATAACCTTTATGCAATCGAAAGGCAATAGAAGCAATGCCACCCTACAAAACAAACACGGGTCTACGAGCCAATATTTTTAAGATTGCCCATATCGAACACAAGAATAGACGCTTGCTAACAAGCAACTTCGAAATTTTACATAAAGGTAAAGAGTATTTGAACAAACAATTAACGCGCAGTGCTACTACCTCGATTGTTGCACACGAAGAAGAAGAAGAAGAAGAAGAAAAATTGGGCTAAAATTAGGTGCACATAGCAATAGAGGTCCAAGTTATAGCAGAGATTTTAAGAAGGCGCAGGAAGTAAGATAGTTGGATCATTCAAATGCAAAAACCTCAACAAAATCTTGGCCTCACTGACGAGGTGACTCATATTAGAACAGCCTGTAGCCTGTTTTAGCCAACCCCACAAGCGGCGTAGTAGCAATGCAGTAACGTAGGAGATGTACAATAATTTTACGCGTTAAATATTTCGACATGATAAAAGAAAAAGAGCTATAGCGGTAGTAACAAAGTTACTATAAAAACCTACAGCCTATAACTACTACAAGTTTCTCTTTGAATCATATGCTATTTTGACATTGACTGTCAGTATCATACCTCCATAGCAGCATAGGTTAGGTTAAAACAGGGGTGTGATGGATATGCCATCATACAAGCACTAAGCACCAAACGGGTCCATCGCGATCCCTGCGGAACCAGTTGAATTTACATTCAAACGGCAACAAAAACCTAAACAATCTCCTTGGTGAAACGTCCAATTTCTTTGCAGAAGCCAAGAAGGCCTTTGAAGTTTGTGCCGTCTATTTCCTATAAGTTTTCCAAAAAGTATTTCCCTAAAAATTTTCTTCGACTACGCGATATTACCTCGCATTCACACAGTTTGTGTGCTATGACCTCAACAGCTTGGAGATCACCGCAGAATCTGCAAAAATCCATGTGACAATTTGAGACTCTTTGCGTGTTTCCGCAGAAGACAGTGTCCTGGCAGGATTCCTATTACTGTCCTAAGCTTATCCCTGTTTAATTTTATTACCTTACTAGATCTTTTGCCGTCAAAAAGTGGATACCCTGTGTCCTGTAAAACTTGACAGACCACCTTAAGTTGGCAGTCTTTGTAATTTTTTCCCCGATATTGTCGCTTACTATGCAAAGGGGTGGTTTGATGTTGGCAACCTCACTATTGTCGAGTAGCCCTCCTTTTCTTGCAAGGAGGAGAGCCTCTGACTGCATCAGAATTGATGTTGGTCGATTCCATTGCCTTGAGTGCGGCCTGGTTATCGATGTGGATAGCGATATCTCTTTCGGATACCGATCTCATCTGCATTAGCTCAGCCGCCCTGAGGACAGCCAGAACCTCCGATTAGAAGACACTGCTTGCGTCCGGTAATCTTATAGACATTCTTAGTTCTGGGTCTTCTGAGTGGATACCAGAACCTGTTCCTTCCTCTATTTTCGAGCCGTCTGCGAAAATTGCAATTTCATTTGACGTGATTATTAAATTTTTTTGCCAGTCCTCCCCCTCCTGATATATTATATGTACATATACTAGATGGAGTGAAAAGTGACATCCTTGACCGCCAGAATGCGCTGCTACTGCAAAAAAGGTTATGGGATCTTGAAGTCCGTTCATATTTAGGCAGATATGCCAAATTTCAGTGCGATACTGTCTTTAGTTTTGTTTTGACAGCTGATTGTTGTTGACGTGTTTGGCATCATTTGGGAACAAGAAGTTGGAAAATCGCTGGAATAAGTGTATCAAACTAAAAGAGGACTATATTTATTGAATAATATAAAAAAAAACATTTAAAAAAAAAAATTTTTTTTAATTCCCAAGGAGGCCACTTTTCACTCCATTTAGTAATACGGGATGTCGGAGTCGACCAGGAAGAACTGGATTGCATGTCAGTAGCTCCGCTAGGACCGTGCCATGTCCGAAACTACTGCTCTTGAAGTAACCCAGATTAGTGAGCCGTATCGCACTGTTGCCAGCAAGTTTTTTGATCTTTAAATCAAGCGGTGTTAGGTGGTGACACGGAGCGCACGTGTAATGGCTTCTGTTCTCCTGTTTGTTGCTTTCCAGTTTACTAGTGCGCCATATGTAAGTATGGGTCTTGCCACCACCGTATACTGCCAGTACACCAGCAGGTTTTAAGACCCAAATTATTCCTACCGCTATTTTGCAGATAAAAAAAGAGCATTATATGCCTTTTTGATTATTTCCGCTACGTTAAGATTCCAATTAATTTGTTTGTCCATAATCACACCCAGATACCTCGCGCTGTCCGAGAGGGACAATTCCATTCCGTTGAGCTTTAGGAGTCTGAATTGCGGTATCTTGTACTTTCTGGTAAAAAGAACCACTCCCGTTTGGGAAGGGCTAGCATTGAGACTACAGCTTTTTGCCCAAGTCCCGATCGTCTTCAAGGAAACCTCTATAATGTCGATTGAAATATTGCAATACTTTCCCTGAACTATTATGACCACGTCATTGCGAATGCCCTGACACTTATACCCATTGTACTAAACTTTTTAAGGATGTCATTGATAACCAGCACCCACCGGAGTGGCGATATGGCTCCCTTCTGAGGGGTTCCCCCGGATTACAGACATTTTAACCGAGTTTTGCCCAATGGAACTGTTTATTTTCCAACTAGCAAGCATGTTGCAAATCCAGTTTGTAATGCCCTGTTCAATGTTAGTGTCTACTAGAGCATTTTTAATGGCGGTGCACTCCACGTTATTGAAGGCTCCTTCAATATCGAGGAAGGCCGCCATCGCAAACTCTCCGAAGTGTAGTGTGTGTAGACTCTTCTCTATTTTCCCCACCACCTCATGCAGGGCGGTTTCTACAGATTTTCCTTGCATGTATGCATGCTGTGATTCAGTCAAAAAGCCATTACTGCATCTGTTCCTAATGTGAATCTCCAATAATCGCTCCAGAGCTTTAAGCATAAATGATGACAGACTTATTGGTCTGAAATCGTTTGCTCTTATATGCCCCTGTTTGTCAGCTTTAGGTATAAAAACCGCCTTAACTTTCCTCCCAGCCGTTGGTATGTACCGAATTTTCCGGATGGTATAGGGTAACAGGATAACTAATTGGGGAACTATCAACAGAATGGAATTTAATGCGTTCAAAATACAGTGCTGTCTGCTGTTGCTAAAGAGAAATTTAAACAACTAGCCATTATACATGAATGGCATTTGCATCGTTGAAACCGAAAAACTTTCCAATCTCGATATGTGTGTCAACCTACGTTGGAATCACCATTTATTCGATGTCGCCAAAAATGCTGCAAAATGTCTAGGTTTGCTCAAGCGATGTAAAAAATGTTTCACCCCCCTAACCAGGCCACAATTTACAATATAAGGCGTTTATCCATCCAAAACTGGAGTACAATGCCCACATCTGGTCAGGTGCCTCTAATACCTCTTTGCACTTGCTAGATCGGATCCAAAATCGTGCGATAAAACTCATAGGTGATGCCAATATTACACAGTCATTTGACATCCTCGAACACTGGCTCAACATCTCTTGTCTCACTTTGTTGTATCGCTATTTTCACCACCAGTGCTCCACCGAAATTGCCACTAGCATTCCACCCCTTCAAACTTTTAATCGTAACATCTGTTTCGCTATGAATGCTCATTAGTGCATCCTCAAGCCCATCTTCGGACGTACTTTGAGATATCGTGATTCTTTCCTATGCCGTACAGCTCGGTTATGGAATGTCCTAGACAGTATAACTGGCAAACATTTAAAACAAACGCACATCGGTATCTTTTTTTTACAAAATGGATGTTGCCATGTTGCAAAATGTATGTTGCCATTTCCAAAGACCTGCGGCGTACAACTATGGCTATATCATCGACAAAAGCCAAAGATATGCTGTTTTTGAATACTTGGAGAAGTTCGTTGGTGAATAGTATAAAAAGTATTTTTCTTAATTTTGATCCCAAGGGGACTCCGTATTCTAACATACTTTTGTTCTTTCGCTAAAAAAGTTACTTATTTTTACTTGAAATAGCCTGTTATATATGTTAGATATTCCCTTAACCACTCTGCCATCATTCCTCTTATTCCAATATGTTGCAGTGCATCTATTAGTTTGTTGTGGTCTATGGTATCGAAAGCTTTACTAAAGTCCATGAATAGAACAAGAGCATGTTGACTCCTATTTAGGCGTTCATTGACATAGTTCGCAAATTCCCCAAGCAGTTTCCCTGTACTTTTACCGTTTTGGAGACCATATTGATTTGGGTGAATTAATTTATGTTGATGAATGAATCCTTGCAATATTTCCATGATTACTCCTGCCATACATTTTTCGATAACGGGTAAGACAGATATAGGCCTGTAGTTGTTGAGTTGGTTTTTAACTCCTCGAATAACGGCGGTTTTAAGTTCTACAGGAATTGCCGTTTGTGTCAAACTAAGGTTTACTAATTTCCAAATAATGGGGGCAAAGCTGTCAGAATGTTTTTTGATATCTATAATGCGGACTTCGTCAATTCCTGGTGATTTATTTTCTCCTAACGTGCTAATAATTTTTCGTATTTTGTTAACATTGGTTGGATAAACAAAGATTGAACTACTCAAAGTACGATTTGTATGGTTCGAGATTTTTGAATTGTAAAAATGAATTACGTCTTTGATTTGGGTCGAGAATGCTTTTGCACATTCGTTGGATAGTGTAGTTACTCCCGTTGAGAAGTTTTTAAGCAAGGTTTCGTCAATACTCGTCTTTTTCCTTCCAAGAATTTGATTTATCAAGTCCCATGTTTTGCGAGAATCACGATTAAATTCATTAAACTGGTTGTTATATAAGTTATGTAGATTTTTGCACTGTAATCAGTTTGTTAAGTACGTTTCGAAAGCTTTTATATTCAACTTCATAACTTCCATTCGTTCTATTGTTTTTCCACCTTCTGTATAGTTCGTCCCTTCTTTGGAATTCTTGGATTAAATAAGGAGTAATCCATGGGTTTTGTTTTCTTTTGCGTGTCGCTTTTTTTTTTGTTGTAGTTGACATTTTATATATATGGTATTTATTTTATGGACTAACGTCTGATATAAGATGTTTTGATTTATTACTTCTGCCCAGTCCGTTTCTTCTATTAGTTGGTTAACTCTCCTGTTACAAATTCCTCAGCTGTATAACAAAATACGGCAAAATGGTGCGTCATACCACTTTCTATCACAGCAGAATGTATTGGCATATTCGTTGTGCCAAGCAAGATGTGATCGATTAATGTTTTTGTTCCGTTTCTCGGGTCTATTCTTGTATACTCTGTTATAACATTAATGAGTCTGAATGAAGCTAACATTTCGAGGTAATCTTTTACATAGTTCGATTACGGATCACATGCATTTATATTTATATCGCCCATTATAATTATCTCACTTTTTTTTCTAATAGGTCCAGGTTATCTGCAAGTTCTTTAATAAACTCCCCTTGATTTAATTCTGGTAGTCTATAGACTCCTAAAATATATGATGTAACCTTTTTTTTCAGTATATTTTATTTTTATACTTTCATATGAAGTGGTTTCAGAGGGTAAGGGTTTGTGATTTAGTTCCTTACGTACAAACATGAGTACTCCTCTCCATTTACGTTTGCTTCTATTAGAAAATTCGGGCATAAAACCATCTAAAGTATAAAAGTATATTTGTTTCGACCAGGACTATTATTTTTAACATTTCTACGAAATGGCGTATACTAAGACAAAAACAATTCCAGTTAGTTTGTATTGATCGTATATTAAAACATAAAATACCTTTACTATTTTTTTAATTCGTTCGTGTTTATGCCGCTGAAACCCTCCAATACCCTACATTCAATATTTGTTAATACTTCATCTTTTCTACACCCTGAATGACTCGAACTGCAACCAACTTCAGACTGGTGTAATTTACAAACCGTTCATGACACTGAGCTGAAATTTTGACACATGACAGATAATTTTATTATTTACAAGCATTTTAAACGATTTGCGTCTCAGTTGTGTTGAAAAATTTTTATCCTCGATGGAATTCAAACGTTAGAGCCCTCCAGCACCTCAACGTGAATAAATCCTTTGTGTCTCGAACCATGATACTGGCAGCATTGCAAAACGGCATGCAGGTAGTCATAAAAAAACAACAACATCGGCAGAAATGGTTCGGAAAGTGAAGGCTTGAATTGAGCGAAATCCGCGTCGAAGTGGAAGAAAAATGGTTCGTGAGCTCAATATATCTATGGGGAACGGATACAACATATACTGAAAAATGAGCTTGGGCTCAGGCCATTGAAGTTCCAAAAAGTACACGATCTTACACCGCAACAGAAAAAAGTTAGAGTCGAAAAAGCGAAGGAATTGCTACGCTTGCACGAAAGTGGGGAGTTGCCGAATTTGGTTTTTTCCGATGAGTCGCCATTTGTTATCGAGCAATAAGTCAACAAACAAAATGACCGAGTTTACTTACCACAGAGGTCCTTCGAAAATTTACATCTTCGGTCGGCCACCAGAAAGCAGGCAGCATCGATGGTGATGGTTTGGGCCGCCATAACCACCGATGGTCGCTCTCCGATCGTATTTTTGGACAGTGGCGTCAAAATTAATGCGATCGTATACCGTGAAACTGTCTTAGAAGCAGTATTGAAGCCTTGGGCAAACAATCATTTCGGTCGGAGACCGTGGACATTTCAATAAGACTCGGCACCGTCTCACAAAACGCGCGTCAACCAAGATTGGTTAAAAAACAATGTTCCACACTTCATTTCTTTGACATAATGGATTGCAAATTCTCCGGATGCAAATCCGTTGGATTTCTCTGGGATATTTTGAAGGCAAAGGTTGGCACTAAAAAATACCAAAGTTTGCACCACCCCAAACAAGCACTTCGCCGGGAATGGGCCAAAATACCGCAGAGCCACTTGCGTGCAGCTTGCGATGCTTTCTTCGGCCGTTTCAAGGCCATTATTCGCGCCAAAGGTGGACACATGGAAATTACTGATACAATTTGAAAATTGATGTATTTTCCAATACTTTTTGATTTGGCACAATAAAATTTATCAAAAAATAAAAAAATTGTAGCATTTTAAAAAGTTATAGTGCAAGTAAGTCACCCTGTATATGGGCAATCCAGCGACATGAATATCACCACTCCAGCCCGAAGTGTCTTCAAATGCAAATAAAAGGAACTGCGGAGTAAACATGGATATCAAGGGTCGTTCAAGTGGAAAAAGTCTTAAAAGTCTTCAGTCTACGAGGGGCGTTCAATATATTCTCGGTATCGATATGAAGGAAAATGCGAATTCAATTTAAATTGTTTTTATTTTTCAATATAATCTCCCATAACATCAATGCATTTGTTACATCTTGAGATAAGCTTTTTTAAACCCTTAAAAAAAATAAATTTCCTCTTTCTCTGCAAAATACCGACTTGAGTTCTTCATCATCCGAAAATCTTTTTCCACGAAGACATTTTTTCAAATCCGGAAACAGGAAATAATCACTAGGGGCAAGGTCTGGACTATAGGGTGGGTGTTGGATTTCTTCGAAACCACAATCTCGCGCAGCAGCCTTTTAAACTTGCGCCGTGTGAACAGGAGCGTTGTCATGAAGAAGCAACACACTCGCTGCGAGTTTACCCCGTCTTTTCTTTTTAATTTCCTCCCGCAAATTATGCAAAGTGGAAGCGTAGGATGTGGCGTTGATGGTTTCACCTTTTTTTTTATACTCAATGAGCAAGATTCCCTTTGAGTCCCAAAAAACTGTGGCCATGAGCTTCCCGGCAGACGGAGTGACTTTGAACTTCTTCAGGGGGTCTGTTCCTTTTTTATGCCACTGCATGGATTCTTGTTTGCTTTCAGGGTCATAGTGGTGGACCCATGTTTCGTCCCCAGTAACAATTCGATCCATAACACCGTCCGCGTTCTCACTACACATCTCCAAAAGCTCTCTACAGTATGCGATTCTCACTTTTTTCTGAGGCGTTGTGAGCATTCGTGGCACCCACCTTGCACTGACCTTTGAAAGGTTAAGATGGTCATGAAGAATGGTGTGAATGGTACCAATTGAAAGCTTGGTGATCTCTGCCACATTTTCACCTTTATTGGGGCATCCTCAAGAACAAGTTTTTTCGACTTCTTTGATGCTTTCTCCCGTACAAGCAGTAGCCGGGGCGCCGGAGCGGGGGTCGTCTTCAATGCTCTCTCTGCCTCTCTTGAACTCATTTGACCACTTTTGCACAGTTGATAATGAAGGTGCGGAACCCTGGTAAACAGCCACCATCTCTTCATGAATAGTTTTTTGACTTTTTCCTTGCTTAGTGAGAAATTTAATTACAGCGCGATGCTCAATTTTCACCATCATCGTCTCAGTTGCCATTATGATTCTGTTTAACTAGAGATAAAACGCGAATTAATAATCACATTTATATGAAATTTTACATGAATGCACTAAAATAATAGTGTTACTTGATAAATAAGTCAATTTATATATACAACCAACCACAGCTTCACCCCGATATCGAGAATATGTTGAACGCCCCTCGTACTTGGTTCGCGCAACTAGTGGCAATTAGCGCAAGAAGCGCTTAATGAAGAAAGAGCTCTGGCTTGAAGCTCAAGTCCACACTGAGCTGTATCGAAAACAATTGCTCTAAATGGCTACTTAAATGTACAATATTTCGTCTTTTAGACTTTTTTCTAATACTTACCATCACATGTGGTTGATTGTCCTTTGGTTTTTGTTTTATCCTTCTTCTTCCGGAAAAAGAGGGAGCCTCGTTTTCGTCGCTTCTCCGGATGATCGTATACCTCTCTGAAATGTAAACACACACTTGAATAAATATTCCACTTGAATATGTACATACATATAGGCATAAAGAGATTATTTTCGGCACGATATAAAGTTTTAATAAGATTTTTAAAAAAAAAAAAAAAGTAGGAGTACACGGAATCACACTGTGCAAATATACAAAAATTAAATCGCATATTAAAAGCATCTCAGTGTTATACGAATGAATTAAAAAGAAAAATAAAAAATACTTTCGTGTTCTATGAGCAGGTAAACATATCTCATACAGAAATTGACACCCAACAGATACGAGTAGTACGTGTTCCTTTTTCGCATGTCAATTTCTGTGTGATTGTCCTTACTTTGAGTTACGGATTCCTTTTTGGCATCACATATACTTACATTTTATCATGCACACACAACAATGAGCGATCATCTTGATTGTCGTCTTCACTATCAGACAGATGTCTTGATCTGTGATTGATTTGAGAAAAAAAAAAATAAATATAAGCAAAGAAAAAATAAAAAGAGACAGGACAAAATGAACAACAAATGAATACGGATATTTACAAAAACTTAAAAATTCAAAAATTTGTTTTATAGCATTTTTTTGTATATTTTTTGTAAGCCAATTTATATAAGCAACTATTACTATTATACGTGAATATGTAGTTTTTTGCTTTAAATTTATCGGTAATATTTTTGAAGGTTTTTTCGGTACAATTATATGCTTATTAGAAATTTAAAATTATTTACAAATATTTGTAAAAAAAAAGAAGATAATTACAAAATTGCAAAAGCATTCATTTTTTTTGGATATAAAAACGACAACATTTTTTAATTTAAACTTAAGAGAAGTTTCTTATCGTACAAAGAGATATTAATACAGATATGCATTAAAGCCAGGGGTTTATTTGCAAGGAGTTACTGAAATGTTACCCGCGAAGGTGAATATACGCGGCGACAAATGAATTCTACTTCCGCTTACTACATATTATTAAGTCGGAAATTGGAAACTGCATTTTTGTACAGTGAACTAACGATGAGCATGTATCAAGCTTCGGTTAACCCTTACAGTACAGTTGAACACACTGAACTGCTCTTATTGCTTTGAATAGACTTCAATCATGTAAGGTGTACACATGAAGGCACATTTACGGAATAAGAAGAATATGTTACTTTCGAGGAATAAGCGTCGGTTATTATCCACAAATAATATGTGGCCTACGAGAGTTGACTGAAACGTTTCCGAAATCAACATAGAGATGGCAGCACTTATCAACAAAATTGCAGGAATGTGATTGCATGATTTGGCTTGTTCTTGGCGATTGTTGTTTGATAATCGTTTGAGTGGGTCGATGTGAGGGTTTTTGTGAAAATGGAAAAAATCGAGTATCGAATTACGAGTGAATATTTATTTTTGAAAGGAAATACGCCTTCGAAAATTAAAGACGAGTGAACAGCGAAGCTGTGCTATGTTGTACTTTGAAGTATTGGGAAGTATACAAACACGTATCCTGCTATGCGCAACGTTTTTTAACTTTGCACGAAGGGATCTTATAATTCTTTTAAAGATACAATCGGTCTTGACCGCAAACTTATGCAAAATAAATTGACAAGGTACTTACGCGCCAGGATTCATAATTCACGCCTTAAATTATCCTTGACATTATGACTTGGCAATGAAGAGTTTGACTTTGTGACTATTAAATGATGCTGAGAAATCTACTGAAGCATTTAATAAGCAAACAGAGAAGAAACCCTTTATATTTTCCGTTCATTCCGCCATTTAACTGGTTACTACAGAAATGAAAATGAGGCACAGTAAACTCGATGATTGCCCCTTTTACATTCCTTTTCTAGATTTCAATTTGGCCGAGCGTTTTTCGAAGACATAAGCGTCGATACTTAAGCCTCTGTGCATCAACTCCGACACTCACCTCCACGTGCAGAACCCTGCGAACATTGACTGAAGACAGAATACCCAACACCAGAGCTTTCGCACTAGAGCACCTCTCATTCATGAAGACGTTGGCCAAATAACCTCGTGTACTTAAGAATAATTTGGAGGAAGGCTGGAGAAGTAAAAAAAAGAGAAGGTAATTCGTATTTAGAAAAATCTGCACGGCGATTGATCGGGAAACTTCTGATAGTTGTATAACTTTGATTTGGCTCGCAGCGCAACAATCAAGTTCGTAGTGCAGCACTTGTTTACCTCCCAGTGGCGGCCCCGGTAACCGTAAGTAAGGGTTTACCCTAATATGCTAATAGCATAACACTGACCTACGCCATCATAGGGCTCACAACCCTATGCGGAAGAGACTGAAAAGATGTGGCGGACCAGCGAATGGCCTCGGATAAAAATGGATTCACTGTTGATGAACCTTGTAAAGGACAAGACCTTCGGATCCGCACTCTTAATAGGCAATGTACAACCGAACAACGAGCAGAGTCCATATGCTTCTGACTAAGGCAAAAAGTCTTGAGCTTCCGACACGTGACTAAAATTTTTATGACAATCCACATCAAGGCTAAGTTCGCTTACATAAGCCTAATATGCGCCCATACCCCTACGGAATACAAGGACAACGCCGCTAACGAATGTTTCTACGAGCTCCCCAGAAGACACATGAGCAACTTCCGAAGTATGACGTTGAACTCGTACCTGGCAATTTTAACGCCAGCATAGGAAAGGAGGACATCTTTGGTAGGACAATTGGTAAGCATAGCCCACACGACACTATGTTTGGCAGCAGACTTAGACTTATTGAATTTGCGGCGGGACAAAATATCACTATAGCATGCAGACGGTTTCGTCATATCAATATACACAAGGGGATATGGCGATCACCTGACCACGAAATGCTAAATCAAATTGATTACGTTGGGAACTCCGCCGTGAGACACGCCTCTAGTAATCTGGTGATTGCGGATTTCCCATACTTCACAACAAAGAAGAACTACTGTGAGAAGATATAACGTAGAAAAGCTGCAATTGCATGAGAACGCCAGAAACTTCGCGTATCCCGAAATCTCTTGACAACTCATATGCCACCAGCATCCAGTACCGGAGACCAGTGGCAACGCTACCAACGTGCCATCAGAGACGCAGCAACTGAGATACTGGGTTTCACCCACCCGTCACCAAAGAATCCCAGAATGTGCCGGCAAGCACATCCAGCTAAACAAGAATCATTAAAGCAGCGCTCCAACGAATGACGAGATCTGCACGTAAACTCTAGGAGTAGGAGAGACGATTGAACGCTGTGTACGGGAACTCTTCACCATCATTTACCACAGTGAAAATTTTGGGCAGTTGTAGTTAAACGTGGCCATATTAACTAACAAAAACTAACAATAACATCGATCGGAGTGGTTCTAGACAGCATTCGAAATAGACAGCATTCGAGTTAGAGAGATAGCAACGGCTATAAACATGCCCAAAGAACGTGTTTGTCACATATTAAATCAAGATTTAGGCATGAGATGACCGTGCGTTGGGTGCCGCGTTTGCTTACACCGGACCATAAACGTGCTCGAATATATATTTCCAACGCTCTGTTGACGCAGTTCAGGAGCCTTAATGCTAGAATAGGAAAGTACCTTTAGTACTGTGGAGGGCACATAGAGTCAAAATAACGTCATAACCAGAGGTAGACAAAACATCGCATTAGCCAATATGCGTTTCTGCCAGCTTAGTACCTAATCGTATAGGGGCAAGCGGCGATTATTAGATCAGAATGACAAGCCAGATTGATTAGATTAGTTGAAAGGGACCGAACCCACGCATTCAGTATTCTAGACGACCACACAATTCGAGGTACCAAGATTGACAAGGACCAAGGATAACCAACGAAACAAAGGAAGCGGCGAGAAAATACTATGAGAACCTAAGCTTATCAAAGCCGGAACAAATAATTTGGTGAGCCACTTACACCAGCTCATCTATAAAATATGTATGTTCAAAGGATTTATTCGGTGAATGACATCTTAAGACTACAGGGACATAACTCTATTAAACATTGCATGCAAGATTCTTGCTGCCACATTATCCACCGCTGACTTCGGATGCGGCCAACATTTCCAATAGCGATTCTCTGAATAATGAATGTCTCTGGCTGTTTACAATTTAATCGTGGAATTGTTTACTCTTCAACAACCTTTACATATCACTTGAATTTTCTTTTATTAAAATTCGCGATCAGTTACGACTATCTTACGTGGTTCAAGTCCAACTCGGAGGAGAACTCTTTTTGCTCTTTCATATCGTGCTTGAAAGAATTGTGCCCAACTCTCAAGTGGACACCAAAGACACAACATTTGAAAAATCTATGGAATTGCTCCTATACGCAGATGATATTGACCAAACGGAAACCAGTTGGATGTCAATGGGGCGTTTGTGAGTTGGAAGTAAAACAAAATACATTCTGTCATCAAAGTAAAGACTTTCAAGGCAAAAAAAATTACCCTCGCAGGGCCTAGCAAAGATTTTCCAAAGCACCACAACAAAGAAGAACTACTGTGAAAAGATATAAAGTATTGCCGGAATCTTCGCGGAACGCGTACCCCGAAATCTCTCAACAGCTTCTATGCCGGCAGCATCAAGTACCAAAGACCAATGGCAACGTTGCCAACATGCCACTAAAGACGCCGCACTCGATCACCATCAAGGAATCCCTAGTTTGATGAGGAATACCAGCAAATGCATGCGGCCAAAGAAGAAACGTACAAAGCGGTGCAGGAACGAAGGACGAGAACTGTTCGTCGAGCTCTACGAGCAGTAAAGATGGGAAGAATATCGGTTTCTCTAAAAAAAAGAAAAGAGAGCACGAGAAGCGCGCGATCCAGTAATAATGTCGGCACTTTTAAAAGAACATGTCAAGGCAAGAAGACCCGTACAGAAAATTATAGAGATGAAGAAGGAAACCTGAGTCAGTCCAGAGAATATAGAAAAAGTTTTTCTGCAGATGAAGCCCAACATTTTACCGGAGGACCAAAAACTTCCATCCACCAGTCCAAAATGAAGCAAGAATAGCAATGTCTAAGCTAAAAAATCCAACAAAGACCTGACGGTTTACGAGGTATTCAAAGCTGCTGGAAATGACTTTGCGGAGAGTGAACGCCAATCCATTTTTCAGATCTGGTCAGAACAGTGTATGCCTAATGAATGGAATTTGAGCATCATCTGCCCGACTCACAAAAAAGGAAACCCCTTCAAAAGAGACACCTATAGAGGCATAAGTCTATAGGTCTCAACATCACATAAAATATCTTATCTACCATACGACTGAAAGCCTGCGTCAAAAACCTGCTTGGTCCCTATCAGTATGATTTCACACTTCGGCAGATCCTGAAAAAAACTCAAGATACCCACCATCCTTTCAACGATTTTAAGGCCGCATATGATACAACAGCGTTTATAGAAACGAACTATATATGTAAAGCCATGCCTAGTTTTGCCATCCCTGTCAAGCTCGTCTGTCTGTGCAGAATGATGATGGGGAGCGTTTGGTGCTCCGTCAAAGTCAGTAACGATTTAACAGAGACCTTTTATGTCAGAAAAGATCTTAGACGATGCGCTATCATGTGGCTTCTTTAACATCATACTTCCGAGAACTGTACGGAACTCACAAGCGAACACAAAAATCTGTGCAACTACTAGGTTCGCCGGTGATATCCACATATTTGGGAGAACACAAGGGGCTGTCACTGGTATAGTACAGAAGCGGAAGCTGCCAAAATGGGTTTACCAGTAAGTAAATTAGGGCAAAACCAAGTATATGCTGTCAACAAGAAAGGACACACAACATCAACGAATTAAACAAAATGTCACAATCGACAGCTATAATTTCAAGGTAGTAGAGGGCTTTATCTAACTTGGATCTACAATGAATTCTGCCAACAACACCTCAGCAGAAATACAATACAATATAACGAAAAATCTTGCCAATCGCTGTCTCTTTGGGCTAAGAAGGCAATTGAGTAGTAAGGCCCATTCCCGAAAAACAACGCAGTGGAGAAAGACGTTACCTAAGGTGGCGCATGCAATTGGGAAGGAAACTTCAACCAACTGAGTGGGCATAACTGGAGGCAGGTTACCAGAGATCGAACAGGCTGTAAAAGTTTGTTGTAAGGCCCAAATATAATGTGCGTGCAAGAAATCGAGTGACAAAATGACAGAAAAAAAGTCCTCTATATGAACTTGCAATCAAAAGCGAACAAAATGTATTATGGGCTGACCAGATAAGAACGATAGGAAAAAACATTTAAATAAAACAACAACGGTATGAGATATAAAATTGATTCCAGCTTTATTTTGAAGCAACGTTTATGCCATTATATGTGGAATAGCACAGCATTCAAATGGCCGCCTTGGCTTCGCTGGCAGTGCTTTAGGCGGTCGGTCCAATTTTTGATAACTCAGTGCAATATGTCCGGCGTTATTCTGGCAATCGCGTGTCGAATGTTAAGGACTGACGTAGCCCTAGAGAAAATAATCGAGTGGTGTCAAATCCCATGATCGCGGCGGCCAATTGATAAACGCTCGCCGTGAGATGACCCAGTCGCCAAATTCGTCCATCATAACTTCGAGCATTGCGTCTCATATATGGCATGCGGTGCCGTCTTGCTGGAACCACAGCTCGTATATATCTATGTTGTCGACCTCTGACCACAGAAAGTCGGTTAACATTGTTCTTTACCTGAGACCATTGACGGTAATAGTGTCTTTTTCCTTATTTCCAAAGAAATATGGTCCGATAATGCCGCCATGCCATAAACCGCAACAAACAGAATATCTTTGTGAATGCATTGATGCTTGGCCGAACGCTTGTGGATTGTGTTCGCTCCAATAATGGCAATTTTGCTGGTTGACATAGCCGCTGAGCCAAAAATGGGGCGCGCCCGAAAAGATTTTTCGCCCAAAATTCGGTTCTCTGGTCAACATTTCAACATTTTAGCGAACTCACGGTGTTGTCTATGGTCGTCAGGCATCAATTCTTGCGTCAGCATAATCCTATATGGATGTACGAGGGGCGTTCAAACTATTCTCGGTATCGGGGTGAAGCTGTGGTTGTATATATAAATTGACTTATTTATCAAGTAATACTATTATTTTAGTGCATTTATGTAAAATTTCATATAAATGTGATTATTAATTCGCGTTTTATCTCAAGTTAAACAGAATCATAATGGCAACTGAGACGATGATGGTGAAAATTGAGCATCGCGCTGTAATTAAATTTCTCACTAAGCAAGGAAAAAGTCAAAAAACTATTCATGAAGAGATGGTGGCTGTTTACCAGGGTTCCGCACCTTCATTATCAACTGTGCAAAAGTAGTCAAGTGAGTTCAAGAGAGGCAGAGAGAGCATTGAAGACGACCCCCGCTCCGGCGCCCCAGCTACTGCTTGTACGGGAGAAAGCATCAAAGAAGTCGAAAAACTTGTTCTTCAGGATGCCCGAATAAAGGTGAAAATGATGGCAGAGATCACCAAGCTTTCAATTGGTACCATTCACACCATTCTTCATGACCATCTTAACCTTTCAAAGGTCAGTGCAAGGTGGGTGCCACGAATGCTCACAACGCCTCAGAAAAAAGTGAGAATCGCATGCTGTAGAGAGCTTTTGGAGATGTGTAGTGAGAACGCGGACGGTGTTATGGATCGAATTGTTACTGGGGACGAAACATGGGTCCACCACTATGACCCTGAAAGCAAACAAGAGTCCATGCAGTGGCATAAAAAAGTAACAGACCCCCCGAAGAAGTTCAAAGTCACTCCGTCTGCCCGAAAGCTCATGGCCACAGTTTTTTGGGACTCAAAGGGAATCTTGCTCATTGAGTACAAAAAAAAAGGTGAAACCATCAACGCCACATCCTACGCTTCCACTTTGCATAATTTGCGGGAGGAAATTAAAAAGAAAAGACGGGGTAAACTCGCAGCGGGTGTGTTGTTTCTTCATGACAACGCTCCTGTTCACACGGCGCGAGTTTCCAAGGCTGCTGCGCGAGATTGTGGTTTCGAAGAAATCCAACACCCACCCTATAGTCCAGACCTTGCCCCTAGTGATTATTTCCTGTTTCCGGATTTGAAAAAATGTCTTCGTGGAAAAAGATTTTCGGATGATGAAGAACTCAAGTCGGCAATAAATGGGTATTTAGGAAATTTATTTTTTTGAGGGTTTAGAAAAGCTTATTTCGAGATGTAGCAAATGCATTGATGTTAGGGGAGATTATATTGAAAAATAAAAACAATTTAAATTGAATTCGCATTTTCCTTCATATTGATACCGAGAATATATTGAACGCCCCTCGTAGGCCCAAAACCAAACGTAAAATAAGCCGGGTTGACCCTCTGGAGATGCCCAATTCAGCTGATTGGCGCCGAATCGATATTTTAATACTGGCCGCTACGGCGGCTATGTTTTCTTCATTTCGCACCAATCTCTGCCTGGTTGGTGGTTTAAGATCCAAAAGAGTGTACTCACTCTTAAACTTTTCCACGGTGGGACGAATTGCCTGCACACCATGGTGACGACCGACCTCACGACGAAATTCACGTTGCGTATTTATTGTACAATTGGAGCAGGAGTTTTGATAATATTTTTCAATAATTGCCGCACACGTTCAGCAAGCGTAGAACGATAAAATGGCAAACCTTGCTGAATATTTTGACAGCTGGATGTCATTGCTAACTTTGGCAGCTGCTGAAACATTACAATTGGAAAAACTATCATTGCTATCTGGTCACCCTATATAGTAAAGTGCGCTTTGACTTTGATAACAAAAGTCGGGCGGCAAAAAGAGGCACCTAAAGCATGAGGGTATTAGAAAAGGTGATTTTCCAACCTACGAGGGCGGGCCAATAAGTCCGTGACTTTTTCTGACCTCTTTACTGAAACAGCAACACAGCTCCTGTCAACAGGCATTTGTCAGTTGACTCCTGTCAAAATTTAAACTTGCTGCGTCAGTTAGTTTGTGTTTGACAGCTATTTTTATCAGACTACTCACTAATTTGAGGAGAAAATGGAAAAAAGTGAATTTGTGCTTATTAAGCATTATTTCTTGCGAAAAAAAACCATTACCGAGACCAAGGCTAAGCTTGATAAATACTATGGGGACTCTGCACCATCGATTTCAATGGTAAAAAAGTAATTTACTGAATTTCGTTGTGGCCGTACAAGCACTGAAGATGCCGAACGTCCTGGACGCCCAGTTGAGGTCTCTACACCCGAAACAATCGAAAAAATTCACGATATGGTGTTGGCCGACCGAAGATTGAAAGTGCGAGAGATTGTGGAAGCCGTAGGGATCTCGCATGGCTCAGTGGTTTCAATTTTGAATGATCACTTGGGCATGAGAAAGCTTTCCGCAAGATGGGTGCCGCGTTTGCTCACAGTCGACCACAAACGCAATCGTGTAACAACTTCACAGGAAGGTTTGGCGTTGTTTAATCGCAATATGGAGGAGTTTTTGCGCCGTTTTGTAACCGTGGACGAAACATGGATCCATCACAACACACCAGAGAACAAACAACAGTCAAAACAGTGGGTTTCTAAGGGTGAATCGGCGCCAAAGAAGGCCAAGGTGGGTTTGTCAGCCAATAAAGTTATGGCGACTGTTTTTTGGGATGCACGCGGGATAATCCACATTGACTACCTTCAAAAGAGAAGAACAATCAATGGGGAATATTATGCCAACTTATTGGACCGATTCAATGACGATTTGAAAAAAAAAACGACCTCATTTGGCCAAGAAAAAAGTTCTTTTCCACCAAGACAATGCAAGGGTGCACACATGTGCAGTTGCCATGGCAAAAATCCATGAATTGGGCTATGAATTGCTCCCTCATCCACCCTATTCTCCAGATTTGGCTCCGAGTGACTACTTCTTGTTCCCAAACCTGAAGAAATGGCTTGGTGGAAAAAGATTTGACTCCAATGATGAAGTCATCTCGCAAACAAAGGCCTATTTTGAGGACCTCGACAAATCATTTTTTTTGGAAGGGATAAAAAAATTGGAGAAGCGTTGGACAAAGTGTATAGAGCTCAAGGGAGACTACGTTGAAAAATAAAATTATTTTTTTATCAAAAAATCTGTGTTTTACAAGCAGGCTTCAAGCAATAGAAGTGTGACGTTGAAGCACAGACAAACGAGCCTATGTATATACTCGTACATATAAGACTCCGCCATCAATAGGAAAACACATAGAAGAGATTTAATCGCAGAAATAGATAACTAAGTCGCGTTCAATTCCGATCTGTGGTCCACACGATCCGAAGTTAATGTACGAGTATAATGATGGAGAAACATCGCGACTGTTCGAAAGATCTGTACTACGTGTTCAGCGATTTGAAAAGAGTCCTCAGATGTCTTATATAGACGGAAACATAATTTAGAGTGATGTTCGACATATACGATGTCGCAAAGCCAAAGTTAAAAGGACAGAGGGAATGTCAGGAGAACTCGAAGTTATACTTTGTCATTTACTACCAGGGAAATTGTGATGACGATATCGCATATAGAGTAAGCGTGGGGTGGCTTAAATAACTTAAACACTTTTGTGGCATAAAAATAACATTTAAATTTAGGGCTTTGGACTATCTTAAGTCCTACATCCACCCTTAACATACCCATCGGAGAGTTGAACCATGTACGAGAAGTGTAAAAGAAAAATTGAAAATTTTACTCGTGTCAGCGGGTGTAACAAAATGTGAAGCATTACTTTCCTAAACAATCGAAATCTTTATTGGAAATATGATAACAATTAAATATAATATATAATATACAATATATAATATAAAAGTATAATTCATTATACAAAATTACAAATAAATACTGCTTAAAGCAAAAAATCCGCACAAACGATGAAAAAAAAAAATTGTATTGTAAATAAAACTGCTGGCTGCACAATCAAATTACTCGTATATCATAAAATGAAACATTTATAAAGTGATGAACAAAATAAACCCTGCAACAAATTTCATTTTACAAAATCGGCAATGAGGCAGTCAACCTCTTTATAGGGGGGGCAAGCTTTGTTCACCAATTTGTTTTAAGATGCATAATAAATTTTAAAAATAATTCCAAGTCAAAACATAAATAAATTAATAAAACGAACACTTACGTTGTTATATTACTTTCTTCTTTGGCACTCGGTATTCGCAATGGAGCTATCGAAGGTGTTGAGATACTCTTTTGCAATGGTATGCGACTGATAAGAGCAGGAGCTAAATTGCGCTTGGCGGCAATTCGTTCAAAGTCACGCTAAATAAATAAATAAAATTTTTTTTTAAAAAAATATCAATAATAAGATTTTTATTTTAAATTTAAAAAAATTAATTTATACAACAAAAAAAAATTCGAATTCGACGTTTGGTTTTACAAGAAAATGTAGCCAAACACCGAACAGGTGTACATAGTACATAAAAACAAACACGTCTTACTACTTTGCGTAGATAAACTAACTAGATGTCAAACTCTGCTAATACTTTTGCAAACCCTTAACTTTTGCACAGACACATTGTAAGTGAATTCCAAAATTCTGCATCTCTATAACTTTGTCAAAATTTGCTAGAAGGAGAGCAATTTACAAGTAAAATTGCTAAAATGAGAGCGATTTGCACGAATGTGTGTAATGGAGACGACATTTTTTTGATTAAAATGGGCGTGGTTTGTATAAAAGGAGAGGGAAATTGCCATTAATGACAATTTACACGTATTCACAGACAGGATCACACGGATAGGGGCGATCAGTAGAAAACCGGATTTGATTTTCCAATATCTGGAAAGTTTGCCATCTAGGTTAGTTTATCTATGCTACTTTGCTTGTCGACAACAGACTGACTCTTTATTTTTTATTTTTTTGCTTTACATTGCTTCTCTTAAAAGTTTGAGAGGCCAACAACAACGTCTGGGAGTGTCTGTTGTTGTCGTCCTCTCTTACTTTGATGGACTTACAGCTAAGGGAGAGTAATAACATTATGTTACTCGGCACTGCTACAGTTCGGCCGTCATGACAACAAAGATCCTCTGATCTTTTCAACTTTCTTTTGCCATTTTGCTATCATTCGACACCCGTCGTTCCCCCAACCAAGGGCGCATATTTCCTACGGCCCAGACACCCCGATATGATGCGCGAGTCAGTTGAAAACCATTCACATCCTTTAATATGTATCGGTCGTTTCTTAAAATCTTCGCCACTTGGTAAGGCCCCTTGAACCCTGGTATTAGTTTTTGGGATGCACCAGGGTGTGGGTCAAAGTTTTTTTACGACAACGTAGTTCCCTTCTTTGTACTTAGTCGGTGCCAGCCGCCTTTTGTCTACAAAATGCTTGTTATATTGGGTCTACAAATAAGTTTCCAGCGTTTTTTTTCCAAAATTTGAAGTTTTATTATGAAAACATAGTTACAATGCTTTATTTAAAGTATCGTCCATCGGAAGCTACAACTTTCCCCCATCTTTCTGGCAATTTATGAATTCCGGACCAAAAAAATTTCTCGTCTTTCGAGCCCAAGAACGTATCGAGCCAATTTTTGATTTCCTCTACTGAGCTGAAGCGTATTCCCGTAAGAGCGTTCTGCATCGAACGAAACAAGTGGTAGTCAAATGGTGCCAAGTCTGGACTGTAAGGCGGGTGAGGCAGAATTTCCCATCCACTATTTTCCGAATAGTTTTTCACCGAAACCGCAACATGTGGCCGAGCGTTGTCGTGATGAAAAATGACGGACTCATGCCTGGTCTCATATTCTGGCCGTTTTTCTTTTAATGCCCGCTTCAAACGAATTAGTTGGGTTCGATATAATGGTCCTTTGATGGTTTCCCCACTCGGAAACAGTTCGTAGTATACGACACCCTTTTGATCCCACCATATGCAGAGCATGACCTTATTCACGTGAATATTTCGTTTCGGCGCCGATTGGGCGGGCTCGCCGGGCTTTGTATACGATTTTCTGCGTTTAGGGTTATCATAATAAATCCATTTCTCATCACCAGTGACAATACGATGCAAAAATGATTTATTTTTATACCGCTGCAGTAACATTTCGGACATGCAAAATCGCCGTTCGACGTCTCTTGGCTTCAGTTCGTACGGCACCCAGTTTCCAAACTTTTGAATGAATCCCAGTGCTTTTACGCGCGTTGCGTGACGCCCAATGATGCAGCTAGTTCTTCTTGAATCTGACACGGATCCTCATCCAGTAAAGCGTCCAATTCCTCGTCTTCAAAACTTTTCGGCTTTCCGGGGCGATCTTTGCCTTCAACTCCAAAATCAACACTTTTGAACCACTCGCGGCACGTCGATTCACCAATACATTCCGCCCCATAAGTTTCCGAAAGCAAACGATAGGCCTCAGCCGCACTTTTCTTCATATTAAAGAATAAAAGCAGCGCTTCCCGCAAATGAGGTTTATTTGGCTGGAAACTTGCCATGATTTTGCTCGATAAAATGTACGACACCGATAGAACTGCTCAAATATAACGCTGCAAAGTTGTTGACAGATACAAAACCTGCAAATAAAACACATGGGGTCTGACATTTCTGCCCGGGATCCACTGATGGCGCCATCTCTGACAAACGCTGGAAACTTACTTGTAGACCCAATAGTTTTGTAACTGTTTCTCTCTCATCGGAGCGATCTCCCTAACTTGTCGAAATTCTTTTCGCCCTACGGCATATTCTTGGTTTAAAACTTTTTCTCTAAGTGCATCTATTACCTTCCCTCTCTGACATATACCAAAAAGCATTACACTGGGGTGTTCGCTTATTGTTCGATAAACCGTGTTGTTAAGAGCGTACTCCACCGTTTCTAATACCTTATCCCATTGCACACTTTCCTCAGGTTTACATAGCTTTGCTATCATAGACCCTAAGCTCCTGTTAGCCCTCTCTACTTGTCCGTTGGCTTGTGATGACCCAGTTGCTACCTGCACGTGCTGTATGTTGTTGTCGACCAAGAAATTTTTGGATTCAGTAAATGTGAAGGAACTTCCCCTATCTGACACTCAACGCTTTGGACGGCTGTACGACCTAAAATAGTCTGACAATGCTCGCACTACTTCTTGTGTATTGGTAGTCTTGGTAGCATACAATCTGTCAAACTTTCTACAGGCATCTATCACCACCAGCACGAACTTTTTAGTGGGCCTGGCATGGTCTACGAGTCCATAATGGTCAATATGGATGACGACGAACGGAGTATTGGTCTTGGGTATAATATGGGTTTGATTTCAGTACTAGAATATTGGTTGACTGGCTCAAGGCGTCCACATGCTGCATTCGTGTGTCTGCTCGATGCTCTCGGGTGTAATTCTGTAACTCAAACGCCCACCTCGCTATTCGTCGGTTTAACTCTTTCTTATTGAGGGTCAACGTTAAAGAGTTGCAATCCGTCACTATTTTAAAATGCCTCCCTTGTAAGTAAATTCGGAATCTTTTTAAAGCACTGAATATGGCAAGCGTCTCTAAGTGGAAACTGTGATATTTTGCGTCTGCATCGGTCGTTCTCATCGAGAAGTAAAATACTGGTTGCATTTTGCCATCACTTTCCCTTTGTAGCATTATAGATCCTAGCCCTAAAGCGCTCGCATCGCAATGCAACTCAGTTTCGTCCCTGGGGTTGCATAATGCTAATACGGGTGATTCTATCAACCTCTTTTTGAGAAACTCGAATGATTCTAATTCCGCCGCCCCAAATTCAAACGACCTATCCTTACGTGTGAGATCATATAATGGCTTAGCTATGATTGAAAAATCCTTAACGAACCTCCGGAAATACGAGCACAACCCTAAAAAGCTTTCAAGGGAATGCACATTTCATGGAACTGGAAAATTCTTAATTTCTTTCTAAACCTTTCTCATCAGCCTGTATTCCCTCGGCTGTGACTGTATAGCCCAAATACTTAACGCTTCTCTGAAAAAATTCGCACTATCTATTTTGCTTGTCGCCAACAGACTGACTTCTTATTCTTTTTTTCTCTTAAAAGTTTGAGAGGCCAACAACAACGTCTGGGAGTGTCTGTTGTTGTCGTCCTCTCTTACATTGATGGACTTACAGCTAAGGGAGAGTAATAACATTATGTTACTCGGCACTGCTACACAGGAAAACAAAACGAACCATGGAGAATGGATAGAAGGTATTGAACAACTCAAACAAATCTTTAGCGATCGAGCCTTAGCAATTTAAAAACCAATGTCATTGATTTGAAATCATTAAAAGGACCTTGAGTTAAATATAAAGAATTGAACGACGAGCTACACTGTTTAGGCTGCTCAAAGACCAAGCCCCTGATTGGTTTATGAAACAAGGCTTACGAGAAAACACCTAGTGAGTCACTGAAGAAACGCGCTTGAAGCCCTAGAAGCTAATCCAGTTCAGAGCTAGAAAGAGAGGAGAATTATTTCATAATCGGCGGACATTTTGGCGGAGATTGCAAGAGATGATCCGTCGTGTCTTAACATACCATCCATAGCTAACCGATGTACTACATAGTATAAACTGTATACGAACATTCTTATATGACAGTAACTGGTCTTAGTACCGAAGCCATTATTCTAAACAAAGCTGTGCAATTAGAAGAGTATACCCAAATCCACAAGATTATGACAAATCATTTGACTCCTACCAATAGACGAGACGCAGATCTGCTCGGCGATTGACCGGGAAACAGCTGACTGTGCTATAACTTCGATTGGGCCAGCAGTCGCAACAATCAAGTTTGTAGCGTAGTACTTCCTTTGCCACCCAATTGTGGTCCCTGGTTACAGCAAGAGTAAATCATTACTAATGCAGCCTAAAAGGACAAGATCATCCTCGGCTACTATCATAATACTGGCCGAGTCCATCATAGGGCTCACAACCGTATATAGAAGAAATTAAAAAATGCGATGAACCAGCTAATAGCATTGGATAGTAACGCATTCAATCGTGATGACCCTGGCAAATGATTAAAGGAACCCTTAATAGACCACGTGCAGCCGAACAACTAGCTACAACTACAACAACTACTGCTACAAAGCAGGTATAACTGCCATCCAAAAAATGCAACAAGATGAACATACTATGGACAATGTTACAGACAACCGGCGGCGCGACAAGGACACCAGTCGCAGCGTTTTTTCGGATGCGGATTCGCCGTAAGACGAAGACTTAGGGAACAAGTCACGACAACGATTCGCATAAAGGGTAAATCCGGCAACATAAGCCCCATAAACGCCCATGCTTCGAAAAAGGAAAAGGGCGACCTTACCAACGACTGCTTCTATGAGCTCCTTGACAAAATCTATGAACAGTGCCCTAATTATGACGTGAAAACCATATTTAGTGATTTAAATGCCCAACTACGCAAGGAAGGCATCTTTCGTAATGCCATCACCTTTGAAAACGGACACAGGCTTATTGGTTTTACCGCGGGAACTAATGTAATTATACAATAGACAGCTTACCGTTTCTATAGTTGGATATCCATAAAGAGACCTAGCTGACTCCTTGCAGATCCCGTGTTTTGCATGTCCGAATGTTTTGAGCAGATAACATTGATTCAGGCCATAATATTGTTGTAGCCAAGATAAGCATGCGGATATCCGTAACAGCCCAAGCATCACGAG
This sequence comes from Volucella zonaria, assembly GCA_963966105.1. NCBI lineage: Eukaryota > Metazoa > Arthropoda > Insecta > Diptera > Syrphidae > Volucella > Volucella zonaria. The sequence goes on along the minus strand of OZ014531.1, from coordinate 122,934,640 downwards.
CTATTGCAATGTAATCCAATGTCGAATGGCTACAATCGCAAGAGGCCACCTGGCCATTTCCCGAAGTACGAAACCCCCAGTGTTAAATGTAGACGACCGGACAAAAGCTGTAAAAAGCTGTAAAAGTCGAACAGAAATCTACAAGGATGAAGAAGGAAAATTCATAGTAGAACCACAGTCTGAGGTGCTAAGAATTTGGAAATATTAGTTCTGCAGACTGTTAAAAGCTGATGAGGAACAACATCCCACCATCAGAAAAAACCATTCAATCTGGACAAAGACAGACAACATTTTCGACCATCCGACCAAGATGAAGTCAGGATAGAAATTTGCATGCTTAAGTCCAGCAATGCGGCTGAATCCGATGGTTTAACTGCCGAGCTGTTTATAGCATCAGGCGACGGTTGGATACGGAGGATGCATAAACTAACCTCCGAAATCTGGGTGGACGGATGGAACCCTAAGGAAGGGAGAACTGCGCCAACTAGCCAACTACAGGGTAATAAGTCTCCTCAACATCGCATATAAGATCCTGTCTTCACATTACGGTAGATCTTCGAAAAAAAAACCTGGAGTTCCAGAACGATACACAACACCTCTTCATCGATTGCGCGGTTGCATGTTACAGCATCTATGGAGATAAACTATATGTAACATACAGCTGCTCCATCAAGGTCGGCAATGACAAAATCGAGAATTTCATGTAAGAAATGGACTTAAACCAGACGATGCGATGTAATGTGATTTTCTCAACATCATTCTTGAAAGAATTGTGCGAAACTTACAAGTCAACTCCAGTGGCACCATCATTCAAATGTCTATTCAGTGCACGCATACATATGTAATTTTGGTGGGGGCTGAGGCCCCCATTTATTGGCTTAATACAAGCTTAATCTAACTTAAAAACTAACAGAAAGACTTAAGAGCTAGTGACCAAGGAAATGATGGAGGAGATCTTGTTTGAGACGAGGAGTGCTCAGGTGGAAATGAAAAAGGGAGAGGTTAGAGTTGACCTTTCGGAGCATTCGGGAGATAGGTTCGTTGGAGCCATAAGAGGTGCGGTGGACCGGTAGATAGAAGAGACGAGGACAACGTAGATTGCGGGGGTTGGTATTGAAGGAAATGGAGTTCAAAATGGATGCACAGTCGATGGAACCTGAGAGAAGACGATGAATGAAAAGAACGTCAGCAATATTCCTACGTTCTTCTAACGAATTCATATTTAGAAGTTTGAGGTGGTCTTGATAGGGAGGTAAGATTAAAGGGTCGTTCCATGGCAGGCCACGGAGGGCAAATCGGAGGAATCGACGTTGAATACCCTTGATTCGGGAAACATGAACCCGGTGAAAGGGGGACCAAGCTTGACTGGCATACTCAAGCAGGGGGCGAACAAAGGTAATATAGAGAGATCTGGTTACATACGGGTTGGAAAATTCCTTGGACCACCGTTTAATAAAGCCAAGTGATGAGTTGGCTTTGAGGATCATCTTATCGATATGCGAAACCAAATTAAGCTCACTGTCGAATAATATGCCAAGGTCTTGAAAAGACTGAACCAGGGGAATTGGTTGACCATGGAGAAAATAAAGTCGGGGGGGGGAGACAGGTTGTATTTACGTGAGAAGGTTATAAATTGACATTTGGCTATATTAAATTCTAGGCAGTTTTTGAGGCACCAGATTGAAAACCGATCAAGGTCTTCTTGAAGAAGGGCAGAGTCCTGGGGAGAGGAAATAGATTTAAAAAATTTTGTGTCGTCAGCGTAAAGGGAGAGGGAGGAGTGCTTAATGACACTCTCAACATCGTTGATAGTAAGAATGAAGAAAAGAGGGCCAAGATGACTGCCTTGTGGAACTCCAGATGAGGCCAGGAATGGAACAGAAAGGGCGGATCTAAACCGAACACTATAATATCGGTTTACCAGGTAAGAAGAAATCCATTTTAAAAAGAGCGGCTCAAAGCCGAGAGCAGACAATTTGAAAAGGATCAATTTATGAGATATCTTATCAAATGCTTTAGTGAAATCTGTTGCGATAACATCGATTTCTTTGCCATTTTCTAAGGCTGAGAGTGTAAAAGACACGAATTCAACTAGATTTGTGGTAGTTGATCTACCTTTTAGAAAACCATGTTGTCGGGGTGAAATAAAAGGCTTGCATTTGAAGCTTAACGCTTCGTATAAAATGCTTTCAAAGAGTTTGGGTATATGAGAGAGTTTAGCAATGGGACGATAATTGGTAACTTCATGCTTAGATCCCTTTTTGTGTATTGGGATTATAAAAGAGGTCTTCCAAATCTGGGGAAATTCACCCTGTGTAAGCGATAGACGAAAAAGGTAGGAAAGGGGTAGAGACAGGTTGGAAGAGCATTTCTTAAGAAACATGGCGGGGAGTCTGTCTGGGCCAGGTACAAATTCATCCTTAAGATTTTGTAACTTTTCTTCAATAACTGCAGGATCGAAATTTTGAGTGAGAAAGGGACCAATAGAGAAATTTGGTAGATCATTGAAGTAAGAGGGATCTGGTACGAAGGAGTTGTTGGCAAATGATTGCTTGAAAAATGTAGCAAAAAAGTTGGCGATGGTAGGAGGATCACATGAAGTTTTGGTTTCGAAAGCGAGGGAGGAAGGATAACCATCGGTCTTACTTTTGCAATTGACAAATTGAAAAAAGGACTTGGGGTCATTTATGAGATTGGTTTGCGCACTATTCAGGTAGCGCTGATAGAGAGAGTTATAGAGTTCAATGAAATGAAGATATGTACCTAGATAATTTGAATAGTCGGAAGAAGAGTGGGTGCGAAGGAATACCGCCCATAACTTGTTTCTTTTGTTTCGTAGAGAGCGAAGTCTACGATTATACCAAGGAGGGGATGTAGAAGAAGTTTTATGGCGTAAGTAAGTAAGTAAGTAAGGCACATAAAGGGAGATGGATTTGAATATTTCTCTGTAAAAAATGGAGAGGGCATCAACCAGAGATAGATTGGTAAACTCAAAAGAAGCACTGCTTAGATAGGTATTAATTTTATGGAAATTAGCTTTGTGAAAATTGTAAGAAAATAGAACTGCGGGGGGAGGCGACTGAAGGGGAGAGTTGTGGAAAAATGAGAGAAGAAGTGGAGGATGAAAGTTATCAATAGTTGAAAGAGATAGGGGACAACACGATACTGAGGAGTTGATGGGATCAGTTGTGAAGATAAGGTCTAATTGCCTTTCCATATAGTTGGAAACGCCACTGACTTGGCATAGACTAGAGTCTGTTAGCCGATCTAAGAATAGGCATTCCTTAGTAGAAATGGGATTGGAAGCGATGAAAAAAGATAGGTCTTCAGATGGAGTCCACTTCAGCTGAGGCAGATTAAAATCGCCGAAGATAATGATATCATCAAGCGATTCTGATAAGTCGATTAAATTGTCAATTGCTGCAATAGCAAGTTGGTAGGATTCGATAGGTTGCGCCGGAAGAATGTAACAACACATAACGTACAAGCATCTACAAGTGAGGGTTATTTTAACCGACACAAAGTCGAGCTTAGGAGAGGATGATGTTGCAACGAGAGAGGAGTCCAAGCTGTTGTGAATAGCCAGTAGGACACCTCGACAAGGGGATTCAATCAAGGGGGGTGCGCGATCATCATCCCGAAAAACATTAAAAGAAGGAGAGAATAACTCCTGGTTTTTTATGTTGGGGATAAGATTAGTTTCGGTCAGAGCATAGATATCAAATGGGAAAGCATGAGATTGGCGGAAAACAGCGTGGGTTTTAGAACGGAGTCTTCTTACGTTCTGGTAATAGAAGGTGAGAGGGAGGTTTTTGCATGACTTTTTAGGGTCGAAAAAATTTATCATGATGAAGGCGACTGCGTTGGAGGTGTGAGACTCTTTTAGAGTGTACATATTGGCGAAGAGCGGCAAGATTGTCTGCAACTTTTTGGGGGGGCGTATTGAAAATCTCGTGATACTTTATATAAAGTTTCCTGAGACTGGTAACGTCTGTAGGGAGGCCTTCCTGCTGGATAGAAACCATGACGCTTGTTTTTGTTTTACCCTCGTAGCACACCGAGTCGGATTTATCGTGCAGATAGGCGAGATATAGACGTATATTCTCATATATCTTTTTATCTCTAAGCCTAGAGAGCGCATAGCGACATTCGGTGGTATCGCTAGTTTGCTGCGTTAATTTAACAGTGGGTGGCGAAAGGGGGTCAATAGAAGAGGTAGTGGTTAATGAGTTCGGTGTCGCAACGGCTGGTTTTTCTGAAATAGGGTTTAAAATGTGAGAACTGATGAAATTGGGATACTTAGCTCCAGTTCTGAGGTCGAAATTAGGGAAAGGCGTGCGTGTTAGGGGTTGAATGGTGGGAGTTTGAGTGACAGGAGTTTGAGTTGTAGGGGTTAAGTCGAAAGAGACACATTGACGTTGGGGCTTGACTTGAGGTGTAGAGGCCATTAACATAATGGGAAGAACTCTGCGAAGTGTCAATGGAGCGTTTGCTACTATTGAACGAGAAGTGGCAAAGATGGGCTTAGCGGGCAACAAAGGAAAAATAAAGTATATGCTATCAATAGAGAAGGACATAGAACATTGACACCTGGGACAGAACGTCACCATAGGGAGCTATAACTTTGAGGTAATAAGGGAGTTTACCTACCTCGTCTCCGCTATCAACCCCCATAGCGAGATCAGCGTAGAAATCAATGAGAAGAATTACTCTTACTAACCGCTGCATCTTTGGGCTTAGAAGACGACTGAGTAGCAAAGGCCTCTGTCGAGCAATCAAAAGACACTATTCAAGGCACTGATCATCCAAGCAATGGTATACGGCGCAAAAGCATGGACCCTGACGAAGGCAGATGAAAATGTTCTGACCACAAAAGTCACATTCTGCAACGCTACTATTGACACACTGCACCAAAGCAGAAGATGACTACTGTTGGGATAACGTCCTGTGTCCTGAAGTGTTACTTATAGGAGCTCATCACATTAAAGTCGTGGATCAAACACTTACAAAAACAATTACAGAGCTTCTGTAGGCATGTTTGAAACAATGAAACTTAAGCAAAAACACTGCTTCTGATGTGTTAATTTTAACTGACCACCATCACAACGAAATCTATGGTTTGACGATGAATGGCAGCGAGTAAACGAAAAATAGCCGGATACACAGGAAGAAAAGAACGCCAACACCTCTACAAAATAAAAAAAGAGCATGGATATTGAAAAGTGCTATAAGAAGACTGAATTTTGGAATTTTTTTCGAAAAAGGACACGCATAGGATTCAAGTCCAGGGCAGAGGCTGCCATGATAGTTAAAAGAAAAAAACAAGTAACAAATGATTTGAAAAAAAGAACACTTCTGCAGATTACTTGATGATGAAAATGACCAATGTTCTTCTAACAAGGAGAAAGGTCTACTCCTTAATCATCTAGATTAACAACAATTCAACCCACACCAACACGGAATGTCGATATCCATATCGAAACTCAAATCAAACAAGGCTGCTGGAGCCGAAGGTCTATCTGCAGAAATTTTTGAAACGGAAAAAGAAAATTTGGTACCGAATCAGCATGAATTCTTCCGAAGAATGTGTTCCATGAATGGAATCCTAGTATCGTTGTCTCCTAAAGATTCTGCCTCCAATAGCAAGTGAACGCCTAAAAATGTTTGCCAGCTACTTTAGCAGTCCTTATCAGTTCGGTTTTGGGACGGAAGTCAATTTTTAAGCCTCGTGATATATCTGAGCAAAGAACCTACAGGTGTCGATCGATAAACAGACCTACAATGTCTGGCTTCAGCATCCCAGCAAAACTCATCCATCTGAAGCACGCTATTTCCAAAAAATCCGCAGAAACTGCACAGATACTTTTGACGTCAGAAGACAATGCGCTGTCAATGATCGTCTTACAAAATTCCTGGAAAGATTGTAAGAAATTAATAACCCAACGATATTGACGATATGAGAGCACAACGCATTTGGCTTTAAACGACGAACAAAACTAACGTGTCAACAAAAAAGGACATTCACCATCGACGTCTTGGATGAAATATCACTATCAACAGCTGCAATTTTGAAGTTGTAAAAGATTTTTTTTACTTTAGCTCCGCAGCTCAAAATTCGGATGGAAGATTACAATAGCATTCCACGTCTTATGATAGCCTGAACGATGGAAAATGAATAAATAATGCTAACAGCAAGCACAGATCTAGGTGGAGCTGTTGATGATGGCGACTTCTTCGTGAAATAGTATAAGAGCGACTTTACAGGAAGTGAATAAATCTTCATTATGTTACTCGTAGATGGCATTGGCAGGCACTGTCGAATGATATATTATTATTTGCAGACTAGTTCATCTTGGAAAACAGCGATTTGACTTCTACTTAAGCATTTCAAATCACCAACAGTCTGTAACACGGTACTATTAATTTGTCTATCCTATTCAACACGTACATATACAAACGATCTTGAGAGATCACTTTACCATGCCATAGCGTATGCAGACGAAATGACTGATTTAAGATCAGGTCCAAAGGTCGAGGTCATTTTGCAACGTGACTTTGATGAGATTAAAAGATAGTACGATGACTGCAAATTGAAGATCAACTTTCAAAAGTCCCAAGCCATTTTTTTCAGGACGTCTATGTCTGGAGTCTCTGCGCTCCACATGGGTAAAGACTTGCTTGTCGTCAGCTGCCTTGGCTAGATCAATTTCTATATTTTACCAAATACACCCTGAATGACTCGAACTGCAACCAACTTCAGACTGCTATAATTTCGAAACTGTCCATGACACTGAGCTCAAATTTGGACACATGACAGATAATTTTATTATTTACAAGCCTTTTAAACGATTTGCGTCTCAGTTGTGTTGAAAAATTTTTATCCGCGATCGAATTCAAACGTGATAGTGTGATTGCTTTATATTTGGCTGGAAAACCACAAGTAGCTATCGTCAGAGCCCTCCATCATCTCAACGTGAATAAATCATTTGTGTCTCGAACCTTAGATCGTTACCGTGATACTGGCAGCGTTGCAAAACGCCATGGAGGTGGTCATAAAAAAACAGCAACATCGGCAAAAATGGTTCGGAAAGTGAAGGCTCGAATTGAGCGAAATCCGCGTCGAATTGGAAGAAAAATGGCTCGTGAGCTCAACATATCGTTGGAACGGATGCAACACATACTGAAAATGAGCTTGGGCTCAAGCCATTGAAGTTCCAAAAAGCACACGATCTTACACCGCAACAGAAAAAAGTTAGAGTCGAAAGTGTGAAGGAGTTGCTACGCTTGCACGAAAGTGGTGAGTTGCCGAATTTGGTTTTTTCCGATGAGTCGCCATTTGTTATCGAGCAATATGTCAACAAACAAAATGACCGAGTTTACTTGCCAGAGAGGTCCTTCGAAAATTTACACCTTCGACCGGACACCAGAAGCAGGCAGCACCGATGGTGATGGTTTGGCCCGCCATAACCACCGATGGTCGCTCTCCGCTCGTATTTTTGGACCGTGGCGTCAAAATTAATGCGATCGTATACCATGAAACTGTCTAGGAGGCAGTATTGAAGGCTTGGGCAAACAATCATTTCGGTCGGAGACCGTGGACATTTCAACAAGACTCGGCACCATCTCATAAAGCGCGCGTCAACCAAGATTGGTTAAAAAACAATGTTCCACACTTCATTTCTTCGACACAATGGATTGCAAATTCTCCGGATGCAAATCCGTTGGATTTCTCTGTCTGGAGTATTTTGAAGGCGAAGATTGGCACTAAAAATACCAAAGTTTGGACCACCTCAAACGAGCACTTCGCCGGGAATGGGCCAAAATACCGCAGAGCCACTTGCGTGCAGTTTGCGATGCTTTCTTCGACCGTTTCAAAGCTATTATTCGCGTCAAAGGTGGACATATTGAAAACTACTGATACAATTTGAAAATTGATGTATTTTCCAACATTTTTTGCTTTGCCACAATAAAATTTATCAAAAAATAAAACAATTATAGCATTTTACAAAGTTGGAGTTAGAGCCATTCACCCTGTACATATATTCCACCTTGATTTCCGGAATTTATTCAGAAAATTAAGAATACAAGTTTATTCATCTAAATCTACATATATTGTCAACTTCAAAGTAATCCCCATCGACTGCAACACACTTATGCCAGCGCTTGATCCAATCCTCGAATCCTCGAAACATTTTTCGTATTCGGTTTTCGGTATGTCCATCAGTGCTTCCTGCGACTTTTCCATTACTTCCTCTCGGCTGCTGAACCGCGTTCCCCGTAGTGGTTTTTTAACTCGATTGAACAGAAAGAAGTCACAGGGAGCCAAATCAGGTCAATTCGGTGGCTGTTGGATGGTATTTGTTGCATTTTTCGTCAAAAAACTACGAATAATGATGGCACGGTGCGACGGTGCGTTATCATGGTGCAAAATCCACCAGTTTTCTACCCATAATTCTGGTCTCTTTCGGCGAATAGCTTCACGCAAACGTCTAAGAACGCCCAAATAATACTCCTTGTTTACTGTCTGGCCTTCATGATGCACTACTCATACACCGTTGTAATCCATGAAAACCGTGAGCATTGCCTTCTTTTTTGACTGAAAACGACGTGGTATTTTTGTCTCGGCTCATTTGGTGAACGCCATTCACTTGCCTTATGTCTGGATTGCGTGTCGTACTCGTAAACCCACGTCTCGTCTCCAGTAATGATCCTTTTGATGAATGTGGGATCGGATTCAGCCTCGCAAATCATCTCTTTTGCGACGTCAACACGGTCTCTTTTTCGCATGAAATTGAGGTCTTTTGGCACAACACCACGACGGAAACCCAAATCATTAACCAAAATGTCTTGGACGGATCCATAGGCAATGTTCAAGTCCTCGGCTATCTCCGTGATGGTTGATTTGCGGTTATTGACCAACATTTCTTTTACTTGTACTTCATCAATGTTTTCGTCGGTTTTCGATGTCGATGGTCTGCCGCTGCGTTCATCATCTTCGATTGACTCAGGACCACTTTTGAACCGCTCGTGCCACTGGTTAACGGCCGTTTTCTTCAGAGAATCGTTGCCGAAACACTTTTCCAACATTTCCAACGTTCGCGCACCATTAAGCCCGTTTTTTACGCAAAATTTAATACAAGTTCGTTGTTGCAAATTGAAATCCATTTCTAAAATTGTAAAAAATTGCCAACACACACAGAGATAGACGTACTCTTGGCTACGTAACTTTTGCAAATGTCAAGCTATGCCGCTAATATTTAAGGGGAATGTCAACAACAGATTTACCAGCCTAACAAAAAAAAAAAACAAAACTCAAATCGGAACAATGGGAGCACTACAATGTGGTGTCCCCCGGGATCAAGGTGGTAGATGCTGCTTGAACAGCTGCGGCCTGAATACTTGCCACATTACGACAGTACGGCAGCAAAAACCGCGATAAGAGGTACATTACACCAAGAGTTTTGATAACTACCTAAAGGAGAGGAAAGTTCTTCGTCGTTTCCTTCTAGCTAGGGTTAGCCCAGCAATGGATTGGTATAGTTATTTTAAGCCACGGTCACCTTACATAGTTTAGGTAGAATTGAGATAGTGTAAGATAATGAAATATACAAAAAGAGTCGTAGCGAACATCGGGCTCTCAGAAAAAGAAAGAAGCAGAGATATGCTGGCCCGAGGCAATAGCAACTTCCTTCTGTTGAAATAACGTTTGGAAGATCTTCAACATTTTTAAAATAATTTGATAGGAAGGCAATTACGGGGGAGATAACACTTTCACTTTACGGTTGCTCAAAACGATTTTTTGGATTTTTTTGATGTTTTCCGGCGTAACAGCCTCATTTGGCCGCGTTTGAATTCATCAAACCAGCGACAAATGGTTGTTTTTAAAATACTTTTCAAGCCATTCTTGAGTTCTAACGGTATTTTTTCCCATCAAATATGTGTGTACGAAGTTTGTTTTTTTCCATGGTTTTGATAATATCAGAAGATTCGATATACGTATCGTTTGAAGTCACTAAGTATCGTATGGATATATTATTAGAGTCGCCATCTATGTGTCAGTCCCAGGACTTTTCGAACCAAGATATGCATGGGAACGTAATACAATAATTGAGTCACAGTCGGTCTTGATCGACCGCACACAACGGTCGGTACTATCCTTCTTTATATGTATGTAGACCGGGCAAATGAAGTTCATTCCCCTGTATTTGAGGCTACTTTCGGCCAACTTCCGCAAAAACTCAGCTCCGAGCTCTAGTATAAAGCCATTGAAGTTTCAACCTGTGCAAGTGGGAACATTATGTCCGTTGACTGGAAGTGGGCTCTATTTTTACATTACTAATTCTTAGTTGTTTTTTTTTTTTCTGAAACGGAACACTCAGACAAAGAACTAGGCCATTGTATTCCTTGTATGTGGAAGCGCTTCAGTGGTGAGATACCCACAGAACCGCAGCAACGGTGAGCAGCTGCATCGTAAGATGTTGTATTACGAGTTCTTATGCTGGGACACTTTGATACCTAGCAAAGGTGAACGAGTATGTGCCCCAATCAGAACGCCAGTTAGCAGTCTGCAGTCTTTCCTTCTGGGGAACAACAGAAAAGTCGCTGATCTCTTATAGACGTCGGGAAGCATTTATTTGGTTTACCGACAATCTAGAGAATCATGACATCTGGAGTTATGCTCATATCAAACCAATTGTAGATGAAAGGGAATGGTCGGTTGAAAATAAAGGAATTCTAACATTGCCTGCCCCGTCCTCAAGGAGGATCATTGTGCACAAAATTGTATCTACCGTAATATGTGAACGCTTGATACTCTCAATCCATAATCTGATAAGACCCAGGTTGTCCTAGGCCTGTCAAGTCCAGAAACTTTAAATACCTACCGCTTGTTTATTTAAAAGGCTACGACAATATTATTGAGACGAGTATTACCAAAATTTGACATCCGTTAATATAGAACGCTCGTTGCTTCATAAAAGTGAAAACGACCCCACCGAGACACTTAATGTCAAAAAATAATTTCAATAAAGTTACACTCTTCAACGTCATATTTGAAAGTATTGTGCGAAACTCTGAGGCCAATACCATTAGCACAACATTTCAAAAGACCGTAACATAGAACGGATAGCATACGCTGAGGACATTGCCATTGTGAGAAAAAATCGGTGAGCTCTCACTCAACCTTCGTGTGAGAATGGAGGGACCACGCGGTAAAGGACTTCTCGATTTAGTGGAAAGGGACCTCAGCCAAAGTAGTCTGCGCAACTGCAGATTCGGGTTAAATTATGCTAAATGGTAAGAACTGTTAATTGAGGCTCATGTCAAAATTTATAATTTTTATTATTCTCTTCAAAAAAATTATACTCACCGCCAATTCAGCTTCATTAAGGGAATGCGTTGAAATGCCGCCAGTGCTATTCCGACTCGAACGATGTCGTTCAGCTACTCGTATGGATTCTTGCTCTTCACTGTCTAAGCTCGAAAGACTTACACTGCTTTAAATTAAAAAAAAATTATTATGATTAACTTTGATTACTTTTAAACTGTTTATTATGTATATAGAAAGAACTACAAATAAATATGTCACATACTTCAAAAATGATTTATTAAAGGCTGAATATGTTGGTGTTCGTTTTATAATTGACTTTTAATAGCTTAAAAGGATTCGAGACTTGTGTGAAAGTTCTGCAAGCAGTCTAATATCCTGGAAACCTTACAGAGACCGAATATTAACGGCTTTATTCTAGAGCAAAATAAGAAAAATTACCATCAGACAGTGTAATACTCGTACTCCAACTGAAGACGCGACTGAGGACAATAAGGACATTTTTTCTTTTTTGGTTTTCTATAACCAAACGCCTAACAGGGATACCGTTATGATGATAAACGATTTCGGGGAATGGCAATGCTAATTTTCTTACATAATCTTTCATACGCATTCGTACTGCAACCGTTAACCAGGTGAAGAAAACAGCATCCACAAGTGCGTCAACAAACATGTTGCCTTGAAAGCAGTAATACTTAATCACCACCACAATGCAGGAAAACGTGGATGATGGTGGAAAAAGATAATAGTCAAGCTTTCATCATTTATTCCGGAAATCGGATTGCATGAGTATACGTATGCGTTTTCCCGCTCGAAGTAATAATAGTAGATAGAATCATATTAAAACGGATAAAGGAACATGTAAATCCAAATCTCGTCGACGAGCAGGTAGGTTTTTGCGCTGGATCCTACTGTATCAACCATGTAAACTCTTTACTTCTTTTTTAACAGAAACAGAAATCCCTGAAGAGCTCTAAATAAAAAGTTACTATGTGTAACGTCTTGCACAATGGCAAGGTGTCGGATGATTTTGAAGTCCAAATCTGTGTACGCCTGGGATGCACACTGGAATGGAAGATTACAACGGAATTCGCTGGACTCTAATATCTAACCTTAAATACCTTGATGATGCTGACATTGTCTGCCTTTTCAAATCGGATAATGAAAATTATTTTGATGGTTCAACACCTAGAAGCTGAGGTAAGCAAAGTGAATCTTAAAATAAACAAAAGCAAAACAAAAATCCAGAGCACGGTTTTTATAACCCTCGCTCAACTCAACATTGCCGAATAGGGAGACGAGAAAATAGACAACCAACTAGCAAGAAATTCGGGAAGGAAAAATGTTGTCCAAAGTCTGGAGAAGCAATGTTTTCTCAGCACAAGAACTAAGCTGCTACTGTTAAGCTCAAACGTACAGATAGTCTAATATGTTTTACGTTGACACCTATCGTGTACGCCTGCGCTCATATCGGGATTGATACAATGCGTCAATCAACGCCCTTCGGATGGCATTAAAACCACCTCCAGTATCTACTAGAAGTCGTGTATAAGGCACGATCAACTCCCTTGGTTGAGGGTTGAGGCCTATCTAAGACCTCTGCCATTCTGTGGGTCATTGTACCCGGTTGCTGTGACCGATTGGTTCCATAGCCATCAAATGGTCGAGCACAAGCCGTAGTACTACAGCCCATGCTGAACCATGAAGTGTCCGAGTTCTAGTCGATCTACTCTCCCCACGATTTTGGGTATAAACCGACAGCCACCACGATACTCCTACAAGGGGGCCAACTTCTAGGTCAGGCTGGAACCTTGGCCACAGGTCGAGCTTTGCAACCTTGCGGTTACTTTCAGTGGGGCACCTGCCTATATCAACGTCCAGAAAAAATTATGTTCATATAGTCCTGAATCCTTGCTATTTGAGCATTGTCAGGTAGAGCGCTGCCATAGCTCGAACATCCCTCACATCGTCATAGATATCTCAAACGTACAATCAGCTTTTTTGGCCAATTCCAGAAAACAACTTAACCAGAGAACGGGGGGACGCTACTGGATTATCCTACGATACGAAGACATGCTGTGCAGCGGAATTAGTTTACCCAGCCAGGCAGACCTGTGAGCCGCCGTAGGCAAACGTAGCCCCAAATAGTTAAGGAGAAATCAATTCTTTACAAATGGATTAGAGACAGCTCGAACACGTTGCAGTACTCCAAACAAGTCGACGGGTTAAAGGATTTAAGAAAGCAAGTAAGTTTTTGCTCATTAAAAAGAGTGAGAAAAGACGGTGAAGAAACTTTGAAAACGCCTGCAAGCTGTTAAACGGCGGCTATGACCAACGTTCCACTGTCAGGTTGAGCTACGAAACACCATTTCGTTATTTCAGTCTTGGCAAATTACACTCTGCTTTATACCAACTGATGAGTAAGCTGCCGAGTTGATCAGAATAGCGGAATTCGTTGCGGAAAAGTTTAAGAATACTCCAGTAACGACATTGACTCATGCTTTGTTAAGAATGTAAAAGGAAAGAACGCAAAACATGCTTCTAACATCGTGTGTGTGAAGTTCTCAACTGTTTCACGGAAGAAGGCTGTAATGAAGAAAATGCGGGAAAACAAAAACAAAATTTCTTCCAATATTTTTGGTGTTTGTCATAGCAACAACAATGGCAGCAGCAGCAGCAACAACAACAACAACAACAGCAGCAGCAGCAGCAACAACAACAGCAGCAACAACAGAAGCAGCAACATCTACATCAACGATTGTCTCACTGGCTACACAAGGTCTTTATTAAAAATGGCAAATGATCTTAAACACAAAAACATATGTAAGTTTGTTTGGGTTAGAGACTCATCTGTTCTTGTTAGAAAAAGAGAACATAATGGGATGTAAAATTAATAAGTATAAACTGGATAGTGCTGACATAGTCAGTGTTAATTGTTAAGCTTCTGGTGTTCACTACTGTTTTATCTGTATTTACAGATTGCATAAGTGTACAGTGGGAACCCTTTTGGATGAGTTTTCGAGATTTTTGGACAATCAGAAATGTAGAAATTTAATTTTGTTGGGTGATTTTAATATTAACATTCTGTGTGATACACATGATGTCGATCATTTTTTAACAACGCTTTCGTCGTTTGACTTTGAGTCTGTTATGAATCAGTCTACTCGATTTAGCTCTTGTTTAGATCACATTTTTGTAAGGCTTCACAGAAAAATTTGTGTTGATTATAAAACAATTGCATTTGACTTAAAAATAACCGACCACAGCCTAACTGGTATTCAACTCAATTGCAGGGTTTCCCGAACAATAAAAATTGGATGCCATTGAAATAAAAAAAATTGATTTTGCCACTTTAAGATCAATTTTGGGATGATGTTTACTCTGCCGTCGACCCTTCTGTTGCATTTAATTTGTTCCTTAATAAGCTGCCATTTCATATATTGAATTGTAGTGAGAACAAATGTAAACGAAGTAACAAATTAAAGTGTCTCAAGCACTGGATGACACCCTCATTATTAAATTAAAAAAAAAAGAAAAGACGACTTTGCTTAATTATCAATAAACATCCGAATAATCACAGACTTAAGAATTATTACGCAAAGTTATGTAGAGAGGTCAAGATTGAAATACCGCTATGTAGAAATACATACTTTAGCAATAGATTGGCAAGAAATCTTGGTAACTCGAAAGAGGAATGGCGAGTTGTTAATGAAATACTTAACAAAAATAGATCTTACACAGATATAAGTATTTCAAATAATAATTCAACTGTGTCTGAGCCTATAGAAGTCGCTAATTTATTTGATAAATTTTTTGCTAGTGTAGGTTCTTGTAACAGTGTTTCAAATGTCAGTCACGGTGACAACAGTCTAAGACAAAGCAGTAATCAACCAGAGAGCTTTTTCTTTGATAAGTTTACACCGCTTGAAATTGATAAAATTATAAATTTTGATAATATTTCAAGTTTTGTATTAAAAAATATTGCGTTTCATATTTTTGATGTTTTATGTTTTATTTTTAACTTTTGTGTCCAAGAAGGGGTTTTTCCTGAGTCTCTGAAAACAGCTGTAGTATTACCATTGCATTGACATACGAGGGGCGTTCAACATATTCTCGGTATCGGGGTGAAGCTGTGGTTGTATATATAAATTGACTTATTTATTAAGTAATACTATTATTTTAGTGCATTCATGTAAAATTTCATATAAATGTGATTATTAATTCGCGTTTTATCTCTAGTTAAACAGAATCATAATGGCAACTGAGACGATGATGGTGAAAATTGAGCATCGCGCTGTAATTAAATTTCTCACTAAGCAAGGAAAAAGTCAAAAAACTATTCATGAAGAGATGGTGGCTGTTTACCAGGGTTCCGCACCTTCATTATCAACTGTGCAAAAGTGGTCAAGTGAGTTCAAGAGAGGCAGAGAGAGCATTGAAGACGACCCCCGCTCCGGCGCCCCGGCTACTGCTTGTACGGGAGAAAGCATCAAAGAAGTCGAAAAACTTGTTCTTGAGGATGCCCGAATAAAGGTGAAAATGATGGCAGAGATCACCAAGCTTTCAATTGGTACCATTCACACCATTCTTCATGACCATCTTAACCTTTCAAAGGTCAGTGCAAGGTGGGTGCCACGAATGCTCACAGCGCCTCAGAAAAAAGTGAGAATCCCATGCTGTAGAGAGCTTTTGGAGATGTGTAGTGAGAACGCGGACGGTGTTATGGATCGAATTGTTACTGGGGACGAAACATGGGTCCATCACTATGACCCTGAAAGCAAACAAGAGTCCATGCAGTGGCATAAAAAAGGAACAGACCCCCCGAAGAAGTTCAAAGTCACTCCGTCTGCCGGGAAGCTCATGGCCACAGTTTTTTGGGACTCAAAGGGAATCTTGCTCATTGAGTACAAAAAAAAAGGTGAAACCATCAACGCCACATCCTACGCTTCCACTTTGCATAATTTGCGGGAGGAAATTAAAAAGAAAAGACGGGGTAAACTCGCAGCGGGTGTGTTGCTTCTTCATGACAACGCTCCTGTTCACACGGTGCGAGTTTTCAAGGCTGCTGCGCGAGTTTGTGGTTTCGAAGAAATCCAACACCCACCCTATAGTCCAGACCTTGCCCCTAGTGATTATTTCCTGTTTCCGGATTTGAAAAAATGTCTTCGTGGAAAAAGATTTTCGGATGATGAAGAACTCAAGTCGGCAATAAATGGTATAAGAGGAAATTTATTTTTTTGAGGGTTTAAAAAAGCTTATCTCAAGATGTAACAAATGCATTGATGTTAGGGGAGATAATATTGAAAAATAAAAACAATTTAAATTGAATTCGCATTTTCCTTCATATCGATACAAGAGAATATATTGAACGCCCCTCGTAACTTAGGCTTTCGATATGGTGAACCATACTCTGTTACTAGCTAAACTATTTAATGCAGGTTTCAGAGGCTTCATTCATGACTGGTTTGCCTTTTATTTAACAAATCGTAAACAAATGGTAAAGATCAAAAATGTTTTTAGCTCACATAATTATTTAAATATAGGTGTTCCTCAGGGATCAGTCCTGGGCCCGATACTGTTTTTAATATATGTTAACTCGCTATTTATTCAACCTTTTAAGGGCAGAATCACGACTTTTGCTGATGATACTGCCCTTTCTTATTCCAATAAGAGCTTTCTTGATATGTTTGCCGATGTTAATTATGACCTAGATATACTACGACGATGGCTTATGTCTCATAAACTTCTTCATCAGCAACAAAACGAAATTTATGGTATTTAATATCAAGGGTGTTGTATGCGGAGAGTTGCCTTTATATTATCACTCACCAAGCTGTTTTCGATTTTGTTTAGGAGATGCACATGGACATAATATATCATTTGATAGTCAGGCAAGCTGTAGTGATGGAAGGACCATACGTCATATTTAAAACGGTATTTAAATGCAGTTGTAAGGCAATTATACCACCTTAGCATGTACTGCAAACTACCCATTTTAAAATTGGTTTAAAATGGTATTTTAAAATCAAAACTGCAGTATGGAATCTCTTGCTGGGGAGGCACTTATTTTAAAACAATAGAACCACTGCTGATTAAGCAAAAGCATGCCTTAAGACTTTTGTGTAGAGCTAATCGCAGAAATCCGACTTTTGAGTTATTCAAATGTCTCGGACTTCTTCTTTTAAGGCACCTGTACTGTTACAAAGTTTTGAAGATATTTTTTGAAAATTCCGGGTACTATGATGTTAGAGTTCATGATAATCATAACTTGAGAACCAATACCAGAAACTTCGCAAATTTATTATGTTACTGCTCCTCGTTTGTTTGATAATTTACCAGAAAAACTTAGGTGTGAGAGAGTGAAAACAGTATTCTTAAATAGTATAAAAAAAATTGCTTTTCTCGTTTAACCATTCTGAAATAGATGCTTTTTTAACACCAATGTTGTAATATATTTTATGCTTCTTTTCTCTTTTTTAAAATTGTATGTAATTTTTCTTTTTTAAATGTAGTATGTAATTGAATCTTTCATTTCCATTTTTTGTTTTCCCCATCAATAGATTTATGAATTTCATTTTATATAACTAATAGGTACATTCGCCTCTTGTCTTTTATTAGATAACAGATTGTACAAAGCTATTTCATTCAAAAACTTTAAAGCCCAATATTACCATGAATTACATTATACTTTATATTTAAGTTTCTTGATATAAAATAGAGAAAACGAAGCGGGATCTATGACTATCCGAAAAACAGCAACCTACTTCTCATTGTGATTAAGGATCTATAAAGGTTAAAAAGACCAAATTTGGTAGTGCAAAGCAGATGAACTGGCAATACAAGAGCAACACAATGCCCACAAATGTTTTACCCATTCCGTATACATTAGCGAAACTCAGCTAGAAAACGATTCCAACAGCAGATAAAACCTCCAGGATAGGTGTTCAGCCGAAGCTAAATCGGAATACGGGGAAGATCCCAATAATCAGAATAAAAATAAGATGCATTACATGGACCCTAATTAGGTAGCACTTACTAAAATCACACATCGCAAAAATGTTGATTCCGTTCAAATACTTTAGAAACTGACCCAAAGTAGAAGAGGAAGAATTTGCTTCTCGCCTTTGGCGATTCAGCATAAAGGATAGAAGAATATAATGAGTATAGATCATTGACGTACGAAGGAGCCTGTGATGAAACCAGTTAAAGTATCATAAGAAATCAAACTGGCCTTGTATTTACTACAAATCAGAAAACCAGTTTCTGAAACACGGTTAAAACCAAAATAAACTTGAGAGAGCATCTTAAACTTTTCGTCAGCACACTATCGATATACAAAACTAGAGTGGCTTCCAGACAGGCAGATAATCAATAGACCAAACGAGCTTCGAGTAAAAATGCACCACAATCCACCACAATGACATATCCACAGGAGTTGTTCATGATGTTGGATGAATTTTGGGTCCCTGATAAACTGATTTTTATGTACCGAGTTGCTCTTAGGTTGGTACAGTGCTCTGCCCAACATGAAAAAATCTCATCCGAACTTGTGCCGGATTTCAGCATATTGGTAGATGCGCTGTGCTTTAGTTTTTCCAGTCTAACGCTACAACAGATACTGCGTTTATAGAACAAGAGCCGCGACAAGTTAATCTTATAATAAACGAAAATAAAACAAATACATTTTATTCATAACCAGTACAACTTCAACTTCACAAATATCTATGTGTTAACATCAACTCCAGGAACCAGAGATTCGAAAAAGATTGACTCACAATCACAAAATATAAAGCTGCTGCTCTACAAAATCTTGATTCTGCCAGTTCTGTTATACGGCTGGACGAAAAGCAGGCAAGCAGAACTGATCTTGAACTATCTCGGGAGTAAATTCTTCATTTAATATTTAGTGATGATGGAACCGCAAACCCCATTAGCTATGAATATGCGATGCTAACCCCAAAAGCAAAAACACAGTGACTTTTCTGGTTCGGCCACAATAGACCACAATCCTGCAGTCAAGAGAATCTTCGAATTTTAGTCCAGAAATTCGGGACGACAAGGAAGACAGAACATCTGATGTAAAGACCAAAATGTGCCGGAAGGATTGGTTTATACGATGGCAAGTAGAATGCTCCGTATCACCAAATATGGAAGACTCGAAGTCTCATGTAGGGACTCGTCACAGGTACGCAGTCCGATTAGTTAGTTATAATTGAAGGAATTAGCAATATCTTTCATAACTATTATCATAGATGTAATTGCTTAATGTAATTAAGCTGCAGATGCAGATAGAATTGATAGTTTAAGGCTACTTTTCGCGTAATTATATTGTAAATAAAAATACAAATAATTTAACTGAACTGTAACCGAAACATACCTCTTGTGCGAGCTCTTATTTGTACATTCAGTGAGATCTTCAATTGCAGTCCATGACTTTCGTCGGTCCGAATTGATTAAATACTGTTGCGGTGACCATATATTACAATTTCCCGTCGCATTGGTTAAATCCGGCAGCGAAGGACACGACGAGAACAATCGGGATGAGCTCAGCTATAAATATGTAAAACCAATGAAATATTTAATTACAAATCCAAAAGATCAAAAGCAACAGTCAAAAATATTTTATCCTCATACTTACCACAGCACTGTTCACCAAGGAGTAGTTATTTGGAAATCCCTGCATATGAACGGTTGAGTTTTTCATCTGCACCACACTTTCGCGGATGTTTTGCAATTGATTTAATGTGTCCTCTGACAAAAAAAAAAGAAGCAGAAGCAGAAGAAATTGAGCAATGGAATTGAAACAATGCACTTCAACACTTACCCAGGATGCTATTGTATTTGGCGCCCGGACTATGCGGAGTGACACTGATTATTGGCACCATATTCGTATTATTCGTTATCGGTGGAGTATTGATTGCCGGGATATTGTGCAATGGTTGTTGGGATGCTGGATGCTGGTTGGGTGGTAGTGATAGTGGTGCTTGTAAGGGTTGACTCTGAGGCTGGTATTGTGTAATATTATTGAGTTTTTGTATATTGTTTGGCTTGGGATTGCTATTTAATGTGACAGCATCTTTATTCGAATTAGAATTTAGATTACTTGTATTGGGCTTCCTGCGATTGTTAGCAGCAGCACCGTCAACGCATAGACTACCACCGCCTGCGCTGCCGCCGTTAGCACTTAGGAAGTCTGTAACAAGATCACCATCGCTATCGTCATCTGAAAATCAGAAATAAAAAGTTAAATTTAGCAATGTTCAGGAATTTTGTACTTAATTGGCAAAAGACCAAGCCATGTTAAAAAAAATATTCGAGTCTATTAAAGATACGACTTAAAGTTTGGAAAAGTGATTGAAGTTCAAAGCAAACCATTCGATTTGCTATTTTCTGAGGATATGCTGACAACTCCTCTTTGACCAGATAAGTGAATGTTCTGGAGTCCGTTCGCTCGATCATCATATTGATCAGAACAAGATTTTCACCACGAGAACAAGCGGGCCTTCAAAGTTACTTGTCTAGGGATAGATTGATTATAAACGAATTCTGGTATTGACATTTGGCGACTTTAACTTGCAGATACATTGCATTATAAAACCTCCAATGCAATGTAGAGTAGTTGAAAAAAAAAAATTCTCCTAGACCGGGCCACAAGCAAGACGTCCATGTCCCCTCGCTGTCGTTGACAGCACAAGAAAAACCCTGCTTCAAGAGCCTACTAAACCTCAGCCTTAGCGACGTTATAAGCATCTGTTCAAGCCTGTCAGCAGAAGTAAAATTTCCTTGGTAAGAAGGTGGAAAAGGATTGGAGAAATTGGGAACGGATTAACTCCGAAAAACCTTTTTTACAAACCACCGGCTCTGACCTGAAAATGAAGTTTCCATTGGGCTGCGTCTCTAGAAACACGGGTAGGTATATGACAGTGGCTGCGCCCCAAAAAGATGAGATACCCAATCTTTTGACGCGGTAGAATACAGTCTAGTGGTTGCCTTTCGCGACATGCCCGACTTTGATGAGGCGGTCTTTTATGATCTCGCAGAGGTTGCTCTTTATAATTACAATCTCGCTAAGACCCCGGCCTATTGAATCCGTCGATCCATTTCTCTTTCGCCTTTAACTGCCACCTAGATACAATTACCACATTATTATGGAAGGTGGCCAATAACAAACAAACGTATGAGCTTAAACGGATAAAATAGACACACTTTCTAGTTTTTCAAACCGTTGATCCTTTGGCAGTTCGGACATTAGCACTTTGATGTTCACGAATTCACAAATTGAGAGTAAGCGCATGCGTTGATGGAAGCATTGAGAGAATGTAAGGAAACTCTCATCGCGTGAAGAGAAAACACCCTCATCGGCTGTCTTCTCTTAACGTATGTATGCAACGGATTAGGACTGGATTTAGGTGGATTGCCTCAGAACTGCCGCCATGATTGGTTTAGTTAGGTGCTCATTTGAGGGTGAGGCCTCATATGTGGGGCAAGCCTTTAATCCTGAGAGAACTACGCTACATGCCATGCCGCCTATGAAACCATTGACTTAGAGAGGACTCGATTCAACGACAACATTATATAGTGAAATGGAACAGTGCAATTTGACGCTACTCAAATATTTGATCTACAAGTAAGTTTCCAGCGTTTGTCAGAGATGGCGCCACCAGTGGATCCCGGGCAGAAATGTCAGACCCCATGTGTTTTATTTGTAGGTTTTGTATCTGTCAACAACTTTGCAGCGTTATATTTGAGCAGTTTTATCGGTGTCGTACATTTTATCGAGAAAAATCATGGCAAGTTTCCAGCCAAATAAACGTCATTTGCGGGAAGCGTTGCTTTTATTCTTTAATATGAAGAGAAGTGCGGCTGAGGCCTATCGTTTGCTTTCGGAAACTTATGGGGCGGAATGTATTGGTCAATCGACGTGCCGCGAGTGGTTCAAACGGTTCAAAAGTGGTGATTTTGGAGTTGAAGACAAAGATCGCCCCGGAAAGCCGAAAAGTTTTGAAGACGAGGAATTGGACACTTTACTGGATGAGGATCCGTGTCAGATTCAAGAAGAACTAGCTGCATCATTGGGCGTCACGCAACGCGCGTAAAAGCACTGGGATTCATTCAAAAGTTTGGAAACTGGGTGCCGTACGAATTGAAGCCAAGAGACGTCGAATGGCGATTTTGCATGTCCGAAATGTTACTGCAGCAGTATAAAAATAAATCATTTTTGCATCGTATTGTCACTGGTAATGAGAAATGGATTTATTATGATAATCCTAAACGCAGAAACGCACGAAATATTCACGTGAATAAGGTCATGCTCTGCATATGGTGGGATCAAAAGGGTGTCGTATACTACGAACTGCTTCCGAGTGGTGAAACCATCAAAGGACCATTATATCGAACCCAACTAATTCGTTTGAAGCAGGCATTAAAAGAAAAACGGCCAGAATATGAGACCAGGCATGAGTCCGTCGTTTTTCATCACGACAACGCTCGGCCACATGTTGCGGTTTCGGTGAAAAACTATTCGGAAAATAGTGGATGGGAAATTCTGCCTCACCCGCCTTACAGTCCATACTTGGCACCTTCTGACTACCACTTGTTTCGTTCGATGCAGAACGCTCTTACGGGAATACGCTTCAGCTCAGTAGAGGAAATCAAAAATTGGCTCGATACGTTCTTGGGCTCGAAAGACGAGAAATTTTTTTGGTCCGGAATTCATAAATTGCCAGAAAGATGGGGAAAAGTTGTAGCTTCCGATGGACGATACTTTAAATAAAGCATTGTAACTATGTTTTCATAATAAAACTTCAAATTTTGGAAAAAAAACGCTGGAAACTTACTTATAGGCCCAATACATATTGTTATTTGCTGTTTAGATCCTCGAACCCCTCGCGGGGCAGGCATAGGGCCCCACAACACCCGTACAGTATCGTTTTTGAGTTATGTAATGCACTTAAAGTGAGGAACATAACCTGCATCTGCTTCTGCTGCTGTGGAGAACTGGTAATCGATCTTGAAGCGCCTGCCAGAGTGGGTAAGTGGATTCTATTGCGTACTTCTAGTGGGGCTATAAAAAGCCTTTGGTGAATGCTAATAAACGGCAAACCAAGGCAATATTTAGCGGGTTTTTCGGTAAGATAGAGCCCCAAATTCTACAAAGAGTGCCTCAAAAATGGATAGATAGGATGCGCTTCAGCAAAAGCATCCAAGGAAGTCATATGCCTCGTATTCGAAAAGTAATAGCATGAGCCATTTTTCACAATGAGCAGGGAGTTGTAACCCGATGTTCTTTGGGTGTAATTTTTTTTAAGAATGAAAAACTTTAGTTCTGCTTTTGGATTATGTTTGCTTGATGTCTTACATTTTTTTTATCAAGTCGAGAAAATGATATCGGCTAAGTGGCCGCCGCCAGAATTGCTGACCATTCGAGCCCGATTTGTGGCATTTTCCATCACTCTTGCCAGAACTTCCTGCGATAGGCCCTTGCATTGTAGATGGATGTTCTCTTTGAGGGCTTCAAGAGTCTGAGGCTTGTTGACATAGACTGGCGACTTCAAAAAAAAAACCCACAAAAAAGAAGTTTGCAACGGTGAAATCAGGCGATTTTGCCGGCCATTGCAAATTGTATTGGGTTGTACCACATGAAATGTCCGATTTAATAAAAAAGGATCCGTTGGCATCTATGATATTCTCCCAACGTGATACAAG
The DNA here is from genome assembly GCA_963966105.1 of Volucella zonaria. Classification (NCBI taxonomy): domain Eukaryota; kingdom Metazoa; phylum Arthropoda; class Insecta; order Diptera; family Syrphidae; genus Volucella; species Volucella zonaria. The sequence goes on along the minus strand of OZ014531.1, from coordinate 122,910,609 downwards.
GTCAAATATTCCTGACTTTTTGAGGCAATGAAATCTTCAAAGGCCTTTGTGACCTATGCTCGCTTCCGGAAGACCTTCTGCCGGCAAAATGAATCCAGATTACGGAAGTCCGTTGGAGAAATATCAGGAGAGTACGGTGGATGCGGAAGAATTTCAAATCCCAACTGCAACAGTTTTTGCACCGTTACTTATGAGGTATGGGGTCTAGCATTGTCATGCAAAAGGATCGGACCGTGCCTATTGATCAATGCAGGTTGCTTTTCAGCCGATTTGGTATGAAATATGTCGATTTCCTCACAACAATTTATAGCGTTTATCGTTTCCCCTGGTTGAAGAAATGAAAAGTGGATTGGTCTTTTCGATGTCCACCAAATTGTCACCATAACCTTTTTTGGATGAAGATCGGGCTTAGGGATTTATTTTGGCTTTTCGTCTGCATCCAACCACTGCCCAAATCTTTTACGATTATCATACAGTATCCACTTTCCATCACAGGTGACTATCCGGTACAAAAACTGTTCAGTTTGGTTTCCTACTGTAAGCTATGCGCAGATTTCTAGCCGCCAAAGTTTTTGAGATTCGTTCAGTTCATGAGGTACCCACTTATCGAATTTCTTTACCTTTCCTATGAGAGAAAGCGGTCGACTTATTGTCACTGGGGATACTTCCATGCTTTGTGCAATCTCTCGCACCATTTCGTTGGGTCCGCATCCACTGTTGCTCCTAAAACATCGTTGTCAACTAACGTTTCCGGCTTCCCACGTGGTTCATTTTCGAGGCTGAAATTTTCCGAGCGGAACTTCCCAAACCAACGCCGTATAGTGCGTTCGTTTACCGCTACATTCTCAAATGCGTCATTAATGTTTTTCATTGCCAATGACGCATTATGTCCCATTTTAAATTCGTAAAGGAAGAGGGTTCGAATTTGAACTCCGACAGCATGGTAAATAATTCCTAGAAAAGGAATAACGGTACTTGTAACAAATCATAAAATTCTCATACGTCAAGCACACGTACCACTTTATTTTTTACAAAAAGAAAATTTAACGTTCTGGCACAGATGTTCACTTGAAAACTTCTTATTTCCGACTAAGCGAAAATCGGACATTTCAAGTGGTACAACCCTAACAGCTTCTACAGAAATCGTTTGTAAAAGCGCCAAGGCAGTGTCCAGTTATGACACCTATGATGGCGCTGAGATATTTCCTATTTAGAAGGATCAGATTCAGACCGAGCTTTGGCCAGATTTGTTTGGTCGCAAAACATATTGGTCCAACAGTCCATCTAAGGTCTGTTCTTTTATTGGCATCCGGCTTTAATATTTATTTGCATGTAGCGATTGGTACCCTTTTCCGGTAGTGGAATGTTTCCGTGGCCCGGCACCACCAGGGCGGTTTTAGAATTTAATGGGACTGACTATCGGGACTTGACAGCGGCTTGACTATCCGAAACGATGCACATATCACGTTTTTTCTCAGCAAGGACAAGACTTCTTTAATCCGCAAAATTTCCGTCTGGAACACGGTACAGTAATTTGGAAGACGGAAGGAGAGGCTTCGATTTAGCTTATTTGAGAAAACAACGCCAACAACCCCGCTATTGGTTTTAGAGCCATCTATCTAAAAGTGGATTGACTTGTCCTCCATGAAAGCATCTTCCTTCCACAAGGATCTAAAGGGGAAGCTTACATGGAAGTCTTTGTCAAGCCAAGTCTAGGTATGGTAGAGTCGATGTTCTCTGTGAGGATTCCTAATATATTAAGCATATTAGTGTGCCCAGATAAATTATTTGTCCGCCGTGTAGTCGCTTTAAGGTAAATAGCTGCAGTCGCAGCTACTCGTAGTTGCCTGCTGAAGAAGAAGTAGGGATCCGTTTATGCACAGACATGCTGTTCTTTGGACCCTGCTTAGTTTGCTGCAATTCACTGCATTGTCTAAGACAACAACCCCGTCGGTGAGTGGTGTTCTTACGACCGAGATATACAGCCAGTGGGTTATGCGAGGTTGAAAGCCCCATTTCTTCCCAATGGCTTTTAGAAAGAGAATAGAGCTACTGTAGATTTCTTGACTCTTGGCTCTTGAATGTTAAGTTTCCGGTTTAGTTTCTTGTCAAAAATGAAACCCAGACATTTTGCTATACCGGAGAAGAGTGGACTGGTACCGTTGATCGAGGGAAGATCTGTGATTGGAAGGACAAGATCAGTTTTATGGGAGTTTACTCCCAATGTACAGCGATCTGCCCAACGGGTTAATCCGTTAAGATTTAGCTGAAGGAGTTCTTTAATGGTATTAAGATGATTACCTGAGACGGCTATAGCAATGTCATCCGCATAGCCAATCACCGTGTTACCACGCGTTTCCAGGTATATCAGCAGTTCATTAACCACTAAGCTCCAGAGAAGGGGAGAAAGGCCACCGCTTTGCAGCGTACCTCTGCTGACACATCTTTTAGCAGAGGACTTACCCAGTTTGGAGTAGATTACCCTGCTATTTAGCATAATACTGTATAGCCCCCCAAGTGAGTCATCTACCTGCAGAGTTGATAGCGCAGTCGTGATTGCGGATATGTTAACGATATTAAAAGCCCCTTCTATGTCCAGGAAAGCGACCATTGTGCAATCTCTATATTGTAGGAATCGTTCGATGTGACTAGTCAGTGAATGCAGAGCTGTTTCCAATGACTTTCCTTTACAGTAGACACGTTGAGCCGTTGACAAAAGTCATGGATCAATTCTAAATCGTACTCGTATATGGATATCAATTAGACGTTCGAATTATATGTCTGAGGTCCCTTGGGACAACATGAGATCATTTTCCGGCTTTGGGAATGAAAACTGCATTGACTTCTCTACATAACAGTGGAGTGTGGATCAGTTCTACACAGCTTTTCATGATATTCTCTAGCATAGGCAGGATAATATCTGAGGGCCTTTATTGTTCGGCAGGTATTATATCATCCGGACTAGCATACTTGTATGGTTTGAAGCTATGCAGCGCCCGAAGCAGTTTGTCACTTGTAATCAGATCATGTATTTTGGTCACGGTTACAGTAGTCGTGCTTGTGTTGCTACTGGTAGCGAATAGGGAGCTTACTGAACAGCAAGTTGCCAGTAGCAGGTTAAGTGATTCATCACTTGAGGTTCTTCTAGAACCATCGATTTTTTTCAAACCAATTAGGCATCATAAGATTTGTAGAGAGGATTTTTCTTAGCTGCGATGCTTCAGGTTTCTGTTATTTTGTCAAAGAATGACCTCCAGGATTGTCGCTTTGCCTTCCTCAGTTCGTTTTTATATGCGAAATTTTGAGGGACTCATTTTATGAGCCAAAGCCAGTCACTTTTCTTGTACGTTGAAAAGTTTTCTGCAAACATTTCTAAGGGGTCCCAGTACTGATGTCCACCAGTAAGGCTTTCTCCTGCCTCATGGTTGAGTAAGAGGTCAGTAAGCGGGCGTAGCCTAATTGAGAGCCAGGGTGAAATCCTTGACTTCTATGACAAGCTCGCTGGTGTCACGGTACTTGAGAGTTCAGGGGATAATGTCCCTGTCAGTATTCCTCTGTATTTTGGCCAATCAGTTTTCGTATAATTCCGGAATGCTTGTTGGCTGGGACGAGCAGTGTTGTTCAGACGATACCAATGAGTGTTCAGACGATACCAATGAGTGTTCAGACGATACCATGCAGTTCGTTAGAATTTGAACGACGTTGTCAAAGACAAGAGTGGTATCTAGCACTTCCTGTCGGTTTTTTTTGTTATAAAAGTAGGCTCATTGCCAATATTGCAAACAATGAGGTTAAATCAAAAACATAGTGTTATAAAGCACGAATAGGTATAAGACAAATTAGAAGGGAATAAATGCAATTAGGTTAAATATTGAATTGCCTACAATTTGGGTATTACATTCGAGTATAACAATAATTGTACACCACACACAACTAGTCGGAAAGTACATATTAGTCTCCAAAGACAGCTGGGACATGAAGAACGAATGAAGACCAACGCTCCAGCTCGAAGAGCATTCGGTTCTAGTTCAAAGAACAGGCCTCGTCTTAGATGGTGTGCACAAGTGGAAGGCGACCTCAACCAATTTGGAAGGCAGTTAGCCAGATACCGCGGTAACTGGTGTGGCTTATTGTTGGAGGCCCAGTTCTACCCTGCCCTGTATAGCCACCGAGGTAACTAAGCTATGGAAAACGCTGTAGAAATTGACCGCCTTTGTAACACTGAAGCTGGTGCTTATTAGAGCCACATAGTCTTTAACAATCAGCTTCCAAAAATCTCAATTACCCATGATTTGTTAACTTAAAAGAAGAAATTATTTAAAAAATTAAAATGAGCCAAAGTTATTATCATTTTACATTAGTCAGTGACTTTGAGGTTTGAGTGAGTGCCCAGCCATGTTGGCCTAAAAATTCGTTCAACTTCCACACTTCACGAAATTTTCCATGGGAACGCTCCTTATCGTTTATCTAGTAAATTCAACTGTTTAAAGATTCATTCAACTTTCATAAAATTTGTTTCGTTTGGTGAAAATTTAACTGCACATCATCGGATTCATTGGATGATGGGTGCATTTCAAAGCAAAGCAGATGATTTTCTTCTCTTCCTCACTGACTGTTATTTTGTTGTTTTGTTTTCAATGATAAGTTAAACAAATCATTACCCAGAGCCACGGAAATGAATATCACAGTCACAGTTTGTACTTCTATTATGTGGCTCGACTAATTTATGTTCTACACAACTATCAAGTGTAACTGCGCTATTTTCGCTTCTGAAGACGACGCCCAAAGTGTCTGTGAACTCTTTTGATTTGGAACCGAGTTTATGTACATGAACTGTGCTGTATATGTACACCCTCGAATGGGGACGAGATTAACACTATTCCCACTAGCAGCACAAGCACTAACCTAAGCACCAGCACAAGCATCAAACCGCAACGACTTTGTTCCGCTTGGCCACCGAGACTTTTGCCCATTTCCATTTCTATGGCCTTAATTACTGTTGTGCTCTAGTGTATTGTGGTATTTTCGAGGGGAAAAGCTAGGAGACTCTATCCCAACTCCAACCTCTTTTATATTACACTACACATCGTAGCACCTATAGAGTGCCTTTGCCATTTGGATCTTCTTCGAGTAATGATTGCTTCTATCGGGTGACTGTTTTTAACTGCCACAATTCTGGCATAAAGGCATTGACTCCTCGTCATCTTCTATGGCTAAGAGAACGTCTCTCCCTGCTGATGTTGCATTAGCAAGTTTGTGTAAACCCTAAAATCATTTGTCGACAACGTGATTTGTAGTTGTCTCATCAGGTATCCTACCCCCATCGTACTCGTAAGACTGTACAATGGCTCCCCTCGTGCTTCTATCGTAATTAAGTTTGGGAAATTTGACGACACAGCAGGGACTACGGTAATATCGGCATCAAATTGGCTTTTGGTGTTGATTTTGTTTGTTTTTGTTCTTGGTTCTTGGTTCTTGGTTCATCATCATCGATTTTATGGTCATGCACAGAATAGGGATGGCAAAAATCGACGACACCATGTCGGCCGCAACTACCCCGACATACTAAATAACTCGGCATGAATTATTGTGGGGTTCATGCATTTGGTCAAAATACTTTTACCCTAAATATCTGATGAATGCAGACATGTTGGAAGAGATACGACTAGTTGAATTCATATTGTGAACGGGGATGGTACCTGTTGAAATTAAATTATTGGCGGAGATGGTTTATTGATTTTTTTTTTTTAATTTGGTATTGCCCCAGCAAACCGTGCGGAAACAATAGGCACAAATACATGTTCATTGCGACCGCAACGTAGCCTAGTGTTTGAATATGGCTGTGCAAACAGAAAGTGAAATTGTGACGCGTTTGGCTTCTTTTTTTTTCGTAAGCGGATTTGATGTCACAGAGTAACAATACATAGATTGAGTATCACGCTCCTATTCATCAAGTTTAGTGTACGCTTTCAAAAGCACCAGATCCAATTAAAAATACAGATAATGACAAGGCGAACTTTGATTTTTATACATAGAATGAGTGGTCATTATTTAGCAGATAGGCTACAAAAATATATCCACTAATGTGGGTGATATTACAAATCTGAGGACCTTATGACGCTTTGACGTGGGTTGAGGTTTGTGGTGCGTTTTAGTTAACAGACAAGAGAATTTACAGATACAGATAAAGACCACTAATTGAACCTGTTCCCAAATGCGGGATTATATTGTAGGTTAATTGTTATAGCGAACTGCACTCTGATTACGGGAACTCCCTTCGACCCTATCTAGATCACCTGAAACTAACAGCCTGCAACCGGTAACATCGATTCTTAGATCTGTTCCTCCCTTCCGTACTAATTTTCCCCGAATGAATTATGGATTCCATGGAGCGATGTCCAATATCTGCGACTACCAACTAAGCAAACTCACCCTAAAGACTGTTATCTTGTTGGCCTATGCCTGTCGTTCTTTATTTCCACCCCATAGCTAGTTGCCTTCAGTTTCACACGCTAAATTGTGGACCTCAGCCACATTTACGTGCGCCACATGAGTCGCGGTCTTCCTCTATTGCGCTGTCACTCGGATGCGGATTCGAAGACTTTTCGGATTGGGACATTGGTGTCCATCTGCTCTACATCACCCAGCCACTTAAGTCGTTCGACATTCACTCTTCTAGCTAAGTCGAAGTCGTTGTATCTCCTTCTCCACTCACCGTCTATGCAGATGGAACCGAAAATTACCCGAAGAATTTTCCTCTGAAAGCAGTCAAGAGAACACTCATCCATTTTTGCTAAAGTCCGTGCTTCCGGGCCATAGAGCAGGACTGGGATTATTAGGGTCTTATATTGGGTCACATTTGTCATTCAAGAGAGATTTTTGCTGGTCAATTGACTTCTTAGCCCGAAGAAGCAGCGATTGGCAAGAGATATTCTTCGGTTGATCTCAGCGCTGATAACGTTGTCGGAATTGATGGCGGATCCAAGGTAGACAAAGTAATCAACTACCTGTCGAGGATGATGTTCTATCTGAAACGTCGGTGTTGAGTGTCATTGCTGGTTGACAGCATATGCTTGGACTTGTCCGACCGTTAAACACATCTTCGCCGCTTCCGTTTCAATACCACTGACATCACTCTACCTTCTTCCGATTATGTCAATATCATCGGAGTATGCGAGTAATTGGACGGACTTTTGAAAGATTGTGCCACTTGAATTTTGCACTATTCTTTCGAGAATGATGTTAAAGAAATCGCATGACAACGCAACCTTTTTTGACATCAAAGGTGTCGGTGAGTTCTTTACCTACGTTGATGAAGCAGGGTGCATTCTCCATTGTCATCCTGCACAAATGGACAAGTTTGGCAGGGATGCCGAAACTAAACATTGCTCTGTACAGCTCGTCTCTATAGAAGCTGTTATAAGCGGCTTTAAAATCGATAAATAGGTGGTGTATATTGAATAGTGGGTTTTTTCCAAGATCTGCCGTAGTGTGAAATACCTTCCTAGCCTAAGGCCACACTGATATGGACCAAAAATATTGTTGACGAACAGTTTCAGGCGTCCACAGAATACGGCAGATAGGATCTTAGGAAGACTGATGCCTCTGTAGTTGGCGCAGTTCAGAGGATCTATTTTCTTCTATTTTCTTGAGAATCGGACAGACAATGCAAAGGTTCTATTCATCGGGTATACTTTCGTCCGACCATATTTTAAAGATGAGTTGGTATATGCTCATGCTTATCGCCTGCCGCTCGGCAATCAGGCAGCTTTGTTGGACTTAGGCTTAGACATGGCTATATTCACTTCATCCAGGTCGGATGGACGGAATTGTTGGTCTACATCGCCTAGGTTCATTCTACCTGGCAGCGGTATTTGGTTCGTCATCGCCATTATACAGTTTACAGAACTGCACTTTCAACATCCTCAACATCAACGGCGACTTTATTACTATGTTCCCTTGTTCGTTTCTACAGGGTTGGATTCAGGATTTGTGTCCGTGGCATGCTTTTTTTTACCTTTTGGTAAGAATTCCGAATCTCTTTCTTCCTGAAAAGCCGGTGTTCGTCTCTCTTCTTCTGCTCGTAGAGCTCAAGAGCAGCTCTAGTCCTTCTATGCAGCGCAGCTTTGGTAATTCAACACTAATGAACCAGATAACCTGTATGCTGCACAACATAAGGTAGCAACGTATTAAGGGTCACTACCTCAATAGACACCCCACATGAGGAGTGAAATAGTCCTGAACCCAAGAAGGGAACTAATAAAAGTCACTGATGATGTTCTTATCGTCCTCGACAAGTTTATTCCCACAATCTGTGAAATTCTGAGTTATAAGTTATGCCCTTAGGATCCGCGGTGAACAGGCTAAACTCTGTGGACTGGGAATCAACCTGCAAACAAATTTGACCTCCTCTCCATAAGTGGGACAGCTCTCCGTCTATTCAACAGTGCTAAATACCTGGGTATCGATCGGACTATGTAGATTGTAAACTGAGCTGAAAGCTTAATATTGAAGATAGCAATGATCGCTTCCTACACCTGTAGTCGTATATTTAGGAGAAGCTTGAGATGGATGCACACCTACGGTAGCTTAGTGTGGTGACAATCCTCAAATCAAACTAGCAACCTTAAGATGATTACAAAAACACAGAAGATTCCATGCCATGGCCGAACACAAGCTATGAGAACGACGACAACAGCTGGAGTAGCAACTATGCATGGTCGAAAAGTGCTTTAAAATTAAGTCCGCGTAATGAGTGGAAACCAAATCCGAAGGGACATCCTTTCAAATGAACTGGATTTATGCCTCAATAAGGACTATATGTACGCATGACTTTGAAATATCAATCGCCTGTATTTTCCCAAGCAGATAGGCATGGAACATTATCAAAGATGGAGTTTGGAGATTTTCTTCGATCAATTGAACATAAGATGCTTGCCTGACTAGCAGCGGCCAGACTTGCGACAATGAACGCAATTTCCAACGAGGATGTTACCATATGCATTCATTGCTATTGAGATTAAACCAAAGCTCATGAAGCTCAAGGCGTTTTGCGTTCAGCACAAGGTTGAGCTCTGCTGGCAACGAACATACAAACGTGCTAGGTCGAACAGGACCCTCATTTGAAAAAGATCTGGCAGATCAATCAATCAAACGTCCACTTTGTACTCTGAGAATACAATTAGAGCGATAGATACAAATAAAATCCAATTAAAGGTGGAACAAGCTTGCAAAATGCGGGACCTCAAGATAAGATTCTCTTATAAGGCAAAGCTGAACTAGCCGTATCTACGCTTGTTGGATTACTCACAGGTGGTCTTTGCAAAAAATCTGCAGCTTACCGATGACGACGCTCTGACGACGTATATTTATGGGAGGATACCCTCCATTTTCCCAACCTAAGTAGTCTGAGACAAGGAATTTTAGGAAGTTACTACTTCCACGAACTGTCATAGATATCTGTTATTTCATTTACATCTCAGTTCAATTTCGCGGGTGGCTGAAACCAACTAACGCTAGACGGAAACCGAAAACTACAATTAGCAACCGCAAGTCAACCCCTATTCCCTTACAATGACTCTACATATGTGCGAGCCTTTGGCTACAGATACCACATCACTCCGCCAACTCAACCGAACCTAATCCAACTGGCAGCTCAAATCGCACGACGACCTTTCTCTTGGTTTAATAGTCTTTATTTGACCTGGTAGAAAATATTTCATTCCAAAAGGGAATAGTGATTGTGATTATACAACCTGAATGACTCGAACAGCAACCAACTTCAGACTGCTATAATTTCCAAACCGTTCATGACAGTGAGCTTAAATTTGGACACATGACAGATAATTTTATTATTTACAAGGCTTTTAAACGATTTGCGTCTCAGTTGTGTTGAAAAATGTTTATCCACGATGGAATTCAAACGCGATAACGTGATTGCTTTATATTTGGCTGGAAAACCACAAGTAGCTATCGTTAGAGCCCTCCAGCACCTCAACGTGAATAAATCATTTGTGTTTCGAACCTTAGATCGTTACCGTGATACTGGCAGCGTTGCAAAACGCCATGGAGGTGGTCATAAAAAAACAGCAACATCGGCAGAAATGGTTCGGAAAGTGAAGGCTCGAATTGAGCGAAATCCACGTCGAAGTGGAAGAAAAATGGCTCGTGAGCTCAACATATTGTTGGAACGGATGCAACACATACTGAAGAATGAGCTTGGGCTCAAGCCATTGAAGTTCCCAAAAGCACACGATCTTACACCGCAACAGAAAAAAGTTAGAGTCGAAAGAGCGAAGGAGTTGCTACGCTTGCACGAAAGTGGTGAGTTGCCGAATTTGGTTTTTTCCGATGAGTCGCCATTTGTTATCGAGCAATATGTCAACAAACAAAATGACCGAGTTCACTTTCCAGAGAGGTCCTTCGAAAATTTACACCTTCGGACGGCCATCAGAAAGCAGGCAGCACCGATGGTGATGGTTTGGGCCGCCATAACCGCCGATGGTCGCTCTCCGCTCGTATTTTTGGACCGTGGCGTAAAAAATAAATCCGATCGTATGCCGTGAAGCTGTCTTAGAGGCAGTATTGAAGCTTTGGGCAAACAATCATTTCGGTCGGAGACCGTGGACATTTCAATAAGACTCGGCACCTTCTCACAAAGCTCGCGTCAACCAAGATTGGTTAAAAAACAATGCTCCACAATTAATTTCTTTGACACAATGGATTGCGAATTCTCCGGATGCAAATCCGTTGGATTTCTCTGTCTGGGGTATTTTGAAGGCGAAGATTGGCACTAAAAATACCAAAGTTTGGACCACCTCAAACAAGCACTTCGCGGGAATGGGCCAAAATACCACAGAGCCACTTACGTGCAGCGTACGATGCATTCTTCGGCCGTCTCAAGACCATTATTCGCGCCAAAGATGGACATATTGAAAACTACTGATACAATTTGAAAATTGATCAAACATTTTCTGCTTTGGCACATCAAAATTTTTCAAAAAATAAAAAAATTATAGCATTTTAAAAAGTTGGAGTTGGAGTAAGTCACCCTGTATTACTATATATCGTGGATTCCGCTCTGTCGTTATCGATGATGAGCTAAAGCTCTTACAGAAAAGATTAAGTCCTCTCTTATTGACTTTCTCGCTTTTCCATGCGGTTCCTTACGAAATCTTTTCTCTAACTGTATGGTGCAAATACGAGAAATAACCTGATCTGGCAGAGTGGTCTGACGAGCCTGAAGGGAAAAGGACCAACGTTCACCGGTACCACTCTTTCTATTCTCCCTGATTTTCCTTTGCCCGCGCTGTGTGCAAGCATTTTAAGAGTACTTAAATCCCTTGACTTGAGCGTAGGTTATACTCGCTTGGCGGTCAACAGCTAATGCTGATGCACTGTCTGCACTTTGTAAGGGAACATCTTACAGTCGTTCACCAAAATTCTCTGTAAAGACCGCCGATTGATGTCCAATTGCGTGACATGTCGTGTGGTCGATACACCGTGGTCCATTTCGACATCTTCAACCACAGCTGCGGGGCCGATCAGCATCTCGTGAAATTCCATACTCTTCTTGGGGAGCGGCTAAAGGTCTTAGTGTTTGCTCAGTTGGTGTTGGATGGAAATTTGCGCCGAAATACACACTGCGCCAACACCATCAACGAATTATTCCGCAAAAAAAAATCGTAACAATTATTCCGCGTTCTTTAGAAGTATAGCGATTCATGTCTTGTTGACGCGTATTTTGCATTATAGCATCTACCGATAGGGTGATGACTTTTGCGCCATCTAGCCCCCAAAGATATTCTCGCAGAATTTTAATACTCCAAATTCTACAATGGTGGGCGACTCCATGTAGCTCCTCATAAAACTGTTATTATTCCATACACGTGTATGTATACACATATACTCGTATACCATCCGCTTCATGGGGTTTCAAGGGAACGCTTTCATATTAACATTAATAAATCGCAGCTCCTTAAACAGATTAATGTAAGAGAGGTTCGTTTTCCATGGTTGACTTCATAATAAGCTCGCTATTAGAAATTACGACTAGATCTATCGTGTACAAGATGAGGGATTGGATAAATATTGCATCACCTAATCGGAGGTAGCAAATTGTGATCATTATCCAAATAGGATGAACCTTTTCTACAAAGAGCACTGTGATAGTTAAATTCACATTGTTTAGCTTTGCCCGAATACCAAGAAAATCGCCCATACGAGTATGTCCATCCGAAAGTTCAAAAGTTAAGCTATTCCTTTTGTATTCTCGTTTTTATTGAAAACTGTCATTCACTAGAAATGGTTAATATTTAATTTTAGTTAAGTTCCATTTTTCAACCCTCGCCTAGCCCAACACAATGGACATTAAAAATTAAAACGAATTAAGAAAAACTACCCTCATCCTCGTGGTATTTAGTTTTTGGGGTCGTTAAAGTATACGTACACTCTATTCTCGTCAAATTCTCAAGGATACACGAATTAACTGTGAATGATGAATGTTGGATATCCTTTCTCTTTTTTCATCAAAAGTATTTGAGTATGAGTGATTTATGCATGCACGACATCATGAATTTGCAATCAGACGACAACGACAACGACAACGGCAACAACGACAACGACAACGACAACGACATACACTTGAGAACGTTCAAACGAAAGCCTCTGTACGGAAAGATATGAAAAATAATTGAAGTTCTTCTCGTTTCTCAATTATGTGAATGCTTCCGCAACTTTGGACATTTTACATTCATATCCCGTACCCGTACCCGTACCCGTACCCATACACAGAGCCAAACTTATGTTATATTACATTCCTACGTCTAATGTTAGTGTTAAAGAATTTGAAAAGTAGGTCACGCGCTACCACCCCTACGCATCCTAAAAGAAACGTGCACAATCTTTCTCTGGTATCATTCAAATCTCGCTAAGCTCCATTAGCTTCACTTCACTTCACTTCACTTTTTCCCTTCTACAATTTATTTTTTTTCTTGTTGTCTCTTTTGATATAGGCCCGGCATAACAGTGGCAGGCCGGAATCTTTTGAAACTGGTACAACCTTGAACTAGATACGCCGCGCCGCCCTTCTGCTAAGCCTCATTGATGACCAAAGGATACTTTAGCGGGCACTGGCAAAATGCTAATGACATGTTAAGGGGGAAAAAGCTTAACATAGGCAACAGGCTATTATCAGAATATTGACTTTCCCCGTCCGCCGCCTCCACAACTTGGAATGCGTTGAAATGTCTGTCAGGACTCAGAAGACACATGTGAAAATTCGTTTCCTGATTGCGCGTAGGTCAGCATCAATCAAGAATTTACGTCTTTACACTTTCTGCTTGTGTCATGCTCAATCTGTGGAGTATTCACCCCTATAATTCATTCCTTCGTCACTTCAATTCTCACACACTAACAAGCTAAAGAAGGATGAAAAAGAAAATGTACTTCTCGTTAGTTATGTTTGTTTATGGGGATGAGTTTTCCATTTGCCACCATTGATGGCTTTTCATGAGATACGAGTACATATTTACTCAGAGGGATGGCTTTTCTTATTGTTGTTGTGACGCATTCAGTGGAGATTCACACCATTGCAACTGGAGTGAATTCCTGTGCACATTTTAAAGGATCCATTTCGAGGGTGGATCCGGCTACATGAGATAAATGCAAATAGATATCCGAGATAGAGTAAAATGGATGAAAGCCTTATTTTAGAATAGCTTGGTGTAGTCTAAGTTTGAGATGGTCCACTTGGACATTGCAACCTACGCAATATTGTTTTACTTTTTGAATTATCGAGTGTAAACACTTCGATGAGCAGATTACAATATCCTGACCTACATTTTTGTAGAGTCACCTGTCGTCGTGTACGTATGCAAGGAGATAGGAATGCATACATACACGTGTGTGAACGTGCTTATGTTGGGCAAAATGTAGATTTTTTTTTTTTCATTTGGTCGTTGACAAAGGACTCGAAAATAGATTGCTGCTTTGTGAAGTATCATAGTTATCCTGCTTGGGGAAAGCTGGTGTATACATTTGCATTTGCGAAAAATTGAAACAGATTTGGGGGAGCGTAAAGAGCCCACATGAAGTGACAAAATTCCATCAAAAATTTGATAACTGTCTTAAGAAGAAGTATCCCATGATCTAGATAAGCGAGTCAGAGACACTGTTTGCAGATGCGATAGTGTAACTATTAGATTTAAAAGTTAAAACAACCGACTTAAGGGGAAATCCAATTAAAAGAGCATTTATTAGGGGTTTTGTGGTTCTATATATACACGGAAAGTGTTATACATTTGCAGGCAGAGTTGCCATGTTAAATTATATAAATTGACAGAGTATTAACTCATATTTTTCTTAACACTCCCACTTTTAGATAATTTAACATTTTAATTACATGGTTTGATCATTATTTTTTTCTATAATTCCAATTAATAATCTAAATTTTTGAAATTTATCTTTACTTAGACCCTTTGTTAAAATGTCAGCTTGTTGTTGTTCAGAAGGAACAAAGTTTATCAAAAATTCTCCTCTTTCGTATCGCTCACGTATGAAGTGATAACGAACGTCTATGTGTTTCGTTCGTTTATGAAACTCTGGATTTTTGATGAGCCGAATCGCTCCTTGGTTGTCCATTTTCAGCATAGCATCGCCAATACCACCCGGAATCATCTCAGAGAGCAGCTGCTGTAGCCATATCATGTCTTTTACTGCTTGTGATGCGGCTACGTATTCTGACTCAGTAGTTGACAAAGAAACACATTCTGTGATGACCAAGACAACGGGCCACTCCCGAGTGAAAAAATGAACCCAGTGGTAGAGCGCCTTGTTCCAGGATCCCCTGCATAATCAGCGTCACTGAAACAAACTAACGAATAACATTTAGTTCTTTTAAAAAATATACCCATTCGTCTGGTTCCACTGATATATTTCAAAATTCTCTTCACAGCGTTGACGTCATGATTACTTGGCGAATCCAAATATCGGGAAACCACTCCTACTGCAAAGGCAATATCTGGACGAGTCGCCACTGCCAAATACATGAGAGAGCCTACGGCTTCTCTGTAGGGAAATTTCACTACCTCCGAAGATAGAGTATCTTGTGAAGAACATTGGTTCGCTGGAGTTGACACCGGCTTGCAACAACTCATGTTGAATCGTTTCAACAATCGCTCAATGTAGTTCGATTGGCCCACATGAATTCCATCCCCTGCTTGAACTGTGATTTCCATCCCGAGAAAGAAACCAGCTTCCAAAACTGTGACTTCGAAATTCTTCTGCAGAAATTTCACCAACTGAGTCGTATCATCTTTGTTCTTCGAAGCCACGAGCCCATCATCGATGTAAACAGCTAATATGATTCTGCATTTATTATCTGTTGATAGAAAAATGCAAGGATCCATTTTGCTAGGCCTTAGCCTGAACTCCCGCAGAACTCCTGTCAGCTTTTGATTCCAGCAGCGAGACGCCTGTTTGAGTCCATATAAGCTCTTTCGCAATTTGCAAACCTTATCTGTGCCATCACCGAAACCCTCTGGCTGATGCATGTAGATTTCCTCAGTGATATCGCCATGCAAAAATGCAGTTTTGACATCAAATTGGGACAAAACAAGTCCTTCATTGGCTGCAATGGCAAGAATGGAACGAATCGAGGTGAACTTAGCCACTGGACTGTACGTTTCTCCATAGTCGATGCCATATTCCTGGGTGTAACCCTGTGCAACCAATCTCGCCTTATACTTTTGTTTTCCAGCGCCTAGATCCTTAAGTTTATAGACCCATTTGTTACCAATAACTTTCCTACCCCCAGGTCGAGATACCAAATCCCATGTGCGATTTTTGTAAAGACTACTTATCTCGTCTGCCATTGCTTCTTTCCAATTTGTCATCTCGTCGCAGGAAATAGCTTCTTTGTAACATTGTGGCTCTTCTTGCATAAAATACGCATGCTTTTCCACAAAATTACAAGCCCCTGGTGCAGTATCCTTTCTTTTGCGTAGTCGACTCTTCAAAGGAATAGACTCGTTGGGGTTATATACCATCTCTATAGCGTCCTCCTCATCACATCGGTAATCCTCCTTTTCCACTTGTTCTTCTGTCCTTACATCAACATCGTCTTGTTTTTCCGTATCAGTAATAACATTTTCTTGTGAAAGATTATCGCGCTTTCTTGTTCGCTGTGCTGCTCCACTTCCCTAAAAACGACATCTCTGACGATTACCACTTTATTTGTTGCAGGTGTCTAGATCCGAAAGCCTTTGGATGTGTCCGAGTATCCCTTTTCAGCCTTTCTGTCCCATTTTTGGCGTTTTTGCTTGGGAACATGTATAAATGCCTCAATACCAAACGTTTTAAACTCCTCGACCCTAAGCTTTCCTCCACACCACATTTCGAAGGGGGTTTTACCTCCTAAAGCGCTGTCCTCAGTGCGGTTCAAAACGTATACAGCAGTGTTAACTGCTTCTACCCAAAACCTTTTACTCAAATCCTTTGCACTAAGCATAGTCGGAGCAGCTTCGACGACTGTGCGATTTTCTCGTTCGTCGCTCCCATTTTGCTCGGGGGTGTAAGGAACACTTTTCTCATGCCGAATGGAATGTTTCCTTAGAAGCAATTCAACGCCTTTGTTGACAAATTCCAAACCATTGTCAGTACGGAGTGTTTTTACTGAGTAGTGGCTTTCTGAGTCAGCAAGATGTAAGAATTCTTCAATGGATGAACAAACTTCTGATTTCTTCTTCAAAAATTGTACGACTCTGTAATGTGAAAAATGATCCTTGAAGAGGACAAAGTATTTAGCTCCTCCTAATGATGTCTCTTCAGTTGGTCCACATACGTCGGCATGCACAAATTCCCCTGGTTGACTTGCCTCAAAAGAACTCCTTGAAAACTGGATTCGATGCATTTTTCCAAAGACACAAGCATCACACATAAAATCTTGATCATCTAAGAAACTGATCCCATTCCTTTTAAGATGATCACGCACTTTCTTGATGTTTTGGTGAGCCAGTCTCTCGTGCCATACCTTCAGTGGCAACGCTTTCGTAGTTGCCAAATTTGCCGTCGGCTTAACCGAAACCTGTACACGAAAACACATTCTGAATAGCTGCGCCTCACGCTCTCCCACTGCCACGATAGCTCCGTCTACATTAATAAATTCGCATCTCATCTTATCAGAAACAAATTTTAACCCTTTATCCAATGCACGACTTTGGGAAAAAAGATGAATGGAGATTTTGGGCACATACAAGACATTAGATAAATGTTTTTTACACCACCCTTTTCCATTAAACGACAAGATGTTGATGTCGCCCGTACCTAATGCTAATATTTTTTGACCGCTTCCAACTCTAATCTCAATGGGGTTAGAAAATGTTTCATAATTTATGAACCAATCCTTTTGAAATGTCATATGATCACTAGCACCTGAATCAAGATACCAAGAATCATTGAACTCACCATCATCAACCAGCAGTGCATTGCACACCTTTAATTCTTTCTCCTCTACCGTGCCTGCATTTCTACTCCTTTTAGCTTCCGTTGAATTGGATTTTCTTCCTATTGGTACTTCGCCCCTGCTTCCAGTCCTCACACGATCATCGTTCTTTGAATTTGGCTTCCTCACCACTATTACCTCGCCCTTGCTTCCAGTCCTCACACAATCGTCACAGCAGCTTTTAGCACCGCAGCTTTCAGCACTGCACATCAGTGCATCTCCTTTTCTCATTCCACCTTTGATTCCATTGTTTTTACGAGGGCGGGTCAATAAGTCCGTGACTTTTGGATTAAAACAGATTTTTTGATAAAAAAATAATTTTATTTTTCAACATAGTCTCAGTTGAGCTCTATACACTTTGTCCAACGCTTTTTTTATCCCTTCCAAAAAAAAGATTTGTCGAGGTCCTCAAAATAGGCCTTTGTTTGCGAGATGACTTCATCATTGGAGTCAAATCTTTTTCCACCAAGCCATTTCTTCAGGTTTGGGAACAAGAAGTAGTCGCTCGGAGCCAAATCTGGAGAATAGGGTGGATGAGGGAGCAATTCATAGCCCAATTCATGGATTTTTGCCATGGCAACTGCACATGTGTGCACCCTTGCATTGTCTTGGTGGAAAAGAACTTTTTTCTTGGCCAAATGAGGTCGTTTTTTTTTCAAATCGTCATTGAATCGGTCCAATAAGTTGGCATAATATTCCCCATTGATTGTTCTTCCCTTTTGAAGGTAGTCAATGTGGATTATCCCGCGTGCATCCCAAAAAACAGTCGCCATAACTTTATTGGCTGACAAACCCACCTTGGCCTTCTTTGGAGCCGATTCACCCTTAGAAACCCACTGTTTTGACTGTTGTTTGTTCTCTGGTGTGTTGTGATGGATCCATGTTTCGTCCACGGTTACAAAACGGCAAAAACTCCTCCATATTGCGATTAAACAACGCCCAACCTTCCAGTGAAGTTGTTGCACGATTGCGTTTGTGGTCGACTGTGAGCAAACGCGGCACCCATCTTGCGGAAAGTTTTCTCATGCCCAAGTGATCATTGAAAATTGAAACCACTGAGCCATGCGAAATCCCTACGGCTTCCACAATCTCTCGCACTTTCAATCTTCGGTCGGCCAACACCATATCGTGAATTTTTTCGATTGTTTCGGGTGTAGAGACCTCAACTGGGCGTCCAGGACGTTCGGCATCTTCAGTGCTTGTACGGCCACAACGAAATTCAGTAAACCACTTTTCTACCATTGAAATCGATGGTGCAGAGTCCCCATAGTATTTATCAAGCTTAGCCTTGGTCTCGGTAATGGTTTTTTTTCGCAAGAAATAATGCTTAATGAGCACACGAAATTCACTTTTTTCCATTTTCTCCTCAAATTAGTGAGTAGTCTGATAAAAATAGCTGTCAAACACAAACTAACTGACGCAGCAAGTTTAAATTTTGACAGGAGTCAACTGGCAGATGCCTGTTGACAGGAGCAGTGTTGCTGTTTCAGTAAAGAGGTCAGAAATTCAAAAAGTCACGGACTTATTGACCCGCCCTCGTATATTCAGTTAGCTTTTTGGGACATTCTCTTTTCCAGTGTCCCACTTCATTGCATCTGAAACACTTACCGGGTTGGAAAGTTTTGTTTTTGGGTTGTTTCCAATGTCTTCGTTTCGCAATTAGTGCCGAGGTGCTTGTGTCTGGAACAGATGAGTTTGAAAGCATTCGTGTTTCTTCCATGATTAACCGTGACGTTAAGTTCTCCAAAGTTTGCTGATCTTTTGTTGTTGACTCCCACGCAGAGAAAAAATGCTTAAAGCTTTCGGGAATTGTCATCAAAATTTTTGTGATTACCATGCTTTGCGTAATCTCCTCCCCTACGTCCCTCAGCTGCCTTACTATGTTTTCTAATTTTGATATGTGAGTTGCAACGTCATCCTCAGGTTCCATCTTAAATGTATAAAACCGTTGCAGCAGCATATGAACATTTGCATTTGATGATTGCTCGTATACCGACCGAAGTTTTTCCCACATTTCTTTTGCAGTGATACAATATGGCGAAGTGGTGTCGGGCCAACACTCATTGCAATTATACGTTGCGCCTTACAATCATCTTTCGCCCACCCAGCTAATCGTTTTTCATAAGCTACCTCAGTCTCAGACTCTGCCTTAACCGGTCGGTTAATAGCACCATTAACAAAATTGTATAGATCTGAGGCACTGAGTAATATTCTCACCTGGAACTTCCATACAGAATAGTGTTCAGAGTTCTGCAATTTGTCAATCTTGAAAATTTCCTTTTCCATTTTCACTTTACTTGGCAAAAAAATTAATTTATTTAAATGTATTATGTTAAATTATATAAATTGACAGAGTATTAACTCATATTTTTCTTAACAGTAACGATCTGCAGCAGGCAAGATTTTGAAGTGAAAATAGAAGACGTCGAACCGAGTCCTTTCTTGTGGCCTTCATACTGATGTAGTACCAGCCTACAAGGATGGAATGCCATCAAGCCCCGAAACGAGGGTACAAAGCGTAATTCAATCTACAAAATACCATCCTCACCTCATGTGTTGTATACTGCTTCAGACAAACGAGGCTCTGGTGACCGAGTAGGGGCGGTCTGTCCGGATTAACCAAGTTCGGAGGTAGAAACCGTAGTCCGGAAGACTAGCGGCTCAAATATTTGAACCTGCCTTAGGCATCAATGCCCTAGGCATTAAGACCGAGTCCCGTAAGGTCGTAATTATGGCATACTGGAAACAACGATTTGGATTTTGGAAGCTACGAGGGCTGACGTTTGTAGTACTCTGTTATCCGAGTAAGCTGGAGTGAAATCCGGTTGAAATGGCTTTCAGGCTAATGCTACACACGCCCCCGTCCCGTTAAAACGTTGGCAGGACTCAAAGAACGCTCAATGTTACGTCATCATTAAGTTGGTTGTGTAGGTACAGATGTAATATTCCTATTTAGCACCGATCTGGCTCTGGCACAGGACCCCATAAGGGACTGTTTCAGCCCTCGCATGGCTTTACGGCTTGCATAGATAACCATGGGATCGCTGGTGACTACACATCCGAACGTTGATAACGGCTTTGAGTGGTGTTGATAACAACACCAAACACCCAGAAAACAAATAAGGAGACAGGAAACGGGGACAACTATGAAAATCGGTTCCAAAGAAGCGCGATAATGCGAAGATCTCCTGCCGCACCGACAACATCCCATACTCCAGTAAGTGTCGGTCCACCGGAGACGAATCGAGCAACAATGGAAGGAACCTCAGGCCAACCAGCTTTCCTTAAACTAGAAGAGCAAATAAGAGAGTTAGTCGGAATGCTGGATGACGGCAAAAGGCATTCTATACACCAACCGATGAGGGACGCAATTGAAAGCATACGCGCTCTCTATGAGATGAGCTCTCAGCTATACAGATGCAGGATGAGAAGGCGAAACAGATTATTAGAAAGAGCGTCGCCTCACAAACATCCCCATGACTTCTACCAACCACTGAGCCAAAACGAAAGTCAACTCCTGAAAAAAAAAAACAATGGAGCCGTCGCGTAAGCAACGGAAAACAGAAAAAACGAACAAGAAGGAATTTTCAAAAGATACGCGACCGGAATCGGATAAAACGAAAAAAGGAGAAGGCGCAAAGAAACGTGCCGAGCAGGCTTACGCAAATGAGTCAGTATACCGCCATCATCAAGGAACCAGCCTGGACTAAAGTAACCAAAAATACCACCAGGAAGAAAATAGTCGTCGAGAAAGCCAAAGCTGACGCAATTGTAATTGAGTCCAAGGGAGAAGCCACATACGCGGAAGTACTACCGAACTAGAACAAGTTGGTAAATCAGTGTCGAGGATCAGAAGGACACACAAGGGAGAACTGCTGATACAGCTCAGGAATACCGTCAGCAAGGCCGAGGATGTAAAGGCCGTAATAAGCGAAGATCTAGGACAAAAAGCAGAAGTCCGAGTCCTTACACAACGCATTACTATTGAATGCAAAGACATGGATGGAGTTACCTCAAAGGAGGAAACTGTGAAGCAATCAGAAAGCACTTCGGATTCGGATAGCCGACACCAGATCGCTAAGACAGACATATGGACACACACAGAGTTGGAATCACAAAAAAGGTACTAGCAGCAGGAAGACTAAGGGTAGGCTGGGTAAACTGCCGCTAAAGAAGTGTTTCAAATGCCTAGAATTTAGACGCGTATCAAGCAGATGTGAATGGCTAGAAGACCGCTCCAAACTATGCAGGAGATGTGGCACAGAAGGCCACATAGCAAAAAATTGCAGCGAGGAGCCATCATGCATATTCTGCAGGGAAAATGATCCAGTGTGCCCAGTGTGAAAGTGCCCAGTCTTCAAGAAAGCCATGACTGGCATACAATGATGAAGGCCATACAAATAAATCTTAATCACTGTGAGATAGCTCAGGATATCCTGAAACAAACAGCAAAAGATGAGAAAGCGGATGTGGTCCTGATAAACGAATCATATAAAATTCTCGACAGCAGTATCTGGGTATGAGACAAGACAAAGCATGCTGCAATATGGATGTGCGGGAACCACGCTTTTCAAGACATCGATGGTGATGCGGAAGGATCTGTACGCGCAAAAGTAAATGGCATCAACTTCTACAGCTGCTACGCGCTACCTAGTTGGACACTCAAATAAATACCATGAAATGCTGTACAGGTTGATGAACAATGCACAACACAAAACTGATGTGATCATTGGAGGAGGCATACACCCTTTGAAGCATTAGCAACTCTAAACATAGTCTTAGCCAATAGAGAAAGGAGTAACACATTTCGCAAAGTAGGAACGGGATCAGTCATCGACCTAGCCTTTGCGAGTCACTCTATCTTACGCAACATGAGCTGGCGCGTCAGCGGAGAGTACAGCTATAGCGACCACCAGGCGATTTTATTCAAGATCGAAAAAACCAAAAGAACCACGCAGCGACAAAAAATTAGGTGCCCACAATGTAAGGACAGCGTTTTCGACAAGGATACATTCGAGGAGATGCTGAATAGCTCTACCACAGATCCAAGCGGATCAGCCGAAAGCTTGTCGCATCAACTTACAGAAAATATCGTAGCGGCTTGTGATGCGGCAATGCCCAGTAAAACAGCAAATCGAAGAGGCGCCCAATGCTACTGGGCAAAGTGTTTAAAAGCTAGACGTAAAGTTCAAAGGGCTAGAGGGAGAGATGACTTCCAACAACACCTAGAAAGCTTTAAACAGGCAAGACGGGAGTATTCAAAGTCGATTAAAGAGAGCAAATCAAGATGCTTCAAACGTATCTATATGCGGCGAAGCGGATATCATCCAATGGGGCACGGCCTACATAATGGTTATGACCAAACTGAAGTCCCGCAAGTCTCCACAAATAACGTGCCCAAAAATGCTGATAACCATAGTGGAGCACTTGTTCCCCAAAAGGTTACACAACATGGTCACAATCGTCCGGGAAACAGAAGTAGGACATATCCCAGCCGTTACACTGGAAGAACTGCAGAGAGCTCTTATTCGAATAGGAGACAAAAAGGCGCCTGGACCGGATGGTATTCCGAACACAGCATAAAAGGCTGCTGCCAGAATAAAAGCAGATCTTTTCATAGCAACATTGCAAAATTGTCTCTAGGAGGGAGTGTTCTCAGAACCGTGGAAGTTGCAACACTTAGTGCTACTACCCAAAGGAAATAAACCATCAGGAGAACCATCGTCGGAAAGATCCTTGAGCGTATAATATACGACAGACTGCTGACTGTAGCAGAGGAGAAGGGAGCCCTCTCAAACCACCAGTTTGGATTTCGAAAGTCACCCTCCACGGTCTATGCTATCCAAACAGTAGTCGACATTGCGTCTGCAGTCATAGAAGGGCATTCTTGGAGGTGGAGCTCAAAAAAGTACTGTGCGGTGGTAACACTAGACGTCAAAAACGCGTTCAACACTGCCGACCGATCCCAAATAAGGCGATCACTTGCAAGTATGGAAACACCCTACTACCTGCTAAAGATAATCGCCAACTATTTCACGAGGAGGAAGTTACGGTATGACACGGATGAATTGGTTAAATACTACACCATCTCCGCTGGGGTACCGCAAGGATCAGTGTTAGGTCCACCCCTGTGGAACGACTAAGGCTGCCCGAAGGAGTCAGTATCATCGGATTCGCAGACGATATAGCTATCGTGGCGTCGCAAAACACACCCATGACGTCGAGTCGACCACATACGCAGCCATTGTTCAAATAAAGCAGTGACTCGAAACTGCGGGTCTCGAACTGGCGGAACAAAAAACAGAAGCCGTTCTTATTACGAGCAGGAAACCGTGGAATATATCAATATTCAAGTCGGTAACCAGAACATCCGATCGAAGGAAGCGGTAAAGTACCTAGGAGCGATGTTAGACAACCGGTTACGGCTCAAACAACATGTGTACTGCGTGAGGAAAAAAACGTCAGCGCTAAAAGCGGCACTCTCCAGAATACTGCCGAATATTGGCGGACCTGGATACGCAAAAAGAATCCCCCTAGCTAAAGTGGTCAGCTCGGTTATTCTATACGCGGCACCAGTCTGGGCAGATACGCTGAGAAGGAAAGAAACAGGCCGGAAACTGTCAGCGGTATACTGACTCGTTGCACTAAGGACAATAAGCGGCTATAGGACAATCTCGGACGAAGCCGCATTTGTCATCGCTGGAATGATTCCCATCGACATCCTCGCGGACGAGATGAGGAGAACTTAGCGCAGGAAAACCTCAATGCCAACTGATGCCAAGGTAATGAGGAGAATGAAAGAGGAAGCAGATACTGAAAGTATCTATACAGATTTGGCCATGACAACTTCCCCTTTTGTCCCGAGTGTTCAAATTAGGAGGAGAATGTGAGGCACGCAATTTTCCTTTGCGGACGCTTCGCGGAATGGAGAGAAAATCTACCAGACCCCCCAGAGGTAATTAAGAGAACGGTGGAGTCGGAAGAAGATTACCGGCTAAATATTTGCGGGTTTGTAAAAACTGTGCAGACCGAGCTACGGAGAATAGACGCCGAAGAAATAGAAACACCGGAGTAGCGTGAATTGCTTACCAGCCCCGCAAAGTAATACCTAGCGGCAGTTCCGCGGGGAGAGTGGTTTAAGTGTGCAGGTTGTGTTTTAGGACGTAGGCGCGAGGAAAAAGGAGAATAATATTCCGTGAATCGTTCATGCTAGTAACACGGGTTATTAGTATCTTGAAGAAGATTCCACACCCATCGGCGCAAGCTATAAAAAAAAAAACGAAATGTCATACGGTTATCGTTACGTCAATTTAATTTCCATACGACCAGCAAACGCAGAAGACACTCTCGTTTAACGTTGCGATTCCAAGAAGATGAGACTTATCGTAAGGTCCGATGTGGGATGCAATCATCTCCTGGATTTCAAGGTATCGTCTGATGTGGAAATCAGGATCAAATCAAGAGGATTTGAAGCTGAATGTTGTAGGATTAGAGTGGTTACTGAGTCGCGTCATTCCAGTGATGCCCAGTGTTGTAACAATTTTTTTGCACATCAATTGTGCTAACTCGTATTTAGCCACCGAGTATTGACTGACCAAACTATGGGCGCGTAGCAAATAGCAATACTACTTGTACAACGTCCTATATACAATAAAATGAATGAATCTCAGAAAGGGAATGTATGGCAGATGAATTCCCAACAAAAGACAACATGCAGATTCCATATATGAGCCACCTCAAAGTGTTTAGATTTGAGATCAATACGGATTCCAAAGACTATACTTAATAGGTGGCAAATCTCCTATGGCGACAGATAAATTATTCAAAAAGGATCTCAGAAAGGGCCACTCAGACAGCGGGTTGTGCGTGGACTAATAGCGCGGCCAGGTAAAACCTTACTGTTGGGAAACAACCTATAGCATCGGATAAGGACGGATTTACTGTTCACAATACTGGCGTTAGCATTAGATGTGTGAGGTCAAATATCTGAGCATAACGTTGGATGAGCGCATGAAATTCCTGTTTCACCTGGTACGAATGAGAGAAAACGCATTTTGTGTGCTGGTAAGGCGCATTCTGAGATCTGACTGGGGGCTTAACAGGCGTTCTGTCATATACAATGGCCAATGTGAAATGGCTGCCGTCCGATTTTAGCTTGCCAAAGAGTCGCCTTGCTTGGATGTCTACCAGTGTGCCGTCCGTCCGTGTGACTGTCCCCTCAGAAGCAATGCAAGTGTTGTTGGGAGTGCCACCTTTCGATTTGGAATTGATACGTCGTGGTATTGCTTTCAAGATCAGAAAAGGTCTCACTTGAAATGAACGAAATTGGGTTTCCCCGAGAGAAGTGGACGGCCTATCCTTGAGGGAGCGTACAGCCTTGCTTAACCTACGTGTTGTATCTAGATGGCAATCTAGATGGCAATCTAGATGGGACGATAGCGATAACGGCAGGGTTACTTATGCTTTCCTTATGGATGTGCTGACAATGTGGGAGTTCCCCGAACGGAGTTTTGCCCTCAGCCTGGGTTTTTTGTTGACCAGGCATAGCATAAAAGAGGGCTCAGCGGGGTGGCGGACACTGCATGTCCTGTGTGACTGTCCCAATAATTCAGATGTTAGGGACTAGCAGGCTATGGGCATGCATCATCTTTGACGATGAGGCTACAATGTCAATGGAGTTTTCACTAACACCGTGCGGTTCGAAAGAACCTGTAGTTTTGCAAGAGAGGTATTTAATAGAAGACGCAGTAGGCAGCAAGCAGGTGGAACTTTATAATGAGTTGAGAAATTTTTAGTACCAAAGGCTGTCAGCCCTGGGCTGTAAGGTGCCTAACCGGAAGTGACCGCAACTTTGCGTATCTTAACCGGAAGCTATGTATGTTCTGGGTGGTCAGGGGCCCCTGGAACTCCTGTTCCAGCCTGATATAGGAGTAGGTCACCTGGGAGTACCGTGGTGCCTATTGGTTTATACCCAAAATCGCGGGAAGAGTAGACCAAATGGAGCTTAGACATCTCATGGTTTAGCATACCATATGTTATAGCATAGTACGATCTATGCCAAACCATTTGATAGATATGGAATTGGTTGGTCTGTTCGATGTGGAGTTGCACTGCAACTGGGTGCCATGACCCATCAATGGCTGAGATGTTTAATAAGCCTCGACCCTTCCTTCACCAAAGGGGAAGTTCGTGCCTTACACACGAGTTTGAACCTGGTCCTGGCGGTAGTACAATACTTGTACTACTCGAAGGGCGCTGATCAAGAAATTGTTTTGATATCTCGCCCGAAAACGCACCATGGGCTTGAGACTTCACGGCAGGTATCTACGTTAAACACCTGTGACATCTGTTCACAATACTTAAAAACTAAATAAGGACACTGACATTCGGATCAAAACATGGAATTTTTCGGACTTTGAAGAGACTACGTGCAAGCCAACAACTAGCGGAATCTCTAGACTGCTGCAAAGCAGTTATAACCACCATTCAGAAAGTGTGGTAAAAGGGAGTATAAAAACCTGTGACGTATATACTACGATGTTTCCTACAGAGAATAAAAACATCGTCATTTTGGGTGCAGATGTATTGTAGGGGGCAACCAAAGCAAGAAGTATTTGGCTTTTGGCATTTTAAAAACCCGCATTTAAAGCTAAATTCACAAACTTCACTCTGATTTGTGCTCCAGCTGCTGCAGTAGAAATAGACTATGCTACTCGTATTACAGGGGGTCTCTACGATCTACTCGGCAATACCGTACGTATAATGTCAACATCGATTAAGATGATCATAACACCAAAACAAGAAAGAGGACATAGTACAGTGGACTGAGAACATGCTAAAGAGCAAAATTGTCAATTTAGAATGTGGGAGAAACACAGCCAAGAAAACGGTTGCAAGAGTAACTCCAGAAGGAGGAGTGATCTCTCGCCTTCTGTGCCTTCTTGTTGTAAATGACATCCTTACAAGAACAAAAGTGTGATAAGGGATAGTCATTTTGGTGTGAGGAAAACATCTTCCAACGATCAGCGAACTAATGAAGTCGGCCTTGAAGACACTCGCAAAATAAACAACATAAAACGGTTTAAGGACAAATTCATTAAAAACCGAACTAGTATTGTTCACAAGAAAAAGAAAGCTAGAAAAGTTGAATCTTCCCAGAATCAACGGTGTTGGAATACAACTTTCATCCGAAGCGTAGCATTAAAAAAAGAACCAAAAGGGCATTAGAAGCCTTCTACACGTGGCAAAGAAAGGCCATAGTTAGACCCATTCTTATCTATGGAAAGCTGATTTGGAGGAAAGGCCGCGGAAAAGACTAGTTATCTCAAAATATGGCAGCCACACAAATTAAAGACTAACGAGTGTCGCAGTAGCAGGAGAGTTAAGGCCCACTCACTGTACTAGACATAATGCTCAACCTTCTTCCTTTAGACGAGCTTCCAAAAGCTCGATCAGACTAAAAGAATCTGGCCTATGGACGCCCTGCAATTTAGGACACACGTCTATAATAGAGTAATACGAGCCATCAAAACTGACGAAGTGTAGTGACTATATCGTGCCAAGCGTGGACTTTGATACCAGTTTTTCCACATGAAAAACTCAACAACTACACGGACAGCTCCAAAATGGAGAAAGGTATTGGAGCTGGAGCCTACTGTGAAATTTTACGGACCCACAACTTCTTCAAGATCCTCGACGATAGCAATATTTTTCAGGCAGAAATATTTGTCATACATAAAGCTGCACTAGCTGTACTACTCATAGAACTTGATACTCAGAGATCTTTATCTTTATGAACTGTCAAGCAGCTATAGAAGCTTTGACAAGCAATGGAAGTAAAAACATGTGAATCTTACCGAGAGGATATCTGCTGGGCACCTGGACACACAAAAGCGAAAGGGAATGAAACAGTGGATGAGCTAGCATAGGAGTAACACACACAACGGCATAAATATACTAATTGGAACCCTAAATGCAAAATGTAATTTATAGCAATAGAACGATCCAACAAAGCATGGATTTCCAGGAATGATTGTTTTATCTCACGCTCCCTTTTGGCCAAACATCTACAGCGGGAGAACATGTACCCTCCTCGGACTCAACAAAGAAGACATCCGTATCGCTAAAGGCGTCCTACCTGGCCACTGCTTCACAGGCAAGATGGCCAGCAGAATAGAAGCCTGTTTTCAAGATTACCGCAGAAGCCATAGGAACGAAGAGGAAAGAGAGGCTATCATACACTTGTGGTGCCGTGGCAAACACCTGGGGTACAGACTTGTTGGAGAACTTGAGGACGTTACCAAACCAAAACTGATTGCTCTCATTAGATTAGTTAAAAGGAGCCTGAGAAGCGAGCGATCGAGGAAATAGGGAGATTCTACTCCAAGAATAATTTCCGGCTACAGAAAGATAAAAACAATGTGTCAAGCCCAGGAAAAACAGAGAAATAAGCATAGAAATACTACATATTGTACATGATTTGGTTAGAAGAAAGCGTGCCAGTTAAGTAAATTATTCGATCTCTAAGGAAAGAGACTCTCTAAGCAGCGCCTGCTATAGAACCATCAGTCTTCTTAACATTGTGTTCATGATCTGGTCATCTCAAGGCAAGGTGTTATGCGATCCGTGCCAAGGCCTGAATGGTGCTCGGGTTGTAAAATCAATAGAGCACCGCGTACGGAGCCCTCCGGATACCTGGCGTCCTCTGGTCCGCATTACAGGGGTCTCTGATACGGTGGACCTCCCTTCCCCCATACTCGTGGGATCTAAATATGAACCTAGACAAAAACAAAGCAAATAAAACAAATAATACAAAAAACGCAAATAACGCAGTAAATTCAACGAATTTACCGCAGTCGCTTGATCCCTTCTCTAAAAGTTCAAGGGTATCACGATCTCCACCACCAAGATCGAATTTCTCCGGGAAAAGAAGTCCGCCCGAAGCGCCTACGCCCGAAAAAACGGACTCAGTGACACATAAAAGCTTGGAGGACGAAAACAACACACTCCGTACGAAGCTTAAGCAAATGGAGCTACTTTTTCAAGAGCTTAAAAAAGAAGTAGACATACTCCGAGAGGAAAACAAGACTCTGAAAACAAAGCATATAAACGAAGCCCAAGAAAGAAGTCCACTCCGATCAACTAGTCGCGAATACCATACGGACGAAGAAGAGCTTACGCGCAAAACAAATTCGACCGTAAAGAAAGGACGGTCTAAGAAACGTAAAGCTGGTTCTTCACCTGAAGTCGCTCCAGATAAGAGCCAGGATTCTCAAAAAAAAGCAACTCCCAACAAAATTACGTCTACCACCTCCAATCAACGTTGTTGGGGTTTCAGACTATAGCAAGTTGCATTGCTTTCTCAAAGATACGCTTAAATGTAAGTATAAGGTTACATCACTGCGCAACAATGTGTGGAAAGTTAACATCGACAACTCCGATGACTACCGAGCATTGTCCGAAAAATTAAACACCGAGAAGATCCAATGGTACACTTTCGAAAACAAGTCAGAAAGACCATTACGTGTAGTAGCGAGAGAACTTCACCCTTCGTGTACTAAAAACGATATTGTAAGCGACCTCCATGCAAAGGGCTTTAAAGTTCTAGACGTCGTAAATATCATTAAAAAAGAAAAGAGAAAAACAGAGAAAGACGAGGAAATCTTGGTTAAGCGGGGACTTCCACTGTTTATGCTTAGTTTCGATAAGTCCGAAAATAAAGAAGATATCTATAGTATCAAAACTATTCTAAATATCGTAGTCAAAATCGAACCTGTGCGAAAGAACACAAGATCGATCCCGCAATGTAAGCGTTGCCAAGGCGCTTCAATCATACGCAGACTTACTGCCCAAAAGAACCGCGTTGCGTAAAATGTGCCGGTAAACATCTCTCAGAAGGGTGCAACTTCACGGATGTGAAGTGGCGAAAGAACTCCAAAAAAGGCGCGATACGCTTAAAAAAACCTTACGTCCAAACCCAAACGCAGCTACAAATAAACCTAATATTGCTAAAGAACAGGCAGTGAAAGAAAGAAAATCCGTCGTGGTAAAGTCGAAGGATATACAAAAAAAAACGCAAAGGAAAAGCCGCTACCGATTGACGTCCTAACGTATGCACAAGCTGCGTCGCAAAGAAATAAAAAAAGCAGTGTTACACCAGATCCAGTGACTCACGTTTTCTCCCTAATTCTCACGACTATTGAGGAGCAAAGCAGAACAAATAAACTTTTAGTTGAAAAATTGAGCAATCTCGAGAAAGAAATACGTAAAACTCGATTTCAAACATGAATATGAAACAAGTGCTTAAAATATTGACGTGGAACGCAAACGGCCTTATTAAAAAACACTCGACGAACTGGAGGTGTTCTTACAAAAAGCCAATATTGACATTTGCTTGATTTCTGAAACTCACTTGAGGAAAGGACCTCGTGTGGAACTAAAGGGATACTGTGCCTATCATGCATACCACCTATCAAACAATGCCAGAGGCGGATCCTCATTGTTCATTAAAGATTGTATTGAGCACTCTATAAATATGAAGACTGAATGCGATGCAAAGCAGTTAAGTTCAGTTCACGTAAAATATAACCACCTGCACTACAACATTGCATCCATTTATTGTCCTCCGCGATGCAAGCTAGAAAATAATGACTTTAAAGGTATCTTAGATTCACTTGGACCGAATTTTATAATTGGTGGCGACTTTAATTCGAAATATACCCTCTGGGGCTCAAGATGTAATACAACGAAAGGCAGACAACTCTATGAAGCCGGTATGCAATGTAAAGTTGACTTTTTCTCGACAGGAAAACCAACATATTGGACTTCGGATATAACAAAGAGCCCCCGATCTTGTAGACTTCTTTGTTATAAAGATAGCAGCCAACATTTCTACAAACATCGAGTTATGATCTCTCCTCAGATCACTCACCAGTCATTTTAACACTAAGCATACTCTTAATTAAGAAAGAAGTGGCGCCTAGACTAACTGGGACGGTTTTAGAAACTACTGCAATGAACATATTGTTCTAAACGTGTCGCTAAAAACACAAAACGAAATAGAAAACGAAGTCGACAGATTCATCAAAATCCTGCAGAACGCTGCCTAGAACAACACTCCAACTCCAACAAGAAAAGAGAAAGCAAGTAGTGAAATAAAATATCCGCCGGAAATAATAGAACTAGTAAGAGAAAAGAGGAGAACGCGAAAAAGATGGCAACAATCCCGTGCTCCCCCGCATAAAACATACTTAAACCACTTATGCAACAAATTGAAAGAAGCAATACGAGATTACAAAAATCGGAATATCTCCACATATCGCGAAGGTCTGACTGCCGAAAGAAGTTCAAATTACTCTCTCTGGAAAGCCATGAAGGGAATCACAAAACCTCAAATGCAATTTCCTCCCATAAGAAAAAATAAAGAGATAAAGAGAAGGCGGATCTATTTGCCGAGCACGTAGAAGAAACGTTTAAGCCTTTTGATGGACAGGCGTTAACAGGAGGTTCTAAACAGTGTCGCTACGAGAACTTAACCAAGCAATTAAAAAATTGAAAAATAACAAAGCGCCTGGTTACGATTTAATAACTGCTCAAATTCTCAAGGAGCTGCCAAAGAAAGCCCTGATCAAACTGCTCCAAGCCAATGGAAAGTTGCCGAAGTTATAATGGTCCCGAAACCAGGCAAATCTCTAAATGAAAAAAAAGTCCTACAGACCCATATCGCTTCTGCCGATAATATCTAAAATATTTGAAAAACTCTTATTGAAGCGCTTGCAACCGATCATTGAAGAGAGACGTCTAATTCCTGAACATCAATTCGGTTTTAGAACTAAGCACTCCACAATTGACCAGGTTTTTAGAATTACGAATGAAATCGAGAAAGCCTTAGAGGGGAAAAAGATATGTTCTAGCGTGTTTCTTGACGTGTCTCAAGCCTTCGATAAGGTATGGCACGAAGGCTTAAATTTTAAGCTAATCCAGGTTCTTCCGAGAGAGCTGCATACGATTCTGAAATCGTACCTGGAAAACAGAATTTTTCGTGTTAAACATGGCACCGAATACTCGGAATTTAAAGAGATAGCTACAGGAGTTCCGCAAGGAAGTGTACTTGGACCGGTATTGTTTTTACTCTATACTCGAGACATACCGGAAGAATCAGGTACCATAGTAGCCACGTTCGCGGACGACACGGCGATACTAGCTACATATACTTCAGTCGAGTTAGCTACTGGAAAGCTACAAACGGCTTTGGATAAAATCTACGAATGGACAAAGATATGGCGAATTGTTCTCAATGAGACCAAATCTACTCATGTTAATTTTACTTATCGGAAAATAAACAACCTTCCCATTTTCATTAACTCGGTACAAATACCATATGCAAATGAAGCAAAGTATCTAGGGATGACACTAGATGTAAAACTGAAATGGAAGCCGCATGTCAAGAAGAAACGTGATGAACATGAAAATAAATCTAGACAAATGTACTGGCTACTAGGAAAACATTCCAAGTTAAGCATACATAACAAACTGCTCATCTATAAGCAAGTGCTTAAACCTGTTTGGACGCACGGTACACAAAGCTCTAAGATAAATCGTGAACGCCCCATGGTATATCAGAAACAGTGATATTACCGTCGAGGACGAAATAATGAACTTTGCTCGCAAACTCCGTATTCGTCTTCATGGTCATTGTAATAATAAAATATTCCAAATTCTGGACGAGACAAGCTTAGTGTGTCGATTACAAAGAATGCGACGATTCGAACTGGCGCGATAAGGACCATCCGCATATAATAGCGGTACTAGCAGGTGCTTTTGCTGGAAAGCTACCTGCCTCACGCGAACGTTATTTAAAACGGAAACTACTTGATAAGGTAACTTAGTTGTAGTCGATAAGAAGGGAGGCGTGGGTTCATAGTGTCTATGAAGATTTTCACACCTACCCACCAAAAAAAAAAAAAAAAAAAAAATGATCTGGTCATCTGAAATCATTGGTCAACGATCTGATGTCCTCTCATCAGTTGTTCTGTTAAGGCCAACAATTGACCAACTATTCCTAATACGACAGATCCTTAAAAAGAAGCAGCAAGTCCATATCGATACACACCATTTCCTTATCGATTTCAAGGTCGCATACGGCAACAACTATAGGGACAGGGCAACTTCATACATGTACAAATGAAGAGCCCTGTGTTGTTTAGTGCAGAATGAGGACCTTTTATGTCAAAAGGGCAATTGATAAGATATAATAAGGAGTCTCCAAATAAGAGCTTTAGCTCCTCTATCCTGCTCTATTTCACAGAAGCATGGACGTTAGCACAAGCGAAAAAGGATACGAGTATACTTGATCGTTCAAAAAGCAAGATTTTTCGAGTGATATTTGGTCCCGTTTGCGTTGACGAGAGAAGGAAATGTTATAGCTAGATTTACGACTGTCGCATGGGAACCCGAATTCGATTTTTACCCAAAGGAACATGTGTCATGTATTTCAAGTGAACACCTGCCCTGTAGGCTTAAGTTCACTGAATGTCTATCTACTCATGGAGCCTTGCCATCGCTCAGCGGCCTTCTTAAAATACCAAAGCGGAACTGTGTTGAGAGCACAGTTCTACCCTCGGTATGAGTCGAGACCTATCCATTAAACCCTCGCTGTTCTTAGTGGCTCACCACCCAAAACTTATTGCGCAACCCTACACCGGATTGAAACCAACTGGAAGACGTTTCCTGCGATTTAGGTTTTAAACCGCAGCCACCGTGACGCTCCCACTAGAGAGCTTATATCTTCAAGTCAGGCTCGGAAGGCAGTGGTTTATGGTTCCTGGTATAGACTACCGGTGGTCCCCTCACTCAACAGGAACTACCGGCAGCTTGTAAACTGGTCAAATAGTAGCAACCTTCGATGGCGTCATCGATAAGACCAGTCATTTGCTCTACGCTCGCTTTTTATTAGACAATTTCATTTGTGGAAGAAGCCCTGGTAATTGGGCGAGCGATCATCCAAAGAGAAAATGCAGTAGAGGAAGACGTCGTCTTAGATGAAACGTACACATAAAGGAGATCTCAATAAAACTGCAGGCAGTTGGCCAGAGACCGCGCCAGCTGGAGAGTTTTATTCATTGATGTACATAATGGGCTGTAGCTCCATCTTAATAACTATGTAGGTGGCTAAGCACATTTCGATATGTTCCCTCTCCTCACACAAAAATCAAGAATCGTTGTCCTTCAATCTCTTGGACATATTGTGTAAACAGTCCGAACAACACTTTTTAGACGAACTAAATGAACTGGTACCGATGCCTTGGAGTTCAAAGTTGGCAATATTAAAGCTTACTTTTCTGACTAGCGTGTCCAGGATAATGATGATTTCATGTCACAAGGAAACAAGGACATTCTTGTAGATTAAGTGAATACGTGTTTTTTTTTTACAGAGCTAATTCATTGGTTACACTCAGTGTGCCCTTTCCAACCTAAAGTGCGTGATAGCCCAAACATATGACCACTCCATCCAAGGCTCATTTATTAACGCTTCCATGATTGCAAGGCAATGAGATTCTGATTACAAGTACCATAGATTCTAGCTCGATTAGTTTTGTGTTTGTCCTTCTCCTTTTTCAGTCATTCCTTCTCCACATTCTTAAGGAGCGCGCTAAAACGAACAAAAACCAATCCATTTACTTCTTCGTATTACAAATTGAATGGAGCGTGTGCATCGCGAAACGGCCTTCATGATGGATTTTTCCTTCCGGCTCAGCATTGATTTTCCCTACACATACCAAACACTAGTATAAGAGAACAATTGTTTTTTTTTTTTTTTGCTGCTCTTCTAAAGCTTTATTTTCCCGTGGAACGTGGAACAAGTATACCTATCCACATACGTAAGTTCATTCGCGGCTGCACAAATGGATATGACTCCTGCCAGGTCCCCCGTGCACCAGCCTTTTTCAACGTTACCCAACTGGTTCTATAGAATTTAATAATAAATACCGAGAAAACTTTAAATCGGAAAATGCATGCGATAGAGAATAACAATGAGTGGTTTGTTGCGTTATTCGATTCCATCGAAGGGACCAGAATCAATAAGACCGGGACAGGAATGGCTGTGGCAGCAGCACCGACAATGGCAGCGGGAACGGGCATAAAAACATGGAGACACTTAATAAGGGAAATGTGATCGCTTCTGTCGTCTGCTGCCCCTATTCCCAGTATCTACCTTGTGCATTATTTATAGGACTACGATAACAATGACACCCAATTCGATGCACTCAACAACGTGCTGTTTTTAGAAGGACTTAAAAACGGATCCGAGTGCATACACACGGACATACTGGTATTGCTGCGATGAGAATAGTTTTCTTTGGAGGTTATGAAATTAGATGGTTATGCAGAGAAGGGAAAAAACCTATTACGAGAGCTGAATGAAAAGCGCAACGAAAGCTTGTATTAATTTTGGACTTGCATTCGAGTTGAGTACTCGTAGCTGCTGATTCGATTGGAGTTATAGTGATCGTGGTTACGAGAAGAAATTTATCTTAGTCTCTGGAATTACTGCACTTTTAGAAACAAAAATAAAAACTTCTCTCTAGCTTTTGTATGGATAAAAAGGTAAAAAGGTCCTCAGAAAGACAGATTCCTACTTGACCTATCTGGCATCTCTACGCCCAAAAACACAAAACACTGTGTTACTCTACATTGGCATTGGACTATCAGACTGAAGCGAGCGTGAGTCCGACATGGGGTTATTGCTTCTATCAAAAAGAGCCTTTTTCTGCTATCCGGCAAGTATATTGAAAGACTCGGGTGGGAAAGATCACCATTATACGATTTTACACCCCGACGAATTATTCAACTAGGATCATACGGTCAACGTACGAGTATCTAACGATCTAATTCACAATCTAACGGCTAACAGTGGCATCGTAACCGTGAAGGGCGATTTCAATGTCAAGGTGCGAATAGGATACGGCATAACAAAGCTTAGACAGATGAAAGGTCTCCAGGTCCTCGGTTAAGTCATCGATTGATTATATTGTTTGAAGGCCAAACATTTGACAGACATTGAACATGTGACATTCACTGTGTACACCCTGAATGACTCGAACTACAACCAACTTCAGACTGCTATAATTTCCAAACTGTCCATGACACTGAGGTCAAATTTTGACACATGACAGACAATTTTATTATTTACAAGCCTTTCAAGCGTTTTGCGTCTCAGTTGTGTTGAAAGTTTTTTATCCGCGATGGAATTCAAACGTGATAGTGTGATGGCTTTATATTTGGCTGGAAAACCACAAGTAGCTATCGTTCGAGCCCTCCAGCACCACAACGTGAATAAATCATTTGTGTCTCGAACCATAGATCGTTACTGTGATACTAGAAGCGTTGCAAAACGCCATGGAGGTGGTCATAAAAAACAGCAACATCGCCAGAAATGGTTCGGAAAGTGAAGGCTCGAATTGAGAGAAATCCGCGTCGAAGTGGAAGAAAAATGGCTCGTCAGCTCAATATATCGTTGGAACGGATGCAACACATACTGAAAAATGAGCTTGGGCTCAAACCATTGAAGTTCCAAAAAGCACACGATCTTACACTGCAACAGAAAGAAATTAGAGTCGAAAGAGCGAAGGAGTTGCTACGCTTGCACGAAAGTAGTGAGTTGCCGAATTTGGTTTTTTCCGATGAGTCGCCATTTGTTACCGAGCAATATGTCAACAAACAAAATGACCGAGTTTACTTGCCAGAGAAGTCCTTCGAAAATTTACACCTTCGACCGGCCGATGGTCGCTCTCCGCTCATATTTTTGGACCGTGGCGTCAAAATTAATGCGATCGTATACCGTGAAACTATCTTAGCGGCAGTATTGAAGCCTTGGGCAAACAATCATTTCAGTCGGAGACCGTGGACATTTCAACAAGACTCGGCACCGTCTCATAAAGCGCGCGTCAACCAAGATTGGTTAAAAAACAATGTTCCACACTTCATTTCTACGACATAATGGATTGCAAAATCTCCGGATGCAAATCCGTTGGATTTCTCTGTCTGGGGTATTATGAAGGCGAAGGTTTGCACTAAAAAGTACCAAAGTTTGGACCACCTCAAACAAGTACTTCGCCGGGAATGGGCCAAAATACCGCAGAGCCACTTGCGTGCAGCGTGCGATGCTTTCTTCGGCGGTCTCAAGGCCATTATTCACGCCAAAGGTGGACATATTGAAAACTATTGATTCAATTTGAAAATTAATGTATTTTGCAACATTTTTTGCTTTGGCACAATACAATTTTTCTAAAAATAAAAAAAATTATAGCATTTTACAAAGTTGGAGTTCGAGTAAGTCATCCTGTATATTCTCGAATACTATGCTGAATGAATGTCCTCACACTGCAAGAGCGGAAAATTTAAATTTGGCCACATTTCTACTGCAGGACATTATTTCAAAAAAATACAATAGAACGTTGACTTCCACGATTCGCAAATTGTGTTTAATTTTTGTAGTCGAGTCCAGGAACATCCATTTGTTTGCCATGGTAATCACAAATTAAACACTTCAACGTATTCCCACGAAAGACTTACATCTTCTGCCTACAGAATCCAAATGAGTTACCAACGTCTTTAGATACAGCAGTAGATACCATCATCCTAATCCAGGAACCATGGCTGTAGAAGGCGTGGTTCGTGGACTTGAGAAACCTGTATACGAGTACGCTCCACTCTATACAAGAGACAGAGATAAGATTAGAACTTGTATATTAGTGAAACGCAACCTTAATGCATTCTTACTTCCAAACCTCACAGATCCCGGCATAACCTTTGCCAAACTGAAGACTGCCAAAATCACTTACTGGCTGGCATCAGCATTTCTTGGCCACGACCCACTCCCTGGTGATGACCCTAGAAAGGGTGGTACTGGAAGTCTAAAAACTGGCCTCACCGTCGGGTGCATCGCTAACGCTCTGCACACAGCATGGGGCGATATCATCGACAGAGGTGAGTCACTTTTTCATTACATTATAAGTACAATACTAACCTTGTTTGCAACACTGGCAACGAGCCCACTTTCATAACAAAAAACCAACAGAAAATGCTAGACATCACTCTTGTCTCCGACAACATCACCCAAATGCTAACGAATTATATGGTATCGTCTGAACACTCATTTTCTGACCACAGATACATCCAATTCAAGCTGAATGAAAACTGATTGGCCGCTAAAATACAGAGGGATACTGTCAGAAACGCTATCCTCTGAACTCTCAAGTCCCCCGCCAGACACCAACGAGCTTTAAATGAAACTCAAGGGATTCACCCTGGCTCTCAATCAGGCTATGGTTTCTTCCTGCCCTCTTATTCAACCTAGAGGCAAGAAAAAGCCGCACTGATGGACATCAGCACTGGTACCGCTTAGAAACATTTGCAGAAAACTTTTCAACCTAGCAAAAAGCACAAGAAAAGTGACTGACTGGGACTCAAACAAAGAATCTCTCAAAATACACAAAAAAGGAATGAGGAAGGCAAAGCGATAATCCTGCAGATCAATTGATGACAAAATTACAGGAACCTCTGTGGCATCGCGGCTAAGAAAAATCCTTTGATGCCTGGTTGTTTGAAAAAAACCGATGGCTCTTGGACCACCTCAAGTAATGAATCACTCAACCTGCTCCTAGATACTCACTTTCCAGGTAACTCTATATGCACGGTCAGTGGCAACTCAAACAAGCATTACAAGAGACAAACTGCTCTGGGCGCTGCAGAACTTCAAACCATACAAGCCTCCTGGTCCGGACGGTATACCTGCCGAGCTACAAAGATCCACAGATATTATCCTGCCTACGCTGGATAATATCATGAGCAGCTGTGTAGAACTGATCCACATTCCACTGTCATGGAGGGAAGTCAATGTAGTTTTCCTTCCCAAAGCCGGAAAGTGTTCTCATGTTGTCCCAAGGGACCTCAGACCTATAAGTCATCATCTTTCCTTCTAAAAACTCTAGAACGACTGATTGATATTCATATACGAGCTAAAAGTGATTCAAGACTTTTGTCAACTGTGAAGGAAAGCCGTGGAAACATCTCTACATTCACAGACTAGCCACACTGAGCGATTCCTACAATACAGAGAGTCCACAATGGTCACATTCCTGCACATAGAGGGCGCCTTTAACAACGTCAACACATCCGCAATCACGACTGCGCTGTGAACTCGGTAGGCGACTCACTTAGGGAGTTGATCAGTCTTATGCTAAATAGCAGGATAATCAACTCCAAACTGGATGGGGCCTCTGCTTAAAGATGTGGCAGCAGAGGTACGCCGCAAGGCGGTGTTCTTTCTCCCCTTTGCTGGAACTTAGTGGTTAATGAACTGCTGATATATCTGGAAGCGGGTGGTAACAGCGTGATTGCCTATGCGGATGACGTTGCTATAGCCGTCTCAGGTAAGCATCTTAATACCATTAAAGAACTCCTTCAGCTAAATCTTAACAGATTAACCCGTTGGGCAGATCGCTGTACATTGGGAGTAAACTGCCATAAAACTGATCTTGTCCTTCCAATCACAGATTTTCCCTCGCTCAACGGTACCAGTCCACTCTTCTCCGATATAACAAAATGTCTGGGTCTCATTTTTGACAAGAAACTAAACCGGAAACTTAACATTCAAGAGCTAAGAGTCAAGAAATCTACAGTAGCTCTATTCTCTTGAAAAAAGCCATTGGGAACAAATGGGGCCTTCAACCTCGTTCTCCTGAAGACTCCTGATGAGATAAGGACTAATCCTGAATCTTATCAGGACATCAGCCTGCTTCCGGTACTTGGAAAAGTGCTGGAAAGAGTTATGGTGGAAAGATAATTTGAAGGAACCGATGTCTCCACTCCAATTCGAGTTCAAAAAAGCATTTCCATTGAGGACGTTTGGTGTTATGTCAAAGACAGCGTCCGATCAACTAGGGCCACCTATATGTTAGGCATCTTTATAGACTTTAAAGGTGCCTTTGACCACCTAAGTTGGAGAGGTATTTTCCGAAGGCTGCATGACATTAGCTGCCAGGAAATTGAGCTTTGGAAAAGCTACTTTTCTGGCAGAAGTGCGTACGTTATAAATAATGGCCTAAATGAGAGTGTGAGCATAAATGTGCAGCGCGGATGTCCCCAAGGGTCCATTTGTGGTCCATTTATTGGGAATCTAATGATGGACCCCCTACTGGCCCAGATATGTGAAACATCCAAGTGCTGCGCAAATGCGGACGACCTGTTACTCATTTTGGAAACACCTTCCAAGAGGATGCTGGAAGAAATGGGAAACACGGTTCTCCGGCATGTTGAGGTCTGGAGCAGCAGTGTACGCGTTTGCGTTTCTCAAAAGAAGACTCTAATGACATTGCTCAAAGGCAAGTCATTAATAAGGCGATCTCCCCAAATCAAGTTTTATGGCGATGCTCTTAGATATGTGACACGAGTCAGTATCTGGGTATAACCATGAAAGAGAGGTTAAACTTCTTGCCACACTTGGACAGAGTCCATGACAAACTGACGTGGGGCAGGTAAGGCGCATTATGCGGCCTGACTGGGGGGCTCAGTAGGCGTACCGACGTGGAATAGTCTTCAAGCTAAAGAGGGGTATCCACTTAAGTGAGAGAGACTGGTTGGCTGACATTAAAGTCAACCGTATGTCTTTACGGGAGCGTAAGGCCCGGCTAGACGAATGGGTCACATCTAGATGGGATAATAGCGTTAACGGCAAGGTAACTTACCGCTTACTGAAGGATGTCTTGTTCATGCGGGAGTGGCCGGAGCTGAGGTTCAATCTCAATTTGGGCTTTCTTCTTACTGGACATGGTTCCTTTAATGCATTCCTGCATAAAAGGGGCCTTAGCCAGATGGAAGGCTGCTCGTCTGGAACTTCTTCTGAAGACTGGGTGCACATACTATGTGAATGTCCTTCGTATGACGATGTCAGGGATCTTCGAGCTATGAGCGTAGGTTTTGAAGACGATGTTTGCGACGTTGGCAGCGCTCTAGCTGATAATGTGAAAGTTGCAAGGATTTAGGACTCCGCGAACATAGTTCTTTCTAGACGTCGATATAGGCAGTTATATCCTGATAATTAGTAAGGATGGTTAAAGGCGGCCAGTCCTGGGCAATAAGGTGCCCACTGGAAATAACCGCAAGGTTGCGAAGCTCGGCCGAAGGCTATATTCTGGTACCACGGGAAATCAGGAGCCCCCGGAACTATGGTTACGGCCTGACCTAGGAGTTGGCCCCCCTGTGGGAGTATCGTGGTTGCTGTAGGTTTATACCCAAAATCGCGGGGAGAATAGATCGACTGGAACTCTGACACCTCATAGTTCAACATAGGCTGTAGGACTACAGTTTGTGTTTAACCATTTGATGGCTATGGAACCAATCGTTCTGCTCGGTATGGAGTTGCACAGCAACCGGGCGTCATGACCCAAAGAATGGCAGAGGTTTCAGATAGGCCTCAACCCTTTACCAAGGAAGGAGATCGTGCCTTATACACGACTTCTAGTAGGTACTGGAGGTGGTTTTAATACTATC
Organism: Volucella zonaria; assembly: GCA_963966105.1. Taxonomy (NCBI): domain Eukaryota; kingdom Metazoa; phylum Arthropoda; class Insecta; order Diptera; family Syrphidae; genus Volucella; species Volucella zonaria. The sequence goes on along the minus strand of OZ014531.1, from coordinate 122,868,557 downwards.
CCAAGGGCGTTGATTGACGCATTGTATTATTCCCGACATGAGCGTAGGCGCTGCGTGGAATAAGGCCTACATGGCAGGGTTCCACGTAAAACACATGAGATTATCTATAGTGACACCTAGGGCCTCCGCCCAATTATCAAAGCTTCGCCCATCAATGACGTTGTCTAATAAAAAGCCGGGCCAGAGAATATGGTATTTACTGGTATTATCGTAAACATCTTTAGATAACGCCACCGGAGGTTGCTACGATTTGATCATTACAAGTTGCCGGTCATAGGTCTTGTTTATGGCAGGAACTTAAATCACGGTACGATGGGAGCCCCCCAGATCTCGGTCCGGGCCTGACTTGTTGAGGCAGGCCCCCTTGTGAGAGCGTCATGGTGGCTGTGGTTTAAACCCAAAGTCGCGGGAAGAGTCTTCCTGTTGGTTTGACCCAATTTAAAGTTGCAATAAGCACTGCGTGCTGTGACCCTAAGTGTAGTAAGAGGTTTTAAGTCGGCCTCGACTCATACCAAGGGTGGAACTTGTGCCTCCAACACAGTTCCGAATTGGTATCAAAGTTATTGGCGGAGAGCCATGGCAAGGGGTATCCTTGCTCCCATGGATGTACGGGCATCCCTTAAACTTAAGTCTTCCAGACAGGTGTTTACGTTAAAAACCAGAGACTATGTAGTGATACCTAATCTCAAGTAGGTCAATTTTCTCTCGAATTTTTGTTTAGAGTGGGTCTTGAGCCGCTTCGTGCTGATTGGGGTTGAACTACAACACATTCAAATTTTTTTTATGTCTACGGAAAGTATGTTCAGATTCGATGCTTTTGATTTTGAAGAACAAGTTGCTTGGTCTAGCCATTTTCTCTGCATCTTAGTCTGAATTCAGGCATCCAAAGCAGTGTCTTAGCAGTGATTCTCGTATCCCACAATACGAGATACTGATCTTTTGTGGTGCCGTAGATCTCCCTAGGGCCTATTATTACTGGGCTTTTTGCGTAGAGTTCACTGGTTTTTTGACTACGGAGCAATGAATGAATTCACTCCTTGCCTGACCCGAACGCACTGTTTTTATTTCTTAGTAGCTTTTAGGAGAGCTTGAATAGATACATGCTCATGCTAAAAATAAACATACTGTCATCTGGTTGAATCCATGGAATTCATTAAGGAAGAAGTAGCATAACATCAGTAGAAACAGAAGAAAGAATCGTTTATATAATATTAATTCATAATTATTTTGTCAGCTCCTTATGTTTTACAAAGTGAGTATGAAATGGATACTTTTCCGCACTCAAATGCACACTTCAGTTTAGTATGGCAGCAGATAAATGTGCAATGTTGTCATTATAAGTGCTACAAAGAGATGAGGTAACATGTACATACGTTCCTTACATAGTGCTGCACGCTTTAGAGCATTTACCTAGAAGTGGGTAAAGAGTGAAAGTTAAGTACTCAACCAAGCCAAGTAGAATGAAACCTTGATACGAATTTAAAGACTTTGCACTCGTAGTTGTTCCATTTATTCGTTGAGTGGAGCGCTCCGGGGGGGGATGAAAATGAAAATAATCAGTAGTACAGGAGGCAACATCTGAATGAGTACTTTTCTTTCATTTCGAAGAAATAAAATATTTTCATGGAGAGGAGAATGCACCGCAAATGAGATTAAAGAAGCTTCAACATAAGTTAGTCCTTCATTTTGTTGAATAGAGGGTGGTTGGTCCTTGAAAACTTTGTTGTCGTGTGTTCCACACGGCAAGGCTGATCAGAGTTTTGCTTGTACTTGCACTGCTTAAACTACCTCAATGGGATCACCTTTCATCGTCAAATGCTCTTGCGAAGTTCTGGTGGATACACACCATTCTCGCTCATAAATATATTGAAAATCTCTAATTGTCTGTGAGAATGACATAGTCAAGGGTGAACATATAAGAACGATAGGAAAAAAAATTTAAGCAAAACAACAACGGTGTGGGATATAAAATTGATTCTGGCTTTATTTTACAGCTACGTTCATGCCATTATATGTAGAATAGCACATTATTCAAATGGCGAGTGCCGCTTCGCTAGCAGAGTTTCAAGCGGTCGGTCCAATTTTTGATGGCTCCGTCCAATATGTGCGGCGTTATTCCGTCAATAGCGTGTCAAATGTTGGCCTCGAGCTCATCCAAAGTGGTTGGCTTGTTAGCGTAGACTAAGGACTTGACGTAGCCCCAGAGAGAATAATCAAGTGGTGTCAAATCGCATGATCGCGGCGGCCATCTCGCCGTGAGATGACCCAGTCGCCAAATTTCTCCTTCACAACTCAGAGCCTTACGTCGCTTGTATGGTGTGTAGCGCAGTCTTGTTGGAACCACAGCTCGGATATATTGATGTTGTCGAGCTCTGACCACAGAAAGTCGGTTAACATCGCTCTATACCTGATACCATTGACGGTAACAGTGTCTCCTTCGTCATTTCGAAAGAAGTAAGCTCCGATGATGTCGCCATGCCATAAACCGCACCAAGCAGTCAATTGTTATAGATGCATTGATGCTTGGCCGAACACTTGTGGATTGTGTTCGCTCTAATAATGGCAATTTTGTTTTTTGACATAGTCGCTGAGCCAAAAATGGGCCTCCTCCAAGAAGATGATTTTTTGCCGAAAATCTGGATCTTCGGCCAACATTTCCAGCGCTCAATTAGCGAACTCACGATGTTGTATATGGTCGTCCGGCATCAATTCTTGCGTCAGCATAATCCTATATGGATGTAGGCCCAAAACCAAACGTAAAGTAAGCCGGGTTGACCCTCTGGATATGCTCAATTCAGCTGATTGGCGTCAAATCGATATTTCTGGGTCTTCTTCGATACTGGCCGCTACGGCGGCTGTGTTTTCTTCATTGATTGAGATGATTTTGTTTATAAGAAGTTGCCTGCCTTCTTACGAGGGTAGTCCCAGAAATACCCAAACCTGACGTATAGATGGCGGTTGTTGTCTAAAAAAAAATTACAATTGTTGACGCTATGTTGTTTAGTATTTGTTCGGCAGCCGTCAATAGTGAACGCTCTCAATGAATTTTTAAATATGGAAAAAATTGGTCATCGTTATGTGATACAATACTTTCATTTGAAAGGCCTCAATCAAACCAACATCAAAACGGAACTGGTTTCTACTCTTGGGGAGTCTGCCTCTCGTTTACAACAATAAAATATTGGGTGGAAGAGTTTAAGCGAGGCCATACGAGTTGCCAATACGAACATCGCAGTGATCGACCAAATGAGGTGAGTCCACCAGAAATGTTGAAAAACATTCACAAAATGGTATTGGATGACCGTCTATTGAAAGTGCGTGAACTAGCAGATATGGTAGCCATTTCAAAAAGCGCTGTACATCGCATGCTAACTGAAAAATTGGACATGAGAAAGCTGTGCGCCCGATGGGTGCCGCGATTACTCACAATGGAATAAAAATAGCGTCGTGAGGATGTTTAAATCGAGGGTTTGGCAAAGTTTCACAGCAATAAAGCCGAGTTTTTGGGTCGATTCATAACCATGGATGAAACATGGGTCCATCACTTCATACCCGAGACGAAAAAAGAGTCAAAACAATGGACTCAAAGGGGAGAATCGGATCCAAAAAAGGCGAAGACAGTTCCATCTGCAGGCAAGGTCATGGCGTCAGTTTTTTGGGATGCGCGTGGGATAATTTTCATTGATTATCTTAAGAAAGGAAAAAAAACAACGGCGTGTATTATGGGTACTAATTGCAGCGCTTGAAAGATGGAATCAAGAAAAAACGGCCGTATTTGGCGAAGAAAAAGTTTTGTTTCATCAAGACAATACACCAGTTCATACATCCGTCGTCGCGATGGCCAAAATCACTGAGTTAAAGTTTAAATTGCTTCCTCATGGACCCTATTTGTCAGATTAAGCCCTCTGGGATTATTTTCTATTTCCGAATTTTAAAAAAACGGCTTGGTGTTAAAAGATTTGCCAACAGTAAGGAGGTGGAGTCTGTGGTTGATGGCTATTTTAAGGAGCTCGACGATTGTCACTATGAACAGGGTATCGAAGATATTGGACATCGCTGGAAAAAGTGTATTGAACTAAAAGGGGACTACGTAGGGGAATAAACATATTTTCCCCCAATTTTTGCGTTTCTTTGTTAGGTCGGGTACTTCTGGGACTACCCTCGTACATTGCATCTCTTTGTCTAATTCAGGTGGAAATTTTCCAAGTAGTCGTAATAGAATGTAGAAGAATAGATCTAGAGTTTCATGCAAAGAAAGTTATCGCACGCTGCCATGCCTTGAACACACCAAACACAAAGTTGCTTTCGACTTTGCATTATTCGGTCAAAAATCCATTTTCCGAGATGAGGAAGCTATGACCATTACTGGCGAACTAGTGTGATACATATTCGCACAATTAATTCAACAGAATCTTGCATTGGACGATAAATTATTGTGAATCAAGGAAAATAATTTGATCCGCTAGATATGTGCAACAATTTCGATAACAAAACGCACAATGACCACACAACAGATCTAGCACGACATTTCGAATGATTTGCTTGTGATTTTATTCAATAAAAAGATAAAGGAAACAATTGGAATGCCTATCCAGTGGATTTTCAGTGCATAAAGACGACACCAAAAAAATGTAACAACTACCGATCGGTGACGCATGATGATCAACGTGGCTTCGTAAGTAATTTTACGTGTCGTAATACAGCTCTTATGGATAAAAATGTTCGCTAAACTTTCCGATGTCATGGGAGACAGAGTTCCGAAGAATCGCAGACTTCATACAACCGAAGCTCCGAAAAGAAGGTTCAGCTAACTTGTAAAAGAAAAGAAAAATTCAACGAATTTTGGCAGTTCAAGCAATTTTTTTCTCCATTCCTGGTCCTACAAAATTAAAAGCTAGTTTGACAGCTTTGTCGATCTAAACACCTAACTAAAGTCCAAAAGACACATTACCATGCCTAAGAGGGGCCATCACGAACTTCCAGCTGTAATATCAACACAAACCCTCAACCGCAGAATACCACATTCGTGTAAGCTGTAGATACTGGCTCGATCTAATCATTTTTGATCTCCCTTTTTTCGATGCAAATCAAATATAGATGAACATCCAGAGGATAGTATCATTCGCCCGTAATAGGGTGCTATTCTTAGTTAAGGAGCACCCCCCACTCACTCACTTACTAACTCGATTCAGGTCCTTTGAGTGGATTAAGTCAACAGACTTTTACTCGATGTTTAAATTAAAAGTGTATGATACACTGCTTCTGTTGTTGCACCTGTTACCTACGAGTATCTACCCCCTCATTCTCTCCGTCATGATATTCAGAATTGCATAATAAAAAAACAAAAACCCAACAACAAGGAATGAAAATTCAGCATAAAAGTTAAAATAAAAACGAAGGCAAAGCATAAAACAAAAACAAGGAAACAACACAAACACAAAGGTCTAGCGTTTCCCATTGCGCCGCACATGCACATTTCCCGGATAAAGTGCGAGAAATGCAAAAATTTATTTTTTTTTTTTTTGTATTTTAAATTAAAAACTGTAAAACGTAGAAAACTACGAGAGAAGAGTAGAAAGAAGAAAAAAAATGTTTTCTTCATTTTCCTAAGCGAGAAATCATTGTCGTGCCACATAAAAAGGTGTGCTCTCACCTGTAGCACAAGCAATATACCAACTGACAACCGACCGACTACCAACCAAACCGTCCCCGGCCTTCCGCCAAAACCACCTACTCTTTGGACATGTTCTATTTTCTTCCATTTTATTTTGTCCGCTTTTTGGTTTTATTATATCGAGACAGTGTGTACTCGTATATTGCATTTTCATTTTTTTATCGCTCCACATTCCACAACGAAACGATTGAATGTTATCGCTTCCGAAGTATTGATGTTAATGATAATTAGTTTCACGACGCATACCTCCACCTCCAGCGGAAAGGTTAGTCAGCCGAATGGGGGTGTAAGCCACTTATACCAATCCGAGCTACAAATGTCGCTTGAAAGTTGAAATATTGAGATGCAGCAAGACTCGTCTATGTAGGCGCTGTTTATGAAATTAAAAAAACAAATAACGATTGCATATGTCAGGGAACTTCGAATAGCTACGGATATCTCAACTTTATTTCTTTTCATAAAAATGTTTACGACCTTTCAAATGTAGTTCTGGTGACGTTAGCAGCTCTGTTGTATATCAAAGTAATTCCAAAAATAATGGAATTACATCACCGAGATAGTAAAGTACTAGATACGAGTAATATGGACAGCTCTGGAAACCCCATAGCAAAAGCCAAACAGATAAGAATAGTGTTCCAGAACCTAGAACAAACCGAAGGGTTGGTGTCGACATCTTCAGCCACATGACCATGGATAAAACCACCTCTTCTCGATGACAGAATCCTTTTCATGCTGCTCTGCTTGAGAGAGTTAATTCTGATTTTATGTTTCATTTTTCACATAGCAAGCGGATGAATAAATCGCTGATGCATTTCACAGGGCTTTCCTGCTCAATGCACCCTGTTCTAGTTGGGCGTTCTCATAAAGTGGGAATATTGTACATTCCCACTCAAGTCTAAGCGCGTAGTGTATACTTTACACGAGTATCTTCGACGCATTTCAAGCAGTTCTTGTTATAGTGGTTGTGGTGACGGATGAGGCCATTAAACATGCTGTTGCTTTCTTTGATGGCTACAAGTCGCCTGGCACCAATGGTATTTACGCAGCTATGTTACAAAAAATTATAGACCAACTGCTGGCAACTCTGAAGAGAATTTTCACTACTAGCCTGGTACTAGCATACATACCGAATCCCTGCCGAACAGTGAGAGTGGCCTTTATGCCAAAAAAATCAAAAAAGAGGACTACTCGCTCGCCAAGAGTTTCAGACCTATTAGTCTGACTGGCTTCATGCTGAACAGCATTGAGAGGATGGTCGAGATCCATGTGCGCAAAACAGCCTTGCGAAGGAAACTTTTGTCGGCGATGCAACACGTTACCAATGCGGAAGATTGGAAGATTGCGAGAGTGCGCTGCAAAATGTGGTAGACAGAATTGAAGGCGCATTCGACAAGATGGAATACGCCTTGGGCATTTTCATCGACAACGAAACTTTTGACGACATGTGTAACTCGGTCAGACAATACGGCGTAGGCGAATCACTAGTTTTGTGGATAAAAGCAATGATTGCGGATGCTGGCCGCGGGCAATACGAGGGTTGTCTGAAAAGTTTCCGACTGCAACGTAAAGATAGCGGCACTCGTCAATAAAAGCTAGTGAACGCTAGTTGTGCATCTTTTGACAGTCATTACTTACCGAAGTTTCAGTCATTTTGGATGCGCAGTTTTTAGTTGACAGTCGTTTGAGTGAGTCGATGTGAGTGTTTTCTGTGATAATGGAAAAAATTGAGTATCGAGCTGTTACTAAATTCTTGTTTTTGAAAGGCAATACGCCTACGCAATACGGACTCTGCACCATCATTTACCACAGTGAAATTTTGGGCAGCCGTAAGAGCTTGGGAGATGATGAACGTTCAGGACGTCCAAAAAGTGCAACCACTGACGATAACATTGCTAAAGTTCACCAAATGGTGTTAGACGACCGCCGAATTAAAGTGAGAGAGATAGTAGAGGTTAGGAAAATGTCCAAAGAACGTGTTTGTTACATATGAAATCAAGATTTAGGCATGAGAAATCTGTCCGCGCGTTCAGTGTCGCGTTTGCTTACGTTAGACCAAAAACGTGTTCGAATGAACATTTCCAACGCTCTGTTGGCGCAGTTTAGGCGCAATAACTCCAAGTTTTGGCGCCGATTAATTACTGTAGATGAAACTTGGATACACTATTATACGCCCGAAACAAAAATTCAGTCAAAACAGTGGACTGCAAATGGGCGAGCCGGCTCCAAAAAAAGCAAAAACTGTTTTTTCGGCTGGGAAAGTGATGGCGACTGTTTTTTGGGATAGTAAAGGAGTTATCTTAATCGATTTTCTTCAAAAAGCAAAAACCATTACAAAAGCATACTATGCATCATTACTTGCCAAGCTGAAGGCAGAAATTGCGGAAAAACGGCCACATTTGCCGACAAAGAAAATCCTGTTTCACCAAGACAACGCACCGTCTCACACCTCAGCGGTTGCCATGGCGAAAATCCATGAATTACGGTTTAAATTGCTTGACCATCCGCCTTATTCACCAGATCTAGCCCCAAGGGACTTCTTTTTGTTCCCTTATCTAAAAACTGCTCTCGGAGGACAGAGATTTTCGTGAAATGAGGAGGCAATCACCTTCTTGAACAATTATTTTGCAGAGAAAAACGCCAAGTACTATTTAGTCGGGTTAGAGAGACGAGAGCATCGCTGGGAGAGGTGTATAGAGTTACAAGGAGACTATGTAGAAAAATAAAAAAAAATTTGAGAAAAAACGTCTTGTATCATTGTTCGGCTGGAAACTTTTCAGACAACCCTCGTATATGGTGGTGGGTGTAAACAGGGGTTGCCCGCAAAGCAGCGTTCTGTCTCCACTGCTATGGTGCATGTCGGTCAGCTCACTGCTCAACGCGCTCAATATTTGTAGCGTCGAGGGCAATTCAGATACCCTATCTCGAAAAACTAAAACCTTGGTCCGCTTTTACGGTGCCGAAGAATGGACTCTATCGCAAGGAAGTGCTTCGAAAAATATTCGACCCCGTTTGCGTTGACGGGCTTCGGAGGAGAAGATTCAACGACGAACTACCTATGTACGAGCTGTACAGCGACATCGACCTAGTCAGAAAACTGCGCATCAGTCGCAGTCCGAACGGACACCAATGCTCCGGCCCCAGAGTCTTCGAATCTAGCCCGGAGGGACACGCAGTAGAGGAAAAACTTACATTAGGTGGTGCGCACAAGAAGAAAGAGACCTCAACCGAGTTGGAGTGCGGAAGCAGTTAGCTAAAGACCGGGCTAACTAGAGAGGCGAACTGCAGCGTCACCTAAGTAGAAGCAGCGGGTTTGTGTAGTGTATCGAAGTCTTTGAATGCTATACGAGTACGAAAGTGGATTTTTCCCACCGTTATTTCGACGCACTCTAGTGTAAGTGGAAATTTGTGAGGATTAAACTGGCTGCGAAGTGTGTGAAGTCCACAACGTCGTTAGCGATAAAACACAACGAGCAGTTTAAAGTTTCGGCTGAAGATGTTAAGTCTGTTCTCATTGACTAACGGACGAGGACGTACGTAGAGAAGTAGCGACGTCTCTAAATTCCCGAGACATTATGATAAGCAAAAACAAAAAAAAACCCAAACCAACGATGGTAAGAGGATTACGTGCTATTATTCATGTTCTAGATAAGTCCCATACTACTGATACTCTACATAACGCAAAGGTAACAATGCATCAACGTAAAGTGTACACAGGACACTATAACCTAGTGTGGCTGCAGATCTGGGATTGTCAATTCGGCGTCGATCGCAAAAATTTTGCCGCTATCCGTTCAATATGAGGAGCATTTTGTGAAAACATATCGCCATAAGATCCAGCTGGCGCAGGATTTAAGGCCCTTGACAATCTTAAAGTCAAAAAATCGTATTTAGGGCGAAGCTCAAGTTTGGTTCACTCGATTTATGAACAAGCAAAATTGTCCCGTCTGGACTGCCGCAAATTTAGAAGAAGAATTATACTCACGAAAGTGGACTGTTTGGGATGGTCTTCACACGAAAGTGGACTGTTTGGGATGGTCTTCACACTGATAAGACTGAAACTCAAGTTACGATGATGGATAACGCTACTGGACAACGATAAGTGGTTATGTCTTTAAAAATATGAACACCATAGAGCCGAAAAGTGGCCGAAAATTGGACCAACAGGATGCATTTTATCAAAAACGGTCAATTTCAAAGCATAATGTCTTGAAGGGAGGATGAAAAACTGTGACATACGAGTATACTACGATGACTGCTAAAGAGAACAGAAGTCCCGTCTACTTAGGTGCGAATTTGTTGAAAGCAGCAGACCAAGCAAGAAGTTCTAAGTATTCGGCAAGTGAAAGAACGCATCAAGGCTGTATCAACGTTAGCTCCATCCACGCATCCACAGAAAGATTGAATGTTTCTACGACCTATCCGACAAAACCTTGCATGACCAAAAGGGCCATCTTTGGTGTGACAGTCATTAAGCATAGCCTACACGATACGAGGGGCGTTCAATATATTCTCGGTATCGATATGAAGGAAAATGCGAATTCAATTTAAATTGTTTTTATTTTTCAATATAATCTCCCCTAACATCAATGCATTTGTTAAAAAGAGAAAATAAATTTCCTCTTTCTCTGCAAAATACCGACTTGAGTTCTTCATCATCCGAAAATCTTTTTCCACGAAGACATTTTTTCAAATCCGGAAACAGGAAATAATCACTAGGGGCAAGGTGTGGACTATAGGGTGGGTGTTGGATTTCTTCGTAACCACAATCTCGCGCAGCAGCCTTGGAAACTCGCGCCGTGTGAACAGGAGCGTTGTCATGAAGAAGCAACACACCCGCTGCGAGTTTACCCCGTCTTTTATTTTTAATTTCCTCCCGCAAATTATGCAAAGTGGAAGCGTAGGATGTGGCGTTGATGGTTTCACCTTTTTTTTTGTACTCAATGAGCAAGATTCCCTTTGAGTCCCAAAAAACTCTGGCCATGAGCTTCCCGGCAGACGGAGTGACTTTGAACTTCTTCGTGGGGTCTGTTCCTTTTTTATGCCACTGCATGGACTCTTGTTTGCTTTCAGGGTCATAGTGGTGGACCCATGTTTCGTCCGCAGTAACAATTCGATCCATAACACCGTCCGCGTTCTCACTACACATCTCCAAAAGCTCTCTACAGCATGCGATTCTCACTTTTTATCTGAGGCGCTGTGAGCATTCGTGGCACCCACCTTGCACTGACCTTTGAAAGGTTAAGATGGTCATGAAGAATGGTGTGAATGGTACCAATTGAAAGCTTGGTGATCTCTGCCACATTTTCACCTTTATTCGGGCATCCTCAAGAACAAGTTTTTTCGACTTCTTTGATGCTTTCTCCCGTACAAACAGTAGCCGGGGCGCCGGAGCGGGGGTCGTCTTCAATGCTCTCTCTGCCTCTCTTGAACTCATTTGACCACTTTTGCACAGTTGATAATGAAGGTGCGGAACCCTGGTAAACAGCCACCATCTCTTCATGAATAGTTTTTTGCCTTTTTCCTTGCTTAGTGAGAAATTTAATTACAGCGCGATGCTCAATTTTCACCATCATCGTCTCAGTTGCCATTATGATTCTGTTTAACTAGAGATAAAACGCGAATTAATAATCACATTTATATGAAATTTTACATGAATGCACTAAAATAATAGTATTACTTGATAAATAAGTCAATTTATATATACAACCACAGCTTCACCCCGATATCGAGAATATGTTGAACGCCCCTCGTACCATGTTTAGACTTTGGCTAATCAACTTTGCTATCAGACCCTGTACCTAGCACGCGGTGGCCTCAACTTAGTATTCACAAACGATGATATTGCATACTATAGATCCCTTAACATATAGACTCGCTTCGTCATGGATATCCCAGGCGCCACAACAACGGAGAAATACTGCTTCAATCGCAATAAGAAATATTAAAACAGTTGGCTTACCTCGTCAGTGCCTTTACAACCTGCATTATGTGCTAAAGATTAGTGGCTCCAAAGGCAATGTAGGGTCTGGAGAGATGCTGCTCAAAGAAAACCATTCGAAAGTTTTATCAAAATGTAATAAGAACGGCCCGAACACAAACGTGTAGATATGAGCAAAGAAATTGCTACTAAGTAGTAGAGTTATCCGGATAACTATTTCTATAGAGTGTTAAGCGGCAAGGATACCCCAAACTACACTGACAGGCCGAACCACTTATTCAACTTCAGCGATGAAGGTGAAGATTTCCGCCTATTTGACCAAATTGAAGTAAAGCAATATCAAAGTTAAATATAACAAGACTACCGAACAATACCTACCTACCTGTCGAGCTATTTAAGGCAGCGGTAGATGACTTGGCAACAAGTATATGCCAAATCATTTCACTGTATTTCCTGTTGTCAAATTTGCCTCCAATGAGCATAACTGCGGATTGACTTTAGTTTAAGCCAGAGCTTTACTTTGCATGTTGTCAACTATGAACAGAGACTCTACCCAAAAAAATAACTTAGAACATCGAACCTGAAAGCTGGCACCCATTTAATTCCCAGGCCACTCGAACATAAAGTCTGAGTGACATCACCAAAATGTCTTCGCTTCAATTCGAAGCAATACATAAACCTGTCACTGGCAGCATCACCTAAATTAGTCAAGAACTACAAACCACCTGCTGTTTGGTAAACAGATTGCTAACATCTTGCAGGTGACATTTGCAATCATCACTTCAACAAACTAAATCAGATCAACAGGTTTCCTAATCCTGTTCTTATTTGACTTCGCAATGACACCAATCATTTGCATCACATGACCTTCTCGAAACAATCTCACACCAAATGTACGAGTACTCACCCCCAGATGATGGCATTAAACGTTCTGTTGAAATTATATCCATATTACTCCCTTTTTGTCTCTTGTTGACCACATTAATGCTGTTTTCCTTTTTGGTTTGGTTTTTCAATTTTTTCGATTTACTACAAATTGGTGGAATTAAAAAGAAATCGGGGGGAAAAAAACCGGTCTCCGGCCTGGCAATTAACACCCGCGCGCGTCAAAAGATTCAGCACATGCAAGTGCAATCAATTTGAAATCAAAATCGTTTCCAATTCGAAAATCGATGCTGCTGAATAGATTCCACGTTCGGATATGCGCACGGTGTATCTACAAACTTTGGTATTCCTCTTGCCTATGTTGATATCGGTATTGATGGGTGAATCCAATTAGAATGCAACAAGAGTAACAGAATCATCGTTATATGGTGCTTACACGTACAGCAGCACTCAATTGAATTTCGTCCTCAAATTCAGTTCAATTGCGAACGCATTCTGAAAACAAAAATAAGCAAATTGCAAGCGTTGATTAAATTTTCCATGAATAAGAAATAAATTCAAAACAAAAATAATGAAATCCCTCAAAAGTGCGAAAATTTAAATATCTTAATGAATCGGTTGCGGAGGGTAAGGGAGGACCCGAGAGGCGCGACAGAAATCCAGTCATTCTTATGGCTCTAAGGGTGTTCTCAACTACATAGATACGGAAATAAGAGCGCAACGTGACCACAATGGTAGTCGAGATAAGAGCGTTTTCCTCTGAAGAACTTGGACTTGGGTCAGGAACCGGGGAAGCAGAAGGTATTCCGGCATATCCACAGGTGGCGGCTAAGGGATGCCATATGTCCAACTGCATGTGGTTGAGCTTAAACACTTCCACGGTTAAACAGACAAACAAAACTTTCTAGTCAAGTTATTTGTTATATGTATCGAAGACTGATGTTATGTCTCTGTGCAGCGTGTTTCGGATAATGGGTCGACAACTTTAAGTGAAGATCCGTTGACGTATTTTGGGAAAGAAAATCGTATTTGTGGGACGGTGGTCGGAAATACGTCCGCTCCGAAAAATGTTGTCCTAAAATTAATGTGTCAAAAGTTATGGAAGGCCAAAAATGTATTTTTTTTTAAACTTGAAATTTTGGTTTTGTCATTATTTGCTTCCTGAACTTCCTTTTTGCAACTGCATAACGTCTACCTACAAGGTGGCGCAAAACTCCTCACCCGATGTTCTTTGGCTGTAATTTTTTTTTATGAATGGAAAACCTTGGTTCTTGATTTTTTTTTTCATTAAGTCGAGAAAATGATATCGGCTAAGTGGCCGCCGACAGAATTAATCACCACTCGGGCCCGATTTGTGGCATTTTTCATCACTCTTGCCAGAACATCCGGCGATAGGTTCTCGAATTCTTGACGGATAATCTCTATTAGGGCTTCAAGAGTCTGAGGCTTGTTGGCATAGACTCGTGATTTCAAAAAAAAAACCCACAAAAAGAAGTCTGGAGCAGTTAAATCAGGCGATCTTTGCCGGCCAGTTCAAATAGCTAAGAGGAGAGATTGGGCGCACCTTAAATGCATCCCTCAGAATTTCGGTTGTGGCTTACGCAGTATACGTGGTTGGTCTCCATCCGGTTGGAACCACATGTTCTCTAGTCCCAATTTATTCAATTGAGGAAGGTGAAAGTTGTTGACCATGGCTCTGTAGCACACGCCGTCCACAGTAGTCGTTTGACCCGCGGCGTTTTCGAAAAAATAACGTCCGATGACGATTCCAGCATAAACAGTACAACATGCAGTAACTTTGAGCGAGTGTAATGGTTCTTCGTGGGTTATACGCGGATTTTTGGCGCCCCTGAAGGGATAATTTAGTTCATTCACATATCCACAGAGATGATAATGTGCCTCGTCGCTCATGATGATTTTCGATGAAAATTTGTCTCCCTCGTGGTCGAAATTCAGGATATGTTAGCCGTAGGTTACACGCGCTTGGCGCTCAACAGCTAACAGCACTTTGTAAGGCAACATCTTTCACCAAAATTCTCTATAAAGACCGCCAATTGATGCCCAATTCTGTGGCACATCGTCTGGGCGATACTCCGAGGTCCTCTGCGATATCTTCAAAAACAGTTGCGAAATTCTCAGCAGATCACCTCGTGTTGTCCCATACTCTTCTAAGTGAGCGGCTAAACGTGGTAGTGTTTGCACACTGGGTCTCGGATGACCGGGAAATCTGCGCCGACATGCACACAGCGCCAACACCACCCACGAATTATTCCGCAAAAAAATCGTAACAATTATTCCGCATTCTTTACGAGTATAGCGATTGATGTCTTGTTGCCGTGTATTTTCACGTGTCAAAGTTGAATTGACATTTGCAAAAATGATACGAGGGCGGGTCAATAATTCCGTGCATTTTTGAATTTCTGACCTCTTTACTGAAACAGCAACACTGCTCCTGTCAACAGGCATCTGTCAGTTGACTCCTGTCAAAATTTAAACTTGCTGCGTCAGTTAGTTTGTGTTTGACAGCTATTTTTATCAGACTACTCATTAATTTGAGGAGAAAATGGAAAAAAGTGAATTTCGTGTGCTTATTAAGCATTATTTCTTGCGAAAAAAAACCATTACCGAGACCAAGGCTAAGCTTGATAAATACTATGGGGACTCTGCACCATCGATTTCAATGGTAAAAAAGTGGTTGACTGAATTTCGTTGTGGCCGTACAAGCACTGAAGATGCCGAACGTCCTGGACGCCCAGTTGAGGTCTCTACACCCGAAACAATCGAAAAAATTCACGATATGGTGTTGGCCGACCGAAGATTGAAAGTGCGAGAGATTGTGGAAGCCGTAGGGATCTCGCATGGCTCAGTGGTCTCAATTTTCAATGATCACTTGGGCATGAGAAAGCTTTCCGCAAGATGGGTGCCGCGTTTGCTCACAGTCGACCACAAACGCAATCGTGCAACAACTTCACTGGAAGGTTGGGCGTTGTTTAATCGCAATATGGAGGAGTTTTTGCGCCGTTTTGTAACCGTGGACGAAACATGGATATATCACAACACACCAGAGAACAAACAACAGTCAAAACAGTGGGTTTCTAGGGGTGAATCGGCGCCAAAGAAGGCCAAGGTGGGTTTGTCAGCCAATAAAGTTATGGCGACTGTTTTTTGGGATGCACGCGGGATAATCCACATTGACTACCTTCAAAAGGGAAGAACAATCAATGGGGAATATTATGCCAACTTATTGGACCGATTCAATGACGATTTGAAAAAAAAACGACCTCATTTGGCCAAGAAAAAAGTTCTTTTCCACCAAGACAATGCAAGGGTGCACACATGTGCAGTTGCCATGGCAAAAATCCATGAATTGGGCTATGAATTGCTCCCTCATCCACCCTATTCCCCAGATTTGGCTCCGAGCGACTACTTCTTGTTCCCAAACCTGAAGAAATGGCTTGGTGGAAAAAGATTTGACTCCAATGATGAAGTCATCTCGCAAACAAAGGCCTATTTTGAGGACCTCGACAAATCATTTTTTTTGGAAGGGATAAAAAAATTGGAGAAGCGTTGGACAAAGTGTATAGAGCTCAAGGGAGACTACGTTGAAAAATAAAATTATTTTTTTATCAAAAAATCTGTGTTTTAATCCAAAAGTCACTTCAGAAAGGTATGGAAGCTTGCACTGCGCTTTTGTCGCGTTACCGGAAATGAAGAGCTGGTTCTTTACAATATTATTAAACGTCGCCACCAATGGCTTAGTTCAGAACAACATCCCAGAGACAGACTTCACCCGCTCAAGGTGTTTGTTAATGTCTGTACCGTGAGGGGCTGAGGGAATACCCCATTTTGAGCTGTTGCTGTTTCAGCGAAAAGATCTACATCCCGCATCTGAGGCTCAACTTTTAGTTCAACATGTTTGACACAATTAAGCCATTTTTTATTATATGTTAATTAGTGCGCGCTCCAGGGATTTATACACAAAGCGGGCGAAAGAAATTTAGGGAGGAAGAAAATAGAGGTACCGATGTTCATTGGTTTTAAATGTTTGCAAGTTATAACAAGCAGGAAATAGAGCGCACGGGCATTCCATAAGCGAGTTGTACGGCTTAGGATCGAATCACGATATTTTAGAGTACGTCCGAAAGTGGGCTTGAGGGTATATTGATGGAACATTCATAACGAGACGGGAGTTACGTTTAAAGATTTGAAGGGGCAGAATGCTACTGGCGGTTTCAATGGAGCACTGGTAGTGGAAATGGCGATAAAACAAAGTGAGACACGAGGTATTACGTCGGTGTTCGACGGTTTCCATTGTTTGAGTGATATAAGTATCATTCTATGAGTTGTATCGCACGGTTTCGAATCCTATCTAACAGGTGCAGAGATGTTTTAGGACCACCTGACCAGATGTGGGCATTGTACTCCAATTTAGGGCGGATGAATGCCTTATATATTGAGGCCAGATCAGAGAGGGTGAAATATTTCTTATATCGCTTGAGGAAACCTGGACATTTCGCTGAATTTTTGACGACATCAAATATGTGGCCATTCAAACGTAAGTTGTCATTGACACATACTATACCGAGAATGGAAAGTTTTTCGGTTTTGCCGATGAAAATGCAATTAATGGAGAATGGCGAAGTATTTAAATTTCGCATTAATTACAACAAACAGCACTGAATTTTGGAAGCATTAAATTCCAATCTGTTGATTTTTGATCTATTGGTTATGCTGTTAATATCCGAATTTAGTGATCTTAACATACGCTGCCGTTTCCGTTCTACAGCCGAAGAGCAGGAACGTGAGTCCGGGACCGAATATGAAAAGCAGAGAATACTGTCATCAGCAAAGGAATATATTCGATCAGAAGCAGCAGACAAGAGATCATTAATGGAAATTTAAAGAGAGTCGGAGATAGAACGGAGCCCTGCGGCACACCAGCATTTTGTGAATATCGGACTTCAAAAGTAGTTTCTAATACATTGAAGAAGAGAGTCGTTGATTCCAAAAGCACGCATTTTCGATAAAAGAGCCTGATGCCAAGCTCTGTCAAATGCCTTAAAAGTACCAAGCGCAACTCTCTTGCTTTCGCCAGATTGATGTACGCTTTGGTTCCACTTTCCGGTGAGACATGCCATCAAATCACCAGTGGACCTGTTGCGACGAAAACCATACTGCCGGTTATTGAAAGGTTTTCGTGTTTCGAGATATTTCATAAGCTGGTGGTTTATCAGCGTTTCCGTGATTTTACGGTCCATGACCGTAAGCAAAATGGGTCTGTAGGAGGAGAGCGAAGATTTGCATTCCTTAGGGACGGGCTTTACAAATGCTATTTTCTATCTGCTCGGAAAGAGTTCTAAAGAGTAGAATTTATAAAAAGGCTTACGCAGTAATTTTGCCAAGGTGGAACAACACCTCTTCAGAAGAATGAGAATTATGTATGTTAAGATCTTCAAGTACTCTTGCTATGTTATTACATGAGTGCGAAAGTGGATTTGTCCCATTGAGGATTTAACCCACTCAAGTGTAGGTGGAGACAAAGCAGAATCTGGAAGCGTTGATCTGGCTGCAAAGTGTGCAGCAAGCAGATTAGCCTTGCCCAAAGAGCTGACAGCTGGAATGTTGTTATAAATGAGCGTTGGGATGGAAGCTGAGGCAGAATTTCTAATATTTTTGACGAATGAAATATTTTTGCCTCTGTTTTTGGTCGTATTGTAATTTTACACGTTTAAGAAAGAAGTTGCACTCATTCCTGGCTCATTTGGGATCAGCGGCGGCATCCATATCGTTATCAAGGAAGTCCGCTCCAATTGGCTTTCTCGTATCGTCATACGGTTCTAGGATGTGCTTAGAGGGGTGAGCACATCTACTTATCAGGGTGAGAAGTTAAAAACAAGTCCAGGGTGTTGGCGGTATAACTATCAACGTCTGGTATTCGTGTGGGCTGATTAACAAGCTGGGTCAAGTTATTTTCCGTAGCTAAGATCTCAACACACTGTCCTTCGGGTGTTGTCTGTCCAGAATGTCGAAGCCACCAGAATTGTGTATATTGAAATCGCCCGTAATGACGATTTCAGTATGGGGATATAGGGATACAATCCATTGAATGGAGTCAGACAGTGCATCAAACTCGTTAAACGTCGAATTGCTCTCCAGTTTGGGGCTGGCAATAGTAGATAATTTGCTTACGCAGATGGAAGTTGAATTCCGAATTGGTACACGGATCACATTGTAGTGGAGTTTGGTAAGCTACGTCACTACGCTCGTAAATGCAGAGACTGCGGAATAATGGCACTAGTTCATAGCCAAGCAGCTTCAGATCAGAGTGATTTGAGAGGTGTGGGCGAGGATCTATCTATGTTTCACTAAGTGCCAAAACAGCTGGCCTGTTATTACAGACGTGGACGTACACAGAGAAGTGATTACTTTTTAGTCTGCATATATTAACTACGTCAGCCCTGAATTCCCGAGTCATAATCAAAAACAAACACAGACATATGCTTGAATATGTCAATTCACAATATTAGCAATATGTCAATTCACAATATCAGCTCTCTCTCATGCAAGTGTTGAGACAGATAAAGAGATAAAACAGGGAACCGTGCGAGCTGTAGAAACTTGGACTGCGCATCTGAAAATGGATAGCGAATGGGGGTATTAAAGCTCCAGTCTGAAGAATCTTCCATTCCTATTCGGAGGGACAACATTGCAGAGGAAGATCTCGCATTAGTTGCTGCGCATAAGTGAAAGGGAATATAAATCGATTTTAATTGCGCAACTTGAGGTAGTTGGAAAAATCACGCTAAACTAGAGAGTCAACTCCGGACTGTACGGACATCTACGCAACTAAGTTATTAATCTAGAGTTTTAACGTTGCATTAAAAGTTTGAATTTCGATTGGTGTGGAGGATTTGAGTCGATTATGTGGACTTGCTCTCCAAGTAGAGATTTCTGCTGTGCTGTGATTTCGGGAAACGAATCGTGCACCAAACCCCAAACTGATTTGGCTACAGTGACGGAAAGGGTGACGTTACTTTAACTCCATTGAAATAGAAGTGGTGGGGTAAAATGATTCTTGTGATGAATCTGAGAAATCGAAAGGTTGAAGAGACTCCAGATGAGGTACGGTTTGAAGTATTCAAATTACTTTTGAAAAAATCCATGTCCATTGTCAGACATCAGGGCTTTTGGTAGAAACCTCCAGTGGGCAGTGACTATCAGCCACATGCTTTTCATGACATGTTTCAGCAGTTGTAGGACAACTTAAGCCTACTAGCACTGCACTATATCACTGTTTTGCAGATCTGCTTGTTGATACCAGGCTGCCATTTTAGTATTTCCAGAATGATTACTTCACATGGACTATTGAAAGAAGCTTCCTGTCGTTGTTACCCTTAATCAAGAGGCTTTGCTTTGGACCTTAGCTTACTCGACGTTCAAGAGGATAAAATGGCTCCTGATATGCGTTTTTATTCAATGCGATTGTAGCTGTCTCAATGGTTCTTCATGAAGAATTACTGCTTTGGCCAGTAGTCGGACTGAAGAGTGAGGTGGGAAACAAAATGCTTGCTGCATACTCGTACTAGATGGGTGTATGCTTGTGCTATCACACAGCAGTTGTAACATTGGTTAGAGGCTTTGGCATTGTACACAATTACAAGGAACAATGCAAATTGTTTTTTCGATTTTCCAAACAACTGCCACTTCTCAAATGTAGGCAAGGGTACAAAGGCTTAAGAGATCTAGCAGCGTACTTTTTGCAGTCTTCATTTAGCTCCTGATAAACATCAGATGACAACAGACGATGTCATGTAGCAATCTAAGCAGCCATTGGATGTTGTGTACAATTTGCTTGTCATTGGCTTGGCTTTCCAAGATGATGAAACCTTATCCTGCTGCTACAGAGTCTATGACTGCTGTTCTCTTCTCAACTTAATGCATAGAATGCGCTGCTGTCTCGCGTAATATCTATACTGATGACTGTCAATTGTGTCCCCGAATAGCCCATTCTTCTCTCGAAAACCTTTGCGAATATCACAAAATGACTAAGCTTCTGAATAATCTAGTCAGGACTTAAAGTAAAGGTAACGCAGTAAGCTTAGCTGAAAAGTATTGCCGGTATACCTTTAAACAAGTTTGTCGCTATCAGAGTGACCTTGTAAACAAGGCAATATCCTCGGTTTGCCCTAAATTTCGACCCCGATGGGTGGCTTCTGATAACAAGCCACTTGCAAATTCCTCCCAATTAATTCTGCGTACTTGTTTGACACCCGGACCCTACTCTGACAAAAAGGATGCCTTTCGTAGGCTACCGTCACCCAATGAACTCGTCGAGTAATGTTGTTGCAGTTGAAATACTAGTTCTCCCAATTTCCCTTATCTGTATCACACTACCGAAACGATAGCATCGATATTGTGAAAGATGTGGTACCGGGAGAGCCGCCTTTCTTTTTTTTTTGGATTCAACAATTCTGTGCCAAAGTTCACTGCCCTCACCGTTCTAGAAAACCACACTTTTGAAATTTGCAAAGACATAAAAGCGGCTAATGCGTCTCCATACCCAAATCCCTACATTCTACGAGGAACCGGGATCACATGGATAACTTTTCTCGCACGGTGGGTTCAGAAAAAGCTTCTATCGAAACCATCAGGTGTAGGAATGACTCACAGCCTTATCTATATCTGCACTTCGGAACGATTAATTTAATTTCGTTTCCAGGTGAGTGCAAATAAGAGTCTGAGAGAATTACCCCAATTACTATCTGCGATATTTACTGAGATTAACTTATCTTAATTTGTCGAAATGACTCTCAGAATCCAAAGTTGACCAATTCTGTTATCAAAATCTCTTTGCTGCAGTCATAAACTTCGGAACGAACCGAGAACGACGTCAGTTCGTCATTGCGATAGCTTATTCAGACTTCGAAATGTGCTTCCTATAATTGATTTTGCCAACAAATCGACGCATTTGATAAAACCGGCGAAATTGATAACGACCGCAAACCTCAACCGGATTGGTAACTACATAAAGTCGAAGAGTAGACATTCTCAGTTTTACATGCTCGAAACTGACTATTCAGACAACCAACTGCTCCTGGTCTCTAAAATGAATAAGACATCCCGAAACCTTTCTTCATACGGACCGCTGTTTTACTCATATGTAAGTGACAGACTCGAAGTAGCTATAGAGGATGCACGTGAACTTGTGGAGCGCCAATGGGAATGCAATTCAACATAACACACAGGGTTCCTTCAAGACTCCATATTGCTGTAATATATGTATAATGTCCCAAAGTAGAATCACAGGGTCCACCAGACACCTAGAACAGGTAGAGCAATATTTGTATTGGGGTCATATGCGAATGGCTTACACATATAGGGCTACAACAGGCTACGGAAGTGGTACTTATCAACGGTAGAAGAGCTGTAAACAACAGATATAAAGTGCCTTGTCGTTATTATTGCTTCGAAGCTAACGTTCCGCCAACATCTGCAATAGACCGCTGCTAATGTGAAAAATAAGTCAGCGGCACTAGCATGTATAATGCCGAATATTGGTGGACCAAAATATGGTAGAAGATTGTGCCAAACAAAAGTAAATCGACTATGAGGCGCTGTATAGGTACAGGAACGCGCTTAGAGTATTACATGGCTTGTCATGCGATGCAGTACTGATTGACATTCTACCAAACTAAACCAGGGAAAAACATGAATACAAGAGAGGAGAAGAAAGAACGTCGGACACTATCGAGCCACAACCGAGGGTTACCAAAATAATCCAATTGTAAAATAAAGATGGGAGCCCTCTGAAAAAGGCAGCAGGATAACAGCAGTGACAGCGAGTACTAGGAGTTGAAGATGAGGTGGATTTTTTTTCAGAATTATAATCAGAATACAACCTCGCGTAGTTGACATCTGCCATAACTTGCTGTAACACTGATAGCCTATGCCCAGCTATGCATCAAAAAGTTATCGACCAACTACTGCCTAAAAGCTTTAAAACTCAAAATTAATTAAGACGTCTACTCAATCTTCAAGGGCTTCAAGATCTTTTATTTTGAATGATTTCCCGCTTAAGAACGTGGAGAGAATATTTGAGCTTTGTGAATGCATCTTCTGCCTAACAAGCAATATGCAATGCAACAAGTTACATCTTGTGAGATTGTATGTCTTAGCCATTGTCATCGGCCTTAAGGGCGCCTTCGGTAATGTAGTATTCGACGGAAAAACACGGCGAAGGCTATTCACTAGTCCTGTGGTTAACCTCAGTCGTATTCTGAATACGAGGGTAAACAGAAGTTTTCCGCATGGCGTCGTCTTGGTTCCACTGCTATGGGGCATATCAGTCGACTCTCCTTTTGACACTATACCAGGTCTATGCTCAAACATGTGCACTATCTGTCAAACCATGCTTAGTAATCGTTTCTTTTAAGGCATCTGCAGCAATGTACATATGTATGGAAGACTGGTGCCCAAAAAATGAGTTCTGCCAATTCTCTGGAAACTGGTTTGCCCTATTGTCGAAAAGGAGAGGTGTGACTTGGCAACTTCTCTGGGCTAAACATGTCAACGGGCTACAAGGTACTTTGAATATTCCGAAATTGGAATGAAACTTCTGTAAGACACGAGGCGGAGATAAAGCTTCTGAGATGATTAGATCTATTCTATTCTATTCACTCCAAATAATGGTTAATCTTTGCTACACAAGGGCATTCGCTACCACGCTTGACTCTCTTCCATTGATATTCCCATCAAGCTCAAACTTATCTTTTGATTAAAGAAATCTCGGGACCCAACAACATGCAATACCGTCATATCTCGACCTTCTGTAAAAATTTGAAGCCTACTTCAAGCACTAGCTTTGGCCATAGACTGAGAATCTTTACGGATGGCAGCTAACCTGCTGGCTTTCTCGTAAAGGACAACGAAATAAAACGTTCACTCCACGTTAGCCAAACATAAGTCTGTCACTTAAGTGAAAATATCACGAAAACAAGGAATCCCAATGGCAAAGAGCTATCTTATAAAAAAGGTCCGATGTATCAGCATTTGCAGCCACAAATAAGCTGTGCTGGCTGTCTGAACCCTAAAATCACTTCCAAAATTATTCGACAAGATAGCAAGACATCTCTAAACGCGGGAGGTTGTGTTAACTAAGTCTTATCTGATTTGCATGATAGGTCTAGATGAGTTCACCGATGAACTTACTCGACAAAGAGTTGGGTCTCTTGCTAGATAAGAACCTATTTTCAAAGCAATATCTGCTGCCTCCACTAGACTAACTGCGAACTCATTTACAGCTTCTATGAGCTGTTAAGTCTCTTCTGAGTATAAACGAATGCGGTTTTCATTTTCCAGGTTAAAACACATTGACCAAACGAATACTCTCCGACGCCTCTAAAAAGCCAACCGTCTTCCAATAGAAAAGACCGCAAAACTGCTTACTGTCATACCTACGAAGCAAAACGTTCTTTTTAAGTATCCTACTGCCCCTAATAACCGGCATAGGATATGTGTGGCGATTGATCGCGAAACTGCTGAATGTCCTATAACTTGGATTGGGCCAGCAACGCAAAAATCAAGTTCGTAGCGAAGTATTTGCCTTATCCCTCAGTGGTAGTTTCCGAGGTGGCAAGGGCATGCTCAGCCAATAGCATAATGTTGGCCTACGACGTCATAGGGGACACAACCCTATACGAACTTGTAGCCTCGGATAAAAATGGATTCATTCTTGACGAACCTTGCAAGCATTTAAAGGACAACGACCCTCGGATTTGCACGTGGAATGTTCGGGACCTTCGCAGGCCACGTGCAGACGTAATTAGCAGAGTAATTAGCTGAGAGCCTTGACTGTTACGACGCAGATATCACCGCCATTCAGAAAGTGCGATAAAATGGTCGGACATAAGGAGGATGAAAAACTGTGATATATGTATACCCACATATGGTGATTGCTATAGGGGAAAGAACCAGCGCTTATGTGACAGACCTAGTCAAGAAATCTTCAGCTCCCGACACGTGGTGGAGTATATTATGACAATCCGCATCAAGGTTAAATTCGCTAACATACTCGTAAACCTAATATGCGCCCATGTCCCTAGGGGACGACGCCACCAAAGAATGTTTCTACGAGCTCCTCGACAAGACATGTGAGCAATCGTCCCGTAGGACTTTAACGCCAGT
Organism: Volucella zonaria; assembly: GCA_963966105.1. NCBI lineage: Eukaryota > Metazoa > Arthropoda > Insecta > Diptera > Syrphidae > Volucella > Volucella zonaria. Next base: position 122,843,877 of record OZ014531.1, on the reverse strand, counting down.
ATAGGAAATGGGGACATCTTTGCTGGGACAGTTGGTAAGCATAGCCTACACTGCAACGGGCTTAGGCTTGTAGGCATTGGGGCGGGACGAAATACCACTATAGAAAGCAGACGGTTTCCTCATCTCAATATACGAGCGTGGGTCAACAAGTCCCTGAAAAAGAAAATAGATGGCGTTGCCACCTGCAAAATGCAAAATGTTGCTTGTCAAGAAGCATATTTCAAACGAACGCATCCAAATTTTCAGACAGGTCTGTCAAATAGTTTTGTTGTGACAGCCATTTAAAAAAAGTGAATTTCGTGTGCTCACTAAACACTATTTTTTGCGCAAAAAAATCATCACGCAAACCAAACAAAAGCTTGAAAAGTATTATGGGGACTCTTCACCGTCGATTGGAACTATTCACCACTGGCTTACTCAATTTCGGTACCGTTGTACCAGTACAAGTGTCACCGAACGTTCTGGTCGCGAAATTGAAGTCACCAAACCAGAAATGACCGATATAATGACCATGGCATGATATTGGACGATCGGCGAGTAAAGGTGTGCGATCTTGAAGAGGCTACAGGCTTATCGCCTGGATCAGTGATTTCAGTTTTGCAGTTTTTGATGGGTGCCACGTTTGCTCACAATTGACAACAAACGCAATCGTTTGAAAACTGCAAAGAAGTGTTTGGCCATGTTCAATCACAACCCGAACGAGTTTTTGCGCCGTTTCGTAATCGTGGACGAAACATGGATTCATCACAACACACCAGAGACTAAGTCGAGACACTGAACTTCTGGTAAATCGGAGCCAAAGAAGGTCAAGGTGCGTCTGTCGACCACCAAGGTCATGGCGACAGTTTTTTCTTCATTCAGAAGTAAGACTCTCACCTGCGCCTATTATGTAGAGCTGTTGGACTGATTCGACACCGATTTGAAGCAAAAACGACAGCATTTGGTGAGGAAGAAATTTTTCTTCCATTAGGGCAACGAATTAGGTTACGCATTGCTCCCACACTCAGCATATTCTCCAGATCTAGCCCTCTGCGATATTTCCTGTTTCCAGACACAGAAATCGCTCAGCGATAAGAGATTTGAGTAGAATGAAGAGGTCATCGATGAAACAAACGCCTATTTTGAACGCCTCGAGAAATCGCGTTATTTAGAGGGCACCGATTGGAGAAACGTTGGACGAAGTGTATCGAGCTAAAAGGAGATTACCATATGTTGAAAAATGAAAAGTTTTTTGCCGAAAAAAAGTGTTCCACTAGGGGCCAATGGCGGTCTTTGGATCATAAAACGCTAAATCAAATTGATCGTTCTGCGATAGACGTAAGGCATCCCTCCAGCATTCTGGACGTCCGACCTTTCCGGGCAGATAACACTGATTCGGATCACCACCTTGCTGTAGCCAAGGTGCGAAAGCGCATTTCCCATAGGCCACAAAAAAGAAGTCAGAAATCTCTCAAGAACTCCTATGCCGCCAACATTAAGTACCGAAGACCAGTGGCAACGCTGCCAACGTGCCATCAGAGACGACGGAAGCGATGTGCTGGGCTTCACCCGACCACCACCAAGAAATTTCTGGTTTGATGACGAATGCCTGCAAACATATGCAGCTATACAACACGCTTAGAAAGCGTCGCTGCAACGAAGCATGACAGCTCCATGAGGCTCCTTCAGAAGAAGAAAAAAGAGCACGAAAAGCGCGCGCTCGAAGATATTGAAAGGTTGTACGAGTCAAGGCAAGAAGACCCGTACAGAAATCTGTAGAGATGAAGAAGTAAACCTTGTAATAGAGTCGCAGTCAGAGCTGAGAATATAAAAAAAACTTTTTCTGCAGACTATCTAACGTCGAAGAAGCCCAACATGCCGCCATCATGCAGAATAGACCATTCCACTTAGACGATTATAGTCAAAACTTCCATCCAACTGACCAGAACAAAGCGATGATAGCAATATCTAATCTGAAACCCAGCAAAACAATTGGACCTGATGGCTTACCGCCTGAGACAATGTTGGAGATGACTTTGTAGAGAGCATGCACGAACACATTTCTCAAATCTTGCCGCAAAAGTGTATGCCTAATGAGTGGAATCTCAATATCGGTTAACCGCTCCACAAAATAACGAGATACCCTCAATTGCACCATCTGTAGAGACATAAGTCTTCTCAACATCGCATATAAGATCTTATCTGTCGTATTGTGTAAACGACTGAAACCCTTCGACATCAACCTGATTGGCCTATCAGTACGGTTTCAGACCAGGAAAGTCAACAATCGTCCAAGTATATGCTGTCAGCATGCATAAATTGGACAGAATGTCACAATCGACAGCTATAATTTCGAGGTAGTACGGGGCTCTGTCTACCTTGGCTCTGCTATGAATTCTGGCAGCAACACCTCACCAGAAATAAAACGAAGAATAACACACTTACCAATCCGAAAGCAGACAATTAAGCAGCAAGGCCCTTTATGGAGCTGAACCATGGACTCTATAGAACACAGGGCAAGATATCCTCGCGAAATGAGCGAACAATCATTGGAAAAATATTCGGTCCCACTTGCTTTGGAGAAGATTCAATGACGAACTATAACAGCCGTGACAATCACGTCCCCTGAGATGGCTAGGACATATAGGGCAAACTAACATGCTCCGCCTGGAAAGAAACTTCAAATCTATACCGGAGGGACAATGCAGTATAGAAATACCTCACCTTAGATGGGATACACAAATAAAAGGGGACCTCAATTGACTTGAAGTGCACAACTGGAGGCAGTTGGCTAAAGGCTGGGCTAACTAACTGGAGAGGCTCCAGCGAACTGTAGTGCCATCTAAATAAGTAAGAAAGTAATGCACATAAGGAGCATAAGTGACAAGATTACAAAGAGGAGCACTTCCTCTGTGATTGTTCGGCTTACGGTCGCAACCGAGTGCAAGCCCTAGACACTGTTGGTGTGTCGGAACTGTGGGATCCCTAATGCATTTACTCATCTTTCTGCAAATATAACGAGAACTCTGTTTTGATAGAAAACGAGACAAACAGGCAGAAGCCATTGAAGCAGACATGTCCACTATTGACCCAGATGGACTCTAAGGTTGACTCTAAATCACCGGCGTGTCTGGACTACGTTCCTAATACTGTCACTTGTGTAGACACCGCAACAACCACCGTTTTTTTTGTTTTCTTGTGCACACTCTGCCATACTATTCTTAGAAAAACAATTTCCCCCAACGAACAGCCAATAAAATCCACTTAAACCGATGACCACTTGTGCCCAGCATTTGAAAATGTCTACTCTCACCCCCTCTGTTCCTGCTCACCCGCTGAAACACTCCCTCACAGTCAACCACTGTGTAATTAGTTGCCCGAAACTCCTATTCACTCGCCGCAACGCTTCCATGACAAACTTTACCTTTAATAACCCATAATCCATCTGCGTTATCTTTATCATTCTCCACCTGCACCAGAATTCACAATTCAAGTAATTGCCATGGCGAGACACCTGTTTGCAGAGCAGAACCCAAATCGTATCCAAATCCTCCCAGCACAATAGAATCCCGAAACTCGAACAAAAAAAAAAAAAAAATCAATAAGGCAACCAATCGGTTTGGTTCACACTTTTCCGATTGTCCCATTGGAACAGTGACCAAGAGGAAAAACTCGGTGAGTCTCCAAGTCGATAGTCATCCCTTTTGGGAGATCCTTCTTGCAGGCTACTCCTACTGCCACTCAAACACTTCACCACTTGATTTCACTTCCTCCACGGTCTGTGGACTACAAACAGCCAGAAAAAAACACCGAAAAAGACGAAAAAAAAAAGGAAACACGAAAAAAAAAAAGCGAGAAAACTTAAGAAATATGTAGGTACCTAAGCAAAAGGGTGTTCCAGCTCCTCTTCTCCACGGGCGATGTCTCTTCCTCCAGCCTTGGTTTTTGTTCGCAAAAAAATTCAAAAAAAAAATAAATAAAATCACTCAATTCCAATTCCTCACGAATGCAATCCAAAAGGAACTCGGAAAACTAATAAAAACACGCAAACGGATGAGAGAAAACAATTTTCGTTGGAAAAATTTCGTAATTTTCCAAAATTCGTGCTTTCTTGGCGTATTCCTCGCGCAGTGTTGCGTTTTTTTGGGTTTTTTTTTTTTTTTGCTCGCTTCAGAGACTGGCCGAGAGCCCTGTTTTCGGATGGAAAATTGAAAATTCCGACAATCCGGAGACGCAAAGGAAATTCTTTCTTCTTTTCGTACACGGACAATTTTCTGGGCACTGTTTTCTTGTTTTTTTTTTTTCTATTTGATCTTTTATTCGATCTGCCTCCTACCACTTTATCAGCACTTCTTTTCTGAACGAAAATCAAATAAACAAAAACGCACCTGTGTGTGTGTCGGATTCGGGGACATTTATACGGAGAAGTGAATTTTTTTTTTTGGTTTTTTTTTCGGTTTGCGAACGCACTCCGAATTGGGGGCGATTGGTTTTTGTGTTTTCTTTTTTTATATTCGAATGGCGAATTGTTTTATTTGTTTATTGGATGTAAGTTTTCTTTTTTTTAGTGAACAACCGACGACGACGGCAACGACAACGACAACGACGATGAAGGTTCTTTACTATGATAGGCTCCAGCCATTTCTATTTTCCCTAGTGACGTCAGGGAGTACTTGAATTGTGCAGAAAATTGAACGAAACAAACGAAACGAGAATGGTGAATGGTGTGTGGGGTGACTGGTGAGTGTCGACAGTGGTGAATGTGTATAGAAACGAATGAAACAGGTGCGCATTGGAGTAGATTTCTGCTGGAGATTGTAGTAGAAGTTAGATAATGAGGTTTGTTTGCTATCGTACAGGTTTTTATTTATTTTTCAACAGGTGCTGTGCGGATTTATTCAATTCTTTTTCATTTTGACAAGAATTCACGGCGGATTTCGGTGGTTTTGTGGAATATCTATTGGTGCATGTGAAATTTGAAACAAAATTTGACATTTTCGTTGACGTTGACATTGTTTGTTCATGGAAAAGTGAATGACTTTTTTATGTTGGAGAGCTAAAGGAAGTTAATCAAAATGGGCTGTTGTTTGTTTTTTTTATCGTGTTCTCGAGATATTCGTGGAAATTTTGTAAAAATTAGATCTCGGTTTCCACCTGTCTTACCATGATCTAAGCCAATACGACTGCCAATGGTCTAGTACAGATTTGGAGAACTTTTCGTTGAGATGCCACTTAGGTTTCTGTCTTTGTTGAACGAAGTTGGATTGAAACTAATTACCGCTAACAAAAAGCAGCTTCCAAAGGCAAATGCTAGATGTCGCCCAAGTTTTTTTTTTTTATTCTTTCTACGACGCTCCTCAGTAGATTGTTTTCGTTACGGGCGTTACGATGAGACAACTAATTTCACTTTAACATAGCGCATAGCACATACATGTATCCTCATAACGAATAGCATCGGGTACGGAGCGTTTTACTTTTGACGGCTCTTTAAAACGGATGCTGCGATGGAATGTTCGGACTTTGAAGAGTGTGCGTCCTGCGGAATAACTACCAGAGACTCTCGACTACTATAGGGTGACAAGACAATAGTGATAGGGAGAAAATTTAAATAAAGCAACAACGGTGTGAAATATAAAACTGATTCTATAAAACTGTGGAATAGCACATCATTCAAATGGCAGCCTCGGCTTCGCTGGCAGTGATTCAAGCGGTCGGTCCAATTTTTGAGGAATCGGTCCAATATGTGCGGCGTTATTCCGAAAATGGCGAGTCGAATGTTGGCCTTGAGCTCGTCCAAAGTGGTTTGCTTGATTGCTTGTTAGCATAGTCTAAGAACGACGTAGGTAAATAGGTAAGAGTGGTTGTTGGAAACACCAACCCACTTAGGCCTATTAGCCCATTGTGATGCTACGTGGATCTATGATCCTCTTACTAGTGGAATCAGTTTGAGCTCACTATGAAGCGTAGGAGACTCTTTACGTCTATATTTTTTAGGTCGGTTAGGTCATTGTGGAAGAAAGCTCCTAAGTGAAGTTTCCTTCTCTGGGAGAGAGCTGGACATGTACAGATAAGGTAGAGGATTTACTCCTCTTCCTCCTCGTCCATTCTTGCGACTCTTGGATTTGGAAGACGAAAAGAGAGGCTTCGATTTAGCTTATTGAGAAAACACCGCCACCAACCCCGCTATCGGTTTTGGATCCATCTGTGTAGAAATAGATTGACATGTCCTCCATGAAAGCATCTTCCTCCCAGAAGGATCTAGAGGGGAAGCTTACATGGAAGTCTTTGTCAAACCAAAGGTCTGGCTTGGTATAATCGATGTTTTCTGTGAGGATTCCTAATGTACGAAGGCGGGTCAATAAGTCCGTGACTTTTGGATTAAAACAGATTTTTTGATAAAAAAATAATTTTATTGTTCAACATAGTCTCAATTGAGCTCTATACACTTTGTCCAACGCTTCTCCAATTTTTTTATCCCTTCCAAAAAAAATGATTTGTCGAGGTCCTCAAAATAGGCCTTTGTTTGCGAGATGACTTCATCATTGGAGTCAAATCTTTTTCCACCAAGCCATTTCTTCAGGTTTGGGAACAAGAAGTAGTCGCTCGGAGCCAAATCTGGAGAATAGGGTGGATGAGGGAGCAATTCATAGCCCAATTCATGGATTTTTGCCATGGCAACTGCACATGTGTGCACCCTTGCATTGTCTTGGTGGAAAAGAACTTTTTTCTTGGCCAAATGAGGTCTTTTTTTTTTCAAATCGTCATTGAATCGGTCCAATAAGTTGGCATAATATTCCCCATTGATTGTTCTTCCTTTTTGAAGGTAGTCAATGTGGATTATCCCGCGTGCATCCAAAAAAACAGTCGCCATAACTTTATTGGTTGACAAACCCACCTTGGACTTCTTTGGCGCCGATTTACCCTTAGAAACCCACTGTTTTGACTGTTGTTTGTTCTCTGGTGTGTTGTGATGGATCCATGTTTCGTCCACGGTTACAAAACGGCGCAAAAACTCCTCCATATTGCGATTAAACAACGCCAAACCTTCCAGTGAAGTTGTTACACGATTGCCTTTGTGGTCGACTGTGAGCAAACGCGGCACCCATCTTGCGGAAAGCTTTCTCATGCCCAAGTGATCATTCAAAATTGAAACCACTGAGCCATGCGAGATCCCTACGGCTTCCACAATCTCTCGCACTTTCAATCTTCGGTCGGCCAACACCATATCGTGAATTTTTTCGATTGTTTCGGGTGTAGAGACCTCAACTGGGCGTCCAGGACGTTCGGCATCTTCAGTGCTTGTACGGCCACAACGAAATTCAGTAAACCACATTTTTACCATTGAAATCGATGGTGCAGAGTCCCCATAGTATTTATCAAGCTTAGCCTTGGTCTCGGTAATGGTTTTTTTTTCGCAAGAAATAATGCTTAATAAGCACACGAAATTCACTTTTTTCCATTTTCTCCTCAAATTAGTGAGTAGTCTGATAAAAATAGCTGTCAAACACAAACTAACTGACGCAGCAAGTTTAAATTTTGACAGGAGTCAACTGACAAATGCCTGTTGACAGGAGCAGTGTTGCTGTTTCAGTAAAGAGGTCAGAAATTCAAAAATGCACGGAATTATTGACCCGCCCTCGTACATATGTATTAAGAATGCTGGCGTGGCCAAATGAATTATTTGTGCACTGTGTAGTCGCTTCAAGGCGAATAGCTGCAGTCGCAGCTGTTTTCCTGCTGAAAATATTGAGGGGTGTCAAATGAAACAGAATGTCTAATGCCGCAGAGGGGGTAGACCGCAATGCTCCGCTTATGCATAGACATGCTGTTCTTTGGACTCTGCTTAGTTTAATGCAGTTGCCTCCGCCAGACGACCACCCCGTAAGTGAGTATCGGTCTTATGACCGACATGTATAGCCAGTGGATTATGAGAGGTTGAAAGCCCCATTTATTCCCAATGGCTGTTTTGCAAGATTGACTCTTTCTTGAACGATAGGTTTCCAGTTTAGTTTCCTGTCAAAAATGAGAGCCAGAGATTTTGCTGTGCTTTTCTCTGGTGTGCTAGTGCCATTGATTGGAAGAGGGTCTATGATTGGAATTTTATATTTCCTGGAAAAGAGGACAAGATCAGTTTTATGGGTTAATCTGTTAAAATTTATCTGAAGGAGTTCGTTAATGGTACTAAGATGCTTACTTGAGACGGCTATAGCAACGTCATCTCCATAGCCAATCACCCTGCTAACACCCACTTCCAGGTATATCAGCAGTTCATTAACCATTAAGTTCCAGAGTAGGGGAGTAAGGACACCGCCTTGCAGCGTACCTATGCTGGCACATCTTTTAGCAGAGGTCTCACCCAGTTTTGAGTTGATTATCCTGCTGTTTAGCATAAGACTGCGCAGTCATGATTGCGGATGTGTTGACGTTGTTAAAGGCACCCTCTTTGTCCAGGAAAGTGACTCCCTGTATTGTAGGAATCGCTCAATGTGGCTAGTCAGTGAATGTAGAGCTGTTTCCACTGGCTTTCCTTCACAGTAGGACATGTTGTGCCGTTGACAAAACTCTTGAATCACTTTTAGCTCGTATATGGACATCAATCAGTCGTTCTAGAGTTTTCAAAAGGAAAGATGATAGACTTATAGGTCTGAAGTCCTATGGGACAACTTGAGAACATTTTCCGGCTTTGGGAAGGACAACTATATTGACTTCCCTCCATGACAGTGGAAGCTGGATAAGTTCTACACAGCTGCTCATGATATTCTCTAGCGTAGGCAGGATAATATCTGTGGATCTTTGTAGCTCGGCAGGTATACCGTCCGGACCAGGAGGCTTGTATGGTTTGAAGCTCTGCAGCGCCCAGAGCAGTTTGTCTCTTGTAATGCTTGTTTGAGTTGCCACTGACCGCGAATAGAAAGCTACCTGGAAAGTGAGTGTCTAGGAACAGGTTGAGTGATTCATTACTTGAGGTGGTCCAAGAGCCATCGGTTTTTTTCAAACAACCAGGTATCACAGAATTTGTAGAGATGATTTTTCTTAGCCGCGATGCCACCGATGTTCCTGTAATCACCGATTGATCTCCAGGATAGTCGCTTTGCCTTCCTCAGTCCTTTTTTGTGTATTTTGAGGGATTGCTTGTCAGTGACTTTTCTTGTGCTTTTTACTAGGTTGAAAAGTTTTCTGCAAATGTTTCTAAGCAGTCACAGCGCTAATGTCCACCAGTGTTGCTTTTTCTTGCCTCAAGGTTGAATAAGAGGGCAGGAAGCAGCCATTGCCTGATTGAAAGCCAGGATGAAATCCTTGACTTTCATGTTAAGCTCGAGAGTTCAGAGAATATTGTTTCTGACAATATTCCTCCGTATTTTGGTCAATCAGTTTTCCGGTAGTTCCGGAATGCTGGTTGGCGGGAGGCAGCATCACTCAGGCTAAATTGGATGTATCTGTGGTCTGAAAAAGAGTATATCATCCAGTTCGTTAGCATTTGACTGATGCTTTCGGAGACAAGAGTGATATCTAGTACTTCCTATCGGTTTCTAGTTATAAAAGTGGACTCATTGTTATTATAATAATAATAATACTTATAATATAGTCAACAAGTGACTCACCTCTATCGTTGATGTCGGTACTGCCCCATACCGTGTGATGAGCGTCAGCGTCGCATCCGATGATGAGGCCAGTTTTTTGCCCTCCAGCTTCCAGTACCACCCTTTCTAGGTTATCATCAGGGAGAGGGCCTATATGATCGTGGCCAAGGCATGCCGATGCCAGCCAGTAGGAGCCTTTGGCAGTCTCTAGTCTGGCAATGGTTAAGTCGGGGTCGCTGAGGTTAGGAAGTAGAAGTGCATTAAGGCTACGTTCCACTAATATACAATTTCTGATATTATCTTTGTCTCTTGTATAGAGCGGAGCGTTTACAGATTTCCTAAGTCTACGAACAACGCCTTCTACAATCCATGGTACCCGGATTAGGATAATGTCTTCTGAGTTTTTGGAGAAGCCTTTTTTGAGTGATGAAGATTAATCTGGAGAAACCGTATTATTGCTACAGTGGCCTTCACCACGGTGTTGTTGAAGTTCTCCGATTCTGAAGATGTGCTCAAGAGCTCTTCTTCTTCCTCTGATCGTATAGAGCCTTTTTTTGCTTCGTCATCGGTTTTCATTTGCGACAGTAAGTCAGAAGGGGAGACCGATGATTTAATTGTCACCTCGGATAGATTGGAGGCATTGCTATCCATTTCTGGAAAGGATATCGACGCTCCAAGATCTAAGGTTGTATTTGGTGGTGTCTCCGTTAAAGGAGGAGGAGGTTGCTTATCAACATCCAGCTCATCCCTTTTATAGGCCCTTAGGTGTGTTGACTCGAAGCCAAATCGAATCATGCTTTTTGCCTGCGCTAGAGGGTTAAGGGATTCCTTACTGATCACGATTAACGCGCATCTATAAGGGCCCTTTAGTTCCTCCAGCTTCGCGACTTTCCAGCCATGAATCGGATTTGTCGGGTTCTGGGGAGGAGGCTTCGGCTGGGATGCAAACCGAGTTCGAGGTCTGCTAGGGATGTCCTCATTAGACATGACCTCGAGTTTTGCACCTGGCCAAATCTCTCCTGAGCCACCTTTGTCTTTAGTGAAGAAATCAGGAGATTTCTGGTTGGCACATGCAATAAGCTTGACGTGGCCTTGGTGCCAGCCAGCATTGCTTGTGATAGGAAGTGGTCCGGGGTTTTCCCGCATGATGCCCAAGAAGTTGCTTGAAAGGTTTAGGTTGACCAACTGCCACCGTTCAGGTGTTATTGATCCGTCGGCGTCGTTCCTGTCGATTACCGCTTAGAGATGCCCAGGGGTTTTGGTGTTGTAAGTTTTGGGCCTCTTGGGAACCGGCACGTTTTCTTCCAACGATCTGTGGCGCTTGGAAAGGTCTTTTGTTGTTTTGGGAGCAGCGGAAGCAGTGGGTAATCCTTCTTTTAGGATGTTGTTAGCATCTCAATCTTGCTTGGAATGGATCTGGAGGCTTTGATGATGCGTAGAGCATTTCGGCGTCTTAGGTAGAGCACCTTATATGGCACTTGCCGATACGACTGAGCCGCAGATTCCTCCTTAGGGGGAAGAGCTTTAGTAACAGCCACAAGTCCGTGGCCTGCCATCAACTTGCTGCTGCTAGGGGTGGAGGAAGTGATAGGACCATGGCTTGCCACAGTCCTAGCACTCCTTGAAGATTTCTTTTTAGGCTCGTTGCGCTTGCCTTTAGAGGATGGTGCACCATTGCACAGTTTTATCTCCGCTCGGTAATGCAGGAACCTTGCCGGTAATCGATGCAGTCACCGTTCTGCCGCCCGGTGTTAAAAGAGTACCGGCCTAGGGATTTGTTTTTTTTTTTTGAGATATTGTCCATAACATGGTCCCACGAGTAACGGAGCAAGGATGGTCCATCTGTACAGAGACCCCCTGTATAGATAATCTGGAGGTCGCCAGGTATCCGAATACTCCGTTCGCGACTGAGCCATTTTTGGAGATGCTGGGCCCTCAGCCAGGTTGATCTTCGGCACGGGTCGTATGACCTTGATCCTTGATCCAGCACAGGGAAAAAAGGACTGGTTGGGAAGGAGGATGGGGGAGGGCGCGGAGCAGCCTCTAGTTTCAGGACTCGTCTGGAGTATTTCTCGAGATTCATTGACCCTACTTAACTTCTACAACTCGACAAGTTCGATGCTCACTGTAAAAGGACAATAGGCCTAACTGGGTTGGTTTTTCCAACAGCCACTCTTACCTAACCTAAGCTAAGCATATCTGCACCTCTTCGGATAGCAAGGATGCAATAAAATCTCCAGAATCAGTCTCTATGAACTAACTAAAAGGCAGCCCTAGACATCTGTTTATCTCTTATGGAGATGGCCGAGCGAATCCACTTTCACGTTTATTGGGTACTGGATCATAGAGACATTCCAAGGAATTGAAAGACCGATGCGCTAAACATGGAAGTAAATTCCATTTTATATCAGAGAATAGTATCCTAAGTATGTTGTTCACTGATGTTGAAGCTGGATGCATATGAAAGATCAAGCCGCAGCAAAGATTCGGTCAAAGATGCACCTGAGACGCTCTGAGAGCGTAAACTGTCGAAACATACGGCATATTGGCGTTACAATACTTAGATCCCATCATTAGGCATTGTCTTATAGGTCTGAGTGTTTGAGTGTTCTCTAAGGTTTTTTGCATGGACGAGGAGGAGGAGTAGATTATTTCAACATTTTTGGGATCTTTCACGTGCTTTCACGTGATATAAGTAACACAGACTTCAGATATATTTTGTGCTTCATCCGAAGCTCCATCGAGTAGAGAGAAATTTTCTTCAGATTTACATGCTACGAGACATATTCACTTAACCATTGTAAGAAGTCAATCTTGGCTGGCTGATGTGCCAGGGTCCTCCTGTGTTGACTAGACTGCATGAATACACTGCCATTGTCATTGATCAGTATTGTTCGCCACTGTTGTAGTAGAGCATTTACCCCTCAAGCACATATTTCAACTTCAACAAGTTGCAACAAAAAACTGGTCGTTCAATTCTAGTTTATCTATATGCCCTACTTCTTATTCGTAAGCTGCTACCTACTTCAAGAAACGTAAATGCTCTTCAGTACTATAAAACGCCTCACAATCATCCAAGTGTCATCAGTTAATTGAGTTCTTTCCTCCGTTTTACAAGTCTACTCAAAGTATTCCAATAATCATGAAATCCCTAGCAGCAATCGTGATCTTCGCCGCTCTGGCTCACTGTGCCACAGCTATCATCATGGAAACTCCCGAAGTAGCAGCTGCTAGAGCAGCTCACTTGGAAGCTGTACGAAAGGCAACCGTTGGCGAATTTGAACTGCCCAAGACTGATCTAGTGCCGGTTATGGATTCCCCGGAAGTAGCAGCTGCTAGAGCAGCTCACTTGGAAGCTGTACGAAAGGCAACCGTTGGCGAATTTGAACTGCCCAAGGCTGATCTAGTGCCGGTTACGGAATCCCCAGAAGTTGCAGCTGCTAGAGTAGAACACTTGGACGCCTTCCGAAAAGCTCAGGCTGGCATATTCGAACTCCCAAAGGCCGATCTGATGCCAGTTACGGAAACTCCCGAAGTTTCTGCAGCCCGTATTGATCACTTGAACCGTTACAATTACGAGGCCCTTCGTAATAGTCTCCTTCCATCACGTTACTTGGAGTACGCATATGCTCATCAACCAATTGTATACTCGTACAATGCTGCCCCGGTTCCACCCTACAACACTGGATTCATCCCATACTACGGTTTCTAAAATTGTTGAATTTCAGAAATAAAATTGAATTTTTCAAACGGGTCTGTCTGCTCTGTTAGGTTGCAAAGCAAGTTTTTGAATACCTTGGGGTGCATTAGTTGTTGCAAAGTGTGAAAACTTGTTGAAGTTGCTAATTAAGTTGAGAACGAGTTTATTGATGGCTTTGTTGCGAGTTTCGAGGGCACTAAACAATTAAAGCGGAAGTTGCCCCTATATAGCCAAAAAAAGAAAATAAAAGATAGTGCCTGAAGCAATTACAAAAGGTGCTTCAAAAGAAGATCGGAATGCTAAAGTTGTAAGTGCAAAAGAAGTGCGTTGGCATTCTGAGTAAACAGACATCGGAAAAGTGACGGATAAGAGTTGGCTTCATGATGACTGCTTTAGAAGGGAAGTATGTGTGTCGCAGTGAAGACTAAAATAATGCATGAGTAGCCCCTAGTACATAGGAATCGTTTTCAGAGCCAAGGGTCTATCTACTAAAGCATCATATGCTCCTGCACTTCATAATCAGAACCGTCCAGCATCTGATTTTGGATCTTGAATAAATTTCTATGCGCACTGTTCACCAAATGTGTGATCGTCGATGTCATATGGGCACTCCAGGAGCTACACGGACTGGGTGAAATCAGCCCTTTCTGACCTGGAGCGAAGGATGCCCGACTGAGAGAGAGGCACATGATAGGGTGTCTCCTTATGAGTGATTTCTGTACACGTATTTTCTCACCTGAGCCCTCACGAAGCCTATGGTTTAATAAAGAATGCGGGCAAGCCCACGTAGGCAAGCAACTCGACAACGAAGTAGCCCAGCAAAGAAGAGCGGGGGTGGCCCGTGATCTCTACCAGCTAGAAAGGACGGAAACTCATCGGCTTCTCCAGAGGAAAAATAAAAAATATGAGAAACGCGCGATCAAGGAAACAGAGAGCTGCTACTCCAGGAACAAATTCGGAAGTTTCACCAAAAACCAAAAGCGAAGTGTCATGGCAACAAGACCCGAACAGAGGTTTCTAGTAGATTCAGAGTCGGTGCTGAGGGTATGGACAAACTACTTCTGCACACTTTTAAACGACATGGCCAGCAAACAAGAACAAGATCCACTGTCGCCTAGGGTTTACACACTTGAGTTAAACTGGTAGGGTTATATCATGGCCAACTAGCAGCCTCCTCCCAGGCCAAATTCGTCTGCTATTAAAGCTACTAGTTAGCTATTTAACTGGCGTGTGTAAACCCTAGGTCAGACTGCATGAAAGCCCAGAAATCCACCCACCCGACCAAATTGAATTGAGGATAGCACTATTCTAGCCTAAGGACAACAAAGCAGCAGGAGATGATTTGGTGGATAGCATGTACCAAATGATTTCCAAGATTTGTTCGGATAAAAGCATGCCTGAAGAGTGGAACATTAGCACCGTTTGTCCAATCCACAAGAAAGGAGACCCACTTACCTGCGTCAATTATATTTTCTGCCGTCTTGTGAGAATGCCTGAAGCCATTTACCAACGATCTGATTGGCTCCTATCAGTGAGGTGTTAGCCCCGGTAATTCCACAAATGTTCCCACCCAAGAAGACCAAATCGATATGCACAACTTCTTTATCGATTCTAAGTCGACATACGACAGCGTCTATAGACACGAGCTATACAGACCCATGTCTAGCCTTGGTATCCTTGCCAACCCGTCAGATTGCGTAGAACGTCAATAGAGAACACTCGTCGCTCCGTAATGGTGGGATATAATCTCTCCGAGACCATTGGTGTGATAAAGGGATTTAGCTAAGGTGATGCTTCTTCTTGTTCTTCTTTGCCTTTTCTCTTTTATGTAGGGTCGGCTCTCCTTGTACGTAGTTTCCAGATCCTTCGGCCGAACACAATGTTACTTGAGGAGGCCCTCTTCGGTCCAACACTTTACGATGTACAACAATACAACAAAGCTGGTCTTATTGCTGTTTTGTACAGTTTGCCTTTTTGTTTCAATTTTTGGCAGGACACAACGCCAGACAGGGAGCGCCATTATTTGAGTCACATCTGCATCTGCAGTTGCTTCTAAATTAAGCACGGAACCGATATCCTCTTGTCCGAAAACAACATCATCTGCATACAATATACCTACATCAAGGCAATGGCATTTTAATTTTCTTGGTTAGTCCATCAGTAGATTGAAGAGAACTGGACATAGGACAGAACCCTGGTGGACACCTACCCTAAACTCGAAAGTTTCGCTGTGCCCAGCCGGACTTTTGATCTTTGCGGTGATATTAGTATATAGTACATATCCTTGTGGATATCAGGATAGACTTCTGGTGCGTTTTGGTCCCTTGCTTGAGCGATATTTTTGCACTAATATTCTAGTCGCATGTATTAAAATCTCACCGATTTTCTACTCACACACCCAAATTGATTTCCAGTAATACAAGATGGGGCAAAAGTAATGTCATTATATGAATGTGCCATAATTTTGGTATATCGCGTCGAGTGTCATTGTGCTTTGACATTAATGTTGTAGGCAGATAGAGAATTAGCCAACAATAATCAATGGAGCGATGCACAACTGAAGAACGTGGAATTATTGTGCTTATTTAACCAATTTCCGGTCTATTGTTTAATGCAACGTGAATTTCGACGTCGTTTTCCTCGTCGTCCTGCACCATGTGCGCGAACTATTAAGCTTTTTGGCTAGGCGTCTCGTGTAAATTGGTCCCACTAGAGATGTCGCAAGAAGTTGCTGACCCCGTATTGATCTATCGATCGAGAATATCTCTGGCCGAGGACGTCCGAAAGAATCCACAAACATCGACGAGACAACGATGCACACAATTTGGCATAAGCAGACGTTCGTTGCAGCCAATTTAAGTGCAAGACTTGAATATGTTCCCTTATAAAGTGCAGACTGTTCACCAATTGCTACCTGCTGACCGTCAAGTAGGGTTAACTTACTCTCATGCTCTGCTAAAAGTGGTGCAAGAAGTGGATGATTACGTATCCAAAATTATAATAAGCGACGAAGTCAATTTCCACTTAAGGGGTTAGGCTATTCTAGAGGCCGCAAAAACAGGCTTTTTTGGGATTTTTTTTATTGAATAAAAAAATGGCGGTTGTACAGCTCCTGTAATTTGAATTATGATGAGGCACTAAATTTTGTACATCACAACAGCTAGAGAAGTATTGTACGTAGAATTTTTTTGAAATATTGATTTTTGGCCGAATGGCGCACTTCCAAAGTCAAACTTGCAAAATTCGTAGAAGATCGCCAGAAAATTGTTAATAACAAATGAACTATGCCATATAACAAAAATTCTGCGTACCGATTTAGAGATCCAGTTAAAATTTTAAGTGAATTGGTTGAAAATTGTTCAAGTTATGGATAAGGACAACTTAAAAAATGCCAATGCCCACACAGCCGAATTAAAACTTTCATTACAGTTTTGAGTACTCGTATAACCGGCAATGCATCAAGTAAGAAGATCTTCTCTGGTCAATTCTTCGTAGAGTGGCTTGATAGCTTCATACACTTCAATTGGAAGAACTGTCTTATGTTTGTACTCAGCCAAATTATTTGTACCTTTTTTTCCTTTTGCCATGAGCAATAGAATCCGATCGGACATTTATTGTGCTGTGGTTTTGTGTCGGTAGATATTTTGTGCTCGAGTGTAGCCCATATACTGTTTCTCATGTTTTCAGTTTCTATGAATAGAGTGTTCGTCTATTAGTTTTCCCGTCAATTTGCCCCTTCCAACGAGACCTTTTGTATTCTTATTCAATTAAGTAGGCGGGTACCCATTCGCTTTTGAAAGCGATCTATACGGTGCCGTGACATAACGTCAAATTATTTTGAGACATAAGACCAAGTACGTATTAAGATATAGGCGCCTGCCAGACGTATTTCATTCAACGATAAAATTGAGATAGGAATACCCCAGCGACTCGCTCATAGGCACCTGCCTGACAGTTGTTGACATACTCATAGCGGAGCGACAAAGCCGCGTGAGAGGCTATACCCTGCGGAGAAAAGAGCGAAATCCTGTTAGCGAGCGAAGCGAGTCACCCAACCCAAACTAGAAATACGCTAGACACGCTTATAGGCGCCTGCCTGACAGGTTACAGTTACAAGGATTTCGCACTCTTCGTCTCTTCGACTCATACGCCGGACGACCTTCGGCCTCACAAGCAGGTACTCAGGGCGCCGCTACTCGGCGTGTAGTATACTAGTCATCGAATGCAATATTGCCGTCCTTTTTGTAGACAATACGTTACCGATAGCATTGAAGTGTTTACCTATACCATATTTTATAAGAAAAACAACTTACAGCTGTCGGAGAGATATATAAGAAACATAGTCCGTGCCGTTTCTAAGAGAGGGCACCACTTGAATTAAATCCATACCATTTTCAGTTAGTACCAACCTTCAAAAGATACGTGTATAAATTTGACAGCTGTCGGACGATTAGTTCTCGGAATATACCGTTGTGAGTGAAGCAACTTTTGTTATTGTGAAAAAAATGGATTCAAAGCAATTTCGTGTGTTGATTTATCATTGCTTTCTGATGGGAGAAAATGCAGCCGATGCTAAGAAATGGCTTGATAAGTGTTACCCAGACTCTGCACCAGGCGAACGAACCATTCGCAAGTGGATTGAAAAATTTAAAAGTGGTCATACAAGGAACAAGGAAGATGATGCACGCAGTGGACGTCCAAAAGAGGCTGTTTCAGATGAAAACATCAAAAAAGTCCACAAAATGATTACGAATGACCGTAAAGTGAAGTTGATCGAGATAGCTGAGGCTCTGAAAATATCAAAAGAGCGTGTTGTATAATCATACACGAATATTTGGACATGCGAAAGCTCTGTTCAAAGTGGGTGCCGCGTTTGCTCACAGTCGACCAAAAACAACAACATGTTGATGATTCAGAGGAGTGTTTAAAGCTGTTCAATCGGAATAAAGCCGAATTTTTGCGTCGGTATGTGACAATGGATGAAATTTGGCTCCATCACTTCACACCAGAGTCAAGTCGGCAGTCAGCTGAGTGGTGAGCAGGCGACGAACCTCGTCCTCGGCTGGCAAGGTTATGGCATCCGTATTTTGGGATGCACATGGAATAATTTTCATCGACTATCTCCAAAAGGGGCAGACTATCAACAGCGACTATTACTTTGCGTTGTTGGAGCGTTTGAAGGACGAAATCGCAGAAAAACGGCCGCATTTGAAGAAAAAGAAAGTGCTGTTTCATCAAGACAATGCACCGTGTCACAAGTCGATGAAAACGATGGCAAAATTGAATGAATTCGGCAACGAATTGCTTCCCCACGCACCGTATTCTCCAGATTTGGCCCCCTGGGACTATTTCCTGTTCGCGGACCTCAAAAGAATGCTCGCCGGAAAGAGATTTAGGACCGATGAAGAAGCAATCGCCGAAACAGAGGCCTATTTTGAGGCTAAACCGAAATCGTACTACAAAACTGATATCGAAAGATCGTTTCAATCAGTGTATCGCCCTCGAAGGCAACTACAATATATTGATAAATAAAGTTGAATTTTGCAAAAATGTTGTGTTTTACGGACTTTTCAACGCATTAGCATATGAAAGAATTTGGCTTAACGTCATGGCACTGATCTATACACTCTTTCTTGAGTACTGTGACATTCTCATAGGGCTTAACATTAGTAATGCATTTAAAAGTCCCAGAATCACGGTCACAACAACTGAATCGACCTCCATTTTTCCTGCTAATCCATCGTGATTCACATTGCACTTATTTTTTATGATTTTGTGCCCATTCCTTATATTCTTCGGTATCTTCTTTATTCTTCCAGTACTCACACGCCTTACAGTATTTTGATTTTACTGAACAGTTTTTATTTTTCGCACTGTAATTGCCAATAAGTGTCACTAAGCCAAACAAGGACGTAAACCCACGTTTTCTCCACAAACCATCGCCTGATTCCATTTTCACCTCTTTCAAAAGAAATAGTTGCCTCATCTTTCGTTGCTTTCATCATACTGTTTTTGCAAACTACACCCTGAATGACTCAAACTGCAACTAACTTCAGATTGCTATAATTTTCAAACCGTTCATGACAGTGAGCTCCAATTTTGACACATGACAGATAATTTTATTATTTACAAGCCTTTTAAACGATTTGCGTCTCAGTTGTGTTGAAAAATTTTTATCCGCGATTGAATTCAAACGTGATAGTGTGATTGCTTTACATTTGGCTGGAAAACCACAAGTAGCTATCGTTAGAGCCCTCCAGCACCTCAACGTGAATAAATCATTTGTGTCTCGAACCATAGCTCGTTACCGTGCGTTGCAAAACGCCATAGAGGTGGTCATAGAATTGGTTCGGAAAGTGAAGGCTTTAATTGGGCGAAATCCGCGTCGAAGTGGAAGAAAAATGGCTCGTGAGCTTAACATATCGTTGGAATGGATGCAACACATACTGAAAACTGAGCTTGGGCTCAGGCCATTGAAGTTCCAAAAAGCACACGATCTTACACCGCAACAGAAAAAAGTTAGAGTCGAAAGAGGGAAGGAGTTGCTACGCTTGCACGAAAGTGGTGAGTTGCCGAATTTGGTTTTTTCCGATGAATCGCCATTTGTTATCGAGCAATATGTCAACAAACAAAATGACCGAGTTTACTGGCCAGAGAGGCCCTTCGAAAATTTACACCTTCGGACTGAAACCAGAAGCAGGCAGCACCGATGGTGATGGATTGGGCCGCCATAACCACCGATTGTAGCTCTCTGCTCGTATTTTTGGACCGTGGCGTCAAAATTAATGCGATCCTATACCGTGAAACTGTCTTAGAGGCAGTATCGAGTCCTTGGGCAAACAATCATTTCGGTCGGAGACCGTGGACATTTCAATAAGACTCGGCACCGTCTCACAAAGCACGCGTCAACCAAGATTGGTTAAAAAACAATGTTCCACACTTCATTTCTTCGACACAATGGATTGCAAATTCTCCGGATGCAAATCCGTTGGATTTCTCTGTCTGGGGTATTTTGACGGCGAGGGTTGGCACTAAAAAATACGAAAGTTTGGACCACCTCAAACAAGCACTTGGAATGGGTCAAAATACCGCAGAGCCACTTGCGTGCAACTTGCGATGCTTTCTTCGGCCGTCTCGAGGCCATTATTCGCGCCAAAGGTGGACATATTGAAAACTACTGATACAATTTGAAAATTGATGTATTTTCGTTCGAGTAAATCACCCTGTAGTTTAGTTGAAGTTGAAATACTTTTGACAAGCTTATCATCGAAAGAGTGAAACATAGGGAGGGGTAATTCCATGAATGCACAAAACTTTTTTATTCTGTGCAAACCAACTCCAATTGGATTACAATTCTACGGTTTATTTCATGGGATTTTTCAATAAATAGCCTACTACAATAGCTATCTCAGTCTGTACACCATTTTTACAGGACACTACTATTTTGAATCCCATAAACCGCGCTTATCACTTTCCGTAAATTTCACTTGCGGTTGGCACACTTTACAAACGATAACGTTTGAAATAGCTGAAGAAAACTGCAATAAAGTTTGTCATATGATAACCAAAACCTGGATTCACTTCAACGTCATACATATCTTCCGATTGCTTCAATTTGTTCGCGAATGTACTAGCATTCATTTCACTTGGTGCCTCTAAGTCGTGTCGATTCAGCGGTCTTCTTCCAAATATGCTCGATCTCTTGCTGTGTGTACGTGTCTCTTTTGAACCTTTTTGATCACAATACACTTTGTCACACATTATAAAAACGATCCAATGACACTATCAATTATTGACAAAAAACAAACGTTCCTCAAATAGCGTCCTTCTCGAACGTTTCACTCTACGAAACTGATTGAAACCGACGTTTCTAAAGACGAAACAAGCAATAGTCTGAACACTCCAGTCCTTCAAAATACCGTCCCTCGTTTTGGTCATAAGAAGCTCGCTGCCTACCTGTCGGCCTTGTACTACACTTTGTAAAACAAATACCTTCGAGATATTTTCCGGCCATAATCTTTTAGGATATCATTTTTGAGGTCGTAAGGGATCATTAAAAGCAATAAAAATCAATCGATTTCTTCAAAATCCTAGAGTAGCCTAACGCCTTAAATAGTTATATGAATAAACGAAATTTGCGATTCTGTGGCATGGAGAATCCACATAAAAAGCACGAAGTGGCCTCAAAGCGATTGGTGCTACATTTGCAGCGAAAAAGTGATTGCCCCTAATTTTTTTAAGGACGCCGGCACCCCTAACGTAACCGTAATTGATGACCACTACCGACAGATATTAAACGAGTTGTTTTTTTGCACGGGTTGCTGAATTGGGCCTCGATCATTATTGATTCCAACAAGACGGAGCAACCGTTCACACAGCTCGGGCAAGGATGGAGATTTTAAATCACCAATTTCGAGGCCGTATCATCATCCGTGTTGGCGATTTGAACTGGACGGCCAGATTGCTAGATCTGACGGTGACAGACTTCTTCCTTTGGGGCTTTTTGAAACCTCGCATTTACAACAACAAACCACAAACCTTGTAAGTCTTGAAAGCGAACATTGAAGAGCAACAATTCAAAATGCCTTAAAACGACCACAAATGTGCGTCAACTCAGGAGGTGGTCATTTTTCATTTTTAACAAAATGGCAGCCAATTCACATTGTGACATCACTTTTGCCCTACCTTGACGCTTGCCACAGTTTGTTCTAACAGCACAAGAAACCATTAAACTCGACGTAAAACTATTAGGAAACAACAGACGCCAAGACCACACGACAATAAAAATGTACGTAACTTTTGCGTACAACTTTGTTAGATTTCGTTAAAGTTGTTAAAAGTTAAAAACACGAAAAAAAAAAAATTTCCCATACCGGGAATCGAACCCGGGCCTCCTGGGTGAGAGCCAGGTATCCTAACCACTAGACAATATGGGACTTGGAAATTTATGTGCAAACTAACAATAAAAGATACACAACTCCAGCAATAGCCATGAACAGCATAAACCACGGTGGCAATAAACTTCGCAACAGAATCTAGCAGCCACAGCAAAAAGTTAACAAACAGGAAATACTACCAATCAACAGTTACAAAATAGAATTGAAAGTCACAATTGAGTAGAGAAGATAAGCACGACTATGTAAACTATGCAGCTGACGGGGTTAGAACGGTCTACGGATCCGAAGGAGCTCTTAAAGTTGCTTAGAGAAAATGTTAGGTTAAAACAGGGGTATGACAGATAAGAAATCACACAGACACCAGGCACTAAATCGGGCCCATCGCGATCCCTGTGGAACCAGTTTAATTTGTCTTCAAATGGCAAAAACTTAAACAATCTCTCTGGCGAAACACCCAATTTCTTTGCAAAAGTCAAGGACAGCTTTAAAGTTCGTGCCGTCTATTTCCTCTAGGTTTTCGAAAAAGTATTTCCCTAAAAATTTTCTTCGACTACTACACAATATTGCCTCGTATGCACACAGTCTGCGTACAATGTCCTCAACAGCTTGCAGATCACCGCAGAATCTCCAAATATCCGTATCTCACAATTTGAGTCTCTTCACGGGTTGCCGCAGGAGACAGTGTCCTGTCAGGATTCCTATTACTATTACTGTCCTAATGTTTTGCCGTCAAAAAGTGGCCAAAGAGCCTGCGATGTTCTCAGATTCGTAGGAGCCAAGGCTTTCACTACCGTTCTTCTTGGTTTAGCTAACTCCCAATAGCAAATTGGATGGTCAAAGCCCTAAACTACCAGATTGTGTCATTGGAGGAATTAAAAAGGTTCGGCACGCCTGGAAGCGTGAAGTGCGGAAAGAACCACAAGTCTGAGGAATGCGCTCTAGACAAGTATGGAGCGTCTGGAAAAAGGTAGCGTTATGTAGGAACACGGGACACACCGCGAATTACCGGGGTTGTCCCAAATTCCAGTACATAGAAAAGTAAATCTGGCCCGACAGCAGAAAGAGGAAGTTAAACGTCCACCCGTGGATATACAACCACCAACTGTTACTCTCCAAGTTGCTTACACCCAAATGGCGGTAGGTAGGGTAAGTACGGTATAATAAGCGAAGGTTGCTTCTCAGGCCCTAGCGCCTACCTGACATGCCGGCTATCTTCCTCTCTATACATTAGCAGATGGCTCAGCTTCAGACTACGAGGATAGGTTAAATATACGCGCTGCTGCCGGGCATAACGCACTTCCAGTTGTAATAGGTAGGTACATGGCGGAGCAAACCTTGAGGTCATTGCGAGAAAAAATCCAAAGTTCTGTAAGAGGAGTGCCGAAACTCTGCTCGGTATTTCAAAAAGCCGGCCCTACATAAATAGAGAAACATTGCAGCGGGCATCCCTCTAAAACGTGGACTAAGCACAGGGGAAATAGCGAACAGGCTAAGACGCATCTTGATTTAGACTCTAAACGTTGCAAAAAAGAGGCGAAAAAAGCTGTAGTACATAGTAGTAACTGTGGTAGCAGTAGAAGCGGGAATTGGGAGAAGTACCTTTAGAACCTTTAACCAGGCGAAAAGCAAAAGCACCGGTGAACGACTTAGTAGATTCAATCGCCGAAATATATTGAAGATGAACAGGGAAACCTACTAACGGGGGGCAATGAAATTTGCAATAGATGGAAAAAGTATTTAACGCCTTACTAAATGCGGATTTCGAAGTCGAAGTTAGGGATGATAAAAAGAATGAACCAGGGTCGTGCGGCCGGACCCGATAACATACCTCCGAAGTGTGGGTAACTATCGGAAATCTTGTGTTTGATTGGCCTAGCGGTTTTACTCAGCAAAATGGTAAGAGACTATCGAATCGGGAGAGCTTTCTCGTTCTACTACTCGTATATAAAACCAACGGCGACAGTGGAAATTGTAACAACTATCAATCAGTGAAACTAATGTCGCATACTATGCGGTGACCAGATAAGAACGATAAGAAAACAATTTTAAATAAAACTACAACGGTGGCGAACTATTAATCAAATGTTGCTTAATGCTTGCAAAATACAATGCGGAATGTTGCCGTTGAGGCAAAATTTGAGCGGCCAGAAATAAGCTTCAACCGTAACAGAATATTTGTTATAAATACTGACCAGTTTACCATCGTGACCGCTTTTGCGTGTACTCTGAAATATCGTAGCTATTTTCTCTGCCTATCGAGTCTGGTTTCCCAGTCAATATAACCTGCAAATATTTAAATATCGGTATCTCTCTTTTCTTCCCCCCCTGATTTCGTTTAGCCCGCACTGTGTGCAAATATTTTAAGCTAAGCGTGTGCTTCTTATAAAACAAAAATTCGTATGAGATAGAGTCCCGGTCAAAAGTAAGACTACTGCAAGTCACTGGTTATAAGAACAACAAATTTAACCGCTGGCATTCCGTGAAAGCTTCTCAGGCGACCCGACGCGTCCTCAGGTGACAGAGAGGGGAATGTCATTTATGCCTCCACAGACCAAGAGCAAACCACATTCCCAAGTCAAGGTGTTATGGAATACGTGCCGGGGTCTGAATGTTGTAGGGAATCAAATATGTGCAACGCTTAGGTAATGTCACTATGATATACCTCTCATAGTAACTAACCTGTATAAGAGCTCTTCAGGTGTGGACTTCCGGCCAGACTCGTGGGTCTAAAAATTAACCAAAACAATAAGCAAAAACAACAAAACTATAGAACTAACATTCAATATACGGAGTCAGAACTAGAATCTCTGCACCTGTCTCCAGTATCTTAGATTGAGAAGGATACAGAAAGTTAACTCTCTTATCGCTGATTTTAGCAGAACAGTTCCGAGGGCTCAGGAAAGAGCCACAATGACTCAGTCAAAAGCCAACAAGCGCTCTAGTGCCAACATTTCCAACGCCCAATTGGCGAACTCACGGCGTTGTTTATGTTTATGTTTGTTTCAATTCTGGCGGCAGGACAATCTGGATGGGAAGGATGTAGACCCAAATCCAACCGCAATATAAGCCGGGTTCACTCTCAGGTGATGACTAATTCAGCTGATCGCCGCGAAATCGACATTTCTGGGACTTCTTCGGTACCGACCGCTACGGCGGCGATGTTTTCTTCATTTTGCACCAATCTCTGTCTGATTGGTGGCTTAAGAACCAAAAGAGTGTACTCACGCTCAAGCTTTTCCATGGTGTAGGCAACTGAAACCATGATGACGACCGACCTCACGACGAAATTCACTTTCCGTATTTACACCTCAGCCAGAATTTCGATAAAATTTTTGAATAATTTCCGCACATTCGGCAAGCGTAAAACGATGGATGATGAAACGGCAAACCCTACTGAATATTTTGACAACTGGGTGTCTTTGGTCAGCAACTTTGACAGCTGCTGAAACATATCAATTGGAAAGACCATCTTTGCTATCTGGTCACCCTATATGAAAATTTACGAGTGAGTTCTAGATAATCCAAAAAGGAATGATATTAATCTCCATGGCAGTCAATGCGGCTTTCCGAAAGATCTACATATCGTTATCATCGACTTAGAAAAAGCGTTCAACCGAGTTTCTATTTGGACGGCACCAAGGTTCCAAAATATACTCGAAAAGTATCTAAGAATAGTACGCGATATAGACGATGATGTTAAAACAAAAGTCATATGCATAGCGGGAATAACCGAGAATTCAAAGTTAAAGTTGGAGTACACCAGGGCAGTGTACAAAGGCCTTTACTTTTTAATGTGTGCAAGATTTTTTTACTGAAGTAGCCCGGAATCTGGAACAACATCTCTTCTTTACCCTGATGATAGCGCTATTATAACCAATGACTTGACAGTCCTTCCAGCAACTAGAAGATAACGAATCAGTCGTACCAAGACCGAATATCTGAACTGGCAACTTTCTGAAGGGACAGATGCAACTCTTGATATCTACATATTTATATGGAGTAATCATTCTAAGGTGGAAATAATTTAAATGCTTTGGCTCTGTCGTTAACCATCAAGGAAATTCCCTGTATTTTGTGACAGTAAAATTCCGCTTAACTTAAAAGGCACAAGCCTACAGTTGTTCGCCCAGTTTGATACATCGAAATGTTGGACATCTTACGAAAAATATAAGGGAAAAACTACAGCGGGGGAAATGAAAATGTTACAATGTCAGCGAGTGTATCAAGACGTGATTTTGTAAAAGATACGCCCATCCGCGGCAGTCTCGATATTAAGAAACTGATAGTGGACAAACCTCGGCACGAGAAAATCAACTGGTTTTGCTTGTTCCGCGAAGGTCGTCGGAAAAATCGGTGCAAGTGGCAAAATAAGCTCAAATTCCAGTCGAGGTTTAAAGATCATTCAAATACAAAAACATCAGCAAGTTCTTGGCCTCACACGGAGTACTTGTAAGGCTCTATTCAGGCTGGAAGACTTTTATCTTAAAATGGCTTTATCACCCGGGAATGCCTTAATGCCTACAGCTTGATGTGAACTTAAGTTCGATTTTCATAGAGGATGTGTTCTGCAGTGTCGACAACACGTTTTGAATAAAAGCGTAGTGCCCCATAAATATGCCAGAAAGTAGTCTTCAGTGGTGCAGGGAAACCTTCCTTTCGGAATCCTTGAAGATTCGGAAATGCCTTAGATGCAGCTTAAAAAGCTAAGTACAATAGGTATAAGTGCCACGGCATACGCAGATGACGAGGTCATAATAGTGCAAGGAAAATACTTAAATATTTTAAGCGACATTATGGAGGTTGCCCTGAAGATGATCAGCACTTGAGCAAAAAGCTGTGGTCTCAATGTCAACTCCTCCAAAGCGGAACTTGTTCTTTTTACCAGAAAGTACAAGATATCGCAATTCAGACTCCCAACGGGGTGGAACTGTACCTTTCGGACAGCGCAAAGTATCTGGGTAAGATTCTGGACAAAAAAACTGAAATGGAATCTGTAGCGGAAAGAACCAAAAAGGCATGTTATGCTATTTTTATCTGCAAAAGGACAGTAGGCAAAATTTGGTTCTTAAAACCTGCCTTGGTGTACTGGCTATATACGGCAGTCATAAAACTGATACTTACATACCGCGCACTAAGTATGGTGGAAAGCAACAAACAAGAAAACGATTTACGGAAAATTAGCGGCGGTCCAACGAACCGCTCCCATAGCCATTAAGGGGGCCCTCCGTACCACCCCTACGGTAGCATTGGACACATTTCTGCATCTAACACCGCACTTGATTTACAGATCCAAAAACTTGATGGCAACAGTGCAATATGACTCACTAATTGGGTTACTTCAAGAGCAGTAGTTTCGGACATGGCATGGTCCTAACGGAGCTAATGCCAGGCAATCCAATTCTAACGGAAGCAATTCCTTCCTTGGTCGACTTCGACATATGATATAACATATCAGGAGAGGGAGGACTGGGAAAAAAATGCAGTAATCAGGACAAATGATATCTCAAAAACAGAGGAAGGAACCGGTTCTGGTATTTTCCCGGAAAACTCAGAACTAAGAGTGTCTATAAGACTCCCGGACGCAAGCAGTGTCTCCCAATCGGAGATTCCGGAGGGCGGCTGAGCTAATGCAGATGAGATCGGAATCCGAAAGAAATATCGCTATCTACATCGATAGCCAGGCCGCACTCAAGGCAATGGAAACGACCAACATCAATTCTGATACAGTCAGGGGCTGTCCTCCTTGCAAGAAAAGGAAGGCTACTCTATAATAGTGATGCCAACATCAAACCACCCCTTTCCATAGTGAAGGGCACTATCGAGGAAAAAATCACAAACACTTCCAACCTAAGGTGGTCAGTCAAGTTTTGAAGGACACAGGGTATCCCAGGCTCTTTGGCCACTTTTTGACGGCAAAAGATCTAAGTAGTTAATAAAATTAAACAGGAATAAGCTTAGAACAGTAATAGGAATCTTGAAAGGATATTGTTTCCTGCGGCAGCACGCAATGGGACTTAAATTGTCAAATTATCTGCAAGCTGTTGAGGACATAACACACATACTGTGTGCTGAGGCAATAGGGAAATACTTTTTCGAAAACCTAGAGGTTTTCGATACGAACTTCAAAGCACTTCTTGGCTTTTGCAGGGAAATTGGTTGTTTCACCAGGGAGATTGGTTAGGTTTTTGCCATTTGAAGACTAATTAAACTGGTTCTACAGGGATCGCGATGGGCCCGATTTGGTGCCTGGTGTCTGTGTGATGGCATATCCATCATACCCCTGTTTAACCTAGCCTGATCTAACCTAGATGCAGCTTGGCTATCGCCGTAGATTTAGGTTCTTCTACATTTATAGCCGCACTACGCAACTATTTACATTGCCGTTGGTATTGCATATATTTCCTCTTGAAAGACAACCGCATTCGAGCTTGGGTTAGAGACATTCTATTCCATTCCCAACTCAGGCTCTGGCAAAGTCGATACTTAGTATAGTAAAACTCTGCTGCGTGCTCTCGCAGCATCAGACATGTCGCAATAAGACCACAATCAAGACAGTTGTCGTGCAAAGTCATCGAACCTTCAGTACGTAAACGAGGACCGTTTCTTTCTAGACGCTTATTCAGTAGAATATTCAATCAAATGAATGTCAATATCGCTATGCAATTCTAAAGGCCCATCTGCGGTGACAAGCCCTTTGTTAGAAAACTGAAAGCATCTTAGGAGTCTTTGATGGGACACGTTTAATCCAAAGAAGCTTGCAACCGACGAAAACACTAAATAAGTCAGCACCCCGCTTCCCATGAACAGAGCTGCTTAATTTTAAAAGGATTGACTGAAAGCTCAATTTTAGTGTACTGATTACCTATTAACGTGTAGGACTGCCGGCGCTTTTGAGAGAATAGTCGTAATGGGTCAGACTGAATATCTGCACCATCTCCAAATGCCTGATAGAACTTTTTAGGGAATTAAAAGTACAGTCAACCAAAAGGCATCATTGCTTATGCATATTGACTGCAACCCACATTGTCAAAAGCAGCTTCAGTTTTAGTGAATATGACGAACGCGTACTATATCTTATCGTATGCATATTCAAGTCTGCTAGCTAGATTTTGAAGGGCATTTCACACGATCTTCTGTGTTTCTAACCATCCTCAACAGAGGATGCATCCGTCAAATAGTTTTCCACATATGATTTACCATTCTATACATGGAAGAAGGAAGGCAGGGTAATTGACCTAACGTTCTTGGTGAGAAACTACTCTCCTGCCAGAGTCTTATCATGTAGGCCAGTGTCAAGCTAGCAAAGGACGCAACAGCCGAGGACAGATAGAAGCTACGGCGGCCTGTATTGCCCAGCTCATCTGGCAGTCAATAATAAATAGCAATAGCTAGCGCAACTACGAGTATATGACACAGTGCAAGCGGATTTATCACCGGAGTTTACATGTGCAGAAAATTGTAACAGTCGGGTAACATCATAGTCAGTTAGCAATAAGATAGTAAAGGGTGTTTTTTCAGGGGTTTGGTTTTTAAGCTGGCAACACTGTTTCTACAGATTGTCAATTTGACAGTTGAAAGTTGATTTGTGGTTAGACGTTTTGCAATTTTACCATAATGGATTAATGCCAGAACAACACGTGCAAATTGTGCAAACTTATTTTGAAAACCATGGTTCGGTTCGCCAAACTTATCGTGTCCTAAGTCCATTTTACGGTCGACATAATCGTCCATCCGAGCAAGTTTTTCGGAACATGAGGAATTGTTTTCGCATCATGTATACTCTAGTGGATAATACGCATCCCTAAAGGCGACAAACAGTGCGAACAGAAGAAGTTATTGCCGTTGTGGAACGCAGTCTTAAGGAGAATCCGAATGAGTCGATTCGTCATCGTGCATAGCAATTGGAGCTATGCCCATCCACTTTGTGGAAGATTTTACGGAATCTTTCCTTGGCTTAAAAGTTTATAAGAACTAGCTTGTGCAAGAGTTGAAACCGCGTGACCATTATACGCGTCGTAGGATCGATGAATGGGCCGAAAACATGATTCAGCATGATCCTCATTTCCAAGGCAAAATTTTGTTCTCCGCTGAGGACCAGTTTTGGTTAAATGGATATGTAAACAAGCCAAATTGTCGAATTTGGAGTAGAGAAAACCTAGCAGCCTTTGCCGAGACGACCTTATAACCATTAAAACTCAGTGTTTGGTGTGGCCATATTTCTTTAAGGACGATGCCGCCCAGAATGTTACCATCAATGGAGAGCGCTATAGAAACATGATTTTTGACTTTGTCGTTCCTCAGTTGAATGTCATTGACGTCACAGAGCTTTGGTTTCAACAAGATGGCGCAACATGCCACACGGCGAGCAACACCATCAATTTATTGCAGGAAACATTTGCTGAGCGTATAATTTCACGTAATGGACCTGTGAACTTGCCTCCACGATCATGTGATCTCACACCTTTAGAATAGTTTCTTTGGGGTATGTGAAGTAACTACTCTATGCCGATAAACCAGAGATGTTGGAAGATTTGGAAGTCAGCATCCGCCGTGTTATTGCTGATTTACGGCCCCAGTTGCTCGATAAAGTTGTCGAAAATTGGGCCTTACGATTGTGCTTCATTCGAGCTAGCCGTGGCGCAAATATGCCCGATATCATATCTTAACACTAATGGCATACAATTATTAAGTAAATCTAATATCATCTACATTAACATTAGCTTCCAGTATTTTATTTTATATTGAATTTATATAACTCTAAAAAAAAAACCCCTGTATAAGATAGTTCAATCGGATTTCAAGAAATAATCAAGGGTTCTGTCTATCGGATGATTAGAACAACCATTGGCGATCCTGCTAGGACACAACGTTATGTTAAAAATTTTCTGTTTGTGACGAACATACTGCGGGAAAACAGTTAAGGTAGATGGGAACTCGGCCAGACAATTTGAGCATCAGAAGAGGAGTATTCCAGAAAGCAATATTTTCAGCTAGAGGACGGGTTTCCTGAAGGTGCAGCTGCAATCAGCACAGTACTAGCTGCTGGAGGACTGGAACAACAACCATATAAGAATACAGCCACAGAGATTGTTAAAAAGATCAATTACTCGCCCTGCTCAACGAAACATCTAGCCAATTTGAAGGCCTTTTGCTTTCACGATGGATTAGAGGTCTATGGAGAAGTAAAAAGGGAATGTGTAGCGAACGTCTAATTACCAATGATTATGTTACCCACATTCAATGGATAGTATGATTACTAGACAGAGTTCAAGAGTTTATTCACGGGAGTGATCTATAAACGGGACATGAGCAAAAGTCATGGGTTACACTTCCTTAAGGCAGAGTAAACTCCTCCAAGACCCAACCACAGTCTATCAAAATTACAAAAGAACTTGGGACAACTTAGAGGAGATGTATGAATGTAAGCGTTTGCTTGTTCCAGTATTATTGAACAACTTATGCCAATAACCAAATATATAAATACAAGCCACTGGCCCAATAAAGTGACTTTTGGATAAATCTTAGCAGCGATATTTAACTTGAATATCAGAGTGCAATACAAAGATCCTCTGGTACGAGTAGGAACTATACCTAGTAATCTAACGCCTTCAAATCTAGAAGGGATACACAGATATTCTTTGATCTGTATAAGTCCCAGATATCAGATTTTGGAAGAAATCAAAAGAGTTAGAACATGAACAAGATAAACGACTTTGCGGCAGATAGCACACGTTTTTCCTAGTTCACGTTTGCTTTGTCCCATAGGCACCAACAGACAATATTGTACAGTGTACACTTTATGAACAACTTAATACAGAGGTCCATCTGTCTGAGAATCTCGAGAACTGTGTTAGTAAATTTTGCATCCAAAAGAGATGAAGATGTTGTTCTAGAACTTGTTTTTTCTCAATCATCTTACACCTTAGATTTTTCTATTCAGCAAGTGAAGCCAACTGACCGACTGACCCTTTTTGACCTCTCTTGTAAAATAACAATAAACTGCTCACATCGTAGTACTTTAACAAGCTACGAGTATCTACGACTATCTCAGCCCGTCATTTGCATTAATTTGTTGACAAACGAACAAATTGAAGACAATAGCTTTTACGAACGAACAGGTTTCGCGAGCAACAAAACAAATCTTCATGGTGAGATCTTAATTTAAATCAATTTATTCGAATGAGATGCATGCAGCAGATACTATATATCTCGGTGCAATGAAAACAAAGCTTTCTTCTAGAACTTTTACTAAGACGTAAATTTACCTTTTCCTTCTGTCACTTAAAATTCAAACGAAGACCCGCTTAAATGGACGGCACAATCGTCTCCATTGAAATGGACTCACTCCAGCAGTAATTTCAATTTCAATTAACAAATAATGAGGAGCAAATTGACTCAGCAGAAATAAGTAGCGTCCTTGAGTGGGGTTAGTGTGCTTACCATCGTCGTGTGCTCGGGGAAACTTCTTTGAATCATTGCATTGCTATGTGGGTGCTGCTCATGTACATCTGGAGAAATATGCTTTCAGACAGACCCATCAATGAGTGATGTTAAGAATTTACTGACTGATGAATTGGTAGGTAAATTGCTTTTTTGGAAGTCCTCAATGAAAGAGCACCATAAGAATGGACTCATCAATTTAATTCACAAAAAACATGGACTTATAATGTTCTAATGTAGGTCGTTAATTTCGGCACTTCTCCGCGCTTCTACTACATTTGGAATTTGAGAGATTATGCCGGGGTATGACGTCTCTCCTCGTCTACAATACATTTCGGTAATTGAATCTCTTGCGAGTTTTTTCTTGCGCTGTTCCTTGTCTAATTTAAGACGCACTTTATTGGTTTTGCTATTTCCACGCTTCAAAGGCTTACCTCTACTGCCATGTTTGTGCCATTGTTGAACCATCGCGGTTCTTGACCCGGCCCTTCACAACCACGGAGCAGAGTTTTCCAATTGCTTTCACATTTCTCTTCGAAGTTGTTCCGCATACATTTCGCGCTTAGTTTTTCCCCTTGGTTTGTGGCATTTTGGAGCCATTTTCGTCAATTTAACGACCGGAGCTGGCCTTGCTCCTTTTTAAGTTGTGCTATTTTATTTTCCAGACTTCTTCCGGTTTTCGTTGATTTTCCTCAGGTAGACGCTAATAACGTCTATATGATTTCGATTCCGCTCTTATTTTGTTGCGTTTCATAATTATAGTGAACTCATACTATGCCTGCTGCTTAAATACGTTTTTTAGTTCGAAACTCTTGCGTATCATTGTGCCGACGATTTGACTTGCAATACGTCACTCTCCTTTTCAATTCCATGATGTCGTGCTTTCGTACTAATCTCCTTTTAGCCATGCGGTGCTGATATAAACGCATATCCGATGTTCCCCTTGCCTTGCAGCCAGTCTTTAAACATGGAAGCTAGATCATGCGTGTTTACATCTGGAGTCGTCCAACCGAGAGGTAAGCAGAACAAAAAAAACTATAACGTGCTGTCGGAAATGGTTGAACCTCAGAAATAGGACGCAGGGCAGATGAATTCGCGTGACTGAACGGTGGTATTAAAAGTCAGTTGGCATGGCAGACCTTTCTATGAGCTACTGTTTGAAGATGAAGTCAATAAGGATTCTTCGGAATTATACAGGGTGCTGAAACTGAGATGGTGATGGGTGAGCTCTTAATGGACAACTCTCATATCCCCGAACCGAGCTCCGGAATATTTGGCCCTTTTTGCTCAAGGGGTCCAACAGAAGGCCAAGCTACTACCACGCCCGCCACATAAACATCCGCCGATATGGACGGATCTGACAACGACGGATTCCTGTAAACGAATCGGCCAAGTGCAACAGAACTAGCTGGAGTGCTGCAAAGCAGATGATACCCCCATCCAGAAAATGCGATGGGATGGGCCGGATAAACAGATAATGAAAAACTGCACCATCTACTATGGCGATTGTTATCGACGACAAGAGCAGCACCTATTTGGATATGGATTAATTAAGGCTGAATTTGCCGACATAAGACGACATCAAAAATAACTTCTACGAGCTCTTGGACAAAACTTGCGAGCAGTGCTCTAGCTTTTACATTAAAATTGTACTCGGTGACTTTAATGCAAAGCTAGGAAGAGAGCACACGGTACAACTCCCAATAATGGATTCAGGGACGAAACATTGTCGTAGCTAGCACGCGGCTCCCATATCTTGATATTCACAAGGGGACTTGGAAAACTCCTGATTAATCAACAGTGAACCAGTTTGACCATATTTGCCAACCAGGGGCCTACCAAGGTACGGTTGCGGATATTCCGAACATTGGAAATGCAAGATAATACTGTGAGGAATTTCGCCATTGGATGGCTACAACCGCAAGAGATCGCCGAATCCTTTTTTGATCGAGTCGCCCTTAATCTCTTAAGATGTGCCGTCAGCATCAAGTATCGAGTGGCACCATTGCGAAAAAGCCATCATGAATGCCGCCTCTGATGTGCTGGATTTTATTCGGCCAGCACAACTAAAAACCTGCACTGACGACGAGTGCCGCCACGCACATGCAGCTAAGCAAGATGCATACAAAACGGCGCTGCATAGAAAGACTAGAGCTGGTCAGGAGCTCTACGAGCAGAACAGGAGACACAGGCTTCTCAGTATGAAAAACGAGCAACATGGGAAGCACGCGGTCGAGAGACACTAATCTTAAACCGAAGCCTGTAGAGATGAACAAGGGAACATGATACTAGAGACGCAGTCGATGCTAAAGATTTGGAAAGATCTTTTCTGTAGACTGTATGACGGCGATGGCGAGCCAAAAACATAGACGATATAGCTCAACAATTCCGTCCACCCGACGTGGATAAAGTGCAGATAGTTATATCTAAGCTGAAGTCCAACAAGACTGCTGGAGTGGACGGCCGACTGTCGAGCTCTTCAAAGCGGCAGGCGATAACTTGGTAAGGAGCATATACCAACCCATCTGTAAAATATGGTTGGATGAAAATATGCCCGATGAATGGAACCTCAGTATTATTTGTCCGACCCTCAAGAAAGGAGTTTCTCTAAACTGCGCTAACTACAGAGGTAAGATCCTATCCGCCGTATTGTATGAATTCCTAGCGCAGCTCTTCAGCAACATGGTTGATTAATATTAGTGTGGCTTTAGACCAGAAAAGACAACCATCGACCAAATACGGCAAATCATGAAAAAAACTCTACCTATTCATCAATTTTAAGGCCGCACATTTATAGACAGGAGCTGTACAGAAAGGATTTAGACAAGGCGATGCGGTTTTTTTAACATCATTTCTGAAGGAATAGTGCACAACTTTCACAAGTCCGTCCAATTACTTGCCTATGCCAATGATATTGACATAATCGGAAGAAAGCAGCGTGAAGTCATTGGCGCTTTGGCAAGTACTGAGACCGAAGCGGCGAAGATTGGTTTAAGGGTCAAGCAGGAAATCCCAAGTAAGTGCTGTCAACCAGAAAGGACTTCCAACACAAAACGACGTCTCGGACAGAACGTTAACCTCGGCAGATATAAATTTGAGGTAGTTAAGAACTCTGTCTCCCAGAGCTCTGCTATCATTTCAGACAACGACACCAGCGCTAAGATCAAAGGAAGAATAACTCCTGAGTATAGCTGCTTCTTTGGGCGAAGAAGGCAATTGACTAGCAAAGACCTATCTCGAATAACAAAAGTGATCCTATATAAGACCATAGTAATCCCAGTCCTGCTCTATGGCACAGAAGCATAGACTTATGTAAACAAAAATGGATGAGACTGCTCTGAGGAAAATTCTTCGGGTGATTTTCGGTGAGTAGAGGAGGAGATACAACGACGAACTATACGGGCTCTACAGCGACATCGACTTAGCCAGAAAAGTGAACTTCCAACGACTGATATGGCTGGCTCATGTAGAGACGATGGACACCATTGTCTTCTTCCAAAGTGTTCGAATCTACCTGTGCGAAACTGGAGGCAGCTAGCTAAAGATCGAGCCGGGTGGAGACACTTGTTGGTTCAGGCCCAGGTCGATCCCGGGCTGTAGCCCCACTTTAAGTAAGTAAGTAAGTAAGCTATATGCAAACTATATCCAAAGTATTAGATGGCAGCAGAAGACTGCTTAATGCAAATTCATTTCTAAAATTATTCGAAGGAAAGTTTGCCTAATGAATGGAACCTCAACATCGTTTTCCCGATCTACAAGAAAATTGCGCCAACTGTAGAACCATCAGTCTCCCTAATATCGTGTACAAGATCTTGTGTTATTCGTTAAGGATCAAGTCCAGGCCAAACTGTAGCGCCATCTAAGTACTCGTAAGTAAGTAAGTAAGTAACGGTTTGATTCCCACCGACTCTAAGCAAAAATTCTATTATGAGATCCTTATAAGAGCGCTAAACTGCCAATAATAAGATCAGAGTCAAGGATCAAGAAGTGTTTATTATTTTTGGGTTCGGTTTCAGAATACAGAGGTGTTTCAGGTAACTGCAAAGCGTCTGAACTGACAATATGTTAGCAGTACGTTAATTCTCAAAAACAAGGCAAAACTAGGAAAGTATCTTCCCATTCCCTTAGAATTAGCAAGGCTCTAACCGTAAAACAACACCATTTAGAAGAGGTTAATATGAAATAGGACCTTCGAGTTGCATTTTTAAAGCCTGGCTGATTTGCCTAGGGCCAAATTTGAGAAGAGTGGAACAACTATTAGGTGCACAACTAAGTTATGCAATGCAACTTTATTCAAAGTATTGCCCATCGCTAGTTACAACTTTTCCCCATCTTTCGAATAAAGTTACGGTAAAAGTGTTCATCTTTTGAGGCTATCCACGAAACAAGGCATTTTTTGATGTCTTCATATGAGCGGAACTGCTGTGCCATCGAACGGAAGAAGTATTAATCGGACGGCGCAATATCTAGGGAATATGGCGAGTGAGGTAGGACTTCCTATTTGAGCGTTTCAAGGTAGGTTTTAAGGTGAGGCCGAGCATTGTCATACTGTAGAGTCACTTTTTCATGCTTCTGCTCCTATTGTGGCCGTTATTCGCACAGTGCTCTCCTCAATCGCATCAATTGAAGTCGATACAGTTCCCCAGGACTGACCTTGTCCCATCAAATACACAGCACAACTTTCGCAGCGTCCCGATGACTTCCTTCTCTTTGAGTTGCTATAATGAATCCATTTTTCATGAAGAAATTCCATCCTTTTTTGCCGCTGGAGCAGTTGTTCACAGGCGAAAAAACGACGATCAACGTCCTTTATCTTCAAGTCATAAGGAACACAGCAGCTTGAGTTTGAAAATGTTCATTCATACAAGTACATACAGTACATACAGGTTTAATGTACATATATAAAGTGGTTCGGCGGAATTCCTCCTAATTGCCTTCGTCCACACTTCGCCAACGCAGGATAATTCTTCTCCTCCAATCTCTTGGCAGCGGTGTCTTTCTCCTCAATTGGATCATGTGCTCATATAGGGCTAATATAAGCGAATTCCTGATACAGATTGCCACTTCTCGCTCGCTTTTGTGTCCAAACCACAAGACTTTACCCCTAAGTTTCCTTCTATGACAAATCCACATCCAAATCCGGGCTGTTTCTGATCGTGTTCTTGTCCGATTTGTTCCATTGCATTTCGGCCTGATAGATTTCTAGTGTCCCCTCTAGATTTTCGGGGGCACAAGGTCTGTTAACAGTCTTCACGTTTGGACATTCCAAACGTCGTTGTCCTCGTCACGTTTGTATAGGTCTCAAGGGCTTCTTATTTTGATTTCTGAGACGCATGCTACAGCCAATCAGGTCAATATGACTTGTACCTAGCCGTTGACGAAAAACGGCACCCTGATGTTTTGGTACCTCACTCGGTTTGTCATCCCAACCTTGTCTGCTTTGGATGAAAAGCAGATCCGAGTTCCGAGTTTTTGACTGTAAGGGTTTAGACAAGTTTACTACAGATTTATCCATAGTTCACTGCACTATAGCCGTCAGTTTCAGTTTTTTTTTTTCAGTTTATAAGCATTTTTATTTTCTTAATTAATTTACTCTTACATTCTAGACAAAAAAAAGCTTAAAAATTTGCTTACCTTATACTAAGTATGGGGCCATTACAATGCGGGCACTATAAGTTAAACCTAACACTTAAACTATGTCTTGCGACGGATCTTACAATCTAATTTTATTTTTATTTTAACATTAATTATTACTTAAACTAAGAAAATAAATTTTAAGTAAAAACTTAGTGAATAGACATTTTTGTAATTTTTTTTATAAAAACTTAAAACTAAAATCCTACAAACTACGTAAAAATAAATCTTAATCTACTTAAACTACTTACATCTAATACGTACATATGTTACATATATGTATATTAAAATTTAACTTAAACCTAAAACTATGTAAGCCGGCCATGGCTAACAAAATTAGGCAGGCCTACTTTGCTTCACATGAATCTACCTATCACTGGAGGAGTTCGACGACGACGCATCCTCTCCATCAACAAACCACCAAAATTGTTGGTGCTGCTAAGCAACATCCCTCATGTCGCGACTCCCTACCGCCCTACTGAACCCGAGACGCTCCGCAATGCCCTGTGCGACGTCTCTATCGTAGTTGAGTCCTCTGTCCGCAGCTGTTCGAGCGACGTGGAAGATTAGCGGCACCGCCAATCTGTCCTGGATCAGACCTTTGCTGTCTGGGTAGGGGAACGCTTCTGGAGGAATCAAGCCGTCAAAGTGAACTCTCTCGTGATACACATAATTGGGATAGTAAGCCCCTGGGATCAGGTTGTTCGATGAGGTCATTGCTCTTGCAATGTGCCTTCGAGTCAACTTAATGGTGAAATTTTCCACTCATATTAGGTTCGCCCTATTGTACAAGACCTCATTAGGATAGAATTTTATGTACTCAGACTCTGGTGTTCTGTATAAGCGAAGACAAGTCCTAAGACAAGCCTTCTCAAACACCCGTATCTTTTCCAATAAACTTGCTCTCACGTTGAACCACACGGGACACCCAAATACAAGCATGGGCCTGATAAAGGCCATGTAACAGATCACCTTCATCCTCGCATCGAGTTGGCTATTATAAAACAGTCTCCTTGTAAACGCAGCTCTGGCCAGAGCAACATCTATATGTTTGTTAAAATACAGATATTGATCTATCCAGATCCCAAGATATCTGACTACATTTCGACAAGCAAGTGGCTGTCCATGTTGTCCGACGATAGAGAACTTTCGCCAATTCTTTCTGGTATCCCTAGAGGCCAAATGCAAAGGTGTCCTAAACAGAACGGTTTCCGATTTCTGAAAGTTGATTTTTAAATTCCAGTCATCGCAATATCGTTTAATTTTATCGAAGTCACGTTGCAAAAGTATGTTAATGACCTCAATCTTTGGACCTGATCTGTACGCGATTAAGTCGTCTGCGTACGCTATGCTGTGGGGAATTGAACCTATTATTGGGTCTACAAGTAAGTTTCCACCGTTTTTTTTTCCAAAATTTGAAGTTTTATTATGAAAACATAGTTACGATGCTTTATTCAAAGTATCGTCCATCGGAAGCTACAACTTTCCCCCATCTTTCTGGCAATTTATGAATTCCGGACCAAAAAAATTTCTCGTCTTTCGAGCCCAAGAACGTATAGAGCCAATTTTTGATTTCCTCTACTGAGCTGAAACGTATTCTCGTAAGAGCGTTCTGCATCGAACGAAACAAGTGGTAGTCAGATGGTGCCAAGTCTGGACTGTAAGGCGGGTGAGGCAGAATCTCCCATCCACTATTTTCCGAATAGTTTTTCACCGAAACCGCAACATGTGGCCGAGCGTTATCGTGATGAAAAATGACGGACTCATGCCTGGTCTCATATTCTGGCCGTTTTTCTTTTAATGCCTGCTTCAAACGAATTAGTTGGGTTCGATATAATGGTCCTTTAATGGTTTCACCACTCGGAAGCAGTTCGTAGTATACGACACCCTTTTGATCCCACCATATGCAGAGCATGACCTTATTCACGTGAATATTTCGTTTCGGCGTCGATTGGGCGGGCTCGCCGGGCTTTGTATACGATTTTCTGCGTTTAGGATTATCATAATAAATCCATTTCTCATCACCAGTGACAATACGATGTAAAAATGATTTATTTTTATACCGCTGCAGTAACATTTCGGACATGCAAAATCGCCGTTCGACGTCTCTTGGCTTCAATTCGTACGGCACCCAGTTTCCAAACTTTTGAATGAATCCCAGTGCTTTTAGGCGCAGGGAAACGGCTTGTTGCGTAATGCCCAATGATGCAGCAAGTTCTTCTTGAATCTGACACGGATCTTCATCCAGTAAAGCGTCCAATTCCTCGTCTTCAAAACTTTTCGGCTTTCCGGGGCGATTTTTGTCTTCAACTCCAAAATCACCACTTTTGAACCGTTTGAACCACTCGCGGCACGTCGGTTCACCAATACATTCCGCCCCATAAGTTTCCGAAAGCAAACGATAGGCCTCAGCCGCACTTTTCTTCATGTTAAAGAATAAAAGCAGCGCTTCCCGCAAATGATGTTTATTTGGCTGGAAACTTGCCATGATTTTGCTCGATAAAATGTACGACACCGATAGAACTGCTCA
The DNA here is from genome assembly GCA_963966105.1 of Volucella zonaria. Classification (NCBI taxonomy): domain Eukaryota; kingdom Metazoa; phylum Arthropoda; class Insecta; order Diptera; family Syrphidae; genus Volucella; species Volucella zonaria. Next base: position 122,803,116 of record OZ014531.1, on the reverse strand, counting down.
AATATAACGCTGCAAAGTTGTTGACAGATACAAAACCTACAAATAAAACACATGGGGTCTGATATTTCTGCCCGGGATTCACTGGTGACGCCATCTCTGACAAACGCTGGAAACTTACTTGTAGACCCAATAGATCACTTGTGTAAATTATTAAACAGGGTGGTGTAAATGTCCACCGCTTCTCGTGGGAGATGTCGAAGCACAATGTTCGGTATTTCATCGGTTCCCACTGATTTCTTACTTCTAAGTGAACGGGGGTAGTACCCTATCGTCGGCGATGGCATTATTTACCATATTTTCGTCACTGAACTGGGCGAAGCCCGAGCTCTCGAATCGCCAGTTCACTATTTCATTTCGAAGGTAGAAATTGTGCACAAGGACTCGATTTTCCAGGTCGTGGTTGGGGCCAATGATGTCATTCGCCTTGTACACTTCCTGGAAAGTCGCTCCTATAGCCTCTACTTTCTCCTGCGGATCCTCGATCACAAAGAAGTTGTCATCATCAACGGCCTCATTTGGATCGATGCCTGCCGCTATGAGTATGTGCTCGTTGTCCGTCGTTCCGGCGATTTTAAGACACGAAAGGCCTTTTTGACCTTTCCTCCGAAATATTTTATTTATTTGCGTGAACATATTCGGGTTGCTGGTGTTTACAGCCCGAATTTTGTTGTTCCAATATAAACTTACCGAATTTCGGTAATTTTCTTTTATTAATGTTTGGAGGTTTTTGATCGACGACTTCAATGTCATGATCTCCGGGTTATGTCTGCCAGTAAACTGTCTGTTTACAGCAGTCTGCTTTTATGTCGGTGCAGTGCGTCGATAGTTGCACTGCGGAATAAGTCTTCGTTGTCAGCGTTTGAAACCGGGGTATCGGTGTGTCCATTCCTCGTTTGATTGTCTCGTTCATTAGTTTTAGATGCATGTCAATTTCCTCGTTTGACAAATTTGTATAGAACGGTGGATAGAGCGAATTCGAGGAGAGTGCTCTTGTCAGTGTCCTGGAGAAGTGTGTCCAACGCACTCTACCATTGTTATTGGAATGCCTTTGAACAAACTCATCCAATTCCGCAGTTTTGTATGGAACGGTTATTTCGATACTGAGACCGCAATGGTCACTGTCATACACAGAAGTGCGTAGGCAGTTTATTGTATGTTAATTAGTGCATGTGTGGTATATTCGTGCGTCAAACAGCAGGAGATCCAAATAGGATCCGTGTCTAGGAAACGACGGACTATCCGTCGCCTTAAGGCCAAGTCGGTACATTAAACTGTGCTGACCCCACCAATTGAATAGTAGGTTCCCTCTAGTGTTTGGTGTATTATTTCCCCAATTTATATGTTCGGTGTTAAAATCTCCGCTGATACTAAATTAATTCTCCTCCAATTCCAGCCTTAGGAATCGAAAAAGTGTCTCCAGCTCTGAGATGAATAAGGTGGATTGAGTAGTCTTAGATGCATAAACAGACACCATATTCACCAGGTATACTTCCACTGAGAAATTAAACTGTACTTCACTTCTTGAAAGAGAAAAGCCGAAACACATCTACACTCTATGAAAGTCTGTGAACGACTGTGCACTTTAGTCGTGCTTACCTGCAAATTCACAATTCCTTGGCTTTTCTGGCCGCAACAGCAATAACTTGTTTTAGCCATTAGCAAAGCACTTTAATAAAATATTGGACATAACAGTTTTAAGTCCCATATTGTCTAGTGGTTAGGATACCTGGCTCTCACCCAGGAGGCCCGGGTTCGATTCCCGGTATGGGAAACTTTTTTTTTCTTATTTAACCAAAGTCTAATCGGTCCACAATTTCTTAACTTGATTCTTTTTTTTTTTTTATAATGAGAGCGCGCTCAAGGGATTTTTGTACCCTTAAAATGTTCGTACACAGAGCGGGCGAAGGAAATTTAGGAAGGAAGAAAAGACTGGTAACGATGTACATTGTTTTTAAATGTTTGCAAGTTATATCGACCAGGAAACACAGAGATCAGCAGGGCATTCCATAAGCGAGCTGTACGGCTTAGGAAAGAATCACGATATTTTAGAGTATGTCCGAATATGAGCTTGAGGGTATACTGATGAGCATTCATAGCGAGACGGGTGTTACGGTTGAAAGTTTGAATGGGCGGAATGCTACTGGCGATTTCAATGGAGCCACTGGTGGTAGAAATAGCGATAAAGCTAAGTGAGACAGGAGACATTACGTCGGTGTTCAAGGGTATCACCTATGAGTTTTATCGCACGGTTTTGAATCTTATCTCGCAGGTGCAGAGATGTTTGAGGAGCACCTGACCAGATGTGAGCATTGTAATCCAATTTTGGGCGAATGAATGCCTTATGTATTGACGCCACATCAGAGGGGGTAAAATATTTCTTACATCGCTTGAGGAAACCTAGACATTTCAGAGCATTTTTGACGACATCGAATATGTGGTCATTAAAACGTAAGTTTTTACTGACACACATACCGAGAATGGAAAGTTTTTCGGTTTCAACGATGCAAGTGCCATTCATGGATAATGGCTGGATATTTGAATTTCGCTTTAATGACAGCAGACAACATTGAGTTTTGGAAGCATTAAATTCCACTCGATTGATAGTTCCCCAATTGGTTATGCTGTTAATATCGGAATTTAATGAGCTTAACATACGCTGGCGTTCCCGTTCTACAGCCGAAGAGCAGGGGCGTGAGTCCGGGAAAGAATATGAAAAGCAGAGAGTACTGTCATCAGCAAAGGATTATATTGGATTAGAAGTAGCAGACAAGAGACATTAATGAAAATTAAAAAGAGTGTCGGAGACAGAACGGAGCCCTAGGGCACACCAGCATTTATTTTGTGAATATCGGACTTGAAACCATCCAAGACAACTTGAATTGAACGTTTCGAAAGGTAATTTCTAATCCATTGAAGAAGAGAGTCATCGATCCCAAAAGCACGCATTTTCGACAAAAGAGCCTGATGCCAAACTCTGTCAAATGCCTTAGAAATATCAAGTGCAACTATCTTGCTTTCGCCAGATTGATGTACGCTTTGGTTTCACTTTTCGGTGGGTCATGCCATCAAATCACCAGTGGACCTGTTGCTACGAAAACCATATTGCCGGTCATTGAGAAGTTTTTGTGTTTCGAGATATTTCATGAGCTGTAGGAAGAGAGAGAAGAAGATTCGCCTTTTTTAGGGACGGGCTGGACAAATGCTGTTTTCCATCTGCTCGGAAAGAGTTCTAAAAAGTAGGATTGATGAAAAAGCTTACGCAGTGGTTTTGCCAGCGGGGAAGAACACCTCTTCAGCGGAAGGGGAGATATACCATCCGGACCAGCGGATTTATGTATGTTGAGATCTTTAAGTACTCTTGCTACTACACAAGTGCGAAAGCGGATTCGTCCCATTGTAGATTCGACGCACTCAAGTACAGGCGGGGACAAAGCACAATCTGGGAGTGTTGAGCTAGCCGCAAAGTGTACAGCAAGCAGATTGGCCTTGTCCAAAGAGCTGACAGCTGGAATGTCATTGTAAATGAACGTTGGGATGGAGGACGAGGCAGAATTTCTAATGTTTTTGACTAATGACCAAAAATTTTTACTACCTTTGGGACATTGCAGTATTTTCTGCCTCAGTTTTTGATCGTATTGGAGTTTCAGACGCTTGAGAAAGACGTTGCAGTCATTTCTGGCTCGTTTAAACTTTTTTCGGTTTTCCTCTGTCGGATTGGTCTTATAAGACCGAAAAAACATTTCTCTAACCCTGACAGCCTCTTTACAGCTCGAGTCCTACCATGCCTTTTCTTTTGGTTTGATACTCTTCATTCGATGTGGGATAAAGCATCTCATTCCAAAGAGAATGAGAGAATGAGCACAGGAGAACTTACGAGTGCACTAGGTGACGTGTGCACTCGTCGGTGGTCGACACGGTACTCTTGATGCTCTAATGTACGCTTTGGGCTAGTTAAGCCATTTTTTTTAAATCTTATTGTACTGACAGAAGTAGTCGAAGTAGAATTTAAAGTTTAAATCCGAGAACCAGGCAAAATATAACACTACGTCTAAGAATGCGGTTAAAAAGAAATGGACAGTAGCTTTTAAGAAGAATTTCCCTCGTTGGGGATGCATTTGCGGAGCTCTAGAAATACAAATAAGCCCAGACTGAAACAAGCAAAGCAGGGTAGTCATGTAAGAAACTTGAAATCCCGAAGCAAAGAAGTAAGGAAGCTGGGAAGAATACAGAGTTTTAAGGATGCCGTGCAGGCAAGAACATTTTATCCGACAGAATGAAGAATTTAATAGAACACAAACTGATACACGTACTTGACGTCACATAGATACTTATAGATACATTAATCTCAGAAGGTTTTTTCTATAAAGTCAGTATGATCCACATAAGCGAGTAGTTGGAGAGACTTTTCAAAATTGCAGCTCTTGAGCCTTTTACGGCATCAAAGGCATCTACGGTGATTTTATAGACCCATTAAAGGCAACACAAAAAATTTAAACAGCTACGGATCGATTCAACTAATGTTGTATACAATCAAAATATACGAGAGAGTTCTAAGGCAGTTGATAGCCATTGTATTCAGGCTCAATGTCAAGATCGACATACGATGCGACTCAAAACTTACTGGTAACTGAGAATTCTAAAATGGACATCTCCAAAACTAACAGAGATTTATATAAAAATGTTACGCCGATACAAAACTACAGCGCACAGAGTGAACAGGCCCAGAATTCGATGTTAAATTTGAAATCCACCAGGGTAGTGCTTAAAGCCCGCTGCTTTTTAATTTTTGTGGATCCTTCATTAGTCGAAGAATCCAGAGTGACTTGTTTTTATTCACCGAGGACATCACTACCATAAGTGACGGCATTACAGTCCTTGAAGCAACTCTTAATAAGTGAAGAAAAGTGCTAGAAGCTAGCGACCTACGAATTAGTATTGGCGCTTTTCCGAACTAGCAAATCCAACTCCTGAAATCTATTTAAAGGAAGTCATTATCCTGAAGACCGAACCACCAAGAAAATTGCGATAAAAATATCACACACAGAGCCAGGGTGGAGTGGTGAAAATTGCACGAAAATGCACCAGTCGTGCGTCCAGCGCTAACACACACATCGTAGCTTTGGAGGATATACGAGCAGAATAAAGCTAAGGTGACAGTGACAGAGATGAAAATGTCACGGATTCCAGCAGATATATCAAAACGTGACTTAATTAGAAGTACATGCATTTGCAGAAGTCTGGGCACATAAGCCACGTGCAAAAAAACTTTTCTGAAAATACGGCCTGAAAGACAATTGAAGACCACGTTCCAACCGGGTTTCGAAGAAGGAGCAAGGAAAAAATAATTGCAACTCTCAGATGCAAAACCAACAACAAACTTTCGCCCTAATTGACAAGGTTATCCAGAGTAGAGCACATAGATGACCTAATCAAGATGGAAAACTCTACTAAACTTTTGCAAACCCATAACTTTCGCACAGCTACTGTAAGTGGATTACCAACATTTGTACATTTCTGTAACCTGTCCGAATTTTTTAGAATGAGAGCGATTTGTACGCGTGTGTGTAATGTGGATGACGTTTTTTGAGCAAAATGGGCGGGTTTTGTGTAAAATGGAAGAGAAACTGCCATTGATGACAATTCACACGTATTCACAGATAGGGTCACATGGATAGAGGCGATCAGTAGAATACCGGTGTTGATTTTCCAATATCTGGAAAGTTTGCCATCTAGGTTATTTCATCTATGGTAGAGCAGGATGTAGAATGGTAATAAGGTCCTCGAATTAAGCCCATCAATCAACCAATGGTTGTCTATACGATAGACCTTGACGGAATAGTAGTGGTTATGCTGCACCAGCATACGAGTTTGGCGCGGATATAAAGGCTTATCACAGTTTTATATCACTCATCCCTACGTATTAATCAATTTTTGAAATCGATAAATATGTAGATGCGGCTATTCAGTTGTCGGGTTTTCTCCGTCAGGATATGAATACCTGAATGATGGTAGACATTTCTGGGGGCTTTAGATATTGGGGCAGCAAGGTCGATAGTAATTTATACGTACAATTCATTGGGAATAGAGTACAACATTATTGGGCGGCTCGTGAAAGCAGCTATCACATCTTTTTGTGAAGACTTATACCACAAAACAGCAAAATAAAACACTCCTATAAACACTTGACATATTCCAATTCACGTATTTAGGATGCAACCCCATTACTTCGACAAAAAAATAAATGCTTATGCTTTTCAGCACTAGCTGCATTAGAATAGTCAGCTTCTTCCTCCTATTGTAGCTGCACTGCTTGCATTGCACTGACGTTGGATCTATTGAGATAATTAAGAAGAGACTCGACCAGAATGCAGAATTGTAGGAGTGTAGAATGCCTTTCGGGATACTCATGTTTATGCCTGCCAATACCTATTGACTACAGTCCACATTGCCAAATACACTCTCGCACTATGATGGAAATTCAATTTTATATGCTGGATTTTAAGGTGTTAACTTACAAGATCTTGCGCGTGAGCAAGCATGTTACATCCTTGGCATCAACGATTTTTACATGCTCCCCTGCAGGACTGATATCAAACTTATGGGTCTGAAATCGGGTAACAACACACGCCTACCATTTACATCTTCTAAATTCCGAGGCAACACACGGAAACGGAGGATGAATTGACGCGTTTCCACACTTAGAACCCCTGACTCAACACTAAAAAGTGGAAAATTTATTCTCACAGAAAGAACAAGTATCGAGAAAACAAAGGCGGATCTTGGTCTATATGAGCTTATGTTGAGACACTTTAATCTAGGCATGACTTCATATCTGCAGGTTAGAAGGGCTAATTTCCACTTTCAATATCAAATTTAGAATCGAATGCAAGGGATCGGCCCTACTGAAGAGAACGAATCCGAGTACAACCCTTTAAGGAGGAACTCAGCAAAATCCGTCACCAAACCGCTTCAAAAAGCAAACAAAATGTTGAGAAATATGTAGAGAACCTGAACAGTCCCCTTACTGAACTATTTGAACTGACATGTCCTATCAGCACCTAAAATTGGTGGTGGATCGCAAATTTACAACGCCTACGTAAGGAACCCGAAAAAGTTCTTATCAGGTAGCTTAGTACATAATTGAAGCAAGACCGAGATCTTTACAGATAGAAGCAATAAAAATATGAGAAACTCAGTTCGAAGCACTCGGTGAAAACATCAAGCTGATCAAAATACTCAAAAGGAGCAAATCAGCCAGATATGAAACACTCAGAAGATCTGTTGGCATTTATACTGAGTCGAAGGCAGAGACTCTCTGTCTTATGCTTGAGACTCACTTACCTTGAAATTTGATCAGAAACAGCACAAAACCTGCTGCCACACCGAAGTGGCAAAGGAGCTGAGTATCACAACAGCAGCTGTCTTTCATACGCTCTTGCTTGCTTTGATGGCTTCAAGTCAGCTGATATCGATAGCATAGAGTGAGTGCAGCAAATATGGCCTATCCTCACTTTCTGATGTTGAGGGCTGGGTTTTGCGATAGCTTCTCTTTTTCCTTATCATCTTTTGTTCATTATTTTCGTTAAACCTTAAATTTGTAGGAGTCATCTGAATTTAAAAGTAGGGCTCTTTTTGCTTATTGTTAACATTATTGGATTAAAGCCTAAATATATAAGATACAATGTATGTTTCTACCATTTTTTTTTTGAAAGCCCATGAATGTTCTTCTTTAACTTTTTTTCTTGATGGATTCTTCTAAAGCTAGCTTGTAGGGAGATGATGAAATCAGCTCCGATTTTCCTCGTTTCTTTCCACGAGTTGAAGGTTTTTTTACTCGAACAGGGATAGGAGAAATTTGATGTGGAGTTACCAAAGTTGTTGATTTCGAAATACATTTTATCCCCGAGTCATCTTGCTTAGACTGCGTCATCTCTCCATTATTTTCTGAGAACACATTCCTATCAAAAGGACATATCCCTGTGGACGAAAACCTTTCAGAGCAATTTCTGCAGTCTGAGTTTTTAAAAAGGCTCGACCGAATAGCTCAATTATATCATACTGTGTTAGAGCTTTCGTGTTTTTTATGGTCCAGCGTCTAATTTCTTCAGTGAAATATTTTTTGAGAGGTCCCATGAAAGTCTTTTCTAAGGGTTGAATTTTTTAACTTGAATGCGGAGGTATAGATAGAATATGAACATTATTTGTTCGAGCCAGGTCTAATATAAGTTCTATATTCCTGGTGTTGCTTGAATGCTCGTCCATTGTAGATGCCGTTGGTTTCATTGTTGTTAAAAAGTGTTTAAACTGAACAAATTTGTCTGTACCCATTGTGATGGATGATTAGCATATATTGAACCCGGCGGTGCACCTTTCATGAGATGTGGATTGCCTCTCTTTCGCGGAAATATGAACATAAGAGGCACAAATGACCCTCCAATACCTTTGGCATTTTGACTGGAACTACTGAAATCCCCATCTCATCCACATTAAAAATAGTGTTGGGAGTAAAATGGTACTTGTCATGAGCATTTCTAAATTGTCAAAAAAATTGCCACGTTTTGTTTTCAAAATCCAGAAGCAGGGGCTAAAGACGTTTCCGTCGACTGGCGGAATGACAGCAATGGATGACGTTTTAGAAATAAAAGTAGCCAGTCCCTTCCCGCAGCTTCCTTTATAACAGCAAAGGGATTGGGAATTTGGTTCTTTATAGCTAGCTAGAACGCTAACGATCTTATGTCATTCCTGGTTAGATCAAATAGTTTCCATTCCATTTGCAGGCAATAGTCTACTAGAGACGGCTTGAGTTCTGGAGGAAAAATGGTTTTCCTACCTAGTTTGGCACTTACTACTTCCTCTAAAGGCTTATCCTTTTTTGCCATTAAACGTCTCAGTGTGGTTCTCGGGATATTGAACATTTTTGCTGCCTTTAAAAAGCCCATCTCTTTGAGGTTTACGGCAATGATTGCTTTCATCATAACATCCTTGGCCCACGTTTGTCGTTGTTTTGTGCACTTGCTAGAGTTTGAAGCCATGTTTCCTACAAAAGAAAATAAAAACAAAGCGATAAATTTCAACGAAGGCCAACTAGGCCATATTTAAAACACGTGGGGTAGGCCATATTTCACACACTGTATTTTTATTACTAATTTTCAATTTAAACACATTTCATTAACTTTTGTTAAAACTCTAAATCACTGAAAATATGAAAATATTCAACACTATTCAATCTTAGCGAGACACTATCAAATTTACAAATATTCACTGTGAAAACACGTAACAAAACTCACCAACAAATTACTACAAAAACGTAAAAAAAAAAACAGTTACACTCCATATTTTGTACGTCCGTAGCGCCAGGCCAGCTACGATTGATTGGATGTGCTTGTGCGCACTGCGTGCGCTTGAGGAATTATTATGGTGGACCATATTACCCACGCGGGCCATATTTGCCGACCTTACTCTATGTGCAGTAATGGTTCAAAAAGGTACTGAGAAACAGCTGGCAACTTTTAAAGTACTCTTCACATTGACACATACAAAAGTACAAAAAGATAACCGCATGCCAAGAGCTATAGATCTATCAGCCAGACTGCCTTGAAGAGCATTGAGAGGATGGTCAGGCTTGACGTACGTAAACCTGCTTCGCGAATATATCCTCTTTCCAAGATGCACTAGATCCTGCGAGATAAAAATCCGGTGGGAATTTAAACCTCTCAAAACTGAAGTTTGGGGGAAGGGGGAAGCTGATTTGTATGGCTCATTAGTTTATCAGCATCACCATCCGAAGTATTTTGGTGTCTTCCTCGATAATAAACTTCTTTGGACTAGCCATGACATGCCGACTACCTCCAAAGCACTTACGGCCTTCTGGTCCGCAAGACATGGGACTTGTCACCGAAAAGAGCTCTGTAGAAGCTATATAAGGCTTTCTCTAGTAGACTAGCTCTGCTCTAAGCGCACTGACATTCATATTACATATTGTATTAGCTCCACTCAAACAGCCATCTTCCGTTTGAAAATAAGTGGTCTTTGCTGCACGAGAAGCACGCGATCGAAGATATTGAAAGGCTGCACTCCAGGAATAACATTCGGAAGCTCTACCAAAAAGTGAAACGAATGTGTCGAGGCAAGAAGGCCAGTACAGAAACAGTCACAGTCAGTGTTAAGCATATGGAAAAACAGCGAAGAGCTCCAACAATTCGCCTTCAGGCAGAATAGGCCAGCCAGCCTTGACGGTGGTTGCCAAAACTTCTGTCCACTTGACCAAAATAAAGTAAGAATAGCAATATCTAAGCTGAAATCCAACAAAGCAGCTGGACCTGACGGCTTACCAGCCATTTCTCAGATCTGGTCAGAAGAGTGAATGGAACCCCATCTACAAAAAAGGATACCCCCGCCACTGCACCAACTATAGACGTAAAAGTTTCCACAACATCGCATACAAGGTATTATCTGCCATATTGTGTGAAAATCTGAAACTCTTCGTAAATAGCCTCATTGGCCCCTACCAGTGTAGTTTCGGAACAGGTATCTTTACACTCCGCAGATCCTGTAAAAAACTCAAAAAATCCAAATCGATCCCCACCAATTTTTCATCGCTTTTAGGCCGCGTATGACAACATTTATAGAGACCAGATATGTAGAGCCATGTTTAGTTTTAGCCCTGCCAAGATCATCTGTCTGTGCAGAACGGTCGCTGCTCCGTCACGGTCGGCATCGGTTTAACCGCGACCTTTGACGTCAAAAAAGATTTTAGACAAGGTAACGCCCTGCATACGACTTCTTTAACATCATACTTGAGAAAATAGTGTGGAACTCACAAGCGAACACTGGAGGCACAATCTTTCAAAATTCACTGGAACTACTGCCGTGCGCAGATGATACCGACAAACTCAGCGGGCTGTTACCGGTGTGTACGCTAGTGTTGAAGCTGAGGACAAAATCAAGTGCATGCTGCCAATAAGAAGGGACACACAACATCGACGAATTGGGAAGAAGGTCACAGTTTGCAGCTATAATTTCGAGGTAGTTAGGGACTTTGCCTACCTCAGCTCTGCCAACAACAGCTAAGTAGAAATAAAACGAAGAATCACTGCTGCCAATTGCTTTTTCTTTGGGCCAAGAAGATAATTGATAGCACGACCCTATCCCGAAAAACTAATGAGACTCTATATAAGACTTTGATTGTCACAGTCATATTTTAGGGTGCTGAAGCATGGACTCTAAAGAAAAACTTTTCGGTCCTCCTTGCGTTGCCGGGCTTTGATGGAGACGATTCAACGACGAACTGTGTGAGCTACGAGGGCGGGTCAATAATCCAATGACTTTTAGATTAAAACACAGATTTTTTGATAAAAAAATAATTTTATTTTTCAACGTAGTCTCCCTTGAGCTCTATACACTTTGTCCAACGCTTCTCCAATTTTTTTATCCCTTCCAAAAAAAATGATTTGTCGAGGTCCTCAAAATAGGCCTTTGTTTGCGAGATGACTTCATCATTGGAGTCAAATCTTTTTCCACCAAGCCATTTCTTCAGGTTTGGGAACAAGAAGTAGTCGCTCGGAGCCAAATCTGGAGAATAGGGTGGATGAGGGAGCAATTCATAGCCCAATTCATGGATTTTTGCCATGGCAACTGCACATGTGTGCACCCTTGCATTGTCTTGGTGGAAAAGAACTTTTTTCTTGGCCAAATGAGGTCGTTTTTTTTTCAAATCGTCATTGAATCGGTCCAATAAGTTGGCATAATATTCCCCATTGATTGTTCTTCCCTTTTGAAGGTAGTCAATGTGGATTATCCCGCGTGCATCCCAAAAAACAGTCGCCATAACTTTATTGGCTGACAAACCCACCTTGGCCTTCTTTGGCGCCGATTTACCCTTAGAAACCCACTGTTTTGACTGTTGTTTGTTCTCTGGTGTGTTGTGATGGATCCATGTTTCGTCCACGGTTACAAAACGGCGCAAAAACTCCTCCATATTGCGATTAAACAACGCCAAACCTTCCTGTGAAGTTGTTACACGATTGCGTTTGAGGTCGACTGTGAGCAAACGCGGCACCCATCTTGCGGAAAGCTTTCTCATGCCCAAGTGATCATTCAAAATTGAAACCACTGAGCCATGCGAGATCCCTACGGCTTCCACAATCTCTCGCACTTTCAATCTTCGGTCGGCCAACACCATATCCTGAATTTTTTCGATTGTTTCGGATGTAGAGACCTCAACTGGGCGTCCAGGACGTTCGGCATCTTCAGTGCTTGTACGGCCACAACGAAATTCAGTAAACCACTTTTTTACCATTGAAATCGATGGTGCAGAGTCCCCATAGTATTTATCAAGCTTAGCCTTGGTCTCGGTAATGGTTTTTTTTCGCAAGAAATAATGCTTAATAAGCACACGAAATTCACTTTTTTCCATTTTCTCCTCAAATTAGTGAGTAGTCTGATAAAAATAGCTGTCAAACACAAACTAACTGACGCAGCAAGTTTAAATTTTGACAGGAGTCAACTGACAAATGCCTGTTGACAGGAGCAGTGTTGCTGTTTCAGTAAAGAGGTCAGAAATTCAAAAAGTCACGCCCTCGTATATAGGGACATCGACTTAGTCAGAAAACTGCGCACCAGTCGTCTGAGTTAGCTAGGATAGTAGAGCGAATGGACACCACATCTCCGGCCCGCTGAGTCTTCGAATCTAACCCGGAGGAACAACGCATTAGAGGAGAACCCACTTAAGGTGAGTAGAATGGGACCTCAACCGACTTGGAGTACACAAATGTAGGCAGTTAGCTAAAGACCAGGCTAACTTAAGGAGCTTGTTAGTTGAGGCCCCGGTTCATCCCGAACTGCAACGGCATCTAAGTAAGTAACTAAATCTTTGGTGCAACACGCACAGCAGTTTTGATGACTGCGTTTTAACTCTTGTCTTATGGACACGTTGTATGATGGACTAAATCGACTTGCTCTGCCCGACAACGCTAAATTGAAGTCCTATTAGTAAAAATTTCGTCTGTGTTCCCAGAAGAATCCTGATGGCAAAGAACAATGTTGTGGAGAGAAGTTGGAGGAGATGAAGTATCTTTATTTGTAGCGACAGCTAAGCTTCGCTGAAGATGCTCATCACCTCTAAACTTGATCGAGAATACAAGGCTCTCCGAGAGCAGTGTTAAAAGGCTGCATTCACTGAGTCTTTTCACAACGTGATGACGGGAAATAGCATTGCCTATGAACTTGCTAGGCAAGGCTCAGAAGAGTTTTGCAGAACCCGAACAAGGGTTAGGACTGCCTCCCTTACGACTTCCATTAAAAGTTGGGTTTCATAACAAGCTGCTGGCAGACTAAACGAATGCCAGCCACTTTCCTGCTGTTTCTCAGTAGGAAAGGCTGTTGTCTGCTTACTGCTATCTGTATGAGGCACTAAGCTTTTGCTTATACCAGGCATAAGTGACACAACATCCTGCGACGGTTACTGTGAGAGTGACTACTAAACCGCTGAGTATTTCCTCTTCCAATGTCCGCCCTACGCTCGGGTCGAGATTGCTAATGCTTCTACGAGCGGCTTACAAATTCCAGTAAAGGGAATATATTGGACTCTGGTATTTCTTTTGCTTTGTGCTATGTATGCATTCTCATATATATGTATGTAGGCACATACAGTGTTGGCCAAAATTAAAGCAACTTTTACATAAATACAAAATGCTGCAGTAAAACTGATTAAATTTCAATATATTTTATTATGTTTTTCTTTACAAAACAAGTACATACGAAAACAAAACAAAATAAACAACAATACAACAATTGTTCATAATTAGAAAAAAAAGGAAAAATAAAAATACTGTAACTACGTCGATTTTAAGCTGGCTAAAACTAAAACAACTACGTAGTAAATTCACATTTTATAATAATCATGACGAAACCCTTGTTTTTGACTACTGCACTACACCTTCTTGGCAGATTCTCGCTCAGATTTGAAATTATAGAGCTTGGGGTATCTTTTTTAAGGCTGAGCTTAAATATAACATAAAGCTCGTCCATATTACTGCAGTTTTCCCGAACTATTCGACGACTTACAATCTCTCATAGATCTTCTATCGGGCTGAGATCGGAGGACTGGGCTGGCCATTCCGTACCATTGATTTTTTGATCCCCAAACCACTCTTGAACTATTTTTGAAGCATGTTACGGATCATTATCCTGCTGAAAAATCAATTTCAATGGCAATTCCTCCTCAGCATGTGGAAGTTTAAGGTTCATCATTCCATTTATTTTATGTATGGGACCAATTTTATGTCCAGAGAAACATCATCAAGCCATAATGTTATCTCCTCCATGTATCACAATGACCTTCAAATATCGAGGATTCAATGTTTCATTGATTGGCCGCATCCAATTAAACTTGGATTCTTCGGAAAATACTTAATAGGGTCATTTGCAAATTTCAGTCTTGTTCTTTTGTTTTTGATTGAAATAAATAGTTTCTTTGCGATCCTTAATGACGAAAGACAACCACAAACAACTCTCCGACGAAGTGTCCTGGTGCTAAATTTTGTACTAAACTCGTTTTGTAATTCCCTAGATGACATAAGGGGATTACCATTTTGGCTTACCAGTATGAGGTAACTCTTGGCCTGCTACCTTGGTGAGTCATTTTGACGGAGTTGTAAACTTTTCTTAAACAGCTTATCACCGATTTTGGGATTGGCGTACTTTTTGGATAATTCAGATTGTGAAATATCACTTTTACAGTGTGTTTGGCAAAAGCGTGTGGCTCGTAAAAATTAACCAGTCAGTTGCAGACGATAAAAATTTTGGATTTCCGTTAGAATTATTCGTTATTTAATCCGCAGTCAAATTTTACTTCAGTTGCATTTCGTTTTTGAAAGTTACAAAACGTATTCCGTAATGAGTGCTGTATATAAGTTTCGGATTGAAGCCGTATTTCTTGTTGTTCATCCACGGAAACCAAAATGCAACAAATTATCTCAGAAAGCCAGAGAGTTTTGTGAAGAAGTGGGTGAAACGATTTTAGGAACATGGAAACGTTGTTGATTTGCCAGAACGGGGAAATACAGAAACCATGAGGATTCAGTCTTCAGTATTCCCAAAATTATCAGAGAAAAAGATTTTAATTACAGAGCCGTTGCTGCCAAGCCATTGTTAACCGAAAAAGATTTGAGTGGGCTCGCCGTTACAAAGGTATGGATTAGACCAAAATTATTTTCACTGACGAAGCTTAATTTTTTTTAAACAATCCCTTGAGACGTGTGCGGACTGCTCACAGTGAAACTGTCGTCTAACGAGCAGTGGAACATCCGGCAAAAGTGCATGTTTATGGCTGTTTCTGTGCGGGAATCTCGGTGCTCAAAGAATGATTCAACTGTACAAGAAAAAATTTTTGGAATCCGCTGAAATGCTATTCGGACATGGAAACTGAGATAGGCTCCTACATCGTAGTCGTATCTGTCAGGGCTTCAAAGACAAAAATGACTTCAATATGTTGGATTGGCCATCTCAGTCGCAAGATACCAATCCGATTGAAAATGTCTGGAGACTTATGAAGCAAAGGATTAAAGGAAAAAAATGTAAGGGCAATATAACTGTTTAAGTTGCTTTTAAAAAGAATTTGGTGACAATTACCGCAGGACTACGCAGAAAAATTAGCTCTAAGTTGTGGATAAAGGTGCGAGGCGATAATTGGGAGTGGAGCAGACTAGACAACATATTGCGTATTAAGGGAAATCTTAAAAGTTTTAAAATTAGTAATTTTGTTTCCCTAAGTCATGCGGTTGTTTTCTTTCAAACCACACGCTTTTGTCAAACACACTGCATATTCGCTAACAATTTTTTTCTTTAATCTGGCCACTTTAGATAAAATTTAGGGAACAAGATCTTTAGATCTTGCTGCAGCAGACTAATACACGCGAATAAGTCAATTATCCTTTTTTTTAGTGCTGACAATTCTTTGTCAAAGCAACAGTTTTCTAGAACGGAGAACTTTAAGGAAAAATTACGGAGCAAATTGAGTTGCTTTTATTTGGCCAGCTGAAAAGTAAAGTGAATTCAATTGGATGTCTGTATTTTTTTTTAATGCCGTAAAATTGCTGCTCATTGATTCACAATACTCCAAGCTATTGGGAACATTTTTTCTTTTAACTTTGAACTACATTTATAAGAAATGTATCGCAAAACACGGACTTGTAATTTTAGTTGTTTTAGTTTTGGCCAACACTGTATGTACTTACCCGTTATCTTTGATACATGCATATTAATCGTCGTTGGCAGAATCGCATTCCATTTCTCAAGCTCTACTCTGTGTATATGCAGGTACTTGTTGTGATTCAGAATGCAGCAGGGAGTATTTGAGTTACCTTTCTTTTGTATCTTTTGTGATAACACATCGATAACTCCTGCCGTGATAACGTGATAGAAGAAGTTTAATTACCTATAATGCAATGTGCATTGTATCTGCACCAGCGGCCTTCTAGATAATTTATCTGTCTCTCTGTACAAAGTCCAAACCACAATGTTCCTCTGACATATGTGCTTGTACTCGTACACGCATATCTACATATGTACATATTGCCCAAGTTGACACATGGATTTGGTTTTATTCTTTTGTAAACTATTCTCTATAAAAAAAAAATAAAAAAATACATACATAGATAATACAAAAACAGAAGTACAAACTAAGAAGGGAAACCAAAGAAGAAAACCAAATGCAAGAGTAGAATCCACAAAACCATCACGTGGTGGAAGCGTGCATGGGATTTTCCACAGTGCGTATTGGTAGAAACATTTTCCCACCTAGTCTCTCTCCCGCATGCGTTCTCTCAATGAAAATAAACATACGTATGTACATAACGTACATATCTAGCAGCACGCATACAAAATGCGTGGAAGGGCGATCAAAAAATTGTAATGGAAAATTTTCGAAAATTTACAAGACGCACCCGTCCACTGCATGCAAAGTTGCTATTTGGGAAAAGGTCCAAAGTCAGTCTGGAGGAGATCAACATGGAACCAAATTCTAGTGAAGATTTCTTAAGTTGGAAGCAGTGGTGGTGACCCGCTTGCATTAAATTGTGCAACAGAACATGGGCATAGTGGAATAATTCCAAGAACCAGTTCATTAGTGCGACAGTGAGACGTTGAGATTGATATCAATCTGTGGGTGTTGAGGCCACGGGTCACTGGTTGATTGATGGATCACCCAGTTTTATGTGGCAAAGTCGTTGATATCTTGTAAAGTTCCCACACAGATGTAGAGTAAACTAAGAGATTCATCACTAACAACGTTTGACTTAGAATAAATTTGGGGAATGTAGAACCCCAGTCCAGTTGGAGTCGGAATTTCAAAGTTCTTCGAATTTTTTTTTCTTTTAACTGACTACCATGTCAGTTTGTTACTTACTTTGCTTATGTCCTGTTTCTCTTCGTGGGTTTTAGGGTCTCAATTATACTTGCGCGCCAATTTGAGCGCTTTCCGCGGATTCCATTGCATTATGTAGTTAGCTATGGAGGTGCCCCCTATTCGAAATACGTGTATGTGCCTAATCCACTGCCTGGCCTGCACCCATATAGCAGCACGGATGTAACATTAGAGCAGAACAGCCGGAGCTTGATGTTTAAGCTTATTGAATTGCTTCTTTATATTTTCGACGGCATAAACGACTTACAATATGCTGTTCTCTAAAGATATTGAAATCTCTGTACCATCTCCACTGGTTGTCCAGCAAGGCAAACTCGAGCCGATGAGCTCGGCAGTTAGGCGGTCCGCTCCAGCAGCTTTGTTGAAGTTAAACTTAAATATGGCTATTTCCACTTTATTCAGGTTGGGTGGCTACATCGTCCAGGTATGTAGTTGCGTCGATCGCAATGTGGTCAATCTGGTTGCCGGTTGATTGATTAGGAGTTCTCCTTGTCCCTTTGTGAATATCGATATCAAATGCCAGCTACGGTAATATTACTTCCCGCCGCAAAGTCCATTAGCCTGAATCTGTTATTGTTCATTAGTTAAGTTGGAGCGGCTGTAGGGCTTCATCATATTTTCAAGCAGAGGAAACGCATCGTCCCCAACGAAAACAAATGAGAGAGCCTCATCAGACATTGTTAACTTTTTCGGCTGAGGAAAGTGAAAGAGGCCATCATCCCACATATTTTCCAATTTCGATTGTCCGAAAACACCTGCGTCGGTGTTCCACTGCCATAGATAAACTAACTAGATGTCAAACTCTACTAATACTTTTGCAAACCCATAACTTTCGCATAGCGACTGTAAGTGGATTACCAACATTTGTACATTTCTATAACCTGTCAGAATTTGTTGGAATGAGAGCGATTTGCAAGCGTGTGTGTAATGTCGATGATGTTTTTTGAGTAAAATGGGCGTGGTTTGCATAAAATGAGAGCGAAATTGCGACTGAAGACAATTCACACGTATTCACAGACAGGGTCACATGGATAGGGGCGATCAGTAGAAAACCGGTGTTGATTTTCCAGTATCTGGAAAGTATGACATCTAAGTTAGTTTATCTATGTTGGCATTCACTACTGCCATCATCACTACACTGAAAATCTTTTCATAATTGAAATAGTATAACCCTGATTTTGATCGCTTTTTGATGTGCACGTGTTTGCCATCTATAGGTCCAATGCAGTTGTTAAAGTTACAATTTTTTTCAAAATCGACAGCAATTGCCTTCCATTTTTCGTCGCTTTTTGGAATCTGTAATGTGATTAATATTAATCCACCAATATTTGTTGTTCTTTCATGCCGTGCCGTGTGTGGTGTCGTGTCCAGCTTTGCATTAAGGTCACCGAGGACCATTTTAAGGTAATAGCTAGGACACTGCTCGTAGGTAAGTCTTGCTCAAGAGCTCAGAGCTCATAGAAGCTATTTTTAGTATCGTCATCTTTCTCCTCTATGGGGGCGTGCTAGCATAAAAGGCTTATATTACGGATTTTTACGAGGCTCGTTTCCATGCCGAAAACTCAAGATCAGTCTGACTCTAACAAGCAATTGGCATCCAAATAAGCGCAGCTTTTGCCGTCGATAACAATCGCTGTAGCAGATATCGCCGTTTTTCATCCTCTTTTTGTCCAACCCTTCCCATCGCATTCCTTGGAAGGCGGTAACATCTGCTTTGTAGTAGTCCAGGGTATCCGCTAGTTGTTCGGCTGGCCTATTTAGGGACCAAATATTCCACGTGCAGTTTCAAAGTTCGTTGTCTTTGTTTCGTTTGCAGAGGTTGTCAAGAGTAGATCCATCTGTATCCGAGGCTTGTTGCTGCTTCGTAACTGGATTTTGTTTCCCTTGCCCTCAGCAAAACCCCAAATCTGGAGGACCAGTTCCATTATAGATACCCCTAGGACGAGGGATCGGTTAGAATGAAGCCAGTAACCCGTTCGGTCCGCCATCATCTCTTTTCCAAAACTCTGACGTAGTTTCGGAATTCCTTACCATCCTGAGCTCGGAGTATCCCGGATAAGGTCCCATTTGCTTTATTCCGGGATTGTATTGCACCGTTAATTCCATCTGGGAAATACATATTTTTGTCTGCTGGTCAGCACTCGCACTTATAAGTTTGGCAAGTTAGGTCCGCATGGACATCGACCTGTATCCGATGGTTACCACTTGGAAGTAGAATAAGCACAATTGGTGTGTAGAAACAGTTACAGCACTGGCAATTGCGAGGTTTGTCACCTCTCAGTGCCTACCCTATTTCTACAGCATCCAATCACTAACGAAACCCAATCAAAAGACTCGTCAGATTCTGGGGTGTAAAGCCAACGAAGCTCCAGGATTCCTCAGTTCTTCTGGAGTAGATCCAGACGTGTTGGGGAAAGCTTCCATTCAACCGAAGTTGCTTTTTGGTGTCTTGTGAAATCATCAGCAACTTATTTACGTGAAAACTTATTCCACCAAGCACACGAAGCATACTTAGAATTGATCCTATCATAGCCATGTAGATCCACAGAACCCTTCTCAGATACAGTGAAGGGATGATTCCTGGCGACCTTTAGCATTAGATGAGTCAAACCAGCTAACTTATTTCTAGCGCATCAATCGTTGATTACGTCTAGACTGCATACGCTTTGGAACAAACAGCATATCCGACGGATACTACATCTTCATATGTGCATATGCTTTAGTGTAAACATTAAAGCATTAAACACTAAGACGGCCAGTAAAGACTGGACGACTTTCCGGTGTAACTCCTGCATATTCATATTTACCAACCAGTTTCACAATTCTTCCGCCTTGGTAAAATAAATCTCTGACATTTTCCCTATTTTTTTAAGCAGAAAAAAGCACCTGGCCATAGTGACAATCAACATGTACACCATCTGACTATATTAAGCACATGTAAAGGTGAACTTCAGCCTTAACTAGTCCTCCAACTGGCTCTCACCAACTCTGCTTGTTGTAAGACTACTAAAACTAGTTTTTCTTAGAATATGTCGTTGGCGTATACCAACGTATACCATCATTCGTTAATCGTACATCCGAGCAAGTTTTTCGAAACACGATGAATCGTTTTCGCACCACGTACACTCTGGTGGATAATACGCATCCTCAAAGACGACGAACAGAAGAAGTTATTGCCGTTGCGCAGTGTTGAGAAGAATCCGCATGAGTCGATTCGCCATCGTGCACAGCAATTGGAGCTATGCCCATCCACTTTGTGGAAGATTTTACGGAGAAATCTTGGCTTCAAAACTTATAAGATCCAGCTTGTGCTGTTGGAGATGAAATATAAATAAACTTAAATGTTAAAATAGTAGCCAATTTGTTATATTGAAATTAGAATTGTTAATTATTTAAATCAAACAAAACTACAACTGTCATTTAGCACGAAATGTTTAGCAACATTGTAAAATAAATCAAGAAACATGCAATATAGAGTTTTTTTGATCGACAGTAAAATAAACAGAATTTTTATAACGTTTATAACATCAACCCAAACTGGTCGTTTTTTTTTATTCAGTTAAAAACAGTGAAAATTCACAATTATTTTCAGCTTACATTTTTAGCTTTCCAACACTAAACATTTTTGGTCTTTCGAGCCTTTTGTATAAATCACAAAAAAAAAAAAAAAAACATTACTTATTATCAACAGTGACATTTGCACTTTTCAAAAAATAGACATTTAGTATAAACATTAAACAAACTTATTTGGTGTGTGTGGAAAATATAAATTAGAGATAAAAAGTTCGAAAAGAGAAAAAAGATAGAAGAATCCAACAACTTCATCACAGGCAGAAGATTCCAGCAAACCAAACATTTCTCCAGCTATAGCTATCAGCATTCATCAGAAGAGTCTCTTAAGCGGCTACCAACAGGGAAACCAACCAACACGGAGCAATGAACTTGAAGGACAGTTAATCCAACTCTCAAGTAAGCCCGTTCCACATATTCTGTTAAACCCTGAAACAGTTGATCCTTTATTGTATGTAAAATTAATAATATAAATATATCATATACGTACCTATATAAATATTAAACATTCCGTACATTCAGTTGTCTGCTAAAATAAGGATAAAAAGATGTTGTGCGATAAACTTCAAATAAATGTTCTTGAACGTATGACAAAAGATTACGACAATTTTAAAAAAGCCGATAGCGCACGATTGAAAAACGTAAATTATTTGCAAACGCGGATAAAAATTTTGGAAGAACAGTTGGTTCAGGCAAAAAAGTACCATGAAATCATACTGGGCAGCAGCACTGCCATTGAAACTGGTGAAAAAATTGAGCAATTATCAGAAGCTTTCAATAAAATAGAAGATATGTACTCGGAATACAAAATCGATCTGTTAGATGCTTTGGATAGGTTTCCGCCTGCAGCACAGTTAGGTCTAGATAGTTCTGCTGAAATAAAGGAGGTAGATAATATTAGAATGAAAGAACAAAATGAGCTGCGATTACCTGTGATAAATATCCCCACCTTTTCTGGTAATTATGAAACTTGGAGAGCGTTCCATGATATGTTCCTTGCCTTGATTCACAATAATTCCTCTCTGTCTGATGTGCAAAGGCTTCACTATTTAAAATCGTCTGTTAGTGGTGAAGCTGAAAGACTGCTGCAGCATCTAGCCATCGATAAGAACAATTATCAGCCAGCGTGGGAAATACTTACGGGTCGTTATGATCACAAAAGGGTTCTTGTTAATACGCAATTAAAGCTGTTATTTGGGCAAACAAGTATTACCAATGATACGTCCATCAATATTAAACGTATTCTCGACACCTCTCAAGAAATTATCCACACGTTGAAGAATTTAGAATTGCCGGTGGAGAGCTGGGACGTAATTTTAATTTACGTTATCCTACAAAAGTTAACCAGCACCACTCAACAGTTATGGGAGGAAAGGTTAGGTTCTAAGAACGAGCTTCCTACATTAAAAGAATTTGTAGAGTTCTTGGAATGTAGATTTCGTTCTCTTGAGGCCGTAGAACAACAGGTTGATGGTAGTAATGTTGCACAAAACAAGTCAGGGAGTAATCGTATTTTTCACATACAACAAGAAAGGAAGAAGCAGGTTGTTTGTAGGGTCTGTATGAAGAGTCAACATGCAATGAAGGAGTGCAGGAATTTTTTGCGTATGGATGTACCCCAGAGAAAACAGGCAGTACGAACTGCTAAGGTTTGCGAAAACTGCTTAGCATATAGCCATTATAAACAAAGGTGCCCCAGTGCGAAATGCTGTCACTTTTGTAATCTGCGACACCATACACTGCTACATGAAAATACAAATAGCTACAGGGAATCAATTCAACAGGTTCCATCATCTTCTCAAGTCACTCAACCATCAGCAGCCTCTACCTTTAGTAACCTGACATCCAAAGGAACATCAATAAATGCTTACGCACAGGAGTTTCAACCCAGTCAAAGCCTCCAGGCGACGAGGAATCCTAATGTGAGCAACTTTCACATCAATGCAGACGCTCAGGTGTTATTGGCTACGGCGTTAGTCAATATGAGAACTTCAGCAGGGGCCTTTATGGTCATGAGGGCTTTGATCGATCCGGGTTCTGAAGCCTCTTTCATCACTGAAGCGGCGGTTCAACGGTTAAACCTCAAAGCTAGAAGAACATCCATCAAAGTAAATGGGCTGGGGATGATCAGCAGCGGAACAACGCACAGGTTCGTGGACGTAGACTTTAAGTCCCTTACATCGAGCTTTGCAGGTACGATGCGAGCATTGATTTTCAAATCCCTGACTGGGCTTCTTCCGGCCCAACGAATTACCTATAATAAATGGACACATTTGAGAGGTATACAACTGGCTAATCCGACATTTCACTCACCCGCAAAAATTGATATCCTGCTTGGAAGTGATGTGTATAGTGATATCGTCCTCGGAGAGGTCATCAGGAACGTTGAAGGTGCTGGTCCCATCGCGCAAAATACAAAATTAGGATGGATTTTGCTAAGAAAGTTATCCAGCACACCTGAGCTCCGTAGTTTTTCTTGCCAACTGGATCTCGACACAACACTACAAAAATTCTGGGAAATCGAAGAAGAACCTTTTCGAAGGTATGAAACGGAAACTGATTCAGAATGTGAAGCCCACTTTGTCGAAACTACAAGGCGCCTACAAGACGGTCGTTTTGAAGTTTGCCTGCCGTTCAAAGGTGGTAAACGTCCCACCATGGGCCCAACTAGACAAGGTGCCATCAAACGTTTTCTGCAGCTAGAAAAGAAGCTGCAGTGTAATCCAACACAACACAAAGATTATGTAAAGTGTATTTCAGAATACCTAGAGCTGGGCCATATGACCTTGATGGAAGAAAGTTGTGAGGTACTTAAAACCCCGTTCCACTATTTTATCCCACATCATGCGGTCATTAAAGAAGAGAGTACAACAACGAGGTTGCGAGTTGTGTTTGACGCAACTTTCAAATCGTTTGGAGGATCGTCGTTAAATGACCACTTACTAATAGGACCCAAACAACAGCAAAACGTGATGGACATCATCCTGAGATGGCGGTTGTACCGGTATGCATTCACAGGTGACGTAGAGAAAATGTACCGCCAGATTCAAGTCAACGACACAGATGCTAACTATCAAATGGTAGTATGGAGAGCAGATCCAAGAGAGGCACTACAAATGTATCGCCTGGGAACGGTGACATTTGGAACAGCTTCGGCCCCGTATCTTGCAATTCGTGTACTACGCAAACTGGCTGAAGATGAGGCATCTAGGTTTCCTTTGGCACTACCAATCATAAGAGATGAGACTTATGTGGATGATGTCATTAGCGGAGCAGACAGCATAGAAGAGGCACGACACAAACTAACAGCGATAAAGACACTATTAGGAACAGCAGACTTTAAGCTTCGAAAACATGTCAGTAACTCAGCAAAGGTACTTCAACACGTTCACGATGCATTTTGTTTTCATGTGGCCCCAATGACTGACGATGAACCGACTAAGAGAGCAATTCTTTCCTCCATAGCTAGGCTGTATGACCCTATGGGTTGGATTTCGCCGTGCATAATTAAGGCGAAGATAATGATGCAAAAGCTTTGGTGGAAAGTGCAGTAGCTGAAACCGCGTGACTATTATACGCGTCGAAGGTTGGAAAACATGATTCCGCTTGATCCTCATTTTCAACGCAAAATTTTGTTTTCCGATGAGGCCCATTTTTGGTTAAATGGATATGTAAACAAGCCAAATTGTCGAATTTAGAGTGGAGAAAACCTAGCAGCCTTTGCCGAGACGACCTTATAACCATTAAAACTTAGTGTTTGGTGTGGCCATATTTCTTTAAGGACGATGCCGGCCAGAATGTTACCATCAATGGAGAGCGCTATAGAAACATGATTTTTGACTTTTTCGTTCCTCAGTTGAATGTCATTGACATGACAGAGCTTTGGTTTCAACAAGATGGCGCAACATGCCACACGACGAGCAACACCATCAATTTATTGCAGGAAACATTTGCTGAGCGTATAATATCACGTAATGGACCTGTGAACTTGCCTCCACGATCATGTGATCTCACACCTTTAGAATACTTTCTTTGGGGTATGTGAAGTAACTACTCTATGCCGATAAACCAGAGATGTTGGAAGATTTGGAAGTCAACATTCGCCGTGTTATTGCTGATATACGGCCCCAGTTGCTCGATAAAGGTGTCGTAAATTGGACTTCAAGATCGGGCTTCATTCTAACTAACCATTGCACGCATATGCCCGATATCATATTTAAATTCCAATGGCATAAAATTATCTATTAAATAAAGCTAATATCATGGACATTAACATTAGCTTCAAGTATTTTATTTTATATTGAACTTGTACAATTCTAAAAAAAAAAACCTTTATAAAAAGTTTTCGGTTCTTGTGGAACGGGCTAGTTTCGCTATGGTTCAATTATTCCGGCGCATGTTTTGGGACTTCATTTATGAGAATTTGTATGGGCCAACTTCAACTTTGATCATAATTCTAGCTTAGTTATCTTTCACTCTGAATACGCTTACGATACACAGATTCGCTGTCGAATTCTCGGATATGCCCTTCCTCGTCTAGATGAACTTCAATGTCGGAATAATGTTCTAGTGATATGTGACTCATCAGAATATGCAATTTCTTCTCTGGCTGTATAGGTTAAGGAAAACTTATGTCAAATCATACTCAGCAACCTTAATGCCAGATCAAGAGCGCACTCTTATCATTGCGATATCTTATCATATTGCGATAGACAGAAAACATGCATCCGAAGCGCCAACATTGACTCGGACTTCGACCAAGTGGTAGCCAAGTTACGAGTGCGGAAATGAATATGGCGGTACAGCGCAGGGAAAAATATCGTGAGAAAGTTTCACGCTGTATCAGTCTAATTACTGGAGAGCGCCAGATCCTTTGCCGACCGCATCACCAGCATCAAGGGCGGAGTTCTACCGACAATGTTGCAACGAGGCCAACAGAAATAACAATTTTGATGTGCCAGGTATCTCAAAGCGATCACAAATAGGAAACGTATAGATCCACAATGAGTGCTGACAAATACTCTTAGCATACATACAGGAGTTCTAAGCAAAAGGCTTAGCTAGGCACTGTTACTGGAGATAATATGTGCAAGTCGCAGGCGGCTACAGATCTAACCTTCAAAAACTCAAATCGTTCTCTTCACTAACAAAAGATCAATCGCCATCTTGAAATCTCTAGAAATTGGTAGAATTGAGCTTACATTATTATTTCTATGTTTGAATTTCGTTTCAAGCTTACATGCATACAAATGTGGAAAGGGAACATCGAAGAATAAAACATGGCAGTGCTTCCAGCGGTCGATTTCATTTTTAATGACTCGGTCCAATATGTGCGGCGTTATTCCGGAAATAGCGTGCCGAATGTTGGCCAAGGCCTCGTCCAAAGTGTTGGCTTGTTAGTGTAGTCTAAGGATTTGACGTAGTCCAGACAAAATAATCGAGTGGTGTCAAATCGCATTATCGCGACGGTCAATTGATGAACGCTCGCCGTGAGATGAGCCAGTCGCCAAATTCCTCCTTCATAACTTCGAGCGTTGCGTCACTTGTATTACATGTAGCGCCGTTTTGTTTGAACCACAGCTCGGATATATCGATATTGTCTACCTCTGACTACGGAAAGTAAGTTAACATCGTTCTATACCTGAGACCATTGACGGTGACGCAATCTTTGTGGATGCATTGATGCTTGGCTGAACATTGTGGATTGTGCTTGCTCCAATAACGGCAATTTGCTTGTTGACATAGCCGCTGAGACAAAAACGGGCCTCTTCTGAGAAGATGATTTTTTGGCCAGAATCTGGATCTACACAAGCCTTGCCACAAAATCCGTTCTGTAGCAAATGACAGGCAAGCTACATCTAACTAAATTGAATTGCCCATTTTGTCATCCATCCCCGTTTAAGAAATAGTCTATAATAATAGGCGTCGTGCAGTAATCAGCAGCTTGCTTCCCGTCAACATACGAGTACCAAATTATTGGGGTACTGCGAAAAAATGGTTAACATCTGGCACAGAAAGAATTGTAGGTCTACGTGTATGGAAAGCATAGCATGTGGCTTTCTGAGGATACCTGGGAGAAACAATCAACGAGCATTGTGAGCTGATGGTCTGCATTGCAGCTACCGAACTATTGAAAACCTACTGATACTAAGGTTGCTGTATGGAATGGCGATGTTAATCGTGGTCTGAAGTAAGGCAACGATGTGCTTTAAGTCCGTGTGTATTTGCCCTCTTCATTGAAGATATAGTAGATTTTCTGTCTGGAGTATATTTGCGGATGTATAGTGTTGCTGGCCTATTCGTCTGAATCTATTCAGCTTATGATCAATCGTTCATATGACTATTGCAAAATGTAGAATTTGAATAAGACAAAAATAATCATATTCAAAAGCGGGGGAGGCAGAATCTGTTCAAACGAGAAATGGAACTCTAATGGAGAAGCAATTGCAGTATTGCCCATAGTAGCAAGCAGAAAGTGTTTGCAGCCGTGTCGAAATCTACTCTTTTATACGCGGCACAAGTTTGGGGATACTAGCAATATGAGACAGTGGAAAAATTACTTCGGCACTATCTAAAGAGAGCATTTCATCTTCCATCTAACACGCGAAATTGTGTGCTAATGTTGGAAACAGGACTACCACCGGGTTGATTGATTACCAAAAAAAAAGAAAACAGCAATGCACATACAGCATAAAACGGGATGGTACAAGGAATGAATAGAGCTATCTACTGGATGTGGAGTAGAGCTAAGTTTCGAAAATACTATGGACTGGAAGCCCAAACTATACCAAGTCATCGCACGTGTGGATGAACAGGCTAGAGCGGGATTTGTGGAGAATGCATTAAGGTCGCAGCATAGAATGATTTACAGCCTACTATGCTACAATTTGCTGCAAAATAACTACTTTCGTGATGAACACAGTATTATTCGGTGCTGAAGGTACGTAAAGAGCTCTTTCAATTGAATTATATACCGCACAGGGATGAACTACCGATGATTCTCCTTGTCGAGGTGTCCTACAGGCCGTCCACAATGGCCTAAATCGCTGTTTCTATTTCTTTTAAACTAGACTACGTTTCAATAAAGATAACACTCCCCTGCAGGTCCCTGTACGTTATGTGTTTTTACATCCTACCGGCACAACCTATCGAATGCTACCAACTCGCTATCGATGAAATTGATCAAATAATTAACTTATCTGATCCTCTCGTATTCGACGATTTCAATCTACCTCAACTGCACTGGACTCAATTGGATCATGAATCTTTTTTTATCGCAAAAGCTAACTCGAGTAAAGAATGCCTCTTCTTGGATGAGCTCACAGACTCTAGCTTATGCCGAGTTAGTTGGGTCTCCAACTATATGGGTAGGCATTTTCACCACTGACCCCATAAACTCCTCTGTCTCGCTCTATCTCCTTTCACTATCGACCATTGATAACTTTCACCCATCACTTCTTCTTTCTCTTTTCCAGCACTCTCCTATCCGGCCCAACCCATCTGCAGCTGTTCTGTTGATTTCGCCAATATGCCCCTTAAAAGTGTTCTCTCTATCTTCTATAGAGAATTATTCAATTCTATTTCTCTCAATGTCCCCTTTTCGCGCAATAAAACCCCTTCTACGAGCTCCCCGTGGTACAATCGTAAACTTCGCTCTTTACGTAACAAGAGAAACAAATTATTGGCAGTTTTTCTTCGATCCCATTCTTTTCCCGACTATTCCAACTATCACGGTATACCTTCAATTCGCCCAGCTTTATAAGGTTCTCTACCAGTGATTATCGCTCTCTCAAGGTGAATTTCCTCAGATATGGAAGTCTTCTTTCATAACACCGATACACAAAAGGGAATTTAAGAGCGAAGTCACTAATTACCGCCCCATAGCTAAACTCTCACATACTATATACCCAAACTCCTCGAAAGCATTTTGTACGAAGCCTTAAGCTTCCAGTGTAAATCCCTTATTTCCCGTAATCAACATGGCCTTCTGAAAGGTAGATCAACTACCACTAACCTCGTCGAATTCGTGTCCTCTGTTCTGCATTTTTCGGGGTGCATCGGTGGCTGGTGGATCAAATTCGATTTTCCTTGCTCCAAAATTTAACAATTTTGCTTATTTATTAATTGAAAAGTGAACTTCGTTATGGTAGAAAAGTGGATGGACTTTCAATTGCTCAAGCGTCCATCCAGCAAAGTCACAACAACAAACGACGAACGACTGGCTTCATTTTTTGCAGCAATTGAATCTTGTGAGCGTGTTAATCAATAACCTTGTGCAAAATCTTTTACAAAGTTTATGGACACAGGGCAAGTTCCCACTTAGTAGTGAGCATACATCAACTCATCTGCAAGATATGGTCGGTACCCGATGAGTGGAACCTCAGCATTGTTTGTCCGATCCTCAAGAAGTGAGACCCTCTGAACTACACCAACAGCAAAGGTATCAGTCTTCTTTACAACGTCTATAAAATCCTATCTGCTGTATTGTGTGAACACCTGCAACCGTTCGTCAACAACCTAATTGGTCCATATCAATGTGGCTTTAGACCAGGAAAGTCCACCATTGACAAGGTATTTACACCACGCCAGATCTTGGAAAAGAACCATGAGTTCCAAATCCATACACACCACCTGTTCATCGATTTTAATGCTGCGTATGACAACATCTATGGAGACGAGCTATTGTGCAAGATGACGATGAAGAATGCACCCAATGTACCGAGACTTTTGAATAGTGCAAAACCCACGCACCAACACGAGAGCCACAATCTTTCAAAAGTCTATCGAAATACTCGCACACGCTGATGATATTGACATACGAGTAGTCGGAAGAAAGCGGCGTGATGTCAATGGTGCTTTCGCAAGTATAGAAACGGAAGCGGCCAAGGTGGATTTAACGGATATCCAACACCGACATCTCGGACAGACGTCATCCTCGATAGATATAACTTTGAGAAAGTTAAGTACTTTGTCTAACTAGGATCCATCATCAATTCAGACAACAATACCAGCGCTGAGATCAAACGAAAAATAACTTCTGCCTATCGCTGCTTCTTTGGGCTAAGAAGGCAATTGACTAGCAAATCCCTATCTCGTATAACAAAAGTGACCCCATATAAGGCCTTAATAATCCTAATCCTGCTCTATGGCGCGGAGTCATGGAATTCATCAAAAAATGAATGAGGCTGCTCTGAGGAAAATTCTTCGGGTGATTTTCGGTGAATGGTGGAGGAGATACAACGACGAACTGTACGGGCTCTACTGCGACAGCGACTTAGCTAGAAGATTCCACTCCCGTTGGATAGCGCAGTCGAGAGTAGAGAAAAAAGGGGGAGGGGACCTTTGCCAACTTAGCGTGCGGCACCTAGCCGAAGATCGAGCTTAGTTGGAGACGTTTGTTGGTTTAGGCCAGCTCTATCCTGGGCTGTAGCGCCGCCTTAAGTAAGTAAATAAGGAATTATCGTCTAATGCAATAACTCCATGGTAAAATATGAATTCTACTTTCCCTGTGCTCCAACATAGTCTGAGTTGAGATAGAATTGTAGTCGGATCTCAATTGGTTTCCAAAAATGATCTAAGATGTAGCGTTGCGGCCTTTGTGAAGGACCATACATTTAAACTGAAACTTCATTATTTAGGCCTACTGAGGCCTACACAATTCGATTGGAACAAACAAAATTGGGGAGAGCGGGTGAAGGACGCGAAGTATTTGCGTCTTAAGAGAGACCCAAAATGAACTAAAATCCTTTTCAAGCCCTTTCATCACTTCAAAGCAAGTTCCAAAATGCAGCGCTGCTCTGAATGCAGTCGGAAGGCTGAAGTCGCTGACACCTGCCTTAGACCCTTATCACAATGGCATTATAGGAAATTAAATCACCGAGGAACTACCTTGGCAATGCACTAGTTAATTGAGTATAATATTTCTGTAATATTTCTTATGCTACTTACTCGATATCTTAAGGAAGTCAGCGGCATTCCTGCTGTTTCTTAGTAGGAATGACTGAAATCAGTTGGCGCTAACGACACATTACGTTTGTACTAAAAACCTAAGTGTCCTTGGCATGAGTGACACCAGCTCTTTCTAAGCTCGGGGTGAGAAGATTGATGATATTGGGAATCACTTCCCCTGTGAATGGGATGCTCGCGTTACAGTGGATGCGCATTGGCATCCTGTATGAGAATTGTGTCTCTGACGATCAGAAAAAAGTATCATAGCCTTAGATTATTGACTTTGCACGTTAACCACTTCCATATCACTGATAGATTGATACTTGTATTCGCCAGAAAGACGGTTTGTCAGAATACGCATGCACAGTAACCATAGCCTTATGCTGCAAGTACTTGTTGGATGCTGGTGCTGTAGGCCCGGAAAAGATTGCTCATCATTCTACGAAAGACTAAGAAATTGTATTGCAAGGAGTTGAAGTTTTTTGTTGTAATACTCTGTGTCGACATGAAATCAATGGGAGATGAGGAGTGTGGTACAGAAGGTTTTCCTCCCATCTTACAGATCTTCTGACCGAACAGCATCTCGAAGGACGAACCTTACAAGAGTAGGGTGATTCAAGAGCCTATGAACATAACAACGAGTATCTGGGGAAAAAATAGATCAGCCAAATTCTATGGCAAATCCTATACAAAAACATCCCATGCAATGCGCCAAAGGGATGAAGTGGAAAGAAGATTACAGTTAAGATATACATGTCTCAATAGAGCGCCGGCATAATTTACATTTAACTACTCGTTTGTAAAATCCTGAACTATTCGATAGTCAATACTGAACTGCTTTCTCACACTATCAAATGGGCTCAAGTGAGATGTCTACTATGAACAAATTTTGAAATAAAATAAGCATGAGTGTTTCAGAGAAATAGGACGTAGACGCGACTCCAAATGTTCTACAATCAATTGGCCTCATTGGCCACTGCCGCCTATAACAGAGATATGAAAATATCTAGAGTGTGGTATTTGAAACACGTACGCACCCCAACATAAGTACGAGTACATGCTCTCCTTCACGTCTACCGAAAATAATTTTACCAAATTCAAAAATAAGTAGTAATCAACTCGGGAAAAATTCGATAAAGGAAGTATCCGCCGTCCTAGTTTATCTTATCTTTGAAAAACCATCAACCTAAAAGCTAGTTATGTTACAAACCAAAGTCTAGGTTTTTTTCCACATGTCGCCTATTGTCGCATTCAAAGATAATTTTTTAAGTATGCGAAATTTCGTAACTCACACGAGTGAGGGTGTTCCAAACTGTCAACAAACAACAGGAACATGCTCAACTCGACGACTCATTGAAGTAAATCTCAGATACTTTTTATAGGAGCATTCGCGTGTGCGTACTTTGAACGTCTGGATGTCTGGCGCTATCTTGTAATGTAACATTAATCTAGGAACCTGATTTTTAACCCCCAGATACTCCTACATATGTACATCTATTTTATTGGAAGGCCCCGCCGGCCGCCTAAAGTTATCACGAGCTCCGGGATGACATTCATACTCGTAGTTATGATTCTGATCAAAAGATTTTGTATACTCGTTCACTAGTTTGGAGCGGTTCAAATTTTTGTTTACACTTTTTTTCACTTCGGCGATTGCCTGCTTGCATTTACTGTTTTTCGTTAACAAACAAAAATATATAAAAAAAAATTTTATGTTTTATAAGTTGAAATTTTAATTATCATTACCTCATCGTTGTGGCGAGGATTTAATTCCGGTTTTCCCAACTTTATGATTGGTTTTTGGAAGTTTTGCGATTAAAATCCAGACAAAAGGTTCTTGGGAGCATCTTGCAAGACTGGTGTCCTCGACATTGATTCCACTGAGGTTAAGTTTAATAAATTGAAATAAACGAGAGACTCATGTTTGTATGGATATGAAGAAACTATTTAGACGAGGTCATAAGTGATTGTGTGGAAGTGTGTTTGTTTTTGAAAACTTATCAAGTGGCGCCTGAATTGGAATTTATGTGTTAAGTGATGCAAGGTCTACAAAATTTTCACGTTCTTGAGCTGTTTGAAGTTGGTGCAAAGTTGTTACCCGATATTCTTGAGCTGTAATTTTTTGTTTGCTTATGGTTACTTGATGTTTTAAATTATTTTCCATCGGCTAA
This sequence comes from Volucella zonaria, assembly GCA_963966105.1. Classification (NCBI taxonomy): domain Eukaryota; kingdom Metazoa; phylum Arthropoda; class Insecta; order Diptera; family Syrphidae; genus Volucella; species Volucella zonaria. The sequence continues at coordinate 122,770,005 of OZ014531.1, read as the reverse complement.
GTGGCCGTCACCAGGATTGATGACCATTCGGGCTGAATTTGTGGCATTTTCCATCACCCTTGCCAGAACTTCCTCGTATTCTTTACGGATATTCTCTTTGAGGGCTTCAAGAGTCTGAGGCTTATTGACATAGACTCATGACTTCAAAAAACCCTACAAAAAGAAGTCTGGAACGCTTAAAACAGGCGATCTTGCCGGCCAGTGCAAATCGCCAAAACGAGAGATTAGGCAACCCGAAAATGCAGCCCTCAGAATTTCGGTTATGGCTCGTTAATATGCGCCGTTGCTCCTTCCTGTTGGAACTACAGTCCCAAATCATCCAATTGAGGACGGAGGAAGTCGTTGAGCAAGGCTCTGTAGCGCTCAAAATATAAGTCCTGCGTAAACAGCACACCATGCAGTAACTTTGAGTGGGTGTAATGGCTCTTCGTGGGATATACGCCCATCCACAGAGATGGAAATGAGCCTCGGCGCCCATAATGATTTTCGATGAAAAGTAGTCTCCCTCATGGTAGGAATTTAGGATGGCTTGAGCTTAGGGTACACGCGCTTAGCGATCAACAGCTAATAGCTGATGCACTGTCTGGACTTTGCAAGGGAAAATTTTACAGTCTTTCAAGAAAATTCTCTGACCGATATTTCGGGATCCTCTGCGACATTTTCAACCACAGCTGCGATATTCTCAGCAGAACGGCTGCTCCGGGGGCGGCCAAACCCGGCATCTCGTCTTGTCCCATATCACGCATCTCTTTTAGGCGAGTGGCTAAACGTCGTAGTGTTTCCCCAGTTAGTGTCGGACGACCGGAAAATCTGCGCCGGAATTCACGCTGCGCCAACACCACCGACAAATTATTCCGCAAAAAAATCGTAACAATAATTCCGCGTTCTTATGAGTACAGTAGATATTGGATATATGGAATTCTAAGAATCCAACGGGTCTGTTTCCTATATTCGTTTTTTTTATAACGAAAGAACGGGTATAAGAAAAAAAAATTTTATATCAGTAGCACGGATATAAGAGAACAAATTTCTTATAAACGAACTAAAAATAAAACTCAGAAAATCTGGCAGTTCAGATTATGTTAAAAATGAAAAAAAAAACACAACAATTCACAGCAAAAGCATACATACTACATTGATCAAAAAGTTTCCGGAATGTATTCAGAAAATTATAAATACAAGTTTATTCATCTAAATCTATATTGTCGCCTTCAGAGTAATCCCCATCGACTGCAACACACTTATGCCAGCGCTTGATCCAATCCTCGAAACATTTTTTATATTCGGTTTTCGGTATGTCCACCAGAGCTTCCTGCGATTTTTCCATTACTTCCTCTCGGCTGCTGAAACGCGTTTCCTGTGGTGGTTTTTTAACTCGATTGAACAGAAAGAAGTCACAGGGAGCCAAATCAGGTGAATTCGGTGGCTGTTGGATGGTATTTGTTGCATTTTTCGTCAAAAAATTACCAATAATGATGGCACTGTGCGACGGTGCGTTATCATTGTGCAAAATCCACGAGTTTTCTGTCCACAATTCTGGTCTCTTTCGGCGAATTGTTTCACGCAAACGTCTCATAATGCCCAAATACGAGTAATACTCCTTGTTTACTGTCTGGCCTTCTGGCAAAAATTCATTATGCACTACTCGTACACCGCTGTAATCCATGAAAACCGTGAGCATTGCCTTCTTTTTTGACTCAAAACGACGTGGTTTTTTTAGTCTCAGCTCATTTGGTGAACGCCATTCACTTGCCTGAGGTCTGGATTGCATGTCGTAATCATAAGCCCACGTCTCGTCTCCAGTAATGATTTTTTGGTGAATGTGTGATCGGATTCAGCATCGCAAATCATCACTTTTGCGACGTCAACACGGTCTCTTTCTTGCATGAAATTGAGGTATTTTGGCACCAACTTTGCTGCTACATGACGGAAACCCAAATCATTAACCAAAATGTTTTGGACGGATCCATAGGCAATGTTCAAGTCCTCCGCTATCTCTCTGATGGTTAATTTGCGGTTATTGACCCACATTTCTTTTACTATTAGTTCATCAATGTTTTCGTTGGTTTTCGATATCGATGGTCTGCTACTGCGTTTATCATCTCCTATTGACTCACGACCACATTTGAACCGCTCGTGCCACTGGTAAATGACCGTTTTCTTTAGAGAATCGTTGCCGAAACACTTTTCCAACATTTCCGACGTTCGCGCACCATTAAATCCATTTTTTACGCAAAATCTAACACTCGTAATAAGTTCGTTGTTGCAAATTTAAATCCATTTCTAAAATTGTAAAAAAATCGCCAACACACACAGAGATAGATGTGTTCTTGGCTACGTAACTTTTGCAAATGTCAAGCTATGATCCTAAGATTTCGAGAGAATGTCAACAGATCTACCAACCTAACAAAAAAAAAACAGAACTCAAAGCGAAGCAATAGGAATCGGCGTCATTTCACGAGTGTTGAACAAAATTTCCTCAATATTATGCAAATGGTCGTCGCCACTGTCCAAATATTGCTGTAAGACAAACAAAGCTTTTATGGCTTCGTTCCCACATGGCTTTGGCCATGAAGTCATGGTGTCATCCAAATCATCCTTTTCGCCTTCAACGTCTGCCTTTTCATCCATTATTGCACTTGACAATTCTGCTTCATCCAGTTCTCCAAAACAATCCAAACGTTCCTCTTCTTCAAGTTCTGCTACTCGTATTTCCTCTTCATCCTCTTGATAATCGCCACCAATCACCAGCTTGTTCTACAACGTTATCCTTTTTTATTATCCCTGGTTTTTTAAAACAATTTTGAATCGTTGGGGGTGTCACGAGCCACCAAGAGCGCCTAATTATTTTTAAGGCACACACCACATTAATTTCTCTTAGGAAATCCTCTACACGACCGCCTTCTATTGCCAGAATTTGTTTACGAACTAAACACTTTCTGTATTGCGCTTTAAAAGAGTGAATGATACTTTAAAAAAAAGGAATAAATGTGATAAATAAAAAGATAGAAAAGATTATGACTTTACCTTGATCTAAAGGTTGAATCAGATCGTGGTATTTGCTGGTGAAAACGTTATTTTGATGTTATCAGGTGTAAAATTCAATTTTTGGCACGATGCGTTATCAACATTTTCTTCTGCTTTTTTCTCTTAATGTTATCCAGTTCTTTTATTATATCGTACCATAATATTTATATGAGATTGGAACATTTTGTGCTCGAAAACCTCTCGGCTGTTTATATTTTCCAATAGAAAATACATATTTTTCTGAGGCGGTAGAATTACACACAAACAGCAATGTTATTCTGTCCTTTGGTTTTTTTTTTCCACGTATTTCTCTACTTTCTGAAGCATACGTACCACTAAGAAGTGCTTTATAGAGCAGGCCTGTCTCAACCGCATTGAAAACTTCTTCAGCTGTATACGACTCCAACAACGATAGCAAAACAAGTTCTTTGAACTGTTCAGGAGCTTCGACATCGGCGGATCATGCTTCTCCGTGAACTTTTCGAAAACTAATGTTTTGATTTCGCTTCCATCATTGGAGCCAGCCTGGATTGGTTTTGAAATCAGGGATATTTAGTTGGATGGCAAACTGTTGCGCTTTTTCGAGTAGAATGGGTCCGGTAATTTTTGGATTTTTTTTGGACACTTGCTAAAACCATTTCTCCATAGTGCTGTTCAAAATTTCACATCTTCCTTTTCGGTTTCTTCTTCTGTTTAAATTTTTGCACGTGTATTTGCTTTGCTCGATAGTTTCTGCATTTTTTAAAATTTTGCACAGAGTGCTTTGAGGAATGCGAAATTCTTCTGAAATCTCTTTCCGGGGTTTCCCACACTTCATTTATTCCAATATTTTTATTTTTGTTTTCAAAGAAAGCGTATTCATCTTGGAATTTGGCATTATTTATATTTCTTATTTTAAATGATCAATCACAACAAATAACCGCTAGGACACGAAATTACAAAATGTTTGTGATAGACATTTCGGTCAGTTGTCAGTGGGGTTTTCTTGTCATTGTAAATTGATTAGGGCGCCTTCACATTTCGGGCTTACAAATGAAATTTTTGACGAAACACATTAAGGTAGGATCACAATAAAAATAAAAATTTCTTCTAGGCGTTCTGTTTTTCATGCATTTTTGGATTTTGGTGCTGGAAATAAGGTTTCTTACTCGTATATCCGGTTTTTTCTTTAAAGCGTTTTTCTTATAATCGTGTTAATTTTCATGTAGATATATGGGAAAAGACACGGTGCATGTGGTTGTGTTTCTTATAAGCGAGTTTTTCTTATATGAGATTTTCTTATATCCGATATCTACCGTATAGCGATTCATGTCTTATTGATGTGTATTTTGTATCCGTTTACTTCACAAATGTCAAAGTAGAATTGACATTTGCCGCCATTTGCAAACATTATAGCATCTTTTGATAGGGTGATGACTTTTGCGCCACCTAGTATTTGTTATAAACCTCAACAGTTTGAGGAGCAGGAATACCTCTGTACTGTTTTTCTTTCCGCTGTTTGGTAATGATTGGCTTGCTTTCAACACACTTTCACAGCATGTTTACAGGCTTGTTATCAAACTAGGATACCAGTCCTAATTTCATTCCATAAAGTGTAGTCATTTTTTCAATCTGATTTTCCCAAACATAGTACAGTTGACTCTTGATAATCCGACAGTTATGGGACCGGGCTGTGTCGGATTCAAAAATGTTGCTTTAAAATCACTGTATGTATATGTTTGTTTGTATGTATTGTACATTATGTATAAATTTTGAAAATAAAATTTATATCAAGGATTACAAATAATTACATAACTCATTTTTCAATTTTTCGAGATTGACAATTTTATTGCATTAAAGATACATCTGTATAGTATGTATGATTCAGAAAGATTGTACATACACTTACGTACTAAGACCTACATAATCTAAACGTGGAAAAAATCTATGATAGTCTTCTGCTTCTTTTTACGCATACATGGCTTGTTCTTGAATGTCTTTCATTATTAAAACGTTGTTGGGGTCAAGTTCACGTTCATCGCACCAGCGTATCAAAATGCCGACATAGCTTCATCACAGCTGATCGCGTACTTCTTCTCCACGGCCTCTCTAATTGGGTCGTTTTGTGTAGACGTCAGTTCCTGTACAAGCTCTTCATCTGTTTGATCAGGCCCCACGTTGTCGTCTCAGACCCATCTGCTTAGTTCTTCCAATGATCCTTGTTGGTATCTTGCGAGTTGTCTTCACTTTCATTGCCGTCGTCTTGGAGGAGGGGATTATTTGGAACATTTTTCCATGATTTTATTAGGGTTGAAGGCTGGACTTGCTTCCACGCAAAAGCTGCATTAAGAATGGCATCACAGAGCAGTTGTATTTTTTGGCAAATACATAACCTCTATGTAACCGTTTTAGCTTTCAATCCATCTGAGTTCGGATGCCCGGGAGCATTATCTAATAACAAAATGTTAATGTTAAATTTTTAGTATCCAAGTGTTGTTTTACTTCGTTAACAAAATGGTTGTGAAACCATTTAAAGAAGATTTCTTTGGTCACCGACGCTCTGCTTTGATTCGTATATGTAAACCACTGGAAGAGTTCCAATCTTCGTGTTTTTAAATGACCTAGGGCCCTTGCTTTTACCCACAGCTAGCAATTTTAACTTATGACTCCCAGCGCCATTTGAACACACCATAAAAGTGATTCTATCTTTTAAAAGTTACCTTCCGGAAACATTTTGTTCATCCCCCGTAACAAATATTTTTGTTGGAAGCTGCCGCCAATTGTGGCCTGTTTCTTCGGCATTATACACTTGTTCAGGCGTTAGGCCTAGTTCCGTGATTTTAACATTTAGGCGCGTTATAAACTTATCAACCTCTGTATCATCAGCAGATAATTTCCCTCCACTCATCTGTAAGAAGTAAATGCCATTGAATGAAATTGGGGCATGTCTGTTTCTTGCTTGTCGAAGCCAAGCATGAAGAGCTTCTTCAACTTGGGGAAATTCATTTTAAATGTTTTTCTTTCAATTTTTTCTCTAGATTTTACAATGTCATAAGTAGTAGGTCGGTCTATGCCCAAAATTTGAGAAATTACCGTAGGAGTTTCGCCACGGTAATACCTCTTAAAAATTTCCAACTTTTCAGAAATAGTTAAAGTTTTATGCTTACGTTTGTTCCCACTTGTGCTCGCCATCATACAACACTTAACTAAATATCTCAAACTAAAATATTTACACTGTCATATACTAGATGGAGTGAAAAGTGACCCTTGACCGCCAGAATGCGCTGCTACTGCAAAAAAGGTTATGGCGCCTTGAAGTCTGTTCATATCTAGACAGACATGCCAAATTTCAGTGCGATACTGTCTTTAGTTTTGTTTTGACAGCTGATTGTTGTTGACTTGTTTGGCATCATGAGTATAGACAAAAACGATGTTCGCTCTCTCATAAAACATTATTTTTTGAGAGGCAAAACAGCGAAGGAAACAAAAGAAAGTTGGATAAATATTATGGGGCTAATGCTCCGTCAGATTATACCGTCAAATATTGGTTTCGAGAGTTTTGTTGTGGCCGCAACTCTACTACCGATCAAGTCCACTGCGGAAGGCCCTCCGATGCGGTTACAGAGGACAATGTCAAAAAAATACATGAAATGGTGTTGGCTGACCGGAAATTGAAGGTGCGCCAGCTAGCAGATACCACAAAGATTAGTACTGAGCGCACACGCCATATTTTGGGCAATATTCTGCATATGAAAAAGTTATCCTGCCGCTGGGTGCCGCGCATGCTCACTCCTGACCAAAAACACGAACGCGAGAGCACTTCGAAAGAGTGTTTGGACTTGCTGATGCGGAATCGGGCGGACTTTTGGCGTCGATTGGTAACTGGATTTGGAACCCTCGAACTATTATCTCTTCCCAAACCTCAAAAGATGGCTCATCAATAAAAAATTCAGCTCACGCGAGGAAATCATCGACGCCACGGAGGATTATTTTGCAGATCTTCCGGAAAATTACTTTTCGGACGGGATCAAGAAGTTGGAAGGTCGCTGGAATAAGTGTATCAAACTAAAAGGGGACTATATTGAATAATATTGGGTCTACAAGTAAGTTTCCAGCGTTTTTTTTTCCAAAATTTGAAGTTTTATTATGAAAACATAGTTACAATGCTTTATTCAAAGTATCGTCCATCGGAAGCTACAACTTTCCCCCATCTTTCTGGCAATTTATGAATTCCGGACCAAAAAAATTTCTCGTCTTTCGAGCCCAAGAACGTATCGAGCCAATTTTTGATTTCCTCTACTGAGCTGAAGCGTATTCCCGTAAGAGCGTTCTGCGTCGAACGAAACAAGTGGTAGTCAGATGGTGCCAAGTCTGGACTGTAAGGCGGGTGAGGCAGAATTTCCCATCCACTATTCTCCAAATAGTTTTTCACCGAAACCGCAACATGTGGCCGAGCGTTGTCGTGATGAAAAATGACGGACTCATGCCTGGTCTCATATGCTGGCCGTTTTTCTTTTAATGCCCGCTTCAAACGAATTCGTTGGGTTCGATATAATGGTCCTTTGATGGTTTCAGCACTCGGAAGCAGTTCGTAGTATACGACATCCTTTTGATCCCACCATATGCAAAGCATGACCTTATTCACGTGAATATTTCGTTTCGGCGTCGATTGGGCGGGCTCGCCGGGCTTTGTATACGATTTTCTGCGTTTAGGATTATCATAATAAATCCATTTCTCATCACCAGTGACAATACGGTACAAAAATGATTTATTTTTATACCGCTACAGTAACATTTCGGACATGCAAAATCGCCGTTCGACGTCTCTTGGCTTCAATTCGTACGGCACCCTGTTTCCAAACTTTTCAATGAATCCCAGTGCTTTTAGGCGCAGGGAAACGACTTGTTGCGTGACGCCCAATGATGCAGCAAGTTCTTCTTGAATCTGATACGGATCCTCATCCAGTAAAGCGTCCAATTCCTCGTCTTCAAAACTTTTCGGCTTTCCGGGGCGATTTTTGTCTTCAACTCCAAAATCACCACTTTTGAACCGTTTGAACCACTCGCGGCACGTCGGTTCACCAATACATTCCGCCCCATAAGTTTCCGAAAGCAAACGATAGGCCTCAGCCGCACTTTTCTTCATGTTAAAGAATAAAAGCAGCGCTTCCCGCAAATGACGTTTATTTGGCTGGAAACTTGCCATGATTTTGCTCGATAAAATGTACGACACCGATAGAACTGCTCAAATATAACGCTGCAAAGTTGTTGACAGATACAAAACCTACAAATAAAACACATGGGGTCTGACATTTCTGCCCGGGATTCACTGGTGGCGCCATCTCTGGCAAACGCTGGAAACTTACTTGTAGACCCAATATAAAAAAACATTTAAAATAAAAATTTTTTTTAATTTCCAAGGAGGTCACTTTTCACTCCATCTACTTAGTATGTATACAAATCTCGACCGCACACGATAAACTGTACAAATTCCACAAACTTGACACAACTTGAGATCCGTCAATCCTATCGAGACAGGAAACGTTTGCTCTGTACACAGTGTAAGTATACCCTAGACTAGTGATTAAGTCGGCGTCGGACTACCGAGCGTGTCAGACTGTTAAGTGTCGGACTATCGCAAGTAAATTTTAAATTTGGCACTGTGATACCAATTGTCCGGAAATTGGTGGTTGACATGTTTAACCACTGTAGATGTAAGCCTCGTCACTAAGTTTCTACGGACTCCTAAATCAGGTGCATTTTCGGAGAAGATGTCACTCTGATCTTCAGCAAAAATTTGAAGTTATAACTCAATCCAGAAACTCCACTTAGAACTTGGTTCTTCTAACCCCATTTGTAAGGCATGGCTGGCGTTGGTATTATTTGCTCACCCACCGCAAGTAGCTATTCTTTTGAAATAAGTATCAGTAGAATCAGTTGACTTATTTCCATCTGTTCTACAATAAATAGCTTAAAATAGGTTGTATGACTGAAGCGGAAGGAGCTTTTTTTTAACATCTCCCACCTGCTGCATGGCATTTTGTCAAAAATATTTTACTACCAACGGATTCGTTCCAATAAAGTCGCGAAGATGGCTGTTGAATACAAAACATGTAAATCACCATGTCAACGAACTGCTCCATTTCGGTTGTTGTTACGTTTGCTGGCTTAGTTATGTTGTATTGAAGAACTTTAACTCCTCCGTAAAAAAGAACGAAAAATAATGGCTATTCAGTAGCACACAAATTTTTTTCATTGTACGGTTCCAATTGTTCTTTTCTCTAATATAAAATATTTTTAGGCCTGCCTTTTTCGCTTTTGAAGTTGATGCAACTACTTCGATTACAGGCTAAGTTTTGGTGTGAGTTTCAGGCACTGTAAGGCAGTCGCTGTAGTTTAGGGCGGGCTCGAATTCCACATCAGAGCCTGCTATGAGTACTTCTACATATATCACCACTTTTAGATCCATCTCCAGCGATACAGTTGACATTTGAAGTTCGTCCATTAAAGTTTAAATTATACATCTCAGAAGAAAATTGAAATGAAATAAATAAAAATATGAGAAAAAATTTTTCGAAAATGCAACTCTTAATGCATACAAAGCCCCCGAAGAAAATCACTTGTAACGGTAAATTTATACTATCTTTGGAATTACAATTTATTTGTAAATTTATTGTAATATTATAATTCGTAGAAAAAAATCGTTCTACAGTAAGGGGCTATCTCTAATTTTAACATCATTTATTGAGGATTTAAGACAAGGCTTACTTTGGTGTATCCTGACCCATGTTAACGGAAATTGGTCTGGTAGTACTAATGGTAAAAACTTCGTGTAAATAGAGTTGATATTGTGTTTGAGTCTTCAGATATCCAATTCCAAAGCATGTTCCATTTTCATTGACCATGTTAATTTTTGACATTGAGGTCACTTTTCTCCAGAAAATGTCTAATTAACATAACGTTTTACTATTTTTTCTTACGAACGTAACAATAGTACAAAAAAAATCATCATAAAGTTTGCACAAACACCCATCGATTTTATAATAATTGGGAAACCATGCAGCAAAATACGACACAATCTTACAATAGCAACCCATCTTGCTTTGTTTTACAAAATATCAATAGAAAAATTGCTTAGCAAACTAAAAAAAGAACAATTTTTCGAATGTCAAATTTCAAATTTGCAGGGTCTACTAACGCATTTACTGTCGTAACTCGAAGCATAAGTGACGTATGTCGAGGAAAGCTTCCTAAATTTTGCCGATGTCGTAAGTCGAAAGGGCATAAGTCGAAGCGTCGTAAATGGAATCTATGGAGAATCTGGAGAATCTCAGTTTATTTACCAAAACCCACAATATTAACTTTAGGCAAAACTTTATTAGCACCAATCAAAACGTACAATGCCGCATTGTATGCTTGTATGGACTCAATAAGAAAACAAAAATTAAACGTAGCACTTAATTTCTACATTCGATTCATTCACTCGTTAAGAAGATTTGACCATATATCTCACTTAACCAATTGTATTTTCGAAGTTTCGAAATATGTAAATTCATTCAAACGCCATAAAAACATATTGTATTCAAAATCGTTTCATTTATTAGACCACAATATTGGTTATTACAAAAAATTGGATTCACTCGAAATAACTGCCTTTTGCTTTAACACAAGCTTCCAAACGGTGTGACCATTGGGCTATAGCGGCACGTACGGTTTCCATCATAGACGCTGCTCTGGTTAATGCTATTTTAAGGCTTTCCAAATTTCTGTGGAGAGTCTTGCACGAAATATTCTCCAATTCTGACCACAAACCATAGTCCAATTGATTCAGATCTGGACTCCCCGACAGCCAATCTTCTGCTGCTATAAAGCTATGAATGTTGACTCTGAGCCACTCCTGCGTGGTTTTGACTTTGCGCGCTGGAGCAGAGTCCTGTTGGAAGATCCATCTGTATCCATTGAAAAGGATATTGGTCAAACCCTTCACAACACCCTCTAGCACATCTTCTTGGTAAACCTTTGCAACCAGTTTTTACGCCTTTTTCACAGAAATAGAGGGATATGACACCATAGTGAGAGACTCTCACCAAACCATTACGAAAGCGGGACGATGTCCACTCTTTTCGCTTCCTTAGATGAAGTGTCATAAATTTTGTCATTTTGTTTGTTGAAAACTTATTCCACGGCAAAAATTTACTCATCAATTTGTGGATCCCATCCCAAAAGAACTGCGCCGGCTTGGCAGTCAAGAATGAATCAAGCCAATTTTTGATATTCTACTCTGATGTGAACCGTATTTCAGTGAGGGCGTTCTGCATCGACAGGAACAAATGGTAGTCAGAAGGGGCAAGGTCTGGGCTATAGGGCGGGTGGGGTAAGATTTCCCATCTACTGTTTTCCAAATAGTTCTTAACCGGAATAGCAACGTTGGGCCGAGCGTTGTCATGATGGAAAATTATTGCCTCGTGTCTGGTCGCATATTCCGGGCGTTTTTCGGCCACTGCTCTCTTCAAAGGTATTAATTGTGTTCGGTAGCGTTGTCCATTGATGGTTTCGCCCGGTTTCAGCAGCTCATAATACAGCACACCCATCTGATCCCACCAAATACAGAGCATTACCTTCGCGCCATTGATATTCGGCTTTACCGTTGATTTGGCTGGTTGGCCGGGTTTCACATATGATTTTTTGCGCTTGGAGTTGTCATAATGGATCCATTTTTCATCACCAGTAACAATCCGATGCAAAAATGACTTCCTTTTGAGGCGTTCCAGCAGCATTTCGGACATGCAAAACCGCCTTTCGACGTCTCTCGGCTTGAGTTCATGTGGAACCCAATTTCCTTGCTTTGAATATATCCAGCTGCTTTTAAGCGTTTTGAAATGGCTGCTTGAGTTGCACCCAAAGATTCTGCGAGCTCTTCTTGTGTTTGGCAACAATCTTCATAGAGTAATGCTTCCAGTTCTTCATCTTCAAACTTTTTTGGCTGCCCAGGACGTTCATCGTCTTCCAAGCCAAAATCACCACTTTTAAATCGTGCAAACCACTTTTGGCCCGTTAGCTCAGCAAGCGCATGTTCACCATAAACATCCACCAAAATACGATGACTTTCGGCAGCAGTTTTCTTCATATTAAAGTAAGGAAGAAGAACTCCCCGGCAAGGCTCAAAGTTCGACATATTTGAGTGAAAAAAAACGCTTCAAATGAATGACATATACTGAAATGACGTACAATGACAGTAGCAAACCGCACGAATTAAGTTATAGACCCAATTCATTTTTCTTCATCCTTGAGAGCTTTTAGCATAAACGCTTACAGGACTCAACATGGCAAGCACGTAGATCTTTCTTTCCATTATGTGTCAAAATTTGGAATACAATACGTTTCCCACTCAAGTTAAAAACACATACGAGTACAATCTGAATGATTTTGTCCGCTCATTGAAAAACCACCTTCAAAACCCAGACGAGGCTTTACGTTTCACTCTACATACTTTTGTTAATTAGGTTTTATTGTTTTGAAAACTGTTTCTGTCGGATTCTTCATATACCTACACCTCAATTTTTTAATATTAATTACATCCAATTTGTTAATTTTATAAGCCACAAAAGAGATTGTTGTCTCAAGGCTTTGATCAATAATAAAATGAATGAATCTGAGAAATGCTGTACAGCCGCCATTTTAAAATAAATTATTCTATAAAAATTATGTTTTACAGTCAATCATATGTACAATAAACTTCTACCTTTGTAAACTCGATTTATTTTATATTTTTCCTGGAAAAAAAAATCGCAAAAAAACCCTATTTTTACGGCCTCTAGAGTGGCCTAACCCTTCAAGGGTGACACCGAACGGAGCGAACGGCGAAAGTCAATACTAAAGTGATTCGTGACATGTGTCAAAATCAAACATTCTCATTAACATTGCCATTTCATCATGGAAAGGCTTACACGCAAACAACGCTTACAAATTATTGAATTTTATTATCGAAATTGGTACTCTGTGAAAAATGTTTTTCACGCACTTCAACCATTTTACGGTCATCATAATCGACCTACTGAGCACGCAATTCAAGCCATAGTGACCAAATTTCGCACCAATCTCACGCTATTGGACATCATGCCAACTACCCGTATGCGTAGAGTGTGTGCAGAGGAAAATATTACTGCCGTATACGTCAGTGTTAATGGAGACCGTGATTTGCCCATTCGTCGCCGTTCGCAGAAATTGGAATTGTGTTACTCGACTCCGTGGAAGATCTTGCGGAAGGATCTTGGTCTAAAACCGTACAAAATACAACTCGTGCCAGAACTGAAGTCGAATGACCTGCCACAGCGTCGAATTTTCGGTGAGTGGGCCCTAGAAAAGCTGGAGGAAGATCCGTTTTTTTATCGAAAAATTGTCTTCGCCGACAAAGCTCATTTTGGGTTGAGTGTGTATACGAGGGCGGGTCAATAAGTCCGTGAATTTTGAATTTCTGACCTCTTTACTGAAACAGCAACACTGCTCCTGTCAACAGGCATTTGTCAGTTGACTCCTGTCAAAATTTAAACTTGCTGCGTCAGTTAGTTTGTGTTTGACAGCTATTTTTATCAGACTACTCACTAATTTGAGGAGAAAATGGAAAAAAGTGAATTTCGTGTGCTTATTAAGCATTATTTCTTGCGAAAAAAAACCATTACCGAGACCAAGGCTAAGCTTGATAAATACTATGAGGACTCTGCACCATCGATTTCAATGGTAAAAAAGTGGTTTACTGAATTTCGTTGTGGCCGTACAAGCACTGAAGATGCCGAACGTCCTGGACGCCCAGTTGAGGTCTCTACACCCGAAACAATCGAAAAAATTCACGATATGGTGTTGGCCGACCGAAGATTGAAAGTGCGAGAGATTGTGGAAGCCGTAGGGATCTCGCATGGCTCAGTGGTTTCAATTTTGAATGATCACTTAGGCATGAGAAAGCTTTCCGCAAGATGGGTGCCGCGTTTGCTCACAGTCGACCACAAACGCAATCGTGTAACAACTTCACAGGAAGGTTTGGCGTTGTTTAATCGCAATATGAAGGAGTTTTTGCGCCGTTTTGTAACCGTGGACGAAACATGGATCCATCACAACACACCAGAGAACAAACAACAGTCAAAACAGTGGGTTTCTAAGGGTGAATCGGCGCCAAAGAAGGCCAAGGTGGGTTTGTCAGCCAATAAAGTTATGGCGACTGTTTTTTGGGATGCACGCGGGATAATCCACATTGACTACCTTCAAAAGGGAAGAACAATCAATGGGGAATATTATGCCAACTTATTGGACCGATTCAATGACGATTTGAAAAAAAAACGACCTCATTTGGCCAAGAAAAAAGTTCTTTTCCACCAAGACAATGCAAGGGTGCACACATGTGCAGTTGCCATGGCAAAAATCCATGAATTGGGCTATGAATTGCTCCCTCATCCACCCTATTCCCCAGATTTGGCTCCGAGCGACTACTTCTTGTTCCCAAACCTGAAGAAATGGCTTGGTGGAAAAAGATTTGACTCCAATGATGAAGTCATCTCGCAAACAAAGGCCTATTTTGAGGACCTCGACAAATCATTTTTTTTGGAAGGGATTAAAAATTTGGAGAAGCGTTGGACAAAGCTCAAGGGAGACTACGTTGAAAAATAATTATTTTTTTATCAAAAAATCTGTGTTTTAATCCAAAAGTCACGGACTTATTGACCCGCCCTCGTATTTATATACAAAACTGCCACATTTGGTGTGATGAGCAACCTCAGACAGTACCAGAGCTGCCCATGCAGCTGAAAAAGTGCACTTTTTGGTGCGGTTTATGGCCCGGCGGAATCATTAGCCCGTATTTATTCAAAGATGACCGTGAGAACAACGTTACTGTCAATGGCGCCCGCTATAGTTCAATGATTTCGAATTTTGTTTTGCCCAAAATGTACGAGCTGAACCAGGTTGACATGTGGGTTCAGCAAGAGGGCGCTACTTACCACACAGAATGCGAATCGATGAACCAATTGAGAAATGAGTTTGGTGAGTAATTTATCTGTTGTTTTGGACCGGCGAGTTGGTCAGTTAGATCGTGGGATTTGACGCCTTTAGAGAATTTTTTATGGGGATACGTCAAATCAACCGTCTGTGCCGATAAACCATCTCATCGAACTGTATGGTTCGAAGTCAACGCTTTAGAATTTGAATCCAAGACGTCAGTAGCAAACGTGTTAGGTGCTATCGGAATGTAGAGGATCGGCCGTCTAATGGCAGCTAGTCTACGTCTTCGTACTGAACCTGTTAACACCAGCCGATTTATTTGGTAAGGACACCAAGGTAAAATACCGGCTGCCTACGGTATTCTAAATCTGGGAAAGCAAAAAAGAGAGTAGGGCGCAGATCGATGGAAGTGATCTCCGGAGCAGAGCACTTAAACGAAAAACGAAAGAGAACAAGAACGAGCGCATATGTCACACTATGTTTGACATACCAAATGAAAACATGATAATTTCATGTCATGTTTTCCGGTAAACTAGAAAAACAATAATTTCATCAGAACTTGTTGTTTTAAAGTTCAACAATTGAAAATATGTTTATGAACTTAGTGACAAACAAATTCGTAATCTGATCGAAGCTTGTAAATATTTTTGTAAGATGATACATTGGATAAGCGAAAGGTCGAGACTCAGTTAATGCCACATGCCATGGAATTGTCATGATTGTCTTTGTCTTAAACGCAATGTCATGCTGATCCGCATAAATCATAGATTTACTCAAATCATTGCCCAGAAAACACTTATGTAAACAACCATCAGTGCCATGCCAAGCCTCCAAAATTCACATTTTACGATCATGTTTCCACTATATTTCTGTCGATAACCCTCTTGTCAAACTTAATACTTCGGCCTATTGCGACATACGCCAAAAGTAGCCGGCTTACGTCCTATTTGCTCTCATCAATCCCTCACATGAAATCGAAATCTAAAATTGCTTCGTATAGTTCCGCATCAAAGTCAAACTTCTTATCAATGCTTCCACAGATTCCCGATTTAATCAAAATCTCACCTCTCTGACCGCCAACGGATTTCTTCGCAACAAAATTTCGCATACACGAGATGGCCGTTAGTTGGGTTTGAACCGCGGTCGGCTTATTTGTATAAAAGTGCGCGAGTGCGAATAGTATAACTAAAAGGGCTTCGGAAACGGAATACCATATGCCATCTCCCTCGCTTCATTTACAATGAAAGCTAATTGTAATGTAACACGAAGCCGTAGTGTAAGTCGACGCCGAAAGAAAAGGACATCAAAGCGATCTGCCGATAAAGCGAAAAGTACGTACATACGAGTACCATATACGAGTAGGTATTGACACACTTCCGTCAGATGATAATTTTAACTGCGTGACAGATTACACAAGAAATTTTTGCAAAGTTTTCGTTTTCTTGTTCGAAAACATTGTAACATACGAGTAAGTAAGCCCTTATCAAGTTAGCATTTTCCCTTTCGATGCCCGCGTTTCCTCTGAGAGCAAAGTCAAATCTGCAGCAGTGCCCTATCGCAGTCAAGGGCATGCCTTAACATTATCGCAATAGCAGACGACAAAATTCTGACAGCTCAGCATGTCACTGTCAGTGCAGCGCACATTACGTGCACGGTATTCGAATTTCGAATTAGAAACGATAACCTTTCGGCTAAATTGAGCCTGCATATCTCAAGGCCTTGTAGGTAGTCAAGTTTGGTACGTATGCACCCAGATTTGGATGACTTATGTAATGATAAAACAAATTCACTAGCTTTACCAATAGCTAACATCAGATACGACTGCTACAAAATAAGAACACAATAATTGCTCGGGGTGATCGTACTCGTAATGAACTGTGGTATCTATTTTCGAAAATGTGATGTTATGTAAATGATTAGGGGTAGCCTTGCTAGGTTTGCAAATAATTAAAGTGGATTACTTCAACGTGGGGTGTAAGGTTTTGAAAATATTGGTGACAGTTTCAAATTAGAAAAAAATAGATACGTGTAGGATTATTATAAGCCCACTTCGACTGGCTACTAAGATGGCGTGATAATTTTATTAAATGCCTTTCAAATGCTTAGGCTACTACAATATGTATTTGCTTTAAAGCAAACATCAATGAGCTGTAATTGTAAATCCTAGATCCAAAGTTCGGCTGGATATTTGTTACAATGTATATTACTCGTACAAAAAATCTGTTGGCATGGCTTTGCCATCTGCCTCGTTAGGGCCGGTAGACTAGTTAGAGCCAGATTGATAAGGTTGATGTTTTTCTGGGCCCACGTGTTGTACATACGAATTAGGGATCTTAGCTCCAACTTCTAGACAGAACAGAGTATCAACTGGGTGTCTCCACTTCAAATCTGTTCTATATTGTAGAGGTAGATATAGTAGTTCGTATTTCAATACGTATGGACTTATATTGTTTCCACTTGTTGGTTAACGGAGGTTTTGTTATGCCGGAAGTAATATTAAGTCAAGTTTTGGGAGCAAGGATACGCCTTGCCATCGCTCTGCAGCCTTCCCGACATACCAAAGCAGAACTTGTGTTGAAGGCACAAGTTCCACCCTTGGTATGGTTTGAGGCCGATCTAAAACCTCTAACTGTTCTTAGGGTCACAGCACCCAGTACTAGTACCAACCCCGCAATTTGGGTATAAGCCACAGCCACCATGACCCTCCAACAAGAGGACTACCTCAACAGGGTAGGATCAGGCTTGGACCGAGATCCGCGGGCTCCTGACTCCCATGGTACCGTGATTTAAGTCATGGTAGGGACTACCGGTGATCCTTCCACCCAACAGGACCTATGGCCGATCGCTTGTTACTGGTCAAATCGTAGCAGCCATCGGTGGCGTCATCTGAAAACCGTTACGATAAGACCAGTACTTTGCTTTGCCCCTGATGGGCGAAGCCTTGAGAATTGGAAGGGAGCCCACCGGAAGTAACAGCAAGCAAGCGCAAATGTGCTTTTATAGCGTCGAGACCTCGTTCGCCACGTAACTTACTGGCTTTTTTTTTGTTTTTTTTTTTTATAGTGAGCACGGGCTTAAAGTACCCTTAAAATGTTTGTACACCGCTCGGCGATGGAAATTTAGGTAGGAAGAAAAGAGAGGTATCGATTACATTGTTTTTAAATGTTTGCAAGTTATAATGACCAGGAAATACAGAACTCAACAGGGCATTCCATAAGTGAGTTGTACGGCTTAGGAACGAATCACTATAATTTAGAGTACGTCCGAGCATTCTAGCGACACGGGTGTTACGTTTGATAGTTTGAATGGGCGGAATCCTACTGGCGGTTACAGTGGAGAACTGGTAGTGGAAATGGAAATAAAACAAAGTGAGACAGGATGCACTACGTCGGTGTTCGAGGGTGTCAATTGACTGACTGATATTAGTACCACCTATGAGTTTTATCGTACGGTTTTGAATTATATCTAGCAGGTGGTGATATGTTTTAGGCGCACTTAATCAGATGTGTGTATTGTACCCCAATTTTGGATGAATGCCTTACATATTGAGGCCAGATCAGAGAGGGTGAAATATTTCTTACATCGCTTGAGGAAACCTAGACATTTCGCAGCATTTTTGACGACACCGAATATGTGGTCATCCCAAAGTAGGTTGTCAATGACATACATACCGAGAATGGAAAGTTTTTCAGTTTCGACGATGTAAGTGCCATTCATGGATAATGGCTGGGTGTTTAATTTCGCTTTAATGACAGAAGACAGCATTGAGTTTTGGAAGCATTAAATTCCACTCTGTTGATAGTTCCCCAATTGGTTATGCTGTTAATATCGGAATTTAATGAGCTTAACATACGCTGCCGTTCCTGTTCTACAGCCGAAGAGCAGGGACGTGAGTCTAGGACCGAATATGAAAACCAGAGAGTACTGTCATCAGCAAAGGAATATATTGGATTAGAAGTAGTCGACAGGAGATCATTAATGAAAATTGAAAAGAGTGTCGGAGACAGAACGGAGCCCTGGGGCACACCAGCATTTATATTGTAAATTTTAGGCTTGAAACCGTCCAAGAAAACTTGAATTGAACGTTTCGAAAGGTAATTTCTAATCCATTGAAGAAGAGAGTCATCGATCCCAAAAGCACGCATTTTCGACAAAAGAGCCTGATGCCAAACTCTGTCAAATGCCTTAAAAATATCAAGTGCAACTATCTTGCTTTCGCCAGATTGATGTACGCTTTGGTTTCACTTTTCGGTGGGTCATGCCATCAAATCACCAGTGGACCTGTTGCTACGAAAACCATATTGCCGGTCATTGAGAAGTTTTTGTGTTTCGAGATATTTCATGAGCTGTAGGAAGAGAGAGAAGAAGATTCGCCTTTTTTAGGGACGGGCTGGACAAATGCTGTTTTCCATCTGATCGGAAAGAGTCCTAAAGAGTAGGATTGATGAAAAAGCTTACGCAGTGGTTTTGCCAGCGGGAAAGAACGCCTCTTCAGAAGAAGGATCGGGGCGATATTCGTAATTTTTTGACGAAAAACGCAACAAATACCATCCAACAGCCACCAATTTCACCTGATTTGGCTCCCTGTGACTTCTTTCTGTTCAATCGAGTTGAAAAAACCACTACGGGGAACGCGTTTAAGCAGCCGACAGCCGAGAGGAAGTAATGGAAAAATCGCAGGAAGCACTGATGGGCATACCGAAAACCGAATATAAAAAATGTTTCGAGGATTGGATGAAGCGCTAGCATAAGTGTGTTGCAGTCTATGGGGATTACTTTAAAGGGGACAATATAGATTTAGACGAATAAACTTGTATTTCCAATTCTCTGAATGCATTC
Source organism: Volucella zonaria (assembly GCA_963966105.1). Taxonomy (NCBI): domain Eukaryota; kingdom Metazoa; phylum Arthropoda; class Insecta; order Diptera; family Syrphidae; genus Volucella; species Volucella zonaria. Next base: position 122,750,172 of record OZ014531.1, on the reverse strand, counting down.
CGGGAACTTTTTGATCGATTAGTATACAATTGTCATTCTTTTCAAATAACAACCGCCGGCTCTACGTCAGGTCGGATACTTCTGTTACTACCCTTGTATGTCAGACCTTAAATTTGACAAAATCGTCGATATCCTCAACACTCCATAGACCTTGCCTCATCAAAACTAAAACGGCAAAGCTAAGAAGAAAAGCAGCATTTTGACATACATAAGTCTCTAACGGCTATAAACTTTTGATGTTCCTCAGGCGCTGACTTTTCTGAACCATTTGAGAAAGCTTCCACAAATAGGATAATTCATCGGCCCGGCTGTTGAGGATATGGTATTCACTGACATCAAACGGTTACTCCATGGATGTGACCCCTAAATGTCGCCGGACTGAAACCACGATTGGGCTCATTATGTCTTTTTTGAGCTTTACGGCTGATCTGTGATCTTCACTTCACAGAGAAAAGAAATTTGACTCTCAATAAAGATACATCTTGAGAACATGGTGCAACAAGAACCATTGTAACTAAAGTGCAAATCAAATGAAAAAAATCGCAATTCGAATGCAACATAACCTCAGCGTCATGGTATATGAACATGACTAGGCCGACCTCATAGCAAAGAGTATTTCAACTTGTTCTCCTGCTTGTGCAGTACGATCATCCATGAAATCATTGCGAAAGTACAAGTACGTACGTACTCACATCTCATGTGGTCGATGGCATAACGGCTCTTGGCAATTAAACAAATCGTTACCCATACGATGAAGGGATTAAAGATACATCAGCATACACATTATGTACTCGTACATCCGTGGCTGAGCTTCAACCAACTCAACACTGTGTACTCAAAGAGAAACCAGAAATTCTCCAAGAATTGGTTACAGAAATGCCAGTGAGAGATACTAGTTATCGTCGTCGTATTGAATGTCAGTTCATCTCCACAAAGCCCATTTCAGTTGGAGATTGTGATGTGGAATGGATTGCTTAGGATGGTGGTAACGCTTTCCATTCTTCATACCGGTATCCATATAAGGAACTAAGAAATGACAGTTATACGAGGACTGATTGGCATTGAATGGGATCTAAAACGAGTGATGTAGGGTCTGGGTGCACTAATAAAGCAAATGCCGGCTATTGGAATATGTACAGGCTTTCATTGCTCACTATATTAGTTGTTCGAGTATATACGCTAAGATTCAAGACACATTTGAATAATAAAATAAAAAAAAAAATACTTGTGGCCTCACGGTCAAGATTATGTGTCAGCTGATATAGCTCATCAGGATTCATAAAGATTGGCACTCTGCTTAATATTTTCCAGACCTGAATTGCTATATTCTTAAAGGTTTAAAGTATTTTCTCTATTCTGCCGGAGCACTTGAAGAAGAACCGATGGATTGCCTGTGTATTGCCTCATATGGACAGACAGACATTAATATATTTCTTATCCTGTCAACATGTTTTAGGAATACCTATTGTCATCCTCTTGGTAGCCAGGCGCTTGCGACTACTCTTTGTTCAACAGGATTAAACGTTAAAAAACATATTTAAGAGGAGTTCATCGACATCAAGGTTAAAAAAGTTGAGCCAATTCTCATATCTTTTCAAACCTAAATGGCCGGGACCAAACAATTTGCCTGGTACTCTTCGGAAATGGGCGAGTGGAGAACTTAAAAGGAAGGGACGACACCCTTTCGTTTTGACACGAAAAATCTGCGGACTGTAATTTTGCGGTCCATTTGCTTTACTTTAGCTTTAGGATAAGATTAATCTACGTATGTATATTGCTTCCAGTATGAGACAAAAAAGGTTTTGATCTACTTTTATAAGTGTCCAAGCCATGCGCCATTCAACAATGGTAAGATGATGAAGATCTAACAAAATGAGCCCAGTCAATTGCCTTCTTAGACTAGAGAAACAGCAGTTAGCAAGACCAAGATTTTTGCTCCGATGATCGAGTACACTATAGCCTTAACTAGCCGCAGTGATACAGTTCTATGGTTCTAACATCTACACTTACCCCTTGATGAAGATGTTGTTATACTGTCAGTTGAGCCATGTATAATCCACGATTGGTTCCAATCCTTTTAAATCTGAGGCTGTTCTCTTACGAGAAGGAAGAAGCTAACTAATCTAACTCATCTATTGGACAAAGAAATCACCATAGGTTTTGTCAATCCACTTTAATATTTAAGGGACAGACTTACTCACTTACTTAGATGGCGCAACAGGTTACGGTGAACCTCGGCCTTAACTACCAAGCCTCTCCAGGAGTATTAGTATCCATTCGTTCTACATGTTCCACCCATCTCGTGGGCACAGTTTTCCGACTAGGTCGATGTCGCTGTACAGCTCCTATAATTCGTCGTTGAATTTTCTTCTCCAAAGCCCCTCAACGCAAACGGGACCGAGTATTTTCCGAAAAAATTTTCTCTCGAAACCATCCAGGATATCGTCATTCGTCTTCGATTGGGTCCATGCTTCTGCGCCATAAAGTAGGACTAGGTACGATAAGGGTCTTATATAGAGTCTCCTTAATTGCATTCTTAGCCCAAAGAAACAGTGATTGGCAAGAGTGATTCTTCGTTTTATTTCTGCTGACGCGTTGTTATCAGAATTCATAGCAGATCATAGATACCTCGAAATTATAGCTGTCGATTGTGACGTTTTGTCCCATTGGTCGATGTTTTTGACAGCATATACTTGGTTTTGCCCTGTTTTACCGCTAAAACGATTTTGGAAGACTCCCTTTCAATACCAGCGAAAGCGCCGGTGACAGCCCGCTGAGTTCTCTCAATTATGTCGATGTCATCGCCGTATGCTAGTAGTTGCGCAGACTTTTGAAAGATTGTGCCTCCAGTGTTTGCTTGTGAGTTCCGCACCATTCTCTTAAGCATGATGTTAAAGAAATCAAATGACAGCACCTCACCTTGTCTAAAACCTTATTTTACAGCAAAGGCCTCGATTAAGTCGTTAGCGTCTTTGACGGAATAACGAGCGTTCTCAATTGTCATTCTACATAGAGGGACGAGCGTGGCAGGGATGCCAAAACTAGACATGGCTCTATATAGCGCATCTCTATAAATGCTATCATGTTCGGCCTTAAAATAGATGAAAGGATGGTGGGTATCGATTTGGACGTCTTGAATTTTTTCCAGGATCTGGAGTAGTATAAACATTTGGTCGATTGTGGACTTTTCTGGTCTGAAACCAGACTGATAGGGACGAATCAGGTTGTTATCGATGGGCTTCAGAAGTTCAGATAAGATCTTGTATTCTGTTATGTGGGTCGGACATACCGTGCATCAGGCATATATTCGTCTGACTAGATCTGAGAAATGAGTTAGTGCATGCTCTCCACAAAGTCATGTCCAGCTGCTTTGGGCCGTGAGTCGTCAGGTCCAGCTGATTTATTGGATTTTGACTTAAATATTATTATCGTTACTCCGTTCTGGTCAGGTGCACGGACATTTTGACTATCATCATCTGAGTTGAATGGTCTATTCCAATTGAAGGCCGCAGGTTGGGCTTCCTCGCCGTTATACAGTCAGCAAAAAAGTTTTTCCATATTCTCAACACTAGCTATGACTCCACTACAAGGTTTCGTTTTTCATCTCTACAGGCTTTTGAATGGGTCTTCTTGCCTTGACACGTTCCCTTTACTTGTTGGTAAAATTTCCCTATGTTATTTCTCGTGTACAACCTCTCAATACCTTTGATCGTGCGTTTCTCGTGCTGTTTTTTCTTCTTCTGGAGAAGACCATGTTCTTGCAGTCGCTTCTGATCGTAGAGCTCACGAGCAGCTCTCGTCCTTCGTTGCAGCGTCGCTTTGTAGGCTTTTTGGTTAGCTGCATGTGCTTGCCGGCATTCTTCATTAAACCAGGGATTACTTGGTAGTGATCCGTGAAACCCAGCACATAAGTTGCGCCGTCTCTGATGGCACGTTGGCAGCGTTGCCACTGGTCTTCGATACTTGATACTGACAGCATCGGAGTTGTTGAGTGATTTCGGAATACGCGTTCGGCGAAGATTCTGGCAGTCTCTTGCGATTTCAACTTTTCCACGCCTTATCTCCTCACAGTAGTTCTTCTTTTTTGGGCCGCTTGCGAAATCCGCATATGCACCTTAACTGCAACAAGGTGATGATCCGAGTCAATGCTGACTACCGGAACATTCGGACGTCCGGAATACTGGAGGCATATATCTATCGCATGATGATCAATTTGATTCAGCGTTTCAAGATCCGGAGACCACCATGTCCCCTTGTTTATATTGAGATGAGGAAACCGTATGCTTGCTAAAGTGATATTTCACACCGCCACAATGTCTGTAAGCCTAAATCCGTTGCCAAACGTTGTGTCGTGTAGGCTATGCTTACCAACCGTCCCACCAAAGATGTTCTTCTTTCCTATACTGTCCTTGCCTTCCATAGGGGCTTGGGCGCATATTAGGCTTACAAGTATGTTAGCCAATTTAGCCTTGATGAGGATTGTCATATGACACGTGCATATGGCAAATTCGCATCGAAATAAGCGCTATTTTTCCCGTATAGCAATCGCTATAGCATATATATGTATATATAACGAAGGCCGTTGTCCTTTAAACGTTTGCTAGGGTCGTCAATAGTGATTCCATGTTTATCCGAGGCTATTAGAGGTACGTACAGATATTTTAAAAACTTCCGTATAGGGTTATGAGCCCTATGACGATATAGGCCAGTATAATGCTACTGGCCGGGCATTCCTTTGCCATTTTAGCCTGCACGAGTAAGATTTTATTCACGCAGTTAGCGGGGACTACCACTGAGAGGTAAGGCAAGCACTTCGCTATGAACGTGATTGTTGCGCTGCTGGACCAATCCAAGTTATAAGAGTTTCAGCAGTTTCCTGATCAATCGCCACGCAGATCCCCTGATGGCATACTGGACCAGACATTTTTTTGGATAAGACGGATTATATCCTATTCGTCGGTTGCCTAGCGAAACGAGCACTCACAAAAAAAAACGTTACGGCTGCCTTTATCAGGCTCCATAGAATGGTCTATCCCGGCTGCATGGAATTTTTCAGCACGCTTAGCTCTACTCTAGATGAACTGATGAATCTCCTTTCTCTTGGTATTTGGTAATACGCGCACCGGAATTTTGATGGTATTACGATTCTGGGATTGCAATACTTCTGTTCTGGTCAGAACTTCTGTTGCTGCGAAAGTACGAAATCGAATTGCCCTGTGCTCGCGAATACTCTTAGTTTCGGCCAGTATCTGAACCAGAAAAGATAGTCCAAAACTGATTTATAATGCTGCGTTTGTGCCTTTTTGGAGGAAAGCAACCCTAGATTTCACATCTCACTAGGAAAACTTACGAGATCGTGATATGCGGGATCGGGATATGCGGGATCGGGATATACGGGATCCCGATGTCAATGATCGCGAGCGCCTGCGGCTTTAGTTTGTGTACCCTTCAAATGTTCATACACAGCGCGGGCGAAGGAAATTTAGGAAGGAAGAAAAGACTGGTACCGATGTACATTGTTTTTAAATGTTTGCAAGTTATATCGACCAGGAAATACAGAGCTCGACAGGACATTCCATAAGTGAGTTCTACGCCTTAGGAACGAATCACGATATTTTAGAGTACGTCCGAAAGTGGGCTTGAGGGTATGCTGATGGGCATTCATAGCGAGACGTGTGTTACGGTTGAAAGTTTGAATGGGCGGAATGCTACTGGCGATTTCAATGGAGCACTGGTGGTGGAAGGACACATTACGCGGGTGTTCGAGGGTGTCAATTGATTGACTGATATTAGTATCATCAATGAGTTTTATCGCGGGGTTTTGAATCCTGTCTAGCAAGTGCAGAGATGTTTTAGGGGCACCTGACCAGATGTGGGCATTGTACTCCAAGTTTGTGCGAATGAATGCCTTATGTATTGACGCCAGATCAGAGGGGGTAAAATATTTCTTACATCGCTTTAAGAAAACTAGACATTTCGCAGGATTTTTGAGGCCACTGAATATGTGGCCATCCTAACGTAGGTTGTCAATGACCCACATACCGAGATTAGAAAGTTTTTCAGTTTCAACGATGCAAGTGCAATTCATGGATAATGGCTGGGTGTTTAAATTTCGCTTTAATGACAGCAGACAGCATTGAGTTTTGGAAGCATTAAATTCCACTCGATTGATAGTTCCCCAATTGGTTATGCTGTTAATATCGGAATTTAATGAGCTTAACATACACTGCCGTTCCCGTTCTACAGCCGAAGAGCAGGGGCGTGAGTCCGGAAAAGAATATGAAAAGCAGAGAGTACTGTCATCAGCAAAGGAATATATTGGATTAGATGTAAAGAGATCATTAATGAAAATTAAAAAGAGTGTCGGAGACAGAACGGAGTCCTGGGGCACACCAGCATTTATTTTGTGAATATCGGACTTGAAACCATCCAAGACAACTTGAATTGAACGTTTCGAAAGGTAATTTCTAATCCATTGAAGAAGAGAGTCATCGATCCCAAAAGCACGCATTTTCGACAATAGAGCCTGATGCCAAACTCTGTCAAATGCCTTAGAAATATCAAGTGCAACTATCTTGCTTTCGCCAGATTGATGTACGCTTTGGTTTCACTTTTCGGTGGGTCATGCCATCAAATCACCAGTGGACCTGTTGCTACGAAAACCATATTGCCGGTCATTGAGAAGTTTTTGTGTTTCGAGATATTTCATGAGCTGTAGGAAGAGAGAGAAGAAGATTCGCCTTTTTTAGGGACGGGCTGGACAAATGCTGTTTTCCATCTGATCGGAAAGAGTCCTAAAGAGTAGGATTGATGAAGAAGCTTACGCAGTGGTTTTGCCAGCGAGGAAGAACACCTCTTCAGAAGAAGGAGAGATATGCCATCTGGACCAGCGGATTTATATATGTTCAGATTTTTAAGTACACTTGGTACTACACGAGTGCGAAAATTCATTCGCCAGATTTAAAGATTTGACACACTCAAGATAGGTGGAGGCAAAGCACAATCTGGAAGTGTTGAACTGGCAGCAAAGTGTGCATCAAGCAGATTGGCTTTGTGAAAAGAGCTGACAGCTGGATGGAGGATGAGGCAGAATTTTTAATATTTTTGACGAACGGCCAAAAATGTTTACTACCTTTGGGACATTTTAGTATTTTTTGCCTCAATTTTTGGTCGTATTGAAACTTCACGCGCTTGAGAAAGACGTTGGAGTCATTCCTGGCTCGTTTGAACTTTTTTCGGTTTTCCTCTGCCGGGTTGGTCTTGAAGGACCGGAAAAACATTTCTCTAACCCTGACAGCCTCTTTACATCTCGAGTCGTGCCATGACTTTTCTTTTGGTTTGATACTCTTAATCCGATAGGGGATAAAGTTTCTCATTCCAAAGAGAATAGTGTCGGTGATCATATCAGCAAGGGCATCCACGTCGTTATCGAGGAAATATAACGACCAGTTACTATAAAAATCCTAAAGAAGCAGTTCAGACCGCTCTAATTGGCTTTCTCGTATTGCCATACAGTTCTATTAGGAATCTTTTCTCTAATTGTGTGGTCGGTTTACGATGATATGACACAATGGTCCGATGAGCCTAGAGGGAAGAGCACATCAACGCTGTAGTTATCAGGGTGAGAAGTTAAAAACAAGTCCAGGGTGTTGGCGCTATGACTACCAACGTCTGGTATTTGTGTGAGCTCATTTACAAGCTGGGTCAAGTTGTTTTCCGCAGCGAAGATCTCAATACACCGTCCTTCGGGTGTTGTCTGTTCAGAATGTCGAAGCCACTCAGAATTGTGATATATTGGAATCGCCCGTATTAACAATTTCAGTATGAGGATACAGGGATACAATTCTTTGAATAGAGTCCGACAGCGCATCAAACTCGTTAAAAGTCGAATTGCTGTCCAGTTCGGGGCTTGTGTAAATAAAGCAATAATGGATCAGTTGCTTACGGAGATGGAATTCTAACCACATGAAATTGAATTGCGGATTGGAACTGGGAGTACATTGTGGTGGAGTTTGGTATGAGAAGAATAATGGCACTAGTTCGTAGTCAGGCAGCTTCAGATCAGAGTGATCTAAGAGGTGTTGGCGTCGATCTACCTGTGTTACACTAAGTGCCAAAACATCTGGCCTATATTTACAGACATGGACGTACACGGAGAACTGATTACTTTTTAGGACTTGTGTATTAGCTACGTATACACTAAATTCCCGAGTCTTAACCACAAACAAACACAAAAAACGCAAACAAGATAAAACTACATCCAAACAGGCTGTGGTTTTACTCTGCAGTCACAGTGTTTTCATCCACACGTCAAAGTTGTTCATCCTCAATCGGCCCAGTGATATTCGCTTTATAACGCTTTAGAGCCCCCGCTAATTGTTTCGCTGCACGTGGTCAAAGGATAATCTCTTGTTCAAGTACTGCCTGTTGGTCATGGCTTCTTATCATGCCAAGCGGTCCAACTTTGATATTTTTTTTATATTCTTTAAGAAATTGAAACCCTATAACCCCTATTCTAGGTTGTAAAATAAGAATCAAAATCAAAGTTCACTTCTTCGAATGGGAGCGCATTTGGAATGTTGGGTGCGAACATTTCGTCTCTTAGCAAATGATCGACTTAGCCATGTAAATTTGTAAATTCAAAGTCCTGAAAACTTATTATTCAACTACGAAGTTAACGGAGATCCATCTGTTGACCACAGTTTTAACCGAAAACGCAGACAGACAGTTCAGATCCTGAGAAGCCCTGCTCTGAGCCTTGCTTACATTGCGTCCTAAAATCTAGATAAAACTCAGTAAATTCACTCTTTTGACTGTGTTCGGAGAAACCTTGCGTTTTCGAAGGAAATGTTTAGAAGCGTATTTTAGTTGTCACTAAGGACGCAGACAATTTACACACATCAGCTGTTCTTCACAGTGAATGAAACGGTCGCTAGGTATGATCGACCACACAGTGTAGATACATTAATAGCGAATAACTCAGCGTAGATGTTAGAACTGTTGAAGTCGTGAAGCAGAGAGCTAACCAACATGAACTATAGCTTTGTAGATATAATGCCGACAGGCAGCCAACACTTTTTCATGTCCAACTTAACATTTTGATTGCAGCCAGCATCCCCTAGCAAGGTTCTATTCACTAACGTTACTTTCATTCATAAATTAGTGATTTGCTTATATCGTGTTGCCTTAGGGAGTTCTGCATGCCTTCAAAAATTGCAGCGTTGTCCATGCCACTTCTTTTTCAAACGAAAATGCGAATAAGATTGTTCCTCCTTTAGGGTTACTTTGACGAATACTTCTATAACAAATGAAACCATTAGGTCCTAGTTAACTAGTTAACTATCCAGTGTTGATAGTTAACGATAAGCGTTAACCAAGTCTGACTTAAGTTTAGAAAGAGTTCTTCGAAAAATGTGCATCAACCTCAACATCTTTTCGGATGCATGGTAAAATATCGGTCTGACATGCTTGGTAACATCAAATATGATCTACACGTAAACTGTTGTATTCATTGAAGTGATTCATGAAATTTTTTCGAATTATCGAACGATCCTGTTTCGGTATGTACTCGTAAGTGTAATTTCAGTAAAAACAAGATCAACTCACTAGCGTATTACGCTGATGCAATAAGGCAACAATCTAAGTTCATTGGAGAATGCAAAGTTGAATTGTTTTTTTGTTTGCATTTGAACTGTTGCATATTTGAGTCTTAAGTTGCACTATAATTACATGGTTTTATTAAGTTTCCTATTTGTTCAACAAAACACCCTTTTTGCTCTGATTACTCTGATGTTTTTTTCTTAGTCATCGCAAGGCCTTAACTAAAGTTATTAGCTAATGTGTAACGCCGGATAAGAATTAATTTAACTGACCAACTGTCCACTTATTCATTATCCAAAATCACTTAAATTTGTAAACAAAAACAATTCGTCGAAAATCGAAGATAACATCGCCGTCGACTAATCTCCAATAATCCATTCTTCTTATCACACCGAAACTGAGTGGTGATTAAACCTTTTTCAAGAATGAGATACTTCCTACCGAATGGCATCCGATTAGCCAACGGAGGAATGTTTTTGTTTGGAATGCCGCATGTGTCATCGCCATTGACCACTAGTTTTTATTGTTGAAAATAATTTCCATTGTAATTTGAAACATCGAGCTATTTTTGGTATATCTATCAGTAGAACCAACTATGAGGTCAAGATTTTGCAATAGGTCAGTAGCTAGAGACACTACCGCTCCTCATGATACGTGGAATTTCATAATTTTGTTAACATCGTAGTAGAACCGTGATGGCATTTAGCCTAATCTTTGCCATTGAGAGTCGGACTTTAATACGTACTTGTACAACTATGTATATTGCTAGACGATGCCGTTGAAGATAGCACCGAGGAAATGTTTTTTTGTTTTGTTTTTTTTTTTTTTCATTTGCAGTCTCCCCAAATCGGGAGTTTTGGCTCCTGAGTTGTGAATTAAAAATGACATGGTCAAGTACCAGCAATAAATAGCAAGCGAATGTACGTCTTATCAAACATTTTTGAAGCCTTAAAAAACAGGCTAATGGACTGCATGTAGGTCAAAGAAATTTGTTAGCAAATACCAAACGATAGGTCATAAAATCGTCTTGATAAGTCGGCTGTTAAAATACAACGTGAAATGCTAAAATACTAAAGACCATAGAGATTTGCGTATACGTACATATGCAGGTTTATGGGTAATTATTGCGACTTTTTTAAGCCATAATTGATGAATGGCCATGGGGGAATATTTCCTTATGGAATTCATTGAATTGTGTCGCTTAATTATCGGAAAAAGATTACGTTGCGTCTAAATCGGTATTTTTAAGAACTTATTTTGCGTAAGCATGACCTGAATTGAGACAACGGATCTCCTGAACTTAACTTGATACCTTGTAAACCAATTGTAAACCTCTACCTAAGTCTTGTTCATAGTACGCATCTTTTCCACAGAAGTAATAACTCTTCCACATATCGGCTAAACTATTTCCCCAATTTCATCAATGTACAACACTTCACATGCAGGCTTTATATGAAGGATTTCACGCTACACTTTACACTAAATTTCGAACAACAGTCTGATAAAAGTTCTTTTATTGATACCCGTGTTGCATATAAGATATTGTACAAACCACATACATACGTAGCTCAACTAATGCTCCACGATCACTTCTTTCACAAACTAAAATTTTTTAAAAAATGTGGCAAGAGCATGCTTTTGTGGTACGAAATGGATGAGCTTACTTATTACATCTCCAAATTGAGTGCTGTATTGGTGAAACAGTGAGAAATTTACGCCGGTCTACCAACCGCGTGAGATTGGCATACAAATCGAGAAAAAATGTTACTCGAGTTAATCTAGTGCGCTCAGTCAAAAATATTGCTACTGTTGCCGAAAGTGCATGCCTTAATCTAATAACAGTGTCACTCTTCTAGATAACACGGCGGAGACGATTCACTAGTTTTGTGAATAAAAGCAATGCTGGTGAATAGAACACTGATTGCGGGTGCGGGCTGCGGCCAATATATGGTGGCGGGTGTAAACAAGGGTTGCCCACAAGGCGGCGTTCTGTCTCCGCTGCTATGGTGCATGTTGGTCGACTGACTGGTCAACGGACTCCATAGTTCTGACATCTATGCACAAGCATACGCGCATGATGTAGCTGTACTGTCTGTTGGATCGTGTCCCTAGCCCTAGACAGCCCTAGACGTACTCGACGACTTGTGCACAAGTAATGGGCTTTCAGTCAATCCTCTCAAAACTGAGGTTGTTCTCTTTACGAGAAGGAGGAAGCTGCCTCGTCTGACTCATCAAGTGCTTAAGGGCATGATCATCCAATTCTCCAAAGAAGCTTTGGGTGTCATCCTAGATAACAAATTTTACTGGACTAAGCATCTAAGGCGCATCTATCGGCCTTCTGGCAGCGCAGAGGAGCTATCGGCAAGACATGGGGCTGTCACTGAGAAGTGCCATTAGGATCTACACGGCTATGATAAGGCCAATTATATCCTATGCGTCGGTTGTCTGGTGGAATAAGCTCTCGGGAAAATACGTGATTACTACTTTTGCCAGACTCCAAAGAACGGTTTGTCTCAGATGCATGGGGGCTTTTTCCAGCTCCGCTTTAGACGCTATGATGAATCTCCCTTTCCTTGATATTCATATCATGGGCTGCACTCTCAAAGCCATCTTCCATTTAAAAAGAATTGGTCTTTGGTACAACGCGCACTGGAACTTTGATGACATTGCGCGTCGGCTGTGTTATGACTCTGTCTTATGGATATTCCGTCTGATGCAATGACACCAGAACTCCAGTTGCGGAAAAAATACGAAATCGAGTTTCTCTGTGCCCAAAATTGTTTTCGGCCAGAGTCTGAGCCAGGATAGGAATGCAGTCGGGTCTTCCATTGCAGAGAACCAGTGGCGGGGGCGAAGCATTTGCATCTGTAGCGACAGCCAAGCTTCGCTTCGAGCCTTCTTGACCCCTCTTATGACTTCCAAGCTAGTTCAAGAATGCAAGAGATCACTTAACGCAGTGACCCTTGTCTAGGTCCCAGGGGTCACAATGGCATCACGGGAAATGAAATCGCCGATGAAGTTGCCAGGCAAGGTTCAGAGGAGAGTTTTTTAGGACTCGAACCTGTTAAGTCTTCCACTGACAGTTCGGCCTCATATGAGCACAACTGCAGATGGCATAACTCCCCGGGATGCAGGCAAACCAAACGAATGCTTCACGATGTCTCTAAGAGGTCACCAGCCTTTCTGCTGTCCCTCAGCAGGAAAGGCAGATTACTGGCGTCGTGACAGGGCACTACACTTTTGCAAAGCACGGAAATGTGCTGGGTATAAGTGATACAACATCCTGCTATGCTTGTTGTAAGAGTGATGACGACACCGCGAAGCACTATCGGCGCTGACATGGTGGGTGCTGGTACTATAGGCACCTTATTACTGAAGCCCTTACTCATCTTTCTCCGTAAGACTGGAGGATTTCATACAAAGGGTACAATGGACTAGTTCTTTGCCTGAGTTCTCCGTTTTGATAGAAAAAAAAATAAAAAATCTGATAACTTCAACTTGACACAGATCTCAGCCATTGAGAGAGAAAAAAACTCGTATTATTCGCTTACTATGCCCATTTTACCTTGTCATTATAGCAAATTGACAACCCGCTTTGTTAACGCTTCTCTGGATTTTACTTAGAAAATCATTTGCTTAAAATCATTATGCGTCTTTGCATCTCAGACGCTATGCAAGCAAACAAAACTTCTGTGTTTGGGACTCGAAAAACTCATACCTATTCCTGTACTCAGTTGGAACAGAATGGCAACACCATAAGGCTCTGTCGGGAATTTCTAATCATCAGAATGAGAACGAAACCGGAATACGTTCGTGAGGTTAAGGTAACTGTGGCTGGCATAATTTTTGCAAATGACGTCAAGTGTCATTGTACTTTGTCATTTATGTTGTAGACATACAGAGAATTAGCTGACAACTATCACCAATGGAGCAAGACACACCTGAATAACGCGGTATTATTTTTACTGCTTATTTATCCAATTTTCGTCGGTTTTCGGAATTTCGTCGTAGGTTTCCTCATCGTCCAGCACAATGTGCCCGAACCATTATGCTTTTGGCTGAGCATCTCGTGCTAACTGGGTCCACTAGAGATGTCGCAAGAAGTGGCCGGCCCTGTATTGCTCGTTCGACCGAGAATATCACTGCTGTGGATGATGACGTCCAAGACAGTCCACAATCAAGACAACGATGCACACAATTTGCCATCAGCAGACGTCTGTTGCGTTGAATTTCGGTAAAAGACTAAAAGATGTTCCCTTATAAAGTGCAAACCGTTCACTATAGTCTTTTGTCCCGAGGTATAGAGGTGAGGGCAGGACGTGTCTTATGTTTAAAGTGAACTTAATTTCACTGAGCAAGGATACGCCTTGCCATCGTTTGCTATATATTATGTAATACCAGAGTGGAACTGTGTTGAGGGCACAGCTTCAAGCTTGGTATGAGTCGAAGTCGACCTAAAACCTCTTGCCGATATTAGGGTCAAGGCACCCAGTAGTTGTTGCAACCCTGCATTGGGTCAAAACCAACTGGAAGACCCTTCCTGTTTTTTAGGCGTCACCACGACGCTCCAACTTGGAGGCCTACCTTAATAAGTCAGGCCCGGAGCCAAATCCGGAGGGCCCTGACTCCCACTTGAGATCTACCCTCATTATACAATTTAACTGGCATACCCTACCAGACGAATTTTCTACAGATACAACGACTGAAGAAGGACTGGAACTTTATAGGTTCAGACTAGTTAAACTGACTTGTCAAAGCACTTAAAAGGGACAAATCAACTGAGTTTGAACACGCAGAACGTCTGATGGCACTTACACTGAATCGAAAGCAAACGCAGTCATACATAGATGTAATGCCTGGATCACGCCCGGTGACTGTCTACTATAAGACGCAGGTAATCCTAGACATGTTTAACTATTGGTGAACTAGAAATGAGTTTTCAATCAATCCGCTCAAAGCTAACATTGTTTTCTGTCTGGTCTGACTCATCTCATCTCCATAAAGCATCACCATTTATTTTTTCAACAAAGTATTTGGTTGTCATACTGGATAACAAACTTCGTTGGATTAAAGATATCGCGTCCAAAACCTCCAAAATCCTGTCAGAACTATTGTATAAATGAGCTATGGGCTTGTGATCGAGGATCAACAAAAGGTATGATAAGACCAATGATATCCTATGAGTCTATTGTTTAGTGGAACAAGCTTTCACGTAAACTCGTCACTGCCGCTTTCATCAGACTCCAATAAACAATTTGTCTCAGCTGCATTGGGGCTTTTCCTAACAACTCTGCTCTAGATGTCCTTAATATTCATATCATTGGCTGCACTTTTGAGGCCTTTATCCGTTCAAATGGAAACAGTATTTTATACAAAACGCGCCTCTGTCTAGGGATGTTTTTAGCTAGAATCTAAGCCGGAAACTAGAATGTTTAGAAGCGGTAAGGGGGAAAAGCCTAGCTGAGCTGAGCTCCCAACTTCCAAGATTGTTCGATAGTGCGGGGCTTCTCTGAAAGCAGTCAGAAGGCTGGATATAATTAATAGTGTCACAATGAGATTGACAGAAATGAAACCATCGGGAATGTTCAGAAACCTTTCTCAGAACCCACCCGACCTATTAACAATTGGGTTACGCCCAATCATAGATGTAGATCTAGACGAATGCATGCAGATCAAACGAAGAATGTAGACTGCTTAATGGTGTCGTAAAGGGACACTCAATTTTTGCTAAGCACTCACATAGATTACGTAATCTGTAATCTGTACTAGGCATGTGTGACACATCTTGCTACTTTTGCTATAAGAGCGATGACAGCACTTTTTCTACGAGCGTAGGTACCGCTTGCATTAGGCTGCAGGCACGACCTGCATAAATCCGTTTGGGTCAGTCCACACTTGTTCCCATTTGAACGTCTAGTCAGGACATACCACCTTGATCAAAAAGTTCCCGCACCACACCACCGTGTAGCGCTCCCATTGTTCCGATTTGAGCTCTGTTTTTTTTTTTTGTTAAGTTGGTAAATCTGTTGTTCACATTCTCTTTAAATCTTCGCGTCATAACTTGATATTTGCAAAAGTTACGTAACCAAGAGTACATCTATCTCTGTATGTGTTGGCGATTTTTTACAATTTTAGAAATGGATTTAAATTTACAACAACGAACTTGTACGAGTGTTAGATTTTGCATAAAAAATGGATTTAATGGTGCGCGAACGTTGGAAAAGTGTTTCGGCATCGATTCTCTAAAGAAAATGGTCATTTACCAGTGGCACGAGCGGTTCAAACGTGGTCGTGAGTCAATCGGAGATGATAAACGCAGTGGCAGACCATCGACATCGAAAACCGACGGAAACATTGATGAAGTACGAGTAAAAGAAATGTTGGTCAATAACCGCAATTTTAACCATCAGAGAGATAGCGGAAGAGTTGAACATTGCCTATGGATCCGTCCAAGACATTTTGGTTAATGATTTGGGTTTCCGTCATGTAGCAGCAAAGTTGGTGCCAAAATACCTCAATTTCATGCAAAAAAGAGACCGTGTTGACGTCGCAAAAGAGATGATTTGCGAGACTGAATCCGATCCCACATTCATCAAAAGGATCATTACTGGAGACGAGACGTGGGCTTATGAGTACGACATGCAATCCAGACCTCAGGCAAGTGAATGGCCTTCACCAAATGAGCTGAGACCAAAAAAACCACGTCGTTTTCAGTCAAAAAAGACGGCAGTGCTCACGGTTTTCATGGATTACAACGGTGTACGAGTAGTTCATCATGAATTTTTGCCAGAAGGCCAGACAGTAAACAAAAAGTATTACGAGTATTTGGGCGTTATGAGACGTTTGCGTGAAGAAATTCGCCGAAAGCGACCAGAATTGTGGGTAGAAAACTCGTGGATTTTGCACCATGATAACGCACCGTCGCACAGTGCCATCATTATTCGTAATTTTTTGACGAAAAATGCAACAAATACCATCCAACAGCCACCGAATTCACCTGATTTGGCTCCCTGTGACTTCTTTCTGTTCAATCGAGTTGAAAAAACCACTACGGGGAACGCGTTTAAGCAGCCGACAGCCGAGAGGAAGTAATGGAAAAATCGCATGAAACACTGATGGACATCCCGGAAATCGAATATAAAAATTGTTTCGAGGGTTGGATCAAGCGATGGCGTAAGTGTGTTGCAGTCGATGTGGATTTCTTTAAAGGCGACAATATAGATTTAGATGAATAAACTTGTATTTTAAATTTTCTGAATAAATTCCGGAAAATTTTTGATCAAGATGGTATGTATGTACGAGTACTCGTATGTACATAATGTTATATCGTATTAACTAATCTCTTTTCGGAGCCTTTATCCTAAAGATTCGACCTTAAAATATTTTACATTAAGAAAAGTGTCGGCTTATTTTTCATTTAGGATGTTCGACAATCCTTTTGTAGACACTTTGTTAAGAGGTCCTCTGGTATAAATATGTCCCAACTCTAATGAATTTTTTCCCATAATCTTTCTTAACGACTTTATAATGTCCTCAGATGCACACATATATGTAGATGCATTCCAATGTGCATATATTTGTAAGCACCGCTCACAACATTTGCCAAACAATAATATGTGTATGTAGCTGAGGTCATTTTCCATTCTTCTGCCATCCTAAATCCAAAAAGATGTCGAATTTCTTTTGGGACAATTTTCCACAAGCCACAATGCCATAGCGTGTAGGTACAAAAACAACAAACCCAACTACAACGAAACCATAAAATGTGCATTCGACGATCACGTGGACTCGATAATACCATAATTGTTGTTGTTGTCCGATCACTCGGCACGAACGTGATCTACCATTCCGACGAAAAATTTTCCAATCTCCCACCAGTAAAAAAAAGGTCAGCCCTTCATGTAATTTTTTCGTTCTTCAATCTAAAAATGAGTCTCGCCGCTGCGCCTCTTATCGCACTGAATTGCGGGAGACCTCATTTATAGATACTTTCAAGATAGACTAGAGATACATATGGTACTCGTACTATGAGTGTTCGGTAGTTGGAGGTGGTGTTATAGTATTTACTGTTAAGTCAGTCAATTCGGTATCTGCTGGTGATAAAAAAAATTTCGTAAATCCACCCATAGTACGAGTACCTGTGTAGGTACGAGTATACAGGTGCATTTCGCTCAGTATCTTTGCATCTCTGATTCATTTTTCCCGTCAAAATATAGCCAAAAGCAGGAAATACGAATGAATACTCACGAATCTCGAATGGAGGGAGGCAGGTTATAGACCGACATTCGAGATTTCTTGTTAATAGACAAAGGTCATGAGCTGGTTGAGTAAATGCTCGATGGCGAACGCTCGACTAGTGTGCTTTTTGTTGGTAAACAAAAGAATAGCGTCCGATTGAAGTATGTATGTACATACGAGTAGATACATACGATACGAGTAATATACTCGTAAATATGCAGCTGGTTAGCTTTGCTGCGCGACGTGACTCACGTAAGGTATCCAACGGATTGAAATGCTGCGTATTTTTAGACGAAGAAATTCGAACTTTAGAATACCATGCCAAGGGCGTCGCTTGGATAGATGCTACTAATCATCTATAGTATACATCTGTAGATGCTACAAATGAAAACGATTATGCAACATAACATATCTGTAACACAAACGCAGAGTAAATAAACAAATGTTTGTTTTTGTTTTGATTCCGTTTGGAGTTTCGTATCGGTTTTTGCTTTTGGCACAGAGATCATTCGGATGTAGTGCCCAATCTAGCATCCATACATAGTTCCCAGTGATAACTCTAGATTGCTCCGAATGACCTCGTAAAAATTTATTCTTGTGTTTCGGGTACTCTTAGAGATAATGTGAGACATTGAATGCCCCGAACGCGTGCTGTTTTGGAGATTATCTTAATCTTTTAGAACCTAATGGTTGTCAACCAAAGCCGAAGATTGAATTTTTAATTTTTTTTTTTTTTTTTTTTACTTTTGCAGATGGCGCCTCCGGGAAGAACCTAGTGAATGCCACGGCGGCAAGTAGAAATTCGTCAAAGAAAGGTAAGATCACTCGAATTATTTAAAATAGAGAGCCTGTTGTCAAGTCTGTTTAATTTGAAGTTTTAAACAAACATTTTCATTTTGATAAGACAAAGCGGAACTTACAAACTAGGTACGCTGTCGTTGATGACATCAAATAATTTGATAATTTCACGGATGTGATACTTAAAAGAATGATTATTATCATCCTGAAGCAACATTTCCGTCTGAGTCCTTTTGGGCTATTGGCTTGTAACATATGTATAATTGAAACGTAACATACGAGTATTTGACAAAAAGTTTATTCAAAAACCGTTGTGCTCACTTATGTACGAGTACATCTTTACTTAGGTGACGCTATAGCCCGAGGTCTTATCTTTGCAGACAGTACATTCTTTGACCAGTTTTTTTTTTTATTTGTTAGGCTAACTCCAACTTACGGGCACCGTAGAGACGGTAGTGCTAGATTCGTGCAATGGTTGTGTCGAATAATCCTTATGCTCGCTAAAATCCTCTTGTCTCGTGGCTTTAATCCGCCCTGGGACCGCGTTAGTATATCTTCAGAGTAGAGCCACTATTCAGGTTCTTAAGCCCCGGCGACACCAATGTGGAAGCTTGTCTCTCAGTCTGAAAGGCGACCACCGGCAGTAGCCCGAGGGGTACAGTGGCTTCTTATCGGCGGACCTCTATTCAGATCTCGCAAAGCTACTGTTAGTTCCGGTGTTTCACCGTCGACGCAGGTTCGTCCACGGTCTGTTGCTCCCTTTTTTTCTGTTATTACCGACTGGGCATAAGCGCCCGCGGTCCTCCACCATTTTCGGTCGTGATTATCAGGCCCAGCGGGTCCCCTAACAGCTGTCGTTGCTGCTGCTACCTAGCGGAAACGAAGAACGTGTACTCGGCGGTATGCTCCGCCACAGTGCAATAATCGCATCTATATGATACTTTCACCGACATGCGGTGCGTTAAACTGCCCTTGTCCAGAGAGAAGCTGGATAAGATACTACATAACTCACCTCGTTCCAGCCACGGATTCATACCGGTATAAGTTGGTGAGTCCACCTGCCCACAACCTTATCCTCCTATTCCTGCTGCCAGCAATGTTCTCTTTCTCCTGTCGCTATCTTATTTGGATTCTGGGGACAGAATTTTATATCTGCGCTGCTGAGCCAGCAACATGGCGGGCATAGTTCTCGCGATCACGGCTGCTGCGGAGATCATGCGGTAAGCGTACGCGATCCGAAGGGAACCTACCTGTTCAACCGATGTAAGTCGCTTTCGAAGACAGCGTCTTGACAGCACATCCGTCCACACCTCGGCGCCATACAGCCATATATGGGTTGTACCACATGAAATGTCCGATTTTTGCTCTGTCGAAAATAAGAAGAATCCACGTTGGATGAAGGAGGAATAAGTGTGTGGGAGGGAAGGAAACGTTTGGATGGAAAAGATTTTGTAGGGAGGTAGACATCTTTATGCTCTTTGGGGTGGATGACATGAGGATGGGAAAGCAAATGATTCTGTGGAGAAAACAAGGCAAATAAGCCAATCTTAAAACGCCAGCTGAGGTCTCGATGGTAAGGTAGGAGACATTACGCCGGTCTTCGGGGGTGTCCATTGTTTGAGTGATATTACCATAGAATTGGCGATCGACGCCAGTACTTTTTTGGGCTGTCTCGGGCTGCCAACATTGGGCATCAGCCTCGACAATGCGGCTCCTACCTTGGTGGCTTTAATAATCGCCCTTCCTATGGTAAATATTGAGTCGACCCTCATTCCGAAGTAGCGAAGTACTAGGCTCGCGCATACCACTGCATCGTTGCCTGGTGAGGACAACCATCTCCGTTTTTTGGGCCGGCAGCTCAAACCGGTGACCCCGCAGCCAATCTGTCACCCTAGCGATCTCCCATAGTATTCTGCACTCCGCCTCCTCACGAGATCTCGCCGTCACGACCAGTGCGATTTCACCCGCAAAGCCAGTGAGCCTGGTCCCCGGAGGCATTTCTATGCGCAGGAGCACGCCTTACACGAGATTTTGTTTTTTAAGAACTTAACACTCAAGGGTTAAGTTTTTAGGAAAATGGGACATGGGTGACATCTGACATTTAGTAGGGAGGCTAAATTATTAGTGTAATTAGACTTGTTGTTGTATATTTTAGGCAACCACTCATCTTATGTGATTTTAGTTTCCTGAAAAAGAGAATGTCTTTCAGGCCCGGCTGGTATTGAACCCCGAACTGTCTGATTTGGAAGCCAATGCACTACAACATGAGCCACGGCCACACACAAGTTCCAGAGCTTGGGAGCCAGTGCCGAGCCCTGGGCTACTCCTACCGTCAACCGCTTCTTTCTTTGTCATCCGTCGTGACGTACCTACGTACCCGACGCTGGAGATAGTTATCTAGTATCTTTCCAAGGTAATTCGATACATTTTTCCGCCTCAAGGCCTCTTGGATGTCAGCCCACCTTCTCGAGTTATATGTATTCTTGACGTTGACGTGACCAAGATGCCGCCACCTCTCGTCTTCTGGGGCCTGCCTAGGCTGCTTTACAATCCCTAGAACCTCAGCAACAGCCTAAATGTCGAGCGGCCCTCGCGGAACTCATACTGATTATCAGAGAGATTACAGTACTATCTTATCCTAGCTCGTAGCATTTTCTCCAAGATTGTGCTGACGTTATACAGCATACACAGTGAACAGAATGACGACGGAGTCAATGGTGAGTTGTTTGTCTTATCCAAAAGAACTAGGCGTTGGAGTTTCCAGCGTCCACTGAATAATCCGGCACGTTAACACACATTGAACATGTCCAAGACCACATGTGGTTCTCCGGAGCCACGATCTTGAGGGCTTCGCTTGGTACCCCGTCGGGCCAGGAGACCTACCGCCCGGCAGGCCCATTGTTACCCTCTTCAGTTATTCGGGTGTCAAAGAGGAGACCTCATCTGTTATGATATCCGCCCTTCTCTCTTCAAGGTGATCCGCGAAAAATGTGAAGATCACTTCCTCCATGAAGGGCGGTTCCATTGGGACAACTGGGCTGGAGCACCATTCGATAACCTTGTCCCCTTGTGTCATTATCTACCTCGACAATAAGCTCTTGCCAACAGCGCCTCTTGCTAGTTCTGATCGCCCCCACCATGTTTTTCTTCACTTCCCTAAACGCCGCCATTGCCAACACCACATCTCCGCGATTTCTATGTCTCTGGGAGACGATTCTTTGACAAGTTGCATACTTAAAGTTGTTTGAGGTCCCCTTCGAAATCTTCTCCTACTGCATTATCCCTATAAGCTAGAATCGAAGGCTCTTCGGAACGGAGGATTTATGTACAATATATCCAACCAGTGTATATTTTCTAACTATTTTAGTGACTCATATGAGCGTTTCTCACTAAAGCAATGTTGCTGTACAGCTTGGTAGTTCGGTAGGTGATCAAATATAGCGAGTTGTTTCTTTGCCGTCCGTGGTCCGGTTCATCCAGTCTTCCTTGGTCGAGACTGGAGCAGAAGAACGCATCGTAATGAAGTTGATGTTTTGTCGGATACTTCTTTCTGAATTAAGGACCGGCGCTTTTAAAACTACATATCTCACTGCACCACAGGCGCGAAATGGAAAAATTTTAGCCGATTTCAGAGCGCCGCTCATGCATAAATATGCCGATCTTTCGACCGTACATAGTGATGTACGGTCACTATCAAACTGCTAGACCATACATAATTGTAGATCTAATGACTGAAGTGGCTTTTCGCTTGTAAATTGATCCATCCGCGTTGCTGGGTATGTGGCTTCTTTCCAAAAGTCTAAACAGTTTTTTGGCTATCAAGTCCCTATAGCAGATGGGACAGTGTACTTCGACTGACATGTCCCCGAGTTGAGGATCCTCCTTGCTTTGTGCTTATGATTTTTCTTCAGAGAAATTAATCTATCAACACGCTTTGAGGAGCCTCTGCTTCTGTTGTTATCGCCTCTGCTTTGACATTGATCAAAGAAGTGCACATATACCGGGATGAGTTCAAGAAGGTTTCTACCTATTTGTCCTTGTTGTAAGCATCATCAGTTTCAAATGTTCGATTTCGAGTACTATTCCGATGCCATCTTCACAGATTTTACCTCGTCTCATGATTCGAAGCATTGGTGCCTTCGTTTGAAATCGACAATACCCGTATCTTTCTTGTTTTCCCTGTATCCCTGTTGCTTCCACTCAGTAAACTACCTTGTGGAAACTTTCTTAGTTTCTTTCAAGTATTCAATACTCAACACTATTTTTGTGTTGATGGCTGCTGGCCCAGGGATGGATGGATGGATGGATCCGGGTATGTTCAGAACATGAACGGCACCCTCACCAAGTTTTCGAAACACTTGACATGTCCAGTCAGTGAGCAATCCTGCAGATCACCCGTTCCTTGGTGGAACGCAATCTTGCCGCATCTTCATAAAGAATCCTAAACTTCTCAACAGGTCACTTAAGACTAATTTCGAGGAAGATTGGAATCTCTACAGATCAAAGCAAAGGGATTTTAAGAGGCTTATTGAGATTTCAAAGAGACCCTTTTACAAAGCTTTTTGCGAAAAGATTGATACTATCCGTGAAACCAATAGGCTGGTCAAAGGCGAAGATCAACCAGGCTGGAACCACTCAGAAAAACTGACGGTATCTATACTGAGTCGAAAGCAGAGGTTGAGTCTCACTTCCCAGGTAACCTAATCGGAAGCAGATCACAACTATCTCCTATCAATGAAGCTGGTAGTGAACTGAACAACACAACACACCGTAGCTGGTATGTCTCATAGGTTGTGGTGACGGATGAGGACATTAAACATGCTATTGCTTCCTTTGATGGCTTTAACTCGCCTGGCACCGATGGTATTTACCCAGTTATGTTACAAAAAGGTATAGACCAGCTGTTGGTAACTCTGAAGAGAATTTTCACTGCTGGCCTGCCTGGCACTGGCATACATACCGAATCCCTGGCGAACAGTGAGAGTGACCTTTATACCAAAAATCGGAAAGGAGGACTACTCGCTCGGTAACAGTTTCAGCTCTATAAGTCTGACTTCCTTCATGCGGAACAGCATCGAGAGAATGGTCGAGATCCATGTGTGCAAAACCGCCTTGCGAATGCATCTTTTGTCTGCGATGGAACACGCATACCAACGCGGAAGATCCTGCGAGAGTGCGCTTCAGAATCAGGTAGGCAGAAATGAAGACGCACTCGACAAGAAGGAATACGCCTTGGCCATTTTCATCGAAGTTAAGGGTGCAACTTTTGACGGCATGTGTAACTCGGTCAGACAACACGGCGTAGAATCACTAGTTTTGTGGATAAAAACAATGCTGGTGAATAGGACATTGATTGCGGATGCTGGCTGCGGCTAATATGTGGTGGCGGGTGTAAACAAGAGTTTTCCACAAGACAACGTTCTGTCTCCAAACCTGTGGTGCATGTTGGTCGACTCATTGCTCAACGCACAAGCATACGTGAATGATTTAGCTGTCCTGTCTGTTGGATCGTCTCCCTAGCCCTAGACGTGATCGACGACTGGTGCACTAGTAATGGGCTTTCAGTCAATCCTCTCAAAACTGAGGTTGTTCTCTTTAGGACTAAGAAAAAGCTGCCTCGTCTGACTCATCTAGTGCTTAAGGGCATCACCATCCAATTCTCCAAAGAAGCTAAGTACGAGTACTAGGTGGGGGAAAAGTAACTTCCTTGGGAATGAAAAAAATTTTTTTTTTAAATGTTTTTTTTATATTATTATTATATTTTTATATTTTCCAACTTCTTGATCCCGTCCAAAAAGTAATTTTCCGGAAGGTCTGCAAAATACTCCTCCGCAGCGTCGATGATTTCCTCGCTTGAGCTGAATTTTTTATTGATGAGCCATCTTTTGAGGTTTGGGAAGAGATAAAAGTCCTCCCGATTCCGCATCAGCAAGTCCAAACACTCTTTCGAAATGCTCTCGCGATCGTGTTTTTGGTCAGGAGTCAGCATGCGCGGCACCCAGCTGCAGGATAACTTTTTCATATGCAGAATATTGCCCAAAATATGGCGTGTGCACTCAGTACTAATCTTTGTGGTATCTGCTAGCTCGCGAACCTTCACTTTCCGGTCAGCCAACACCATTCCATGTATTCTTTTGACATTGTACTCTGTAACCGCATCGGAGGGCCTGCCGCTGCGGACTTGATCGGTAGTGGAGTTGCGGCCACCACGAAACTCTCGAAACCAATATTTGACGGTGTAATCTGACGGAGCATTAGCCCCATAATATTTATCCAACTTTTCTTTTGTTTCCTGATATTCAAATCATGGACTGCACTCTCAAAGCCACCTTCCGTCTAAATAGAAGTGGTACAACACGCACTGGAGCTTTGATGAGCTTGCGCGTCAGCTGTCTTATGACTCTGGTCGCATGGACATACCGTTCGATGCATTGACACCAGAATTCCTGTTGCGAAATAAATACAAAACCGACTTTCCCTGTACCCGGGATTGGTTTCGGCCAGAATCTGAGCCAAGAAAAGAATGCAGTTTTCATGGACAGCTCCAAAACTAATATAGGATGTGGCGCTGGTGCCCTTTTGGAGGGCGACAATGTTAGATTTCACTTCACGTTCCTTTCAAGCTCGCATCTGCCTTCCAAGCGGAGATTTACACAATCCTGATGGCAGCGAACTACATATATTGCGGATAACCGGTAAAGGGGGCGAAGCATTTGCATCTGTAGCGACAGCCAAGCTGCGCCTATACCCTTACTGAACCCTTTTCCGACTTCCAATCAAGAATGCAAGAGATCACAGAACGCAGTCGGAAGGCTCAATTCAGTGACCCTTGTCTGGGTCCCTGGTCACAATGCGATTGCAGGAAATAAAATCGCCGATGAACTTGCCAGACAAGGTTCAGAGGAGAGTTTTTTAAGACCCAAACCTACGTTGGGTCTGCTGCGTCCTCGGTTAAGGCTTCCATTGACAGTTGGGTCTCACATGAGCACAACTGCAGATGGCACAGCTCCTCGGGATGCAGGCAGAAGAAACGAATACTTCCCGACATCTCTAGGAGGTCAGCGGCCTTCTGCTGACCCTCAACAGGAAAGACTGTGGGTTGCTTGCTGTCGTCATGACAGGGTATTACACTTTTGCAAAGCACTTAAATGTGCTGGACATATAGTAAGTGATACAACATCCTGCGATACTTGCTGTGAAAGTGGTGACGATGCCACGAAGGACTATCTCTGTGAATGTCCGGATAACGCTCGCATCATCTCGCGTATCTTTCATGTACGCACGCTATTATTCTGGTGCCTTCTTTATACCATCACATGTCACGACAGGATGAAGCTGTGTCAAAGTATTCTTTTAATATACGTACATACGAGTAGCTAGGAAAAGTTAAGCTCATTTATACCCTATTGCAGTTGTTGGGTATAAGCCTACCTTTCTCATCGCTGAGGTCTATGGCTGCACTGTTGATATCGTTAAAATATTTGATTGCAAAGAAGAGCTTAAGGTTGATCTTTATTTGTTCTTCAGGACAGCTATTTTCAGAGCGCTGTTTATTGCTGCCTAAATCAGATTTTTCAATCCTGCCCAGCGATAGTGGACAAGGAGTTCTGAGCTGATGTATGTACTGATATTTAGCCTTGTGGAAAATATGCCGCAACTTTTTCTCTGTACTTTTATTTTGAGAATGTGACTCCGCGAGAACTAGGCTTTAGTTAGAGAATCGGCTTTGGATGTTGCTGGAGCTAAGGTTGTTTTCCAAAGCCCTTGCAAACCGCCTTTTTAAGGTAAATTTAGGCAGAAAATTTAAGCTCTAAACCGGAGAATGTGCAAACATATGTACGAGTACTATAGGGATATCAAACTACAGACTGTGTTTCCGTTGACAAGGATGACAAAACAGAAACGAACTTCGAACTTTTAGATGTAATATCGCAGATAAATGTGATTGCCTTTAATTTATTTCTTAAATTTCTTGTATTTGTGAATTGCAATTATCATCGACGAATCTCAAAAACAGATGAACATTTCTGTCACGTTCGCAATGCTATTGAGAGTTTATCTTCTTGAGCAGATTATGTTGTAGTTTGCAGAGAGTAAAAATACACTCATTCCACCATTGATTGGAGTGGTTTTCAGTTCTGAGTGCACACAACTACACGTCCATCCAATCTATTCCGACTCAACCTCTGTACAAAGATGCTCCTCTGCAAGTTTTGCATGCATTCTCGTACATCAATTTACAATTTAGTACCAAGTGTTTTTTAAAGTAAGTATTTTCAATACGGTCACAAAGTACTTTTTCTCTTCCTTTTTTTTTGTAAATCTGGAGCTGAATTCACTCATGCAAACATCCGCTGTATACAGCACACATCCGAAAAATTTGTATCTACAATTTTGCTCAAAATAATAACACCTGATCGGCGTATCAGCTGGATTTGCTTTAGGTTGCATGTTCAGCGTTATCGAGGTGCTGCAGCACTATGTATACAAAGTATGTTAATGGTAGTGGCAAAGGTGTAAAAGTTCACAATATCATGCATTACTACGCTTGATTTGATTAGTAAATGTACTATATATATTTTTACGAATATTAATTCAAGAAAAAAACAGATAAAGATTTTTCAGCTTTCCTACCTAGCTGTGTTAATTGGAGATTTCAATGTCAATCACTGCCTGATCATGTTCTAACACGCTGTGTTTCCCTGACTCACTGATAGCAGCTATCACCTCTTAAACTGACAGATTTCAAAGCTACGGCAATCGCAAAGCAGGGTTTAAGTGACTGAAGATTAGGCAAGTTTCTCACGCCGTGTCTATTCTTTATCATGTCTATTCACTTGAACTGATCTGTATTGGACCTTCTCTCAGTATCTGTCAAATTGTAGGCACTTTGTTTCAATTTTTTTTTTCACGAACCCATAGTATACCTGTTGATGTACTCTACGATACTGCCAAACCATTGTTGTAAAGGTGCTACCGCATAAGGATGTCCCTAGTGCTTAGTGGTAAATATTTGACCCCTAATTCTGTGCAATCACCCCATATCTTACATAAAGGCTATATCGTTTAGACGGCATGGTTCATGATGATTCTTCCCTTTCAAAATAGAGCACGTACACAATTAACCAGTCCATTATACTTCTTGTATGTTCCTTTTGATGGAATTTTCATTCCTAGAAAAGTGTTAAGGTGCCTACAGTACCATCCCTAAATTGCTGTACCCTGATGCCAGCATTAGACGCACAATCAAAGAAGAAGTGACCCGCTATATGGTCATCACAGCTGCAGGATGTTGTGTCACTTATGTCACTTACTATAAGGTGCTTAGTAAAGCAAAGTCTAATCAGGAAGTATTCACTTGGTATGCCATCTCTACTGACAATGAAAGCCCTCACCGCAGGTTCAGGTCTTTGTGAAACTTTCCGTTACCTGGCAAGTTCAACGGCAGTCTCATTATGACTTAGGGGACAAACAAGACTCAGTGAATTCAGCCTTTCGATTGCGATCAGATTAACTCTGCATTCTTGAACTAGCTTGGAAGTAATGCAAGGGTCTCGTAAATCTTTAAGTGAGGCTTGGCTTCCTCTATAGGCGCGTATATTTTGCTCGTCCACCAATTTCTCGCATTCTCAATGCATCAGGAGACAAGAGCTAGTTGGTTTTAACGAAGAGAGGAATCTAACGTAGTCGCCTTCAAAAAGATACTAGCGACGTATCTAAGATCGGTTTTGAAGTCATCGGTGATTCCGAAATCATTCTTAAGCGATATTCGATTTCGTACACTCGTAGCAACAGGTGTTATTGCATTACACGGTATTTCCATAAAACACGTCGTCTTAAACATCCCCAGCGTCTACTTCTTTTTAAACGGAAAATGGCTTTAAGATTGAGTTTAGAACAAAGTTATTTGCAGTCAAGGTAGATCGTTCTTTGCATTCTGGTAAAAGTGGACATAAGATAAAGTTGGAGTTACCAAAGCCTTCCTTGGCTTGGCTTGGCTCCATTGAGCTGCTGAAAAATTAACTTAGAAGTCCTTGGCTCGATATGCAAGTTTCAAATACGAGGGCGGGTCAATAAGTCCGTGACTTTTGGATTAAAACAGATTTTTTGATAAAAAAATAATTTTATTTTTCAACGTAGTATCCCTTGAGCTCTATACACTTTGTCCAACGCTTCTCCAATTTTTTTATCCCTTCCAAAAAAAATGATTTGTCGAGGTCCTCAAAATGACGAGATGACTTCATCATTGGAGTCAAATCTTTTTCCACCAAGCCATTTCTTCAGGTTTGGGAACAAGAAGTAGTCGCTCGGAGCCAAATCTGGAGAATAGGGTGGATGAGGGAGCAATTCATAGCCCAATTCATGGATTTTTGCCATGGCAACTGCACATGTGTGCACCCTTGCATTGTCTTGGTGGAAAAGAACTTTTTTCTTGGCCAAATGAGGTCGTTTTTTTTTCAAATCGTCATTGAATCGGTCCAATAAGTTGGCATAATATTCCCCATTGATTGTTCTTCCCTTTTGAAGGTAGTCAATGTGGATTATCCCGCGTGCATCCCAAAAAACAGTCGCCATAACTTTATTGGCTGACAAACCCACCTTGGCCTTCTTTGGCGCCGATTCACCCTTAGAAACCCACTGTTTTGACTGTTGTTTGTTCTCTGGTGTATTGCGATTAAACAACGCCAAACCTTCCTGTGAAGTTGTTACACGATTGCGTTTGTGGTCGACTGTGAGCAAACGCGGCACCCATCTTGCGGAAAGCTTTCTCATGCCCAAGTGATCATTCAAAATTGAAACCACTGAGCCATGCGAGATCCCTACGGCTTCCACAATCTCTCGCACTTTCAATCTTCGGTCGGCCAACACCATATCGTGAATTTTTTCGATTGTTTCGGGTGTAGAGACCTCAACTGGGCGTCCAGGACGTTCGGCATCTTCAGTGCTTGTACGGCCACAACGAAATTCAGTAAACCACTTTTCTACCATTGAAATCGATGGTGCAGAGTCCCCATAGTATTTATCAAGCTTAGCCTTGGTCTCGGTAATGGTTTTTTTTCGCAAGAAATAATGCTTAATAAGCACACGAAATTCACTTTTTTCCATTTTCTCCTCAAATTAGTGAGTAGTCTGATAAAAATAGCTGTCAAACACAAACTAACTGACGCAGCAAGTTTAAATTTTGACAGGAGTCAACTGACAAATGCCTGTTGACAGGAGCAGTGTTGTTGTTTCAGTAAAGAGGTCAGAAATTCAAAAATGCACGGAATTATTGACCCGCCCTCGTATGTTTGGCATCCAGGTTAACACCCAAATATGTAGTTTCGTTGGAAAGTCGAATATTGATGCTCTTAAGCACCAGATGAGTTCAACCAGACACCTTCCTCCTGCTCGAGAAGAAAAAAATCGCAGTTTTGAGGAGATCAACAGAAAGCCCATTTCCATGTTGTAAAGCAAACGGTCGGTAGTCCGAGAGAAACTACAGCTTCATCTTCTGCCTGAGCTGTATTGTTGAAACAATTCTCAATTTCAATGAAAATGAATGTGCACTTGGAAGTCATCCCAGTTACTCGTCTTTCACCCAAATGGAGCTACGAGAACAACAGGTGATGATAAATTTCTGTTTTCGTCTACAATAAAATCTAAATAACAATAAAAATACACCTTCTTGACATGTACAGCATCAATTCTGTCGACTAGATACTGAAATGTAGTTTTGTAGTATATTTTGCGTTGGTAAGCATCTTGCATCTTGAGCATTCATAACGCTCAAGCTCAAACATATTCTCCGTGTTCTTAAATATGGAGGAAATCGGACTACGTACTATCATACTTTCTGAGTGCTTACAGTCTGGTTGGTCATTGATCAGTCCTGCCTTCACGGAATGTTCCGTTCCGTTCCGTACTTTCATTGTGTTTTGCCTGTGAAAATTCCAGAGCGGACATTGTCGGCAACCACACCACGTGGAGTCCAGGTGGTAATTGCCTCTCCCGAAACATTTGCCGCAGCCCAAAAAGTATTGTGAGCTTAAGCATCGCTGTATATGATAAGTTCCATATAACTGGAATCACAGTATTCGATTAGGTCGATTACTGCATTCAGAGGTGGCGATGGTATGGAATATTAGCTGATGCAACGACGAAGTTATGTCATTCTTCTTTCGTGTCATATCGGGTTTTTCAATAAGGACATAACAATTTTATATTTAAGTAAAAAACAGAATAATTGAGATATAGGGTTGACATTCTAAGTGTAGTACACATGTTAAATTTAAGTATGGGATTCGATCTCGTTCATATGACCACAGCGCGCACGTTTGCAACGATCAACTCTTACAAGCCAATTTTCCGCCACTATTCCACACATAAAGAGAGGGAAGTTTTCAATTTCGCATTCGATGTTGTTCCTGGTCTCCTCTTAACGTAATCGTTTAATTCTCGAGATTAAACGATTCCCAAACTTCCCCTCCAATAGATCAATTGTTTGAGGAGATGTGTGGCATGTGGCACCATCTTGTTGGAACCACATATCACTGATGTCAATTCCATCCAATTTTCGCCAAAAATAATCTTCCAACTCGGCACGATAGCGAACTGGAGTAACTTACGGCTGCGATATTTTCGGTACTTCGACTTGTGCGTTATCTCACTGCCATCGGAACACTCAATAGTGAATATATTGAATCGAATTTAACCACTACAGCACGAACAGCCTGTCTGGTGGGACGATTATTACGATTGAAAATAAGAATAAGCGCTCTTAAAGTTGCGACCATCGACTCAGAATTTCGGTAGTAATTTTTAATAATTTCCAAACGTTGCTCGTTCGTGAACTTCAGAATGATAAAAATGTAAACTTTGACTGACGTTTTAACATTGCCATATAAAAAGTGTAAGGGTGTGTTTGTATAAAAATACAAAATTTTAATGTACCTATTGAAGAACCCTTCACCTTATGTCTGCAGCAACTAAATCGTGGTTTCAAAATTGCCCAAGTTTAGATGGTGAGAGTGAATTTATTAAAAACAAATAAACAAGTTGTCGGTCCTACCGATCGCTCGTAACATAGTGATAAAAAACCCCTTGATCATGCGAAACCATTTATGCGAAATTGTCTTTAGTACGAAAAGCCTGAACACGATGCAGTAGCAGACGAAAGCAGAGCCCTCCTTGTATTATCCCCCACAGTCGATTTCCTCGGTATTTGCACTCAGCATTCTTCAGAATGTTGGCGTTGCGGCCTCCTGAATTCGAAGCGTCAGGGAGAAGATAGCAACGCTTCAATAGATAAGGCGGTCTAATCCCCTTTGGACTTTTTCCGTTCTCATTCAGGTGGATTTTCGTGCGATTTCTAAATTCCGTTACTCAGGAATGAGAGCTTTGCCGGTTGCAGAACCAGTTTCAGTAAACATAGATCTATTTCTCTTTACCGTCGCCACTGGAGCAGTTCGACTTTTAAAAATTTCGCCTTCGGCAGAACTTGTTGTTTCTGTGCTTTGCACCGTGATTTTGCTTCACGTTTTTTTTTCTCCTTTTCAACTGTCTCTTAAACGGTAGTGCTTCGGAATATTCATTTTCTGCAGTCCGTTCGACTTTTGTGTTTTCCGGGACAATCTGTCAAAATAGCTCTTTAACCAACTACCTGTGTATTTTTTTACACAAGGTTCAAGGGTGATAGGCTAAAGACCTAACACTAATAGACTTCAGGATTCAGGATTAACCTTATGTCGAAAGTTCATAATATACTTGACCAAATGTAATAATTGTTCACAATCGGATTGGTTTCATGGCGGGAAAATATAAGACGGAAAATAAATTGAGAAAATTAAAAATGGCAAAATTATTGCATCTTGCAATGGAAGGGATAAGTATCCTCACAAAAATTAATGAAATATACGAGGGACGTTCAACATATTCTCGATATCGGAGTGAAGCTATGGTTGTATATATAAATTGACTTATTTATCAAGTAATACTATTATTTCAGTGCATTCATGTAAAATTTCATATAAATGTGATTATTAATTCGCGTTTTATCTCTAGTTAAACGGAATCATAATGGCAACTGAGACGATGATGGTGAAAATTGAGCATCGCGCTGTAATTAAATTTCTCACTAAGCAAGGAAAAAGTCAAAAAACTATTCATGAAGAGATGGTGGCTGTTTACCAGGGTTCCTCACCTTCATTATCAACTGTGCAAAAGTGGTCAAGTGAGTTCAAGAGAGGCAGAGAGAGCATTGAAGACGACCCCCGCTCCGGCGCCCCGGCTAATGCTTGTACGGGAGAAAGCATCAAAGAAGTCGAAAAACTTGTTCTTGAGGATGCCCGAATAAAGGTGAAAATGATGGCAGAGATCACCAAGCTTTCAATTGGTACCATTCACACCATTCTTCATGACCATCTTAACCTTTCAAAGGTCAGTGCAAGGTGGGTGCCACGAATGCTCACAGCGCCTCAGAAAAAAGTGAGAATCGCATGCTGTAGAGAGCTTTTGGAGATGTGTAGTGAGAACGCGGACGGTGTTATGGATCGAATTGTTACTGGGGACGAAACATGGGTCCACCACTATGACCCTGAAAGCAAACAAGAGTCCATGCAGTGGCATAAAAAAGGAACAGACCCCCCGAAGAAGTTCAAAGTCACTCCGTCTGCCGGGAAGCTCATGGCCACAGTTTTTTGGGACTCAGAGGGAATCTTGCTCATTGAGTACAAAAAAAAAGGTGAAACCATCAACGCCACAACCTACGCTTCCACTTTGCATAATTTGCGGGAGGAAATTAAAAAGAAGAGACGGGGTAAACTCGCAGCGGGTGTGTTGCTTCTTCATGACAACGCTCCTGTTCACACGGCGCGAGTTTCCAAGGCTGCTGCGCGAAATTGTGGTTTCGAAGAAATCCAACACCCACCCTATAGTCCAGACCTTGCTCCTAGTGATTATTTCCTGTTTCCGGATTTGAAAAAATGTCTTCGTGGAAAAAGATTTTCGGATGATGAAGAACTCAAGTCGGCAATAAATGGAAGAGGAGGAAATTTATTTTTTTGAGGGTTTAAAAAAGCTTATCTCAAGATGTAACAAACGCGTTGATGTTAGGGGAGATTATATTGAAAAATAAAAACAATTTAAATTGAATTCGCATTTTCCTTCATATAGATACCGAGAATATATTGAACGCCCCTCGTAAAAGAAAAAGATTCCTTTGTGTCAGATACCAAATTTTAGGACTGAATGCCCCATTCTTAAGCTTAAGCTCACTAAAGTTAACAAAACTTGACGAAATCGAGCAAAATTCAATTATAGTCATGCAATACTATTTACATGTAAAGATACATTTTATTAAGCTGGCTTCAGCTCTAAGTCTCTGCGGTATTCTCTTCAGCGTTCCAGCTAAAGCTACCGAGCGTGTCGTAAACACAACTACGGTAGTCCTCGAAATTAAAAGATCTAGCAATCTCACCTTAAACGGGGGATGGTTCAGTGGCACATTGGTTCGGGCAGACAGATTCCGTGCGTCGAAGAGATCTTATTATTGATATTGCGAGTTCTAGCTGGAGTATAATTTTATAAGGTCACCGCTGACTGAGAACGTCTTCATCTTCATGTTTTTGCCTATTTCGATGCCTCTTCCAGGTTATTTTTGAATACCCCTAGGACCAATGACTTTTAAGGCCTTCCACCACAAGGAGGCTACCAAAAAGCGGGAAGAATTTTTTATAAGCTTTTGCGGAAAGCTCATCGACATTGTTGACAACGTGATCTGGGTCTGGTTAAATTTGGTTAACTGATCAGAGAAGTTAACTCTTAGGCTTACTAATATTATTATACGTCGGTGATCCTTTCAAATTTGTACTCTTACTCCTAAATTCAAAAGCATTCCCATCTCTATCAGACATCAACTACGGCAATACTTTTGTCGTTATCATTTTTTGCGATCTTTGTCTGTTCATCCATTGGATCTTTTCTCTCTTAAAAAAAAAAAAACACAACAACTAAAAATGCCGGCTTTTTATGTTTGTCTTCCTTTCTCTGTCTTTCTCACTGTTCCAAACGTGTTATTCACTCACTGCAGCAACAGAAGTGGTGAGTTTTTATTTTTATCACACTCAGAGTTCAGACTCTACGGCGATCCCGCTGTTTGCTTGAATAATTTTCTGTTTAAGAATTGAGTGTTTGCAGAAGTTGAGTTCAGTAGAAAGTTGACCACAGTTGCGTTTGTTTCGTCTTTGAATTGCTCATTCGTTGGATTGTTTTTCGCGATATTTGTATGCTCTTTTTCGGGAAAAGAAAATAATTATTTATCTTCTTTCTTTTTATATAAAAAAAAAAAGAAACATAAAAAGTGCTGACCAGAGAAATAATTCTTCTCTTTGTGATTTATTCGCCCTAAAAGAAAGTGTGCTAATAATCAAATAACGGAACAATTTCGCGCTAGATATGTAATAAAGGAAATTACTGTTAGCAATACAGAACTTACAAACGGTTAAATCCCTAAAAAAGACAAAAAAAAAAGCATTTTCTCCTTAAAAAAAAACTTAAAAAAGACTTTTTCGAATAAATCTCTCTTAAATGAAAAATAGTCAAGTGGCCTACAGCAGTTTATTGCTTACAATCTCACAACAAATGGATAAAGCAGCCCTTCTCTCATCCAGCAGAATACAGTACGAAAACTATTCCCTCACTAGTATCTAGAGGAACATTTTCTCAATAGCCTTTGCCAAAGAAAACTAGAGAAAAGGTACAAATCCTCTCCATTCTATTCAAATAGAAAAAAAAATAAAAAAATCAATACAGCGTTGGAAAACACGCACATTCTTGTGATAAATTTTCACCAAGTGAAGTTAGACATAAGTAAAGTTGAGCACTCACTCACCCAACCGACAAATCCGAGAGAAATAACACTAATTTTGGCCATATCCGTGAAGAACCACTGCAAAAAAAAAAAAAAAAAAACTACAAAACGAAGGCTTACACAGAGGAGAAGTACAATAAAGTAATTACCAACTATAGTGGACTTAAAGGAACATCAACAAGAAAAGAGGAAAATTTTTAACCGACAAAATGTCTTCCTTGCCAGAGAAATCGCAACCATTAACTACAGTAACAGAAGCAGCAACATCAACTATTGTTGCAACTAAGCCAAAGCGAACATCGACGACATTCTTCTTTCGATCGGACTCGATTCAAAAGATCAAGTGCACCGCTGTCTACCCTTTCCAAGTTGCTGGTATGAACATTTTTCTATTTTTTTATTTTTTTTTTTAAAAACATTGCCTTATGTCTTATAAATAATTAATTAGGAGCTACCGTGATCCGGGTATATGAGGGACAACCGGGATAAAGTAGATCTCACGTCTTGAAAGTCACGTGAATTGCTCAAAGTGTCAGTAAGACAGAAGAGCTATTTAGTTTTTCATTAAAAATTACAAAAAAACGCTCCTAAATACCATAAGTAGTGGACACTCGAGTCGACTCATTGACTTTAAAAAGGTCATGCGTGACAATATTCTCTCTTTTCTCGAACTTCAATTGACTTCCGTTGCACTTTTGGTCAACTGTACGTGCCATGAGGGATGCATGAAATGTCGAAATTTTATAGTGTGAACACACCCCTACTGCTTCTGTAGATGGTACGAGTATATAGGTACATGCGTACGAGTACAAGTTGTGCACGAATTGTTTGTTATATTTGGATTTTCAGATACCACATCACATCACCCCGCATGACTAGAATACACATGCATTCCTCATGTTTTGATTGTTCTTGGTGACTCCCCAATTAATTCCTAGAAGATTCCCTCTTAAAAGTAACGTCTCGCAGTTTGCGTACTGCCATTTCATTCGCCCTCAGATATTGCCAACATTTTGACATCAAGTCCTTTTTTCAGAGAGATATCCCTAGTCATGTTTCCAATTTTCTTATATCAAAAAAGCATTCTTTAAATCTGATTTTTCCATAAACATTTTTCCTTAAAAAAAAAAAACAATAAGCAGCCTGTTACACCATCAAGAGTTGCCTTTTCGATAACAAGCCGTCGAATAATATAAACTGAAATGATCGTACCTCTTATACATTGCTCTTTCGAACTAAAAATCTACATTTGCTGGCTCAAGATCATCAGATTTTTGATTATACTTGTTCTTCGGCTCCTTACCACACATCCCTGTTGTATCGCTAAAATTTAGAAATGCAACAATCGATAGCTATGCTTGATATCTTTCCTGATCAGAGATCACCTAGTTCGACCTTCATTAAGGTTTATTGGATCTCATTTTTATTTAAATTCATTCTGTCTAATTTTTTTAGAGTTTATTCAGTCCGATCTTTAATTGATTCGAGTTTCTCTATGATAACCGAGCTAGTTAACCATTCTTGGCCCAGATCATTTGATCTCATTTTCTTTTATTCGAGACCATGGGAGCAGAAGTTTCTCAGAA
The DNA here is from genome assembly GCA_963966105.1 of Volucella zonaria. Classification (NCBI taxonomy): domain Eukaryota; kingdom Metazoa; phylum Arthropoda; class Insecta; order Diptera; family Syrphidae; genus Volucella; species Volucella zonaria. The sequence goes on along the minus strand of OZ014531.1, from coordinate 122,713,101 downwards.
ACCTTTCAGGTTGATTTTTAATCGAAATCACTTCAGTTGACATTCCTTACGATCGAACTGCAGATCATTTGACGTCAAGTCTTACCTGGAATCACTTTAAGTTCTCTTACTAATATTAAGAGATAGTTATGAAACTGGTCCACCGAAAATTTTGTCGATACTTCTGGTGGTGAGGTTGAGACTGTTTGAAATTGTGTTTCTTTATTTATTGTAGGTAGTATTGGAGCTCTCCTCATTTGTTCCAATTTTGGGCTACACAGTTGCACACATCAATTATGTTGGTTGGCTTAAGTACACGACATAAATGGAAGACACTGCGCTCGAGAATCATCACTCTCGCTTATTTGTTGTGCATGTTGTAGCCATTTTAGCCGTTGTTGTATTTTCTTTCCGTTTCGTTTTCTATTCAAACAGCTAAGGGCATTTTGGTCCTTATACTCGTACACTGGTGTCTTTGTTGTTCATGAGAAGAACTTGTGACTCTGTTGTTTTCTTAGTCCAGAGAAACACTTCTGGCCAGGAGAGATTCTTCGCTTGATCTTGAAATATAAAGCCTTTTACCACTTCAAAGTTATAGTTTGCTGTTTTGTGTTTGAGGTGCTGTCTCAGACGTTGCGTTGGTTTTGGATTTCCTTTCTAGTAGACCGGATATACTTTGTTTTATCCTCATGTATCTTTAAACTCATCTTTACTGCTTCTGTTTCAATGATTTTAGCCGCAACAGTGAAAACTCGCTGATTTCTTCCCACAATATCAATGTCATTAGCGTGTCCTAACAGCTATGCAAACTTTTGAAATGATGTGCCTTTGGTCATCTAGAGAAATACTTTTCCTGACATCAAATGCCCCGGTTGTGTCCATCATGGACTATTATAGAGCAGCGAATGCTGTCATGTTCAAGGTGGTGGTATACATAGATTTGAAATTGCTGGGTTATCCCAAGATCTCTAGCGAGGCAAATATCTGATGCACGGTGGACTTATCATGCTTTACGCCACACTGACAAGGAGCTATCAGATCAGATCAGTATATAGACAATAGATGTGATCGGTTCTTGAGAATCAGGCAAATGGTGTATGATCTTTACCACATCAACCCATATCGCTTTAAATAATTCTTCATGAAGTCTGTCTGTTCCAGCAGCCTTACTAGTCTTTAGTGTGGTTATTACTATCATGTCCTCGTCTTGGTCGAGTGGATAGAGTTAATGTCAATCATCGTCCACGTTGGATGGTTCATTGTTAGTCGCAATGTTGGTCATCGTCTTCCAGATTTTCAGCACTAATTGTGTCTTTACCATGTATTACATTCTCATCCTTATTTCTTTGACTGATCGATTGATTCGTTTATTATTTCTAATTTGATTTTAGGAACACAGTTGAAAGTTTCTTGTAAATACGAATGTTTGTCTCCTCCTGAGTTTTACATCCTTCTGTTCGGAATTTGTGTGCTTTCCACTGTGTTCTAACTTACTACTCAAATTTTTGAACATTATTTCTGCATTAGCACGCCTGAGTGGCTTCGACCGAGTGCTCTACTTAATCTTTTGAAGAAGTCTATGTTGATTTCGTGTACTCATAGCGCTTACGAACAGTTCCCAATCTTCCATGTAGCTGTCGCCTTGTATGCTCTCTTTTTCGCTGCGCGTATTTGCACCATTTATCAAACCTGAGCTTTTACCACTTTTGTGGGCGATGCTTGAGGCAGCCTTGAACTTCTGGAGAGGTTTTGGGAGACTTGATCAGAAAAGTCCACCTTTCATTTTGCGTGAGAAGGTTTCTCCCTTGGGTCAGAAACAGCAGGGCCATAAGATAAAATCCAGCAAAACCAAACCGCCATATTCTTTATCATGAAACTTAATTATCAAAGATTCCATGGAGGTCAAAATGAGTCGGAACAATGATGTGTGTAGAGAATTCTTCTTGCCTATCCACTCTAAGACTAGTTATCCTTATATAAATGCAATTGTTTGTCATATGTAGCAGGTTTAGTAACCCACGAACAAGACAAGCTTTATGGAAAGAATTTGTTGTTCTGATTATAATCGGAGAGTAGACATTGTAAGTTCTGTACCAATATTTGAGGACTTTGTAGTAGCCACAGAAGTCGAAATCACTCAATGCATAGCAACTGTAAAGTCAAATTCCTTAGGTGAAGATGGCCTTCTAATACGATTCATCAAACTTATTTTGCCTCAAATTATCTCTCATCTCACCCATGTCATCAACTGGTGTATAACAACATCAACTTTTCCTCAGATCTGGAAAACTGCAAGAGTCTTGCCAATAGCAAAGAAACGTAATCCATCTTATCCTGCTTATTTTAGACCAATTAACATTCTACCTTGTCTGTCAAAGTTATGGCTAAGCAAACAATAAAGCACTTATCACTCAACAAGTTGCTGTATGCTAAACAATCCAGTTTCAGGGCTAACCATAGTTGTTCCAAAGCTATGGTTAATTTACTGGAAGAAATAAGGCATGACTACGACAGGGGTAATGTTTCGTTGCTTTGTTTGCTAGACTTCTCGAAGGCTTTTGATAATGTGAATCATAAAATCCTGTGTTGGAAGCTCAGCCATAACTTTGGTTTCAGCGAAAGGGCAGTTAAATTGATGTACAGTTTTCTTTCCGACCGATCGCAAAGGGTTGTTTCCAATGCATGTTGTTCAGTTTTAAAAGAAATCAAGCAGGGAGTGCCTCAAGGCTCAATATTAGGACCGATACTTTTCTACATGTTCATAAACGACCTTCCATCAGTTTGTAAATATGTTTCGGTACATCTATATGCAGACGATGTCTAACTACACTTAACGAAACCCTTCAGCAACTTAAATGAACTAGTTTTCCTCATCAACGAGGAGTTACACTTGGTCAGTAGCTAATGGGTTACTACTGAATCTATCAAAATCCCAAGTAATTCTCATCTCAAAAAATAATTTTAACTTGAGTATTTTACCTGATATTATCATGAATAACTACACAGTAAAGCGTAGTTTGTCTGGGTAAAATCACACTGACGTGGTCATTGGTCGTGTCTATGGGTGTCTCCGCAAATTGTGGATCACTGCTTATTTCACACCACGAGAAACACGAAGAAAGCTAGTACTGACCTTAATCTTACCCCACATAACATATGCTGAGGTGGTCTACCACAGCCTTGAATCGTTATCCCGACGCAGTGCGTTATATTTACGACATCCGCAGATATGACCATATTTCTGTGTTCGCTAGGGATTTGATTGGTTGCACTTTGCAAGAATACATCAAGACCAGGAACTGTATATTTTTTACAAAAAATTCCATCTTACTTGTATAACAGGCTTAATTTCACTCGCTCCTCAAGAACCATCAACCTAGTTCCTTGCCGTTATAATTACCATAACTCTTCGCGTTTATTTTTCATCCATGCTGTTAGACTTTGGAACTCTTTACCTTCACAAACCAGATCTATTTTAAATCCTTCTAATTTTAAAAATGCAATCCTTCAACATTTTCCAACCTATCCCGATACAGCAGAGCCTCGCGAATCGCTCGGACTATAGTATGCAGACATATTAAAGGCATTTTTCGAAACAAAACAAAGTTTTTCGTAATATAAAACATATTTTAATAATGTAAAAAATGTTATATATGTAATACTCATACATATTACAATTATGTAATTACGCATTTTAAAAAAAAATCCAATATACGGTAGTACTTTGACGAGTGGTATTTAGCGACATAGAAAACGCTTTATCCCTTATTTTACGTAATAACATTTTTTCTGGAATCGAAATATCGACTTCATCCGCCCATTCTAAGCAGGCATTTAAGGCAGACACAGCTTGAGTATGTGGAACACTTGCAACTGGTTCCGATGACTCCAATTCTTTTTCGCTTTCGATGTCCTGCTGAATCATTACTTGTCTTACTGTCTTCATCAGTTAAGGGCCCCTGTCAGTTAATGTCATCATTGCTTAACAACAAATTGTTAGTGTCTACTTCTGAAAAGCCTCTGTTACGAAAAATGCTTAATGGGAGATAATCTTCATGATCAAAATCATCTGCATCTACATTTCCTCTGATTCGAATAATAAAGACCACAGAGGCTTCCAAGACTTTTTAATCAAATTTGAAGACAATTGTTGCCAACTTTGAGCCAATCAAAACACTGCTTCTTTCATTGCGATCTTTTTAAGAAGTTCAGAGACTGCGTTTTGGATCAACTTCTTGCTGGCGAAAAATTTGCACTAGGAGTTTTTTCTTGTATGCCACTTTAATGTTTTGAATCACATTTTGGTCCATGGATTGAATAAGAGCTGTGTAATTAGGTGGCATGTACAAAACAGTGAAGTTTTCGTCGATCGATTGCAGATCTTCTTCAAGTGGATGCACTGGCGCATTATCAAAAAGTAAAAGTGCTTTTAGCGGTAGGTTTTTTTTTTCAATAAAAATTTCTTTACTTCCGGAATGAAATGTCCTTTTAGCCACTCTAAAAATATTAGTCTGGTAACGCAAGCATTTCTTTGACCTATGTAATGGACTGGTAATTTTTGGCTATTGGAAATGTACATGGCCGTTGTGCTTTGCCAACAACCAGCAAAGGCAGTTTGTGCGTACTTTGGAACTTGGGGGCCTACTCTCTGACCTAGAGGCCAGCGTTTTGTCTGGTATCATTTTCCAGTACAAGCCTGACTCGTCAGCATTATAAATTTGATCTATAATCAGATCTTTTTCCCTATAAACGTCCATAAATTTTTCCTGGAATGGCTTCACAGCTGCTTCATTATTGGACAATTTCTCACCGGTTAGTTTTAGTTGGCCTATGCCATGGCTTTTCTTATAATTATTTAGCCATTCTCTACTGGCAACAAACTTTCCTTTTTCAAGTCTTTCTTGGAAAAATTTCGCCTTTTCCATCAATACTTCATCTGACAAAGGGAGGTTCTTTCTTCGCTGTTCTAAAAACCATGTAAATAAAGCATCTTCAAGCTGGGAGTTTTCAGGAGTTTTTAAGGTTTTTCTAGTTCTTGGACCCTTTTCTGTGTTTATTACAAGGAATTGATAACGAGATATTGTTGTGATATTGTTGATGTGATATGATTCCTTTTCTACGATGTTGAAGCCATAATTTAAAAAGAACACGAAATGGTCGAAGAAACACCATGCAACAGTGTTAAATAAAACAAAACTGCGCGACAAATCAACTGTAAAAAATGTGAGCCCGATTCAATAAATAAAACAGTTTTTACTGACTTCACTTTTAAGGATAATTGATAATTGATGGCATATGACTTAAGATCCACCCTATTTATAGTCATCTCGTTGCAGCTGTCCACCATGAAAATACGCAGATACGCCTACGCGGTTAGCCTGTGGTCATTCCTATGGCCTACTGCGCAACCAAAAGTCGACGACCCTCTTTGTTGTTGACCATGATGATTGACAGCTAAAGAGTTGTAATGGTCCTGGATTGAGATGCCATCTTCCATGATTTATGATCCAAATGTTTGTATCTGCGTATGTGAAATGATACCATTCTTCGTCATCGTTCTCCGGTACATCTGCTTACTCTGCGCGTCAACTTAAATTTGCTGGAAAAAGAAAGACTCGATGCAAAATAGATTGGATGAAATACGTTGCAGCTCATGTGCACCGCGCCTAAGGGAACAGACTTAGTATTGCGTGGTGTGTGTGGCACTGCGAGTGACAGTAGATTCATGCTAAATCAATTCTTCGAATTTTCGCTCTCGTACCCGGACCCAGGGGGGTTGAGTTCGGATTATCGAGGCCCTGCTATGATACTTGCAACCAAAATACCATTGCCTACTGCTGCTGTGGTTCAACTTCTTCTAAGATGGAGCATCCTACCATAATTTATTGGCGTGGTCACTAATCGCAAGGTTAAGTTTCTTAAAACCCTTGCAGGACTAACTCGAGTTCCATTAAGGTTTTTTTTTTTTTTTAAATTACATAGTAAAAAACGTCAGGATGATCTAAAAAAGTGTGTAAAAACTCACTTGCAACAGAATTAACTCAGCCTAAACGCAGAAACGTAATAGGCGAAAGAATATGTACGTGATTGTGCGAATACAAGCAATTTGTATCCTGCTCCCATAACACCGGATTGCTTAGTTACGTCGAGTTTTCGTTCACCTTTATTTTCGTACGTAAAATGCGACCGGGGGATCGCAGTTCGTACGAAAATTTGACAGCTAACCAACTGATTACTATTTGCAATTACAAAAAGCAGTAAGAGAAGTAAATTAATTTCTTTAGTCAACATTATTATTGGAAAGAACACGGCTTAATTGATTACAATTTTATTTTAAGACTCGAAAAAGTGTACAAAAAAAAAACAAGAATGACAATCGTGGAGGACTTTGTAATTGATTATTTTCATTAACTTATTAATAGACAATTTGAGATACTTTTCGTGAACAAATGTGCATACACAAAACAGATACGTTCCCAAAATCGAATTATGGGCAACATATCCATTTGAAGTAACATCAGGAGACTTTTCATCCAATTCCAACATTAGCTTCAGTTTTCTTTCCCTGGCTGAGTCTTAAGTTATAAAAAACTGAATCAGTCAAAAAACACTCAATGACCTTAAATAAAGAAAAAAAAAAAAAACGGCAGTAGATCTTAGCTTGAGAACGTGATGACAGCACTGCCGTATCATCATCCCAGACTCCAGTTCAAAGTCCTAAAGAACCCGATTACCTCTGTTGATAACATTTTCACAAAAAAATAATTTAATTAGCTAGTCGCTATAACTTATTACAAGCGCATGACAGCGCTGTCTGGCTTCCGGAATCATTATCAACTTCAATATTTTCTGCGAAAAACAAGAACACGTGTTTAAAAAACATGAATCACAACTGATTTCACCGTCTATGCTCCATAAAAGTTGCTCGAAATACCCGTAGCAGCCCTTTATAGTATCAAAACATAATATGATAGCATTCAAAGGTACGAGTATATGTAATAATACCAGCCGTCAGCAATTTGTGTGTTCTTTTTTCCACGTACTAACAACTACCCAAAAACCAGTTTCGCAAAAACGAGACCATAAGAAAAATGACCAACAACTAATTTCAGTTTAGGTTAAGCATAAAAATCATTTGGCAATTTTATTTTTATTATTTGATTGTCTGCACTTTGTGGACGTACCCGCAGTAGTTGTTGCTTATTTGTTTGTTTGTTTGCCATTAACTTGTAGTTTGTCGCTGATAACAGTATATATCTTATCATAAAAATCAGATTTACAAAAGACCGACAAACATACACGTGAATGAACGCACGTTTTCGCATAAAACTGCGCAGAAACGCAGAAACGCAGAAACAATTCTTCGTGTAGCTACACTACTGAAATACTTAGCCTGTCATCAGAGAAAATGACAATAGTGTCAGCTGTCATTATTATGCCAAAAATGACTCTAAAATTAGATATAGACAAGGTGTTCATTAAGAAACTAAATCTCCATTTGACCAAATTCAAGAGAAATATTGCGCAATCTCCCATTTCAATTCGAAATGAAATGAATCTCCAAAAGAAAACGTCACAGATTCCACAACAAAACAAATTAAATGGATACTTTTCGATAAATCATTTAATATTCACGAAATATATGCATATAGTATGTATGTAACTACCCTACCGGATGGAAAGGAAAAGAGTCATTTACAATCGCGAAAGTAGGTTTCATGCCGTAGGCAGGCGGCAAAAGCGAAAAAAAAGTAAATAAACATTAAAACAAAAAAAAAAAAAAACCACTGTCGCTTTCTTCTTGCGATCGATAACAAATGAAATCGAAAATTCACATTTATAAATTTGTATGTAATCATGTAGAGGTGGAGCAGCAGCAGATTATTATTGTTTTATGTTTTCTTTGCTATCTTCGTTATTGAAGTTTTATTTATCTCTATCATTTCTTTCATAATAAGGTACAGCCTAGCCCGAAGAGTTTGATGAACTGTGAACTAAGTTTCAGAAGAAAACACTTCATGGAAAATTTTATCGATAAATGTTTTTGATGGTCGATTTTCAGATACATAGATGAATTCAGATAGATTTGCTTTCAATGGATAATTTGAAAGCAAACGCTCTAACACTTTGTAGAGATCAAGATACTCTATAATTGGATCGAACGAGATTAGAAGAAGAAAGACATCGTTCAAAGATCAATCCATGACATCGATAACTGCAAGATTACTTGTCTCATCACATTGATTTTATCGATTATGTGCACCCTAAGGCTGCAGCTGCACTTAATTGACAATATCTAGAAGAAGAACATCATAGATGTAGCTACCTGTCTGCGAACTAGAGCCACTATTTTTTTCCCATCGCGGTCTCGCCATTTACGTGCGTAGTGATGTAGCTTACCAAATTCCACCGCAATGTGGTCCATGTTCCAATCCGGAATTCAATTTCATGTGGTTGTAAGCAAATTATCCACTACTGCTTTATTTACAGAAGCCCCAAACTGGACAGTAGTCCGACTTTGAACGAGCTTGATGCGCTGTCGGACTCTATTCAAAGAATTGTATCCCTGTATCCTCATACTGAAATTGTTAATACGGGCGATTCCAATATATGTACACAATTCTGAGTGGCTTCAACATTCTGAACAGACAATACCCGAAGGACGGTGTGTTGCGGGAAATAATTTGACCCAACTTGTAACTGAGCCCATACGAATACGTAGTCATACCGCTAATACCCTGGACTTGTTTTTAACCTCTTACCCTGATAAGTACTCCGTCGATGTGCTCTCCCCTCTGGACTCTTCAGACCATTGTGTCATATCAGTTAATTTCTCGTATACTGACCACACAGTTAGAGAAAAAATTCCTAAAAGAACCGTATGGCAATACGAGAAAGCCAATTGGAGCGGACTTCACACCTTCTTTAGGAACTTTAACTGGTCGTTATGTTTCCTCGATAACGACGTGGATGCCGCTTCTGATATGATCACCGACACTATTCTCCTTGGAATGAGATCCTTTATCCCCTATCGGATCAAGAGTATCAGACTAAAAGAAAAGTCACGGTATGACTCGAGCTGTAAAGAGGCTGTCAGGGTTAGAGAAATGATTTTTCGGTCCTTCAAGACCAACCCGGCAGAAGAATACCGAAAAAAGTTTAAACGAGCCAGGAATGACTGCAACGTCTTTCTCAAGCGCGTGAAATTTCTTTACGACCAAAAGTTGAGGCAAAAGATACTAAAATGTCCCAAAGGTAGTAAAAGCTTTTGGTCGTTCATCGAAAACATTAGAAATTCTGCCTCATCCTCCATCCCAACGCTCATTTACAATGACATTTCTGCTGTCAGCTCTATGGACAAGGCCAATCTGCTTGCTGCACACTTTGCGGTCAGTTCAACACTTCCAGATTGTGCTTTATCGCCGCCTACAATTGAATGCGTCGAATCTTCAATGGGATGAACCCACTTTCGCACTCGTGTAGTAGCAAGAGTATTCAAAGATCTTAACATCCACAAATCTGCAGGTCCAGATGGCATAACTCCCCTTCTTCTGAAGAGGTGTTCTTCCAGACTGGCAAAACCGCAACATTTGTCCAGCCCGTCCCTAAAAAAGTCGAGCCTTCTTCTCTCTCCTTCTATAGACCCATTGCACTCCCGTCCCTACCTTCCCAAGTCATGGAAACGCTGATAAACCATCAGCTCATGAAGTATCTCGCAACAAAAAAACTTCTCAATGACCGGCAGTACGGTTTTCGTTACAACAGGTCCACTGATGATTTGATTGCATGTCTCATCGAAAAGTGGAACCAAAGCGTACATCATTCTGGCGAAAGCAAGATAGTTGCACTTGATATTTCTAAGGCATTTGACAGAGTTTGGCATCAGGTTCTTTTGTCGAAAATGCTTGCTTTTGGGATCGACGACTCTCTTCTTCAATGGATTAGAAACTACCTTTCGAAACGTTCAATTCAAGTTGTCTTGGATGGTTTCAAGTCTGATATTCACAAAATAAATGCTGGTGTGCCCCAGGGCTCCGTTCTGTCTCCGACACTCTTTTAAATTTTTATCAATGATCTCTTGTCTGTCGCTTCTAATCCAATATATTCCTTTGCTGACGACAGTACTCTCTGCTTTTCTTATTTGTTTCCTAACTCACGTCCCTGCTCTTCGGCTGTAGAACGGGAACGGCAGCGTATGTTAAGCTCATTAAATGCCGATATTTACAGCACAACCAATTGGGAAACCACTAACAGAGTAGAATTTAATGCTTCCAAAACACAATGCTGCCTTCTGTCATTAAAGCGAAATTTAAACACCCAGCCATTATCCATGAATTGCATTTTCATCGTTGAAACCGAAAAACTTTCCATTCTCGGTATGTGTGTCCGTAACAACTTACATTGTAATGACCACATATTCGATGTCGTCAAAAATGCTGCGAAATGTCTAGGTTTCCTCAAGTGATGTAAGAAATATTTTACCCCCTCTGATCTGGCCTCAATGTATAAGGCATTCATCCGCCCATAATTGGAGTACAATCTGGTCACGTGCTCCTCATAGGTGATGACAATATCACACAGTCATTCAACACCCTCGAACACAGACGTAATATCTCCTGTCTCACCGTGTTACATCGCTATTTTCACCACCAGTGCTCCACCGAAATTGCCAGTAGCATTCCGTTCTAACTTTTAACCGTAACACCCGTCTCGCTGTGAATGCTCATCAGTATACCCTCAAGCCCACTTTCGGACGTACTCTGAAATATCGTGATTCGTTCCTAAGCCGTACAACTCGCTTATGGAATGCCCTGCCGAGCTCTTTAATCCCTAGTCAATATAACTTGCAAACATTTAAGACCAACGCATATAGGTATCTCTCTTTTTTCCCTCCCTAACTTCGCCTCGCCGGTGCTATATTCAAACTTGTTAAATAAAACAAAGTGTGTGTGAGATATAATCGAACATTTTTATTCGTTTGAAAGGCCTATCGATGCCATTATGTATGGAATATAACATCGTTCAAATGTCGTGCATCCGAAATGTCTAATTTTCCATGACTTTGGCCCTTAAATCAGGCTGAATTGACCGATGGCATGAGTTATGTTGGCTTTGCGGGCCGCTGTGGTTTGTGGTTTATTCGCATAGACCTGCGACTTCAGAGAAGCCCACAAGAAAAAGTCTAACGAGATCAAATCGCACGATCTCGGTGGCCAGTTCACATCACCTCAAAGGGAGATGATCATGCACTCGAGTCGCTCGTGCGGAATTTGAAATGTGGCGTTAGCTGTGTGACACATCCTGTTGAAACCACATGTCGTTGGTGTCCATATCATCCAACTCAGGTCAAAAGAAGTTGGTAATCATCGATCTATAGCGCTTGCGTTGACGGTGATGGCCTGGCCAACGTCATTCTCAAAAAAATATGGACCGATGACGCCGCTAGCCCAAAATCCACACCAAGCAGTGACTTTTTCGGTATGCATTGGACGTTCTTGGATCTCATGTGCATTGGTATCGTTCCAAATTCGACAATTTTGTTTGTTGACCCATTCATCCAGAAATGGGCCTCATCGCTGAAGATGATTTTTCCAGATCCCATTCAGCGAACACATGTCGCTGTATTCAGTTGAATTTTGTACGTGTGCAGGCCCAAGTCACGACGCAAAGGTCGGCAAGTTCTGGTCTGCGAAAGGCCGAGTTCTTGTGAGCGACGCAAAATCGACTGGCTCGGATTCTCCTACACACTCTCACGGACAGCGGCGATCTTGCGTTTCGTCGAAGTACGTCATCCACCATACTGCGAATAATTCTCTGGGTAGGACGTTTATGGTGGCCGTATATTGGACGACGCGCGCGAAACGTTACCCGAACAGAACATCCTCTTTGATAAAAGAATTTTATCATTTGCACGTTTTGTTGAATGCTATGTCCGTCCATCCTGATTTGGCAAAACAGACTGAATAAACGACAGCCAATTTCCGAACTGTCAAAGTTCGGAAGTCCCTATTGGAAGACCCCGTAGTTGGCGACTATAATTTTTTATGACAAGACTATTAAAATCGGTTTTCATGTCATCGAATTTCTGATAGTTTGTTTTGATTTCTTCAGTCGCGGAAATAAAACATTTTCATAACATGGCCAAACACTATCTAACCAGATCACGTACGTGATATTTCGGTAAAACAAAATAAAAATAAAAATAAAATCAAAACTCATAGTGTGCCGGTCACGTTTGACAATGAATCTTGATTAAACTATTTAACAGGTTCATGTTGCTAAACCCCCAACAAACAAAATGAAAATGTTGTTATGGATCATAAAGACGGTTTATGAGACACAAAGATGTGACAGTGAATGAGTGCAAATTGTTTGGAATGAAGACTACTTCCAGCACAAAAGCAATGATAACGAACTGATATACAGTACTGCTTGGACTTTACTAGGATATTATGTTACTTGCCCCTTATCATCATTTGTCCTGTCTATAACTTAGTAGACGTTACGACCACAGCCACTTTTGACGTATATACATATTATGTATATTAAAGTCAATTATAATTTTACTCCCCACTTTTTCGCTTATTAGGTTCAAAGCTCGGCCAACAACATTTCTATTTTTCTGACGTCATCACCCTTTGCAATGGCAGATGTCCCTTCACTCTCCTGCGGTTTGGTGTCATCAAAAAGGTTCTTTCTTGCTGTAAGTGGACAAATCGAACGACACTATGAGAGGAAGAAACTAGACTTTAGACATGCGCTACTCGACAGTTGAGACCCTACAAATTTTGCAGCATGATGCGCAATAAAATATTCTCATCTGAAACAGTGCGGCAGTATGAAGTGTTCGTTACATAGAATACGTAAATCTTTTAGTGTACCAATATCTATTGCGAATTGTGGCTTAACTATAACCTAGAATGCCTGGGTTCAAATCCAGCTTATTGTACTAAAAAAGAGAAAAAAAATGTTTCAAATAGCTTTTGGCAGGCAATTACCGACTTCTAAGTGTCAAAATATTTGACTATGCCAGTTTAAGTATCGTGCCGTTTCCAGTATTCAGATTGATAATGTATTACATTTGATTTAGAACATTCCTCGCCCTTGGAAATCCCTTCAAAATACTTTTATTGCGACTCATATTCCTGGTTTAACCTCTTAAAATCCAGTATTTTATCAGCTTGCAAGCGTGTTGTAAGATTTTTCCCTTATCATTTTTCAACAAAACTTCATCTGTTGTCATGCTTCGCAATATGCATGGCGTTTATGTAAACCCAGCACGATGTGATTGAAAGTAGATTAATTCCATAAGCATATAATGCACAAGTGGCAATAATCGACAACACGCTGGCAGCTGAATCAGCTAATTGTGGTTACACTGTATTTGTAAAATGGCATTTTATAGATTTAGCTAAACGATTTATTCTCATTTGTATTTTATCAATAAAAAGGTCAATTTTGTTTTTACGTTGAAGCTGACTAAGTAAAAATATATTTCTACCTCTATCGTCAGAATTAATAAATTCAATTTAGCTACCAACTGCTGGAAGTGCTGAGACCAACAGTTAAATATGTGTTGAGTTTATACTTGTCGTTAACAAGGTGGTAACTATGAAAAGAAAAGAAGATAAACAAACTTTCTAGACTATATTTTGATTGTTAGCACATTATGAGAATATCAACACTTAGCAACCTAGTTTTGGGAAGGTCTCCGGTGATTTTGAGTCATCTGGCTGTCAATCTGGATGCAACGTCATCTACGTCTACCAGACCCTGCCTCACTTCTGTCAAGAGCTTAATTCAATAGTAAAACAATTTGTTAAAATATTTGGCAAGTATCAATTATTTGACAGCGTCACTGGTATTATACCTTGGACGTGCTCAGAATGATTTATTGTGATCATGACTATTGTTTTGAACTCTAGATTGATACAACTATCTTCAAATGATTTACAATTTTGTCTAGAATTCATTTAAGCAAGTGACTACTCTTACAACTGTCAATGCCCAAACTGACGTTTTGGCCATTCGATGCAATAATTTGCTGAACCTGACTATTTAGCAAAGTGTGATTCGTGACGTATTGAAGACATTACAGTATGACGTTCAATTTGAGAAGTATCTTGACGGCATGAAAGCCATTTTATGAAATGAATAAATTGGTTGACTCATATTAATATGCTGTGACTATGTATGTACTATACAATGCATACATGGGACAAGTTGTTTAAGGATTTTATCGTCAATCAATTCAGACTGAAAGATGACACCTGCGTGTAGGGTTTATTTAAAGATATCCCAAAGGAATCGCAAGGAGTTCTTTGTCAATCAACATTCCATTGATAATGTGCTAATTTCGATTGGCGTAACTTGTTATATCTTTAATTTGGCTCACAATTTTTATCCATGAATCTCGAAGGACAAAATAGATGGTCATGCCAAAATTTTCACACAAAACGTGGTCTTTCCATTTCCATTCATTTTTAAGTCTGATCTTGTAAGGATGTAGCCCTAGAAGAGGCAAATTGTTGCTCAGGAACTAGATACCGAATTTTTCGACGATCCTCCATGCTTAGGATCTCTCAATGATTGTCTTATGTTATAGGTATACAAATTCAATATGAAATAAAACACTTGAAACTAATGTTTATGTCTATGATATTAGCTTTATTTAATAGATAATTTTATGCCATTAGTGCTTAAATATGGTATCGAGTATATGTGCGCCACGTCTAGTTCGAATGAACCGCAATCGTAGAGTCCAATTTTCGACAACTTTATCGAGCAACTGGGGCCGATAACACGGCGAATGCTGACTTCCAAGTCGTCCAACGTCTCTGGTTTATCGGCATAGACTAGTGACTTCACATACCCCAAAGAAAGTAATCTAAAGATGTGAGATCACAGGATCGTGGAGGCAAGTTCACAGGCCCATTACGCGAAATTATGCGCTCAGCAAATGTTTCCCACAATAAATTGATGGTGTCGCGTGCCGTGTGGCATGTTGCGTCATCTCGTTGAAACCAAAGCTCTGTCACGTCAACGCCATCCAACCGAGGAACGAAGAAGTCAGAAATCATGTTTTTAAAGCGCTCTCCATTGACGGTGACATTCTGGCTGGCATCGTCCTTAAAGAAATATGGGCCGATGATTCCACCAGCGCATAAAGCACACCAAACAGTGAGTTTTAATGGTGGTAAGATCGTCTCGACAAAAGCTTCTAGGTTTTTTCCACTTCAAATTCGGCAATTTTGCTTGTTTACATATCCATTTAACCAAATATGGGCCTCATCGGAGTACAAAATGTTGCACGATAAGTTTGGCGAAACTGACCATGGTTTTCAAAATAAGTTTGCACAATTTGCACGCGTTGTTCTGGCGTTAATCTATTCATTGTATAATGGCAATACGTACTAACCACAAATCAACTTTCAACTGTCAAATTGACAACCTGTAGAAACAGTGTTGCCAGTTTAAAAAGCAAACTTCTAAAAAAAAACACCCTTTACAATTCATAAAGATGCACTTTTATTTCTTAGAGAACTTATTGAAAACGTGACATTCCACAATATTTACTCAGATTAGCCTTCAACATTTTAAGTCAGCTATTGCGTAATAAGGGCTCTAAGCCATCATTTGTTGCCGAAGTAAGACACCAAGTAGTCCAACGATGTCCAAGCAGGAAAGGTTGGGAGATTACAGGCCGGAAAGTACGGTCCGAGGCTTACATGTCAGATGAGTTTAACGAATTTAAGTGCGGATGCAAGGTCTTCACCTTGTTGAAGAACAGGAATCCGAGAAAAACCAACTAAATATGTTTTAAGGGGAACCTCGTCAAATCCGACAATGTTCCGCCTAACCTCAGAACCAGAACGGTGACTTCACTGAATGCTTTGAGCTGATTTGTGTCGCCAGGGAAAACTGCAGACAAAGAAACTTCTAAGCAGATGACTGAAGACTTATTTTGAGGAAGGAAAAAGAACGTAAGAAGCTTATTCCGATTTTAAGGCCAGAAAACTGAGGCGAAACTAGATACCCTTTATCTTATTCCCGAATTTCGCTTCTCAGGTTACCTAATCAGAACCGACTCGAAATTGGCTCCTAGCATTGAAGCTGCAATGCGCTGAGTAACAGGTTTAAGTCGCCTTGCACTGGTGGCATATATCCACAGCTTCAGAACAAATAGTCTGACTTTTCCTTTATATTGAAGAGCATTGAGCTGCAAGTGCGGAAAACTGCGAATCCACACTCTATCCAAAATATATAGTATTATGGCTACGAACACGGAAAACCCTGCGAAGTTGTGTTTTTAAATATGGTGTTCTGCCACCAGACGCATCCGACCAGAATTAGGACTCTCAGGGCATTCTAAACGACATTAAGGGTGCTTTCCATAACGATATTTTGAGGGCATGCGTATCTCGGCTCAACAGCGGGCTTTCCCTGGCATGCCTGGATTTATTCCGACACACTATTCATCAGTGCATCAATGCCCTTGATAGTGAAATTATGGATCGCACTCTTAAAGCCGTTTAAAAAGAATGGAAGATGGACGTAAGATCATCGATGATTTTCCTAGTCAAGACTCAGAGGAGAGTCTCTCAGCAACCAGCATTAGAAATGCTTGAGCCCTTCGTTATGACCTTCATTGGGAGTTGGATTTCTTGTGAGTAAAACATCAGATGACATAACTTTCCAAGATTCTGGCAGATCAAATTAATGTTTTCTAATACGAGTATATCTAAAAAGTCATCGACTGTCCATCAGTAGGGACGTCTGTGACTGTGACTGAAGGCATTATGGTTTTACTTTTACTACGCACAGTGTGCTACGCATAGGTGACACAATATTCTGCAACACGTTAGAGAGTGTACATGTAACTGCCGCGTGAACTGTATATCTGCACCATGCCTATTCTGCAAAATAAAAAAAAATACAAATTGTGGGCCTTAGTGCCTACGACGTAGAGTCAAAAGTTCAAGTGCCACTTCTCACGGCCAGATTTTTAAATTGCACATTGAGTTGTCAATGGTATAACTTATTTCAACGGTCCTTAAATTTCCGTTCAATTGGTTTCTTTACATGTCCACTCGCTTATATATTTTTTAAATTATATTTAGCAAAGAAATCTCGTAGTGAGATCCTTCCGGCAGGTCTAAAAATATTTTTTTCCGTCCACATTTTCCAGTTTTCTGGTGAATTTCTCAGAAACCTAATTAAAATTATTAATTGCGCATGTTGGTGCAATTTAGCCGACCGCACTCTCTGGCATCTGCACACGATACTATTTTTAAATGAAAAAGGATTTACCGCCATGGAGCAGACATCTTTTTTTGCAATCTCCATGCATCAAATTAGCAACGAAATTCGTGGCAAAACAGACCCCTGAACTGAAAAGTAATTTTCTCAGATATTGTCTTTTTTTTTTCCTAAATTTTGTTGTGCCGTTTATGTAGGTACACATCATATGTACATTCATGCATACATATGTACATACATATATTATATGCTTGCATTATTTACTTGGCAGTTGTATCTACAAGATACAGAAACAGTAGTGCAATGGGTACCTAAAGTGCATAAGGGCACTTTAAACATATTGATGGATATAGTGCCCGAGGACTTGAATATTCCATCAAGGTTTCATGATTTGATGGTTCTCAAGTTATTCTCGTTTATCTTTGGGGTAACCTTTGTTTTATGGTCATCTTCGTTTTCCTTCTGCTTCTTCTTTGGCTTTGTTTTTTTTTTTTTTTGGTCATTCTTCCGTTGAATTTTGTTTTTATTTTTGGTACACCTGTTGGTGTGCGGTGAGAATCACTTTTTAACTTTGCATTAATGCGTTGTTTTGGAAGATACATACATTTTAGAACGCTGTGAATGGCCAAGTACAGTCTTGGTCATGTAATTATTATACAACAAAACAAGCAATTCATTGTGAAACAGACGGCTAAATACAAAGGTCGACTGCCAAGAGTTGATTACGCCCAAAGCCAAACGTGCGCGTTGATGAGGGTACTCCGTTTAGAATGGAGTAAAAGTAGGTTAAGTGGTTTTATTGTTTAACAACTTGAGAATTCTCTTTCTTTACAGTTATTTCTATTCAAACTCTGTTCATATCCATTAGCAGGAGTAAGTTAAAAGAGATTAACCAGTAATTCAACTTTGATCTTCAGTTTTTGAGTGCAGATAAATCGTTAAACCTATCAAGAAGCTATTGCAATTCGGACTGAAAAGCTATCAATTTATCAACATTCTGTCCAGCTATCCTCATCTCTACTCCTGGCCTCTGGCGTAGATCCAGATTCCTCGGTTAAAGACATTGGAAACTTTACCCAGAAGATACACCAGATGCGCAGACTACCTTACTAACTATCAGAGCAAAGAGTAGCGATGGTATAAAGCAGCCCAAATATACAATAGTTATAAAGGTGCCCCTGTCCTTGTGGAGAACACATCATCAGTATTCTTTTTATATTGCAAGAAAATTAACTCTCAATTCGCACTATACACAGATTCTTTAAGGAGCAGTGAAAGTGAAGCTTTTGCTTTGTCATATGATCATATGACTTCGCCGCGAGTTCTCGTAGTGTATCAGGTTAACCTTATCGTCAACTTAGTGATCATTCCTTCTAAGCACCAAATATCAACAGTATAAATAGGTATATCCATTTGCTTGAAATTTTTCTGGAAAAAGTTGGCAGGAGCCTAGTACATACGAGTACATATGTATGTATGTGGTGTTCGAAGCTAAGCTGAGGACATCGTTCCTAACATCCTGCCATTTACATGACAAAAGACCTCGGCAATGTCCTCCATTTGTCTCTTAAATCTAATTTCATCCGATACGGTGTCTACGTTGTTGGTTTTGGATTCTTGCTGTCTTCTCAATTCATCCTTGCGGCTTCCGCTTCAATGCCCTCTCCAATTATGATGTTGAAAAGATTGTCACTTGGTCGAAAATCTGTTTTGCTATCAAATGTCTCGATGGTGTCATTACCAACTTTTATGCAGCAACGAACGTTTCTATTATCATCCTAAACGGACGTACATACCAGCTATGACTCTAAGTAGCTCGTCTCTACAATATAAATACTGTCACATGAGCGTTAAAAGGAGTCAATAAACAGGAGAGATGAATTTAAAGCTAATGGGATTTTTACAAAATCTGACGTTAGTTGAATATCTGGCGAAGACCGACTTCTCTATAGTTGACGCAGTTCAAAGGGCCTCCCTTATGACAAACAAAGCTGAGACGCCATTTAGCGACCATACTTTACAGATGAGTTGACGCACGTTAGTTACCAAATCAACTCTCGCGGGTTTAAATGATTAAGTAGGCAGTCCGCCTGTTCATTCAGCCTTATTGGTCTTTAGTTTTGATATCGCTAGTTAGATTTTTTCTTGGACGATTGGACGAAGTTGTTGGCAATCATGATCAATGTTAAATAGTTGGTTCTTTGTTGTTAAACAATCCCCGGTATGAATGCGCATGAGTATGTTATACCTTCAAGCTCGCTTTCGGACGTACTCTGAAATATCGTGATTCGTTCCTAAGCCGTTTATGGATTTTCCTGCCGAGCTCTTTATTTCCCAGCCATTATAACTTGCAAACATTTAAAACCAACGTGCATTGGTATCTCTCTTTCTTTCCTCCCTAACTTTCCTTCGCCCGCGCTGTATGCAAACATTTTAAGGGTACGCAATCCCTTGAGCGCACGTCAATTATAAAAAAAAAATCCTTCCATCCTTATACCTGCGTGCTTCTGTTAGGCATTTGCAACCTTATCAAGTTCTTTTCACCTTTTCATTGAACTTCCAAACATCATTTCTTCATTTGCGTCCCTTCATGGTCTCGATCGCGCGTTTCACTGCTTCGTTCTTAGAACCGAGTCGTTTTATTTGTTCATTTCGTAAGTAGAACTCGTCCTTCTTTGTTGGGTTGTGGTGACCGAGTGAAACTCTAGCAGATCGGATGCTATGTCTCTGATAGCTTACTGACAATATCCCCACTGGTCATCTGCGCTTAATGCTGGCAGCAAAAGATTTCTGGAGGTGTTTAGGAAAACTCTATTTAAAAGACCTCCGTCAGTCTCTTGCTGTTGTTGCGGTTCGTCGTCAAATTTCCTCACAGTAGGTATTTCATCTTGGCTACAATAAAATAGTGTTCCGAGTTGGTATTGGTTGCTGCAATATCGAGAACACTGGAGCTGTGTGTTGCGTCGATTGAAAGTGATCAGTCTGGTTGTCGATGTTTTGATCAGGCGACTGGTTGCCTTAATGCTGTGGAAACTGAGCTGACCAAAAATATCTGCTAGCTATGATAGCATTTCGCCCCTCTCGTAAATTAGCATGAGTCTATTTTCAGAGCTGATACGGTGATCTTTGATCTTTTATCCTAATCTTTGCTTTTCCTCTGTGAAAGGGTGAGCGTCTATCAGGCTTGTGCTGCGGAGTTTAGCCTTGATGTGGATTGTAATCAGGGGTTTCCTCAGATTTTTTGGCTTAGTCTACCAAAGCAATCACCATAGTAGTTGTCACAATTTGTATCCTTCTTTTGCTCAGTAAATTCCATTACACTTCTGGAATGGTAGTGATATCCGGTGCGTAATTGTCTGGCGCCTCCGCGCCAATTGTTCATTTACATATGACCTTTTAATAGTTTGAACATTCCTCGTGCATAACCGGAAGCAGTTTGCCGTTTTTGCCATATCTAAGACTGTTTGTTGCTTCATAACATATTGTATTTAACTTAGTTAACCCAAAGATCCGAGTATGTCGAAGTGTGAATACCTTCGCCAATGCATCCATATGTTGCTTTTTCTGCACCATGCACTGTCAGCCGGCTGTTCTTGCGCAAGTTCTAGGGCTCGGTTGCATCTCCACAATCAGACTTAGCGTGGCGTCGTTCCTTTCTTAACCTGGTCTTGGGGCCAGCTTTGGCGAAGTTAGTGTGCAGATATACGACAATCAAATGCCCTCAAACATCTAGCCAGGCTCAAATTGGAAGCTTCATTATAGTTTCATAAAACATCGCAGGTATCGTGAAGCTTTCTTTGTAAACCAGATTTCTTATCATATCACCCAATATCCATGGAAATTCATTTTCGTCATCTTTTCCAATAAAAAAAAAAAAAAAAACGCCATGTACACCATGTACACCATGTGCTTCATAGATTTATTGACGAATCACCACGTTACCACTTGAGTTTCTAAAAGCAAGATAATCAAATCGCACCCCCCTTTAGCAGAATTAGTGGCGTGTCATGTTTTACTCAGACCCGGTTTGGTGGATAATATTTTATGGCAACACTCGTTGAATGCCAATTTTAGTTTTCGGATGTACTCACTTTCACGATGATTAAAAAAAGCGTTCTGCCGTAGCTTAGTTAGCTGATTTCAATTTTGAAAAACAACAGATTAAAGCCGCCGGGACTTGATAAGACGGTTGTAATGTATACGGATTTTATAATCCGTCTGGGATTCGGTGTTATTGAGTACAGTTATGATTATTATGTTTATTTTTTACTTTATTTGGTAATTGTAAGATGATAAGGGCGTATGCCATGATAGATAAAAAGTCTCGCCAAACTTATTAATAATCGGCCACATGCTAAAGTAAATGAATGCTGACTCAAGGGTGATTACGTTTGGGGAGGATCTCATCGAAAAATAACCACCTGTTACAGTCTTACTAACTTCTTAGATCACGTGGTTAAGGTTAAGTTCAAGACTTCTGCTCAATCATTGAGAAGTGCAAGCAAAATTATAAAAAGAATTGCACTCACAAGGCTACAGAATACGATGATAGATACGAGTATTTCAACTGGTGCCTGGCGATGCAGTTTTGCACTGAGTAATTAGCTTAGATACGTAAGTTGGCCAATTTCAATCGTAAGTATAAATTGATGGTAATTGCCATAAAAGCGGAGACTACACTTGCGTTTGTAAGTGGATTTTGTTGAACTGGTTTTTGTATATAAATGACCGCAAACTGATGATTTGTAACGGTTCTTAGTAGTTTTGCTTTGACCTTTAGGCGCTAGAGCTTCTTTAAACAGTTCTTGGCTATTATGCCTGCCAATGCAGCTAAGGCCAGAGCGATCTTTAGACCGTTCAAACCAAAATCTACATATAATCTCGATCGTTTCACGGCTTGTTTCCTGATTTTATTATTTGTACCTTCATCAAATGCCGCCCTTGATTTTATTATGCACTGACAACGAGTTCATTCCAAGTGCCTGTCATCTTATTTAATCATCTGTTGAATATTTATTTATTTTTTTTTTCCTTTTTAATCCCCTAATCATGTAGAAATTATTATTTATTACATGAACCCAAGTTGTTTTGCTTCGAAGCGGATGAAAGGTTCAAACTTGACGTAGACGTTTTTCTTTTACGAGATAAGCTTGAAGTTTGCTTTGGTTGGTTACTACAATTAGGTTTTTTGCTTTACATCATATTAACATACAATATAATCAGAAATGCTGATAGCTGATAGCAAACATATCATTGCAGAAAGTAATGCATAACGCAATGGCGAAGAAAACGTTTCATTATACGAGTACGATTCAAACCACCATGTCTAGAAGTCATAGTCTCTCTAAGCCATCATGAAATATAAGAAGACATGTTTATTTTGGCTGAAATCTTCTTAATCATGCCCTCATCTTGTATAAATTTTTGCATAGATTAACAAGTTTCTAAATCAAAAACTCACAGGTCAAATGCCTGTTTACTTTACTGTAGGTGACACTACAGTCGGAAGCGCACTTGTGCCTCAACCAACAGCTCTTTCTATTTAGCGAAAGCTTCTGCCACTTGCCTTCAGTTAAGCATACCAACTTGGGTGAGGTCTCTATTCAGATAAGCGCCCTCACCAAAGGCAAGGTCTTTCTTTACCGCGTAGTGCCTCTAGAGCAGATCCGGATACATTCCGAATCAGAGTGGTAGTGTTCATTCGCCCAACATGTTTCGCCAGACGAATTCCAGCCATTCTGACCAGGTTAATGCCGCTATATAGCTTATACAGTTCGTTACAATATCTTCTTCTCCGAATTCTGTTTATGCAGGCGGAATCGAAATTAATTGAAAAAAATTTTCTCTCGAATAAACCAAGGGCAGGGCCTTCAACAGTGCTTTGCTCGTTGTTCATGGATCGGACTTTTTATCTATCATAGTCCAAAGAAACAGTGATCTCTACACAAAATGTTCCACAAGCGTTCTCCATTGTCATCTCACAAAAACGGACGACGTTAGCGAGGATGCCAAAACTTGGGTCTGCTTGCCTCGCCTCTATAAATTCTGTCATATGCGGCCTTAAAATCAATGTGTTGGGAGCTATTTTTCCAAGATCTCCGCTAGAGTAACCATTGATCTGGGCTTTCCAGGTAGATGAAATCTTGAGCGCAAAATTCAAGAGGCGCAGCTTAGAGTATGGGGCAAGTTATGCTGAGATTCCGCTTACTAGGCACACTTATGTCCGATTTAAATAAATGGGCAGGCAACCCATCTATTTGAGTTGAAGTTTATATATCGCTATCCAGACCTCTCCTTGGTGGGGTGGACAAAGTTTTTGCCTGACTGAAATGTTGGTCGTCTCCGCAATAAACCACTGTGGAGAAGTAATTTCTCCAACTAGTTAGCACTGACCGTGGCTCTGCTATTACGTTTCCATCTCTGCATGCTACTGTTCGGTATTTGTCTTTGGCAGGTTTATTTTATGCGCGGCTCCATGGCGTCAATCGGCCGCTTCTCTCGTTGTTCCTTTATTTTTCTAAAAAAAAAAAAAACCGATGTTAATGCGGTCTTCTTCGCTCTTAGAGTTCGTGATCAGCTCGCGTTCTTCTTTGGATTGCCGCCTTGTATGTCTCTGGTTTCGCTATACGAAGCACTTCTCAAAATGTTTTGGAAAAGTCGATCGGAAAAGGCTCTAGCAGCTTCTTGCAATTGTACCCGTTCGACGTCAAATTTCGTCGTGGCATTTCTTAGGTGCTTTACCGTGTGAGGTATCCGCATTCGCTCTTTGGCTACAAAAAGTAAAGGACTCTTACTTGGCTCTTCGAAATGTTCGCACATCTTCAGTATCACACTTTTGACTTGTGACGATCGCAGGAACCACATATCGTCGATTTTTCAAAGAAATAATCACTGATCATTGCCCGGTGACGTTGGTAATTGACCCAAGCTTCGACCTATTTTTTTTTTAAAAAATAAGACCGGTGATCACCAGCGTGAAGACCGCACCAAACATCACATTTTTAATAGTAGTCGTACTCGTAATAATGCCTCATTAGTCTCATCGTCTCTTCATGAAGCCAAAAGTGAGGTCCGTAACTAAATACACGATTTTTCGCTGAAAATGTGTGTCGACTTTAAGCTGTTCAAGAGCCCAATTTACGAATTCCAATCGCAAGCTATGGTCTCTCAGATGAAGACCGAGATGTTGTCGCTAAATTTTCTAGATAGCGGACGGACAAAAGCCGAACTGTTGTGATCGTCCCTGAATTGATGGTTCTAGATCTTTTGCCACAGCGACTACAATTTCTTCTGACCGGACACTACGTTGATGCGTTGTTGGCTTTAGATCATGAAGAGTGTGCTCGTAAGTGGTACAAAATGTATCCAAAACATAACGAATAAGATAAATAACAAGCTTAGTTGGTGTATTATAAGGACCAAATCAATCTTGGAATTTTGTATAGGATTTTAAGACAGATTTTGTAAACAAATTCGAATGATTCGGAAGCGTTCTTCTGTTGTAAATTTATTCATGATGATTTGTCAAACAAAATGCCAAAGAACTGTCAAAAATGACAGCAGGCTTTGAAAGTTATCCCTATTGGGTAAAAAGCCACCTTTTACAGCAAATTTCCATTCCATTTGCGATTTTCGTATTTTCCCTTTTCGTCCTCAAGCGCTAATTATTCCAGACAGAGTATCAAAACAAAACAAATTCCCTCAAAAGTCGATAATTAAACAAAAAAACACGATATCAATCTTACGAGTATATACCTACCGTCTCGTCTGAAAGATACATGTAAAAATGTTAACCAAAACCGACGCAAAAACTGATGCTAAAGCAGTACACTTTTGAAGGACTCATGCAATGTATTTTCGATTTCCATAACCGGGCTGTGGTTATCCTTCAGCACCATTTAAGGGCATGTCTTCATAGTCAACTCGTTGGTACCCCATTATTAAGAGCCCTCTTTCCATCACTGTTGCTTGAATACTTTTCTTTAGAACTCTTGATTTACTGCACACTGGATTCCACTGCACTAGTTTTTGCTTCACTGCATTTTTATCATTTCCAATAAAATACAAAAAAAAAAATGAAGAGAAGAAGACGAAGAAGAACTTCCCTTCATAAAGCATAAAAATTGCCTGACCTCGTCTGTGTGCGCATTGGTATGTTGCATTAAATTAATTTCTCCGCTACACCCCATAATTTGGTGGTGCTTCATGCTAAACGTCTGACTATTGATGAGCGTCTGTCAATTTACGGCACGCACTAACCTATTCGAGTATGTTTCCACTCTTTGGATACCGGTTCCATTGTTGGCA
This sequence comes from Volucella zonaria, assembly GCA_963966105.1. Lineage (NCBI taxonomy): Eukaryota > Metazoa > Arthropoda > Insecta > Diptera > Syrphidae > Volucella > Volucella zonaria. The sequence continues at coordinate 122,687,556 of OZ014531.1, read as the reverse complement.
ATTATTTTTTTGTCTTATTGCCGAGAGGAGTTAGTATGTGAAGATGGCGCTGCTGTACATACATTTTCGATTTCATCACTTAGGGTCATCGCAGTAGAAAGCTAAGGTTATCTCGTCAAATTTATTTGAAATTATTTCCAAAGTACCATTTGAAGTTGATAAGGTTTTCATGTTAGAGAGAATTACTTTTTTGTTCATTTGTTTTTAAAGTGTCTCACTTTTCTGACCTCTGCTGTCATTTGATTTGTGTCTCTGTTTCTGTTTTAGACTACTTTGGACCATTCAACAAAGAAAATAAATGGCTTTGTGGTAATTAAGTCGCATGCCAATTGACTGGTTTAAATGTCCGAAGTTGGGGGAACAGCTCACCGGAACTGGCCTGAAGCCCTTCACAATGCCTTTTTCCCCTAGGTACGTTATTTTTTGTGTGATTGGAGCTATATCCTTGAAAAAATCTACAAGACTTAGGTAGATATATGATCGAAAGAAGGGTACAGTGTGACTATTTTCTGGCTGGGATAATAGATATGGAAAACATCATCACATTTTACCTTCACTGATAAGTTGCTTATCATCAGTGATAGAGTAGTAAATGTCGTCTAGTACTCTGCTTAAAATCACTGAGAGAACATACAACCACAATGAAATTGCTTGGCAAAGTCTATTTACTGCACACGTTGATTGTGACTGCAAGATCACTTCAGCGCTCTCTGATAGAACAGGGTAAAATTAATGGCTGAATTTGAGAGGCAGCTCCAGAGGCAATCCTCTGTTTTCTGGTCTTAAAAAAAATTATTTAGTCCTCCCGTTTCAGCTTGGCATTTCTTCGAACATCATTTTGGGTTGAGCAGAATACTGGTGAAAATAGTTATCTTTGTCACCATATTCGTAGCTCTACTCTATGTGTTGCTATAGTATTTGAAGTCCATGCTTGAAGTCAATTTATTATCAATTTGTTGAAAATACGATCTTGGACATCCATGTTAATTTTGACGATCATATAAATTTTATTGCTTTGAGAGATCCTCAGACGTTTAGTCCTACAACTGACGAGGATCTGGAGCTGATATGCCAATATGTGCTGTTGTTGCATTACCTGGCTAAAACGACAAGGGGTTGCCAATGAATTTTTTATTACCATTTTGCCATGTAATGCACATCTATAAGCAACTTTCAAATTAATCATTCCTAGATCAGGTTTCGGTTCATTAATGGCTACACTTTAAGGAAACTTATATCTTTTCATCTACAATACATACTCGTACATATGTCAATGGTATGAGTACAATTAATTAAATTGTTGTGGCCGAATTAAACATATTGGGAATTTATATGCTTTCGATTCCGGTCACCGTTTTGTTTCTTTTAAGTATCTTGTAACACGATTTTGGCTATCTATAGCAGCCAACAGTTTTACTTGGATAAAATCAATCATTTCCGTGATTACTACCTTGTAATTGGAGAAGGTCAATAGCTCCATAGTATTGGTTTCAGTGGCTACCTCCATCTAAACGTATTAAGTTACCTACTCACCTGCCTTCTACACTGTCTCAGAATTTGTTCAAATTATTTTTGTTTTTTTTTTTTTTAGTTTTTTTCTTTAGTGTATTGGTAACCAGTCTTTCCTTTCGTAGTTTTTTCCTTCTTTTATTAATCGTTGAAATCTGCACCACGTCCAATGATACATATTTCTCCCACGTATCTGCATTGCTACTGCGCTGCATGTGGAGCTGGGTAAATTAATTGATACTCTTTGCATTTACGTGATCCAATTATTTTTCTTTTGTACCTTGGCTGCAACTTGAGCTTTCTAAATTAAATTTAGGACCGGATTTTTCGGGGACTTTCGGTAAACATGGCAAAGTCATCTGATTTGCTCAGTCTGAAGTTTGTCCACTACCGATTTGTTAATGTCGGGACTTTCGCGAGTGCACGAACTTCTTATTAGATCAATATTTGTGATATCCGTCGCTGTCCATGAGTATGTTATATCCGGGCGACTATCTTGTATGTATAACAAACCTTTTGATTTAAGCCACACCAAGTTAATTCTATTCTAATTCTAATTCCACTGATGGTTTACGAAAGTGGCAATGTCTTTAAATTTTAAACAGTTTGGTACGAAAGATTTGAGCTTTCCGATTTAAAAATACAACACTGCAGATATGCGGTCCTTGTATGACTGATTTGTAAGCCATTATCTTCTAGCACCATCACCATCAAGAGCGGCCTTAGAGCTCGTCAGTGTACTGCTGTGATAGAAAATCTTACACGACATTAAAAAGCGACAGACTTTGTATATGTACTGCCTTAGTGTCATCAAATTTCGAATTCTGCGGTTACTCCCTCCGTGCTTCGGTTTTAATTCCACGGGCATATCTTACATAATTCTCGGGTACCTTTTGTGATCTTAGCGGTGTAAATGTCTAGACACCAGACCTATAAAGTACTTAAGTATTTCAGGATTTCAGTCCTCTCCTCCTTGAGAAAAGGCAAGTACCAGTATTTTTTAAGTACTTGTGTACGAGTACCAAGTATCACGTACCTAAGTACAAAAGTACTTGAGTAGTACTTGAAGTACTTGATCAGTACCTGACCAGTACTTCAAGTACTTTCAAGTACTTTCTAGCATATTGACTAAGATTTGTTACAACATCAATTTATAAAGGAAAATTATTATGTATCTCATCAGGAGGAAGTGTTTCTTTGATCAGCAGACTAGAAACTGTAAGTCCAGTTATTGTTATAGCAATCATAAGCGAGCGAACTGCCGAAAAATAATCAATTCGAAATTTTAAAGCCCTTGAGCCGGCGGGCGAAGTTAAGATTACCCAATTCCAAACACTTTTTCTGGTGATTGATTAATTTCTAGCCATTTATGTGTGTATAAATGCATGTTACTATTTATAAAAATTGTGCAAGACAAAAATAAAGTACTTTGAATTGAAGAACTGAACAAGTACTTGAAAGTATTGTACTTGTCAAGTACTTGGAAGTACTGCTCAAGTACTTTGGTACTTAAGAGCGTGATACTTGGTGCTTGCGACGAAGTACTTGAAAAATACTGGTACTTGGCTTTTTGAAGTACCAGTATCCAAGTACTGAAGTACAACTACAATTCCCGGTACTGGTACTTGAAAGTTTACAGCTCTGCTAGAAACTACATCGAACGCTTTTTTTTAAATCGGTGAAAACGGTATGCGGATGTTTTGAAACATCGCAATGCATCTCCAACATTATTCGTAAGCTTTGATTTGGTTGCATCATATGTATGTCGACATAGCCGCATTGATTGCCATGAAGTATTTGTGTATGCGACTTTGGTTTCATTGACAGATGGTTGTTCCAATTTCTCGTGTCGCCTTTGCCTTTATACAGTGGAACAAGAAAGTGTCCCATCCACCGGTTAGATATCGGTTCGTCCTTCACCATTTTATTGAACAAAATCGCCAGCCATCTAAATACAAGATCTGCAATTATCGCTCATACTTCGTAAGATACGAGTATTCATTATTTTTACAATTCGGCTTCCATAAAATTATGGCATTTCCTCTTCATGTACGGTATCCGAGGGGAATCGTTTCAAAGTTTTTTTTTTGGTTGCCGCGTCCTTAAAAAATATTTGCTCGTTGGCTCGATGTTGCACTACGCCTATTAGCTGTCGCCTATCTATAGATTGTGCTAGTTCGTCGTCTAATTCCCTATATAGTGCCTCAACTGCTATCGCATGTGCTCTAGCTACCGCTTTCTTCGCAACGTTCGTAGTCTTATTCAAGACAAACTTTATCGCTCTTTCCGTTGTAGTTAATCGACAATTAAAAGGCTTGTCTTCCGTTCCTTACCGTCATTTCCATTATATCATTCCGTCACTACGTGTCCTTATTTATGTGGAGAAGGCCTTTTGCACTATTCTAACGTTTTCCATCGAAATTCTTCCACATACCTTGCGCATTTAGTTCTTCCTTCTGGTTTATGGAGCCAGTCTCGCAAATTTAGTGGTCATTGCTTGTCTGTTTCCTCTTTTAAGTTATGCGAGGCTTTTTATGAACTGATGCGGGTTTCATTGCAAGGGAAACTCGGAAAATTCTGTCAACACAAGGTGCCTGCCGACTTGTTAGTGGTCCTTTTGAATCTTTTACTCTCCATTTCGCGTAATTCCAGCATAGACCGTGGTTTGTCCGTGTTTGGTGTCCCAAGCTGCAGAATGTTATCAAGAGCTGCTCAAATGGGTCAAATGTATTTATTAAGGAAGAGATATTATTCACCGTTTTCATCGTCTCTCTTGTATTTTCTGTTGAAGTAAGGTATCAGGTATTATCTATCTTATAAGGGTGAATGTGTGACTGAGTGCATCTTAAAAAAAAACCACACCTGGAAGTATATTCCAAAACTTCTTTCACGAAGCCGTTTATCTGATTTTCTTTGCCTTGACAGAAGGAGCTGCTTAATATCAATGTTACTACGCATTCTGGTGTTTCTTGCTATTGTTAAGTGTAGACCTTATCATTCGCGATCTTATTTTCTCGTGCATTATCCAAGTTCCATGAGCACGGTTGGTTCGAACTCCATTACACTAATTTGACTTTAAAATTCTAACACGAAGTTCAGCAGTCTTACCACCACTTGATTGAGGTCGATTATATTTGAATTAAAACTCCACATTGCCCTTTTGCAACCCAAATCGCTTCAACTGCCACCTGTTCCAGTTGGAGTTCCCATAGACTCCTTGTCTTTGTTCCTAGTTTTACACTATATTAAAGATTCATGAAATATACTTAAAATTAAAAATCTGCAACCCGTTTAGTAAGAAGTTTTCTTTCTCTCTTGCAACAGGTTTAAAACTCAGCAAAAATGTCATCATCGAACTTTTGGAGACAAACATTATGAAAGCTCGTATTTGCACTCAGAAAACAATGTTGAACTTTTATTACGTCATCTTGAAGCTGCTCAGTACGCTTTTTACACTTTGGGATAACAAAGTTGCAGCAACAGCTTCAAATCAACAAATTACGGTGGATAGCGAAAGCTCTTCTACAGGCAAAACGAATGTAAGTTCTCTAAAAACACACAGTGGTGTTGGAAAGTTTTTTTTTTTTTTTTTGTTAACATATTTGCTTACTTTATTCTAGGACTCTGAAACACAAACAACTGAGAAGCAATCCATCGCCTCCTTCCAATCACGTCTACAAGAAAAACTTGCGAAAATCCAATTGCATAAAAGCCGTTTAGATGGCTCTAGACTTATTCCATCAACTTCGTCTGCATCGTCTATTTCTTCTAAACCATCTGCCCCAGCAACTACGAACGATCTCACATGCCTTAGAGGATCTCAAGTCAGTACAGCGATTGAAAAGCTCAAGTCATTTAATGTACGGCAGTCGAGTAAACTTCTAAACAAATCAAAAATGCAGAAATTCATCCTGGCTTTGGGTGTTAATGCTGGTCTAGTCGTTATGTATCTACAGATTGTGATTCTCATTATAGCATTGAATACTGTAAGCATTCCAATAGGACTGGTCTTTATGATTGTTAATCTTGGTACCATTGGATATCTATTGTTGAAGGTGAGCTTATCGACTGAATTTTTGCATTCAAACATTCTCGACTAATGTTATTGTTTTAATTTTTGGTTTTAGTTATCCATTATGGACACAACTACTACGACTGGAAAATCATCACCTCTACCAAAGGTCAAAAATTCTCGTCGCAGTCCTGATTTAATCAAAGATGACTTCAGTCCGGAAAGACACAGCCGATCGAAGGCGAAAAAACCTTATCTAGATATTGAGTTAAAGTACAAAGCATTGAGCAAAGTTAAACTATTGTAGGTGATGACTGCTGCTGTCTAGGCTTTCAAACTTTTCTTTAAACTTTCTCTCTGAAGTAGGGCAGGCAAATCTTAAAAAAAAAAAACAAAACAAAAACAGGATGCAGATACATAAATAATATTTTACGGAATCAATATTCTTTTTTCCTAAATAGTACAACTACTCAGAATAGATTTATAAACATAGGTTAGAAGTTTTTTCTTTTCTTTTCATCTTTTCTCCCCTCTTTTTTTTTTGTGAAGGTTGATAGACATGGACTTCAAAACATGACTTGCAATTGCGATTTGTCTCCAGCCTTGTCAGAGATAGAGATGGTAGGAGTATCAATGTCGTGGTTTTCAGTGTGCACTTCAAGAAATTAAAGTAGATGCCACAAAAAGAAAGAACAAATCGAAATTCCATGCCATAAGACCTTAATTTGAATCTCTATCTTTGACCTATTTTTTTTTCTCTATTCACTTCTATTTAGTTGATAGGTCTTTGGGATTACCATTCGTTTGTCGATCAATACCGACCTAAACCTCATCGTTATCTGTCAGATTAAGTACATAAGTTCTTTGCTAGTTAGATTTATTGAGGTGGAAGTCATTACCCTCTCGAATAGTGTAGAAGCATTAACTACATCTTTAGATCTAATTGGTAAGCTGACAGTCTACCTCTCTTTAGACCTTTTTTTTTATGTTTTTAGAAGTTATCTTATGAAAATCTTATTTTTTTTTGCGATGTTAACTAATTTCCAATTGATGTGAGTTGAGGGACATGTTTGATTATCTTTTGAATCATCCTTGAAAGTATCTTATACGTAGTCTTGCACTTTATTTATTTTTTTTTTATAAAAAACACTTTTGGTTTCTATGGTATTTGAACTTTTTAATCTTCTCTTAGCGACACCAAAGATATCAATGGAAATCGAATTTTCAACTCAAATCAGTTGAGTTTGATTGTATTCTTTTTTTTTTTTTTTTTTCTTAAATTTATTATGAATAATTGTTCTTTATAAATTATGAATAAAAAAAAAAAAAAGATAAAATTATAGAGCAAACACTCAGTTGATACTTGATGGAATATTTAAAAAAAAAAAGCCTTAGAGTAGTAAAACACTACTTGTTACGGTTAGAAATTCGAAAGCAATCACTTCCTATCATTAGTACCAGCTAACGCTAGCAATATGGCGACAATTGGAATGATTTTCTAACCGGATATCCTTCTTTGTCAACTTAAAACGTAAAACTTTCATTCGACCTAAGTTAATCAGAAATGTTTGTCTGAATGGGATAGCGTGTTAATTGTAATTTTTTTTTCTCCTCTCCACCTATACCAACTAAGATATCTGCCCTTGACCTTCCTATTTCCTTTAATTTTCTCCTCTTTCTTTTGTTTTTCCTTCTTGTTGTTTTCCCTCCTCTATTGAGTTTGATCAAAAATAATGTGAGACTGAAAAATATTTAGAGTAATGTTTGTCTAAAATTTAACAAATCATTAAAAACAAAAAAAAAACAAAAAAAAACACGTTCATGTACTAAAATTTTGCAAATCACCGTTGTTTTTTTTGTGTAGGTGTTTTGTACTGAATTTGCTTTATTGGCCAAAATTTCATATCTAGAAGGTTTATACTTGTCTTATTAGTTTTTTTTTTTTATAAAGCGAAACATGTATTTTTTGTTCGTTTTGTGAAAAAAAAAAACAAAACTAAAAAGAAAGTCCCTGTTTGATTGTTATTGTGTGAGTGAGATTTGTTCTAAGTTTATAATTGTAATTTTGTAATAAAACAGAAACAAATTTATTTGTAAACAAAGTCTTAAAATATTTAAATGTCATAATAGTTTGTTTTTTATAAAATTCTTTGTTAGATGTAGATTTTGATATAATGTTTTTTTTTTTTTTTTTTTTTGTAATGGTAATATTTCTTTTTTTTTTAATATAATATAAGGGCAAATTGCTTATGATGGTAAATATTAAGATAGAATAATAAGTTGAAAAAACGAACAAGTTGTTTGAAAAAAATAAATAAATTTGTTCAAGAAAATAAATAATTTATTCATTGTAATAAAATAATGTTTATTTATTTTGATTCCAACAAATTTTGTGTGGCTTCCTTTAATTGATTATTCAAGATAGGAAGTTGGAAATGTTCTATTTATTACACTCTAGGCTGATTCCACAATGTACACGTTGCCAGGGATTCAGCCATACTCAGGCTTACTGTCAGAAGGAACCTCGCTGTGTAAAATGCGCTGGTAAACATCTGACTCGAGAGTGCAATGCCGCGAAAGAGTCCCCAGCGATATGCATTAACTGCAAGGGAAAACATCCAGCTAATTATCGAGGCTGCGAAGTCGCGAAGGAGTTGCAAAAGCTACGAGGTCAATCAAAAACCAAGGGACAGATAGAATGAGAAATAACAACAGCGGTCCTACTCCAAAGCCTTTAAAGAAAGTAATGGTGACAAATGCTAAAATCACCAATAACAACAACGTCAAAAATAACAATGCGCAAGTGGAAAGTGGAAAAACTTACGCGCAAATAGCGGCGCGAGTTAACATGACTAACTGTACTCGTACATCACCGGATCCTGCCTCAAATGTGCTCTCAGTAATTCTCGAGAGACTAGAAGAACAGACTAAAATAAATAAGATAATAGTCGAACGGCTTCTTAAGTTCGAAGCCAATTTCTGCAACTACTTATGGCAACGAAGCTCAATATACTTGCATGGAATGCCAACGGGCTACAGCAAAGGCTTGATGAACTAAATATTTTCATGCAGGAAAAAGTAATTGACATATGTTTAATTTCTGAAACTCACCTGGCGACAGAATCGCGCGTGGAACTAAAAGGTTACCGCGACTACCACGCTCATCATCCATCGGGAAACGCAAGAGGCGGGTCATCCCTATTTATAAAAGACTGCATTGAACATACTCTGGAAGCAATAATTGAACTTGACAAATTTCAAATGACCGTGGTGCGCGCTAAAAATAAAAATTACTCTTTTAATATATCCTCAATCTATTGCCAATCGCGCTACAAAATAGAAAAAACACGAATTTATTGACCATTCAACTCTCTTGGACCAATCTTCATTATTGGTGGTGACTTCAACGCGAAGCACACCTTCTGGGGCTCTAGATGTATCTCTCAAAAAGGCAAAACTCTTTACAGGGCTGGTATGGAATGTGGTTGCTATTTTTACTCAACAGGCAAGCCGACATACTGGCCCTTGGATGTCGCCAAAAACACCCGATCTAATAGACTTCTTTATCGGAAAAGGAGTAAACACTAGTTACGTCAAAGTTGAAGAGGGCTTCGATCTTTCCTCCGATCATTCTCCAGTTATCCTCTCACTGTGCGAATCCTTGGTTAAAAACAAAGACCACCCAGATTAACTAACAGCAGAACTCACTGGGAAGATTTCCGAATAGACGTTATAGACAATACTGAGTTGAAAGTAGCACTTAGAACGCCGTATCAACTTGAAAAAGAAGTTGAACGTTTTGTTGAAGTCATACAGCAAGCGGCCTGGAAGAACACTCCCCGCGAATCGAACAAAGTTCCCAAAGTCGGCATCAGATACCCACCGGAAATCAGAGAAATGATAAGGAAGAAACGAAGGGCGCGGAAAAAGTGGCATGAAACCCGGGCACCACAAGATAAAACGTCCTTCAATAGGCTCTGCAACTTGTTGAAAAAATCTATTAAGGACTTTAATAATCGAGGTATTAATAACTACCTTGAAAGACTCACAGCGAGAAAAGATACCAACTACTCCATATGGAGAGCTGTTAAAAGTGTTCGAAAGCCCCAAATACACTGGGTGAAAGAAGATATGGAAAAAGCTAATGTTTTCGCCGACCACCTTGCAGAAACGTTTAAACCATTCGACGGGGAAGTGCTTAGAGAGAATGTCAATATGCTAGACGTGACGACAAACTTTCCAGTAGAAAAGGCTACACTTAGGGAACTTAGACGAGTTATAGACACGCTTAAGCCCAATAAAGCCCCGGGATATGACTTAATAACGGAAGAGATACTCAAAGCGTTGCCGAAAAAAGGTTTGCTAAAGCTGCTCTATCTTATAAATGCCAGCATTAGACTAGAGTATGTACCGCACCAGTGGAAAGTAGCCGAAGTTATTATGGTTCCGAAACCCGGTAAACCGCTGACTGAAGTCAAATCATATAGACCAATATCGCTTCTCCCGATTACATCGAAGGTCTTGGAGCGAATCTTACTTGATCGTCTTAAACCGATTATTGACACAAACCGCCTCTTACCCGATCATCAATTTGGCTTTAGAAGCCAACACTCTACAGTTGACCAAGTGCATCGAATAACCGATGTAATTGAACGAGCAATCGAGTGTAAGTTAGTCTGTTCAAGCGCATTCGTTGACGTTTCTCAAGCCTTTGATAAGGTATGGCACGAAGGCCTAAAATATAAACTTCGACAAGCTCTACCCCAGCAATTGTCTTGTATTTTAGGTTCATACCTGGAAGACCGACTCTTCCGTGTTAGACACGGAAACGAATATTTCACTTTTAGGACAATAAAGGCGGGGGTGCCGCAAGGAAGTGCACTTGGCCCTCTGCTATATTTACTTTTTACCCGCGATATACCGCAAACGGACGACACTGTCCTAGCCACATTTGCTGATGACACTGCCATTTTGGCAACGGCTAAAACAGTCGAAGAAGCAACTGACAAGTTGCAACGTGCCCTTACACTGATTAACAATTGGACAAAGACTTGGCGAATCGCGCTTAATGAAAACAAGTCTGTCCACTTGAACTTCACTCTCAAGAAAATTGAGAATCCACCGGTGTTTATCAACGCAGTACGAATTCCTTACGCGAACGAGGCGAAATATCTCGGTATGACACTCGACGCTAAACTAAAATGGAGAGCACATGTCAAGAAAAAACGTGAAGAGCTTGAAATCAAGTATAGAGATATTTACTGGCTTATTGGAAAGTATTCCAAGCTTAGCTTAGAGAACAAACTGCTGTTATACAAGCAAGTGCTAAAACCGATCTGGACATATGGTGTACAACTTTGGGTTTGTACTAAAAATAGTAACATTAATGTAATACAGACATTCCAAAACAAAGTTCTTCGAGGAATTGTTAATGCGCCGTGGTACATTAGAAACGATGATATCCATAGAGACTTAGGAGTCGAAAACGTTCAGAACGAAATTAAAATGTTTGCGCGAAAACACAAAAATCGACGACAAGGACATGCAAATATTTCTGTTCAACAGATCCTCGACGAGACAAATTTACTGCGCCGTCTGAAAAGGACTAAGCGTTTCGATCTAGCGCGGTGATTAGCAGCGCGTAATTTTTCTAAAGTACACAGGAATTTTCAATGGAAAATCGCCTGCAGGATATCTTAAAAAACAAACAAAATAAAATTCGATAGAAGAACTGCTTGTTGGGTGTGAACTCAGTCGTGGTTTGCAGAAGGGAGGTGTTTTTAGTGAGTAAGAATCTCACACTACTATAGGCTCCGGGCCTATAGTGTCTATGAAGATTTCTCACCTTCTCACGAAAAAAAAAAAAAAAAAAAAAATTTATTACACTGGAGAATCCCTGCCTAAGGTATAGCCGCATTCTATCCTCTTTTCTCAGTGCTGGCGAGGGAAAATTAGGGAGGAGGAAGAAAAACCGATATACATTACATTGGTCTTAAATGTTTTTTTCCACGCATTTGAATTTCTTAAATACATTAATACGAGTACTTACAGTATTGTGCAAAACTAAAGCAACCACCTGAAATCGACATTTCACAGTAAATGTTTTAAACTTTCTACCACACCAAATAAAAACAAATGAATATGGAATGATGTAGGGTAGGTGCACCAATACCCGGCCAGTCACTAGTATCCGGTATCTTTGGATAGATAAAATGGAATTTTTTGTTTCCTTTTGCTTCAAATGAAGCCAAATGCTTTTTTCTTTCAGTCCTTATAAATTTTATGTATTTAATATGTAAGGTTTCAGTAAGCGGCCACCAAAGATCACACTGGCCAGTTTCTGATACATCCTGTTTTAGTATCCGGCCATAGAGATAATTTAGTTTATTTTCCTATTTTCATAGGAAATGAACGCAGAAACTGAAGGAAACGATTCGAAAAGCTTATCGTGTAGTGATAAAATCAAGCTTGCCTTGGAGGATATTCGGCAAAACGAATTGAGTCACAGAGAAGCTGCTTCCAAATACAATATTCAAAAGACTACTTTACAAGATAGGTTGCATGGGAAAGTAGATGAGGAATGCAAGAAAAAAGGACCAGAATCTGTTTAGTATCCTGAAGAGGAAAATGCGATAACAGACTGGTGCATGGATGTGGCAAAATAGACCTTAATGACACAGTTCAAAGAATTCTTAAAGCAGGAAAACGTAAAAACCCATTTAAAAACGATCGCCCGGAGGCAGAGCAATTGTAACAGAAAATAACATTAGAAAATGGTTTAAAGATTTTCAGAATTTTTTGAAAGAAAGAGGAAATGAAGATGCGCTACTTGACCCTAGGAGGATTACGAACGGAGGCGAAACTAGTTTTTGCTTATGCCCGAAAACAGGAAAAGTCATATCTCCAAAGGGTCACCGAAACGTTTTCCAAATCCAAATGGCCAAAGAAAAAGATACTATTACAGTGTTAGCTATGATGACTGCTAGCGGGGAGCTTCTGCCGCCATTAGTAATTTTTCCATATATTCGACCACCTGCCGATATTGTCAGAAGCGTTCCAAAGGATTGGTTCTTAGGAAGAACCGAATCAGGATGGATGCGGAGTGAGACCTGTTATGAGTATATAGCTAACTGCATCGACAAATGGATTAAAGAGAAAGAAGTTCCGAAACCAGTACTGCTGTTTGTAGACGGTCATAAGTCTCATTTGCCTATGCAACTAAGCCAACCTTGCCATACAAAAAATATTATTCCTTATGCTCTGCCACCAAACACCATCCATATCCTTCAACCAGCTGACGTCAGTGTGTTTAAGCCGCTGAAACAAGATTGGAAGCAGATGGTAAGAGAATGACACATGAATAATATAGGAAAGGTTTTGACTCGTAAGGACTTCTGTCCACTTCTTGAAATTGTGGTCACAAAAAACAAAAATTTGCCGGTTACCATAAGGAACGGATTTAGAAAGTGTGGACTTTTTCCATTTGATCCAAATGCTATCGACTATGGAAAGTGTGTTCAAGACATGCTTGAAAATGTGTCTACAAAATCTCATGAAGAAACAAGGGAACTTTTGCCTACCGAACAAGATCGGTTTGCAATAGCTGCATCCGTAATAGTTGAAACTAGAAATGAACTGGAAAGAAATGGGGTCAGTGTTGACATAATATTAAAGACGTTAGAAAGTGCAAAATTGGCATTTAATCCAGAGCCAGCGCCAGAACATATCGAGCTTTCCTCAATTCCGATTAACATTGTTTTTGATTTGAACGAAGATGGAACGCTTGAGTTTGCTAACGAAAATCTAAACAGTAACACGTTTTCCGATCATACTGGCATGTTAAATAAAATACCGGAGGGCACATCTTCATCACCAGTTAACTATCTCGCCACACCAAATTCATCAAAAAGATCTTCCCTTGCCTAGATAACTTTGAAAGAGTCAAATATTTTTGAAAATCCAGGTTCCCCTTCTAATTCTACCGATTTAAAATCCACTGAAATTCAATCCATCACATCAACAACACAGAAAACATCTCCAATACCTCGTGTTTACGTTAACCCAGTAAATGGAAAAAATATAGGATAGAAAACACTGATTTCATCAAACGACAGATCAGAATCCTGTTCTCCACTTGCTTTGTCGAAGCATTTGTTTTATCCAGCCCCTTTTACGAAAAATAATAGGACCCCTACCCAGCCTTGTTGGTCTCCCTGCGCAATTTCTTCTCAGGCTTGGAGGGATATACAGTGTGAGTTTTTTAACTTGAGACATCCAAATTACTCGAAAAATACGCGATATCGCGAAAAATGTTTCAGACAAAAGTCACAAGGTTCTGAAGGGTACATAAGATGGTGACCACGAGTTTGACCTTGAGACCCATTTTCAAGGTCAAACGAAGGTCACTTTTGATTTTTCAAATGATAATTCCTGATTTTCAGTGCTCAGTCGTATTCCTCAATGGGGCACACGACTTTGTCTCAAAGGTCTTATTCATTCAGTGCTAGATACCACTGCACTGGCACGCCTAAATCATTAATCGGTTTCCAACGTTGTTAGGGTGTTAGAAGGTCGAGATTTGTTTTGAGGAAGTCATTATTGCCTCGAGTGAAGTTAAAACTCAAAGAAATTTCAGATAGAGACAAATTGTCCTAAACTTATCTGAGAATGTATGATGTGCACTCTGCCCCTTTTTTCAACTTGAACGGAACTGTACTTCATTTAGAAGTTCGATATTTGTTTTGAGGAACTGATTATTATTAGTAACGTTTTCCAGATTAATAATGCAGGCTATTTCAATTCAAGAGAAAATTGAAATGATATTGATTTATGGGGAAAGTGGAAGGAACAGCGATGGTGCTGTTGCTCTCTACGCCCAACGTTTCCCAGACCAGATACGATCGCGCGCTTCCTTTTATCGGGTCATCCAACAATTCACTGGTGAAGGAAGTGTGCAACCAAAGAAAACGAATCGGTCAGATAGCAGTGTTAGCCGCCGTTGCACGTTAGCACTCGCCAAATAAGTAGTGAATCAGGAATTTCTCAAACGACTGTCTGTAAGATATTACATCGGCATAAACACCATCCTTATCATGTTTCAATGCATCAAGAACTTTCTAGTGAGGATTTTGGCAACCGGGTTTCCTTTTGTCAATGGGCACTTCAGCAAATTGAACGAGACCCCCTTTTCTTCGCCAATGTGTTATTCTCTGATGAGCCGACTTTCACCAATCACGGTACGGTCAATCGACATAATATGCATTACTGGGCTACCGAAAACCCTTCTTGGTTGCGACAAGTTGAACGCCAGCACACTTGGAATGTTAATGTGTGGGCGGGAATTATTGGGGATAAATTAATAGGTCCATATTTTATTGAAGGCAACTTGAATGGCGAAAAGTATGCAAACTTCTTGCGGAACTATCTTCCAGTATTACTAGAAGAACTGCCATTGGAGTTGCGATAAACAATGTGGTTTCAACATGATGGTTGTCCAGCCCATTATTCCCAAGTAGCCCGGGGCGTATTAAACAATGTTTATCATCAACGATGGATCGGACGAGGGGTTCGAGGCAATGGCCTGCTAGATCACCTGATCTTACGTCACTTGATTTCTTCTTGTGGGGCTACTTAAAAAGTGAAGTTTACAGAAAAAAGCCAACAACACGTGAGGTCATGAAAAGACGAATAACTGAAGCTTGCCGGAAGATTACGCCAGAAATACTTCTCAGTTCTGTTGGTTCATTTAGAGCACGGATAGACAAGTGTATTGAATGGTCAAATTTTCGAGCATTTGTTGAAATAGTCTCGGGAAATAAACGTCGAAATGGGAAGAATTCAATGATTCAACAGTGGGAGGCAAGGTGACCCACTCTAATTAATCACCCCGAAGGAAACAAAATACTGCTACGTCCACGTCGTTGTTTCTGGGTTATGCTAAACGCAGTATGTAAAAACAAATGACAAGCCTACGAGCAATACGACTGAGCAATGAAAATCAGGAATTATCATTTGAAAAAACAAAAGTGGCCTTCGTTTGACTTTGAAAATGGGGCTCAAGGTCAAACTCGTGGTCACCAACTTATGTCCCCTTCAGAACCTTGTGACTTTTGTCTGAAACATTTTTCGCGATATCGCGTAATTTGGATGTCTCAAGTTAAAAAACTCACCCTGTATACGAGCAAAAAGAGCGAGCTAAGCATGAAAAAATCGATGCAGTCAAAAAGAGAAAAGATGAAAGCTTACGGAAAACAAAAGAAAAAGAAGCTAAAAAGTCAAAGGGACAAAAAAGAAAAGGAAAAAAACAAGTCATCAAATGCAACAAATGCAAAGAGCAGCTTATAAGCGATACAGAAGAAGACGATTTAAAAAACCTTGGTTGTGGCACATGTCCTCGTTGGTATCACCTAAAGTGTAGTTCAATCAGCTTTTTGGAATACAATGATGCTATTACTATGGACTTTATATGTGATAATTGCCTAAATTTAGGAAATGCTTAAATATTTTTATTAAGTGATGTTTTTCATTTACCTACATATTATTTTCACTGTCTTTGACAAGTATTAAAAATCGACTCCACCTGAACTAGCGTTAGTTTTTATTTCAAATGTATTACTGGGTCTACAAGTAAGTTTCCAGCGTTTTTTTTTCCAAAATTTGAAGTTTTATTATGAAAACATAGTTACAATGCTTTATTCAAAGTATCGTCCATCGGAAGCTACAACTTTCCCCCATCTTTTTGGCAATTTATGAATTGACCAAAAAAATTTCTCGTCTTTCGAGCCCAAGAACGTATCGAGCCAATTTTTGATTTCCTCTACTGAGCTGAAGCGTATTCCCGTAAGAGCGTTCTGCATCGAACGGAACAAGTGGTAGTCAGATGGTGCCAAGTCTGGACTGTAAGGCGGGTGAGGCAGAATTTCCCATCCACTATCTTCCAAATAGTTTTTCACAGAAACCGCAACATGTGGCCGAGCGTTGTCGTGATGAAAAATGACGGACTCATGCCTGGTCTCATATTCTGGCAGTTTTTCTTTTAATGCCCGCTTCAAACGAATTAGTTGGGTTCGATATAATGGTCCTTTGATGGTTTCACCACTCGGAAGCAGTTCGTAGTATACGACACCCTTTTGATCCCACCATATGCAGAGCATGACCTTATTCACGTGAATATTTCGTTTCGGCGTCGATTGGGCGTATACGATTTTCTGCGTTTAGGATTATCATAATAAATCCATTTCTCATCACCAGTGACAATACGATGCAAAAATGATTTATTTTTATATCGCTGCAGTAACATTTCGGACATGGAAAATCGCCGTTCGACGTCTCTTGGCTTCAATTCGTACGGCACCCAGTTTCCAACCTTTTGAATGAGTCCCAGTATTTTAGGCGCAGGGAAACGGCTTGTTGCGTGACGCCCAATGATGCAGCAAGTTCTTCTTGAATCTGACACGGATCTTCATCCAGTAAAGCGTCCAATTCCTCGTCTTCAAAACTTTTCAGCTTTCCGGGGCGATCTTTGTCTTCAACTCCAAAATCACCACTTTTGAACCGTTTGAACCACTCGCGGCACGTCGATTCACCAACACATTCCGCCCCATAAGTTTCCGAAAGGAAACGATAGGCCTCAGTCGCACTTTTCTTCATATTAAAGAATAAAAGCAGTGCTTCCCGCAAATGACGTTTATTTGGCTAGAAACTTGCCATGATTTTGCTCGATAAAATGTACGACACCGATAGAACTGCTCAAATATAACGCTGCAAAGTTGTTGACAGGTACAAAACCTACAAATAAAACACATGGGGTCTGATATTTCTGCCCGGGATCCACTGGTGGCGCCATCTCTGACAAACGCTGGAAACTTACTTATAGACCCGATATTAAAAATGTCTAACTAAATTCTTATTTTACTACAATATATAAACTATTTTAACTGTCTTTGAAGACTTAAAAATTGAATCTACCTGCACTATGTACGAGGGGCGTTCAATATATTCTCGGTATCGATATGAAGGAAAATGCGAATTCAATTTAAGTTGTTTTTATTTTTCAATATGATCTCCCCTAACATCAATGCATTTGTTACATCTTGAGATAAGCTTTTTTAAACCCTCAAAATAATAAATTTCCTCTTTCTCTGCAAAATACCGACTTGAGTTCTTCATCATCCGAAAATCTTTTTCCACGAGGACATTTTTTCAAATCCGGAAACAGGAAATAATCACTAGGGGCAAGGTCTGGACTATAGGGTGTGTGTTGGATTTCTTCGAAACCACAATCTCGCGCAGCAGCCTTGGAAACTCGCGCCGTGTGAACAGGAGCGTTGTCATGAAGAAGCAACACACCCGCTGCGAGTTTACCCCGTCTTTTCTTTTTAATTTCTTCCCGCAAATTATGCAAAGTGGAAGCGTAGGATGTGGCGTTGATGGTTTCACCATTTTTTTTGTACTCAATGAGCAAGATTCCCTTTGAGTCCCAAAAAACTGTGGCCATGAGCTTTCGGGCAGTCGGAGTGACTTTGAACTTCTTCGGGGGGTCTGTTCCTTTTTTATGCCACTGCATGGACTCTTGTTTGCTTTCAGGGTCATAGTGGTGGACCCATGTTTCGTCCCCAGTAACAATTCGATCCATAACACCGTCCGTGTTCTCACTACACATCTCCAAAAGCTCTCTACAGCATGCGATTCTCACTTTTTATCTGAGGCGCTGTGAGCATTCGTGGCACCCACCTTGCACTGACCTTTGAAAGGTTAAGATGGTCATGAAGAATGGTGTGAATGGTACCAATTGAAAGCTTGGTGATCTCTGCCATCATTTTCACCTTTATTCGGGCATCCTCAAGAACAAGTTTTTCGACTTCTTTGATGCTTTCTCCCGTACAAGCAGTAGCCGGGGCGCCGGAGCGGGGGTCGTTCTCAATGCTCTCTCTGCCTCTCTTGAACTCATTTGACCACTTTTGTACAGTTGATAATGAAGGTGCGGAACCCTGGTAAACAGCCACCATCTCTTCATGAATAGTTTTTTGACTTTTTCCTTGCTTAGTGAGAAATTTAATTACAGCGCGATGCTCAATTTTCACCATCATCGTCTCAGTTGCCATTATGATTCTGTTTAACTAGAGATAAAACGCGAATTAGTAATCACATTTATATGAAATTTTACATGAATGCACTGAAATAATAGTATTACTTGATAAATAAGTCAATTTATATATGCAACCACAGCTTCACCCCGATACCGAGAATATCTTGATCACCCCTCGTACATGTGATAACAATACATACTCGTAAATACTCCTTGAATGACTCTAACTGCAACCAACTTCAGACTGCTATAATTTCCAAACCGTTCATGACAATGAGCTCAAATTTTGACACATGACAGATAATTTTATTATTTACAAGTCTTTTAAACGATTTGCGTCTCAGTTGTGTTGAAAAATTTTTTTATCCGCAATGGAATTGAAACGTGATTGTGTGATTGCTTGTATTTGGCTGGAAAACCACAAGTAGCTATCGTTAGAGCCCTCCAGCACCTCAACGTGAATAAATCATTTGCGTCTCGAACCATAGCTCCTTACCGTGATACTGGCAGCGTTACAAAACACCATGGAGGTGGTCATAAAAAAACAGCAACATCGCCAGAAATGGTTCGGAAAGTGAAGGCTCGAATTGAGCGAAATCCGCGTCGAAGTGGAAGAAAAATGGCTCGTGAGCTCGACATATCATTGGAACAGATGCAACACATACTGAAAAATGAGCTTGGGCTCAAGCCATTGAAGTTCCAAAAAGCACACGATCTTACCCCGCAACAGAAAAAAGGTAGAATCGAAAGAGCAAAGGAGTTGCTACGCTTGCACGAAAGTGGTGAGTTGCCGAATTTGGTTTTTTCCGATGAGTCGCCATTTGTTATTGAGCAATATGTCAACAAACAAAATGACCGAGTTTACTTGCCAGAGAGGTCCTTCGAAAATTTACACCTTCGGATGGCCACCAGAAAGCAGGCAGCACCGATGGTGATGGTTTTTCCGCTCGATTTTTTGGACCGTGGCGTCAAAATTAATGCGATCGTATACTGTGAAACTGTCTTAGAGGCAGTATTGAAGCCTTGGGCAAACAATCATTTCGGTCGGAGACTGTGGACATTTCAATAAGACTCGGCACCGTCTCACAAAGCGCGAGTCAACCAAGATTGGTTAAAAAACAATGTTCCACACTTCATTTCTTCGACACAATGGATTGCAAATTCTCCGGATGCAAATCCGTTGGATTTCTCTACCTCGGGTATTTTGAAGGCGAAGGTTGGCACTAAAAAATACCAAAGTTTGGACCACCTCAAACAAGCACATCGCCTGGAATGGACCATAAGACCGCAGAGCCACTTGCGTGCAGTGTGCGATGGTTTCTTCGGCCGTCTCAAGGCCATTATTCGAGCCAAAGGTGGACATATTGAAAACTACTGATACAATTTGAAAATTGATGTATTTTGCTAAATTTTTTGCTTTGCAACAATTAAATTAATCAAAAAATAAAAAAATTATAGCATATTAAAAAGTTGGAGTTCGAGTCATTCACCCTGTATATATTTTTTTTCCTTAAATAATCGTTAAATCGATCAAAAACGAGTTACGTAAAATATTTAATTTATTTTTTGACTGCAGCTTTGCTAAAGTAAAAATGACCTGGCCGGATACTGGTGCAAAAGTGGCCGACTACTGAATTTTGGTGGCCGGGTAGTGGCGAAATTTCACTTTTTTCAAAAAATAAATTTTAATTTCAGAATGAATCCAGCATGAATCCAATTACATTCAACTATTTTTTGTTTAAACTTAAAATTGTCATTTATTTGCAAAAAAAAAAAAAATTGTTTAACTGGTTAGGTGAATTAATTATCACGGATCAAAGTAAGAAAAAGTGTTAGGTGGCCGGGTACTGCTACACGTACACTCTATAGGAGGAGTATATTTTGAAATTCACAACTCTTCAAGAAAATAGTAGCACTTGAAAATTAAAAAAAAAAAAAAAAAAAAAAAAAAACACGAAAATCAAAAATACAGTATACTCTCCCTAAGTCGGATTTCTCTCCAACTCGAATTTTTTCGCCATATTTTAGCATTCCCCTCAATTTTCTATACAAAAACATCCCCTAACTCGTACACATTCTCTCGATTCGTGGCCTCTTTGTTCTAAGGGGTGAACGTTTTGTGGAATGTTTTCTTGCATAAAAAAAAATAAAAAAAAAATTACCCTCTCACAATTAGTATTTGGTTATATAAGTATGACTCCCTAAACATCGAGTACCTACACACTTCAAAACCCTAAAAATCTGTAGCATGGCGTATGCCATTATCATAAGTGCGTTGTGCATCTACCTACCCATATCCAATACACAATGCGTCTAAGTACCTACCTAAAAAGATACAATTTGTACAAAAATTGCAGGGCAAAAAAAAAAACAATGTTATCCTTTTCCTTGTGGTGCTCGTTGGATTCAAAACAGTTTTTATTTCAAAGCAATGGAAATCCATCTAGAAAAAAAGGATCTTGTTTTAGTGACATTCTAGTTGGAATTCGAAAATCAGTTGATTCTAGGCAGTTCAACAGAGCTGATGCAGTTATTCTGTGCAAGTTGGTAGTAAGAACAATTAAAAAAAATTGTAAGTTACATGTTACGGAATTATTGCAAAATAAACCGTGTGGTCAAAATGTATTGTTTTTAGGTTTCGCGTTGAATTGGGACAGAAGATTTAAACAACAATAAATTAAACTTTGGAAATTGCAAGCAGCTTAGATTTTCGTGATTTCAAGGCAAGCATTCTTGGCAAAGTTTTATCAGGTGAAAAGGCTTCTGTTGACAAAACAATGGAACAACAAATGAATGGAAGCAATAGTTATCAGAGGATTCAAACCGGAAGACATTTGTAATGTCGATGAAACGGGAATTTTTTTCAAATGTTTACCGACACGTACGAGTACCTTGGCTTTTAAGGGCGAAAAATGTTTTGGAGGCACACACAGCAAAGAAAGAGTGACATGTCTTGTAGGATTCAATCTGATAGGATCCGAAAAACTAAAACTTTTAATTATCGGCAAGAGCAAAAATCCACGCTGTTTTCAAAAAATAAAATTTTTGTCGGTGGATTGTGTAGTTAACCAACGGTCTGGGATGACGGCAGATCTTTTTACGGCCTGGCTTTTGAAGTTCGACGCAAAATTTGCAAGATCAAAGCGAAGGGTTTTATTTATCATCGATAACTGCCCAGCTCCTAAGGTCAAATCTAGGGCCTGGCCGTCCAAGTTGGGGGTTGTGCCGTCGGGGTAACTTCCCGACTATGAAAAAAAAGAATAGTTATGAGAGAGACACAATCAGCCTCGGATAATGGAACTCCTTAAATGGCAAATAGACCCGGAACGTCAATGGATTACGATATGAGAGTATGTACCTGGAACGTGCGAACGCTGTACACCCAGGTGCTACTCATAAACTTGAGTCTGTCCTTGAGCGGTAGAAGGCAGATATTACCGCCATCCAGGAGTTACGATGGATAGGATCAGGTATGATGAAAAGAAAAAATTGCGATATTTATTACAGCTGCCATAAAAGATTGCACGTATTAGGGTGCGGATTCATCGTGTCAAATCGGCTCAGGTCAAAAGTCATTGACTTCAAGCCGATAAGTGATCGCCTGTCTGTGATCCGCCCCTACCGACAAGGCTGAAGAACCCATCAAGGAGGAGTTCTATGAGCTCCTGGATGGAGCCTACGGAGCCTGTCCGGAGTATAATGGCAAAGTTGTACTCGGGGACTTCAATGCTAAAGTCGGAAAGGAAAACATCTTTGGTGGGTTAGTTGGTAAGCACAAAATCCACGAAATGACAACAGACAACGGCTACCGACTAGTCGATTTTGCAGCAGCTCGTAACACGGTGATAAATAGCACTAGGTTTCCAAGGTTAAGGATCCACACAGCAACCTGACTCTCTTTAGGCGGTCGAACCGCCAACCAAATCGACCATGTGCTAATTGATGTGAGGCACGCATTCAACATCCTCTACGTGCGCACATTCCGAGGGGCAAATGTTGACTCTGATCACTTTCTTGTTGCGGCTAAAATCAGAGCTCGACTGTCCAACGAGAAGAAACTGCGAACCGCCTAGAAAAAGAAATTCAACGTTGGACGCCTTAGCACACCTGGAGTAGCCAGAGACTACAGAGAGCGCCTGAGCGAGAATCTCTCCACTGTGCACACACCTACCACAGACGACAACCATCAGTGGTGCCAGTATCGCGGGGCATCATCAAGGAGGTAGCCCAAACCATCTTAGGGTACCAGTCACCCCAGAGAAAGAGCCCGTGGTATGATGATGAATGCGTTTACGGGAAAAAGGTAACAGAAGATGCACACAAGAAAATGCTGCAGCGCAAAACAAGGGCAGCAAGGGAAGAGTATCGAGCCAGGAGGAGGGAAGAGAAGAAGATCCTGCGTAGAAAAAAGAGGGCCTACGCAGCATCCCATCTCAGGGATACCGAAGAGTCTCGTGATCGAAACAACATCCAGAAATTTTATAAGAAAGCCAAGCAACTGGCTGCTGGCTTCAAAACCGGAACTCAAGCTCTTCGAAACACCGAAGGAAACCTAGTCACCGAAGCACAGGGAATAGTAGATGTGTTTAAGCAGCATTTCCAGCAGCTGCTAAATGGACATCATGTAGAGAGAGTGATAGGGCAAGAAGAGAACCCACGTCCAGTCAATGAAGAACCAGTTCCACCACCCAGTATAGAAGAAGTTGGCTTAGCTATAAAAAAGCTTAAGAACAACAGGCTGCAGGCTCTGATGGTTTACCAGCCGAGCTCTTCAAATACGGTGGCGATGTTTTGATAGAGCGCATACACCAAATCATCATCCAAGTATGGGTGGAAGAAAGCATGCCCGACGACTGGACTATCAGTTCCATATGCCCCATCTACAAAAAAGGCGATCCTATGTCTTTCAAGAACTATCGTGGCATATCCCTGCTTAATGTCGCGTATAAGATCCTATCCAACTTACTGTGTGAACGTCTCAAACCGTTCTGCAACATACTAATCGGCACGTACCAGTGTGGCTTCCGGCCCGGCAGATCGACTATAGACCAAATTTTCACACTGAGATAAATCCTGGAAAAGACCAACGAATTTCATCGACTTCAAGGCCGCATATGATAGCATTAATCATCAGGAGCTTTATATGGCGATGGCCGAATTCGGGATCCCGGCTAAACTGATCCAGTTGTGTCGCGTGACACTGGAAAACACGCACTGAAACGTGCAGTTTGGAAGTAGCTCCTCCGAACTATTTCAAACATACACCGGATTTCGGCAAGATGATGCGCTATCATGTGATTTCTTCAACCTCGTCCTAGAGCAGATAGTGCGCAGGGCAGGTGTCAACACGGAATGCACTATCTTCAACAAGTCCGTCCAACTCCTGGCATATGCGGACGATATTGATATCATCGGGCGCTCGCAGCGTTCCGTGATAGAGGCTTTCACGGCGATTGAAGAACAAGCGGAATTCGTTAGCCTGGAAGTAAACGAGGACAAGACCAAGTACATGCTATCAACAAACAAAGAATCATCTGTCCACCGCCTAAGACAAAACGTCACTATTGATAGCAACAATTTCAAGGTAGTTAAGGAGTTCATCTACCTCGGAGTAAACATGAACTCCACGAATGGCACCCTAGTGGAGATCCGACGAAGAATTACCATAGGAAACCTCTGCTACTTCGAACGCTATAATATCAGTTTACCAGGTAAGAAGAAATCCATTTTAATAAGAGAGGCTCAAAGCCGAGAGCAGACAATTTGAAGAGAATCATTTGGTAAGATATCTTATCAAACGCTTTAGTGAAATCAGTTGCGATAACATCGATTTTGTTGCCCTTTTCTAAGGCTGAGAGAGCAAAAGACACGAATTCAACTAGATTTGTGGTAGTTGACCTGCCTTTTAGAAAACCATGTTCTCGGGGTGAAATAAAAGGCTTGCATTTCAAGCTTAAGGCTTCGTATAAAATGTTTTCAAATAGTTTGGATATATGAGAGAGTTTAGCAATGGGACGATAATTGGCAACTTCATGCTTAGGTCCCTTTTTGTGTATCGGGATTATACAAGAGGCCTTCCAAATCTGGGGAAATTCTCCCTGTGTAAGGGATAGACGAAAAAGGTAAAAAAGGGGTAGTGACAGGTTGGAAGAGCATTTTTTAAGAAACACGGCGGGGAGGAAGTCTAGGACAGGTACAAATTCATCTTTAAGATTAAGTAACTTTTCTTCAATAACTGCAAGATCGAAATTTTGAGTGAGAAAGGGACCAATAGAGAAATTTGGTAGATCATTGAAGTAAGAGGGATCTGGTACTTCTTCTCTCTCTCTTTAAGCAAAATCTGAAAATGCATTCTTCTTCTTCTACATCCTCAGAATATTGTCAAAGCCCTAAGCCAAATAATTGATTCACAATTCACCAGAACATTCGAAGCATGAGAGCAAATTTTAATTACTTCGTAACACATTTAAATGCTTTAGATTTTGAAGCGGACTTTATTATTTTGTCAAAGATAGGGATATTTGACAATGAGCTAGCTATTTACAATATCCCAGGTTACGAACCTGTTGCCAATTGCAATAATACATATAGAGCAGGTGGTAGTAGCAAAATGTGAAGTAAAGCGCATAAGTAAGAGTAGTGCTGACATGATGCAAATCAATTTTAAAATAGGAAACGAAAACTTTACCATTCTCAGTGTTTATCGCTTGCACGAGAACAATTTAAACAAAAGCGTATTTATAAATGAAGTTGGTGATCTTCTTATAGGTATTAACTCAAAGAATTTATTGGTTGTAGGTGACATTAATATAGATATCTTAGAAGCTAACAAAGACTGCAACCATTATATGTTTCTTATGTCTTCATTTGGGCTCGATTCAGTTGTTAACGAACCTACTCGAATAACAGATGAAACTCAGATATGCATAGACCACGTCTTTGTAAGATTTCGTAAGAACTTTGTACATGAAATATACAGTGAAGTTATGGATCAAAGAATTACAGATCATTGCTTAATTAAAGTACAAGTAAAGCATTCAATCCAAGAAAACAATTATATAAACCGATACATACCATTCCCGGAGAAAAAAACAATTGATTTTCAAAAATTAAATAATTACTTAAAATTCGAGTTTTGGGAAGAGGTATATGAACAAACCAACCCTTCGTTGGCTTATCATATTTTCTTGAATATTTTAAAATTGCATATCGAAAATTCTACAGTATTTCGATCCAGGCCACTTAATAGTTTCAAGTTTTAACGACTTAAGCCCTGGATTACAGAGAATCTACTAAAAAAGATTGCCAAAAAAAAACTCAATGTGGAAAAAATGTCAAAATAACCCTGGGAATCAGATCTTTAAGCAAAAATTTATTAAATTCAGTCAGGACGTTAAAATAGAGGTAAAATCATGTTACGATAAATTTTATTCTAGAAAGTTTGAAAATTGCAGAGGTAATGTAAAAGAGGAATGGAGGGTAGTTAACCATATTCTTCAGAAGGACAAAAAAAGGGAAACGATACTTGAAATCGAAGATTAGAGTAATACAAAAATTGGCAACCAAAGGGACATTGCCAACGCCTTAAATAAATATTTTGTTTCTGTTGTCACTAAATCTAAGCCCTACTCACCGCAAACTAATTGCAGATGTGATCTTTATTTAGACTTAGTCGACGATGTCTCTCAAACTAAAAGTTTTTTCTTCGAACAAATTACCTCAAACGAAATTTATAAATGTATTAGATCTCTTGATAACAAACAAACGCATCGCGTTTTATATCACAGATATATTATCTTATATATTGGGTCTACAAGTAAGTTTCCAGCTTTTTTTTTTCCAAAATTTGAAGTTTTATTATGAAAACATAGTGACAATGCTTTATTCAAAGTATCGTCCATCGGAAGCTACAACTTTCCCCCATTTTTCTAGCAATTTATGAATTCCGGACCAAAAAATTTCTCGTCTTTCGAGCCCAAGAACGTATCGAGCCAATTTTTGATTTCCTCTACTGAGCTGAAGCGTATTCCCGTAAGAGCGTTCTGCATCGAACGAAACAAGTTGTAGTCAGATGGTGCCAAGTCTGGACTGTAAGGCGGGTGAGGTAGAATTTCCCATCTACTATTTTCCAAATAGTTTTTCACCGAAACCGCAACATGTGGCAGAGCGTTGTCGTGATGAAAAATGACGGACTCATGCCTGGTCTCATATTCTGGCCGTTTTTCTTTTAATGCCCACTTCAAAGAATTAGTTGGGTTCGATATAATGGTCCTTTGATGGTTTCACCACTCGGAAGCAGTTCGTAGTATACGACACCCTTTTGATCCCACCATATGCAGAGCATGACCTTATTCACGTGAACATTTCGCTTCGGCGTCGATTGGGCGGGCTCGCCGGGCTTTGTATACGATTTTCTGCGTTTAGGATTATCATAATAAATCCATTTCTCATCACCAGTGACAATACGATGCAAAAATGATTTATTTTTATACCGCTGCATTAACAATTCGGACATGCAAAATCGCCGTTAGACGTTTCTTGGCTTCAATTCGTACGGCACCCAGTTTCCAACCTTTTGAATGGATCCCTTTGCTTTTAGACGCAGGGAAACGGCTTGTTGCGTGACGCCCAATGATGCAGCAAGTTCTTCTTGAATCTGACACGGATCCTCATCCAGTAAAGTGTCCAATTCCTCGTCTTCAAAACTTTTCGGCTTTCCGGGGCGATCTTTGTCTTCAACTCCAAAATCACCACTTTTGAACCGTTTGAACCACTCGCGGCACGTCGATTCACCAATACATTCCGCCCCATAAGTTTCCGAAAGCAAACGATAGGCCTCAGCCGCACTTTTCTTCGTATTAAAAAATAAAAGCAGCGCTTCCCGCAAATGACGTTTATTTGGCTGGAAACTTGCCATGATTTTGCTCGATGAAATGTACGACACCGATAGAACTGCTCAAATATAACGCTGCAAAGTTGTTGACAGATACAAAACCTACAAATAAAACACATGGGGTCTGACATTGCTGCCCGGGATCCACTGGTGGCGCCATCTCTGACAAACGATGGAAACTTACTTGTAGACCCAATATTTAATTTGAGGGCGAATTTTGGTATTTTTCCCAAATCATTGAAAAATGCAGAAGTCATTCCTCTGTTTAAAAAAGGGAACCGAAAAAAAGCGATAAAATAGAGACCAATTTCCCTTCTTCCAACCTTTTCTAAATTGTTTGAAAAGTTAATGAAATCCCGCTTTGGGTCATTCTTAAACAAAACTGGGTTTTTAAGTGAAAAACAATTCGGATTTCGGGAAGGTATGTCAACCGAAGATGCAATCTTAAAATTAAGTGGTGAATTATGTTCAGGTTTAAATAGCAATCAAAAAACTTTAGCGTTATTTATAGACATGACCAAGGCATTTGACATGGTCGATCATAACATCTTGCTAAATAAACTCTATAAAGCTGGATTTAGAGGTGCAATCTACGACTGGCTTACTTCATACCTAAGTGAAAGGTCTCAAAGAGTCAAATTGGACAACATTTACAGTGAGAAAATGAAAATGGTCCCTGGTGTACCACAAGGTTCAGTCATGGGGCCATTGTTATTTCTTATTTATGTAAATTCAATATTCGAACAAAATTTTTGTAGTAATATTACGGCTTTTGCGGACGACATGGCTTTTACATACACAAGCAAAAATTTGTATGAATCCGTAATAAAACTACAAAATGATTTGCAAATTTTAAGGCAGTGGTTCGCAAAGCATGAACTTCTTATAAGTGAAAAAACGAAGATTATGGGTTGCAGTCTTTCAAATGTAGAACTGATTGATTATAAAGTTTACTTTCACTCTGCTGCATGTGAAAAACTAAGCATGTGCTTACACACATGTGGGAGAAAAATTTTTATAACAGATTCCCCCTGTTCTTCGACCTGCTTCAAAATTAAATCCGTCGATAGCTTTAAATATTTATGAGTTATAATTGACAAGACCCTAAATTGGAAGACACATGCAGCAGATTTAAAAAAATATATGATGTCGGTAACTCGAAACATGTTCTTATTAAAACCATACTGCTCAAGGAATCTGTTGCTAATGATATATCATGGACTCGTACACTCGAAACTGCAATACGGCATATCGATTTGGGGAGGAACATATTTTAGCACCGTTGAGCCTATTGTGATAGCACAGAAGCATATTATTCGAATAATTTGCAACAAAGGACGACTTGTCAGCAGCTGGCCTCTCTTTCAAGATCTCCATATCTTACCACTTAAACATATTTATGTGTATAAAGTTCTAAAAATTTTCTACATCCGTAGTGGTTTCACATCCACGATCAGAAGCTCTAATGAATACAATTTAAGAGTCAATTGTCAATCGTTAAAAACGCCAAGGTGAAAGTGATTGATTCCAGTGTTGAAAAGAAAGCATCGGAAAAACTTACATACGCTGAAGCTACCAAGCTAAAGGCAAAAGATTCCGGAGATCCTGCTTTCCAAGTATTTTCCGTTATTCTCGCGCAGCTTGAGCAGCAAAACAAAATCAATGAACTTATTTTAGATAAGCTAAAGAAGTTTGAAAATAGGTTCAATAAAAAACGTCCCTCGCCTAAAAAATGAAAAGGGAAAAATTAAACGTACTCACCTGGAATGCAAACGGAATCTTAGAAAAACTTTATGAACTTGAGTTATTCCTAAGGAAAAACGACATTGACGTTTGTTTGGTTTCCGAAACCCACTTGAAAAATGGGTCATCTGCAAAAATTAGAGGTTTTAAAGATTACTACGCGTATCACCCTTCGGGAAACGCGAGAGGCGGATCCTCTGTATACATTAAAGAGTCTCTTGAGCACAACGAAGATATAAAAGTAGAGCTCGATTCTGTACAACTAATTGCGGTGCGCGTAAAATTGGTACGGAACTCCTTTACTACGAGTATTTCAGCCATCTACTGTCCTCCACGATTTACGCCTTCAAAACATATATTTAAAAATATATTCAATTCTCTTGGATCGGCTTTTATGATTGGCGGTGATTTCAATGCCAAACACACTTTTTGGGGATCAAGATGTGTCTCCCAAAAGGGTAAAATACTCTATAAAGCATGTATGGAACACAATTGTGACTTATATTCAACGGGCAAGCCGACTTATTGGCCAACAGACACAACGAAAATACCCGATCTTGTCGATTTCTTCGTTGTTAAAGGAATTCGTAACTCGGATATAAACGTTGATGAAAGCTTCGATCTTTCCTCCGATCATTCTCCAGTCATACTGACAATGAACGACACGTTTATTAAAAAACAAGGACCATTAAGACTAACTGGGCGAAATACTAATTGGGAAGGATTCAGAAATGAGATTAATAATAACCTAGAACTAGACGTTTCACTTAAAGCAGCACTTGAACTCGAAATCGAAGTGGATTCTTTCGTTGAAATAGTCCAATGTTCTGCGTGGAACAATACACCTTGTCAACGAAAAAACACGGCTAAACGTAACTTAAACTACCCGCCTGAGGTAAAAGATATGATAAGAGAAAAAAGAAAAGCTCGCAAAAGATGGCAAACAACTCGAGCGCCGCAGGATAAAACACGCTTAAACAGGCTCTGTAATCTGCTCAAGGAGACTCTTAAAAGTTACAGAAATTCCGAAGTAAATACATATGTTCAAAACCTGACGGCAGGAAAAGAAACAAATTACTCGCTTTGGAAAGTTTTAAAATGCTTAAAAAGGCCCAAAATCCCCGCGCCACCAATCAAGGTCGGCAATAACGAATGGGCTAAGGGGGATAAGGAAAAAGCGGAGGTTTTTGCCGACTATCTTGAAGAAATTTTCAAGCCCTCCGACGGCCCGACACTGGCACCCGGCACCAGTTCTTTAGAAATAGCATATAGTAATTTTGTAATGACAAATGCAACTCTTGCTGAAATCAAAACTGTAATAAGGAAATTAAAACCAAAGAAGGCTCCGGGGTATGACCTTATTACCGGAGAAGTTCTGAAAATGCTACCTCAAAAAGCACTTATAAAGCTCTTACACATTATTAACGCGGCTCTGAGGCTTGAATACGTGCCAAGCCAGTGGAAAGTTGCAGAAGTCATTATGGTACTAAAACCAGGAAAACCTCCAAACGATAAAAAATCATACAGACCCATTTCTCTTCTACCGATCCTGTCGAAAATCTTTGAGAGGATTTTGCTAAAACGTCTTCTCCCAATTATCGAAAACCAAAATCTTATTCCCAGCCATCAATTTGGATTTCGGACTAAGCATTCAACAATTGATCAGGTGCATAGAATTACTGATGTAATTGAAAGATCCCTGGAAGAAAAAAAGATTTGTTCGAGCGTATTTCTTGACGTCTCACAAGCTTTTGACAAAGTATGGCATGAAGGTTTGAAGTTCAAACTGCGACGAATTTTGCCATTAAAGCTTTATAATATATTGGCAAGCTATTTTGAAAATAGAATTTTTCGTGTTCGATAAGGAAATGATGTTTCGAAATTTAAAGATATCCTAGCCGGAGTACCGCAGGGAAGCGTACTGGGCCCACTTTTGTACCTTTTATATACAAGAGATATACCACACGTCGAGGATACTGTTCTCGCTACTTTTGCTGACGACACCGCTATCTTAGCGGTTGGAGAATCAATAGAAGACTCAACGGCGAAACTTCAGACTGCTTTAAATAAAGTCTACGAGTGGACAAAGATCTGGCGAATTACCCTTAATGAGACAAAATCTGTACATGTTGACTTCACCTACAGAAAGATAAATCACTTGCCCATTTCTATAAACTCGGTGTGTATCCCCTTTGCAAACGAGGCTAAGTATTTGGGAATGACACTTGACGCGAAGCTTAAATGGAAAACGCATGTTAGAAAGAAACGAAAAGAACTAGAGGCCAAATACAGAGAAATGTACTGGCTACTTGGTAAATATTCCAAGCTAAGCTTAGAAAACAAGCTGCTTCTTTATAAGCAAGTGCTAAAGCCGGTGTGGACCTATGGTATACAACTCTGGGGTTGTACTAAGAAATCAAATGTAAATATAATACACACTTTTGAAAATAAAGTGCTACGACAATTTGTGCGTGCCCCACGGTTTATAAGAAATAATGACCTGCATCGAGACCTCGGAGTTCCTTTCGTGGAAAATGAAGTCAGGAACTGCGCACAAAAACATAAAGTCCGGTTAAGCGGCCATATCAACAATACAGTCCTAGAAGTCTTGGACGAACGAAACATACTACGCCGTCTTCAACGAACTAAACCGTTGGACCTTGCGCGATAAATTGAAACCGCATTAAGAAAGCGGAATATGTAGGGTCTTCCATTGGAAAGTGTCCTACCAATCATGACTAACTTATGAAATAAAAACTGCTTGATAAGTTCTACTTAGTTGCGGTATTAAAATCAACAATGAAGGGAGGTGTTTTTAGTGAGTAAGAATCTCACACTACTATGAGCACGCGCTTCTGATCCTCATAGTGTCTGATGGAAGATTTTCACCTGCCCTCGCCGGAAAAAAAAAAAAAAAAAAAAATTGTAAAGCTCTTGTTAATGTGCCAACATCCAAAAAGGCTCACTACTCTAATTTTTTTACCATCACAGCGCCTAAGCTTTTTAATAAATTGCCACACGACATAAGAGTAACAAATGTATGTAGCATATTCCTAAACAAATTAAAGAACTGGCTTTTCAAAATAGATAGCTCTGAAGTCAAAAACCTGCTTGTTAGTATTGTTTAGAAAAACTACAAACTATTGTATTATCAAATTTGTAACATTTTTAGTAAAGTTTGCTCTTTCGTTATTGATATTAATTTTATTTAATTAATTATTATTATATTAATCTTATATTATGAAAATTTAGGAAAATTAGGTTATTTTTGTAACGATCATTCGCCACTAGCCTTAAATGGCTACAGAATGAAATTGCATTAATCTTTTTCCTTTACAAAATGCATTTTTTAAAAAAAAACTTTGTGATCTATTGAAATTTATAATTATTTTGTAAAAGAATAAAGTAGAAAAAAAAAAAAAAGTTGTTGGCAAATGATTGTTTGAAAAATGTAGCAAAAAAGTTGGTGATGGTAGGAGGATCACTTGAAGATGTGGTTTCGAAAGCGAGGGAGGAAGGATAACCATCCGTCTTACTTTTGCAATTGACAAATTGAAAAAAGCACTTGGGGTCATTTATGGGATTGATTTGCGCACTATTCAGGTAGGGCTGATAGAGAGAGTTATAGAGTTCAATGAAGTGAAGATATGCACCTAGATAATTTGAATAGTCCGAAGAAGAGTGGGTCCATGACTTGTTTCTTTTGTTTCGTAGAGAGCGAAGTCTACGATTATACCAAGGAGGGGATGTAGAAAGAGTTTTATGGCTGGAATATGGCACATAAAGAGAGATGGATTTGAATATATCTATGTAAAAAATGGAGAGGGCATCAACCAGAGATAGATTGGTAAACTCAAAAGAAGCACTGCTTAGATAGGTATTAATTTTGCGGAAATTAGCTTTGTGAAAATTGTAAGAAAATAGAACTGCGGGGGGGGGGGGGGGGCGACTGAAGGGAAGAGTTGTGGAAAAATGAGAGAAGAAGTGAAGGATGAAAGTTATCAATAGTTGAAAGAGATAGGGGACAACACGATACTGAGGAGTTGATGGGATCAGTTGGTCTAATTGCCTTTCCATATAGTTGTAAACGCCACTGACTTGGCATAGAATCTGTTAACCGATCTAAGAAGAGGCATTTCTTAGTAGAAATGGGATTAGAAACGATGAAAAAAGATAGGCCTTCAGATAGAGTCCATTTTAACTGAGGCAGATTAAAATCGCCGAAGATAATGATATCATCAAGCGAGTCTGATAAGTCGATCAAATTATCAATTGCTGCAATAGCCAGTTGGTTGGATTCGATAGGTTGCGACGGAAGAATGTAACAACACATAACATACAAGCATCTACGAGTAAGTGTTATTTTAACCGACACAAAGTCGAGCTTAGGAGAGGATGAAGTTGCAATGAGGGGTGGCCGTGGTGTAGTGGTACTAGCAGTCGCTTCTCGGAAACTACCGTTCTTCCTGGTTCAGCTAAGTCCCGACAGCAAACTGGATGGTCTAAGGAGTATCAAAGTCCTAGACTACCAGGTTGTACACTGGGAGAAATTAAAGAGGAGCGAAAACATTTTACAATGTGTTCGCTGCCAAAGGTTCGGGCACGCCGCGTCGAACTGCGAAATGCAGCCTCGATGCGTGAAGTGCGGAAAGAACCACAAGTCAGAGGAATGTGTTCTGGGTAAGAACGGAACGTCAGAAAAGAGCCAGCTCTCTTGCGCGCTATGTAGGAACACGGGACACACCGCAAATTATCGGGGTTGTCCCAAATTCCAGTACATCAAAAGAATAAATCTGGCCCGGCAGCAGAAAGTGGAAGTTAAACGTCCACCCGTGCATTTACAAACTCCAGCCGTTACTCCCCATGTTACCTACGCCCAAATGGCGGCAGGTCGGGGAATTACGGTACAGCAAGCGAAGGTTGCTTCTCAGGCCGCAGCGCCTAGAGCACCGGAATCAGTACCTGACACGCTAGCTATCTTGCTCTCTATCCAGGGACAGATGGCTCAGCTACAACGTCATTTAACTGAACAGACCGCGCGGGTGGATCAAGTATACGCGCTGCTGCCTGGCCTAACGCACCTTTTGTCGTAATGGGTACGCACGTGGCGGAGCAGAAACTGAAGGTCCTTGCAGTGAATGTAAATTCACTGATTAGGTTCGAACGACGAGCCGCACTATTCAAGTTGCTTAAAGACCAAGCCCCTGATGTGCTTTTGGTTAGCGAAACTAAGCTTACCAAAAGACACAAAATGAGGCACAGAAAATACAAAATAGAGAAACCGTCCCAACTCCATTCAAGGAGGTGGCTTTGCGATTTTCGTAAGAAAAGGTATACGTTTTAAAAGAGTCGTGTAGTACGTAGGTTCCAAGTGCTGGAAGCATGCATCGTGTATATTCCCCTCCGTAGTGGAAAGCGGCTGTACGTGGTGTCTATCTATGCACCTGAGGCTACTCAATCTACCTTATTCATCTCAGAGCTCGAGACACTTTTTCGATTCCTGAGGCTGGAATTGGAAGATAACTATTTCATTATCGGCGGAGATTTCAACGCCAAACATAGTGATTGGGGAAATAATACACCAAATACTAGAGGGAACCTACTATTTAATTGGTGGGGTCAACACAGCATAATGTATCGACTCGGGCTTAAGGCGACGGATAGTCCGTCGTTTCCCAGACACGGGTCCTATTTGGATCTTCTGCTGTTCGACTCACGAATACAACTGACATGCACTAACCAACAAACTACAAACTGTCTACGAACTTTCGTGTATGACAGTGACCATTGCGGTCTCAGCACCGAAATAACTGTTCCCAACGAGATTGCGGAATTGGATGAGTTTGTTCAAAGGCATTCCTACAATTATAGTAGGGTGCGTTGGACACACTTCACCAGAACACTGACGAGAGCACTCTCCTCGAATTCGCTCTACCCAGCGTCCAACAGAAATCTGTCAAACGAGGAGATTGACAGGTATCTTAGACTAATGGACGATACAATCAAACGAACAATGGACAAAACGATACCTCGGTATCAACACACTGACGAAGAAGACTTATTCCGCAACGCAACTATTGACGCACTGCACCGACAAAAAAGTAGACTGCTGTCAAGACTAAAAACCTTGTACAGACAGTTTACTGACAGACATAACCCGGAGATCATGACATTGAAGTCGTCGATTAAAAACCTCCAGACATTAATAAAGGAAAATTACAGAAATTCTGTAAGTTTGTATTGGAACAATAAAATTCGGGCTGTAAACACCAGCAACCCGAATATGTTCCCGCAAATAAATAAAATATTTAGGAGGAAAGATCAGAACGACCTTTCATGTCTCAAAATCGCCCGAACGTCGAACAACGAACAGATACTTGTAGCAGCAGGCATTGATCCAAATGAGGCAGTTGATGATGACAACTTCTTTGTGGTCGAGGATCCGCAGGAGAAGGTAGAGGCTATAGGAGCGACTTTCCAGGAAGTGTACAAGGCGAATGACATCATTGGCCCGAACCACGACCTGGAGAGTCGAGTCCTTGTGCACAATTCCTGCCTTCGAAATGAAATAGTGAACTGGCGATTCGAGAGCTCGGGTTTCACCCAGTTCAGTGACGAGAATATGGCAAATAATGTCATCACCAACGAAAGGGTATTACCACCGTTCATTTCGAAGGAAGAGCTCCAAACTATCTTCGAATCACTCAGAAGTAAAAAGTCAGTGGGAACCGATGAAATACCGAACATTGTTCTTCGACATCTCCCACTAGAAGCGGTGGACATTTATACCACCCTGTTTAATAATGCAATGAATAATGCACATTATCCAGCGCATTGGAAAACTGCGATGGTACATCCCATTCCCAAAAGGGATAAAGATACTTCCAACCCGGCGAATCTTCGTTCGATCAGTCTTCTTCCAAACATCAGTAAGGTTTTCGAGAAGGTAATCAATAGAGTCCTGACTAAGTGGGTTGAGGACAAACATATAGTTCCGGATAATCAATTCGGTTTCAAGGCGGGGCATGACATCATTCATGCTGTGTCGAAACTGGTTTCTGATATCCAATGGAACAAAGGCAAGAACCAGTGCACTGGTGCCTGCCTGATTGACTTGGAGAAGGCCTTCGATACCGTATGGTTAGAAGGACTCTTTTTCAAGCTGGACAGGTTGGGCATTAGTAACCCACTGCTGTATATTCTTTTTGATATGCTCTCCAGTAGACAGTTCATCGTGAAGAATGGCGATGTGACTTCTGCTGGAACATTTAACATTAAAAACGGTCTGCAACAAGGTGCGGTAAATTCGCCGATCCTATTCAACATTTACACAAGTGATCTGATAGGTTCACTTCACCATGCCATAGCGTACGCAGACGACTTAATTGCGTACAGATCAGGTCCAAAGATTGAGGTCATTAATAAACTTTTGCAACGTGACTTCGACAAAATTAAGCGATATTGCGATGACTGGAAGTTGAAAATCAACTTTCAGAAGTCGGAAACCATTCTGTTTAGGACGCCTTTGTCTGGGGCCTCTAGGGATACCAGAAAGAATTGGCGAAAGTTCTCGATAGTCGGACAACATGGACAGCCACTTGCTTGTCGAAATGTAGTCAGATACCTTGGGATCTGGCTAGATCAATATCTATATTTTAACAAACATATAGATGTTGCTCTGGCCAGAGCCAGAGGTGCTTTTGCCCTTACAAGGAGACTGTTTTACAACAGCCAACTCGATGCGAGGGTGAAGGTGATCTGCTACATGGCCCTTATCCGGCCTATGCTTGTGTTTGGATGTCCCGTTTGGTTCAACGTGAGAGCAAGTTTATTGGAAAAGATTCGGGTGTTTGAGAGGGCTTGCCTTAGGGCTTGTCTTCGCTTATACAGAACACTAGAGTCAGAGTACATAAAATTCTACCGTAATGAGATCTTGTACAATAGGGCGAACCTAATAAGAGTGGATAATTTTGTTATTAAGTTGACTCGAAGGCACATTGCAAGAGCAATGACCTCATCGAACAACCTGATCTCAGGGGCTTACTACCCCAACTATATGTATCACGAGAGAGCTCGCCTTGACGGCTTTATTCCTCCAGAAGCGTTCCTCTATCTAGATAGTAAAGGTCTGATCCAGGACAGATTGGCGGTGCCGCTAATCTTCCACGTCGCTCGAACAGCTGCGGACAGGCGACTCAACTACGACAGAGACGTCGCACATGGCAGTGCGGAGCGTCTCCGGTTCAGTAGGGCGGTAGGGAGTCGTGACAGGAAGGATGTTGCTCAGCAGCACCAGAAATTTTGGTGGCTTGATGAAGGCGAGGATGCTTCGTCGTCGAACTCCTCCAGTGATAGGTAGCTTCATGTGAAGCAGAGTGGGCCAGCCTAATTTTTGTTTTTTTAGCCATGGCCGGCTTATATAGTTTTAGGTAGTATTAAGTTAGATTTTAAGAAAAAAAACAGAAAAAAAAATGAATAAAAATAAAAAAATCCAAAAAAAAATATAAATATGTACATATATGTACATGTATAGGCATATATGTATATATGAAGTGTATATGCGTTGTGTATTGTATATATGTGTATGAATGTATTATATGTAAGTAGGTTAAGTAGGTTAAGTAGATTAAGATTTATTCTTTAGGTAGTCTGTAAGTTTAATTAAAAAAAAGTCCATATACTAAGTTTTTGATTAAAATTTATTTTCTTAGTTTTAGTTTTAACGTAAATATAAAATTAAATATGGACTGTAAGATTCGTCGAAAGACTTAGCTTAAGAGTTAGGTTTAACTTAGAGTGCCCGCATGGGGCCAGTATGTTAGAATAAGACTATTTGTAAGTTATTTAAGCTAATTTTTAAGCATTTTTTTGTCTAGCATGTAAGAGTAAATTAAGAGATCAAATAAAAATGCATTTAAACTAAAAAAAAAAACTAGCAGTCGCTTCTCATTTGGAGGGTCAAGGTTCGAATCCTAGCCACGACAAAGTTTTCATTTGTGTAATTGGAACTCAATCAGAAAAATCTGCGTGTGAAGGCATAACACTGACATGTAGATTTGGCTGTTGTAGAGTTTTCAAGCACAAAACAACCATTAAAATTCACAACCTGAATCATTCCGAGTGAAGAAAATCTCTCCGTCCTAGGACTCCCACCCCTGGAGGGTCAATATCGAAACCAAACACACCTGAGTTTCAAACCACTACATCACAACAATGCTTTCCTTTCTCCTCCTTCTATAATTCCTCCCGCGCCTTGGCAACAGTGTAAGGGTATTCATAACCCCTTTGGCGCGCGTAAATTATAAAAAAAAAAAAAAAACGAGAGAGGAGTCCAAGCTGTTGTGAATAGCCAGTTGGACACCTCGACAAGGGGATTCAATCGAGGGGGGTGTGCGATCATCATCCCGAAAAACATTAAAAGAAAGAGGGAATAACTCCTGGTTTTTTATGTTGGGGATAAGATTAGTTTCGGTCAGAGCGTATATATCAAATGGGAGAGCATGAGATTGGCGGAAAACGGCGTGGGTTTTAGAACGCAGTCCTCTTACGTTCTGGTAATAGAAGGTGAGAGCGAGGTTTTTGCATGACTTCCCACCGAAACACGTAACTAGCAAAGAACAATTTCTACAGTACTTTATGACACTAGGTGACTTCAGTTGCAAACATACTGACTAGGGATCCCGACTAAGGAGCAAAAAAAAGAACAATTCTACTAGATGCCATGAAAATTTGCAAAATCAACTTTATAAGCCCTGGAGAACCAACGTTCTGGCTTACGGACAGGAAAAAGATACCTGATCGATGATCTGACAGTAAAATCTTGCCTAGATCTATCATCTGATCATTCATTGCTACAGAACTAATACGAAGTCGACAATTAAACCGACAAAATCTCTCAACAAGTATACTGAATGGGCTACTTTTAGAAATTGTAAGCATATAATTGAGAAGCCATTACCCCTTAAAGACGCTAAATGAGCTGGATGGGGCCATAGCACACCTCAACGATGTAATCCTTGAAGCAACTGACAGATCTACTCCTACTATAATGGCTATTAAAGAAGACACCCATACGCCTGCGCAAATACTGAAGAAAATAAAAGAAAAAAGCACATAGGAGAAGATCGGAATCAACCAGAACTAGCGAGGATAAAGCAAAACTTAACAAAACTATAAAGGAACTAAAATGACATCTAATAGATAATAGGAGTGACAAAATCAGCAAACACTTAAGGAATTTGACTGCAACGAAAGTAATAAACTACACCCTACGGGAGGCAAAAAAAACTCAAAAACACACTTTCCCCAATGAACGACCAATAATAATGAATGGGCTCGAACTGATAAAGAAAAAGCGATTATATTACTTAGCTGAACATTTTAGAGATACAAATGCATCCACTACGACAAAAACGATATCTACATCATCTTACCCACGATAACTACAGACCAAAACGCAAGTAAATGGTGAGCCAGCAGATGGTGTGGATGTTGGCTATCAATTTCTGTCACTTACTGAATTCAATGTGGTTGATCTTTTTGACAGATGTCATACAAACTTTGGCAATTTTAGTCATGGAGCCGATTACTATGCAGCTATGCGTTTTTGTTATTCAATCTTATTACGAAACTGGGCATTCTGTAAAAGTAACATTTCGTAAAATTCTTGAGTTTTCCGGTCAACATAATCGCCCTAGTGAGTGCGGAATTCGTGAAATGGTGAAGCGTTTTGAAGGAACTGGTTCGTCATCGGGTCAAACTCCATATCGGCATGCTCGGCCAGCATGTACACGCCGAAACCTCACCACTGTGAGCAAAAGTGTTCAAAACCAGCCAAGCACCTCAATTCGTCGCCGAAGTTAACAATTGGGCCTCACTTATGGTGCTTTACGGCGAATTTAGAAAGTTGACCTGTAAAATCCGAATTATACAACAATTGAAGCCATTGGACCATCTACGACTTCGCCGATTTGTTAACTCGATGTTGGATCGTCAGAACAATTTGTCATCGAATTTGTCTGGGGACCGGAAAACTCATAGAGATTCACCAAAAACCAATGCATCTCAAAAAAGTCAGTGTATGGTGCGGATTATGGGTTGGCGTCATTATTGGCCCGTACTTTTTCGAAGATGAGGCTGGAGAGACAGTTACAGTGAATGGAGGACGTTATCGCAACATGTAACCGGCTTTGAATGAATTGGATCTGGACGATCTCTGGTTTCAAAAAGATGGTGCTACCGCCCACACAAGGCATCGATCCACATATTCTTCAAAAAATCGTCGATATTTTGACCTTCGGATATTCGTTTGCAACAGAAGCCGTGGTGGTCACAAGAACGATGTTGTGTTCCATTTATAATTGCCATAGACCGCACATTTTTAATCAATCCACCGTCTTCGTCCTGTTTGCTCTCCTAAGCTCAGAATACCTTGAAGTAGCTCTTATAAAATATCTACCATTCTATTTCCTCCTGGTTATCACTCGCGCTTATTAGCTTGGCTAGTCATACCTTCTTTGACAATACCCGGCGTCTGCCTCAAGAAGATAAAATTAACAAGGGATTACCAGCTTGACACCTACTCTAATCGTACATCACCACCATCATCAAAGGAAAGATATTGTACTTTGGGATTTATGTACTTTGTTCAGTGTACCAAAACGGTGAATGGCAAATAATTCTTTGAGCTGCACCAAGATACGAACGTTCAGACACAAACTTTGAATTCGTGGGCCACAATGAATGGATGACAACGCTCAGTAAGTGTATTTTTTTTTGGAATCCCAGTCCACTACTTATCTGGTTTGAGAATAATTCTAACCGGTATTCTTTGGTAATGAGCTAAGAATATTCAGGCAATATACGAATGATTATAGCGGTGGATGCGACTATATAAGAACACAAGCGTCCTCACTCTAGCCTCACACTATCAACTCCTACTACTCATCTCCACGTGGTGACTGCTGGGTGCTTAGTACCTTGACTCGAGATGGGGTAACCAAGCCTGTGGAAGGTCGTTGATGGCAGCAGACGAGAGAGGGGGGGGGGAGTGCCATCCCACTAAAGAACTTTCTCCTGTTTCCGGGCGGCAGCGAACGAATTCTTAGGATGGAATCAACAGTTCCAGTTAGGTCAAACTAGTGCTATCTCTATGTGAGCTGCGTCAATGTACTTGAATACCAGGTCTATGGGGATCTCCAACACTAAGTCAGGGTGCTGGAAAAGAGTTGGTGGCGGATGAGCCCTTAATAAGGGCAAGCGGCAGCACTCATCCTCGAAGTGGGTTACTGACTCCGGAATTTGGTCCGCCCCTTTTGTCGTAGGGATCCCAAAAAGGGCCTGGCCCTCCAGGTTGGGGGTTGTACGTGGGGTTAACTGCACAACCACGTAAAAAATTAATTTTTACGAAGCGACCAATAGCCTTGGATAAGGACTGATTCACTGTTGACGACCCTGCAAAACGAACAAAGGACAACGACTTTCGGATCGGCACGTGGAATGCTCGGACCTTGAACAGGCCGCATGCAGCCGAAGAATTAGCGGAGGCCCTAGACTGCTATAAAGCAGATATCACCGCCATCCAGGAATTGCGGTAGGATGGGCCGGGCAAAAGAAAAATGAAAAAACTGTGATGTTTACTACGGTGATTGCTGTAAGTAACGCAAGTAACGCCTATTTGGATGCGAATTTGTTGTAAGCGGCAGACTTAGGCAAGAAGTCTTGAGCTTTCGACACGTGAGTGTACGCCTTATAGCAATCCGTATCAAAGGTAAATTCGCTAACATCAGCCTTATATTCGCTCACACCCCAACAGAGGAAAAGCTCCTCGACAAAGCCTACTAGCCATGTCCGATATGCATTTGACGTTAAAATCGTCCTAAGCAACTTTAATTCCAAAGTTGGAAAGGAGGACATCTTTGGTTGTCTACACAACACCACGTCTGGAAACGGACTTAGCCTTATCGATTTCGCTGCGGGACGTAACGTTACTATAGCAAGGAGGGAACATGGCAGACACCAGGTCAACAAACTGTCAACCAGATTGATCATGTTGCGATCGTCGTAAGCCAGTCCTTAAGTATTGTATTTTAGATGTCCGAACATTCCGAGCGGACGACTACCTAGCTGCAGCCAAGGTACATCTACGGATATCTCAGACCCCGCAACAACGGGGAAATAGTATGAGGAGATTTAACGTTGAAACGTTGCAATCGCAACAAGCCGCCAGAACCTTTCCGATCGCGTTTCCCTCAACCTCTCGAGAAGTCGTTTGCACCGAGCATCAAGTGCTGAAGACCAGTGGCGTAGATTCCAACCCATCACAAATGGCGCAACTGACGTGCTGGGTTTCACCCGTCCACCACTAGAGCCTGATTTGATGAAGAGTGCCGGCAAGCACATGCACAAATCAACATGCCTACAAAGCGGCGCTGCACAAAAGGACGAGAGCTGCTCGTGAGCTCTATGAGCTAAAAGGAGTGAAGAACATCGGCTTCTCCGGAGAAAAAAAAAGAGCATGAGAAGTGCGTGATCGAGGAAATACAGAGGTGCTACTCCAGGAAAAATGTTCGGAAGTTTTACCAAAAGGTAACCTGTAGAGATGAACAAGGAAACCTTGTAGTAGAGTCACAGTCGGTGCTGAGGATACGGAAAAACCATTTCTGCAGACTGCTAAACGGCGAAGACGACACAAATTCCGCTGTCAGGCAGAGCGAAGCACTCTATATTGACAATGTAAGTCAAGAATTCCATCCACCCGACCAAAATGATGTGAGGATAGCAATATCTTAACTGAAGTGAAACAAGGCTGCTGGGACGGACGGCCTACCCGCCGAACAATTTAAGGCACCATGTGATGCCATGGTAGAGAGCATACACCAACTTATTTTCAAGATTTGGTCGGATGAATGTATGTATGCCTGATGAATGGAACCTCAGGATCGTTTACCCGGTTCATAAGAAATGAAACCCTCTAAACTGCGCCAACTATTAAGGTATCAGTCTCC
Organism: Volucella zonaria; assembly: GCA_963966105.1. Classification (NCBI taxonomy): domain Eukaryota; kingdom Metazoa; phylum Arthropoda; class Insecta; order Diptera; family Syrphidae; genus Volucella; species Volucella zonaria. Next base: position 122,644,306 of record OZ014531.1, on the reverse strand, counting down.
TCAGCATCGCATATGAGACCTTGTCTGGCGTATTGTGCGAGCGCCTGGAACTATTGGTCAACGATCTGATAGGACCCTATCAGTATGGCTTTAGGTCCGGTAAGTCCACAATTGACCAAATATTCACACTACGGCAGATCCTGGAGTTCAGGTCGATACTCAATACCTTTTTATCGATTTTAAGGCCGCATATGATAGCATCTACCGAGACGAGCTATACAGAGCCATGTCTAGTTTTTGCATCCCTGCCAAATTTGTCCGCTTATGCAGGATGACGATGGAGAAAGCTCGCTGATGCATTAAGGTCGGTAACGACCTAACCGGAACCTTTGATGTCAAAAAAGGATTTAGGCAAGGCGACGCTCTATCATGTGACTTCTTCAACCTCATGCTGGAAAGAATTGTGCAAAACTCACAAGCCGACATACGAGGTACTTCTTTCAAAAGTCTGTTCAATTGCTTGCATATACCGACGATATTGATATTATTGGTAGAACACAGCGAGCTGTCACTGATAGTAGGAGTATAGGAACAGAAGCGACAAAAATGGGTCTAGCGGTAAACGAGGGCAAAACAAAGTATATGCTGTCAACTAGAAGGGACATCCAACATCGACGAATTGGTCAGAATGTCACAATCGACAGCTATAACTTTGAGGTAGCCAGGGACTTTGTCTACCTCGGTTCTGCTATCACATCTGAAAATGACATCTATTCAGAAATCAAACGAACCCTTGCCAATCGCTTTTTCTTTTGGTTAGGAAGGCAACTGTGTAGTAAGGACCTCCCTTAAATAACCAAGGAATCCCTATATAAGACCCTTGTAATCCCAGTCCTTCTCTATAGTTCCGAAGCATTGATCCTTTTTAAAGCGGATGAATATATCCTTGGATGAAGATATTCTTCGTAAGATATTTTGTCAGGTATGCGTTGACGGGTTCTGGAGGAGACGATGCAACGATGAACTCTATGACCTGTACAACGACAACGACCTGGTCAAAAAACTGCGCATTGGGCGTTTGAGATGGTTGGGACATGTACAGCGAATAAACACTAACCCTGCAGTCTGCAGAATCTTCGACTCTAAGCGCACGCAAGTGGAAGGGGACCTCAACCAACTTGGAGTGCCCAACTGGGAGCAGTTAGCCAAAAACCGTGTTAATTGGTATACGAATGTGTTCTTGTACATAATTCTTCACCCCAAGGGTTATTACTGAGAAAGTCTTGTCTCACTGAAAGACGTTTTCCTGTTTGCAAGTCTTCTAAAATTCTGGTTAAAAGCTTATCGGACGTTGTCGTTTTTGGGCGCAGATTATTTTAACCAACACCAAGTCAAGTGAAGAAGGTAAACAACTACGCAACACAATTCCTACTTATGCAACAGGAAAATTTTCCCGGAATTGTCATTTCAAGGTTCTCCAAGTACTTGGGTGTCTATTTGAAGTACGAGTACATGTGGAAAACGGCTCCACGAATCGTACAATTCACGGAACAGTGAATCCAAAAAATATACAAACTCATTACATGTACTTAAAATTACATTAGAGTGTCCCAGTGCCTTCTTGCCACTAATCAGGACTTTTTTCAGGATGTCACTATAGATAGACAAAGTCCCTTACTATCTCATGGCTATAGTTATTTATTGAGCCGTTCTGTGCTATTGGTCGCTCCTTTTTGCTGACAACATATGCCAAGATTTTCCTCGTTCAAATTAAACTCACTTAAGCCATTTCTATTCCAATATCTGCAAACGCACAAGTGGGAGTTCATTGCGTTTCGTCGGCGATGTTAGTTGTATAGACTTTTGAAAAATTATGTCTCTGCTCTGTATGTGGTTATTGTCGTAACCAAGAAAAGCTACATCTAAGATATTCTGGCAGAGGAGACCAATGCCTCTATAGTTGACTTAGTTTCCTGTGGATCGCGAAACGATGCTGAGGTCTCACTCATCGCTTTATAGGTAAAGGGCCCATAGTAATAGCACCCATCACTCGCTCAAGGAGGAAATGCTTCGCGGTGATGACATCACTCTTACCAATTTGGCTAACACGCTTAGGAAGCAAGTTTTTGTAACGAGGAGTTCAAACTACTGCTGTTGTTCGCATAAATAATAAATGTCAAAGAAGAGCTGATTCGTAAGACTACTAATACCAGAGTGGGTGTTGTACGTTAAACACTCCTTTTTTTTAAACGAAATAAGCTTAGGGAGCTTAGCGCATGAGCCCATGATGTGAACATCAAGGGGTTGAAATATGAAAGTTCTGTCTAGAATTAAGAAAAAGGCGTGCTAGGAAAAGCCCTGAGTCAGCCGAGATAGGCCGTTCTCAGGAGTCTGATAAAAGAAGCAATGACTTATTTTCGTGAAAGCATGTTTCATCAGATAAACCATTTCTGCCAGAAGGCTGAGAGCGCCCTTAAGGTCCTCGATGTGACATTATTATTCCAAAGATGTTTGTTTTTCAGTCTGATGCCCAAACATTTAGCTTCGTTGAAAAAATGGATGGCGATGCCTTCAAGCACTAGATGAGACGAACCAGTTAGCTTCCCCCTTGTCGTAAGGAGAACAACGATGATTTCGAGAGGATTGACTCAAAACCCATTTCTGGTACACCAATCACGTCTAGGGCTATCTGCGCTTTAGAGCCGACATGACATGAGTCGCTAGGTATGAGCCAAGGTATTGTACTATTGAGAACGTTAAGCGGTGAGTCGACCATCGCGCATCATAGCAGTGGAGACAGGTCGCAGCCTTGCGGGTATGCCCGTTTCACATACATATGTCATCACATATTGGCCGCAGTTAGTATCCTGCTCACCAGCATTGCTTTTAGCCACAAAATCAGTGACTCGTCAATGCCGCCGTGTTGTCTGGCCAAGTTCCTCAGCGCGAGTGTGCCTTTAGGATACCAAATTTTAAAGCACCTAACCACCTGTGCTGGGCATACGGTTAATGACATAACAACCTGATATGAGAGTAAGGCGACACCGCAGACCACTGGCTGGCTGGCTCTGTGAGTGTCCGGCCTACGCTCAAATCGGGCTGCAGATACCCTGCGTTGACCTGGTGAGTGATGGTGCTGTACGATATTTACCATTAAAGCGTTTACTCCCCTTTCTACGAATGGCTGAGGAATTTAGGCAAGGAATACTAAGTTCTAAGTGCTTTGTTCTGACAAAAAAAAAAGAGTGACGGCTCGCACGAATGTACCTACTTAACTTTCCAGGATTTTAAATGGTTAGGATCTGATGAAACCATTACGCTAAACGCATATGTATGTATGTATGTACGAGTATGTATGTGCACACTTGGCACTGTACTCTCCGAACCAAATAGCCCAATAAACTGGATTACTCTTAAAACAACTCCAAATGACTAATTAAGGCAGTTTACGTCCGTTTTTTTTTCTGAATTTGGCTCGATTCCCTAGCTCTCCATAGAATGACCTCATTTCGCTCTACATTGTATTCGGCCATTTTGCTAGCACCAATAACCGTTCCACCACAATGGTATCCCTTTAGAGCACGCATTTCAGCTCGATATCCATCCTTTTTTCCACTCTTTTTCACTTTCATTCGAAGGAAATTGTCCCCAGTCGTAGTCAGACTCACTCCATAAAAACTACAAAATAAGAAAAAAAAAATTATTATCCTTTTGTTCAGTCAGACGAAACTTTTTTACATTGCAACGCATTGCACGACTTTTCATAGACATCGCGCCGCCAGTTAACTCATTTCTGCAAGACCTGCTCTATATACCCTTAACTGGGCTACAGAAAGTCAGAAATCTCACCCAAAAAAAGGACACCTCCCCACTTCTTGGTATCGGTTTTCTTATCCTATTTTTCGGAGGATAAACAGCGAAAATTCTTCATAGCGTAAAACTTTTGCCACACTGTTACACTCCACACATGAGATGGAGCGGACGGACTAATGTCGAATATTCGAAGAGCTAAACATAAAGAGAGTTCGCCCACCACCAGTTTGTTCAATTAATTACGTCATCAGTGAACGATGATATCAGGAGAAAAAAAAAAAAAAAAAAAAAAAACAAAACAAAACAAAACAAAAAACGAACAAGAGTAAAAGCAGAGAGAATAAAGAAAAGCAATTCCAAATAACTGATTGCCTGCCTGACATACTTGGATTCAAGCAACAGCGGTCGTCGTAACCGACACCGAACCAAGGAACCACATGGAGACACTCCCTCTTAGTTAAGGGCTTTAACATTTTCAGTTTTCACTCGATGTGGATTTTCCTTTTTTCCTTTTCCTTTTACACTGTTTTCGCCTTCAATCCATTTTTGGCCCCGATTTCATTACGCGGTCGTTGACGTCACTGAGCCAATGGCACACATTGCGCACCCAAAAGTGTAACCGGCGAAATTCGAGAAAATGACAAAAACTGCAGATTCTTCTACGTTTCCTCTTTGTGGTGACATTTGTTAAATTGCCTTTTGTACACTACATTCTCTAGCTGTAACGGATTGGTGTGTAATTATTTATGCGCAGGACATACGAATATAATAAATCGGCAAGTGAGAGTGGAAAATACGCAGAGTTAAATTAATAAATGAGAGATGAAAACAGAACGAGGAAGAGAGAGAGAGCTTTAAGTGGAGACCTGTGGAGACTTTGCTCAAATTAGTGGGATAGGTCATGTTGTGAAGTGTAAAACTGTCACGTGTAGCTCAGATGCCGGTACAGTGTTTGAGGTAATTCCAAGAAATTTTTAGGATTCCCTAAGAACTCCTGTGGAGTTGGAGTAGTGAAATTGATTTGTATGTACCCCTGGAGGAGCAGATTTCGAATAAAATAACAAAATCATAATTCCGACATAACTCAGAGCTGCAAAAGATGCCACAGTAAAGCGTGCGGTCTCCTCATACCGTGTGTCCTAACACCAAACATTTATTTTCAGTGGTGACGAAAGTATCCATTCGGTGGTAAAGAGGAAAGCTGGTTACGCAGCCTAATTTGGATGTCAAATATGGAGAAACGTGCATGAAGTGGATCTCTTGGATTACGACCAAGACGAATTGTGCAACAACAAGTACTGTACATAATCGGTTGCTGACCATAATGGACCGGACAAGATTTTATGATGTAACCAGAAAGTCAAATATGTAAGTGAGCTAAAGTGATGGCATTTTTTATTCTTTTGTAGCATTACGAACATTTAGGTCAACGTTGTCAATTTCTCGGTTACGTACCTACTTAAGTGGCGCTAAAGTAGTGGGTGGACCTGGGTCTTTACCTCAGGCGATTGATGCTTACTTTTATCATCAGACCGATGTCGTTATTATAGCCCGTAGAGTTCGCTGTCATATCTTCTAGTCCAAAGCTCATCAATCCAAATACGACTAAGGATATTGTTGTGGAAAAGTCAATTGAGTAGCAGCTCTGTAAAGTAGTTTATAAAATTACAACTCTTAATATTTTTAACATTTCCAGGGAAACACACAATGAGTTACCAAAAGTTGAAAAGAAGACGGTTAAAGCAGATGCCAATTACCAGAGCCAGTATTGAGCGTTGCCATACAAGATGGAAATCCATGTTCAAGCTCGAACTCCTCTGATTCCAGATGTCGGCATAGCCTTTGGACTGGTCAAGTACAAAGCCCCGTAGCTGTCTTCAGAGTGGCGTTGCGTTCTAATCCATCACTGGCCGACTTTAACTATGCGACCTAATTGTCGAACAACGACGATGTCACCTGTTATGTAATTCTGTACATGCTTTGCAGACTAGCAGTCAGTCTATTATCAGCACTCAAAGCGATTAGATACTCGTAGCTCAAACATACTTACGAATATATCTATTTCTTTATTTACTTACTTATACTCCTCTGAACTATCAAGTCCCCTAAGTGATACCAACAAGCTTGACATGAAAGTCAAGGAATTCACCCTGGCTCTCAATCAGGCTATGGTTGCTTCCTGTCCTCTTATTCAAACTAGAGGCAACAAACAGCTGCAATGGTGGACATCAGCACTGGGGCCGCTTAGAAACATTGGCAAACAATTTTTCAACCTACCAAGCACAAGAAAAGTCACTGACTGGGACTCATACAAAGTATCCCTCAAAATATATAAAAAAGAACTGAGTAAGGCAAAGTGACAATTCTGGAGGTCATTCTATGACAAAATTGTAGAAACTTTTTAGGCATCGCGGCTAACGTGCCTGCTACTGGATATCCACTTACCAGGTAGCTCCCTATTCGTCAGTAGCAACCAAAACAGGACTACTGCAACCGTCTGATTACATGAGACAAGCTACTTTGGGCGCTGCATAGCTTCAAACGATTCAAGCCCGATGGTCCGGATGGTATAATACATGCCGAGCTACAAAGGTCCTCAGATATTATCCTGCCTACATTAGAAAATATCAAGAGGAGCTGTCTAGAACTAATCCACATTCCACTGCCATGGAGAGAAGTCAATGTAGTTTCCATTCCCAAAGCTGAAAAATGCTCTCATGTTGTCCCAAAGGACCTCAGACCTATAAGTCATCTTTCCTTCTGAAAACTCTAGAACGACTGATTGATATCCATATATGACCTAGGAAACGGCTCTACATGCACTGAGTAACCACATCAAGAGGTCCCTACAATATAGAGAGTACACAATTGTTACTTTTTTGAACATAGAAGGTGCCTTTAATAACGTCAAGACATCCGCAACCACGACTGAGCTGTCCATGTCGACTCACCTGGGAGTTGATCAGTCTTATGCTAAACACCAGGATAATCAACTCCAAACTGAATAAGGCTTCTGCTAAAAGATGTGTCAGCAGGGATACCCCGGAAGGTGATGTCCTTTCACCCTTTCTCTGGAACTCTGGTTAATGAACTGCTGATATAACTGGGAGCGGGTGAAGGCAGGGTAATTGCCTAGCCGTCTCTGGTACCTAAGCATCTTAATACCGTTAAAGAACACCTTCAGCTAAATGTTAACAGATTAACCCGTTGAGTTGATCGCTGTGGATTGGGAGTAAACCTCTTCAAAACTGATCCTCGCTCGATCAACGGCACCAGTTTACTCTTCTCCGATACAGCAAAATATCTGGGTCTCATTTTTGACAGGAATCTAAACTGGAAACATCCAAGAGAGAGTCAAGAATGCTACAGTGGTTCTACTCTCTTGCAAAACGGCCATTTGGAACAAATGGGGTCCTAAACCTCGCATGACAGACTGGCTATACCGATACTCACTTACGGGGTTGTGGTCTGGTGGACGGCCTTAGATAATGCAGTCAACTGCAGCAAAATAGGCAGGGTCCAAAGAACAGTATGTCTATGCATGAGCGGTACCCTACGTTCTACTCCCACCGCGGCATTAGATATTCTGTTTCACTTGACAGCCCTCGATATCTTCAGCAGGCAATAGCTGCAGCTATTCGCCTTAAGGCGACTACACAGTGGACAAATAATTTATTGGCCACGCTAATATTCTTATTATGCTAGGAATCATCATAGGGAACATCCCTTATACTGTACGCGAGCTTTGGTTTGACAAAGAATTTTATGTAAGCTTCTTCTCTAGATCCTTCTGGGAGGAAGATGTTTTCATGGAGAATGAGTCAACCCACTTTTGGATGGATATAAAACTGATAGCGGGGTATTCTCAGAAAAAACTAAATCTAAGCCTGTTTTTCCATCTTCCAAATCACTGTATTGTATTCCAGGCGGAGATTTTGGCGATTAAAGAAGCTCTGTCCTGGCTGAAGAAAAAGGTGATATCTGCAAAGGATATCCGCATCTTTTCGGATAGTCAGGCTCCTATCAAGTCCCTGGACTCAGTCTCATTAAATTCTAGAACTGCCCTTGAATGCCGATCATCTCTTAGGGCACCTATGTTGGGTGCCGGGCCACAGAGACATTCCAGAGAATTGTAGGGCGGACGAACTCGCCAAAATTGGAACCATTCTACCGGACAAGGGTAGCATCGGTATAGCAATCCCTACGTGCAAATTAATATTAATGCTCGATGCTAACAAAAGAACAGACCTTAGGTGGACTGTTGGATCAACATGTCTAGCGACCAAGCAAATCTGGCCGAAGCTGGATCTGAATCGCTCTAAGAATTTGATCCTTCTAAATAGGAAACATCTCATTGCCGTCATCACTTGACACATGACTTATAGGCAAGCATGCAAGAAAGCTTGGCGCCTTTACAAACGATTTCTGTAGAAGCCGCATGGACGAGGAGAAGGAAGAGACATATGTTCATGGATTGAATATAGTTGTCTTAGCAATAAGCTCAACAAACCATTGAGCGTAATACGTTTCAAAAGACAGTTTGTGCTTTTATTCGAGTTTCAAAACATATTTGTACATTTCAATTCTTTAAGAACACACCTATTGCTTAGTAATGTGTTATATCTGCGTTCATTGTATGCTAGGATGCGAGCCTGACTGTAACTTCGACAATATGTAGATGCGTGAATTGGCCAGAAAGTGTACACTTTCCAATAGTCCCCTTCTTAATTTGAAAGAGACTTTCGATCTTATCATCGTGCTGTTTTATTTCAGGAGAGCGGATATCCGTAAATCGATTGGTTGATTAACTACGCTAATTTTGCGAAACTCAACTTCTGAAATTGATCGTTATAATATAGCAGAAAACTCAACTGTCAGAATAATAGAAAACGCTATTGGAATTTTGAAGTTGAAATGTCTATGCCTGTAGCATTAACGCTCTTTCTTCGGGCTCTAAATTTTGAACATTCTGTTGCCTTGCAGTTTCACAGTAAGGCGACTTGTTGGGAACCCGAAAACCCTCTCTTTTCATAGGGGAATGGTGGAGGAGGTCAAGCTTAGGACGAGATGTGCTCAGGTTAAAATCAAAAACGGTGAGGTTTAGTTGACCTTACGGAGCATGCGGGAGATTGATTCGTTAGAACCATAAGAGGTGCGGTGGATTGGAATGTAGAAGAGACGAGGATAGCGTAAACTACGAGGGTTAGTGTTGGAGAAAATATAATTGTAAAGGGAAGCGTAATCCACAGAACCAGAGAGCTGTCAATGAATGAAGAGAATATCAGCTATGTTTCTGCGGTTTTCGAAGGCATTCAAGTAAAAAAGATTGAGATCGTTCACAATAGGGAGATAAGATAAAGGGGTCATCCCAGGGCAGTCCTCGAAGGGCAAATCGAAGGAAACGACGTAGAATATTCTCGATTCGGGATATATGGAGTCGCCGAAAGGGGGACCAGACTGTGCTGGCATATTCGAGAAGGGGCCGGGCAAGTGACCTTGTCACGTTTCAAAATTCTTTAGACCGTCGTTTGATAAAACCAAGTGCAATATGCGAACGGAAGCTTAATTCTCTGTCGTATAATATTCGAAGGTCGCGAAGGGATTGAACCTGGAGTACATGTTGGCCATGCAGAAAATAAAGTCGAGCAGGATATTGATTCGACTTACGTGACAAAGTCATATTGTAGATTGACATTAGGATACATTAAGCTCTAAGCAATTTTATAGACACCAAGTGGAAAACATATCGAGGTCTAGTTGAAGGTGAATAGAGTCTTGAGGAGAAGAAATAGTTTTGGAGAACTTAGTGTCGTCGGCGTAAATGGATTGGGAGCAGTATTTAATAATCCTCTCAAGATCATTTAGAGTTAAAATGAAAAAGAGGGGACCTAGATGGCTGCCTTGTGGGACGCCAGAAGTGGCTAAAAACGAGGTTGAGAAATGAGTGCTATGTTTAAGTATTTTAAGTGAAACGGAATACTAAATATAGTGAAAAGTGACCTCCTTGACCGCCAGAATGCGCTGCTACTGCAAAAAAGGTTATGGTGCCTTGAAGTCCGTTCATATTTAGGCAGACATACCAAATTTCAGTGCGATACTGTCTTTAGTTTTGTTTTGACAGCTGATTGTTGTTGACATGTTTGGCATCATGTTGAGTATGAACAAAAACGGTTTTCGTTCTCTCATAAAACATTATTTTTTGAGAGGCAAAACAGCGAAGGAAACAAGAGAAAAGTTGGATAAATATTATGGGGCTAATGCTTCGTCAGATTATACCGTTTCGAGAGTTTCGTGGTGGCCGCAACTCCACTACCGATCAAGTCCGCAGCGGCAGGCCCTCCGATGCGGTTACAGAGGACAATGTCAAAAAAACACATGAAATGGTGTTGGCTGACCGGAAAGTGAAGGTGCGCCACAAAGATTAGTACGGAGCGCACACGCCATATTTTGGGCAATATTCTGCATATGAAAAAGTTATCCTGCCGCTGCGTGCCGCGAATAGCCAAAAACACGAACGCGAGAGCACTTCGAAAGAGTGTTTGGACTTGCTGATGCGGAATCGGGCAGACTTTTGGCGTCGATTGGTAACTGGATTTTGATCCTTCGGACTATTATCAATTCAGCTCACGTGAGGAAATCATCGACGCCGGAAAATTACTTTTCGGACGGGATCAAGAAGTTGGAAAATCGCTGGAATATGTGTATCAAACTAAAAGAGGCAAAAGGAGGTCACTTTTCACTCCATCTAGTATATGGTATAGTCTGGCTATAAACGATCTCAGATAGTCCATGACAAAGGGCTTATCGTCGGGACCGTATGCCGTAAGTGAAACGTCATAAGGCATAGGGAACGGCGGCACTCCATTTCTAATTTTCTGCATCTGGAACGTCTCCTCACGCGTCAAAAGTTTGGGCAGAAATAAAACCCCCTCTTCGTAGTTAGCTATCCGAAGGCAGGAATTCTTATTGAAGACACCCCGTGCTGCTTTCGAAAGGATTTGCTGAAGTTACGGCAAACCAGTAAATTCCCTCATCAGACCAACGGGTGTACGATGTAATATGTTCCATTGCTTGAGACCTATGTTGGGCCTTGGACTTCCACTGATGTAGATGTTCCCTAAGCCAAGGCTGTATATCGTTGACGCTTTTGCTTCATGACTGTTCTTAACGTTGCCGTAGCTGAGGTAGATCATTTTGAATGCAGATATACTTCGCAGCCCCAGGGGTTTGGAATCCTTACGAAGATTGTTGAGGAAGCCACTCAGTATCCAGGCTTGAACGCTGTTACCCAGAGTTTTACCAATCGATGAACTTTGACAGAATACCAGATAATGTTCATCAATTGGACCGGGGTATTTTGCTAGTAGCTGGCCAAGTCGTGCATGACCCCATGGATGTACACGTTTACCTTCATGATGGCCACCGGGAACAGATGCCACTGGAAATACATTAACCTCACGAAAGTCGGTTTTTCTTAAACTGACCATCCATGGCTGGAGTTTGGGCAGTTTATACTCCACCTGGTAGAGCATCAAATCCGTACGGAACCCTGGACCTTCACCGACTGCAGTGTCCGGCATTTTCCGGCATTTCAGGCAGTTTGGGACTTATCCATAAGCCTTGTGCTCGGTTATGCAAATTGGAACCATCGATGAGCATCATTTTGATGTGCGAAGTGGCAAACGGTGTTGGCATGGTGCCTTTGATCGCCGTCACTTGAAGTTTTTGTTGTGATATAGTCTTGAGTTCGGGAGTCTCGTCGCCATACACCACGATCAGAGGCTTATCCAGTATGTCAGCAAAGTCCTCGAATGTCAACCATAAAGTTGATCTGTAATGTCATTTCCATCTCGCCCAATCTTTCATCGAAGATTTCGTGCAGCGTAATAGTTGTCGGCTCGTTGTGAGTTGGTTTTGAATCAGTGATAGCTGTTAGGAACATATTGTACGGTGTGGCATTTTTTAACCGCCCCCCTGCCTGACCCTTCGACAGGACAACTGGAATGTAATCTTTGGTGTGTTTGTTCATTTTCGGCTTCTTCGAGAGATTGGAACTATCGGTAACAGAAGGGCAACGAGTCCTCTACATTTTGAGAAGGTTCTGTTCTGGAAGACCCCAAGACATATCCTCCACCCTCTGTAACTCGCTTAAGTGATGTTTTGGTAGTCGTAGAGCAGTTAAGCTTTGGAAAAAATTTCTCTAGCAATTTCAGTTGAAGAAGAATTATGTCCTTGGACATTTGGAGCTCATCGGGGATTTGATATTCTTTCGCTCATGTCTTCACGCCCTTTTCGTAAATGTTATCCAGGTGAGGATGGGCGACTTTGCCAACGTGAATGGGATTCTTGCGATAACAGTTCTCACCATATTGGCGGATTTTCTGAGGTTTTTTTTGAAGCCATTCCAATGGAATTTGGAAAAATTGAAACTACGACAGGGGACAATGAAGGATATCCATACCAATCATATGGGGTCAAAGCCGATGGAAGACTATTTGAAAAGGAACAATTGATGTGATATTTCATCGAAGGCCTTAACAAAATCAGTAGCAATAACATCGATTTTGCCATTTTCTGGAGCTGAAAGCGCAAAGGACATGAATTCAGCGAAGTTTGTAGTAGTTGATCTGCCTTCTAGAAATCCATTCTGACCGGGTGATATAAGCGACTTGCATTGAAAGCTTAGAATTTCATATAACTTTCGAACATTTTAGGTATGTGAGAAAGCTTAGTAATGGGATTGTAGTTGTTCTAGTTACTTCTTTCTTTGATCCCTTTTTGTGAAGCGGGGTTATCATCGAGGTCTTCCAAACTTGGGAGAATTCCGCTTGTGTGAGAGACACATGAAATAGGGAGGATGGAGGCAGACTTTTTGAGAAATATTGCTGGGAGTCCGTCGCGGCCGGGTAAAAATTCATCATTGAGATTTTGTAACTTTTCTTCGATAAGGATAGGATCAAAAGATTGAGAGAGAGAGAGAGAGAGGGGCTAATGGAGAAATTGGGAAGGTACTTGAAATATATGGGGCCAGGTACAAAGAAGTTTGTTTAAAGAAGTTTGCAAAATAGTTGGCAATGGTATGTGCGTGGGTCGGTCGATGATAAATGTATCATCGAACGAGAGAGAGGGAGGATAACCGTCTAATTTTCGTAGTTAACGAATTGATAAAATGTCTTAGGGTCGTTGAGAAAGCGCTGATACAGACATTTATAGAGCTGGGTGAATTGGAAATAGGTTCCAAGATAGTTAGAGTAGTCAGAATAAGAATTTGTTTCGTAAAGAGCGAAGTCTTCTGTTATATCAGGAAGGAAAAGCAGATGATGTTTTATGCCGAAAAAAGAGGACATAAAGAGAAATGGAATTAAATATTTTACTGTAAAAAATGGAGACAGCATCAGGTAAAGCTTTATGGACTGGGGTGAAGTTATGGAAAAAATAGAGAAGAAGAGGGGGGTGAAAGTTGTCGACAGTTGATATGGTAAAGTGACAAGAGGTTACTATGTAGTTAATGGGATCGCTAGTGAAAATAAGGTCTAGTTGCCTGTCGATGGAGTTAGGGACGCCACTTACTTGGCATAAGCTTGAGTCAGTTATGCGGTTAACGAATAGACATTCCTTGGAAGACCTAGCGTCTGACGCAGTAAAAAAGAAGTAATCATCCGATGGAATCTACTTCAGCAGAGGCAGATTAAAGTCACCAAGGATATCGTCGATGGAATCACTTAGGTCATTTAGTAGATCAATTTCGTTAATAGCTTTAATAGATTCGATAGGTTGAGCTGGGAGAATGTAGCAACACATAACGTACAGGGACCTATTTGTGCAATTTTAATTGAGACAAAGTCGGGTTTAACAGAAGAAGAGATAGCGATCTCATCACCTCAAGAGTTGAGGTTATTGTGGATAGGAAGTAGAACACCTCTGCATGGAGTATCAACTTTCGGGAGGGCAGAATCATTAACCATAGGGAGAGAGTGATCGTCATCTCGGAAAACATTATAAGAAGATGGGAATGGCTTCTGGCTCTTTTTGTCGGGGATCAGATTGGTTTCTGTAAGAGCATAGACGTTAGAAGAAAGGCCATGAGATTTAAACAAAACAACACGAGTCTTAGAGCGCAAGCCTCTTACCTTTTGGTAGTAAAATGCAAGAGGTAGTTTGTTGCGCGGAGGTGTAGGCGAGTGTGGATGAGATGCAGGCAAAGGAGGCAAGCTAGGAACGAACAAATTTATCGGCTACGCTGAAGGTGAAAAACTCTTTTAGAATGTACATTGCTGCGGAAAGCAGCGAGGTGATCCGCAATCTTTTGGGGAGGTGTGTTGAAGATTTCGTGGTAGCTGTTGTAAAGTTCTCTGAGACTGAGTATATCAGTAGCGAGGCTTTCCTGTTGGATGGAGACCATGATACTTGTTTTGAGTTTTCCCTCAAAGCAAACAGAGTCGGATTTATCGTGAAGATATGCGAGAAAATGACGTATATTTTCGTATATCTTTTTATCCCCTAGCCTAGACAGCGCATAGCGGTAATCCGTGGCGTCTTTATTCTTTTGAGCTAGGTTGCGAAAGGGCATCAAAAATAAGGGCGGGGGCCCATGGAACCGAGGAAGAAGACGAGCTAGAAGCGGGATTTGAGATATGCGATCTGATGAAGTTTGGATATTTGGCTCCTGTTGTAAGATAGAAATTGGGAAAGCAGTTGTTAGTATTCATGGGAGGGGGTATGGGCGATTAAGCAGTGACGGTATCAGGGGCAGGGGGAAATTAAAAAAAAACGCACTTGGTGCTTTTGCTGCGAGTGGGGGGGTGTAGGGGGTTGCTTAAGGATATAGACAAGCGGGGAAAAATTGAGAAATATTTTTATTTTAAGGCTCCATTTGGGGTCAGGTTTAAGTTGTGGATGGATCTGGGCGATTTATAATTAACTTTAAATGAGACGTTGCTTCGTTTTGTTTTTATTTTTTTTATTGATCGGTTGATCCATCTATATGGAGGCCCTCATCTTTCCGAGGTAAAGGCTGATGTTGCACGGATTAACAAATAACCATCCATATCTAGCCGGTAAGTAAATCTTGAAATTCCGTTTGTTTTTGTGGTAAAATATTGGAAATATTGTGCATTGGCACTTTTTGAAAAATTCAGAAATCCAAGCAACATCTGCATAATTTGGGGCACCTTTGACTGAGTAGGGTGGTGAACATCTGGTTCGTTGTGTGGAGTAAGTTTAGCCTGCTTTACCACTCTGTAGGTGTCCATGTCGTGTTAAATTGTGTATAACAAGTTTCCGTGGGACGGCGACAGGAGGAGTTGACGTTGGAGCAGTTTAGTGGTGATATACCATACGATTTTTGGGTCGGAGGGCTGGTGCGAGGATTTGGAGGTTGGGTTGTCAGCACTGGATGTGGCAATGATTCGGTTTTGGTTTGTAGTAATTCAGCCGAAATGTTACAATACTTGTAACTGTTGTGACGTGGGGGGATGGGTTGAAAGACCATCGATTTTGTGACTACTGTTTCAATGAGGTTTTCCAAATCATTAGCCACCGTTCTAACGTTCTAGACTCGTTCTGCTTTCAAAGTGGATGATTTTAAGTTACAGATTGGAGTTGGAGATTGGACGTGGATGACTGGAGGTGAATACCTATGTCTTCCCGGAAAGAGTTGATGGAATTATACGTTTTCTTGTTGGAATCCATCATTGCGGAACTGATTGATGTAAATTCATTTAAAACTTTATCGAGGTGGCGTTTATTCAATTAAACGCGCAATTTTTTTTCAATACTATGACCAAAGTCTTCCGCACATCTTACACTTTGTTCAGAGATTCATAGTTTGTCCGTTATCAGTCTGATGAGTGAGTTATGATTGGATTCATTGGAGTCTTTTGATTGCAAGGAGCACATGTGAGAGAGAGATACTGATACACTCGTCACAGACGAACAGCAGATTTTCCAGAACTCTTTTATTTAGGCCGACACAAATAGCATGGAATATTTAGCCGCAGATCCCCAGGCAATAAAGTCAGCATTATTGTCGTTAATGGAGCAATTGGTTAAACCACAAAAAGAGTTGACGGGGACCAGGAAAAAAAAAATGATCACAGGGAAAATAAATAAAAAATTACTAAATGCACTATCGCGAAATGAACAGAATAGTTGGTCAACAATGAAAAAGGCTGTTGGCGATAAACATTTTTTTGGGTGAGAAATTAGGTTATTCGATTGATGGAACTGGAACAAGCGAAATAGGAGTCACAATTATGGAGCGAAGTAAGAGGGCGACCGAATACAGTGGCTTTTTGAACTGATAAGTTGTTATCTGCTGCGAAGACCTCAGTACACCGTATTTTGGCTATTATCTGTTTAGAATGCCGAAACCAACTAAAATTCGTCCACAATAGTAATTCCAGTATTAGGATACAGGAATACGATTCATTGAATGGAGTCAGACAGTGCATAAAATTCGATAAAAATCGAGTTGTTGTCCAGTTTTAGGATCCTGCAAATAAGACAGTAACTGCCACACGAAGTTTAATTCGCGATTGGAACAGAGATCAAATTAGAGTTTGGTAAGCAGGTATACTCGTACGTGTAGTGAGAATATTGGCACTATTTCCAAATCTGAGTGATCTGAGAGGTGTGGACGGGGATCTACCTTATAGACGTAAACATACTCAGAGGAGTCTTGAAATCGATTACAAGTCTCTGATGTTTTTCCTATTTTGATATACGGACAGAGGGCTTAGCACTCTTTATAAGACCAGAGCTTAGCCAAAAATAGACAGAACGAGGCATACAGTGTAAAGTTCAAACAGGATGTGATGTTTCAAACTGAAAAAAATAAAATTAAAATTTTATAATCAGTCCATTCAAAATGCAATTAAATTATTTTAATTCATTACCCTCTGTGCAAAGGACTCTCCTGTGAAGTTGGTTTTCTGAAGCTGCCCAAAGTTTATTACCCGTACCATTAAACTTGCACTTCTTGCAAAAATTTCAAATTATTTAAAACCATGTTTGACGAAGTGTGTCGTATCTCAACCCCTTTTCCAATATCCTGTACTCATGGGTCACATAAATTCTCGATTTGGTCTGTTTGCCCATACACACGCTTAATTCATTCTGATGGGACGCTTCACTTTCAGAGTCATATCAAAACAATTGAGTCAGCTTCTGCACTCTTAGATACGGTTGAGGTGTCAGACTTTCATGGCCTCATGAAATCCAGTAAACAACCCATTTTCGAGGTATCCCTGAGTAGATGATGTGCATTTTTAAATCTTCAACCTTGGACTTACATACATACGAGTATATCGAAGTGATTCGAACTGATTCGAACTGATAGCCGTTGCTTAATTGAATTTTGAGTGGGCGTCAGTGTCAACATTGGCATCGAGATACTCAAATATTAGTTGTCCTACGCACTTCATGTGTGCGTTAATGCTTACTGCCAAATTAGAAGGGGAACGGATGATGATGTGGCAAGGAATTTACAAGTAAACCACAACCACAACCACAAGCACAAGTAGAAGCACAAGCACAACGACATTGAACAGCAATCCCTTGGACAGATGAATCAGAACATGGTCATAAAATTGAAGATAAGAAAGGGCCTTGTCATGCCACAGTCTCCTGAGGGACTAAAGGCTAAGCAAGATTATTTGAATTTGTTTCCTCCCTTTTTTCAGGCGGGCTACTCATATCAAAGTGGAACCATTTGGGGGTTAGGCAATGGCAAACATGAGTGGATTAATATTTATTCATGAACTGTGTATAGAATCAAAAGCCCAGGGATACAGGATTACCTTATGGAAAGTGGATCACTAATAAAGGGACAGCTCCACTCAAAGGAGTGGAAATGAGTATCCACTAGTTTTTCGATATGGATGTCGAGTTTTCACTGCAACTGGATGCAATGGAAAGTTGTAACAATTTCGGGCACGTGCGGGCATGTACTTACAATGAGGGATGGAGGAAGGCTTCGTGTAGCTCTTAGAATAAATTGGAAATTGAAAGCTTGTTGCAATTCAATGTTGCTCACTTTTGAGTAGATTGTCAACTCATGATTAGTCGATAACGTTTATAGGTGAGCTCTTTCGAAGGTTGCGACTTTTAGTTCTAGCTTCAGGTACTTTGTGTCTCCACATTTATTCATATATCTTGTATCTTGGATGGTTTACTGTTTATTTATGTAACTACAAATGCCGTAAAAAAGACTTAGGCACATAGGGTTGAATGAATTGACCCACAACTGACATCTCTCGGATAACTTTTATCACAGAGTCAGGTAGGTTTCACCTGACTAATAAAATTGAACACCTGGTTTGATGAAGAATGTCAGCAAGCGCATGCAAGTCGGAGCTGAAAAGGCGGGCTAGAGGTACTCATGAACTCTATGAATAAATGAGAAGGGAGGAACATTGACTTTCCAGAAAAAAGAAGCAGGAAAGTGCTCGATAAAGCCTGTGGAGAGGTTCCGCTGCGGAAATAATATTCGGAAGTCGTGCTACCTGATCACAGAACTTGTCGAGTTGTAGAGGCTTGGTAAGGTCAATGAATCACGAGAAGTTCTCCAGATGAGCCCCGAAACCAAGGATGCTCACCCTACCCTTCCCTCTCCCTCCCCCTGGATCAAGGTGTCTTACGACCCGCGTCGAGGATCAGCCTGGCTGAGAGCCCAGCATCTCCAAAAATACTTTAGTTGTGAACGGAGTATACGGATACCTGGCGACCTTTGGACCATCCTTTCTCTTGGGATATTAACGGATACTTTCTGAAAAAAAATACCAAAACCCGACATCGGAACTCTTTTAATGTCTGGCGGTAGAACGGTGGCTGCACCGATTACCGGCAAGGTTCCTGCATTGTTGAGTAGAGGTAAAATTGTGGCAGGTCATGCTGCACCACCTCTAAGGGCAAACGCAACGAGCCAAACACCAAACCTTTAATGACAGGTAAGTATGTGGCAAGCCATGGTCCTATCATTTCCTCCATCCCTAGCAGAAGAAAGTTTGTGGCAGCCCACAGCTTTGTTGGTGTTACTGAAATTTCTCTTTCAAAGGAGGAATCAGGCGCTCAGCTGCGTCGGCAAGCCTCATCCAATGCGTTCTATATTAGACGCCGAAATGCTTTACACATTATCGAAACCTTCGGATCCATTCCGGAGGCTGAGAGAACTTCGGGCATAAAGAGCAAAATTGAGTGGGTTAACAACATCCTTAAATACGGATTACCCATGGCCCCAAAAACGCTAAAGGACTCCTCCAAGCGCCAGAGATCGTTGGAGGAAACCATGCCAGTTCCCAACGGGGCCCAAAATCAACAACATTGAAACCCCCTCTGTGCCTTCCAGTATCACATCACCGAGGTTTTTTAGCGAAGACTTATAGGTTGCAATAATAATCGCGGTAATCGACAAAAACGACGCCGATGGATCGTTATCACCTGAAAGATGGCAGTTGATCATGTTGAAACTTTCGGACAACTACTTGGCCATCATGTGGAAAAACCCTGTACCAGTGCGACGTCAAACTTATCGCTTGTGCCAATCAAAGATCCCTCGATCTTTATATCAAAGCCATAGGTGATTAGGAGAGATTTGGCGGTGTACAAAGCTCGAGGTCATGGCTAAGGACGACGTCTCTAGTAGACCTAGAACCCGTACCTGGATCCCAGCCGAATCCTCCTTCTAAGAAAGCATTCTAGAGATCAGTCTCAGCAATATGACCCTTCCGATTCGTGACTGGAAACTCGTAAAAGTGGAAGAACTAAGCGGCCGTTGTGACCAGATAGCAATGATAGTTTTTCTAACTGTTATGATTCAGCAGCTGTCAAAGTTACAAATAATATCCAGCTGTCAAATATTCAGTGAGGTTTGCCAATTCATCTTGCATCGTTTTACGCTTGCCGAACGTGGAAAAGTTTGAGCGTGAGTACACTCTTTTGGTACCAACCAGAGATCGGTGCGAAATGAAGAAAACATAGCCGCCGTAGCGGCTAATATCGAAGAAGACCCAGAAATGTCGATTCGGCTCGAATTGGGCATCGCCAAAGAGTCAACCCGGTTTGTTTTCCGGTTGAATTTTTGCCTACACCCGTATAAGATTATGCTGAAGCAAGAATTGAAGCCATACGGCCATAGACAAAGCAGTGTTTTCGCTAATTGGGCAGTGGAAATGTTGCCCAGAGATCCAGATTTTGGCCAAAAAATCATCTTCTCGGACAAGGCCTCAGCGCCGATGTTAACCAGCAAAATCGCCATTATTAGAGCAAACACAATCCACAAGTGTTCAGCCAAGCATCCACAAAGATTGACTGTTTGGTGCAGTTTATAGCATGACGCCATGACGCAACGCCCGAAATTGTTAAGGAGAAATTTGGCGACTGGGTCATCTCACGGCGAGAGTTCATAGATTGGCCCCCTCAAATCATGCTATTTGACACCACTCGATTAATTTCTCTGGGGCAACGTCAAGTCTTTAGTCTACACTAACAAACCAACCACTTTGGCCAACATTCGACACTATACTGCGTGAATAACGCCGCAAATATTGGATAGAGCTATCAAAAATTGGACCGACGGAGCGACAATTTGAATGATGTGCTATTTCACACATAATGGCGTGAACGTAGCTTCAAAATAAATCCAGAATCAATTTTATATCTCACACCGTTGTTGATTTATTTAAATTTTTTTCGTATCGTTTTTATCTGGTCACCCTGCATTAGCATTTGAGACAAGCTAATCCGAAAATGGTCAAACAACTGGTTAAGCCTGAAAAGTTTTGGTAAAGCTGACAAAAAAAAAGAGTGGCAGGGCAAGAAAATTGAATACACACTTGAAGTGAATTGGAAAAAGTTACAGGATTTAAGCTTCAAGTAATGATCTAAGCCGAATATAAAGTGTGAGCCAATAGATGGTGTGGATTGGGCCTCACTTATGACACTTTACGATGAATTTTAAAAGTTGATCTTCATTTGCACGCCTATAAAATCCAAATTACACAAAAATTGCAGCCTTTGGACCAGGTCGCCAGGAAAATTTGTCATCGAAATTGATCTTTTCCGATGAAGCCCGTTTTTGAATGGATGGGTACTTAAATAAACAAAATTGTCGTTTCTGGGGACCGGAACACACATATGAGATTCACGAAAAACCAATGCATCCCAAAAAAGTTGCTGTATGATGCGGACTATAGGTTGGCGGCATCAATGGCCCGTACTTTTTCGAAGATGAGGCTGGAGAGACAGTTACAGTGCATGGAGAACGTTATCGCAACATGTTGACCGGCTTTTTTTTTCCAAAATTTAATGAATTGTGTCTGGACGATCTCTGGTTTCAACAGGATGGCGCTACCGGCCACACAAGCCATCAATCAATCAATTTATTGCGTACGAAATTTGAAGATCGCATTATTTCGGTTAGAGAAGTAGTTGACTGGCCTCCAAGGTCATGCGATTTGACCCCTGTGGGGTTTTTTTTGAAGAGTAGCATAACATCGAAATTGAAATTGCACCATTGATCCACTTATTCCTCAAAAAGAGATCGATAATTTTGACCTTCGGATGGTCGGTTGCAATAGAAGCCGTGGTGGTCACATAAACGATGTTGTATTCCATTCATAGTTGCCGTAGACTAAACTCTGTTAATCAATAAAATTCTGTATTGACTTCACAACAAATGTGCGTTTAATTTAATGAAAACTTCCAATCTAGCTGTTAGGTCACCCTTTATGTAGTCGGTGTACAAAGTTCGGTTTGTTTTGGAACATTAGCCCGTGGTTTGTATCCAGTAACCTTTTTCCAGATTACAAAAAATGTGTAAGAGATTACAAGATTTGTAATTAAATTTGCTCACACTGGTTTTAGTCCTTAAAATAAAAGAATCGCTAAATTAATGCTTCAATGATGGATCTCCTTTTAAGAGGCTTTCAGTTCTTGTTCTACATATTTAAAGGAAAAACTAGCCGAAATGGATGCAGATGGGTCACACCAATAACTTCCTGACCTGTAGTAGTTTTTGATATTTTATATCCTATTAAAATTTAGGAAACCTAGTATCCATAAAAATTCGACTGATCAGATGTAGGACTAGTTGCATTAATGGAATCGTATTTAGTACTGCGTTGACGGTTCTAAAATTGTTGGTATTCCTTGATAATTTTGGCTCGATTTTCTTGAAATTTTTGTCACATGTGTGCTTTATTAATAGATGTCAGCTGGTACTCCAATAATTTCGAAGGAGTTTTCTATTTTCGAGGAAAAATTAATTGTATTTTGTGATAGATTTTTTTTTAATAATAGCTATTGGCGGAGTTTGGTCAAAATCTAAACGCCGCGATTCGGCATGAGGACGCGTCATCAGAGAAAAATTCAAATCGATAGCACTCTTCGTTAGCGAGTTATCGTGGGCCAAATAATTTACACAAAAACCCACATTGGATGACACACGATTAGTATTGGGCTTCGTAGGAGTAGCATTTTCGGACAGACGCTGGTTGACTGAACAACGAGAAAGAGCCTCCACAGCCAAACATCTTGCAGCTCTGCTAATAAGAACTACTTCACGTCTCCTCGCGGCGCCTTTTTGGGAATCTCTCAAAGGATTGCGAAGTGAAGGGGACATATGGCGAGTTTCCTGCGCAACAAATTAGAACAAGTGTCGGAAAACCAAAGAGTGGAGCTCACGAGTTCATTTCCACCGATTGAATGGAGAACAAATGAAAATCTTCGCTGCTGAGGCATTACAATGGAGTCCAGTAATCACGTAATTATGTAATCGTACTATAATTAACGATTCGAACTTTTAGATTTGAGGGCTGACGTTTGTAGTATGCTGTTACCTTGGTAGGCAGGAGTGAAATCGTGCTGAAATAATCAAGATTTTTAAAATATGATATCGTGGTCCTACTCGAGCTTTGAATTAAGATGTTCTTTCAGTTGATCCAGAAAGATTCCAGGTAAAATTAAGCCACAGTCGGAAGACAGTATTTACCTCTCCAGTTGCCACCTTCCATCAGGTTTCCTTTTGTGGTAGCATTTCAACTACCTTATCTTTGGGAAATGCTTCACTTTCCTATGCTTTCCAAATTCGTGGCTGCAGGATTTCCACCTTAAATGTTGGGCACGACTTGGAGGAGTTTCACCGGGATGCTGTCTATACCAACTGTCTAATTTTTTTTCAGTGCCTTTATCACCGACCTTATTTTAGCGTTACTGGAGGGTGAGGTGCGAATACGAATGTTTGTGGCTACTAGAGGTTCACCTGAGCTTCTGTCCAAATAGCTGTGGTTAGTGTGTTGGTGTAGTTACGCTTGTCTAGTCTTACTCTTTTCTTTGCTTATTTTCACGTGGCCGTGAATCGAGTGGTAGTTAATGAAAATCAAGTAAGATGATTAGATGACTAGAAATTCACAACAAGCCAGCTTCCACTAACAATTTACAATACAATAGTCTCTCAACTAAATGTTGGATGCCATCCATGGGGCGAAATAACCACTGAGCCTAAACATCTTCCTTTCTATCCCATTTAATACATACGAGTAGTGAGGCATTATAAGTGTGTTCATGCCCACTTGAACATTAAGTTCTTACGAAAAAAATGCATTACTGCGCTTCTAGTCTGAGGTGTCCCATTCTAGACGCCGCACAGTGCAACGACTAGTGCACAAAAATATTGGGTCTATAACTTAATTCCTTCCGTTTTGCTAAGAGATGACGTAACTTGTATTAGTCCATTGTTATTATTCCATGCGTTGGAAAGCTACTGTCATTGTACGTCATTTCAGTATATGTCATTCATTTGAAGCGTAAACAACAATAATTTTTTTTCACTCAAATATGTCGAACTTTGTGCCTGAAAAAGTGTTTTTGCGGGGAGCTCTTCTTCATTACTTTAATATGGAGAAAACTGCTGCCGAAAGTCATCGTATTTTGGTGAAAGTTTATGGTGAACATGCGCTAGCTGAGCGAATGTGCCAAAAGTGGTTTGCACGATTTAAAAGTGGTGATTTTGGCTCGGAAGACGATGAACGTCCTGGGCAGCCAAAAAAGTTTGAAGATGAAGAACTGGAAGCATTACTCTGTGAAGATTGTTACCAAACACAAGAGGAGCTCGCGGAATCTTTGGGTGTCACTCAAGCAGCCATTTCAAAACGTTTAAAAGCAGCTGAATATATTCAAAAGCAAGGAAATTGGGTTCCATATGAACTCAAGCCGAGAGACGTCGAAAGGCGGTTTTGCATGTCCGAAATGCTGCTGGAACGCCACAAAAGGAAGTCATTTTTGCATCGGATTGTTACTGGTGATGAAAAATGGATCCATTACGACAACCCCAAGCGCAAAAAATCATATGTGAAACCCGGCCAACCAGCCAAATCAACGGCAAAGCCGAATATCCATGGCACGAAGGTAATGCTCTGTATTTGGTGGGATCAGATGGGTGTGCTGTATTATGAGCTGCTAAATCCGGGTGAAACCATCAATAGACAACGGTAACGAACACAATTAATCCGTTTGAAGAGAGCAGTGGCCGAAAAACGCCCGGAATATGCGACCAGACACGAGGCAATAATTTTCCATCATGACAACGCTCGGCCCCACGTTGCTATTCCGGTTAAGAACTATTTGGAAAACAGTGTATGGGAAGTCTTACCCCACCCGCCTTATAGTCCAGACCTTGCCCGTTCTGACTACCATTTGTTCCGGTCGATGCAGAACGCCCTTACTGAAATACGGTTCACATCAGAGCAGAATATCAAAAATTGGCTTGATTCATTCTTGGCTGCCAAGCCGGCGCAGTTCTCTTGGGATGGGATCCACAAATTCCCAGAAAGATGGGAAAAAGTCATAGCTTCAGATGGGCAATACTTTTTTTCTTTCTTCTAAGTAAATAATTAACTGTTATTTTAGATGTAAACATAAACACATAATAAAATTATTACATTGAAATTATCGAAGATGGGTATGTGGATGTGATTTGTGTGGTGCAATGTTGAAATCTTGTGTTGCTCTAACTTTGGATAAGCTTTAAAAAAATTGAGGGCATAACCCACCCTCAGTTTTTTTTTTGTGGAAAGCATTATTCGTGTACTTTGCGTTCCCAAATAATTTACGTGCCGAAACGTGCCGATTTAGATTATATAATTTTTTTTCAGCAAACACTTTAGAACTTACCAACCAATCTTGTTTCGAGGTGTAGAAAGTTGCTAATGCAAACTGCAAAGTAAAAGCCATTTTTGAACATATTTTGATTAAGAGTGGTTTGCAAAGTGCTCCGGAACAAATTATGAGCAGTATAAAAAAAACAAGCCGCTTAATTGCTTTAAGGTTAAAAACTAGATGGGACCGCACTCATCGAATGCAAAATACGTTCAACACACAATATGCGGACTGGTTGAGAGAGGAAGTTACTTTGAAAGAAAAAGTTCTGAGCTACCAGCAGACGTCCAATACCCCAGTTTTTTCCACTAGTGGATTACAAAGAGGTCGACCAGAAAAAGATTTTGAGAGCATATGTCATAAATCAAAAAAGCGCAGAGTTGAAAGTCTTATTCATAACTGGGACTCTAATGAGCTGTCTTTTGCTGCCATTCAGTTAAGGGAGTCAGGGACTGGTCTTCAAGCCTTAGCCCTTTACTTAGACTTGGGACTCAGTCTCCGAAAATACAATATCTTGCGCTCCACGGTGAATAGTATTCCTAAGAATACATTCCCTAATTACTATGCGATAAAAAAAATTAGGGATCAAAGACTACCTGATACAATAAATGCTTCAGATAGTCATGCTGTAGTAGATTTGCAGCAATTACTCAATAAAACTGCAAAATATATAATTGAGCCCATTGCTGATGAATTTTTTTGTCTTTGTCCACTATTGTAACCTTAGTATATAAATGGGGCTTTGATGGAAGCTCTGGGCATAGTGCTTATAAACAGAGGTTTCAGAATATTAATAGTTTAGATGAATTTGTATTTTTTATTGCACTTGTTCCACTACAAATAGTCGATAAAGATAGTGGCGATATAAAGTGGGCAAATCCCAGACCATCATCAATATTTTATTGTCGACTTATAAAGTTCATATTTTCGAAAGAGTCAGCAAATTTGGTAGATAATGACAAAGCAAATATGGATCAATTAATTAATGAATTAGTTCCTCTTAACATTACTGTTAAAGACAGCTGCATCACTGTAAATTTTGAAATGTTGTTCACCATGATAGATGGTAGTATTTGTAATGTTATAAGTGAAACGAACTCAGCTCAAACGTGTTACATTTGTGGATGTACCCTTAAAGATATGAACAAAGAGGGAATTGAACGTCTTCAGCCAAATGAGTTAGCTTACGGCTTTGGTTTGTCACCCTTACATTGTTGGATAAGGATATTTGAATGCATGTTACATATTTCTTATCGTTTGGTTTTTAAAAAGTGGCACGCTAAAGGGGAAGATTTAAATAAAAAGCTTTTAGAAAGAAAATTAAATATACAAAAAGAATTCAAAAACAATCTTGGATTAATTATTGACAAACCGAAGACTGGGTTCGGTTCCACTAATGATGGAAATACTGCCCGTCGATTTTTTGCTAATGCATCTGTAAGTTCCTCAATTACCGGCATAAACGAAAATTTCATTTCAAAATTATCAATGATACTAAGAGTAATATCCAGCGGGAAAAATATTAATATGCCAAGGTTTAAGACATTAGTTCATGAAACAAAAGAGATATATCTTAGTAATTATTACTGGTATTATATGCCTGTAACTTTGCATAAACTGTTAATACATGGTCCTGATGTGATTTTATCCTTTTCAATTCCGATAGGTCAGTTGTCTGAAGTAGCATTGGAGTGTAGGCATAAGAATATTCGCTATATCCGAGAGCACAATGCCCGGAAATCATCACGAATCAATACCAATAGTAATATCATGAAAATGCTTCTTATTACGTCTGACCCAGGCCTTGCTAAATTTCGAAAAGTTTCAAATAGTTGTCAAAAAATTACTTCAGACATTGCCGCATATATTATTGATGATACTCAGTCTGAAACATTTGATGTAAATATAGATTCGGATCACTCAAATGAATCAGTCACAGAAATAGAAACAGAATCTGAAACAGACTTAGAAAGCGAATAATGTAACTTAGAATCAGTCTGAAAACCTATTTAAAATTGTTTAATACACAAATAATTAACCATTTTGTAATAAACTAACAATAATTAATAAATAAAACAATTATACAATGAGCTATGATTTTTATACTGTGCGCCGCTGCACTATAATCCGAGTTCAATATATTGATCAAATCCTCTTCAGATGTCTGCCGTCGTTCAGCAGGCTTGTCTTTTTCACCTTCTACCGATAGTCAGTTTGTATGCATTTTTATTTTCATTCATTAATTAATTCTTATATGCTAGACAAAAAAACGCTTAAAAATTAGCTTAATTAACTTAAAATTATCTTATTCTAGCTTACTGGCCCCATGCGGGCACCCTAAGTTAAACCTAACACTTAAACTATGTCTTTCGACGAATCTTACGTTACACGTTTATACTATCTCTATTCATTATTAAAAACTAAGAAAACATTTTTTAACAAAAACTTAGTAACCTGACTTTTTTTTTTTTACTTTATTTTAAAACTTAAAACTAAAATCCTACAAACTACCTAAGAATAAATCTTAATCTACTTAACCTACTTACATCTAATACATAACATACAAATATATATATATATACATAATATATATATACGTAATATATAAATATATGCACATATATATACATTTTTTTTTTTGTTTTAATTTTTTAATTTATTTATTTATTTTTTTGTTTTTATATTTTTTCTTTTTTACTTAAATCTAACCTAATTCTACCTAAAACTATGTAAGCCGGCCATGGCTAAAAAAAAAACAACAAACAAAAAAAAAAAAAAAACAAATTAGGCTGACCGACTTTGCTTCACAAGAAGCTACCTATTGCTAGAGGAATTCGACGACGAAGCATCCTCTCCCTCAAAAAGCCACCAAAATTGTTGGTGTTGCTGAGCAACATCCCTCCTATCGCGACTCCCTACTGTCCTGGATCAGACCTTTGCTATCAAGGTAAAGAAACGCTTCTGGAGGAACATAGCCGTCAAAGTGAACTCTCTCATGATACATATAATTAGGGTAGTACGCCCCAGAGATCAGGTTGTTCGACGATGTCATTGCTCTTGCAATGTGCCTTCGGGTCAACTTAACAACAAAATTGTCCACTCTTATTAGGTTCGCCCTATTGTACAAGACCTCATTGCGATAGAATTTTATGTACTCAGACTCTGGTGTTCTATATAACCGAAGACAAGCCCTAAGGCAAGCCCTCTCAAACACCCGAATCTTTTCCAATAAACTTGCTCTCACGTTGAACCACACGGGACATCCAAACACAAGCATAGGCCGGATAAAGGCCATGTAGCAGATCACCTTCACCCTCGCATCGAGTTGGCTGTTGTAAAACAGTCTCCTTGTAAGGGCAAAAGCACCTCTGGCTCTGGCCAGAGCAACATCTATATGTTTGTTAAAATACAGATATTGATCTAGCCAGATCCCAAGGTATCTGACTACATTTCGACAGGCAAGTGGTTGTCCATGTTATCCGACGATAGAGAACTTTCGCCAATTCTTTCTGGTATCCCTAGAGGCCCCAGACAAAGGCGTCCTAAACAGAATGGTTTCCGACTTCTGAAAGTTGATTTTCAACTTCCAGTCATCGCAATATTGTTTAATTTTGTCGAAGTCACGTTGCAAAAGTGTATTAATGACCTCAATCTTTGGACC
This sequence comes from Volucella zonaria, assembly GCA_963966105.1. Classification (NCBI taxonomy): domain Eukaryota; kingdom Metazoa; phylum Arthropoda; class Insecta; order Diptera; family Syrphidae; genus Volucella; species Volucella zonaria. The sequence continues at coordinate 122,615,739 of OZ014531.1, read as the reverse complement.
TGATCTGTACGCGATTAAGTCGTCTGCGTACGCTATGGCATGGTGAAGTGAACCTATCAGATCACTTGTGTAAATGTTGAACAGGATCGGCGAATTTACCGCACCTTGTTGCAGACCGTTTTCAATGTTAAATGTTCCAGCGGAAGTCACATCGCCATTCTTCACGATGAACTGTCTACTGGAGAGCATATCAAAAAGAATATACAGAAGTGGTTTACTAATGCCCAACCTATCCAGCTTGAAAAAGAGTCCTTCTAACCATACGGTATCGAAGGCCTTCTCCAAGTCAATCAGGCAGGCACCAGTGCACTGGTTCTTGCCTTTGTTCCATTGGATATCAGAAACCAGTTTCGACACAGCATGAATGATGTCATGCCCCGCCTTGAAACCGAATTGATTATCCGGAACTATATGTTTGTCCTCAACCCACTTAGTCAGGACTCTATTCATTACCTTCTCGAAAACCTTGCTGATATTTGGAAGAAGACTGATCGAGCGTAGATTCGCCGGGTTGGATGTGTCTTTATCCCTTTTGGGAATGGGATGTACGACCGCAGTTTTCCAATGCGCTGGATAATGTGCATTATTCATTGCATTATTAAACAGGGTGGTATAAATGTTCACCGCTTCTAGTGGGAGATGTCGAAGAACAATGTTCGGTATTTCATCGGTTCCCACTGATTTCTTACTTCTAAGTGATTCGAAGATCGTTTGGAGCTCTTCTTTCGAAATGAACGGTGGTAATACCCTTTCGTTGGTGATGACATTATTTGCCATATTCTCGTCACTGAACTGGGTGAAACCCGAGCTCTCGAATCGCCAGTTCACTATTTCATTTCGAAGGCAGGAATTGTGCACAAGGACTCGACTCTCCAGGTCGTGGTTCGGGCCAATGATGTCATTCGCCTTGTACACTTCCTGGAAAGTCGCTCCTATAGCCTCTACCTTCTCCTGCGGATCCTCAATCACAAAGAAGTTGTCATCATCAACAGCCTCATTTGGATCAATGCCTGCTGCTACAAGTATCTGTTCGTTGTTCGACGTTCGGACGATTTTGAGACATGAAAGGTCGTTTTGATCTTTCCTCCTAAATATTTTATTTATTTGCGGGAACATATTCGGGTTGCTGGTGTTTACAGTCCGAATTTTATTGTTCCAATACAAATTTACAGATTTTTTGTAATTTTCTTTTATTAATATCTGGAGGTTTTTAATCGACGACTTCAATGTCATGATCTCCGGGTTATGTCTGTCAGTAAACCGTCTGTAGAAGGTTTTTAGTCTTGACAGCAGTCTACTTTTTTGTCGGTGCAGGGCGTCAATAGTTGCGTTGCGGAATAAGTCTTCTTCGTCAGTGTGTTGATACCGAGGTATCGTTTTGCCCATTGTTCGTTTGATTGTATCGTCCATTAGTCTAAGATACCTGTCAATCTCCTCGTTTGACAGATTTCAGTTGGACGGTGGGTAGAGCGAATTCGAGGAGAGTGCTCTAGTCAGTGTTCTGGTGAAGAGTGTCCAACGAACCCTACTATAATTGTAGGAATGCCTTTGCACAAACTCATCCAATTCCGCAATCTCGTTGGGAACAGTTATTTCGGTGCTGAGACCGCAATGGTCACTGTCATACGCGGAAGTGCGTAGACAGTTTGTAGTTTGTTGGTTAGTGCACGTCAGTTGTATTCGTGAGTCGAGCAGCAGGAGATCCAAATAGGACCCTTGTCTGGGAAACGACGGACTATCCGTCGCTTTGAGGCCTAGCCGATACATCACACTGTGCTGACCCCACCAATTGAATAGTTGGTTCCCTCTAGTATTTGGTGTATTATTTCCCCAATCACTATGTTTGGCGTTGAAATCTCCGCCGATAATAAAATAGTTGTCTTCCAATTCCAGCCTCAGGAATCGAAAAAGTGTCTCGAGCTCTGAGATGAATAAGGTAGATTGAGTAGCCTCAGGTGCATAGATAGACACCACGTACAGCCGCTTTCCACTACGGAGAGGGATATACACGATGCATGCTTCCAACACCTGGAACCTGCGTACTACACGACTGTATACTCTTTTAAAACGTATTCCTTTTCGCAACGCCTCCTCCCCTAATGGAGTTGGGTCGGTTTCTCCGTACTATTTTATATATTCTGTGCCTCATTTTGTGTTTTTTGGTAAGCTTAGTTTCGCTAACCAAAAGCACATCAGGGGCTTGGTCTTTATGCAATTTAAATAGTGCGGCTCGTCGTTCGAGCCTAATCAATGAATTAACATTCACCGTAAGGACCTTCAGGGTTTGCCCCGCCACGTACGTACCTATTACGATATACGATGCGTTAGGCCAGGCAGCAGCGCGTTTATTTGATCTACCCGCGCGGCTTGTTCAGTTACATGACGTTGGAGCTGAGCCATCTGCCCCTGGATAGAGAGCAAGATAGCCAGCATGTCAGGTTGTCAGGTACAGGTTCCGGTGCTCTAGGCGCTGGGGCCTGAGAAGCTACCTTTGCGTGTTGTACCGTATTTCCCCTACCTGCCGCCATTGGGGCGTAGGTAACCTGGGGAGTAACGGCTGGAGCTTGTATATGCAAGGGTGGACGTTTAACGTCCACCTTCTGCTGCCGAGCCAGATTTACTCTTTTGATGTATTGGAATTTGGGACATCCCCGATAATTTGCGGTGTGTCCCGTGTTCCTACATAAAGCACAAGAGAGTTGGCTTTTTTCCGACGCTCCGTCCTTACCTAGAGCGCATTCCTCTGACTTGTGGTTCTTTCCACACTTCACGCATCGAGGCTGCATTTCGCAGTTCGACGCGGCGTGCCCGAACCTTTGGCAGCGAACACATTGTAAAATGTTTTCGCTCCTCTTTAATTTTTCCCAGTGTACAACCTGGTAGTCTAGGACTTTTATACTCCTTAGACCGTCCAGTTTGCTGTTGGGACTTAGCTGAACTAGGAAGAACGGTAGTTTCCGCTTCTCCCTTTTAGCTCTAGCCGTGACAAACGGCTTAACTCCTACGAATTTGAGCCCTTCGCACTCCTTCTCTTTCAGCAGTGCAAGGAGCTCCTCCGGATCAGTCGACGGCTCTAATCCCCTCAGCAGCATTGTTTGCAGCTTTTCACCCTTAGGGGTGTAGGAGAAGAACTCCGTCGTCGAATCCTTCAATAAACTTTTGATTTTGTGGTAGCGCTCCACTGTGTTACAGTGAATCGCATGCCTATCTACACTTAGTCTTTTAATAAAAAAATTACAGCCTAGGCCGACTTACAGAGTTCGATAGTGTCCTTTAACTCCAATTTAAAGGTGTTAATTGGTGGTACTTTTTGTTTGGTGGCTTTCTACTCTTGCTGTTGTTGTTGTCTCTGCTGCTGTTGCTTTTGCTTATGTTGTTGTTGATGCTGTTGTTGTTGCTGTTGTTCTTGCTGTTGTTGTTGCGGCTTATTCTTCTGTACTTTTTGTTGTTTATGTTTTTGCTGTGCTTGTACATCTGTTTTTGCCAATTCTTGTGCCGGTTTCTGTGTTTTTTGTTTTGTCAATGGTTGTTTCTGTTGTTGTTGTTGTTGTGAAAGATCCACGTTTATGTTTTGTTGTCCTTGAGGTTTCTGGAGCAGTTGCTGCTTCTCCATCTCCCTCCTTGCCATTTGCTTGGCTTTTATAGCTAGCACTTTTTGTTGTAGCTGCTTGATGCTACTGTACAGAGCCTCGACCTCCTCCTCTTCGTCATCTGAGTCAGATGCAGCGAGGGATGCAAAGCTGTTTTCTGCTCCCCTGTACTGGCCTTCACCTCCGTCGGAAATAAATGGACAATCGTTATTAACCGACTCTTGTCTCGTTTTGTTTTCTGCTGCGCTTGCTGCTATCATCGCAGCCCTCCCCCGCACTCTACCGTGCAGCATTTCCAGCGAAGCTGAATGCGCGCGCGTAATAATATTTGGAGTCGGCTCCAACTTCCTTCTCCTCTTTGTACCAGTGTCTGTTATTGTTGTTGTTGATTCTGCGTGGACTGGCTTCACGGCTTGATCATCAGACGACATCATGCCATCTGCTGACCCCGCTATTGGGATAGCGGACCGCTTAGTTCCACTCATCGAACTTTGTTCACAACAAAAAAATGTTTAAAAGTATACTTATTCACTTTTTTTTTATTTACTTTTGACACTTGTAAATGCTTCTGCTCTCTGCGGAGGTCAATGAACGACTGACCTTCTACCGATAATTGTGTCTCCCCTAGCCCTTCATAGCGTTCCAATGGTTAGAGATGCTCTCAGAAGTGAAGCTGTTTATTGTTTCCGCATTTGGGGCAAGGTGGACCCATAGCCTGTCGGTATTTTACCTGAATACGAATATGTATAGTAGCTACCATTAGTCCACTTAATGAAGACCAAAAACTGCCAAATAGGGGAAATAATTCGTGTAAAAGCGAATTTTGGCATTGGTGTTTTAAACAACATACTAAAAGTACTGATGGGTGGACGTGAACCTATCGGGTGGGGGGGGAGGTGTAAAGGTTCCTTTTTTAGTTTCTCGTAAGTAACTTGTAAATGGTGGCCCATAACAAAAAATGTTCTAAATTAATTTACACAAAATTCTCTACAACACATTTTCACTGGGATAAATATTTAAAAACATATTAAAGGGCGAAAGCTAATTATATAATCAATTCCACACATAATGAATGTTATAGTTGTGAATAAATTTATTCTAACGGGATGACGCGGGGCCGTGGGCGCCAGGGGGCTCAGTCGAGCGCGTGCCGCCAGTGAAGTGGCTGTGTGCGAGCTGAGTTCGACGGATTTGGCGCCAAAATTGGCCAGAGCTTGAGAAGTTAAAACAAGCACATCACCATTTAGCGCATCTGATAGGCAACAAATGCGACGTATTTACCTTTGTTCGCATCAAGTTCACAGTCGCGTAATCTGACAGTATCCGAAGTGATTTCGACGCACTCATCTAGCCCGAACGGGGGGCGCACGCGCGTGCTTGTGGCCCGTAGGTGTGAGCGACAACGCTGTCGGACTGCGCCGCATAGGTTGGGCGATTTCCGATACGTAATTAATTGCGCGCGCAAATGGAGTTGTCATGAACTGATAGTGACATTACGTCGTGAGTTCATAGTTCGGGGCGGGTGCACTTGTGATTTTTTTTTCTAGGCGACACTATAGTGATGTTTCCACTTGTGTGAAGTCGGAAGTACAGGGATAATTCGGATAGTGAAGGCAATTGCGTTTAGGAAAGATGGTAAAGATACAGGTTTAAGGGGTTAGACGAGTAGTGTTGTTCACAATGGTTGCAGAAGACGATATGTCAGTGACTCCAAGAAATGGTTTATAAGATAACAAGTTCGTTCAGAGCAACCATCAACATCACGTCATGTCTCTTCTTTGCGTTCAGGACAAGGTAAATTTGATTTTAAAACAAAGTGTTTTTTTGCACAGAAGCGTATGACGAAGAGGTGAAGAGGAAAAAACCTTATTCTAAACAATTCCGTGCTTCATCGTGGGCAGGAAAGAAAGGATGAGTGGGGTAATGACATAGTAAGACGTATCTGTACTGTTGGGATCTACACATATCACGTGGACTGTTACAAAAAATTCACGATTGCCACTCTACCTTCAAAAAGAAAAGTTGGACGCCCCATTGATGAAGGTGTTTCAGAAGCAATATACGAAATCTACGATTACATTGAAGGAAACGATAACTGCCAACTCTCTATGGACGGTTTGTTTAAACCATCAACGCCAAAATGAAGGAAAAATATGGAGGCCAAATTGTTTTCAGTGCGACAACTTCAACAGCTTCCATTCGCCAAGACAATTCTCCTTCTCCACAGCTTCTCCGGATGCGACACCACCTCCACGATCTATGGAAAAACCAAAGTGGGAATTGCTAAGCTGTTCACAGCTAAACCAGACCTGATCCAAAAAATGTCAGACATTTTCAGTCAGCCCTCAACATCACCTAAGAGTATTGAACAGGCTGGCGAGAAGTTGTTTCTGGCGATTTATAAAGCGACTGTCCAAAAACAGAACCTCAATACATACCGCTACTCAGCTTTTTTGAAAGTATCGGTTAAGTCTAAATCAGATCTGGCCACTCTTCCTCCTACCAGAGGAGCTTCCAAGCAGCACTCGTTCAGAGTATACCTACGGGGGTCTTTTATCACAAAATATCTATATGAGCTAAATATCTACGTTGACCTTATTACTTTTTTACAGATACAACAATGGCTCGGTAATCCCCTACCACCTACCCAATGGAGATGGGCCAGAGGAAACGATGGCATCTGAAGCCCAGTGACAACAAACGAGCCAGCGGCACTTGACTCCATTCTAACACCATATTTTGCCGATGAACGACTGAGCGGGGAGTGTGATGCAGCTGCCGCAAAGCAGGAATCGCCTGCTCCAGTGTCTGCGGTGTATGCTCCGGCTCATGCACTAACGTAGCCCCCATCGAAGACATCGTCGACGATGATGATGATGATATTTTAGATTTAGAAGATAATTAGGAATTTTATTTTTAGGAATATACATACGTGATTACTTAAAGAAATGTACGTTTATTTTTTATTGTCCATCTTCTTCGCTCCATATCTCATTAAATATTGATTCCAGCGAAAAAGTGTATAGAATCTTTTATGTTGAAAATTTTATGTGAATTAATTTAATCTAAGAACATTTTTTTCTATGGGCCACCATTTACGAGTTATTTACAAAAAACTAAAAAAAAATAACTTTACACCCCCCCTACCCGTTAGCTTCACCCGCATCCTTCAGTAATTTTAGTATGTTGTTCAAGACACATTTACCTATAACTATACCAAAAATCGCTTTTACACGGACCTTCGTTGGGTGGACTACATTAGATGATGGCCCTTGTCTATTAAGATGTCCGCTCCACGTTTGTTATGGACGGCTTAGATAGTATTTCTAAAGTGTTGGTTAATGGCAAAGTGATCGATCTGGTTCGATGTAAGTTAAGTTTTTCACTTATTTTCAAAGTACAATACAAGTACAATTGGCTTACAAACAATTTGAAGGAATCATTATTAAAATAATTTCACTCATCGGTGCTGAGCAACATACATTTTAAGATTTCTTATGCTCTCTTCATTTGCAAGGACATTTTTGTGAGGAACAAGTAAAATAAGAAAATAAGTTGTTGTTGCTGTGCAAGGCAACAAAAAGGACATTTTGGGCATTTCATTTACAATGCAAGGACTTAGACAATTTTTTTTTTCGTTTTTTAAAAGTTTAACTACTATTTAACAATATGTGTAAGGACTAAGCCGTGGATTCAATTGAATGACTGGCCATATCGTAGAAGGCAGTGATTTTCTTCAGTATACCGACTGTCTTGTAGAATGGGCAGAAACTATCGTATGAAGAATAGGAGTTCTGTTGTAGGACATCGTCCTTGAGCAGCTTGGCAACCTCGAGAGTGATCTTATCGGTCTCAGCTAATGAAGCCTTACAGACGAGTTGTACAATTTCCGAAAGATCTTCTTCCTCTTGCTGGATTTCCTTGACCTTGGTCCTAAGTGGCATGAATTCGACAATGTTTTTGTCATAGAAATCTTTTAGGGCACGCATGTATTTACTGTACGAAATGAGCCAGTTGATGGCGGGGAAATGTTTACGTTGGGCCAGTTTCTTATCACCTTAACATCTGCACAACGCCAAGTGTAGCAGAAGTGGGAGGTGATACAGTACCGACAATGGAAACGAAACCCTCACGTTCCCAAACACTTGACATGACCGGGACGTTCGTAGAAGGAGGCCAAACGGACACTAAAGTAGGCAGAGTAACCAGAATCGGCAGGTATTTCAGCGAGACGACCTGAAATTTCACGAAGAGCCTCAGTACAACGAGAGGTAGAATCAGTCACCAGGGATACGTTGTAAACCATATCACGGAATTATTCAGAGAAAGTTATACCAGTGAAGATGGAAGCTTCATGAACAGCGACAAGCATGTTAGATGTGTTGGCAACAAGAGTTCAACTGACAACTCAGAGAGATTACGAAGTACTTCAGACTTCGTTACCGCGTTCTCCGCAACCAACGTAGACGATGACATCCGAATTGGAGCACTTGAACAAAGCTTGTGAGATGACAGTTGCACCACAACCGAAAACTCCGGGAATGGCAGTGGTGTCACCTTGTACACAATGGAACAACGAACCCAATACACCCTGACCGGTCAGAAATGGATGATTAGGAGGCAACTTCTCAGTAACTGGACGTAGTTGACGTACGGGCCAAACTTGCAACATACTGTGTTTGCTCCATCTCCATCAAATTCGGTTTTCAAGACAACATCCTCGACATGGCAGTTGCCAGCTGGTGCAATATAACGAACTGTACTCTTTGCGTTAGGTCTAACGATCATCTTGTGCTTGACGAGAGTGTTTTCATATACTAAACCGTACAAGTCACCTCCGGTAATGTATGATTCAACTTTTACGTTAAGTGGATTGGGCTTTCATCCAATGGAACCGGATAGAGCGGGCGTATTAACACGCTTTGCAATGTAAGTGGAGTTGGTCAGCTCGTTGATATCTTCCAATGGAGTTTGGATGCTGCTCATAATACCGGGACCTAAGTGAACTGAAACTGGCTTGCCAGTACGCAACACTGGATCTCCGACGGTGACGACAGATGTTCTTCGCATACCTGAATGGTGGCTATGTCACTTTCGAGGAGAATGATTTCACCCACTAACTCGAAGTAGCCGACACGCACCAACCCGTACATAGCTGATCCAGACTTGCCTTTTGCTGTTACGACGGGACCGGATACTGCAAAGACACGTCCATAGATGGACTCCTTCTCCTCTTCATCGAAGCACTTCAAATTGGACATTGTGGTATTGGTTTAGCGTTGTTAGTGAATCCGCTAAGTTTTTTTCTTTTTTTTTTTTGAGTGTACACTTGCAACGAGAAAACGTTGCGTTTCACCAATAGAACAAATACCTATGTACGTTGTGGAACAGTCGAAGCCCAGCTGTTGTTGTAGAAATCTTTGGTCAGTCAGCAAAACCATCGCCCTCATTTCTTGTATCCTCGAGGCCGCGTGGTCTCAGTATATGTTTAAAGGTTGTATTGTTGTTGCTTTTTTGACATTAACGATATCTCCTATGAGTTTGTGGCGATACGTTCAATATAATACGAGGGAGGGTCAATAAGTCAATAAGTTTTTGAATTTCTGACCTCTTTACTGAAACAGCAACACTGCTCCTGGCAACAGGCGTCTGTCAGTTGACTCCTGTCAAAATTTAAACTTGCTGCGTCAGTCAGTTTGTGTTTGACAGCTATTTTTATCAGACTACTCACTAATTTGAGGAGAAAATGGAAAAAAGTGAATTTCGTGTGCTTATTAAGCATTATTTCTTGCGAAAAAAAACCATTACCGAGACCAAGGCTAAGCTTGATAAATACTATGGGGACTCGCACCATCGATTTCAATGGTAAAAAAGTGGTTTACTGAATTTCGTTGTGGCCGTACAAGCACTGAAGATGCCGAATGTCCTGGACGCCCAGTTGAGGTCTCTACACCCGAAACAATCGAAAAAATTCACGATATGGTGTTGGCCGACCGAAGATTGAAAGTGCGAGAGATTGTGGAAGCCGTAGGGATCTCGCATGGCTCAGTGGTTTCAATTTTGAATGATCACTTGGGCATGAGAAAGCTTTCCGCAAGATGGGTGCCGCGTTTGCTCACAGTCGACCACAAACGCAATCGTGTAACAACTTCACAGGAAGGTTTGGCGTTGTTTAATCGCAATATGGAGGAGTTTTTGCGCCGTTTTGTAACCGTGGACGAAACATGGATCCATCACAACACACCAGAGAACAAACAACAGTCAAAACAGTGGGTTTCTAAGGGTGAATCGGCGCCAAAGAAGGCCAAAGTGGGTTTGTCAGCCAATAAAGTTATGGCGACTGTTTTTTGGGATGCACGCGGGATAATCCACATTGACTACCTTCAAAAGGGAAGAACAATCAATGGGGAATATTATGCCAACTTATTGGACCGATTCAATGACGATTTGAAAAAAAAACGACCTCATTTGGCCAAGAAAAAAGTTCTTTTCCACCAAGACAATGCAAGGGTGCACACATGTACAGTTGCCATGGCAAAAATCCATGAATTGGGCTATGAATTGCTCCCTCATCCACCCTATTCTCCAGGTTTGGCTCCGAGCGACTACTTCTTGTTCCCAAACCTGAAGAAATGGCTTGGTGGAAAAAGATTTGACTCCAATGATGAAGTCATCTCGCAAACAAAGGCCTATTTTGAGGACCTCGACAAATCTTTTTTTTGGAAGGGATAAAAAAAGCGTTGGACAAAGTGTATAGAGCTCAAGGGAGACTACGTTGAAAAATAAAATTATTTTTTTATCAAAAAATCTGTTTTAATCCAAAGGACTTATTGACCCGCCCTCGTATGAATGATGGCAATATTCTAGAACTTACCTTGATCTTTGTCGTCAATATCCTTTCACCATTTGGCCAGTTAGCGGTAAGGCTATTTTTAGCTTTAAGAGTTAATAAACTCTAATGGTAGACTAGGAAAATTTTCCTAGTTTCAGAGGGTTGGATTCCGTTTGCCCACTATTTAATTTCGTTCACTTTCGGGATATCCAGTTTGTACTGCATAAATTCCCACTCTAGCTGTAGAAATATAGAATTTTTGGAACACACTTTCCGTTATCAAGGAGAGTTTTGACTTTCCGGAGTTTTATCATTGTCTATGGTCGATAGCCAATGGTCGCGAACAAAGTATCTGTCCGTATCCGAAGCGCATGTTGTGTTCGTCAGTCCACTTACCAACCAATATACAAACAATTTAATAATAGCGCAGAAGATTTGCTATTCGACTTCTTCAAGCATTGTAATTTTCGAAGAAGCTCCCAGGAATGTGTAGTGCTGTAGGTGTTCATCTGTAGAGGTATTTTATTTTGCAGGGATATGCCTTGATAGTTCATACATAGGATGTCCTCCGTCCTAGACTGGGTAAATGAAGTTAATTCTCAAGTTGTCGGAGAATCACGTCGAAGTTAGCTATTTTTGTTCATTGCCAAGTAAGATCTAAGTTACTGAGAAAAGAACGCTGGTTATTATGAGTTAAGAGTTTTTTAGACAATCGATGTGCCATGAGATCGGACGTGTATTCATATTAGCAAGCTGAGTTGGAAGAAATTCTATATTTTCAGCCATCCGTGGGGCCAATCGGACTCAAACATTACCCCGAACCGTGCCAAGTCAATGCTCATCCGCCTTCCAGGGGTAATGTAGAATCAAGGCAATTAATAAATTAATACAAGCGGTACTAAGGAACCATCCCCACTGCGTGAAATCGTGGTAATCCTCAACCTTCAGATGTCGACAATCATTAAAAAAAAAACTAGTCTAATACACACAAACAGATAGCTGATGCTATGGCTATCTTGACCCTCCATGGGTCGGCTTTACCAATTTTTGTTAATATTATGCTGTGCCTTCAAAAATAATGACCCGTAAATAACGCTCCCACTGCATGTCACTGCTAATAATCCAAAATTGTACTTTTCCTCGTAATAAATTACATACAAGCAACATTTTGGTCTTTTCAATTTCCTCAGATCCAAATTTGGCTTTTCAACTTTGTACAGAATTAACTGGCATAAAAAAAAAATAATAAAACTAATTTCCAAATGCGGCTAAAGGCGCCGCAAATTACAGCACAATGGCATCAACAGTAATCATTAAAATTGATCTCAAACACAAACCACCAAGAATGACCTCATTTACAGGCCCGAACTGAAATGTTTCACTTTTTCACTTTTTCACTACTTCATTACACCATTCAGCCATCGAACTGGCTGACAATTTTCACATACAAACCGAACCTGGTCCATGTGCATTTTGGCCAAAAATCCCCTATACAAACTGCGTACCAACTATTGTACTAACCAGCAAGTGGCGTCACCTCCAAAGCCAGTGACCATTGCCAAGCACCTACACTGAAACTTTGTTATTCACTCAGCTCCAACCTGTCGTTGCCATATTAAGAAACATGACACAGCCGACTGCAAATTGCCAACAATCAATTTCTACATGAATTCTGTGGCTTTTTCAATCACCTTCACTTAGTCGTTGGTATAATCTCGAAACGAACGGTTCGCAATTTGTAAATCAGTCTGCTGCCATGCTTAATGGAAAATTTTACACCGGCCTACCGCCGAAAATGATCGACCGACCCGGTGGTCTTAATCGACAACAAACGAACTTCTTCTGGCCAGATGATAGTCAGAGGCAATCTGCCGTGGATTCTAGAGTACAACGGAGAACTAGCATACAAGCTGAGAACAGGGATGCATACCTAGCTAATAGAGGAGATCAGTCAAATTCCGATGCAGAGAACAAGGAGCGTTTCAAAAAAGAATTCACCAGATCCAGCATCCAGTTCTATGACAATGTGGATAGTGCTCCAGTAAAACGTAACAAATTTAAGACAGTGAATCCTATACCACAAAAGTTCCAGAACATAGAGCCTCCAGTGAATAGTAACAACAAGCGCAAGGAAGCATTCGCTTCGAAGATAGAATTTTTTGACTTTGCAGACGATCTTAACAACCGCCCAAGGACAGACATAAACAACAAAGTCGAAGTGGAGCGGAACACCAAGAATAGTCCAAAACTCCAGAACAAACACATGTCCTTTGATTCTCCAGATGAGTCAGTTAATTTCATTGCAAATGATGTGCGGAATATGAGAATAGCAGCACCACCAAGACGCCGAAACACCGTCAGGGACACTCGATCTAGATACGGAAGGATACTAGTACCAGATGAGGGGCCACACTATTCAGACTATGCCGAGGACTATCATACCACTAGAAGACAACCAATACCGCCACCAATTAGGACAAGATACTCCGAATCGGATCCCGACTTTGAAGACTACAACCCGAGACGTCTACCAATTCGTTCTAGGCCAGGGCCAGCTTACTACGATGACATCCCATACGAGGACATGGACTTACATCCGACGCTTCCAACACGTCAAAGACGCCCACAATTCCACAACGATTACAGCGATGAAAGGGTTTGCACCAGAAAAGTCGGACGTCAAGTCCATTTTGGTCACCCTACAGCAGATCTATCTCAAGGCCACAATTCTACAACTTCGCATTCCAAGCAAATCACTCGAAACGTCAACATATTGAGAGTAGACAATGACATAAGTTCCAACGTTGAAGCATTGTCACCACAGCCATCAATTTCACCCACAGACGCGGCCGCTGCCGTCGCTGCCGCCGCTGGACCATCCCACAAACACTTGGTGAGCAACATTTGCTTTAGCGACGATGAATCAACCACAACTACAACGACGCCTCCGTGCCCGCCAAAAAGAAACATTCGAAGCAGTGCAGTAAACAGGGTGAGCGTGGGATTACCTGATTAACTCAAGCCAGCCCGTTCCATCACAAGAACGCCATTTATGGCCCTAATTTATGGAGGTACTCCATTGTCACCCTCAGAATGGTCATAAAATCTGGAAAACACTTCAAACTCTTGGAAAATCTCGGAAAATTTACGCGTGGCAAAGTGTTGTTGTTGCTGCGCTTTAATTAGTTTTAATATTGCATACAGGGAGGTGAATTAGAATTTTAGGTTAGGTGTGTGCAAGGCCTTACGAGTGTAACTCAAGTTGGCCCTGAAGCTGACAACTTGTTAAGCTTTATCTAAAATTGAATGAAATTGTTGTTGTGTGAATTTTTTTATTTTATTTTTTATTTTTACATACGAGTACATTGTACGTGTGGTAAATAAAAAGAGAGTGCAACCCACACGGGTGTCGTTTGAATGAAGTGTTTCGTGGGTTAATGAAGTCTTGAATCTGGAGGTGGCCACGGTTGGAAGAAAAACGGTCTGGGAAGAGGGATTCTAGAAATGCGCATTTGCTAGTTAATTGCGAGAATCTATCTTATACCAACTTTTATGGAGGTTAATCTGTTTAAAGGTAGGCTGATGTATTTTTCAGTTGAGTTAGATGACGAGTTCCGGGATATGACTAATGAAGAAGCCTGGAGTCAAATGTAAATTGTCTGTTTATTGGAGGTTTTATATATAATTTTATACCTTTGGAGCTCCGACGAGGGTATAAAAGTGGGTAAGCACTTGCTTGAGAATGATGAGAAACATGAATTTGACGCTGGGTAAGCTAATCTTATTGAGGGTTGAGTGCATGGTGGCTTTTGGAGGAACTTTTAGGTGTATAACCAAAAATAAAAGAAATATATATAGATACATCTTCCGAATACTCTCATTTTGCTGTTGGAGCTTCCATACGTGCACAGGTAGCACGGTCACAGCTGGGCAATTTTCGGCTTTGGGAGATTTTAGCTGCAACATCGTACTCGCAGGTGATGATTTGAAAAGGATTTGTGAAGATTTCCTTGTTCCAGATGTCAGCAGAGTTCTTGGACGCAATCAGGGAATGCGACTTATTCGCTATGTCCACCAGAACGTTCTGCTCAGATGTATGGATAACATCCACTTCTCACAGGTGAGATTGACGAAAACTGCCAGTTAAGAAGTTTGCACCAATTTGTGGGTCTATTTGGCAATGGTTTTTGGATTTCCTAATACACTTCCATAAATAATCGACGTACGGATAATTAAGATCCAGATTTCAGTTCCAATATTGTCGAAAATAGGTCAACAGCAGAGGGAAAGTGCGGCAAACTGTTACCATTCATCTGCATCTTCTGCCAAATCTAGATCTGTGAATGCAATCGAATGTGATGATTTTCGTATCCCTCTAGACATTTTTTTTTTGTCGGAATAAAGCACTCAAACAAAGATTTTTATGGAGTTTTTCACGACATACGAAGAGAAAGCATAGTGACCCATTAAGACCGCAATAATCAGCCTGATAGAAGGAATGTCGCTGAATTTTAGGATACGTTGAGAAGCAGTCGCTGCATAAGCTTGCATCTTGTAGGAAACTAGGCTCTTAAAGGAAGCACTAAGCGGAGGCAGTCCAAAGCGAATTCACGTCCTCAGGAGCTCTTAACAAGGTCTTGTCTAGTAAGGTCATCGGCAATCTCATTTTGTGCAATCCCATTGCGAGTTGGGTTCCAAACAAAACTCAATACATTCAGCCATTTGACTATTCCTTGTAAATAGGTGGATTTGTCAAGCAACTTTCAAGAAAATCATTGGCAGGCGGATTTAACCCTCTGATTTCAATGTAAGCTCTTGTCCACTTATTTTACTTATTTTACGAATTCTCTAGATGGAATCAACGGTGACGTCTCCAGTTAGGCTGAACTACTAAGTGGAATCCCTATATGAGCTGCTTCGACATATTGCTGTGTCGGTAAAAAGTTAGTGGCAGATGAGTCCTTAATGGGTCAACGGCAACGCTCATAACCCGAAATTGGTTACTGGCACCGGAATATCCGGCCTGCTGTCCTAAGGTCAAAATAAGAGCCTGACAAGGTAGATATTACCGTGGCCCAGGCGATACGATAGATAGGATTAGAGAAGGTGAAACGGAAACATTGCGACATTTATTACAGCTCTCATAAAAAAATGCATGTATTAGGATGCGGATTCCTTGTGGGAAATCGGGTTAGGGAAAAAGTCTTGGACTTCAAGCCGACAAGTGATGGCCTGGCTGTGATCTGCATCAAAGACACCTTCCAAAATATAAGTCTTCTACAATATGTGCACACACACCTACTGACGAAGTCTGAAGACCCTATTAAGGAGAAGTTTTATGACAGCCTGCATGGAGCCTACGGACCTTGTCCGGAATATGATCTCAAAATTGTTCTCGGGGACTTCAATGCTAAAGTTGGGAAGGAAAATATCTTTGCCGGATTAGTTGGCTACCGACAACGTCTACCGACTAACCAATTTTGCAGCAGCTCGTAATACGGTGATAAGTAGTACTTGGTTTCCAAGTCTAAGGATCCACACAGCAACCAAATCGACCATATGCTAATCGATGCGAGGCACGCATGCAACATCCTCGACGTAAACACATTTCGACTCTGACCATTTTCTTGTTGCGGATAAATTCAGAGCTCGACTGTCCAACGAGAAGAAGCTGCGAACTGCCCAGAAGAAGAAAATTCTACGTTGGACGCCTAAGCACACCTAGAGTAGCTAGAGTCTATATAGAGCACCTGCGTGAGAAACTCTTCACTGTGGAGTCACCCACCACCAATGCCAACAATCAGTGGTACTAGTATCGCGGAGGTAGCGGAAACCACTGTAGGGTACCAGCCACCCCAGAGAAAACGCCGGTGCTATGATGAAGAAGATTCTGCGTAGAAAGAAGAGGGCCTACGTAGCCTCCAAGTTCCGCGAAGGAGATTGAAGAGTTCCGCGATTGAAACAACATCCGAGGTTTCACAAGAAGGCCAAGCAACTTCAAGACCGCAAGCCAGGCTCTTCGAAACTGCGAAGAAAACTTAGTCACCAAAGCATAGGAGATAGTAGATGTGTTTAAGTAGCATTTCCAGCAGCTGCTAAACGGGCATCATGTAGATAGACTGCTAGGGCAAGAAGAGAACCCATATCCAGCCAATGAAAAACCAGTTCTACCACCCAGTATTGAAGTAGTCAGCTTAGATATAAAAAAGCTCAAGGACAACAAGGCCGCAGGCTTTTATGGCCTACCATCGGAGCTTTTCAAATACTGTAGCGAGCTTTGGTAAGGCACATGCCGCAAATCATCAACCAAGCATAGGTGGAAGAAAGCATACCCGATAACTGTTCTATCAGCTTCATATACCCCATCTACAAAAAAACCGATCTTGCAAGACAAGAACTATTAAGGCATATCCCTGCTTAATGTCGCATATAAGATCCTATCCAACGTATTGTGTGGAAGTCTCTAACCGTTCTGCAACACAGTAATCGGCACGTACCAGTGTGGCTTCCGACCTGGCAGATGGACTATAGACAAAATTTTTACTCTGAAACAAATCCACACTGAGCCAAAGACCGACGAATTTCAGGTCGAAACTCACCTCCTATTCATCGACTTCAAAGCTGCGTATGATAGTATTCATCATCAGGAGCTCTACACGGCGATGGCCGAATTCGGGATCCCGAAAACTGATCCAGATGTGTCGCTTAACGCTGGAAAATACTCGCTGCAATGAGCAATTTTGCACCGGATTTCGGCAAGGAGATGCACAATCATCTGACTTCTTCAATTTCGTTCTGGAGCAGATAGCGCGCAGGGCAGACGTCAACATGGAAGGCACTGTCTTCAACAGGTCCTTTTAGCTACTGGAATATGCAGACGATATTGATATCTGTTGTCGAAAACTGTTGGCCTTGAAATAAATGAGGACGAGACTAGGTACATGCTATCAACAAACAAACCAGCATCTGTCCAACGTCTAGGAAAAAACGTCACTCTTTATAGCAACCATTTCGAGGTACACCTACCTCGGAGTAAAAATGAACTCCACGGATGACACCCTATTGGAAATCTGACGAAAAATTACCCTAGGAAACCGTTGCTACTTCGGTCTGACAAAACAGGCAATTTTTTTCATTTTTAACAAAATGGAAGCACATTATGACATTACTGTTGGTACGGTTACGAAGTTCCAAGACTTAACGCGTAAATTGTAATTCTCATGAAGTCGGGAATCAACAAGACCTTGCAGCAGTAAAGATTCATGAAGGGGAGAACACCAAGACTTCTGAACAGTTCAAACCTGGGTGTTTGGTAATAGGTAATTTTTATTTATTTTTTTTATACCGAATGACTCGAACTCCAACTTTTTAAAATGCTATAATTTTTTTACTTTTTGATAAATTTTGTTGTGACAAAGCAAAAAATGTTGGAAAATACATCAATTTTCAAATTGTATCAGTAGTTTTCAGTATGTCCACCTTTGGCGCGAATAATGGCCTTGAGGCGGCCGAAGAAAGCAACGTACGCTGCACGCAAGTGGCTCTGCGGTATTTTGGTCCATTCCAGGCGAAGCGCTTGTTTGAGGTGGTCCAAACTTTGGTATTTTTTAGTGCCAACCTTCGCCTTCAAAATATCTCAGACAGAGAAATCCAACGGATTTGCATCCGGAGAATTTGCAATCCATTGTGTCGAAGAAATGAAGGGTGGAACATTGTTTTTTAACCAATCTTGGTTGACACGCGCTTTGTGAGACGGTGCCGAGTCTGGTTGGAATGTCCACGGTCTCTGACCGAAATGATTGTTTGCCCAAGGCTTCAATACTGCTTCTAAAATAGTTCCACGGTATATGATCGCATTAATTTTGACGTCACGGTCCAAAAATACGAGCGGAGAGCGGCCATCGGCGGTTATGGCGGCCCAAACCATCACCATTGGTGCTGCCTGCTTTCTGGTGGCCGTCCGAAGGTGTAAATTTTCGAAGGACCTCTCTGGCAAGTAAACTCGGTCGTTTTGTTTGTTGACATATTGCTCGATAACGAATGGCGACTCATCGGAAAAAACCAAATTCGGCAACCCACCACTTTCGTGCAAGCGTAGCAACTCCTTCGCTATTTCGGCACAAACTTTTTTCTGTTGCGGTGTAAGATCGTGAGCTTTTTGGAACTTCAATAGCTTGAGCCCAAGCTCATTTTTCAGAATATGTTGCATCCGTTCCAATGATATGTCGAGCTCACGAGTCATTTTTCTTCCACTTCGACGCGGATTTCGCTCAATTCGAGCCTTCACTTTCCGAACCATTTCTGGCGATGTTGCTGGTTTTTTATGACCACCTCCATGGCGTTTTGCAACGCTCCGCTGCCAGTATCACGGTAACGAGCTATGGTTCGAGACATAAATGATTTATTCACGTTGAGGTGCTGGAAGGCTCTAACGATAGCTACTTGTGGTTTTCCAGCCAAATATAAAGCAATCACACTACCACGTTTCAATTCCATCGCGGATAAAAATTTTTCAACACAACTGAGACGTAAATCGTTTAAAAGGCTTGTAAATAATAAAATTATCTGTCATGTGTCAGAATTTGAGCTCACTGTCATGAACGGTTTGGAAATTATAGCAGTGTGAAGTTGGTTGCAGTTCGAGTCATTCAGGGTGTATACCATAATTTGCGTGCGCTCAATGGATTAAATACCCTTAAAATGTTCGCACACAGCGAAAATCAGGAAGGAAGGAAAGAGAGGTACCGGTGAACATTGGTTTAAAATGTGTGAAGATTATAATGACTAGGAAATAAAGAGCTAGGCAGGAGATTCCATAAGCGAGTTGTATGGCTTAGGACCGAATCACGATATTTTAGAGTACGTTCGAAAGTGGGACTGAGGGTATACTGATGAACATTCATAGCGAGACGAGTGTTACGGTTAAAAGTTTGAAGGGGTGGAATCCTACTTTCGAATGCAATGGAGCACTGGTGGTGGAAATAGCTATAAAACAAAGTGAGACAGGACACATTACGTCGGTGTTCGAGGGTGTTCATTGTTTGAGTGATATTAGTACGAGTATCTTCAATGAGATTTATCGCAGGGTTTTGAATCCTATCTAGCAGGCGCAGAGATGTTTGAGGAGCGCCTGCCTAGATGTGGGCATTGTACTCCAATTTTGGGCGGAAAAATGCCTTACAGGTATATTGACTCCAGATCAGATGGGGTAAAGTATTTCTTACATCGCTTGAGGAAGCCTAGACATTTCGCAGCAATGGAAAGTTTATCGGTTTTGACGATGCAAGTGCTATTCATGGATAATGGCTGGGTGTTTAAATTTCGTTTTAACAACAGCAGATAGCATTACGTTTTGGAAGCATTAAATTCGACTCATTTAGCAGTTCTCCAATTGGTTATACTGTTAATATCAGAATTTAATGAGCTTAACATGCGCGGCCGTTCCCGTTCTAAAGCCGAAAAGAAGGGACGTGAGCGGGAACGAATATGGAAAGCAGATAGTAATGTCGTCACCGAAGGAATATGTATATTAGATTAGAGGTAGCAGACAAGAGATCGCGGATAAAAATTAAAAAGAGTGTCGGAGGCAGAACGGAGCCATGGGGCACACCAGCACTTATCTTGTGAATATCAGACTTGAAACCATCCAAGACAACTTGAATTGAACTTTCCGAAAGGTAATTTCTAATCCATTGAAGAAGAGAGTAGTCGATCCCAAATGCACGCATTTTCGGCAAAAGAGCCTGATGCCAAACTCTGTCAAATGCCCTAGAAATATCAAGTGCAACTATCTTGCTGTCGCCAGATTGATGTACGTTTTAGTTCTACTTTTCGGTGAGACATGCCATCAAATCACCACTGGACCAATTGCTACGAAAACCATACTGCCGGTTATTGAGAAGTTTTTGTGTTTCGAGATATTTCATGGGCTGACGGTTTATCTACGTTTCCATGACTTTGGAAAGAAGGGACGTAAATGCAATCGGCCTGTAGGAGGAGAGAGAGGAAGATTCGCCTTTTTTAGGGACGGGCTGGACAAATGCTGTTTTCCATCTGCTCGGAAACAGTTCTAAAAATGAAAGAGCTTCGCTGTGGTTTTGCCAGCGAGGAAGAACACCTCTTTAGAAGAAGAGGAAACATGCCATCTGGACCTGCGGATTTGCGGATGTTAAGATCTTTGAGTACTCTTGCTACTACACAAATGCGAAAATGGATTTGTCCCATTGAAGATTCGACGCACTCAAGTGTAGGCGAACCAAAGCACAATCTGGGAAAGTTGAGCTGGCCGCAAAGTGTGCACGAAGCAGATTCGCCTTGTCCAAAGAGCTGACAGCTGGATTCTTATTGCATGTTTTTGTTTTGTGATTAAAGGGTCGACCCCATTATAATACGTGTCACCCCAACAAAATATTCCGTACCGTTTTGTTTGTTTTGATTCCAATAAAGATAAGTTTTTTTTGGGAATAGGAAACAGTGGTTCCGTCAGCACATGCTGTGATTTTACCTTTAAAAGGCTGGATAAAAAGCGAATTCACATGTATTAAAAACAGGATATGTCTGTGCGTTCCAAACAAAACTTACATAAAAACACATGCTCTGCAATTGTGGAAGGGCTATCCAATATCGATTTATTACACCGCTTAGTGAGAATAGGAAGTATTTGTTTGGCGTTGTATATCGACTTTACAACAATATTGACTTTTCGCAATTGTTTTATTTCTGACAAACAACTTCCTGGAAAATTGTTGTGTTTTGTGATTTCAATTGCGCAATCTGTTCCAAAGTGTGCTTACTCAGTTATTTAATATCCACGTTTCACTGAAAACTGAAGTAAAAGCATATAACAACATACCTAGGTTCACAAGAGAGATTATGAAACTAAGAAACGATCGTGATACTCCATATAGAAAGTGGGAATTCTTTCGGCTTCCCGAATATTTCAAAGACTTTAAAATTCGGAGGAATCTTATCTACGCAAAGATTAACCAAGACAAGGATTATTTCGTTGGCGTTCACCTAAAACATAGGCTTCCAAGAAACGTCGATTAAGTTTTGGCGCCAGGAACGACACTGGAATTGTCGCTGCTGATCCAAATGAACTTACACGGATTTCATTAATATACGAGGTGTGTTCAGAAAAGGAAAGAATATACAATAACATAACAATAATAAAAAAAAGAAAAATACATATGCAGGTTAGGTTAGGTTAAACAGGGGTATGATGGATATACCACCAAAGACACCAGGTACCAAACGGGGCCCATCACGATCCCTGTGGAACCAGGGACAAATTTCAAATGGCCAAAAACCTAACCAATCTCCTTGGTGAAACACCCTGCAAAAGATAAGAAGGCTTCTGAAGTTTGTGCCGCCTATTTCCTCAAGGTTTTCGAAAAAGGAATTTCCCTAAAATTTTTCTTCGACAACGCGATATTGCCTCGCATTCACAAAGTAGCCGCAGAATCTGCAAATATCCGTATTTGAAAATTTGAGTCTATTTGCGTGTTGCCGGAGGAGACAGTGTGCTGTCAGGATTCCTATTACCGTCCTAAGCTTATTCCTGTTTAATTTTATTAACTTCCTAGATTTTGTGGCATCAAAAAGAGGCCAGAGGGCCTTGGATACGCTGTGTTCTTCAAGACTTGACCACCTTAGGTTGGCAGTCTTTGGGATTTTTTGCTCGATAGTGCCCCTCACTATGAAAAGGGGTGGTCTGATGGTGGCAACCTCACTATTGTCGAGTAGTCCTCCTTTTCTTGCAATCTCGTCCGGTTGTTCATTTCCTCTACTACCGCAGTACCCTGGCACCCAGCACAGTCTTAGCCGGTTCTGACTGCATAGAGCCTTGAGTACTGTGCAACAGCCCCTGACTGTATCAGAGTTGATGTTGGTTGATTCCATTGCCTTGAGTGTTGCCTGGCTATCGATGTAGATAACGATATTCTTTCGTATACCGATTTCATCTGCATTAGCTCAGCCGCCCTGAGGACAGCCAGCACCTCTGATTGGAAGACACTGCTTGCATCCGGTAGAGTTATGGACACTCTTAGTTCTGAGTTTTCCGGGAAAATACTAGAACCTGTTCCTTCCTTTGTTTTTGAGCCATCATTTGACCTGATTATTGCATTTTTTTCCCAGTCCTCCCTCTCCTGATATGTTAGATCGTGAGAGATGTCGAAGTCCACCAAGGAAGGAATTTCTTCCGTTAGAATGGGATTGCCTTACAGTAGCTCCGTTAATACCGTGCCATGACCGAAACTACTGCTCTTGAAGTAACCCAATTAGTGAGTTGTATTGCACTGTTGCCAGCAAGTTTTTGAATCTGTAAATCAAGCGCGGTGTTAGATGCAGAAATGTGTCCAATGCTGCCGTAGGGGTGGTAGGGAGCACACCTGTAATGGCTATGGGAACCGTTCGTTGGACCGCAGCTAATTTTCCATAAATCGTTTTCTTGTTTGTTGATTTCCACCATACTAGTGCGCGGTATGTAAGTATCGGTCTCACATGGCAGGTTTTAAGCCCCAAATTTTTCCTGCTGTTCTTTTGCAGATAATGCTCATGTAATGCTCATGCCTTTTTGGTTCTTTCCGCTACGTTAAGATTCCAATTCAGCTTTTTGTCCAGAATCACGCCCAGATACTTCGCACTGTCCGAAAGGGATAGTTCCACCACGTTGGGAGTTTGAGTTGCGGTATCTTGTACTTTCTGCTAAAAACAACCAATTCCATTTTAGAAGGGTTGGCATTGTGACCACAGCTCTTTGCCCAAGCGCTGATCGTCTTCAGGGCAACCTACAGAAAGTCGCTTAAAATTAAAGTATTTTCCCTGCACGATTATGACCTTGTCATCAGCGTATGCCGTGGCACTTATACGCATTTTACAAAGCTTTTTGAGGATGTCATTGATAACCAGCACCCACAGGAATGGAGATATGACTGCTCCCTGATGGGTTCCTCTGGTTACGGATATTCTGATCGAACTTTGCCCAATTTATTTTCCCAATTTATTTTCCTGCTTGTAAGTATGTTGTAAACTCAGTTTGTAATGCTCTGTTCAATATAAGCGTCTACTAGAGCATTTTTAATGGCGGTGCACTCCATGTTATTGAAGGCTCCTTCGATATGGAGGAAGGCCGCCATCGCAAGTACATATGTACATATGTAGAAATAGAAAAAATTGAATTTGAGTTACTAGATTGGTGCTCATCATCATCCTGCGTCACATAATTTCTATCGAAATTAAAATCAATGGAATCGATGATACCTGTGAATTCATTTACTTTAGACATAAATTTTTCTAAATTTTCGATTGTCATTTGGTCAGCTTCTCCTTCTGGATTTTGATCTTCACCCGATTTGTCGTGTCCTTCAAGCTCAATTAGTTCCTGTACTGATAACTCAGTATCTTGCGCTTCTGGGATTTGCTTTATATCATCTAGTTCCAGGTCTAGAAAGCCATCCACCCCAATCCGTCGTCCAAGTGAAAGCAAATTTTCTGCACTGCCTTTAGGAGTGACGCCTGCAACGCCTTCTACGCACCGTGGTCATAATTGTTTCCACACTGCAACATATCGCCTTTTTTTATGTCACACCAGGATGGTTTGATGATTTGTATTGCATTCCGCAATATTGAAATTACGCCAAGACTCCTGAAGCGTGAATGTTCATCTATAGCTTCTCTACAATTGTGGAAAAGGTGTGGCGTAGATACATTTTCTTAAATGTGGCAATGACTCCGTGGTGCATTGGCTGAATACTTAATTGATGTAGTGTTTGGGGGCATAAATACAACTTTTACATTTGGGTTAGCTTGGGCTTTGCCCCAAGTTCTGATGTTTAAGGTAGACTTCAATTTCTGGACAAAAACATTTATTTAACCAGTCAGTAAATAAAAATTTGTTCAACCAGCCCTTTTTGTTTGACACCCAATGTACAGTAAGTCCATCCTTTCTTATATTTTTTAAAGCTGTAGGGGTTTCAGACTGATATAACAGAAGAGGCTTGCACTTAAAATCTGCACTGGCATTTCCACAAAACAAGTGAGTGAACCTGTCTTTTGCTGCCTTGAACCCTGATGCCCTCTTTACTTCATTGGAGATATAAGTTCGACTAGGCATGCGTTTCCAGTAAAGCCCAGATTCATCCGCATTAAGAATTTGTTGAGCTGTATATACTCCGTTGTTAACAATTGCTTTGAACTCCTCTTTGATTTTGTTGGCAGCTTCTATAAGGAAACCAAATAAAAATGATAGGGGGGAAAAAAATTTATTGGGTATATAACTTAATTCGTGCGTTTTTTTTCAAAATTTGAACGTTTTTTTAAGAAAGACATGTACAATAGTATTATTCAAAGTATTGCCCATCTGAAGCTATGACTTTTTCCCATCTTTCTGGCAATTTGTGGATCCCATCTCAAAAGGACTGCGCCGGCTTGGCAGCCAAGAATGAATCAAGCCAATTTTTGATATTCTGCTTTGATGTGAACCGTATTTCAGTGTGGGCGTTCTGCATCGACCGGAATAAATAGTAGTCAGAAGGGGCAAGGTCTAGGCTATAAGGCGGGTGGGGTAAGACTTCCCATCCACTGTTTTCCAAATAGTTCTTAACCGGAATAGCAACGTGGGGCCGAGCGTTGTCATGATATATTCCGGGCGTTTTTCGGCCACTGCTCTCTTCAAACGGATTAATTGTGTTCGGTAGCGTTGTCCATTGATGGTTTCACCCGGTTTTAGCAGCTCATAATACAGCACACCCATATGATCTCATCAAATACAGAGCATTACCTTCGCGCCATGGATATTCGGCTTTGCCGTTGATTTGACTGGTTGGCCGGGTTTCACATATGATTTTTGTACTTGGGGTTGTCGTAATGGATCCATTTTTCATCACCAGTAACAATCCGATGCAAAAATGACTTTCTTTTGTGGCGTTCCAGCAGTATTTCGGACATGCAAAACCGCCTTTCGACGTCTCTCGGCTTGAGTTCATGTGCAACTCAATTTCCTTGCTTTTAAACGTTTTGAAATGGCTGCTTGAGTGACACACAAAGATTCTGCGAGCTCTTCTTGTGTTTGGCAACAATCTTCATAGAGTAATGCTTCCAGTTCTTCATCTTCAAACTTTTTTGGCTGCCCAGGACATTCATCGTCTTCCAAGCCAAAATCACCACTTTTAAATCGTGCAAACCACTTTTGGCACGTTCGCTCAGCTATCGCATGTTCACCATAAACTTTCACCAAAATACGATGACTTTCGGCAGCAGTTTTCTCCATATTAAAGTAATGAAGAAGAGCTCCCCGCAAAAACACTTTTTCAGGCACAAAGCTCGACATATTTGAGTGAAAAAAAAATTATTGTTGTTTACGCTTCAAATGAATGACATATACTGAAATGACGTACAATGACAGTAGCTTTCCAACGCATGTTCCAATGGAATAATACAAGTTACGCCAATAAATAAAACAGCAACGGTGTGAGATATGAAATTGATTCCGGCTTTACTTTGAAGCTACGTTCATGCTACTCGTATTATGTGTGAAATAGCATATCATTCAAATGACAGCCTCGGCTTCGCTGGCAGTGCTTCAAGCCGTCGGTCCAATATTTTATAATTCGGTCCAATATATACGGCGGCGTTATTCCGTGTCGAATGTTGGCGTGGAGCTTGTCCAAAGTAGCTGGCTTGTTTGCGTAGCCTAAGGACTTGACGTAGCCCAAGAGAAATAATCAAGTGGTGTCAAGTCGCATGATCGCGGCGGCCAATTGATGAACGCTCGCCGTAAGATGACCCAGTCGCTAAATTTCTCGTTCACAACTTCGAGCGTTGCGTCGCTTGTATGATATATATCGCCGTCTTGTTAGAACCACAGCCCGGATATATTAATATTGTCGAGCTCTGATCACAGAAGGTCGGCTAACATCGTTCTATACCTAACCTGACGGTAACGTTGTCTCCTTCCTCATTTCGTAAGAAATAAAGTCCCATGTTGCCGCCATGCCATAAATCGCACCAAACAGTCAATCTTTGTGGATAGATTGATGCTTGGCCGAACACTTGTGGATTGTGTTCGCTCCAATAATAGCAATTTTGCTTGTTGACATAGCCGACATAGACCCAAAAATGGGTCTCGTCCGAGAAGATGATTTTTTGGCCAAAATCCGGATCTCCGACCAACATTTCCAACACCCAATTGGCAGACTCATGGCATGGTCTATGGTCGACCGGTTTCAATTCTTGCATCAGCATAATCTTATACGGATGTAGGCACAAATTCAACTGCAGAATAAGTCGGTTTGACTCTCTACCGATCACCAATTCAGCTGACCGGCGTTGAATCGACATTTCTTGGTCTTCTTCAATACTGGCGGCTACGGCGGCTCTGTTTTATTCATTCCACTCCAATCTCTGTCTGGTTGGTGGCTTAAGATCCAAAAAAGTGTACTAACTCTCAAACTTTTCTACGGTGCGACGAATTGCCTGCACACTGAATTGAGAGATTCTCAATTCCAGTGAATGGCCTAGAATCGACTGATTTTGCTCATTTTGAACTGATGCACTTACGGTATCGATATTTTCGGTACTTCGACCAGTGCAATGTCTTACTGGCACAGGATTACACCCTGAATGACTCGAACTGCAACCAACTTCACACTGCTATAATTTCCAAACCGTTCATGACAGTGAGCTCAAATTCTGACACATGACAGACAATTTTATTCTTTACAAGCTTTTTAAACGATTTGCGTCTCAGTTGTGTTGAAAATTTTTTATCCGCTATGGAATTGAAACATGATAGTGTGATTGCTTTATATTCGGCTGGAAAACCACAAATAGCTATAGTTAGAGCCCTCCAGCACCTCAACGTGAATAAATCATTTGTGTGTCGAACCATAGCTCTTTACCGTGATACTGGCAGCGTTGCAAAACGCCATAGAGGTGGTCATAAAAAAACAGCAACATCGCCAGAAATGGTTCGGAAAGTGAAGGCTCGAATTGAGCGAAATCCGCGTCGAAGTGGAAGAAAAATGGCTCGTGAGCTCGACATATCATTGGAACGGATGCAACATATAATGAAAAATGAGCTTGGGCTCAAGCTATTGAAGTTCCAAAAAGCACACGATCTTACACCGCAACAGAAAAAAGTTTGTGTCGAAATAGCGAAGGAATTGCTACGCTTGCACGAAAGTGGTAGGTTGCCGAATTTGGTTTTTTCCGATGAGTCGCCAATTTGTTATCGAGCAATATGTTAACAAACAAAATGACCGAGTTTACTTGCCAGAGAAGTCCTTCGAAAATTTACACCTTCGGACTGCCACCAGAAGCAGGCAGCACCGATGGTGATGGATTGGGCCGCCATAACCACCGATGGTCGCTCTCCGCTCGTATTTTTGGACCGTGGCGTCAATGCGATCATATACCGTGGAACTATCTTAGAGGCAGTATTGAAGCCTTGGGCAAACAATCATTTCGGTCGGAGACCGTGGACATTTCAACAAGACTCGGCACCGTCTCACAAAGCGCGCGTCAACCAAGATTGATTAAAAAACAATGTTCCACACTTCATTTCTTCGACACAATGGATTGCAAATTCTCCAGATGCAAATCCGTTGGATTTCTCTATCTGGGGTATTTTGAAGGCGAAGGTTGACACTAAAAAATACTAAATAGGCCAAAATACCGCAGAGCCACTTGCGTGCAGCTTGCGATGCTTTCTTCGGCTGTCTCAAGGCCATTATTCGCGCCAAAGGTGGACATATTGAAAACTACTGATTCAATTTGAAAATTGATGTATTTTCCAAAATTTTTTGATTTGGCACAATAAAATTTATCAAAAAATAAAAAAATTATAGCATTTTAAAAAGTTGGAGTTCGAGTCATTCACTCTGTATATTGACTCGAATTTATCCACTATAGCAAGCAAGTAAAGGTAGTAAAGGTATAAAGTGCAATTGACTCATAGAATATTGCCGACAGACCGTCCACGTCGGTTGGAATACGGCCAAGCCGTCGCTCGAATGGATAGCACTGAACCTGATTTTTGGAATCAAATTTTGGTCACCGACGGGGGCCATTTCACACTCTCTAGCGCCGTTAACAAGCAAAATTACTATATTTGGGGAACGGAGAATCTACGCGAGATCCATTAAACACCAATGCTCAACCAAAAAGTGACGGTTTGGGCCGGCGTTTGCGCCATAACCATCATCGAGCCATTTTTCTTCAGAGAAGTCGAAGCAATCGATGGCAATCGATATCGGTGGATGTAGGCTCATTATGCCTGCCCACAAATTTGTTAAAAAGGTCTGGATGGTTACTGGATTCAATAAGACGGTGCGCCATGTCACACTGCAAATCAAACAATGCAGTTTCTGCAACGAAAATTCCCTGGACGTGGCGACATTGATTCTGGCCATCCAGATCTCCAGATTTGACGCCTCTGGACTTATTTTTGGAGGTTATTTGAAAAGCAAAGTATATGGCAGCAAGCCTCAGACCATTGATGAGCTCAAGTCAAACATTTGTCCTGAAATCATCGCTATACCGCCCCAGATGCTCGAAAAAGTGATGGAAAACGCAGTACATTTTGCTTTGGTCAATGAAGTGGGCCGCTTGATTGACATTTTATTCAAGAACTGGTCCAAATAAATTGTAAAGGATCAAGTTAAGTAAAAATACGCCACATGTGGAAATCGGTTGTTTTTTTTTTTAAAGTTATTCAACATTCGTATACCGACATAAAAGATGGCGCACTCTGTATTTATTGCAATATACATACATAAGTACAAATATTGTTACATCCTTCCAAAGGTCTATACTAAATGTATATATGTATGTATGTACATTTTCAGCCGTAGCTTCACAAAGCAAAATAATCTTTTTTTTCTGAAAGTTACTTAGAAAAACTTAAGTGGAAAAGTTAATTTTACCTTTAACGAAGAGTCATATTCCTCAAAGTCCAAAGCAAATATTTCAATTGCCCAAGGCCAAATATCTTTTACACAGCCAAGTCGATTTGCTTCGATATCCCTCTTTTAAATCCAATAATCCTATCCAGCAGTTCAACAGTTACAAATCGAACTAATCTTAAGTTGAAGAAATCGTAGATTGGTTCCTTCCCAGGGCATTTGTTCTCGATTTTCAACATCCACAAACTATATCCGCCTTACAATCCATTAAACCTATCGAATATCCTTCTTCATCAGGCACAAAAGCAACAGCAAAATAGAACAAAAAAACCACAGAAATCAATAGCAATGCTCCACCAAGAGCAATCTATAAAAATATTTACATCATCACCACATAATCATTCTTTAACCTTTGCCAGATAAATCTGAAAATTGTCGGATTTTCATCTGCACGAACCGAATGGTGACGGCGTATATTATTGTGTGCTGTGAAGTACCATAGTAGGAAGTACCACCGGCTGGACTTGGACATGTTTGTTATTACAATTTTTTACCAACAATCCCAAGCTGGTTTTTCCCCAATTCTTGTTTTCCCATTTTTTTTTTTCTACATACTCGTATACACTCGTACATATTTTTTCGGAACTCTGGGCGGATGATTTTTTGGCATCCATTCACCACAAAACATGGAGATAAAACAAAAATATTCATACACGAAGGATGCACAATGGGACATGTCCCAAAGTGGATACTGCATATAAATACGAAGAAAAAAATTAAAAACAAATATTTGTTGTTACATCAGGACAGATTTGTACATACTCGTACCATATCTGTGTGAATGCAGAGAATTGTAGTGAACAACAATCCCCGTGATGACGGTGAAATTAATGTCACCACCATAGTTCAGTGAACTTCTATGAATGGGATGACCTCTAATGCGAATGACGTATCTTGGATATGGAAATTCCTGAAAAAAGTCCTGATTAATGGCAGGAAGGCACTGAGACACTCTAATGTACTTTTAAGTATGTATATGTAATGAGTTTGTATATTTCTTGAATTCACTGTTCCGTGAATTGTTATTCGTACTTTAAATAGACACCCAAGTACTTGGAGAACCTTGAAAAGACAATTCCGGGCGAATTTGTGTTGATACATAAATAGGAATTGTGTTGCATAGTTGTTTACTTTCTTCACTTGACTTGGTGTTGGTTAAAATAATATGCGCTCAACAACGAGAACTTTAAAAGACTTGCAAACATATATTAACAAGGATAACGTCTTTTCGTGAGACAAGACTTTGTCAGTAACAAACCTTGAGGTTAAGGATTATGTGCAAGATGGCTATAACCATTCGTATACTTACTTAGGTGGCGCTACAGTCTAGGGTGGACCTGGGCCTCAACCAATAAGCCTCTCCAATTCGTGCGGTCTTTGGCTAACTGCCTCCGGTTGCGCACTCCAAGTTGGTTGACGTCCCCTTCCACTTACGCACGATTAAAACGCTGCAGCGTTTTTGTTCATTCGCTCTACATGTCCCAGCCCTGTCAATCGATATCGCTGTACAGCTCGTAGAGTTTATCGTTGCATCGTCTCCTCCAGAACCCGTCTACTCATACGGGACCAAATATCTTACGAAGAATTTTTCTCTAAAACGACCAAGGATATCTTCATCCGCATTAGAAAGGGTCCATGCTTCGAAATCATAGAGCCGGACTGGGATTACTAGGGTCTTATATAGAGTTTCCGTGGTTGTTTATGAGAGGGCCTTACTACACAGTTGCCTTCTCAGCCCAAAGAAACAACGATTGGCTAGTGTTTTTCTTCATTTGATTTCTGAAGACATGTCGTTTTCCGTTGTGACAGCTGAGCAGATGTAGACAAAGGCCCTGACTACCTCAAAGCTATAGCTGTCGATTGTGACATTCTGACCGATTCGTCGATGTTGGGTGTCCCTTCTAGTTGACAGCATATACTTTGTTTTGCCCTCGTTTACCGCTAGACCCGTTTTCGCCGCTTCTGTTCCTATACTCGCAAACGCACCAGTGACAGCTCGCCGTGTTCTACCAATAAATATCAATATCGTCGGCGTATGCAAGCAATTGAACAGACTTTCGAAATATCGTACTTCGTGTGTTGGCTTGTGAGTTTTGCACAATTCTATCAAGTAGGATATTGAAGAAGTCACACGACAGCGCGTCGCCTTGCCTAAATCCTTTTAAACGTATCGGTTAGGTTGTTACCGACCTTGATGCATCAGCGAGCTTTCCCCATCGTCATCCTGCATAAGCGGACGAGTTTGGCAGGGATACCAAAACTAGATTTGGCTCTGTATAGCTTGTCTCTGTAGTTGCCTTAAAATCGATAAAAAGGTATTGAGTATCGATCTGAACTTCTTTGGTTTTCTCCAGGATCTGCCGTAGTCAATTGTGAACTGGGCCTAAAACCGCACTGACAGAGCCCAATCAGATCGTTGACAAATGGTTTCAGGCGCTCGCACAATATGCCAGACAAGATCTCATATGCGGTGCTGAGGAGACTGATACCTCAATAGTTGGCGTAGTTTAAAGGGTCTCCTGAGGTTCCATTCATCAGGCATACATACATTCATTCGACCAAATCTTGAAAATAAGTTGGTGTATGCTCTCTACCATGTCATCACATGCTGCCTTAAATTGTTCGGCGGGTATGCCGTCCGTCCCAGCAGCCTTGTTTCACTTCAGTTAAGATATTGCTATCCTCACATCATTTTGGTCGGGTGGATGGAATTCTTGACTTACATTGTCAATATAGAGTGCTTCGCTCTGCCTGACAGCGGAATTTGTGTCGTCTTCGCCGTTTAGCAGTCTGCAGAAATGGTTTTTCCGTATCCTCAGCACCGACTGTGACTCTACTACAAGGTTTCCTTGTTCATCTCTACAGGTTACCTTTTGGTAAAACTTCCGAACATTTTTCCTGGAGTAGCACCTCTCTATTTCCTCGATCACGCATTTCTCATGCTATTTTTTTTTCTCCGGAGAAGCCGCTGTTCTTCCCTCCCCTTTTGCTCATAGAGCTCACGAGCAGCTCTCGTCCTTTTGTGCAGCGCCGCTTTGTAGGCATGCTGATTTGTGCATGTGCTGGCCGGCACTCTTCATCTAATCAGGCCCTGGTGGTGGGCGGGTGAATCCCAGCACGTCAGTTGCGTCATTTGTGATGGCTCGGCATCTACGCCACTGGTCTTCAGCACTTGATGCTCGCTGCAAACGACTTCTCGAGAGGTTGAGGGAAACGCGACCGGAAAGGTTCTGGCGGATTGTTGCGAATGCAACCGTTCACCATTAAATCTCCTCATAGTATGTTCCCGTTGTTATGGGTTCTGAGATATCCGTAGACGTACCTTGGCTGCAACTAGGTAGTGGTCCGAGTGTATGTTGGCCGCTCGGAATGTTCGGACATCTAAAATAGAAGTGCCTTACGTTGATCGCAAAATGATAAATTTGTTTAACAGTTTGTATCTGGTGTCCGCCATATTGAGTGAGAAAACCGCGTGCTTGCTATAGTAATGTTACGTCCCGCTGCGAAATCGATTAGCTTAAGTCCGTTTCCAGACGTGGTGTGCTGTAGGCTATGCCTTACGATTGTGCTACCAAAGATGTCCTCCTTTCTAATTTTGGCATTAAAGTCGCTTAGGACGATTTTAACGTCATATGGTATATCGGACATTGCTCGTAGGTTTTGTCGAAGAGCTCGTAGGAAGTTTCTTTGGTAGCATCGTCTTTTTCTCTGTTGGGGCGTCCTCTGTTGTCAGCGATGATGGTACACGAAAAAGAGATATGTAGTGAGAAATAAAAGGTCTTAGCTACCGTTTTTGTAGTCATGTCTTTGATTTGGGCAGGCTTCGGACCATCGCGAAAACCAATGTACTATTGTAGGCATATACTGAACACTGCAAGATAATGGAAGTTGTCCAACTGAGGATTTTATATTTTTAAAATTGATTCGGGTGTGTCTTTGAACTTTTGACTTTTAACACGACATACAGCTCTTGGGCAAAAAATAGCGCTGTTTTATCGATTTTCGTGAAGCCCGAATCCCTGGGTGTTGAAGGCTGTATAATTTCTCAAAGACTATCTTCCGCATTGAGCCTGGATCAAATGTTCTTAATTTCCCCGTACTTTCTCGCATAATATTTTTTCGTCTATCATCGGAAACGTAATGAATTCAAGTTCAATATGATTATTCCTTCTTGTATTATTCAAATACAGACGTCCCTCGAGTTACACGATTATTTAGTTCCGTGTAACTCGAAACCGTGTAAGTGGAAACTCGGATTTAGTACGCACATATCAAAGATTGCGGACTGTGCAACTTGAAACTTGGTGTAAAAACAAAATTTTTAATGACAAGCAAAACGTTTTTATTCTCCTAATCTTAAAATTAAATGTTGTAAGTTTTATAAAAAAATATTAATACCTCTTTTAATATTAAATCTGTCGCTAGTGTCATCTGGAAATTTTGTTAACTTAATATTCCTTCTCTTAGGAGGCAATGGATCCTCGTCGTTGGAGACTTCTTCATTTTCTTGTTTTTCGGTACTACAAGATGGTACATTCAATACCGCTATCAATTTTTTATAGGGATTTAAGCACTCATTTAGGTCTGCTGCAAATATTTCTCTAAGGGCTATAGAGAGATCTCTTTCCGCAAAACAAGCCTCCAACTCTTTCGTCATAGTGAAACCATATTCTTCATCAGTCATTGAGAGTTTCTGAGTAGACGTATCCTCATGACTTTCTTCCTCTTCGGCTGTCACTTGATTTGACGTTGTCTTTGAAAGGAGTTCCAAAGTATCTTCTTCATCCAAAGGGTTTTCAAATAACAATTTATCGATGTCTTTACTACACATATCGTCGAGTCCTTCACCGCGCAGCGAATGAGCAACATTTGTAATACGGTCATATTCAATTTCTTTAGGTGGAACATAATTATTTTCAAGAACCACGTCTGGAAAAAGAGATTTCCAACATACGAGTACTTAAGATTTAAGATCATTTATAGCAGACGATACAGTTTTTCTATATTTGATCATCGAAAATTCTTTCCAAGCTTGTGTGAGTGTTTTGTTTGTTCCAGATTCTGGAAAGATGATATGACTCCTTGATCCAATGGCTGAATTTGTGATGTTGTATTGGGTGGTAGAAACACAATCTTCAAATTTGGATGATGTAGTTGTTTGGGTAGTTTAGCAGCAATAGCGCTATAAAACTTAAGTTTTTCTTTAAAAGATAGTTTTCTACATCAGGCACAAAGCAGTTATGAAACCAATCCGTAAACTTATTTACAGTTATCCAGGTTGTTTTATTAGCTCGCCAATAAACAGGAAGCTGTGAATTATCACAATTCCTTAATGTCCGAAGTTTCAATGATTTATTTATGACAATCGGCTTCATGCAAAAATCTATCGATAAATTAGAGCATAAAAGTAAGGTGATGCTCCCTTTAGATACATTGAAACCTGATACGGACTTCATGCTTTTATAAATATATGAACGGGACGGAAGTTTGTTTCAGTACAGCCCAGTCTCATCCGCAAATCTAATCTGCCATATAATTTCCATCTTCTACAATTTTTTTTAATTTTGCAGTAAATTTAGAGGCAACTTCTGCGTCTGCTAAGGCACTTTCTCTATGAAATTTAATGTTGTGCAGTGCAAATCCTTGCTTAAATCACCTGACACGGGGAATTAATGTACATAATTAACATGTACGTTAATAATCACGGTGAATGCCCTGTAAGAGTATATTTTCACTTTTCAAGAGCAGGAAGCAAAAGCTTAACAATATTACAGGGTGAATGACTCGAACTGCAACTATGTAAAATGCTATAATTTTTTTGTTTTTTGATAAATTTTATTGTGCCAAATCAAAAAATGTTGGAAAATACATCAATTTCCAAATTGAATCAGTAGTTTTCAATATGTCCACCTTTGCCGCGAATAATAGCCTTGAGACGGCCGAAGAAAGCATTGCACGCTGCACGCAAGTGACTCTGTGGTATTTTGGCGCATTCCCGGCGAAGTGCTTGTTTGAGGTGGTCCAACCTTTGGTATTTTTTAGTGCCAACCTTCGCCTTCAAAATACCTCAGACAGAGAAATCCATCGGATTTGCATCCGGAGAATTTGCAATCCATTGTGTCGAAGAAATGAAGTGTGGAACATTGTTTTTTAACCAATCTTGGTTGACGCGCGCTTTGTGAGACGGTGCCGAGTCTTGTTCAAATGTCCGCCGTCTCCGACCGAAATGATTGTTTGCCCAAGGCTTCAATATAGCCTCTAAGACAGTTTCACGGTGTACGATCGCATTAATTTTGTCTCCACGGTCCAAAAATACGAGCGATGAGCGACGATCGGCCGTTATGGCGGCCCAAACCATCACCATCGGTGCTGCCTGCTTTCTGGTGGCCGTTCCGAAGGTGTAAATTTTCGAAGGACTTCTCTGGCAAGTAAACTCGGTCATTTTGTTTGTTGACATATTGCTCAATAACAAATGGCGACTCATCGAAAAAAACCAAATTCGGCAACTCACCACTTTCGTGCAAGCGTAGCAACTCCTTCGCTCTTTCGACTCTAACTTTTTTCTGTTGCGGTGTAAGATCTTGTGCTAATTGGAACTCATTTTTCAGTATGTGTTTCATCCGTTCCAACGATATGTTGAGCTCACAAGCCATTTTTCTTCCACTTCGACGCGGATTTCGCTCAATTCGAGCCTTCACTTTCCGAACCATTTCTGCCGATGTTGCTGGTTTTTTATGACCACCTCCATGGCGTTTTGCAACGCTGCGCTGCCAGTATCACGGTAACGAGCTATGGTTCGAGACGCAAATGATTTATTCACGTTGAGGTGCTGGAGGGCTCTAACGATAGTTACTTGTGGTTTTCCAGCCAAATATAAAGCAACCACACTATCACGTCTGAATTCCATGGCGGATAAAAAATTTTCAACACAACTGAGACGCAAATCGTTTAAAAAGCTTGTAAATAATAAAATTATCTATCATGTGTCAAAATTTGAGCTCACTGTCATGAACGGTTTGGAAATTATAGCAGTCTGAAGTTGGTTGCAGTTCAAGTCATTCAGGGTGTAGTAACCATATATGATAAATATTTACATATTATTTCGTCCTTTTTACGAAAACTGGTAAAAGCACGTGTAACTCAAATACCGTGTACTTTGAGGTAATGTCGCATTTTTTTTCCGCGTAGTTCGAAAATCGTGCAACTCACGTACCGTGTGGTGGGTCGTTTTCGGTTTTTGTGTTAACGAAACGATACAGTTGTTTAAAGAAATATAACTAGTTAAAAAACTAGTTAACTAACCAATAAGAAGCACTAACGAGAAATTATAATCATGTACTGCGAGAAAACCGAAAACCATTTTCGTCTCATCCACCCAAATGAAACCGTTGTTTTCAATGTAAAATAAACCCAACTTTTCATTGTTGATCCGACTCCTGGCTGACAGTAACTACATTCACGAAACGAACGAAAAAGCGTTTTCATATCTTTTAGTGCAAACGAACAAAAAACGGAAAAGTTTGCCATCATGTTGAGTATGGACAAAAACGATTTTCGTTCTCTCATAAAACATAATTTCTTAAGAGGCAAAACGGCGAAGGAAACAATAGAAAAGTTGGATAAATACTCGTATTATGGGGATAATACTCCGTCAGATTACACTGTTAAATATTGGTTTCGAGAGTTTCGTGGTGGCCGTAACTCCACTACCGATCAAGTCCGCAGCGGCAGGCCCTCCGATGCGGTTACAGAGGACAGTGTCAAAAAAATACATGAAATGGTATTGGCTGACCGGAAAGTGAAGGTGCGCCAGCTAGCAGATACCGCAAAGATTAGTACTGAGCGCACACGCCATATTTTGGGCAATATTTTGCATATGAAGAAGCTATTATCCTGCCGCTGGGTGCCGCGAATGCTCACTCCTGACCAAAAACACGAACGTGAGAGCACTTCGAAAGAGTGCTTGGACTTGCTGATGCGGAATCGGGCGGACTTTTGGCGTCGATTGGTAACTGGATTTGGATCCCTCGGACTATTATCTCTTCCCAAACCTCAAAAGAATTCCTAAACCAATAAAAAATTCAGCTCACGCGATCAAGAAGTTGGAAAACCGCTGGAATAAGTGTATCAAACTAAAAGGCGACTATATTGAATAAAATAAAAAAAACATTTAAAAAAAATTTTTTTTTAATTCCCAAGGAGGTTACATTTCGTAACGGGTACTTCGACGGATACCTGTATTTCGTTATTTGTTCATCCGACTTCTGTTCTGATATAAACTTCCTGAAATCTATATTACAATCGGTTGCAGAACTATCACATGAACGCGAAAGCAAGTCGGCTACCACATTATGCTTTCTGCTAATGTGATATATGTATGTGGCGGGGGGTTAAGACACGCCAAACGAAGTGATCTGACAACGCCGAGCACTAACCGACAGCCACCGGATAGAAGCGACGTGAGAGAAGCCGCCAAAAATAATACGCGTTTTTCCTTTGTTCAAGCATTTCGCTATAACCGTCGTCGAAATAGCAGCTCTTGATGCTACTACTTTTAGTGATGCTTTTAATAAAGATTTAGATTAAACAAGCGTTTAGTACGTCTTGGATTTGTTATTGCGATTAAATTTATGTAATCTGTGAACTGAGTGATGTATTCATGGTGACGAGTCTGCCTTGGACTCGTGTTCTTTTGAATTAATGGCTGGTATATACCACGAAATGTCTAAAATGTTTTATTGCCAAATATATAGACAAAAGCTCGCGATGGAATGCGGAGACATTATTTTAGAGAAAAATGCAAAAGATTGCCAGTATTTTTCAAAATACTGCTGCAAGACCGCCATTAACTGCAGCATTTATGCAGTTATGCAGTTTTGCTTAAAGGTACTACGTGGCAAAAGTCATCACCGGATCGGAAGATGCTCTAATTTTTACAAATGGCGAGAAATGTTAGTTATACTCTAAAAAATACACGTCAAGAAGACGTGAATCGCTATATTCCTAAAGGACGCGGAATAATTGTTACGATTTTTTTGTGGAATAATTCGTCGGTGGTGTTCGCGAAGCGTGAATTTCGGCGCAGATTTCCCGGTCGTCCGACACCAACTGGGCAAACATTACGACGTGTAGCCGATCGCCTAGAAAAGTATGGGACAACACGAGATGCTGACAGGTCTGGCCGGCCCCGGAGCAGCTGTTCTGCTGAGAATGTCGCAGCTGTGATTGAAGATGTCGCAGAGAGACAACGTGCCACGAAATTGGGCATCAATCGGCGGTCTTTACAGAGAATTTTGGTGAAAGACTGTAAGATGTTCCATTACAAAGTGCACACAGTGTATCAGCTGTTAGCTGTTGACCGCCAAGGGCGTATAACCTACGCTCAAGTCATCCTGAAACTCGACCACGGGAGAGCCAACTTTAATGGAAAATTATCGTGAGCGACGAGGCCCATTTCCATCTCTGTGGATATGTGGATAAGCAACATTATCACTTCTGGGACACGGAAAATCCGCGTATAACCCACGAAGGGCCATTACACCTGCTCAAAGTTACTGTATGGATTTATGTTTACGCTGGAGGCGTCATTTAACCGTTGAAAAAAGTCCACGCTAGGTGGAGAGACATGATACGAGGGGCGTTCAAGATATTCTCGGTATCGGGGTGAAGCTCTAGTTGCATATATAAATTGACTTATTTATCAAGTAATACTATTACTTTAGTGTATTCATGTAAAATTTCATATAAATGTGATTATTAATTCGCGTTTTATCTCTAGTTAAACAGAATCATAATGGCAACTGAGACGATGATGGTGAAAATTGAGCATCGCGCTGTAATTAAATTTCTCACTAAGCAAGGAAAAAGTCAAAAAACTATTCATGAAGAGATGGTGGCTGTTTACCAGGGTTCCGCACCTTCATTATCAACTGTGCAAAAGTGGTCAAGTGAGTTCAAGAGAGGCAGAGAGAGCATTGAAGACGACCCCCGCTCCGGCGCCCCGGCTACTGTTTGTACGGGAGAAAGCATCAAAGAAGTCGAAAAATTTGTTCTTGAGGATGCCCGAATAAAGGTGAAAATGATGGCAGAGATCACCAAGCTTTCAATTGGTACCATTCACACCATTCTTCATGACCATCTTAACCTTTCAAAGGTCAGTGCAAGGTGGGTGCCACGAATGCTCACAGCGCCTCAGATAAAAAGTGAGAATCGCATGCTGTAGAGAGCTTTTGGAGATGTGTAGTGAGAACGCGGACGGTGTTATGGATCGAATTGTTACTGGGGACGAAACATGGGTCCACCACTATGACCCTGAAAGCAAACAAGAGTCCATGCAGTGGCATAAAAAAGGAACAGACCCCCCGAAGAAGTTCAAAGGCACTCCGTCTGCCCGAAAGCTCATGGCCACAGTTTTTTGGGACTCAAAGGGAATCTTGCTCATTGAGTACAAAAAAAAAAGGTGAAACTATCAACGCCACATC
Source organism: Volucella zonaria (assembly GCA_963966105.1). Taxonomy (NCBI): domain Eukaryota; kingdom Metazoa; phylum Arthropoda; class Insecta; order Diptera; family Syrphidae; genus Volucella; species Volucella zonaria. The sequence continues at coordinate 122,575,871 of OZ014531.1, read as the reverse complement.
CTACGCTTCCACTTTGCATAGAGAAAAGACGGGGTAAACTCGCAGCGGGTGTATTGCTTCTTCATGACAACGCTCCTGTTCACACGGCGCGAGTTTCCAAGGCTGCTGCGCGAGATTGTGGTTTCGAAGAAATCCAACACCCACCCTATAGTCCAGACCTTGCCCCTAGTGATTATTTCCTGTTTCCGGATTTGAAAAAATGTCTTCGTGGAAAAAGATTTTCGGATGATGAAGAACTCAAGTCGGTATTTTGCAGAGAAAGAGGAAATTTATTATTTTGAGGGTTTAAAAAAGCTTATCTCAAGATGTAACAAATGCATTGATGTTAGGGGAGATCATATAGAAAAATAAAAACAATTTAAATTAAATTCGCATTTTCCTTCATATCGATACCGAGAATATATTGAACGCCCCTCGTAGATGAGGCCCTGGTCCACCCTGGACTGTGGTACAATCCAAGTAAGTAAGTATCGCCCTAAACCCTAAATATAACATCCAAATTGATTTAGGTCATTTAAGAAAATATCTTTGGTAGCACGATCGGAAACATAGTTTTCACGACACTACACCTGCAAATGGGCAGGCTGGACTAAATATCATTATATAGTTTTTCCTCACTTCATCCAAATTGATCGCACCAGTAGAGGAAATGGAGAGCTGCTACTCCAGGGACAATGTCGCTAAATTTTACCAAAAGCTATAAGGTCGAGTTAATTCACATTTGCCTAAAGATTCACACTGTGGCGAATCTAAAAAAAAAACCATTCAGATCGATACTAATCACCTCTTTATCAATTTGAAAGTGGAATACGACAACACTTATACAGACATGCCTAGCCAGAGCCATATCTAGCTTTTGTTACTCTACCACACTCGGCAGATAGTCCAGGATTATGATTGACGGTCACGGTTAGTTCAGACACAAACTTAACGACGCACCGTCAAGTGATATCTTTAACATCATACTTCAGAAAGTATGTTTTCCAAAAGTCTATGGAAGTTTTTGCATGCGCTGGTGAAATTGATATTACTGGCAGAACGCAGCGAGCTGTCACAGCAACAAAAATTATATCTGTGATTGAGACCAAAACGTAAGATACCATATGCAGTCAATAGGAAGGCACGCATAGCATCGACGTATGGAATAGATAACAGAATAGATAATAGACTGCTGTAAATTTGAGGTAGTTGGGGTTTTTGTTTATACTACTCGTACAACATGAATGACTCGAACTGTAACCAACTTCAGACTGCTATAATTTACAAACCGTTCATGACAGTGAGCTCAAATTTTGACACATGACAGATAATTTTATTATTTACAAGCCTTTTAAACGATTTGCGTCTCAGTTGTGATTCCGCGTGTTTATCCGCGATGGAATTCAAACTCGATAGTGTGATTGCCTTATATTTGGCTGGAAAACCACAAGTACCTATCGTGAGAGCCCTCCAGCACCTCAACGTGAATAAATCATTTGTGTCTCGAACCATAGCTCTTTACCGTGATACTGGCAGCATTGCAAAACGCCATGAAGGTGGTCATAAAAAAATAGCAACATCGCTAGAAATGGTTCGGAAAGTGAAGGTTCCAATTGAGCGAAATCCGCGTCGAAGTGGAAGAAAAATGGCTTGTAAGCTCAATATATCGTTGGAACGGATGAAACACATACTGAAAAATGAGCTTGGGCTCAAGCCATTGAAGTTCCAAAAAGCATACGATCTTACACCGCAACAGAAAAAAGTTAGAGTCGAAAGAGCGAAGGAGTTGCTACGCTTGCACGAAAGTGGTGAGTTGCCGAATTTGGTTTTTTCCGATGAGTCGCCATTTGTTATCGAGCAATATGTCAACAAACAAAATAGCCGACTTTACTTTCCAGAGAGGTCCTTCGAAAATATACACCTTCGGACGGGCACCAGAAAGCAAGCAGCACCGATGGTGATGGTTTGGGCCGCCATAACCGCCGATGGTCGCTCTCCGCTCGTATTTTTGGACCGTGGCGTCAATATTAATGCGATAGTATACCGTGAAACTGTCTTAGAGGCAGTATTGAAGCCTTGAGCAAACAATCATTTCGGTTGGAGACGGCGGACATTTCAACAAGACTCAGCTCCGTGTCACAAAGCGCGCGTCAACCAAGATTGGTTAAAAAACAATGTTCCACCCTTCATTTCTTCGACACAATGGATTGCAAATTCTCCGGATGCAAATCCGTTGAATTTCTCTGTCTGGGGTATATTGAAGGCGAAGGTTGGCACTAAAAAATACTAAAGTTTGGACCACCTCAAACAAGCACTTCGCCGGGAATTGGCCAAAATACCGCACAGCCACTTGCGTGCAGCGTGCGATGGTTTCTTCGGCCGTCTCAAGGCCATTATTCGCGCCAAAGGTGGACATATTGAAAACTACTGATACAATTTGAAAATTGATATATTTTTCAACATTTTTTGCTTTGGCACAATAAAATTTATCAAAAAATAAAAAATTATAGCATTTTAAAAAGTTGGAGTTCGAGTCATTCACCCTGTATTTTCACAATTATCTCTGATAGGGACATATCATTAGAAAGCAAACGATGTGTACACTTTCTAATTGGTGTTTCTTTGGCCTTACAAAGCCTTGTCAAGGAACATCAAAGGGGTTCTATAGAAAACACTTTTAGTACAAGTCCTGCTCAATTCATAGCACAGAACCTTGGACGTAAGCCAAGGCAGATGAAGATATCCTTGTCCGTTCGTAAGATTGTTGCATTGTAGAGTTTGGGATATCAAAGGCAACTTTACGAGATGCACAGGGACGACCAGAAAAGTGCGAACTAATCGCCTAAAATGGCTGGGCCATGCACAATGAATGATTATTAATGATCCGGCCCAAAGAGTCTTTGATTCCCACCTGGAGTAGTGGAAGAGTTTAGCAGGGATGACAAAATGAGACGCATCTCTGCATAGCTCGGCCCTATAAATGCCAGAATATATTTGCCAAGATCTGCCGTATATTAAATATTTTACTATACCTAACACCACGGTGAAGAAGAACTCTCAGATTGTTAAAATAGGATTTTAGGCTTTTAGATATTATTGTACTTTAGTTACGTTCTTGGAAGCCACGGTAATGAGACTGATTCCTCTGTATTTGGAGTGGTTATGATTTTTTTTTTTTTAAGAATCTTGAAACGATGCTCAGCTATCATTGACCGGGGATATGTTACTTCCTGTACGAGTTGATGTAGCTTGCCTTCCAAAATAATTCTCACTGCTTTCGATGTTCAACTGCTGCAGCTTTCTAATTTCCCCTTAGTTTAGATACCGCTTCTTGTTCATATAGACAAATTTGTAGCAGAAGTTTTCTTCCCTATTTCCAATATCGCCTGTGACTACATTCCCATCCTTATCTTTGATTATTTTCATGTCTTAGCAGAACTTACGTCTGCATGTTCTTGACTTAGCATTACTCTACTTCTTCTTGAAAGGACGATGTTCATCCCGTCGCCTTTGCTCATTGACATAAGCTTTCGTTTTTTGTTGTGTGCGCTTGCCAGCAGCCTTCATCAGTTCCCATATGGGGTTTTGAATGACTCATTTAGAAAAGGTTTGTAGTCGTTCGACGTCAAATCTCCGAACAATACCTATTCGCTACGAGTTTTTCAGAGGATAGGATATCAACATCCCATCAATAAGTTAGGTGCCGTAGTCCGAGTGGGTCTTGGGCCCTCGAAACGTCCAGAAAATCGGAAGACTGTAGTTGTGTCTTATGAAACACATCATGGGCGATATTAACGTCGGGCTTAGGAAATTGCTCATAAGTTTCATAGATGAACTCATAGAAGCAATCTTCAGCAAACTCGTCATGCACTTGAGTACCGTGTCGACCACCGACGAGACTCGTAAAAAGCAAAACCAAACCAAAACTACCGCGCGCGTGTGCAAAAAAAAAAACAAATAGTGCAGTGTAGTGAAATAAAAAATATATTGGTCGAAATACTGTTGCTTTCACTCGGTCACTGCCGTTACTATATTTATCATACGCGACGGGCAGTGACTAAGTGAATGTAATGACTGATGGATAGCGGGTTGTGAGTGAACATTTTGTTGCTGCACTGTTTCATATTGTTGCAAGGGTATAACACCTACAGCAATTTGATTCGATAAACCAACGTCAGAATTTTCACTTCGCAGCCTTGCTTAGTACCTCGTCGGTGTTTGTTTTTACTGTGTTTGTTTGTGGTTATGACTAGGGAATTCAGAGTGGACGTAGCCAATATACGCGGGCTAAGAAGTACGTCCACGTCTGCAAGTACAGACCAGCTGTTTTGTCACTTAGTAAAATACGGGTAGACCCCTCCCCCATCTCTCAGATCACTCTGATCTGAAGCTACATGGCTACGAACTAGTGCTACTATTCTTTCCTCATCACGGTCTCGCAATTTATGTACGTAGTGATGAAGCTTATCACATTCCACCACAATGTAGTCCCTGTTCCCATCCGGAATTCAATTTCATGTGGTTAAAATTCCATCATCCACTACAGCTTTATTTACAGAAGCCCCAAACTGGACAGCAACTCGACCCTTAACGAGTTTGATGCGCTGTCTGACTCCATACAAAGAATTGTATCCCTGTACCCTCATACTGAAATCGTTATTACTGGCGATTTTAATATACACAATTCTGGTTGGCTTCGACATTCTGGACAGACAACACCCGAAGGACGGTGTGTTGAGATCTTCGCTGCGGAAAATAATTTAACCCAGCTTGTAACTGAGCTCACAGGAATACCAGACGTTGATAGTCATACTGTCAATTCCCTGGACTTGTTTTTAACTTCTCACCCTGATAAGTACTCGGTCACCCCTCTAGGCTCGTCGGATCATTTTGCCATATCAGCTAATTTCTCGTATACCCACCACTCAGTTAGAGAAAAGATTCCTAAAAGAATTGTATGGCAATACGAGAAAGCCAATTGGAGCGAACCTAACAACTTCTTTAGGAATTTTAACTGGTCGTTATGTTTCCTCGATAACGACGTTGACGCTGCTGGTGATATAATTACAGAAACTATTCTCTTTGGAATGAGATGCGTCATCCCTCATCGAATGAAGAGTATCAAACCAAAAGAAAAGGTGTCGTATCTTCAATGAAACGAATCCACTTTCTTACTCGCGTAGTAGCAAGAGTACTTAAAGGTCTCCACATACATAAATCCGCCGGTTCAGATGGTATATCTCCCCTTCTTCTGAAGAAGTGTTCTTCCACCCTGGCAAAATCACTGCTTAAGATTTTTCATCAATTCTACTCTTTAGGACTCTTTCCGAGCAGATGGAAAACAGCATTTACCCAGCCCGTCCCCAAAAAAGGCGAATCTTCTTCTCTCTCCTCCTACAGACTAATTACACTAATTACAAGATCATGGAAACGCTGATAAACCGTCAGCTAATGAAATATCTCGAAACACGAAAACATCTAAATGACCGGCAGTACGATTTTCGTAGCAACAGGTCCACTGGTGATCTGATGGCATGTCTCACCGAAAAGTGGAACCAAAGCGTACACCGATCTGGCGAAAGCAGGATAGTCGTATTTGATATTTTTAAGGCATTTGACAGAGTTTGGCATCAGGCCCTTTTGTCGAAAATGCGTGCATTTGGGATCGACGACTCTCCTCTTTAATGGAATAGAAACTACCTTTCGGAACGTTCAATTCAAGGTGTCTTGGATGGTTTCAGGCCTGATGTTCATAAAATAAATGCTGATGTGCCCCAGGGCTCCGTTCTGTCTCTGACACTCTTTTTAATTTTTATCAGCGATCTCTTGTCTGCTTCCTCAAATCCAATATATTCCTTTGCTGACGACAGTACTCTCTGCTTTTCATATTCGTTCCCGGACTCACGCCCCTGCTCCTCGGCTGTAGAACGGGAACGGCAGCGTATGTTAAGCTCATTAAATTCTGATATTAACAGCATAAGTAATTGGGGAACTACTAGCAGAGTAGAATTTTATGCTTCCAAAACAATGCTGTCCGCTATCTTTAAAGCGAAATTTAAACACCCAGCCATTATCCATGAATGGCCCTTGCATCGTCGAAATCGATAAACTTTCCATTCTCGGTATGCATGTCAATGACAACTTACGTTGGAATGACCTCATATTCGGTGTCGTCAAAAATGCTGCGAAATGTCTAGGTTTCCTCAAGCGATGTAAGAGATATTTTACCCCCTCTGATCTGGCCACAATATAGGTATAAGGCATTCATCTACCCAAAATTGGAGTACAATATCCACATCTGGTCGGGAGCTCTTTAAAAAAATATCTCTGCACCTGCTAGATAGGATTCAAAACCGTGCGATAAAACTCATAGGTGATACTAACATCAGTCAATCAACTGACACCCTCGAACACCGACGTAATGTCTCCTGTCTCACTCTGTTTTATCGCTATTTCCACCACCAGTGCTCCATAGAAATCACCAGTAGCATTCCGCCCATTCAAACTTTCAACCGTAACACCTGCCTCGCTATGAATGCTCATCAGTATACCCTCAAGCCTATTGTCGGACGTACTCTAAAATATCGTTATTCTTTCTTAAGCCGCACACCTCGCTTATGGAATGCCGATCTCTGTGTTTCCTGGTCGTTATAATGTACAAAAAATTTAAAAACAATGTACATCGGTACCTGTGTTTCTTCCTAGCTAAATTTCTTTTTACCGCGCTGTGTACAAACATTTTAAGGGTATGCAAACCCCTTAAGCGCGTGCTCATTATAAAAAAAAAAAATAAAAAAAAAACTAAGGGTTCGTGATCGCACATCGGGCTCATATTCATTTCATCCTCAATTCTAATTGTAATCATCATTTGACTCATATGACCGAAGCTGTTGACTTTCACCGAAATGTCAGTGCTATAATCTGTCTGGATCAAGCCCGGGTATGCTTGCGCTGGTCCGAATGTTCAGGTACATTCGCACCATCAAACACAGTATGTAATAAAGCAGTGCGGGGGTTATCATCAGTGACTTACGAGTACCTCCATGTTGAGGTGCCGAACTTTAATCATGTGAAAGTTGCTCGACAAGGTGTCCGATTGTCATGATTGACTATATCTACTGATTTTTCCACTATTATCAAGGACCAAGAAGAATTTTTGTATCAAGTTGATGACCTTGCTCTCTGTCATCCGTTGCCATTAGCGACATACCATAGGGATTGGGAACCTATCTCTCCCTCCTCAGCTGGCGGGAGAGAGTATCAATTGTTATGCCGCGGTCAGATTGATACTTTGTCTTAAGTACTACTCGTATAGTCTAGGTCGGTAATTCCACAGTCCTGTACGGAATAATCACTTCTTCCACATCCATTAAAATTCTCGCATCATAATATGATTTTCCAAATTCGGCAACATTTAAAACGAATAAAATTTAATAAACCGAATTAAATGTATTTTTCATGCCATCGTTTCCTTGAATTTCCTTTTTGCACAGGATAAAGCAAAATCCACTTTATTCTCAAGCTATAACTGATGAATTTCAAAATACGCGCTGTCATCACATGATAAAAGATTTCTGATTAGGAGCCATGCCTGTCGTTTGCTTATCTCACGAGGACAAGTTAGTAAAATATAATGACGACGCAACCAGCTCCTGTTGAGATCTACTCTGACTTCTAAATACCAGATAATACCACATTTCCTATTTATGTATTTATTAAACAATTTAATTCCCCACTGCGTTCGAAAAGTAATCGTGAGCTAAATGATTCCCACGGGACAGCCCTTGGAAAAGCTGGATAATAAAACGCGCTTCTATATTATTCACCGATTAACTTCTCATTATGCCTAGTGATTTTCTTTTTCTCTTTTGCGCATCAATATAAGGATCCTTGAGTGCTAAGAACGCCACTACCACTACAGCAATGACTATCATATATAATTTAAGTAATCATGTCCGGGTAGTAGTCGTATAAGAATCGTCTAGGAGCACCTCCTTTAACTGTGGAACGCATTAAGAGAGGAGGTTGGTTCAGAAGGTTCAGAAAGGCCATAAAAACTATCAAAGAAAATGATTACGAATCGTAGAAGGTAGTTATGTTTTCTTTTGGATTTGGATATACCCGCAATGAATTTTTCAAAATGTGTAATTGGGAATCCGCGCAAACAAGCAAGTTGAGTGGCCAAGTAGTATCCGGTCTATTGAAATATATTTCAGGCATTCGCATGGGTTTAAGCGAATTGGGTTATTGTCTTCGTATTTTCGGAATGACCTCTGTTAGGCTATATTAAATATTACTGCAGTGTAAAAATACACCGAATATATATGTCCTTGTTGTGTGTATGCTTATTAAAATAACATATAGTGATGTACTATTTATAATTGCACGTGGGTTGAGGGTTACGCGAAGGGGTAGCTGCTCGTCCGTGGACAGAAGAAATATTGATTGGCCTGTGACAACGGCCTACAAATTGAGCAAGTTTGGCTATACTCCCATCTATCTGATTTCGATGAGTCGACTATGACATTTCTCAATCTAAAGTCGAGCAGAATTGCTATACTAAGACAAAGCACTAGGCCATTGAGCTCTTTGAACGTTCTATTACTGAAATGTGTAAGCTCTTCTGCGGGAAATTGTCTGCTCAAATTTTGCGCAGAAAATTGAATTTTCTGAGAGTTCCACTCGGCTTTTAAAAGAAATTTTGAGTTAATGACAAAGCCCAAATATTTGAATTTCAATTTGGAAACAACTATCAGTGCAGCTGGAACAGCTATTAAAAGTACAAGATGACAAATTTATGTTGCAAGTGCAGTATGCGAGTTTAAGTCTATGGCAGTCACTAGCATGAAAGAAGATCCCGGCCTCCAATTTCTTTTGCGATGCCAAATTGAAAAACATTATTCAAAAGAGATTCTTAATAAATAAAGGTCCCAATTGATATCTGAGATAAGATTCAAAGCACTATCTGAACCATAAGCAAAACCTACATCATACGCAAATGCTGTTAGTTTAAATAAGGAACTAATATAAATTAAGAAAAGTATTGGTCCCAGAACGGAATCCTGAGGCACTCCTAAATTAAAGAATTTTAGTTCCCTACTGGTAACATCAATTTTCACTCTTTTTGATCTATTAGGAGTTACCTGCCAAGCCATTTCCAAGTGATTGCATGCATTGCAAAATTTGCAATGCTTTCTTATGATTTGAAGCCAAGGGACGTTGAGCTTCGTGTTTTCGCTGCAAAAAAGGAAGGATTGTCTTCATCGCATTGTGACGGGTGATGAAAAATAGATTCATTACAGCAACTCAAAGAGAAGTAAATCATGGGGACTGCCTGGTCATGCTTCTACGTCGTCGGCTCGGCCGGATATTCACGCTGCGAAGGTTATGCTGTGTATTTGTTGGGACCAGGTCGGTGATATTTATTATGAACTATTTAAGCCCAACGAAACCATCACTGGGGAACGGTGTCGAGTTCAATTTATACGAGAAATGCGCGAAAAACGGCCACAATACGAGCAGAGACACGAAAAAATGATTCTACGTTGGCACACTCCTTAAAACTTACCTAGAAACATTAGTATAGTGCCATGCTCAGAGCAGTATAGACGTATTATTTTTCTGTCCGGTAGCAGCTAACCTCTAATCGTTACAAACTAACAAGTTGAAAGTGCGCGCAAAGTACAGACATTTATAATACATACATTTACCTTCGAAAGCAATTTCATTGTTTGGCGTTCATATCTATCGCTTGCTTTAAGGATCGTTAACTGTGATATATCAACACAACCACCATGCCAGACCCACCAAGTACCCGCTCGATCTCGAAATCGACGCAAAATAAACCGACAACGTCCTCCCAAGTAAGTTCACCTTCCTTGAAACGAAATGACACCAACTCTTCAATCATCACAATTGATATATTGGAGACCCGCCTTGATAAATTCTGTAAATTCATCAAGGCAACAATAAAAGATGAATGCAATAAAATAAGCAACAGTCTTCAACTCAAAATTGAAGAAACGGAAAAAAAGTGGGAAGAACGCTTTTCATCAGTCAATGCGGCGGTAGAAAACATCACAAAAAGAATTGAGGACATTGAAGCTGTTTCTACGTCTACATTAGTGGAAACCACATCTGCGAACAAAGAAATGCTTGCCCTCCAACAACAAATCGACAACCTTGAACGCAAGCATACTGCCTGTGATGCCGTGCTCTTTGGCATTCCAAGTTCACCTGAAGAAAATTTATCTTCTATCTTCAATCGTTTATGCCACACTATTGAATGCAAGCCGCCAACACTTAAAAATGCATTCCGTGTGAAAAAATACGAGCCATTGAACAACGATTCGTCATCGCCATCACCGATCGTACTTAAGTTTGGTAGCCCGCAAGAGCGAAACTTTGTGCTGAAGTCAGCTGCTCTCTATCGAAAAAGCCAACACAGAGAGTTGTACCTTACTAGCATCGGTATGGATTCGCCACACAAGTGCTACATCAACGAAAGCCTTACACAGAGAGTTCGCCTGCTTTTACGTACCGCTACTCAGATGAAGAGAAAACGACAACTGTTTGCTGTGTTCACGAAATTTGGCTCTTTGTTCGTAAGAAAAACTCCAAACGGGAAGAGCTTTCCGATCGAAAGCTCCAACGATCTTCGCGCCGCTGCTGCCGACACACAGCATGAAGAAGAAATCGACATCGACATCGCCAGAATTTAGTTTTTAATTATTTCTGCTTTTTTGTTTTAATTATTATTTTCATTTACTTCATTTCTTGAATTTTAAGGCCTAATTCATCTTTATTATTATAACATTTTTATATAGGTATTTATAAATGTTCTCTTCTATTTCTATGCCCTTCCTTCTTCTAATCCTTGCTATCTACTATATATTTTCTTTTTGTTTGCTGGATGAGGATGTGGAAATGTCTAATAGATTGTGGTGCTGTTTGCGGTAGGCTAATTGAGAATGATTAACAACAACAGTATTTTTAATCATAACCACGGTGTGAATGCTAGATCAACTTTGTGTCTGTTAAATGTTCTGTCGAGATACAAGAATGGTTTCAATGTATGTCATATAAACGCTAGAAATCTTAACCAGTGTAAGCGAGACTACTTTCGCTATTTGTTTACAAATTCAAACATAGATGTGATCTGTGTTAACGAAACTTGGTTTAAACCCAAGTTTGAAAACTTTGTGTATGATATTGAGGGTTACGAATTATATCGCAACGACAGAATAACCTATACAATGGGCGGAGGAGTGGCAATTTATTGCAAGTCGTCTTTAAAATGTGATGTGTTAGTAAAATCTGTCGACACTGATGTTGAATACATTATTGCTGAGGTTCATGATGGAAGTGTTAAATGTTTGGTTTCTTGTTGTTATAACATTAACCGGAGATTTTCATGTGAACCATTTTTTTCTGCTCTGTCGGAGTTTTCACCCAGATATGTAAATATTATTGTATTAGGAGATTTTAATGCTAACTTATTAAACAACAATTCTCGGTCGCGCCAATTGGTGGATCATGCCTCTTCGAGTGGTCTTTATGTTGTTAACACGTCCTATCCAACTTGTTTTCGTACAGATGCACCACCGAGTCTTCTTGATGTTGGTCTTGTTTCAGATGAATCAGCAATTCTTCTATTTGACCAAATTTGCCTGGGTGGTATTTCTGACCATGATATGTTGATTTGCACGTATGATATTAATTTTTCTCATATCAATAAGTCTACGACCTTTGAATTTAAAGACTTTAAGTCTATAAACATCAATGTTCTGCAAGTTGCAGCACAAACAACCACTCCCTGGTTTCTTTGTAGACAGAGCCCAGATCCAAATGAACAAATTAATCGTTTTCAGTTATGTGTTGCCCAACTCTATGAAGATTTCGTGCCTGTTAAGACTGTTTTTGTTCGCAATAAGACCTTCCCTTGGTTTACTGCGGAAGTTTTAAATGCGCTAAAAATCAGGAATAAGCTTTACAGCAAATGGAAGCGAAATCGTTCTTGTTTTAATTGGGTCGCTTATAAAAACGCTCGTAATACAGCCACTAGCATTGTGCGTGATTCGAAACGAAATTACTATTCCTCTAAACTTAGTATGTCTTTGCCCTCAAAGGAACTGTGGAGGAATCTTCGGCAAATTGGTGTTAGCAAAGGAGGGAATGATAACTGTTCGTTAAATCCAAATGAGCTAAATGCACATTTTGTAGACAATGCAATGGCTGGTGGTATGTTTGATTTTCATCCGAACACCTTTACATCAGTGCAAAGGCAAGCCGATTTTGAGGTAACAACTGAGACTGATGTAATTTCAATTATTGCCTCCATTAAGTCAAATGCAATCGGTGAAGATGGTATACCAGTCAAATTTCTAAAAATAATTTTACCCAGTATTGTAAGCCACAGAACTCATATAATTAATTCATGTATTGTGACATCTACCTTTCCCCAGGTTTGGAAACATGCACGGGTTATTCCGATTGCCAAAAAATCGAACGCAAGTTCTGTCAACGATTTTAGGCCAATAAGCATTCTGCCATGCCTATCAAAAGTATTTGAGAGAGTCTTATCCCGCCAGATCAAATGCCACTTATCCTTCAACTCTCTATTGACTTCTTCTCAGAAGGGCATAGTTGTCAGTGGGCAATGGTGAAGGTTTTGGATGATGTAAGGCAAGACTATGATAAAGGACTCGTGACATTACTTTGCTTTCTCGATTTTTCAAAAGCTTTTGACAAAGTGAATCACAAAATTCTTTTATGGAAGCTTAAACACCTTTTCGGGTTTAGTGAAAGAGCTGTTAAACTTTTGAAAAGCTACTTGTCGAACCGATTTCAAAGGGTCGTTGTTGGTGGAAGGATTTCCTCTGTTTTGCCCTTATTACAAGGTGTTCCTCAAGGTTCCATCCTTGGACCGATTTTATTTTCCATGTTTGTCAACGATTTGCCATTGGTATGTGTACATACTCGTATGCATATGTACGCAGATGACGTTCAATTATACATGTCTATGCCTATGAATCGGCTTGACGAATTAGTTTTTTGTTTAAGCAGGGATTTATCAGCGATTAATGGCTGGGCAGACAAACACGGGCTGCTGCTAAATCCTTCTAAGTGTCAGGTTCTACCCATTTCAAAAAGCAATTTCGAACTGAGTCTGGTGCCAAATATATGCATATCGGAATCGAAATTGGCAATAGTGGAGTCGGCTACTAGCCTTGGGTTCGTAATAAACCGCAATCTCTCCTGCAACAACCACATAAACTACGTCGTTGGTCGCATTTATGGTTGCTTGCGTAGACTGTGGTTGGCTGCAAACTTCACACCCTTTGAAACTCGACGGAAGCTAGTCCAAGCCCTTATAGTTCCCATAATAACATATGCCGATGTTGTGACCAATAGTGTTCCCTCGTTGGAGAGAGTCTTAATACTTGGCTGTCCGCCTTTATGCCTCCTTCGGTGCTCCATCGGCGAGGGTGGTCATCCCTTCACCCATCGAACCTGACTTTTAAAGCTGGTACGTCGTTGGAGTGTGCTGGATTGTGTTGGCCGTCTGCCCGCACACCACTGTTGCTTCCTCGTTAGGGTGTTATTGTGAAAGAGATCGTCGTCTCTTCACCCATCGATCGATTAGTTTGGTGCGAGTTTAGGCTTGCAGCATCCATATCAGCTATGGGATGTGATGCTGGTGCTGTCTCCACATCGGTGGCGGTCCGTTTCCACCCGTCGGTGACTTACAGACGTCCTATCTGATGCAGCCAGTTGTGAGTCTGCGGGGAAAACGGCCCGTGAACCTATGTGATTGTTTTCCGAGGTCTGGGGTCTGATGGGACCATGGCTGCCCTCTACCTCGACCAAAGCTCGGTGTTCCCACTCAACGAAAAGAGGAACCGAAGGGACTTCACAAGGAAACGAGAACCAAACTGGTTGCTCGAAAATTTTCCAAATTCAAAATCATCGATACTCGGATTAAAAAATTCAATTGCTCCGATAAAGTTAATACCAGGCCGCTCGGCTGCTATGTTGGTGTCATTGACCGTCCGTCTTACCTGTTTACGAGGGTTGTCTGAAAAGTTTCCGACCGCAACGTAAAAATAGCGGCGCTCGTCAATAAAGGCTAGTGAATGCTAGTTGTGCTTCTTTTGACAGTTATTTACCGAAGTTTCAGTCATTTTGGATGCGCAGTTTTTAGTTGACAGTCGTTTGAGTGAGTCGATGTGAGTGTTTTTTGTGAAAATGGAAAAAATTGAGTATCGAGCTGTTCTTCTATTCTTGTTTTTGAAAGGCAATACGCCTACGGAAGTCAAAAATGAGTTAGAATCTGTGTATAGAGACTCTGCACCATCATTTACCACAGTGAAATTTTGGGCAGCTGAATTTAAATGTGGCCGTAAGAGCTTGGGAGATGATAAACGTTCGGGACGTCCAAAAACTGCAACCACTGATGGTAACATTGCTAAAGTTCACCAAATGGTGTTAGACGACCGCCGAATTAAAGTGAGAGAGATAGTAGAGGTTATGAAAAGGTCCAAAGAACGTGTTATATATTGAATCAAATTTAGGCATGAGAAAGCTGTCCGCGCGTTGGGTGCCACGTTTGCTTACGTTAGACCAAAAACGTGTTCGAATGAACATTTCCAACGCTCTGTTGGCGCAGTTTAGGCGTAATAAATCCGAGTTTTGGCGCCAATTAATTACTGTAGATGAAACTTGGATATTTATTTATTTTATTTAAAAAAAGGTAATACAATTACAATTTTTTTAATCTATACTATAGCACTAGCTACCAGGGCTTTCGGCTAGTTGAAATAAGATTTCTATATCTGGTTTATTAAATTTATTGTAATAAGAGATTCAACAACTTTCTTAATGTTCTTTTCAGTAGGATGAGAGAGAAGTTCGTGAAAACTATTGTACTATTATTAAATAAGTTTTTAGATATGGATTTTATTTTTTGGCAATCGAAAACGAGATGTTTGATTGAAAATGGGATGTCGCTTTGGCAGAAGTAACAGTTCATCTGAGAGGTTTTGTTTATGAGATGAGAGTGGGTAAGGTTGGTGTGTCCGAGGCGTAGTCGAATGTAACACCTTGCCATAAGGAGGATTACGCTTGGAGGATATGCTGTATGTGTTCCACTTGGGTTGAAAGAGCAGTAGATGTGATTATAATTACTCCAATCATTTTTAATCTTTTCGGACCAAATGCTTTTTATTTTCCTTTCGATATCTCTTTTATACATTTACAATAGTATTATTCCAAGTATTGCCCATCTGAAGCTATGACTTTTTCCCATCTTTCTGGCAATTTGTGGATCCCATCCCAAAAGAACTGCGCCGTCTTGGCAGCCAAGAATGAATCAAGCCAATTTTTGATATTCTACTCTGATGTGAACCGTATTTCAGTGAGGGCGTTCTGCATAGACCGGAACAAATGGTAATCAGAAGAGGCAAGGTCTGGGCTATAAGGCGGGTGGGGTAAGACTTCCCATCCACTGTTTTCCAAATAGTTCTTAACCGGAATAGCAACGTGGGGCCGAACGTTGTCATGATATATTCCGGGCGTTTTTCGGCCACTGCTCTCTTCAAACGGATTAATTGTGTTCGGTAGCGTTGTCCATTGATGGTTTTACCCGGTTTTAGCAGCTCATAATATAGCACACCCATCTGATCCCACCAAATACAGAGCATTACCTTCGCGCCATGGATATTCGGCTTTGCCGTTGATTTGGCTGGTTGGCCGGGTTTCACATATGATTTTTTGCACTTGGGGTTGTCGTAATGGATCCATTTTTCATCACCAGTAACAATCCGATGCAAAAATGACTTTCTTTTGTGGCGTTCCAGCAGTATTTCGGACATGCAACACCGCCTTTCGACGTCTCTCGGCTTGAGTTCATGTGGAACCCAATTTCCTTGCTTTTCAATATATTCAGCTGCTTTTAAACGTTTTGAAATGGCTGCTTGAGTGACACCCAAAGATTCTGCGAGCTCTTTTTGTGTTTGGCAACAATCTTCATAGAGTAATGCTTCCAGTTCTTCATCTTCACACTTTTTTGGCTGCCCAGGACGTTCATCGTCTTCCAAGCCAAAATCCCAATTTTAAATGGTGCAAACCATTTTTGGTATATTCGCTCAGCTAGCGCATGTTCACCATAAACTTCCACCAAAATACAATGACTTTCGGCAGCAGTTTTCTTCATATTAAAGTAATGAAGAAGAACTCCCCGCAAAAACACTTTTTCAGGCACAAAGTTCGTCACATTTGAGTGAAAAAAAATTATTGTTGTTGTTGCTTCAAATGAATGACATATACTGAAATGACATACAATGACAGTAGCTTTCCAACGCATGTTCCAATGGAATAATAACAATGGAATAATACAAGTTACGCCATCTCTTAGCAAACCGCACGAATTAAGTTATAGACCCAATATATGCTGGGAGAGTTGATAAGGGGCTCCTTAACTGCAAGTTTCGCTGCTTGGTCTGCATTTTCGTTCCCTCTGATACCGATGTGACCTGGTAACCATAATAATTTAATTTTTCCCTTAGCCCGTATAAGTTTGTCTCGTATATTTGTTATTATTTTACTGTTGTTGTTGGTATTTAATATACTTTTTAATGTACGAGGGGCGTTCAACATATTCTCGATATCGGGGTGAAGCTGTATTTGTATATATAAATTGACTTATTTATCAAGTAATACTATTACTTTAGTGTATTCATGTAAAATTTCATATAAATGTGATTATTAATTCGCGTTTTATCTCTAGTTAAACAGAATCATAATGGCAACTGAGACGATGATGGTGAAAATTTAGCATCGCGCTGTAATTAAATTTCTCACTAAGTAAGGAAAAAGTCAAAAAACTATTCATGAAGAGATGGTGGCTGTTTACCAGGCTTCCGCACCTTCATTATCAACTGTGCAAAAGTGGTCAAGTGAGTTCAAGAGAGGCAGAGAGAGCATTGAGGACGACCCCCGCTCCGGCGCCCCGGCTACTGCTTGTACGGGAGAAAGCATCAAAGAAGTCGAAAAACTTGTTCTTGAGGATGCCCGAATAAAGGTGAAAATGATGGCAGAGATCACCAAGCTTTCAATTGGTACCATTCACACCATTCTTCATGACCATCTTAACCTTTCAAAGGTCAGTGCAAGGTGGGTGCCACGAATGCTCACAGCGCCTCAGATAAAAAGTGAGAATCGCATGCTGTAGAGAGCTTTTGGAGATGTGTAGTGAGAACGCGGACGGTGTTATGGATCAAATTGTTACTGGGGACGAAACATGGGTCCACCACTATGACCCTGAAAGCAAACAAGAGTCCATGCAGTGGCATAAAAAAGGAACAGACCCCCCGAAGAAGTTCAAAGTCACTCCGACTGCCGGGAAGCTCATGGCCACAGTTTTTTGGGACTCAAAGGGAATCTTGCTCATTGAGTACAAAAAAAAAAGGTGAAACCATCAACGCCACATCCTACGCTTCCACTTTGCATACGAGTAATTTGCGGGAGGAAATTAAAAAGAAAAGACGGGGTAAACTCGCAGCGGGTGTGTTGCTTCTTCATGACAACGCTCCTGTTCACACGGCGCGAGTTTCCAAGGCTGCTGCGCGAGATTGTGGTTTCGAAGAAATCCAACACCCACCCTATAGTCCAGACCTTGCCCCTAGTGATTATTTCCTGTTTCCGGATTTGAAAAAATGTCTTCGTGGAAAAAGATTTTCGGATGATGAAGAACTCAAGTCGGCAATAAATGGGTATTTTGCAGAGAAAGAGGAAATTTATTTTTTTGAGGGTTTAAAAAAGCTTATCTCAAGATGTAACAAATGCATTGATGTTAGGGGAAATTATATTGAAAAATAAAAACAATTTAAATTGAATTCGCATTTTCCTTCATATCGATACCGAGAATATATTGAACGCCCCTTCGTAGAGATGCTGTCTGTACAGATAATAGATTTTCTGCAGGAGGTAGATTCCAGGGCACGTAGGATAGCCAGAGATTCTGCGGATAGGATGGAGCAGTGATCTGGTAAAAGCCCTTTACTCAAGGTTTTACCCTCCTCATCGACCACTGCATATGATGTACCATATACCTTTGTTTGAGGCATTCGAACTCTTGGCTAGGTCTATGTTGATACACTCTTTTGGTAATAGCCAGGGTGGTTGAGTTGAAAAGCGGTTGGTAAGGTTTTCGATTGGGACATCATAATTGTTCGAGAATTTAATGGCGTTGGTGAGAGCTGACGGGTTTTTATCCAGGTTCTTCCTTTTTAATATCCTATTGATGTCATTTTATATGGGGGTTTTATGGGACACTGCGATTTTAGCGAGTCAAAGAGAAGTTGGGTAATCGAATCTGTGCTCAGTTGACGGGAGACCACTTTCGGTGAGGATATTTCTGATGGGAGTAGTTCTAAACGCTTTTAAGGAAATCCGGGGCAAGATATGGTATGGGGATTTTATATATTGTAGAGATGATTTCGAACATCTATCGTATATTACTAAGCCGTAGTCGATTTTAGAAAGGATAATTGATCTGGTGACATTGATCAATATATGAGTAGTATGAGCAGCACTATTTTTCGAAGCTAAGAATTTAACAATATTTAGCCTGGTAGCTAGGCTTTTCTTAAGTTCTAGACAATGTTCTTTAAAGCTATATTTACAGTCGAACGTTATTCCAAGTAGTTTAAGGTAGTTTACATTGCAGATATTTATGGAATTAAAGCTAAGATTTATATGCTTAGTGCAGCTAGTTTTTCTACATATGTGAAGTATGTTACTTTTTTCGGCTGCCATGATATTAAAATATTAAAAAATGTTGTGGATACTTTTAAGCGATCCTTGCATTTAGTAAATATTATTAAATCATCGGCATATAGACCATGTCTAATTGGACTGTACTTTGTTAGAATAAGGTTGATATCGTTAAAGGCTATCATGAATAATACTACAGAGAGCGGAGAACCTTGCGGGATTCCGTTCTTAAGATCTTTGACATTGGAAACTGAACCATTAACTTTTATACGGAATTTCCTATTGGTCAAAAAGGATTTAATGAATTTAACTAACTTATGACCGACTTTCCATTTAATTAGCTTATTAAGGACGACATGGACGCCAATGCGAGACGTGATTTTTACTGGATAAAGCAGTAGAGATGTAACTAGTCATCAATGTGTGTGTAGAAGCGCATCGCTGGTGCCACGACCTTGTTTAAAAGCTATTTGTTCCTCGCTTATCAAATTATCTCTTTCCAAAAACCATAAAAGCCGTTTTGAAATGATTTTTTTCAAAATTTTACCTGGGCAAGGTAGGAGAGATATTGGACGGTAACCGTTAACTTGATTGAGTTGTTTTTTTGGTTTGGGTATGGGAATTACTGTTGCAATTTTCCAGGCTTGTGGGATTATACCAGAGCTAAGTATCTCATTAAATAGAGAGAGTAATCGTTTTTTGAACATTTTTGGGCTGTTTATTAGCATCCGGTAGTCGATTCTGTCGAAGCCTGGGGTTTTACCCTTTACTGAATGCAGTCAGGATTCGAGTTCTAGTGTGTTAATTGGGAGTTCTATAAGTGAAGCAGAGCGGCAAGGACTAAGGGATGTTGATTGGGTATCTATTGCTTTCCGCTTTGCTTTTGTGAATTTTCTGTGAAAGCTGGAATCATCTGAGTATGCAGACCAAATTTGAGCAAAATGTTCTGCGATTTGGAACGAGCAAGTTAAAATTTGGGGACCGGTTGTGATGGTTCTTATAGAGAGTGGGGAGTAGTGACCAGTGAATGTTTTAATATCACCCCAAAATTTTCTTTGGTGACGAGTTAGGGTTAATGGTGGATGTAAATTGTTCAAAGCTTTTCCTCTTTTCTATTTTTGCGTTTTTCCGGAAAAGGGCATTACGTTTCCGGTATTTGATAAGGTTATGGTCGGTTGGGTTTTTTTTTAAAGGACTTCCAGGCCATTTGTTTTTGGTGCCGTTGTTTCCCAAGATCCGAGTTCCACCAAGGAACAACAGTTTTGCGCGGTTTGTTAACGGATTGTGGAATGGAAGAGTTTGCACCATATCGGATATCTTTAGTTAGGATTGCTGTTTCCTTGTTGATGTTTGGGGTTTCAGGTCTGGTACGTAGGAAATCGGAAACTTTGTCTTGAAAAAGAATCCAATTAGCTCTCTCCGATAGGAATTTTGGAAAAGGACGCTTGATTTTCGAGTTGTTAGCTAAGGGGATCCTGACGACTATGGGAAAGTGGTCACTACCATGTAAGTCAGGTAAGATTTCCCAGATGGTGTTTGGGTAGAGTTGGGGAGAGATGAGCGATAAGTCGACGTGTGTAAACGTTTTGTGGGTCGAAAAATGGGTTGGTGTGCCGTCATTCAGTATCGTCAGGTTGCAGAAATTTAGAAATTGTTCGAGCGTTTTTCTTCTTGTGTTAGAGGACGGGGATCCCCAAAGTGGGCTCCACGCATTAAAATCACTGACCACTATTAAAGGATTTCTAAGATCGGTTGTGCTGAAATATTGGGATGGAGGAATGTACACGGATATTACAGTTAATTTAATTTGCAATTCTATGTCTTTGTCTATTGCAATTGCGGATATTTGGGTATTGAGCTGAATTGGTTTTGGGGGAGAATGAGGTATGGATTTGTGTCTTAATGGTCCTGTCCCATTTTTGGCATAGGAGTTGGACTCACAGTTGTGGAAATATGGTACGTATTCTACGGGGGTTTGCTGGATTTTGGATGCTATGTGTGTCTCTTGTAATGCAATTATTGCAGGGTTGAACTCTCGTATAAGTAGTTGGAGTTCATGAAGATTGTTAAAATATCCATTTAAATTCCATTGGAGAATTTTGTGTGTATTATTAGGATGGTTTGCTTTACGAGGGGCGCGGTTTGCAGTGTATTGTGAAGAAAATAGGCTGGCAGAGTTTCGATGACAGAAGTATTGACTCTGCCGAGCAGGGGCAGAACCATCCAAGCGCGTAAATGAGCCTGAACTACTCGACCCCTGCGCAGCAGAGTCAATATTTGAGTTGAATGTATTGTGTTTATATGTTGTCATCCTTTATGTCAAAGGTGTTAATGAAGTAATCGTTTTTATTTAAGAGAGATTGTGACAATTTAGTTAATGGGAATTGATTTGGAGACGGGGGGTTGTCGGGTGCTGATACTGAAGAAGAGTTTATATTTTGTGGGTGCAAGATGCGCCTGGAATAGGTGAATGGAGATGTGTAAGTGGGGAAATGGGAGAGAGAGTTGGAGGCATTGTTTTTGGGAGAGATCACATTTTCATTTAGTGGGGCTATTTCGCTCGGAGAGCAATACTTTTGGTTGTTTCGTTATTTATATTTGTTGATAAGAAATTTGTGTTGGTTTACTAACTGTGAGGTAGTGTTATTTTCTGAGTCTGAAGTATGGATAGATTGTGCGGTGGCCTCGGGGGACGAGGTCACTTTGCTGGAGGTTAGCTTAAGATTTTCTGAGTAAAGCATATTGGAGGAAAGTGGTCGGAGGGGGTGTTTTTCTTTGTAAATATGTTTTGCTTCGGCTAGAGAGCATTTTGATTTGGTTTTTATAGCCAGAATTTCTTTGCTTTGTACATACCTGGGGCAGGAACTGGAGGAAGCGCAGTGGGGGCCTTGGCAATTGGCACATAAGGTGCGAGAACATTCCGCCTTGGCATAAGGAAGGAGGTTACAGTTTACACACGTGGCTGACCGTTTGCACCATTTGATTGTATGGCCGAGGAGTTGACACTGTCTGCATCTCATGGGGTTTGGGATATACTCGGACACTCTTGTCTTGTACCAACCTATTTCAATACTACTTAGTAGTTCAAATAGATCAAAGGAGAATAGCATGAGACCAGTTGGATTTCTCGTCCCGTGGTCTATCCGCGTGAATTTGTAGACATCAGTGACATGTTGAGACTTCATCTCAGAGACGATTTCTTCCTCTGGGACATTGATGAGACAAGGGGCGAATGCAATGCCTTTTGTGAGATTGAGGTCAGGGTGGAGTTTAATTGTCACTGGGCACACATTGTTAAGGCTTTTGCAGGGAATGAATTTGCCAGCTATATGTTGGTCTTTAACCAGTATAAGGATTGAGCCGTCTTTTAGTTGTGATATCTTTTGATATTCTTTACTAATTGAATAGATAGCTTTTTTAAGTAGAAAAATGCTATAAGAGGTTAGAGGTTTTTCCATGTGGTTTGATGACACGAAGCGCGGGTTTTTATAGTTGGAAGGTCGAGGTAGTCATTAAAAATTATTGAAGATGTTTTGGGTCTCTTTTTGGGACGATCCGGAGAATCGGGGGGATCAGAGAGGTCCCAAAATTTGTTACCAGGTTGGGGACGTGGCTTTGGGGCCATGTCGAGGAAGGCACTAGCACTATTTTTTATTTTTTCACAACCGGTAAATGAAAACTAAGCGTCGAGAAACACAATCTGAGAAAGCAAATGGATTTATAGAGAAAATCGTCAACGAAGAGATCACCTGTTCAAAACGATGTGCACGTTTTAAAGGTTAGCCGACGACTGGAAACTTGGATACATCATTCGCCCGGAGCAAAAATTCAGTCAAAACAGTGGACTGCAAGGGGCGAGCTGGCTCCAAAAAAAGCAAAAACTGTTTTTTCGGCTGGGAAAGTGATGGCGACTGTTTTTTGGGATAGTAAAAGAGTTATCTTCATCGATTATCTTCAAAAAGCAAAATGGAGCATACTACGCACCAAAAGATCCTGTTTCACCAATACAACGCATCATTACTTGCCAAGCTGAAGGCAGAAATTGCGGAAAATCGCGCCGTCTCACACCTCAGCGGTTGCCATGGCGAAAATCGATGAATTACGGTTTGAACTGCTTGACCATCCGCCTTATTTACCAGATCTAGTCCCAAGTGATCTTTTTTGTTCCCTCATCTAAAAACTGCGCTCGGAGGACATAGGTTTTCGTCAAATACTATTGTATTATTGTATTGTACTATTTGGGCGGGTTAGAGTACTATTTGGGAGCATCGCTGGGAGAAGTGTGTAAAGTTACAAGGAGACTATGTAGAAAAATAAAAAAAAAATTTTGAGAAAAAATGTCTTGCATCATTGTTCGGTCGGAGTCTTTTCAGGCAACCCTCATATGTTGTCCTTCCAAGGTAGTGGCTGATGCACCCACGGCTGCCCATCACTATCTCAGAATGTTGGAAGAACAACTACTTAGAGGAAAAAGGCTCGAAGGGATGTGAGCGAAAGTTTTCACGGGAAAAATAGTCGGCATTGTGTGGTAAATCTTACCGCAACAAATGAAATCCAATTTTTCTATCTACTAAGATAGTGAACGTAAACGTGACGTGACACTGTTAAAAAATATATCCGACTGTCATGGTGACCGGTTCCAATTATAATTTATTTCAATCAACCGATTTCCTGCCGAATCTGATGTGATTTGCGCTCTAATTTCAGTCGTTTCGCAGGTTAAAATACATAAATACAAAATAAACATATTTCAGGTCCTGATTCAATGCGTCAAACAAGCAGAGTCACTAAGTCTTCTGTCAACTGTTACTCATTGAACTGCACGTCAAGTTAATTATTTCCGGCGTACCCTTTTTTTGTCCAATAATCCACAAGTCCATTGAATGTGACGTGCAATTCGATGAATCGGAAACGATTTGGTTTTATACTGCCGGCAATCACCCATAATCACCCACAGGAGGATTTGCGTAACTAAATTGCCCGCAATTGTCAAAAAAAAAAAAAAAAACCTGACAGTCAGAGATAAATTTTAACGTTTGCATACTAAAGCAATGGGAGGGAACGAGGAACCTTTGTTGCTGAAATAAAATTTAATTCCGCATTTATTACCAAATGGCATCATCATCACCATGGACGTTAGTTACCCCCAACTCCCACGTTTCGATTGAATCCATCCAGACAGAACGGTTGTGCTTTTCGAATGAAGACACCCTTTGGCGTATATCATTGGGAATGGCTACAAGAACTAAAATTAGCAGTGTACGAGTATACGGAGTATCGGGTGGGACAGAGCAATGAGACAGTGACAATCCGACTGGCGACAATAATAAAAAACCCAAATGACCAATTCTTAAGGATAATGTGTCTGTCCTTTATCCATTTCAAGTGATTTTTTGAAATTGATCAATATGGCACTTTTATTACGAGCTATAGCGTGACTTTAGGAAGGAAACTCTGTCCTGCTTCTGTGCTCATGTCTAGTTCCCCAGAGTCCCATGAAACGGAAGCACTTATACATACTACAACAATTAATCAATCCAAAATGTAACCTGTCAAAAAGTAGGTGAAGAGAAAATAAAAGAGAAATTCAAAAAGCAGCAAAGGTATCCGTTGAGAACAGAAAAACCTGACAACAAGGATACATTTTACAACGGGGTGCAATTATGTTAATGATTTAGTTCATTTCACCGGTTCCTTGGTCTTTGTTGGAAACTTTTACCATGAAGGGATAATTTTATTTACCCACCCCTAAATATAGATGACCTTCGTGCTCTCCCACAGAATAGAAACAAAAGAAAGCGAAAGATATTTAATAGCCCTGTCATTGAAATGTAACAGGTATATCCGACACAGAAAAGAAAAACATTGAAACTCCATGTTTTATTGTTGGGACCTTTTTTTTCAATGTTCGTCCCTAATAAGGTCCTGTCGTTAAGGGGTGTGTAGTCCCAATTGGATGTAAATTAATTAACCACCTTTAGTTGGTGTGCAACGCCAACACCCTAACTGTCGTCGTTGTTGGGTTTTAACTACAACCAACCACCTACTTAGCTTTCCCGGAGCTGCAGGGCCATTGTTCGTTATTCACATTCTACTGGTGGTGTTGGCCAATGTCCTGTTTTTACAGTTTTGTTGAATTAAAACTCTCCTGGTGCCTGGTGTGAGCTCGTAAAAGACATGTCCACGAATTATGGCACATTTATTGAAATGAAAATTATTTTTTCTATTTCTCTGTTTGTGGCGGTGGATGGTAGTAGAATGATGTAACGACCGTGTCCTGCTGTTCGTTCGAGGTCAGGATTAATTGTCTTTATGGACCTTTGTGCAACTTAGTGCATTACTAATGGAAGTGGTATTGTTTGTTTATACAGTCAGTACAGACAAACGGACAGACACAGAACAGACAAAAGTTAGGTGTGCTAATTGCTGGAATACCATATACGTTAAATTTGGATTGCTTTATAAATTACAAGTGTTGTAATAGCACTCTAGTGGCCAATAGACATGTGATAACATCAGCAATAGGCTTCCACCAATATCTGGGTTGTTTTAGTTTTTATTTACAGAAGAAGGTCGATGTTATTGTTGTCAAACCTTTCAAATATAATTATTTGAATTTTATGAATCATATTGGGTTTGTAAAATTCTTAAATTTTCTACCAGAACAGTACACACCACATTCGGATAATAAAAGTCGGGTTTTAAACTCATATTTTTGAAGAGTGGGCGTTTTGAAAAGCCGCTTTTGCGGTTTAGGTTTTTCATCTTGTTATTTTTTAATACATAAAAGAGAGTGACGTTAGTTACTACGCTTATAACTTAAGAACGCCTGGACCGATTTCGATGATTCGCACCAATTCGGACCCAAGAAAATTCCCGAAAGAAAAAATTGTAAAGAAAATTCATTTTCCCATACATTTTGTATGGAGCGATTTTACGACGCCGTCTGCATGATAGATGACGTTTATGTTTACGTTACGTTGTGACAATTTTTTGCGATAATTGTCTTTGCACCAAATTTGTGTGACAATTGTTTTTGTAGCAATTTTTTTTTGTTACACATTAAAAACGAACATGATTTCAAATGTTAACAATACCAAGGCACTTAACTGTGCTCTGCAAGTTTTTTCAAAGGGTGCCTCTACTGATGTGTCCGAAATGGAAATTGACAATTGTTTTGTTAAAAATGTTAATACGTCAAAAAATTCTAATGTAAATAATGTTAAATCTGTTTTGGTTGTTAAACTCGTGTCTAAAATCAAAAAAAGACTTAATAATTCTTCACAAAAGTAACTTATCCTCTAAAATATTTACGAGGGGCGTTCAATATATTCTCGGTATCGATATGAAGGAAAATGCGAATTCAATTTAAATTGTTTTTATTTTTCAATATGATCTCCCCTAACATCAATGCATTTGTTACATCTTGAGATAAGCTTTTTTAAACCCTCAAAATAATAAATTTCCTCTTTCTCTGCAAAATACCGACTTGAGTTCTTCATCATCCGAAAATCTTTTTCCACGAAGACATTTTTTCAAATCCGGAACAGGAAATAATCACTAGAGGCAAGGTCTGGACTATAGGGTGGGTGTTGGATTTCTTTGAAACCACAATCTCGCGCAGCAGCCTTGGAAGCTCGCGCCGTGTGAACAGGAGCGTTGTCATGAAGAAGCAACACACCCGCTGCGAGTTTACCCCGTCTTTTCTTTTTAATTTCCTCCCGCAAATTATGCAAAGTGGAAGCGTAGGATGTGGCGTTGATGGTTTCACCTTTTTTTTTGTACTCAATGAGCAAGATTCCCTTTGAGTCCCAAAAAACTGTGGCCATGAGCTTTCGGGCAGACGGAGTGACTTTGAACTTCTTCGGGGGGTCTGTTCCTTTTTTATGCCACTGCATGGACTCTTGTTTGCTTTCAGGGTCATAGTGGTGGACCCATGTTTCGTCCCCAGTAACAATTCGATCCATAACACCGTCCGCGTTCTCACTACACATCTCCAAAAGCTCTCTACAGCATGCGATTCTCACTTTTTTCTGAGGCGCTGTGAGCATTCGTGGCACCCACCTTGCACTGACCTTTGAAAGGTTAAGATGGTCATGAAGAATGGTGTGAATGGTACCAATTGAAAGCTTGGTGATCTCTGCCATCATTTTCACCTTTATTCGGGCATCCTCAAGAACAAGTTTTTCGACTTCTTTGATGCTTTCTCCCGTACAAGCATTAGCCGGGGCGCCGGAGCGGGGGTCGTCTTCAATGCTCTCTCTGCCTCTCTTGAACTCACTTGACCACTTTTGCACAGTTGATAATGAAGGTGCGGAACCCTGTTAAACAGCCACCATCTCTTCATGAATAGTTTTTTGACTTTTTCCTTGCTTAGTGAGAAATTTAATTACAGCGCGATGCTCAATTTTCACCATCATCGTCTCAGTTGCCATTATGATTCTGTTTAACTAGTGATAAAACGCGAATTAATAATCACATTTACATGAATGCACCATAGCTTCACCCCGATACCGAGAATATGTTGAACACCCCTTGTAATTGTGATAATCATAGTAAAATTTATATAAACGAGTGCTTAAATGGGAAAACGAAATATTTGTTAAATACTGCACAAAATATTAAAAAGGAAAAGATGTACAAGTATGCTTGGGTTAAAAACGGGAGAATGTACATGCGAAAGGGGGATAATGATAACTTAATTTTTATAAATTCTAGTGAGGATCTTCTAGCCCTTAAGTAATATGAAAGAATCTCATAGCAATGATATAAATGTCCCCTCTATCAACTGTATTGACGTTGATGATCTCGATCTCTTTTTTAACCAACCATACTTATCCAATTTACTCATTGTACATCAAAACATTAGAATCATGCGAAAAAATGTTGATAACTTCCTTGTACATTTAAATTCTTTTAAAAATCGGCCTGATTTGATTTTCTTATCAGAAATTTGGATTTATGAAGAGGAAAAATCATTTTTTGACATAGAAGGGTACCAACCAATATTTTGCTTTTTTTTTTACTTTTACATTCATTTTTATTATTTCTTTCTATATGCTAACTTGACAAAATGATTAAATCTACGAAAGCGACCGTTTCTGAAGTTAGCTTACTGGCTCTTACCGAGCGCTCTAAACTTAACGATATTACTACAATTAATGCCTTTCGACCTTAAATCTATCCTAGAACTTAGCTTATATAACCAACATATTTACATATATGATTCTCTAAGAAAATTATTGCCAAAATAAACTTAGATGTTTTATCTTTTTTTTTAAATTTTATTTAAAACTTAAGCTACCTATCTACTTAACCTACCTATGCTTCTTAATTTAACTTAACTATAATCCAGATGGCGAGCACTCGTTTTCTTTTGCTCCGAGTGGTCACCATCTCGATTGCGTTTTCGGACGCCTGACAGTCGTCATCATGGTGCACATGCTCCTCCGAAACTTGATCGAGACCGTCTAGCGTCGGTCAACTCTCGGAGGTGATAACAAGCCTCTACACGAAAACCCCCTAGCTAACCCTAATCTACTTATACCTAGGAGAAGCTACACAAGTAACACACTGACCTAGGAGAGCGTATCGCCTCTCTCCCCTTCTTTAAGCCACCAGTATTCGGTGTACGGCATCGATCCTATCCTTGTCCGCAATTACAAGGTTAAAACAGAAGAGCTCCTGAGCACTGGCGACGTACCCGTCGTAGATGAGCCGCTTTTCCCTCGCACCGCGGTGGCGGTGGTATAATACCGGAATACCATCCCTACTTTGCACTAACCCTTTAGCGTCAATATGGAGAAATGCTTCAGGCGGGATATAGCCATATTGAAGTGTACTCTCGTGGTACATTATATTGGGGTAATATGCCCCAAAGATCAGGCTATTATCCCTCGTCATTGCTCTTGCGATGTGCCTTCGAATCACCTTAATTAGAAAATTGACAATCCTATTTAGTCCAGCTCCCTTGTAAAGGCCTTTGTTGGGATAATATTTAATGTACTCAGACTCTGGTGTTCGGTACAATCGAAGACAGGTTCTAAGATACTGTCTCTCAAACACACGAATCATTTCCATGTAAGACGGCGCTACATTAAACCACACCGGACAACCGAAAGCGATGATTGGCCTGATTAGAGCCACGTAGCATATGACTTTCAATGCTATCAAGTTGACTGTTTTGAAACAGTTTTCTTGTCAAAGCTAAAGCCTTCTTGGCCCCAGCCAGACATCTGCTTATCAAGCCAGATACCAAGATACCTAACTGCGCTTCTCACCGCTAGTGGTAGTCCATGCTGTCCAATGATGGCCAAATTTCGCCAGTTTCTTCTGGTATTCCAAGAGGCCCTTCTCAATGGCGTTCTAAGTAAAATTGTTTCTGACTTTTGGAAATTTATTTTTAATTTCCAATCATCGCAATACTCCTTAATATGATAGAAGTCACGTTGCAAAAAGGTGTTAATGGTTTCGATTTTTGGTCCTGATCTGTACTCCACTAAATCATCTGCATACGCTATAGCGTGATTGAGGGTACCTATTAGATCACTTGTGTAAATATTGAACAGTGTCGGAGAAATAAGCGACCCCTGCTGTAAGCCATTTTTAATATTGAAAACTGTACTCGAAATCACGTTGCCACATTTGACAACGAACTTCTTTTCCATAAGCATGTTGTAAATCATATATAGCAAAGGTTTCCTCATGCCCGTTCTGGTTAGCTTGTAGAAAAGCCCCTCTAACCATACGGTGTCAAAGACCTTCTCCAAGTCAACCAGACAAGCACCCGTACATTGGTTCTTGTGTTTGTTCCACTGTATGTCGGAGATCAGTTTTGACGCCGCTTGATTGGTGTCGTGCCTCGCCCTAAAACCAAACTGATTTTCCGGGATTATATTATTATCCCCCATCCATTTCAACAGAGCTCTGTTGACTACCTTTTCGAATAATTTGCTAATATTCGGAAGTAGACTAATTGACCGAAAATTAACAGGGTTGGTCCTAATTTTATCCCTCTTTGGGATAGGGTGTACCACTGCTACTTATTTTCCAGTGCGCTGGATAATGTGAATTATTCAGTTGTTAAATAGCGTAGTGAAAATATCTACTGCCTCCAGAGGTAGGTGTCTCAATATGACGTTAGGTATACCATCTACTCCCGTCGACTTTTTGTTCTTCAATGAATCAAAAATGCACAGAAGCTCATCTTTTCGCACGAACAAGTGGCTGGCAGCATGTCCATCGTCGACGATGACGTTTGCCGCGTTTTCTTCATTGAACAGGATAAAACCGTGGTTCTCAGATCGCCAATTAACTTCTGCACATATAGAAGTGATTTGCGTAAGTTCTGTTTTCAATATCGTGGTTACGGTAAACTGGATTGTTCACAGCATGCACGGTTTCGAAATAAGCGCCCAGCAACTCGACTTTCTCCTGTGGGTCTTCGACCACAAAGATGCCGTCTCCTGAGTCGACATTTTCTGGTCTTATACCCGCGGTCAGTAATAACTGTCTGTTTTCTGTCGTCTGTGTGATTTGAACACATTGGATGTCTTTGTGATTTTTCCGCCTGAATAATTTATTTATCTGCGGAAACATATTCGGACTACTGGATTTTATAGCCCGGATTTTATTGCCCCAATACAGACTTATGGATTTATTGAAATTTTCTTTTATTAATTGTTTCAGGTTCTTTATCACTGACTCTAGTGTTCTTATTTCAGTATAGCTGTTTCAGTCTCGAGAGCAATATACTTTTGTGTGCGTATAGTGCGTCGATTGTGGGATTTCGGTATTTGTTAGTCTGATTGTCTTCGGAGTGTTGTATCCGAGGGATAGTTTGCTCCATAGTTTGTTTAATTACAATGTCGATTTCTGTTAAATGTCGGTCAATCTCGTCGTTTATCAGATTTCTGTTATTTGGAGGATCAATCCCGCTCGAACGCAAATTGCGCTTTAAAGTTTTGGCGTAATCATATGAGAACACATGATCAGTATTTGCTCGTTCTGGATCCGTACTGTGGCGGCGAGTCCGTAGTGGTCGCTATTGTACTCAAACGCTCGCAAACAGTTCGTAGTGGGTCGTTCTATGTTCGTTAGCTCTATCCTATTGTCTATTAATGCCAGGTCCAGAAAGGAACCGGCAGAATCCGTCGCGTACAACTCGAGTTTGTACTCTATCCTATGTGAACCCCACCAGTTAAATAACTGGTTACCCCTGGCATTTGCTAGATTATTTCCCCATGCAACATGTCTAGCGTTAAGATCTCCGGCCAAAAAGTAAAAATTTTCTTCCGACTGTAGCTGCAGACAGCAAAAAAGTTTTTCGAGTTCTATTACAAATTGAGTGGGAAGAAGTGCATCAGGTGCGTAAAGCGACACCACATACAACCGTCTTTCACTACGAAGACGAATGCATACGATGCATGCTTCCAATACCTGGAACCCACGCACGACCCTGCTATATATGATTTTATGGTGCCATCCTTTACGTAAAAGTATACCAACCCCACCCCCTCTTGTGGAGTTAGGCCGATCCCTGATATAAATATTGTAAGCCCTGTAGCCAATTTTGTGATTCTGGTTAAGCTTCGTTTCGCTTACCAAAATATCATCTGGGCATTCGCTTACCAACAAGTTAGACAGATTGATCCTTCTCTCGATACTGATCAGGGAATTTACATTCACTGCAAGGATCTTCAGATTAACCTCATTCAGTGTATCAGATATTGTATCGGCGCGCCAGTCTTATCAAACAGTGTCGAATAGATAACGTCTATTCGAGCTGCTTGTTCATTAAGTTGTTTCTAGGAGTGATCGATCTTTCCATGATGGGATAGAAGGATTGCTTTCAAATCCAGATCCGTCTCCGGTGCCTTTTCGACAGCTTTCGACGTATTTGTTAATGTCATTGTGGCACCACTCGATCCAGCTGCCATTTGGGCAAAGGACACATTGGGCGCTACGAAATTAGAAAATGCGCGACTCTTTAGACGTTTTCCTTCTATTATTAACTGTTTTCTAGTCTGAACTTTCTTTTTCAGCTCCTGGAACCTAGGACAACCTCTATAATTGGCGGGATGCCCCAAGTTCCTGCAGAGTACGCAGAAGAGTTGACTTCTATCTTCTACCTTATCATTACCGAGTGGACACTCTCCATTTTTGTGGTCCTTATCGCACTTCACGCATCTGAACTGCATGTTACAGTTAGCTGCGGCGTGCCCGAATCTTTGGCAGCGCATACATTGTAGTACGCGATCTACCCTTTTTAATTTTTCCCAACTAACAGCATGATAGTAAAGAAACTTAATACTTCGTAAACTATCAATTTTACTGTTGGGGGTTAGCTGCACTAAAAAGAATGTCAATTTTCGTTTACCACCCCTTGCCGCAGCCGTGGTAAACGGCTTGACCCCCACGAACTTAAGGTCGTCGCTCTCAAACCTCTTAAGCCCTGTTTCGAGCTCTTCTGTATTTATTGAAGGATCGATGCCTTTCAACAGCACCGTCTGTAATTTTTCACTTTTGGAAGTGTATGTGAAGTATTCGGTTTCTGCCTTACCTAGGGCGGTGCGTACTTTTTTGTGTTCCACCATGCTACTACATATTATAATGTGCTTACTTGCACACAATCCTTTGACGTAAAAATAGTCTTTACTTACTAATCTACATATCCTTATGCTATCAATTATTTCTAAATCACTTACGTTAATTGGTGGTATTTTTTCTCGCTTCTTTTGCTGTTGCTTCTGCTGGTGTTGTTGTTGTATCAATATTTTGCTGCAATAACAAATATGCGTCTGGCGGTGTTGCTGCTTTTATTAAAGATTCATTTCGCTTTGAAGATAACGGTTTCAACTTAAATAGCTGTAACGTTTTAAAAATTAGAATTGTTAATTTAATGTTGACTTTTTTCTGTTTATATAGATTTAATGAGCCAACCTTGTCTAATAACATGTTTTATGTGGACTTGGAAAGTTTATTGTCAGGTGAAACAAATGATACTATCCTTTCAGGTGATGTCAATTTAGACATCTTACATAATTCTAATTTTGTAGATCAATATTTGTTTCTTTTATCTTCTTTTGGATTTGAATCTTGCGTAAATAGACCTACTCGCTTCTCATCTAGAACTTGTATTGCCCATATTATGGTACGTTTTTCTAACTCTCGAACAACTCAAATCTATAACTCTGTTGTCAATTTGCTAGTATCCGATCACTGTATGACGTGTCTTAGCCTAAAATCTTCTTGTCCTTCTACCGTGAAGCCATTGTTGTCCAATTGTTCCTGTGTTAAAACTGACTTTGTTACTCTTAATAATCTTCTTCGTTTCGAATGTTGGGAATGTGTATATAATGAAAATGATCCTTCTACAACTCTCTCTAAGTTTAATAAAATACTTAATAACTATTTGTTAAAATGTACACAAAAAAGAGTTAAAAATAATGATAGATCGAAAAAACTTAAACCGTGGATATCATGTGAGTTACTTAAGAAAATATTTTAAAACAAGTTTCTTCGTGCAAAAATAATTATATGAACAAATTTCGTGAGGTTAAAGGTGAATCAAGAAAAGAATGTTAACTAATAAGAGGCATATTAAATAAATCTGTTCAGAAAGACCGAATTTATAGTTTGAAAGAAGATAATATTTTGATATCCGACAACAAGATCTTATCAGAAAAATTCAATAGTTTCTTTTCTTCTGTAGGTGCAAAGGTAGTCTCTGATAGTTCCGTTTTATGCTGTGATTGTAACTGTTTAGTTGATGAAGTGTCATGTTCTCAAAGTTTCTTCTTTAATTCCATATCGTCATTTGAACTACGAGGGCGGGTCAATAAGTCCGGATTAAGGATTAAAACAGATTTTTTGATAAAAAAATAATTTTATTTTTCAACGTAGTCTCCCTTGAGCTCTATACACTTTGTCCAACGCTTCTCCAATTTTTTTATCCCTTCCAAAAAAAATGATTTGTCGAGGTCCTCAAAATAGGCCTTTGTTTGCGAGATGACTTCATCATTGGAGTCAAATCTTTTTCCACTAAGCCATTTCTTCAGGTTTGGGAACAAGAAGTAGTCGCTCGGAGCCAAATCTGGAGAATAGGGTGGATGAGGGAGCAATTCATAGCCCAATTCATGGATTTTTGCCATGGCAACTGCACATGTGTGCACCCTTGCATTGTCTTGGTGGAAAAGAACTTTTTTCTTGGCCAAATGAGGTCGTTTTTTTTTCAAATCGTCATTGAATCGGTCCAATAAGTTGGCATAATATTCCCCATTGATTGTTCTTCCCTTTTGAAGGTAGTCAATGTGGATTATCCCGCGTGCATCCCAAAAAACAGTCGCCATAACTTTATTGGCTGACAAACCCACCTTGGCCTTCTTTGGCGCCGATTCACCCTTAGAAACCCACTGTTTTGACTGTTGTTTGTTCTCTGGTGTGTTGTGATGGATCCATGTTTCGTCCACGGTTACAAAACGGCGCAAAAACTCCTCCATATTGCGATTAAACAACGCCAAACCTTCCTGTGAAGTTGTTACACGATTGCGTTTGTGGTCGACTGTGAGCAAACGCGGCACCCATCTTGCGGAAAGCTTTCTCATGCCCAAGTGATCATTCAAAATTGAAACCACTGAGCCGTGCGAGATCCCTACGGCTTCCACAATCTCTCGCACTTTCAATCTTCGGTCGGCCAACACCATATCGTGAATTTTTTCGATTGTTTCGGGTGTAGAGACCTCAACTGGGCGTCCAGGAGGTTCGGCATCTTCAGTGCTTGTA
Organism: Volucella zonaria; assembly: GCA_963966105.1. Lineage (NCBI taxonomy): Eukaryota > Metazoa > Arthropoda > Insecta > Diptera > Syrphidae > Volucella > Volucella zonaria. The sequence continues at coordinate 122,541,335 of OZ014531.1, read as the reverse complement.
CGGCCACAGCGAGATTCAGTAAACCACTTTTTTACCATTGAAATCGATGGTGCAGAGTCCCCATAGTATTTATCAAGCTTAGCCTTGGTCAAGGTAATGGTTTTTTTTCGCAAGAAATAATGCTTAAAAAGCACACGAAATTCACTTTTTTCCATTTTCTCCTCAAATTAGTGAGTAGTCTGATAAAAATAGCTGTCAAACACAAACTAACTGACGCAGCAAGTTTAAATTTTGACAGGAGTCAACTGACAGATGCCTGTTGACAAGAGCTGTGTTGCTGTTTCAGTAAAGAGGTCAGAAATTCAAAAAGACTTATTGACCCGTCCTCGTATATAAATTTATCTTGTCTCTTAAAAACACTAACTCATAAATAACTGAGACTTTTTCAAATAACTTTATAAAAAAAATAGCTTTTATATCAGTGATATTTTATGTTTTATTTTCAATAAAAGCGTTGCGTGTGGTGTTTTTTCTGATTGTTTAAAAGTCGCTGAAGTTATTCCTTTATTCTGGAAAGGAGATAATAACTTAATTAATAATTACAGGCCTATTTCCTTACTTTCAATATTCTCGAACGTTTTTGAAAAAGCATTAAAGATAAGAATGGTCAAGATTTTAGAAAAAAAAATAAATTCTTTAGTGATTGCCAATTTGGTTTTCGATCAGGTCGTTTCACCGCGAGTGCATTATTAAATTTCTGTTCTGATATCTACAACAGCTTCAATAATAAATACCATACTACTGCACTCTTTGTGGACATAACAAAAGCATTCGATACGGTGGATCATACTATACTCTTAGATAAGTTGTTCAAATATAGTTTTAGGGGTAAATTTCATAACTGGCTTCATTCATATCTTTCGAATAGATCTCAAAGAGTGAAAATTGATGAGGTATTAAGTTCTCATAGAACTGTATCTATAGGTGTTCCACAGGGTTTCGTGCTAGGTCCATTATTGTTTTTAATCTTTATTAATTCTCTCTTTGGGCAAAACTATCATAGTAAACTTACAGCTTTTGCTGATGATATGGCATGTGCTTTTACTTTGTGTTTTGAATCTTTTCTCAGATATCAAGTGATATGAAGTTCTTAGTCATTGGTTCAAAATCCACAAAATGGTCATAAGTGACAAAACCAAGATTATGTTTTTTAGTCCTAATGGCAAAAAAGTAAACTATGGATCTTTCTCTTTTCACTGTGGGAACTGCCCGAGATTTAAACATTGTGCGGCTATTTGCAGCTCAAATAACAATACTCAGACTTTTTTCGATCAACTTTCGTGTTCGAACAAATGTTTTTGTATTGATCAGGTAAGAGAATTTAAGTACCTTGGTGTTACTCTGGACTGGACGATGAATTGGTCTGCCCACTCGAATGCATTCAAAAAATATCTTCTGTCAACTACTAGGAAATTCTATTTTTTAAAATCCTATTGCTCACAGGATCTTCTAAAGAGCATTTATTATGGCTTAATACATTCAAAGCTCGAATATGGCTTAGTTGTTTGGGGTGGCACTCATTACAACAAAATCTTCCCTCTTCTTGTGTCTCAAAAACATGTTATTACACTTATCTGCTGCAAAAGTCGACGATATGACAGCTTTTCGTTATTTAAAAGTCTCAATATTCTACCCTTGAAACATTTATTTTATTTTAAAATTTTAACAATTTTTTTTGAGAGATCGGGTTATTCATTAAATAGGATCAATTCTAATTACCGACTTAGAGTAAATGAACAAAATCTTGTGCTAGTTCCTTACCACAATCTGCAAATATTTTTTCAATTTTTTTCTTTAATTGCTCCAAGACTTTTTAATAAATTACCCTATAGCATACGATGTACTCGAAATGAATCCATTTTCCTCAAGAAACTCAAATCTTGGCTGTTAGAGTTCAATTATAAAGATATTCTTGACCTGCTTCGTGTTTTGTTTAAGTAACATTCTTAATTTACATTTGCGTCATAAAGTTTTTAATGACCCCACTCATTCAGTTTATTGATTTTTTTGTTTTATTTATTTATTTATTTTTTTTGATCAATTTTTTGTTTTTTCTACCTGTTTTCGCCTCTGGTTCCTTATGAACTATTGATTACAGATTCTTTTCTTTTTATTGGTATTGATTGATTGTTATATGTACGTATAAATAAATAAATAATAATAATAAATGCTGGTTCCGGTATTGGCAGTAGATGGGGTTGTGTGCATCAACTTTTGACAGCTAATTCATTTGCACAGTCTTTCCATCGCTTACTATTGAACTGTGCAGACGTGTGTTGCGATTTATCAGCATTTTTTCAAGTTTTATCAAATTTTTATCAGCTTTCGACAGTTATTGTAATTCAATTTGATTTAATACATTGTTTTGAAACGATTCTTGTGAAAATTACCAGCGGAAAGTGATTTGATAGAGGTGAGTTCAGTTTGATGAAGTGCACATTGTGAATGGCTATGTTCTTTGTGATTGCGTGCGCATCGACAATCAATCCGAATGTTAATTTCAGATTGTGCAATTAGTTTTTAGGTGGACTACTTTGAAAATCAATTCGAATTCGATGTTCATTTCATTTTGATCGATCATTTTGGTGTGGAATTCTATTTTCAAACGGTAAGTTGCCAACGAAGATGTTTATTTTGTGAGGTTATGACATTTGAGCACAAGTATTGGGTCTACAAGTAAGTTTCCAGCGTTTGTCAGAGATGGCGCCACCAGTGGATCCCGGGCAGAAATGTCAGACCCCATGTGTTTTATTTGTAGGTTTTGTATCTGTCAACAACTTTGCAGCGTTATATTTGAGCAGTTCTATCGGTGTCGTACATTTTATCGAGCAAAATCATGGCAAGTTTCCAGCCAAATAAACGTCATTTGCGGGAAGCGCTGCTTTTATTTTTTAATACGAAGAAAAGTGCGGCTGAGGCCTATCGTTTGCTTTTGGAAACTTATGGGGCGGAATGTATTGGTGAATCGACGTGCCGCGAGTGGGTCAAACGGTTCAAAAGTGGTGATTTTGGAGTTGAAGACAAAGATCGCCCCGGAAAGCCGAAAAGTTTTGAAGACGAGGAATTGGACGCTTTACTGGATGAGGATCCGTGTCAGATTCAAGAAGAACTTGCTGCATCATTGGGCGTCACGCACCAAGCCGTTTCCTTGCGCCTAAAAGCACTGGGATTCATTCAAAAGGTTGGAAACTGGGTGCCGTACGAATCGAAGCCAAGAGACGTCGAACGGCGATTTTGCATGTCCGAAATGTTACTGCAGCGGTATAAAAATAAATCATTTTTGCATCGTATTGTCACTGGTGATGAAAAATGGATTTATTATGATAATCCTAAACGCAGAAAATCATATACAAAGCCCGGCGAGCCCGCCCAATCGACGCCGAAACGAAATATTCACGTGAATAAGGTCATGCTCTGCATATGGTGGGATCAAAAGGGCGTCGTGTACTACGAACTGCTTCCGAGTGGTGAAACCGCCAAAGGACCATTATATCGAACCCAACTAATTCTTTGAAGCGGGCATTAAAAGAAAAACGGCCAGAATATGAGACCAGGCATGAGTCCGTCATTTTTCATCACGACAACGCTCGGCCACATGTTGCGGTTTCGGTGAAAAACTATTTGGAAAATAGTGGATGGGAAATTCTGCCTCACCCGCCTTACAGTCCAGACTTGGCATCATCTGACTACCACTTGTTTGGTTCGATGCAGAACGCTCTTACGGGAATACGCTTCAGCTCAGTCGATACGTTCTTGGGTTCGAAAGACGAGACATTTTTTTGGTCTGGAATTCATAAATTGCCAGAAAGATGGGGGAGAGTTGTAGCTTCCGATGGACGATACTTTGAATAAAGCATTGTAACTATGTTTTCATAATGAAACATCAAATTTTGGAAAAAAACGCTGGAAACTTACTTGTAGATATCGATAATATCTTAATTGCTTTTGTGATATTCATTTCTCAGTGTTATTCACAATTCCGCGAGCTAGAAGATCTAATCTTTCGCATCGAATCCGTAATGCAAGTAGAGTTCGGAATATCGCCAATCAATTGAATACGGATGAAGAAATCGCACGAGAACAGCGCCGTGTTAGTTTAACCCGACTTCGTGCATCACAAACGCAAGAAGAAAGACAGGCGGCAAATGAAACGGCTCAGTTAGCAATGAGAAATTATCGAGCAAATCAAACAACTCAATAACGTGAAAATCGAAATCAACGCGTAAGAAGAAATGCTTTAAGTGTTGATTTGAATCGAGTAGCGTTTCATTACGATTGCGCATTGACTACAGCTCGCATCCTTCCGTTCAAATTGGCCCAATGGAGGTTGTGTGCAACCATTGCGGTGCATTGAAGTTCGTTGGAGAAACGCCTGGCTTGTGCTGTCTCAGTGGCAAGATTAAATTACCACGATCGCCCTTGCCACCAGAGATATTGCATTCTTTGCTTCGTGGTGAAACACCAGAATTACGTCATTTTCTATCGAACTATTATTGATGCACGCGGATTGAATCCGACATTCAAGGTAATAAAAAATTAAAGAAATTAAATTTAATTAAATAAATTACGATTAAATAAATTAAAGAAAATCATTGATTCTAATTTCGTCATCGACTCTACAGATCCAAGGCCAAATTCACCATTGAATTGGATCATTGCTATAGCTTGAAGACGCACAACATATATTCCTCCAAATCTACTTCATGGGCTATGTGGAAAATCAACTTGATCAGCGCCAAACAATCAATATGTTGGTTTGGTTATTCAAAACTGAGTTCGATCGCATGCCAAAGGATGACTATATAGTCGTGATCAGAGCGGATAAACGACCTGCTGGAACGCACGAACGCCAATTTAAAGCTCTAACAACTGATGAGGTTGCAGTTGTGATTTTTGGCGAAAATCTGGAATCACTCGATATTGTGCTCACACGTCGGGACTCTGGGCAATTGCAACGAATATCTGAAACACATCGTTCATACGATGCATTGCAATACCCACTGATGTTTTGGCAAGGAGACGATGGATATTATATCAACACCAAGATGATAAATTCATTGACCGGTGAGTATCGATATCATAATAATTTTCATTTCAATATGACACTAATGTCACTGATATCATTTTAGGTGAGCAAACCACCAAGAAGGTCAACGCAATGAATTTTTACGCATATCGTTTGATGATTCGCCAAAATGTCGATAACTATTTGCTTCGATTTCGCCGATTGTTTCAGCAATTTTGCGTCGATATGTATGCCAAAATACAAGCGGAGCGCCACCTTTTTATCAGTTTAAATCAAACCAAACTACGTACGGAGGAGTATAGTACATTCATTTACGCGATGCAATTTGCACCGAAGGAAATGCAGTTGATATTGGTCGGTTGACCATTTTACCGGCGACGTTCGTTGGCAGCCCACGTCACATGCATGAATATGCGCAAGATGCAATAACATGTGTACGTCATTACGGCCGTCCAGACCTGTTCATCACCTTCACTTGCAATCCAAAGTGGATAGAAATTGTTCAATTGCTGCTTACTGGCCAAACATCACGTGATCGGCACGATATCACCGCACGTGTATTCAGGCAAAAAATCCGGCCGCTGATGGACAATTTTGTTAATCATCGTTTCTTTGGGGATACTCGATGTTGGATGTATTCGATTGAATAGCAAAAAAGAGGTTTGCCGCATGCGCACATTCTCATTTGGTTAGTCGAAAGAATGCGACCAAACCAAAATGATGACATCATATGTGCCGAGATTCCTGGTAACGTAACCGATCCAGACCCGCATGATGTCGTAATTACAAACATGGACCATGTCACATGGCGCTATTAACCCACAATCACAGTGCATGGTCGACGACAGGTATTCCAAGCGTTATCCACGAAATTTGACTGATGGTTATCCACTGTATCGGCATCGATCATCTAATGATGGCGGTAGAACAATCACAGTCAAAGTGAAAGGAAATGATTTCGTGGTCGACAACTCTTGGGTTGTTAAGTATTCGCCACTTCTTTCCAAAACATTCAAGGTGCATTGTAACGTGGAGTATTGGAATTCAGAAGTCCATCAAGTACATCTACAAATATGTCACGAAAGGCAGTGACATGGTGGCTTTTGGTCTTCAAGCTCCTGATCCCAATGATGAAAACACGCGCTATGAAGTTGGTCTATACGTAAGCTGTAATGAGGCGATTCGGCGTATATTCTCATTTCCCATTCACGAACGCTATTCGATTGTTACACATTTGGCAGTGTATCTGGAGAACGGTCAACGAGTTTATTTCACTGCAGCAAATGCCGCTCAACGTGCTCAAAACCTACCAGCGACAACATTGATCAGTTTCTTCTCGATTTGCCGTACGTTACTTTACTCAGAGATGTCGCGTTATTACACTTGGAATGCTTCATCGAAGAAAGGCGATATAGTTCCTGGTCATCCGGATGTGTGTCCCACTAAAGCTCTTGGCCGTATTTATACAGTTCATCCGAAGAATGATGAATGCTTTTACTTGCGACTATTGCTGGTGAATGTTCGTGGGCCGACATCATTTGAATCACTTCGAACTGTCAATGGTGTAGTGTTGCCAACATTTCGTGCTGCATGTCAGGAGCTCAATTTGCTTGAAAACGATACGCATTGGGACACGACAATCGCTGAAGCAACTGTTTCCGCATCTCCAAGTCAGATGCGCACATTATTTGCGAACATTATTTCCACATGCTTTCCATTGAATACACGTGAATTGTGGGACAAGTACAATGATGACATGTCAAAAGACATTTTGCATCGAGTTCGTGTCCATTTAGAGTATCCCCATCTTGAGATGAATGAAGACATGCACAACCAGGCTTCGGTTTTGATGAAGACATGTGTTACCCCATGTGCGGCAGTTTATTAGTCAGGTTAGGAATGCCATAGTCAGATCGTGGAATAAACGACGCTTTCAAACGAGAATTGCAGCGTGAACGTGAATACGACACGAATGCATTAAGCCAATTTGTTCGAACGAATGTACCTTTGTTGAATCCCCAACAAAAAGAAGTGTACGATACGGTGATGAAGGCAATTGATGATGGAAATGTTGGCATGTTTTTCCTTGATGCGGCTGGTGGCACTGGCAAGACATTCCTCATATCATTGATTTTGGCTACAATTCGTGCAAGATCAGAAATTGCTGTAGCAGTTGCTTCTTCTGGAATAGCGGCTGAAGAACCAACATGTAACATAGCGAAACATTCAGCAATGGCCAAAGTTTTGGTAGCAAGCAAAATCATTATCTGGGACGAATGCACAATGTCGCATAAACGTGCGTTAGAAGCTCTGGATCGCACTATGAAAGATCTGCGTAATGACGCAAGACGTTTTGGGGGTGCATTGATTTTACTCTCGGGCGATTTCCGGCAAATACTACCACGATCGACCGCTGCCGATGACATCAATACTTGCCTGAAATCATCGACATTGTGGTGTTATGTGTAGAAACTTCAGCTGACGAGTTGCATTGCTAAACGATCCATCTGCCGAAGTGTTCTCCAATCAACTGCTAACTATCGGCAATAGTCGTGTTCCTGTCGACCCATCGAATGGATTGATTTCGTCCCCCGAGGAATTTTTGCAATTTCGGCTCAACGAAAGAGGAGCTCATCAACTAAGTGTTTCCGAACATTATTGTTAACCACAAAAACTAGGATTGGTTGAGTGAAAGAGCAATTTTAGCGGCAAAGAACAAGGATGTGGATCACTTAAACTGCAAAATTCAAAATCAAATCGTTGGTTCCCTGCATTCCTTCAAATCTATCGACTGTGCAACAAACGAAGATGAAGCAACCAACTATCCAACTGAGTTTTTGAATTCATTGGATGTGCCTGGCTTGCCACAGCACAATTTACAATTGAAGGTTGGTTCAGTCATCATCATGCTTCGCAATCTGAATCAACCAAAATTATGCAACGGAACGCGTTTGGCGATCAAAGGAAAGTTCAAAGGTGAGGAAGTTTTCATTCCCAGAATTCCACGAATCCAATTTCCAATTCGTCTCGCATTCGCCATGACAATTAATAAATCACAACGCCAATCATTAAGTGTTTGTGGCCTGAATCTGGAAAATGAATGTTTTTCACACGGCCAACTGTATGTCGCATGTTCCCGGAAAACCATCCGCTTTGATCGTTTTCGCACCTGACAACAACACGAAAAATATCGTTTATCACAGAGTGCTTCAATGAGGGGAAATAAAATTCAAAATCAACCCGACCGCAACCCACCCAGCAAATATTTCAATACAAAGCATCAATTGCAATGGACAATTGACCACGGATTTCCTGCAATTTGAAAGGACTCAGGGCAACGCCTGCGGGGTCAGCTAGTAATTATTAAATTTTATGTTTGTTCGTTGTTGATTCAGGAGTTGTTTATGACGCCTTACATCGAATGAGTTGTCAAATTTCAAAATTTGTCGACCTAGATTGCAAAGCGTCTTACATAAAAGCCACACTTTAAAGTCATAAGAATTTGTTTGAGATATTTCACGTCTTGAGTTAAACATGGGAAAAGTCGCAGAGACGAGAAACGATCTGCAATCATCACCCTTCTTAAGAAGGCAAGTCGCAGCGGGAAGCTATTTCGCAGTTGAAGGTATCAAGGTGCTGTGTTCAACTTACACACACGTATACAGCGACACGCTGAAACCGGAAGTCTTGAGTAAAAATCAAGGTCAGGCCGGTCAGGAGTTACAATTGAACACGGGGATATGTCACAACAAGCAAACGAAGTAGACCAAAAACTACACCCGAAATAAACCGCTGTCCTTGACAATGGTCAAACGAAGACGGAGACATGCTGGACAGCAACCCGCTTGTTCCAAAACCCCTGCTGCGACCAAGAAGTAAACAGAAAAATTTAGAATGCACCAAAAAGCATGAAGCCTGGACGAAAGAAGATGCCAACAGAGCTTTATGGATCAATGAGTTCATGTTCGAACAAAACGAAGAGTTTTCATCCCACGCAACGCTGAAGTGAAGATGCTACCAGACGGACCGCATAGTCTGCATGGAGGTGGTTTTGTTATGATCTGGAGATGTTTCTCTTTAAGTGGAGTGAGGGATCTGGTTCGAATGATGGGAAAAATGAATAAAAAGGCATACGAAGCAGTATTGGACAGGGTGTCCCAGTTTAGCAGTATAAAATTTGCTGTTCCATTTTTTTTTACTTAAAATGCATTTTTCTTAAAATTTTTACTTAATAATTGTTTGACATTTTATGAAATATTAATCCTTGCAAAATTTCCTAAAAATTATGTTTGGAAACTTTTTTATGTACGATCAACAGATTTTGTAGTAAAAGCCATTTTCGTCAAACAAAAATGGCCAAAGAGGAGAAGAGAAGAATTACACATAAAATCGCTTAGATATTTTTATGTGGTCCTGAGAAGGACCTTTTTGGAACAGTTAATGGAATGTTTATAACAATTGTTCAAAATGCCTTCCTTCCATTTGAATACACTTTCGGATGGCAGATTAACGGTCATCAAAATTATTTTCATGGCTTCTGAAGCGACACTAATATTTTCTTGGGGCTCTACCTGACTCGACATTTCTCTAAAAGAAACCTTTTCTTTCATAGCACCCTAGAAGAAAAAAGTCCATGGGTGTTAGGTCAGGAGATCTGGGTGGCCAAGGGTTGGGGCGGAATCGGCCAATCCATCGTTCGTTAAAAGCATGGTTGGGGAACGAAGTTCCTTGTTGAAGGAACATCGCCCTTCTCTGAACAAGAGGAACATCTTCAGGGAGCTCCGACAACCGTTCTCTAAGAAATTCCAGATAGTAATGGGAATTAACGGCTTGTGGAAGAACGTGCTGGCCTACTAAAGTGTTTACTATTAATCAAGCCTACTATTTAGTTGGAGGAAGGCATCCTTTGCGGTTACTTGGAAGAAACGAAAGCTTATAGGATTTGGGTACCAAGCAGGCACAGTGTAATCAAAAGTAGAGACGTCAGATTTGTTAGCAATGGCAACAAGATCCAAGTAGAAGGTACTGGATGCAAGAATAATAACTATTACCTTTTTTCGTTTCAGGATAGTGGTGAAGTTTCTGATGCACCTCCTGAACATGTCAACGATTTGAGATTCATTCAGAACTGGACCCTTTAGACCAGGACTCGGAGACGGATGAACTTGATGCGACAATAGTTTCCAAAGACGAATTGAACCAGGCGCGCGGCGATCCAGTAACAGTTAAGGAAATTGATAATTTAGAAGACGTAAGCGAATGGCAAAAGGCGATGAAGACGGAGTAAAACTCCCTAATGAAGAACAATACGTGGACATTGGTAGATAGACCGATGAATAGGATGGTGATTAAATCCAAGTGGGTATTCAAGACCAAATACCGATCGGATGGAACCGTAGAAAAGAGGAAGGCACCCCTCGTGGCTAGGGGTTTTGACCAAATTCAAGGCGTTGACTACCAAGATACCTACTCACCAGTGGCGAATGTTAGTTCGATACTGTTAACCATGGCAATCGCGATTGAAAAGAACTTGAACTTGCATCATCTGGACGTTTCTTCAGCCTACCTAAATGGGGAAATTGACGCAGTCGTTTTTATGGTGCAACCGGAGATTTTTGTGGACGGAAATGGTGTGTGCAAACTGCATAAAGCCACTGGTCGACAGTGGAACCTAAAACTGGATGTGACACTTAAGATCCTTGGATTTACCCCCTCAAAATATGACAGGTGCATTTATCACAAGTCAGCAGGTGACAAAATAATGCTGATTACCGTTTATGTGGATGACTTGCATGTGGCGACAAATAATCAGAAGGAGTTTGAACTGCTAAAGCAATGACTGTCTGACGTTTTCGAGATGAAGGACCTAGGATACCCAGTTCTGTGTGTTGGGCTAGAGGTCAACCGTTTTGCCGACAGTCTTCATATTAGTCAAGGTGGATTTATTAATATGGACTCACGGATTGTAAACCAGGCCGGTTACCAATCCCCGTAACTTTGAAATTGGAGCAGGATCCAACTATCCCTGGAGAGAGCAAGGAAGTCGAGAGAACCAAGTATCGTCGTTTGATAGGAAGTCTGCTGCACCTAGCCACCTTTAGTAGACCGGACATAACTTACGCAGTCAGCGCGTTATCCCAATTCAATGGCGATCTACGGCAGCAGCATTGCAATACAGCAATGCATGTTCTTCGATATCTTCAGGGTTCAAGGAATGCTGGCATCGTTTATAGGAAGACATCAATGGAACTCTACGCATTTGCTGATGCTAGTTGGGCGAGCGATTTCAATGACAGGAAGTCATAAAGTGGATATGCATTCATTAACGGACACGGATCGGTCTTATGGGCTCCAAGGAAGCAACGGATTGTAACTACATCCAGTACGGAAGCAGAGTATATGAATCTCAGTTCCGTAGCAAAGGAAGCAGCGTTCTTACGTAACTTAATGGAGGAACTCGGACTTCATCAAGGACCAGTAACAATTTGGAGCGACAGTCGCAGTGTACAGGCGATTGCAAATGCAATGGGAGTTCAGGGGCGAACCAAGCACCTTGACATCCGACATCATTTTATTAAGGAGGTGGTAGCGGAAGGTAAAATCAGTACATCTTTCGTCAGATCTGAAGAGATGGCTGCAGATGCATTAACGAAATCCATGGCAGCACCAGCTCATCTACGATGTTTCACATATTTAGGAACTTGTGAACTACTCTTCGTTAGTCCACAGAATGTTCTTGAGGAATTGCCCGTCTTCTGCATGTTTGCGCAGTAGCCATTTGTAAAATTCCACTCTTCTTTGTGCATCACCTGGTAGTAAATCCTGTACTGTTGTCAAATGGAAGGGATGTAATCTACAGGGTGAATGACTCGAACTCCAATTATGTAAAATGCTATAATTTTTTTGTTTTTTGATAAATTTTATTGTACCAAAGCAAAAAATGTTGGAAAATACATCAATTTTCAAATTGTATCAGTAGTTTTCAATATGTCCAACTTTGGCGTGAATAATGGCCTTGAGGCGGCTGAAGAAAGCATTGCACGCTGCACGCAAGTGGCTCTGCGGTATTTTGGCTCATTCCCGCCGAAGTGCTTGTTTGAGGTGGTTCAATCTTTGGTATTTCTTAGTGCCAACCTTCGCCTTCAAAATAACCTAGACAGAGAAATCCAACGGATTTGTATCCGCAGAATTTGCAATCCATTGTGTCGAAGAAATGAAGTGTGGAACACTTGTGAGACGCTTTGTGAGACGGTGCCGAGTCTTGTTGAAATGTCCACGGTCTCCGACCGAAATGATTGTTTGCAGAAGGCTTCAATACTGCCTCTAAGATAGTTCCACGGTATAAGATCGCATTAATTTTGACGCCACGGTCAAAAAATACGAGCGGAGAGCGGCCATCGGCGGTTATGACGGCCCAAACCATCACCATCGGTGCTGCCTGCTTTCTGGTGGCCGTCCGAAGGTGTAAATTTTTGAAGGACCTCTTTGGCAAGTAAACTCGGTCATTTTGTTTGTTGACATATTGCTCGATAACAAATTGCGACTCATCGGAAAAAACCAAATTCGGCAACTCACCACTTTCGTGCAAGCGTAGCAACTCCTTCGCTCTTTCGACTCTAACTTTTTTCTGTTGCGATGTAAGATCGTGTGCTTTTTGGAACTTCAATGGCTGGAGCCCAAGCTCATTTTTCAGTATGTGTTGCATCCGTTCCAACGATATGTTGAGCTCACAAGCCATTTTTCTTCCACTTCGACGCGGATTTCGCTCAATTGGAACCTTCACTTTCTGAACCATTTCTGCCGATGTTGCTGTTTTTTATGACCATCTCCATGGCGTTTTGCAACGCTTCCAGTATCACAGTAACGAGCTATGGTTCGAGACACAAATGATTTATTCACGTTGAGGTGCTGGAGGGCTCTAACGATAGCTACTTGTGGTTTTCCAGCCAAATATAAAGCAATTGCACTATCACGTTTCAATTCCATCGTGGATAAAAATTTTTCAACACAACTGAGATGCAAATCGTTTAAAAGGCTTGTAAATAATAAAATTATCTCTCATGTGTCAAAATTTAAGCTCACTGTCATGAACGGTTTGGAAATTATAGCAGTCTGGAGTTGGTTGCAGTTCGAGTCATTCAGGGTGTATTTCTCTGTAGAATCCTGTGAACTCTGGTTCTGGGAAGTTCCAACTGCACAGCAAGTCTACGGACGCTGACTGAAGGCTGAACTTCCACAGCACGCAACATTCCATCCCCAACTTCTGCCACCGCTGCGTCTGAACGTCCTTGTCTTTTTTTTTTGATGCAGTTGACCCGGTATCAAAGAGACGCTGATACGTATCAGCGAATAGCCGGATGCACGGTGTTCTACGATTTGGGTATAGTCGTTGGTACTCCAATCTTGCCAACGAAGCCTTTTCCATTGCAGGACCCGTATATGATACAAACACTATTTCCACGAATTCACGTTTTGAATACATTTTGTGGAGATCAATTTATCAATCGCCTGTTCACTTACAGAGCAAAATGTCGATTGCAGATCAGTTGAAACAATGTCAAATTGAAAAAAAAATTATTCTTTATTCCTATTCGACAATTAACTGTTAACTGCCTTGCGTTAGTTTATTATTCTCAGTTAATTTTGCTCGACCATTTTTGTTTGACGAAAAATGGCTTTTACTACAAAATCTGTTGATTGTACGTAAAAAGTTTCTAAACATAATTTTTAGGAAATTTTACAAGGATAAAAATTTTATAAAATTTCAGAAAATTTATTAAGTAAAAATTTTAAGAAAAATGCATTTTAAGTAAAAAAATGGAATAGCAAATTTTCATAATTTTGAGTTTAAGGAGCCATAACTTTTTTGTTGCTGCACAGATGTAGCCAAAGCATTTAAGACTTGTATGCACTACTAAATTATCTTTCCAAAATGTCTAAAACTATTGTTGTACCTGTAGTATTTTAGAAACTATACCGTTTAAAGTGGTTACACCTCTAAATCAGAGGTAATCCACTTTGATGGGCTGTAACTTGAAATGGAGTGAGAATAGACCCCCCCCCCCCCCCGTTCCATAAATTTCTTGTTCTGCGGAACTTTGGGAATATGCCCTTAAATATGTTTTCCCTTCATTTTCATTCAATCATTCAATAATTGGCACTACTGTTCGGGGTCAACTGGGTCACAACTAATAACCATCTCCAGTTAGCCCGGTCTGTGCCTAACTGCTTCCAGTTGCGCACTACAAGTCGATTGAGATCTTTTGTACTTTTGCGTTCCATCTCAGGTGAGGTCTTGCTTTACTTCCTATTCCGGTACCGGATTTTTTCTTCGAAACGATTTAGGATATCTTCATCTGCTTTCGTTAGAGTCTATGCTTCTACCCCATAAAGTAGGATTGGGATGATCAAGCTCTTATATAGAGTTTTCTTAGTTTTTCGGGATAGCGTCTTACTACCAATTGCATTCTTAGACCAAAGAAACACCGATTGGCAAGAGAAATTATTTGTTTTATTTCTGCTGAGATGTTGTCGAGGGAATATCCGATATAGACAAAGTCCCTTACTACCTCGAAATTATAGCTGTCGACTGTGTTGTTCTGTTTAATTCGTCGACTGAATGCACTTGGTTTTGGCACCGTTTAGCGTTAGACCCATTTTGGTAGCTTCCGTTTCAATACTAGAACGCATCGGTGACATCCCGCTGAGTTCTGCCAATTACGAGTATGTAAATATCATCGACATACGCCAGTTATTGCACAGACTTTTGGCACACCTTTTCGGACAGCGCGTCACCTTACCTATTATTTTTGTTGACGTCAAAGGTCTCGGTTACGTCGTTACTGAGCATGACAGAGGAGCGAGCGTTCTCTATCGCCATTCTGCGCAGACAGACGAGCTTGGCAGGGATATCAAAACTAGATATTGCACTGTATAGCTCGTCTCTATAAATGTCGTCATAAGCGGACTTAAAATCGATGGGAAGATGGTGGGTATCGATTCGGATTTCTTGAGTTTCTTCTAGGATCTAACGGAGTGTGAAATTTGGTCGATTGTGGATTTTCCTGGTCTCATATCGCACTGATAGGGGCCAATCAGGTTGGTGATGAAGGGTTTCAGGCGTTCAGATAAGATCTTGTATCCGATGATGAGGAGGTCTCCTTTTTTGGGGATCGCATATACGAGTACGTTGCTAAATTCCATTCATAAGGCATACTCTTTTCTGATCAGATCTGAGAAATGAGTTGGTGCATGCTCTCCACAAGGTCATTCCCAGCAGCTTTGAATACCTCGGCCGGTAATCCATCAGGTCTAGCTGATTTGTTGAATTTTGGCATAGATATTGCAATCCTAACTTCGTTCTGTTCAGGTGTATGGAAGTCATGGCTATCATCGTCGAAGTTGAATGGTCTATTCCGCCTGACGGCGGCATGTTAAGCTTCTTCGCCAACGTTCTCAGCACCAAATATGACTACATTATAAGGTTTGTTTCTTCATCTCTACAGGCTCCTGGGTGGGACTTCTTGTTTTGGCACATTCTTTTCACCTCTTGGTAAAACTTGTTATTGGCACGGGTCTACCCCGGACAACTTTATTAGGCTTATTAACAAGCAAAAACTTAAAAATAGTCTTAAAAACTAGCAAAGACATTCTTAATCTAAGGGGGGAGATGTTAAGGGAGTGGCATGTTGAGCAGTCCTTTTTTGATTGCGTTTTTGATGCTATTTACGAGTACGTCAAACAATTCGGCGTAGTTGTTTGTTATATGCAACATTCTAGATATTGGTTCGAAGTGACCGTAATTGGTGCGGTGAGTTGGGATCAGGAAGAGTGGGACATATTTTAGATCACGGGGATTGGAAGTGAATGAAATATTTTGCATTATTTCCAGTCAATAACTGTTGGATAAAAAGTAGATCAGTGACTTTATGACGTTTTTTTAGGGTGTGCATGCTAATTAGTCTTAGCCTATTTTCATAGGGAGGTAATCCGTATGAATCGGCTAAAGAGTGACCAAACATGGCTGCAATATTCAAGAAGAGGCCTTACAAAATTAATCTACAGGGGTCTTGTAAAGTAAGGGCTGGGAAATTCTTATGCCCAGCGTTTGATAAAGCTAAGTGCAGAGTTAGCTTTATTTATAATGCTATCAACATGTGAGTCGAAGTTCAATGCTCTGTCACAGATTATTCTTCATCGCAGATAAAGCAGATTCTTGGTGGAGGTAGAGGTAGAGGTTTGAGGGAATAGGTTATCGCTTGGCATTTGTTGACATTAAACTCCAAAAAGTTTTGCTAGCACCATACCAAAAACTTGTTTCAGTCATCATGCAAGTAGTGGTAGCCGGAAGGCAATATGGAATGACTTTGGAACTTCTCATGTCAACAGCGGAGATTTATATCGTTAATGGTTAGGATAAAGATGATTGGCCCAAGGCGACAACCCTGAGGGACACTAGATGTTGCTTTAATGGGATCCAATATTGCAGATCTGAAGATGACTCTGTATTCTCGGTCTTCATATCGAGTTTGGCCTTATTTACTTTTTTATGAATAGGAATAAGATTCGTTTCATAGGAAAGGCAAAGTACCTGTTGAAACAGACAAGTTAAATAGAGCAGCTAGAGGAGGACCGAGATGGGTTACACACTCTTTTATTACAATAGCAGGAAGGCCATCAGGGCCGGACGAAAAATCATCTTCAAATTTGGTAATGGTTTCAGATAGCACAGATGTTGTTGTATTTAGCGAGAGGGATGACGTCTCAGGACAGTTTCTCATATAGCTAAAGTAACTAGGATCGGGTTCAGGTGTTTGCTTAGAAAAGGGTTTGTTAAAATGACAGATAAAGAAATATGCCACGGTTTTTGGGTCGGTAGAAGATTCATTAAGAAATTTGGGAGTAGATGGGTAGCTGTCGGACTTTCTTTTGGTATTAACAAACTGGTAGAAGCGTTTAGGGTCCAAAACTAAGCTAAATTGCATGCGGTAGAGGTACTCAAGGTAAAGAGACTCGCAAAGTTCAGAAAAACGATTGTATGTTCAATATTGTGATTGTGTTCTTAGGAATTTGTGATACAACTCGCTTCTGTTATTACGGAGAGAGCACAGCTCTTTGTTGTACCAAGGAGAAGCTGACATGCAGTCCTTTGGGCAAAGCAGTAGAAAACTAATGAATAGAAAGTTGAAAGGGCCGGTCTCAGCAATAACGTTAATGTTGCTGATGAGGCTTTTAAGTTTGTTAACGTCAGTTCTTCGGAAGTTAAACGAATTTTACGAATCGACACTGTGTTGACGTTTCCATAAGAGTATACGAGGGGCGTTCAATATATTCTCGGTATCGGGGTGAAGCTGTGGTTGCATATATAAATTGACTTATTTATCAAGTAATACTATTATTTTAGTGCATTCATGTAAGATTTCATATAAATGTGATTATTAATTCGCGTTTTATCTCTAGTTAAACAGAATCATAATTGCAACTGAGACGATGATGGTGAAAATTGAGCATCGCGCTGTAATTAAATTTCTCACTAAGCAAGGAAAAAGTCAAAAAACTATTCATGAAGAGATGGTGGCTGTTTACCAGGGTTCCGCACCTTCATTATCAACTGTGCAAAAGTGGTCAAGTGAGTTCAAGAGAGGCAGAGAGAGCATTGAAGACGACCCCCGCTCCGGCGCCCCGGCTACTGCTTGTACGGGAGAAAGCATCAAAGAAGTCGAAAACTTGTTCTTCAGGATGCCCGAATAAAGATGAAAATGATGGCAGAGATCACCAAGCTTTCAATTGGTACCATTCACACCATTCTTCATGACCATCTTAACCTTTCAAAGGTCAGTGCAAGGTGGGTGCCACGAATGCTCACAGCGCCTCAGAAAAAAGTGAGAATCGCATGCTGTAGAGAGCTTTTGGAGATGTGTAGTGAGAACGCGGACGGTGTTATGGATCGAATTGTTACTGGGGACGAAACATGGGTCCACCACTATGACCCTGAAAGCAAACAAGAGTCCATGCAGTGGCATAAAAAAGGAACAGACCCCCCGAAGAAGTTCAAAGTCACTCCGTCTGCCCGAAAGCTCATGGCCACAGTTTTTTGGGACTCAAAGGGAATCTTGCTCATTGAGTACAAAAAAAAAGGTGAAACCATCAACGCCACATCCTACGCTTCCACTTTGCATAATTTGCGGGAGGAAATTAAAAAGAAAAGACGGGGTAAACTCGCAGCGGGTGCGTTGCTTCTTCATGACAACGCTCCTGTTCACACGGCGCGAGTTTCCAAGTCTGCTGCGCGAGATTGTGGTTTCGAAGAAATCCAACACCCACCCTATAGTCCAGATCTTGGCCCTAGTGATTATTTCCTGTTTCCGGATTTGAAAAAATGTCTTCGTGGAAAAAGATTTTCGGATGATGAAGAACTCAAGTCGGTATTTTGCAGAGAAAGAGGAAATTTATTATTTTGAGGGTTTAAAAAAGCTTATCTCAAGATGTAACAAATGCGTTGATGTTAGGGGAGATCATATTGAAAAATAAAAACAATTTAAATTGAATTCGCATTTTCCTTCATATCGATACCGAGAATATATTGAACGCCCCTCGTATGTATAACTGACAAGGGCTGATAAAGGCAGTCTAGGGTGGAAGGAAAATGTTCTCTCCAATAAACGACACAGTTATCCGAATCGGATATGAAGACAAGGTCGAGTTGTCTGTTCATTGTATTAGGTATTCCACTAATCTGATATACCATAGACTTGAGTTGGTTCGGCAGTCCACCATGAATATTTCTATTTCAGAGGACGAA
Source organism: Volucella zonaria (assembly GCA_963966105.1). NCBI lineage: Eukaryota > Metazoa > Arthropoda > Insecta > Diptera > Syrphidae > Volucella > Volucella zonaria. The sequence continues at coordinate 122,522,508 of OZ014531.1, read as the reverse complement.
TTAAGAGAGACGAAATTAGACGAATCATCGAAAGGCTACCGTTTTAGGTGAGGGAGGTTGAAACCCCCTACTAAAATAATACTATCTTCAGGTTGTGCATCATCAGTCAAAAAATCCGTTCAATTGGTTGCGATGGGTGAATGTAACAATAAAATACGTAAAGGCAAAGTTTGGAGAGCGTAATGTTGACACACACTAACTCAAAATTATCAGTATGAAGAATGTCAACAGGAGTTGTTTAAAAACAGTTTCAGATTGCTAGGAAAACACATGGACCATAGGAATTATTAGCTCTTCCAAATCGATATTTTCGAAAAACGTTGAAATTTGGAGGACTCATCTCATGGTTTTTAATATCAGGAATTAGATTCGTTTCAGTAAGAACAATTAGGTCATAGGGAAACCTTTGAGAATTGAGATATACGGCGGAGATTTTAAATCTTTTAAATCTCTTTATTACTGGAGTGCAAACTCTCAATATCTTCGATCGCGCACTTTTCGTGTTGTTTTTCCCTTATCTGGAAAAGTCGATGTTTTTGCCGTCTCTTCTGCTCGTAGAGCTCACGAGTAGCTCGTTGCAGCGTCGCTTTGTAGGCTTCTCGTCTAACTGGTTTTAGGTACTTGAGCTGGGGGCATAGGAGTTGCTGAGAGATTTCGGGATACGCGTTCGGCGAAGATTCTGGCGGTCGCTTGTGATTGCAGCTTTTCTACGCTATATCTTCTCATAGTAATTATTCTTTTTTTTCGCTTGGGAAATCCGCATTCGTACCTTGGCTACAACAAAGTAGTGATCCGTGTCAATGTTGGCTGCTATGAACGTTAAAATGTCCAGAATAGTGGAGACATACCTTATGTCTATCGTAATGTGATTAATTTGATTTAGCGTTTCATAATCGGGAGACCGACAGGTCCCCTTGTGTATACTGAGATGAAGAAACTCTGCCCTTAATATGGTGATATTTCGTCCGTCAATAACCCTAAGTCCGTTGCCCGACGTGGCGCCTTGTAAGCTGCGTTTACCGACCATGCTACCGAAGATGCCCTACTATGATTTCAATGTCATATTTCGGATATTTCTCATATGTCTTGTCGAGGAACTCGTAGAAACTTCTTTGGTGGGTTTTTGTCTTCAGCAGGGGTATGCTTATGTTAGTGAATTCAACCTTTATGCGGATTGTCATAAGACGCTCGTGTCAGAAATTTAAGACTTCGTGCCTAGGTCTCCGCATATGGCAAAACAGCATCCATATAGAAATCACTACAGTATACATGTATCAGTGCTTCATCTTCCTTATGTCCGGTTCATTCCATCGCACTTCCTGGATGGCGGTGATATCTGCGTGACAGCAGTCAAGGGCCTCTGCTAACAGGTTGTGCGCTGTCTGACTTGCTTTCTTATTATGTTGTTTCTGTTCCTGTGTAGGTTTATTTTTCTGGTGTAACAGAGTATTGTCACTAAGTTCGCATTTCTGGCATCCCCGCGACTGGCATAATCGGGAGAAGTGGCCCACGTTTTTAAGCTTACGTATGGCTTGTGCTGATTTTATATCTAAAAGTGATAAAAATATTTTACAATTGAAAACTCTATGGTTATTTGAATTCCATATAGTGCAATTCTGTTACTCCTGCGTGTTTGCTGCAACTGATACTGATATCCCTTTTTCGCGCCTAACTTGCTGTTAATGGCCTCTAGAGTCTGGAACCTGGTCTCCATAAACTTAAAAAAAACCATTCACGCTCGAACTACTTCTCAGTTAGATAAGTGACTGCTCAAATAATGTCTTGGTTTGTTTTATCCTATGTCTGCATCATCAAAATACGATCAAGGTCCCCCAATTGGCCATATTTCTTCCTTTGTAGCATCATGAAGCTTCCTTAGACTGTTTGATGTCCCAATCGTATCTGGTTGCGACAGTATCCTTGTAAGTTGAGCTGTCAACAACATCTTGTGAGCTTAGGAACTGTCTTTGGAACCGCACTCCTTTTTGCATTCAATTCTACTATTGCACCAAGATTTTTAGGACTTTATTCCACTTGATAGTCGTTATTTGCATTGAGAGATTCGAAGTGGTGCGTGATGTCATTACGCATTTGACCTGCAATTTTTAAAATTGCTCAAAATAATGCTTCTTAAGCATAACCCTCGCGTGTGATAGTGTCAACATTGGCAAATTGGTCCCAAATTTTTGTCTGCGCTGACATCCTACCCTTGAGGTAGGAGAACGCTCGCTCCTCTGTCAAGCTCAGTAACGACTTAACAGAGAATTTTGATGCAAAAAAGGTTTAAGACAAGGCGATGCGCTGTCCTGTGACTCCTTTAACAACATACTTGAAAGAGTTGCGCCGAAAGTCCATGGTATTGACATAATTGGTAGAACTCAGCGGGTTGTAACCGGTGCGTTCTATAGGGTGACCAGATAAGAGCGATAGTAAAATCTTTTTAAACAAAACAACGATGGTGTGAGATATAATGTACGTCCATGCCATTGTATGTGGAATAACACATCATTCAAATCGCCGTCTTATCGGTACAATATGCACGGCGTTATTCCCGAAATAGCCTGTCGAATGTTGGCCTCGAGCTCGTCCAAAGTGGCTGGCTTGTTAGCGTAGTCTAAGGACTTGACGTAGCCCCAGAGAAAATAATCGAATGCCGGCAAATCGGAAGATTTGGGAGGGGGGAGGAAGCGCAATTTTCGCCAAATTTCTCACTCACAACTTCGAGCGCTGCGTCGCTTATATGGCACGTAGTGCTGTCTTGTTGGAATCACAACTTGGATATATTGATTTGTCGAGCTGTGACTACAGAAAGTCGGTTGACATCGCCCTATACCTGTTACCATTGAAGGTAACGGTGTCCCCTTCCTCATTTCATGATGCCGCCGTCCAACAAGACGATTTTTTGGCCAAAATCCGGATCTCCGCCCAATATTTCTATCACCGAATTAGCGAACTCACGGCGTCAGCGCAATCTTAGCAATATAAGCCGAGTTGACTCTGTGGCGATGCCCAATTCATCTGATCGAATTGACATTTCTGATTCTTCTTCGATACTGGCGTCTACGGCGGCCATGTTTTCTTCATTTCGCACCAATCTCTATCTGGTTGGTAGCTTAAGATCCAAAAGATTGTACTTACGCTCACACTTTTCGACGGTGCGACGAATTTTCTGCACACTGAAGCCATGGTGACAACTGAACACACGATATCGTGTTTTTTTAAATAATTTCCGCACCTTCGGCAAGCGTAAAGCGATGCATGATGAAGTGACAAACCTTACAGAATATTTTGACAGCTGGATGGCATTGGTAACTTGGACAGCTGCTGAAACATAAGTTAGAAAAACTATCATTGCAATCTGGTCAGCCTTTAGGATTGAAATGGAAGCTTTCTTGCTGTCGACAAGAAAGGACACACAACATCGACAAATTGGGCAGAACGTTACAGTTGACAGTTATAACTTCGAGGTAGTAGGGCACATTATATACCTTGGTTCTACTATAAATTCCGCCAACAACACCTCAATAGAAATAAAACGAAGAATTACTCTTGCTAATCGCTGTTTCTTTGGGATAAGAAGATAATTGAGTAGTAAGGCTCTATCCTAAAAAACTAAGCAGACTCCACACTCAAGACCTTGATCATCCCAGTCGTATTTTGGCACTGAAGCGTGAACTCTATCAAAAGTTGATGAAGATATCCTCAGTCGTTTCGAGAGAAAAATCCTAACCCGGTATATATGCGGTCCCATTTGCGTTGACGGGCTTTGGAGGAGAAGATTCAATGATGAACTATATGAGCTATAGAGCCACAACGATCTAGTCAGAAAACTGCACTATCATTCGCCTGAGACGGGTAGGGAATGTAGAGCAGATGAAGAACTAATGCTCCGGCCCGCGGTGTTTTCGAATCTAACCCGGAGGGACAACGCAGTAGAGGAAGGCCTCACCATAGGTGGCATAAGTAGGAGGGCACTTCAACTGACTGGGGGTGCGCAAGTGGAGGCTGTTAGCTAGAGACCGGGCTAACGGGAGGGGCTTGTTAATTGAGGCCCAAGTTCACCCCGAATTGTAGCGCCACCTCAGTAAGTAAGTAATGTTGCAGAATTAGAATGTCAATTTTCAATGCACGAATTGTTTGTATTGGAAAGTGTTGAGACGCTCCGTACTAGTTGAAATAAAGCTGGAAGATATTTCTTATTTTTCGAAGTAGGTCCTACTGCGTTCTTGTATACTGGACATTTCCTATTAGCGATTATGTTTTCATGTTTAAAGCGCTAGGCTTTGCAATAGAAGCAGATTGCTGTAGCGGTTCAGGCTTTTAATTTGCGGCAGTATTTCCATTTTCTATTGCACAAAGCCTTTCAGTTATTGCACAATTTCCCCGATCTAGTAAATGAAATAATTTCAATTGCCGGGCTGCCGGCAAAACCAAAAAAACAACAAACAAGCGAAAACCGAATACTCGCTACAATAACAAAACCGAACCACACGGTTGGTGGCTAAGATCGGTGTAACGATCTGTCACTTGCCCTGGGGGGGGAAATTTGCAATGGCAGCAAATCGTTTGCTGAACCAAGTGGATGCTCAGCTGGGGTGGGTTCAGAGAAGAAGATATTTCCAAGAAACGCTTAATGGTGCAAAGTATAATAAATTTTAGGCGCCATGGCAAAACAATAGATCGTGAAAGCCGGTAGGCGGCAACCACAGACTGTACTTTAGTCGGTGGTACTGAAGGTACCACGAAGATTGGACCGCTAGTTGGGGACCCGACACCGAATATTACAACGGTCGCAAAATTCTCTTTTTTTTATTAAAGGATTCGCCAGGGGTAGCGCGAGGTGTGATTGTCTCGAATAAACAATGCTACTTATCTTTGCTTTCTCCTAGAATTCCTTTTCTTCTGCCCGTCGGTATATCCTATCCTTTTGCCACAGCCTCATGTACTTTTTCCTTTTTTTTCTCTTCCTTTTATTTTGCTTTTTTTTTGTTAAATTTTTCTTGTTTTGTTTCTAGTTTGTTCTTTACCTTTTGATGGTCAACCAAGAAGTAATTAACCCTATCCCACAGATTTTAGCTCGAACCGTAGGTCTCACCTATATCTGTACACATTCATACCTCCGTTCAGATGAGTGCAACGGGCCAATTTTGGTCTTTGTGTGCAGCGCTCCGCAAATTTGCTGAAGTATGCCACCGTGCATTGGACCTCCATTGTTTCCACTCTCTCACACACCAACACATTCGTGTTTCTTTCTTATTTCCCAAATCTGGGGAAATTTTCTCCATGATTGGGATTTCCCTTTGGACCGAGCTAATATTTCACTTTACGATCGTTCATTGGGGTTGCATTCAGTCTGAATGCAACACCAGTCCTTCCCAAAAGGTAAAAAAAGGAAAAAGATAATTTGCCAACAATATATGGCTTACTCGCATTGTACACCCTAATCATTATCCGTTTCTGATAATGATCAGGGAGGACGAAACAAGGAACTAATCAGGAGACGGGCACAGGAGGGGGAATTCTACATCTGGAGTGCGGCCCGATGAAAACTAAACGAAGACATCCCGGCAAATCCTTTTGCCAAGAATTAATTAAATGAGGGGCGCGCAACTAGGGGTCCATTTGTTACCATTTTATTTCATTTTATTTTTTTTGTAATTTTTTTTTAAGGTGGTGACCGTCCGTCATTCAATAGAGAGTCTTTTCAGTCCTCCTGGTTCTGGGGCTTTATGTATTTATAATACGCAGAGCGTTCCAGACCGTCCATCTGGCTCTTGACGTACAGTATTGAGCTTAACGTGACCGTCCGTCATTCTATCGAGACTTCTGTCTCTTCTTTTCGTGGTTCTTCTCTATTGGTTGTCCCCTCCGACAAGCATAAAAGCAGAAAGCCAGAGTTCGAGAACTCACCAATTCTTCCCGCTAATATATTTCTCCAAGGAGACAACGGACATAAAGTGAACTGGTGGGGCAAAAAGCGGATCGGGCAGGAGAGATCGTGATGGAGCGAAGATGCCTTCTAAGGCTGTGGAAACTACCCGATAGGAAAGACAACACAACACAAGGGCAAGAGCCGACGAATTTGTGAATGGTTCTTGCTCACTAAGACGTTGGACGCTGGTCTCGCGCCTTCCTCCAAATACTTACTTCAACGGACCGTCCGTCCTACCTGCTGTGGTTGATCCTTCAAAATACTAGGAGGGTGCAGCAATGGCTGATGGACCCATGGCTGCCCACCACCCTTCTAGGATTTTGAAGAACCACGGAAAAGAATGTGGATGAGTGTGGCCGAGTGGAGAGGGAAAGAGTAGGACTTGTTGTGGTAAATTTTATCTTAAGGCTCTTGTGTGGTTTTGGAAAGTATTTGTACTCGAGATATCTAAAGGAGCGTTTCCGGATAATTTTTTTTCGGATTCAACAGAAACCCTTTTCCGCTATCCATCCCTATTGCGGTGTGAATAAAAACGGTACAGCGCTCAACCATTCCCACATGCCGATACAATTTCCAGACACTAACTGTAAAGTCTCCAAAACATTTCATCAGAAGAGAAAAAGCTCTCTCATCCGTTACTCTCTCTATGAGCTTAATTCAGTGAAAAATCATTACAGAAACAGAAAATCCTCTCTGAAAGTGAATTTTCCGAATAAGATTCACCACTCTCACCATTTTACTCGTAATTTGGGGGTAAGCGTAAGCGTGTTTCCGTGTAAACAAAATCGACCGCTATGCCCCAGTACCCGAGAGCACATATGTAGATGCACACAAATGCGAATAAAATTCTGTCGATAGGAAGCCGGAAAACGAAGAAAATGAGAAAAATTCTATCAAAAGGAGCATTTTTCAAAACTCTCTTTTCTTACTTTTTACTTCTCCCATTTTCCTTAACTCTCTCGGACGCGGCTGAGTAATAAGCCCAGAGAACACTCGTATGCCCATCTGATTTTAGAACTATTCACTTGTTCTTTTGGTGGTGTAGTAGTTGGAATTTTTTTTCAATTCTTGTTTTTTTTTTTTTTTGTTGATTTTTTTGGCAAATGACTCCTCCACGTCGTGCTGGTGGAAATTCTGCACAAATTCCACTCAACCAGAATTCAGTTGATTTTAAGTCTCCGGCAAAAATGGACGTGTAACGCGCGATTTTCCCACACGCCGAAAAGGAAAAACAAAAAAAAAAAAAAAAAAAAACGAAAATTGGAGAAGAAGAAAAACAATAAAAACAAAAACAAAGCAAAGCAAACTAAACTAAATAATTAAGTAACGGAAACCTAATTTATTACTTGCAACCCTTCCTTCTCCATGGACATTCGTTAATTTAAAAAAAAAAAACAAAAATAAATAAATAATAATAATAATTTTTTTTTTCCTTCCAAAACTACTACACAACCATCTGTTCTACTACCACAATACCACTACATACTAGAAAAAAACAAAAAAAAAAATAATAATAATAATAAATAAATAAAAATACCGTGATATTATTTAGCGAAAAGTTGTTGTTGCTTTTCCTTCGATCGTGTCGTGTCGTTCTGTGACAAATCCGCCGCATGACAATTTTTTTTACCCGTTTTCGTTTAGCCGATTTCTTGTTTTTTTATTTTATTTTTTCAATTCATACATACAGTCGTCGTATGTGTGTGTATCTGTGTATTTTCATTCGGAAAATTCGTCACAACAAAAAGGAAAGACTTTTCATTTCAACTTGTTCTAGTGGTCGATAGTTCGCATTCGTATCTGTGACAGTGAAATAAAAATTTAACAAAAAAAGTAGAAAAAAAAACTATTTCTTTAATTAATCTCCCCCCTTCTGTAAATAGTGTAATAAAGAAGAACTGCTGTAAATAATTAGCAAAGAAAATTAAAAAAAAAAAATAATTAAGTAATGATATAGAAATAAATTATATTTTAATTAATAATTACATCAACTAAGTGTAAATGAGTCGCTTAAAAAATTTAATCAAACTCGTAGTGCTTAGATCAGAACAGGAGTAGTTTCCTATGGCTTTTGGATACGCATTCATCTTGTTGTCTTTCTTTTTAAATAAAATTTCTAATAAGTAACGGTTAGAATAAGAAAGAATTAAGACGATCAGAATATCCTTCAAAATTAACACAATAATATCGCGTGTGCTTCATAGATACAAGAAGCTACAGGACTTCTTTTTTTTTTTCGGTCTGAAAACGGATTAATCAACTTGAAACACAACACCACTTCACCCCTGCCTCACGAACACAAAAAAAAAAAAAGAAAATACTTCGCCGTTCCGGACAAAAGGATTACTGTTTCTTGTACTATATTCGTATCCGCGTATCTATACAACTACAAAGTAGAAAAAGAAAGTACTTACACTTGCAGATAGTACTTCGTTTTTGTACTCAAACTCGTATTCGTATTCATATTCGCATTCGCATTCGCATTCGCATTCGCATTCGCAGTCGTATTCGTATTCGTATTTGCATAAAATCCTTTACGGGGAATTTAGGGGCAACAAAATATATAAAAAAAACAAAAAAAAAAAAAAAAACGTCTTAAGAACGAAATTTTAAAACGCATAATCCAGATGCATTCGTATGCTCGTGCATGGATTACGGCAAAAAGTGCACCAAGGATCCCAATAACCATCATCACCGTCGCAGTAGGCTAAAAGGGGAAAGAAGTTTACCGAAACTTATTTTTCTACAAAACTGTAAAAGGATTACTATTCGTACAATTTGTGAAATACTATCTACCGTTGTGGAGATAATCTGCTACTACTACACCTACTACACAACAAACAGAACCAAAAAAAAAACAAAGGAAAACAGGAATCCTGGGTCGGTAGATTCATTACCGTGTTCTTCGTGTATAACAATCATGTGAGTATAAAAGTGAACAACAATCATTTTGAGTTACGTACTTGTGATATTTTTAAATGGATTACCCTTATTGAGTTGTTACGACGGGATTTTGGTCAACTATGTATTAACTTGCAAAAAACCCATGTCGAATTTTTGAATCCTTTCCTTCTCAATCACTCTTGAGGTTCCAGTGAAGTTGTACCTTAGTTCGGTATGGCTTTACGAAACGATTAGAGTTAAAAGGAGTTGACTCCGACTCATGACTGAACATTTCTACCAACTAATCAAAAGTAAAATGTAGTTTTTGTAGTTTTTTTTTACTAACAGATGCGTCTAATTTTCAAACCGGACTACCGTTTTGTTGACACTATGAATGGATTTACAGTGTGTTTATCAAAAGCGAGCATTTTAAGAGGAAGCAACCGCTTGATTTGCTTAATTACATTTACAATTTGCTTTTCAATTGACACTACCGTCGGAAGTGAAGTTAGACCTTAGCCTATAAACCCCTTTCGACTGGTCCCCATTAAATTGCACAAGACGCCTTAGATGCAGTCGTCCTCCGAGTTAGACTTGGAGACTTTTTGGACTGTGGCGTCCATTCGTTCAACACAACTAAGCCATTTTATTCATTGTATCCGTATAGACTTGGCTAGACCGATGCCCAGTTCGCGGTTGAAACTCCTCCTTCATTCATCGTCGTTACAAGCGGGTCCAAAAATCTCAAGCAGTATCTGTCACTCGAAGCGACCAAATGCTTCTTCATCCCCTTTCGAGGTATGAGACTCTGCGCCATAGGCCAGGACCGGGAAGATAAGGCCCTCGTATAAAGCCAGTTTGATCATACGAGTAAGGGCTTTGTTGCTCAACTGCTCTCTGAGCCCAAAGTAACAACTACTGCCAAGAATAATTCTGCGTTTGATTGCTGCACTGATGTCGTTGTTGCTTGTACCTGCGTAGTCAATTTTGATGAACTTCATAAGAGATTATAACTGCCAATGGTGACGTTCTGGCAAAGCCGTCGGTGGTGTCCGTCATTTTCTGATGACAGCATGTATCGTACTTTATTTTGCTGTCATTTAGGTCTGACAGGACCTATTTTGGGCAGTTTCGCTTCAATACTTAGGAAAGCTTGCCATTTGCGTACGCAAGAAACTGTGCGTACCGAAGAAAGATCGCGCATCATTTGTGGGCCAGTGAGTTCTGCATTTAAGAAAGTCACATGATAGCGCGTTGCTTAATGATTTATTTTCTGCGAAGTTTTTCCGATGTCTGACTTTGATCTGTATACAATTTCTGGACCTGAATATGGGCAGGGCGATTTGTGATTTTCATGTACATAGTTTCCGAAAGAGAAGTTATTGGCTGTGTTCTAGATATTAAGTCTAGCTTAACTGCCTCAATGCCTCAAACTAATAGCAACCCAACTCACATTCTTAACCATTGCATAATAACATCCACATTTGCTGGATCATGGAAAATCGCCAAAGTCATAGCGATTGCCAAAAAATTAAATGCAATCTCTGCTAGTAACTTTAGGCCTATCCGCATTTTACCATGCCTTTCTAAGGTTTTTGAAAAAGGTGCTAAGCCAGTTTCTGTGCTTTTGAGAAAAGAATAAAGTGTTTTCGAATATTCAAATTAGAAGCTTATTTGTACGCGATTTTTGCTTTGTTTGACCAGTTTGGTGCTGCCTATTTCATAATGACTTAATCCCTTTTACACTAACTAGTTTTGCAAATAGCGTCATGCGTAAATCATATTTGACATTTGTGAACTAGACAAACAAACAGATAAGCAATGCAGCGCTATACTCTGCAAGAGCGTTGAATAATTTCGTCGATGTTTTTGACCAATAATCGGTCGGTGGTGTTAGCGCAGTGTGAATTTCGACGTCGATTCCCTAATCGTGTCGCGCCAACTGGGCAAACATTCCGGCGCTAGACTCGAACAAAGTGGAGCTATAGGAGATCATACAGGGCGTGGCCGCCACCTGACTGGTTGTTCGGCCTACAATATCGCGGCTGTGGCTGCCGATGTCACTGAGAACGAAGAAACATCAACCAGACGACGGGCCACGCAATTGAGCATCACCAGACGAACCCTACAGCGAATTTTAGTGAAAGATTTACACATGTTCTCGTACAAAGTACAAACAGTGCATGACTTAATGCCTCCTGACCGTCAGTCGCGTGTGAATTACTGTAAAGCCAACCTCAATCTCAACAACGAAGAGGACGAATTTCTATCGAAAATCGTCAATAAGCAAAATCTTGCTTATTGGGCCGTATTTTTTTTGAGGACGCCATCAGCAATACGGTCACTGTTACTGGCAAACGATACAGGGCCATTATAAACGACTTTTTACTGCCGGAATTGGATGAGCGGGGCTTGGTGAACATGTGGTTTCAACAAGACGGTGCAACCGCACACACAGCACGAGCCACAATGGATATTGTGAAGGAAGCGTTTCCTGGTCGCGTAATCTCCCATTTTGGCGATTTGGCTTGACCAGCAAGATCGCTCGATTTAACCGTCCCAGACTTCTTTCTTTAGGGCTACTTCAACTCGCGGGTTTATGCCAACAAACCTCAGACAATTGCAGCCCTTAAGATGAATATTCGACGGGATTGCGAACAGTTATCACCGGGAATCTTGCGGAGAGTCATAGAAGATGCGATAAAACGGGCACAAATGTGTATCAACACTGGCGGCAGCCACTTGGCGGATATCATTTTTTCCACTCAACAGAAACAATTGTAAAGGCCCATATAAAGATAACCATTACTCAAAATCATTTTTTTTTTTCATTGCATGATTAATTGTACATAACCCGTTTTATACGGCGTAGATGTTATCATACGAGGGCGGGTCAATAAGTCTTTTTGAATTTCTGACCTCTTTACTGAAACAGCAACACTGCTCCTGTCAACAGGCATCTGTCAGTTGACTCCTGTCAAAATTTAAACGTGCTGCGTCAGTTAGTTTGTGTTTGACAGCTATTTTTATCAGACTACTCACTAATTTGAGGAGAAAATGGAAAAAAGTGAATTTCGTGTGCTTATTAAGCATTATTTCTTGCGAAAAAAAACCATTACCGAGACCAAGGCTAAGCTTGATAAATACTATGGGGACTCTGCACCATCGATTTCAATGGTAAAAAAGTGGTTTACTGAATTTCGTTGTGGCCGTACAAGCACTGAAGATGCCGAACGTCCTGGACGCCCAGTTGAGGTCTCTACACCCGAAACAATCGAAAAAATTCACGATATGGTGTTGGCCGACCGAAGATTGAAAGTGCGAGAGATTGTGGAAGCCGTAGGGATCTCGCACGGCTCAGTGGTTTCAATTTTGAATGATCACTTGGGCATGAGAAAGCTTTCCGCAAGATGGGTGCCGCGTTTGCTCACAGTCGACCACAAACGCAATCGTGTAACAACTTCACAGGAAGGTTTGGCGTTGTTTAATCGCAATATGGAGGAGTTTTTGCGCCGTTTTGTAACCGTGGACGAAACATGGATCCATCACAACACACCAGAGAACAAACAACAGTCAAAATAGTGGGTTTCTAAGGGTGAATCGGCGCCAAAGAAGGCCAAGGTGGGTTTGTCAGCCAATAAAGTTATGGCGACTGTTTTTTGGGATGCACGCGGGATAATCCACATTGACTACCTTCAAAAGGGAAGAACAATCAATGGGGAATATTATGCCAACTTATTGGACCGATTCAATGACGATTTGAAAAAAAAACGACCTCATTTGGCCAAGAAAAAAGTTCTTTTCCACCAAGACAATGCAAGGGTGCACACATGTGCAGTTGCCATGGCAAAAATCCATGAATTGGGCTATGAATTGCTCCCTCATCCACCCTATTCTCCAGATTTGGCTCCGAGCGACTACTTCTTGTTCCCAAACCTGAAGAAATGGCTTGGTGGAAAAAGATTTGACTCCAATGATGAAGTCATCTCGCAAACAAAGGCCTATTTTGAGGACCTCGACAAATCATTTTTTTTGGAAGCGATAAAAAAATTGGAGAAGCGTTGGACAAAGTGTATAGAGTTCAAGGGAGACTACGTTGAAAAATAAAATTATTTTTTTATCAAAAAATCTGTGTTTTAATCCAAACACTTATTGACCCGCCGAATCTCACATAACATTTCACATAATTTCGATAAATATTGACTTAAACTCTTTTTCACGCGCAGTAGCGAAATATCTACTTATTTAGACCCATTTCAAGAATTCAATCATAGGTTCTCACCATATCATTGTGGATGATATAAGGCGTGAATATGATAGAGGCTATGCAGCACTCCTTTGCTTACTCGATTTTTCAGAAGCATTCGATAAAGTTAATCACAAAATCTTATGCTGAAAGCTCAGGCATTTATCTAGTTTCAGCGAGTGAGGTGTCCAACTAATTAGAAGTTATCTCCCCAACAGGTGGCAATGGGCTGTTATTCGTGACAAATCTTCAGAACTCAAAATAATAAGGCCAGGCGTAACTCAGGGATCTGTTCTTGGGTCTATTTAGTCTGCGCAGTGATCAATGACTTGTCATCGGTGTGCAAGAACTCCTCAGTTCTCCTTTATGCTGACGACGTTCAAGTATATCTGTCCCGCCCTATAAGTCCGATTGCAGAGCTTGCTCTAAAATGAAACGAAGATTTGTCCGGAATCCACAAGTAGTCGGTGGTAAATTGGCTGTTGCTAAACCCTGATAAGTTGAAAGTTCTCCCGATCTCTAACAGCAAACTTTATCCAAATTCTGAGCCGGAAGTATGCCTGTCTGACTCCAAGCTAGAGCACGTAGAATCAATAACCAGTCTTGGATTTTCTATAAACCGTAGTTTATTTGGATATAATTACGCAAACCTTGTTCTTGGATGGATCTAAGGATGCTTACGTAAGCTTTGGCTTACAGCTAAATTTACTCTTTTTGAAAGCCGACGGAAATTTGTAATGACCCTTATAGTATCCATAATAAGTTACGCCAATGTGGTCTACAGTAATCTTGACTTAACGACGCTATAAAATATAGTAATGAACTCCGCAGATACGACCATATTTCGAATAGCTTCTTAAAATGTACCCTTAAGCAGTATCTCCTTGCACGAAATTACATTTACTGTCATTAGTAATAAATCCCCAATGTACGAGCATTTGTTCAACAGAATCCAATTTGCGCCATCCCTAAGAACTAAGAATATTTTACAACCCATATAAGGATCCTCATCTCATCACGTCTTTTTTTTTCGTTCACGCTATAAAACTATCCACAGTCTTCACTACCCCAGCGCCGCAAACTTCAAAATTGTAGTCCTCCTACTCATCCTGTAGTCCTTCTGGACAACCTGACGAGTTTGGAAGAGATGTCAAAACTAGAGCTGTACATACTCTTACTCGTATATGGGACTTTAAAGTCAATTAATGGATGGCGTGTGTCAATCTGAATTTCGCGGGCCTTTCCAAGATCTGCTGTATTGTGTATCTTTGATTGATTGTGGACCGGCCCAAAACCGGACTGATTTGCACCAACAAGGCTGTTTATGAATGGTTTCAGACGCTCACATAGTACAGCGGAAAAAGTTCTTGATGTTTAGGGGACTCATTGCTCTAAAATTGTTGCGGTCTGGGTTTAATCTCTACTAGGACTCCCCTACTAGTTGTCCATGCGCTTATTATATTCATTTTTTTCTCTGATCAAACTTACAAACGTCATTCCTACAGTTTTATCTCACCATTTCCTCGATCACGCACTTCTCATGCTCTTTCTTTTACCGCTCGAGAAGCCTGTATTCTTGACTTCTTTTCGTTTATCGTTTCATCCTGTTTTTTGCTTCTGCCTACAGTCGTCGTCAAATCAGACGTTTCTTTGTGGTGGCGTTTTGAAACCAATCACATCAGAAGCAGCTTCTCTGCTGGGTCGTTGACAACCTTGACATTGGTGTTCTACAGCTTGTGTATGGGGGCTAGGATGGGCCTCCGCAGAAGATTTTGAAAGTGTTTGAAGGAAATGTCATCGGCAAGGATTCTCGTGCTCACTTGCGATTGCAGCCTGTCAACGTTGGACTTTGATGCTTTTACATTACTCCGTTTTGCCTGTGATATTCCCATTCGTATCTTGGCTACAACAAGGTAATGATCCGAGACGATTTTGGCTCCTGCGAAAGTTTGGACATCCCGAATGCTGGAGGAGCACCTGGCGTCGATCGCAATCTGACCAATCTGATTGACGGTTGATTGATTGAGTGGTAGCCAAGTCCTTTAATTGATGTTGAATATGGGAACCTGTATCCATGCAGGCTGCGTTTTCTGATAGAATTCGTCTTTGATTCTGTCGTCCTGATCCTCTGGGAATTTGGCTCTAATGCTTTTATCACTTACATCCCGAAAGCTTAGGTCTTTTTGCTTAAGTCTGCTTCTAATAGCAAATCCACATCCAAAGAAACATGTAGTCTTTGATACTTGTTTTGCTCGGCCTAACTTATTAGACTTTATAGAAGTCTAGGGCCTCCGCTAGTTGTTCGGAACCACGTGATCTGTTAAAGGTCGTTACATTCTATGTGCAGAACCGCAGTTCGTTGTCTTTCAAGGGTTTATTGGGGTCCACACTATACCCGTCCATATCCGAGCTATGGGTTATTTCTAAACCTTGGATCAGGCCAGTAGCCTCGATGAAGTTATGAGAGCCACCATGGGCCTATTCAGGGATCTTGCGGTGTCGTCTCTTCTCCCGACATAACCATGGAGCTTTCTTTAGACCTAGCGTCCGAATGCGTCAAAAAAACTCTAAAGAGAGGAGTGCTTAGACAGCATAGTAGTTTTTCTTTTGTTTTGTGTTTTTTTTTTAAGAATTTAGCATTCAGTTTTTTGGAAAACGTGACAAAAAGAGAAAGAAAGACGTTTGGACTGGTGCTTATGTGTTGACAGAATTTGACTTGCTGTTCTCAGGAACTTCTCGGTTTAAAGTTGACTGGAAAAAAAATTAATGTCCTTCGAGTTCGGTTGAGATTTGAATGCCGAACCATCCGATTTGAAAGCCAATGCAATACCATTTTAGCCACTGCCGCCCACAGCTGAAACTATAAGAGCAGTGGATGACCCCGTTGAAGCGTATATGAAATTCCTGATGAAGGATAAGTGCGAACATTCTCCATCTCTCTCGTCTAAAGCCGCTAACGACATCCCGCAGGTGTTAAGTACCCTACTTTCAGTCACAAGTACTCAGGCTTCGCCACGTGGAGGTGCGAGTACGAGGTGATGGACAAGGGTTTAAGTGGCGACGTGTGTATCTTCATAAAATTTGACTTTTGGGATTTGATATGGGAAACAACATTATTTATTTTAAAGGGTTTTTATACTAACATTTCTTTATTCCGCGAAATCCTAAATATGCTTTCCAGTTCCCACCATTCCAACTTGTTTTTTATCAGCATGCTTAGATTTTTTAATGGCCTAACATACTACTATTAAGGGGTTATGCCGCACAAAGAATATTTTAAATGTAAATGAATTAATTAAACATCTAATTCACTTTCATTGGCCTTCTAGTGATATAATAAAATTCACGTACAAAGTTGGAATATTCTACGAAAATATATTTAATGTGATTTGAAGAAGCAGTATCAGTATGGGCAAGTCGATTCACTACTATCGATTACTGTCTTCCTTTAATCCTCTGCTTCATAAGTCATTCAGATTGACATCTGAAGAAAAAGATACTCATAGCAAATCCAACATATTGATGTCATTTTGGTTTTTGAAAACCTCACAGATACGACCATGATGTTTCAGGTCGTTGTCCTCTTGTAGGAGGCAATCACGTCCCGAACAGCATTTCAACGGATTCCAATAATCCTGCTTTGTACAGTTGGATTATTTATTAAACGTCGAGATTCCTGGTGAAGGTCATCAATTTTCTGAATTCCGTCGCACAGAAACAGCCATAAAAATACACTTAACCCGGATGTTTCACTGTATAGTTCTCACACACGTCTCAAAGGATTGTTGAAAAGAAATGAAGCTTCGTTAGTGAAAAAAATATTGGTCCAGTCTGATCTGTGAACGGGTGAGCCCACTCAAGTCATTTTTTTTATCGTTTTTTGTTTAAGAAAGGCTTTAGAGTTTTGATCTTTTTCTAGCATGATTTTGCGACACTGAATATAGAAATCTTATGACGCTTTTCCAAAAATATTTCTCTTGCCTGAGGCAAATCTTTTCGTCGTCGATGTTTTCATGTTCGTTTTTATATCACTTCCTTACAAGATTATCTGACTTTCGGAGATACCTTGATGAGAAACAAGAAATTCGAACGCTACGAGTATATGGAACACTCACTACCGATTACGTTTTGTAATGGGTGTTTTTTTTAGAGTTATACAAATTCAATATGAAATAAAACACTTGAAGCTAATGCTAGTGTCTATGATGTTAGCTTTATTTAATAGATAAGTTTATGCCAATAGTGCTTAAATATGACATCGGGCATATGCGTGCCATGGTTAGCTCGAACAAAGCCCAATCGTGAAGTCGAATTTTCGACAACTTTATCGAACAATTGATATACGGCCCATCAATAATAACACGGCGAATGTTGACTTCTAAATCGTCCGACGTCTTTGGTTTATCGGCGTAGACTAGTGACTTCACATACCCCCAAAGAAAGTAATCTAAAGGCATGAGATCACAGAATCGTGGAGGCCAGTTCACAGGTCCATTACGCGAAATTATGCGCTCAGCAAATGTTTCAATTTATTGATGGTGTCGCGCTCCGTGTGGCGTTTTGCGCCATCTTGTTGAACTCAAAGCTCTGTCACGTTAATGCAATTCAACTGGGGAACGAAGAAGTCAGAAATCACTCTCCATTGATGGTAACATTCTAGCCGGCATGGTCCTTAAAGAAATATGGGCCGATGATTCCACCAGCCCGTAAAGCACACCAAACAGTGAGTTTTAATGGTTGTAAGGTCGTCTCGACAAAGGCTTCTAGGTTTTCTCCACTCCAAATTTGGCAATTTTGTTTGTTTACTTATCCATTTAACCCAAACTGGGCCTCATCGGAGAACTAAATTTTGCCTTGGAAATGAGGATCAAGCTGAATCATATTTTCGGCCCATTCATCGAACCTACGACGCGTAAAATGGTCACGCGGTTTCAACTCTTGCACAAGCTGGATCTTATAAGCTTTTAAGCCAAGGTCTCTCCATAAAATCTTCCACAAAGCGGATGGGCATAGCTCCAATTGCTGTGCACTATGACGAATCGACTCATGCGGATTCTTCTCAGCACTGCGCAACGGCAATAACTTCTTCTGTTCGCACTGTTTGTCGTCTTTGACGATGCGTATTATCCACTAGTGTACGCGGATAATACGCATCGTGTACGTGGTGTGAAAACGATTTATCGTGTTCCGAATAACTTGCTCAGACGGACGATTATATCGACCGTAAAATGGACGTAGCGCACGGTAGGTTTGGCGAATCAAACCATGGTTTTCAAAATTAAGTTTGCACAATTTACACTTGTTGTTCCAGCGTTAGTCTAATCATCGTAAAATGGCAAAATGTATTAACCACAAATCAACTTTCAACTGTCCAATTAATAATCTGCAGAAAGAGTGTTGTCAGTTTAAAAACTTGATCTCTAAAAAAAACATCCTTTATAATAACTCAAATAAAATTCTACGATGCATTGGAGGAGGAATTGTTGTAAAGGAATTCAAAAATTCTTATCGTCTGCAGCTAACGTGTTAATTCTTAGCAGCCACACGATTTTACCAAACATTCAAGATGTTTCAAACTGCAAAACATTTAGCAGATTTCGGATTTTTGTTCATCCTCAATTTGTCAATTGTCAATTTGGAATAGTCAATTTGGCCTTTGTCCGCTCACTTTAAGTAAGAATTCCGGCCTACATCCGTATAAGTTCTAGCTCTAGCCTCTAGTTCTTCTAGGTCATTAAAGCCGCAAGACCATGTCTTGTGACGGGAGTTCGCCGATTGAAATCTTGACCAGTTTGAAATTGACCTTTATGTTTAACGAAAGCGTTGGGTGACGAGCCTCACTTCTGGCTCAATCGGTTTGTGAACAAGTAAAATCCTGGTTTTTGGAGTGAGACAAATCTGGAAGAGACTCCTGGGATTCAATTAACATTTACCCATAAAAGTGCATTATTTGCTTTGATCGTCACGCTGTTGGCATCATCGTTCTTTATTTTTTCAAACGAAACGGCCATCGTTAGAGGACAATGATCGGTGAATGTTACTTCGACTAGATGGACTGCTACCAAGATAGCTTACTGAGGGTTCGATTTAACTACAACATAATATCTTGGATTGGACCAGTATATTGGTAATCGAGGTCGTGTAATTTGACGCCACTCGATTACTTCTTATTGGGCAATATAAAGTCTGTGGTGTATGTTGATAAACTGCAAAATATTGGCGCCTTGAAGTCAAATACGAATGACATACTAAGACTAATACATATTACGTGTCACCGATCGGCTATAGGGGTTTAGCCCTTATGAATGTGTCCATATTGAACCAGTGTATGGTGGCTTTACTAGTTCATACATGATCAATTAACACCTCACAAAAAAGAAGGTGTGTGGACCACTTCGTTGTTAGCTCGTCGGCTTTTCGTTGCTTGTGATATCCGTATCACCTGGTGGTCATTTACTCGTCGTCTAAATTTACTTACAGGTCTTGAGCCTATTACTGCGGAGTACAGATTTTAACTACTACTTGGCTATATGAGTGCACAGTTATAACCTTACCGGTAATATCGTTCTTCGCAATGTTTATTGCCCCCTGAATGATGGCTGTGACCCCAGCTTGGAAGACACTGCAGTCGTAACTTTTGCTAAAAGGACGATTGACTTATAGTGTTTTACAGTGAACTTTAGGATATGTCACATACCTCCATTTTGGATCCGTCGGTTTATATGAGTACAACTTGTCACTTCTTATTTGTGACCACCTGACTTGTTCATTCAGATTTGTCGGTTGTCTGCTTGTCAAAGTTAGATTGGAAATACATACCTTAATACAAGCTTAAACTAACTTAAAAACTAGCAAAAATTAAGGGTGAGGAAATAAGGGAATGGTGGAGCAGATCAAGATTGAAATGCGAAGTGCTCTGGTTAAAATCAAAAATGGGAAGGTTTCAGTTGAGCTTACAGGGCATGCGGGAGATTGGTTCGCTGGAACCATAAGAGGTGTGACGGGTAGGAATATAGAAGAGACGACGACAGTGTAAGTTACAAGGGTTGGTGTTGAAGGAAATTGAATTGCAAAGATAAGTGCAATTCACAAAACCAGAGAGCAGTCGATAAATAAAGAGAGTGTCAGCTACGTGTCTGCGTTTTTCGAGGGTATTCAGGTTAAGAAGTTTGAGGAGGTCACAATATGGAGCTAAGATAAGGTGGTCATCCCAGGCTCCCATATTCTCGATTCGTGATATACATATGAATTCGCTGAAAGGGGGACCACAAGGGTAATGAAAAGTGACCTTGCCACATACGGGTTTCAAAAGTTTTTAGACCATGGTTTGATAAAACCAAGTGATGAGTTGGCTTGAAGGATTATCTCATAAATATGCGAGCGCAAGTTTAATGCTCTATCATATTGTACATATATTTCAAGGTCACTTAGTATCGTCGGTGTTTGGTTTTTTGTGTTTGTCTATCTTTCTAATGATTCGGGAATTTAGAGTAGATATTGAAAATATCCGCGGGCTAAAAGGTAATCACTTTTCTACGTACGACCACGTCTGTAAATTCAGGATAGCTGTTTTGGCACTCTGTGAAACACAGATAGATCTCCGCCCACACCTCTCAGATCATTCTGATCTGAAACTACCTGGCTACGAACTAGTGCCACTATTCTTTCCTCACTGCGGTCTCGCAATTTATGTACGTAGTGATGTAGCATACCAAATTCCACCATAATGTAGTCCCTGTTTCATCCCGGAATTCAATTTCATGTGGTTAAAATTCCATATCCGTAAGAAAATTATCCACAATTGCTTTATTTACAGAAGACCCAAACTGGACAGCAACTCTGCCTTTAATGAGTTTGATGCGCTGTGGGACTCTATTCAAAGAATTGTATCCCTGTATCCTCATACTGAAATTGTTATTACGGGCGATAAGCACAATTCTGGGTGGTTTCAGGATTCTAGACAGGCAACACCCGAAGGACGGTGTGTTGAGATCTTCGCTGCGGAAAATAACTTGACCCAGATTGTAAATCAGCCCACACGAATACCAGGCGTTGACAATTATATCGCCATCACCCTGGACTTGTTTTTAACTTCTCACCCTAATAAGTACACTATTGATGTGCTTTTCCCTCTAGGCTTGCCGGACCATTGTGTCATGTCGTACACCGACCACACAGTTAGAGAAAAGATTCCTAAAGAACCGTATGGCAATACGAGAAAGCCAATTAGAGCGGATTTAACACCTTCTTCAGTAAATTTAACTGCTCGTTATCTTTCCTCGATAACGACGTGGATGCCACTGCTGATATGATCACTGACACTATTCTCTTTGGAATGAGACCTTTTATCCCTCACCCGATGAAGAGTATCAGACCAAAAGAAAAAGCACGGTACGACTCGAGCTGTAAGGAGGATGTCAGGGTTAGAGAAGTGTTTTTTCAGTCATTCAAGACCAGTCCGACAGAGGAAAACCAAAAAAGTTTAAACAAGGCAGGAATGACTGCAACGTCTGTCTTAAGCGTATGAAATTTCAATACGACTAAAAGTTGAGGCAAAAAAGTTAAATCTTTTGGTCATTTGTCAAAAACATCAGAAATTCTGACCCCTTTTCGGACCTACTCTGAAATATAATGATTCGTTCCGAAGCCGAACAACTTGCTTGTGGAATGCCTTGCCGTACTCTATATTTCCTAGTCATTATAACACTCAGAGATATAAAACTAACGTACATCGGTACCTATACTTATATTCTCTCTAAATTTCTTTCACCCGCCCTGTGTGCAAACATTATAAGGGTACCTTAACCCCTTGAGCGCGCGCTACTATCTCAAAAAAAAGAGGCCATAGATTGACATATTTGGAGACATTAAGCTCCAACCATTTTTTTAGACACCAAATGGAAAACTTATCGATGATGAAATAGTCTTGGAGAACTTAGTGTCGTCGGCGTAAATGGATAGGAGGCAGTGTTTAATAATCCTCACAAGATCGTTCATAGTTAAGGGACACACCTAGTGTAACCGCCAAAAAAAATGTGATTTTTAGGATTTTTTTTTAAAGAAAACTACTGCAACAAATAATTTAAAATTTGGAGGATATATTTCTACATAAATAGTGAATATATGTTATACTGAAATTTTCAAATGAATCAATTAAATTTTCTCCAAAGTCACTAAAAAAAAGTGGTCCTCCACTGCTGCAGTGATTCACCGGCCTCGGCAAAAAAGCGAAAAAGATTGTTAAACCTATATAATAACCCACGATTATGAAAAAAAAATTAAATTTAACAAAATGGCAGGGTTTTGCCAAAAGATGTCAAACTTTGCCCGAAAATTTGACGACTTTTGGTCCGCCAAAATCAGATTTTTCATACAATCGAAAAACTGGAGGGTCATTTTAAAGAGAAACATCTTCGAGTTACAGCTGCAGTAAATTTGAAAAATGTGGCTTCGAAAAAATTCATTGTTATCAATAGATAGAAATCATACTTAAAGCTATGCTATTCCAGACCCATATAATTCACCTTCCTCTTCTTCAAAAATCTCATGCTGCTATTCATGCATTTCTGTATACTTGAAGGTTAACAATAAAAAGCGGAATTATACTATAATGGTGTACGATGACGACAGAGCCCGAACAATAACTCTGGTAGACCTCGTAGCAAACATAACCTTCTGACGCGCCTACACTTTAGAAGGCTGTAACTCAAAAACTATTTCAAAAACTATTTGAGATTTTAGTATGCTATTTTTAAAGGTGTAGACTATCGAAATAAAAATCAATTTTAACAAAATTTAGCACAGGTGTGCCCCTTAAAATGGAAAGCAGGGGACCTAGATGGCTGTCTTGTGAGACACCAGAGGTGACTAAAAACGGTTGAGAAGACTGACCTAAAGCGAACGATATAATATCGGTTCTCCAGATAAGAAGATATCGATTTTAATAATATGCGGCCAATCCGAGGCCCCATCTTGTTGCAGATGCTATGCCTTTTCAACAGTACCAGTACCCATCACGTCAGTGCTGAGTACCTGATGCGATCATAAGCCGCAAGTTCACAGAAGTACTGTTCCGCGGTATGGTCATCACTTTCAAAACAAGCATCGCAGAATGCTGTATAACTTACGCCCAACACATTAAAGTGCTTAGCAAAAATGCCCCGCCACAACGCCAGTAAGCAGCCTGCAGCCTTTCTTACAGAGGGAGAGTAGGAAAGCCGCCGAACTCTTAAAGACGTCAGGAAGATTCGTATGGTCTGCCGGCAACTTGTAGAGTCATGCTATCTGCAGTTTTGCTCATACGAAACCCAACTGTCAAAAGAAGTCCTAACCGAGGACGCAGACAGACTTAACTAGGTTCGGGTCCTGACAAACTCTCCTCTTGCCTTGCCTGGCAAGTTTAACGGTGATTTAATTTCTCGTGATCCGATTGCGATCTTGGGCCCAGACAAGGCTCAGAGAATTAAGACTTTAGACTGCATTCAGTGATGACTTGTATTCTTGAATTAGCTTAGGAGAGTTCATCAAGGCTCTAAGCTTTGCCCCCTTCACAGATTTTTCACAATATAATTTGTTGCCATCAGGATTGCGTATAAATATACTTAGAAGACAGTCGCAAGTTTTCTTAACGAGGAGCACATCCTTTTCCTGCCCAAGATTCTGGCGGAAACTAGTCTTGGGCACAAGGAAAGTTGAATTCGTATTTTTGCGGCAGCAGGAGTTTTGATGTCATTGCATTCGATGGCATGTCCATAAGTCCAGAGCCATAAGGCAGCCGACGCGCAAATTCATCAAAGCTCTAGTGTGTGTTGTACCAACGACCACTTCATTTTGAACGCAAGATTACTTTGGGAGCGCAACATATTATAGGAATATTACGGGGAGGGACATTCATAACCATCTATAGTAGAGCGGTGTAAACCTCTATGCAGCTGGGAAAACCCGTTCTTTGGAGTCTGGTAAAAGCAGCGATGACGTATTTTCGCGAGAGCTTCAGGCAATCGACGCATAGAG
The DNA here is from genome assembly GCA_963966105.1 of Volucella zonaria. Taxonomy (NCBI): domain Eukaryota; kingdom Metazoa; phylum Arthropoda; class Insecta; order Diptera; family Syrphidae; genus Volucella; species Volucella zonaria. The sequence continues at coordinate 122,498,434 of OZ014531.1, read as the reverse complement.
TATAATTGGCCTTATTATAGCCGTGTAGATCCAAAGGACCCTTCTCGGTAGTAGTCCACAGCTTCTTTGCACTGCCAGAAGAGCGACAGCACTTTAGAGGTTTTCGATGTTTTACGAGACATTTTTAGTCCATAGAGGTTCCTTAGCCAGGATGACACCCAAATTCTTAGCGTCTTTGAAGAATTAGATGGTGATTTCTTTAAGCATTAGAAGAGTCAGACTAGTTTTGAGAGGATTGACTGAAAGCGTATTTCTAGTGCAGCAATTGTCGATCAGATCTAAGGCTGCCTGCGCTTTATAGCAGACAGTCCCTAGACACGATCTAATAGACAGTATAGCTACTCCACGTATTCTTATGTATAGACATTATTGACACGCTGACCAGATGTCGATCAATATGCACTATGCGCCTAACTCCTGTTTACTCCGTCGTCACATATTGCTCACAATTAGTGTCGTTTTCCCCAATATTGCCTTTATCCACAAAACTAATAATTCGTCTATACCGTGTTGTCTGGCCGAGTTACACATGCCGTTCATTGTTACGTCCCTCAATGTCAATGAAAATGCCCAGCGCGTATTCATTCTGGTCAAGTGCACCTTCAATTCTGCCTACCGGATTTTGAAGCGCACTCTCGCAAGTTCTTCCGCGTTGGTAGGCATGTTGGACGCTGCGTTCGCAAGGCAGTTTTGCGCTCGTGGGTTTTGACCATCCTCTTAACGTTTTTCAATATGAAGGAACTCAGAATTATCGGTCTGAAGTTCTTGGCGAGCGTGCAGTCTTCCTTTCCGATTTTCGGTATAAAGGCCACTCTTACTGTTCGCCAGGAATTCGGTATATATGCCAGTGCCAGGCTATCTGTGAAGATTCCCTACAGAGGTACCATTAGTTGGTCGATAATTCTTTGTTTCATAACTGGTTATATGCCATCGGTGTCAGGGAGCTTAAAGCCATCAATGTAAGTAACAGCATGTGTAATGTCTTCATTCGTCACCACAACTGATGAGATATATCAGATCACTAGCTGCTTCGTTAATCGGAGCTGGTCTTGGTCCTATCTGTGAACTGAGCTCCAAGAATGAGACAGAGAGCCTCTGCTTTCGACTTAAGGTAAGTGCCATCAAATTTTCTGAATGGTTCCGGCCAAGTTGATTCCCCCCTTTTGAAGGCTTTAACTAGCTTACTGGTTTCACCGACAGTTTTGATCGTTGCGCGAAAGTCTTTATAAGGGGCACTCTTCGAAACACGAATTAGCTTCCTATATTCCTTCTGCTTCCATCTGTAAAGGCTCTACATAGTCTTCCTCCAAATTAATCTTGAGTGAACTGTTTAGAAGTATTCTGATTTCTTTTCGAAGTCACTGCAGATCTCTGTTATTTACACCAATGGACTGGCGATCTGCAGGATTACTTTCTAGCTGGACATGCGAATTCAAAATACTTAGTGAGGAGACGTTTCAGATTCTGAACAGCTTCCTCTAACTTTTGTTTTATCTTGAGCTTGTGGGATCACTGTTGCAATTGCTGAACTCCGCCTTGGTTGGTTTTCCGCAGATTCTTTTTCTTCAACAAGGTCTAGATCTTGCATCCGATTCTGAATTCGATGTACTTACGGTCTGACATGAGACCTTTGATAATAATCTCTTTGGTATTTAGGCTTGTAGGATAACATTAAGTCGATTACTTGCTGTCTTACTCTCATAACAAATTTTGCAAAGGGTCAACGTTGTTGATTAGAAAATAGTATGAAATCCAGGACATGATTACTGCCGTTGCATTTTGACTGCCCCAGAAAATATTGTGAGCATTAGCATAGCAGCATATGATAAGATCTGGGTACCGCCTTCGGTGCTGGTGGTAATAACGAATCTCAGGAAAAATAAGCAGATGCAATGACGGATTTCTGCCATTCTCCGTTCGTTTCGTAGCACATGTCGCCAGCTACTAAATCTTGGTTGCAAAATTGCACAAGTTTCGATGGTGAAAATCCCCTTGAACATCCGAAGAAGCCACAGATGCTTTTATTCCACACCCTGTATGGTTCCTGTATGGTTATCACATAATTCAACATGTCATGTAAAGTAAATTTAGGATGTAGTAGCCGTGCGTGATCGCGCTTGCTTAAACAATTTAATTAACTTATTCTACTTCTAAATCATTGGTTTGTATCATTTGTACGTTTGGATTCTTTTTACAACCACAGAGCTTTAGCCAGTAGGACGATATGAGGCTCAAACCTGCCCCAGACAGTTTGTTGACAATTGACTGGCATTTGTTTGTCAAATGAGCGAAAATGGTCTTACTAACATGATTTACGGCTGCAGTGAGTCCTTATCATCATTCATCAGAAGATGTTGTTTCTCCCATGTGTTTGCCAGCCATTTGCCATCCAATGTGATGAACAAAACCTACACTAAGACAAAAATTGTATCCTTACTGCTATATCAAAAGTACATCAAAATTCATGGCCCTAACATACTTTGCTAATGAAGTGCTTCTAGTCTCTATTCACAAGTATTTGCCAAAGCTCAACTCATTTCTGGTTTAGCTCACTCCTAACCTACATTCCCCATTTATGGGTGTACATTTACATTTTCTCGATATGTGCTTCTATGTATCTAGGACACGTTGTCGATGTCGTATTATTTATGTACTTCCTGCAATTTCCACAAGAACAATAACAACAACGACAACTTCACACTGTAACTCAATTCTTGAAAATTTTTATTAATAACCCATGCCATCTAAGAGTACAATAAACTTTGGCAAAAGTTGAACTTTTTCTTGTTTCGGGTGATTTCTAGGTGGTTTGGATGGGTTGAATACGGGATAGGGGGGCGGCAGAACTTTTGTTTTATTTTTTTTACCCAGTTGTTGGTGAATACTGTTATTTTCTTGTCAAGGAAACACAGCGCTGTGAATTGCTGAAAACTCAAAAAGTAAAACGGCACGTCAATCAATGGAATGTTTTCTTTAACAATCGCGTTAAATGACTTTCAAAAAAAAAAAATGAAAAAAAAAACGAAAATGTACCGGAAAGTGTTTTTTCAAATATTTTTTTTTATCGCTCCCATGCTTCTCATTCCTTTCATCGATTATCAATTATTTTCGCTTTTTTGTTCTGGGGTTTTTGATGTTTGCCCACGGTGATGTCATTCTCAGATGTCTCTGTTTACAGTAGTTTTCATCAAAAAAAAAAAAAAACAAAAACAAAAAACAAGAAACAAAAAAATGTTTCTTTAACATGTCGCCTGATTGTCTCGATAGAGTTTTTGATTGTGATTATGTCGTCTGTCAATTTATCTTTGCTCTGTGGTGATTGTGTACATACAAATGGGCAAAGTTAGGTCAGAAACACCAGAAGGGATCTAAACCAGGATATACTCGTATGCTCAACAAAAACAATCTTGTTTGAATAGGAATATTGAGATACAAACGAAGAAATGTTGGTATATCCTTAATGGTATTGGCAGACAATTTTAAGAGGCTTTTTAACATTTGACTTTCGAATTTGACCGTTTGACCTACCAGGCAGTTAATGTTCTGTGGTATTCCATGTATACGCTCTTTGAGCTCTGCAGTGGGTATTTGTTATACTCGTACATATTGTTGAACTTACATGGGGCATTTCATGTTGTCACGAAGTGGACTGTCAAAAAAGTTTTTATTTGAGTAAGTTGCACCTCCACCAGTCTCTAACCAGCATAGTTCACGTAAATTGTTGGCGTAATTGTCCTGAGGGACCAAGCCCTAGTCTCTCCCACACAAAGTGTTGCTTGTTTTGTCATTTTTGTGTACAGTGCGAGGGAACCTAATTTTTATGAAGACTCCTAGCGGTGGGTCGACCATTTTACTCTCGAAGGTGTACCATTCCTTGCCGAAAGAATGGTGACTACAAAAGACTAGGTTACTTGTTTTTGCCTTCCAGTATTGCATGAGATTTGAACTGAAACCTCCTACAGTCAATAGACTTTAACACGTTAAGCCACCACTCTAACCAGCACATAAATGTTAAATGCACTCAAAGGCCTCTTTTCTGCGATTTTAAACCGCGTTTTCGCCAGTGAAGTGAACCCAACGCCCAATGACCCGGCCGTAGTAACAAACGCCCTGTAACCCCCAGTAGAGAAGAAATCTTTACAGCAATCAAAACATCAAAGAACAACAAAGTGGTTCGACTTGACGGTTGAGAGCTCTTACGAGTAGCGCCAACAACATCGGGTGAGTTCCTGCACCCATTGATTGAGAGAACTTGGGAAACAGAGAGTTTTCCTGAAGAGTAGAAAAAAGTAATGATTGTCAAGCTCCCAAAGAAAGGACACCTTACGCAGTGCGAAAACTGGAGAGGAACTTGCATGCTGCCTTCAGTAGCCAAGGTAATAGCAAAAATCGTCCTGGAGCGAATAAAAGACCACCTCGAAGACATAATCGCCGCCGAACGAGCAGGATTTCACACTGAATCTACCTGTGTGGACCACATCAACACCTTGCGGTTTATCATGGAACAGTGCATTGAATATTGATCACTACTTCACCAGCTGTTCATTGGCTTCAAAAAGTCATTCGACAGCGTCAATAGAGAATTTATCTGGCTTGCTTAGCGCAGGCGCATCCCAGATAAATTGATTACTATTCTCAGGGCTACGTATGATGGGTCCAAGGGTCACGTTCTACATAAAGGAAAGTTGTCAGAAGGTTTTAAATCGAAAGTGGGGCTAGGCAGCGTTGTTTATGTATGCAGCTTTGTCGAATGGAAATGGAGGAATTCAGTGAAATCTACTTACTCTCTTATAGGGTCATGGATCTCCATCAAATAACAACAAGGGTGGTGAGAGAGCTGAAATCTTTGGCCTAAAGATCAATACGGCAAAACAAAAAGGAACAGACTTGGAACTTTCTCATCTAATCAAGTACAGATTTCTGGACAACCAGTAGAGATGGTTGGGAGTATTGTGTCTACTGATGGCGTTACTGAACTAGATAGAATCAATCGAATCGTGAAAGCAAAGGCGGCGTTCGGTATGCTGTCCAAAATATGGAGAAACAATTCTATCGGCCTAAAGACCTAGGTCTACGACTGTTGTGCCTCACTGTTGAATCCGTGCTTCTTTATGGGTGCAGCACTTGGAAACCCACACGTGCTGTCGTTAGAAAGCTGCAAATAGATGTCCGCGAAACATCTTGAGGACTTTCTGGCCCAACCGTATCTCTTATGATGAATTTCAAGCGAGAACATGCCAGGAACCCGTTGACTCTATCATACGAAGACGTAAGTGGTAGTGGATTGGGAATACGCTTCGTAAATGTCACGAGTGCATTACGAGTCAAGCGATGTAATGGAACCCTCTAACGCAGAGAGGCAGACGAGTGAGTCGACCTAGAAGTACTTGGCGAAGAACGGTCAAAGCGGAATCAGCACAACTGGGGAAGACTTGGAGAGAACTGAGATATAGTACATGTCCAGAAACCCTGGATGATGGCGAGCAAGAGTAGTGGAGGCCCTATGTCCCGCAAGAGGAAACTCAAGTGCATAATAAGTCCGAGGATCTAAGTAGTATGGCGACCAGGTCATCAGAAAGTTATTCATCCGTATCCCAGGGGGTTTCTAGCTTCTCATTTATCCTATTTTGTATTGGATTCACTCCATATTCTCTATAGAAATTCCCTGATGACGACATGGGAATGCGTAAAGGCTTACCAGCAGACCTGGAAGACATTCGGCTTCAATCGCTTTTTTCTTTATTTAGCGAACCAACTACAGAAAGTTTTCAAACAAAGAGTTCTTACTCTAAGCCTTCCAAGCAGTACTTGCTTTGAAAATCGACCAGAACCTTCACTGAAATGAAGTTAACGAACGTGTCCATGAAGTTCAAGTTATTTACTCTCCTTCAAAAATGCAGTAGGGGCTTCATGGTGCCCGTAATATACTAAAATACTTCGTCTAGACACCCCTGTAGTAAGACTGATAAAATGGAGCCCAGTAATACCGTGAGTGTCTGTGTTGGAGGAGATTTTCAACCTTAGCCTTATAAAAGAAGTCAAATGGTCGGGACAGATCAGAGTAGACCCAATGTGAAGTGTTATCCAATACAACGGAGGTCTGTCGATATTGACGAGTGCATCCACAATCGAGAAATGAGTTTGGTACGTCATCTTATCGAACATGCACATCAATCTCTTCCTCAGCCTCCAGCACGATTATAGTGCCTTTCCTACCCAAATCACCGCTTTATGATAAGCCTTTGACTGGGTGACACTAACCACTATATCGCCAGTGATATTATCACATGAGTCGCATTTCGAGAAAGCAAAATTTAGATGGAACCAACTTGGTCAGTGCAATATATGGCATAAGTTGAATCCAAGAAAGCTAATTGGGTTCCAAAATCATAAAAACGAAACCTCCGTACACTAGTAAATGTGTAAACTGGAGACAGTTTAAAGATTGAGGATACCCTGCAATGACTCCTGTAGGTTATCTAAAGATGAGAAGAACAAGTACATGTTACATGTGTTCTGACCCAAATAACAGAAAAGGAACTATATTGGGCTTCTGCTTTTTAAATAATCAGAGCCGAGCAAGAAAGCTTGCGAATTTCCTGGAAGCGAAAAGCCTGACCCAAATGTATTTCCTCAGTGATCCACAATAGCAGCAGAGCCGTCCCGGAAATAAAAAGAAAGCTTGCGAATTTCTTGGAAGGGAAGAGCCTGACCCAAATGTATTTCCTCAGTGGTCACGCAATGGAGCAGACATTAGGTGGAATTATACCTAATGGATGGTCAATTTAAACAATTAACCAACCCATCGAGTAGGACTACGATTTCATTTACCTCTTCTTCGATTAAATATGGGAGCTACTCGTACATCCATAGAAAGATCTTATTGCCGTCTTTGGTAATAGGGGTAGTCTTCACGACAACGATCCGAATAAATCAATTTTACGGTAGAGCGAAAGGTCAAAGTAGTTGCTGGTGTACTTTCCCTGTGTTAAATATTCACAAAAGATTTACAGGTTTCCGGATCAAGGAACAGATCGATTACATCACGATTGACATATAACACAAATTAATTAGTGGTTCACTGACTTTCATCGAGCATAGGCTCAATCACACTCACTCACACTCACACTTAGACGTGTTTCAGCACAAGGTTTCAAACTGTCTTTTTAAGGATCCATATCTGTGTTCGCTATTAAAATCGTGGACCATGTCGAATACGAAATGAAACCTCAATGCAGAATCTTGTACGAATTCGAGGAATGACGATAGAGATGGGGCGTTTAATATATATAAGATACACCGCAAACTATCAGGGGTCTCCTAAATTCTAGTATAAGGAAAATAAAACTGACTTCCACTTCAGTCAAAGTGGAAAGTTGCGCCTCAGGCTGTCAGAGCCTAGAAGCCTGGCGGTTATACCTGCTGGCTATCATGCTCTCAATCCAGAGGCAAATTACTCAACTACATTGTCAGATTACGCATTGTTGGCGATCCTAATGCACCTATCCAACTCTATACAAGGAGGTGCTGTTGCTGTCTTCACTGGATGTAGCCCCTGAATCAAAGACTACACAACCATGTAATGCGAATGTTCTAGGAGCTGGAAGCCTGCATGGTGTAAATTCTTTTCCGTAGCTGAAAACGGTGGTACATGATCTCTATCTATATCCCTGTAGCTATTTAACCCAGCTTATTAATCTCAGAATACTTGAAACCTGTTCGATTCTTGAGATTTAAATCGGAGGAGACTAATTTCATACTCAGAAACAGTACACCAAACACTTACTACTCAATGCTTTGCGTTACGTACGTTAAAAGCGAAAGACTCGGCTCCTATTTGGATCTCTTGTTGTTCGACAAGCGAATACAACTATTCGCGTATGACAGCGAGCATTGCAGTCCCAGTACCAAAATAAATAATCTCAATGGCATTGATGAATTGAAGAAGTGTGTTCAAACATTGTCAGTATCCTCTCACTGACAGTGACGCAACGTCGCAACGCAATTATTAATGCACCACACAAATAAAGAGATTTGTACGTATGATTCAGAGGATGATGATAACTTCTTTGTGATTGAAGATCCGCAGGAGAACTTAGGGGCCATACAAGGTACTTTTCAGCAAGTTGCATTTCTTCCTTCGCACTTGCGACTCTAGCACTTACGTTTCAAAGATGAAAATATGGCAAATTTTGTATCTCTGGCTGGAGGGAGATGCGAGTAACTTCGTCTATTTCTAAGGACGAGCTCCAGATGGTCTTCAAATCACTGAGAAGTAAGATATCAGTGGAAACCGATGGCATATCAAATATTGTGCTTTCAAGTTGAAAAGGTTGATTATGTGTGTCATATGTCTTAAGTGAACACTCGCCGTGTAAGCTTAAGTTCACTATATGCCCATACATTCATGGGTTCAAGGATACGCCTTGCCATCGCTCTACCACCTTCCTGATATACCAATTATACTTTGCCTCCGCCTGCACTTGAGTGCGTCCAATCTTCAATGGGACGAATCCACTTTCGCACTCTTGTAGTAACAAGAGTACTTAAAGACCTCTAACTATGTACATTAATCCGCAGGTTCATCTGGTATATCTCCCCTTCTTCTGAAGAGGTGTTCTTCCAGGCTGGCAAAACCACTGCGTAAGCTTTGTCATCAATCCTACTCTTTATGACTGTTTCCGAGCAGTCCCTAAAAAAGGCGAATCTGCTTCCCTTTCCTCCGACAAACCCATTGCACTTACGTCCCTTCTTTCCAAGGTTATGGAAATGCTCATAAACCGTCAGCTCATGAAATATCTCGAAACACGAAAACTTCTCGATGACTTGCAATATGGTTTTCATAGCAACAGGTCCACTGGTGATCTGATGGCATGTCTCACCGAAAAGTGGAACCAAAGCGTACATCAATCTGGCGACAGCAAGATAATTGCACTTGATTTTTCTAAGGCATTTGACAGAGTTTGGCATCAGGCTCTTTTGTCAAAAATGTCAAGCGATGTAAGACATTTATCCGCCCGAAATTGGACTACAATGGGCGGACATCTGGTCGGGTTCGCCTAAATCATCTCTGCACCTTCATAGGTAATGATAATGTCACCCAGTCAATGGATGTCATGGGAGAACGACGAAATGTCTCGTATCGCAATTTGTTTTATCGCTATTTCCGCCATCATTGCTCCATAGAAATCGCTAGTAGCATTCCGCGCCTTCAAACCTTCAACCGTAAAACCCATCTCGCTATGAATACAGCTCAGTATACCCTCAAGCCAACTTTCGGACCTACTCTGAAATATCATGATTCGTTCCTAAGCCGAACAACTCACTTGTGGAATGCCCTGCCGAGCTCTCTATTTCCTAGTCGTTATAATATTCAGAACTTTAAAACCAACGTACCGATGTACCTATCTTTCTTTTCTCCGTAATTTTCCTTCCCCTGCGCTGTGTGTAAACATTTTGAGGGTACCTTAACCCCTTGAGCGCGCGCTACTTTAAAAAAAGTAAAGAAAAAAGGGACTTGTGTGGAGGGCACCGCTCTACCCTTGGTATAATTTGAGGGCTACCAATTAACCCCGTGGTGTTCACCTAGTACCTATTGCAACTCTACATCGGTTCGAAACCACAACCATCGTGTCGTTCCCAGGAGGTCTACCTCTTCAAGTCATGCCCGGAGCGAAGTCCGAGGGGCTCCTGACTGTAAATGGTCGACCATTTTTTGAGGTTTTCGCCTCATCTTTTTTGACGAATTATTAAAACACCAGCGATGGTCAAGTCTGACTTACAACTGCAAAATCACATACTTAGTTTAATACCGCTGGTCCTGCCGTCGACAGGACCTATGACCGGCAGCTTGTAACTGGTCAAACCTTAGCCCCCTTCGGTGGCATCATCTAAAAGATAAAACCTGTCATTTTCTCTACCTTATATAGTTTTTTATTAGCGAATTTGATTGGTGAAAGAAGCTTTGATAATTGGGCTGGGCGCCCACAAGATGGATATTAGCTAATCATGTGAGTAAATGATGTGACTTCTTTTGGAATAATTGACATTAAAAACGATCGATCGCCGATCCTATTCAACATTTATACAAGCGAACTTGTAGAATCACTTAGGTGTGTCAGGCCCAACGTTCGGGTTCATTAATATACATTTGCAACCTGACTTCGATGAAATTTATCTAGATTGGGATGGTTGGAAGTAGAAGATCAACTTTCAGTAGTCGAAAATCATTCTTTTTAGGGCGCCCTTGATTGAGGCCTCTAGGGATACCAGAGAGAGATGGCGAAAGTTTTCGATTAAGGGACAGTACTGGCAACCGTGAAATGAAATGTATGTTTGTTGGATACCTTGACACTTAACAAATGTACTAGTGTTGCTCTGGCCGGGGCCAGAGATAGTTTTGCCCATACAAAGAGAGTGTTTTATAGCGGCCAACTCGATGCGAGGGTGGTTTGTGGTTGGGTGTCCCATGTACATACATATACTCATAGTTCAACGTGAGAGCAAGTCTATTGGAAAAAATTTGGGTGTTTAAGAGGGCTTTCTTTAGGACTTCTCTTCGCTTGTACAGAACACTAGAATCGGGGTTTAGGTATAGCATACCTCATACTACCGGACGATCCTAATAAAAGGTGACAATTTCGTCATTAAGTTAATTCGAAGGCAAATTGCAATGGCAATGATCTTGACGAACAATCTGGTATTCGTGCCTCATAACCACAATTATTCGTACAACGAGAGTGTGTGTTTCAACGTGTTTGTCTCCACAGCAGTATTTCCCTACCAGCATAAAAAGGAGCTGATCCAAGATAGATTAGCGACGCCATCGATCCACGTCGCTCAAACAGTTGCGGACAGGTGACGTAACTATGACTTTGACGTTGCCCGCAACTGTGTAGAGCGTATGAGAGGACTGGTTGTCGATCACATCTATGTAGTATTGCCTGCGGCTTAGAGGAAATACCTTTCACTTTTGGGGTACACATATTTTATAAGCTTTTTTTTTTAAGTCTAAATCTAGAAAGAGGTGAAGTGATGGGCCTATGTTCTTAACATTTTATGTTGTGGCATCTTAGTGCTTTCCAACTCTTGAATTGTTATTATTTCAAAAGTAGAAAAAAAAGAAAAAAGAAAAAATAAAACATTAAAATGAATAACAATGGAAAATTAATGCATATACTCGCGTGCGTGTATGCATGTAGAAATTGCACTAGGAAAAATTTCACTACGTTACATCGATGTAACGATACTAAACATTTCCCCTGTAGACGACGCTAAACATTTCCCCTGTTCAACAGTCATCAATTGTTATTTATGGTTCAATGTATGCTTGGTAAGTTTTCTGTTTTCCAATGTTTGCTGTGCGTTGGTTTTGTGTTTTTTTTTTTTTTTGTGACTACATAATCACAACATAACAAACATTTCTTGCATATAATTCATAAATCTGTTTGCTCTTCTTCGGAGGGAAAATTCAAATTCAAAGTTAACAACAGCAACAAAAAAAACTTATGGAAACTGCCATTTGCGATTGCTGGCAGTTAGAATTGTGAGCCGCCACTCTGACATCACAAATGGTGCGTAATTCTTCAATTAATTTTTTTTTTATCTGTTTTTGGTTTTGTTTTTCTACAAGATCGTTAGAATCCAAAAGCGAAAAATTGACAATTGACTATTGACAATTTAAAATAAACTACGACGACGATGACTTCTGAATGATGGTCCTTGCACATCATCTGCATTTTCAGTTGGTTGATGGGATGTTTTCTATTTTTTCTTCATTGAGAGGGAAGAAAAAGTGATTAAACTTCAGGAAAATTGTATAAAAAATAGGAAGATGGTGGCTTGTAAAAATGTGTAACAATATCGAAATGTTGACGATAACTGCAACATTCTGTGGCGGTTGTAAAAAAAAATAAACGTGTGAGCGTGGGTTATAATCCTACGGGTCCCTGCATTTGTAAGGCACTTCAGTAAAGTGAAGGCTGTCAGGTGAATTCTATGAATCATCACTGACGCGGTGATGCGTTTATAAATTTGAGGACATTGGCACCTTTGTATTGTCTACAGCTGTTGTTGAAGCAGTAGCTGAGACATTCAATGCATTTCCGTTGGCAAAGGAATTATTCCGGGATCGTGGAGTTCCCCTTCTGGATCGATTGGACCTTCGGCTACCATTTGATTTTGTAGTAGAGTCAGGTTGCATTTGTTTTTCAGCCTCTTGACTAGCATCACCAGCTACATGGTTCTCCTTGTTGCGAACTGATCGTCTGGGAGTCCTCCGATTAGACTTGACCAGCGGCTTAATAGTTGTTTTGGCTGGATCGTAATAACTATCAAACAAGTCGATGAGCTCGGTTTTATCTTCTTGTTTTAGATCTTCAATAGCCTGAATCACCTCGGTCAGTCCCTCCTTTCTCTTCTCAGTCCAGAGTGTATTCAAACTATTTAAATCATAACTATTCTCTGCCAAAATAATGCGATACTTCACGGCACGCAGGCGGTGTTGTAGGGTTGCTTTGAAATAATTTAAAAATATTGGACGGAATGAATTTTATCTGTCCAACATCAAATTCTGACTTTCCAATTCGTCTAAGTCACAAGACAAGGGCTGTGCGTATTGATGTATAACCTCTAGCATATTTTCGATATCAGGTGACTTTGTACCAATGGACTTATTATGGTTGGCCAAACGTTGTGCTACTTCATAGGTCATTTTAGCACGAATACTGGCGCTACCATCAAACACCTGCGATTCACTGGAGTACTTGCGATTTCTTTGTGGCTTTATTGGCTTTTGATTATCAACATTCGATGATGGTACTTCCCCATTTTGATTTTTTACTTTAGTAGTATTTTCCGTGGTTTTTGAGCTCACTGTTTCATCGTTATTATTCTTATCGGATAGAATTTTGGTTAGTTTACGCAACGACAAATACTGTGGTAGACCACCTTCAATAGAGGTGGCATGACTTTGGGCCAATTGAAAGTTATTGGCAAACGATTTAACAGTCTCTTGAAACCTGTTCAGGAGGTCGTAATTTTTGAGCGATTCTAAAATCATGTATGGAATAAATTTCCTCTCTTCATGATAAATCAAAATAATTCCATTTGAGGCGGGATCGAGTTTCTTTAGCATTTCCAGCCAGTTAAGGAAGTCTTTTAGAGCAGCTACTTCTGATTTGGATTTGACCACCTTATACGTCTGCAGGGATTTCAGCATCCGATAGAATCCAATATTGATGACACGAATTTGATGACGATTTCTGGCAGCCGTATTTAGGTTCATGTACGGCATAATGTATTGTTCAAAGTGTGAGCTCGGATAATATGCCGCTAGCTGGACAATTTCATCGATAAGCTTCTTTCCGGTTGTATCAATGTCGACACCCACCAGTGTATACTTTCCCTGGGGCAGGGTCTTAACGGTTTTAGCTTCGTTCACGGAACCCATACTCTTTAAATTGAATTTGTTATTTGTTTCTCTTTTCACAAACGAAAATTCGAAAAAAAAAGAAATCAAAATGCAATCGAAATGGAAATAGGACTTTTCTACGTCCCTAACGGCCAGCAGATTTGTCCAAACCAAGTGAAAATTGATTTTCTTTGAAAAAGTAGATGTGCGCACGTGTCTATCAGGTGCAGTCACAGAGCTCGATTTTATCAGTCCTCGCAGTTTGACCTCAACTTCTAAAATGAGCTCGGAGGCCTCATCGAACGGCCATTATTATTAGAAAATGCAATTCGTCATAGAGCAGCCGGAAACATGCACGTTCATTAATGTTCCGCTGTCAATCATATTGCGTTTCTTTGATGGGAGTGATCTAGCGATTTAGGGACTCCACGTATCGTTGAGGTGCATGTTGTGGGCTTGAAATTCGATATTTTCTTCATTTTCTGGGGTCGACAACAGTAAGATTTCCCATATCTAAGTACGCCTCACGACATGTAGTGTTTTGTATCGTTGACTAGTCAGCACACCGCCACAGGCCTAACTTGGAATATGAGATACTGTAGGGTGACTAGATAGCAACGAAAGTTTTTCCAATTGTTATGTTTCAGTAGTTTAGTTTCAAAGTTACCAATGACATCCACCTGTCAAAATATTCATTAAGGTTTGCCACTTTATCAGGCATCCTTTTACACTTGCCGAACGTGCGGAAATTATTAAAAAAAATTATTAATGAAATTCCGGCTCACTTGTCAATACGGAACCTGAATTTCTTTGTCAGTGTGCAGGCAATTCGTCATGGAAAAGTTTGGGCGTGAGTACACTCTTTTGGATTTTAAGCCACCAACCAGACCAATATGGGTACGAAATAAACCGCTGCAGCTGCCAGTATCGAAGAAGACCCAGAAATGTCGATTCGGCGCCGATAAGCTGAAATGAGCATCGCTAAAGAGTCAACCTGGCTTATTTTGCAATTGATTTTGGGCCAACATCCGTATAAGATTGTGGTGACACAAGAATTGAAGCCGGACGGCCATAGACAACGCCGTGAATTCGCTAATTTAGCGCTGGGAATGTTGGCCGGAGATCCGGATTTTGGCCAAAAAATCATCTTTTCGGACGAGGGATATTTTTGGCCCACAAGTGTTCGGCCAAGCATCGAATTGACTGTTTGGTGCGGTTTATGGCATGGCGTCATCATCGGACCTTATTTCTTTCGAAATGAGGAAGGGAACACCGTTACCGTTAATGGTGTCAGGTATAGATCGATGTTAACCGACTTTCTGTAGTCAGAGCTCAACAACATCAATATATCCGGGCTGCGGTTCCAACAAGGCGCCGCTACATGCTATACAAGTGATGCAACGCTCGAGGTTGTGAAGAAGAAATTTGGCGATTGAGTCGTCTCACGGGGAGCGTTCATCTATCGATTTGACACCATTCGATTATTTCCCTGGGGCTACGTTAAGTCCTTAGACTACGCTAACAAACCAACCACTTGGGACGAGCTCGAAGCCAACATTCGAAACGCTATTGCCGGAATAATGCCGCACATAATGGACCGAATCATCAAAAATTGGGCCAACCGCTTGTAGCTTTGCCAGCGAATCCGCGGGGGTTATTTGAATGATATGCTATTCCACATATAATGGCATGAACGTAGCTTCGAAATAAATTCAGAATCAATTTTATTTCTCACCTTATACAAGGGATAACGCTGTATAATACCGCAACGTAAAGATAGCGGCACTCGTCCATAAAAGCTAGTGAATGCTAGTTGTGAATCTTTTGACAGCTACTTACCGAAATTTCAGTCATTTTGGACGCGCAGTTTTTAGTTGACAGTCGTTTGAGTGAGTCGATGTGAGTGTTTTTGGTGAAAATGGGAAAAATTGAGTAACGAGCTGTTATTAAATTCTTGTTTTTGAAAGGCAATACGCCTACGCAAATCAAAAATGAGTTGGACTCTGTGTATGGGAACTCTGCACCATCTTTTACCACAGTGAAATTTTGGACAGCTGAATTTAAACGTGGCCGTAAGAGCTTGGGAGATGATGAACGTTCGGGACGTCCAAAAACTGCAACCACTGACGGTAACATTGCTAAAGTTCACCAAATGGTGTTAGACGGCCGTCGAATTAAAGTGAGAGAGATAGTAGGGGTTATGAAAATGTCCAAAGAATGTGTTTGTTACATATTAAATCAAGATTTAGGTGCGAGAAAGCTGTTCGCGCGTTGGGTGCCGCGTTTGCTTACGTTAGACCAAAAATGTGTTCGAATGAACATTTCCAACGCCCTGTTGGCGCAGTTTAGGCGCAATAAATCCGAGTTTTGGTGCCGATTAATTACTGTAGATGAAACTTGGATACACCATTATACGCCCGAAACAAAAATTCAGTCAAAACAGTGGACTGCAAAGGGCGTGCCGGCTCCAAAAAAAGCAAAAACTGTTTTTTCAGATGGGAAAGTGATGGCGACTGTTTTTCGGGATAGTAAAGGAGTTATCTTAATCGATTATCTTCAAAAATTAAAAACCATTACAGGAGCATACTACGCATCATTACTTGCCAAGCTGAAGGCAGAAATTGCGGAAAGACGGCCACATTTGCAGAAAAAGTTTCTTGGGGAAACAGGACCCCAAGACAACGCGCCGTCTCACACTTCAGTGGTTGCCATGGCGAAAATCCATGAATTACGGTTTGAACTGCTTGACCATCCACCTTATTCACCAGATCTAGCCCCAATCGACTTCTTTTTGTACCCTCATTTGAAAACCGCGCTCGGAGCACAGAGATTTTCGTCAAATGAAAAGGCAATCACCTTCATTTTTTTTTTTTACAATTTAACTTTATTGAGACATAACAAAATTTCGATCAGTTAGGTTTCGTATTCACAAAGTATATAAATGTGGCCGGCTTTAGCAAGTATGTCTGGCTATTTACAACTGAACAAAATATATCTTTTACATTTACATGAGCAATCACAATGTACAATTCTACTTAATTTCAATACTTATTAGTATATGCTTGCTCCCGACATATATTCTCAGTGATGCTCTGTTTGGCAAAACCATACTAAATAAAACATAAAACAACGTAAATTAAGAATACGAAATACTGGGTTTTACAGTTTCCAATCTCATTAATGATCTATAAAGTTAGTTTATAAACGAAAGAGATTGGATACTGTTTAATATCAGAGACCGGAGTCCATGAAACATTGAGTGGTTACTTAACCTCTAAGGTTACATGGAGATGCTTTCTCGTAAAAGGGAACGACTAAGCCTCCACTTGCCTCAGGTTTTAAAAGCTGTAACGATGCGATATGTACGAGATTAAACGGCGAAAGATAGTAATGATCGTTCACACAGCTGTCAATATTGGAGTCTAACAAGGTTCTCACAAGTGGGTTAGGATGCTCTTTTATTGGATACAATTTCTTGAGTAGAAGTTCTGCTTGATAAATTATCAGCGGGGTCATTCTCGTTGTCTCGTAGAGCGTTTTATTAGAGAACCACTTTTTATGTGATTTTCTAAACTTACCACAGCAAAAGCGTAGTATTTTCCTTTCAAAACTCTCGATTTTCTTGGCAACTGTAGGTGAAATTGTAAACCAAGATGCAAAACCGTAGGTCAGAATTGGCCTAATGAACGATTTATACATCAATATCTTCGGGTTTTGCGAGAGTTGTTTTGAATTGAGGAGAGGTTTTAGAATACCTGTTACCGTTTTTGCTTTGGCTAAAGCTCTCCGGCCATGTTTATTAAACAGAAGTCTATTTTAAAAATGAATACCTAGATATTTAGTTTCAACTCGCAGTGGTATGGGACTTCCATTAATTTGAAGTTCTAACCGTTTGTTTTCCTTGACTGCTAGATAGTGACCTTTTCCATTAGCATTTCTAAAACATGTTAAGCCGCTTTTATGGGTATTTATCTTAAGTTCCCTCTTCTCTAGATAGTTCTGTAAGATATTTATTTTATAATTAGTCTTTTTAAGGGCATCGATTGGTCTTATTCCACTGGCCAATATTGTGGTGTCGTCGGCGTAGAGAATAGCGCCAGGATCTTCTATGATAGGGTGCTTAAAAGGAAAGTCGTTGAGGAATATATTAAAAAGAATTGGCCCAAGGACAGACCTTTGTGGTACACCTGAACGCACATTAAAATATTCCGATTGCTCTGTGCCGATGACGATAGAAGTGGTTCTGTTTTGCAGGAAACTGTAAATTAATCGTGTCCTCTACGTCGGGCACCCTAGCCTTATGATTTTGAATAACAGTCCCTTGTGCCAAACCGAGTTAAAAGCTTTTTCCAAATCAAGATCCAAACTCACTGTGCATTTTTTGTTCCGTAGGTTTTGAACAATTTTGTCGTGCAAGGTAATGGATGCATGTTCGGTTGAGTGACCTTTTTTAAAACCGAATTGGTTGTTTGGGATTACATTTGCCGCATCGCAAAACCTATTTATTCCGTCCGCCATGATAGCAATGAAATGGGCCGAAAATCTTTGACTTCTTTATCTATCTTCCAGCTATCTGGGAAGTAACCATTATTTATGCAGTGGTTAAACAAAAGTGAGAGAAAAAGGTCGAGCGAATAAGGACATTTTCGCAGGATGAAGTTAGAAATTTTATCTATACCTTCAGATTTTTTATTGTTCAAAGCAAGTCTAAACTGATTAACTTTATTTGGGGTGGTAAATATAGGTGAATTGGAATCACGAGCATCATTTTCGGGGTAAAATGATGTAACATATACAAACGGTTCAGCTGAGTTTGGCAGAACTGGCTTATTGTTGATGATATTTCACCTTCTAAATTTGGATCAAGCGTAGGCGTATTTGTGTATCTGTTAACTGTTGACCGTTATAAAAAAGTATGTCTCTAGAGATATTTGGTCCAAAGTACTTTCTTCCTGTGATCCTATCAATTTCTTTAAAAGCTTGCGGGGATGGACGAATTTTCGTAAGCCTTGACTTGAAGCAATTATTTAAATCAATCCTTACTCGTTCTTTAATTATCTTACTAAGGCACTGGATTTTGGAATAAAGTTCATGGTATTCTTGATTGAATCTATTCAGATGGCGATAAAATATTCTCTTCAGTTGTCTAAGCCAGGTGTGTCTGAGTTTAATTAATTTTTTTGTGAGATCGGTGATGTTGTTGTATCTTAGTTCAGTTCAGTTTATATGCATTTTTATTTATATCCCTTATATTACTCAAATGCTATACAAAAAAACGCTTAAAAATTAGCTTAATTAACTTAAAATAATCTTATTCTAACTTACTGGCCCCATGCTGGCACTCTAAGTTAAACCTAATACTTAAATTATGTCTTTCGACGAATTTTACGTTACACGTTTATACTATGTCTATTTATTATAATTAGAACTAAGAAAACATTTTTTAAGAAAAACTTAGTATCATGACTTATATTTTTTTTTAACTTATTATAAAACTTAAAACTAAAACTTACAAACTATCTAATAATAAATCTTACATCTAATACATAATATATACATATATAATATATATACATTATATATATATATACGTAATATATAAATACATGTACATACATATATACATATATATATATATATATTTTTTTTTTTCGCTTAAATCTAACTTAATTCTACCTAAAATTATGTAAGCCGGCCAACGCTAAAACAAAAAAAATTTAGGCTGACCCACTTTTCTTCGCAAGAAGCTATCTATTGCTGAAGGAATTCGACGACGACGCATCCTCTTCTTCAACAAGCCACCAAAATTGCTGGTGCTGATGAGCAACATCCCTCATGTCGCGACTCCCTACCGCCCTACTGAACCGGAGACGCTCCGCACTGCCGTGTGCGACGTCTCTGTCGTAGTTGAGTCGCCTGTCCGCAGCTGTTCGAGCAACGTGGAAGATTAGCGGCACAGCCAATCTGTCCTGGATCAGACCTTTGCTATCTAGGTAGAGGAACGCTTCTGGAGGAATAAAGCCGTCAAGGCTAGCTCTCTCGTGATACATATAATTAGGGTAGTAAGCCCCAGAGATCAGGTTGTTCGACGATGTCATTCCTCTTGCAATGTGCCTTCGAGTCAACTTAATAACAAAATTGTCCACTCTTATTAGGTTCGCTCTATTGTACAAGACCTCATTGCGATAGAATTTTATGTACTCAGACTCTGGTGTTCTGTATAAGCGAAGACAAGCCCTAAGGCAAGCCCTCTCAAACACCCGAATCTTTTCCGATAAACTTGCTCTCACGTTGAACCACACGGGACATCCAAATACCAGCATGGGCCTGATAAGGGCCATGTAGCAGATTACCTTCACCCTCGCATCGAGTTGGTTGTTATAAAACAATCTCCTTGTAACGGCAAAAGCACCTCTGGCTCTGGCCAGAGCAACATCTATATGTTTGTTAAAATACAGATATTGATCTAGCCAGATCCCAAGATATCTGACTACATTGCGACAAGCAAGTGGCTGTCCATATTGTCCGACGATAGAGAACTTTCGCCAATTCTTTCTGGTATCCCTAGAGGCCAAAGGCAAAGGCGTCCTAAACAGAATGGTTTCCGACTTCTGAAAGTTGATTTTCAACTTCCAGTCATCGCAAATGTTCCAGCAGAAGTCACATCGCCATTCTTCACGATGAACTGTCTACTGGAGAGCATATCAAAGAGAATATACAGCAGTGATTTACTAATGCCCAACCTGTCCAGCTTGAAGAAGAGTCCCTCTAACCATACGGTGTGGAAGGCCTTTTCCAAGTCAATCAGGCAGGCACCAGTGCACTGATTTTTGCCTTTGTTCCATTGGATATCAGAAACCAGTTTAGACGCAGCATGAATGATATCATGCCCCGCCTTGAAACCGAATTGATTATCCGGAACTATATGTTTGTCCTCAACCCACTTAGTCAGGACTCTATTGATCACCTTCTCGAAAACCTTACTGATGTTTGGAAGAAGACTAATCGAGCGGAGATTCGCCGGATTGGAAGTATCTTTATTCCTTTTGGAAATGGGATGTACCACCGCTGTTTTCCAATGCGCTGGATAATGTGCATTATTAAACAGGGTGGTATAAATGTCCACCGCTTCTAGTGGGAGATGTCGAAGCACAATGTTCGGTATTTCATCGGTTCCCACTGATTTCTTACTTCTAAGTGATTCGAAGATCGTTTGGAGCTCTTCCTTCGAAATGAACGGTGGTAATACCCTTTCGTTGGTGATGACATTATTTGCCATATTCTCGTCACTGAACTGGATGAAACCCGAGTTCTCGAATCGCCAATTCACAATTTCATTTCGAAGGCAGGTATTGTGCACAAGGACTCGACTCTCCAGGTCGCTGTTCGGGCCAATGATATCACTCGCCTTGTACACTTCCTGGAAAGTCGCTCCTATAGCCTCTACTTTCTTCTGCAGATCCTCGATCACAAAGAAGTTGTCATCATCAACTGCCTCATTTGGATCGACACCTGTTGCTACAAGTATTTGTTCGTTATTCGTCGTTCGGGCGATTTTAAGACATGGAAGGTCGTTTTGATTATTTCTCCGAAATATCTTATTTATTTACGGGAACATACTCGGGTTACTGGTGTTTACAGCCCGAATTTTATTGTTCCAATACAAACTTACAGAATTTCTGTAATTTTCCTTTATTAATGTCTGGAGGTTTTTTATCGACGACTTCAGTGTCATGATCTCCTGGTTATGTCTGTCAGTACACCGTCTGTACAAGGTTTTTAGTCTTGACAGCAGCCTACTTTTTTGTCGGTGAAGTGCGTCAATAGTTGCGTTGCGGAATAAGTCTTCGTCGTCAGTGTGTTGATACCGAGGTATCGTTTTGTCCATTGTTCGTTTGATTGTCTCGTCCATTAGTCTTAGATACCTGTCAATCTCCTCGTTTGACAGATTTCTCTTGGACGGTGGGTTGAGCGAATTCGAGGAGAGTGCTCTTGTTAGTGTTCTTGAGAAGTGCGTCCAACGTACCCTACTATAGTTGTAGGAATACCTTTGAACAAACTCTTCCAATTCCGCAATTTCATTGGGAACAGTTATTTCGGTGCTGAGACCGCAATGGTCACTGTCATACACGAAAGTGCGTAGACAGTTTGCAGTTTGTTGGTTAGTGCACGTCAGTTGTATTCGTGAGTCGAACAGCAGGAGATCCAAATAGGACCCGTGTCTGGGAAACGACGGACTATCCGTCGCTTTGAGGCCGAGTCGATACATCACACTGTGCTGACCCCACCAATTGAATGGTAGGTTCCCTCTAGTATTTGGTATATTGTTTCCCCAATCACTGTGTTTGGCGTTGAAATCTCCGCCGATAATAAAATAGTTGTCTTCCAATTCCAGCCTCAGGAATCGAAAAAGTGTCTCCAGCTCTGAGATGAATAAGGTGGATTGAGTAGCCTTAGGTGCATAGACAGACACCATGTACAACCGCTTTCCACTACGGAGAGGAATGTACATGACGCATGCTTCCAACACCTGAAACCTACGTACCACACGACTGTATACTCTTTTGAAACGCAGTCCCTTTCTTATAAAGATCGCAACACCTCCTCCTTGAATGGAATTGGGTCGGTTTCTTCGTAATATTTCATATCTTCTGTGCCTCATTTTGTGTCTTTTGGTAAGCTTAGTTTCGCTAACCAAAAGCACATCAGGGGCTTGGTCTTTAAGCAACTTAAACAGTGTGGCTCTTCGTTCGAACCTAATCAGTGAATTCACATTCACTGCAAGGATCTTCATGGTTTGCTGCGCCATGTGCGTACCCATTACGACTGGAGGTGCGTTAGGCCCGGCAGCAGCGCGTATATTTGATCTACCCGCTTAGCCTGTTCCTGTATTTGACGCTGAAGCTGAGCCATCTGCCCCTGAATAGAGAGCAAGATAGCCAGCATGTCAGGTACAGGTTCCGGTGCTCTAGGCGCTGGGGCCTGAGAAGCCACCTTTGCTTGTTGTACCGTAGTTCCCCTACCTGCTGCCATTTGGGCATAGGTAACTTGGGGAGTAACGGCTGGTGTTTGTGCCTGCACGAGTGGACGTTTAACTTCCACTTTCTGCTGCCGAGCCAGATTTACTCTTTTGATGTATTGGAATTTGGGACAACCCCGATAATTTGCGGTGTGTCCCGTGTTCCTACATAAGGCACAAGAGAGTTGGCTTGTTTCTGTCGCTCCGTCCTTGTCTAGAGCGCATTCCTCTGACTTGTGGTTCTTTCCGCACTTCACGCATCGAGGTTGCATTTCGCAGTTCGACGCGGCGTGACCGAACCTTTGGCAGCGAACACATTGTAAAATGTTTTCGCTCCTCTTTAATTTTTCCCAGTGTATAACCTGGTAGTCTAGGATTTTTATGCTCCTTAGACCATCCAGTTTGCTGTTGGGACTTAGCTGGACCAGGAAAAACGGCAGTTTCCGCTTCTCCCTTTTGGCTCTAGCCGTGACAAATGGCTTGACCCCCACGAATTTGAGCCCTTCGCACTCCTTCTCTTTCAGCAGTGCAAGGAGCTCCTCCGGATCCGTAGACGGTTCTAACCCCCTCAGCAGCATAGTTTGCAGCTTCTCCCCCTTCGGGGTGTAGGAGAAGAACTCCGTCGTCGAGTCCTTCAACAAATTTCTAACTTTATGATAGCGCTCCACTGTGTTACAGTGGATCGCATGCCTATCTAATGATAATCTTTTTATAAAAAAGTTGTTGCCTATGGCCGACTTACATACTCGTAGTTCTATCGTCTCTTTGAGCTCCATCTTGTAAGTGTTTATAGGTGGAACCCTTATTTTTGAAGTCTTTTGTTGATGTTGTTATTGTTGTTGTTGTTGTTTCTGTTGTTGTGATTGCTGTTGTTTCCGTTGTTGTTGCTGCTGGCACTTCTGCTGCTGTTGTTGTCGTTGTTGTTGTGGTGCCTGCTGAGGCTGCTGTTTTTGTGGCTGTTGATAATCGAGGAGTTCT
This sequence comes from Volucella zonaria, assembly GCA_963966105.1. Lineage (NCBI taxonomy): Eukaryota > Metazoa > Arthropoda > Insecta > Diptera > Syrphidae > Volucella > Volucella zonaria. The sequence goes on along the minus strand of OZ014531.1, from coordinate 122,475,026 downwards.
CCTTTCTGCTCCTTTCCCTTCTTGCTATTTGCTTAGCTTTAATAGCTAGCACTTTTTGCTGGAGCTCCTTGATATCATTGTTAATTTTTTGTACTTCCTCTTCTTCATCATCTGACTCAGAAGCCGCCAGAGATGCGAACATAGTTTTATCTTCCGTTATCTTTTGCCTCGTTTGCTGCTGTGCTGCTGCCCTTGTTACGTATTATAGTTGGCGCCTCTTCCCTCGCTCCAACAGGCAGCTTTTCTGTTGGTGCTGACAGGGAAGTGCGCTTTACTGCGTTCGGAATAGGCTGCATCTTAGTCCTCCTCTTCATCCTTGGCTCGACCATTACAGCTGGTTGGCTTGGACCACTGGAGATATCGCCTGACTTATCAGCTGGTCCCGCTATTAGCATAGCGGGCCGCTCTCCAGAATACATCGCGTGATGTTATTACACACTTTATTTATTTTAAATTAAAAAAAACACAAGATCTGTTCGACTCGGAGTCGAACCCACAACCTTGAACTTGACAACCGGGCGCACTACCGCTGGGCTATTTGGAGCCCTATATTAATCTCGTCAAATGTCGTTTTTTTCAGTTGCACTACTCAAATTAAAGCCGAATCACGTCTAATCTCCACGGAGGTCTATGAACGACTGATTATAGTATCTTAGCTTTTTAGTGTTATGGACTTCGGAGTTTGCCACTATACAGAGGTTTATTTGCTCATTCATTTGGGTAATTATTGCATCTATTTCAATATTCGATACATTTCTATTGGTTGGGATATAGAGCCGCGAAAGACGATTATGAAGGCTTGATCTAAAGATTTCACAATCGGTGTTTTTGAAGCTTATGTGATATGGGGGTGGTAACATGAGCGGGAAAAAGTTTGTCAGTTGGACATCCAATTCTATTCAAAAATGATCCGAAATTGTAGGAAATGTGGTACAAATAGCCAGATTTGCATTTCTTGCTGAATTCAGAGTCAAGGACTGAAGAAGATCTTGGAAATATGGGACTGTTAGGAGATACCAAATCCAAATCCATGAATGGTGCGCTATAAAATCAGTTGTGAAAAATATTTCCATTTCTATTCAACGTGCTATCCCCCCATGATGTGTGTCGTGAGTTGAAGTCTCCACCGATAATCGCTGCTTCATATGTATTAATTAAATTATAAAGCCTATCGAGCTCATTTCGTAAAAGTTGACTAGCATTAGAAGGAATATACAATATATATTGGGTCTACAAGTAAGTTTCCAACGTTTGTCAGAGATGGCGCCACCAGTGGATCCCGGGCAGAAATGTCAGACCCCATGTGTTTTATTTGTAGGTTTTGTATCTGTCAACAACTTTGCAGCGTTATATTTGAGCAGTTCTATCGGTGTCGTACATTTTATCGAGCCAAATCATGGAAAGTTTCCAGCCAAATAAACGTCATTTGCGGGAAGCGCTGCTTTTATTCTTTAATATGAAGAAAAGTGCGGCTGAGGCCTATCGTTTGCTTTCGGAAACTTATGGGGCGGAATGTATTGGTGAATCGACGTGCCGCGAGTGATTCAAACGGTTCAAAAGTGGTGATTTTGGAGTTGAAGACAAAGATCGCCCCGGAAAGCCGAAAAGTTTTGAAGACGAGGAATTGGACGCTTTACTGGATGAGGATCCGTGTCAGATTCAAGAAGAACTTGCTGCATCATTGGGCATCACGCACCAAGCCGTTTCCTTGCGCCTAAAAGCACTGGGATTCATTCAAAAGGTTGGAAACTGGGTGCCGTACGAATCGAAGCCAAGAGACGTCGAACGGCGATTTTGCATGTCCGAAATGTTACTGCAGCGGTATAAAAATAAATCATTTTTGCATCGTATTGTCACTGGTGATGAGAAATGGATTTATTTTGATAATCCTAAACGCAGAAAATCGTATACAAAGCCCGGCGAGCCCGCCCAATCGACGCCGAAACGAAATATTCACGTGAATAAGGTCATGCTCTGCATATGGTGGGATCAAAAGGGCGTCGTGTACTACGAACTGCTTCCGAGTGGTGAAACCATCAAAGGACCATTATATCGAACCCAACTAATTCGTTTGAAGCGGGCATTAAAAGAAAAACGGCCAGAATATGAGACCGGGCATGAGTCCGTCATTTTTCATCACGACAACGCTCGGCCACATGTTGCGGTTTCGGTGAAAAACTATTTGGAAAATAGTGGATGGGAAATTCTGCCTCACCCGCCTTACAGTCCAGACTTGGCACCATCTGACTACCACTTGTTTCGTTCGATGCAGAACGCTCTTAAGGGAATACGCTTCAGCTCAGTAGAGGAAATCAAAAATTGGCTCGATACGTTCTTGGGCTCGAAAGACGAGAAATTTTCTTGGTCCGGAATTCATAAATTGCCAGAAAGATGGGGGAAAGTTGTAGCTTCCGATGGACGATACTTTGAATAAAGCATCGTAACTATGTTTTCATAATAAAACTTCAAATTTTGGAAAAAAAAACGCTGGAAACTTACTTGGAGACCCAATAATTCCTAAAACTAGACGATAAGATAAATTGACAGCATCTTGTGAGGTTAAGGATACCAGGCATACTGAAAACAAACTACTTTAGAAAGGAATCGGGTCATATTTATACCGTTGATCCAATATAATGGCTGTAACCCTACCAGAGTTTCCCGATATGAAGTTATAGCCTTCGAATTGTAGATTATGTCTGCTGTTTAATCTGGTTTCAGAAAGGAAACATATTTGAGGCTTTTTATTTTTTAGATTATCAGACACTGCCAGCCTTCTTTCATGAGAGATTATTGAATTGATATTCATCGATATTATTTTAAGTTTATTTATTTCTATCATCGTTAAACTACAACACTATTGAGGCAACAAATTCAAGGTAAGCAAACATCTTTTCCTCCTTGGTTTGTAGTTGTTGGAATGCAGGCCAAAATTGCCTAATCTTTATTAATAACTCTTTGAATGAAATATTAAATAAATTTAGCGCTTTATTAAGGAATTTACTGAGGTCACTCGTAAAACAGTTTCAGCTATTTGTAGCGGCGGCTGTTGTTTTGCCTATAAAGGGTATACTTGTTGCAGACACAAGTTTTTGGTTGTTATAAAAATCATTAACTGCCGATTTTGCTCTTTGTGCGTATGATACACTAGGGTTGACAAGACTACTAATTTGATCTTTTATTTCTTTTTGTTTTATGTAAGAAAATATTTTTGCTATTTGAGTTAAACATTGTTTTTTTTCCTTGTATTTAGTGTACGAAGGACGACCACTGTAGCTGGCTGCATGACCAGTTGAATTGCAGTTAATGCACTTTGGTTGAGGTACAGGCTGGTTTGCCTCCTTAAGAGATTTCGCTAAATTGATGCATATGGTAGAATCATGAGATTCACCACAGAGAACGAATCGACTGTTAGATGCAAAACATTCACCGGAATGCCCAAAACGCTGATAACGATAGCATCTAATAACTGTTCGGTTATGTTTTTTTCCCAGTAGATACGTTGATAGAGCAAATATATAATATTTATAAGATTCTTAATAGACTTCCCTATCTCCAGTTGCATCAAGAATACTTATATTCAATTTCATATTAAGTTCTTTTGTTTTAGAAGTAATAAATGGAACTATTTTACTTATATTGACATTAGGAACCAATGCCTGCAACGCTTGTTTAATGGTTTCACAGGGTGTGTCAGCATCAAAACCTTTCAACAGAATGGAAGCTTTTTTCGTTTCCTTTGGAGAGAAAGAGTACGTACGAGTACCCGTATCGCGCAATCGGTCGATTATCATTTTATGTTCTGATAACCCATATTTAGAAATTTATGTGCTAAATCAGATACTTTACATTCTTTTGATGCCAGATTTATAACCTCACTAATAAGGCCACAGCTTGCACCAAATATATAAATGGGAGGACTATAAGAAATTGTATTAACATTTGATAGGCTACTGCTATAATTATTTTTGTTGGATCCACTCTGATTAGTGGCGCTTCTTGGGTTTGTATTGCATTCTCGTGTTGCTGTAAAACCGGTTTCCAATGACTCGCTCTCTGCTAGAGGTGAAAAGGGGTTATTGGTTAAGTTAACTTGCTTAGCTGAGCGAATAGATGTATCGTCTGCGAAATTTCTCTTCCCTTTACTAGTATTGGATTGAAAAATTGCTAATGACTGTTGTCCAATTATTTGGACTGTCATTACTGTCTGTGAAATTGTCTCGATGAAGACTCTCATAATCCATACCTGATGACTCGTTGCACACGCTGGCACAATCCGCCGTTGTGCTACCAGAAATGTTGATTGACGTCATTGATTTACTGTACAAGAAATCATTTTTTTTTACAGACTGGCTGATTGATTTTTGAGTCACATGTACAAGTTTGGACTACATTCGAAATCTTGCTAATGTTTGATGTGAGTATATACGCTTCAATATACGAGGGCGGGTCAATAAGTCCGTGGCTTTTTGAATTTCTGACCTCTTTACTGAAACAGCAACACTGCTCCTGTCAACAGGCATCTGTCAGTTGACTCCTGTCAAAATTTAAACGTGCTGCGTCAGTTAGTTTGTGTTTGACAGCTATTTTTATCAGACTACTCACTAATTTGAGGAGAAAATGGAAAAAAGTGAATTTCGTGTGCTTATTAAGCATTATTTCTTGCGAGACCAAGGCTAAGCTTGATAAATACTATGGGGACTCTGCACCATCGATTTAAATGGTAAAAAAGTGGTTTACTGAATTTCGTTGTGGCCGTACAAGCACTGAAGATGCCGAACGTCCTGGACGCCCAGTCGAGGTCTCTACACCCGAAACAATCGAAAAAATTCACGATATGGTGTTGGCCGACCGAAGATTGAAAGTGCGAGAGATTGTGGAAGCCGTAGGGATCTCGCATGGCTCAGTGGTTTCAATTTTGAATGATCACTTGGGCATGAGAAAGCTTTCCGCAAGATGGGTGCCGCGTTTGCTCACAGTCGACCACAAACGCAATCGTGTAACAACTTCACAGGAAGGTTTGGCGTTGTTTAATCGCAATATGGAGGAGTTTTTGCGCCGTTTTGTAACCGTGGACGAAACATGGATCCATCACAACACACCAGAGAACAAACAACAGTCAAAACAGTGGGTTTCTAAGGGTGAATCGGCGCCAAAGAAGGCCAAGGTGGGTTTGTCAGCCAATAAAGTTATGGCGACTGTTTTTTGGGATGCACGCGGGATAATCCACATTGACTACCTTCAAAAGGGAAGAACAATCAATGGGGAATATTATGCCAACTTATTGGACCGATTCAATGACGATTTGAAAAAAAAACGACCTCATTTGGCCAAGAAAAAAGTTCTTTTCCACCAAGACAATGCAAGGGTGCACACATGTGCAGTTGCCATGGCAAAAATCCATGAATTGGGCTATGAATTGCTCCCTCATCCACCCTATTCTCCAGATTTGGCTCCGAGCGACTACTTCTTGTTCCCAAACCTGAAGAAATGGCTTGGTGGAAAAAGATTTGACTCCAATGATGAAGTCATCTCGTCATTTTGAGGACCTCGACAAATCATTTTTTTTGGAAGGGATAAAAAAATTGGAGAAGCGTTGGACAAAGTGTATAGAGCTCAAGGGAGACTACGTTGAAAAATAAAATTATATTTTTTTATCAAAAAATCTGTGTTTTAATCCAAAAGTCACTTCAAAATAACTAGGCACTACACTAAGTTTTTCGTAATTATTTTCGATTATAAAAGGCCACTGTCTCGAAAAAAGTTGTCGCACGAACTTATTAATTGTACTAGTTGGCTTCGTCGCCTCGAAACACATCCGCCTCCAACGATACGTCACAAGCCGCCACAACACTGTGGACTTTAACTGAAATTCAATTGTTTTATTCAATTAATTTTTTATCGTAAACAAAAATTGCAAACTTTTTGAAGAAAGATTTCTTTAGGGACAAAGAAAAAAAACAAAAATTTATTGTAAAGTAACGAAAAAAAAACTGTAGCACTCCGCTCGTTGATGTTCAACACAACACCTTTATGCTTCTTTCATTTATTTTGGTTGGGGCGAAAGCCCCCATTTATTCGGCTTAATACAAGCTATAACTTAAAATTAAACTTAAACTAAAACTTAAAACTAAGGTTGGTTATTGTGGTGAAGGAGAACCGATTTGAGGTAGGAAGTGGTGCGGTGGAAGTCAAAGACGCTAGGGTTTGAATTAATTTTTCGTAGCATGCGTGAGATTGGCTCGTTCGCGCCATAGGTGGTGTGGTGGGTTGGGAGATAGAAGAGACGAGGGGCACGTAGATTGCGAGGGTTAGTGTTGAGGAAAATAGAATTGTGAAGGGACGTGCATTCAACCTGACCTGAAAGAAGTCGATGAATGAAGAGAAAGTCGGCTGCATCTCTGCGTTCCTCAAGGGTGTTTAGGTTAATAAGGTTGAGACGGTTTTGATAGAGGGGCAGAGTAAAAGAATCATCCCAGGGCAAACCTCGAAGAGCGAATCGAAGAAAACGGCGCTGGATGCTTTCGATTCTCGAGATATGGGGACCATACTTCACTGGCGTACTCTAGGAGGGGACGAATAAAGGTAATATAGAGGGACCTGGTCACGTATGGGTTGGTGAATTCTTTGGACCATCGTTTTACAAAACCTAGTGCAGAGTTGGCTTTAAGGATTATCCCATCCATATGCAAACGGAAGTTGAGCTCCCTATCACACAAAATGCCGAGGTCGCGAAGAGATTCAACGGAGGAGATAGGTTGGTTGTGGAGAAGGTAGAGTCGGGGAGGAGATTTGAGCCGCTTATGTGAAAAGGTGATGGATTGGCATTTGGTGATATTAAGTTCCAAACAATTTTTGAGGCACCAAATCGAAAAACTATCAAGGTCTTGTTGAAGGAGGAAGGAGTCATGGGGGGAGGAAATGGTTTTGAAAAATTTGGTATCGTCGGCGTAAAGGGAGACGGACGAGTGTTTGATGATCCTATCGAGATCATTTATGGTTAATATAAAGAGAAGGGGACCAAGATGGCTACCTTGAGGAACTCCAGAGGTGGCCAAAAATGGAGCGGAGTGGGCTGACCTAAAACGAACACTGGAAAAACGGTTTTCGAGGTAAGAGGATATCCATTTTAACAGTATGGGTTCAAAGCCAAGGGCAGACAGTTTGAAGAGTATTAATCGATGAGATATTTTAGCGAAGGCTTTGCTAAAATCAGTTGCAACTACATCGACTTCGTTGCCGTTCTCTAGGGCAGAGATGGCAAAGGATACGAATTCAACGAGATTTGTGGTGGTTGACCTAACCTTTAGGAAGCCATATTGTCTAGGGGAAATAAGTGATTTGCATTGGAAACTTAGAGCTTCATACAAAATACTTTCGAGGAGTTTGGGTATATGGGAGAGTTTAGCGATTGGACGATAGTTTGTTATTTCGTTCTTTGATCCCTTTTTGTGGATCGGGGTTATAAAGGAGGTTTTCCAAACCTGAGGAAATTCTCCTTGTGAAAGGGATAGACGAAAGAGATCAGAAAGGGCAAGGGAAAGAGACGAAGAACATTTTTTAAGAAATATGGCAGGGAGGCCATCTGGACCGGGTGTAAATTCGTCATTGAATTGGTGTAATTTATATTCGATATAGGAGGGGTCCAAGATGTGAGAGAGAAGTGGGCCATTGGAGAAGTTCAGTAGGTAACGAAAATAGGATGGATCTGGTACAAAGGAGTCATTGGTGAAGGATTGTTTAAAGAAGCTAGCAAATAGGTTGGCAATGGTGAGTGGATCGCTTGATGACTTGTTGTTGAAAGAGAGGGAAGGAGGGTAACCATCGGACTTTCTTTTGTAGTTAACAAATTGGTAAAAGGACTTAGGGTCATTTATAAGGTTAACTTGCGCATTGTTAAGGTAACGCTGGTAAAGGGAATCGTAAAGTTCGGTGAAATTAAGATAAGCACCAAGATAGTTGGAATAGTCGGACAAGGATCTGGTACGCAGGAAAACAGCCCACAACTAGTTTCTCTTGTTTCGTAAGGAACGAAGCTTGCGATTGTACCAGGGAGAACTAGTAGATGATGTTTTAAGGTAGAAAAAGGAACGTAAAGGCTGAAAGAATTAAATATTTCTTTATAAAAAATGGATAAGGCATCATTTACACTTAGGTTGTGAAAGTTAAAGGGAGAACTGCTAAGATATTCACTGATTTTGTGAAAGTTTGCTTTATGAAAGTCGTAGGATGAGAGAGTTGTGGGAGGAGTGGACTGGAAAGAAGAGTTATGAAAAAATGAAAGTAGAAGGGGGGGGGGGGGGTGGTAGTTGTCGATTGTAGAGAGAGATAGGGGACAAAGTGAGACTGAGGAGTTAATTGAATCTGTTGTGAAAATAAGGTCCAGTTGCCTGCCCATATAGTTGGATACACCACTGACTTGGCATAGACTTGAGTCTGTTAAGCGATCTAAGAAGAGACATTCCTTAGCTGAGTTGGCATTTGAAGCGATGAAGAACGATTGATCGTCTGATGGAATCCACTGTAGCTGAGGAAGATTAAAGTCGCCGAAAACAAAGATATCGTCAGTAGGGTCAGACAGGTCAATTAAATAGTCGATGGCATCGACAACAAGTTGGTAAGATTCGGTAGTCACTACCGTTCCTGGATTTGTCATACTGAATGTACTTATGTAACAACTCAGGCAATCACCTTCGTGAATAATTATTTTGCAGAGAACGCCAAGTACTATTTGGACGGGTTAGAGAGATGGGAGCATCGCAGGGAGAAGTGTGTAGAGTCACAAGGAGACTATGTAGAAAAATAAAAAAAAATTTGAGAAAAAATGTCTTGTATCATCGGTCGGAAACTTTTCAAACAATCCTCGTATAAGCGTAGTTGTTGGCTCATTCATACACCACCATCCGTATTTTGACATCAGGGTGCAAAAGAATATTCAAATGGCCTTGGCTCTCAATATTTTGAAGTAGCTCAATTGAGGTTATCACTGATTTTGGTTCTGACTTTGCCCTAAACTACATTTTGGAAATACGTTCGCTGAAATGTTTGTATATAGGTGCACAGTGGTTTACCCAAATGTGGTTGCTATATAGCTGCTATGTTGGTGGTATGAATCTTCAATTAAAGCTATAATCGCTCTTCAGGCTAAGCTGCCCAGTGTTACCTTCCTATTCTTATCTTCCCAACCAAAACTGTTTTATTGAGGGATAGTGCGAAAGTCGCCGACCTTTTAGAGACATCGGAAAGCAGAAAGAAAGCGCTGAGCGAGTACGTAAACGGTCTGAATGTAACTCTAACCTGTGCTTTGTTTAGGGAATTCAAAGTGTATCTTATTTCCCACAACCCCATTGTAAGTTGATATACAAACAAGTCTCGAGCGAGTTCAGTCTCCCGACTGTGTTCAGAAAAACCTTGAATTCCAGCTTGGAAGTAGTAAGGTTCGAGAAGGACTTAAGCACAACTTGGCTATTGTTACAGACGTAGATCACAATATAGGTCATTGTCATCAGGATAACTTATGTCTGCGCTTCAATGACAAGTGTTCCTAACGAGGGGTGAAATCTAGCGTCATTGTCCTAAAAAAACCACGAGCTCGTTTTTGGAGCCACAAAATAATGATGCCCTAGATGGAGCCTAAACAGGAGATGTATGGTAAAATAGATGTAGTTCCTTCCACTGCAATACAAAGAAGAACTGGGATAAGCCAATTAGCTTAATGGAGATCTGATACTTAGTATGATCGCCGAGTTTCACATCTTTCAGTCTGAAAATAGTCAGTCACCACTGATTGGAGAGCGCAAATAATTATTTTATCCGCGTACACAAAAAGTCTAACGAGGCCTTGATACAATCTAGCTTCGCAATTTTTGTTGTCTTCGCCTCGACTACTGATGGCGCGAATCAGTGATGTATTAGTTGCCTCTTTTAATCCTGTCAAGAGCCCCTCTTGAGGAAGCAGTTGCTTAGAACGACGGGCTCTGCAACTTCGTCTTCTTACTACTTTTTTTTTGACTCAAGTTCTCTTCCAGTGGGCTTTGTAAACGTTCCGATTGCAGATGCCGCTCATCTGTTTTTGTATATTTGTTTAGTGGGGGCGATTCAAAGTCTTATTAAGGATTCTATCCGAAGTCTTTCTTTGCATTCTAAAGTCCTAGCAGCCAACTCTTCGTGTACAAAGGAATCGGGAACAGCAGCGTTGCCTCGGGTAGGTGTTTTCCAGAGGGCGTTGGATATGAGTTTGTTTGCTGGCTTCTCTGCTGATCGTTGGTATAGTAGATAATGTTCTTTATCTATTGAGGAAGTTCCTCATAACGGTATTAAGTCGATTTTGCCTAGCAATCGCTTGGAATTTAATAACAAAACTTCAAGAATTAAATTCTAAGAAAAACACGGAAACTGATTTAAAGCAAATATTATTTTTGCATTTCGCGTGAATTTTCCCAATCGGTCGGCAGTCATTCATCACTAAAACGATTTCACAGACTACTCTCTCTTTAGGCTTCACGCTCCATTACCCCAAATGAAATACGAATTCATCACAGTTAGCTACTGAAAAGTGGACATTTTTCACACGAATTGAATATTCGGCAAAATAAACGTTGGCGAGAGGTAAAAAATTCCAAAAAAAGTATCTCTCTGCGTCGGATTTCCCTTCTAGATCCTTCAAAATTCTCGTCTGAAATATTAAAAACTTAAAGTGTGCACATCCAGCCCACAACCCTTTTCTGTGTTTAGGGGTAAAAAAATAACCGAAATCCACTTAAAGCAACCATCACCATGCAAACGACGAAATCCTCATGATGATGAGTTTGAGGTTGATGTTGATGGTGATGGTGATGGTGATGTTGGTGTTGATGTTCACGCTGACGATGATGTCGATGGAGACACACGTACGGGTATAACAATGTGTGACTGTCATATTTACCGGCAGACGTCTCATCTCATGCCGTTCAAATCGAAGTCGACTTTCGGCAACCTTACCTAATGGAGTCGAGCGTAATCATCCTTACGCGTTACTGTAGTAGTACGGTACGAGTATCTGAAGTAACATTTAAATTATTTAGATTTTAATCTTCGTCAACGCGCCACTGTATCGTCGTTTAGAGTGCGCTGCCTGCACATTTTCCCATACTTCATGGCCCCAACGAACGATGATGGTTACCTAATTCATGATGAGCGCTGTAAAGTTTCATGTTGAGGCGCATCCACTAACGCCCATATTTAGTTTTGCGAAGGCGCGAGAGTTTTTAAATTTTTAACGTTTTCATTTTCAGAAAGATACTACCATGAGTATGATATATCCGTATCCGTAACCGTAGACCTAGATACGAACACTTGTATTCGCTCTCATAATCATCCTCGTACTCGTATGACTATGTAGTACATATGCCGAAGGAATTTCCAATCATTGGAGAACGGTGCAATATCCAAAACTTACTCGAGGGATGTGTACTCGTAATGTTAAAATATTAAAGACCATATATGAGTTATTCCCGCCGGAAATTCGATTTATCCGTTGGCCAACGGATGGGGCAACAAAAAATTTCCTGGTATACCGCACCGGAACAAGTGCTCCATGATTTATTTGACAAACTGTCGAACCATTCTCACCATCTCCATTGTTGACGTTCGGCCGATGATGACAGAAGGCTTGCCTAACTCCCCGCGGTTCTTTGTTAAATGGAACACATCCAAATATGAGGAACCGATCGTAGTCCTACCCGCCGGTTGTGATTTCAGTTACAACCAAAGCAATCCAATTGCATGTTTGGGGCTTTTGTTTTTCCTAGAATTTGACGTTTTTGCGACTCAACATGGATTTGACCTTGTTAGAGTCGTGTTACTCGTATGTTGGAATGGAACGTTTATTCGGGAAATTCCGTGCAATTGCTTTTAATTCGTGTTTTGGTTAAAATAAATTTTCCATTTAATTAGTACTTTTGGGGTTGATTCCGGGTACAGAGGAGATATCTGGGATGCGTCATGTGTTATTGGTATTATCATCATTAACATGACAGGAAAATTAGAAATATCTTGTTCGAGTGCACTATAGTGTTTGTGAATGATTTTAAATTTGGTTCAGTGGTCATTGGTTAGTGTGGCTTTGGATAGGCTCTCAACTATAACGTTATAGGTCAAGTTGCATTGTGCGGTTATTTTATGAATTTCCGCATTAAAAATAAACAAAATCTAAATGGGAACGCAACAGAATTCTGTGGTCGTGGTAACGTAAACGCAACCCTTTTGACAATGTCGTTTGGCTGACCAGAGAACAAATTGTAATGATGATTTTCACAAAGCCATTTGTGGTTACGCAGAGCTAATGCAGACTTTGTTTTCACGTGGAATAAGTAGACATTACATAGTTAATATGGAATTTTTGAGAATATCGACTTGCAAATATAGGCTTTCGCGCTGCTGCACATTCGATGTATTTCTATTTCGATCAGCTGCAGATATTTTTTTACTGAGTAGGCGACTGGAGTGCCTACAGAATCCATTTCAGAAATTTCGTAGAGATTTGTCGTTACTCTCTGCTTTTCTGTAGACAGCGTTATAGTCCGGTTCACGCCCGGGTCCCAACCAACAACTCTCTGCACAGACTAACTTTGCGCTCCACTTTAGCCGAAGTCATCCTTTACAGTGTTGTTCCTCTGGAATAGAGTGGAAAATATTCACGGCTAGGACGATAACATGTTCCAACACTAGAAGCCGCTGAATTATAGTCCTCCTGGCCAGATTCGCTCAAGCTGACTGGATCAACTTTTCTCTCCAAGCCATCAAGAATCTTTTCATCGACTTTAGGTAAAGTGTTGGCTACATTTTTGCTATACAGTAGGGCTGAGACGATAAGGGTGATGCAAAAGTTTTCACCCGATGTTCTTGAAATCCAGAAAATCATATCGGCTAAGTGGCCGCTGACAGAATTGATGAACATGCCTTCCGGTGATAGGTTCTCGCATTTGGACGGACATTCTCTTTGAGGGCTTCAAGAGTCTGAGGCTTGTTGACATAGACACGTGACTTCGAAAAACCCTACAAAAAAAAGTCTGGAATCGTTAAATCAGGCGATCTTGCCGGCTAGTGCAAATGCCCAAAACTAGAGATTAGCCGACCCGGAAATGCAGCCCTTAGAATTTCGGTTGTGGCTCGAAGGAGTAGGTCTTTGAGCGTGGCTCTCTAGCGCTCGCTGTCCACAGTAGTCATTTGGACAGTGGCGTTTTCGAAAATATAAGGCCTCCAGCGTAAACAGCACACCATGCAGTAACTTAAAAGGGGTGTAAAGGCTGTTCGTGGGTTATACGCGGATTTTTGGTGCCACAGAAGCGATGGAAACGGGCCTCGTCGCTCACGATGATTTTCGATGAAAAGTTGTCTCCCTCGTGGTTGAGATTCAGAAGGGCTTGAGAGTAGGTTACACACGCTTGGCGGTCAACAGCTAATAGCTGATGCACTGTAAGGGAACATCTTACAGTCTTCACCAACATTTTCTCTAAAGACCGCCGATTGATGCCCAATTGCGTGGTACATCCTCTGGTCGATACTTCGGAGTCCCTTGAGACATCTTTAACACAGCTGTGATATTCTCAGCGGAATGGCTGCTCCGGGGCCGGCCAGACATGGCACCTCGTATTGTCCCATACACTCCTAAGCGAGTAGCTAAACGTCGTAGTACTTGCCCAGTTGATGTCGGACTACCGGGAAATCTGTCTTGTTGACGTGTATTTTGTATCTGTTTTCTCTATCGTTAACACGGCCCTTGTTTCTCAGTCCAAAGACATAAATAGCGATTTGGAAGAGTGATCTTTCACTTGATTTCTACGGTGGACCAGGCAGACAAAGGTTTTTACCATCTCGAAATTAAAATTATACCTGGCCGTGATGCCTTGCTGTCCCAGTCGTTGAAGTTGGTTGTGCTTCTTTTTGGTAGTATACCCTCATTTACCATTAAACATACCTTAGAGGCTTCGGAAGTTTTGAATGCTTTGGAATGATCTTGACAAGAGTCTTATCATAGTCGCGGACGATTTCAATGCATGAACCTCAGAATCGAAGAGATCTAATTCTACTTAAAGCATTCCCTTGTCTGGATATTATTGTAGCTATCATTGGAATTTTAAATACGCTTGGCACAGCAAGATCTGTTGATGTCACTTTTACAAGCAGCGGGCTGCTGAGATATAATGAGCGAGCATTGTATGCGTAGTGATCATAATGCAGTTTACTGCCGGCATCGGTTCAGCAATTCACTTTTTCTAGACAGCACACAAACGGTCTGAATGAATTATCAATACCCTGGCTAGAGATCATCTAAGTTTCGTCGCTAGTGAGGCAATAATTGAAGCTAGAGCTGCAGACGATTTTGTAACCCAGGTATGGCGGTTAATAATGTGGTTCATAAAATGTGTCAATGGGACTTACGTATTTACTTATTGTTGGCGCTACAGTTCGGGGTGAGCCTGGGCCTCAACTAACGAGCCTCTTCAGTTAGTCCGGTCTTTAGTTAACCCCTTGCAGTGCGCACTGTAAGTCCATTGAGGTCTCTTTCTACTTGTGTGCGCCACTTAACGAGAGGTCTTTCTATACTGCGTTGTCTCTCAGAAATGAAGAAACGCGGACGATATCCTCACTTCATCCGCTTTCGATAGGATCTATGCTTCTGCGCCATAAAGTAGGACTGGAATGATCAAGCTCCTCAACTTGTTCTAACACCACCACTTCTCATCGCAACAGATTGCTCAACAGCATCAACAGCAACAGCATCAACAACCACAGCTACACCATGATATGCAGACATCTCATATTCTTGAAGTCTTTCAAAACATTGCTAGTACAATTGCGGTACCAGTTCCAGCGCCAGTCAATGCCACATTGCCATCCCCATCTACCCCAATTACTTACACACCAAATGCCTATAATGCAACCCAATCATCTGATATTGCCCAAAACTGTCAAATCGTTGATGAAATTGTTGAAAATCGTGCAAAAGAACTACCCGATTGGCATAATGGTAACACTGAATACCGATATTTCGTATCCTCATTGTCGCCCCCACCACAAACCGATGAAGATTGGGCATCAACTTCCCCATCAAACTCATCATCATCGCTTTCGTCGGCTTCCTCCATGATCGGAGACTCATCGTCGTCTCGCTAAGAAATGTACACGTCCTTATAGTCGTAGACTAGAGGATCGTAAAAGTCGTAAGAAAAAACAAAATAAAAATGCGCCACTCGTTACCTTCAAAAAAAAGAAGCAAGAAATTGAAACAATTGTTAGCGAAGAATAAGCGCTCTCCAATCACCACAAGGAACTGTCTACTACCCTTGCAGAGCGCAAGCGCGAAAAAACGATTCGTGAAGTCTACCAGGCCGGGAATTTTATTTTTTAAACTCTACATTCATTCAAAAGTAAATTACATTTTAAATATAACGTTCAGTCTCCGTCTAGCTCTCGTAGCGTAAACGTCGTGTGACTTCTTTGTCGATTGTCGATTATTTCTTTTTTTCTCGAATATCGTTTTCTTACTCTAAGTAAGTGTTCTTATCTCGCTCGCTCTCTAGTGTTGACCTGTTTTTACATTTTCCCTCTCCCATACCATGTGGTCTGATTTCAGAAACAAGTGTCACTTGTTGGTCTTAAACAGAATCATGGCCCCGGGGCCAAATAAAACCAAACCCGGGAATAGATTTAGGGAGTTGGCTGAAGACGACTCGCTAACTTTTGAACCTTATTCAAAAAAGAACAAGCTAACTACCGACACCGATTTCCCCTCTCTCCCCTTGAACAATAACATCAAAAATCCCAGATTTGTGTTGATATCTCCAAAAGACGCAAGCAAACCTCTATCTGCGGTTAGCATCTTTATACACAAAGCCATCGAAAATATAAGCACCGAGTACGAGAGCATATCGCAGTTAAGAGATGGTAGTATACTAATATTGGCCAAATCACAAAGGGCAGCGGACAAATTCCTCCGGATAACCAACATTGCAAATCAATGCCCTGTCAATGTAAAATTGCACGCAAACCTGAACTCTTCCAAGGGAATTGTGTATACCCCTTGTTTGATAAATGTCTCTGAAAAGGAAATTATTGTCGAGATGAAGTCACAAGGTGTAACTGACGTGTATAAATTTACAAAATCTGTTGATGGAAAACGACTCCCTTCAGGTTTAGTCCTCCTAACTTTCGACCTCTACCAAGCTCCAAAAACCGTTGATATCGGGTGGAACAAAGTAAAAGTTCAGGAATATATTCCCAACCCTATGCGCTGCCGCAACTGCCAGCTACTCGGCCACACTTCCAATAGGTGCAACAGGCCTAAAACCTGTGTTACTTGCAACCTTCCCCCACATGAACCTACTGAATGCAATCGCACTATGTGCTAAATACCTACAAAATAAAGAGATTCTAAAAATAAAAACAAGAAGAACATGCAGCATGGCAGAAGCTAAGCGTATCTACAACCAATCGCAACCTCTACCCACCTCCTCTTCGCTGCAATCGTACGCCGAAAAAACAAAACAAAAAAACCAAATTATTGCTAGTTGTAACAGCCCTGCGGTTACTGCTACTGCAAGTTCCACCTCAACGTCAACCTTACCATCAACTTCATCCCATCTTACAATCAACAAAGAAAATTACACTTCGTTAGCTTCAGGTATCAATCCTACAAACCTTCTACCTTCTCAGTTACCAACAGCCAAACTTCCCAACTCACCAATTAAAAGCTGCCCACTTCCATCAATACCAACTACAATAAACAAATCTTCTATTAACTCTCCTCTTAACTCTATTACCAAAAACCTTTTAGATAACAACAACTTTATTCCCAAATACGATACGGATGATAACATATAACACTACTATCAATTCGACAGCTAACGGGTCCCAGTCTACACAGGTTGCGGGTGAGTCGGGATTGCTTGTCTCCAGGCGAACTCGTCCTCCTCCTGACCATTCTAGACCGCGCCCCTTTTCTCAACCATCCACAAGGCCAACTATCACTGATAAAAAGTTTAAAATCCTTCAATGGAACATAAAAGGCTACGTCAACAACTATGACGAATTACGCCTCTTAATTAAAGAACACAACCCAAGCGTAATAGCTCTACAAGAGACTCACTGTGCATATTCCTTTACGCCACATACACCTCAAATATTCACAGGATACTTTCACAACCATGTCCAAAACACTTCTTCAAAGCAAGGTATAGGATTCCTAATAAAAAACAACATACCATATAAAAAAGTTCCTATTAACTCTAATATTTTGACGCATGTTTTTGAGATCGAGCTCTCAACAAAATTTACTGTTCTCTCTATATATATTCTACCGGACCAAACCTTTTCAAACGACGACTTGTTAAACATCTTTTACCAGGTTCAAACCCCAATCATTCTTGTGGGCAACATTAACGCCTGGAGTGTTCTGTGGGGCTCAAGCAACACAAACTCCAGGGGCAGAGAAGTTGAAAATTTTATCGCAAATGCCAATCTTATAATCTTAAACGACGGCTCCCCTACACACCTCTCCACTCACGGTACACTTACAAATATAGACATAACGTGCTGTTCTCCTGAACTGTATACATCAGTCTCTTGGGAAATACTGGATGATCTCTGCAACAGCGATCACTTTCCAATTATCTCCACTATAACCCTTGGCCCGATTAATTGGAAGACTCCATTTAACCCTAAATTCAAAACAGACAAGGCTAATTGGGCTTGCTATAGCAAACATATTCTAGACTACCTGTCCGATAAATCAATCTCCGGCAATATCAACAAAGAGGGCGCAAACCTACATAGAGCCATTAGAACAGCTGCCAATATGTCTATACCACAAAACAAACCGCACATACAAAAACGAACAGTTCCATGATAGAGTCCTCTCTTAGCAACCCTCCGAAGCGATAAACAATCCAAATGGAAACTTTTTAAAAGGCATCCTAGCACAATAAATCTTATAGACTACAAGAAGGCGAATGCAAAATTCCGCAGGGAAGTAAAGACAAATAAAGCCAAAAGTTTATATGAATTCATATCTGCCATTAATCCCAAATCGACGCCTGAAAAAATTTGGCATCGCATTAGATGTCTCAGTGGTAAGGCCTCACACTATTCGATAAAATCAATTACCACACCTGAGGGCTCAAAAACCTCGCCTAGAGAAATATGTAATCACTTCGCAGAGACATGGTCAAATGACTCTAAGGACGAACACTTCCCCCCAAGATTTAGGATAGCCAAACAACTAGCTTTATCCCTTCCGCCTGCCTTTAACAACATATCAGGATCGGCTAAACTGATAGAAATCGATATAACTCCAATAGAACTAGAATGTTGTCTGACTAAGCTCAAAGGTAAAACACCCAGTAGAGACCGTATATCGTACCCAATGTTGAAACATCTTCCTCATGGAGTAAAGTCTAGATTAATTTCACTTTACAATAACATCTTACAAACAGGTACTATCCCCCAATATTGGAAGCTGGCTACAATACTTCCTCTTCCCAAAAGTAAGAGAGACATAAATGTCACAGATAGTTATCGTCCGATCTCACTGGTGCCTTGCTTATCCAAGGTCATAGAAAAAATAGTTGCTCAGCGTTTATTGTGGTTCATCGAATCAAAACGTCGCCTAAGTCATAACCAGGTAGCCTTTAGACCGGGCAAGGGTTGCATAGACGCACTCATTCACCTTGATTGGCACATCTGCAAAGCACTCTCTGCTCGTAACCATTCTTTCGCTGGATTTTGAAAAGGCATTCGACCGAATAGGCATCCACTTAGTCCTACAGAGCCTGAATGATTGGGGCATTGGCCCAAGAATCTACAACTATGTTCGTTCTTTTCTGATTAATAGGAAAATTTGCGTCAGGGTCAACAATAGCTATTCTTCAATCCTACCACTATTTAATGGAATTCCTCAAGGCTCCCCACTCTCAGTGGTCTTGTTCATGATAGCCTTTGACAATTTGTCAACTATAATTAGTAAGAACAAACTCGCAGATCATTGCATTTACGCGGATGATGTTTTCGTGCTGTGTAAAAATAATGATCTAGCCAAAACTAGACATATTCTTGCATCGCTAGTCAAAGACATCATAGAATGGTCTGATACATCTGGTGCAAGCCTTTCGCTCGACAAATGTAAAATATTACACATATTTCGGAAAAGGTCCTGCAACAGCGACACATTATCACTTAGATTTAATAACATAGACATTGTTAGAGTAAATAGTTTAAGTATCTTAGGTCTAATAGTTAATAATAAGTACAACTGGAAGTCTCACTGTGTCAGTTTAAAGAAAAGCCTAGCTGCCAGAACAAATGTTATTAACTACTTAGCTAATAAGAAATGTAACACACATATTAACACTCTATGTAATATTTCAAAGTCCTTAATCCTGAGCAAAATTGACTACGGCCTATGCATCTACGGTAACGCCCCCAAATCAATCATCAATATAATCAAATCTCCTGACCATCAAGGCGCCCGTCGTAGCATCAACGCCTTCAGAACAAGCCCAGTAAGAAATGTTCTCGTTGAAGCGGGACTCCCTACTGTGGAAGAACGCATAGTAGCTGCTGGGGCAAAACTCTACATAAGGCTCCTTCACTTAAACAACGTCGTCACCAAAAGGGACTTTGATTCAGCAAAAACTATAAAGCGTCCAATAAGAGTTCAATCGGCTATAACAAGAGCCATAAACATTGCCAGAAGTCTGGACTTCCCAAAGAAGGTGCACATTGAAAAGACTCAATCTGTACCTCCGTGGACCATTAAGCCAGGATCTGTAATTTTGGACTTAGCATGCCACAACAAAAACAACACTCCTAAAGAGACTTATCTAGCTGACTTCCTCCGCATTGCTTCATCCCTAAAGGAGACAGGGTGGAAATTCATTTTTACGGACGGCTCTAAGATAAACAACAGCACCTCTTTTGCAGTTACAAAAGAAAACGGGGAACTAATTAGCGCAGGTATACTACCTACACATGCATCTGTTTTCACGGCATAAGCGCTAGCCATCTACATTGCTATAGCCACTACTACAAAACATTCTGGTAAACATGTGATCTGCTCTGACAGTCTGTCCTCGCTAAATGCAATAAAAAACCCTAAAAAAGACACAGGGATAATCTCGGAGATTCGCAACAGCATCATCAAGGCACCCAAAAAAATCAAGTTAATGTGGGTTCCAAGCCACATAGGTATAAAGGGTAACGAACTGGCAGACACAGAAGCTGGTCTTGCTCACCGTGCTCCGCTGTACCTTTTCGATGCTACCACCAAGCTAGATAGCTTACGTCTGCTGAAGAACAAACTTGACGCTAAACTTTTATCGAATTGGGAAAATTATCAACATCATTACACGTCGCTCAATCCAGACCGCTCCAGCCCAACATACCTTATCTCCACCTCAAAAACATCAAACACCATCTTCACAAGACTACGCTTGGGACACACAGTCTTTACACACCAGCACTTACTTAAAGGCACCTCCCCCCCAACATGCAACACCTGCTCTAGACAGTACGACATTAACCACATTCTGGGGATCGCACGCTGCACTAAAAACACACATCCGTCAGTCTGTCAATTGCTCAAATTCCCTACCTGTAATAATATAACACTTATCCACAATTTCATTAAAAAATTAAATATAGATATTTAAATATGTATCCTAGAGCCGTAAGCCCTGGCAGCTAGCGCTCTATACCTAAGTTAATCGTAGTATGTAATTTAATTATATTCTAATAAATTATAATAATAATAAATATAACGTTAAATTTTCTAAATCTATGCAATTTAAAAGTATAAATATAAAATACAATTTACTTATATGTAGTCTTGTGAAAGAAGAGTCTTCTCTATTGGGCAATTTCTCACCTTGTTCATCGTTTGGAGCACTTCGACTTTCGGCAGTTGAACACTGTAACACTTTTTCAGCAAATGCAGTACCACTCAGAATGCGTAATTCTTCGAGCTGACGTTTTGGATCGCTCCTTAGTTGTGCTATTTCAGCATTTTTCTTTAGTACACTTTCACTTAAAGAGGTTAAGTGGCTGAGATTTTCGTCGAATTTCTGGGATTCTTCTGCCATATCACCTGAGAATCCCATTTCTGACACTAGAGTACTGAATTTTTTGAGTTCAGGATTCCCAGGAAGATTACCAATTAATAAAAGGAATAAGGAATTATCAATCTCCTATGAAAATGTGGCGGGAAATTAACCGCCTGCTATATTACAACCTATTCAGTAACGGCTATCTTTGGCAATTGACAACTTTTGACAATCATGGCACTCTCGAACGGCCAATCGATTAAGTTGGATGCATTCCGGGATAATTTGTTACAATATTTATAAATTTCCCTTCCCTAGATATTCATTTCTTGGCCTGTGTTCTCAATGCCATCTTCCGTTTAAGAAAGAACTGGTCTTTGGTACAACAGGCACTCGAGTTTTGATGACATTCCTAAACGAATGCCTTTTGACTTTTTTTTTTTGGTTTTATAATGAGCGCACGCTCAAGGGGTTTTTGTACCCTTAAAATATTCGTACCCAGCACGGGCTAAGTAAATTTAGGAAGGAAGAAAAGCAGGTACTGATGTACATTATTTTTAAATGTTTGTAAGTTATAACGACCAGGAAACACAGAGATCTTCAGGGCATCCCATAAGCGAGTTGTACGGCTTAGGAAAGAATCACGATATTTTAGAGTGCGTCCGAAAGTGGGCTTGAGGGTACACGCGGAATGCTACCAGCGATTTCAATGGAGCACCGGTGGTGGAAATAGCGGTAAAACAAAGTGAAACAGGAGACATTACGTCGGTGTTCGAAGGTGTTAATTGATTGGCTGATATTAGTACCACCTATAAGTCTTATCGCACGGTTTTGAATCCTATCTAGCATGTGCAGAGATGTTTTAGGATTACCTGAACAGGTGTGGGCATTGTACTCCAATTTTGGGCGGATGAATGCCTTACAGGTATATTGAGGCCAGATCAGATGGGGTAAAGTATTTCTTACATCGCTTGAGGAAACCTAGACATTTCGCAGCATTTTTGGCGACATCGAATATGTGATCATTCCAACGTAAGTTGTCACTGACACGCATACTGAGAATCGAAAGTTTCATGGATAATGGCTGGGTGTTTAAATTTCGCTTTAACGACAGCAGCATTGTGTTTCGGAGGCATTAAATTCCTCTCGGTTGATAGTTCCCCACTTGGTTATGCTGTTAATATCGGAAATTAATGAGCTTAACATACGCTGCCGGTCCAGTTCTACAGCCGAAGAGCAGGGGCGTGAATCCGGGAACGAATATGAAAAGCAGAGAGTACTGTCGTCAACAAAGGAATATATTGGATTAGAGGTAACAGGCAAGAGATCATTGATGACAATCAAAAAGAGTGTCGGAGACAGAAAAGAGCCCTGGGGCACACCAGCATTTATTTTGTGAATATCAGACTTGAAACCGTCCAAGATAACTTGAATTGAACGTTCCGAAAGGTAATTTCTAATTTATTGAAGAAGAGAGCCATCGATCCCAAAAGCACGCATTTTCGACAAAAGAGCCTGATGCCAAACTCTGTCAAATGCCTTAGAAATATCAAATGCAACTATCTTGCTTTCACCAGATTGATGTACGCTTTGGTTACACTTTTCGGTGAGACATGCCATCAAATCACCAGTGGACCTGTTGCTACGAAAACCATATTGCCGATCATTGAGAAGTTGTCGGGTTTCGAGATATTCCATGAGCTGACGGTTTGTCAGCGTTTCCATGACCTTGGAAATACGGTCTGTAGGAGGAGAGAGAGGAAGATTCGCCTTTTTCAGGGACAGGCTGGACAAATGCCGTTTTACATCTGCTCGGAAAAAGTCCTAAAGAGTAGGATTGATGAAAAAGCTTACGCAGTGGTTTCGGCAGCAAGGAAGAACACCTCTTCAGAAGAAGGGGAGATATGCCATTTGGACCTGCGGATTTGTGAATGTTAAGATCTTTGAGTACTCTTTCTACGACACGAGTGCGAAAGTGGATTTATCCCATTGAAGTTTCGACGCACCCAAGTATAAGCGGAGGCAAAGCACAATTTAGGAGTGTTGAGCTGGCCGCAAAGTGTGTAGCAAGCAGATTGGCCTTATCCAAATAGCTGACAGCTGGCATGTCATTGTAAATGAGCGATGGGATATAAGATGAGGCAGAATTTCTAATGTTTTTGACGAATGACCAAAAATTGCTACTGCCTTTGGGACATTGTAGTTTTTTTTCCTCAGTTTTTGGTCGTATTGGAATTTTACATGTTTAAAAAAGACGTAGCAGTCATTCCTGACCCGTTTAAACTCTTTTCGGTTTTCCTCTGTCGGGTTGGTTTTGTAGGACCTGACATCCTCTTTACAGCTCGAGTCGTAAAGTGCTTTTTCTTTTGGTTTGATACTCTTCATCCGATAGGGAATAAAGCATCTCATTCCAAAGAGAATAGTTTCTGTGATCATGTCAGCAGCGGCATCCACGTCGTTATGGAGGACACATAACGACCAGTTAAAATTCTTAAAGAAGTTGTTAAGTCCGCTCCAATTGGCTTTCTCATATTTCCATACGGTTCTTTTAGGAATCTTTTCTGTAACTGTTTGGTGGGTGTACGAGAATTTAGCTGAGAATTTAGCTCTAGTCATGTTATTGCGAAAGTTTAAGATCGCCTTTCTCTGTGCTCAGGAAGGTGACGTGACATAAGGTCATGTGATGCTACAGAGCGACTGTCATGGTACCGCTCAGGAATGGTTTTGGGTAGAAAAGAGATCTAGGGAAGAATGAAGTGGAGTTTTCACGGATGACCTCAGACCCGATCTAGGATGCGGCACCGTTGTGATTTTAGAGCAGATTTCACTTCTCGTTAGGAAATCTTGAATTTGTCTTCCAAACGTAGGTATATGTTACGTAATCCTGCCGATAAGACAATAGGTATATTGTGAAGTAGCTGCTGAACCATCCCACCATTTCCCAGTTTCAAATTCACGGTTTCTCTAAATGATAAACTCACAAAGTCGTGTTTTGGTCTCAGGTAGCAGTTCACGAGAAATAAAAACGCTAATGGGCCTCAAGAGAAGAGCTTTTCTAGTCCCGAACTTGAGTTAGGACTAGGTGTGATGCTCTTGTGAGTAAACGAATTCCTCGTGTGACATCGCTAAAAGATCATAGATTTTCTTAAAGACGGAGTAAAAGAGCATTAAGTTTCTGATGAACATCTAAGTACGCTAGGTTAGGCTGTGAGAGTATGGTGACACTGTTGAGCATTTCACCGATATCCGGCCAATGCTCGCATAAGGCTGCATGTACTCGGTGTTAGCATTATATGCACTGCATTACTAAAGTGTTTTAAGGATTACAGTAAAAGGAATATACAAGGAGTACAATGGACTAGTTCTCTCGAGAAGAAAAAAAAATTGTTCTCCATCGCTAGTTCGCTTGGCCTATCCATTGTCTATCTATTGCCAGTTTTGAATGTTTTTGTTTGCCATAAATCTTAAAGGCCGTCATACTTACCTGACAAAGCTAGTGTTATGTTTATTGGCTTCGGCCAATTTTTGGGGTTTCAATGTAGCCGTGTTCTTTGAAAAGGCAAGGAAGCCAACGAAACTAAGCCAATAGACGTTATATGAATTTTCAAATTGACAACAAAAGGAAACTCGTCAAATCCAACATGACAGACCGATGTTAATCGTGTCGTGACGATGGGTGTCCACATTTTTGGCTGAAAATGAACGTTGGAAGCCATCTCCAATCCTCGCAAAATGATCTATGAAAAGGAAATGTGCGAATCGGTCCTGCTGAAAAATCTTTGTGGAATGCAATTTTATATAATACACGTAGAACTTTACAGAAGTGTGAATTTGGATGGACTAAGTCTCCTTGTGTTCTTCAAAATACGGTTTCCATCCCTCTAGACAGTTTAAAAACACCAACTGAACGGTCACATACACCGCAGTAAAGCCCATAAATTTCACTCTTTCATCGACCTCTCAGCAAGGTCAATCCGACAGATTACGGTTTTATAATTTTCTTTTGCTCGCATAAATATCCGTTTCACCCATTTTCGAAATTTAATTTTCTATAGCAAATAAATTAGAATGTCAGCGGTGTCTTGTTTTTCCTTTCATTTTCCTCCGTCTAAACTTCGTCTGTCATCGAACATAATAATCATAACAATTTATTAAATGTTCGAATTTCCCACGCCTTGCCAGAGCTACCCATTAGGAGAAGAGAAAGGAACCAACGCCACCTATACACCTGTCAGTGGTAAACACTGACTGATCTTCAAAATGTCAAAGTTTTACGAATCACTTGTTATGCTCGGCCAGTGGTGAAACACGAACGACGAGGACGCGCCTTTTGCTGAAATCGAAATGTACTCGTAGTGGCCTCTTTTGAATGTCAAGACACGTGTAATCGATGACGAAAGTCATCGAAAGAGCCAGCGTACGAGTATATTATTTGAGGACGTTGGTGTCGTTTTATTCGATAACGACCGACTGACGCGTCGCCGATATTTTTAGCATCAAGCGTTTAGAGAGAAAATACTTTTTCCATGGTGCGGCGGCTGATGAGATGCTTGAGCTAATTGGTGGGCGGGGGAATAGAAGCACATAGATGTTTTCTGTTGATATGATGTCGCAGTTGTTTAGACATTCGAATTCGGTGGGGAACTCAAGTACCGAACTGCATTCCTACGTCGAAAATTAATTTGTTCAGGGAATTTTGAAATGCTTTGGTAAGATGTTGCATTACGAATGGGTTTGTTCGAATTTCGCAATTTCGCTGCACTTGCCTCCAAATAAATTAGGCAAGTGTAAATAAGAGGACCAAGTTTTTTGTTTCTCCTTTGGCGAACCCTGATTTTCTTTGATCGGAAAATGTGATTTTTTCAAAGTCATACGACCAGTTGACAGTTGTCCCCAAAAATGTGGGAGCATTTGCCTGTAATCTTTTTCAGTTGGCAGAGCGTTTGACGGATTTTCCGATTAGAATGGTGATAATTTTAAATCAGATCATTGCTGTGGGAAGTACAAAATTTATTTTGATTCTATTTATACATGTATCAAGGTCAAGTATTTGAGATCACAAATGGACAAGTAGCAGCGCCCATATTCGTACCTTGATGTGAGATATTGAGACTAGTCTCAAAAAGGATCTGACCGTCCAGGTTGGGGGCTGAAAAACGACTTTCGGCTATTTTTTGTTTTTGTTTTTGTTTCTACGCGCCATGGTGTACGGTTTCTGAAGCTGTATCTCAGCTCTCTCCAATACTTCCTCAGTTGCGCTGATTCCTCTGCGATCGTTCTTCGCCAAGTACTTCTAGGTCGGCCCACTAGTCTGCCTCTGTGCGTGAAAGGGTTCCATTGCATCACTTGACTCACAATGCACTCGTGACCTTTACGAAGCGTATGCCCAATCTAATGCCACTTACGTCTTCGTATGATAGAGTGAACGGGTTCCTGACCTGTTCTCGCATGAACTTTATCATTAGAGATACGGTTGGGCGAGAAAATCCTCAAGACATTTATTCGCTAACGTTTGCAGCTTTCTTGTGACAGCGGGTGTGACTTTCCAAGTGCTGCACCCATATAGAAGCACGGATTCAACATTGGGGTGGAACAGTCGTAGCTTGGTCTTTAGGCCGATAGAATTGATTCTTCATATTTTGGACAGCATACCGAACGCCGCCTTTGCTTTCCCGATTCGGTTGATTATATCTACTTCAGTCCCACCATCAGTAGAGACAATACTCCCAAGATATAGAAAATTCCCTACCATCTCTACTGGTTGTCCAGAAATCTCTACTTGGTTAGATGAGGAAGCTCCAAGTCTGATCCTTTTTGTTTTTGCCGTATTGATCTTTAGCCCAACCATTTCAGCTTCTCTCTACATCGTTGTTGTCATACTAGATCCATGATCCTATGAGAGAGTACGCATACGTCGTCCGACGAGTCCAGATGTTTGAGGTGTAATTGCAGGGCCTACTGAATTCCCCACTACCATATCTCCAACAGCAACAGTATTGGCGACAATATACAGCTCTGCCCAACCCCACTTTGAATTTCAAGCTGCTCTGACAACCTTCCTTTATGCAGAACGTGACATTTGGATCCATCTTGATAATAGCAATCAATTTATCTGGGATGCGTCTCCTGCGCAAAGCAAGCCAGATAAATTCTCTATAGACGCTGTCGAAAGCCTTTCGAAGTCGATGAACAGCAGGTGAAGTGGTGATCGATATGCAACGCACTATTCGGTGATCCGCAAGGTGTTGATATGGTCCACACACACACACAGGAAGATACAGTGCGGAATCCTGCTTGTTCGGAGTCGAGTGTGTCTATGAGGTGCTCTTTTATTCGCTCCAAGACGATTTTTGCTATTACCTTGGCTACTGGAGGCAGCACGATCCCTCTCCTGGTTTCGCATTGCGTAAGGTCTCCTTTCTTTGGGAACTTAGCAAGCATTCCGTTTTTCTACTCTTCAGGAAAACTCTCTGTTTATCAAGCTCTCTCAATGAGTGAGTACAGGAGCTTACTCGATGTTGTTGGCGCAAAGCGTAAGAGCTCTGCGGGAATATCGTTAAGCCCAACCGCTTTGTTTGCGGTAAAGATTTTCTCTCTACTGGGGGATACAGTGCGTAATAGAGAATTTGTTATTCATTGGGTGTTGGTTTCACTTCACTGGCGAAAACGCGGTTTAAAACCGCAGAAAAATCCTCCTTCCACCTTTTGAGCTGGTCCTCTTCCGAAAATAGCAGAAATCCGTTTGTGTCTTTTACCAGGTTTTGTTTAGAGATTTGGACACCTGTGAGCTCTTTGGCAATTCTATAGACGGTCCTACTGTCACACCTACTATCGACCTCTTCTGTTTCTGTAGCCAATGCGTTGATATAGTTACTCTTAGCACGTCGCACGCTACGGTGAACCTCTGTCATCTTCATGCTAGCTTGTTTCTCTCTGCTGTTGGAGTAGTTGCGATGCGAGCTTTGAGGTGTTTTATTTCTTCGATCCTAGCTCAAGTTTCATCGGAAAGCCAAGCACTGTTTCTTCCAAGCGACGGATCAAGTATACTTTCAGCAGCGAGTATGAAGAGATTTTTCGCAGCACACCAATGGTTTCTATGGAGGTGAAAGGTGGTTCCCTAGTTGTTGGCGGACTGCGGGATCCTTTAGTCTATCGGTATTAAACTTAGGCATTCGGGTGTATTCTTCTGATTTCCGAACTGCAGCTGTACCTAAACTTACGGTAGCGACCATCAGATGGTGGACCCGCATCATTCCTATCTGTTACGAACGTCCTGGAGACTGATTCTAAATCGCCGACTGATCGCGAAGTGACGAATTTAGTTGGATATTCTTGTATTCACGTCCTTGCACGTCTTGTATTCAAACATCGTCTCTCCTATTACATGGCCGGTGACTTTGCAAAAATCGACAAAACGGTCTCCATTGTCACTGCGGTCACTAACACCATGCTTTCCCATAACATGCCTGAGCCCATCATTGTCATTGCAAACTTTGGCATTCAAGTCCCCCTTTATCATAATGGTATACTATCATAAGCACCACTCAGCCGGTTATAAAAGGCCTCCTTCTCCTCGACAGAAGAGATCTCCATTGGGGCGTAACACTGTATGATGGTGACGCGTCATATTATAGTTCGGAATCTGGCTTTCAGGATTCCGGAAATTAAGCGTTTGAAAACTGTTTTGGAAAGGAGCAGTCTAATGCCAGATTCTCGATAGCTTCCAGGTGCCCTTCTGGAGTAGAGGAGTACAGTATTACGAGTTGGAGGCAAATCCCTAAGATGTCCATCTTATATCGTATTAATTCCTCTCTAATTGGAGGAATCTGGCATTTTGAGGACCTGCACTTCCGTTGTCGAGTGTCATCACATTCCAGAAACTAATCTTTGTCCGGATGCAATAGCCAAATGCCGTCAAAATGTTATCATTCCGTATCCGAGGCATAGTGTTGGTTTCGGCAGGGGTTTTGATTTCAGTTATGAAGAATGCTAACCTCCGTAACCTATCATAGACAGCTAGGCCTCTCGCACTTCTAATTTTACCCTATTTATGTATATAAGGATACGCAAATAGTTGCCCGGTGGTGGTCACCGAGTAGGTAAAACAAGCACTTCGTCGTGACTGATTGTTGCGCTACTGGCCCAGACCACGTTCTGAGCAATTAATAGTTTCCCGATCAATCACGATTCAGGTCCTCCACTTTCGCCTATGTGGAATATTTGGACGCTTTATAGAACACGTGCAGGCGAACTACCAGCTGAAACTCAGACATCCGATATAGTGATTCCTACACGTATGTTGCTACTTAAGTTTTGGAAAAAGCAAGTAAAAACAAATATTTGTCATCGAAATTAGCTTTATTGTTTTTCAAAATATTCTTCATGCAGATCAATACACTTTTGCATGCGTTTGAACTAATTTTTGAACCATTTTTTCCACTTCCAACGAGGGAACTCAAAAATATGCGTTTTTAACGCATCAGCCGCTTCTTCAGGCGTCGAAAAAGGTTGACCTCACAATTTATTTTTGATGTCCTGGCATAAAAATAAGTCACTGGGTCGTATGATAGATGACTCATCAGTTCAATGTTTTGAGTGCTCAAAAAGTTACTTGTTTGAGCTGACCAATGAGAGCTCGCATTGTCGTGTTGGAGAATGATCCCCGTTCGGCGGGTAATATTCCTTATTTATCCAAAGATTTCTAGCAAACAAATGGTGGTGTGACGTTTTAAATTTACCGTTTTCCGTTGATCTAACAGCACAATGGCGACATGCTCGGTTTTTCCAAAGAAACATTCGAAAATTTGCTTTGCAGTGCTTAGTGCGCGAACAACTTTTGTTAAATTTGCTTTTTGGTTTCGGCCTCATATGCATAGACCCATAATTCATAGCCTGTCGTGATCCTATAGACATCTTTTGAAGCGTCGCTATTGAATTTTTTCAACATTTCCTTGGGCCAATCCTCACGGGCCTTTTTTTGAGCGATTTGACGGCCATGAAATATTAAATGTATGCGAGTGGAACTAATGCCTAAGAATGCCTCAATTTCACGACAAGTCACATGATGATCTTGCCCGTACAGTTGCCGCCCAGCAGCGATGTTTACTGGCACCACAACCGATTTTGGACGACCTTCACGACATTTGCCTTGGTGCGAACGACGACCACGATGAAATTCGCAAAGCCATCGAGACACCATGGCCCGGAATGTTGGTTCACCACTTGATTTGTTGTTTAGTTAATCCACGTCGAAAATCACAAAAAATCATCGCATGCAAATTTTCACGATGTAATTCTATTTTTTGACTGCGATAAATTTTTCAATTCTCTGTAAAAAAGCGCAAATAGTACTCATGACAAAACGTTCTGAACACGTGTGCCATTAAGAACGCCAAACTTTACGATGCTGATGTCAGATTTAACGTATCTGCACCGCCATTGCCATTGCTGAAAGCAAGCCTTTTGGATGCGGATTTTTCGTCAGTGGAATACTTCGATAAAATGTCTTGAGCTCCAAGCCTGTGAGCGAACAACTGATAACAATCCGCATCAAAGCAAAGTTGGCAAACAAAGGCATGATGCGCGATCACACGCATGAGTATTGTCATTAGCATGATGTAAAAATGGTCCTCGACGGCTCGAAATGTCAACATAGCCGGCACATGTTTCTTTCATAATCCACAAAGGCACATTGGTATTTCTTGGTCACAAGATATAAGACCAAAGGTAAACTACCAATATTCTGGATGTCCGAACACTCCAAGGAGCTAACATCGACTCGGACCAGTACGTTGTTGTTACCAAGGTGCGAATGCGAATAACCCGGACGACAAATTATCGAAACAGGCTACTAGAGCCTTTTCTAATCAAGTTTTCCAAAACCTTTTTGGAAGTAGAATGCTGCCAGCATTAAATGTAGAAGACTAGTGTCCCTATTGTCAACAAGCTTCTGATGTCTTCAGTTTCACTTGATCACAGTAGCGAAACCTAAGGTTTGATGAAGAGTGTCGACAAGTATATGCCGCAACATAGCATACAATAGCTCATTTGTAAAATCTGGTTAGATGAAAGTATACCTAGTGAATGGAACCACAGAATGGTTTGCCCGATTTTTAGGAATCCACCAAATACAGAGGAATCAGTCTCCTTAACATCGCGAACAGAATCCTATCCACCGTAATATAGTATTTGAACGCATAAGGTCCTATATAAAAAATCACGTTCTTATCGGTGAACATAAATCCATAATCGATCAGATATTCACTCTATTGTAGATCTGGGAAAAGCCCAGGAAGCCTAAGTCGATGGAGATCATGTAGATGTGATTTTATGGTCATTTAATTTTTTCATTCATTCAACATCATTCTTAAAAAAATTTTTGAAACTCGCACACAAATATCAAAGGCACAATACAGTCTGTCCAACTGCTTGCATCCACTGACAACATTGACAATATGGGAAAAAAATCAACGAGCTATCTCAGCTATGTTTGCGGCTAATGCAGAAGCGGCAAAGATAGGTGT
Organism: Volucella zonaria; assembly: GCA_963966105.1. Lineage (NCBI taxonomy): Eukaryota > Metazoa > Arthropoda > Insecta > Diptera > Syrphidae > Volucella > Volucella zonaria. Next base: position 122,443,426 of record OZ014531.1, on the reverse strand, counting down.
AAAGGGCAAATGAAGGCAAAACAATAAGTCCCTTTCCCGGAACTCTCATCTTTCCAGTCCTACTGTATGACAGGGAGGAGGTATTAAAAGCGGAAAGTGCCTTTGGCTGCTTCGAGAGAAAAGTTCTTCTAGCGATTTTCATCTTCTCAGAAGGACCAAAATCCATTGGCTTAGATGGTTTTGCTTTGTTGAGCAGATGCTCGAATACCTCGTTTTAGGTAGCGCGCTCAAGTGTAAAGGAACTTTAATTAGCTTGTTATGCGAAGTAGCAACCACGATATTGTATTACGAGAGGCTGTGTTGCACTTAATTTGGTTACTATTAAGCAATCAGTACTTCGACTGAACAAGTAGTGAAAGAGTCTTCTTCGATAACAATTTTTGGCTTCACGGCAACATCATGATCCATTCGCTTGTATAGAAGCCAGACAGATTAAAATGGGCTTGGCAAAAAACAAGGGGAAAACGAAGCACATGCTGTCACCAAGAAAGGATATACAAAACCGAGGACTCAGACAGCAAGTCACAATTAGATACGTACTCGCATATATATCCACGTAAAATACCACATCGGAGATCATTTGGAAAGCAGTTCTTGTCAATTGTAGGTTTTATGGACTCGGAAACCAATTGAAAGTAATTCGCTGGGACAAGCAAAATAGCATTCTATAAATTATTGATCGTCCCAGTCTTCCTAGACAGCGCACTGGCACACGTTTTATTAAAAAAAAGGATTTGAATAATGAGGGCTTCTTGAGTGAGAAGTTCCTCGAATAGCCCACGGCACTATCTTCATAGACATAGAGTAGACAAGACGATTTAATCCAAAATTGTACGGTCTATACATGGACATAGCTGAAAGTCTCAGAATGCATTGGTTTAGTTGGCTAGGATATGTAGAGCGAATGGACACCAGAGTTCCACCTCGGAGCACACCTTCGAATTCGTCAGGTGATGAGCGCAAATGGAGACGGACTAGAACCAAATTGGCATCCGAAATTATAAGCAGTTTGCAAACAACAGGGCTGACTATAGAGCCATGTTGGTTGAGACTCAAGTTGGAATATTGTTCCACTTAAGTAAGCAAATATGCTTCGTTTGATGGTTTCAGTCGGCTGACACCGTATGCCATATTTTTGTAACCAGTTATGTTACAAAAAATTGTAGACCAGCTGCTGGTAACTCTGCAGAGAAACGTTACTGCCAGCCTGGCACTGACATACATACCGAAACTAAAGCTAAAATTACTTTTAGGATACAAATTAAAATATTGCAACCGGCAATTACATGACTTGCCGTTGTGAAGCACAAAATAAAAAATTTTATTTTTCCTTCTTACCAATCGATCGCTAAGTAAAACTAAAACGTATAACGTTCAACTAAGGAAGCTTTTTATTTTGTGCTCCACACCGGCAATTCATCTAATTGTCCGTTGCAATATTTGAATTTGTATTTTAAAAGTAATTTTAGCTTTGGTCCTTCGAGCTGGATGTAATTCGAACACACGCGCGAGAACCCAGTGTGTTGGTGGAAGATTGTCTTCCTGTGCAATGACTATTTCTCCCACCTTGATGTTCGGCTGTTGATGAAGCCATTTTGGCTAATGCTGCAGCCTATGAAGGTATGTCGTGCTCCATTGCTTCCAGAAATCGTGGGTGAGTCGCTGAATATGTTTCCATCTGTCGAGATGGTTGATATTCTTTTCCTGAAGGTTTATGTCTGGGAGCGTGGTGAGTGGCAAGAAAATGTGCGGCGGTCAATATCGAAAGATCCTTCGGGTCTGATGTCATTGGACACAACGGACTTGAGTTGAGAGAAGCTTCACTTTGTCTGAGAAGTGTAGCATATCCTTCGAAGGTTAGTCTTGCGACTCCGATTGTCCTTTTGAGATCGTGTTTTATGAATTTCACACACGGCTCCCATAAACCTCCGAAATGTGGGGACTATGGCGGATTGAAATTCCACATTATGTGTTGTGTTGCACGTATCGAAGATACTTCCGCTAAGCATTCTGCTGAGATAAATTTGTTCTCTTTTCTTAAATCATTATTCGCTTCCTTGAAATTTGTCCAAAAATCGCGGAATATATTCGTGCAGATACCACGTCGGGCCACAAATCTTTTACACGCAGCTATAAAGGCCGAACCTGATTGATCACTGATAAGTTCGATGTGTATTGCCTTTGTTGACAAAAAAACAAAAACAAACAGCGATGTACCCATTAATAATTTTGTTGCATCGGCCCTTCCACATTTTAAGTTCAATTGGACCGGCATAGTCCACTCCAGTATTAGTGAATGGTCTGGATATGATGATTCGCTCTATAGGTAGACTGCCCATTAATTGCTGTTGCATCTTGGCATTAAAGCGATGACATCGCACGCTGTTGTGGTTAGTTGTTTTGGCTTGCCGTTTAAGATTTGTTATCCAATATGTTGTCCCGATCTCTGCCATGATCAGCTGCTGACCTCCATGTACGTTAACGGTACATCTCTTACTACCAGCCTTGAGAAATTATGACTGAGTTGGTTATTGGGTAATATGGACTTACATAAACGACCATCTACGCATAAAATCTCATTTGAATCGAGAAATGGACTCAAGCTTAGAATTCGACTTCCCTTTCGAATTTGCTTTCTAATTACTTCCTTGTGGAATAATTCATTTTGAACATCCTTAACCATCTGCCTTTGTGATGAAATCAGTTCTTCTGCGGTTATAGGATGTGTCTCTACTACTTTGCTCCCACCTTGTAGTTTTGAGTATCGAAAAAACCTTCGCCATATCGCTGTACTTCGAATCAGCCGATGAAGGATAGTGTAATGTTCATGATGACACACTGAAAGACTAACTAGGCGTATATTGGACAAGTAGTCCCCATAAAAAATTGGCTTTGTTTTAATTTTCTTAATTCCTCTACATAGTTTCCACTTCGGTTTCAGTCGGATTTTCTAAAGGAAGATCTCCTGAAGAAATGGTTGCCCATTCCACCACATTTTGTTACCATTAGCCTTCCACATACGTATAGTATGCTGTAGTTGGAAAATACGCAATACCCCGAAATTTGCAATTTTTCTAAGATTTGTGCAGATTAAGCAGGGAACACAATGTCCCGATTACGGGATATCGTACAGAATCGTTAAAAGTCTCTACGCAGAAGCTGTTGTCTAAGATTGAAGAAGCATACCGAGAGGATTTTAGAATTTTTATTTTATAATTTGCGCGCACTTAAGGGATTTAAGCCCTTAAAATGCTTGCACACAGCGCGGGAGAAGCAAAATCAGGGAAGAAAGACAGAGTGGTACCGATGAACGTTGGTTTTAAATGTCTGACTGTTATATCTATTGACTAGGAAAGAAAGAGCACTACAGTGTATTCCATAAGCGAGTTGTACGGCTAAGAAACGAATTACGACATTTTAAAGTACGCGTCCAAAAGAGGCGTATACTGATGAGCATTGATGGCGAGACGGGTGTTACAGTTAAAAGTATGAAGGGGTGGAATGCTACTGGCGATTTCTACAGAGCACTGATGGTGGAAATGGCGATAAAATAAAGTGAGACACGAGATATTTCGTCGGTGTTCGAGAATGTCCATTGACTGGGTGATATTAGGATCACCTATGAGTGTTATCGTACGGTTTTGAATCCAATCTAGCAGATGAAAAGATGTTTTAGGCGCACCTGACCAGATATGTGCATTGTACTCCAATTTTGGGCGGATGAATGCCTTATATATTGAGACCAGATCAGAAGGAGTAAAGTATTTCTTACTTCGCTTGAGGAAACCTAGATATTTCGCAGCATTTTTGACGACACCGAATATGTGGGCGTTCTAAAGTACGTTGTCATTGACATACGTACCGAGAATGGAAAGCTTTTCTGTTTCGACGATGAAAGTGTCATTTATGGAGACTGGTTGGGTGCTAAAATTTTGCTTTAAGGACGGCAGATAGAATTGTGTTTTGGAAGCATTAAATTCTGCTCTGTTAATGGTTCACCAATTAGTTGTGCTGTTAATATCGGAATTTAATGAGCTTAACATACGCTGGCGTTCCCGGTCTACAGCCGAAGTGCAGGGACGCCGAAGTAGGGAAGAAATATGGTGAGTACGGTTGTCAGCAAAGGAATATATGTATTGGATTAGAAGTAACAGACAAGAGATCGTTAATGAAAACTAAAAAGAGTGGCTGAGACACAACGGAGCCCTGGGGCACACCAGCATTTATTTTTCACATATCAGACTTGAAACCATCCAAGACAACTTGAAAGGTAATTTCTAATCCATTGATGAAGAGATTCTTTGGTCCCAAAAGAGCCTGGTGCCAAACTCCGTCAAATGCCTTAGAAATATCAAGTGCAAATTTTTTGCTTTCACCAGATTGATGTACGCTTTGGTTCCACTTTTCGGTAAGAGATGCCATCAAATCACCAGTAGACCTGTTACTACGAAACCGTACTGGTGGTCATTAAGAAGTTTTCGTGTTTCGAGATATTTCATGAGCTGACGATTTACCAGCGTTTCCATGACCTTTTAAAGAGGGGACTTAAGCGCAATGGGTCTGTAGCAGGAGAGAGGAGAAGATTCGCCTTTTTAAGGGACAGGTTGGACAAATCCTGTTTTTCATCAGGTCGGAAACAGTCCTAAAGATGAAAAAACTTACGCAGTGGTTTTGCCAGCGGGGAAAAAAACCTCTTCAGAAGAAGGGGAGATATACCATCTGGACCAGGGGATTTGAATATGTTACGAGTAATTTCTTTATGAACTCTTACTACGACACGAATGCGAACGATGATTCGTCCCATTGAAGATTCCGCGCACTCAAATGTACGTGGAGACAAAGCACAATCTGGGAGTGTTGAGCTGGCCGCAAAGTGTGCAGCAAGCAGATTGGCCTTGTCCAAAGAGCTGCCACCTGGAATGTCATTATAAATGAGCGTTGGGATGGAGGATGAGGCATAATTTCTAATATATTTGACGATCGGCCAAACATTTTTACTACCTTAAGTGAGACGTTGCAGTCATTCCTGGCTGGAAAGGAGATGTTTAGTACTTTATCGGAATCGCTCGCATATTAAAACCAATAAGAGGAGCTCATTCGGACAAATCTACGCTTACCGAAAATGAAGTAATTTTTCCCTTAAAAGGTCAGAAATAGAATGTACTTTCCAGTTATATTAAATCTGCTTTGAAATATCGGCAACAAGTTCTAAATGAAGCATTTTAAAATAATTTGAAAAGGATGTTATAAGTAAACGTTGTAAAGTACATCCAGCCGACGGTAATTGCCACTGCTTTTCGTTGTGAATTATGTAAAATGAAATCAATATTGTTAAATAAAATCACTACTATGTACTATTACTACTGACAGTTACCGGATAACTGCAACAAATCGAGCACGTTTGACTAGATTAGATTTTAGATTTATAAAAGACTCTTATTTCACTAAACAGATTAACATAAGGAATAACTTTCCTAGTCTTGATTGGTTTGGCATAACGCCGTCTACCAGATTAACAGCTGTTTGTGTTTTATTTTAAGGTAAGCGGAAAATGGAAATAAAGCTTAAAAATCTTCCTCGATGATACGCCTTCTGTAGCGGAAGGTATAAAACATCCCAGCCTTGTTGCCCATTCAAAAAATTAATAACTTCGCCAGCAGACAGGACCTCGGATCTGAAACTCCTTTAAAATTGGGCATTCTCCCAGGAAATGTAAGACGTCCTCTCTCACTCTCTGATTACAGAGACTGCACAAGATTGGAAGTTCGGGTTGGTGTGTGATGAAATTAAAATTCAAAAGCCCCCCTTTCAATTTAAATATAAAACTTATTTGGTCAATTGAATTTTGGTTCCAGAAATAAGACTCATCCTGAAGATCGTAGTTCAATCGACTATAGTACAACCGATATTGAAAAGCTCGAGCTTCAGCAGCATATTTTTCGTAAGTGACTACACAAATTTTCTCCAATAAAGTGTCAAACTGTCTTCTTAATGATATGGGCTCCTCTGCCGGTGTTGATGAAAGCTCATGTCCGCAGTTAGGCGCTAGGTGCCACCATTTTTGGATGAGGTTTCCGCATGTTGTAAGGATATATGTAAGTACTATCGTGGGCAACCTTTCTTCGTCCATCGCCATCACTTTAACGACTTAGTCGAAACGCATCTTCAAAGTTTCTAAAACCAGTGGTGCTGTCCCGGTTTCGAGGTGCAGCATGTAATTGGGTGTGCTTATTGGCAACTGAAAAGTGCGCTTAAGAAAGTAAAGAAGAAACTTCTCCACTTCATCGAACGAGCGGTATCCCCAAATTGAAGTAGCGATAGGTAGCTATGTATTTATTGTTGAAACAGCGGGCTCACACACATGAAATTGCTCGCTTAGCTTCAGCTAATTTACCTTCAATATGCTTTCTCATGTTTAAGTTGATCGATATAAAGACTCCCAGGAATTTATATTCACGAACTATTTCGACAGTTTCTCCTTGATACGTCCACACTTTATTTCAAGAATATCTGCCTCCACCTCCTCCATCATTTTTGACTTCTCCAAGTTAACATTTAAGTTCCAACGTTTGCAATATGAGTCTAGTCTGTTCATCATAAGCTGCATTCCATTTATCGACTCTGAGAAGAAAACAATGTCGTCTGCATACAGCAGAGGGGGTATTCTAGTGCTTCCGATATCGATGCCACCTCCTATGAGCTCAGTTATATCATCTATGAACAGAATAAAGAGAAAATCACTTAAGATACAACCTTGTTTCACACCCATTGCTGTCAGAAATTGTATCCCCATCCCATACGCATGTAACATTATTATCATACAGTGCTCGCAATATGTTAACTTAACATTCCCATCTGATATAGTTTATAGAAGAGTGAGCCACGATCAATTGAAGGCAATCAAAGAAGGCATACAACTTTTCTTTCTTCTTTTTGTAAATTTCGGCGATATTAATCGGAAAAAAAATTTTGTCAATAGAAGAGTAGTTTTCCCAAAATCCTGCTTGAAACTCCGATAATATTTTATGATTTCTGACCCACTTTGCAAGTCTCCTGAAGATCAAAGAGGTGAACAGTTTGGCTGAGGTGTTTAGGAAGGATATTCCTCTGTAATTGGTTTGATCACTACAGTCACCCTTTTTGTGAAGCGGAACAACTATTGCCTTTTTGAAGCTATCAGGAACTGCTGCGCCTTCGAAAATGCGGTTGAACTCCATAGTTAGTGCGTATAAGAACTCCGTTGTGCAATTTTTATAGAATCGCACAGGAATTCGGTCATTCCCGGGAGCTTTATGTGACTTAGCGCTTTCAATGACATTCCAGAGCTGTAAAAGGTGCATCCAAAGACTCGTCGTAGAAAAATGGGGCGGCGTATTGAACCGGTGCTACTTTACGTACATTATTGAGTAGATGGCTAAAATGATCCTTGAGTAATGGTGCTTTCAACGATGAGGCGATTACATTTTTATGGGCGTTTATATATTTCGCCGCTTTCCAGAATTCTGTCGAGGAGTTTGAGTTGCTTAATAAGCAATAATTTGAAGTTTTTTTACATAGAAAATATGCTTAAAATATTTGTTGGCTGCTCCGTACAGCAATTTAAAGATGTTAGCGTTGTGCATCCGCAATAGCCTAAGAAATACAAACTATTGTTCCCTTGCTTTAGAACACTCACGGTCAAATCACTTTTGTTTGCAAATATTTTTATTTGATGGGCTTCTTGGTGGTGTTGCTTTTTTAATTAGATCACTGAGCTCTTCCATAGTTGGTGAACCGGTCGAAGTGTAAAGTGTACTTAATCCCACATTCAGGTTAAAACGGTTAAATCGATCAACATTGCTCTCCTTCCATATGAGTTTTGGAAGCTTAAGTTCAGAATTTCTACATAAGTTCAAGGCTCCCTCTATTACACACGTTATTTCCAGAGGCATGTAGTCCGAGAAGGTACGTAGTCCGACGCGAAAATCATGCAGGAGAATATGCCAATCACTGGACATGAAGCAGTAATCTATTACTGTACATCTATTGCTCGTATAAAATTGAATTCACCGCTAGAATCTCCTCCACAACTTCCATTAAGAACTCGGACGTCGTAGGACACCTGCAAGCTCTAAAATTTTGTCACCCTTGTTATGCCGGACTTCATCCTTCGATTTGCGAATAATCCATAAATTGTGATTTGAGACCACTATTAAAGCTGTTTTGAAAAAGACCCAACCGACCATTAAAATCCCCCACAAGCATTAGATCCGCTGTGTTTAAAATTTGAAGCTCGTTGTTTAGCGACTATGATAGCGTTGCTAGTGGCTGCAGTTCATATATATGGGGACTATGTAAAGGGTTTTCTTTCTTTCCTGTATATATTAACTTATTTTTTAGGCCAGCTACATTGTAACTAATAATTTTTAAGAACAAAATACGTTACGTGAGATCCGGCTTGTGTTTGCACCCATAACCATTTTGTCGACTTTCTTGTATAAATCCCTTGTGTTTACAGCCAAATGAATTTCGTCTATAACCCCACTGACAGCTCCATTGACGTTTGATTTGTTTGACATTTGGCACACATTGTTTTGTTTTTCGACTTCATTCATAAATTTTTGCAAATGTGCTATATTTCCAAAAATGGCTTTAAGGGCTTGCTCTGCATTTTCCTCGCCACATTTCAGACCTTCGAAAGTGTCCCAGGTAAATATCTTGTCTGCTACAAGCAAGTTGTCATCTCTCAGGGTGATTTTTATCCCAGGATTCTTCTGCCGGAGGACCTTCATTATTGGCACTAGCTTCCTCCTTCTTTGGCGAACGTTGAAGAGCAACTCCTTCTGGATGCTGATTTTGGAGCCTTTCAGTCTTTTGGCATTACGCAGTACATTTCTAGCTGCATCTCGAGTCTTCATCCTGACAATAATTGTTGCGGTGTGCACATAGCGACACCGGACAATGAACGCCGAGTCGACATGCGCGTCTGGTGCAATTGCGTTCCACAAACCATCACACAAAGACTTTGTTTCGCCACATACCACAAAAAGTTCCCGCACCATACCACCATGTGGCGCTTCCATTGTTCCGATTTGAGTTCTGTTTTTTTTTTGTTAAGTTGGTAAATCCGTTGTTGAGATTCGCTCTAAATCTTAGCGTCATATCTTGACATTTGCAAAAGTTACGTAGCCAAGAGTACATCTATCTCTGTGTGTGTTGGCGATTTTTTACAATTTTAGAAATGGATTTAAATTTGCAACAACAAACTTGTACGAGTATTCAATTTTGAGTAAAAAAAAAACGGATTTAATGGTGCGCGAACATTGGAAATGTTGGAAAAGTGTTTCGGCAACGATTCTCTAAAGATAACGGTCGTTTACCAGTGGCACGAGCGCGAGCGGTTCAAAAGTGGTCGTCAGTCAATCGAGGATGATGAACGCAGTGGCAGACCATCGACATCGAAAACCGACGAAAATATTGATGAAGTAGAAGAAATATTGGCCAATAACCGCAAATTAACCATCAGAGTGATAAAGGAGGACTTGAAAATCGCCTATGGATCCGTCCAAGACATTTTGGTTAATGATTTAGGTTTGCGTCGTATAGCAGCAAAGTTGGTGCCAAAAGACCTCAATTTCATGCAAAAAAGAGACCATGTTGACGTCGCAAAAGAGATGATTTGCGAGGCTGAATCCGATCCCACATTCATCAAAAGGATCATTACTGGAGACGAGACGTGGGCTTATGAGTACGACACGCAATCCAGACATCAGGCAAGTGAATGGCGTTCACCAAATGACCCGAGACCAAAAAAACCACGTCGTTTTCAGTCAAAAAAGAAGGCAATGCTCACGGGTTTCATGGATTACAACGGTGTACGAGTAGTGCATCATGAATATTTGCCAGAAGGCAAATTATTTGGGCGTTATGAGACGTTTGCGTGAAGCAATTCGCCGAAAGAGACCAGAATTGTGGGCAGAAAACTCGTGGATTTTACACCATGATAACGCACCGTCGCACAGTGTCATCATTCTTCGTAATTTTTTGACGAAAAATGCAACAAATACCATCCAACAGCCACCGAATACCGAATTCACCTGATTTGACTCCCTGTGACTTCTTTCTGTTCAATCGAGTTAAAAACGCGGGGAACGCATTTCAGCAGCCGAGAAGAAGTAATGGAAAAATCGCAGGAAGCACTGATGGACATACCGAAAACCGAATATAAAAAATGTTTCGAGGATTGGATCAAGTGCTGGCATAAGTGTGTTGCAGTCGATGGGGATTACTTTGAAGGGGACAATATACATAGATTTATATGAATAAACATGTATTTTTAATTTTCTGAATAAATTCCGGGAACTTGTTGATCGAGGTGGTATATCGGTGCTGTTTTGCGTTGGCAGATGCGCGTTGCGTTGGCAGATGCGCGACCACATTTGATTCCAGGTTCTTTTGCGTGAGTACGACTATTCAATGATATAAAGCTGAGTCAATTTACGAAAAGGATGCTTAACATAAGTTTTTAAGAACACTGGAAACAGAAAGAGGCCAAAGAGAACAATTCAGCAAAAATTCTGTAAGTTTCTATTGCCTACCACAAATGCCACAATATGCGGTTCCAACACATTACCATCTAGCAAGTAGCTGATGCATCAGTGGAAACCCTCACCAAGGACGGGGATATTCCTATAGCAGGTTCGGTTTCTGAAAAATTCTTCTCTGAGCCTTGCTGTGCAACCATAAGGGCGATCTCATTTCCCATGATCCCTTTGAGACCTGGCATCTAAACAAAACTCTGTGGATTCAGACTACGTTCAGTGAAGTGTTGCATTGTCGAGCTAGCTTAAAAGTCATTAGAGTCATGAGTATCAGTCTTTCCGATAGCTCGTCATATAGCGGCGTGAAACCACTTAAACATCTACAGATCTATTTGGGTATTAGGGGAGGTTTTGCAGTCTACATAGAGATGCAGTATCGGGCTTGGAATCCTGAAGGCTAATTTGATTAAATACGACTATAATATATAAGAACTAGGAAAGTCGTCTTTTGTCTGCACTTATATTGAAATACAAGGGAAATGAACTTCTCTAAGGTGCAGATAAGGACGAGAATTATGCCCGGATTTAATGCTCTCGAAAGAAATTTTGTGTATGCCCCCAATGTGTTAAGAGCCGTATTTGTTTCCCGATACTTTCAACATAGATTCGCTTAGCCATTCAAGATTTGTTCATTTTTACTTGCGAACATTTTCTGCTTTGGTTAGCTCCCACATTTTATCAAACAGCGTGGTTGAGAATTTTGATACTGCCAGCCTTTCCAATATGAAATCGGTATCCTGTTAGATAAGCTGGTCTCGCATCCTTTTCCGTTTGGCTAATGTCCTTTAAATTGCGTCTTTTATGGAGGCTGTACGATATTTTCAGCTTACCGGGACTGGAACGAAGATCTGTTTTAAAGGAGATATCGGTGAAAGTAATAATGCCCCATTGATTCATTTATAAGCGACCCTGCCATAAGTCTTATTTAAGATCCAGATGGTAAATCGAAAAACAAGAATAAATCTTTACCCATCATAGTAGGACTGCTCTATTAAGTAGAAATGTGCCAACAGCTTTTACCAACACTTATCCAAAAAAAAAATATCCGGATAATCTTAACGAAGAAATTGAGCAGAAAAGCAAAGGATTCAAATGATTTATCAATCAAGAGGGACTGGGTGAAAAAAGTGTACAAACAAAAATCAACTAAGTTGGCTAAATTCAATGAAAGTGGTCCGTAAAATGCCACACCATGGCATACCAAGAGGACCAACATGTACTTTCCCAACATAAAAAGGAGAAGTCCTTATGGAAACTTTCCCACATTTATCACATTTTTTTCAATATATTCCCACCATCCTTCGTTTACTCTATAATCGCACATCCACACTGTAGCTAGTCCTATATGGGGTTGATTTTATGGACTACAAAACAGAACTGACCTTCTCAGCGAACAACTTTTATCGATTTCCTATTCCGCCTGATTTCATCCCACTGATGTCGATGTGCTGCAAAATATCTGAAAAATAATAAAACAATCTTTTAATTAAGCGAAATTCCTGCAAATACTTTCTCGACACTTTAACGAATGTCTCTAGCTAGCCGAACATAATCGCATTTAATATTTTCGTTGTCGTTGTCGTTGTCGTCACCGTCGTCGTCGTCGTCGTAGTCGTTGCCCGTTGCCATTATCGTTATTGTAGTGGTATTTGTCATATTTCCATTTATGCTATCGTGCTTTTCGAGGAAACTTTCCCTAGGCGCAGTAGCACATACCAAGTGGATGGTAAAATGAAAGCGATAACACAGCAACAAAGGATGACAGTAACACTAACAAATATCCAAACGACAACCACCAAAAAAAATAAGTAAGACTGCTACTGCTAAGTCATATTTAAAGAAGTAGAATCACTACAATCATATCAAAAAAAAAAAAAAAAAAAAAACTAACAACGTGCCGCATAAAAAGAAACACAACACTACTGCCCCGTATAGCCACTAGCTACCACTTCTTCCTGTTCGATTACTAAAATGTCGCCTCCTTCTCGTCCGTCGTCCGTCGGCCATAAAACGTTGGAAGCATTTAATAACTTCACTGCGCCAAACTACAAAACTGAATACAAATGTACGAATACAAGAGTATTGTGCTACCATCTATCAGCTACTAGCTGCTAGCTACTAGCTACCATGTCATCATCAACAGGACCTTCACCACCACACACCCGACAGTCGACATTAGTCAAAGTTTGCCTTTCGGCACTGTGTCATCACGTCGAGGGTTCGAAGGGAAGAGTTCAGACTCAAACGAATACTCGTACATGTATGGCTTTCGGCTTATGGCAGCAAGTGAAAAAGCAAAAAAGAAGGCGAACAACTATTGGCGCCACAAAGTTCGCAAGTCTTCATGGGAAACGAGTAAAAATAATGTCCTGCCCGAGGACAAAAAAGCACTACAACTACAAGAGGGTTGCAATAAACGGCTCGCGAAGACACCCCATTTAAATAACGTTAGCAGGCAAAAATCTTATCGTCATGTGGCATGATACTCGTAATTAAAATGTACACTTTTACCCCTAACTTCATGACTTGCACTCAAGACTGAGCTTTGAGCTCCTTTTCATCTTTCAGTACTGGACAATTGGATTCATTTTGTCGTAAGTTCGCCTTTGTGTCCGGTGACAATATTTTGTGGATCACATGCTCATCTAACTCTAGATTGAGATGACCACTGTCATGTCATGACCTACATACATAAGGGTATTTTGCGCCCAGAAAGCCTAAACCCATTTGGGTTGTAGGAAAAAATCTTTCTACATAGTTGCGTTGGTGTCCTTATTTGCGGATTATGAACTTACAAAAGTGAAACTATTTTCGGAAAGAGACGCACAAACATTTGCTTTGGGCTAGAATTCGCTGCCAAAAAATTCGCCTACCCCCACTCAGGGCAGAGTGTTTTTTTTCTCGATTTTCTATTTTCGGGCCACTACACCCGTACACCCGTACACCCGTACTCCCGTTTACCATCTCATTCTCCGATGGAGCACAATTAATGCAATTTTCGTGCGATGGCAATCACAAGTCTCAAAGGAAACATGTTTCTCTTTGCCCTGTAAATGTTATTGAGTTATAGCTGATGGTTGATGCACGAATATCTCGGAAATATGATTGCTCCGGAAGGGGGCGGGCGGGGGGGGGGGGTAGTTCTTTCAGCGCTGTTGGGAATTAAAGAAACGTCAGCGTACGGATAGATGGCAGAGCTAAAGATTTATTGCTCCAAGTTTATGTGGATAATTACTGGGGCATGCATTACGAGTTGCTTGTGGTGGGCGCAAGGTGGTTTGGTTAATGTTTAGACCGATTTTTCAAGGCCGGAAAATGTCATTAGTCAAGTTCGAAAAACTGATTTGAAATTGTAGGTAATGCGAAATAAAATGCTACTTTGTATGAACGGAAAGAGAGGCGATTAAGCGACTGGTAGCGAGGAGGAAACTGATTAATAGTGACCTAATAGTTGATAAAGAAAACTTTTTAGAAGACCTTTACAAGTCAGCCTTAGCCCACAAAGCCAATATAATCAGTAGGGTGCTGTACAACTGACAGTGCTGTATTTGTGACTACGCATTTATCTTACCCTCTGGTGGTAACCATCTGAGTTTATCCAAATGGACTTGACTTGGTAAAGGTACTCGTATACGCGTAAAAGACGAGCTAGCATGGTTCTGAGTAACCGATCATGTTGAAATCACATTGTCGGGAGGCATCCAAAAGCGGATCCACAGCTGACCATCCTGCAGAAAAAAAGGAGACAAAAAGCCACGTATAAAGCAGATACCACCGCCATTCAGTAAGAACGGTAGGATGGAGCAGATAGAAGAACCACGAAAATCAGTGGCATAAACTATGTTACACTGACTGATATAGAGAACTGAAGCCTGACTGTTCAGTTGCTGATTTGTGATAAGCGGTAAGTTAAAGCAAGGAGACTTGAGCTTTCGACACATAAGAAAATACCAACATCGGTCTAATATACGGAACACTACTGGAAGAGCTCTCCAATTTGCTGAGCTTAAATGCAAATCGTCTCGCACTGATTTTGTCCGTGGATTTTAGTAAGGCTTTTGATGCGCTTAATCCTAATAGGGTTATTGAAACTTTAAATAGAATCGGTATAAGAGGACTTCTTGGAAAGTGTATGGAAAGTTATTTGTCTGGAAGAACAGCGAAAGTGAGCACAGTAAGTGCTCAATACGGTGTTCCACGAGGCTCGAAATTATGACCTTAGCTGTTCATCCTTTTTACAAACGAATTTCTTGACTTTTTTGAACGAAGTACTACGGTTTTTACGTATGCGAACGATATGGCAATTTTTGTAAAACACAAATGCCTTTCAACAGCAACAAATATCATGCAACAAGAATTTGATAATCTTTCGAGATGGTGTCTTGATAATGGTTTGGTAGTTAACGCAAAGAAAACCAAACTCATCCACGTTCGCACTTCAAGGCAAGTCAAAAATTGCTATAAATATATGTATACCTTCGAAATGAAGACTGCCCCCAAACTCCAAAAAGTGATCCTGTGGAATCAGTGAAAAGCATTAAGTACCTAGGAGTTATAATCGATTTCTTATGGCAAAATAACATCTTAAACGACATTTAACGCTAGAAGTTCAGAAGTAGGTGTACTACTCACTGGTACTCGTATTATCAAGCAAAAATACTGCTGATTGCAAGGTTCTAAACGTGAACAGTATATTCAAAATGACAGCTGTCTTGGAATATTGTGAAGATCAAAGGTTGCAACAACCAATACCTTTTACCCTAAACACTAGAAAACGGCTGTAAGGTTTTTTGGGCACTCCAAAATTCAACAACAACTATTTGGCTATTTCATGATTTCACTGCTAAAATATTAAAAGTTAACACGATACCACATCTGGAAACAGATTTAGGCTAGTTGACGTAACAACATGGCTTCCATACCGCATAGAGGTCACCTGAGCATAAAACTGTCAACCAAACTTCTCCGAACGGCTAATGCAGAGTTACCTAGTTGCAGCCAAGATGCATCTACGGATATTTCAGACGCAAAAATACTGTGAGCAAATTTATTACTAAATGACTGCAATTATTACAAAGTGCAAGGGCTTTTGCCAATCGTGCGTCCCTCAACTTCTCGGCTGCGAAATGCAACCTCAATGCATTAAGTGTGGTAAGAATCACAAATCAGAGGAATGCGCTGATAAGCCTAGATCATCTGACAAAAGCCAACTTTCGTGTGCCTTATGTAAGAACACGGGACACACTGCAATCGATCGAACATAAGGAAAGTACATCTGGCTCGGCAGCAAAAAGTGGAAGTTAAATGTCCACTCGTACATATTCAAACACCAGCAGTCCCTCCTCAAATTATCTACGCTCAATTGGTTTCTCGGTGCCCTGCACCCAGGGCACTTGAAGCTGCATCTGACATGCTAGTCATCTTCCTCACTATCCTGGGGACCATGGCTCAGCTTCAACGTCAGATAAAGGATCAGGCTACGCGTGCTACGGGCTACGGACCTCACACATCTTCAGTCGTAATGGGTACGATCATTGCGGAGAGAAGAGAAGCCTAAAGGTCCTTGCGTTGAATGTAAATTCACTGATAAGGGTCGAACAAAGAGCCAGGCTCAAAGACCAAGCCCCTGACGTGTTTTTAGTTAGCAAGATAAAACTAAACAAAATATTGCGATCTTGATTGGAAAAAGCGCGATTTCAAAGAGTGTACAGCCGTATAGTGCGTAGGTTCCATGTGCTTCAGGCATATATTTTCTACATCCCTCTCCCGGCTGTGCATGGTCTCTGGCTATGAAGCTGAAGCCACTCAATCCAGCTTATTTCAGATTTGGGATCGGAGGACAATTACTTCATAATCGGCACAATGTTTAACACTAGAGGGAATTGGTGGGGTCAGCACAATGTTATGTACTGACTCGGTCTTAAAGCGACCGATAGTTCGTTGTGTCCCAGACACGGCATCTATCTGGATCAGCTGCTGTTCGACACACGTATTCAACTGACGAGAACGACTCAACATACTATAAACTGTCTATGCACGTTCATGTACAACAGTGACCATTGCGGTCTCAGTACCGAAATAACCATTCCAAACGGAAGTGCGGAATTGGAGGAGTTTGTTCAAAAGCATTCCTTCAATTGCAGTAGAGTACATTGGACACTTTTTCCCAGAAAACTGACAACAGCAATCTCCTCCAATTCGCTTCACCCGCCGTTCAATAGGAATCGGTCAAACGAGGAGATTGGCTAAAGGACTATTAACACCACCGAATAGGTTCTAGCAACCGAAGTCGGTATACAGTAGATCCAGAAGAAGCTGTAGATGATGGTAACTTCTTTGTGATCAAAGATCTCCAGGAGGAGATAGAGGCCATAGGAGCGATTTTCCAGAAAGTAAATAAGGCAAATGATGTCAATGGCCTGAACCACGACCTGGAGAACCGAGTCGTTTTGCACAGTTTCTGCCTTCGAAATGAAATATACAAATGGCGATTCGAGAATCGAGGCTTCACTGATTTCAATGTCGAAAATACGGCAACTGATAACCTGGAGCGACTCCAGTTAATTTCGAAGGCAGGGCTCCAAACGACCTTCGAATCACTTAAAAGTAAGAAATCGATGGGAACCGATGGGATGCCGAACATTGTGTTTCGACATCTTCCACTAGAAGCGGTGGACATTTACACCACCCTGTTTAATAATGCAATGAATAATGCTCATTATCCTGCACATTTTAAGACAGCGCGGGTAGTCGTACATCCCCTCCCGAAAAAGAATAAAGACACGTCCAATCCGGCGAGTCTTCCTTCAAATAATCAATTCAATTTTACGGCGGGGCATGATATCTCACATGCCGTGCCTAAACTGGAATCTGATATCCAGTGAACAAAAGCAAGGAACAGTTCATTGTGAAGGGCGATGTATATGACATTAAAAACGGTCTGCAACAAAATGCGGTTAATTTGGCGATCCTATTCAACATCTATACAAGCGAATATGTGAGCTCACTTCACCATGCCATAGCTTCCGTTGGGGACTTGATCGCGTGATAATGTGATGACTGGAAGCTCAAAATTAATTTTCTGAAGTCGGAAACCATTACTTTTAAGTCACCTTTGACTGGGGCCTCTGCGGATACTAGAAAGAACTGGCGAAAGTTTTTGATCGCGAGACAACATGGGCAGCCGCTTGCTTGTTGAAATGTAGCGAGCATAGAAGGCAATCGTTGTTTTCTTTACTCGTTCTTCGACATTGAAATTCCAATTCAGTTCACTACCTAGGACGATACTGAGGTATTTAGCACTGTTCGACAGACAGTCGGGGAGTCGTTAGATCTACGGAAGGAAGGTCAAATTGTGGCATTATCCTTTTACGCGTGTGGGTGGATTCCGAGCGCACAGAGCATGGCCCAGCCTCTAAGGATTCTAAGGGCATAGCTAAGGATTTCACGGATCATGGGGAGGAACTCGCCGGTGGCCGTAAGAACTACATTATACGAGTATGCAGTGATTTATATTCCTTCACTTTTTAGACTCAGAAGTATTTCATTAACCACTAGGGTCCACCGAAGAGGTGATATCACTCTCATGCAGGGTCGTTTATGTATCTTTACCTTTTGTATAGACATAGGTATTCTGGGTGCAAATTACTTCGAATATTAGGGTCAAGCAATTTATCCAAAGTTTTTGACATTGATGATGTTAGGCTTTTTGGCCTCAGATCTTTTGGATGGGTATTGCTGGGCTTGAAAACCACCTTTACCCCCCTCCAGCATTTTGGAAATTTCCATACTTTATGCTACTGCTGATTCCGTCCAGTCCATGAGGTTTGTAAACGGAGAATGGGTCTATAGCACAGCTTATTTTCATTTCTTCTAGTATCCCCTCTGGGATTTCATATTGGCTAGGGAAGAATGAGTCTGTGTTTGCTACTCACCCAGCGAAGTGAATTTTTAGCAGCAGCCCCGAAGCTTCAGTGGTGGATAACGTGTAGCTACCATATGGTAGTTTTAGATCACCTACTGTAGGTTCTTTAGATCTGAATTTTCTTAGGATTTCTCCATGATTTTTTTTTAGCGCTGCTGATTGCGCTCTTATAGTTCCTCAGGCTGGCCCTGTAGGAGCATTGTAATGCATTGTAGCTCTTTAGTCTATCAATGTAGGAAGTTCTTGGATTCTTGATCTTCCTAGGGTACGTTTTGTTAAAAGCCTGACTGAAGATCATCCGCAGTTTTTGGCCTGCATAATTTATATCGGCGGACGACACGACACGATATGTCCGAAGATGCCTCTCAGGTACTTAGGGCAAGGGCGTCAGAGTTATTCAACAGGGTGATATCTAACACATGCCGTCTATTATGTATTCACTACAAACATTGGTTCATTACAAGGTTTCTGGATGAGGGCGATTTCGATGTCTGTACATAAGGTATACGAGGTTGGCGCTAGCCGCCTTACTGTGGTGAAGATTTATTTGTATTATCTTCAGCATGGCACGGCGGTTCACGTTCCCTTTCGGCTTCCTACGAAGGGCCACTGTGAAAGGTTTGATCTTCAATCGAGGTATCCCGACCCGGACCTTGTGTTTGGCTTTACGCAGTTGCGGCATAGATGTTTGGATAATTTTAACCACAACATTCATGCCATCTTCGATGTGATTGCCAATTACAGTAGCCTCCTTTATTCTTTGCTGTTAAGCTCGGGATTGAGGTGGAAGTTGCATTTTATACTGTTCTTCGGCATGTAGGGACTCGAAATGTTCACCCATCCTTAAGGTGTGGTAAGATCCAGGAGTTTTATCTTTTCGGCAATACGTAGTTTGACTTGTGGTTATATTGCACTGTATGATCTTGAATGCTTTCTGGGTGCTTAGCTTTTCGAAGAGCGGAATATTCACAGCTCCTTTCATGATGGCGTTATTGACACCTTCTAGAATTCTCACTTCTAGCAGCCGCCTTTGGTGGTCAGAAAACTTTTGTTCTGGATTGTGGTGGTGGACTATTGCAACCCGGAAGGCTTCGGCTGTATATATTTCTGCCTCTAGGCATGCCTACCTTGGGGGAGATTGTTTCATTTGATCGTCCTTTGTTCGTGCTGGAGGTTTTTGGCCCTCCCTTCTCACAGCGGTTGTAACCCAAATGACTCCACTATTCCTCTCTCGTTGCTCTCTTCATTTTGCGGCAGTGTGTTGGACTCTGTCACGGGTCCTACCTAGCATAGTTGCTTCCTTAACGAAATCGACATCTTAGTAAATAGGAATGCTCCCAATCCTAGTTCGTCACGGCTTTCTTCTTCTGTTGTGGATTGTAGAAAAAGTATTCGGATATGGATTCTGGTTACTAAAATACAAACCTTAGAACTTGCCTTAGAATATGAGAGACAGAGTGAGTGTGAGTTTACCACATGTTCAATGAATTTGAGTCAATATACTGTTCTACATAAAAGCGGTTTTCTTTAGTTTCCAAGTCAAGAACATAGTTGTGTCTCTAAGTAAATATTATATAAACGGTTTTGAAGCCACCGCTTACCAATTTAGGGAGTCAAATCGATGGAGGTGGCTCAGAATATCAATATCACATTTAGGACAAGAACAGCTTGTGATGGAGATGAGGAAGGGGCGTACTATGACCATTGATGGGTCTATTTGAATAAGATCAACGGTTGAACTTCGGCGCAATTTTTACGTAACAAAAATGAACCATATCTCCATCGAGTTGTGACTTAAAAAAGGCATTGGTAACTGTTTGGTGGTCGACAAACATAATATTAAAGTGCTGTCAAAATACACCATAAACCTATCTACTGTCGAACTTAATCAACAGTCCTCCTAGACGAAAATGCTTGAACACACATTGCACAGTGTGATTGGCTACGGAACACTGCTGTATGACTACAAGTTTTCTGAAAATTTAGATCACCTCTGCATGGGAAAACCTTCAACAATCAATTAATGTGGATGCTTCTCGTTTGATCTGCTTTAGAACTCTTTCTAATTGTACATAACATATGTCTCAGGATAGGTGCAATCTCTTCATTTCTTCCTACACCAATTCCTCGCTCTTACGAATGTGATATAACTGATATACATATATGTACTAGACTACAGTATCTCTGCAACAGATTTCGCTGCAATATGTTTGTTTGCAGTAAGTGGCAATCAGCACCCACTTGCTCATTTCGAAGCACTTTATCTCAATCTTAATTGAATTAACCCACTTTCATTAGTTCCAACTTGTTTACTCAATATCACAAGAGTGAATCCATCGTTCAAAAGTATCCTTTCGTCCCAATTTAACCTTCAGTAAGTTCTTAGCATTGTCTTAAGCTTTCGCAAGATATTCTCTTGTTTACGAGACAATTCTTTTGAGTTCACCACCTCGATATTGATTTTCGTTTTCTTCCAATTTCTTTGCAGCGCTTCAGTATCATCAATTGAATTTACGATTATTCCATTGCGCTCTGCATTGAATAGGTCCAATTGTAGGGATCCCATCGGGATAACGATAAGCGATGCCACCACTGCACTGGTAATCCGATAAATTCAGCCATTATCCCATCGGGGCAAGCCAAGCATTAGGTTAACATGCGTTCGACATGGAAACATGTGTCCCATTTAGAGAAATTAAATTCGCCCACCCACCGCCCATTTACTGCATGTTGGCGGGCGCCTCAAGTATTCGTTACATTTTTCCTAGCGAAGCACAGACATAGATACGAGTACTAACATCGACGTAATGTTTATCATAATTCTTTAAGAGGGATGTATTGCCACCACCCTGGTCGACACCAAACTTTGACAAGGGAGTCACCTTCATGAACGGAACTCATCAATCAGAGGAGGCCAGAAAGGAAAACATATTTTGCGATGTTTTCTTTGCCTTAAACGATATTAGCCATGGCCATGTCCGCCACGAATTTTCGACAAAAGTACTCGTATCTAATGGATATGTGGTTATGTCTATAAATCAGAGACAAACATACTCGTATACCATATGTACAATGTACATGTGTGCCTGCAGTTTGTGTATATTTGGGTCTATTGTGTTGTGGAATTGATTCGGAATATTCTGACTTATCTGCTTGTGACAATCAATTAATAATAATCGGTGGATGAGTGAGTCAAAAGTATCCCGGTAAACTGATTGCTGATTAACAAAAACTGTCACTTGATTGAATCAACAAAAAAAAAAACACTTTTCTACACGTGCAGAAGTGAAGACCAACAATTTGCGTTGTTCTTGTAAAGAGGGTTGTTGTTACTCTTTGGGGCAATGTTTACACAATAGTTCTACGCTATGCTTGCATTTTTTCGGGTGATATAAGCGCCTGATTGGGAACTCTTCAATACTTTTAATTTGCTTTCAAAAGACAGAAGTGTGAGAATCAAAGTTGACGAAAGGATGCATGCAGAATGACCGCAAGTAACAACGTATCGGCCTTTTTGTTAGTCGATTTCGATCAGGAATATGCCTTCTAAATTTACCGTGGGGTAAGAACTTATCGAATATTGCCACAGTTCGTTCCTATGCTTATCGGGACTACCAGATGTGAGTGTATACGAGTAAATGGAAATTATCGTAGTTGGAAAATAAAAATTGGGACCGACAAATGGCCATTCAACTGATAACGATCCAACGCAAAAAAATTGCCAAACCCCTTGTCAACCGCGTATTCTGGAAGCTTTCGTCAACTCCCTTACAGCCTGCACTAAGTGCTGCAGATTAGAAGCATCTGTCGCGGCAATTGATGTGCTGTGTTTCGCCCTATCACCCGCACAAAAATCCTGATTCGATGGCGAATTAAAACAAGCATATGATGTAGTTTAGTTTATTTATTTAATTTATTTGAAAGCTACTCGTATTACTAATCAATGTCCATTTGTCTGCTTGTCTGGGCCTCGGGGCCCCCGCCCAATTATCAAGGCTTCGCCCATCAATGACGTTGTCTAATACTTGTGCCTCCAACACAAGTTCTGCTTTGGTAATATACTATTAATGTACTCGTAGGTAAGCGATGGCAAGGCGTATTCTTGCCCCCTATGGTTGTATGGGCACCTCGTAAACATTAAGTCTTACGGCAGGAGGTTTACGTTAAAAATCCAGGTATGTTCTGTCTGCTTGTCCAAGAGAAGTATACCCTCGAGAAATTTAAAAACGAGGTGAAAATGGTAACCCGACCATGGAGTACCAAAGAAGGAGGCAGCGTTAACGTTGTGCTGGAGAGCCTTGGCTCAGCGGAAGCGCTTAAAGCACTCCTCGATAGTGGGCGCTGCTATATTGGGTGGTACTCCTTCCCTGTAAAGGAGTACAAAACCATTGTTGGCTGCTTCCGATGCCTCGCATTGCCGATTGCAAGACCCAGGAGGTATGTCGCCGTTGCGGCGAAGAAGGACACCACTCAAAAGTGTGCTCAAAACCGGCCAAATGCCGGAACTGCTCGCTGAAGGGACAAGCAGCCAACCATCGGATGGTGTCGGCTGAATGTCCGCTTTATGCGGCTGCTCTTGCCCGGTTGAATGCCAGAAACTAATATGGTATTCAACTTCGTGCAATTGAACTGCCAGGGCGCTTTCTCCATTATGGTAGACCTGGGAGCTCGAATGTGCAAGAGGGACTGCAGCGTTGCTCTGGTTCAGGAGCCCTATGCCTCGAGGGGAGTAATTAGGGATCTTCCCTGACACCAGATGCAGAGCTGCAGTGATTGTAAGGGACGCAAACCTTACATGCATCGTTCAAGATGCAGATGAACGTGGCGTATATGTTGGAGTAGAAGGCGTTTTTGGCAAAATATACTTTGCCAGCGTCCAATACATGGAGGAAGTTCGTTCGCTAGTCGGGAGCGACCCCCTCATCCTCGGCGTTGACGCTAATGCGATTTCCCTTTTATGGCATAGTAAGATGTCCAGTAACTCGTCTGGATATCCAAGCTATCCACGGGGTGAAGCGCTTAGTGAATGGGCTATATCATCTGATATGCACCCTCTCAATCGACCGAGTGAGTTGTACACTTTCGATACGCATGGTCGAAAGAGCGACATTGACGTCACATTTACGAATGAATCCGCACTTAGGGCGTTCTCTTTTTCGTGGAAAATCTCCAGAAGCATAAGTGACCACAGCTGGATACAAGTTGAGGTCACCTATGAAGATACTGTTAGGACGCCTAGGTTAGAAAGGAGATGGTGCACTCGGAATGCTGACTGGAATGTGTACGGTTCCCATATACTTGCAGAGGTATCCTCGATGCCCCTTCGGGTGTATGGAAGCCTGAACATTGATCAGCAGATCGAGCACGTCAATGAGTGTGTGTGGCGTGTCAACGACGATCTCTTTGAGAGGAGCCGTAAAATTAATCTCAAAAGAGTGAAGTGGTGGACACGCAGTCTGAATGCGAAGCGGCGGGAAGTCCGAAAACTAAGGAAGAAATTCCAAAGGGCTCGGGCTACCAACGCTGAAAACTTGACTCAGTTGGGTTCTGCCTTCCGGCGATGCCTTGCTTAGTACAAGAGAATGGTTATCCAAGTCAAGGAAGATGATTGGGGAAGATTCGCGGATTCAAATAGGGACAATCCTTGGGGAAGGCTCTACAAAATATGTAGAGCTAACAACAAATTACCAGAGGTTGGACGAATATGTGTGGGTGATACTACACATAGAGAGTGGAGGGAATGCATAGGCGCCTTACTCAATGCATTCTTCCCTAGAGACGACAGAGCTGAGGCCCCTCTGGCTACAGAATCAGTAGCCAACTCAGAATTGCGAACCGAGGAGGTGGAACACGCTGTTTCACTTCTCCGTTCAAAGGGGTCTCCTGGACTAGACGGAATGACTGGCGAAATGGTGAAAGCCATTTGGAAAGTCGTTCCAGATTATCTAGGCTGCACTTTCACCAGATGCATTGAGACGAGTCACTTTCCGTTGGGTTGGAAGGAGGCAAAGGTGGTCGTTCTATTGAAGTCTCCTGATAGGATTAGGTCAGACCCTGGATCCTATCGGGGCATCAGCCTGCTTCCGGTACTTGGAAAAATACTGAAAAGGGTTATGGTGGAAAGACTTTTGGAGAATATGACTGAACCAATGTCTCCTTTCCAATTCGGATTCAAAAAAGGCATTGAGGACGCTTGGGCATATGTCAAAGACTGTGTCCAGGAAAGTAGGGAAAACTATGTCTTAGGCATCTTTATAGATTTTAAAGGTGCTTTTGACAACTTAAGCTGGGGAAGTGTGTTCCGTAGATTGCAGGATGTGGGATGCCGGGAAATTGAGCTTTGGAAAAGCCACTTTTCTGGTAGAAGCGCATGTGCAATGAATGCAGGTGTAAATGAAAGTGTGCGTGTGAGTGTGGAGCGTGGATGTGCTCAGCGCTCTATCTGTGGTCCATTCATTTGGAACCTCATGATAGACCCACTGCTAGGGCAGATATGTGAGACATGCAAGTGCTGCGCATATGCGGACGACCTGTTACTCATTCTTGAGGGACACTCCAGGAGAGTGTTAGAAGAAATGGGAAACAGTGTAATCCGAATCGTCGCGGCCTGGAGCGACAGTGTGGGCGTCGCCGTATCAGAGGAAAAGTCTGTTATGATGGTCCTCAAGGGAAAATCATTTCAACGACGACCTCCCACAGTCCGTTTGAATGGTAATAGCCTTAGTTATGTGACGCAAGTCAAGTATCTGGGCATAACCATGAGCGAGAACTTGAACTTCTTACCACATTTGGAAAGAATCAAGGACAGACTAACAAACGTTGTGGGACAGGTAAGGCGCATTATGCGGTCTGACTGGGGTCTTTTTGTTGCTTGTGCAACATTCGGGGCATCAGTGTGGAGTGACATAGTCATGACTAAGTGGGGTCTCAGGAAGATCCTCTCTTGCCACAGAGTGGTCTTACTTGGCTGCTTACCCGTTTGCCGTACTGTCTCTACAGAGGCACTACAGGTGTTGTTGGGGGTACCACCTCTTGACTTTTAAGCTATCCGTCGTGGATTAGCCTTCGAGGTGAGGAGAGGTATACCGCTAAGAGAGCGTGATTGGGTGTCTGACAATGGAGTCAACCAGATGTCCTTCCGGGAGCGTAAGCGCTTGCTAGACGAATGCGTCATATCTAGATGGCAATCTAGATGGGACGATAGCGTAAACGGCAGAGTCACTTACCGTTTCCTGAAGAATGTCCTATTCATGCGAGAGCGGCCTGAGCTGAGTTTTAACCTCAACTTGGGCTTTCTTCTTACTGGTCATGGTTTCTTTAATGCATTCTTG
Source organism: Volucella zonaria (assembly GCA_963966105.1). Taxonomy (NCBI): domain Eukaryota; kingdom Metazoa; phylum Arthropoda; class Insecta; order Diptera; family Syrphidae; genus Volucella; species Volucella zonaria. The sequence goes on along the minus strand of OZ014531.1, from coordinate 122,417,591 downwards.
CATAAGAGGGGTCTAAGCCAGGTGGAAGGCTGCTCGTGTGGAGCTCCTTTTGAGGACAGGGTGCACGTTTTGTGTGAATGTTCGCGGTATGATGACGTTAGAAATCTCGAAGCTATGGGCGTAGGTTTTGAAGACGGTGTTTGTGACGTTAGCAGTGTTCTAACTGACAACGCACAAATAGCAAGGATTCAGGACTATGCGAACATAGTGTTTGCTAGGCGTCGAAATAGGTAGCTCAACCCTGGATCTCAGTGAGCAGGGCCAAAAGGCGGCCAGTTCTGGGCAATAAGGTGCCCCACTGGAAGTAACCGGAAGGTTGCGAAGCTTGACCGGAGGCTATATTCTGGTACCACGGGAGGTCAGGAGCCCCCGGAACTATGGTTCCGGCCTGACCTAGGAGTTGGCCCCCTTGTGGGAGTATCGTGGTGGCTGTAGGTTTGTACCCAAAATCGCGGGGAGAATAGGCCAAGTGGCGTTTGGGCATCATGTGGCTGAGTATATGTTGTAGCGTGCTATAACCTGTGCTCAGCTATTTGATAGCCGTGGCGCTAATTGGTCTGCTCGATGTGGAGTTGCATTGCAACCGGGTGCCATGACCCACAGAATGGCAGAGGTTTTAGATAGGCCTCAACCCTATACCAAGGGAGAAGATCGTGCCTTACACACGACATCTAGTAGGTACTGGTGGTAGTATTTATACTACCCGAAGGGCGTTGATTGACGCATTATTTCAATCCTGTTATGAGCGTAAGCGCTCCGTGGGATAAGGCCTTCACGGCAGGTGTCCACGTAAAACACAAGAGACGTTCTGTCCGGGCCCCCGCCCAATTATCAAGGCTTCGCCCATCAATGACGTTGTCTAATAAAAAGCGGGGGCAGAGCATATTACTGGTCTTATCGTAAACATCTTCAGATATTGCCTCTGAATGGTTGCTACGATTTGACCAGTTACAAATTGCCGGTCATAGGTCTTGTTGGCGGCTTAACCACCGGTAGTCCATACCAGGACTTAAATCACGGTACCATGGGAGTCAGGAACCCCCGGATTTCGGTTCGGGCCTGACTTGTTAGAGGTAGGCCCCCTTGTGGGAGCGTCATGGTGGCTGTGGCTTAAGCCCAAATCGCGGGAAGGGTTTAACCCATTGTAGAGTAGCAAATAAGTACTGGGTGCTGTGACCCTAAGAGCAGTAAGAGGTTTTATATCGGCCTCGACTCATACCAGGGGTGGAACTTGTGCCTTCAACACAAGTTCTGCTTTGGTATTATACTATTAATGTAGGTAAGCGATGGCAAGGCATATTCTTGCTCCCTATGGATGTATGGGCATCTCGTAAACATAAGGTCCACGTTCTGTCTGCTTGTCCAAGCAATACAAAGAAAATCCTGAGTCGATTCTAACAGAGTTTTCACTGTTCGATAGCCCATTTCTCAAGTCTCGACTTACAAACTGCGACATGTTTCACTACGATCGGTGGACACATTCGTAAGTATCTCTCTCCTACTTTAAAAGTTTTAACTGTGTAGGTACTACTTCATCTGGTGTACAGATAATCCTTGGCAATTTCTAAGAAAATTCTAATCACCATAAATCCTTTTTCCCCCTTGAATTTGCAATTTGCCCCTAATTACCTGCGACAAGTCGTTGAGACAGGGTATACATAAATACTTTGGAAGTTCAGTATTTAAACGGGTCTTAGAATTAAAAAAAGTTAAAAATGGGATTTGGAAAGATGCTAAATCAAACGGAGATCTAAGGCATTAAAAGAATGCGTCAAGAGGGATATTCGACGATCCCTACTAAGAGAAGCGTCAAATTCTACATTCTACGAGGAAAATGAGACTTTATCCTGGCTACTTTGACATATTGGGAGCTCAGGCTGGTAAGGATTTCCGAGATTAAGTCAGAGTCTTGGAAAAGACATGGTGGCGGATGGAACAACGGCAGCGCTCATATCCCCGAAAAGGTTACTGGATTCGGTCAAACCAATTCCTCGTTTTAGGGGTATGTACAATGGAACAGGCCCTCCAGGTTGGGGGTTGTGCCACCGTGGTAACTGCCCGGCCATGGAAAAAAGATCCAGTTACGAAGCAACAACAAGCTCGTATATAGACGGATCTACTGTTGACAACCCCTTTAAACGATACAAGGACAACGAACCTCGAATATGCATGTGGAATGCTCGCTTACTTAATAGGCCACGAACAACTAGCGGAGTTTGTGGACTCCTGCGAAGCAGATGTTACCGCCATTCAAGAAATGCGATGGGATGGGGCGGAAAAAAAGATGAAAAACTGCAACATCTACTACGGCGATTGTTATCGACATCAAAAATAGTGCCTATTTGGATATGGATTCGTTGTTAGAGGCAGATTTAGGTAAGAAGTCTTGAAGTCCGTATCGAAGCTAAATTTGCCAACATTAGCCTTATGTCTGCGCAGGCTCTCACATAGAAGAAACATGACGATACCTAAGATGACTTCTACGAGCTCTTGGACAGGACTTACGAGCAGTGCCCTAGCAATTACGAGTACCTTAAAATTGTCCCCGTCGATGTAAAGCTAGGAAGAGAGGGCTTCCTGATAGTTTGTACTGTTGGACGGCATATAATGCACGATACCACATCTGATAACAGATTCAGGCTCATCTACTTTGTGACGTGGGAAACATTGTGATAGCTAGCGCGCGGTTCCCACAACTCGATATTAATATAATAAGGGGAGTTGGAGAACGCCTGATCAATCAGCCGTCAACCAGATTGACCACATTGCGATCGGCACAAGGCACTCCTCCAGTATAATGGATGTCCGAATGTTCCGAGGGGCCAACATCAACTCGGACCCACTACCATGTTTTAGCCAAGATACGGTTGCGGATATCCGCAACATCACAAAGGCAAGCTAACACTGTGAGGAAGTTCGACGTCGGACGGCTACAATCGAAAGAGACCGCCAAATATTTTTCCAATGGAGTCTTCCGTAATCTCTTAAGAGATTCTATATTGGCAGCATCAAGTATCGAAGACCAGTGGCAATATTGCGCAGAGATGCTGCCTCTGATGTGATGGGCTTCACTCGGCCTCTACAATGAAACTCCTGGTTTGACGGGGAGTCCCGGCAAGCACATGTAGCCAAAAAAGATGCATGCAAAGCGGCGCTGCATAGAAGGACTAGAGTTTATTACGAGCTCTATGAGGAGAAGAGGACAGACGAATACCGGCTTCTCAGATGGGAAAAGAAGGAACATGAGAACGAGGTTCGGAGGTTTCACCAAAAGGTAAAAAAGACACGCCACGGACAACGGACACAAAATCCGAACCGAAGCCTGTAGAGACAAGGGAACACAGTAGTAGAGTCGCAGTCGATGCTGAGGATTTGAAAACAACATGACGAACCAAATACCGGTGTCAGGCAGAATGAGTCTCTCAAATTAGACGATGTAGATTGTAGGCCAACAATTACGTACACCCGATTTGGATGAAGTGAAGATAACCACAGCTAAGATTAAGTCCAACAAAGCTGCTGGAGCGAAACCGTTCGTCAACAACCTGATTGGTCCATATCAGTGTGGCTTTAGGCCAGGAAAGTCCACCATGGACAAAATATTCACACAAAATACTCGAACTCCACCTATTCATCGATTTTAAGGCCACTTATGACAGCATCTATAGAGACGAGCTGTACAGAGCAATGTCTACTTTTGGCATTCCTGTCAAACAACGACGATGGAGAATGAACGCTGCTTCATCAAGGTAGGTAAAGAACTCACCGAGACTTTTGATGTCAAAGAACGATTTAGACAAAGCGATGTGCTGTCATGCGATTTCTTTAACATCATTCTAGAGAGAATAGTCCAAGACTCACGCGCCAACACAAAAGGGTCACTCTTTCGAAAGTTCGTTGAATTTCTCGCATGCGCCCATTCTATCGGCATAATCAGAAGAAAGTGGCATCAGTGGCGCTTTAGCGAGAATTAAGACGAAATCTGCGAAGATGGGTTTATCGGTTAAAGAGGCCAAGACCAGGTGTATGCTGTTAACAACAAAGGATACTCAAGACCGACCGCGACGTCTCGGATAAAACGTCAGCCTTGACAAGTATAACTGTGAGGTAGTTAAGGACTTTGTCTACCTAGGCTCCGCTGTAACATAAGTCCAGACAACGACACCAGCGCTGAGATCAAACGAAGAATAACTCTTGCCAATCGCTGTTTCTTTGGGCTAAAAAGGCAGTTGACTAGCAAAGCCCTCTCCCGAAAAACAAAGTTTACCAAATATAAGACCTTAATAATCCCAGTCCGGCTCTATAGCTCTGATTGGAAAATTCTACGGCTGATACAACGACGAAGTGTATGGGCTGTACAGCGACTTATCCAGAAAAGCGACTTTAGTAGCTGGGCTATGCAGAGCGGATGGATACCAATGCTCCGGTCCGCAAGTCTCCGAATCCGGACCCGAGTGATGGCGCAGTAGAGGAAGATCGCGACTCAAATGGCGCACGTAAGGGAAGGGGACCTCAGCCAACTTGACGTGCGAAACAGGAGGTAACTAGCTAAAGATTTGGCTGGCTGGAGACTTTTGTTGGTTGAGGCCCAGGTCCACCTTGTACTGTAGCGCCATCTTAAGTATGTAAATAAACACCTCACAACAGTGGCCTGCAAAGATCGGGATTGAACGCCGGATGCTCCAATACACTACCACTTGGGCCACGGGTCACCCACTGATTTTCTTATTCATTGAAATCCTATAGAATATTCACCTTCTCGTCGGCCAACCGTGAGAAACTTTTTACCAGTTATTTGCTATACCAACGCCAACGAAGTCTCGAATAAAAACAATATCAAAATTGTTCTAAATGTTTTTTTTAAATGTCGTTAGGTTTAATTCATTTTTAGCTACGTTGGACAATTCAATTGAAATCGCTTAAAGAGAGTTTAGCTATTTAGTATTTAAGAAATTTGGTAATTCAAGATCATTTGTATCTATTGCTTAGCAAACATCATAAATATTTTTTAGGAATGACACTATTGACAGACAATAAATTTCACCATTCTAGCACTGATGATTTTCTCGAACTTTTTTGAAAAACACCGAGGGTACAAAAATAGGTCTGAAATTGTTTGGATCATATTTATCGCCTCTCCTGTAGGGGATTTTTCAACAAGAAGTGTCATCTGAAATTTCGTGCCATTGTTGAACTGTCAAGAACCAATTATCACTAACTGGTAAAGACCAGGAGGTTGTTAAATATGGATCGACACACACTAGCACAGCGTACTGAAACAGTGAGAATTCTCTACAAAATCGATGAAAATATCGCCATAATTAACCGCCTTCTCGCACAGCTATAGTAAATGTAATCAATAAATTTGAACAAATGTATTCGCCTGACAAGTTCAGGTTCGTCCATTTCGAGACGATCACGGGAATTGAGCCTATCCGCAACCACTTTGCATCACATTTTGCTTAAAGATCTTGGCCTACATGTTTACAAGTCTGGTTGACACAAGAATTGAAGCCAGCAGACCTCGTACAACGCCGTACTGAATAAGTAAACAAGATCAAGATTTTTTACACAAAATTATTCTGGGTGATGAGGCTCATTCCCATTTGTTGGGTACGTAAACAAACATCTGGGACTCCGAAAACCGAAGAGTAATAGTATAACAACCACTCCATCCACAACGAGTGACAGATTTTGGACTGGCGATGTATTTTTTCGCAAATGATGCTGGGGCGTCCGTTTTAGTGAATGAATTACGTTACCGAACGGTGTTGACTGACGACTGAAATTGGTGCTTTGAACGTGGAAAACGTGTGATCTCAGCAGAGCGGCGCTACATGCCACACATCTGGCGAAACAGTGGCCCCATTGCGCGACAAATTTCCTGGACATATGATTTCTCGAAATGGAGATTTCAATTGGCCGCCAAGATCATGCGATTTAACGCTTTGGGACTATATTAAAATTAAAGTATACGCCAATGCTCCACCAATGATTCATGCGAAGAAAAGCATCAGAGCTATTATTCGCATTTCATCAAAAGAATGACTATTTGTAGTCAGAACTGAGGCGGAAATTTGGCAGATTTTGTATTCTGTCTCTAACTCAGGGCTTGTACTGAAACTGATGAGCTAAAACCCGTGCCTTAAATGATCTCATTACCAACACCGCTGGTAGGAAGATCAAATAATTTATTTAAATTCTATTTAAAGACTAATTTTGTATCTTAATCTAAGTGATTAAGGTTTGTTCATGTGAAAAGCCTATAATTCTATAGTTCGATTTAAACGGATAAGTTTCAAATAGTTTTAAGGTTTTAATGCTGCTTGTTACAATTCACATCCGACTATCAGCCTACCTATTTGCTATTTCCACTAACAAAAATTATTCTCTTCTATCTATCACCCTCCACGAGGTAAGTCATCGAGCTATTTTATATTTAATAAAGACCAGAAGTCTCAACTCCGTCTTTTTTTTTATTCAATGTAACTCCTCCACGAAGAAAATTTCCAAACCAGCGCCTATCCCGGGTTCAACTCGAAAGCACCCGCACAAGGTTCTTAATAATTATGATCTTCATAGCGGTAGCGTGCCGCATCATAATTGAGGCTACGAGATCAAAAGTGGCCTAACCCAATAGCATATCTATTGGAGATAAATAATTCAAATAGCCTCGATCAATTAAGCAACTATTGTTGCTTGTTCAATAATTTACGGTGCCAACGATGATGTACCACCGTGATCAAAAAATTCCCGCACCACACCACCGTGTGGCGCTCCCATTATTCCGATTTGAGTTCTGTTTTTTTTGTTAAGTTGGTAAATCCGTTGTTGATATTCCCTCTAAATCTAAGCATCATAGCTTGACATTTACAAAAGTTACGTAGCCAAGGGTACATCTATCTCTGTGTGTGTTGGCGATTTTTTACAATTTTAGAAATGAATTTGAATTTGCAACAACGAACTTGTACGAGTATAAAATTTTGAGTAAAAAATTGATTTAATGGTGCGTTCTAAAGAAAACGGTCGTTTACCAGTGGCACGAGCGCGAGCGGTTCAAAAGTGGTCGTGTGTCAATCGAAGATGATGAACGCAGTGGCAGACCATCGACATCGAAAACCGACGAAAACATTGATGAAGTGGAAGAAATATTGGCCAATAACCGCAAATTAAACATCAGAGAGATAGCGGAGGACTTGAACATTGCCTATGGATCCATCCAAGACATTTTGGTTAATGATTTGGGTTTCCGTCATGTAGCAGCAAAGTTGGTGCCAAAAGACCTCAATTTCATGCAAAAAAGAGACCGTGTTGACGTCGCAAAAGAGATGATTTGCGACGCTGAATCCGATCCCACATTCATCAAAAGGATCATTACTGGAGACGAGACGTGGGTTTATTCGTAATATTTTGACTAAAAATGCAACAAATGCCATCCAACAGCCACCGAATTCACCTGATTTGGCTCCCTGTGACTTCTTTCTGTTCAATCGAGTTAAAAACGCGGCGAACGCATTTCAGCAGCCGAGAGGAAGTAATGGGAAAATCACAGGAAGTACTGATGGACATACCGAAAACCGAATATAAAAAATGTTTCGAGGATTGGATCAAGCGCTGGCATAAGTGTGTTGCAGTCGATGGGGATTACTTTGAAGGGGACAATATACGAGGGGCGTTCAATATATTCTCGGTATCGATATGAAGGAAAATGCGAATTCAATTTAAATTGTTTTTATTTTTCAATATGATCTCTCCTAACATCAATGCATTTGTTACATCTTGAGATAAGCTTTTTTAAACCCTCAAAATAATAAATTTCCTCTTTCTCTGCAAAATACCGAGTTGAGTTCTTCATCATCCGAAAATCTTTTTCCACGTAGACATTTTTTCAAATCCGGAAACAGGAAATAATCACTAGGGGCAAGGTCTGGACTATAGGGTGGGTGTTGGATTTCTTCGAAACCACAATCTCGCGCAGCAGCCTTGGAAACTCGCGCCGTGTGAACAGGAGCGTTGTCATGAAGAAGCAACACACCCGCTGCGAGTTTACCCCGTCTTTTCTTTTTAATTTCCTCCCGCAAATTATGCAAAGTGGAAGCGTAGGATGTGGCGTTGATGGTTTCACCTTTTTTTTTGTACTCAATGAGCAAGATTCCCTTTGAGTCGCAAAAAACTGTGGCCATGAGCTTTCGGGCAGACGGAGTGACTTTGAACTTCTTCGGGGGGTCTGTTCCTTTTTTATGCCACTGCATGGACTCTTGTTTGCTTTCAGGGTCATAGTGGTGGACCCATGTTTCGTCCCCAGTAACAATTCGATCCATAACACCGTCCGCGTTCTCACTACACATGCATTACAACATTCTTAAAAACCTCCATACCATCCGTCGAACTACAAATAACATCCACATAAGTATGGAAGACAGCAAGTGTGAAGAGTTTTGATGTTTTTATTTTTAAAAGATTCTTACTTAAAATCTACTTATTGTAAATGATTTGTTACCTTTTTTTTTGTCTTTCTTGCCTTTAACTTTTTTTTATTTTTAAAAATGTGTGTTGGAATGTATTTGAAGTTTTTGTTTAAAAAATAATTTGATTTAAAATGAATTACTTTTTGTTTTTGTTTTCGAAAGTATATGTTACGGTCTGGAATAACATTAATCAAACACACCTATTTGTATTTTTATCATTAAAAACCTGTAAGTTACTTACTATGGGATTGATAGTATTTGCCATATTATGTATAATAATATTGTGGCTTAACCGAATAAACATAGATGAAATAAAAAAAAAACAAAAAAATTCAATAGTGGCCTAACCCATATTTACCCTATTACTTTATTCAAAATGTACAACATAAGCATTTATTTACGACAGAAAAACGGATTTTTTTCCTATCAAGTCTTTTAACTGAGAAACATGTGTAGGAAATATTATGGACAACAAAATTGCAGTTTTTTTGTTTTTTTGTTGAAATCATTATCCCTAGACTGACATAAATTTTAATTCAAGTATAAACTAAACAAACTATTTTAGCTAAGAATAGTTAACTATTAGCAATAGTGTTAATGCCACTTCAAATTTTCTAACCTTTTATGTGGGGTAAACATTATTTTAATTCATTCGTTTTTAGATAAGTAAAGAATATAAGAAAGTACCTTAAACAATTTTTGCAAAAGAACTTTAGTTTGTTTATGATCATATCCAAGAAGCCAAGTTTTTAGCTTTTTTTTGAAAAAGTTCGACTGGGTTCTTATGAGTCTAATATTTACCGGAAGGCTGTTATAAAGTTTGCAGGAAACAACTGAGTAGAAGTTTCTGTAATTATTTATACGGAAAGAAGGGATTTTAATTAGCGAACTGCTGTTACTGCGCAAATTAAGTGAATCGGATATTGGACTCTGTAAGTATCCACTTTTCATAAAAAAAACTCTTGAAACTTTAAAATAATACGTATGTCTAACCGGAAGTATTTGCAACCTTCTGAACAATGGTATGGAATTCGTTATACGATTTCTACCAAATATTTTCCTAATGGCACACTTTTGTAATGTAATAAGTGGTTGGAACTAGGACAAATGGGTGCCTCCCCAGGAGCTAGTTCCATATTCTAATCTAGAGTGAAAAAGGTCAAAGTAAACAGTCTTTAATGTTTAAGTATCCAAGACCTTTTTAAGGTGGTAAAAACAGCGAATAAAGGATCTAAGCTTTTCCTTTACAAAAATCGTGTGGCACAACCATCCCACATTATGATCGAAAAAAAAACCCCATAGGTATTTAAATTCCTTTCCTAATTCAATTTTGAAACAGCCTGCAGAACATTTTGAGTTTTTATTGAAAGTTAACTCTGTATTGATTTTAATGCAGTTGCATATATTATGACAAAAACGCGAACAATCAAAGGAATGAAAGAAGTCACTCACATTGACATACTCCATTGAGTTTAAGTTAAAAAACATTAATTTAGTTTTGTTACTAACAACTAATTTGCGTAAGTAAAACCAATTTCTAAGTGAGCTGATGTCATTGTTTATGTCAGAAACTATATCCCAAAGGTTAGATGAATTATAAGCAATGACTAGATCATCTGCAAAAGCCGTGATTTTTCCTTTGAGTGATAGTTCCCAAACATGGAGTTTATATAAATAAGAAACAGTAGAGGGCGAAGAACTAATCCTTGAGGACCACCTAGATTCACTTCTTTTATGTCCCTTAAAGATTGACTGACTTTTACTGCCATTGTTCTATTTTTTAGATAGGAAGTCAACCAGCTAGACATAAATCTACGAAAGCCTGCAGTATGTACAATAATTTTTCCAAAAGAATGATGTGGTTAACCATATCAAACGCTTTAGTAGTATCGACAAAAAGACCAGCGCAATATTTCTTTTCATCCAAACCTTTGTTAATAAAAGAAGAAAAAAGTAAAAGACCATCTTCTGTCCAAAGTTCCTTTCTGAAGCCATATAGCTGCTGTTTGAAAAAATTAATTTTGTTGAGAAAATTTGACATCCTTCTTTTGATAGCTTTTTCAAAAATCTTGGAAAAAGAAGACAATAATGAAATTGGTCTAAGTATAGTTATTTTTATCATTTCGGCTGCCCTTTTTGAATAAGGGCAACACAGTAGCATATTTAAGTGAGTTAATAAAGTTTCCAGTTTTAACGCTAAGATTAAATAAACGTCAGTTATAGTCAGAGCTATTGTTTTTTAGAGTGGTGTTGGAGACTTTATCATTTCCAAGCGAGGATTTATTTTTCAATGAATTAATAAGAACGTAAAGTGCAGGTCCATTTACAAGGAAAAGTTTCCGACCGCAACGTAAAGATAGCGGCACTCGTCAATAAAAGCTATTGAATGCTAGTTGCGCATCCTTTGACAGTTACTTACCGAAGTTTCAGTCATTTTGGACGCGCAGTTTTTAGTTGACTGTCGTTTGAGTGAGTCGATGTGAGTGTTTTTTGTGGAAATGGAAAAAATTGAGTATCGAGCTGTTATTAAATTCTTGTTTTTGAAAGGCAATACGCCTACGCAAATCAAAAATGAGTTGGACTCTGTGTATGGGAACTCTGCACCATCATTTTACACAGTGAAATGTTGGGCAGCTAAATTTAAACGTGGCCGTAAGAGCTTGGGAGATGATGAACGTTCGGGACGTCCAAAAACTGCAACCACTGACGATAACATTGCTAAAGTTCACCTAATGGTGTTAGACGGCCGTCGAAATAAAGTGAGAGAGATAGTAGGGGTTATGAAAATGTCCAAAGAATGTGTTTGTTACATATTAAATCAAGATTTAGGCATGAGAAAGGTGTCCGCGCGTTGGGTGCGGCGTTTGCTTACGTTAGACCAAAAACGTGTTCGAATGAACATTTCCAACGCTCTGTTGGCGCAGTTTAGGCGCAGTAAATCCTAGTTTTGGCGCTGATTAATTACTGTAGATGAAACTTGGATACACCATTATACGCCCGAAACAAAAATTCAGTCAAAACAGTAGACTGCAAAGGGCGAGCCGGCTCCAAAAAAAAGCAAAAACTGTTTTTTCGGCTGGGAAAGCAGTTATCTTAATCGATTATCTTCAAAATGGAAAAACCATTACAGGAGCATATAGTACTACGCATGATTACTTGTCAAGCTGAAGGCAGAAATTGCGGAAAGACGGCCACATTTGCAGAAAAAGTTTCTTGGGGAAACAGGACCCCAAGACAACGCGCCGTCTCACACTTCAGTGGTTGCCATGGCGAAAATCCATTAATTACGGTTTGAACTGCTTGATCATCCGCTTTATTCACCAGATCTAGCCCCAAGCGACTTCTTTTTGTTCCCTCATCTAAAAACTGCGCTCGGAGGACAGAGATTTTCGTCAAATGAGGAGGCAAATTGGACGGTTAGAGAGATGGGAGCATCGCTGGGAGAAGTGTGTGGAGCAACAAGGAGACTATGTAGAAAAATAAAAACAAAATTTGAGAAAAAATGTCTTGTATCATTGGTCTCTTCAGATAACCCTCGTAGTAGCCAGATTCTATGGAGAGCGATTATAATAGATACACTTCGAAGTGACTGGGTAGTCCCAGAAGTACCCGACCAGACGGTCGTACCCGAGAGCGGTTGTTGTTTAAAACGAATGACAAATATGAAATTGATGTTGAAGTTTGTTCGGCAGCCATCAATAGTGAACGCTCTCAATGAAGTTTTAAGGCCACTCTAGATGCCGTACAAATACGAGTAGCCTTTTTTTTTTCAGGAAAAATATACAGTAAATCTAGTTTATAAAGGTAGAAGTTTATTGTACATTTAATTGATTGTAAAACATAATTTTTATAGAACAATTTATTTAAAAATAGTGGCGCTGTGCAGTGCTTTTCAGATGACCTCTCTTTTTCGGACCATTCCAGCCGTACCAACAGCTCCTGCAAATTTTGAATCACGGCACTGTTGGGGAGGTACTTATGTTATCTTAACAAAATATAATATCTATTAGGTTTACAAAGACATTTATGTATTAAGAATTTTATGTCGTAAACCTGTCAGATATCCTAGTTTTCTTTCGCTCTATGACCTGATAATCCTTCCTGTATTGTTTTAAAGTATTGAAGTCATTCTTTATGAAATCTAGCAATCGAAATTTTCGATTAATTTCTAATTACAATTTACGAGGACATGGTTTCTGTTCCTTTTGCTCGTACTACTGCATACCGTAATTTTTATTCTGTTTCGTCATTTCGCCTATTTAATAAACTTCCGCAATCGATCAGGGCAACATCAGCACCTGGAATGTTTTTAAAAAGGGTCAACAATTGGCTTCTCAACTTCAATTACGCTAGTTTAGAATCAATTACTTTCGACCTTGTGATGACTTTTTTGTTTTCATTGATTTTATTTTTGATTTTTATTTTTATTTTTATTTTCATTTATGAACCTAATTAATTTTTCTCTCCAATTTGGTTGTAATAATACTTTCTTTAATTGAATTTTTTGTTTATGAATTATTGCCATAATTTCTTTTATATAGCCACCCTATCTTAAAATTCAATAACTTGAAGTGGCATTCAAAGCTATTTTATTACTTTTGTAAGTAAAATACCGAATGTTTCAACTTTTCATAAAATTTACATATCTAACTCCAGAAGCACACGAATCATCATAAAAGAGATAACTGCACAACGACTATCAAAAGTAGGATGATGAAGAGCTTATATTGGAGACAAATTTCGAGCCATCCACATCTAAAGCCCTGCAGCTACAAAGAGCGTCGATTAAGTATCGAAATGGAAAATCATATTCAAATAATAGCTAAAATTTGTCTCATAAAGTCGTAGATACTTCCTTTTTGTTACGAGCATAATCCAATAATATTCGTTCATACTCGTAAGTTATCTAAAACCATTTCATGCCAGTAGGTACTCGTACACACACAAACAAAACCCAACAATCCACGCAATATATTGCCCATACTCGTGCGTCCTCTTACATATGTAAGTACGGCCCTGGCCTTGCTTCAAATTTGCTAAGCCTCTTACATTTTATGTAAATCCAAGTGAAAGGTTGTACTTTGTTTCCAAGTTTGACTTAAAAAGGCGTCAAAGTCGTTCCAACGTTTAAACGAACCAAATGCTCAATTCTTTGGCAATTCGTTCGTCGTAAGCGTACCCAAAACCATTTGCCTCCGTTTATGAATTCAACGATGCACTACAACAACACTACCAGTCATATGACTTACTATATTGTGGGTTTCAACTTTAAAAGCAAACACAGCAATAAACAGTAAAAAAATAAGAGTATCCCAAAGACTACTAATCCACCCTATTTGAAATTCCATTCCGGCTGCTATTTTCGTGGTATCCCCCGTCGTTGTTGCCATTTAGTTTCAGTGGTATCATCGTGGGTTCAGCTTGAAAAAATTGTGCGCAACTCAGTAGCGTATGTTGCGTTCCCTACAGCAACTATTGTATAGTAACTCACCAGGCAACCTGAAGTTAGGTTTAAATGGCTGGGGCGACAGTTCAAGGCAATCCAACAAATTGATAGCCGCAAAGAGAGGGTAAGCAACCCTACCGACGGTCACATATACAACCAAAAAAAAAAAAAAAAAAAAAAAAAAATACACCCCAAGGGGCTAATGTGTTGTGTCTCGATTAACAATTTTGTCTCACCGGGCGTACATATTAACACAATTAGAGAAAAACAAAAACAGGAGTCATTCTCTGCTTCCTTGATGGCTTTTGCTTTCCTTCCGTTCTGCTTTCCATGTGTCCCGCAGAAGACGCGGGGTACCTACTCAACGATATCGTCGTCATCATCTTCAGCGTTGTCGTTGTCGTTGTCCTCGTCGACAAATTCGTACTGAGCACCCACAAACACATACTCAAACACATGGAATCACTTAACTTCATTTAGATCCGTTTCGGCCTCAATGGCAAAAGGAAAACTCACTGAATTACCATAAAATGCACACACCGCTTCTCTGCATAATGGCCATCAACCCCTTCCGGCTGGTTCGTCTACCAACCCATATAACGCTTTCACACCACTAACCCACATTTACGAGTAGACATACTCGTACATGCATGCATGCCTTAGTTTTCCACTGTGGTTGTCGCTTTGTTTTCTTGAGTGGGTGCCCACTTCAACCCGTCGTCGTCGTACCCGTCGACCAACCCATCCAGTCAGCGCCTGGCATTCGAAAAAAAAAAAAAAAGAAAATGAGTCGCGGGAAATTTTCCATACGCCACCATAGTTAAAGGAACGACAAATCTCATTTCCACCCATTTCTCGGCGGTGTCGACTTGAATGACAGTAAGGCATTGCAAAAGGTGGCTTGTAAAGAGGTAAGCATGCCCATACCCACTTGCCCGATGGAAATTGTTTAGGAAAATGAATTTTTTGATCAGGTGCCGTTGTACGAGTATGTCTTAAACCAACCCTAAATCCTTCAGCCCTCTTTTGAGGTAGGAGAAATTAAGAAAAAAAAAAAACCTACTACGACTGGTGGAGAGCCCTTTATACGAGACTTGTTAATGTGTGCGTGCAAGTGCAGGAGCGTTCATTAAATGCGCTCAGCTTTGTTCAGCTTTTGTCATGCAAAGCCGCATTGAAATTTCGCTTTTTTCTTTTTCGTATTTATTATCTGCCTTCCTTTCCCTTGCTCCTTCAAAATGTGTGTTGTTTTTTAGAAGGATTTTTCAAGAACATAATCACAAGTAGGTTTTTACGTTGAGTGTATCACGTCACGTGTTTGTTTGTTTTTGTTTTTGTGTGGTCAATATGTCAGAGTTGGGCGTTTGTCAAATGTTGATGCGTCTTTTGTTTTTGCGCAGTTTAAAGCTGCTTGTAATGCTGCTTCTGCTGTGTACTGCGCTTGAGATACACTTACTTTGAGCTTAGGGTTGTGAAGGTAAGTGTCAGTAATTGTTGGAAACACATTTGAACACATTAGAGGATCAAAGTGCGCTTGACAAATCTCTTCCTTTATGTTAAAATTGTTAGGAAAATATCAGTTCTTGGTGGATTAAATTTAAGTATCAAATTAAAATGATCTCATTACTTTTCCCAGTCTGTGTTGAAAGGAAAGTAACAAACATTTGGATCAAAAAGGGTTTAAATGTCTGTGTGTAGTGATAAATATCACCATTGCCTTTGCTGTCAGAGTAAAAGCGCTGATTTCAGTTCCTATATACAGGGTCTTCCAACAGGAACTTCCGAAATTTGACAATTGATAGCGGCCATATTGTTGAGGCTACATCTGTCAAATTTGCTGTCATTTATTCAGTCTGTTTTGCCAAATCACTATGGACGGACATAGGTTTCAACAAGACGTGCAAATGATAAAATTACTTTATCAAAATGGGTGTTCAGTTCGGACAACCTTCGACCCGCTTCGCCCATTTTATAGTAGCCATAATCGACCTACCGAGAGGACTATTCGCAATGTGGTGGATAAATTTGAGTCTACTGGTTCAGTAAACGATGAACCAATACCCGTACGTCGACGAAATGCAAGATCGGCCGAAAACATCGCCGCTGTCCGTGAGAGTGTGCAGGAGAATCCGAGGCAGTCGATTTCGCGTCGCTCACAAGAACTCGGTCTTTCGTAAACCACAAGCTGACGATTATTGCGCCGTGACTTGGGCCTGCACCCGTACAAAATTCAACTGATCTAGAAGCTGAAAGTGAACGACCATAGACAAGGACGAGTGTTCGCTGAATGGGCTCTGGAGCAGTTGAAACTGGAAACTTCAATTTTCATTGAAAAATCTTCTTCAGCGACGAGGCCCATTTCAGGATGAATGTGTACATCAACAAACAAATTTGTCGGATTTGGGAAGATACCAATCCACATAAGATCCAAAAAGTCACTGTTTGGTGTGAATTTTGGGCTGGCGGCGTCATCGGTCCATATTTCTTTGAGGACGGCGTTGGCCAGGCCGTCAACAGCGAGCGCTATAGGTCGATGATTACCAACTTCTTTTGACCTGGATTCAATCATATGGATATCAACGTCATGTAGCTTCAGCAGGATGGCGCTACGTGCCACACAGCTCACGCCACATTGGAAATTCTGCACGAGCGATTCGAGGGCATGATCATCTTGGAAGTGATGTGAACTGCGATTTGACCCCATCAGAAATTTTCTTGTGGCGTTTTCTGAAATCGCAGATTTATGCGAATAAGCCACAAACCACAGCGGCCCTCAAAGTCAACATAACTCATGCCATCGGTCAAATGCAGCCTGATTTATGCCAGAGTCATGGAAAATTGGACATTTCGAGGACATTTTAACGGTGTTATAATCCATACATAATGGCAGCAATAGGCCTTTCAAACTAATAAAAAATGCCGATGATATCTCACACACACTTTGCTTTATTTAAATTTAACGATAGGAAGCGCTTAATGAAAGCTCCTTTAGTAGGTAGGTAGGTAGGTTGGCAAAAGTGACTGTTGGGAAAACCAACCCCATTAGGCCTATTGGCCCACTGTGGTACCACGTGGGATAGTGATCCTTCTACTCATGGAACCAATTTCAGTTTACGATGAGGCGTATGAGACTGTTATCGTCTATATCCTTTAGATCGCTTCAGTCATTGTAGAAGAAAGCTCCTAAGTTAAGTTTTTCTTTTTGGGAGGGAGCTGGACATGTACAGAGTAGGTGGAGGATTGTCTGCTCTTCCTTCTCGTCCATACAGCTTCTACAAAAATTATTTGTAAAAGCGTCAAGCCTTCTTGTATACTTGCCTAAAGGCAGTGTCCATTGATGACACCTATGATAGCGCTGAGATGTTTCCTATTTAAAAGGATCAAACTCTTTGGCCAGATCTGTTTGGTCGCTGGACATGTTGATCCAATAGTCCATCTAAGGCTAGTATCCAGCTTCAATATTGATTTGCACGTAGAGATTGGTATACCGGTGCTATCCTTTTCTGGTAGAATAGGTACAACACCCTGGTATGTCTCTGTGCCCCAGCACCCAACATAGGTGAAAGTTGAACTACTCTGTCATCTCACTAAGAGAAGATCGGCAGTAATGGGCGGTTCTAGAATTTAGTGAGACTAAGTCCAGGGACTTGATAGCAGCCTGACTAACCAAAAAGATGCGGATATCCTTGGCAGATACGAGTGTTACGTTTTTCTTCCTCTTTTCTATATTTTGAGGGAATTCTTGTATGTATGAGTACCAGTCAGTCGCTTTTCTGGTGCTTTTTGCAAGTTGAAAAGTTTTCTCCAAACGATTCTAAGCGGTTTCAGTGCTGATGTCCGCCAGTGCGGGTTTTTCTTGCCTCTAGATTGAATAAGAAGGTGGGTGGCAGCCATAGCCTGATTGAGAGCCAGGGTGAATTCCTAGACTTTTATGTCAAGCGCGTTGGTGTCACGCAGAGAACTTGAGAATTCAGAGGATAGTGTTTCTGGCAGTACTCCTCTGTATTTTGGCCAATCAGTTTTCCTGGAATGCTGGTCGGATGGGAGGAGCATCGCTCAGGCTGAGTTGGATGTATGTATATGTGGTCTGCGTTCAGACGATATCATCAGTTCTTTAGCATTTGTGTGATGTTGTCGGAGACAATACTGATATCTAGTAATTCCTGTCGGTTTCTTATGATAAAAGTGGGCAAAATATAATCAAAACGTGACTCACCTCTATCGTTGACGTTGGTACTACCGACGCTGAACGTTAGTGTCGCAGCCGATAATGAGGCCAGTTTTTAGCCTTCCAACTTCCAGTACCACCCTTTCTAGGTTATCACCACATGATCGTGGCCAAGATATGCCACAATTCATCCGCCCAAAATTGGAGTACAATGCCCACATCTGGTCAAGTGTCCTAAAACATCTCTGCACCTGCTAAATAGGATTCAAAACCGTGCGATAAAACTCATTGGTGATACTAATATCAGTCAATCAATTGACACCCTCGAGCACTGACGAAATGTCTCCTGTCTCACTTTGTTTTATCGCTATTTCCACCACCAGTGCTCCATTGAAATCGCCAGTAGCATTCCGCCCATTCAAACTTTCAACCGTAACACCCGGCTCGCTATGAATGCTCATCAGTATACTCTCAAGCCCATTTTCGGACGTACTCTAAAATATCGTGACTCTTTCCTAAGCCGTACAACTAGCTTATGGAATGCCCTGCCGATCTCTGTGTTTCCTGGTCATTATAATTTACAAACATTTAAAAACAATGTACATCGGTACCTGTCTTTTCTTTCTCTCTAAATTTCCTTCGCCCGTGCTGTGTACGAACATTTTAAAGGTACAAAACCCCTTTAGCGCACGCCGATTATAAAAAAAAAAAAAAAAAATGCCGATGCCAGCCTTTGGCTGTCTCTAGTCTGGCAACGGTTAAGTTGGGGTCGCCGTTGTTAGGAAGTAAAAATGTATTAAGGCTACGTTTCACTAAGAGTGGAGCATGTACAGGTGTTCCAAGTCCACGAACCATACCTTCAACGATCCATGGTTCCTAGATTTGGATGATATCTTCTGCGTTTTAGGAAAGACGCAGAATAAGTACAGCCGATATAGTAGTTCCTATAACTATTCAGAGCAACAACAAATCTCTGTCTTCTGTCTTTCATAGAGAGATAACTACACTTTTCAGTGAAAACAATTTCCACAGTATTAGAGTCAACCACATCAGTGCCAAATACCTGCAGTCCGATGCGATCATAAAACGAGCACCCGCAGCGATAGTGCGATGTTGTCATCACTCTCACAACCAGAGTAGCAGGGTTTTATGTTTTTATCTACAGACTTACGAGTAGTTGCTTAGCAAAGGCGTAGGATCCCTTTTCGACGTCTATAAGCTGTCTGCAGTCTTTCCTACTCAGGGACAGCTTCTATACCACTTTGAGATGTTGGGCGGCATTCATTTGGGCTGCCAGCATCCTGCCATTTGTAGTTATGCTCATGTGAGACCCAAATGTCAGTGAAGACCCTAAGAGAGAACGCAGGCAGTGCATATGCAGATTTTGGGTTCTAATAAACTCTTCTCTGAACCTTGCCTAGCTGGTTCATCGGTGATCTTATTTCCCGTGTTCCCTTTGTGGCTTGGTACTTAAACAAAACCCAATGAATTTAATTTTCCGAATACGTTCAGAGAAGTCTAACATTCTTCCTTGAACTAGCTTTGAAGTGGAAGGACGGTCCAATAGAGCCTTAATTGTAGCTCGATCATTGATACAAAGCCAGGTAATTCCCATCCTCACGGATTCTTCACAAATTAGGCTAATGTCTCCACTTGAAAGATAACACAAGTTTTTCCATAGGGAACTAAAATCGTCCCGAAAAGAAAAAAAAAAAACTCCAGCTCCGCATCCTAGATCCGTCATGGAGCCATTCGTGAAGGCCCGATTATATTCTTTTGCTGAAAAGTCGACTTCGCACTTTTACAACAACAGGAGTAGGGTGTCATTGCATCTAGGCAAGAGTAAAAATACGATCTGTTCCACCAAGCAACCATTTGTCATAGCCATTTAGAACTAAAGGATCCTCCTCGGCAACAAAGGCCACGCCTTGCCGAGAGCTTCTTGGGGGTTTACGACGCGGCATGTTTAATCCGAAGAAGAGTTTTATCCAAGATATCACACAGACACTTTACTTGGAAAAATAGTGATGCCTCTAAGCAATAGATGAATCAGACTAGACAATTTTCTCACTCAGGGTTCTGTGAATTGCTTTAGTTCACCAAACTAGTAATTCATCTCCGCCTTGTCGGCCGAGTTACAAACGGTGTAGCCGAAAGCACCACGAAGATTTCAAGATGTTTCGCATAGGAGTTGTATTCGCAAAATAGTTTTAGGTACATAATGCTCAGCTTTCTTTCTATTCGTCAAAATGAAGTAAGTCAGACCAGTTACTGTTGCTCTTGTCGAGCGTTTTGTCATTTTTCCGATTTCTAGTATAAAGGCTCTAAGCGTTCCGTAGGTGTCGGTATTTAGCCCAATGCTGGGCTAGCAGTGAAGATTCTTTTCAGAGTTGCCAGCAGCTGGTATATACATCTTGTAGCATAACTGGATATACGCCATCGGTGCAAGGCGACTGAAAGAAAGCAACAGTGCCATATTGATGAGTAAGTTACTTCAGTTATTCGAGTGGGATTTGCTACTGAATTGGGAAAGTTAATCTATGTTCGATCTCATCGTGATGGCGTTACCAGAATTAATAACGGAGTGTAGCTAAGCAAACTATTCAAAGGAGCATTCTGCCTGGAATATCTGTCGATTTTCTGTAGATAGCATACAAACTCGTATGTGCTTGTTGCCAGCTTGAATTGTTTTCGTTACTTTCCAAATACTGACGAACGTTACGTTCACTCGATTACGTGAATATCGTCGGAGTATGTAATTGAACAAATTTTTGTCTATAGCGTCAACGTAGGAGGCTAGGTGATGAAGTGAAACTTCATGAAGCTCGATAAACAGTTGAAATGTGGATGCTCAGCCTCGTAGATCACATCAAAAGTACAAATATTTGAGGAATTTTTTGTGGAGTATTTCTCCCTTCTTTATAACTTCGGCATACATATAAACTCGATAAATAACAACAGATGACTCGCGCTAGGGATATTCTACAATATACTCGTAGCTAATTCCCATGAGAACTCCTACTCTAAGTGCCAATACTCGGGTCTATGTATAGTACGGATACTAGATGGAGCGTCGGTGTCACGCGCGCGAGTTGTGTATTGTTTCCAGCCCTTATAAATACAACACAATATTTATTTGAATAATTTCTTTTTACTTCAAGGTCCTTCGCACGAATGACTTGTTATCTTAAACTAACTTACCATAATACCTAGAATAATATGCACCAAACATTAAACAATGAAGAGTTGGTAGTTAACATTAACAAGACCATGCCTGGTTTGCATGCTGGGCTTTCTATGTTGCTTATTTTTTCGGCGTTGACAAATAAAAACCAAGCCAAAGAAAAAAAACCAAGCTGAAGTTTTCTGTTACGTGTTGATGATGTTTTTGTTGTGGTTACCAAGTTATATCTAGGTAGGCACTCTGACTATGGTCACAGTGATGTTGACGATGCTGATGGTATTCTTCGTGAATTGTGCGCACCCACGATGATCTTTTTATCGCCCATTCCATCCGAGTTAATGCCCCACCGCGCGCGTTACCCTTTCTCTTATGGTTCCCCAAACCGAGTCTGTTGCCTTTTCGTTCCTCTCCCGTGTTTCATTCTGCCCGAACTGCCGCTTTTATTTATCATCGTAGTTTGGAATCATTTCATGTTCCTTTTTTACTTCATCGGGGTTCGGGATCATTACGTGTCGCTTTTTCGTTTCATCGAAATTCAGAATTACTTCATGTCACTTTTTCGTTTCAGCAGAGATTGGAAGTACTAGCCAATGAGCCATAGGAAATTTCACTTTAAAATTGCCTCCTCTTAGCTAAATCCTTTCGATAGCGAAACTCTCGGTGAGCATTCTTCATCGTCAACCCGCAAAAACGAATGTTTAGAAAACTAAAATAAATGCTATCTTTTGCGTCTTATATGGAATTCGTGGATTTTCACCAAACTGTTATTGGTTGTTCTCAAGCTATATATGTATACACAGTATAAAAGATACAACATTATATAAAGTATTGAGGAGATCTATATAGTGGACGTAGTTTTAAGAGTCTTCTCTCTTGATTATCGGATACGAATTTTCATTGGGTATACTTTCGTTCAACCAAATTTTGCATAGAAGTTCATGTATGCTCCTTACCAAGCTATCTCTGTTTTAAACGGTTGTATAGATTTTGAACTTTAGATTTAGACATGGCTTCCTTTATTTCGCTCAACATGGGTTGACGAAATTGTTGCTTATTTGCTTATCCTTGCCCAAATTAATACTTTCTGATCTGACAGTTTCTATTACGATTACCGTTGTAGACGAGTGATGGCCTTCTGAGGGTTTGAAAATTCATTAAGTATATTGAAGAGAATTTTTGCCACTGCTTCTTCGAAGTCTCTTGGTCGATCCAACGCATACAAGACACGACAATATTTCGCTTCGTCGAAAAATCGACGAGTATTAGCCTGTATCTGTTTTCGGAGATGGTTCGTTGAACGTTTTGTCCAGAAGTACGCAGAAGGTAGCTCTGGTAGTGTCGTCTTTTTGTCTGTGTAATACATGCGCACATATAAGGCTGCTGTTGGAAAATTTTGTCTTAAAATCTGTCAAATTGTCCAGGGGCTTTTGTTTACATATCTAAAACTCAAGACATCTTGCCTAAGCCTGAACAGCCGTTCTGCTGTTATATTGTCTGTTTGCTCGCATCCTATCGCACTTCTTTGATGGCAGTCTAGGGCGTTTGCTAATTGTTCGGTTGCACACTGTATATTAAGGAGCTTAACATTCCATGTGCAGATGCGATGCTAATATTCTTTATATTACTTCCATACATCGTTCAATAGTTAATCTCATTCAATAACATGATCCCGTAGTTAACTTAATGCACAACTTTCAACCTGAAGTGTCATGAGTCATAGCAATAGGAAAATAGCATTTGTCTATATTTGAAATGCAAGTCGTCGGTCATTTCGGGGCTACACTTGTTTTATGATACCAGGCCTCTTAATGAAACCGAAATAATAAGAAGTTCTCCTGAGAAAGACAAACCTAGGTTGTATTGACGGTGTCCTTATCTAACTATTTCAAGCGGCGCCATATTTTTATTTCAATGGATTTAAGTCCCCTTAAAATGTTTGCACATAGCGCGGGCGGAGGAAAGTCAGGGAGGATGGAAAGAGAGGTACTGGTGAACGTTGGTTTTAAATGTTCGAAGGTTATAATGACTAGGATATAAGGAGCTAGGCAGGGCGTTCCATAAGCGAGTTGTACCTCTTAGGAACGAATCACGATATTTTAGAGTACGTCTGATAGAAGGCTTGAGGGTATACCAATAAGCATTCATAGCGAGACGGGTATTACGGTTAAAGGTTTGAAGGGGTGGAATGCTACTGGCGATTTCTATGGAACACTGCTGGTAGAAATAGCGATAAAACAGAGTGAGACACGAGACCTTACATCGGTGTTCGATGGTTTCCATTGTTCGAGTGATATAAGTATCACCTATGAGTTTTATCGCATGGTTTTGAATCCTATCTAGCAGATGCAGAGATGTTTTAGACGCATCTGACCAGATATGTGCATTGTACTCCAATTTTAGGCGGATGAATGCCTTATATATTGAGGCCAGATCAGAAGGGGTAAAGTATTTCTTACATCGTTTGAGGAAACCTAGACATTACGCAGCATTTTTGACGACACCGAATATGTGGTCATTCCAACGTAAGTTGTCACACACATACCGAGAATGGAAAGTTTATCGGTTTCGATGATGCAAGTGCCATCCATGGATAATGGCTGGGTGTTTAAATTGCGCTTTAACGACAGCAGACAGCATTGAGTTTTGGAAGCATTAAATTCCACTCTGTTGATAGTTTCCCAATTGGTTATGGTGTTAACATCGGAATTTGATGAACTTAACATACGCTGCCGTTCCGTTCTACAGCTGAAGAGCAGGGACGTGAGTGCGGGAATCAATATGAAAAGCAGAGAGTACTGTCGTCAGCAAAGGAGTATATTGTATTAGAGGTAGCAGACAAGAGATCGCTGATAAAAATTAAAAAGAGTGTCGGAGACAGAACGGAACCCTGGGGCACACCAGCATTTATTTTGTGAATATCAGACTTGAAACCATCCAAGACAACTTGAATAGAACGTTCCGAAAGGTAATCTCTAATCCATTGAAGAAGAGGGTGGTCTATCTCAAAAGCACGCGTTGTCAACAAAAGAGCCTGATGCTAAACTCTGTCAAATGTTTTAGAAATGTTTCGCCAGATTGATGTACGCTAAATAGTAGGATTGATGAAAATTCTTACGCAGTGGTTTTGCCAGCGAGGAAGAGCAGCTCTTCAGAAAGAGGGGAGATATACCACCTGCACCAGCGGATTTGTGAATATTAAGATCTTTAAGAAATCTTGCTACTACACGAATGCGAAAGTGGATTTGTCTCATTGAAGATTCGACGCACTCAAGTGTAGGCGGAAACAAAGCACAATCTGGGAGTGTTGAGCTGGCCGCAAAGTGTGCAGGAAGCAGATTGGCCTTGTCCAAAAAGCTGACAGCTGTAATGTCATTGTAAATGAGCGTTGGGATGGAGGATGAGGCAGAATTTCTAATGTTTCTGATAAACGATCAAAAGTTTTTACTACCTTTGGGACATTGTATTATTTTTTGCCTCAGTTTTTGGTTGTAAAAAAATTTCTCGCGCTTGAGATAGACATTTCAGTCATTCCTGGCTCGTTTGAACTTTTTTCGATTTTCCTCAGTTGGGCTGGTGTTGAAGGACCGAAAAAACATTTCTCTAACCTTGACAGCCTCTTTACAGCTCGAGTCCTACCATGCCTTTTCTTTTGGTTTGATACTCTTCATCCGATGTGGGATAAAGTTTCTCATTCCAAAGAGAATGGTGGCTGTGATCACATCAGCAGCGGCATCCACGTCGTTATCGAGGAAACATAACGACCAGTTAAAATTCCTAAAGAAGCTGTTAAGACCGCTCCAGTTATCTTTCTTGTATTGCCATACGGTTCTTTTAGGAATTTTTTCTCTAACTTTGTGGTCGGTGTACGAGAAATTAGCTGATATGACACAATGGTCCGACGAGCCCAGAGGGGAGAGCACATCAACGGTGTACTTATCAGGGTGAGAAGTTAAAAACAAGTCCAGGGCGTTGGCGATATGACTGTCAACGTCTGGTATTCGTGTGGGCTCATTTACAAGTTGGGTTAAGTTATTTTCCGCAGCGAAGATCGGAACACCCCTTCCTTCGGGTGTTATCTGTCCAGAATATCGAAGCGACCAAGAATTGTGTATATTGAGATCGCCCGTAATAACGATGTTAGTATGGGGATACAGGGATACAATTCTTTGTATGGAGTCAGACAGCGCATCAAACTCATTAAAGACAGAGTTGCTGTCCAGTTTGGGGCTTCTGTAAATAAAGCAATTGTGGATAATTTGCTTACGGAGATGGAATTTAAATCATATGAAATTGAATTCCGGGATGGAACAGGGACTACATTGTGGTGGAGTTTGGTAAGCTAAATCATTACGCATGTGGATGGCGAGACTGCGCTGAGAGAAGAATAATGGCACTAGTTCGTAGCCAGGTAACTTCAGATCAGAGTGGTTTGGGCGGGATCTATCTGTGTTTCACTAAGTGCCAAAACAGCTGGTCTGTATTTACAGACGTGGACGTACGCACAAAAGTGATTACTTTTTAGCCCGCGTATATTCGCAATTTCCACTCTAAATTCCCGAGTTATTATAAAGAAAGCCAAACACAAAAAAACACAAACACCGACCTTACTAAGCGCAGATGCTTGCATCCCATCGCACTTCTTTGATGGCAGTTATATCTGGTTTGCGGCAGTCTAGGGCTTTCGCTGTCGGTTCGGTTGCACACTGTCCATTAAGGAACTTAACATTCCACGAACATATGCGATGCTAATATTCTTTATGTCACTTCCATACATCGTTCAACAGTTAACCTTAATCAATAATGGCGCAATTTTTACATGATCTCGTAGTTAATTTAATGCACAACTCTCAACCTGAAGTGTCAGTCATTGTCCTGGGTCAATAGCCAGAGGAAAATAATGAAGTATTTGTCGATATTTGTAATGGAAGTCGTCGGTCGTTTTGCTGTTACACTTATTTTATGATATATTGTATATGATGTCATAAGGCTTCATCAGTCCTTTTCAGACTTCTCAGTTTCCGGAGAATCAAGCCCGTCCCGCGATACGATGAAAAAGCGGATAATTTCTACATCATTTTATCAATGTAACGGCTTCCAGATGGACTACTACTATACTTAGAGTAGTAACCACACGTTTTTGTACTATACCTATCAAAAGCAGCCATTCTAACTTGCCAAGTTTGCCAAGCACAAAGTCCCAGGATCCTCAGCTCACCGATAGATTCGTGATCATTTAGTCATAAAAAAATAGAAACAATCATCCGGACGAGTCCTGCGAACAATAACCAACCAAAAATGTTTTTAAGTCTCAGACAGGCCCTTTTGCCGATAAAAGTCAAAAAAAGCCACTGAACTTGGTTTATAGTACATAGATACTCTCGAAGAGTTCAGTTATGAAAGTTAGGATTGCAGCGCCGTAAGCTGTAGAGAGTCCCGATTTACAAGCCAAATATCGAATGAAAGGAAAGGAAGCGTACTGTAGTGTAAGTCATGATACTCGTAAGTGTAAGTAATAGCCCCCAGAGCCAAAAATTCTGCATGACAATAAGATTGTTTATAGCATTACGAAGGAGCTCTCTAAATGCCATCCAATTAAACGCTGAGACACCAAGCTATAGGATAAGAAACTTCTAGTCAAATGGAAAAGCTGTACTAAACCACTTGGCAAGCAAGAAATCGATCCCCAACTTAGATGGCAGTCACTATTTTCCGAATTCGATTTTATCCTCACCACTAGGACCTTAAGAAAAACAATGCAGTTGGAGCAGATATTTCTTGGAACATCTCCAACCAGTTAGTTGTAAGCGGTTGAGACAACAACGTGAATGCAATCCATTTGAAGTTAAGGTGGTTTTCTTGAGGAACATTCGTCGTACGCTCAATTCAACATCTCTGAGTAAACAGCTTGCCTTATTTAGGATATCGAATGTGGAAACCGTACTACTTTATGTCTTGGTGTAGGTGTTGTGTCCATAAAGTGATCAATGGTATCACAAAGAAGATGAAAGTTACTTCCTCGTGGTACCAGCTGGGAATACATTCGGCAATTGCGAATTTAAATGGCTAGCCCCTTGCGATACAAAACGGTGTTTAAGTGTTGGTCGGTCTTTGGCCAAAATACAACGCCTCTGATACGGACGGATGCACGTTTGAATATCGTACAGGAACAACGATCGGTTTCTGAGACGTTAAGACCCTCCTCGACCAACTCCAGAGATATCTTCAAAGCACCACCAACAATAATGTGAGTTTACGGAATATAAGATAGACATCTTGGGGTTGTGTGTCTTAAGATGGTTAAATACCGCGGCTAGTACACATTAGAAAAAAACACTGTCCAGTGCTACTTTTCGTAGTCTAGAACAGGACTAATGAAAGCCTAGAAGCACGAAGCCGGCTCGTATCTTAAAACCCCGCAATAATCGGATAACAACGATTTGACTGCAAAGAAGAGTCTCTGATCGGAGACGCCACGCACGGAGCATGATAAGGATAATTACTATAACCACTTTCGCCTAATGGGAACATCGTTGTGATAATAGAATTCCTCCAGCAACAGGAAAACGGTGGCTCTATGCTCTAGCACTTGGTGAGAGACCATAGTCTTGAACGATATCTGTAAGCGGTGGACTTCTGCAATACAATAGGAGGTACGGTTGGTGAATTCTTTGGACCACCGTTTTACAAATCCTAGTGCAGAGTTGGCTTTAAGGATTACCCGATCCATATGTAAACGGAAGTTGAGCTCCCTATCAAACAAAATGCCGAGGTCGCGAAGATATTGAACGGAGGTAGAGTCGGGGAGGAGATTGTTGCCGCTTATGTGAAAAGGTGATGGATTGGTATTTGGCGATATTAAGTTCCAAACAATTTTTGAGGCACCATATCGAAAAACTATCAAGGTCTTGTTGTTGGAGGAAGGGGTCATGGAGAGAGGAAATGGTTTTGAAAAATTTGTTATTGTCGGCGTATAGGTAGAGAGATGAGTGTTTGATGATCCTATCGAGATAATTTATGATTAATATAAAAAGAAGGGGACCGAAATGGCTGCCTTATGGAACTCCATGCAGCCGAGTGGGCTGACCTAAAACGAATTCGAGGTAAGAGGATATCCATTATAACAGTATGCGTTCAAAGCCGAGGGCAGACAGTTTGAAGAGTATTAATCGATGGCAGATTTTATCGAAGGCTTTGCTAAAATCGGAGAGGGCAAAGGATACGAATTCAACTAGATTCATGGCGGTTGAACTAACCCTCAGGAAGCCATGTTGTCTAAGGGAAATAAGTGATTTGCATTGGAAGCTTAGAGCTTCGTACAAAATACTTTCGAAGAGTTTGGGTATATAAGAGAGTTTAGCGATGAGACGATAATTGGTAATTTCATTCTTTGATCCTTTTTTGTGGATTGAGGTTATGAAGAAGGTTTTCCAAGACAGAGGAAATTCTCCTTGCGAAAGGGATAGGCGAAAGATATAAGAAAGGGCAAAGGAAAGAGGGGAGGAATATTTTTTAAGAAATATGGCATGGTCCGGGTGTGAATTCGTCATTAAGTTGGTGTAATTATATTCGATAAAAGACGGGTCCAGGGTGTGAGAGAGAAGTGGTAATTAAAATAGAATAGGTCTGGCACAAAGGAGTCGTTGGTGAAGGATTGTTTAAAAAGGTTGGCAATGGTGAGTGGATCGGTTGACGACTTGTTGTTCAAAGAGAGGGAAGGAGGGTAGCCATCGGACTTTCTTTTACAGTCAACAAATTGGAAAAGGACTTAGAGTCGTTTATAAAGTTGACTTGCGCATTGTTAAGGTAGCGCTGCTAAAGGGAATCGTAAAGTTCGGTAAAACGAAGATAAGCACTTAGATATTTGGAATAGTCGAGAAAGAATCTGGTGCGAGGGATCAAATTGCAGCGGTCTCAGCAGTAAATAGATCCGAACCTACAATGCGAAAAATAGAAATACATGCAACATAGTACAGAATCAGGTACGACAGCATGTCTGTGAAAATTTTGAATGCAACCTTCTGATTTGGGATGCAGATCAGTCCACTAGATGCAGAAAACACTTCTTCACAGTCCCTAACCGCTTAGACGATGGTGATATAATCCTGACTTCTAAAGAGTTATCTGTAGCAACAAATTCCCGATTTCGCACAAGACAGAAAACCGAAATACTTAAAAGTTCTCCTGAGAAAGACAAACCCAGGTGGTATTGACAGTGTCCTTATCTAACGATTTCAAGCGGCGCCATATATATCGGCAGAACTGCTAAGTGCCATTATTAGAAGAGTGCGGAAAATTGACCAATTACGAAGGAATGGAACAGCGGGATGATCATTAAGCCGATGAATTGTAGAAACCTGGGAGGCATTTGCGGATGTACCCAAGATGATAGCTAGAATCATATTGAGGCGGATTATGAAACATTATCCTACATCGATCAAAGAACGAAGTTGAATTTACTGTTTATCGACATCGAAAAGGTTTATCTCTCATAGACCTGCACCAAATGATTCACAACTTTGAATCAGTGGCGAACAACTGAGGCTCTTAGAAGTTTAATTTCTCAGCATAACACTACCGCCGTTCAACTCAACATTGCCGAACAGCAGGTCCTGAAAGTGAGCAGCTTTCTATATCTTAGAAGTATGGTCTTAGAAGATGGTGACATCGAACTGGATGTGGACAGCAGAATTCACAAAGCAAAGGCTGCATTGGGTATACCTAATATCTCCAATCTAAAGAAGAAAAGTTTTCAGCAAAACAACCAAGCTGGGACTGTTCCAATCAAACATGGAGACCTAGAACGCGACCGAAATCGCAAAACAAACCTGCAAACCTTCATAAATTTATGTATGTATATCTTCGCAGCATCTTAAGGATCTTCTGGTCAGACTTTATGTCAAAGTATGGAAGACAAAGCGGCAGGAGATTGTTCACATCTTAGGGCCCGAGGAGACATGGAAAAGGACAGTAGGGATAACTTGTAGGGAACTCAAGCGTGTTTCAGAACTCTGGACACGATGGCTGCGCTGGTGACTCCCTATCCCACACGAGGTGTCAGGTGACCTAACCACCACCACGAATCTCATTGTAACATATTTGTATCCTTTGCATTCTCTGCCCTAAAGAATGGTAACGAAGTCTATGTAGTTGCAACCGATTTTAGCAAGGCCTTCGATAAAATCTCTCATCGATTAATACTCTTCAACTTGTCTGCCCTCATCTTGGAACTGTTAAAATGAATATCCTCTTATCTCGAAAACTGTGTTCATTTTAGGTCAGCCCTTCACATGGTCCAGTTCTAGAGCTTCTCTATGGCACTCTTCATTGAAGAAGTAATTTCGATATGGTGATTGGGTATAGTATAAGTATAGTATAAGTATCCTGGCGACAGAGATTGGCTTTTCCAATAAATTTTTTGTTGATCAGGATGCTAGCATATATTTTTGTGGATGTTTGGTTACGAAAATGTGTCATAGCTAGAGATAGAATTAGTTGCTATCAATTGTACAGGAAATTTTTCCTTTTTTTTGGAGCTTATGCACTGAAGTATCTCAACTGTTAAAATCAGTTCTAAGCAACTTCCCTCTCAAATTAATATGGGCCGAATGGGAACTGATCTGATAAAATTCCAGAGGGAAACCAAATTGGTTAATATAGTACAGAAGGGAGAGAGTGACATTTCAGAGGGTTTCGGAACCCAAAACGGTGTTTGCAGTGTGACAATGTTATCACACTCGCGGTTCTTAGAAGGTTCAGATTCATTAATTTTAAATACATATTATAAATGGTGTTTTCTTTAGAGCTATACAAATTCAATATGAAATAAAACACTTGAAGCTAATGTTAATGTCTATGATATTAGCTTTATTTAATAGATAATTTTATGCCACTAGTGTTTAAATATGACATCGGGCATATGCGCACCATGGCTAGCTCGAATGAAGCGCAATCGTTAAGCCCATTTTTCGACAACTTTATCGAGCAACTGGGACCGTATATCAGCAATAACGCGGCGAATGTTGACTTCCAAGTCGTCCAATGTCTCTGGTTTATCGGCATAGACTAGTGACCTCACATCCCAAAGAAAGGAATCTAAAGGTATCAGATCACAGGATCGTGGAGGCCAGTTCACAGGTCCATTACGCGAAATTATGCACTCAGCAAATGGTTCCCGCAATAAATTGATGATGTCGCACGCCGTGTGGGATGTTGCGCCATCTCGTTGAAACCAAAGTTCTGTCACGTCAATGCTAATTCAACTGAGGAACGAAGAAGTCAGAAATCATGTTTCTATAGCGCTCTCCATTGCTGGTAACATTCTGGCCGGCATCGTCCTTAAAGAAATACGGACTGATGATTCCACCACCCCATAAAGCACACCAAACAGTGAGTTTTAATGGTGATAAGGTCGTCTCGACAAAAGCTCGAGGGGTTTTTCCACTCCAAATTCGGCAATTTTGCTTGTTTACTTATCCATTTAACCCAAAATGGGCCTCATCGGCGAACAAAATTTTGCGTTGAAAATGGGGAGCAACCTGAATCATGAATCATTCACCGAACCTGCGACGCGTATAATGGTCACGCGGTTTCAGCTCTTGAACAAGCTGGATCTTATAAGCTTTTAAGCCAAGATCTATCCATAAAATCTTCCATAAAGTGGATGGGCATAGCTCCAATTGCTTTGTACGATGGCGAATCGACTCATTCGGATTCTCCTAAACACTGCGCTCCACAACGGCAATAACTTCATCAGTTCGCACTGTTTGTCGTCTTTGGGGATGCGTATTATCTACTAGAGTGTACGTGATGCGAAAACGTTCCATCATGTTTCGAATAACTTGCTCAGATGGACGATTGCGATTATGTCGACCGTAAAATGGACATAGCTCACGATAAGTTTGGAGAACCGAACTATGGTTTTCAAAATAAGTTTGCATAATTTGCATGCGTTTTTCTGGCCTTAATCTATTTATTGTAAAATGGCAAAACGTACTAACCACGAACTAACTTTCAACAGTCAAATTGACAATTCGGAGAAATAGTGTTGCCAGTTTAAAAACGAAACCTCTACACCCTTGAGATGTAGTGAGCATTTTGAGCTAGCTCAGTTATCATATAAACAAAGGTCACCATTCAAATTTTGCTTTCAAATTGATGTTTGAATTAAAATTCTATGTTACTCGTGTTTGCACTATCACTTGGCTATCCATTGGGATGGAATCGATTGAATAAATTTGAGTATGCATGTTACCAGTGACCGTAACTGCCTCAACTTGAGAATATGACAAGAATTCTCTTAAGTGACAAGAAATTGCTTAAACGTCAGTCACCTTTAATTTATTATGAGCTTATTATCAAAGTCTATCTGACAACCATACCAGGAGTTCATAACAGGATTTTTTATCTCATTTCCCCATAGTCAAATCAACCCCTAATTCATATCTCTTTATTGTTTATCTACAATAGTAAGACTTGTGTGAATGGAATGAATCGATTTGTGTTTCGAGCAGCCAAGCAAGCAGAAACTATAGATTTTGACAATAGACAAGTCAATTTGTCAATTTAACCCGTCAAAAAACATCAATAGATCCAGCGATTCACTCCAGCTAGGCAAGTGTTTGTTGCTATCGTTGTGGGTCCGCAGTTTGATTTAGTACGATTCCCACAACCAAATGAACTCTCTCAACTATTGTCATGTTAATTACGAGGTTAGGGTGGCGAATCTATTTGTTGGTTTGTAAACTTCAAGCAACCCCTACAGACACATCAGCAGTCACTTTATTATGGTGGAGCAAAAGTTTTAAGGGTGCCCCATGGTGCTTAGTGCTTAGATCATGGCATTTGACCCAGTTTTCGTCCACCCTAATGAGTGGGTATGTATGTAGTTCGGGGGGACTTTCGACGCTCGTTGCGATTGCGACATAGTTCTTGTGTAATTTGATGCAAGAAAGTTGGAATCAGGATTTCTCTCACATAACTTTGCATAAATCCTACAAATGTCCACCCACGTATGTACGTGTATCTACAAAGTTGTCAAGCCTTGAAAAGTATCCAAATGTGATGGTGCAAGTTGTGAAATGTATCATAATACCAAGAACAACGTGCCACAAAATGGAATTGAAGAGATTGACTGGATACAAGTGGCATGTGCATGATCAAGTTTTACAATATATTGAAAGTAACTTTGTCTAGTAACATAAGGCCGACTGGGGATGTAGGAGCTTTGTCTAAACTTTGGTTGTTCGGAATTACATTGCGATGGTTTTGGTTGTCTATGGTGACGAAAGGATATTCGATTTCCCTTTTCAGTCGCCCCAAACCTTTTATTTCACTTTAAGACTGTATTTATAGAGTGGCGTAATTGCTCATATGTTAAGTCTTGAAAAGGGTATCTGCATACTGTTTGGTGCAGTATGTCCAATATAGTGATTCCAAGGTGAGTGAGGATTGAAACATTCTTTGGAAAACCACTCTCATTGATTGCAAAATGATTGGCGTTACAACTTAAATTGTGATGCTAAACTTAGTTTTTTCTGGCAGAGTTTTAACTCTCAGGATGGTATGTTTAAGGAAAGTCTTCAACTCTGTATTATGGGGTGGCGCGCATCCGAAATGTCCAATTTTCCATGACTCTGGCGCATATATCAGGCTGAATTTGACTGATAGCATGGGTTATGTTGGTTTTGAGGGGCGCTATGGTTTGTGGCTTATTTGCATGGACCAGCGACTTCAGAACACCCCACAAGAAAAAGTCTAGCGGGTTCAAATCGCACGATCTCGGTGGCCAGTTCACATCACCTCTACGTGAGACCATGCCCTCGAATCGCTCGTGCAGAATTTCCAATGTGGCGTGAGCTGGGTGGCACATGTCGTTGGAGTTCATATCATCCAATCCAGGCCAAAAGAAGTTGGTAATCATCGAGCTATAGCGTTCGATGTCGTTCTCAAAGAAATATGGACCGATGACGCCACCAGCCAAAAATCCAGACCAAATAGTGACTTTTTCGGGATGCATTAGACGCTCTTGGATCTCATGTGGATTGGTATCGTCCTAAGCGAACACACGTCGTTTTCTATGGTAGTTTACCTTCAACTCCTGCGTCAGTTGTAGTTTGTACGGGTGCAGGCACAAGCCGCCAACTTCTGGTCTGCGAAAGGCCGAGTTCATGTGAGCGACGCGAAATCAACAGATCTTATGTCTTGTCGACTTAGGGGTATGGGTTTATCGTTTGCTGAACCACTGGACTCAAATTTATTCACCACACTGCGAATAGTCCTCTCTGTCGGAAGATTATGGCGACTGTAAAATGGGCGACGCGAGCGGAACGTTTCCCGAACAGAACACCCATTTTGATAAACCAATTTTATCATTTGCGCAAGTTGTTGAACGCTATGTCTTTCCATGCTGATTTGACAAAACAGATTGAATAAATGACAGCCAATTTGACAGATGTAGCCTCAATAATATGGCCGCTATCAGTTGTCAAATTTCGGAAGTCCCTATTGCAAGACCCTGTATATACGTACAATACCAGGCCTCATCAGATTAGATATGTCAATGGGCTGATGCAATGGTTGGCCGGATGCCGGAGGTGGTGAATTGTGATGTCGTTATCACTCTCAGAGCAAGTGCCGCTGGATGTTGTGTCGATAATGCTAGCAAAGGAATGGTGCCATGTAACGACGTCAGTAAGAATCGACAGTCTTTTTAGCTGATGGCCAGAAAGAAAGTCGTTGACCTGTTATAGCCGTCGGAAAGCTATCGTGTGGTTTGCCGGCATCCCGGAAAATCTTCATTGTGCTCATATGAAACCCAACTGTCAATTGAAGCCTTAACCGATGAAAAATGCAGCCCTAATGCAGGTTGAAGTTCTAATAAATTCTCCTCTGAATCTTGGCTAACAATATTCCTGGCCTTATTTCAATCCAGGCTTCCGAATTTTATTTTAGTAATATGCGCGCGTTCAAGAGATTTTGAGTACCCTTTAAATATTTGCACACATCGCGAGTAAATGAAAACAAAGGAGGAAAGAAAGAGAGATACTGATGTACGTTGGTTTTAAATGTTTGCAGGCTACAATGCTAAAGAATTAAAGAAC
Organism: Volucella zonaria; assembly: GCA_963966105.1. Classification (NCBI taxonomy): domain Eukaryota; kingdom Metazoa; phylum Arthropoda; class Insecta; order Diptera; family Syrphidae; genus Volucella; species Volucella zonaria. The sequence goes on along the minus strand of OZ014531.1, from coordinate 122,382,226 downwards.
TACGCGCGGCCTTCTATGAGTATTAGCTTAGAAACGAATCACTATACATATTTAAAGCACGTCCGAAAGCGGGCTTGAGGGTAAAATGATGAGCATTCATAGGGAGACGTATTTTACGGTTGAAGGTTTCAAGTGGCGGAATGCTACTAGAAATTTCAATGCATCACTGGTGGTGGAAGTAGCGATAGAACTTTGATTTGAGGCCTGGGTCAATCCCGGACAAATACATAACTTAAGAAACTAAACTTAAAACTATGACTTAAAATTACTATTTTTACTTGAACTAAGGTCTAATGGTGGGAAATATGGTTGTTCAGGGAATTTCGTTGGACTAAGCTACTGCAGTGGAAGTCGAACACTTGACGTATCCGATTTTTTTCACGTAGCATTCGACACAGTTGCAGTGGCTCGTTAAGACCAAAAGTTGTCCTGTGATTATTCGGACGGAAAATGTGGACAGATCTTAAATGACACGGGTTGGTATTGAATGGGATTTGGAAGAGAATTGTGGGACAGTCGATGATGCCGGTTAAGAGTTTGTGGATGAAGAGAATATCGGCGGACTCTCGACGATTTTCAAAAGACAGGAGACCTAGTAGTTTGTGTCGATTAACATAGGAGGGTAGAATAATATGGTCAGCCCATGGTAGCCCGCCTAGGCCCCCGCCTCGTGCATTAATGACGTTGTCGAATAAAAAGAGGGGGCAGAGCAAATTACTGGTCGTATCGTAAACATCTTCAGATGACGCCATCGAAGTTTGCTACGATTTGACTAGTTACAGGTTGCCGGTCATAGGTCTTGTTGGCTGCAGGACCACCGGTAGTCCCTACTAGGACTTAAATCACGGTACCATGGGTGTTAGGAGACCCCCGGATCTCGGTCCGGGATTGACTTGTTGAGGTAGGCCCCATTGTGGGAGCATCATGGCGGCTGTGGTTTAAACCCAAATCGCGGGAAGGGTCTTCCTGTTGGTTTGACCCAATGTAGAGTTGCAATAAGTATTGGGTGCTTTGATTCTAAGAACAGTAAGAGGTTTCAGATCGGCCTCGACCCATACCAAGGTTGGAACTTATGCCTTCAAAACAAGTTCTGCTTTGATATCTTAGGAAGGCGGCAGAGCGATGGCAAGGCGTATCCTTGCTCCCATGGATGTATGGGCATCCCGTTCGGCAGCTTTAATACACAGAAACTGTAAATCATAGTCAGGGGACCATATCTCGCTGGCATCTTCGAGAAGTGGACGAACAAAAGTTATGTACATTGATTCGGTCTTTGATACTTTAGATCATCGTTTGACAAATCCGAGAGCGAAGTTAGCTTTTCTAATTGCGGAGTCAATATGGGTGTGAAAATTGAGCTTCGTATCACAAATGAGACCCAAGTCGCATTGAAGTAACTGCAGCTACTCACTGATTTGATAAATAAAAAAATAGGTCCCGGTTGGAAGTGCCAAGCGCCTCTTGGTATTTTTCTATATTGAGCTCGAGAAAGTTTTTATGGCAGCATATCGAGAATGTATTAAGATCATCATGTAAAGGTTGAGAGTCACAGAGAGCTTGAAATATCGTTAATAGTCAAGATAAAAATTAATGGACCAAGATGACTGCCTTGTGGAACACCCAAAGTGGCGAGAATGGGGTCAGAAAAAAGGGGACGAAAATGGACAAGATGGTAGCGATTTTTAATAGGTCAGTCTAGGTTCGAAACCAAGAGCTTTGAGTTTGAGTAGAATTAACTTGTGCGAGATTTTATCAAAGGCCTTACTGAAGTACGTGGCGATTACATCAATTTCTTTCCCTAGCTTTACGGGGCACAGTGTACAATGAGGTTGGTGATCGTAGATCCGCCTTTGAGAAAACCATGTTGGTGGGTTGCAAATATAGATTTACACTGAAAATATAGTTCATCATAGACAATACTTTCAAAAACCTTTGGGATGCAGGATAGTTTAGGAATGGGGCGATAATTGATGATATCATGCTTTGGCGCTTTCCCAGAGATAAGGAAAGAGTCTTCCAGACAAAGATAGTTTGAAAATACTAGTGAGAGGATGAATTAGATTATCAGCACATTTTTTTAAGACAACTACGGGCAATCCATCAGGACCTGGAGAAAAATCGTCTTTCAGTTTATGTATTTTGTCTAGTACATGCGCTGAAGTAATTTCAACTGACGAGTCAAATATATGACAATAGTTGTTTAGGTAAAAAAAGTATTCAGGATCGGGGTCATCAGATTGGGTCGAAAACGATTGACTAAAGAAGTTCGCAAATAGATTAGCGATGGTTGATGAAATTCAGTCACTAGGAAGGAGTGATTGTAAGCTAGGAGGTAGTTTTGTTGGTCAAAGTCAGAACCAGATTTAACAAATTAGTGCCACAATCTGTTTCTGTTATTACGAAGTGCACGAAGTTCTTTGTTATACCAGCGAGGAGATGACAAATGATTTCTGTGTAGTTTGCCTTATACAGTGGAAGATAACTACTTACAGCAGTATTTGCGGTTACATTACTGTTTTGTAGAAAACTAAAGTGAATATTTTTGAGAAGATTGTTGAGTTTATTGTGATTGGTTTTACGGAAATCGAAGTGGAAGAAGGTTTCTGAAAGTCTCAAGGAATTGTTGTTATCATATGAATAAGTGACGAGGAGAGGTGGGTGAAGACGTTCTAATTTCGAAAGAAGAAGTTCACACTTGAGAGCAAGACAGTTCGTGGTGTCGGGTGTAAAGATCAGATCTAATTTCCGACCCATGAAGTTAGAAATTGGGTTTATTTGAAAAAGGCCAGAGTTTGCGAGACAATCTGTGAAGAATTTTTCTTTGTCAGGAGTTGAATTTGTGGCAAAATTAGTGAGCCCATAGGAGATGGGGGAGATTAAAATCGCTGAGAAAAATGATTTCATCACAGGGATCTGTGATTTCAAAGAGCAAATCGCGTGCTGATAACTGTGTATTGGTAGCAACAGGCGATAAAAGTTTGTGTTTGGAGGGATTAACTTCAACACTGATGAATTCAAAATCGGTAATGGATGATTTTTTGATGAGGTCAGGGCTCAAACGAACTTTGTTGGCAAGAAAGAGACCTCGTCCTATAGAATCATCATTGTTCTCACGAACATCGTCGCGAAATATACGGAATTCAAGTGTGAATAGTTCTGAATCCTTGATATTATATATTATTGTACATAGATTAGTTTCGGTTAAAGTAAAAATATCATACAGAAGCTTTGAGAGTTGAGATAAATAGAATATGGTTTTGTGCGCAGCCGCCTCATATTTTGATAGTAGAGTCATAAACGATTGTTTGCTGGATTACGGGGCGTATTAGGAACGACAGTGATTTTTAACGCTAGAGCGCGTTTTTTAGAGATGCAAAAGACGTTTGGAAGAGACATGAGAGGCGTATGAGGAGAGATCATTATCCACGTCGGTAGAAGAGATATTGAAATTGTTGTAAAAATCGGCAAAAATTCGTCGGAGATCTATGGGATCAGTGGGGAGTCCTTCCTATTGGACTGAACCCATGAGATTTGTACGAGTTCTACCATCGATGCAGATAAAACTGGGCTTATCGTGCAAGTAAAGTCGCACGTGTTAATATAGCCGACGGTCCCTCAGGCGGGAAAGCACATAACGACCGTCATTTATCTCACCGGATAGCTACTTGGTTAGTTTAACTGCAGGAGGAAGCAAGGGATCAAGAATTGTGGAGGACGGGATTTCAAGAGTATTAGACGAAATATGGTTAACAGTCAACGTGAATGAAGGAGGATTAAGTGTGTTGGAGCGGATGAAATTCGGATAGGGAGCGGAAAGTGAGGGAAGTTTAGGATTTGGGGTTTGGATTTTTATTGGGTGTAAGGTTAGACCGGGTAATTGTAAACATGAACACATTTTTTCCGAAGTTCTCCACTTATTTTTTTTTTGTTGTTTGCATTTTTTGTCGGACTTAGATAATACTAATTGTAATTTATGAAGAATGTACACTATTACCATGGAGACAATATGAAATATACCTGAACTGAATACAATTCTTAATAGTTGCTGTTTACATTGCTCAATTTGGGGTAAATGAACACTTGTACATTTGTTATACGTGAATAAGTATAACTAAAGACAAATCTCTGATTTTCTGAACATAATTAGACCATGTTGACATTTACTCCCAAACTTATGGATCAAAGATTTAAAACATTAGGTTTATTTAACAAAAAAAATAATACTTTAATAAAACAATTAATTTTTTGGTCATAAAGGGAAGCAATAGTTCTTATGTAATTCAGGTTGAGTTAGTTTGCATATAAAGTTAAGTGGAAACTAAGTTGTTCCTTTTTCTTTAACTGGGACTCTCTTTGTAAAACTGATTAATCCAGTATTGTCTATATTCTCTGACGACGGCTCAGGTAGAATTCCGACAATTTGGCTTAGTTTAACGTAGCTGACATCATTTTCGACAATGTGAAAGCATGTGTTTGATGAATCAGAAGACTACGATTTTCACCTCATCTTCCGCGGTTTCAACTAGTGCGACTCTGCACAAATACTTGAACAAGATTGGGTTCCTTTTACCACCTTTAAATGGTACTAATACAAATGATTTATTGGTTGCAGCTCAATCTCATCCACTTCTTCAGCGCCAAATGAAACGTCGTTGCTGGATGTTAAGATAGGATCATCTTTTTCGTCGGATGACGAAATTTCTGTCTGCAGAAGTCTCTTGCGCGGTTTCTTCTTTTCGTGCTTAGTCTTAATGTTTCCGAGTTTTTTCTTCTCCACTTCCTGTAGGCGCGCAAGAACATCTCCAGAAATCACCATATTTTAGTTGCTTTTGACGTGGTATTTTAGTCTTTACAAGGGAAGATTTTGCAGGCCGTTTTTCATCTGGACGTGATGAGAAAAAAATATTCCTCATATAAATGGGAACTAAAATTAAGGAGAAAATTTTAAAATACTGCCTTGATCGAAAAAGTTCCTGGAATGTATTCAGAAAATTGGAAATACAACTTTATTCAAAAGTTGTATTCAAAGTAATCCCCATCGATTGCAACATACTTATGCCAGCGCTTGATCCAATCCTAGAAACATTTTTTATATTCGGTTTTCGGTATGTCCATCAGTGCTTCCTGCGATTTTTCCATTACTTCCTCTCGGCTGCTGAAATGCGTTCCCCGCGTTTTTAACTCGATTGAACAGAAAGAAGTCACAGGGAGCCAAATCAGGTGAATTCGGTGGCTGTTGGATGGTACTCGTATTTGTTGCATTTTTCGTCAAAAAATTAGGAAGAATGATAGCACTGTGCGACGGTGTGTTATCATGGTGCAAAATCCACGAGTTTTCTGCCCACAATTCTGGTCTCTTTCGGCGAATTGCTTCACGCAAATGTCTCATAACGCCCAAATGATACTCTTTGTTTACTATCTGGCCTTCTGGCAAAAATTCATGATGCACTACACCGTTGTAATCCATGAAAACCGTGAGCATTGCCTTCTTTTTTGACTGAAAACGACGTGGTTTTTTTGTTTTCGGCTCATTTGGTGAACGCCATTCACTTGCCGCCAGATATCTGGATCGCGTGTCGTACTCATAAACCCACGTCTCATCTAAAGTAATGATCCTTTTGATGAATATGGGATCGCATTCAGTCTCGAAAATCATCTCTTTTGCGACGTCAACACGGTCTCTTTTTTGCATGAAATTGAGGTCTTTTGGCACCAACTTTGCTGCTACATGACGGAAATCCAAATCATTAACCAAAATGTCTTGGACGGATCCATAGGCAATGTTCAAGTCCTCCGCTATCTCTCTGATGGTTAATTTGTGGATATTGGCCAATATTTCTTCTACTTCATCAATGTTTTCGTTGGTTTTCGATGTCGATGGTCTGCCACTGCGTTCATCATCTTCGATTGACTCACGACCACTTTTGAACCGCTCGCGCTCGTGCCACTGGTAAACGACCGTTTTCTTTAGAGAATCGTTGCCGAAATACTTTTACTTTTCCAACATTTCCAACGTTCGCGCACCATTAAATCCGTTTTTTAATACTCGTACAAGTTCGTTGTTGCAAATTTTAATCCATTTCAAAAATTGTAAAAAATCGCCAACAAACACAGAGATAGATGTACTCTTGACGTTAAGATTTAGAGGAAATATCAACAGCGGATTTACCAACTTAACAAAATAAACAGAACTCAAATCGTAACAATGGGAGCGCCACACGGTGGTGTGGTGCGGGAACTTTTTGATCAAGGTGGTATTTTCTAATTTTATCAAATATCTACATAGTTTTACATTGTGCATTTGAGGATGTGGGTGTGGTATTACGAGTAGTGTCAAATTAGGCCCTGATTTAACATTGGAAGCTGATGTTGTCGGGTTTGCAACATTGCGCAGTGAGATTAAGTTCACTGTTGTTGCTTTTCCTGCCAATCACGATAACATTACCTATATAAACAGTATCTGAAAATAAATGTTATTTTAGGTAGAAGCTTTATTAATGAGGAACAAATCCTACCTGGATTCAAGTGCATTGATTCCAACGGATTTAACGTGGGGTCGGTTGCCGAAAAATTTATTGTATTGGACGAACCCATCGAGTCTTCGTAAGCCCTCAAATCGTTGGCTTTAAATTGCGATTTTCGGTATCTCTCAGGAGAATGCATGTTGATTCAAATCCTGAAATTATATTTGATGGCGGAAGATGTGACGCCTAAATTCCTCCAAGACGTTTCACAGAATTTTCCTTCGCCCTGTGCCTTTTCCCATCATAGACTTTCCATGAGCTACCAGTAATTTATCAGAAGCTCTTTTCACAGAGTCAAAAACAGTCTTATTAAGAGGTTGCAACGTTATTGCTCATAGCTGCCTGAAAGATGCGCACGCCAATGTGACTAATGTGGCCATCATAAAGTAGAAGAGCCTTTTGATTCGGCATGTTGCGCATGGTCCGGATATTGATTATATGTGGAATAAGCGCGTCAGAAAACCAATGAAAAAATTGTGGTTCTTCCATTCAGCCGTTTTTTGGTGCTCCATAAAGTGTTCCAGGATAGGCGTCCGCAGAGGTTCAGCTAGGTTGAACAGCGGCACCTTTAAATACAATAAGGGGTGACAATGCGAACCCGACTCCTGAAACACATGCTAAAACGGTAGTGGGTTCTCTACCAGATCCACCTGATACACGGCTCAGAGATTTTCCTTTTTCGCTAATTGCTCAGACGGCTGGGGTTGGAACAGAATCCGCTTTCATCAGCATTAAGAATAAAACAAGCAGTTTCAAAGTCCTGTAAATTATTCGATGTGATAAACGAATTAAGTTTATCGAAGAAATCGTATATTATTTCTGGGTTTCCTGCATCCATTTTGGATTTTTGAAGATGCTCTGGTTTTCTAAGAGATAAGTCTGTGTGTCGCTGCATAAAATTGAAATACCACTTTTGAAAGGAGTTGCCAATTTTTATGTATTAACATAGTCTCCTATCAAGTTTTTGAGCTCTTCTCCGTCACATGGATATCCCATTAGTGAACTTTCCGTTTCTATTTCCGAGCTTAGAGCATTAGAACGACCCTGTCCCATCAATTCAATGGAATTTTTGCTTCCATTTATCCGATTATAAATAACAGCAACTGGAACCCCATGAAGTTCCGATGATTGCCTGTACGTGCCGTTTTTATTGAGGATATCGCCAACAGCGCTGGCCACATTTTGTGGGGTGTAACCAAGATAATTTTTTTTTCTTTATATAATTTCGTGGCATGATCGTCTGCATCCAATATAACTTGAATTTAATGTTCCGAAAAGTAATTTCCAATCCACTCAAAAAGGGAGTCGTCGATCCAAAATGCACGCATTTTCGACAAAAGGGCCTGATGCCAAACTCTATCAAACGCCTTAGAAATATCAAGTGCAACTTTCTTGCTTCGCGTGATTGATGTACGGTTTGGTTTCACTTTTCGGTGAGACATACCATCAAATCACCACTGCCGGTTATAGAGAAGTTTTCGCGTTTTGACATATTTCATGAGCTGACGATTTGTCGGCGTTTCCGTGATCTTGGAATGAGGAGATGTAAGTGCAATGGATCTGTAGGAGGAGAGAAGAAGGTTCGACTTTTTTATGGGCTAACTGTGCAAATGCTGTTTTCCATCTGGTCGGAAACAGTCCTAAAGATAAGAAACTTACGCAGTAGTTTTACCAGCATGGAAGAACACCTCGTCAGAAGAAGGGGTAAGTACTCTAGTACTACATAAGTGCGAAGGTGGATTCGCCCCATAGAAGATTCGACGCACTCCAATATAGGCGAAGACAAATCACAATCTGGAAGTGTTGCAAGCAGATAGGCCTTGTTCAAAGAGCTGCCAGCTTAAATGTCACTATAAACGAGCGACCAAAAATTCAGACTACTTAATTTGGAATTTACTTGCAGATTTTATTTGAGTTGATCTACAAACACATACATTTTCTCAAAGTACCAGTAGTTATGAAATGGGTTACTGGATATCAGTCAAGAAAATAAGAGCTTATAAGCAGATCCAATGATTGTTCCCCAGAGTTAAACCAGAGGTTATCTGGATGCTTAAATCTGCTCTGCATTTCTGGCACTTATCAGAGACTGTACTGGCGATCCTTTCGCAGAAATTCCATTGCACCTTCATTACTCTTTTTTATAGTTTTACATATATCGGAATACGATTTCCGCACTCTGCTAGTTTGGAATGAATGATCCTATTTTGTTTTTGTTAGTTCGGCATCCGACAATTGCGGCAGAGTTGTTGAGTTCGATACGAAAAATTGAATGTCAATATCGTACCTCTGAGAGCTTCCAATACCCAGTATCGAATTATAGAGTTTATTGTGGACAAAAGTGAAGTCAAGAACTTCTTGAACTTCTATCGTACATACTAGAAGATTATGGTCGCTATACCTTTGGCCCCAGGAATTAAAGTTGATATGAATTGGCAAAAGTGTACAATTTTGGTGTTCCTCCTCACCCAGAGATTCTTGCGCTTACTTAGTTCTCTGAAAATATTTTCAAGAAAGGAGGTCAGAATTTCATATTTATTAAATGGATTTGAGCACTTAAAAAATGTTAATACTTTTTGGAGAACAATATTTAGTTAATGAAAGAACTTACTCCGGCAAGCTGTTATGAGATAACTTCCCACTCTTCAAAAAAATCACGGTTGAGACATGTTAATTCTAGAAAAGTTCTCTCTATGGACACGAAATGGGCTTAGTCATGTAAAGTATGCTTGATATAACACTAATCCAGTAATCCAATTTGTTCGGTTAAAATGTTTGCAATCCGGAAATCTCTTCCAAAAAAATCTACCTTCCATATGATGCTTGAGTTATAACAATGAATAAGCGGCTTAAGCTCAGTACACATCTGTCTGCTTACCTCCGTAAGAAACCTATTAAAAAGTTACAAAAGTACACTCCAAAGTAATCCTCGAACTTCACCGATCCATTGCATAGAGGCAAGAGAATTCAAACTGCTTAATTGATGTCAGTTTCAGGGTGTATTTTTCACATCCTCCTTCTAAAATTTCACCACAAATACTACAATACTTCGCCTCTAGTTAAATCTCTTTTGCCACCCTTGTACTTACCTAGGGGCCAGAAGGTTTATTTTACATTCCGCAGTACACGTCTGAACACTAAAGACACTTACAAGTTCTATTCCCTCTTGAGAGTATAGTATAAGGTTACGCAAACAATAAATTCAAGCAGCAAACTGACTCTATTGCCTGGCATTAAAGTAACCAACTCCACATCAATATTCCTAGACAAGTCGAAGAGTATCAGTTTCCTTCAGAGGCATCAGACTAGATTAAAATTTCCTCTCCACAAAGAACAAAAAAAAAAAAAATAAAAATAAATATGAACGCATATACAAAAAAAAGAAGTTACGAGTATAATCCCCAATCATATTTCCGTTCCTTCGAGGTAATCCTTCAAGAAAATTCAAGCGGAAAAGGATTCGAAAAGTTTTCCAATCGTCTACGGCTTAAAACAATGTGGCATCAGAACTGCTTCTCCATTTCCAACATCACCCACCACTCACTCCCATATTTGCATTCAATTCAATTTGGCTTGAAGCGTTTCTCCATGCCTCGAATGCAGCAAAACCTAGTTCGAAGGCTATCGGAATTTTGAAATCGCGTTCACGTTCCTCTGTCAAGAGGTCCTGACCTGGCCCGATGTGGCTTGGCTTAGCCCCAAAAGTGCCAAGTTAAGGAGTCAACTTTTTGTTGTGGTTCTCTCCGAGAACTTATATTCTGATCCTGATGGTTCATAACACAACACAATATAACATAACACAACAACGGACTACTTGAACTGGATAACCAGTTCGGCCGAGAATACAAAAATAAAAACTGAAACCCTTTTTACTGGTCCGTGAATGGTAGTGGGAGGACCCCTAAAATTTATTTATAAGGCATTGATGAGGAATAATTTCGAATAAACGAATATCCTGATTATGGAAGAGAAAAACAAAATCTCAGATAATTGCTTGAGGAAAGACCGCTGAACGGATGAATGCGACGGGGGTGGATGACATTTATTCTGTCGTCAGTACAACAATATGGCAGTTCGGATTCTTTATGTTTGAAAATCGGTCTTGGGAGTATACGTACTCGTACTAGGTATTGTTGGTATTATTTTGGACTTTCACTGTATCTAGTAGAGTCCTTTCAGCGTGCCTTCTTCTTGTGCGTCTTCCAATTTGGCAGACAATTTTTTTTGTTGGTTTCGTTTTTTTTTGTTTTCTTTTTTTGGAAGAATGCCAAGGACAACTGAGTGGGAGAAAACCAAAAACCACCCACCCACCCATAATGATAGGCAAATGGTGGATGTGGGTGTGGATTTGAGTCGAGAAGGCGACAGAAAGGGACAAGCCAGGATATTCCTCTTGGTTGTCATTGCAATGGAGGCATTGTTCAGACTTATATTGTGGTTAAATGAGGGAGAAAAAAAAAATTATTTAAGGAACTTACCTTGAGCTGAAAATAGCCGTGGATAGTGGGTTTTCCGAGTCGTGATATTTCGAGGCACTAAAATTAGTTGCTGTTGCAAGGAATGAAAGCGGACGTGTTTATCATTTAGATGGTATTATAATAGGAGAAAGCTGAAAGAAGACAGCGAGTTGTAGGTAAAATTTAGATATATATATGTACTCATCCGAATGGAGTCTTTGTGCTATGAGGTGGTTTCAATCCTAGTTTATTGGTGAAGTTTAGCCGTGAAAGTTGCGCTTTAGGTATTTGTTGAAGAGATGTAATTGATGTTTGCTATTTCTGGCTGGCTGGCTCTTGGCAAATTCTTTTTACCTTTCGGCAAAGTTTCCGGTCATCATCACAGCAATGGCGCGTCTCAATGTTCTTTTAGGGAAACCCGTGTTTTTTCGCTTCTTATTTGCTCGTAGATGCCGCGTGCTGCTCTTTGTCTTTTGTGCAACATAATGAATATGCTATATTTGATCGCCTCAAATGATTTTGACGTCATGTTAAAGGTAAAATTCTGATCAGCGCCATTACTGCCAAGGGCGGTCGTGCATATGAGACATGTTGTTGAATATAAAGTGAGTTTTCAGTTACTCACTTACTTAGGTAAGCAGACAATCGCTGTGACAAGACGTGTTTGGTGCGAAGAATGGTTCCCTGTGTGTGAAATAAGTTAAGTGGTAAAGTCAGTAACAGATAGTATATCGGATGAAGGAAAGAAACATGGAATCGGGGGCGACCCCTCACAATCATAGCTTTCTAACCTGCAAAGCGAAAATTAACAGCGGAAGATTTATCGCACTTGCAAACAATAAATAATGACACGAACATCTCTCGTTATATTGTGATCACTAGAACAGAGAAAGTAGGAGAAAGATTGCGACCACTCTCATCGTCCCAAATAAATCGTGGCCGGGAGTACATATTGATAAATATATTGGAGGGTAAAAGTTATGATATCTGGGGAAATTCCTTAAGGATAAATTTTTTATTGGTTAAAATTCCATCTCCATGAGCAAATTATCCACTATCGCTTTATTTACAGAAGCCCTAAACTGGACAGCAATCCGATCTTTAACGAGTGCGATGCTCTGTCTGGCTACATTCAAAGAATTTCATCCCTGTATACAGAAATCGTTATGACGTCGATTTCAATATACACACCTGAAGGATGGTGTGTTGAGATCTTTGCTGCGGAAAACAACTTAACGTAGCTTGTAAATGAGCCCACGCGGATACCACACGTTGATAGTCATACCGCCAACACACTGGACTTGTTTTTAACTTCTCACCCTGACAAATACAAGATCAATGTGCTATCCCCTCTAGGCTCGTCGAACCACTGTGTCATATCAGCTAATTCCTTGTACATCAATTAGAGAAAAGATTCATAAAAGAACCGTATGGCAATACGGGACTTAATAGCTTCTTTAGGAATTTTAACTGGTCGTTATGTTTCCTCGATAACGATATGGATGCCGCTGCTGATATGATCACAGATACTATTCTCTTTTAAATGGAATTCTTTTTCCCTTATCGGATGAAGAGTTCCGAAGAGTCTGCTTGCTGCCCACTTTTCGGCCAGCTTAACACTTTCAGGTTGTGCCTTGTCTCCGCCTACACTTGAGTGCGTCGAATCTTCAATGGGACAAATCCACTTTCGCACTCGTGTAGTAGCAAGAGTACTTAAAGATCTTAACATACATAAATCTGCAGGTCCAGATGGTATATCCCCCCTTCTTCTGAAAAGGTGTTCTTCCAAGTTTGCAAAACCACTGCGTAAGCTTTTTCATCAATCCTACTCTTTAGGACTCTTTCCGAGCAGACGTAAAACGGCATTTGTCCAGCCTGTCCCGGAAAAAGGCTGATCTACTTCCCTCACTTGCTACAGACCCATTGCACTTACGTCCCGTTGATAAACCGTCAGCTTATGAAATATCTCGAAACGCGAAAACTTCTCAATGACCCGCAGTACGGTTTTCGTAACAACAGGCCGACTGGTGATATGATAGCATGTTTCACCGAAAAGTGGAACCAAAGCGTACATGAATCTGGCGAATGCAAGATAGTTGCACTTGATATTTCCAAGCAATTTGAAAGAGTTTGGCATTAGATTCTTTTGTCGAAAATACGTGCATTTGGGATCGATGAATCTCTTGGTTTCAATTCTGATTTTTTCGAAATAAATGCTGGTATGCCACAGGGTTCCGTTCTGTCTGCGACACTCTTTTTAATTTTGATCAACGATCTCTTCTCTACTGCTTCTAATCCAATATATTCCTTTTGCTGACGACAGTACTCTCTGCTTTTCATATTCATTGCCGACTCACGTCACTGCCTTTAGGCTGTAGAGTGGGAACGGCAGCGTATGCTAAGCTCATTAAATGCTGACATTACTAAATGGGGAGCCTCCAGCAGAGTGGAATTTAGTGCTTCCAAAACGCAATGGTGTCGTCTGCTGTCGTGAAAGCCAAATCTAAACATCCATTCACCGAAAAACTTTTCATTCACGGTATATGTGTCAGTGACAACCTACTTTGGAATGAATGGAATGTATGTATTTGATGTCACCAAAAATGCTGCAAAATATCTAGGTTCCCTCAAACGATGTAAGAAATACTTTTCCCAATCTTATTTGGTTTCAATATAAAAGGCATTCATCCGACCAAAATTGGAGTACAATACCAGTCAGGTTTTTCGAAAACCTCTCTACACCTGTTCTATAGGATTCGAAATAGTGCGGTAAGACTCATAGGCGATGCTGATATCACCAAGTCAATATTACCAGACAATCTCGAACACCTGCTTCTTTCCTAAGCTCAGCCGAGCCCTCTATAACTTGCAAACATTTAAGACCAATGTACATCGGTACCTCTATTTTCTTCCTCCTAAGTTTACTTCGCCGGCGCTCTGCACAAAGACCGGTTGATAGTGTGCCTTTTGTTTGTGAAAGGACATTGGTGGAACAACGTAGAGATGCTTCATACTATTTTTTTTTCTAAAGATGCTTTTCATAAGGTTTAGGTTTTCGGTAACTCAAAACGTAGTGATTCTCCGCTGCGTGACTATCATATTCAGAGATACGTGGCAGTCTTTAACCGCTCAAGAATTTATTGCATCGAAGTGAGGGATCTATGTGCCCTCTGCTGAGGGCTTTTGATGTTTGTTGGATTTCGACTTACTATAATTATTTAGCCTTTCTTGTTAATGATGTGGTGTTTCAGATGATGTCGTTGGTTGTCGGGTTATCGTTTGATACGGGTCGTCAAAGGCCAGAAGTTGTGGATGGCACATTGAAGAATTGCTCCTTGAGTCTTGATGTTGGCCACACGAACCAATCCATCCTTGCCTTTGATTACTTCCACTATCCGTCCTAATTGCCATTTAGTGCTGGATTTGTCGTTATTTATTTAGACTACTTATACCCTTGTTGGTAACATCCGGTCCAAGCGGAGCTCCTATCAAAAAATAAAAAAATGAACAGGGGTAAAGCCCTTACATCATTAGGATCAGATGATAGCGGAGTCAAGGGCCGTCGGTTCATTATAGTTTCTTCTAGATGGAGTGAAAAGTGACATCCTTGGGAATTAAAAAATTTTTGTTTTAAATGTTTTTTTTACATTATTCAATATAGTCCTCTTTTAGTTTGATACACTTATTCCAGGGATTTTCCAACTTCTTGATCCCGTCCGAAAAGTAATTCTCCCGATGGTCTGCAAAATACTCCTCCGTGGCGTCGAAGATTTCCTCGCGTGAGCTGAATTTTTTATTGATGAGCCATCTTTTGAGGTTTTGGAAGAGATAATAGTCCGTGGGATCCAAATTCAGTTACCAATCGACGCCAAAAGTTCACCCGATTCCGCATCAGCAAGTTCAAACATTCTTTCGAAGTGCTCTCGGGTTCTTGTTTTTGGTCATGCGCGGCACCCAGCGGCAGGATAACTTTTTCATATGCAGGATATTGCCCAAAATATGGCGTGTGAGCTCAGTACTAATCTTTGTGGTATCTGCTAGCTGGCGCACTTTTACTTTCCGGTCAGCCAACACCATTTCATGCCTTTTTTTTAAATTGTCCTCTGTACCCGCATCGGAGGGCCTGCCGCTACGGATTTGATCGATAGTGGAGTTGCGGCCACCACGAAACCCTCAAAACCAATATTTGACGATATTATCTGACGGAGCATTAGCACCATAATATTTATCCAACTTTTCTTTTGTTTCCTTCGCCGTTTTGCCTCTCAAAAAATAATGTTTTATGAGAGAACGAAAATCGTTTCTGTCCATACTCAACATGATGCCAAACATGCCAACAACAATCAGCTGTCAAAACAAAACTAAAGACAGTATCGCACTGAAATTTGGCATGTCTGCCTAAATATGAACGGACTTCAAGGCACCATAACCTTTTTGCAGTAGCAGCGCATTCTGGCGGTCAAGGAGGTCACTTTTCACTCCATCTACAATATTATTTGAACTAGTCCTGTCGTTAGCTTCTCGCATGTTAGTGAAGCTTCGCTTAAGTATCGACTCATTAAGCCTTTGGCCGATTTCAGAGCTGACTCCTAGAGTCCTCCAAAGTGAGACGAACCTGGAAGAATGAATTTAGAAATGATTTCAATTTGAACAAGATGACTGAATAGCTGTTTTCATTTTTGATGACCACAGTGCAGTTTTTAATTTATCAAGCTCATCTCTTGCCCCAACGTAGTACGTTGCATTATCACAGAAAATTGTATGGCACAATCCTCTCCTACCTATGAACCTCTTTAAGGATTTGATAAATGATTCTGACGTGACATCTCCCACAACGCCTAAGTTGAAAAACACACAAAAATTGCTAAATAGGACTTTGGGGAATCTTACTCGTACCTCGTATTTTATAGTGCAATTTTATCGGATCAGCAACGTCAGTCAAATTGTCGAGGGAGTATAACTCTTTTTTTAGGTAGGCTCCACATGAGTTGTCCAATAAATGTTGGCTTGGATTCGACACATCTGATACAATTTCTTATTATTGTTTTGGCTTCTATTCCAAGGCTCAAAATCCAATATCATTGTCGAGAAATTGTTATAAGCGGTCTATGAGACACTTGTATTGTGCAAGTCCAATAAGAGTTATTTGGTAACTATTTTACTTGTTGGCAATAATATTTGATTTTTGGCATCTGGTAAGATTTTTGAATTCGTTGGAGTCAATCTTATTAAATTTGATTGGGGACGTACACTCATTTCCCTTTGCAATGCCTTGTACTCTTTTGGGAAGAACACTCGTTGAGTGTATACCGTAAGTAAGTTACCGAGATCCTTCCTGCATCTCCACGATTAAAGGCATTCCACTCCTTCTTAACAGTTTAGGGATTTTGATGGTTTTCATAAATCTTTGGTAATGTGGGAAGCGATTTCCGGCTCCTTGCTTAAATGTCTTATCCTAAATTGAAGCAGGGCAAAATAGGCTAGCAGAAGTATCCTTATACCGGTACATGTTAACCTGTACTTATCGCAGTGTTATAATCGTAATTACTCTAAAAACACAGACGTACATATAAATCATCAAAATCTTGGTTTGGATCATTCAAAAGCTCCTTCACTCTAATGATACATCAAAGCTTCCTCACTGAATCCTTTACTAAATTGAATCTAAGGCCGCTCTTAAGTCATAATTTGCTAATTTTACGTCATGTACGTTGTGTACATGCCACAGTTTACAATTTCCATCTTTCAACGTCGTAATATCATCATCATCAGCATCATCGACACCAATATCAACTTTGAAATTAAGGTAAATAAATTTATAAATAATTTTACGAGTGCTCTCTAGAGTTCCTAGAATTCATCATTTCATCTCCGTTCTCATCCTCGAGAAAAAAAAAAAAACAACACTCGGCGTTTTATGATCTAAATATCACCTCGTGACGTTAAAGTATTTGCATGCCACTCCCTCCTCTGGAAGACCTATCTGCGGTCTGCTTGAATTTGAATTACAAAAAAAAAAAAAAAAAATTATCGCTTTCTATACTCGCAGATTACAGATATTTCCAGTTAAGCTCATAGATCCTCGTACATTTGGAGATTTCATTGAAAAATCACTCTTCCATATGGTGTTTTGTTTATAAAGCCAAAGTATCTCAAACTCACACTTGTGTCTATGTCTGTACGTCACTTGACTGCTGGATGGGATACTCAAGCCGAGGTAGGTCACGAATCGTCACATCAGCATCTCGTCTGTATCGTAGATTCGTCTTTAGAAATCGCTATCCACATCCGAATTGAAATTACGCAAAAGCCTTGAAATTATACTGACGGTGATACGTGCTCATGGACGTAGACTTCTGCTTCTATGAATGCCGTGCTCTGCTGTGCTATGCCATGCATCTGTGTGCTTATATATTCTCAACTCAGAAGTCACTAGTAGTAGGTTTCCAGGACTCCGTTAGGGAGCACGAGGGAGTATTTTTAAAATTAAATGCCGCAGGTGTCTGTTCTCAAAATTAAGCAGCAGGGGTGCGCGATGAACTTGTACAACGAACAATGTCGAAGACAATAATAGAATTTTGCTGGTCTAGTGACATTTGTCACTCGAAATAGACTACTAAGGAGATTAATGATAATGATGATCCCTTGCGGCTTTGTGCGTAAATACTTAACAAAAAAAAAAAAAAAAAAAAATTAAATGAAATAAAAACGACAAATTATGGTATAAGCTAAACATGAAAATGTGTCAATCGGGTATGGCCTGAAATGTTTTCTTTACGAAAATAAACTTTTTCAAGATGACTAGGAGCGTGTGATGGAATTTCTAAATTCGAGATCATTACATGTGCACATAGGTCGTTAGCCTTTTGCTCTTTCTAAACAGACAGACAATTGACGAATACATTTTTAGAGAAGAATTTCGACGAACATTTTAGGTAGGTTGATATGCTGAGATGTACTTTATTGTTTAGGGGCTGTCCTATGCGTAGTCGCGGAACTGATTTTGAGAACTAAGACATGAAAGCATTTTCTTTAAATCTTTAGAGAGTCACTTCAGTATTTATGGCTTTGCGAATACTGCTCGTTCTGTGGGAAGATGGTTCTCATTTAATGTCGTAAAAACTCCAATGCAAGTAAATTCGGAAGCTACGTTTTTTTGTAGCAAGAAGAAAGCTTGGATTCCTTTTTCATTGACAGCTTCATTAACGAAGGCACCCTCCCCTGAAAACATACTATTCTTCTTCTCACTTATTTAGATGGCGCTACAGTCTGGGGTGGACTTGGGCCTTTCATTTAGTGTGGTCTTTGCTCCACTACCGCGTTCCTCCGGGAAAGTATCGTGGCCTTTTTGGACGGGAGCTTAGATATTCATTAGCCCTACGTGTCCCGGTTACGCAAGGCGATTGATGTACAATTTTCTGACAAGGTAGCTGTCGCTGTTCAGCTCGTAGAGTTCGCTGTTGCATCTCCTCCTCCTAAGCTACTTAACCCTAGGAGTTTTTTAGTTTTATATGCATTTTATTATCTTAATCATTAGTGAGGCTGGTCCGTAATTGACGGAAACGACGACGAAACATCTTCTCCATCATTCAACCACCAGAAATGCTGGTGCTGCCGAACGACATCCCTCTTGTCGCGATTCCCCACCGCCCTACTGAACCTGAGACGATCCACACTGCCGTGTGCGACGTCTCTGCCGTAGTTGAGTTGCCTGTCCCCAGCTTTCCGAGCGACATGGAAGATTAACGGGACCGCTGATCTATCCTGGATCAACCCTATCTGATCTAGGTAGAGGAATGCTTCCGGTGGAACGAAGCCGTCAGAGCGCACTCTCTCGTGGTAAAGATAGTTGGGGTAGTAAGCCCCAGATATCAGGTTATTCGTCGAGGCCATTGCTCTTGCAATGTGCCTTCGAGTCAGCTTAATTACGAAGTTGTCCACTCGTATTAGGTTCGCCCTGTTGTAAAGGACCTCATTACGATAAAATTTTTTGTACTCCGACTCTGGTGTTCTGTACAAGCGAAGGCATGCCCTCTCAAACACCCGAATCTTTTCCATTAAGCTTGCTCGTACATTGAACCACACGGGGCACCCGAATACCAGCATGGGCCTGATAAGGGCCATATAGCAGATTACCTTTACCCTCGCATCGAGTTGGCTGCTATAAAACAGTCTCTTTGTAAGAGCAAAAGCGCCTTTGACTCTGGCCAGAGCAGCATCCATATTTTTATCAAAATACAGAAACTGATCTAGCCAGATCCCAAGGTATCTGACTATATTTCGACAGGCAAGAGGCTGTCCATGTTGTCCAATGATCGAGAACTTTCGCCAATTTTTTCTAGTATCCCTAGAGGCTCCAGACAATGGCGTCCTAAAGAGAATGGTTTCCGACTTCTGTAAGTTGATTTTCAACTTAGAATCATCGCAAAATCGTCTTATCTTATCGAAGTCACGCTGCAAGAGAGTATTAATGACCTCGATTTTTGGACCTGTCCTGTACGCTATCAAATCGTCTGCGTACGCAATAGTATGGGGAAGTGAACCTATCAGATCGCTTGTATAAATGCTGAATAGGATCGGCGAATTGACCGCGCCTTGCTGAAGACCATTTTTAATTTGATCTGGATGCTGAAGACCATTTTTAGTCACATCGCCATTTTTCACGATGAACTGTCTGTTGGTTAGCATATTATAAAGAATGTACAAGAGTGGTTTACTGATCCCCAGCCTAGTCAGCTTATAGAAAAGACCCGCCGATGTCCCGCCTTAAAACCGAATTGATTATCCGGAACTATATGTTTGTCCTCAACCCACCTAGACAGAGCTCTATTGATTACTTTTTCAAACACCTTACTGATATTCGGAAGGAGACTTATCGACCGGAGATTCGCCGGATTGGATATATCCTTTCCCTTCTTGGGGATAGGTTGAACCACCGCCGTTTTCCAATGCGCTGGATAATGTGCATTATTCATTGCATTATTAAACAGGGTGGTGTAAATGTCCACCGCTTCTAGAGGAAGATGTAGAAGCACGACGTTTGGAATACCATCGGTCCCCACTGATTTCTTAGCCCTGATTGTGTCGAAGATCTCATGGAGCTCTTCCTTCGAAATGAACGGAGGTAGGTCACCCTCTCTGGTAATGACATTATTTGCCATATTTTCGTCACTGAACCGGGTGAAACCAGAGCCCTCGGATCGCCAGTTCTCTATTTCATTTCGAATGTAGAAGTCGTGCACCAAGACGCGATTGTCCAGGTCATAATTAGGGCCAATGGTATCAGTGGCCTTGTTTAACCCTAGGAGTCTTGCGACTAAAATGATCAAGTATATTCGTATCTCCATTTGTCTTTAATGTTACTGCGTCATTGAGCAGGACTGTGATGATAAGGGTCTATTACCAGTTCTCTTTAATGCACCTTGACAAGGACATAGCGACTGGCGATAGTGATTCTTTGCTTGATTTCTGGTGAAATGTCATCGCCAGAGAGGACTACAAGTAGACAAAATCTCTAACAACCCCAAAGTTATATTGTAGCTGTCTTTAGGGACGTGCATCGCTCCTTGTTGACAATATATAAAGGGTGTCTCGTTAAGACCTCAAATTTTGAAATTCGAAAAAAAAATGCAACGTTTACTTGAAAAGGTTACCAGCATGCATAATTCCCTAGCCTACTTGTTCGATTCCAGCAATATGCCTACGTTACTAAAAGACACCCCATCACTTCGCGGAGCTGGTAAGCAATCCATGCTACATACGTATATGTATCTGCATCTGGCCGTCTTATATTTTCGATCCTTCGTGATGAGCTATCGTGCTCGAAGCGGTGTACATAGATAGTTAGGAACTGCGTAAGATGGTAGTTACAGTTTCCATGCCCTCAAAATTAATGTAGGTCCATCTACTCTTCGTAGTGATATTCCACCGAGCTTGCCAGTTTGTCACTGAGATTGCTCTTTCTTCTTCCTTGATCCTTTTGAGGACTACCGTATCTTGGTTACTAGAAGTTCTGCTATTATAAACTCTTTGCATCTCGTTCAGAAGGATATCGACGGGAATCATCCCGGCTATAACAAAGGCTGCTTCTTTCTACTGATTACTCTTCATAATAACTTTTTGAGTCACCCAAACTGGCGTCCTTCGATGTTTGGCAACAATCCAGAAGGTGCTGCCTAGAGGCTTTATCCCGAATAGTCGATTTGAGGCACAAAGCTTGGTCTATTATCAGGTATTGCTCCTAGGTTATGGTTTGACTTCCTACCCTTATATCCACGTATTCCGCATTTTTTCGGCTGCTAAATCTAAGTCGGCGGATATTAGTCAGTCTTTGATGAGATTGATTGCGTCATTCGTAGCTGACTGTATCTCGGAAATATTCTTTACGATAGTTAAAAGGGCGATGTCGTCACCGAATCCGATTACTTTTACTCCTGTTGGCAGTGTTAATTGTAGAACTCCGTCGTACATGATATTCCAGAGAAGAGGCCACAGTATCGATCCTTGTAGGACTCCCGCGGAAATTTTATAATACTTTTTTGCTTCGTCGGTTTCGTATGTCGACATTCTATTACCAAAGTAGCCGAACACAACATTTCGCAAGTATCCATTCTGGCTAGTGACCTTCTTATCAATGACCAATTTGCTGAGTTAAGGCATCTTTTATGTCCAGCACAATGTTCCTTTGTTCCCCATCGCCATGTTTCTCCGTTTATTGCCTCGGCTGCTATGTCTACCACAGCGTTTATTGTGTCGACGATGGAGCGCGATTTTCTAGATCCAAACTGCTGATCTGATAATGCTCCCTTTTCCTCTGCCACAGTGAGTAATCTGTCATGTATGATCCGTTCAAGTATTTTGCCCAGTATGTTCAGTAGCTGCATTAGGTGATATGATGCTAGTTCTGTAGCTAGTTTGTTTCCCTTTGGTAATAGTACACAATTTTGGAGCCCCAAGGAGGTTGAAGAATCTTGCTTTACTGCCTAATTGTTCTTGAAAATCGGTAATCGGTGCTTGTAAACAGTGTGCTCTGAGCGTTTTTATTTCTTGGAGGCTCCAGTAGGACGGTATACCTCTTTTACTGGGTATTCGTCTGGGTATTGCTGCGTCACATGCTGTGATTATAGTGCAAGTGAGGTGTTACGACAAATTCTCAATTCCATTTTGGGTTCGCTATGGCGAATGCCCTTTTGCTCTTTAATATCAATTATTATAGCCTATTGGTCACTGTGAGTATTATTCTCCCATAACCCACCATTCTGTGTTGCGCAGTAGGATGTTACTCATGAAGGTAATATCGATGATTGATCCCATTCCCGGTTTCCTAAAAGTATTTTCTCCTTGCTCAACCATTGTTTGCAATGCCTCACTCCGTTGTCCAGGTTCTAAAGTCTCCGCCTATAATCACGGTAGATCTTTCACGTGCATCTGCACTTACGCTTTCTAGAATTGCCTGGAATTTACTTATTGTCCAACTTGGTGTCTCGTATCAATTGTAGAAGTTGATCCCGTTTATTTTTCCACGAACGTACAGATCCGCCTGATCGCTGGCGTCTTAGAAGGCATGTTTTCCATGTGTCCATATTGCGGTATGAGTTGATTAATCAGAGGTCCAGTTGCTGCTGTCGAGTGTTTTACACTGCTCTTGATCAGGGAGCCCGCTCCCTCGCCTCTAGCCAGGATATTCAGGGCTATCCTACAGTGGTTAAGGTTAATCTGCATTATCTTCATGGTTGTTTGCTGGTAATGGCTCTTCTGAAGACCAGGCATTTGCTGCTATTCGCTGCATGCTTATAGTTCTCTATTTCTTGCAGAAGAAACAAAGCCGGTGTTTGTTGCAGTCTTTAGCTATATGACTTTCTTTTCTACATTGCTTGGAACGGTTCATCTCACTTTTACATTGCCGTGCAGTGTGCCCAAATTCAAGACATCTGAAACTTGTAAATCGGGTTTTTCTTTCCTGGACGCGACAATTTACCCATCCAATATTGATTCTGCTTGACTTTAGCATTTTGTGCGCACTGTTGGGTATGTCCATATTATGTCTGCATTGTCTATATCCTTGAGCTGGTATTGCTGCTTGGGTGATTCTCAGATCACCTCTTTGTAGTGGCTTTGTGGAAGCCCGAATCTGCACATTGTTGGCAAGGGTCACACCAATTATGTTTTTAAATTCTCCTGTGTTCTTCAGTTGTATCAGCAGGTCCCCTTTCTGGGTTCGTCTGATATTCGTGACCGATTCACCGAGCACCCTGAGTTTTAGATCCGAATTAACTTCCCGGAGTATTTCTGCATAAGAAAGTTCCCCCTTCATTGTCATCACAATGTCGCGCCGGGTCGAATTTTCTCCTTCTTGTCTAGCTCTTCTTCTTTTTGATGACCTTTGCCGTCGAAGTGTTGTTGCCGTCACTTGTGGTCGGTTTTCCGTCACTTGTGTCCGGTTTACCGACTTTTGTTCGGTTGGTATTACTACCTTTCGCAATTTCTTTTCTTGTTCTGCGTGCCCATCTTCTTTCGAGACTTTTTATTCCCATCAGCTGGAGGTGGATTTTGCCTCCGCTTCGAGTCTGGGATCTCCTCCGGTCTTCGGTTTGGGTCCGCTACCATTTTTAGCCATGGCCATGTCTGTGATGGATTATCTTGTCGAATGACTTCCTTGGCTCTGTCATTGTGCATCTCAATCGCCGACAGTTCGTAGAGCGCTTTGATGGGTTCGATGACAACTATCTTCGGTTGGTGAATAGAGCGTCTCTTAAATTCCTCCAACATTTCCAGTGTTTTTATCTGTTCTTCCAGTTTGTGGAAAATAGATGGCTCGGTGGCTCCCTGCTGCTGTGCTACCGCAGATTTTAGGGCAGCCGCGCTTTTCTCTGTACTCTTCTGAGAAATTTGTGAACTTCTGTTCTTTCGAATTCTTCTGAAAGGGGTTAACTAAATCAGCTTCGTTAGTTTAATTTGGATTGATTGTATTCATTATTGTTGGGTCCCCATTCAAAGTCGGACGTATCGTAAACTCGAGATCCCATGGGTGTCTATGCAAGCAGTGAAACTATGCGAGGGTTAATAAAGGGCCCTTATCAGGTATTGTGGCAGAGCCATGTCGGTTCCAACAAGGAATGTAACATCTGGACCTACACCACCAACTTAATGGTGACGAGACATCAAGCGTTTTGCGAGGCCTGAAAGCCATTTCAACAAGATTTCACTCCTGTTTACTCAGGTAACAGAATACTACAAGCGTCAACCCTAAAGGCTGCCATAACAAAATCGTTGTCCAGTATACCGTAATTAAGATTTTACTTGGCTCAGTCTTAATGCAAAAAAGAACTCTGTCATCTGACGTTCTCATCTCCGTTTGTCCAACATTTATCCTGATTTGTGGCACAGGAATCTCCAGAGAGCTTCATAGGCTTTTTAACGTTATTTAGCGAACCAGGGAGAGAAGAAGAGTATGTATATCCGTATGAGGCAATTTGTTGCCCCACGATATTCATGAACGAATGGTGCTATCGATTTGAATTTTTGTCAGGTTATGCGTCTTCATGCCACAACTTCCTGACGTTGTTCTTGGAGTAACACCTCTCTATTTTCTACTCAGCGTTGCTTAATAGGCGAGTTGTTTAGTAAAATATACTTGCCTGCACTATTCATCTTGATTTCGATGTAGACGGTTTCTTGGCATCTATGAAACTGATCTTCAGGACTTAATGTAGGTTGTAAGGGCGGAAAGTTGTTCTGACTGCAACCATTCATCGTTAAATCTCCTCACAGTATCGCTTCGTTTTTGTAGCGTGTGAGGTACCTATGAACATTGTTCACAGATAGATACTGATCTGATTCTACATTAACAGCTGGAGATGTTAGGACATTTTGGACGTGGTGACATGTAGGGTATGCTCTATAATTATGCTACCATTGCTGTCCACCTTTCTTATTTTGGCGTTAAACATCCTTAAATAGATTCTAATGTCATAGTGAGTGCATTGCTCGTAGGTTTTGTCAGAGGTGTTCGTAGAAATAGTCTTTCATATTACTTTTGTGTGAGTATGTAAGGCTGAAGTTGGGGAATTTAGCTTTGATGCGGATTGCAACAACACGTTTTCTCAAAATATCTTGCCTTAGTCTGCCGCTTGCACCCTGATTGTGTTCTTGTTAGCAGATACCGTGGTATAAGCCGTAATTTTGAATTCTTTTTTTATCAATTTCATTCTACCTTCCTAGATGGCAGTAATATCTACTTGTTAGCAGCCTAGTACTTCCGTCATCTTCACGTGGCCTGCTTGAGGTCTCGACTCGCCATGTGCTTTTCCTAATATTTTGTACTTTAAATATTTTGCAGGGTCGTCAATAGTTTATCCGTCTTTACCCGAAGCTATTTGTTGCTTTGCTATAGAAGCCATGCACCCCACACTAGATCCCCAACCTAGAGTTGCTTTGTGGGATTTCTTCGCCACATTTTCTAATACTACTACTTGTAATTTCTCCTGCTTAAGACTCGCGTTTATAAATCGATATTAAGATCCTGCTCAGTGTCTACTCTAACTGTAAGATATCCCACCACTTTAGCATGTTACGAGTATAACCTAAGAAAATTACTATTACAATTACCGAAGCCTCTTGAATATTGGCTTCATTCGTGAAACTGATGTTGCAACCTCTTAATATTAGCTATATGACCCTCAGTGTTAGTTCTACTATCCATTCAAACAATTCTCTTTTGCTTTCGTTCGAAACGAAGCTGTATAATGTGCTTGATATCATTTTAGCATCCCCTGATGCTGATAGAATCTCTTCATGGAATTCATTGAGACGCCTATTTTTTCCTTCGGAACAGTGCACTCAGACACAGAATTAGTCCATTGGACTCCTTGTAAGTTATCTTTTATGGAGCTTTCAGTCTTTCGGAGAAAGATGAGTAAGCGTTTTCAGTAATAAAGTGCTTACAGTATCAGCACCCACCGCGTAACCGCCGAGTACCTGCATCCTGACATTCACAGAGGTAGTATTCCGCGGTATCGTCATCACTTTGACAGCAAACATGGCAGGATGTTGTATCAATTACAACCAGCACATTTAAGTGCTTAGTACAAGTATAGTGCTTCGTCACGACCTGCATGTTGCTTGCTGGCGTCAATCAGTTTGACTGTCAACCTGTGCGGACGTGTTTTTCTTTTTCTCTTGTATACCGAATTCAGTTTCTTTTCCGCTTTCCTTCAAAGCCCCGTAAACTGCCGAATCAGTATATTTCCCGTCGTTGTTCTTCGACCTAGTTTCACCTGTGCCAGTTGTGTAACCCAAATAAAAAAAAAACAATGGAAAAGTGCTGTGCTAGTATTTTGTGCTCAATTGTTGACCCCAACGCGGAATGGATAGCCTGCAATGGTCTCTGTGGAAAATCATTCCATGCCATATGCATAGGACTTACCCGGAGATCCATTACCTACCTCAAGGAGTATTGCAGTCTCTTCAATTTTTACTGCGACGAGTGCAAAGAGATCACCTTGGCTCACGTTATGCTGGCAATTAAATGCAACAACGTATCTATTAATGCGATGCTAACCGAGAACAATCAGTAAACTGCATTGACAGTAATGTAGAAGCTTACAAGTCCACAGGAAGAATGATCCAAAAGCAACTGACAGCGATCCACAATCTGTCCAAAAATCAATCTCATCACGACAACTACAGCGAAGTGATCAAATATCACTTCGATGGATTAAAAGCATTCCTCAAAACAAATTTTGCCAACCTCCTTAAATCCAACGTACTCACACATATAAACGACTCTATCAATCTTCTCCGTACTGATCTCGACTTGCTTTTTCAATCCTCCTCCAAAACAATACATCCCACCCCGCATCCATCAGACTCTACGCTCGATGACTTAACCCTAAAAATAATAGACGTCAGCGAGGAACTCATAGCAACTCGGTTGACCGTTGCAGAAATCGGTAAAGAAGTGAGATTGGCTTCCCACAAAATCGATGGAATAACCGATCAAATTCAATTCCAAGCTAGTTCCCCGTACAATGTCTCAATACATAATGAATTAGTGGACACGGAGTCATTTTCAAATACTCCTCCCGCCGCTCTAACAACGGAAACCGAAACCGCGCTGCCCCACGCAAACTGCTCAAACAACCTCCGAATGGAAAAGCCGGCTTGAAAAGCTGAAAGGGGGAAACCATTCAGCATTCTACGTTGAAGAGGCTTCTCAACACGCTGATGTTAGTTGGGTGCAGAATGCGAGTGCGAGATGATTTCCCCTGCTGACCCCAATAGTTCCTGCAGCTTCAAAATCAACATCCCAACCAAATATTCATGGTAGTTCCCTACTTCCCCTGGTAAGGCCACTAAACCTGGGAAGATAAGTATCACCAAATGCTCTGAGGAACGAGAAAACAACCAAAATTTTAAAAATAAACGTAACGATAAGCTTAAAAAAAGACCGCTCCCAAACCCCCTTCCAACTAAAAAGAACGCTAACAAAAAACGAAGCTCTAATCCCGATCCCAACTGGAGCTTCAAAACGAACTTGTTCCCCAATTTTAGTCCCCCCTCCTCACTTATCCAACACAAAGCCCTTACACACCAATCTTCTAATCGGCTAATTCCCAATGTTCCATCCAAGCCCCCGCGCCAATGCGTCTCTTTCAACTTAACCCCAACCACCCATATTATCCCTTCTCAATCTTCTACGCCACCAATCCCAGCTAACAACTCATTTCCTAACTTCGACCTACAAGCTGGAGCTAAGTACCCTAATTTTATTAACTCCCATACCCTAAACCCAACATCTCATCCGGCGCCCAACTCCATATCCAACCACGAATCTCCATCTCCCTCCTCCACTGCCCCTATTCTTGATCCTCTTTTTCCCCCCACAGTTAAACTAACCCAGCAAACCAATGGAACAACAGAAAGTCGCTATGCACGCTCTAGGCTTAGAGAGAGAAAGATATATGAAAACATTCGTCTCTTTCTCGCCTATCTACATGACAAATCGGACTCGGTCTGCTACGCAGGGAACACCAAAACCAGCGTCATGGTATCCAGCCAGCAGGAAGACCTCCCTACCGACCCTATCAGTCTCAGGAACCTTTATGGCAGGTACCACGAGATTTTTAGCATGTCCCCTCAGAAAATAGCAGACGACCTTGCTGCATTCGGCCACTACGTTCACTCTAAACGAGTCTCACACCTACAGCGAAGCCGAGCTGACCACGATAAATTTTTTCATCCATAACGTGCCTTCTTTGTCAGCACTTAAACCATCCCGCTATACATCTCCACCCCACAACATCCCTCTTACATTTTACTACCAGAATGTAAGAGGTCTTCGCTCTAAAACCAATGCTGTCCTATGTCAATCGCATTCTCTTCCCTTTGATATTTACGCCTTGACTGAACCCAATTTGATTCCTGACATAAAAAACCAGGAATTGTTTTCCCCTACTTTGAACAACAGTCTTAACTCTTCTCCCATTACCATCTCTTCATCCTCTAAAGTCGACTTTGTCGCTATAAAAATATCACTAACTTCCAAGTCCCTTTACGTTTTATGTTGCTACATCCTGCCAGCTCAATCTATCGAATCTTACCAACTTGTTGTCGATGCGATCGACTATTTAATTGACCTGTCTGACTCTACTGACGATATCTTTATTTTCGGCGACTTTAATCTTCCTCAGCTATAGTGGATTCCATCACACGATCAATCGTTCTTCATCGCTTCAAATGCCAACTCAGCTAAGGAATGTCTCTTCTTAGATCGCTTAACAGACATAAGTCTATGCCAAGTCAGTGGTGTATCCAACTATATGGGCAGGCAATTGGACCTTATTTTCACAACAGATTCAATTAACTCCTCAGTCTCACTTTGGCCCCTATCTCTCTCTACAATCGACAGCTATCACCCCCCCCCCCCCCCCCCCCCCTTCTGCTTTCCAGTCCACTCCTCCCAACAACTCTCTCATCCTACGACTTTCATAAAGCGAACTTTCACAAAATCAGTGACTATCTTAGCAGATCCCCCTTTAACTTTCACAACCTAACTGTAAATGATGCCTTATCCATTTTTTATAAAGAAATATTCAGTTCTTTTAGCCTTTACGTTCCGTTTTCCCGCCTTAAAACATCATCTACTAGTCCTCTCTGGTATAATCGCAAGCTTCGTTCCTTACGAAACAAGAGAAACAAGTTATGGGCTGTTTTCCTGCGTACCAGATCCTTGTCCGACTATTCCAACTATCTTGGTGCTTATCTTCATTTCACCGAACTTTACGATTACCTTTACCAGCGTTACCTTAACAATGCGCAAGTTAACCTTATAAATGACCCTAAGTCCTTTTACCAATTTGTTAACTACAAAAGAAAGTCCGATGGTTACCCTCCTTCCCTCTCTTTCAACAACAAGTCATCAAGCGATCCACTCACCATTGCCAACCTATTTGCTAGCTTCTTTAAACAATCCTTCACCAACGACTCCTTTGTACCAGATCCATCCTATTTTCGTTACCTACTGAACTTCTCCAATGGCCCACTTCTCTCTCACATCTTGGACCCCTCCTATATCGAATATAAATTACACCAATTCAATGACGAATTTACACCCGGTCCAGATGGCCTCCCTGCCATATTTCTTAAAAAATGTTCTTCGTCTCTTTCCCTTGCCCTTTCTGATCTCTTTCGTCTATCCCTTTCACAAGGAGAATTTCCTCAGATTTGGAAAACCTCCTTTATAACCCCGATCCACAAAAAGGGATCAAAGAACGAAATAACAAACTATCGTCCAATCGCTAAACTCTCCCATATACCCAAACTCCTCGAAAGTATTTTGTATGAAGCTCTAAGTTTCCAATGCAAATCACTTATTTCCCCTAGACAACATGGCTTCCGAATTCGTATCCTTTGCGATCTCTGCCCTAGAGAACGGCAACGAAGTCGATGTAGTTGCAACCGATTTTAGCAAAGCCTTCGATAAAATCTCTCATCGATTAATACTCTTCAAACTGTCTGCCCTCGGCTTTGAACCCATACTGTTAAAATGGATATCCTCTTACCTCGAAAGCCGTTTTTCCAGTGTTCGTTTTAGGTCAGCCCACTCCGCTCCATTTTTGGCCACCTCTGGAGTTCCTCAAGGTAGCCATCTCGGTCCCCTTCTCTTTATATTAACCATAAATGATCTCGATAGGATCATCAAACACACGTCCGTCTCCCTTTACGCCGACGATACCAAATTTTTCAAAACCATTTCCTCTCCCCATGACTCCTTCCTTCTTCATTTCCCCATGACCTTGAGAGTTTTTCGATCTGGTGCCTCAAAAATTGTTTGGAACTTAATATCACCAAATGCCAATCCATCACCTTTTCACATAAGCGGCACAAATCTCCTCCCCGACTCTACCTTCTCCACAACCAACCTATCTCCTCCGTTGAATCTCTTCGCGACCTCGGCATTTTGTGTGATAGGGAGCTCAACTTCCGTTTGCATATGGATGGGATAATCCTTAAAGCCAATTCTGCACTAGGTTTTGTAAAACGATGGTCCAAAGAATTCACCAACCCATACGTGACCAGGTCCCTATATATTAATTTTGTTCGTCCCCTCCTAGAGTACGCCAGTCAAGTATGGTCCCCATATCTCGAGAATCGAAAGCATCCAGCGCCGTTTTCTTCGATTCGCTCTTCGAGGTTTGCCCTGGGATGAATCTTTTACTCTGCCCCTCTATCAAAACCGTCTCAACCTTATTAACCTAAACACCCTTGAGGAACGCAGAGATGCAGCCGACTTTCTCTTCATTCATCGACTTCTTTCAGGTCAGGTTGAATGCGCGTCCCTTCACAACTCTAACCAACCTTAGTTTTAAGTTTTAGTTTAAGTTTAATTTTAAGTTATAGCTTGTATTAAGCCGAATAAATGGGGACTTTCGTCCCCAACCAAAATTAATTAAATTCGTACTGAAGAACAGCAGGAAGGCGATAACTTCTTAGAGACATCAGGAAGCATTCGCTTGGTCCGCCTGAAACCTGGAGAGTCATGCCATCTGCAATTGCCATATGAATGGAAGCCTTAACCGAGGACGCAGCAGACTCAAAGCAGGCTCGGGTCCTGAAGAACTCTTCTCTGAGCCTTGCCTCGCAAGTTCATCGGCAATTTCATTTCCCATTATCCCATTGTGTCCTGGGATCCAGACTACACGTGGTCGGACGTTCAGTGATATCTTCATTCCCGAACTAGCTTAGAAGTCCTACGAAGATTGAGCAAGGCTCTAAGCGCAGCTTGGCTGTTGTTATAGAATCAAATGCTTCGTTCCCTCCACTGGTTCTTCACAGTATAATATGTTGCCAGTAGGATTGCGTATATCTCTGGTGTCCGGTGAGTTCTGATGTCATTTCATCAAGCACCATGTCAATAAGACCATAAGCATGTCCATAAGATAGTCGACGCGTAAGTTCATCAAAGCTCCAGTGCAAATTATACTAAAGATCACTTCTTTTAAACGAAAAATGGCGTTAAGAGTCTAGCCATGAATTTTAAGAGGAGGAAGATTCATCAGTGCATCTAGAGCGGAACCAGGCGTGCTAGTGCAAGTCCCCTTGTAGCCGAGACAGCGATAAGGTATTTTCGTGAGAGCTTATTTCACCAGACAATCGACGCATAGGATATAATCGGCCTTATCATAGCCGATCAGATGCAGAGAACTTTTCTCCATGTCAGGCCCGCACTGTCAGAAGGACTACAGCCTCTTAGAGGCTTTCGACGTAACATGTTTAGTCCATTGAAGTTTGTATGTAAGAAGACACCCAAATACTTAGCTTCTTTTAAGAATTCTATAGGGATGCCTTTAAGCTCTAAACGAGTAATACTAGACAGCTTCCTTCTTCCCGTAAAGGAAACGTCCTCCGTTTTGGGAGGATAGACGTCAAAACTATTGAGTGCGTTGAGCAGTAAGTCAATCAATATGCGCTATTGCAATGGAGACAGGACAAACTCCTGTTTATCCTCGCCATCACTTATTAGCTGCAGTCAGTATACGCAATCAGTGATTTATTTGATTCAAAAAACTAGGGATTCATCTGCGCCGTGTTGTCTGTTAAAAGCTGCTTTGTCGAAGACCTACTCAACGTCAATATACACCTTGCACTACTCCTTGTTTAGTGAACATTTATCTCTGCTCACAAGATTTTGAAGCGCAGTCTTGTAGGAAAGCAATTTTGAACACTTGGAGTTCTACCATTCTCTCCATGCTCATGATGAAGGAAGTCAGACTCTTAGGTATCAAGCTTTTGAGGAACGAAAAGCAATCTTTGTTGATTTTCGGTTAGCTACGTTAAGGTGTTTGTTCACCAGGGGTTTGGTATGTAATCCAAAACCAGAGTATCAGTGGAGATTCCTTTTTTAGCAGGATGTCTGGACTTTGAATGGCTTTGGTGTCAAGAGACTTAAAGCCATCAAATGACGCAACAACGTATTTGTCACCACCAATCGATGACAGATCACTGGCGGACATATATGACAAATTTGTATACGAAACTTAGTTCCATTGTTTGGAGCTGATTATGATCTTATTAACTCGGAAGTGAGTTTTGGGCATGACAAAAAAGAATCCCTACTTTCAACTCAGTGTAGGTGTCATCATGTTACCAGTCTGACTTATTGGTCCCTCCTGATAATCATTGCTAGTTTGCTTGTTCTTCGCGGTTTGATCTCATTGCAAAAGTTTTTGTAAGATGCTCAATCCTAAGCCTGCTGTAACATCTTACGAGCGTAAGTGATCTCTTTATTAGGTTTTTGGTTTCGATATCGTCGAAGAATGGACGACTGTAGGAGATTTTCTAAAACGAATAAAGCATTTATAGGGGCGGCGTTCGAGCTTTGAGCAGCCTCTTCTTCCTTTTGTGTTACAGTTTTCTTAAATCGTATCCAATTGTCAGTTATTTTGTTTTTGTTTTTATTCAAACTCGTAGAGAAACCTGTAGAGATGAAGTAAGAAACCTTCTCTCTCTGCTGACTGTATAACGTATGGACCATTCAACTTTGACGATGATAGCCAAAACTTTCGTCCACCTGACCTTCCTCCACTATCTTCTTCTGTTTCCTACATATAAATAGTCCTCCCATAAATTTTGATACATCATGTCACCTTGTATTTGCTTTAATTCCAGATATGGATATTCTTCGAAGCATAAATTTCATATCCTAATACTGCCACTGATTTAACACCAGATTTACCGCATTGTTTGTTTAGATATCCTGGGAACAGTCCCAAAAGTACGAGTATCTCCAGTCAGAAGCCAAGGATTTTTCCATTCACTGATTTTTTATTCCAATTTCAGTTTTTCTTCCCCCCATTCTCCAAGATTCATGTCAAACATCGACAAGCATATTCAGGCGACACTGTGTCAATGACATTCGAAGGACACTCACATCCTCTGCACGTACTTATAAGGAGTTGAGGCTCATTGGAATACCATAGCTTTGCCGATGATTTTGTCTAGTGCGAGTAAATGGAAAATTTGATTATGCCTCTGGGTTATTGAAGATATATTCCGGGCCCCACTTCCATTGGAATGAGGCCCTTGTGGCGAGGACTTTTAGGGGATGCTTGATAAGAGATTCTCGATGGCATATACGCAACCTAAGTTATGTCAATTTGTAGAGAAGGCTAATTATTGCTTTGCATTGAATTCTGTTCAAGTGGATATGATGTTCAGAAGAGCAGATGCTTTTTGAATTTAATGGAACCCAATATCAATAAACATATCACACAGAGGGTGCAGTGCAAGTGGAATAATACTTCGATGTTATTTAAATTTAAATTGCATGGGCGGTAAATTGAAGCGTGTTTTCTTTTTATATGCAGACGTCGCGTCGTCACGAAGCCCCTATCTCTAAAAAAAAAAGAAAAAAGAAGAAGCAATGAAGCATAGACAGTAAAATCTTTTGAGTGAACATAAAATGATATGGACATCCCTTAAGGATGTATCAACAAAAAATTTGAGTAAATCTATGCTTCGTTGTGAACACTGACTCCAAGGAGCCTATCAATTTATACAAAACACTGTAGACTATCTGTCTGCCAAAGTTAATGGAGACAGCTATTAGTATTACGACAGCTATGTTTATAATATAGAAAGAGGGACATAAAATTGGAAAAAAACGAGCGTGAGGGGGCGTTCTTATCGAGTTTCGCAGATGAAAGAACATTTTATTAAACGGAGATCTGTATTTCCATCGTAAACAATAATCTTTTGGATAGAAATTGGGCCATGGAAGACAGTTCATTTGGACAGAAAAATTAAGATGAATTGAATATTGATACCATTGGCGTGTTATGAAATCAAGCGGTGTTCAAGGAAATCAATGTTTAGATGAATTGCACTTTGCATTTATTTATGCAATATAATCCAACAACACTCATAGTAGACTTTGAAACCATCTTTTAAATGAACGGGTGATCAGATAGCAGTGATAGTTTTTCCAATAATTATGTTTCAGCAGTTGTCAAAGTTACCAATGACATCCAGGTGACAAAATATTCAGTATGGCTTGCCATATCATCAAGCATCGTTTTACGCTTGCCGAACGTGTGGAAATTATTAAAAAATATTCTCGAAATTCCGGCTCCGTTGTAAATACGCTATGTGAATTTCATCTGGTCACCGACCAGACAGAGATTGGTGCGTATCGAAAATAACCCTTGGGAAAATAAATTAACTGCCATGTTTGCACTTTTGTTTGAAATAAAGCAAAACCGCTCAACTCGGGTCTAAGATCTCGTGAAGAACTGACTTTGTTAAGTAGTAACTATCAAAAATTTTGCGGAATTTATTCAGAAAATTAAAAATACAAGTCTATTCATCTAAATATATATTGTCCCCTTCAAGGTAATAATAATATGCCAGGGCTTGATCCAATCCTCGAAACATTTTTTATATTCGTTTTTCGGTCCATCAGTGCTTCCTGCGATTTTTCCGTTACTTCCTCTCGGCCACCACCACCCCGTAGTGGTTTTTTAACTCGATAGAACTGAAAGAAGTCACAGGGACCCAAATCAGGTGAATTCGGTGGCTGTTCGATGGTATTTGTTGCATTTTTCGTCAAAAAATTACGAATAATGATGGCACTCTGCGACGGTGCGTTATCATGGTGCAAAATCCATGAGTTTTCTGTCCACAATTCTGGTCTCTTTCGGCAAATTGCTTCACGCAAACGTCTCATAACGCCCAAATACTCGTAATACTCCTTGTTTACTGTCTGGCCTTCTGGCAAAAATTCATGATGCACTACACCGTTGTAATCCATGAAAATCGTGAGCATTGAATTCTTTTTTGACTGAAAACGATGGCTTTTTTGCTCTCGGCTAATTTGGTGAACGCCATTCACTTGCCGCCTGATGTCTGGATTGCGTGTCGTACTCATAAACCCACGTCTCGTCTCCAGTAATGATCCTTTTCATGTTGTGGGATCGGATTCAGCCTCGCAAATCATCTCTTTTGCGATGTCAACACGGTCTCTTTTTTGCACGAAATTGTGGTCTTTTGACACCAACTTTGCTGCTACATGACGCAAACCCAAATCATTAACCAAAATGTCTTGGACGGATCCATAGGCAATGTTCAAGTCCTCCGCTATCACTCTGATGGTTAATTTGCGGTTATTGAACAACTTTTCATTTACTCGTACTTCATCAATGTTTTCGTCGGTTTTCGATGTCGATGGTCTGCCACTGCGTTCATCATCTTCGATTGACTCACCACCACTTTTGAACCGCTCGCGCTCGTGCCACTGGTAAACGACCGTTTTCTTTCGAGTATCGTCGCCGAAACACTTTTGCAACATTTCCAACGTTCGCGCACCATTAAATCCGTTTTTTACGCAAAATTTAATACTCGTACAAGTTCGTTGTTGCAATTTTGAATCCATTTCTAAAATTGTAAAAAATCGCCAACACATACAGAGATAGATGTACTCTTGGCTACGTAACTTTTGCAAATGTCAAGCTATGATGCTGAGATTTAGAGGGAATGTCAACAACAGATTTACCAACTTAAAAAAAAAGAACAGAACTTAAATCGGAACAATGGGAGCGCCACTCGGTGGTCAGTACAATAATTAGTATTCCAATAATGTATGAAAATATGAATGTATACAAAGGTATGCAGAATATGAAATTCTGAATATATGAATCTTCAAGTGTGTAAGTGTAAGTGTTTAATTTTCATCATCCTTCAGGCGGGCCAAAGGGCGCATCTCAAAGGGATATAAAAGTTGAATAGCACTACGAAACCTCTTGCCGTCAGCAAAACGAACTTCATATGATCGGATTTTATTATCTCTGCCGGGGTAGCAAACCTCGACGCTAACCGCCAGTGGATATGGGGAGTGCTAGCATTATGTATCAATACGACGTCACCAGGTTGGATTTGTTTTGAAAAAAGCTTGAGATATTCGGCTTTCCACCTCTTCCATAGAAAGGAGGTGGACTGCAATCTGGATTTCCATTTGCTTCGAAGATCCTAGGGAATTATTTGGCCTTCACTCTCACTATCGGTTACTTTTGAGCGACTGATAAGAAAACTTTCTGGTGTTAAATGGGTCAAGTCCATTGGATCACTGTTCACATACGTTAAGGGTCTCATGTTAATAATTCGCCCGGCTTCAGTAAGGAGAGTATTAAGCTCTTCGTTGTTAATCCTGGCCATCCAAATTGCGACTTTGAGAACGTCTTTGATACTCATCACCAAACACTCCCAAAAACTACCCCACCAGGGTGTTCTTTCCACGCTAAATATCCAATTTATTCCGCGGTTACTCGAAAAACCGTTGAAAATTTCTCCCAAGCTCTTTACATTGGCTGCAGCTCTTTTAAATGTCTTTGCGTTATCTGAATATACAGTAACTGGCGTGCCCGGCCTTGCTGTAAAACAGCGTATAGGTAAGAGGCAGCATTCCGTCGTCAAGTTGAGAACTAGCTCCAGGTACATTGCAAGGACGACGGTACACGTGAATATCATTATGTACATTTCGCTTTTGTTGTCATCAATCCACACCCACCGTTTCGAAAGGTCTTGATGCTTGAAGTCGATCCCTTGGTAGAGGGGCAAAAGGCTGGGATGCGGCCTTTCACCCTGCGTCTGCGGCAAAATTTGCATGCTGCGATGGCCTTTTTAATCACCTGCCGGGCGGCAGACAACCAATATTGTTCACGCAGACGAGTCAACACGGTATTCACTCAACTGTACAAAGACACTTCGTGAAAGTAAGTAGCGATCAACTTGCTCAAATAACTGCCTCGAGGTAAAATGACTGGACTTACAAAATCAAATGGCTCGTCTAGTTGCGTTAATCTGCTTGCCACACGAAGCAAACCTTGGTCGCCCAAAAATGGATTAAGAGTTAGTAGGGTAGAGGATCGAGAAATTGTTTTCCCTTCCTGTAAAGATAAGACTTCATTTGAAAAATAAGTAAATTGAAAATAACTTATCCAGTAGATCTCTGCATTCTTCATTTCAGCTGTTCGCAGAAACCTTGATGTAGGTATGAGTTTTCCTGTCCCTTTTTTTAGCCCAAATTGGGTACCACTTATTTAGTAGTAAATTAACACCTCGATGAATATGGGCCGTAATCCTGAGCAGCTTTTTCCAATCACCAATAGTTTTATACAGCCTAAGTGGTTGCGAATATTTGGGTGGAGCACCCTTCTGAGAGATTGGAAACAACATAGCAACAGATTCCTCAGCATGCGACACATTCCCCATAGGCCAATGAGACTTGTCTTCTTTCAGCCAAGATGGACCTTCCTTCCATAGCAGCGACGTAGATAAATTTTCTGCGGAGATCCTTCGGGTAAATAAATCTGCTGGGTTTTCTTTCCCAGAACAATGACGCCAGTCCCTTACGTCCGTAATCCCTTGTATTTCCTTTACACGGCTGAACACGTACGGCTTCCACTTTGGGGGATCTTCTTGAATCCAATGTAGTGTGATCTGCGAATCCGTCCACAGATAGAACCTTTGAGATGGAAGTTCTAATTTCTTCCAGTTAGAACACAGTCTGGCAGCAACCAACGCCGCGGTGAGTTCCAACTTTGGCAATGTGAGAGCATCAGTTTTCTTTTCTTTGAAAGGCGCAACACAGGTCTTGGCGCATACGAACTTCACCTCAGTTTTAAGATTAGACGTTTGGAGTCTTAAGAACGCAACAGCCCCAAAAGCTTTCTGACTGGCATCGGCGAATACGTACAATTCGATGCACGTAAACTCCGCCTTAATTCCTAGCCATCTTGGCATTAAGATGTCGGGAATTAGTTCTAAGTCCTTAAAACCAGCGACGTATTTTTGGCTAGACTCTGCCCCCAATAGCTCGTCCCAGTTTACTTTATCACGCCTTGGGCCTACGAATCCTAATGGATCGAACACTCGAGCAATAATTTTCAACAAGTTGCGCTTTGTAGGCTGTAACGTTGACTTTAAACATTCCGGATCAAATTTAATCATCAATTCGTCGCTGTGTAGATTCCATAGGATGCTGAGAACGGAATGAACTGAACCTTCTGTCGCCTCGAGAGAACTCTGCATTTTTGAGAATTATTGCAGCGCCATTTTCTCAGATTCATATCAGCACGCTTAAAGACCTCAGTAGACTCTTTGTGAAATTTATTTGCATCTGCTTGGCTACTGACACTTGTTACAAGATCATCCATGTAGAGCGACTTACTCAGCAATTTACATGGGTCTGGATATTCGGTAGCTTGCGCGCGAATGTGAAGCCCAATTGTGGCAGACAGCAAGAACGGACTGGATGCAACTCTAAAGGTGACTCGCATCATACGATACTCCACTTTGGATGAAGAGTCTGTCCATAAATGCTTGTCTTGTGAAAACCAGACAAAACGATGACTGTCTCTATCTTTCTCGGCTAAAACGATTTCCAGAAACGCTTCTTCAATATCTGGGACTAAACGTAACTGCTCGATATGGAAATACAACAAGACTTGCAAAATGCCTGGAAGTAAGTTTGAAACTGTCCATAAACATTCATTTAAAGGCATCGAATACAATTCGGATCTTGGTAGTTGTCCTTTCTGGACGATAAACGGCACAGTGCGGCATGTAGTACAGGTTTTCCACGTAGTCATCGTTCGAAACAACTCTCTCAGCGTACCCTGATGCTTTGAATTTCTATATTGCAGTGTCGTATTCGCTAAGTTTGGATGGGTCCTTTCCAAGCCTTCTGAGAAAGGAATGCAATCTTAAAATAGCCATTGCTTTGTTGTTCCCCAGCTGTCCATTTTTGGTTTTCCAGGGTAGGAGTGCTTCATATCTTGCCCCCGTCTTGCGACTACACTCACATTCTCTGGTGAATTCTCTCATCTTTATGTCATCGCTCCGTATTCCCTAGCTCTCTAAGCTCCATATATCTTCAAGGGCGGAGATGAAAAGGGTGGAAACATTTTCATTGGGGATCAATTTATCCGTGTCGCAAGGGCCTTGAAGCGTCCAGCCAAAAATCGTGTCTACCGCTGTCAAAAGAATAGTTATTCGTTTATATTTTCCAGTTACCACTTTCCAAGAATAATCCCCTCCAAGCAGAACACCCAAACCTTCTTCTTGCTCTTGTCCACACAAATTTAAGTCCGCCAAACAGAAACCATCCAATGGAGTGTCTTTATTCGCAGGAGCCGCCAAGACGTCCACCACCGCAGAGACTTCCACAGACTTTTCGCTAAACTGAGATCCTAAATGAATATTCACAATTTTTAATTCACAATCCCCGAAGGAATAATGGATAGATTAACGAATCCACTAATTTCCAAACTCAGCTTGTTTACAACTGCTTGTCTTACTTGACTTCCGCCATCAAGCAGTTTGTTGAACAAAGGAACTCAGTGCAATCAACATCGAAGAATGGTTACGATTGAATTGGGTCTGGATCACTTCCAGGATTACTGGAATAGACTGGAAAAGAGGGCACATGCGTAAGAAATTGCACTGTGATTTGAAACGGACTATACGTGGATGGATCAAAGATGGAAATAAGAACAGGAGTCGGAATCTCCTCCGATTAATTGAAATTACAATTCCCACGGGAGGATATCCTCCACTTTTTGTTCTACTGTCCCAGACTCAGTAATTTGAGACAAAGAACTTTAGGAACTTACTTGGGACGCAGCAGCTATGGTAGGTGGTGTCTCTTTAATCAGCATGCTTTTAAAACGACCGGATTTATTGACCTCATTGGTTTGAACGATTCGAAAATTTCGGCAGCGGCGGATAACTATAGGAGGGGATATCGCTGAAATGTACCATCGAGTGAAAATTCGGAAAGAGGACATGAATTATCAACGTTTTTTTATGAATTGAATTAGGTTCCACAGATCCAATAGCATACTCTGTGATGGTGATGGTGACTTTTGGAGCTCCCGTAGCTGCGCTCAATATGTAAAAAAGAAACAAAAATGCTGAAGACTTTCGCGCTGAGTATCCGAGAACTGTATAACGCATTGTGGAGAACCATTATGTTGATGAGCTGTTGTACAGCGATGATACTGAAGAGGAGGCTATAGAGTTAGCCCAAGATGTTCGCTTCGTTCATTCCAAAGGAAGGTTTCAAATTCGTAATTGCGTTTCGAACTCTAAAGCTGTTTGCACACAGCGCGGGCGAAGGAACGTTGGTTTTAAATGTTTGAAGGTTATAATGACTAGGAAATAAAGAGCTAGGCAGGGCATTCCATAAGCGAGTTGTGCGGCTTAGGAACGAATAACGATATTTTAGAGTACGTCCGAAAATGGGCTTGAGCGTATACTGATAAGCATCCATAGCGAGACGAATGTTACGGTTAAAGGTTTGAAGGGGCGGAATGCTACAGGCGCTTTCTATAGAGCACTGGTGGTGCAAATAGCGATAAAACAGAGTGAGACACGAGACCTTACATCGGTGTTCGATGGTTTCCATTGTTCGAGTGATATAAGTATCACCTATGAGTTTTATCGCATGGTTTTGAATCCTATCTAGCAGATGAAGAGATGTTTTAGACGCATCTGACCAGATATGTGAATTGTACTCCAATTTTAAGCGGATGAATGCCTTATATATTGAGGCCAGGTCAGAAGGGGTAAAGTATTTCTTACATCGTTTGAGGAAACCTAGACATTACGCAGCATTTTTGACGACACCGAATATGTGGTCATTCCAACGTAAGTTGTCACACACATACCGAGAATGGAAAGATTTTCGGTTTCGACGATGCAAGTGCCATTCATGGATCATGGCTGTTTATTTAAATTTGGCTTTAATGACAGAAGGCAGCATTGTGTTTTAAAAGCATTAAATTCTACTCTGTTAGTGTTTCCCTAATTAGTTAATATCAGAATTTAATGAGCTAAACATATGCCGCCGTTTCCGTTCTACAGCCGAAGAGCAGGGACGTGAGTCCGGGAACGAATGTGAAAAGTAGAGAGTACTGTCATCAGCAAAGGAATATATTGGATTAGAAGTTGCAGACAAGAGATCATTGATGAAAACTAAAAACAGTGTCGGAGACAGAACGGAGCCCTGGGGCACACCACCAGCATTTATATTGTGAACATCAGACTTGAAACGATCGAAAACAACTTCAATTGAATGTTCCGAAAGGTAATTTCTAATCGATTGAAGAAGAAAGTCTTCGGTACCAAAAGCAAGCATTTTCGACCAGAGGGCCTGATGCCGAACTCTGTCAAATACCTTGGAAATGTCAAGTGCAGCTATCTTGCTTTCGCCAGATTGATGTACGCTTTGGTTCCACTTTTCGGTTAGAGATTCCATCAAATCACCAGTGGACCTGTTACTACGAAACCGTACTGGTGGTCATTAAGAAGTTTTCGTGTTTCGAGATATATCATGAGCTGATGGTTTATCAGCGTTTCCATATCCTTGGAAAGAAGGAGGAGAGAGAGGAAGATTCGCTTTGTTTAGGGACGGGCTGGACAAATGCTGTTTTCTATCTGCTCGGAAGCAGTCCTAAAGATGAAAGAGCTTACGCAGTGGTTTTGCCAGTGTGGAAGAACACCTCTTCAGAAGGAGGGGAGGTATACCATATGGAGCTGATTTATGCATGTTGAGATCTTTAAGTACTCTTGCTACTACACGAGTGCGAAAGTAGATTCGTCCCATTGATGATTCGACGCACTCAAGTGTAGGCGGAGACAAAGCACAATCTGGGAGTGTTGAGCTGGCCGCAAAGTGTGCAGCAAGCAGATTGGCCTTGCCCAAAGAGCTGACAGCTGGACTGTCATTCTAAATGAGCGTTGGGATGGAGGATGAGGCAGAATTTCTAATATTTTTGACAAACGACCAAAAATTTTCACTACCTTTGGGACATTGTAGTATCTTTTGCCTCAATTTTTGGTTGTATTGGAGTTTTACAAGTTGAAGAAAGGCGTTGCAGTTATTCCTGGCTCGTTTGAACTTTTTTCGATTTTCCTCAGTTTGGCTGGTCTTGAAGGACCGAAAAAACATTTCTTTAACCCTGACAGCCTCTTTACAGCTCGAATCGTACCATGTCTTTGCTTTTGGTTTGATACTCTTCATCCGATGAGGGACAACATTTCTCATTCCAAAAGAATGGTGTCTGTGATCATATCAGCAGCGGCATCCAAGTCGTTATCTAGGAAACATAACGACCAGTTAAAATTCCTAAAGAAGCTGTTAAGACCGCTCCAGTTATCTTTCTCGTATTGCCATACGGTTCTTTTTGGAATTTTTTCTCTAACTTTGTGGTCGGTGTACGAGAAATTATCTGATATGACACAATGGTCGGACGAGCCTAAAGGGGAGAGCACATCAACGGTGTACTTATAAGGGTGAGAAGTTAGAAACAAGTCCAGGGTATTTCAAGCTGGGTTAAGTTATTTTCCGCATTATTGAATTCCGGATTGGAACAGGGACTACATTGTGGTGGAGTTTGGTAAGCTACATCACTACGCACGTAAATGGCGAGATCGCGGTGAGAGAAGAATTATGGCACTCGTTTGTAGCCTGGTAGCTTCAGATCAGAGTGATCTGAGCGGTGTGGGCGGGGATCTACCTGTGTTTCACTAAGTGCCAAAAGAGCTGCTCTGTATTTGCAGACGTGGACGTACGCAGAAAAGTGATTACTTTTTAACACGCGTATATTGGCAATATCCACTCTGAATTCCCGAGTCCTTACAATGAAAGACAAACACAAAAAACACAAACACCGACGTTACTAAGCACAGATGTGAAGTAAAAATTCAGAGTTGGTTTACCGAATCAAATTGTTGTATGTGTTATGCGCTTACAACAATACGAAACGGCACACCAACAAAATTCATACCCACAGCCCGCTATCCATCGGTTGTTTGATACACTCAGTCACTGCACGCGCTGTATGACAATGTAACACAGCAGCGGCAGTGACTGAGTGCAAGCAACAGTTTGACCAGGGCCAGGAAGGTTCTGATGCCCGCACTGTGGATTTCGGTTACACTGCACTCGCGTGTTGTTGTTGTTGTTTTTCTTTGGCCCGCACAGTGAACTTTGGTTTTTGTTTTTTTTTTTTACACTCGCTCGCGTGTGCACTCCAGCTTTGATACGTAGAATCGACGATGTTAACGGAAAAGGTCCTTGGAATGTGGTGGTAAACCATTAATGACTGTTTTGTTTTCAAGTTGTCAAAATTGTAAAAAAATGAGGATTTGCTGCTTGGAAACCAGCGACCTACTAAAAGTGACGTATTAGGCTTAATTATGACAAATTGTGATCCGTTGGGGGTTGTTGCTTTCTATGTGATATACGTGAAAATCATCTTTCAAGAAATATGGCGTTCATTTGAAGTGGTGTAACCAATGAGGATACTTACATAGGCGTTATCTGAGAGCTGAATTTGCCCGCTTTCCGGATATGGAAGTGCATACCTTAGTCGACGCAAGCGAAAATGGGATGTTTGCGATGTTCTGATGGAGATTTAGTCGATTGTGTACTATTAGGAAGCAAAGCCAAAATTGCCCCTTTAAAGCTTACGAGTATGTCTATTTCCCGGTTAGAGCTTCAAGCTGCTGTTTTGGGAGCCCGATTGGCAAATAGTATTGTTGCTTCCCATTCCTTTCAGCTTACAAAACTAATATTCTGGACAGTCTCCCGAACAGTCTTATCTTGGTTACGTTCGGATCACCGCCGCTACCGACAATTTGTGGCATTTCGGATTGGTGAAATACTTGAGCTTGCAAAAGTTTCAAGCTGGCGATGGGTAGTGAGTGAGGGAAAACGTAGCAGACGAAGCTACGAAATGGCTGAGGATCTCTGATTTTTCAAGCAGTAGTCGATGGCTAAATGGGCCGAATTTCTTAAAAATTAGAACTAAGTACTTTGACCTGGGTCAAATATTCAGGTCTACGGAAGAAGAATTACAAGCGCAATACATCGGGTTCTACAGCGATCATGTCGGAGTCTCCAGAAACTCTTTGTCTATAGAGCCTAAGTGATTCTCTACGTGGAAACGTCGTATTTGTAGAGACAAGGCATACAGAAATTCTTTGCCAACACAGGAGGACGTCCAGTTGGCCA
The DNA here is from genome assembly GCA_963966105.1 of Volucella zonaria. Classification (NCBI taxonomy): domain Eukaryota; kingdom Metazoa; phylum Arthropoda; class Insecta; order Diptera; family Syrphidae; genus Volucella; species Volucella zonaria. Next base: position 122,337,674 of record OZ014531.1, on the reverse strand, counting down.
AGATCTTATACTGGAGGAAAACGCAGGCTGCGGCCTTCGCTGAATAAATATCACTATTGTTGAAAACGCGATCTATCTTCGATTTATCTCATTTTCTCGTCACAAAAGGCGTGTTACGGTTAGGAGGCAGAGTGGCTCTCTGCAATGGAAAGCATCCCGTTATACTACCCAGAGGCTAAATGTTCGCCTCTTAATTATACTTGACTGTCTATTCTAGATACCATTACGTAAAGCACGAAACCGTAGTCAAAGAAATAAGACAACGCTATTGAATGAAGCACGGCGCCAGTATCAAACTTGCTTAAATCGTCAAGCCCATTGAGCCACCAATGATAAGCTGACTGCTGCCTGCCGCCTGCACGGGTTGCGTCCTTTGTAGTCGTGCAACGTAGTAATGAAAAAAGATATGGTGTTCCACTACAATAATTTGCCTGACAACTAGGGCGATCCATCTCGAAACAGCATATTCTCTGTCATCCAGTTCATACATCCTAGCCATCCGAAATTTTGTCGCTCGGCGTGGCTTGCCGATCGAGTTATGGAGCTGATCGTGAACTTAGGGAGGCGTTTGCTTTAATGGATAAGGATTTGATGATAAGAACCTTTACAAACTCTTCTATGAAATGGCGATTTATTACACCAGCTTCACCCCACCTGGGAGACCCATGGGAACGTCTCGTAAGATCCGTGAAGGATGTATTATCCATGGTGCTGCTGTACCTGAATCCTTTATATGAAATTCTACAGGCGGCCCTGATGGAAGTTGAAATGACCGTGAACTCCAGACCACTCACATATGTCATGAAGTAGAAGAAGCCCTAGCGTCAAACCATTTTTTGTTAGGCAGCTCCAACGGCGCGAACCCTCCTGTTGAATCAAAGTGCGAAGGCATGCAGTTAAGGCGGCACTGGCAAACAGCGCGAAATCTTGCTAATGTCTTTTGGACGAGATGGGTGCGTGAATATCTTCCTGTTATTACTCGACGTTGCAAGTGGTTCGACAATGTAAAGCCCATTGAGGTTGACAATTTCGTATACAGAGCTGATCCGGATAACCTCAGAAACTGTTGGCCTAAGGGCAGAGTGTTTGCCGTGAAAAATGGATCCGATGGAGAGATAGCCGTGCTCGATCTCTGTCAGTCACTGAAGGAGGTAAGCCCTCAAGAGGACATACCAATGAGGAGTGTTGCGGAAAATCTGGTAATGGTAACACATAAGTAGGCTGAATTGATCTGACACATCACGAGGTGATGGAAATTGACATTTGACCATGCGTTTTCTCTTTTTCTTTTTTATTCGATTGTTAATGGCGGCAGGAGATCACTAAAGTAAGCACAATTAAATATGAAACTTTTGTTAAAATAAAAATTTGTATTTTTGGAATTTTTAAATGAGTAAATGAACTAAACCTGTTTCTCTGATTTCATTGTGGAAAATTCGAAGATTTCTCTCCAACGCACTCCTTGTTTGATATGCAACAAATGCATTTAAATCAGTGCGTCTGACATACATATGTGCACGCGTACAAAGGAGCCACTTCAAGGCACTCACTCGAAATTAGTGAACTGGTACGTTTAGGTATTCATATGCGCATTTGTTGCCTTATTGCCATAAGAAATCATCTCAATAGGCATAACACCTCTACCAAGCGCCAACGTTTCCAGACTTAAATTATAAAAAACAAAGCTGCTTACACCCTTGGGGGAATGTGCCCTTTCTCCCGTACTACCCTTTGGCATTGGAAAAAATGGCTACTTACACATTCCACTCTTACGTGCACTACTGCACTTCTTAGTGCTCATCGCTGCGAGACTCATTTCTAGAAGTTCTCACATGATTGCGACGATGATGACGACGACTGTCTACCTCATCAGTGCACAAAAGGATTTCTAAGTCACGTAGGAAGGTGCTCCTAATGTTGGCATACATACTCATATATACAAGCTTATGACACAACTACAGGGTGTTCATGTAGAGCTTCATTGAGTGCATTGTGCATGGTGGAGGAACAGCTTTGAGGCTTTCAACGTATGTCTTTGTTCGTTTAACGAAAAAACGCAGAAAAGCAAGACAAAAAGCGAAACGAAGACAACAATGGAGGATATCCTTTGTCTGGTTGAAACGGATACGGATCTGGAATGCCATTGCTTAGATTAAACAATTGTTTGTTGATATGGGTCGGTTGTTTTGTTATTTTTAATTTTTTTTTTTTGGTTTCATTTGTATTTTCTGTTTTTTTTGAAAGAGTTGTTCACTCTTTAAGTGAAGATCTTTCAGATTTTTGAAGTGTCTAAGATACACGAGTACTACGTTGTTCGTTTGTTGAAGTTTTCACCTTTTTATGTGAAGTGCAATAGCAGGGGTGACGACATAAGTTGCGATGAAAAGGGAACAGTGAATGGTTGACCGAGTTTATTTTAAAATATAATAACTTGAAGGATGACATTTGATATTCTCTTTTGTCAATAGTTTCAGGTTTTGATTAAGCAACGCCATACGAAAATATAACAGACGGAACAAAAAAATACCGAAAAAATCACTGTCATGCTGAAGAAATCGAAATCATAAAGCAAGATCGGTATGAGAAGGACCTGTTATTATGAAACAAAATTGATGATGATAAGCCTGACTATCGGATATAAGAGTGAAACTTGAATTATTGTTAGTGCCTACGCAATGAAAGAAGGCAATGCGCAATGAACAATCAGAAATACATATATTTTGACGCGATTTCGATGAAACATCAAGGGAGGAAATGCCTTTCAACGGTGGAGAGTGAAGACTTAAATGGACACGTCGGGAAGTCGAGCTACGAACACAATAACCGCCATAGAGGATACAGTTTCGGAACGCGAAACTCATCGGGAAGAGGTACGCAAGGTGACCCCACAGTGCCGGCAATAGGTCCTCGCATTCTTTACGGATATTCCCTTTGAGGGCTTCAAAAGTCTGACGCTTATTGACATAGATTCGTGACTTCAAAAAACCCCACAAAAAGGGATCCGGAAATGCAGCTCTCAGAATTTCGGTTGTGGCTCGTTCAGTATGCGCCGTTGTTCCATCCCATTGGAACTACATGTTCTCCATTTCCAATTCATCCAATTAAAGTAGGAGAAAGTCGTTTTGCATGGCTCTTCGAAAAAATAAGGCTCCAGCGTAAACAGCACACTATGCAGTAATTTTGAGCGGGTATAATGGCTCTTCGTGGGTTATACTCGGATTTTCGGTGCCGCAGAAGCGATAATTTTACTTATTCACGTATCCACAGAGATGGAAATAGGCCTCGTCGCTCATGATGATTTTCGATGAAATCGAGATCAGGATGGCTTGAACGTAGGTTACACTCACTTGGTGGTCAACAGCTAACAGCTGATGCACTGTCTCCATTTTGTAAGGGAACATGTTACAGTCTGTCACCAAACTGTCTATAAGGACCGCCGATTGATGTCCAATTGCGTGGCACGTCATCTGGTCGATACCCTGAGGTCCTCTGCGACACCTTCAACCACAGCTGCGACATTCTCTCTCAGCAGAACGGCTGCTCCGTGGTTGACCACACCTGGCAGCATCTCGTGTTGTCCCAGACCCTTCTAGGCGAGCAGTTAAACGTCGTCATGTTTGCCCAGTTAGTGTCGGATGGCCGGGAAATCTGCCCCGAAAAATATGAGAGCAGTATAAAAACCTTGCCTGGGATATAAAGAAACGTGGTGGTAAAATTATGAAACGAAAGTGGAGGTTAAGAACAAAACGCAAGTATTTCAAGTGTGGACTAAGTTGAGTGATAATAGCGAAAGCATTTAAAGAGGCGCAGAATAACGCAACTCAAAAGAAAATACTTTCCATCAAAGCTAAGTCCCTTCTTACGGGCCAAAAAACTTTGCAGCAATTTAAAAAGGATCGGTGTTCCCAAAGGCCTTGATCCACATGGTGTTCTCCTGATCCTGATAGTCTGAATGAGTATTTCGTAGGCAACCAACTCTCTGGGAGTGGTTTCGATATTAATCGAATATCGGCGAATTTGACGAATTCTGTTCCTAGACTGGAAGATTTTGAAGTTGTAAGTGAAGGTAAAGTTTACAAATGCATAATTAAGTGTGATGCTATCGGTGAGGGTGGCGTACCCATACGACTTATTTAACTTCTTTTAGCCCAAATTATAGCCCATCTCCCCACATTATTAACTCCTGCATTACCACATCAACTTTTCCCCAGTTTTGGAAAATTGCAATCGCAAAAAGATTAAATACCAATTCCCCCTTCGACTTCAGACCAATAAACATCCTACCTTGTCTATCGTAGGTCCTTGAAAAAGTCATAGAGAAACAAATACTAATCCATGTGATCATCAACAACTTGCTTTACCGGAAGCAATCAGTCATTAAAGCAAATCATAGTTGCTCTACGGCTATTATAAACCTACTTGATGAAATACGGCAAGATTACGCTAAGGGTCATATAAGCCTACTTTGTTTGCTTGATTTCTCGAAGGCTTTTGATAAGGTAAACCACAATATTCTAAAGTGGTAGCTGAAGAAATTGTTTGGTCTCACTGATAGGGCTTTCGAACTATTTATCAAGTAGATTCCTGAGAGTCACTTCTGGCAACAAATCCTCTTCAATGAAGGCCTTAATTTAAGGTGTTCCACAAGGGTCAATTCTTGGTCCGATGCTGTTCTGCATGTTCATCAACGATCTCCCATCAATCTGTAGCCACACTTCAATGCATCTTTATGCAGATAACGTATACAAAATCTAGTTTTTAACTTACACGCCTGTCGTGACGACTTAAATTTACGGGATGTCCAAACATCCATGGGAGCAATAGTACGCCTTGCCATTGCTCTGCCGCCTTCTAAGATACCAGAGCAGAACTTGTGTTGAAGGCACACGTTACACCCTTGGTATGGGTCGAGGCCGATGAAAAACCTCTTTCTGTTCTTAGGATCACAGCACCCAGTACCTTTTGCAACTCTACATTGCGTCAAACCAAAAGGAAGACCCTTCCCACGACTTTGGGTTTAAACCACAGCCACCGTGACGCTCCCACAAGGGGGCCGACCTACATAAACAATTCAGGCCCGGACCGAAATCCGGGGGGCTCCTCACTCCCATGGTACCGTGATTTAAGTCCTGGTAGGGACTACCAGTGGTCCTGCCGCCAACAAGACCTATGACCGGCAACTTGTAACTAGTCAAATCGTAGCAACCTTCAGAGGCGTCATCTGAAGATGTTTACAATAAGACCAGTAGTATGCTCTGCCCCCGCTTTTTATTAGACAATGTCATTGCTGGGCGAAGCCTTGGTAATTGGGCGGAGGCCCAGATGACGTACAACTCCATCTAGGCAAACCCTTTAGCAAGTTTGATGAACTGGCTCTCTTGGTTAATGAAGATCTTACCCAAATCTCTGCTTGGTCCGCCGCTAATAGATTGCTCCTAAACCCAACAAAACCCCAGTTAATACCAATATCCAAGAGAAATTTCAATCTCAATATCTTGCCAGATATACAGTATTGTAAAATCACACCTGTTGAACATTGCAATAGTCTTGGTTTTATTATCGATCGCAACTTCTCGGGCTATAGTCATACTAACGCAGTTATTTATCATTTATCAATAAATGAAATCAAATCAAATCAAATCAAAAAAGTTTGCATTGAGTTAGAGAGGCCAAAAAATGGTAGCTAGTGAATGTGTGATAGCAGTTGAGGTACTGTATCGGCAATTAGAAGATTTACCTTCACAGCCTATTAGTAGGCGACAAGCAGGAGAAGCAGTGCAACGCAGCATGGTCCTAGCACTCTGGCACGATGACTTCTTCTAAATAGATGTCACAAGTTGGATTTGCGTGTTCGGAACAACCCCACTGAAGATATTCAGTGTTAGTACGCTTGGTTCACAACACGTTATTTTTTTGCGGCTTTACCCAATAATTACAAACTGCCTGAAGGGTCGTCACGTTGTCGCTAATCATAGCGCAATCATCATCAAAAGTAGGCAAATCGCTCCAGATACATGGATGCTCTGCTTTAATGGAAAATCTCGCAAGCAATGAATGTTAATTCCCGGTTAATTCCCGTTGTGCATATAATTTTTCCTTCAACATTATGGGACACATCACATATCATTCTTACGAGTCTATTACTCTTGGATATATTTTGAGATCTTAACGCTTCTCAAATATGATCTCTGAACATTAATGAACATCGAATCGTTGGGATGTTTCTCCATCAGTATACGTAAACTCTGATTGGCCAAAATACAGAGGAATACTCTCTGAAACAGTGTCCTCCGGACTCTCAAGTCCTCTGCGTGACACGCGAGATTGACATGAAAGTCAAAGAATCCATCCTGGCTCCCAATCAGGCTCTGGCTGTTCATTCAACCTAGAGGCAAGAGAAGATGCACTGCTGGACATCAGCACTGGGACCGCTTAGAAACAATTGCAGAAAATTTTTCTACCAAGCAAAAAGGACAAGAAAAGTGACTGACTGGGCCTCATACAACGAACCGCTCAAAATATATAAAAAAGAACTGAGGAAGGCAAAGCAAAGCAATCCTAGACATCATTCTGTGACAAAATTATAGAAACCTGTGAGGCATCACTGCTAAGAAAAGTCCTCTCTACAAATCCTATGATGCCTAATTGTTTGAAAAAAACCAATGGCTCTTGGGCAACCTTAAGTGATGAATCATTCAACCTGCTACTGGACACTCACTTTCCAGGTAGATCCCAATTCGCTGCCAGTAGCAACCCCAACCAAAATTCATCATCAGATTACAAGAGAAAGACTGCTTTGGGTGCTCCATAACTTCAAACGATACAAGTCTGATGGTCCAGACGATATAATACCTGCCGAGCTACAAAGATCCTTAGATATTATCCTCCCCACTCTAGAGAATATCATGAAAAGCTGTGTAAAACTGATCCACATTCCATTGTCATTGAGATACATCAATATAGTTTTCATTCCCAAAGCCGATATTGTCCCAAAGGACCTGAGGCCTATAAGTCTATCATCTTTCCTTCTGAAAACTCTAGAATGACTGATTGACATCCATATACCCGATAAAATTGATCCAACACTTTTGTCAACGACTTAACATGCCTAATGTAAAGGAAGTCGGTGGAAACGGCATTCACTGACTTGCCATATCGAAAGATTCCTACAATATAGCGAGTACACAGTGGTCGGATTTCCTAGACATAGAAGGTGCCTTTAATAACGTCATCTTAACAGATCTTAACAGATTAACCCGTTGGTCAGATCGCTGTGGGTTGGGAGTAAACCCCCATAACACTGATCTTGTCCTCCTTTCCAGGAAACATAAAATTCCAATCATAGACCCTCCCTCAATCAACTGTACTACTCGTACAATAGCTTAGTCTTTTCCGATACAACAGAATATCTGGGTCTCATTTTTAACCATTTTTAACAGGAAACTAAACAGGAATCATGTTTAGTCATTAGAGTCAAGAAAGCTACAGTAGCCTTATTCTCTTGCAAAAAAGCCATTGCGAACAAATTAGGCCTTGAACCTCGCATAAACCACTGGCTATACATCTCGGTCATAAGACCGATACTCACCTACGGAATTCTTGCCTGGTGGACGCCCTTAGACAATGCAGTCAATGCATTGGATAGTCTGGTTTACTTGACACCCTTCTAAAGATCTAAAACTGATGGTAGGGTTGGTAGTAGTATTTTCTCAGATAAGCTAAATCTAAGCCTCTCCTTCCATCTTCCAAATCACTGTTGCGTGTTCCAGGCGGAAATTTTGCCGATTATGGAAGCTCTGTCCTCGGTGAAGAAAAACCTGATATCTACAAAGGATATCCGCATCTTTCCGAATAGTCTTAGGAGATGGCAGAGCAGTTCAACCTTAACCTTTGTTGGGTGACGGGGTAACACAGACACAGATATTCCAGGGACTTTTAGGGCCTACGAAGTCGCCAAAATTGGAACCACTTCTACAGGAAAGGGGTAGCATAGGTATACTAATCGCTACATGCAAATCAATATTAAATCCAGATGCTAATAAAAAAACAGACCTTAGATGGACTATTGGGTCAACATATCTAGCTACCAAACAGATCTGGCCAAAGCTGGATCTGAATCGCTCTAGGAGTTTGATCCTTCTGAATAATAAACATTACAGCGCCGTCATAGGTGTCATCACTGGACACTGCCTCATAAGCAAGCATGCAAGAAGGCGAGTCACCTACGCTTCATAATAAGCTCAAGTTGGTTCCATGAGTAAGACGATCACAGATCCATATGGCGTCACAACAGGCCATTGGGACTAAGTGTGTTAGTCTTTGCAACATCCACTTTTAACTACCTACCTAGCTACGTAAACTCTGAATGGAGACATACCATATGTCGAACTGGCTTACACAAACTCTCAATAACTGCCACTGAGTTTAATAGTACTGTCGAAGTACTGTCCTCTATACAAAGAGATCTTTTCCACCACTGGCAAGGAATCCGATTGCCTCCATCCATTTTATTGAACAAATTTGAACCCAAGGTTTTCGATTTACACCCATAGTTCGGAGTGTCTACGAGTATGATCCGATCCGACTTCACGACCCCGGTTTACTCTTATTACCTTTTCTGAACGAAGCACTTCCGCAAGTTTTACATTTTTCATCAAAGTTGTTCGATATACTAAGCGCTTTACGCAATTTGAAGCGAGATAAAGTAGTTTATCATATCACGGTAACGCTCCAATCATTCCACCAGCCTAAAATACGCACCAAACAGTGGCAGATGCATGGGTCATCGATAGATCACTCTTGGTTTCTCAGCTCACAAAATGCGTCTATTCTGTTTATTGACATAGCCATCAAATTCGAAATGCGCGTCATCGGAGAAGATGATGTTCTTCGAAAAATTACATTTTTGTTGCTGTAAGATACGAATGTTCGGCCCTGCGCATGGTATACTGACTTCAAATGTTATGCCAACTGAATCCTGTTAGTATACACGTGCAAATGTTTAGTAAAAATTCGCTGTAAACTGCTTCGTGAAAGTCTCAATTGCTGAGAACGATGGCGAATCGAGGTGGACAGATTCTGGTCAAAACTCCCATTAACTTCTGCCATGTTTCCATTAGACAGAACTGCGCGAACACAGACGGGTCACTGTCGGGTTTGAACTAATCCAATCGCCTGAAATTTCTCGATTAATCGAACCACTGTACGACGAGATGTTGCATTATGGTAACAGAAAGATCCACCTTTTCGAACCATCGTCTCCGCAAAAATCTCACCATTTCGTTAGTAGGTTTTCACAATTTCTATGGGTCTATTATGTTTTAAAATATTCTTTGTTAAATTATGAATACGTCTCCTACTCGTATCTGAGTTTTCTCAAATGTATAATTTATACATAAGCTTATAAGATATTATATCTTACAGTGTCTAAGCATTTCTTCAGAAGTAAATTTACTAAATTCCTCATTTCCGACGTTTCGCCCATTGGTTCCCCGAAGTCATATAGGGTGACCAGTTAACAACGATAGAAAAAAAAATTAAACAAAACGCTTATATGGATTGTAGCGCCGTCTTGTTGGAAGCACAACTCGGATATATCGATGTTGTCGAGCTCTGTTGCTCTATACCTGAGACCATTGACTGTAACAGTGTCTCCTTCCTCATTTCGAAAGAAATAAGGTCCGATGATGCCGCCATGCCATAAACCGCACCAAACAGTCAATCTTTGTGCATGCATTGATGATTGTCCGAACACTTGTTGATCTTGTACGCTTCAGTAACGGCAATTTTACTTGTTGACTTAGCCGCCGAGCCAAAAATAGGCCTCGTTCGAGAAGATAAGTTTTTGGCCAAATTCCGGATCTCCGGTCAATATTTCCAGCGCCCAATTAGCGAATTCACGGCGTTGTCTATAGTCGTCCGGCTTAAATTCTTCCGTCAGCATAATCGTATACGGTTGTAGGCCCAAATCCAACCGCGAAATAGGCCGGGTTGACACTCTGGTGATTCCCAATTCAGCTGATCGGCGTCGAATTGACATTTTTGAATTTTCTTCGATACCGGCCGCTACGGCGTTTCGCACCAATCTCTGTCTGGTTGGTGGCTTAAGATCCAAAAGAAAGTACTCACGCTCAAACTTTTCCATGATGCGACGGAATGCCTGCACACTGAAGGAATGATGACGACCGACCTCACGACGAAATTCTCGTTGCGTATTTACAACGGAGCTGGAATTTCGAGAATATTTTTTAATAATTTCCGCACTTTCGGCAAGCGTAAAACAAAGTGTGTTGAAATGGCAAACCTTACTGAATATTTTGACAGCTGGATGTCATTGGTAACTTTGACAGCTGCTGAAAGATAAGAATTGGAAAAACTATCATTGCTATCTGGTTACCCTTTTTAAGGTGGGACAAAAATAGTGTCGTAATGTCAATTAACTGCCATTTTGTTTTAAATGAAAAAAATTAGGCTCGATTTTCGCGAAAAGTTTATATGAAGGTATAAAACGGATGACATTAAGTCGTTTCACTTCAGTTTGAATTTTTTTTCGCAAAAAATCTGGCTCCAAATTGATGATTCCTTCCTCAATGTTGGCTTTCAAGACTTGCAAGGTTCGTGGTTTGTTTGGGTAAACGCGAGATTTTAAAAGGCGCCAAAGAAAGAAGTCTAGCGCGGTCAGATCTGACGATCTAGCCGACCACTTCAAATCGCCAAAATAGTAGATCACATGGCCAGGAAATTAGTCATTCCTGCTGGAACGAACAATGTATGAGACCCAATTCAGCAATTTGCGTAAAAATAAAAAAAAAATCGTTTAACGTCTGTCTGTAACGTTTACTTGTTACGATTAGGGTGGTGCCTTCGGCGTTCTCAAAAAAGTAAGGGACAATCACTTTTTCATCATCATTGGATGCAATGGCTCTTCGTGCATTTCATGTGGATTTTCCGTGCAAATTTATTCACATAGTCACCATTATTTTAGATACGAAATCGTCCTTTTTTTACACCAGATTTAACAGAGCCTGGGAGTAAATTAACCTCACTCGACGGTCAGTAGGTAGCAATTGGTGAACGGCTTGCACTTCATAAGGGAACATCTTCGGGTCTTTCACGAAAATTCGATGCAAAGAACGTCTGCATTTCATTTATTTTAAATGCATTTTTATTTCAATTAATTCATTAATTCTTACTAGCTAGACAAAAAAATTATTAAAAATTAGCTTAAATAACTTACAGATAATCTTATTCTAACTTACTGGTCGCATGCGGGCACTCTTAGTTAAACATAATACTTAATCTATGTCTTTCAACGTTTCTTACAGTCTATTTTTATTTTTGTTTTTACATGTATTAACACTAAAACTAAGAAAATTACTTTTAATTAAAAAAACTTAGTGTCTGTTCTAATATAATTTTTTTTTCCTTAAATCTAACTTACTATAATCCTACCTAAAACTATGTAAGCCGGCCATGGCTAATGAAATAGACAGACGACCGACTTTGCTTCACATGAAGCGACCCATTACTTGAGGAATTCGACGACGAACCTTCACCTCCTTCAACTAGCCACCAAAATTGTTGGTGCTGCCGAGCAACATCCCTTATGTCGCGACTCTCTACCACCCTACTGAACTGGAGACGCTCCGTACTGCCATATGCGACATCTCTATCGTAGCTAAGTCGCCTGTCCGCAGCTGTCCGAGCGACGTGGAAGATTAGCGGCACCGCTAATCTGTCCTGGATCAGACCTTTCATATCTAGGTAGAGGAACGCTTCTGGAGGTATAAATCCGTTAAAGCGAACTCTCTCATGATACATATAGTTAGGGTATCAAGCCCCGGAGATCAGGTTGTGCGACGAGGTCATTGCTCTTGCAATGTGCTTCGAGTCAACTTACTCGTAATAAGAAAATTGTCCACTCTTATTAAGTTCGCCCTATTGCATGAAACCTCATTAGAATAGAATTTTATGTACTCCGACTCTGGTGTTCTGTATAAGCGAAGACAAGCCCTCTCAAACACCCGAATCTTTTCTAATAAACTAGCTCTCACGTTGAACCACACAGGACATCCAAATACAAGCATGGGCCGGATAAGGGCCATGTAGCATATCACCTTCACCCCCGCATCGAGTTGGCTGCTATAAGACAGCCTTTTTGTAAGGCCAAAAGCACCTTTGGCTCTGGCCAGAGCAACATCTATGTATATGTTTGTTAAACTACAGATATTGGTCTAGCCAGATCCCAAGGTATCTGACTACATTTCAATAAGCTAGTGGCTTCCCGTGCTGTCCCACGATCGATCGATCCCTAGAGGCCCCAGACAAAGGCGTCCTAAATAGAATAGTTTCCGACTTCTGAAAGTTGATTTTCAACTTCGCAATATCGCTTAATTTTGTCGAATTCACGTTGCAAAAGCATATTAATGACCTCAATCTTTGGGCCTGATCTGTACGCGATTAAGTCGTCTGCGTACGCTATGGCATGGTGAAGTGAACCTATCAGATCACTTGTGTAAATGTTGAACAGGATCGGCGAATTTACCGCACCTTGTTGCAGACCGTTTTTAATGTTAAATATTCCAGCAGAAGTCACATTGCCATTCTTCACGATGAACCGTCTACTGGAGAGCATATCAAAGAGAATATACAGGAGTGGTTTACTAATGCCCAACCTGCCAGCTTGAAAAAGAGTCCTTCTAACCATACGGTATCGAAGGCCTTCTCAAAGTCAATCAGGCAGGAACCTGCACTGGTTCTTGCCTTTGCTCCATTGGATATCAAAAACCAGTTTAGACGCAGCATGAATGATATCATGCCCCGCCTTGAAACCGAATTGGTTATCCGGAACCATTTGTTTGTCCTCAACCCACTTAGTCAGGACTCTTTTGATTACCTTCTCGAAAACCTTACTGATGTTTGGAAGAAGACTGATCGAGCGGAGATTCGCCGGATTGGATGTATCTTTATTCCTTTTGGGAATGGGATGTACCACCGCAATTTTCCAATGCGCTGGATAATGTGCAGTATTCATTGCATTATTAAACAGGGTGGTATAAATGTCCACCGCCTCTAGTGGGAGATGTCGAAGCACAATGTTCGGTATTTCATCGGTTCCCACTGACTTTTTACTTCTGAGTGATTCGAAGATCGTTTGGAGCCCTTTCTTCGAAATGAACGGTGGTAATACCTTTTCGTTGGTGATGACATTATTTGCCATATTCCCGTCACTGAACTGACTGAAATTCGAGCTCTCGAATCGTCAGTTCACTATTTCATTTCGAAGGTAGAAATTGTGCACAAGGACTTGATTTTCCAGGTCGTGGTTGAGGCCAATGATGTCATTCGCCATGTACACTTCCTGGAAAGGTGCTCATATAGCCTCTACCTTCTCCTGCGGATCCTGGACCACAAAGAAGTTGTCATCATCAACGGCCTCATTTGGTTCGATGCCTGCTGCTATCAGTATGTGCTCGTTGTCCGTCGTTCGGGCGATTTTAAGACACGAAAGGCCTTTTTGACCTCTCCTCCGAAATATTTTATTTATTTGCGGGAACATATTCGGGTTGCTGGTGTTTACAGCCCGAATTTTGTTGCTCCAATACAAACTTACAGAATTTCTGTAATTTTCTTTTATTAATGTTTGGAGGTTTTTGATCGACGACTTTAGTGTCATGATCTCTGGGTTATGTCTGTCAGTAAACTGTCTGTACAAGGTTTTTAGTCTTAACGGCAGTCTACTTTTATGTCGGTGCAATGCGTCAGTAATTGCGTTGCGGAATAAGTCTTCGTTGTCAGTATGTTGATACCGAGGTATCGTTTTGTCCATTGTTCGTTTGATTGTCTCGTCCATTAGTCTAAGATATCTGTCAATCTCCTCGTTTGACAGATTTCTATTGGACAGTGGGTTGAGCGAATTTGAGGAGAGTGCTCTCGTCAGTGTTTTGGAGAAGTATGTCCAACACACCCTACTATAGTTGTAGGAATGCCTTTGAAGTAACTCATCCAATTCCGCAATTTCGTTGGGAACGGTTATTTCGGTACTGAGGCCGCAATGATCACTGTCATATACAAAAGTGCGTAGATAGCTTATGGTATGTTGGTTAGCGCATGTCAGGTGTATTCATGTGTCGAACAGCAAGAAGTCCAAATAGGACCTGTGTCTGGGAAACGACGGACTATCCGTCGCCTTAAGGCGACATTATACTGTGCTGACCCCACCAATTGAATAGTAGGTTCCCTCTAGTATTTGGTGTATTATTTCCCCAATCTCTATGTTTGGCGTTGAAATCTCCGCCGATAATAAAGTAGTTCTCCGCCAATTCCAGTCTTAGGAATCGAAAAAGTGTCTCGAGCTCTGAGATGAATACGGTGGATTGAGTAGCTTTAGGTGCATAAACAGACACCATGTATAGCCGCTTTCCACTATGGAGAGGGATATACATGATGCATGCTTCCAGCACCTGGAACCTACGTACTACACGAATGTATATTCTTTTGAAACGCTGTCCTTTTCTAACAAAGATCGCAACACCACCTCCTTGAATGGAGTTTGGTCGGTTTCTCCGTAAAATTTTATATCTTCTGTGCCTCATTTTATGTCTTTAGTAAGCTTAGTTTCGCTAACCAAAAGCACATTAGGGGCTTGGTTTTTAAGCAACTTAAACAGTGTGGCTCTTCGTTCGAACCTAATCAGTGAATTAACATTCACTGCAAGGACCTTCAAGGTTTGCTCCGCCATGTACGTACCCGTTACGACTGGAGGTGCGTTAGGCACGGCAGCAGCGCGTATATTTGATCTACCCGCTTAGCCTGCGCAACGAACGTCTGCTGATGGCAAATTGTGTGCATCGTTATCTCGTCGAAGTTTGTGAACTCTCTCGGACGTCTTCGGCCACAGCAGTGATATTTCTCGGCCGAACGAGCGACACTGGACCGGCCAGCTATTACGACATCTCTAGTGGACTTGGTTTACATGACATTCTAAGCCAAACCCATAATTGTTCGCGCACATGGTACAGTACGACGAAATGTTCCAGCAGATGCCACATCGTTAAAAAAAAAGACCAGAAACTGGTCAAATAAGCAGTAATAATAACTCCGCGTCGCTCAGATATTTACCGCTCCATTGCTTGTTGTCAACTAATTCTCTATCTATCTACAACATAAATGTGAAAGCACAATGACACTTGACGCCACTTGCAAAAATGATGTCACATTCACATTACTTTCGCCCCACCTCGTTTAAGTGCAGCAACAGATTTTCTATTTCGACACTTCATTGAGCCGACGTTCCGGTTTGCGATATATAAGTTATTTCTTGACCGTATGTCAAGTCAAGTGTCAGACTTTTCAATAGGGACTAAATGTCAAATCAGATATTACATTGAGCTGTGAAGCTTCATTTATTTTCAGTATAGTGTGCCATTTTAACGTGGAAAAACTGGCGCCACAACAACGATTTCAAATTGTTGAAATTTATTTTCACCACCAAAGCCGTGTTTGCGAAGCTTCTAAAGCACTTCGTGAAACTAATCCTCATCGGCCGTGCTATTTCCTGCTATTTATCAATGTATTGAACAATTTCCCGCTATGACGTTCGGAAGGAAATATTGTGGCTGCGCAAGCTTATGTTGAAGAGGACCCCAAATTTATCACCTCGCCGTCGTTAGCTGCAACTTGGCTTTTGATCATCCACTATCTGGAAAATGTTGCGTAAAGATCTTGATCACAAGGCTTATAAGATCCGGTTGATGGAAGAGTTAAAGTCGCGTCACCAATTATTGCGTCGGGTGTTCAGTGATTGGGCTTTAAATCAACTGGAAATTGCACCAGTTTTTTACATGACATCAATGTGGAAGAACTATGGTTCTAACAGGATGGTGCTCCACCCCATACTACCAACGATAAGATCGCTTTATTGAAAACACGATTTGGCAATAGAGTCATTGCAAGAAATGGACTCGTCCGTTTGCCACCAAGATCGTTCGATTTGACACCAATGGACTATCTTCTGTGTGGCTACGTCGCGTCGAGTCACTAGATCATGCCGACAAACCAGCAACAATTGGAGAAAAACATTATTCGAGCAATACACGATATGCGCTCCGAAAAAGTGGTCGAAAGTTTGACAGCTACAATCCGATTTGTACTAGGCAGCCGTGGTGGACATTTGCCCGGAACTATTTTTAAATATTAAATGACATGAAATAATCATTCGAATGAATTTAATAAATTGTAATGAAGTTATTTAGTATAGATTTTATATATGTATTATTGTGTTTCATTTAACCCTTTGTTGCCCGACGGTACATTAAAGTACCACCATGTCGAAGTTCAAATAAAACCTATAGCCGAAAATACCATGTTTTGCTACTTGCAACCAATGGTACTTTTAAGTGCCACATCATCTTCATGTTTTCTGTTGCATGTTTGCTTGGATTGGTCTTTTTAGCGGTTTTAACGGTATTTTTCTGACAGCACGTTAGGCTTTGAAGAGATCTAATAAATAGCTGTTGTAAATTTCCTTAACCTTTTTTCGGTTTTTAGGTGATTGCCATATTTAACTATTGAAAAAACACGAAATTACCTGAAGTAATAAGAATTTTTCAAAGATGGTATTTTCATGAAAAAACTAAAGTGGACTGGTAAATACCGTCGGGCTCTGTGGTCAGATTACCGTGATTTTTTTCTTCGAATGTACATCCTCGTATAGTGCATGATGTCGGCTGTTAGGAACATTATATTAAAGGATGGTGAGATTTTGGTGATGCTTGAGGGTGGTTTACCTTTGGACAATAAAGAAGACACCGATATTGAATCTGAAAATGAATTGGATTTGCTTACATTACGTTCAAAAATAAGAGATACCGCCCAAATGAATTAGGAACCCGATGAAGCTTTGCTTTAAGTGGAGCTTGACGAGTTGTAGATCGATGATGGAAGTGTTTCGGATGATCGTCCAGAATGCAGTTTGTCAAAGAAAAAAATTCCCGAAGAAGAACCACATAGCCACTGGAAAGCAAAGGATCATGAATCAGCTATTCCTGAGTTTTTGTTATGAGGGACCTGTTGTGGATTTGTTTGAGATTTTTTTCTAAATTTTCTTGAATGTGTGGTCGATAACATTGTATTTCTTACTCAGAAAAATAAGGTGTTGGATTCGAAAAAGGGTGAATTCTTGGCTTACATAGGAATTAACTTTCTTATGCGATATCATAAATTACCCAGCTGGAGACACTTGTGAAGTGAAAGTGAGTATTTGGGAGTTCAGTTAGTGGGCAAAACCATGAGCCGTAATACTCGTAGAGTTGACGCTATTTTGTAACGACAACAGTTTTATTCCAAGAGATAATCAAGATCGACTCTTCAAGCTTCGTCCAATGATTAATTGTTTGAATGAGAAATTCAGCTCTTCCTACCATGGTACAAGACAGCTTTCTGTTAATGAATCCATGATTTTTTTTAAAGGCAGAAAATCAATGAAACAGTATAACCCCATGAAGTCCATTAAAAGGGGCTATAAACTATGGTGTTTAGCTGATCAACATGGTTATATCAAGAAATTTTCAATTTATTAGGGAAAGGATGAGCAGCTTGAAATCTAATATGAAAATTATGGACTTGGCGAAAGAATTGTCTTATCAATGACTGAAAAAGAGTGGCGTAAACAAAAAATTATCTTTTTCGACAATTTTTTTTCATCGGTGAAATTGTAAACATAGAAAACTTTAGCTTGTGGTGAGATAAGAGCAAATAGAAATGGCAATCCGACGAACTTAAAAGATGATAAAAAAGTAAATAGAGGCGATTTTGACTATCGATCTTCGAAGGATGGGATCAGTTTTGTTAAATGGACAGATACCAGAACTGTGCTCTTGGCTTCAAACTGTCATTGCAACGAGGCTTCAACTGTTACCAGAAGAGACAAGTCAGGAGTACAACACGATGTCAATTGCTCTACAGTTGTTAAAGACTATAACGCATTTATGGAAGAAGTAGATCATGCTGATCAACTAAGGTCCACATATGGCCTGGATGGTAGGTCAAAGAACTTGTGTCATCGCCTTTTTTGGGGAATGATAGAAATATTATTTGTCAATTCGTTCATCGTTTACACCCAAATGGATGAAAAGATACCACTCTCGAGTATGAAAGACGTGTAACTTTAGGACTTTTTTCACAAAAGGATTTGGCTGTTGACAGACAAAGCCTTAAAAAGATATCACTGAGTGAATCCCCACAATGCAGCAACAAAAGAAGGGGAAAACGAGAGTCCGTTTCAAAGGATGTTCGACTGGGAAACGGGATAGTTCACTTGCCAAGCTCGAGGAAGGTGTGAGCTATGCAGCACCAACAAAATCCAATCGTAGCCGTATTCAAAATGCAGTCATTTTAATATATTTTTTAATACATACTTATACACACATGAACACACAAAAATTTTGATCCTATCTTGAATTTTGATCCTTATAATTTCTTTATATTTGTAATATTATAAGTTCCATATACAAATAAAAAAATAACTTGAATTTGTTAACTTGAAATTTTATTTTTTTTATTCTTAGGCCAAACAGTACTTTTAATTTTTCTTTTCGTCCTGAGATATATTTTTTTTTAATTATAACAACTTCCTCAGCAAAAGAATATAAATATATGTATTTTCTAAAAAAAAAAAAATGTGTTCCGACAGCCCAACGGTGCTTTTGAGTACCACCATCAGTAAGGACTGAAACGAATAAAATTTGGAAATTTCAAAGTAAAAAATAAATATATTTTCATAATTCATATGAATTTTTTTTATTTGCTTTAAAACTCTGTTTTTATTAAATTCATTCACAATTATAAAAAATAGAAAAAATTATTTAGGTTCCCATTCTTTCCTCAACTTCTTTCGAATGTCCTTCATAAGGTTGGTGACAGTTACATCCGTGATCTTTTTGGACGCTCTTTTCCATTTAGCACCAAAATCTTTTACGTCCTTTGCAAACTGCTCACTTTTCTTCAATTTAGCTTTGACCAAAGCCCAATACCTTTCATTGGGACGGCACTGTGGAACATTGGGTGGATTTATGTCTTTTGGGACAAAGTCGACATTTTTAGCAACAAGAAAGCTCAACGTTGCATGAGCATAGTGAGCTGAAGCTAAATCTGGCCAAAATAATGTTGAACCCTCGTGTTTGTTTAAGAAAGGAATCAACCGTTTTTTTAGGCACTCGTTAATGTACACTTCTCCGTTAATTGTTCCCGTTGTAATAAACGATGAGCTTCTGTGCCCACATTGGCAAATGGCCTGCCAAACGAGATATTTTGCCCAATCGATGTTGTTGATTGCGGAAGAATCTCAGCTTCAAACGAGTTGTAAAACTGCGCACCTGGAAGAGTAATAAAGTCGGCTTTGACATAAGTTTCGTCATCCAAAACCAAGCACGCTTTCTTGTTGCCGATCAACTCGTATAGCTTTCGGACTCGTGTTTTTATGACTTTTTTTTTGATTTTCAGTAACTTTTGGTATTTCTTGTTTTTTTCATGTTTTTAGACCGATAAGTTTTTTACAACTTTGTATCATTGTTTGGTTGGTATTACATTTCCGAGCAACATCCCTGGATGACATAGTCCGGTTTTTTATGATGGTACCCACTATTTTCCTGTGCAAATTTGTATCATGTGCTACACTTTTAGCTCCACTTTTCTGTTTTCGCTTAACTGTCAACGTCTCCAAATATCGTTTAATAACAGAATACCCTGCACTGAGTGCTATGTTTAAATTTTTTGCGATGAAATGGTTTGGACACGAAATATTTTCGAGCCACTTGTCGATTATCTTTTTACGGCGTTCCTCTTGACTCATATTTTATAAATATTTTAAACCACACCGAACTAAAATCAAACAAACTTGGGTACAAAATGGGATTGCAATTTTTACGCATTGGTATTAAAATTTATAGATTTTATTCGTTTCAGTCCTTATTCGACTTTGAGAGTCCTTGTGAAATCAAGACATGTATTTTCCTTCTAATAACACTCTTAAATCGAAAATTATCAAAAAAAAAAATTATCTTATACGGTCTTTTTAATTGCTTAAACAAAAAAAGTCGGAACCTCTTAAAAAACACCCCTTACTCGTATACGTCCAGTTAAATGAGACAAGTGTTTGGCGGCTAGTAGGTGGAATTAAAATAGAAACCTTTGCTGTGCAGTCACAGTTAACAAATACGAATTATTTGTAACAAAATTAACAATTATTTGTTACAATATTAACGCCCTGTCTGATTTTTCCCATCATTCTATCTTTTTTCGCGCTTATTTATTCTCCGACGATATCCAAACAAAAAGTATTTATATCTAATAAATTCGATGAACATTTCACTTACAGGCTTCAAGAAAATTCTTTACGTACGAAAACGATATTAATTTTCTTCTCTATTTTTTTTCTTTCAGACTTCAATCGGATTTGAATGCACCGTCGCAGATTTCCTTCCCCAAGGATGTAAAAACTTAGTGATAATCTTATTTTGTATTAATTTTATTAAAAAAAATAGTTTCAATACTAATTAAATATTAAAACAACAAAAAAAAAAATTAGTAATAATTCCTAAAAAAATTAAATCAAAATGGTTTTCACATAAGTGCTTTAGTAAGTTTCTCACGAAAATAGTAATTTTCAAATTGAAATTCAAATTAGATTAATTAACTAACGTGTTAACACATCGCGTTACGTGCTTTATAATTTAAGTAATTAATTAATAAATAGAAAATAGTTTAACAAATTTCTATTTTAAATTAGTATTTTGTGATATAACCAATCGATTTTTTTTATAAAAAAATTAAAAAGAAAAAAAGACACTCTCCTTGCCGCAATACCATATTCAAGTGCTTTAAGTGATTAGTTTGTTTTTTTTTTTACAAATTGTTGTATAAAAAATATGTATATATAAAATAGGCAGTAATTTATTGTTTGCTATAGAAGAAGTTAAAAAATCGCTTTGAGCTGAAAATTAAAAAAATATATATCATATATATATATTCCTACAAGTGCGCGAATATTTTTTTTTCTCGTGGATTCAAATTTATCTTCTTTGTTTTTTTGTTTTTGATTAAGAAAATTTTAATTTTATAGTGCGTCGTAAAATAATTTTTTTTATTTTTGTTTTTATGTATCGAGTGATTAAAATTTAATTGTCAATCTCACAAAATAAAAGGACAGATGTTATATCCTGAGTAGTCGAAAACCAACAAGCAAGAGAGCTGTTTCAACCGAAGCACTTTCAGAGGTGTTGCCGCAAATTTTTGAAATTCACATAGAGAAACCAATAAAGCAGCCATCATGCCAGTTCGCAGAGGACATGTGGCTCCAAAGACCACTCTCATTGAGACTATCATCAGGAAATTCGATACTCATAGTAAGTATTTAATATACATTGAATTTTTGCATTACTTAAATTAATCTGTGGCATTTTGGCACCTAGCCGCAAGGATATGTAAATCAAAAAAATTGTAGGTTACGAGGCAAATTTATTTAATTGTAGGCAGACTTCCTGAATGGTGTTGTTGTATAAAGTTTTTGTAATGAAGCAATTTTATTCCATTTAGCTGCGGCAGATCGCCAAAACGGATATTTTCCATGTACACCGATTCAACGTCAATTACACTTTCATCCTGTGGAACAGTTTACCACTGCGAGGAGGTTTTGATTTTTTTTTTTTTAAATTTTTTCCCTGGAATACTCGTAATTATATTTGTAGTTGGAGGCGGCCGGCATCGGTTGTTTCGAAAACAACATATTGGTAAAGCCTTTTTAATTGCATTTAAAACACTATATTGCAGTTAATTGAAAAGGATTCTAAAGCTTACAAAATCATTTAAAACGATGCATCCGTACATTTGAGTGTACGTGACTCACGATTTGTGATGGGCATCGTTTTTTTACCTACCCGGTAGGTATTTATCATAGGGTAAATACCGGGTATTTACCGGGTATAACATATACCGAAAATCGTGTTTTTATCTACCCGGTAGGTATTTATCATAGGGTAAATACCGGGTATTTACCGGGCATATACCGAAAATCGTATTTACCCACCCGAAATGGGGTATTTATTATTTTATAACTTTTTATACGTTAGCCCTTAACGTGAATGTTTTTTTTTTTTATTTATTAAAACCTAGTTTAAGAAAAAGTTTGATGATCTGAAAAAAAGAGGGATTTGGTGATTGTTAATTTATTATTTCAATTTCTCTTCAAAGAAATCGCTATATACTCGTACTTAGACAAAGGCTCCTTGGTTGAATATTTATTTTGCTTTAATTTTATTTTATGGCTTTATGTTAACCCCTATAACAATGAATCGAGAACGGGGCAACATTGCAGGTACATAGAGAATTAACACGTTTAGCGCCATGTGTCCACGGGTGGTACATTTTTGTACCACCACAGTAGACCGCTATGCCTACCGGTGGTACATGTGCCTATATGACTTTAGTGCCATGTGTCCACCAGTGGACACTAAATGTACATGTTTTTTATATGCTGATCGTTTTTCTAGTCCCTCAGTAGACTAAAGAAAGTTTTGGGTCTACCAAGTTAGGTCCTTGTTACAAATTATGAGTAAAGACTTAAAAACTTTTTTATTTTTATTTTTTATAAGAATTCATATTCACCAATATACTTAAAGAAATAAGGAACAAAGTAAATTTTAAATTGAAAAAAAGTACGCAAGGTGTACTTGTGTGTTAAATTAAAGCACGAAATACATAAAGTGGTCTCTCATTGGACGCAGATGGCATAGGGCATACGCAGCTCCTTATTCTTGGGACATATTTTTATAGCACGCAGCACATCGTTTTCGGGTAATTCTTTTCTGCCCAGGCACTTCCTGAGGAACATGTCTGCGCTTTGTTCCAGTTCCAGCAGACGTAGACGGGACCAAAAGTGGTAAAGTATTTGGTGCATCAGATGTCTTCCGCGTTAAGCCTACGACAAGGTTTTCCTTGAACTTGGTTATACCACATTGATCAAGGAATTTATTCAGAAAATTAGAAATACAAGTTTATTCATCTAAATCTACATTGTCCTCTTTAAATTAGTCCCCATCGACTGCAGCACACTTATGTCAGTGCTTGATTCAATCCTCAAAATATTTTTTATATTCGGTTTTCGGTATGTCCATCAGTACTTCCTGCGATTTTTCCATTACTTCCTCTCGGGTGCTGAAACGCGTTCCCCGTAGTCGTTTTTTTAACTCGATTGAACAGAAAGAAGTTACAGGGAGCCAAATCAGGTGAATTCGGTATTCGGTGGCTGCTGGATGGTATTTGCTGCACTTTTCGTCAAAAAATTACGTATGATGATGGCACTGTGCGATGGTGCGTTATGCAAAATCCATGAGTTTTCTGCCCACAATTCTGGTCTCTTTCGGCGAATTGCTTCACGCAAACGTCTCACAGCCCAAATAATACTCTTTGTTTACGGTCTGGCCTTCTGGCAAAAATTCATGATGCACTACACCGTTGTAAGCTATGAAAACCGTGAGCATTTTCTTCTTTTTTGACTGAAAATGACGTGGTTTTTTTTGGTCTCGGCTCATTTGATGAACGCCATTCACTTGCCTGATGTCTGGTTTGCGTGTCGTACTCATAAAGCCATGTCTCGTGTCCAGTAATGATCCTTTTGATGAACATGGGATCGGATTCAGCCTTGCTAATCATATCTTTTGCGACGTCAACACGGTCTCTTTTTTGCATGAAAGTGAGGTCTTTTGGCACCAACTTTGCTACTACACGACGGAAACCCAAATCATTAACCAAAATTGGACGGATCCATAGGCAATGTTCAAGTCCTCCGCTATCTCTCTGATGGCTAATTTGCTGTTATTGACCAACATTTCTTTTACTCGTAATTTATCAATATTTTCGTCGGTTTTCGATGTCGATGGTCTGCCACTGCGTTCATCATCTTCGATTGACTCACGACCACTTTTGAACCGCTCGTGCCACTGGTAAACGACCGTTTTCTTTAGAGAATCGTTCCCGAAACACTTTTCTAACACTTCCAACATTCGCGCACCATTAAATCCGTTTTTTTTACGCAAATTTTAGTACTCGTACAAGTTCGTTGTTGCAAATTTAAATCAATTTCTAAAATTGTAAAAAATCGCCAACACACACAGAGATAGATGTACTCTTGGTTACGTAACTTTTGCAAAAGTCAAGCTACGAGTATGATGCTAAGATTTAGAGGGAATGTCAATAACAGATTTACCAACTTAACAAAAAAAACAAAACTCAAATCGGAATAATGGTAGCGCCACACGGTGGTGTGGTGCGGGAACTTTTTGATCAAGGTGGTATGTATGTAGAAATGATATTCTGGAATATCCTTCGTCCTCGAAAACCTGAAAGTTAATCTTTTCCTGAATTCAGCATGGTACATTTTATCAAATTCTGCTAAGCAGAGCCAAAGTCATGATTTTTTTTTAAATATTAAAGAAAGCATAAATTTTGATTTTTTACCAATTTTTGAAGTTCCGTTACATGCAAACATTTTTTGCCTTGTGATTCGTACCACTCCAATGAGTATTTCTACCACTTTTCAGGCTAATCGGAGGGATCTCGTTCAGAACGCCGGTCGATCCTTCATGGAATGGCCCTTTTTTAATAAAAATTAATCTGATTCACTGGAATCGCTTCGTATATTAACTGGTGTCCTATCCAAAGATATGGGTTTTTCCGATTCAGATTTTTTTGATGAGTTGGGTATTTTGATATTATAACCGCAACTTGGCTGTTCTTCTTCTTTTTCTACATTTCGTTCAAGATTTGTCTTTTGTGATAGTTCAATATTCCAGTTATGAGATATACTCGTGCATTTGAGTTTTCCTGCCCTTTCAACAGTAAGACGGTTTCAGTTTTTACTACGTATCCAACTAAATTTACTAAACGATCTTTCCGTGGCTGCTGAAGTTACAGGTGCTGATAAAATTCCTGCTGCAATTTTGCTTACATTTTTGCTTGCACAAAGACCTTTCCAATTAATTAAGGGTTCTATTGACGAAGCCCTTGGCCAAAGGAACTCTTTTGCCCAATTCCTTCCTTGAATCGATACATAGCCAAATCACACATAACATCCAGTCCCATACTTTTCGATACTTCATAAATTCAATTCCATGGACGTGACTTGATCAGAATTAATTCAAAAGAAACCTTGATTTGATGGGTCAAGAAGTGCAGCGGCGAGGTATATTGGTGATCTTGCAAATAGAATGCTTTCTCTAATTTTTTCTAAAAGTTGATCTCTTTCCAAAGCATTTAGAATTGTCGTTTTGCCTCTTTCTAAAAAATTGATTGCCGAAATAAGTAATTCCTCAAGAACTTGATGAACCTTATGAATCAAGCACTGGTTTGATTAAATCTATTAATTGCTGAATTTCCTTCCAGAACGGTTCTTCATTTATCAGAGTTGTTTTTATTTCCTTTGAAAGAGAAGAAGTCTCATTAATCGCTAATGTTTGCAGACTGACTTTGTTGCTGACAAGGCTTTCTAGGCAAAATATGTAGCTCCCCCATCGAATTTTACACGAAAGTTTCAGTGAAATGGTTACGCTTTTTTCTTTGTTGATTTTGTTGAGGAAGGTACTTAGAACCTGCCTGCTTTTAATTGTCTTCACGATGGTTACTGTTTTTTCCATAATTTTTTGAGCTGGATTGCATTTGATGATATCATTGCAAAGCAAATGTAATGTATGAGCTATGCACTCCAGGGGAATTAGATGACTGTATATAGTTTTCCTTTAGCAGCCGCAACGCTTTTTGCATATTTGCAGCATTGTCTGGCCCATATTTTTCAATTATTGTCTGCATCTGTTCCTGTAGGTATTTTGCAGTGTGCTTATTATCTTCCGTAATTAAGAAATCCACAAAAATTGGATCCGGTTTTGATATGATGAAGCTAATAATGCCTTCATTGCGGATATTACTTACAGGTGTAAATGTTGTGCACTATCTAGTTGATTTGCAATTTTGCTTTTAACCTCCTTGTATTCTTCCTCCAAATAAGTTGTTGCTAAATGCTTCTTGGATGTCAGTTTGAATGATGGCTGCAATTCTTCAAAAAATGACTTCGATAATGAATGCTCAACTAAAGATAGAGGTGAACCGCTTACGTAAATAGCTCTTGCTAGCATCTTGTGTTTAAGAATTCCTTAAATTAAATAATTAGTAAAGCAATATTATTATTTAAATAAAATATCTTAATAATAATACAAATAAGAGGATGATATTTAGTTTTTGATATTGATGATGAATTTAAACGCACACTTTCCTGATCACCTTGATTGCTCTCAAGCAGCGTATTAAAGATACTCGTATCACTACTTTCGACATCGCTTGATATTTCTTTGGCAGAATGATTTCCGCATCCTTTTCACTATTTATAACGACTTTTATATCCGATGGACACTTAAAGCAATTGACTAAATGCTTAGCTATATTAGGCAAGTAGTTTTTTCCGCAAAATTTGCACTTGGCAGTTTTTTCCGTTTTATCAAAATACTTCCAAATAGTGCTTTTAGGTTTTCCTATTTTTTTTAAACAATATTTTTAGTCTCAGCTCAAATAAACACCAAACTTTACTAATCACGATCAGTCAATGATGGTTCAACTATACTTTATTATGATGGTTATTGTTAATTACATATTTAAAAAACGAGAAAAAAACAAATAATAAACATTTTCCAAGTAACCAAACAGTAAACAACTTCATTTAACACGTTTAGCGCCATCGTATTGTATATTTTTGCTGTTACCTTTTTGGATTGAAAAATGTTCCGTGCTGTTTTTTGTGTTATGTAAATTAAGTGTAAAATCGTCAAACTGTAAATGTGTCCATCCGTGGGCACGCGGTTCCAGAATGTAAAACCATACCGTGGGACCACGTGTCCACCAGTGTCGACTGGTGTCCCCTGGTGTCCACTTTTTTCTTTATGTTGTTTTTTGCTTGCTTACAGTAAATAGAAATGGACAGAATTTTGAAAAATTGGAGAGAGAAGTACAACGCGCGATGGCTTCAGACGGCAGCGATGGTGCTCCGGGGTTTTCCGATAGTTTTTTGGACGACGAAAATTATGAAACCGAAGACGAAACATCAAGCTCAGATTCTGAACAAAACATTTCAGACGATGAAGAATATGAGCTTAGCGTAACTGAGCGCTCGGTTGATGGAAATCAAACATCCACTCTTCAATGGCAGTCTGTTGCGGGTTCAAGGCAAACATTTTCTGCTAATATTCCAGTCGATGGCATAGCATCTGACGTTCTTGAACAGTTGTTTGGAAAGGATCCACTTGATTTTTAAAATTTCTTTTGTTTCTAACGAAGTTATCTCACTCCTACTTGCTGAGACAAATCGGTTCGCTGCTCAAAAATTGAAACAAACACCCGGTTCATCGCGCCAAAAGTCAAGGTTTCCTAAATGGACCGAAACAACAGCTCCAAAGATTCGCAAGTTCCTGGGATTGATTCTGTGGATGGGTCTTGTTGAAAATAATATGAGCAAAGTCATGAGCCGCAACCGTTTCGAGCTTCTTCTAATAATGCTGCACTTCGCAGATAACAGCATTGCTGCAAATGATCGGCTGTCGAACCTGTCAAGTTTGATAGGGCTGCTTCAAGCAAAATTCAAAGAAGCCTACACTCCTGAAAAAGATGTTTGTATTGACGAGAGAAATGCTCCATTTCGTGGTAGAATTTTTTTCCGTCAATATATCCCCAACAAAAGGCATAGATACGGCATAAAGCTTTTCAAACTTTGCGTTCGAGACGGCTGCACGTGGGCTTCCAAAGTCTATACTGGAAAGAAAAGACTGGACAATTTATCTGTTTCCGAGAAAGTTGTAATGGAATTGATGGATGGCCTTTTGGACAGCGGAAGGACTCTGTTTTGTGACAATTGGTACACCAGCGTTTTATTGGCAAAGTCTTTGGTCAGCAGACAAACCCATTTGGTCGGCACTCTTCGAATTAATCGGAAGAACAACCCAGTAAACGTCGTAAAGGCCAAATTAAAAAAAGGTGAAACGTTTGCTGAGCGTTGTGATAAAGTGGAAAGATAAAAGGGAAGTTCTGATGCCGAGTTCAAAACACGATAATTCGTTGGTGCCTGTAACTTCCAGAAGACCGGTCATCAGCAAACCTGCGATGGTTGTCCACTACAATAAACGAAAATCCTTTATTAATCTGTCGGACCAAATGTCGGCATATTCGCCGTACTTGCGCCGGACACTCAAGTAGTAGAAACGCACAGTAACCACAGCAAGCTTTCATTTGTTTAATTGGAACTCAGTCAGAAAAATCTGCATGTGAAGGCATAACACTGACATGTAGATTTGGCTGTTGTAGGGTTTTTCAAGCACAAAACAACCGTTAAAATCCACAACCTCACATTCCGAGAGAAGAAAAATCTCTCCGTCCTATTCGGACTTCCACTCCTGGAGATTCAATATCGAAACCAAACACACCTGAGTTTCAATCCACTACATCACAAACTTTCCTTTCTCCTCCTTCTGTCTTTCCGCCCGCGCCGTGGCAACAGTATAATGGT
The DNA here is from genome assembly GCA_963966105.1 of Volucella zonaria. Taxonomy (NCBI): domain Eukaryota; kingdom Metazoa; phylum Arthropoda; class Insecta; order Diptera; family Syrphidae; genus Volucella; species Volucella zonaria. The sequence continues at coordinate 122,309,080 of OZ014531.1, read as the reverse complement.
ATTCATAACCCCTTAGGCGCGCATAAATTATAAAAAAAAAAACAAAAAAAAACTTATTTTTCCACTTGGTTACTGCTACATCCGTTGTAAACTCTTTCGTTTCATACAACAAAATAAACGACATTAAAATGAATACCACCTTGATCAAAAAGTTGCGGCACCACACCACCGTGTGGCGCTCCCATTATTCCGATTTAAGTTCTGTTTCTTTTGTTAAGATGGAAAATCTGTTGTTGACATTCCCTCTAAATCTCAGCATCATAAATTGACTTTTGCAAAAGTTACGTAGCCAAGAGTACATCTATCCATGTGCGTGTTGGCGATTTTTTACAATTTTAGAAATTGATTTCAATTTGCAACAACGAACTTGTACGAGTATTAAATTTTACGTAAAAAACGGATTTAATGGTGCACGAACGAAAAGTGCCTCGGCAACGATTCTCTAAAGAAAATTGTCGTTTACCAGTGGCACGAGCGGTTCAAAAGTGGTCGTGAGTCAATCGATGAACGCAGTGGCAGACCATCGATATCGAAAGCCGACGAAAACATTGATGAAGTACGAGTAAAAGAAATGTTGGTCAATAACCGCAAATTAACCATCAGAGAGATATCGGACGACTTGAACATCGCCTATGGACCCGTCCAAGACATTTTGGTTAATGATTTGGGTTTCCGTCATGTAACAGCAAAATTGGTGCCAAAAGACCTCAGTTTCATGAAAAAAAGAGACCGTGTTTGCGAGGCTGAATCCGATCCCACATCATGAAAAGGATCATTACTGGAGACGAGACGCAATCCAGACGTCAGGCAAGTGAATGGCGTACACCAAATTAGCCGAGACCAAAAAAAAAACGCGTCATTTTCAGTTTTTCATGGAATACAACGGTGTACGAGTAGTGCTTCATGAATTTTTGCCAGAAGGCCAGACAGTAAACAAAGAGTATTACGAGTATTTGGGCGTTATGAGACGTTTGCGTGAAGAAATTCGCCGAAAGCGACCAGAATTGTGTGTAGAAAACTCGTGGATTTTGCACCATGATAACGCACCGTCGCACAGTGCCATCATTGTTCGTAATTTTTTGACGAAAAATGCAACAAAAACAGCCGCCGAATTCACCTGATTTGGCTCCCTGTGACTTCTTTCTGTTCAATGGAGCTAAAAAACCACTACGGGGAACGCGTTTCAGCAGCCGAGAGGAAGTAATGGAAAAATCGCAGGAAGCACTGATGGACATACCGAAAACCGAATATAAAAGATGTTTCGAGGATTGGATCAAGCGCTGGCATAAGTGTGTTTTCGTCGATGGGGATTACTTTGAAGGGGACAATATATATTTAGATGAATAAACTTGTATTTTAAATTTGATCAAGGTGGTATGCTGCAAGTTGTATTCTGTGGCCTGTGGCCTGTGGAAACATAGTTTTCACAGAATTCAAGTCCTCATTGATATTCGAGCGGAGCTTTTGATTGTTTCTGCATTTGTGACAAGATTGTCCCAGTTATTGTCAATATTACATCTGGGTATCATTAGCAAGTGGTTACAGTTAGTATTGGTGGATGCAGTGTGAATATATCTGGTAGCTAAGATATACTCGTAGAGCGACGATATGCCTAATGCTTGCTTCATTCTTGTTGCAGGTATCTTCAATAATGTTTTCGAAACATTGAGTGATGTATTTTAAACCATCGCGCTTGATGATTTCTGCGTTTGCCGATAAGGTGCTGATCTTATGGCAGATCTTGTGCCTAAATACAACATTATACAAGTCATCGAACTTTTCGCCATTATCATTTCTGATTTTCAAGCTTTGGGGCTTGATCGTTTTCATTGCTTACCTTTAAACCTAGATCCCCCAACACAAGCCAGATGCTGACATTAGGTGTTAACAAAGTGCCATTTTCCTCGTCCTCCCAGTTGCAGCATATCACTAATTGGTTTTAACGTTGCTTAATTCGCAGAGTTAGATTAAGGATCTGTTTCCAGTCTGTGTTCTTCTCCCTGTTTCCTCAAATTTCCAAATTGAATGGCATGAATTGTCTTTCGAGTTTTAGAAATCTATCGTACAACTAAAATATCTGTCCATAATGAAAATCAAGCAGCATGTACGCTCCTGGCTTGCCCCGACAGCATCTCCAAAACCAGTTACTCAACGCAGGTATCAGTGTAGTAAAAACTCATCTGAATTGTGGTCTTTAAATTGTAAAAGTTTTATAACGAGAAGCTTCATACTTCTGAGAAAGACGGGAATACAATAAAAGGGATCTTTTTTTTGGTTGTAGGATAAGTCGCTTTCCCATCTTAAAAAAGTTATTTACCCATTAGAAATAAAAATCAATTCAAACAATTGAAGTGAAAACATTTTCAGTCTGCTGTCATTGTCTTTTGGGGATTAAGCACTTTCTCCCGAAAAAATGGTATAGTACAAGTATCGCTCGGGTTATATCCAATACTAAACCCAATTTTCTCCAAATATCGACCGGAGACTTGGAATTATAAACTTAAGCCAGTGAGGCTTTTCTTCTTAATCCGCTGCACCTTCCCAGAGTTGGCATACTCCTCTGACCACTCAGCTCTTACAACAAATGAGAAAACGACATGCAAAAGAAAAGTCAAATTTCTGCCTTCGGCTTCGTTAGATTCATTAATTCTACCCAACCCCATTATTTAATCATAAAATTAATTCAAACTAAGAACAAAATTAAATTAATTTCCTCTTCCATCTTTAAAACAAGACAAGCGACTGCGATTTCTGTTGTTTTAATAATAATACGAGCTCATCGCCGATAGTTGCCAGGCAAAATGTTAAGAAATCTAAACAGCAACAGCCAAGAGCAACAAAAGCAAATGAAATAAAAGCAAGACACCAAGAAAAAAATTATAATTTCCGTCCCAAGGATGTACAAACCGGAGATGCATTCAAGTTTCGTATTTCACATCCCCTTTCCTCACCCAATAATCAGACTCAATCTGCATTATTCTTGTGTATCTACAGCAATAATTTTCTTCAAGCAACAAAAAAGAAGAGCGAAAATATCCTAGAAATCGAGAGAAAATTGAGTTGGTAGTCCTGTTGTTGGGAAGGATAGTGAACAAAACTGCACTAACAATTCATGAAATTCCCCAGAAAAATTGCACCACCAGCGCTACTCGTATAACTGGAAAAAATTAAAAAAAAAAAAAAAAAAAAAATCTATTTAGGTATGTGCTGCATTTGTATCTAGATATCGCCTGTAATCAGAAGGACTATGAGTTGAAAATGATAGAAAACAGAAACGGCGAGTAAAAGTACAAGTAAGGGGCTCTGTACTCAGATGGTACACCTGAACATTTTGTTTGGCTCTCAAACTCAACATTTCCACCAGGATTCTATCGGTAGAAAAGGATCGAGAAAAAAAATATAATTTCCGAATTGTGTACCACTGGTGCTGAACACAATTTGAGAAAATGAGTTTCTCAAGAAAAAGGAAAAGTGGAAGAAAAATTACACAAATTCCCCTTGTTGGGCGCCAAGTATTTAAATATGAAAGAAGTGCAACTGTCTTTAAGTTCTTCATCCTTGAGTCATTGGCATGGATTGCTTCTGAATTATGTAAGAGATATCCAATGAAACAATCGCCCATATATAATGCCAATTCTAAGCAAGGATAAAGTATTTTGTAAGCTTAAGGCACTCAATATTGTGGAATGGAATAAGCCTCAACATAAATTTTCAGTGTTCCTAGAGATCGTGATAGATAGAGCTCGGCGCGTTCCATAAGCGAGTTGTACGGTTTAGAAAGAATATATTTTAAAGTACGTCCGAAAACGTGTTTGAAGGTATACTGATAGCATTCGTAGCGTGACAGGTGTTACGGTGAAAAGTTGGAAGGGTCGAAATGTTACTGGCAATTTTGGTAAAGCACTGGTGGTGAAAATGGCGATAGAACGATGTAAGACAGGTCACATTACGTCTGTATTTCCGGGTGTCAATTGCCTGTGAATACTGGTCGCTGTCTCATTCACCTCCTCTAGCTTCCATTCGAATGCGCTCCACGCATCCGGAGAAAATACTTACCTGGAGCATTGATGGAAAACTAGGAAATCAAAAATCGAAACCAGCCCCAAGACGAGCAGCAAAAACAAAGAGATTGCCCAAAAAGAAGCCCACCAACAGCTGCGGTTCTTCTGTCATTTCCTGTGGTCGCCGTCTTCGATGTTGATTGGAATAAATGTCTAAAATACCGACAACTCTGAAAGTCTTGAGAATCTTAACAACTTCTTTGCCACTGAGGAGTACAGAAAATTTTGCACCTGAATGGTTTCTATGCCACTGTGTGCTTCCATGCCGATAGAAAATGACGTGAAGTCTCTTACAAATGGCAAATCCATGACTTACCTCACTATGTCGGTGATAACTCGACCGAATTCGCCAAAGAAATCGAATGCTCACTGTGAACAGGAAGGGAATAAGACGCAATGGAACGTTGAAGACGGCATACTTCTAAATAGTTTGCAGGAAAAATCATTTGATGACTGTTCAAACTTTGGAAATATCAATCCCATGATAGGCAACACAGTAATGTGTTCATCCAACCATCTGTTTTCTTCTGGTCAGCCTCCATCAAAAAATGTCTAACTGCAAGGAGTGGAACACAGCCCATTAGAAAGAATTCCCTTGGCTAAGACAGGAAAGTGCCTTTTATTGTATACAGAGTCTACATTTCTCACGGTTATAGTCACGTTGTCCAATGTTTCTAAATCAGTAATAGAATCATCCGTCATCTTTCAATCAAAACGGCGATACCTTGGCTTCAAGCCTCAACCACAGCTGCAACCCCATCAAAATCCACAACTACGACATCTACCTGCAGCTTAAATACGAATTCCATTTCATTTGATTTTGCATGGATTGTTTGTGTTCCCACTACCTCGAGAAGCTTCAACTTTTCTGAATCTACTTTAAAATCTTCCGACCGGCAACGGTCGAAACTGGGAACTTCCTTATGAGGAAGTGCACATTTTTTCCTAACATAACCAACAGACAGTCACGTTTACTCATCCTCTTGCAAAGTCAGACAGGGCTCCCGCCCAATTGTCAAGGCTTCGCCCATCAATGACGTTGTCTAATAAAAAGCGGGGGTAGATTATTCTATAACTGGTCTTATCGTAAACATCTTCAGATTACAGCCTCTGAATGGTTACTACGATTTGACCAGTTACAAATTGCCGGTCATAGGTCTTGTTGGCGGCTGGACCACCGGTAGTCCATACCAGGACCTAAATCACGGTACCATGGGAGTCAGGAGCTCCCCGGATTTCGGTCCTGGCCTGACTTGTTAGAGGTAGGCCTCCTTGTTGGAGCGTCATGGTGGCTGTGGTTTAAACCCAAATCGCGGGTACGGGTATTCCTTTGGTTTAGCCCATTGTAGAATTGCAAATAAAGTACTGGGTGCTGTGACCTTAAGAACAGCAAAAGGTCTTAGGTCGGCCTCGACTCATACCAAGGGTGGAACTTGTGCCTCCAACACAAGTTCTGCTCTGGTATTATATATAAGCGAGTATTATAAGCGATGGCAAGGCGTACCCTTGCTCCCTATGGATGTATGGGCATCTCGTAAAAATAAGGTCTTAAATGACAGGTGGTTTACGTTAAAAATCCAGGAACGTTCTGCAAGTCAGACAAGCCCAAAGACATTTCCGATCAAATCTTCTACGACTGCGAACAAAGTACACCTCTGCAGAAGTCTCATATCAACTTGATGACGCCGTCAACACCTGACTACGCCGGAACGCCTGCTACACTTCCATTAGCTCTAATCGATTTTGGAAATCAATTTCCCACCTCGTCAAACTTTGATTTCACCTTCGGCTGTAGGAAGGATTCTTACGATGATGAAAACCAGTTCATGAACTGGTCACCAACGAAGCCTACGGTCACTGAACTCTCCACCGCATACAGTTATGAGAACTGAAGCTCCGCCAAATAAAACTGTGAAACAATCTAACCTGAAGAAATCCTTGCCAAAATCTCCTCCGAAAAGCACTCCAGTAAAGCAGACTTTCTCCGACACCTATTCCGCCGAAAGAGCAAAGAAAGATAATCGTTTGACCAATGCGACCAGCTTCTACAATTCAGATGTCTTAAGTACCCAAACGTACTACCACAATTCAAGTAATTACTTCTACTGTTATCCGAATACTCAGAGCTCCAGGATATGTGCTACCACCGTTTGACTCCACAACTGCTCCTTCGACGACAAATTTTTTCATCGTACGGTTTTGGATCCTGCTTAGCAAGGAGGTCTTATAGGCACCTGACCAGATGCGCGCATTGTACTTCAATTTCGAGCGAATGAATGTCTCATATATTGAAGCCAGATCAGAGGGGGTGACATTTTTCTTACATCCTTTCCGGAAACCTAGAAAAAATTTCCCATTATCTCGTGGTTCAGAGTTGACTAAGAATCATAGCTCTCGGTTTTTGTTGGGTGTTTAGGACTTGGCGTACACCGGAGTGTTACACTGAAATCAGCTGGATTGCAAAATTTATATTCAATCATCGAGCTACTCGTATGCTTACGATATTTGCCAACTGCCATAAAGGATAATAATAGCCTACCAAATGACAACTAACATTAAGAGACCATAAAAAGCCGTCACCCTGGTGACATCAATTACTTACTTAGGTGGCCCTAGAGTCCGGGGTTGATTTGGGGCGTAACCCATAAACCTCCCAAGGTGGCTGACGTCCTCTTAATTCGCAGGGTTCTTCTACTGCACTGTCCCTTCGAATGGGAATCGAACACTCTTCATTTGCCTTAAATGTCCCAGACAGGTCTAGCAACTAATGCGAATTTGTCTACATATGTTCATCGACCAAAAACTGCTCTAAAAGAATTTGAAGTCAAAACGACCAAAGATACTCGTAAAACGAAGCATTTGTATGGCCTGCCAGCATCCTTCAGAGTCATCCTTTCTGCAATTTTTCTTACACAAAGCCCAACTAAAAATGAAAGCCCTAACCAAGCACACAGACATTCCTAACCCAGGTTCGTGTTTCGAGAAACTCTTTTGTTTTGAGCCTCACCTAGCAAAGTTCAAAGGCGATATCATTTTCTGTGATTGGATAGTGATCTGGGACCAAAACTAGACTCAGAGCATTCAGAGAAGCCTTGCATTCTCGAACTAGATTAAATGTGCTGAACGGGTTCAGCCAGGCTTCTAGAGCAGTTTGGCGCTGAAATAAACATTGCAACCTCCGACTGATTCTTTACAATAAAATTCATTGCCATTTTGATTTCGTATATCTCCACTTGAAAGACAGACGCAAATTTTCAGAATAAGGAATGAAATTTAACATTGGAATCCTCCGAAAAGACAACAGTGGTGCAAACGATATCCGTTTTGGAGCTATTCGTAATAACCCAACAGCATTTCTTGCTTGGCTCAAATTCTTACCAAAACCATTCCTGGGCACAGGGAAAATCAACTTCGCAGCAACAGGAGTTGCAATGTCATTGCTTCAAACAGCTTTCCAATAAGATCAGAGGCAAAGACAGAACGTCTCTTGCTTTTTAACGTAAACCACCTGTCTGTAGAGACCTTATGCTTACGGGATGCCAATACATCAATAGGGAGCAAGGATACGCCTTGCCATCGCTCTGCGTCAATCCTTTGATACCAATTCGGAACTGTGTTGGAGGCACAAGTTCCACCCTTGGTATGAGTCCAGGCCGACCCAAAACCTCTTACTGTTCTTAGTATCACAGCACCCAGTACTTATTTGCAACTCTAGAATGGCTTAGACCCTTTCCCGTGATTTGGGTTTAAACCACAGCCACCATGACGCTCCCACAAGGGGGCCGACCTCAACAAGTCAGGACCGGACCTAAATCCGGGCGGCTCCTGACTCCCATGGTACCGTGATTTAAGTCCTGGTATGGACTACCGGTGGTCCAGCCGCCAACAAGACCTATGACCGGCAACTTGTTACTGGTCAAATCGTAGCAATCATTCATAGGCGTTGGTACGTTGGCATGCGGCATGCATCTTGGACAGAGGATTCATTCGCAAGGCAGAATTAATTAATTCAGTGACAATCGTGGTTTGTTTGCCCGTGCTTCGACGAGGCATTCATTCTATTACTTGTCGCCTATTCCTATTCGCGATGCAATGTCTCTACTGCTATCGCACGTGCTTAACTACCGCTCTCTTTGCCTCCTTTTTGCAACGTTGGTACTCTAATTCAACATATTTGTCGGTTTCCCCATATCCGCGCTTGATGCCTTACCTTTTGTTCCTTACCAACTTCGTCTCATCGTTCTATCACCACGTTTCTTTACCTGTATCTCAACATAGCCATCCTTATGAAACAGTAGTCCAGAGTTTTTGCACTTTACTTACATTTCTCATCGCGAATTAGGTTTAATGAATTTTGTAAGGAACAACAACTGATTAAACGTAATAACAAAACTTTTATTTCTGTAAACTGTAATCCCAAATTCGTCCTACGTCCTCTGACGGATCCCACTTTGTCTGCCAAATAATGTGTCTCCTCCGAGTCCAGAGCGAGAATTGATATGGTTGGCTTATTTTGTGAGTCGGTGCAGATATTGCTATGCAGGTCACCTCGTTAGCTGCTATTCCTAACGATGTGGTTAGTTATCGAAGGCCGGGAGGCCTGCTACTTGAGCCATGTCTTTTGCTTTGGCATAGAAGATACTCGTAGAACTCGCTACAAGTTCTTCCTCTTCGTGTATGTTATTTTCATGTCATTCTCGTAATTTTAGCTCCTGGAGCTGGCATCCTTCCTTATTTAAGTTGCCGCAGTTTATTTTCTCGACTGATGCCGGTGTTTGTTTGTTCTTTCACAAAGAATTTTGCCGATGTTGGATCACTTTAGAATTTATTACTCACAGTTTCGCGTTATTGCAACTTAGAGGCGTGGTGTCCATCATGCGATTTTAGATCAACTAGACCGGGTGGCTTGCTTGAATTTAGTGTGTCCTCCCATGTTGAGTTTCCCATACCGAAATCGTTCCCTCCATGAATACAAATTCGCAGTTGGATTCTCCGAGGTGTCCATTTAAATTTGTCCCGATGAAAAGCACTTCCTTCCGTTATATACTTGTAAACTGAAATTTAATTAAGATCTAGTGAGTTTTGGATTGATTCCTGCTGAAATCGTGGTGGATATACATACAAACTACTAAATTATGCAGATGTAAACTGTAACAATTTAGTCAAATATTTCTGGTTGAAAACTAACATCAACTTTTACATCCTGTTAGAGCTTGCATCTATGGCTGGAGGTACGATTGTTATAAATGAAGTTACCTTCGGTTTTTTTTTACGAGACATAAAGTCGGAAAATGTTTATATTTTATTCACAAAGCTTGTATCATCACAATGGCATTATCGTTGACATTCCTATAATTACCAATCGAACAGGATTATAATTAGCAAGAGTAAAATCAATTGAATTGGGTTTCTGATTTAATTAACTCCTCCCAAATAATTGTGCCGCTGATTAAGAAAATCTATTCGAAGTCCAGTGTCAGCACACACATATATTTATATTAATGCTTTGTAACACAAGTCCCCTGTACAAATACAAGTATACAAAAGAAAGTAAGAATTTAATTACAATAAATTCGTATGTAAGAGTTAGGAACAAGAGAGGAAAAAAGTCGCAAATCAAAAGCATTGTACGAAGAAGGACTCTGTTCGCGGTTGACCGCGGTTGCTGGAATATAACCCAAAATGTATTTAACGTATCGCAGTATAGAATTCGTCCAATGAAATAAAAGGAAAACAACTTGGCTCAACAGTGTGGTGACACCAGTTAATAATTTCAGTGGGCCGACACTGCGGACTACATACAAAGTGCGGAGAGTGCAACAGCACTAGAATTTCATCTGAGATAGTTCAGAGGCTTATGTTTAGATAATTTGTATGGAGAGTATTGAAAGTTGCAATTCAATAGTTTGTCGAGCATCGCCTGTATAGTGGTAATCAATTATTTGACTAAGTATTGATACTTACGTTGATAATTTGAGTTACTGCAATGTCTTATGCCAGAAGAACTACTCGTAGTATGCAGAATAAGTTAAAAATGAAAACTTTCAAAACTGTTGTTACAAATGGTCATTGGTGATTCACTTTATGCTGCACTGATCCTATCTGGATCATAAAACTAAATGTACATCTCTTGATATAAAATTTTGAAAAACATAGAAAACAGTACTACAAATGAACATGCCAAGGAACGAAAATAGTCGCAGTTAAACAGATGAGAAAATCAAAAATTCTTATTGAAGTTTCTACGGCGAGAATGGGGATGGGAGTTGAAATGGAGCAGCGCCACGCAATCTTTTTGAAAAGGAATTGCGAAACCTTGAAAAAGATGAAAAAGAAAACAACAAAAGTAAAAAGTCACATTATAACCAGCGATTTACTGATCGGAATCTCTTATGGCACAATGAATTCAGCGATATCAAAAATCTACTGGTCAAGGTTAAATGAGTGGCAGTTAAAACTACCGGAATGGAAACCACTTAAGAGTGGGCCGCTATCTTCCGTCTTCTCGAACGGTTAGAATTAATTTTTTTTTCTCTAGCAGCATCCTCGTCTTCCTGGCTCTCAATATTGTTCTCTGATCCTGTCCTGTTTTCCCTTTATCTTCTATCTCTCAATGTCCTCTTCTCCTTGAATTTTTTTTTTGTTTTATAAACCTTTTTGAAGCGTTGTGGTCAACCAGGAAGACTTAGATTTTTAGATTAGATTGATTTATTTTTCTTATAATTCATTGTACAAAATAATTTAAATTTTATAAACATTTCAGAAATTAAGAATAAGAAAAATTCATGACATTCAGTATGTTAAAGTGAAAAAATAGTGTAGAATGCCACTTCAATGGGCTTAAGACCATAATGAACTAATTTTGGTTGGGGTGACCCTCAAAAGAAATGTAGATATAATTCATTCAAATAAGATAAAATACTCGTAAGTTTTATAAAGAACAAAAGGAGGAAAGGAAAATAAAAACAAAATCTTTATTTTTTTTTATATCAAAACGTCTGAAATTAGGGATTCAATTTCTGAGTAATTATATCCAAAGAGCCAATTTTGTACTTTTGTTAAAAACACGTGGGCTATTGAAATAGCCCTTATTAAACGAGGAAGTTTATTAAATAGCCGAAAAGTTAAGGCAGAAAAGAAGTTACAGAAAGAAGTGAAAGCAGAAGATTATAATTGGAATTCAAACGAAAATTACAGTTACCAGACCTCATAAAGAACATTTTCTATACTTTAAAACAGTACAAATGACGAGCAGAGAGAATATTTCGGAATAAGGGAAAGCTGCAATATCTACTTGGTTTGCGACGAATTTTTCTTAGAACGTATTTTTGCAGAGTCAACAAAGATTGTATTTTATTTCGATATACACCTCCCCAATAGGCAATTCCATATTGAAGTTTAGACTGGAAAATACCTTAATAAATTGTTTTTAAAAGTTTGACTGAACAAACGAGTACAGTGCCGTTCGAAAAAATTTGGTCAAACTTTTTTTTTCGAATTTTGTCAAATTTGTTGCAATAACTATAGTACATATTTTTTAATGAGGATTTGTTTTCTTATGCGGTTTCAATCGTTTCATGATACATTTAGAATGTTAAAATTTTTCCCACGCGGTCACGGGAGCAAAAGGTTGTTAGACCGAAAAATGTCTTTTTTAGGTACGAGTACTTACCTCATTTTTAGGTGCATTGTTTTTGTTTTTTTCATTGCTTCTCAAAAACATTCTATATCTAATTAATACTTTGTTGGACGTCCTCTTGCTTTTATTACAGTTGCACATCAGCGAGACATTGACTCAGATAGGTTTTTCTATGTGGAAGTTTCAATATTGACCAGATATTCTCAATTGGATTGAGATCTGGACTGTAGGGAGGCCAACTTAATACATCGACATTAGTTTCTTCGAAGTACTCTTTAACCTAAGAAATAAAAAAAAATGCAAATATTATTTTAGTCATAAAAGTTCTAGCTTATTTAAAAGCCTGATATTAGTCTTTCATAGTAAAAAAAAAAACAAATTCATACTTACAATTTTGGTTTACAAATTTGGTGTCACCAAAAGCTCTAGCGCATAGGGCTCTATTACATTTTCCAGAACCCGTAGGTAAGCTTCTGCAGTGCTTTTTTATTCATGTCCAGAGAAGCATCCCCAGACCGTCATGCCTTCAGTTTTGGGGGGCATCCGTAACATGCATTCAGAGCTCATTCTTTCCTTTTCTCCCATATCCAACATGCAGCTTAAACTTTGATTCGTCGGAAAAGGTAACATTGTTCCACATTATCTTGAGTCCAATTAAGATGCTCTTGAGCCCAGAGCAACCGTTTTTCTCTGATTCTTTTTGGAAAATCCGGCTTCAGTACTGGCTTGAGTGCTCTAAGTTCAGCCTTCACGAGCCTTTTCCTCACTGATCCACCCAAGTCTTGAACTGATGCCGACGGATGTACAGCACCAAAAAACTATCTTCTATTGGGGTCGTCTTTTTTGGCCTCCCTGAGCCTCTCTTTCTGCTGGTAGTCCCGGTCTCACGATATTTTTTTAAATTCCATGCCACAGTTTGTTAAGGACCATTTAATCTTCTAGAAATTTCACGTGTTGTCAAATTGAGACATGACAGACACAAAATATTACCTTTGCACTCCGAACTGATTTTTTTCCACTAAATTACTTCGGTTCGTTTCGGACTGCTATTACGAGCTAAATGCACCTCTTTCAGTTTTTTTTTCAGTTTAAATGCATTTTTTATTATACTTCATTAATTAATTCTTACAGGCTATACAAAAAAACACTTAAAAATTAGCTTAAATACCTTAAAAGTAATCTAATTATAACTTACTGGCCCCATGCGGGCACTCTAGGTTAAACATAATACTTAATCTATGTCTTTCGACGTTCCTTACAGTCTATTTTGTTTTTTACATTTATTAACACTAAAACTAAGAAAATGGATTTTAATTAAAAAAAAAACTTAGTGTCTGGACTTTTTTTTGTTATAATATAAAACTTAAAACTAAAAACTTAAAACTAAGCCTATAAACTACCTAAAATAAATCTTATTCTACTTAATACTACTTAAACTACCCCTTACTTCAGAGTGTTGTTACCCACATCTGTTCTAGATTTTTTTTTTTTTTTTGTTTTTTATTTTTTTTTTTTTTCCTTAAGTCTAACTTAATGCTACCTAAAATTATGTAAGCCGGCCATGGCTAATAAAATAGACAGACGACCGACTTCATATGAAGCTAACTATAACTTGAGGAATTCGACGACGAATCCTCCCCTCCTTCCAATAGCCACCAAAATTGTTGGTGCTGCCGAGCAACATCCCTCATATCGCGACTCCCTACCGCCCTACTGAACCGGAGACGTTCCGCACTGCCATGTGCCACGTCTCTGTCGTAGTTGAGTCGCCTGTCCCAAGCTGTCCGAGCGACGTGGAAGATTACCGGCACCGCTAACCTGTCCTGGATCAGACCTTTCATATCTAGGTAGAGGAACGCTTCTGGAGGAATAAAGCCGTCAAAGCGAACTCTCTCATGATACATATAATTGGGGTAGTAGGCCCCGGAGATCAGGTTGTTCGATGAGGACATTGCTCTTGCAATGTGCCTTCGAGTCAACTTAATGACGAAATTGTCCACTCTTATTAGGTTCGCTCTATTGTACAAGACCTCATTGGGATAGAATTTTATGTACTCGGACTCTGGTGTTCTGTATAAGCGAAGACAAGTCCTAAGACAAGCCCTCTCAAACACCCTAATCTTTTCCAATAAGCTTGCTCTCACGTTAAACCACACGGGACAACCAAATACAAGCATAGGCCGGATAAGGGCCATGTAGCAGATCACCTTCACCCTCGCATCGAGTTGGCTGTTATAAAACAGTCTCTTTGTAAGGGCAAAAGCACCTTTGGCTCTGTCCAGAGCAATATCTATATTTTTGTTAAAATACAGATACTGGTCTAGCCAGATCCCAAGGTATCTGACTACATTTCGACAAGCAAGTGGCTGCCCGTGCTGTCCCACGATCGAAAACTTCCGCCAATTCTTTCTGGTATCCCTAGAGGCCCCAGACAAAGGCGTCCTAAACAAAATGGTTTCCGACTTCTGAAAGTTGATTTTCAACTTCCAGTCGTCGCAATATCGCTTAATTTTGTCGAAGTCACGTTGCAAAAGTATGTTAATGACCTCAATCTTTGGACCTGTTCTGTACGCTATTAAGTCGTCTGCGTACGCTATGGCATGGTGAAGTGAACCTATCAGATCACTTGTGTAAATGTTGAATAGGATCGGCGAATTTACCGCACCCTGTTGCAGACCGATTTTAATGTTAAATGTTCCAGCAGAAGTCACATCGCCATTCTTCACGATGAACTGTCTACTGGAGAGCATATCAAACAGAATATACAGCAGTGGTTTACTAATGCCCAACCTGTCCAGCTTGAAAAAGAGTCCCTCTAACCATACGGTATCGAAGGCCTTTTCCAAGTCAATCAGGCAGGCACCAGTGCACTGTTTCTTGGCTTTGTTCCATTGGATATCAGAAACCAGTTTAGACGCAGCATGAATGATATCATGCCCCGCCTTGCAACCGAATTGATTATCCGGAACTATATGTTTGTCCTCAACCCACTTAGTCAGGACTCTATTGATCACCTTCTCGAAAACCTTACTGATGTTTGGAAGAAGACTGATCGAGCGGAGATTCGCCGGATTGGATGTATCTTTATTCCATTTGGGAATGGGATGTACCACCGCAGTTTTCCAATGCGCTGGATAATGTGCATTATTCATTGCATTATTCATTGCATTATTAAACAGGGTGGTATAAATGTCCACCGCTTCTAGTGGGAGATGTCGAAGCACAATGTTCGGTATTTCATCGGTTCCCACTGATTTCTTACTTCTAAGTGATTCGAAGATCGTTTGGAGCTCTTCCTTCGAAATGAACGAGGGTAGTACCCTATCGTCGGCGATGGCATTATTTGCCATATTCTCGTCACTGAACTGGGTGAAACCCGAGCTCTCGAATCGCCAGTTCACTATTTCGTTTCGAAGGTAGAAATTGTGCACAAGGACTCGATTTTCCAGGTCGTGGTTGGGGCCAATGATGTCATTCGTCTTGTACACTTCCTGGAAAGTCGCTCCTATAGCCTCTACTTTCTCCTGCGGATCCTCGATCACAAAGAAGTTGTCATCATCAACGGCCTCATTTGGATCGATGCCTGCTGCTACAAGTATTTGTTCGTTGTTCGTAGTTCGGGCGATTTTGAGACATGAAAGGTCGTTTTGATCTTTTCTCCGAAATATTTTATTTATTTGCGGGAACATATTCGGGTTGCTGGTGTTTACAGCCCGAATTTTGTTGTTCCAATACAAACTTACAGAGTTTCTGTAATTTTCCTTTATTAATGTCTGGAGGTTTTTAATCGACGACTTCAATGTCATGATCTCCGGGTTATGTCTGTCAGTGAACTGTCTGTACAAGGTTTTTAGTCTTGACAGCAGTCTACTTTTGTGTCGGTGCAGTGCGTCAATAGTTGCGTTGCGGAATAAGTCTTCGTTGTCAGTATGTTGATACCGAGGTATCGTTTTGTCCATTGTTCGTTTAATTGTCTCGTCCATTAGTTTTAGATACCTGTCAATCTCCTCGTTTGACAGATTTCTATTGGACGGTGGGTAGAGCGAATTCGAGGAGAGTGCTCTCGTCAGTGTTCTGGAGAAGTGCGTCCAACGCACCCTACTGTAGTTGTAGGAATGCCTTTGAACAAACTCATCCAATTCCGCAATTTCGTTCGGAACGGTTATTTCGGTACTGAGACCGCAATGGTCACTGTCATACACAAAAGTGCGTAGACAGTTTATGGTATGTTGGTTAGTGCACGTCAGGTGTATTCGTGTGTCGAACAGCAGAAGATCCAAATAGGACCCGTGTCTGGGAAACGACGGACTATCCGTCGCTTTGAGGCCGAGTCGATACATTATACTGTGCTGACCCCACCAATTGAATAGTAGGTTCCCTCTAGTATTTGGTGTATTATTTGCCCAATCTCTATGTTTGGCGTTGAAATCTCCGCCGATAATAAAGTAGTTCTCCTCCAATTCCAGTCTTAGGAATCGAAAAAGTGTCTCGAGCTCTGAGATGAATAAGGTGGATTGAGTAGCTTTAGGTGCATAAACAGACACCATGTATAACCGCTTTCCACTACGGAGAGGGATGTACATGATGCATGCTTCCAGCACCTGGAACCTACGTACTACACGACTGTATATTCTTTTGAAACGAAGTCCTTTTCTAACAAAGATCGCAACACCACCTCCTTGAATGGAGTTGGGTCGGTTTCTCCGTAATATTTTATATCTTCTGTGCCTCATTTTGTGTCTTTTGGTAAGCTTAGTTTCACTAACCAAAAGCACATCAGGGGCTTGGTCTTTAAGCAACTTAAACAGTGTGGCTCTTCGTTCGAACCTAATCAGTGAATTAACATTCACTGCAAGGACCTTCAGGGTTTGCTCCGCCATGTACGTACCCATTACGACTGGAGGTGCGTTAGGCCCGGCAGCAGCGCGTATATTTGATCTACCCGCTTAGCCTGTTCCTGTATTTGACGCTGAAGCTGAGCCATCTGCCCCTGAATAGAGAGCAAGATAGCCAGCATGTCAGGTACAGGTTCCGGTGCTCTAGGCGCTTGGGCCTGAGAAGCTACCTTTGCTTGTTGTACCGTATTTCCCCTACCTGCCGGCATTTGGGCGTAGGTAACGTGGGGAGTAACGGTTGGTGTTTGTGCCTGCACGAGTGGACGTTTAACTTCCACTTTCTGCTGCCGAGCCAGATTTACTCGCTTTATGTATTGGAATTTGGGACAACCCCGATAATTTGCGGTGTGTCCCGTGTTCCTACACAAAGCACAAGAGAGTTGGCTTTTTTCAGACGCTCCGTCCTTACCTAGAGCGCATTCCTCGGATTTGTGGTTCTTTCCGCACTTCACACATCGAGGCTGCATTTCGCAGTTCGACGCGGCGTGCCCGAACCTTTGGCAGCGAATACATTGCAGAATGTTTTCGCTCCTCTTTAATTTTTCCCAGTGTACAACCTGATAATCTAGGATTTTAATACTCCTTAGACCATCCAGTTTGCTGTCGGGACTTAACTGAACCAGGAAGAACGGTAGTTTCCGCTTCTCCCTTTTGGCTCTAGCCGTGACAAATGGCTTGACCCCCACGAATTTGAGCCCTTCGCACTCCTTCTCTTTCAGCAGTGCAAGGAGCTCCTCCGGATCAGCCGACGGTTCTAACCCCCTCAGCAGCATTGTCTGCAGCTTTTCACCCTTAGGGGTGTAGGAGAAGAATTCCGTCGTCGAATCCTTCAATAAACTTTTAATTTTATGGTAGCGCTCCACTGTATTGCAGTGGATCGCGTGCCTGTCTAAACTAAGTCTTTTAACAAAAAAATTGTTGCCAATGGCCGACTTACATAATTCTATGGTGTCTTTCAACTCCATCTTGAATGTGTTGATTGGAGGTACCCTTGGTTTGGTTGTTTTCTGCTGTTGCTGTTGTTGTTGCTGCTGCTGTTGCTGTTGCTGTTGATGTTGTTTCTGCTGTTGCTGTTGTTGCTGCTGTTGTTGCTGCTTCTGTTGCTGCGATTTTTGTTGCTGTTGTTGTCTTTGCTGTTTATGCTTTTGTTGTGGTTGTGCATCTTTCTTTGTAAGTTCTTGTATCGGTTTCTGTATTTGTTGTTGTTTTAACGGCTATTTCTGTTTTTGTGGTAGATCCGCGTTGACATTTTGTTGTTGCTGAGGGCTCTGGAGTTGTAGTTTTTCCATCTCCCTCCTAGCCACCTGCTTCGCTTTTATAGCAAGCACTTTTTGCTGTAGTTGCTGTATGCTGCTTTTGACCTCATCCTCCTCGTCATCTGATTCCGAGGTAGCTAGGGAGGCAAAGCTATTGTTTCCACCCATATAGTGGCCTTCTCCGCCATCAGACACATATGGGTATTCGTCTGGCTTCTTTCGTTGTTGTGTTGCTGCTTTTGTTGAGGTTGTTGGCGCCTCTTCCCTTGCTCCACCGGGCAGCTTCTCAGTAGATGCTGATAGGGAAGGGCGCTTCACGAGGTTTGGAGTAGGTTTCAGCTTCCTCCTCCTCTTAGCTGTAATTTCTGAACGGGCCGGAACTACGGTCTGGTCATCAGATGACATCGCGCCATCTCCCGGTCCCGCTATTTGGATAGCGGACCGTTCACCACCGCTCATCCTCGGGTTTTTCTGAATTTATTTTAATGATAATTAACCTTTGGATTTGCAAATATAAAAAAAAAAGTCCGTCTTGTTTCGGGGATCGAACCTGCGCCCCTTGGTTTGTCGGCCGACACTATTACTGTTGCGCCACCGAAGCACTTGGCTGTAATGTTTCTAATAGTTCTTTTAGTAATTTTTATTTTCACTTTTTCACTTTAAAAAAAACCGAAACACATCTATCCACTATGAAGGTCTATGAACGACTGCTAAATGCACCTCTTATTCATAATAACTTGGACTTTTATGGACTATTTGAATGACATTTTGCTACCTAATGCAAAAAAAAAAAACGTAACTCTCATAAATTACAAGAACTGCTCCCGAAAAGGAAAATAAAATGTTTGACCAAAATTTTTCGAACGATACTGTACTTAAGTAGTAAAAGTGTCTGAGAGTGGATCGGAAATATTTTCTTAATGCATCGATGTGGCTTGTAAAGGTCATCTTGGAATCCAGGCAGAGCCCCAAATACTTAAAATTGTGCACTTTCTCGATTAAAAAAACATTTATTGCTACAAGCTACATTACAACAAAAACTCGGACAGGAAAAACTGGGGTTACAATTTCAGTTTAAATGGCGATATCTTTGACACTCAGGGGAGTGAAAGTACATATTTGTATCCCAGTTGTAGAAGGCAGATAAGCCAAAACCCATAATTTTAGTTTCTGAGCTTATCACTAGATTGTTTTTAGCAAACCAGAGCCTTAATAAGTGACATTGGAAATTAGATCCAAAGGACTGTTTAAGCCGTAAGAGAAACGAATGTCATCGGCAAATGTAGTAGGTGAGCCTTTAAATTGAAGAGAAAATAGTGAGTTTATATACACCAAGAATAGAATCGGGCCTAAAACAGAACCTTGAGGAGCACCCACATTGAAAAACATTTTCTCACTCCTTATTTTGTCAATTAAAACACTTTGGGACCTATTTTGTAGATATGATCTAAACCAATCAAATATAAATCCTCGAAATCCAGCATTATACAGCTTATCTATGTAGCTTTGGTGATGTCAATGAATAAACCCGCGGTGCATTTTTTAGCATTAAGATGTGACATAATTTGGGAATAAAAATTCAATAACGCATCTTCCGTCGATTTGCTTTTTTGAAAACCAAATTGAGCAGGATTGAAAAACCCAGTTTTAGTTAAGAAAACCAGTATCCTATTTTTCATGAGCTTTTCAAAGATTTTTCCAAAAACCGGGAGAAGTGAAATGGGCCTGTAATTACCGAGTTCGGTGGCAGATCCCTTCAAATACGCAACGATTATAAACATGAGATAACGCATCAACAATGAAGCGTGCAATTTGTTTAATTGTAAAGTTAGAAATACCATCAGCTCCGCATGATGACGAATTTGGTAAAGTACGAGTACCAATCACTTTTAAAATTTCAATAGGAGTTATGGGATTTAACACAAAGGTATTGCTAAGCAAAGGTTCTGCAGTGTCACAAACAGACAGACAGGTGGAACACTTACAGACTCGAGGCAACATTAACAAAATAATTATTGAAAGCTTTAGCAATAGCGACTTTGTCGTGCACGTCAGATTTGTCAATACATAAAACTGTAGATTTTTACGAGGAAGTAGATTTGTTAAGTAAGCCATTAACAATTTTCCACTCCTTTTTTTAAGTTTCCCTTTGCTAAATTAATTAAAGCACCGCAATATACATATATCACGACAAGTTGGAATCTCTTTTTTGAGTTCGTCATACAATTTCTTGTATTTGTTTTTTAAGTCTGCGTTATTTGGTTGTTTATTGCACTTTATACGATATAAAGTTTATTTTTTCTTCAAACTTTTTTCAATAAGGGTCTAGAGATCCAAGGCTTAAGTCTTCTTATCATTCTTTTATTATAGAGATTTAAGGATGTTGGTTATCAGTAAAAAAAAACAAGAGTTCGTTGTCATACGATTAGAGTAGAAGTCATACTTTATTTAACATAGATTTAGCTTATATATATACTATAGTTTCTTTATGTATGAATGTATTAATGTGTAAATGTAACAAAAGCTTTTAATATGGCATTGCTAGATTGGAACTCAAATATGTATTATAATAACAAAGGAACAAGATACTACGAGGGGCTTCCAACATATTCTCGATATCGGGGTGAAGCCGTGGTTGTATATATAAATTGACTTATTTATCAAATAATACTATTATTTTAGTGCATTCATGTAAAATTTCATGTAAATGTGATTATTAATTCGCGTTTTATCTCTAGTTAAACAGAATCATAATGGCAACTGAGACGATGATGGTGAAAATTGAGCATCGCGCTGTAATTAAATTTCTCACTAAGCAAGGAAAAAGTCAAAAAACTATTCATGAAGAGATGGTGGCTGTTTACGAGGGTTCCGCACCTTCATTATCAACTGTGCAAAAGTGGTCAAGTGAGTTCAAGAGAGGCAGAGAGAGCATTGAAGACGACCCCCGCTCCGGCGCCCCGGCTACTGCTTGTACGGGAGAAAGCATCAAAGAAGTCGAAAAACTTGTTCTTGAGGATGCCCGAATAAAGGTGAAAATGATGGCAGAGATCACCAAGCTTTCAATTGGTACCATTCACACCATTCTTCATGACCATCTTAACCTTTCAAAGGTCAGTGCAAGGTGGGTGCCACGAATGCTCACAGCGCCTCAGAAAAAAGTGAGAATCGCATGCTGTAGAGAGCTTTTGGAGATGTGTAGTGAGAACGCGAACGGTGTTATGGATCGAATTGTTACTGGGGACGAAACATGGGTCCACCACTATGACTCTGAAAGCAAACAAGAGTCCATGCAGTGGCATAAAAAAGGAACAGACCCCCCGAAGAAGTTCAAAGTCACTCCGTCTGCCGGGAAGCTCATGGCCACAGTTTTTTGGGACTCAAAGGGAATCTTACTCATTGAGTACAAAAAAAAGGTGAAACCATCAACACCACATCCTACGCTTCCACTTTGCATAATTTGCGGGAGGAAATTAAAAAGAAAAGACGGGGTAAACTCGCAGCGGTGTGTTGCTTCTTCAGGACAACGCTCCTGTTCAGACGGCGCGAGTTTCCAAGGCTGCTGCGCGAGATTGTGGTTTCGAAAAAATCCAACACCCACCCTATAGTCCAGACCTTGCCCCTAGTGATTATTTCCTGTTTCCGGATTTGAAAAAATGTCTTCGTGGAAAAAGATTTTCGGATGATGAAGAACTCAAGTCCGTATTTTGCAGAGAAAGAGGAAATTTATTTTTTTGAGGGTTTAGAAAAGCTTATCTCAAGATGTAACAAATGCATTGATATTAGGGGAGATTATTGAAAAATAAAAACAATTTAAATTGAATCCGCATTTTCCTTCATATCGATACCGAGAATATATTGGACGCCCCTCGTATGTATATGAGTTTGGACGGTGTCCATAAGCAGTAGAAGCATCGCTACAATTATAAGGAATTTTCCAAGACTCAAACAATAAACAGTTTTTTAGCTTAGCGAAGTCAATTCTTGTATGTCTTTCAGCAGAATTAGAACATTCATTAACCTTTATTTTCGAGTTAGTTAATAAGTAAGAGGCCTGTCTTAATCTTTAAATCAAAAACACAGTTTTCACACTTATGGTCTAGACATCGTCCTGAGGACGCTCTAGTGGGCACGTTAATATAAGAAACTAGACCATGAGAGGCAAGAACGGATAAATACCACCTTGATCAAAAAGTTCCCGCACCACACCACCATGTGGCGCTCTCATTGTTCCGATTTGAGTTCTGTTTTTTTTGTTAAGTTGGTAAATCTGTTGTTGACATTCCCTCTAAATCTTAGCGTCATAGCTTGACATTTGCAAAAGTTACGTAGCCAAGAGTACATCTATCTCTGTGTGTGTTGGCGATTTTTTACAATTTTAGAAATGGATTTAAATTTGCAACAACGAACTTGTACGAGTACTAAATTTTGCGTAAAAAAAACGGATTTAATGGTGCGCGAATGTTGGAAGTGTTTCGGCAACGATTCCTTAAAGCAAACAGTCGTTTACCAGTGGCACGAGCGGTTCAAAAGTGGTCGTGAGTCAATCGAAGATGATTAACGCAGTGGCAGATCATCGACATCGAAAACCGACGAAAACATTGATGAAGTAGAAGAAATATTGGCCAAAAACCGCAAATTAAACATCAGAGAGAAAGCGGAGGACTTGAACATTGCCTATGGATCCGTCCAAGACATTTTGGTTAATGATTTGGGTTTCCTTCATGTAACAGCAAAGTTGGTGCCAAAAGACCTCAGTTTCATGCAAAAAAGAGACCGTGTTGACGTCGCAAAAGAGATGATTTGCGAGGCTGAATCCGATCCCACATTCATCAAAAGGGTCATTACTGGAGACGAGACGTGGGTTTATGAGTACGACACGCAATCCAGACATCAGGCAAGTGAATGGCGTTCACTAAATGAGCCGAGAGCAAAAAAAACATCGTTTTCAGTCAAAAAAGAAGACAATGCTCACGGTTTTCATGGATTACAAGGGTGTAGTGCATCATGAATTTTTGTCAGAAGGCCAGACAGTAAACAAGGAGTATTATTTGGGTGTTATGAGACGTTTGCGTGAAGCAATTCGCCGAAAGAGACCAGAATTGTGGGCAGAAAACTCGTGGATTTTGCACCATGATAACGCGCCATCATTATTCGTAATTTTTTGACGAAAAATGCAACAAATACCATCGAACAGCCACCGAATTCACCTGTTTTGGCTCCCTGTGACTTCTTTCTGTTCAATGGAGCTAAAAAACCACTACGGGGAACGCGTTTCAGCAGCCGAGAGGAAGTAATGGAAAAATCGCAGGAAGCACTGATGGACATACCGAAAACCGAATATAAAAAATGTTTCTAGGATTGGATCAAGCGCTGGCATAAGTGTGTTTCAGTCGATGGGGATTACTTTGAAGGGGACAATATAGATTTAGATGAATAAACTTGTATTTAAAATTGTTGATCAATGCATCAGTTGGATATAGTTTCGTTACGATCCAAGCTATTAATGTTAAAATCCCCAGTGATGCTCAAGTTTTTTGTGACAAGTTCTGAAAATTCACTAATAAATGATAACACACTAAACATATGGAGCCAATAGACACAAAAAAAATACAAACTTATCACGGTTTACTTCTACGGACACCTTTAAAATAGCAGCACTCAAAAAATCAACAAACGAGACATCAAGAATCTTGAAGTTTTTTTTTCACAAAACAACCAACTCCTCCCGCAGCGTAATTTTCATTTGTTTTAGCAAAAAATCCAAATCCCCGTAGAAAGTAATCGGTTTTTTCAAAATCGTACTCGTATATCTAAATTTTAGACACGAAAACTAAATCAGGAATGCAAGCAAAATAATTCAGATGTGTGACAAGGACTGAGAAATTTTCTCTTAAGCTTCTGAAGTTTTGGTGAACAATAAACAATTTATCATAACAAAAGGAACGATTTAAGAAAATATCAATCAGTGGCCGCCCTGATTCAACTTATGTCCACTCAGGCCATTGGCCACCCACACACACATTCGTGCCTTACATGTAATCGGTGTACAGCGCTTCGCTACTTAGCTGGAGCGTGTAACCATGTCTTGAAACACCGCTAGACCGCTCTTTCATACACTCAAGTGTGCAACTTTCAAAACCTATTGTAGATCCTAAGGGAAATTTTCGAGTTCTTGGAATTTCCTTTGGCCTGAGTGAACTTTTCGCCTGAATTGTCTTGGGTTCAAATAACCCCTTCCGAAATTGATCCCTGAAGTAAGTCGAGATGACAAAGAATGTTCATTTCGTGACTAGGAAAGGGGCACCAAGTCAGGATCTAGGGGGGAATAAGAAAACTTTTCTCAAATTTATAAAAAGTGGACTCGGTGGACTTCCGTGCAGATTTTGGGGGGAAACAGGAATATCAGGAATACAATTTGTTATTGTTTTTGTTTTGGTTTCTGTCTTGTGTTTCTGTGTGAAGTGTGTTGCAGAGAGTTGCAGGCAGACAGTCCGCCTGGCTCTAGGCAACTGGTGTGGGTAGTAGGTTCCAGAGAGAGTTCCAGACCGTCTATCGGGCTCTAGGCATATAGTCTAAATAACGTGTCCATCTGCCATATGTTTAGAGTGTTGCAGGCCGTCCGCCTGGCACCGTCTTTTCCAGGTGGACCAACTGGCGTAAATGCAGAAATCCGGGTTTGTAAGAATCTACAGGTGCCTTCCGCAAATACGTTCTTCCAAAGCGACAACAGACACAACAGATAAGGCGGGTCAAAAAAGTGAAGGGGCTGGAGTGATAAAGCGGGATGCCTTGGCTCTACTCGAGGCTGGAGACTACCCATCAGGGCAGACAGAAAAACACGTAGGTTAAGGGTCGACTATTTCGCACTGGGCCCTGGAAAAAAAAGTGTCCTATATAGCGCCTTCCTCGCGCTCTTGCAGCAGGCCGCCCGCCTGCTCCGTTTGTGGCTTTGACCGTCCGTCCTACCTGTTTATGTTGTCTTTCCGAGATACTGAGAGAGTGCACAGATGGATGATGCACCCATGGCTGCCCATCACTCTCTCAGGATGCTGGAGGAGCAACTATTCAGAGGGAAACGGTTCGAAGGTTGAAGGCGAAAGTTTTCACGGGAAAGAGCCCAGTTTGTTGTGGTAAATTTTACCGCAACCTCTTCTTCAATCCTCATTTTCTTCAAGACATAGCAAGGTAGCCTTGGGATATCTATGATATCTTCTCCAGTGAATTCGGTCCCGACACTGTCTTCTCATCTCTGTCGAGGTTTAGTCCCTCATGCTTTCCATATCCTGGATGTGAATTTACGACCTCCACGATGGGGACTGCGAAGCCTGAATGATTAAAAACTAGTACTCAGTGACTCCAACGCCATAATCTGTAAGGAAACCATCTTTAGCAGATTAGTCAGAAAATACAGTCTGCGCAACAAAACATCAGAAAACAGCTTCTGACTCGTTGATCTAGCAGCTCCTCGTAATACGGTGATATGCACAATAGCACTAGCTTTCCTCACAAGAATGTCCATAATAAAACATGGCTACACCCAGGTGGGCAAACAAGCCAAGTCGATCATGTGCTAATAGACGCCAGACATGCGTCAAATGTCGACGATAACCACTTTCGGTCATAGCCCTTTTTGAAGCTCTGTCGAACGAAAAGAAACTATGACCCTTCCTGAAAAGAGGAATTAACCTAGAGTGCCTTAACACTCTCATTGTAGCCAAAGGCTAGAGAGAGAGAGCGATTAGGCAGGAAACTCTCCACTATGCCGTCGCCATCCACAAACGCCAACGACCAATTGCCCCAGAGTCACACCATCATGTAGGAGGTTGCCGAAACAACGCTGGGGTACCAGCCACCCTCAAGAAAAAACTCGTGGTACGATGGAGAGCGCATACAACGGAAAAAGGCTACTAAAAGGCGCCCAACAAGTCCTATAACGGCAAACACAAACAGTGAGGGAACTCTATCCACCTAAAAGACTGGAGGAAAAGAAAATCCTGCTTGGAAAGAAGTGGGCTCACGAAACCTCCCAGCTGAAGGATATTGAAGAGTCTGACGAAGCAAACAACATTCACATATTCTATACAAAGGCCAAACAACTGGCAGTCGGATTCAAACCCGGCACTTTGCGCCTCGAAACAGAGGACGAAACATAAATGGACCAAAATAGACCCCAAACGGACAAACATTATATTCCATTGCATATGTTTTTTTTATGACGATCATAAGGGTGACCAGATAAGAACGATAGAAAAAAAAATTAAACAAAACAACAACGATGAGAGGTATAAAATTGATTCTGACTTTATTTTGAAGATACGAGTACGTTCATGCCATTATGTGTAGAATAGCACATAGCAGTGATGCATGACTCGGCCTAGTATGTGCGGTGTTATTCTGGCAATGGCGTTTTTTTTTTATAATTTTTTATAATTTTAAGTACCCTTAAAATGCTTGCACTCAGCGCGGGCGAAGGAAAATCAAGGAGGATAGAAAGAGAGGTACCGGTGAACGATGGTTTTAAATGTTTGAAGGTTATAAAGAGGCTAGGAAGTAAAGAGCTAGGCAGGGAACAAATCGGGATATTTTAAAGTACGTCCGAAAGTGTGGTATACCGAAGAACATTCCTAGCGAGTCGGGTTACGCTTAAACGTTTGAAGAGGCAGAATGGTACTGGCGATTTCTATGGAGCACTGGTGGTGGAAACAGCGATCAAACAGAGTGAGACACGAGACATTACGTTGGTGTTTCGAGGGTGTCCATTGTTTGAGTGATATTATGTAGTATCACCTATGAGTTTCATCGCATGGCTTTCAATCCTAACTATCAGGTGTAGAGAGGTTTTTGGCACACCCGACCAGATGAGGGCTCCAATTTCGAACGGATGTATGGTGGGGGGGGGGAGGTAAAGTATTTCTTACATCGTTTGAGGAAACCTAAACATTTCGCAGCATTTTTGACGACACCGAAAATGAGATCATTCCAACGTTTAATGAGCTAAACATACGCTGCCCTTCCCGTTCTACAGCCGAAGAGCAGGGACGTGAGTCCGGTAACGAATATGAAAAGTAGAGAGTACTGTCATCAGCAAAGGAATATATTGGATTAGACAAGAGATCATTGATGAAAACTAAAAACAGTGTCGGAGACAGAACGGAGCCCTGGGGCACACCAGCATTTATTTTGTGAATATCATCATCGTCATCGATCCCAAAAGCACTCATTTTCGACAAAAGAGCCTGATGCCAAACTCTGTCAATTGCCTTGGAAATATCAAGTGCAACTATCTTGCTTTCGCCAGAGTGATGTACGTTTTGGTTCCACTTTTCGGTGAGACATGCCATCAGATCACCAGTGGACCTGTTGCTACGAAAACCGTACTGCCGGTCATTAAGAAGTTTTCGTGTTTCGAGATATTTCATGAACTGACTGTTTATCAGCGTTTCCATGACCTTGGAAAAAAGGGACGTAAGTGCAATGGGGCTGTAGGAGGAGAGCGAGGAAGATTCGCCTTTTTTAAGGACGGGCTGGACAAATGCTGTTTTCCATTTGCTCGGAATGAGTCCTACAGAGTAGGATTGAAGAAAAGCTTACGGAGTGGTTTTGACAGCGTTGAAGAACACCTTTTCAAAAGAGTGAGAGTAATGACCAACGGATTTATGTATGTTAGGATCTTTTAGTAGTCTTGCTACAATACGAGTACGAAAGTGGATTCGTCCCATTGAAGATTCGGCGCACTCAAGTGCAGGCGGAAACAAAGCATAATCTGGGAGTTTTGAGCTGGCCGCAAAGTGTGCAGCAAGCAAGTTGGCCTTGTCCAAAGAGCTGACAGCTGGAATATCATTGTAAATGAGCTTTGGAGGATGAGGCAGAATTTCTAATATTTTAGACGAACGACCAAAAATTTTTACTACCTTTAGGACATTGTAGTAGATTTTGGTCGTATTGGAATTTTACACGTTTAAGAAAGGCGTTGCAGTCATTCCCGGCTCGTTTGAACTTTTTTCGATTTTCCTCAGTGCGGCTGGTCTTGAAGGACCGAAAAAACATTTCTCTAACCCTGACAGCCTCTTTACAGCTCGAGTAGTACCATGCCTTTGCTTTTGGTTTGATACTCTTCATCCGATGAGGGACAACATTTCTCATTCCAAAAAGAATGGTGTCTGTGATCATATCAGCAGAAGCATCCACGTCGTTATCTAGGAAACCTAACGACCAGTTAAAATCCCTAAAGAAGTTGTTAAGACCGCTCCAGTTGGCTTTCTCGTATTGCCATACGGTTCTTTTTGGAATCTTTTCTCTAATTGTGTGGTCGGTGTACGAGAAATTAGCTGATATGGCACATTGGTCCGAGGAGCCTAGAGGGGAGAGCACATCAACGGTGTACTTATCAGGGTGAGAAGTTAGAAACAAGTCCAGGGTATTTCAAGCTGGGTTAAGTTATTTTCCCATTATTGAATTCCGGATTGGAACAGGGACTACATTGTGGTGTAGTTTGGTAAGCTACATCACTACGCACGTAAATGGCGAGATCGCGGTAAGAGAAGAATTATGGCACTCGTTTGTAGCCAGATAGCTTCAGATCAGAGTGATCTGAGCGGTGTGGGCGGGGATCTACCTGTGTTTCACTAAGTGCCAAAAGAGCTGCTCTGTATTTGCAGACGTGGACGTACGCAGAAAAGTGATTACTTTTTAGCCCGCGTATATTGGCAATATCCACTCTGAATTCCCGAGTCATTATAACGAAAGGCAAACACAAAAACCACAAACACCGACGTTACTAAGCACAGCTGTGAAGTAAAAACTCAGAGTTGGTTTACCGAATCAAATTATTGTATGTGTTATGCGCTTACAACAATAGGAACCATTGTTCTTCGCGCGAAGAGCGAATTTACGAGTGCACATGTGCGTGCGCACTGGTTGATGGTCAGCTCGGCGGCACTGAGCGTGTCCAATGTTGCCCTCGAGCTCGTCCAAAGTGGTTGGCTTGTTAGCGTAGACTAAAGACTTGACGTAGCCCCAGAGAAAATAATCGAGTGGTGTGAAATCGCATGATCGCGGCGCCCAATTGGTGAGCCAAATTTCTCCTTCACTTCTTCGAACGTTGCGCCGCTTGTATGGCATGTAGCGCCGCCTTGTCGAGCTCTGATCACGGAAAGTCGGTTAACATCGCTCTATACCTGAGACCATCGAGGGTAACGGTGTCTCTTTCCTCATTTCAAAAGAAATAAGGTCCGATGATTTCGCCATGCCATAAACCAAATCATACAGTCAATTTTTGTGATTGCATTGATGCTTGGGCGAACTTGACATAGCAGCTGAGCTAAAAATGGTCCTCGTAGAAGATTTTTTTTACCCAACCTCCGGATCTCCGGCCAATTTTTCCAGCGCCCACTTAGCGAGCTCACGGCATTGTCCATGGTCGTCCGACTTCAATTCTGGAGTCAGCACAATCTTATATGGATGTACGAGGGTACAATGTAAAGATAACGGCACTCGTCAATAAAGGCTAGTGAGTGCTAGTTGTGCATCTTTTGAGAGTTACTTACCGAAGTTTTTAGTTGACACTCGTTTGAGTGAGCCGATGTGAGTGTTTTTTGTGCTAATGGGAAAAATTGAGTATCGAGCTGTTATTAAATTCTTGTTTTTGAAAGGCAATACGCCTACGCAAATCAAAAATGAGTTAGACTCTGTGTTTGGGGACTCTGCACCATCATTTACCACAGTGAAATGTTGGGCAGCTAAATTTAAACGTGGCCGTAAGAGCTTGGGAGATGATGAACGTTCGGGACGCCCAAAAACTGCAACCACTGCCGATAACATAGCTAAAGTTCACCAAATGGTGTTAGACGACCGCCGAATTCAAGTGAGAGAGATAGTAGAGGTTATGAAAATGTCCAAAGAACGTTTTTTCTGATAGTAAGGTCGTTATCTTATTCGATTATCTTCAAAAAAGAAAAACCATTACAGGAGCATACTACGCATCATTATTTGCCAAGCTGAAGGCAGAAAGTGCAGAAAAATGGCCACATTTGCAGAAAAAGTTTCTTGGGGAAACAGGACCCCAAGACAACGCGCCGTCTCACACTTCAGTGGTTGCCATGGCGAAAATCCATGAATTACGGTTTGAACTGCTTGACCATCCGCATTATTCACCAGATCTAGCCCCAAGCGACTTCTTTTTGTCCCCTCATCTAAAAACTGCGCTCGAAGAACAGAGATTTTCGTCAATTGAGGAGACAATCACCTTCGTGAACAATTATTTTGCAGAGAAAAACGCCAAGTACTATTTGGACGGGTTAGAGAGATGGGAGCATCGCTGGGAGAAGTGTGTAGAGTTACAAGGAGACTATGTAGAAAGATTAAACAAAAATTTGAGAGAATGTTTTGTATCATTGTTCGGGTCGGAAACTTTTCAAACAACCCTCGTAGGCACATATGCAATCGCAAAATAAACCGCGTTGACTCTTTGGCGATGCCCAATTCAGCTGATCAGCGCCGAATCGACATTTCTTCTTCGATATTGACTGCTACGGCGGCTATGTATTCTTCATTTTATAACAATCTTTGTCTGGTTGACCCAAAAGAGTGTACTCATGCTCAAACGTTTGCACGGTGCCCCAATTGCCTGCACACTGAAGCCTTACGACGAAATTCACGTTGCGTATTTACACCCGTTTTATACAATATCAGCCTTATAGGCTCCTAATGTCTGTGCTGTTTGTTTGGCAGCACCAGGCCTGCTGAAGTCGTAAAGTCAACTAAATCTCAACCTAGCTCTTTTTGTCTTCATCACAATTTCGTTGTTCAAATAGGTCTGCGTAAAATAAAGCGTCTAGAGGAGGTTCAATATTTTGACCTCCTCGGAGGTTAGTTTGACTAAAATTAACGCCACTCCCTATTCACCCTCCTTGAAAAAAAACATTGACGTAGTTCTCAAGCAGGTAGTTAAAATAAACTAATTACCCAGGCAAACGTAATCAAATATCAATACAAGTCCGCTCAAATTAGTATTTGCTTCATTATTTAATCATCGCTGTAAGGACAAATCACCGGTAGATTATCTGTCACTTTCATCGACGCCTAATTTGCTTTATTTTACACCTCATACATCACCACGCTCTATAGGGTGCATCTGCACTAATTCAACGCAATCGATCAACAAGTTTGACAGTGCATATTTAAATGAAATTACTCCACCAGTTGTTAAAGCAATTTTCCGTATCCTTGAAATACGGATACGAGTACGATGCCATAAATTGGCTTTAATGAAAACAATCACTGTCAACCGCATGTCTTTGGTTGTTACGCCTCATTAAGCTATAGAAGTGTTAATATTTAATAATGAGTTAATTGCAAAATCCACGAGATATAACCTCGAAAGTAACCTCTAAACAGAGACGGAGTCGCAATAAAGTAGAAGATTGCTTGCAGTTCGTTTTTTGTATTCTCAAGCTATCTTTAAAAAGTGCTATGCCCCCTAAACACGATACAATCATATACTCGTAGCTGGTGCGTGAGTAACTGTTTTCTTACAAATGGTAATTATTAAAGTGTCCTTAAATGGACAGACGAAAATACAAAAAAAAAAAAACAAGTCCACGCACTCTTTAGTAAATTATGTAAACATCCCGATAAAATTCAAACAAAGTAAATGATTTCCGGTCCACACAAGCCCGCCCGCCCACAACCGCAACAACATACACATACTCGTATTGCAATAAAGCCCAAGTCTAAAAGTCCTTAAGCCTCTCTAAACTGCCGTCAGTCTAAATTGGCAAATTAATTCAAAACACTTAGCCAGAGGTAGGCTGCGATTCTTTGTTTGACGGTGGACGAGGGTAGTAACTGTGATTTAGGATACCTTTCCGTGGGTTATTTCCGTTTAAGAAAATTCAAAAGGATTTCTCGTGATTGTAACTATGTAGATTTCGCAACGCAACGAGACGGACCCAAAGAACCTTATGTAGGCATTTCGTCGCTAAAACAAGGAGGTTCTGCATAACTTACGAGCAAGTCATCCTCGAGAAAGTTTTATTTCCATAGAACTACTGCTTTTACTGTTCATTCAGGAATGGTGTGAGATGGTATTAATAGTGGCAATTCAAACGATCGTAGCGATGGTTGTACTGGTAATGGCAGAGGTGGCAAACTGCTCATGACACGACTCTAATTTTAACTCCAACTCCCATATCCTTAATGGAAATGAGTATTTACCGAGTAATTAAAATGTCCATCAAAGTCAATAAAAAAGGGAAAATACTAAACGGGTGACGGAAGAGAAAGAATGCAACCAGCATGTGCCACAAAAGTTGGAAATAGTCGTACCAGTAGGACAGAATACGAATAGTCCTACATCCATATACAAATATGTTCGTGTATAACGAAAAAATACCGCAACGCGTTTAGTGGAGAATTCAAGTTTTCTTCGTTTCTTTAGCTGGAGGGTAAAGAACAGGGATATCGTGTTTAAGGATGTTTTTTTTTTTTTTCCTCTTCTGTTTTGTTTTTACTCTGCGGACGAGTATGTGCGGGAAATTAGGTGTGATTTGGGTTCAAATAAAGGTGACATTACACTATGTAGGTCATCTGATGGTGGAGGGGTTGATATTTGCCTAAATTGTTTAACAGGGAATTTCACGACGAAGATAAGAATAAGTAAACAGCGAAATTAGGGGTTGGAGTGCAAGCAAAAGCCTATTAGAGCCCTGAGCAACTTAGCTCTGGTAATGCTAAGTAGATATGTAACTACATAAGTTAATAAAAAAATAATTTCGTTTCTCTAGATTTGACTGCGAAAACACATTTACGTACTGCGTTGAATAATTGCTTATACGAGCTAGATCGTAGATAGATTTAATCCCAAATCTGCCACAGCGCCGCTTTTAGGGATGGCAACATTTTGAGGACTCTATTTTGGATCACCTCGTTAGTGAGAGCAGATTTTCCGACGACTTCCGCTGAACATATCAAAACCAGCTGACGCCAATGTATTTCCATTTCCCTACTATCGGTTACTTAGTGTTAAGACTTCCGCAGATGCGTGTACTTTTTATTAGACCGCGTTCTGTGGCAAACGCCGGCATTCATAATATCTTCCTTTCCGTCGCTACTATTGACTAAGCGTCGCAGGATGTGGTTTCACTTATCCTCAGCACGTACAAGAGCTTAACAAAACCCTAGTGGAACGTCACGGCGCCAGCAAGAAGGCTGCAGTCTTTCTACTCTACTTTCGACAGTAAGAAAGCCGCTAACCCCTTAGAGACGATGGGAAGCATTCGTTTTGGTCTGCCGATAATCTGGAGAGTCACGCTATCTGCAGTTATGCTCATATAAAACCCAACAGCCAATGGAAGCCCTAACCGAGGACGCAAGCAGATCTAACGTAATGCTGAAAAACAATCCTATGAACCTTGCTTAGGAAGTTCATTGGCGATTTTATTTTCCGTGATCACATTATGACCTTGAACCCAGACAAGACTCAACGAATTTAGCCTTACTACTGCGTTCAGTGATGTTTTGCATTTTTGAAGTACCTTGGAAGCCGTAAGAAGATTTAACAAGTTTCTAAGCGCAGTTTGGCTGTCGCTACAGACGCAAACGCTTCGCCCCTCCGCCGGCTCCTAACAATACATATATTTAGTTCATTGCCATCAGAATTGCGTATATCTCCGCTTGGAAGACAGACGCAAGTTTTTCTAACAAGAAGTGAGATCTTACGTCGTGGTCTTCCAGAAAAATAACACCAGCGTCGTATTCTATGTCGGTTTTGGAGCCGTCCGTGAAAACCCGACTGCGTTCCTTTCCTGGCTCAGATTCTGGCCGAAACCAATTTCAGGCACAGGGAAAGTCGATTTTTTTATTTTTTCGGCAGCAGGAGCTCCGGTGTCATTGCATCAGACGGCATGTCCATAAGACCAGAGACAAAAGACAAAAGACACGCGCAAGGTCATCAAAGCTCCAGTGCGTGTTGTGCTAAATGCATCTTCTTTTTAAACAATAGACAACCTTGAGTGTGCAGTCCATGGTATGAATATCAAAGGGAGGGAGATTCATCAATGC
This sequence comes from Volucella zonaria, assembly GCA_963966105.1. Classification (NCBI taxonomy): domain Eukaryota; kingdom Metazoa; phylum Arthropoda; class Insecta; order Diptera; family Syrphidae; genus Volucella; species Volucella zonaria. The sequence goes on along the minus strand of OZ014531.1, from coordinate 122,275,167 downwards.
TTCTTGAGCTCAGCGAGCCGTGCTAGGGATAGGCCCTATGCAGACCGCTCTTTGGAAGCAGAAGCAACGTATGTTAAGTATGTGAAAGCTCGTTCTACCAGGCAAGCGTCCCAAAGAATATACTTGATCCAGAGAATCCTGCGCGGTGACAAATCCCACATCTTGTGAGATTTCTAATCCAACGAAGTTGTTTGGATAAAGCGTTAATTTATTGGCATGATCCTGTCGTTGTTCAAGAGGCCTTATACTCGGTAAGCACGCGGTGGATTCCGATTTGTGTTCCCTTCGATTTTAGCAAGTACTGCCTTAAATTGAATATCCGGTTGGTCTCCTTTCTTGACCATTGGGTCGTGCTATACTGAGATTCCACTCAGCGGGCATACTTTCATCCGACTATACTTTACAGATGGATTGGTGCATGCTCCTTACCAAATCAATACTGCTTTGTACAATCTGTCAGGTAGTCTTGCAAACATGGCAAAGGCATGCCCGGCCAGAAGTATTCTATTGGTCTAAGCGGTCATAGGGCTCACACACTATAAAGAAGAGATTAAAATATGTAACGACCCAACTAATGGCCTCGGATAAAAATGTCATTATTGACGACCCTAGAAAACAATGACCGAACAATTAGCAGAGGCCTTTGATTGCTATCACGCAGATATCACCGCCATGCAGGAAGTGGATGGGATGGGCCAGACATAAGGATGGTGAAAAACTGTGACAATTATGTACTATGATGATTGCTATAGTGAAAAGAAACAGCGCTTGTTCGGATGCGGCTTTGCCATATGCAGCAGACAGACAAGAAATCATGATTAATTCCGACACACGTGCGAGCACCTTATAACAGACAAGGACGACGCCACCAAAGAATATTTATACGAGCTCCTCAACAAGATATGTGAGCAATATCCGAAGCCTATGCGACACCAAGTCTGGCAACGGACTTAGGTTTACTTACTTTAGGCGGGACGGAATATTACTGTAGCAAATGCACGGTTTTCTCATCTCAATATACACAAGGGGACATGGCGGTTTCCGGATCATTAAACGCTAAATCAAATTGATAATGTTGCGATAGGCGTAAGGCATGCTTCCAGTATTCTGGACGTCTGAACGTTTCCTGATCACAACCACGTTGACTCGGACAGCCAAAGGTGTGAATGCGGGTTTCCAAAGATCCACAACAAAGAAGAACTACTATGGGGAGATATAATGTAGAGAAGCTTCAATCACAAGAGGCCGGCGGAATCTTCTACGAACGCGTATCCCGAAATCTCTATTCCGCCAGTATCAAGTACCGAAGACCAGTTTCAACGCTGCCAACGTGCCATCAGAGACGCCGCAATTGATGTCCTGGGTCTCATCCGACTACCACCAAGACACCCTTGCTTTGATGAAGAATGCTGGCAAGCACACGTAGCCAAACAGGAAGCCTACAAGGCGGCGCTGCAAGGAACGACGAGAACTGTTCGTAAGAACTACGAGCAGAAGAGACGGTAAGAACATCAGCTTCTCCAGAAGAAGAAAAAAAGAGCACGAGAAGCGCGTGATAGTAGATATTGGCAAAATTGCAGAGATGAAGAAAGAAACCTTAGAGTGGAGTCACAGTCAGTGCTGAGAATATGTAAGCACTTCGTCTACGGACTGTACAAAGGCGAAAAAGCCCAACATGCCGCCGTCAGGCAGAATAGCGTATTTAACTTCGATGATGACAGCCAAAACTTCCACACCTGACCAGAACGAAGTAAGGATAGCAATATCTAAGCTAAGATCCAATAAAATGAGCTGGATATCAGACAGCTTACCGGCCGAGGTATTCCAAGTTGCTGGAAATGACTTTATGCAGAACATGCACCAACTCATTTCTCAGATCTGGTCAGAACAGTGTATGCCTGATGAATGAAATCTCAGCACCGTATGCCCGATCAACAAAAAAGGAGAAACCCTCAAGCGGCGCCAACTGTTGAGGTATAAGTCGGCTCAACGTCCGATACAAGATCTGAAACCCTTCGCCAATAACCTGACTAGTCCCTATTAGTCCGGTTTTAGACCAGGGAAGACCACATGAACCGAATCTTCACACTCCAGCAGATCCTGAAAAAACTCAAGATGCCCAAATGGATATTCACCGTCTTTTCATCCATTTTAAGGCCGCGTATGTCAGCATTTATATAAACGAGCTATACAGAACCCGTTCGTCTGTGCGGAATGATAATGGATAAACTCGCCACTCCAGTAACAACTTAACTGAGACCTTTGATGTCAAAAAGGTTTTAGACAAAATGACACAGTGTCATGTGATTTCTCTAACATTATACTTGAAAGAATTGTTCGGAACCCACATTTGAACACTGGAGGTATTTTGCTATCTTTCAAAAGTATGTGTAATTACTAGCGTACGTCGATAATATCGACATAATTGGGGGCTTTGGAGGAGAAAATTCAACGACGAAAATTCAATCCATACGAACGGTACGGTGACATCGACCTATTCGCCCTACCGAACTGTAGCGCCACCTAAGTATGTTAGTCCTTTCAGCCTTAATGGTATTTATTTAGTCAGACTTCTTCTTAGTGGACGAACTTGTCACCGATCATCGTCGACGTTGAATAGTTCATTCTGCCTGAGAGAGAAGTCCCTGTTGTCTTCGTTAAATAGTCGACAGAAGTAATTCTCACTCTACAATCAGCTTTCCATCCTTATATCTGCGTGATTTTATCATGTTTTATTCCTTAGCACGTTCTTTGCACATTTTCATAGAACCTGTGAACATTATTTCTGCAGAGGTGCTGCTGCACCTCTCTTTAGCTTCTTTATTGTGCTGAAGAGTTTTGAGAAGCTGGTGTTCATCCTGTCTGCTTCACTCATAGAGTTTGTGTGTAGCTCTCGTTGTTCTTTGTAGCGCCTCTTGTTTTGCTGTATGCGCTAGCATATCAGATGGGGTGTCTTTAATTGCTTGCGGACAATGTCGCTGCTCTTCTTCTGGGCTTGATGTTGGTTGCATATGACATCTTGAAAGGTTGTGGCAGTCTCTATCCGAAAAGGTACTTGCATTCTCTTGTGATTGTCGGGTTTCTTCATAGCACTTCTGTATTACGTGGTCCGATATATTCACATTGCACCATGGTAGAGGTCTGATGTTGGCTCCTCGAAACGTTCGCATATCCAGAATACTAGACCTGTGTCTAGTACCGAGGACAGTGTGACCAATCGGGATGAGTATGGTTTAATAAGATTACTGATGGGTTGTTTCTATTGGGCAGGCAAATATACTTTTCTTTCAACTTCGAGGTTAAATCTCCAAGGACCATCTTAAAATTTGTAATTTTTTTTTGTTATAGCGTGAACGAATACCAAAATTTTGTAGACGAATTCCACGCTCAGATGCTCAAAGCCCAAGATTTTCCGCTTTAGTTTTTCTTTGTCGGTAGTTGACATAGAGCATGGCTCTATGGAATTCAGAAAGATAAAACTGCATACTGCCCCTCACCAGGAAGTTGTGCAGACCTCTACCTGATGTCTTGACAGGACCGTATCCTGTGAAGGTCTGCCTAAGGTTTTCATCTGACGGCAGGTAGTTTGTTTTTACTTTTTGCTTGCTGTAACTGTATTCACTTCTTTACTGGGTGACTGCAAAATTTCACTTAAAAAAATTCCGTGATAAGCAGCCCACATATCATGCCAAAAAAATTGAAAGCCAGAGCCATTTAATAGACGTTTTGGCTGCAGTGAAGACTTCCCAAGTTGTCAAACATTTCTGGAAAAAAAAACAAGAAGAAACAACAACGTGAATTACAAAATGTTCCCGGAATGCATTCAGAAAATTTCAAAAACAAGTTTATCCATTTAAATCTATATTTTTCCCTTTAGGGTAATACCCATCGACTGCAACACACTTATGCCAGCGCTTGATCCCTCGAAACATTTTTTGCATTCGGTTTTCGGTATGTCCATCAGTGCTTCCTGCGATTTTTCCATTACTTCCTCTCGGTTGCTGATTGCTGAACGCATTCCCCGTACTGGTTTTTTAAGTCGATTGAATAGAAAGAAGTCACAGTGAGCCAAATCAGGTGAATTCGGTGGCTGTTGGATGGTATTTGTTGCATTTTTCGTCAAAAAGTTACGAATAATGATGGCACTGTGCGACGGTGCGTTATCATGCTGCAAAATTCACGAGTTTTCTATCCGAAATTCTGGTCTTTTTCGACGAATTGCTTCACGCAAACGTCTCATAACGCCCAAATAATATTCTTTGATTACTGTCTGGCCATCTGGCAAAAATTCATAGTGCACTACACCGTTGTAATCCATGAAAACCGTGAGCATTGCCTTCTTTTTTGACGTGGTTTTTTTGGTCTCGGCTCATTTGGTGAACGCCATTCACTTGCCTGATGTCTGGATTGCGTGTCGTACTCATAAACCTACGTCTCGTCTCCAGTAATGATCCATTTGATGAATGTGGGATCGGATTCAGCCTCGCAAATCATCTCTTTCGCGACGTCTACACGGTCTCTTTTTTGCATGAAATTGAGGTCTTTTGGCACCAACTTTGCTGCTACATGACGGAAACCCCCTTGGACGGATCCATAGGCAATGTTTAAGTCCTGCCCTATCTCTCTGATGGTTAATTTGCGGTTATTGACCAACATTTCTTTTACTCGTACTTCATCAATGTTTTCGTCGGTTTTCGGTGTCGATGGTCTGCCACTGCGTTCATCATCTTCGATTGACTCACGACCACTTTTGAACCGCTCGTGCCACTGTTAAACGACCGTTTTCTTTAGAGAATCGTTGCCGAAACGCTTTTCCAACATTTCCAACGTTCGCGCACCATTAAATCCGTTTTATACGCAAAATTTAATACTCGTACAAGTTCGTTGTTGCAAATTTAAATCCATTTCTAAAATTGTAAAAAATCGCCAACACACACAGTGATAGATGTACTCTTGGCTACGTAACTTTTGCAAATGTCAAGCTATGACGCTAAGATTTAGAGGGAATGTCAACAACAGCTTTACCAACTTAAAAAAAAAACAGAACTCAAATCGGAGTAATGGGAGCGCCACACGGTGATGTCCCTCGGGAACTTTTTGACCAAGGTGGTATGTAGTGCCACCAGGATGTTGACCCCAGCCGACGATAGTCCCATCCGATTGATGCCTAGTAAGGGCTGATCATGCCATGTGCGAAACATACCAAAAGATGACCAGCGAATCATCCCGGGTCTCCCATTGGACTTATCGACTCAATTGTGTTCTCAGGATATACTCGTATGTGTCGGAGATTGCTCAACTTTCATTCTTGTTGACTTTGTGTTGCTGATTGGGGACATCAAGATTATTCTAACGAAAATATATAACCAGCCCCAAAGGTTTTTGTTTAATAACTGTCTGGTCGGGTTTGGATAGACAAATGATTCGGAAACGTATGCCTAATTGTTATAATTTTCATTCTTTTGGACTCTTTTTTTTTTGCAGAAAGCCACCAATTGGGTAGGTAGGAAAAGAAGAAGTTGTTTTGCTTATAATAATACTCGTACATAAGCGACTTCATTGACTGACATAGCAGCCACCTGAGGGGGACATTAATCTACTTTCCTCAACTTGTACTCCCACAGGCTTTCACTTTTTAAATGGTAAAGCTGTCATTACGTTTTCCTCGTTCATTGCTGAGTAGGTAGAAATTGTTTCCCCTTTCTAACTCATATTCCGTAATCTTTCACCGTGGCAAAGTAGAAGAGTAATTCTTTGTCCCACAACCCATAACGAAGCACATAAAGTAGAAAGGAAATCCCCGATCTAAGTGATTTCACCCTAAAGACATTGCATCCTTGCGGCAAAAGTCATTTGCTTTCTAATCGTTTAGATTCACCTTTCTAAATGCCTTCGGAATGGTTCTTTCCGCCCGACATATGCACAGCGTTTATTGTCGCTGTTGTCGTGTGTGTCGCACAATTAAATCCCCGAGGGATTACGATGTTGTCATCGTCTAAAGAGTACAATGCATATGCCACTAACTCAGTAGCTGCAAGCAACTGGTCCCTAATGATGACTTTTTGAACTACGAGTGGCAATAGCATTTCTAGCTTCTACATTTTATTTTTATTTATTTTTTTATATATTTTTGTCGCATTGCGATAAAGTGTGGCTGTACAACACCGTTGTAGTCACTACAGTTTCAATACGATTTTGGTTTCTATCGACTTTAGTCCTATTTCGCTGAGTCCTTGCGCGGGCTTATATCTCTAAATGGAGTTAACTTGAAGCGCATTTCTCGGTGTCTATGGAGTTTGTGTATGTGTGCCATTGAGTTAAATGTCACCGTAGGAATTAATGCGCCTATAAAACTGTCCTGCCAATAAGTCACCCTTGCCAGTGATTTTATCCTGGTCGTTTGCTTTGTCACTGGCATAGGCATTCAATTGGATTTATATGCAATTGGTGGTCGTTTGTTTGGATCGTTTGTTCTATGGTCACACAATAGTTGAACCGAATGGACTATCTGCAATTACCTAAGCTACGAGTATGTCTCTTGGATGTGTTTTCAAAGTATTGTGGCGTTAGACGTGACACAACATTGTAAACTCATTTCTAGCACTTGTGTGGGGAGTAAAGCGAGTGTGTGGTGATTCTAGAAGAGGAACTTTAAATAACTGCAATCGATTAGCCGTATCTGGGTAGGAGCTTTTCTGGAATTAAGGATTGCCTTTTAATGTTGAAAGGGGTATTTTAACTGTTGATGGATTTATTTTATTTTCGTTATTGCTTTTATGTCAGCAGTAGCAAGAGAATGCCGCACAGAAATGGTCTTCATACAACGTTATGTAAAGTCTGTGGATATAGCAGAAAACAATACCTCACAGTACCTATATATGCTTAAGGCTATCCAAATATCTACTCAGACTTATTAGGTTGTTGCAATTGACTTACCCGTTTATGCAAATAATATCAACGACGTAAAAACGAAGAGAATGAGACAGTTGTCATCTGGGAAATATAAGTGAAAACTCTGAACATCAAAACTCTTATTTAATTTTATTGATCTCTGTCAACTGTAACTCGACAACTTAAAATAATGGATAGGAGCCAAAGACAGATTGCAAAAGCAACCACAAACATCATCACGGCAGTTGGAGACAGCACAATAAGTTAACAAGCGACTGTGAGTTTGTCTAATAAATTTCTATCAGAAGGTGTACGCCTTGAAAATTAGCCTCTTGGTTATCCCAATGCGGCTATAGACAACGACTACTCAAGGGCGTTTTTTTTTTCACTGCATTTTATTTTACTCTTCCTAAATTTACTATCTAACCTAGTTTAATTGCTAACAAACTTCAAGTAGCTCACCTAATACACCCTGAATGACTCGAACTGCAACCAACTTCAGACTGCTATAATTTCCAAACCATTCATGACAGTGAGCTCAAATTTTGACACGTGACAGATAATTTTATTATTTACAAGCCTTTTAAACGATTTGCGTCTCAGTTGTGTTGAAAAATTTTTATCCGCGATGGAATTCAAACTCGATAGTGTGATTGCTTTATATTTGGCTGGAAAACCACAAGTAGCTATCGTTAGAGCCCTCCAGCACCTCAACATGAATAAATCGTTTGTGTCTCGAACCATAGCTAGTTACCGTGATACTGGCAGCATTGCCAAACGCCATGCAGGTGGTCATAAAAAACCAGCAACATCGGCAGAAATGGTTCGGAAAGTGAAGGCTCGAATTGAGCGAAATCCGCGTCGAAGTGGAAGAAAAAAGGCTCGTGAGCTCAACATATCCTTTGAACGGATGCAACACATATTGAAAAATGAGCTTGAGCTGAAGCCATTAAAGTTCCAAAAAGCACACGATCTTACACCGCAACAGAAAAAAGTTAGAGTCGAAAGAGCGAAGGAGTTGCTACGCTTGCACGAAAGTGGTGAGTTGCCGAATTTGGTTTTTTCCGATGAGTCGCCATTTGTTATCGAGCAATATGTCAACAAACAAAATGACCGAGTTTACTTGCCAGAGAAGTCCTTCGAAAATTTACACCTTCGGACGGCCACCAGAAAGCAGGCAGCACCGATGGTGATGGTTTGGGCCGCCATAACCGCCGATGGTCGCTGTCCGCTCGTATTTTTGGACCGTGGTGTCAAAATTAATGTGATCGTATACCGTGAAACTGTCTGAGAGGCAGTATTGAAGCCTTGGGCAAACAATCATTTCGGTCGGAGACCGTGGACATTTCAACAAGACTCGGCACCATCTCACAAAGCGTCTCACAAATGTTCCACACTTCATTTCTTCGACACAATGGATTGCAAATTCTCCGGATGCAAATCCGTTGGATTTGTCTGTCTGGGGTATTTTGAAGGCGAAGGTTGGCACTAGAAAATACCAAAGTTTGGACCACCTCAAACAAGCACTTCGCCGAGAATGGGCCAAAATACTGCAGAGCCACTTGCGTGCAGCGTGCGATGCTTTCTTCAGCCGTCTCAAGGCCATTATTCGTGCCAAAGGTGGACATATTGAAAACTATTGATACAATTTGAAAATTAACGTATTTTCTAACATTTTTTGCTTTGGCACAATAAAATTTATCAAAAAATAGAAAAATCATAGCATTTTAAAAATTTATAGTTCGAGTCATTCACCTTGTAGTTAGCTAGCCTAAGGTTGGTAATCTTAGATACCTTACAATTACCCTGCTCGCCCTTGAATGCCGATCTTCTCTTATGGAGATGGCGGAGCGGCTCAATCTTTATCTTTTCTGGGTGCAGGGTCACAGAGACATTCCAGGGAACTATAGGGCCGATGAACTCGCCAAAATTGGAATCACTCTATCTATTCTACGGGAAAAGGGTAGCATAGGTATACCAATCGCTACGTGCTGGATGCTAACAAAAGAACAGAACAGGGTGGACGGTTGGACCAACATGTTAAACGACTAAACAGATCTGGCCAAAGCTAGATTCGAATCGCTCAAAGATTCTGATCCTTCTAAATAGAAAGCATCTCAGCGCCATCATAGGTGTCATGACTGGACACTGGCTCATAAGCAAGTACGCAAGAAGTTTTGACGCATTTACAAACGATTTCTGTAGAAGCTGCACGAACGAGGAGGAAGAGGACAACCTGCTCTGTACATATTCGGCTCCCTCCCAGAAAAGAAAACTTTACTGAGGAGCCTTCTTCCACAATGACCTAAACGATCTAAAAAACATAAACGTAAAAAGTCTCCTACGCTTCATCGTAAGCTTAAACTGGTTCCATTAGTAAGAGGATCATAGATCCAGGTGGCATCACAATGGGCCAATAAGGCTAAGTGGGTTGGTGTTTCCAACAGCAACTCTTACCAACCTACCCTACCCTATGTAAGTCGGCCATTTGCTAAACATACCAAGAAAAATATGGCCCACTTTGCCTTCTAATTAGGCTAACCTGGATTTGAAGGAAACGACGAAGGAATCAGGTCTTCTTTACTCAACCACCCAATATTTTTGTGCTGCAAAACAACACATTTTTTATCGCGTTTTGAAACCGCCCTGTTTCTCTGTTGTAGTTAAGTCGCTCCTCACCAACTGCACGAGCTACGTGGAAGATTAGCTGCACCGCAAACCTATCCTGGATCACCCCTTTCATGTCAAAATAGAGGAACGCTACAGGGGGGACAAAGTCTTTCTTATAATATAGTTGGGGTAGTAGGCCCCAGATATCAGGTTGTAGGACGATGACATTGCTCTGCAATATGCAATCGAGTTAACTTAATACCGAAGCTATCCACTCTTACTAGATTCGCCCTATTGTATAGGACCTCATTGGGATAGTGGGTTGTAAGTGTGGATTTTGTTGGTGCACTGTTTCCAATTATTGTAAGGGCGTAACACCTATTCCATATGATTCGGTAGACCAATATCAGAATTTTCAATTTACAGCCTTGCGTAGTATCGTCGGCCTTTGTTTTTTTGAGTTTCTTTTTTTATAGTGACTCTGGAAAAGTAATCACTTTTCTGCGTACGTCACGGTCTGTAAATATAGACCAGATGTTTTGGCACTTAGTGAAACACAGGTTGATCCTCGCCCACACCTCTCTGATCTGAAGTTGCCTGGCTACGGACTAGTGATATTACTCTTTTCTAACCGCAGTCTCGTCATTTTCATTAGAAATTCTGCCTCATCCACCATCCGCTCATTTATAGTGATATTCCGGCCGTCAGATAGTTGGACAAGGCCAGTCTGGTTGCTGCATACTTTGCGGCCAGCTCAACACTTCCAGATTGTGCTTTGTCTCCACCTGCACTTGAGTGCGCCGAACCTTCAATGGGACGAATCCACTTTCGTACTCGTGTAGTAGCAAGACTACTTAAAGATCTTAACATACATAAATCCGTTGGTCATAACTCTCACTCTTCTGAAAAGGTGTTCTTCAACGCTGTCAAAACGACACCGTAAGCCTTTTCATCAATCCTACTCTTTAGGACTCATTCCGAGCGGATGGAAAACAACATTTGTCCAGCACTTTCCTAAAAAACTCGAATCTTCTTTTCTCACCTCTTACAGACCCATTGCACTTGCGTCCCTTCTTTCCAAGATCCCGGTAACGCTGATAAACCGTCAGTTCATGAAATATCTCGAAACACGAAAACTTCTTAATGACCGGCAGTACGGTTTCCGTAACAACTGCTCCACTGGTGATCTGATGGCATGTCTCACCGAAAAGTGGAACCAAAGCGTACAGCGCTCTGGCGAAAGCAAGATAGTTGCACTTGATATTTCCAAGGCATTTGGCAGAGTTTGGCATCAGGTTCTTTTGTCGAAAATTCGTGCTTTTGAGATCGACAATTCTCTTCCTGAATGGATTAGAAATTACCATTCGGAACGTTGAATTCAAGTTGTCTTGGATGGTTTCAAGTCTGATATTCACAAAATAAATGCTGGTATGCCCCAGGGCTCCGTTCTGTCTCCGACACTCTTTTTGGTCTAATCCAATATATTCCTTTGCTGAAGATAGTACTCTCTACGCTCTGTAGAACGGGAGCTCATTAAATTCTAATATAAACAGCATTACTAAATGAGCAACCATCAACAGAGTGGTGTTTAATCCTTCTTAAACACAATGCAATCTGCTGTCGTTAAAGCGAATAAATATTCAGCTGGATATTGCATCGTCGAAAGCGAAAAACTTTACAATTTCAGTATGCGAGTCAGTGAGAACTTATGTTTGAATGACCACATATTCGGTGTCTTCAAAAATGAATTTATATTTAGGTTTCCTCAAACGATGTAATAAATATCTCACCCCCTCTGATCTGGCCGAAATATATGCATGTATAAGGAATATATCCGCCCAAAATTGGAGTGCAATACCCACATTTGGTCAGATGTGCCTAAAACATCTTTACATCTGCTAGATAGGATTCAAACACAATCAATTGACATCCTTGAACATCGGGGTAATATCTCCTGCCTTACTTTGTTCTCTTGCTATTTTCTCCGTCAATGTGATTCCGCCCCTTCAAGCTTTTAACCGTAACACCCATTCTCATCAGTATTCCCTCAAGCCCAATTTCGGAGTTGCTTTAAAATATAGAGATTCGTTCCTACGTGGTACATCTCGTTTATGGAATGTCCTGCAGAGCTCTGTATTTCCTAGTCGTTATAACTGGCAAACATTTAAGACCAATGTACTCGTACAGCGGCCCCTCTTTTTTATTTCTTCGTCAGTTTCCTTCGGCCGCGCTGTGAGTAAACATCTTAAGGGTATAATAACACCTTGAGTGCGGGTTATTTATAAAAAAAGTAGCGTGGCAGTCAGAATCCCCGGGTTTCAGCCCGGGCCTGACTTGTTAGAGGTAGGTCTCCTAGTGGCCGCTGTAGTTGGTTTTGAACTGATGTAGAGTTGCAATAAGTACTGGGTTCGGAGACACGGTAAGAGGTTTTAGGTCGGCCTCGACTCATGCCATGAGTGGAACTATGCCTTCAACAAAGGTATTACTATTGAAGGTAGGCATTGGCCTGGCGTATCCTGTTTCCGATGGATGTGTGGGTGTCTCGTGAACCTAAGTAATTCCATTGCAGACGTTCACGTAAAACACAAGAGACCTACTACTTAAGGTTATGCACACATTTTGGAGATAGATAGATAGTGAGAAGTAAAATAAGTAATCGATGATATTAGTTGCCACGTCGACGTCTTTTATATTTTATGAGAAGGGCTACAATGTGTCCCAAAATTCATGAAGGATTTGAATTTCTCCTCATTTGTGCAGTAGAGTGTTGCCAACAAAAAAAAAAAAGGAATGAACCACGCGTATAAGCAATATAGCAATATTTTAAAAATAAATGAAGTTTTGGCAGGTACAGTTCACAATTTTCCTACTAATTATGGTCGGAATAATGACATAACTTCCTCAACTGTGAAGAGATTAATTCAAAAATTCAGGGAAACTGGATCAATTAGTGATCTTAGACTACTCTGGCCGTCCTTCGACAAGCCGTTCAACGTAAAACATCGAAGCAGCTCGTGAGAGTGTTGCCGAGAGTCCAGGAACATCAACTCGGTACCGAGGACAGGAATTGGATATTTCTAGAAGTTGCCTTCTGACGAAAGGTTTGGATCTCAAGAAATGGAGCCTACTGACCACGCAAGACGAAGAGAGTTCATTGAATAGAAATGTGGTCGATGTTGATGTTGATTTCTCAAACAAAATGATCTTCAGCGATGAGGCTCATTTTCATTTGAATGGCTTTATTAGTCGTCAAAATTGTCAAATTTCAAATTTCAATCTACGAGTGATTGTTGGGAAAGAAATCCATCCGCAACATGTCGCTGTTTGGTGCGAATTTATGGTTGGAGGCATCACCGGACTATTCTTCATTTATAATGCGGCTGGTCAGGCCTTCCAATAGCGACAATTTTTTGCGCCTAAATTGCAAGATATCGATGTAGTTTCAACAAGGCGGTGCCACATGCCGTACAGCCCAATAACAATTCAATCACCGCATGAGTCATTTCCTGGTGGTATAGTTTCACGTTTTGGTGATCGGAATTGGCCGCCAAGATCATGCCATTTAAGGCCGTTGGACTTTTTTAGGTCTAAGGGCTATGCCAACAAGCCCACGATCACCCACGCTTTAAAGGAGCAAATCGAGCTCTGTATTAGCGAAATTCAGTCATATTTATGCAAAACTGTTGTGGAAAAATTCGGCAAAAGAGTGTATGTAGGTACCAGCAAAGCCGTGGAGGCCATTTAACCCATATGTTATTCCATACATAACCCTGTACTGTAGATTTTGAGTACGTTTCAGCACTTATCGGGATAGTCCTCGAATATTAGGCCATTGATTCGTTATCTCTATTTGGTGGCAACATTTCGCCGGCAATCGTGACTGCAGGATTTAATTCACTACTGTATCCAGGATCACATACATATACGCCAAAATTAAGCTGTCGATAATCCCGAACGACTTTTTCACCACTTTACACCAAAGTCCGACAGTAAAACGAAGACACTTTGACAACACGGAAATGTCGCTGCCCTATGTATTCGACCGTGGACTTGTAATAAGGGCTCTTAAATTTACACCGCACTTCAATTTTGGTATGTCTGACGATGTTTTTGTACTCGTAGCTCTACCAAATTATTTTCACTTTATTACAAATTAAGTTCCACACAAGGCCAGTAGGGGATGGATGGCAGAGTTTGGGTATAGAAAAACCAATATCCCACATGCCGTTAGTGACCTTGTCACCCGTTCAGTTCTGAGTCGTGTCATAATCCATACCATCACACGTCATCAATTCCACAGCTCGTTGTCGTATGGAATCAAAATTGCGCTGCTGCTTCTGCAGCCTAGTCCTTATAACCGAATGCGAGATAGGTTTTCCTTCGTTTGTTTTTGCCAAAGAATTTTTGCATGTCTCGAAAACATTAAGTTTGCGAGTTGTAAATGTTTTCTCATTTGCTGTTTTGCCGAGTTTATTTTGTTTAAGTTTTCTGTTTTCTGCTGGCAGTCTTGCCTGGTCTCTTCAACTTTATTATGACAAATGGCAGTGTCCTGAGACCTTGCCTGATGAAAATAGCACAAAACATTTGCCTGCGGCAGAGGTATAACTTGTAAACTCAATTAAATGAATTAAATTGCATTCCTGGGGGAGGACATCTAATCACCGAGATCCGAAAATGCGTTTGTTCGCGATTTCTGATAGAGGACAAAGTTAAATTGAATAATAAAAGCAACTACAAGTTCACCCTGTCAGTTGGTTGAATGAATTCGACTAAATTTGAATGTATCTCAGTTTGTTTGGGATGAGATCAGAACCATGAGGGAGGAGTATCTATGGGAGTGTGTTTGTTTACTCAGGCAGTGAGTATGTGTCAGGTACTTCGGACCTGTTCTGTTTATTTGAAGAAAAATCAAATGAAAGGCGATGTTTTTTTTGTTTTTTTTTTTTTGTTTTCTTTTCGGAAAATCATGATCGATGGGTGAGGGGCACGGGGAGAGGCTCATCTTTTTCTTCCCCAGATTTATTAAGATTTTCTCGTTGTTCACGGACGAGCACAATTTACGATGGTTTAATTGTTTTCGAAGTGATGTCTTAGCTCATAATTTTGTTTACTTGAATCTCATAAATGAATTGTGATGTGAGAAATGAGAAGTGAGATAAATGGATGGGTACCTGTAAAGGCGGCAAATTGGTTTTGATGTCGATAGATATGTTTTTGTCAGCATCTGGACTTTATAAGGTAAGTGCAGAGAAATGAAAAACAAACTTGTTGTGAATATTTCGCAATTGCTAACATAGAGCATGTGTAAATATGGAGTGATCATGGACAATGGCCAGAGATTAATTTCGATTTCGATTGAGATGATTAACTGTATTTCGAGGCATAGAGATAGTTTCACATAAATTTTGGTTTTGTGTGAGATACCTTTCCATTTTCGTGTATTTCAAGGAAAAAGTTAAGATTTTGGATAAGTTAGACATACTCGTATATTGGGCAGAGCTAGGGACAATAAGTTCTTTGGCATTTCTGTCGTTCATTTGTATACATAAGATGTTGTTAGTATACTCTGTATGATATTTCCGCCGCAGTTCTACATGTCACCAACAAGAAAACAAAGCCAAATCGATCTCTTTCTTCAGTAAGTAATAACGTGATTCCGTTCGGGTTAAGCATTTCGCAACAAATTGATAAATGGATGGACCCATACAAAATAATTCTGTGGGCTTGACGCCCTTCGCAATAGTTGATATGGGGTTCCCTAGTAGATTGGTCGAATAACTATAAAATAAAGGGTTACCAGATAAGAACGAAAGAAGAACAAAATTTAAATAAAACAACAGCGGTGTGCGATATGATATTGATTCTGACTTTATTTTGTAGCTACGTTTATGCCATTATGTGTGGAATAGCACATCATCCACATGGTCGCGTTAGCGTCGGTGGCGGTGCTTCAAGCGGTCGGTCCAATTTTTGATGACTCAGTCCAATATGTGCGGCATTATTCGAGCTCGTCCAAACTGGTTGGTTTGTTAGTGAAGACTAATGACTTGACTTGGTGTCAAATCACGTGATCGCTAGCATAATGAACGCTTGCCGTGATATGACCCAGTCGCCAAATTTCTCCTTCACATCTTTGAGCGTTTCGTCGCTTGTATGGCATGTAGTGCCATATGAAATATCGATGTTGACGAGCTCTGACTACAGAAAGTCGGTTAACCTCACACTATACCTGAGAGCATTAACGATAACGATGTCTTCTTCTTCATTTCGAAAGAAATAAGGTCCCATGATGTTGTCATATCCTAAACCGCACCAAACAGTCAATCTTTGTGGTTGCATTGATGCTTGGCCGAACATTCGTGGATTGTGTTCGCTTCAATAAGGGCAATTTTGCTTGTTGACATAGCCGCTGAACCAAAAATTGGCCTCGTCCGAGAAGATGATTTTTTGACCAAAATCCGGATCCACGGCCAACATTTCATGCACCCTATTAGCGAACCCCCGACGTTGTGTATAGTCATCCGGCTTCAATTCTTGCGTCAGCACAATCTTAATCGGACGTAGGACTAAATTCAGCCGCAAAATAAGTCGAGTTGACTCTCTGGCGATGTCCAATTCAGCTGATCGGCGCCGAATCAACATTACTCGGTCTTCTTTGATACTGGCCGCTACGGCGGCTATGTGTTCTTCATTTCGCACCAATCTCTATATGGTTGGTGGCTTAAGATTCAAAAGAATGTTTCCACGGTGCGATAATTACCTGCACACTGAAGCCATGATGGCGACCGAACTCACGATGAAATCCACGTTGCGTATTTACAACTGAGCCGGAATGTCGATAATATTTCTTAATAATTTCCGCACGTTTGGCCAGCGTAAAACGATGCATGGTGAAATGGCAAACCTTCTGAATATTTTGACAGCTGGATGTCATTGGTAGCTTTGACTGCTGCTAAAACATTGTACTTGGAAAAACTATCATTGCTATCTGGTCACCAGTTACTTTTAAAGTTATGTTGATGTTCTGTTCGTGAAACCTGGTTTAAACGGAATATTGATGATCGTTTGTATGACTTAGACAATTTCAAAATAATAAGGAATGATATTAATCGAGAAGTCCTTTGCAGCCAGCATCAAGTGCTGAAGACCAGTGGCTTTGATGCCGAGAAGCCATCAGAAATGCCGGAATTAATATGGTGGGTTTCACCAACCCACCACCACGAAACCACTGGTTTGATGAAGAGTGTCGAGAAGCACATACAGCAAACCAACATGCCTACAAAGCGGAGCTGCACGAAAGCGGCTCGTGAGCTGTACGAGCAAACGAGGAGGGAATAACATCGAGTTCTCCGGAGAAAAAAAAAGGGCATGAAAAGTCGAGCGATCGAGGATATAGAGGTGTTACTCCAGGAATAATGTCCAGAAGTTTTACCAAAAGGCAAAAAGAACGTTTCTTCGGAATAAGACCCGAACGGAAACTTGTAGAGATGAGCAAGGAAACCTTGTAGTAGAATTACAGTCGGTGCTAAGGAAATGGAAAAAACTATTTCTGCAGACTGCTAAACGGCGAAGATGACACAAATTATAGTGTCATGCAGAGCCAGCTATTCAATATTGAAGATGCAAACCAAGGATTCCATCCACCAGACCAAAATGAAGTGAGGATGCAATATCTAAGCTGAAGTCGAATAAGGCTGCCGGGCCGGACGAACTATTTAAGGTCCGAGAATATGACTTCATATAGAGCATACACTAATTTATTTCCAAGATCTAGTCGAATGAATATATGCCTGATGTATAGAACCTCAGCATCATTTGCCCGTTTCACAAGAAACGAAACCCTCTGAACTGCGCCAACTATAAAGGTATCAGTCTCCTAAACATCGCGTATGAGATTTTGTCTGCCATATTGAGCAAGTGTCTGAAACCATTTGTCAATGATCTGATTGGACCCTATCAGTGCAGTTTTAGGCCCGCCAAGTCCACAATTGACCAAATATTCACATCATGACAGATCCTGTTGAAAACCCAAGAAGTTCAGATCGATACTCATCACGTTTTTATCGCTTCTACAGAGACGAGCTATACGGAGCCATGTCTAGTTCTGGCATCCCTACCAAGCTCATCCGCTTGTGCAGGATGACGATGGAGAAAGCTCGCTGCTGCATTGAGGTCCGTAACCGCCAAAACGAGACGTTCGACGTCAAAAAAAGGATTTAGGCAAGGCGACGCGCTGTCATGTGACTTCTTCAACATCGTACTTGAAAGAATTGTCCAAAACTCACAAGCAAACACATGAGGTACGATCTTTCAAAAGTCAGTTCAATTGCTTGCATATTGGTAGAACACAGCGAGCTGTCACTGGTGCGTTTGCGAGTATAGGAACAGAAGCGACAAAAATGGGTCTAGCGGTAAACGGGGGCAAAATAAAGTATATGCTGTCAACAAGAAGGGACAGCGAATATCGCCGAATCGGCCAGAATGTCACAATCGAAAACTATAACTTCGAGGTAGTAAGGGGCTTTGCCTACATCGGCTCTGCTGTCATATCTGAAAACGACATCTCTTCAGAAATCAAACGAAGAATAACTATTGCCAATCGCTCTTCCTTTGGGTTGAGAAGGTAACTGTGTAGTAAAGCCCTTTCCCGAGCAACCAAGGAAGCTCTGCATAAGAACTCTGCATTGTAATCCCAGTCCTTCTCTATGGTTCCGAAGCATGGACCATTTCTAAAGCGGTTGAAGGTATCCTTGATCGTTTTGAGAGAAAAATTCTTCCTAAGATATTAGATGCCGTATGCATTGACGGGTTCTCGAAGAGACGATTGAACGATGAGCTCTACGAGCTGTACAGCGAAATTGACCTGGTCAAAAAACTGCGCATTGGGCCTTTGAAATGGCTCGGCCATGTAGAGCGAAGGAACACAACGCTCCAGCCCGCAGAATCTCGCCTTAGGTGGCATGCGCAAGTGGAACGGGACCTCAACCAACTTGGAGTGTGCAACCGGAGGCAGTATGTACCTACTGCAAAAACAGAAGCTGCCCTCCGGCCATTATCTTCTCAGATTTACTGAAAAATGCTCCTAGGGCATTTCAATCGACAGATTTAGTGTCTTCATCTGGTCTAGAAATTGTTAATATTTAGAACCCGAATCGCTTCATCGAAGGCCACACTCCAGGTCTCGGATGCATCCTCAATTTTTATATTTGAACAGCTCTCACTGGAAGTAGTATCCGATCATGATTTTCTATTTTGTACACTCAATATTTATTTTGAGCATTTTGCCCGCCCCCACCTGTTTTCATATAAAGATCTCGACTCAATTAAAATGGACTTTCTCACTCATGCGATATATTATTCGTATGCCCCATGGGAACAGTGTCGACTATTCCAGATCCTGGCCAGAACATTGAAACCTTTCATAATATTGGATACGAGTTCTTTAATCATTGTGTCCTGGATAAAACCGTCAGAATCCGTAACAATATTTGTCCCTGGGAGACGTCAGATGTAATGCAAACAATAAAGACTCGTAATAAGCTGTATAGTAAGATTCATATGAATCTTAACTGGGTTGTATACTTCTTTTGTTGGGATAGCATCTACTCATCAAAATTTAATACCTCGCTACCCCCCGAAAAAACTCTTGAGTAATCTGCGCAAAATTGGTGAAAAAAAGTGTTTCGGTCACGGCTGGTATTGAATCCCGAACCGTCCGATTGGGAAGCCAATACACTACCACTTGAGCCACGCCCCCCCACCTTGTTTCCACTATATCGTCTCTCATTTAACTCATATCTTTAATCACTGCTTGATTACATCGACATTTCCCGAAAGTTGGAAAAAAGCAAAAGTCTTGCCGATCACCAAGAAAGCTAATCCCGCAACCGCTGCGCATTACAGTTCTATATGCATACTGCTTTGCCTGTCAAAAGTGCTTGAGAAACTCGTCGCATCACAAATCTAGAAAAATCTGTGAGTAAACAATCTACTCAATCTGTGCCAATCAGGTTTCAAAGCTAACCATAGCTGTTCTACCGCCATGATTAGCATTATCGATGATATAAGACGGAATTTTGATAAGGCTTTGTGACGATTCTTTGTCTGCTTGATTTCTGGAAGGGTTTTGATAGTGATGATCACGACCTGCCCTGCTGGAAGTTTCAGAATCTTTTTGGCTTCAGTTTTAAGGTGACGAACCTAATACGCAGCTTTCTGTCAAATAGGTTACAGAAAGTTATTACGAGCAGATCTATATGAGGTCTTAAGCTTGTTTCAAAAGGTGCTCCTCACGGGTAAATGTGGGGCCCAATTTTATTCTGCATGTTTGTCAACGACCTTCCCTTTATATGCAAACATGGTTCAGTTCACCTTTATGCTGATGACGTTGAATTCCATATAGATCGACCCATTAGTAACATCCCTGTGATAGTCCCATGCATTAATGAAGAACTTGACAGTAGAATTTCTTGGGCTATGGACAATGGTCTCTTATTGAATCCAAGAAAATCTCAAATACTGTCCAAATGCTACAAAAAATCTGATTCCCAGTCTTTACCGGACATTTCGCTATCAGTTTATGATTTGTAATTGATCACAAACTGTCTGGGCACTTTTATACTAATTATTCGTCGTGTCCATGGAAACTGTGGATAACGGCGGCCTTCACCCCTGTCGCCACAAGATCGAAGCTCATCAAAGCTCTTATTTTACCGCTTATTACCTACGCTGAATATGTCTACTTCAGCCTAGAGTCATTGTCCCAACGTAAGTTGATTGTGGCCTTCAATGATGCGGTGCATTACATCCATGATTTATGCAGGTTTCATCATATCTCGAGATTCTTTAGGAGCTTACTTGGTTGTTCTTTTCAGCAGTCCCTCAACGCCAGAAACCGCATGTCCTTACACAAGTTAACTATCCACAAAACGCCATCTTATTTGTATTGTGAACTGATACTTGGTCGTTCTAATAAAACAATTACCATCATTACACCCCACTTTCGTTACCTAAACTCACCCCAACTATTCTTTGTCTACTCGATTCAACTTTGGAACTCGTTACGATCTCACAGTAAAGCTATTGCCAACCAAAACCAATTCAAAACAGCAATAATGTCTTGCGTTCTCTTAATCTAAAATTACTATTATTACTTTTTCTGTATCTACATTTTGTTTTTCTCCCATCTATTCCTTATTCTATTTAAGTAGGTAACTGCTTTTGTATTAAGTTTAATCGCTGTAGTATTAAGTTCTATGTACTATAAATGATTTATTCTTAATGTACAATCCAAAGAACATAACTCGAGAACAACATAGTACGACCGTGTCGCAGTTAATTACTGGATGAAACAGAGCTGAGAGTCCTTAGAATGTACATAAGCAAACTTAAGGATAATTCTTCGGATCTAGATAGAGAATATTCGAACCCTGAACAGGCAACATGCAGCCGAACAACTAGCGAAGGCCCTGGGCTATTAAAAACAAATATCACCGTTATATAGGAAATGGATGGACCAGACAATATGAGGATTTTCATCTACGTGATTTACCCTACGGTGACTGGTACAGAGATCAGAAGCGGCGTTCATCTGGGTGAAGATAAGTTGCCAGCGGCTAAATAAAGCAAGAAACCTTGCACCTTTGGCATGTTAGAAAATACTAGCCTCAGCCTAATATGTACCCATGCCCTTACAGAGAAAATTGACGATGAACCCAAGGAATGTTTCAGGAGCTCTTCGACAAGACCTGCGTGCAATGCTCAAAATATTACGTGAACATTTTTAGGAAAAGAAGATATCTTTTGTAATATACTCAGCCACAAATATTAGAAACACTCTGAAAATAGACTTCGATTCTATAACTAGCAAACAGTTTCCCGAACTCAATTTTCATAGAGTAAGGCGGCTACCTGATCATAAAATCAAAACTTAAACACTTCCAATGTTAGAGAGTACGAGCATTCGTAGCAGACAATTTAGATGTTGACCACTACCACTTGTATCGCAGCAATGCACCAAAACCCCTGTCAACAGCGTATTACGCGACCTCTCGACGAGTCCTGCATTTGCCGAAGATGGCATCGACATCAAAAAGCCATCGTAAACGGTGCAACTGATGGGCAGTGTTTTATCTGGCAACGCACACGTCCTGATTTTTACGAGTATAATAAGTGCGGGCAAGTATGATGCAAAACATCTTCCCTACGAAGTGCCGCTGATTAGAAGAACGAGAGCAGCTTTTTTGGATAGGAGAGAAAGATCTTGAGACGCGCGCAATCAAGAAAATGGAAAGTTCGACGCCAGGAACCACGTGCGGAAATTTTGACAAATGCCAAAAAGAACAACACCCATCCAGAAATCTGTCGCAGTTGTTGTTTTGGACATGTGATAATGAGGGAAGGTTATTATGGCGGGACAACCCAAATACCGCTGAAAAAACCATTCAACTTCGGCGACAAAAAATTCCCGTCAAGCGGACCAACATTAAGTAAAGATAACCTAATAAGACTGCTGGCCCGGAGGAACTACCTGCCGAGCTACAGCCATAGATGACTGGGTAATTTCTACAGTTTGATTGGAGGAAACTATACCTCACGAATGAAACCTTAGTGTCGTTTTTTGATGCAAAAAAGAGGAGACCCTTAAAACCTAACATCGCGGACAAGATTGTGTCTGTCGTATTGTCTGGGCGTCTGAAAAGATTTGCAACGGTCAGACTTCTACCAATCACTGCGGTTTTGGACCCGATAAGTTTACAATTAACCAAATGCATGCAGTAGATTCCAGAGAAAATTCAAGTCCAGATCGGTACTTAAGAACTAATTGTCCGGCCGAATATGAGATGTGCAGAACTATGCCATTCCATGTGGCATCCATTCCAAACTCGGGTGAGTGCTCACGCTGCTCTGTAAAAGTCGGAAGTAATCTTGCAGATAACTTTGATATCGAAGGTGGTGCATTATCATATCAAATGACCTCTTCCACATCAGGTCTCCTCAAGTGATATAAGAAATACTTCACCCCGTCTGATCTGACCTAAATACATTTCTGATCAAATTTAGTAGTATTTTGAAAAGAATATCATTTTTTGTTTCTGATGTCTTACTCGTATGTCATATTTTCAACTTAAGTATTCAATGGGGTATTTTTCCTGAATCACTAAAAACGGCTGTTGTTATACCACTGCATAAAGAAGGTGATGCTATATCTTTAAATAATTACCGCCCAATATCTCTTTTATCAGTCTTTTCAAAAGTTTTCGAGAAGGGCGTCAAATCAAGAATGCTGTCTTTTTTAGATACTATAAAACGAAGTTCATCAGTGAATCGCAGTTTGGCTTTCGATGTGACAAATCCACTGAAGATGCATCGTTAAAGTTGTGCGGAGAGATATATAGCAGTCTTAATATTTCTGATATCCCTGCTACTCTATTTATTGGCATCACTAAAGCCTTTGATATGGTGGATCATAATATATTGCCTCAAAAACTTTATAGCGCTGGTTTTAGAGGCTTTATCCATAATTGGTTTACTTCTTATTTATGTAACTAATAGGGGTCAGGGAGTAAGGATTCGAAATTGTTTGAGTTCAAAGATTGTCATTGGCATTGGAGTTCCACAAGGCTCTGGTTTGGGTCCTATTCTCTTTTTGATTTTTGTAAATTCTCTTTTCAGTCAACCTTTCATGGGTAAGGTCATAGCTTTTGCAGCTAAGTGTTACTTCAACATCTTTTTGGATGTAATCTTTCATCTAGAAATAATGCGAAGATGGTTCAAACTTCACAAATTGATCATGAGTAACAAAACAAAGTTCATGATTTTTAATATTTTGGGTAAAATTTGTGGTGATATGCCTCTACAATACCATTGATCCAATTGCAATAGATTCCGTTTGATCAGCAGTTGTTCATACGAACTTGACATACCCACTTTTGATTACCATGCCCGTTGCGCAACCGACTGCTTTGAAATTTAACGGGTAGACAGCTTTAGGT
Organism: Volucella zonaria; assembly: GCA_963966105.1. Taxonomy (NCBI): domain Eukaryota; kingdom Metazoa; phylum Arthropoda; class Insecta; order Diptera; family Syrphidae; genus Volucella; species Volucella zonaria. Next base: position 122,251,672 of record OZ014531.1, on the reverse strand, counting down.
ATCACTCCTGATTATAAGCTCAGTTGGATGGAGCATACTACGTCTCTAAAGCATTATCTAAACAGTGTTATTAGGCAGATTTATCTACTCAGTAAATATTGCGGTTTGCCTATCTTAAAGCTAGTTTATAATGGGTTACTTACGGCTAAACTGCAGTATGGTATATCTTGTTGGGGTAGAACGCATTTTAATAAAATTGGGCCTTTGCTAATTAAACAGAAACATGCTGTTCGCATCGTATGCAAGGTTAACCACCAAACTCCCAGTTTTGAATTGTTCAGGAGACTTGGATTTTTACCATTAAGGCATTTGCACTTTTTTAAGATTTTAAAAGTATTTTTCCAAAGATCTGGATATAAATTTTCAAGAGTTTATGGAAGCCGCAATCTACGTGTCAACTCTAGAAATCTCGTTCATATATCGTCAATCAATAAATCACATTTTTCTTGTTGTTTTTTGGTTACTGTACCCCGTTTATTTAACAAATTACCTGCAAGTCTAAGATGTGAGCGAGTTAAATCCATTTTTCTTAAAAAAGTTACATGTTGTCTCTTTTCGTTAATCTACGCTGTGATTGGTGAATTATTGAATCCTTTGGTTTGATGGTTTTTTTTTTTCCCCCAATTTTTTAACTTCTAATTACTTTGTAATTGAATTTTTATAGAATTTTATTTTCCCTTCATTTATTTTTATTTTCTATTTTATCGCATCTCCATCGATATACTTATAAGATTGTTTTTTTTTTAATTTTTTTAATTACGAAATGTACATTCGCCACTTGTCACTGCAACAGAATGTACCCAACTACTTCAATTGATTTTTAAAATCTGTAATATGAAATTTGTATACCTAGCTTTCAGTTTTTATTGAAATAAAGATTCATGTAAATAAAAAAATATATAAAGCTTTTATCTTCCTTAAGTTGGAGTATAATGCTTACATCTGATCAGCTGCTTCTAAAACCGCTCTGCACCCTTTAGATAAGATTCAAAACTATACCATGAAACCATAGGTGATACTACTTAATATTGCGTAGTCAATACTGACACCCTTAAACACCGACGTTATATCTCTTGCCTTAAATTGTTCTATCCCTATTTTAGCCACCAGCGCAGCGTTCCAATGAATTCGCCAGTAGCTTTATATCCCTTCAAACCTTCAACCGTAACTTACGTCTCGCTATCAATTTGTACTAATTCACTCTCAGGCTTCGGACTTCGGACTTACTCTGAAATATCGTGTTTTTATCCTGCCGTGCTCATTATGTCCTAGTCTTTATAATCTGCGAACATTCAAAACCAACATGCATTGCCACCTCTATTTCATCCCTCCCTAATTTGTGTGAAAACATTATGAAAAAAAAAAAAAACAAAAAATACTTGAGGACATTGTGCGAAGCAAGTCAATACAATGAGCACAATTTTCCAAAAGTCTTTGCGACTATTGCATCCGTTGATGTTATTGACATCATTGAAAGAGCCCAGTGATTATTGGTGGGTTTCCAAGTACAAAATCGCCAAAGTTCGGCGTAGCTGTGAATGAGGCAAAAAGTCCTGCGTGCTACACTAAAAAGGTTTAACACAAGGATCATCATTTAACTGATGGACTTATAATGACCTTAGACTTGATTGAAGTCATGCACCTTGGAAAGATCTTCATTTTGTTCTTGCATTTTTTATCCGTTTCTTGCATAGAAGTTGGGATGAACTACTATAGTATGATAGATAGCCTTTCGGAAACTTACGAAAGGCGACAAACTAAATAGTGATGCAATAAAGCACAGTAATCGGAAACAATGAAGTTTCTGTCGGCACTCTTATCGGAATTTAAAACACAACGATAGGAAGTAGGATAGTAAGAGATTCCGCTTGCTTCTCAAGTTAGAGGATGCGGGATATGATGTTGTAGCTTACACACAGGCACTTTAAAACATTCTCCTTAGATATGCTGCCTTTTTGGACTCGTAGCCGTAATCTTAACGTAAATCCGGCCAAAACGGTCCTGATCCCCTTCAAAAGAAAAATCAAAATATCCTGCATCATCCAACCTAAGTTAAACGACACCTCTCTGAGCTAATTAAGAAGTCCTAGGTAAGTTGCAGCACGAAACAAAAACGGCTCTGGTTGTCCTCTTGCACGAATAAATGGAAGACTCAATGTTCTGAATTGGGTCCAAGTGAATCAAATTATCACTTATGATGTAGCCATTGGAAAAACGAGCTAACATAGCAACGAGCTGCTTACAGAAGCATCACTGAAGCGTCTATAACCTCTCTAAAGGAGGCTTTCCAACCTTTGCTCCATTTATTACTCTCACTTGTACCCATTTTAAGTAATAGATAGAGTTAAAAGTGGCACATGCTGGTCTAATCACGGCGCATCGCGGCCTCCTCCAATCAGGTGACCTCAAATTAGCTGAAAGTGACTTCAACGTTGACCTCAATCATTTTATTTCAGAAAGCAACGAATGTAAGTCGATTTTCATTTTCCCGGGTTGTTCTAATCTAACACAGCCGAAGGCGCAAATCCTTCAGTCTACCCATATACTGCAAGGTATTCCAAGTCGAAGTTTCAGGCCACGGCTTAGCTCAGATTGTATCCAACCAGTCAAGCAGCTACGCACTTTAATGCGCTTTCTTCGGCCAGTCAGAGACTTGCGCAACAATTGGGTTTTGATCACAATGATTTCTTTGGGAGCGATGACATATTTGCTTACTTATCGGGCTCCCGATCCGCGAAGAGTCTCTGCCTGAGATAAACCAGCTATCCACTCTCTTCGATCCCGGGCGTACTGCTTCCAGTTGTCTAGAGCAAGCGCTCTGACATCCGCGATGGCTGGGTCCTTAAAACGGAAACTCGGTCTTCCTTGTCGCCTCGAAACTGGAGGTTGTGATTCGAAGATCCTCTCTTCTGTAGCATTATTGTCCGTTCGCTCGATTTGGCCGAGCCAGTGTAGTCGACGAGTTTTATCTTTTTGGACTAAATCAAAATCTCGATACAGCTCATAGAGTTCGCAGTTGTATCTCCTCCTCCATTCGCCCTCCTCGTGTTCGGGACCAAATTTTTCTCTCGAAAGTGTTCAATATCTGCTCTGCTACCCTGCTTATCGTCCAGCACTCGGCCTCCATGCAGTAAAACTGACAAAATTAATGTTTTGTAGAGCGTGCATTTCATCTTCCGAGTTGAGAGTTTTAAACCATCTGTTTCGCCAAATCCAAGTAGCAGCGGTTTCCCAGGGTAAGTCTTCACCGAATCTTCACTAGCGTGCCACTCGTGGAGTTGATGTTTACCCGGAGAAAGGTAAACTCCTTCGTCGATTCGCAGTTACTGTTGCACACAGTGACGTTTTATCCTAGGCGGTGGACAGATGCTTCTTTGTTTGTTGACAACATGTTTTTGGTTTTGTACTCATTTACTTCAAAGCCAATTCGTTTCGCCTGTTCTTCGATTGCCGTAAAAGCCTCTATGACGGCGCGCTGGAAGCAACCGATGATGTCGATTTCGTATCCCAGAAGCTGGACAGATTTGTTGAAGATAGTGCCCTCCGTATTAACATGGCTGTGCTTTTCCTTGCCGAAATCAGGTACAGGTTTTCAGAGGAATTGTCTCCAAATTGCACATTGGACTTCGTGTTTTCCAGCATCATGCGACACAGCTGGATCCAGGATTCGGCCATCGCCGTGTAAAGTTTAATGATGAATGTTGTCATATGTAGCTTCGAAGTTGCTGAAAAGGCTGTGAATCTCAACTTGAAATTCATTGGTCTTACCCAGGACTTGCCTTAGTGTAAAAATTTAGTCGATTGTCGATCTGCCGAGCCGGAAGCCACACTTGTACGTGCCTATTAGTGTCTTGCAGGAAGGCCTGAGACTTTCACACAGTCTACATTTAACAGGAATACCATATGCCTCGTTAATGCTTACAAGACATAGGATCGGCTTTCTAGAGCTAATAGATAATTGGTGTAGTGCGGTTAATAGGTGTTAAAATTTTGCTCCCACTTCTAAAGCTTCTCTATATTTGAATTGTTTTATCCAGCAAAAAATAACTGGCCCTTGTTCTTTATATTGCATTTTGCATTAATATAAAATAAAATAAATATTGCCTTTTCTTACTTTTCCTTATAAAATGCCTTGTGGTCAAAGAGTTGACCGAATTGGTGCCAAAATTCAGTGTTCACTGTGTAAGGTTTACTACCACTTGAACTGTGTATACTTTCAGCAAAGTGATGGTGAATACATGAAAAAGAACAGCATTCCTTATCGTTGTGTGTCGTGTGACAAACAAAGGCGTCATTCTTTACGCTTACCACCACCCGCTCCACAGAAAGTTAGTGACGCTTCGGTCTGCTGATAATAATATTATGTCACCAACTCCTATCACACTTGACGTTCTATATAATGAAATTGCTGCACTAAAAGAAGTTAACTCTAATGCTTTAAGACGAATTGACTGCCTGTAAGACGAAAATAAAACATTGTGTAAACATATAAACAAACTTCAAAGTTCTGTGAACTTCCTGCACCAGAAAACATTGCGAAAATATGTTGACATTATTGGGGTTCCTAATGTTGACAACAGTAATGCTTTGGACGCAGCTGTCAATTTATTGAAAAAGGGAATCGAAGAAAACTTGAAGACCGATGACATAAAACATTGTTAGGTCAAGAGGCTCAACTCTAACCCTTCATCTACACGGGCAAAAACTGTGCTAATTTTACGCGTCAAATTTAAAAACTATGAAGTTAAGCAAATGCTTTTACAAAAGAAAAAGAAAAATAAGTTAAGCACAAGTATTTTAGGGTTTAAATCTGATAATAGTCCAATTTATATTAATGAGAGTTTAACTAATTATAATAAAGCAGTATATAATAGAGCTAAAACATTTAAAAATGAAAATAATTTTTCGTTCTTGTGGGTAAACAGGGGAGTGATTTATTTGAAAAAACAAGAAGGTGATAAATCTTTTAAATTAAGTTCTTTTGAAGATATTGAAAACTTGGTCAATTTAATTTAGTTTCTTTTTATTCTTTTTTTAACTAATAATGCCTTTTATTAATTCAAATTGTATTCAAAATCTGGATAGTTATTTCAATAAGAAATAACAAGAATGTAATGAACTTTGTAGTTACTCGTATCAAAACTTTCAGAAGTTTTTATCATTCAGTAATTCCAAAGAAAACATTTTTTATCATTTATCAAAATATTGGAAGTATGCGTACAAATTTTGATTTGTTTCTGACTCATTTAGAATCGTTTTTGAATAAGCCTGATTTAATTTTTCTATTGGAAATATGGATTTTTGATACTGAAGCTAATCTTTTTAGTATACCTGGTTATAAATTTCATCCTACATGTAATAATTCTTATGCTGCAGATGGTGTGGCTGTCTTTATAAGTGATAAGTTGGAGTATGAGTGTGGCTGCAATAACTTGAAAAGTGCTGATATGGTTAAAGTTTCTTGCAAAATTGAGTCTAGAAAGTTTATTTTTATGTGCTTCTACAGGCTACATGAAAAAAGTAAAAATGTTTTTGTTCAAGAATTAACTACTCTGTTGTCTGACGAAAAGTCAAAGAATCTATTTATCCTTGGTGATATAAATTTAGATATTTTATCTGATTCTGCTATTGTTTTAAATTATTTATCTGTCTTAGCGGCAAATGATTTGGAATCGTGTTTTAGAGAACCTACTAGATTAACTCCTTCAACACAAACCTGTATTGATCATATTTTTGGTAGACTCACTATCATCAGCTCCATTTCAGATTTTAAGATCACCGATCATTGTATGGTTGGTTTAGTTTTTCTATGCGCCAATATGAAACGAACTGATATGTCTGTACGGTTTGAGAAAGTTAAAGACTTGAACTACGAGCGTCTTAAACATCTCCTACCACACGAATATTGGACCGATGTGTACCTTGAAAGTAATCCCTCTAATGCTTTTAACATCTTTGCTAATATCTTAAAAGCTCATGTTAGTGAATGTCTTACTGAAACCCAAAGACAACGTTAAAGTTAAGCCATGAATGTCTACAACTTTATTATAAAGAAGAATAAATTATATATTAAATGCAAAAATAAACCGAATAATATCAGTCTTAGACTTCTCTATAATAGAGTGTGCAAGGAAGTTGCAGAGGAAGTTATTGTGAACAAAGACAATTATTACACCAATAAACTACATCTAGCTAGAGGCAATTTAAGGAAAGAATGAACAATTATTAACTTATAACTTATAAATAAAAAACTACCCGCTTTAAATGAACTCAATTGTGTATCTTATCAGGGACATAATATAGTTAATCCTAGTGAAATATCTAATGTGTTTAACAAATGTTTTACAAGTGGTATGGCTTACAAGACTCTTTTTAGTGCTGGTTTCTCTGAATCGTCGAATCATTATGTAGAAGATTGCTTTAGCAGTGAATGCAGTCTAGCCAATAGTTTTTTTTATGACCCGATTTCTTCTTTAGAATTATTTAGGATTATCAACTCTCTAAAAAATTCTAATTCGTCCACGAGAGATAGTTGGTCTAACAATTTTATTAAAAAGGTCTCACTAAATATTAAATTTAAATAACTACAACCCAATCTCTCTTCTTCTAGTGTTTTCTAAAATTTTTGAGAAAGCAGTGAAAAATAGAATAATGACTTTCCTAGATTCATCTTATTTTTTTTGTAATAATCAGTTTGGGTTTAGAGCTGGGAAGTCAACAGAGGATGCCCTCTTAGAATTCTGCTGCTTTAACTATGAAAGCCTGAACAATAAAAAATATACGGCTGCTATTTTTATTGACATTACTAAGGAGTTTGATACTGTCAACCATATGATATTAACACAAAAGTTAGAAAAAGCGGGCATAAGAGGTTTCATGCTTAAATGGTTTCTTTCCTATTTAAACAACCGCAAACAAGTTGTAAAGATTAATGACAGATTTAGCCTATCGTTAGATATTAAAATTGGTGTTCCACAAGGCTCAGCACTTGGTCCAATCCTTTTCTTGATCTATATCAACTCAATTTTTAACCTCGATATCAAAGGTAAACAAATAGGATTTGCTGATGATATAGCTTGTTCTTATTCTAAGAGCTCTGCATTAGATTTAATTGCTAACATTAGCTATGACCTAGAACAGCTGAGACATTGGTTTTGTTTACATAAATTGGTAATCAGTGATAAAACTAAAATAATGTTCTTCAAGCTGTCTTCTACCATTGTCGATTACCCACCTATGATTTTTTATAGTGCAAGTTGTAAGCATTTATTATTTAGCCCTGTTACATCGAAAGCGACATCATCTTCTACCTTATTTAATCGGGATTTAACTTGTTCACCTCAGTGTTTTTATATAGAAAGAACTACAGTTTTTAAATATCTGGGTCTGGAAATTGATAGCAAACTGAATTGGAGTTATCATACTGCCAGTCTAAGATCTTACTTGTTAAAAACTACGAAGATAATGTACCATTTGAGGCAATTTTGTTCTAAAAAACTAATGCAAACAATATACTATGGACTAGTATAATCAAAGTTGCAGTACTACTTAATCTATTGGGGAGGAACTCATAAAAATAAAGTCCATACGTTACTTATTGTGCAAAAACATATAGTTAGAATAATCTGGAGAAAGAATCGCCGAGAAAGTAGTTATTTGCTTTTTGTAAACTCTAAAATGCTACCACTCAAGCATCTTTACTTTTACAAAGTGTTAAGGATTTTTTTCGTTACTCCATTGACAGAAATCCAACCCATCAGTCACTGCGTAGTAGCAATAACCATTTTGCTTTCATTCCATCTTTCAACACACATCACTTTTTGAACTTTTACTCCTCTGTTGCTCCAAGATTATATAATATATTGCCGCTTGAAATTAGGCAAAACAGAAATCTTGTCGTTCGAAATATGAAAGTTAAGGAATGGCTATTTCACTTCGACCTACATGAAATAAACTATTTAATTCGTCGCATGGTCTAATTTTGTTGAATGATTAAATGAAATTTTTTAATAATCGATGAATCTTAACATTTGTTCTGTTCCCCCCTTCACACCAATTTATTATGTTTTGTATTTTTTAATTATAGTCTTATAATTGATGCATTCGACACTAGTTTTAGTTAACTACAGAATGTATCTTTTCATTTTTCAATTGATAAATTATTTACTTTTTAATCTCTCTTTATTTGTATTCTATTAAGTAACTGCTTGTTTCTTTTATTACTTCTAAATTGGTTTTGATTAAGATCTTGCATTCTATATTTGTATCTAATTATGTCAATTGTAAAGTGAATAAATATATAAATGAAATGAAAAAAATAGTGAAATGAAATATTCCAGTCATCCTCCATGGCTTCATCCACCCATACCTGGTAGATAATTTGGTCCGTGCATACTCTCAAAACACCACACCACCTCCATGTTTGAAAAGCTCCACTGATAGAACACCAGAGTCGACGCCCTTATTGTTCTTTAGGTTTTTGATAGCTAAGCAAAGCTCTACTATACTGGAGGAGTTGGGAGGCTTCTTCATTGACTGGATGTGCGATCTCTTGTTGCCGTATCACTCTCTCTATCTGATGCCCATTACATAAGTAGCGGCTAGAAGTTCTGCTTAAACACATCTACTTTTCCCTGCTCTTCGATGACTAGGTGTCCTTCACTGTTTTGAAGAGCCTGCCTTCAGGGCTTGAAGCCAGCGGCCAATAAGTCTGCTTACCTGAAAAATGTTAGAATGTACTTCTACGAGCACGCTACTCTGTCCTCGCTGCCCTTGCCGCGTTATCCGGTTTTTTTTTCCGTGGGTTGGCGAAAACTCTTCATAGACACTATAAGCTTCAGCGCTTATAGTAGTGTGAGATTCTTACTCACTAAAAAACACCTCCCTTATACAGACTACGACAGAGTTCACACTCAACAAGCAGTTCTTCTTTCGCGTTTTATTTTGCTTTAATAAGATATTTTGCAGGCGATTTTCCATTGAAAATTCCTGCGTACTTTAAAAATTAAGCGCTGCTGATCACCGCGCTAGTTCGAGAGGCTTAGTCCCTTTCAGATGGCACAATAAATTTGTCTCGTCAAGGATCTGTTGAGCAGAAATATTCGCATGTCCTTGAAGTGGATTTTTGGGTTTTCGGGCATTTTAATTTCATTCTGAACGTTTTCGACTCCTAGGTCTCTGTGGATATCATCGTTTGTAATGTACGACGGTGCATTAACAAACCCTCGAAGAACTTTGTTTTGGAATGTCTGTAAGACGTTAACGTTAGTAATTTTGGTACAACCCCAAAGCTGTATACCATATGTCCAGATCGGTTTTAGCACTTGCTTGTGTAGCAGCAATTTGTTTTCTAAACTGAGCTTGGAATACTTTCCAAGAAGCCAGTACATGTATCTACACTTAATCTCAAACTCTTCAGGTTTTTTCTTAACGTGTGCTCTGAATTTAAGTTTAGCGTCGAGTGTCATACCAAGATATTTGGCCTGGTTCGCGAAAGGAATTTGTACTGCGTTGATAAACACATGTAGATTGTCAGTTTTCTTGAGAGTGAAGTTCACATGGACAGACTTGTTTTCAATTAGCGCGATACGCCAAGTCTTTGTCCAATTGTTAATCCGTGTAAGGGCACGTTGCAGCTTAGCAAATGGCAGTGTCATCAGCAAATGTGGCTAGCACAGTATCGTCCCCTTGCGGTGTGTCGCGGGTAAAAAGCAGATATGGCAGAGGGCCAAGTACACTTCCTTGCGGCACCCCCGCTTTTATTGTCTTAAAATTGGAATATGGGTTTTAATGTCCGACACGGAAGAGTCGGTCATTACAGTCGATTGCTCGTTCAACTACATCGGTTATTCGATGCACTTGATCAACAGAGCTTCTAAAGCCAAATTGATGATCGGGTAAGAGGCGATTTGTGTCAATAAGCGGTTTAAGACGATTGAGTAAGATTCGCTTGAAGACCTTCGATATAATCGGGAGGAGCGATATTGGTCTGTATGACTTGACTTCAGTCAACGGTTTACCAGGTTTCGGAACCATAATAACTTCGGGAACTTTCCACTGATGCGGTACATGTTCTAATCTTATGGTGGCATTTATAAGAAAGAGCAGCTTTAGCAAACCTTTTTTCGGTAGCGCTTTAAGTATCTCTCCCGTAATTAAGTCATATCCGGGGTTTTATTAAGCTTAAGCGTGTCTATAACTTGTCTAAGTTCCCTAAGTGTAGCCTTTTCTATTGGATGGTTCGCCGTCACGTCTAACGTATTGACATTCTCTGGAAGAACACTCCCGTCGAATGGTTGGAACGTTTCTGCAAGATGGTCGGCGAAAACGTTAGCTTTTTCTTTATCTTCTTTCACTCAGTCATCCTGGTTTCTTCTTATGGGCGCCACGTGTATTTGGGGCTTTCGAAGACTCCATATGGAGTAATTGGTATCGTTTTTCGCCATGAGGCTTTCTAGGTAGTTATTAATGGCTTAGTTATTGAAGTCCTTGATAGATTTTCTCAACAAGTTGCAGAGCCTATTAAAGGACGTTCTAAAGGACTGGCAACTTTGTTCGATCCGTGTTGGATGTTATTCCAGCCCGCTTGCTGTATGACTTCAGCAAACCGTTCAACCTCTTTTTCAAGTTGATACGGCGTTCTGAACGTTACTTTTAACTCAGTATTTTCGACAACCTCTATTCGGAAATCTTCCCAGTGAGTTTTTTTGTTGGATAATCTGGGTGGTCTTTGTTTCTTAACCAAGTATTCGCACAATGAGAGGATAATTGGAGAATGGTAGCAGGAAAGATCGAAGCTTTCTTCAGCTTTGACGTAACTAGCGTTTACTCCTTTTCCGATAAAGAAGTCTATCAGATCGGGTGTTTTGGCGACATCCGAGGGCCAGTACGTCAGCGGTCTGTTTGTTGAGTAAGATTAGCAACCACATTCCATACCAGCCCTGTAAAGAGTTTTGTCTTTTTGTGAGATATATCTTGAGCCCAAAAAGGTGTGCTTCGCATTAAGGTCGCCATCAATAATAAAGACTGGTCCAAGAGAGTTAAAGTTCAAGTTCAGTTCAATTTGTGCTTCCAGAGAGTGTTCAATGCAGTCGTTTATAAATAGGGATGACCCACCTCTTGCGTTTCCCTATGCATGATGGGCGTGGTAGTCGCGGTAACCTTTTAGTTCCACGTGCGATTGTGTCGTTAGGTGAGCTTCAGAAATTAAACATTTATTAACTGCTTTTTCCTGATAATATTGAGCTTCTTTGCCATGAGTAGTTACACAGATCTGCTTCGAGGTTGAAAAGCTGTTCGACTATTATCTTATTTGTTTTAGTTAGTTCTTCTAGTCTCTCGAGAATTACTGAGAAAACATTTGAGGCAGGATCAGGTGATTCACAGTTGGTCGTATTTGCACAACATTTGATATCTTTGCCTTCTTTAAAGGCTTTGGGGTTGGACCGCTGTTATGATTTCTCGTTCTAGCTGGCCCTGCGTTTTTAGAAGGCATCATTTTGGAGTGATCCTTGATGCCGTCGTTTTTACAACTCCTTCGCGATTTCGCAGCCTCGATAGCTAGCTGGATTTTTTCCCCTGCTGTTGATGGATATCGCTGGGGCTCTTTCGCGGCACTGCACTCTCGCATCAGATGCTTTCCAGCGCATTTCACACAGCGAGGTTCCTTCTGGCAGTTGGCCTGAGTATGGCTGATCCCTGACAACGTGTACATTGGGGAATCAGCCTCGATGTTTTTCGGGGAGCTTCAATTTTGACAACAAGTCCCAAAATTGACTTTATTTGAAAAAATTCTTTCTAGGCTCTCGGTTTTATCGAAAGTTAGCCTAAAAAGGGGAAGACCACGTCGTGAGGTCGTCCTCTCGCCTTCAACACTGCGCTGTTTTTGCGCAAGTATATTAGCGGCGTCGATTATTTTTAAGGGAAAATAAAACGTTTTCTTTAGGGCAAGAGGCATGCAAGCCTCTAGCTACCACGCGTGTGGGTCTTTCCGCTTTATTTTCGTATGTATGCCATTGAATCTTCTCGGCATTTAAGTTTTGCGAAAGCAAACGGTAATTGTATGGATTGAGGAAATTGACAGTCCATGTATCGTTACTGAGGGATCTTACTCTGTAATCGGTTGAACACAGTGATTTCAAGATTGTGTGCAACTTGTTATAGTCCGCGATTCCAAAGACGTTTATTTCCGGCGGCGGTATTTGTTTGGGGTGATTGTTTTTTTTATTGACCTTAACAGCTCTAATAGAGCTGGCTGCCGTCTCTTTTTGTACAATTTAAGGCGAGCAATCAGTTTTGCGTTTCTTACCTGGTCTTTTTTTAAGTAGCCAATCTGTTCCGAGGACTAGTTCTTCTTCGTTCGTGTGAAAACTCGAGTTTTCCGAGGGGTTACGTCACGAATCAGACTAGATTTTAGATTGCGTCTTAATGGCATCTAATTCCAAGTTCGGCGCAGAGTAATTCCATATTTTGGAGTCTGGCGCAAAGATGAGAATTTTCGACTCGTCTTTGCTTCCGCACCATTTTTCCAGCGATCCGCGTGTTGGAAATCTCGCAACCCTTGAGCTTTTTTTTGAAGGGTTCCTGATTTGTATTTGTATTGTGTTGTATTGTATTTTTAAAATTCATTTTAGTTCCCACGACTAGCGGAGAAAGGGTAGTCCGTCTGTTCAGAGATCCGCATTATACAGATAAGGCCGGCTGATCCGGGGGTCGCCAAGAATCCGGATGTTCCGTTTATACTGGGCCCCCAACCTGGCCGATTCTGGCACGGGTCGCTTAACACCTTAATCCAGCCCAGTGGATTTTAGTCGCCTCTTACTACAGGCATGCCTACTGCATGCGTTATCAGGTGTGCATTTTCTGTCACCTTTTTCCGGCCTACGCTCTTATTCAGTGGTCGCAGGCGGTTGCAGCGATGAAGAGGAAGAAAACTCTGTCCCGCTCTGCCTTTGCAACTTTTTTGCCTTGGCAGGTGTCAGAATGGAATGGAAAGATCATTGAGCTTGACAAACCAAGAAATCTATTTGGTTCTAGAAATTGCTAATTCATTCCCTTCTATCAGTGGTGTTACAACGGACTTACAACTAGTTTAAGTGCACATCAACGAGGTCCTAACTTACGGGTAAGGTAACTACAAACGTATAATGACTCACATTGTCTCTTCTAATCCTATATTGATTCACGGATGTAACGCACTAAGTACGCATCAGTCGGCAATGAGATCTCACATATAGTATATTCGTATATAGAATTGTCAAATACTTCAATCAGAATCTCTAACTGCTCTATAAATCTTTTTGATACCCAGCAATAACTTAACTTTTACGTATTTAGGAAAGCCTCTCCTCGACACTAGAAAACTTAGCATTTGTCGCTTTCGAAATAAATAAAACCACTCAGGCCTCCTTAAAATTCAATGTGCGAACATTATTATCATAAAAAGTCAGTCTCTTTGATGAATATTTTTTGCAAAGTAGGCAAAAATTTTCTCCAAAGCAAGGACGCATTTTTATGACGCCTAGTGTCTATTTCCATTTCGAATGTATGTACGAGTATTTCCTAACAACACATCCAGCTCAGACAACTGGCGACTCGTGTAGACCTCCGGGCATATTTATCACACTGGATTTTGCACAGTTTGTGTCTGGCTCGTCCTTGTCGGCATCGTGCGTTTATGTATTTATCTAGGCCGCACCCTCGTCTCCAATAGTAAATTTATTTCTCCGATACATCACTTCACTATTCCCAAACCTTGAAGGCATAATTCTCGTATAAATGAACATTGTCGCTATGTTATCCTGTGTTGCCCTGCCACCAAAATGCAGACGTATGTGTTTCTGTCCTCCATGATATAGATACCATGGGATACCAAATTTATTGTAAGGTATAAGCGTTCATAACGCATCGTTGAGCACCTTCTGAATTAATCACTTTACAAAAATAATGACGAAAAATAGGAAAAGATACCATATATCTAGCTAAGCATGCCACTAGAAGTTCGTACTCGTATTTTACGAGATTTCTTTTGAGAACTATCGTTGTTTACCCGATATTTCATCCCAAACTACAGAATTGTTGGTTTAATTTGCTTAGAATATCATTTTCAATATCAAAGAAATGTTCGCGATGATTCGTTTGAGCTACATTTAGATGAGAATGAAACTATGACGTCAGAAAACTTTGAATTTCTCCCTTATTAATGTGCAAATACTAACTATGTACGAGTATACATATGTATATATAACAGAAGAAACATTTTGAACGAATACATGCCTATATGTGATGACTTTTAGCATCTGTTATCGGGGAATTTTGCTCTAATTCATTTGAAATAATGTGATGCGAGCACTAATCTTTTGCCATTAAAGTCCATTGGTAGTGGGTTCTTGTATAATGTAACAAACATCTTTAGTATGATAGAATCCTATTTCGTGTGTCATAAGGAAATCACAGATGTCTGGCGCCAGGATAAAATAAAATATATTGACACAGTCATGGATTCATGGAGTCATGGAGTAGGGTGTTTCTCTTTCGTTTTTAGTTCAGAAATGAAATCTCGCGCAGGACTAAGATAAAGTCATAGTATCCGTCCTTGCAGAATATTAAATATTCTTGCAATAATCGTCAATTGTGTGTTGACTTTTGACAGAGTATTTATTTTTTGAATCTAACTATTGTCCTTGGGACTGTGTTTGCCACTAAAATAACTGCAATTGCACCCTTAGACATTCAGAAGACAAGAATACCATAATTAAGTTGTGTCACCATTTTTATTAATTTTACGTGCAACGCTCATTTGTCCTGGATCAGCTCTTTCGTATCACAATTAAAGAACGCTTCTGTGTAAATGGGTTCAAAAGCCCCGAAGATCAAGGAAACACATTGCTACCCCAATGATAAGGATATTATTAACTCGTACTGGATCCTCCCTTGACCTCATTCGGATAGAATTATACGTATATGGTATATACTCCGACTCTTGTGTTAAAACAAGGGCAAGCCCTCTCGAATACCTGAATCTTTTCTAATAAACTGACTCTCACAAGGAACATAACCCAGATGAAGGCATTTCAAAAAAAATTTCTCAGAAAACCGTTTAGTCTTATAGAAGTCACAATCCAAGAATATATTAGTTACCTCGATCTTTGGATCTGACTTGTACGAGATCCAGTCGTCTGCATACGCTATGACTCGTTTAATTGATCCATAAGTCCTCTTATATATGCCGAATATGATCGCAAATTACCGAGCAGAGCTCGCATCGTCATTCTTCAGGATGATGTCCATGCTGATGAGCATGTTTGAAATAATGTACAGCGGTGGTTTATGAGTACTTATGTCCAGCTAGTTTAGTTTGGAGAAAAGTCCTTTAAGTCATACAGTGCCCAAGGCATTCTTCAAGTCATTTAAGCACGCACTAGTTCATTTTTCTTGCTTTTATTCCATTAGATATCAGAACCAATTTACGGATGTGAGATGTCATGGCCCACCTTAAAAGTGAATTAATTATCCGGCACTCAGGCAAAGAACTAGTCTTTTCCATTCCTTGTAAGTGCATTTTAGTGGAATCTTTCAGTATTTCGAAGAAGACGAATAAGCGTTTCAGTGATAAAGTGCCTACAGTACCAGCATCTACCACATCAATGTCAATTCCTGCACCCAAATGCGAGCGTAAGCCGGACATTCACAGAGGTAGTGCTCCGCGGTGTCGTTATCACATTTACAGCAAGCTGCCAGGATGTTGTATTACCTATGCCCATCATGCTGTAGGTCTTAGCAAAAACGTAGTACCCCGTCAAGACGACAGTATGCAACCTGCAGCCGCTCCCGCTGAGGGACAGCGGAAAGGCCGGTGACCTCTCAGAGACATTGGGAAGCATTCCCTTGGTCTCTCTGCATCCTGCGGAGACATGCCATCTGCAGTTCTACTCATATGAAACCCAACTGTCAATGGAAGCCTTAATCGAAGACGCAGGCAGACCTGACATAAGCTCAAGTTCTGAAAAACTGTCCTCTGAGCCTTAGCTGACAAGTTCATCAGCGATTCCAATTCCTGTGATGCCATTGTGACCTGATACCCAGGTCACTCAGTGAATTCCGACTGCGTTCAGTGATGTCTCTCATCCCGGAACTAACATGGTAGTCGTAAGAGGGATCAGCGAGGCTCCAAGCTTCTTTGCAGAATTTTATGGCGATGTCTTTAAGCACTGGATGAGTCAGACCAGTCAGCTTCCTCCTTCTTCTAAAGAGAATAACTGAGTTTTGAGAGGATTGGCTGAAAGCCCATTTCTTGTACACCGATCGTCGATCACGTCTAAGGCTGCCTGCGATTTAGAACAGAAATTCGCTAGACGCTATCCAATATCCGCGTATGCTTGTGCATAGACATTAGAACTTTTGAGCGCGTCGAACAGTGAATCAACTCACGTGCTCCATAGCAGCGGAGACAGAATGCCGCGTGGCGGACGACTCTTGTTTAGCACCGCCATCACATATTTGCCACAGTCGGCATCCAAAATTAGTGTCTTATTCACCAGCATTGCTTTTATCAACAAAACTAGTGATTCGCCTACGCCGTGCTGTTTGGCCGATTTACATATGCCGTCAAAAGTTGCTTGTCGAAAGTGCCCTCAATGTTGATGAGAATGCCTAGTGCGTGTTTCTTCTTGTTGAGTGCGCCTTCACTTCTGCGCTTTCACCCAAGATCTTCTTCTTTTCATGCAGGCAAAGGATGCATTCGCAAGGCAGTATTGCGCATATATATCTCCGTGGTCTTCAACATAAAAGAAGTCAGACTTATACCATCGCTGCCAGGGGATTTGAAGCCATCAAAAGAAGCAACAGCATGTTTAATGGCCTCATCCGTCACTGGTGACCAGCTACGACGTGTTGTGTTATTCGGATCACTAGCAGCTTCGTGAACTAGTATTGATTAGGTTATATTGCAAGTCACCCTGAAGCATGAGACGGAAGGCCTCTACTTTCGATTCTGTGTACTCGTAGGTGCCATCAGATTTTTTGAGTGGTTCCAGCCTGGATGATCTTTGACCAGCCTACTGCTTTCTGTAACTGTTTCGATCTTTTCGCAAAACTCTTTATAACAGGCACTCTTCTAAATCAGAATAGGCTTCTTATTCTTAAGTGAACTACTTAGAAGTTTTCTGGTTTCCTTAAGAAGACGCTGCAGACCTGCTTCGCACCAAGGAATGGGTAATCTACAGTATTGCTTTCTTGCTGGACATGTCATTTCAAAGAACTTGGTGAGAATAACATTGAGGTTCTGAACAGCTTCCTCTAGCTTTTGTTTTGTCATAAGCTTAGGGGAGCACTCTTAGACCTGCAGAGCTCCATATTAATTCACTTAGTCAGGGCTCTATTTACGACCCTCATATAGGGGTTCGCTTTCTCTAGTACGTCCTGCATGGTGCTGTTATTTTGTGGTGCAGTGTCTACTGCCACTCAGCCTAAAGCTTTTGAGATAGCGATGAAAAGCACTGCAATCATGGCAGAGGATGAGAAATAGGTTCACGTCCAGATGCTGTCGGCGATCGGCCGGCTTCAGTTCATCCATTAATTGGATCTTGCTTGCATGAGGTATCAAATATTTCGTCAAAATGTTTAACTGTGTGGCTGTGAAGAGGTACATCTTCTGAACATCTTGGGCGAGCAAGTTTTGGGGTCTTCACATCTTACACTGGAATCGTTTGATTATGTTGCCCACAAACGTCTTGGAAGGCACATGATTACGTGCAAAATTGGCACGAATTTCCGCATCGTTGGCGCGATTGAACGTGAATTTTCGTAATAAAATTTAAGGATTTGGATCTTTGCTCTCCCGTTGTAGCGTTCCATGGTAAATTTCCCAAACTTATGGATGACATCTGCACTATATGCCAACCCAGCGTTCGCACCAGAATTTCTGAGAAATTGAAGAACGCTTTCCTTACTTTCAAAACGATTTCCTCTTTCGAATGCTTATCTATTGAGAAAAGAATAATAGTTTGTCCCCAATTTTCTTCTTTGCAGTTCTGAGGATTTTCCAAATCGAGGTAGAAATATCAGAAATTTGTCCAGTCAGGAAGTCTTTCTTGGGTGTGAGATCATCATCGATTTGGGCATATTATCGCCCTGGACAAGGCCCACATTTGGACACGGTTTTATTTTTTTTACAGCCGACATGCGCTAATTCTACGGTTTAGTGTGATGGCATGTCATCGAGAATCTGACAACTTTTTTTGAGATGGCAACAAAGCCAAGGAAGGTAGCATTTTTGTCTGACTTATCTACCTCCACTAGCAAGTATTTTTTATTTTGCTGGATTTGTTGAGTGGTCAGTGACTCCTTCGGGTGCATTGAGTACATAATGCCAAATTTACATTGGATTGTATCCACCCTGAAGGATAATCCTGATGTATGATACTAACTGCACTAGAGCTCTTGTTGGCTTCTGAGTGAGTCATTGTGGCTCTTTCCTGACCCTTCGGACCTGTTCTGCTAAAATCAGCGCTCAACTGCTTAGGCGCTCCTTGCGATAAGCCAGCACTCATGTCTTAGTTTGACACAGAGTGTGGCTCGCACCTTTTTATTGCTTGGTCCTTCGGCAAGTTATCAGCTTATTTTGCCCTCTAAGCAATAATCTCCGCATATCCAATGCACTCTTTGTCCTTTCTAATTGTATGCCATATTTTACTATGGCAGCGATCCGAGTTCTTTAAGCTCCGGTGAAATATTCAAATCTCTGTAGGGCTTTAGAGTCTGTGGCTGACTTTATCACAGTGCATGGTACATTTTGTCCCAGGGCACCTCCAATGTCACTTTTGGTCAACGATGGTTTAGCGTTTATTGGAGATAATAGAGTTAGCTTTCTGTATCCTTCTCAATCTGAGATACTGGGGACTGGTGCAGAGATTCTTGTTCTGACTCCGTATATTGAATGTTAGTTCTATAGTTTTGTTGTTTTTACTTATTGTTTTGGTTAATTTTTGGACCCACGGGTCTGGCGGGAAGTCCACACCTGAAGAGCTCTTACACAGGTTAGTTACTATGAGAGGTATATCATAGCGACATTACCTAAGCGTTGCACATATTTGATTCCCTACAACATCCAGACCCCGGCACGTATTCCATCCATAACACCTTGACTTGGGAATGTGGTTTGCTCTTGGTCCGTGGAGGCATTAAGCCTCTAACATATGACTAAACATATGACATTTCCCTCTCTGTCACCTGAGGACGCGCCGGGTCGCCTGAGAAGCTTTCACGGAATGTCAGAGGTTAAATTTGTTGTTTTTATAACCAGTGACTTGCAATACTCTTACTTTTGACCGGCACTCTATCTCCTACGAATTTTTGTTTTATAATAAGCATGCGCTTAGCTTAAAATATTTCCACACAGTGCGGGCTAAACGAAATCAGGGGAAAAGAAAAGAGAGATACCGATGTATAAATATTGGCAGGTTATATTGACTTTGAAACCAGACTCGATAGGCTGAGAAAATAGCTACGATATTTCAGAGTACACGCAAAAGCGGTCACGATGGTAAACTGGTCAGTATTTATTACAAATAGGCTGTTACGGTTGAAGGTTATTTCTGGCCGCTCAAATTTTGCATTGTATTTTGGAAGTATTAAGCAACATTCGATTAATAGTTCCCCCCATCAGAATTTAATGAATTGAATGAAGCTACCGTCCCCATTCTGTACCTGACAGATAGTGAGTACCGTCCAGGAATAAACTGGATAGGAAATATTGGGCAAGAAATCATAAATAAAAATAGGAGAGGGTGTCGGTGACCGGATGGACCCATGCGGCACACTAGCATTAATTGTAGTGGATTTCAAACTTGAAACCTACCAAGACAACTTGATTGAACGTTTCAAAAGATAATTCATAATCCATTGAAGGAGAAATTGACTGATCCCAAAAGCACTCGTTTTCGACAGAACCTGACAAACATCTGCGAGGTATCAAATGTAACTCTTACATTCACACGATTGGTTACGTTTATTTTGTTACCACTTTTCGTGGAGAAATGCCCAGAAATAACCAACGGATCTGTTGTTATGGAACCCGTCCAGCGGGTCATAAGTCAGTTTTCGTCTCTCGAGACATTTCATGAGCTGACGATTTGCCGCCGTTCATGCAAGTGGAATGGGTCCGTAGGAACAGAGCGAAGAAGATTCGCCATTTTTAGCGACAAACTAGACAAGTGAGTGCTGTATTACTTGTTCTTGGAAAGAGTTCTAAGGGCTAATGAAAAGTTTACGTTCTGCCCACTTTGAACCACACCTCTGTAGAAGAAGGGGAGATATTCCATCTGAACCGGGCTATTTATGTACAGGGTGGGGCAAAAGTTGCCTGTAATTTTTTTTATGAATGAAAAGCTTTAATTCTGCTTTTAGATTATGTTTACTTGATGTCTTGAATTTTTTTCGATTAAGTTGAAAAAATGATATCTTCTAAGGGGTAGACATCAGAATTGATGACTATTCGGGAGCGATTTGTATCATTTTCCATCATTCTTGCCATAACTTCCGGCGATAGGTCCTCGCATCTTAGAGGGCTTTAAGAGTCTGAGGCTTGTTGACATAGGCTCGTGACTTCGAAAAACCCCACAAAAAGAAATCTGGAACGGTTATATCAGGCGAACTTGCCAGCCAGTGCAAATCGCCAAAACGAGAGATTAGGCGACCCGGAAATGCAACCTTAGTTGCATGTGTACGTCGTTGCTCCATCCTATTGGAACCATATGTTCTTCAGTCCCAATTCATCCAATTGAGAAAGGAGTAAGTCGTTGAGTATGGCTCTGTTGCACTCGCCGTCCGCAGTA
Organism: Volucella zonaria; assembly: GCA_963966105.1. Lineage (NCBI taxonomy): Eukaryota > Metazoa > Arthropoda > Insecta > Diptera > Syrphidae > Volucella > Volucella zonaria. The sequence goes on along the minus strand of OZ014531.1, from coordinate 122,230,841 downwards.
GTCGTTTGGTCTGCGGCGTTTTCAAAAAATAAGGCCCGATGTCGCCTCCAGCGTAAACAACACACCATGCGGTAATTTTGAGTGGGTGTAATGGTTCTTCGTGGGTTATACGTGGATTTCCGGTACCCCAGAAGCGATAAATTTGCTTATTCACATATCCACAGAGATGGAAATGGACCGCGTCGTTTACGATGATTTTCGATGAAAAGCTGTTTTCCTCGTGGGTGAGATTCAGGATTTCGCGTTCTTTAGGAGTACAGGAATGCATGTCCTGTACCTGTTTACTTCATAAATGTCAAAGTAGAATTAACATGTGCAAAAATTATAGCATCTTCCGATAGGGTGATGTCTTTTGCGCCACCTTGTAACATTTATTGAGATATTGGAATATCAGATAAACTGTCAGACGTGATCTAGTGAAGGTGGAGGGCACAATCTGGCAGGGTTCAGCTGGCTGCGAAGTACACAGTAAGCGGATTGATCTTGTCCAAAGCTGACACCTGGACTGTTGTTATACGAGTAAATGATGTTCAGATGAAGTACACTTTCATACGTAAATAGCGTACTTCTGCCATTCCTGACTTGTTCAAATTTTTTTCGATTTTCCTTTGAAGGTTTGCTCTTATAAGATCGAACGAACAGTTTTCTATTCTTGAGGACATTGTGCGAAGCAAGTCAATACAATGAGCACAATTTTCCAAAAGTCTTTGCGACTATTGCATACGTTGATGTTATTGACATCATTGAAGCCCAGTGATTATTGGTGGGTTTCCAAGTACAAAATCGCCAAAGTTCGGCGTAGCTGTGAATGAGGCAAAAAGTCCTGCGTGCTACACTAAAAAGGTTTAACACAAGGATTATCATTTTACTGATGGACTTATAATGACCTTAGACTTGATTGAAGTCGTGCACCTTGGAAAGATCTTCATTTTGTTCTTGCATTTTTTATTCGCTTCTTGCATAGAAGTTGGGATGAACTACAATAGTATGATAGATAGCCTTTCGGAAACTTACGAAAGGCGACAAACTAAATAGTGATGCAATAAAGCACAGTAATCGGAAACAATGAAGTTTATGTCGGCACTCTTATCGGAATTTAAGACACAACGATAGGAAGTAGGGTAGTAAGAGATTCCGCTTGCTTCTCAAGTTAGAGGATGCGGGATATGATGTTGTAGCTTACACACAGACACTTTTAAACATTCTCCTTAGATATGCTGCCTTTTTGGGCTCGTAGCCGTAATCTTAACGTAAATCCGGCCAAAACGGTGCTGAAACCCCTTCAAAAGAAAAATCAAAATATCCTACATCATCCCATCTAAGTAAACGACACTTCTCCAAGTCGAAGTTTCAGGCGACGGCTTAGCTCAGATTGTATCCAACCAGTCAAGCAGCTACGCTACTTTAATGCGCTTTCTTCGGCCAGTCAGAGACTTGCGCAACAATTGGGTTTTGATCACAATGATTTCTTTGGGAGCGATGACATATTTGCTTACTTATCGGGCTCCCGATCCGCGAAGAGTCTTTGCCTGAGATAAACCAGCTATCCACTCTCTTCGATCCCGGGCGTACTGCTTCCAGTTGTCTAGACCAAGCGCTCTGACATCCGCGATGACTGGGTCGTTAAAACGGAAACTAGGTCTTCCTTGTCGCCTCGAAACTGGAGGTTGTGATTCGAAGATCCTCTCTGCTGTAGCATTATTGTCCGTTCGCTCGATTTGGCCGAGCCAGTGTAGTCGACGAGTTTTATCTTTTTGGACTAAATCAAAATCTCGATACAGCTCATAGAGTTCGCAGTTGTATCTCCTCCTCCATTCGCCCTCCTCGTGTTCGGGACCAAATTTTTCTCTCGAAAGTGTTCAATATCTGCTCTGCTTTCCTGCTTATCGTCCAGCACTCGAGCGTGCATTTCATCTTCCGAGTTGAGAGTTTTAAACCATCTGTTTCGCCAAATCCAAGTAGCAGCGGTTTCCCAGGGTAAGTCTTCACCGAATCTTCACTAGCGTGCCACTCGTGGAGTTGATGTTTACCCGGAGAAAGGTAAACTCCTTCGCCGATTCGCAGTTACTGTTGCCCACGGTGACGTTTTATCCTAGGCGGTGGACAGATGCTTCTTTGTTTGTTGACAACATGTTTTTGGTTTTGTACTCATTTACTTCAAAGCCAACTCGTTTCGCCTGTTCTTCGATTGCCGTAAAAGCCTCTATGACGGCGCGCTGGAAGCAACCGATGATGTCGATTTCGTATCCCAGAAGCTGGACAGATTTGTTGAAGATAGTGCCCTCCGTATTAACATGGCTGTGCTTTTCCTTGCCGAAATCAGGTACAGGTTTTCAGAGGAATTGTCTCCAAATTGCACATTGGACTTCGTGTTTTCCAGCATCATGCGACACAGCTGGATCCAGGATTCGGCCATCGCCGTGTAAAGTTTAATGATGAATGTTGTCATATGTAGCTTCAAAGTCGCTGAAAAAACTATGAATCTCAACTTGAAATTCGTTGGTCTTGCCCAGGACTTGCCTTAGTGTAAAAATTTAGTCGATTGTCGATCTGCCGAGGCTTGAGACTTTCACGCAGTCTACATTTAACAGGAATATACCTCGATAATGCTTACAAGACATAGGATCGGCTTTCTTGAAGATGGGGCACATATACGAGTATGTCCTCAGTGTACGAGGCAATAAGCTGATACGACACAGCGGTATGACGAGCTGAGAAAGGATGCGTTGAGGGTATCTATACCTATCATGGTGAGAAAAGTCTGGGCCGTTGTCTGCAACAGTATCTATTGTAAGTCTTGTGTTCGTATGGGTATACAGGCTGAGTGAAGTTTTTCGGGTGTTGTGTGTCTAGAATGTCTAAGCTACCCAGAATTGCGTATATTAAAGTCGCTCTTAATATAGATTTTAGTCGGAATATGCAGGCCTGTTTGTAGTTGATAGCGCATTGTTGAATAACTAACCAGTCTTGGGCTACTGTAACGACAGCAGTAGTGAATAATTTGCCTGCGGTGATGGAATTTTGACCACACGAAGTTGAATTTTAAATAAGAAAAGAGGTCATATTGTGATGGAGTTTAGTAGGATACATCACTACTGACGGCAGTGATTTTCTCATTCAACGGTAACACTATTTCGCATCCAAGAGATTTTAGATCTGAGTGATGAGAGGGATTTGTATGGCTGGCCTGCATCAATAGACGTGAACCTATTCAGAGAAGTGATTACTTCTTACTAGAGTTTCTATTCACTCTGAACTCCTGCGTTATTACAATAGACAAACACAGAAAATACAAACACTGATATGAGATGAAAATTTAAACCCAAAACAAGCTACGCCATGGTTTCAATCGACTGTTGTTCATTTAAATAGAGAAAAAAGAAAAAACCAATGCTGTGAATTGTTTTCAATTTATGCAAATATCCGCCTACATATGTGCAAATGTTAAGCGTCATTTTGGTGAAAACCAAACTGACTGCAGAGAAAACAACATTTGCCCTTTCTAATAATTACCACCCACAAGGTGATGTTTGTCATTCTCCAAATAATGAGTCCTTCATCATGCAAAATCTTGTAAATCCTTCAATTATTGAAAAACCAATTACATGCACGAGTAGGATCAAACTGAAAAAAAAAATCGCTTACTTTACTTCAAATGAATCACGAACAGCAAGCGCTAACGTGCACCTAATTTGGCCGACAATCGATGCCAAAAAACTCTTCAGAATTTAAAAAAATAAAAATTTATTTTGTGTCAGCACTCAGAAATAATTTCCAACGAATTTCTCATCGACGATTTATTGCGCCATATACTCGTAGTAATTTGGAATTCAAGTTTTCCAGCACTCAGGTCTGAAGAGAACGAAGACACTTCTCGTTGTTCCATTGTTTAAATGTCTCGAATGGTAATTCATAAGCGCTTTCCACTTGGTTTCTATTTCTTATCCGTATCTTTCACTGAAATTATATTCTTGCTATTGATTTTCCTTGATATCCTTTCGATATAATTTAAAAATAACAAATTCCTTTTACTCCAACTATTGTATATACGAGTACTGACGTCATAGACTCCTTTCTAATTTCACACATGAATGGAAAAACCGACTTTTTTCTTTCTCTTTATACACTTCGTCCTACGAGTAGACTAGGGGATAGAGGGGAAAAATATACAAAAACGTTTCAATTGCATTTGCATGTTAATGTCGCATATTCACATGAACAGCGTTGCTAGTATTTTTCGTCCTTCCGTTAGCTGTTTCCTTATGATTGCACGTTATAGTCATTTCCATGGAGAAATTTCTTTAAAAGGACACAACGACCACGAACACAAGTACTGGTATCGTAATGTACCGAGAATTGCAGACAATCTAAATGTGTCCATGGTGAGTCGTGAAAATGTTGGTTTGTTCACGTTGCAGTCTGTAGCCGACAGTGCGACATTTTCAACTTGCTAACATTGCGCCAAGCAAGTGCTACTGCAAGGTTCTGCGTTGCCATTTCACTGGAGCTTGCCAGTAGTTGATACGAATACATTAGGGAGTAGATTTCAACTTTCTCGAGGTGGAAGAAGTGCATTCTACCAAAAGATGAGAAACCAAAAATAGGAAATAACAATTAAAAGACACGGGTCCGTGTTTTACTTACTTAGGCGATGGTACAGTCCGTGGTGTACCTGGGCCTCAACCAATAAGTCTCTCTAATTAACGCGATCTTTGGCTAACTGCCTCCAGTTGCGCTCCACTTAAGGCGTGGCCTTCCTCTACTGCGCTGTCCTCCGATTTTGAGTCGAAGATTCTGCGGGCTAGAGCGTTGGTGTCCATTCACTCTATAAGTCCCAGTCACTTCCAACGCCCAATGCGCAGTCCAAATATCTTACGAAGAATTTTTCTCTCAAAACGAACAAGGATATCTTCATCCGCTTTATAAATGGTCCATGCTTCGGAACCATATAGCAGGACTGGGATTACAATGGCCTTATACAGAGTTTCCTTGGTTGTTCGGGAGAAGACTCTCTTCTTCAATGGATTAGAAATTACTTTTCGGAACATTCAATTCGGGTTGACTTGGATGGTTTCAAGTCTGATATTCACAAAATAAATGCTGGTGTGCCCCAGGGCTGCGATCTATCTCCGATACTCTTTTTAATGTTAGTCAATGATCTCTTGTCTGCTGCCTCTAATTTAATAACGAATTGCGGAATGGAACCATCGACAGAGTGGAATTTAATGCTTCCAAAACACAAAGCAGTCTGCTGTCGTGACACCGAAATTTTAATACCCAGCCATTATTTTTGAATGACACAGGCACCGTGGAAAGTGAAAAAAGTTCCATACTTGGCATGTGTGTCAATGATAACATACGTTGGAATGACCACATATTTATCGTCGCTAAAAATGCTGCGAAATATCTAGATTTCCTCAAGCGATGTAAAAAAAACTTCACCCCTTTTGATCCGGCCTCAATATATGTATAAGGCATTTATTTATCCGCCCAAAATTGGAGTACACTGTTCACATCCGGTTAGGTGCTCCCAAAACCTCTCTGCACCTGCTAGATTGGATTCAAAACCGTGCAAACTTTTGGATGATGCTAGTATTACGCAGGGGTAGTATCTCCTGCCTTACCTTGTTCTATCGCTATTTTCTCCACCAATGAATTTGCAAGCAGTATTCTCCTTTAAACTTTTAACCGTAACACCGTCTCGCTATAAACGTTCACCCTCAAGCCCACTTTCTGACGTACTCTAAAATAGCGTAATTCATTCCTAAGCCCAATATCTTGCTAATGAAATACCCTGCCGAGCTCTCTATTCCCTAGTCATTATAATTTACAAACATTTAAGACCAATGTACATCGGTACCTTTTTTCCTCGCTAAGTTTCCTTCGCCGGCGCTGTGTGCAATCATTTTATGGGTGTAATAACCCCTTGAGCGTGCGCTAAGTAAAAACAAATACAAAATTAACTGGGGGTCACTTAAAAGCATTGAAACGGCAATATGCCCTACAAAAGATAATAAAATTTAAGAGATGTAGACTTACTCACTGAATTTTGCACCTCGTCAGACTATGTAGGTGATCACCGGCTGCTTCTTCTGCTCTTTGGCGTGAATCAAGTTTTAAATACAGATCTTCTTACGTCTGCGCCACGCCATAAATATAAGTACTGAAGAAAAAAATCTATCAAAAGCTGAAGCCCTTGTTTTTGGCATAGGAGCCAGCAGATTTCCTGAGTAGCTTCGTAGTGGTCGGTTTTTCCTTTTGGAAACATTTACTAACAGATTAAACTGGCTTCTTCGCAAAAAGAGGATTTCATCCGTCATTCTTCGATTACCGAATAAACATCTTATACCATATTCCCTATATCACAACTAGTAATGATCATATCTTATTCCAAATTAGTGTTTAGTGCTCTGTTAATCAGTTTTTTTAGTTGCTTTGGAAATACCTCACTGCCCCGAATTTGTTTGTTTCTAGTTTTTCGGCAAGAGAGGTTAAGAAGGTGCTTTCCTGCTATTATACAGGATTCGATTCAATCAAGGCTATCAAAGAGATCCGTTAACCATATTGCACATGTTCCAATATAAGTCCACCTTATGCAGGAATTTAAGCGGACCAACTACCAACAATGGGTTGATTGCGATTTTTTTGTGGCAAAAGGCATTTCTAGTTATCGAGCAAATTTTCAAGATACGGGATGCAAAATGCCCAAAAACACTTCAGTACACCTATACTTATCAGTGCAAAGTATCATCGTAGAGTGCTGATAGCCTTACTACACATTTGCCTTCTCAACCCAAAGAAATAGCGATTGCCAAGTGTTATTCTGCGTTTGATTTCTGAAGAGATATCGTTTTCAAATGTGACAGCTGATCCGAGGTAGGCAAAGTCCCTTACTACCTTAAAGTTATAGCTGTCCACTGTGACATTCTGGGAGATTCGTCGATGTTGTTGCTGTCTTGTTGACAGCATATAATTTATTTTGCGCTCGTTTATCGCTAGACCCATTTTTGCCGCTTCTGTTCCTATACTCAGAAACTCACCAGAGACAGCTCGCAGTATTTAACCAATAATATCAATATCGCCGGCGTATGCAAGCAATTGAACAGATCGTACCTCGTGTGTTGGCTTGTGAGTTTTGCACATTTCTTACAAGAATGATGTTAAAGAAGTCACATGACAGCGCGTCGCCTTGCCTAAATCATTTTTTGACATCAAAGGCCAAAAAATGATTTAGGCATTTTTCTCTTCTTCGATGAACTGTTTTCGAGCCTCCACTTTCTTTTTCAGCTCTTGAAACCTAGGACAACCCCTGAAATTGTCAGGATGCCCCGAGTTCCTTCAGAGTTGACCCCTATCCACTACTCTATCGTTGCCTAAGGACATTCTCCATATTTGTGATCCTTGTCGCACTTGCCCGAACCCTCTTTAATTTTTGCCAACTTACAGCATGATAGTACAGCAATTTGATTTTTCGCAGACTATATATTTTGCTGTTGGGCGTTAATTGCATTAAGAAGAATGGTAATTTACGGTTACCACCCCTTGCTGCGGCCGTGGTAAACGGCTTGACCCCCACGAACTTAAGTCCGTCGCTCTCTAACCCTTTGGGTTCTGCTTAGAGTTCCTCCGTTTTTATTGCTGGATCGATCCCTTTTAACAGTAGCGCCTGCAGTTTTTCACCCTTAGGGGTATATGTGTAATATTCAGTATCTGCTTTTCCTAGGGCGGTACGTACTTTCCGGTATTTCTCCATATTGCTACATATAATAATGTGCTTACTCGCACTTAATCTCTTAACATGAAAATTCTTAGTTAGTAACTTACATAACCTAATGCTATCATTGATTTCTAAATTACTTACATTAATCGGAGGCACTCTTCTCTCCCCTTGTTTACAAGCTGTTGTTTTTATTGTTGATCTTGTTGCTGCTGTTGCTCTTGCTGCTGCTGCTTTTGTTGCTGCCGCTGTTGTTGCTGCTGCTGTTGTTGCTGTTGCTGTTGCTGTTGCTGTTGCTGTTGCTGTTGCTGTTGCTGTTGCTGTTGCTGTTGCTGTTGCTGTTGTTGCTGGCGCGATGGTTGCTGTTGAATTTTCTGTGGTATTTGCTGCTGTTGTTGTTTTTGTCGATTTTGCGGTTGCGCTTTCTGTTGCGGTCGTTGTTTTTGTTGCTGCTTTTGGCTTATTAGCTGCTTCTGTTTTTGCATTTCTTTCACAGCATCTGTATCCTGCTGTTTTGTTGTTGCTTTTGCTGCCGCAACTTCTCTTTCTTCTCCAGGAGCTCTTTTATAAGCTTGTCAAGCTGAGCCTCCTTATCTTCTTCCTCTTCTGCTGAGGTATCAGTATCTGACAACTCTTTAAAGGAGTTCCCCTCTCCAATTTAGCGGCACTCACCCCTTTCAGACTCGTAAGAGTACTCTTTTTCAGCCTTGGTTTTCCTGCGCCTCTTTTCCACTTTCGTGTCATCGTCTGACTTTTGCATTGCTGCTGCTGCCTTACTTGTTGTTGCATTTCACACGATCTCGTTGTCATTCGATTCGATACCGGTTCCGCCTGCGGGACCTTCAGCTGACCGGTATCCATCGTTAATCGGCAGTACAACTACAGCTTCTTATTATAGTTTTTATATGTAGTAAAAATTAAAAAAGTAATTGGCTAATTTTTACTGGACTCGAACCCAGGTCTCCCACGTACCGGGCCAACTACAGTTCAGTTTTTTTTTTTTCAGTTTTAATGCATTTTTATTAGACTTCATTAATTAATTCTTACATGCTATACAAAAAACGCTTAAAAATTAGCTTAAATAACTTAAAAGTAATTTTATTCTAACTTACTGGCCTCATGCGGGCACTCTACTAAACATAACACTTAATCTATGTCTTTCGCGTTTTCTTACAGTCTATTTTTATTTTTGTTTTTACATATTGTATATTAACACTACAACTAAGAAAATGAATTTCAATTAAAAAAAACGTAGTGTCTGGACTTTTTTGTTATAATATAAAACTTAAAACTAAACCTATAAACTACCTAAAAATAAATGTTAACCTACTTAAACTACCCCTTATTTCAGATTGTGTTACCCACATCTGTTCTAATACATATATTTTTTTTTTTTAATTTTTTTTTGTATTGTTTTTTTTTTTGCCTTAAATCTAACTTAATCCTACCTAAAACTATGTAAGCCGGCCACGGCTAACCAAATAAACAGATGACCGACTTTGCTTCACATGAAGCTACCTATAACTTGAGGAATTTGACGACGAACCTTCCCTTCCTCCCAATAGCCACCAAAATTGTTGGTGCTGCCGAGCAACATCCCTCATGTCGCGACTTCCTACCGCCCTACTGAACCGGAGACGCTCCGCACTGCCATATGCGACGTCTGAGTCGCCAGTCCCCAACTGTCCGAGCGACGTGGAAGATTAGCGGCACCACTAATCTGTCCTGGATCAGACCTTTCATATCTAGGTAGAGGAACGCTTCTGGAGGAATAAAGCCGTCAAATCGAACTCTCTCATGATACATATAATTAGGGTAGCAAGCCCCGGAGATCAGGTTGTTCGACGAGGTCATTGCTCTTGCAATGTGCCATCGAGTCAACTTAATAACAAAATTGTCCACTCTTATTAGGTTCGCCCTATTGTACAAGACCTCATTAGGATAGAATTTTATGTACTCGGATTCTCTCAAACACCCGAATCTTTTCCAATAAGCTTCCTCTCACGTTGAACCACACAGGACATCCAAATACAAGCATGGGCCGGATAAGGGCCATGTAGCATATCACCTTCACCCCCGCATCGAGTTGGCTGCTATAAGACAGCCTTTTTGTAAGGCCAAAAGCACCTTTGGCTCTGGCCAGAGCAACATCTATGTATATGTTTGTTAAACTACAGATATTGGTCTAGCCAGATCCCAAGGTATCTGACTACATTTCAATAAGCTAGTGGCTTCCCGTGCTGTCCCACGATCGATCGATCCCTAGAGGCCCCAGACAAAGGCGTCCTAAATAGAATAGTTTCCGACTTCTGAAAGTTGATTTTCAACTTCCAGTCGTCGCAATATCGCTTAATTTTGTCGAAGTCACGTTGCAAAAGCATATTAATGACCTCAATCTTTGGATCTGATCTGTACGCGATTAAGTCGTCTGCGTACGCTATGGCATGGTGAAGTGAACCTATCAGATCACTTGTGTAAATGTTGAATAGGATCGGCCAATTTAACGCAGACCGTTTTTAATGTTAAATGTTCAAGCAGAAGTCACATCGCCATTTTTCACGATGAACTGTCTACTGGAGAGCATATCAAAAAGAATATACAGCAGTGGTTTACTAATGCCCAACCTGTCCAGCTCGAAAAAGAGTCCTTCTAACCATACGGTATCGAAGGCCTTCTCAAAGTCAATCATGCAGGCACCAGTGCACTGGTTCTTGCCTTTGCTCCATTGGATATCAGAAACCAGTTTAGACGCAGCATGAATGATATCATGCCCCGCCTTGAAACCGAATTGATTATCTGGAACTATACGTTTGTCCTCAACCCACTTAGTCAGGACTCTATTGATCACCTTCTCGAAAACCTTGCTGATGTTTGGAAGAAGACTGATCGAGCGGAGATTCGCCGGATTGGAAGTATCTTTATTCCTTTTGGGAATGGGATGTACCACCGCAGTTTTCCAATGCGCTGGATAATGTGCATTATTCATTGCATTATTAAACAGGGTGGTATAAATGTCCACCGCTTCTAGTGGGAGATGTCGAAGCACAATGTTCGGTATTTCATCGGTTCCCACTGATTTCTTACTTCTAAGTGATTCGAAGATCGTTTGGAGCCCTTTCTTCGAAATGAACGGTGGTAATATCCTTTCGTTGGTGATGACATTATTTGCCATATTCTCGTCACTGAAGTGGGTGAAACCCGAGTTCTCGAATCGCCAATTCACAATTTCATTTCGAAGGCAGGTATTGTGCACAAGGACTCGACTCTCCAGGTCGCGGTTCGGGCCAATGATATCACTCGCCTTGTACACTTCCTGGAAAGTCGCTCCTATAGCCTCTACTTTCTCCTGCAGATCCTCGATCACAAAGAAGTTGTCATCATCAACTGCCTCATTTGGATCGATACCTGCTGCTACGAGTATTTGTTCGTTGTTCGTCGTTCGGGAGATTTTGAGATATGGAAGGTCGTTTTTATTATTTCTCAGAAATATTTTATTTATTTGCGGGAACATATTCGGGTTGCTGGTGTTTACAGCCCGAATTTTATTGTTCCAATACAAACTTACAGAGTTTCTGTAATTTTCCTTTATTAATATTTGGAGGTTTTTGATCGACGACTTCAGTGTCATGATCTCCGGGTTATGTCTGTCAGTAAACTGTCTGTACAAGGTTTTTAGTCTTGACAGCAGTCTACTTTTATGTCGGTGCAGTGCATTAATAGTCGCGTTGCGAAATAAGCCTTCATCGTCAGTGTGTTGATACCAAGGTATCGTTTTGTCCATTGTTCGTTTGATTGTCTCGTCCATTAGTCTAAGATACCTGTCAATCTCCTCGTTTGACAGATTTCTATTGGACGATAGGTAGAGCGAATTCGAGGAGAGTGCTCTCGTCAGCGTTCTGGAGAAGTGTGTCCAACGCACCCTACTATAATTGTAGGAATACCTTTGAGCAAACTCCTCCAATTCCGCAGTTTCGTTGCTAGCAGTTATTTCGGTGCTGAGACCGCAATGGTCACTGTCATACACGAAAGAGCGTAGGCAGTTTGTAGTTTGTTGGTTAGTGCATGTCAGTTGTATTCGTGAGTCGAACAGTAGAAGATCAAAATGGGACCCGTGTCTGGGAAACGACGGACTATCCGTCGCCTTAAGCCCGAGTCGATACATTATGCTGTGTCGACCCCACCAATTGAACAGTAGGTTCCCTCTAGTATTTGGTATATTATTTCCCCAATCACTATGTTTGGCGTTGAAATCTCCGCCGATAATAAAATAATTGTCTTCCAATTCCAGCCTCAGGAATCGAAAAAGTGTCTCGAGCTCTGAGATGAATAAGGTGGATTGCATAGACAGACACCATGTATAACCGCTTTCCACTACGGAGAGGGATGTACATGACGCATGCAGCACCCGGAACCTACGCACCACACGACTGTATACTCTTTTGAAACTCAGTCCCTTTCTTACAAAGATCGCAACACCTCCTCCTTGAATGGAATTGGGTCGGTTTCTTCGTAATATTTCATACCTTCTGTGCCTCATCTTGTGTCTTTTGGTAAGCTTAGTTTCGTTAACCAAAAGCACATCAGGGGCTTGGTCTTTAAGCAACTTAAACAGTGCGGCTCTTCGTTCGAACCTAATCAATGAATTAACATTCACTGCAAGGACCTTCAGAGTTTGCTCCACCATGTACGTACCCATTACGACTGGAGGTGCGTTAGGCCTGGCAGCAGCGCGTATATTTGATCTACCCGCGTAGCCTGTTCCTGTATTTGACGCTGAAGCTGAGCCATCTGCCCCTGAATAGAGAGCAAGATAGCCAGCATGTCAGGTACAGGTTCCGGTGCTCTAGGCGCTGGGGCCTGAGAAGCTACCTTTGCTTGTTGTACCGTATTTCCCCTACCTGCCGTCATTTGGGCCTAGGTAACTTGGGAAGTAACGGCTGGTATTTGTGTTTGCACGGGTGGACGTTTAACTTCCACCTTCTGCTGCCGAGCCAGATTTACTCTTTTTATGTATTGGAATTGGAATTTTTATTTTATTGGAATGTTCCTACATAAGGCACAAGAGAGTTGGCTTTTTTCGGACGCTCCGTCCTTACCTAGAGCGCATTCCTCGGATTTGTGATTCTTTCCGCACTTCACGCATCGAGGCTGCATTTCGCAGTTCGACGCGGCATGCCCGAACCTTAGGCAGCTAACACATTGTAAAATGTTTTCGCTCCTCTTTAATTTTTCCCAGTGTACAACCTGGTAGTCTAGGATTTTGATACTCCTTAGACCATCCAGTTTGCTGTCGGGACTTAACTGAACCAGGAAGAACGGTAGTTTCGGCTTCTCCCTTTTGGCTCTAGCCGTGAAAAATGGCTTCACCCCCACGAATTTGAGAACTTCGCACTGCTTCTCTTTCAGCAGTGCAAGGAGCTCCTCTGGATCCGTAGACGGTTCTAACCCCCACCGGGCCAACTACTGCTCCATTGAGCCACACAAATATTCTCTAGTTACTTGCTTATTTCACTATTTCGCTATTTGAATGTCTTTTCACTTTTATGTGCACAACGGGAAGGCCGACCGTCCTCTATGCGAGTTGGGAAACGACTTTTAACGTATTAGCTACTTATGTTATGTGTCATCTAAGACAGTTCTGTTCTCGTTAACATCTAGAAACAGTTTATTTTGGATTGGTTCAATCTAAGCTTCAATATGGACTCAGTTGCTGAGAAGGCACCTTTAACAAAAAAACTACAGCCCTTATTAGTAGTATAAAAACATATTTTAGTGATTATGTTGAAAAAACGGCGCTGTGAACACAGCTTCTGTCTCTTCTGTAGCTCGCAGATACTGCCTCTTAGATATCTTTACTTAGTACTTCGACTTTTTAATCGGCTACCATTTAATATTCGTAGTACTCGTAAATCCTTTTCTTCCAATAAACTAATTGAAAAGTAGTTGTTTGAATCTGATTTCAGCGAAATTTATACTCTTGTTAGAGTTTTGACTTAACTTTGATGATTTTATTTTCTTCTCTTTCTAAGCAACTATTTTGCGTTTTCTAATTTGTATTTCAACTACCTTTAAACTAAAAAAATTTAAATATAATATTGCCACCCCACTATAAATTTTTTTTTGGCTTTAATATGTTCCATACTTCCGCCGCTAGTTTATTACTACAGGATGTATCTGTTCTCTTTCTCAATGAAATTCCATTTTAAAGAACACGTTTTAAGTTAGTTTGTAAGCCGTGTATATATGATTATGAATGTATTAACCTGTAATTTTAATTTGTATTCATACATGACAACTCGCTGGCAAGCTGTCTCATGTAATAAGAAAGTGTCTTCGTTTCTTCCTGTTAATAGTGGTCTTCCCCAAGGATCTATTCTTGGTCCATTACTGTTCTCCCTGTACATAAATGACTTACCGTCTGTTTTATCTCATTGTCGATTTCACATATATGCATGTTCAACTGTACAATAGTTTTCCGATTGGCATGGTTGAAGAGCAATTTCGAAATTAAATGACGACCTATCTTCAATATTCGAGTGCTCCATACGGAATGGTCTTAAATTAAATTCTGACAAAACAAAAGCCATACCTAAAGGGTGTTGTTTTTAAAGGCGTACAAATTCAATATGAAATAAAATACTTACCCCCAAAGAAAATCATCTAAGCCATGGAGGCCAGTTCACAGGTCCATTACGCTAAGTTATTCGCTCAGCAAATGTTTCCCGCAATACGTTGATGGTGTCGTGAATCGTGTGCCATGTCTGGTCGGCATCGTCCTTAAAGAAATATGGGCCGATGATTCCACAAGCCCGTAAAGCACACCAAATAGTGAGTTTTAATGGTTGAAAGGACATCTTGACGAAGCCTTTGGGCTTCTCCACTCCAAATTTGGCAATTTTGCTTGTTTACAAAAATAGGCCTCACTGGAGAACAAAATTTGGCGCTGAAAATCATGTTTTGGGCGTATAATGGTCACGCGGTTTCAATTCTTGCACAATCTGAATCTTATAAGCTTTTAAGCCAAGATCTTTCCGTAAAATCTTCCACAAGGTGGATGGGCATAGCTCCATTTGTTGTGCACGATGGCGAATCGACTCATTCGGATTCTCATCAACACTGCGCTCCACAACGGCAATACCTTCTTCTGTTCGCACTGTTTGTCGTCTTTGGGGATGCGTATTATCCACTAGACTGTACGTGGTGCGAAAACGACTCATTGTGTTCCAAATAACCTGGTCAGATGGATGATTATGTCGACCGTAAAATGGACGTAGCGAACTATAAGTTTGGCGTTAATCTATTCATCGAAAATCACAAATCAACGTTCAACTGTCAAATTGACAATCTGTAGAAACATTGTTGCCAGTTTAAAAACCAAACCTCTAAAAAAAACACCCTTTACCAGGGTGGTGAAGATGATGGTTCCTTTTTGGATAAAAAAGGTACAGATTGGGAGAGATATTTGAAAACGTCGGTGTAAAAGGATGTAAGAGCATTGTTAACTGTGAGGTTAGAATAATCAGTCAGTTCAAATTAGCCATACTGAGGAGGTTGGTCAGTTTGGCGTAGTTTGCCTAAAAAAATAACAACGTCGTTGGGATCAGCAACATTAAAAATAAAATCGATTGCATTAACATCTAGCTGGTAACTTTGAATTGGTTGGGAGGTTGCGCTTGCAAATAGGAATTCTAGCGGAAACAAATTCAAAGACTGCGGTGGACGATTTTTTAAAGGGTCTAGACTCGAGACGAAGTACACCCCCGCCATATAAAATCTCCTCTTTATCTAGATCAACGTCACAGTGTTAATCGAAGTCTTGGGAAAATATTTCATTATTCTTAATATTAACGGCGAGATTGGTTTTCGTGAGGGCAAAAACGTCGTAGGGCAGAATCTGCGAGTTAAGATACATTGCAGAAATATTTCGATAATAAAGGGACAGACATTTGGGAGACTTCGTATAAGAATTGAGAGGCGGGTTAAGAGCGATGGTAGTTTTTGAAACTAGACTGTGTTCTCTGAAGGTGTAGTATGCGTATGGAACGTATACGCAAAAGAAGAGAGATCATGAGCTACGTCGTCAGGAGTCATATCTAAATGCTTATGAAATCGATTATAAAAAAGTTGCCGCAGATCGTTATGGTTAGTGCGAAGGCCTTCTTGCATTGGTTTTCGTTATACTGTCGATGCAGGCAGAGTTCGGTTTATCATGTAGATAAGCGAGATATAAACGACACTATCATATAATCCGCGGTCTCTTAACCTAGAGATAATATACCGACCATCCACCCCTGAATCGGTAAGGTGCTTGGTTAATTTTGGAGGAGGTATGGGTCTAAAAAAGAAGGTACAATTTTGCAAATTAGTTTTTAGTATCAATATCGAATTACGAGGGGCGATCAATATATTCTCGGTATCGATATGAAGGAAAATGCAAATTCAATTTAAATTGTTTTTATTTTTCAATATAATCTCCCCTAACATCAATGCATTTGTTACATCTTGAGATAAGCTTTTTTAAACCCTCAAAATAATAAATTTCCTCTTTCTCTGCAAAATACCGACTTGAGTTCTTCATCATCCGAAAATCTTTTTCCACGAAGACATTTTTTCAAATCCGGAAACAGGAAATAATCACTAGGGGCAAGGTCTGGACTATAGGGTGGGTGTTGGATTTCTTCGAAACCACAATCTCGCGCAGCAGCCTTGGAAACTCGCGCCGTGTGAACAGGAGCGTTGTCATGAAGAAGCAACACACCCGCTGCGAGTTTACCCCGTCTTTTCTTTTTAATTTCCTCCCGCAAATTATGCAAAGTGGAAGCGTAGGATGTGGCGTTGATGGTTTCACCTTTTTTTTTGTACTCAATGAGCAAGATTCCCTTTGAGTCCCAAAAAACTGTGGCCATGAGCTTCCCGGCAGACGGAGTGACTTTGAACTTCTTCGGGGGGTCTGTTCCTTTTTTATGCCACTGCATGGACTCTTGTTTGCTTTAAGGGTCATAGTGTTTCGTCCCCAGTAACAATTCGATCCATAACACCGTCCGCGTTCTCACTACATATCTCCAAAAGCTCTCTACAGCATGCGATTCTCACTTTTTTCTGAGGCGCTGTGAGCATTCGTGGCACCCACCTTGCACTGACCTTTGAAAGGTTAAGATGGTCATGAAGAATGGTGTGAATGGTACCAATTGAAAGCTTGGTGATCTCTGCCATAATTTTCACCTTTATTCGGGCATCCTCAAGAACAAGTTTTTCGACTTCTTTGATGCTTTCTCCCGTACAAGCAGTAGCCGGGGCGCCGGAGCGGGGGTCGTCTTCAATGCTCTCTCTGCCTCTCTTGAACTCACTTGACCACTTTTGCACAGTTGATAATGAAGGTGCGGAACCCTGGTAAACAGCCACCATCTCTTCATGAATAGTTTTTTGACTTTTTCCTTGCTTAGTGAGAAATTTAATTACAGCGCGATGCTCAATTTTCACCATCATCGTCTCAGTTGCCATTATGATTCTGTTTAACTAGAGATAAAACGCGAATTAATAATCACATTTACATGAAATTTTACATGAATGCACTAAAATAATAGTATTACTTCATAAATAAGTCAATTTATATATACAACCATAGCTTCACCCCGATACCGAGAATAGTTTGAACGCTCCTCGTATGTTCCTACTATACAGTATGTAAAAGCTCAATACCGCTGATAGCTGTGAAAAGCTTTAATAAAAGCATTGTAAATATCATATAAAAGACGCACCGAGGGCGGGAGAACTCACTTCTGTGACAATCGGAAGTTGGACGGGTAAATTACCGCCTACCAAACGATCTGCCACACTTTCTGCACGATAAACCTTTTTTGAGCAGCTGTCTTCAACGAATATTGTGGTCTCCGGACTGCATACTCGTGGGACAAAGGCCCAACAAGTTCGTTAAACAAAAGATTCAATTTGTAACTACAATAAATCCAAAGAATTCTTGATTTTTTTAAATGGGCCCGCTCTACCCAGCACCTGACCACTACACTTTAAGATTATTATGCACTTTTAATCGTTTTATTTAAGTTGAGTCACCAAAACAAAACACAAAGGTTGTGCGAATTAATACAAATTAGGCAGGAAAAAATTCGATGGAAAAATGCGGGAAATGAATTAGCGCAGCGAAACTTACTCATGTCAAATCTTAATGAATGGACTGAACTTGTTAGTCTTGGAACTAATTTGCCGACGTCTCTAAGAGATCAGCAAATTTTCTACCTGCCTGTATATTGCTAACTGACGCCGTACTAAGTGTGCTGCACACAAATGACATAACTTGAGCACTATCCTTGTCAGCGTTCGGCCTAGGTTGCAGATACCCAGCACTGAAGTGGTAGGTGCTGGTGCTGTACGTACTTTATCCATTAGGATGGTCCTCATTTACTCGTATTTACAAAAGACTGCAGAATTTTAGGAAAAGGAACATGCTATATGAATTCCTTACAATGGACTTAAACTTAGATTGAGTTCTTTGTTCCGGCAGAAAAAAAACTCTCCTAAAAAGAGGGCCGCAAAGACGATCGAAAGTTGCCTGCCAACAGAAATTTTAGCAACGTGATCACAATCGGTGCCCTGGATATGGAAAGATTGCTTCTAAGGGAGATTAAATGTCAAAAGTCTGCGATGAAATCCTAGGCCCTTAACTTAAGGACAACAAGACTGTTATACCAGATGGCCTATTGAAGCCAGTGGGAAATGATTAGATAGAGAGCATACGCCATACACCATTTCATTTCCAAAACTTCGAAGGATTGGAGGAATGTATCCCGCCCACAAAAAAATAGACCCTCTAAACTGGGCCAATTATAGTTATATTAGTCTGCTTAACATCCCACTCAAGATTTTGCTTGTCTTATTTTGAGAACGCCTGGGATCAGCTAACTCCAAAATCAGCAATAGTATGCTCAAACAAACAGTAGATTATGGAGGAAGCCCAAGACTTTCAGATCGGTACACTTGAAAAGTGTGCTTTTTTTTCAGAGGTTTCGTTTTTAAACAGGCAACACTGTTTCTACAGATTGTCAATTTAACAATTGAAAGTTGATTTGTGCTTAGTATATTTTGCCATTTTACGATAACGCTAGAAAACGCATGCAAGTTATGCAAACTTATTTTGAAAACCATGGTTCGGTTCGCTAAACTTATTGTGCGCTAAGTCCATTTTACGGTCGACATAATCGTCTATCTGAACAAATTATTCGAAACATGATGAATCGTTTTCGCACCCCGTACAGTCTAGTATCCCCAAAAACGACAAACAGTGCGAACAGAAGAAGTTATTGCAGTTGTGGAGCGCAGTGTTGATGAGAATCTGAATGAGACGATTCGCCATCGTGCACAGCAATTGGAGCCATACCCATCCACTTTGTGGAGATTTTACGGAAAGATCTTGGCTTAAAAGATTATAAGATCCAGCTTGTGCAACAGTTGAAACCGCTTGATCATTATACGCGTCGTAGGTTCGGTGAATGGGCCGAAAACATTATTCAGCTTGATCCTCATTTACAACGCAAAATTTTGCTCTTCGATGAGGCCCATTTTTGGTTAAATGGATTTGTAAAGAAGCGAAATTGCCAAATTTGGAGTGGAGAGAACCCAGAAAACCCAATTGTGCGGAATCATGGCCAATTGCAAAGGTTTGAATTATAGCGGGCTGTGGAAGATGCGATATAGCAGCGAACTCTACGAGCACTCCATGACCTTGAGATTATTGGAAATATGAGCATCGGTCGCCTAAGATCGCTGGAACATATAGAATGAATCGACGCGAACACTCTGGCTCTAACAGTCGTTGATTCCAATCTGTAGAATCAACGCAGTAGAGAAAGGCCAATTTGGGAAGCACAACTGTGGCCTGCTGATTAAAAACTGCGCTGTCAGGAGAAGCTTTTTGGTTGCAGCAATGGACCATCCGGCTATCTTTGCCGGAAAGTCTAGAGCAGGGAATAGGCATCTTTGCTAGTACTGATTGGAACATGTATGTATATTTTCTCCATTTAAGTTGGGATTTACTTCACAACTGTGTTCGCCTTAAATTTGCGAAAGCCTAGGGCATGTGAATTCAATCGATGACTAAGTTGGCCTTGGGACTGGCAATTACAAATATCTCTGTTGTGATGTAACTGTAACTGTATCTTTTGTTTTCCTCTCCTTGTCCAAGAAAGAGTCCCCCATGACCTTTTTAGGGCATCGACTGCAGTTTTATTGATGTTGTTTGAGCTGTTCAACACTTTGTTTGAAGTTTGCACTGGTGCTACCTCTCAATTGGTTTTTGCTTTCGAAATGGTAAGATGTTGCGATTGGTTTCAATGCTTTCATGACATGAAACTCAAGTCCTTTGGACTAATATTATTTCACTATCTTTCAAGGAGTCAAGTGTGTTTTTATTGCTTTTCGATTTACCTGGAGCTAAGGTTTCTTGCACATCCATCACTTGGATGTATAGTGTACGTCTAGTTGACCTGCTCCAGCAAAGGTATGGGTGCAAAGAAATCGTATTGTCGATATTGCCACGGAGTAGTTCTACTCCAATTGCAGTTGAAGTGGCAATACTGTCAAGGACATGAAGAAACCTCGTTATACTCGTATATGTAGCCAGGTGAGAGTAAAGTAATAATTGTTGGCCGGATTCCCCCAACATTTGTGCACAACACACATGGGGAAAATCGTTAATACTCGTACAATACAGAGGAAAGGAAAAAAGCAACACTAGAATTTTTTCACGAAAGGGTGGTATGACGGTTGGGGTGTGGAGGTGCCCAGTGGGGTAAACAGGGTGGTTTATAAGCATCGGGTTAAAATGAGGTCAAGTTTGTGTCACATTTAACATGGTCGATGGGATTTTATTGTGTAGGGGGTCGACTGTCCGACTAGGGGTGGTTTGTTAGTCATTTCGCTTTTTGTGTTATTGGATTGTGCCCATGTCCATAGTGCAAAACACCAATGTTTACATAGAGTAGTGGAAAGTCTGTGAAACATGTTGATGGGACGCATAAGCCAGATCTTTGTGGTCACTTTGTGGGCTTATGAGGTGTAATGCAAGTCATTTTATACTCGTAGCTCATGAGTATTTTTTATTTGTTTGCTATCGCTGGAGGTTTTATTTTAAGTTCTTTTTTTAAAAGGACGGTAACAGTAATGATACTTGTGGTGATACTATGGACTACATGGCTGCTTGTTGCGATGCCGTGGGTATACATAATTTGCAAGTTTCGTGAGTCGTAATGGGCTTCTGTAGTTCTATTTTTATTTTTTATTTTTTATTTTTATTTATATTATTTATGTATTTTTGTGGTATTTTCGAGATCGATAAATTGTTTAGACAAGAAGACAATATTTGTAGACAAAAAGGCTTCATTCTTATTATCGTACGAGTTTAATCCAACTGGTGTAGACTCAGTCTTATTACAATGAATATTGCAACGATTCCTTGCACGCCCCATACCATGACCAGTGTCCACGACGTCTATTTTTGTTTATTGATTCCTGTTTTGGCCATAATGCAATAGTATCAAGTTTGAGGTTGCTGTGGCACGTATTTGACCCATTGTTGGTTAAGACTCACATTACGAAGGTGCCCTAGGAAACGAATTAATTTTTCTTGCAATAGCGCTCCTCGTCTCTAAGTCTATTGGTTTATTTTTTACTTAGATGTTGCTACAGTTACAAATAAAAATTTCCAGTAAGCGCGGTCTCAGTTATGCCCTCCATGACGGTTGAGCTTCCCTTCCATTTGTGCGCACTTTTCTGACCATACTGATGTCACTGCATAGTTCGTAGGATTCGCTGTTTTATTTATTCCTCCAAAGCTTATCAATGCAAGCTTGTTCAAAAATCTTCCATAAATCTAACATTCAAAACTATCAAGAATTCATCCTTATTTCTCAATTGCCTTCTAAAACCAAAGAAATAACCACATATTGGCGAGTGTAACTCTTCGTTTGATTTCTAATTTAGATAGATAGATAGATCTTTATTTCGTATACAAATTTTTACAAAGGATAGTTACCACACATTTTACATTACAGAGATGTGACATTATTTATATCTTTCTACTGAAACATTGTTTTTTTTTTTTGTTTTATAAAGTATTATTAAAATTCAAAAATAAAAAAATTCAATTAAATTTGGAGGAAAATACGATAAAAACCTCCAACCTAAGTACAAAAAAAAAAAATAATAATAATAATAATAATTATAATAATAAATAAATAATATAAATAAATAATAATTAAATAATTATAATAATAGCAAATAAATAGTACGTCAGTATATAAATAAGTAAATAAGGGCACAGGTACGTGAGTAAAAATAAAAATACGTTAATAATAATAAATATTGGCTCAATAAGTGAGTAAATAGTAAATAAATAAATAAATTAAACAAACAAACAGAAAAAAAAAATAAATAAATAACATAAAGAATTAATCAATAAATAGATAATTACAAAAATATATATAAAATAATAAATAAATAAATAAATATAAATCTACATGTTTACAACATATAAACTG
The DNA here is from genome assembly GCA_963966105.1 of Volucella zonaria. Taxonomy (NCBI): domain Eukaryota; kingdom Metazoa; phylum Arthropoda; class Insecta; order Diptera; family Syrphidae; genus Volucella; species Volucella zonaria. The sequence continues at coordinate 122,208,575 of OZ014531.1, read as the reverse complement.
ACATATAAATGAATAGATATATAGATAAACTACAATAGGTCTTTAAGTAGCTGATTTTTAGCGTAAGCACATTTGTTTTTAAAATTGCACGTAAGTTTTTTAATTCTTACCGATAGCAATTCAACATTCGCTCTTCTATGGAGCTTTGAAGCAGAATGGTGCCATGGAAGGTTAAGTATCATCTTGAGTAGCTTATTTTGTGCTACTTGCAGTTTTTTAATGTGGCACTGCGCACAACTTCCCCACACCGGGGACCCGGTAGTAGTAGTATCGATTGGAAATTTACTTTGTGTATGATCACTTTGTTTTCCTTAGACAGAGCTGATTTTCTGTTTATAAAAGGATATAACATCCTTATCGCTATATTGACCTTTTGTAGGGTTCTCGAAATATGTTCATGAAATGTAAGTTTGCTATCAAGGGCGGGTCAATAAGTCCGTGACTTTTTGAATTTCTGACCTCTTTACTGAAACAGCAACACTGCTCCTGTCAACAGGCATTTGTCAGTTGACTCCTGTCAAAATTAAAACTTGCTGCGTCAGTTAGTTTGTGTTTGACAGCTATTTTTATCAGACTACTAATTTGAGGAGAAAATGGAAAAAAGTGAATTTCGTGTGCTTATTAAGCATTATTTCTTGCGAAAAAAAACCATTACCGAGACCAAGGCTAAGCTTGATAAATACTATGGCGACTCTGCACCATCGATTTCAATGGTAACAAAGTGGTTTACTGAATTTCGTTGTGGCCGTACAATCACTGAAGATGCCGAACATCCTGGACGCCCAATTGAGGTCTCTACACCCGAAACAATCGAAAAAATTCACGATATGGTGTTGGCCGACCGAAGATTGAAAGTGCGAGAGATTGTGGAAGCCGTAGGGATCTCGCATGGCTCAGTGGTTTCAATTTTGAATGATCACTTGGGCATGAGAAAGCTTTCCGCAAGATGGGTGCCGCGTTTGCTCACAGTCGACCACAAACGCAATCGTGTAACAACTTCACAGGAAGGTTTGGCGTTGTTTAATCGCAATATGGAGGAGTTTTTGCGCCGTTTTGTAACCGTGGACGAAACATGGATCCATCACAACACACCAGAGAACAAACAACAGTCAAAACAGTGGGTTTCTAAGGGTGAATCGGCGCCAAAGAAGGCCAAGGTGGGTTTGTCAGCCAATAAAGTTATGGCGACTGTTTTTTGGGATGCACGCGGGATAATCCACATTGACTACCTTCAAAAGGGAAGAACAATCAATGGGGAATATTATGCCAACTTATTGGACCGATTCAATGACGATTTGAAAAAAAAACGACCTCACCTTCTTTTCCACCAAGACAATGCAAGGGTGCACACATGTGCAGTTGCCATGGCAAAAATCCATGAATTGGGCTATGAATTGCTCCCTCATCCACCCTATTCTCCAGATTTGGCTCCGATCGACTACTTTTTTTTTCCAAACCTGAAGAAATGGCTTGGTGGGAAAAGATTTGACTCCAATGATGAAGTCATCTCGCAAACAAAGGCCTATTTTGAGGACCTCGACAAATCATTTTTTTTGGAAGGGATAAAAAAATTGGAGAAGCGTTGGATAAAGTGTATAGAGCTCAAGGGAGACTACGTTGAAAAATAAAATTATTTTTTTATCAAAAAATCTGTGTTTTAATCCAAAAGTCACGGACTTATTGGCCCACCCTCGTACATACCTAAGTATTTTACACAATTGGACCAGATTATGGTCGATCCATGCAATTGCAGTTGGCAGTTCGGAAGATAGCAAGGTTTTCTTTTTCGGATAAAAAAGATAGCTTGCATTTTTTCAGCGTTCAGCTTAATTTTCCACCTATTGTAATAGTGTTCTATTTCTATCATCGCATTGCGAAGATTAGTCTCAATAGTGAGAGCAAATTCGTCTGATGAGAGTAATGCAGTATCGTCTGTAAACATTGCAACTTCACAGTTGGTTAAATTGGGAAAATCAGACGTAAATAAATTGTACAAAATTGGACCAAGAACAGAACCTTGCCGCACACCCGACTCAAAACATATCAGACTTGAAACGCTACTATTGATTTGGACTTTAAAAGTACGACCTGACAAAAAACGTTGGACTATCTTGCACAGAAATGGAGGAAAGTTGTACATAATCATTTTATATAAAGGACCATCATGCCAAATGGAATCGAACACTTTTTCGATGTCCAAAAGCATCATCCCGGTTGATTTTCCTTGTTGGCGGTTTTTTTTTTGACAAAATTACAAATTCGGAGAGCCTGGTGGGAAGAACTATGCTGAGGTCTAAAACCGAACTGCACGTCAGGATATATGCTACATTCTGTAATTATATTTGATATTTTTTCTATGAGAATTTTTTCATATATTTTGCTTAGCAGTGCTAAGCAAACTTATCGGCCTATGTCTTTCCGGGCTTACAGGGGGTTTTTCAACTTTCAGAATTGGAACCACCATGGCTATTTTCCATGTATTGGGGAAATATTGGATTTTCAGACATGCATTTAGAATGTCTGTTAAAAATTTCACTCCAGTTTTCGGCAAATGCTTGAGATACAAATTTTTTTAAAGATCGAACCCGCTGGACTTTCTTACGAGTATATTTAAATTATCGATATGAAATTTTACGTCGTCTTCTGTAAGAAGTGCATTTAAGGGGGTGACAGGAATTAGGGTATTGAAATCCTGGATTGTTTCACTAACCAATGCATTTGTTGCTGGACTGTCTAGGCTTGCTGATACATAGTGATTTCTTAAGAAAGTAATGGCAAGGGCGTCTGCTTTTTCATCATCTGTGTAATAGAAATTAGATCCATTCTGAAGTCCAGGTAGCTGTTTGTTTTTATTTTTAATTATTCCAATTACATTCCAAAATGGTTTAGCGTTCTTATCTAGAGAATCAAGTTTTTTATTCCATTCCTCGTGGCGTTGTTGAGCTATATGTTTCGAGATCAACTAGTTTAGGTGCTGCACATTATCTCCTCGTAACAATTGCCGATATCTTTGCCAATTTCTTCTTTGCATATTTCTCAGTTTAATTAATTTAGCTAAATGAGGGGAAAGCTTTTTGTAAAATTTATTTATTTTAATTTTTTGTATGGAGTCAGCTACAGCTTCAAGGATTAAATCATTGAAGTCAGTTACAACAGCATCTACTTCTTCTTTAGTAGATATATTTTCAACGTTCGCATAGTTTTCTTGAACTCTTCTTCTAATAATTGCACGGTATCGTTTCCAATTTGCATTTTTTAGGTCTTGGAAGTACTCGTACTGTACATTTGCCTCGCCCGACCAAAGAAGTTTGCACAGGACTGGATTGTGGCCAGAGCATAGCTCGTTTAATGATACTGGTTGCGTAATAAAATTAGGACTATTTGAAATAAAAATATCGAGAACAGAAGGTCGGCCACGAGAACCAGCTGGAACATATGTAGGACATAGAGGATACAAAATTGATATTGGAAGTGATTCAGAAAGGTCGGAGAGTAAATTCCCCCAAACATTGGCTCTTGTACAGTCCCATTCCCTGTGTCTACTGTTGAGATCATCGCCTACCAGAAAGTTACCATTTACACAGAAAAGATTCGTTAAATCGTTTTTAAACAAATATTTATTTTCAACAGACTTATGAGCACCAGCGAAATACGAGTAGACACAGTAGATTTTAACTGTTTGATGATTTTCTAGTTCTACCTCTATGCCCACATTTTCTACTAAACGTGTATGAATAATTGGTAAGAGCGAATGTTGAATTGTTCTTCGTATAAGTATTGCAACACCTCCACCTCTTCTATCTATTCTATCTACTCGATAGCATTTAAATTGAAAAGTGGACAGATTATCACCATGCTTAAGCCAAGTTTCAGTTACTAGAGCTACTCGTATATCAATATTGTTATTGTTTAAAAAGTTTAGGAATTCAATCTTTTTGCTACGTATACTTCTATCATTCCATGCTATTATGTTTATATGACTATCTATCATATTATTTGTAATTAAAAGACAAAAACTTAGTAGCTAAATGTTTGATAACTTCAAATTGTTCAACTTTTGTTCTACATACAGATAATTTTGTTATCATTTCCATAGCTAATGAATTAAGCTCTTTAATAGTGAAAAGTGTGGAGTTGCTACCTGCTTGCATCTCGTTGGTGTTAGTTACGACCGAACTTGTTTGAGTCTGGCTTACCCAGTCGTTTGAAGGCTGCGCAGTTGTGCATGCAGTGTTACTCTGCATAGCTGTTACAGCATGCTGACGTAGTGGAAGCGGGGGAAAATCCGTCATAGAAGCAAACGAAACTTGTTTGTCAGCAGTGGGGGCAGGAATTGAACTTGAAGAAGCTGCGCGAGAATTAGGATCCCTCTTTCGTTTTACGTTCGCTTTCATCTCCAAGTACTTGGAACGGCTGATGCATGTAATATCGGTAGCTTTGTGGCTCCCATTATAGTTGGCCCATTTATATGGAGAGGAATCATTACAACTGGAAGTCATATGGGAACCAGCGCAGATCGCACAATATGTTTTTACGCGGCAATTACGCTCACCATGGCCGAACATTTGCCAGTTGCGACATTGAGTTACTCTGCCTTTAAGTTTTCGGTGAAAACTCCAACTTACTTGCTTATGAAAGATGGAACGATAGTTTTTTCGCAGATCTCTTAGAGCAATTGAACCAGTTTCAAGAGATATCAAATAGATGTAGTCCGTGTACATACTCGTAGCTTTGTTTAGTTCGTATTTTTTTGTTACTTTTTTTATGTCGATGCACTTTAAACCGATTTCAATTAGTTCACTTTTAAGTACAGCAACATCATTCATGCCGTAGAGAACAACTTTAAACGCTTTAGCACTTTGAAGGTCATGCGAAAAAAATTGCCAATCATTATCTTTTAGCTTACCGAGCACACTCGTGTACGATTCAATTGATTCACAGACTATCTTAATTCCGATTGAGATTTTATTGATAAAATAATCATTTATTTTAAGTGATTGCATTAATTGGTGCACATATTCACTCGACTTTTGAGTCAATTTTACGGATGGAAGATACATTTTCTTTTGCACTGGCGAAACAATTTCGTCCATATTCTCACTTTCTTTATCATTGTCCGGTTTTCATTGAAGGGGACTCCAGTAGTTAAATCTAGAGTCCTTCCTATGAATGTGTTTACCGGACATATTAACACGAATTTTTTTGCTCGAGGACAGTCGATTGTCCTCGGAATTAGGCGATCGATCGCGTTTGGTAATGTTTATGGTTAATTCGCTTACGAATGCGGGGTAGAGACGTTATACACAGAAGAAAGCTCCGGGTTAAGTGATTTCTAATTTAAGATTTTTTTAGATTTAAGTTGATTTATTTGTCTTTACAATTTATTTAAGTATCTGCGAAGCCTTAGGCTTGTCTGTAGAAAATTAGACTACTTAATGGTTGATTTAGTGAGCTTAGTCTTTCCACATTACAAGTTAATATATTACAACTAATTTAGTATCTATAATTGATAAAATATTAAGCCTATATTGATTTTATATTTCATTATTTAAAAAGAAGGTTTTAATCGCTTTTTTTCTAGTTTTAAAGTTAACAATGTTTGTTAGTTCTCGGGGCAGATTGTTGATTGTTGCCGGAACGCTGTGTAGGAGTTGCCTTCTTCCATATTTGTTGCAAATGCTTGATACTTGAAGCATACCTTGGGCCCGTTGTCTAGTATTCACTTCATGATCCACTGGCCGGATAAACCGTATGTCGTCGTAGTATTCTAAAGTGAGCGTCATCTTCAAAATGTCTTCTACTTTAAGTACTTTGAAGGTAGTGTCGTTGTTTCGTGTATTCATAGAGTTGATGTGTTTCAATGCGGATTTTTGCGATTTTTGCAGTTTTTTAATATGGGTTGCCGCTGCGTTGCCCCAAGCAAGAACACCATACCGCAGTTTTGACTCAATTAATGAATAGTAGACCTGCCTTAAGACGGACACCGTAGCGTGATATTTCAGATGGGCTTGTGCATAGATGGCTTTCTTTAAATCCATACGTAGCTTATCAATCTGTTTGTTCCATAAAAAATGACAGTCTATGATGACTCCTAAATATTTATAGCTGTCAACAACTTCGATTACTTCTGTATTGGCACTAGGACATGCATCATTTCTCAGGTATACTGGAATTTGTGTCGATGTGAAACTAGGATTTCGGATGTGCATCATCTTGGTTTTCAACGCATTAATCACCGAGCCGTTATCGTGGCACCATTTGACCGCAGCATCCAACTCTTCCTGCATTATTGCTGTCGCCATTTCCAGCTATCTGTGATGTACCACGATTGCTGTGTCATCAGAGAAAGCAAACGGTGTGCTCTGCTTAAAAGAGCGAAGAAGCTCATTAGTGTACAAGATAAAAAGTATTGGACCTAATTTCGATCCCTGTGGCACACCATATTCCACTTTTGTTCTTACGCGCTGTACTCCGCTGATTTTCACGCAGAATAGTCTGTTACACAGATAATCTGTTAACCAATCCGCCATTAATCCTCGTATATCAACACGTTGCAGCGCTTCTATTAGGATTTTGTGGTTTAAGCTATCGAAGGCTTTACTGAAATCCATGAAGAGTACCAATACGTGGTGACAATTGTTCAAGCTCTGGTTGACACAATTTGCGAATTCAGCTAACAATTTGCTTGTACTTTTATTTTTCTGAAAGCCGTATTGACTTTTATGGATCAGGGAATGTTTTCCCATAAAACTCTTTATTCTTTCAGTAATTACACTTTCGAGACACTTTCCATTACCGGAAGAATCGATATCGGTTTATAATTGCTGAGCTGACTTTTAACTCCTCCTTTGTAAATCGGCCATACCACAGCTGTTTTCAGAATGGACGGGATATTTGTTTGTGCCAGGCTTATGTGTATCGGCGTGTCTTCGAATATCAGCGGCTCGAATTCCATTAATTCCTGGAGATTTATCTTCCCCCAGCAAACTGATAATGCTATGAACCTCTTGAATGTTGGTTGGCTTCACAAATAAAGTCTTATCAAGGATTCTGTTCCGGTGTTGGGAAGCTCTCTCCATCTTATCATTCAGTCGTCCATTCTTATTGATAGCATGTACTTACTCGAACCTTGCTTCAATACTAAGACCGCATCAGTGGGGGCTTTTTATGTTCTGCCAGTGAAATCAATGGCAGTTTTTCGTAAGCAAATTATCCACTATTGCTTTATTTACAGTAGCCCCAAACTGGACAGCAACTCTACCTATAATAAATTAGATGCGCTGTCTGACTCCGCACAAACAATTATATCCCTGTATCCTTATACTGAAATCGTCATTATGGGCGATTTCAATATACAAAATTCTGGGTGGCTTCGACATTCTGGACAGACAACGCCCGAAGACGGTGTGTTGAGATCTTCGCTGCAGAAAATAACTTAACCCAGCTTGTAAATGAGCTCACACGAATACCAGACGTTGATGGTCATACCGCTAACACCCTCGACTTCTTCTTAATTTTCCACCCTAACAAATACAAGGTCAATGTGCTATCTCGTCTAGGATGGTCGGACTGCTGTGTCATATCAGCTAATTTCTCGTACACCGACCACAAAGTTAGAGATAAAATTCCTAAAAGGACCATATGGCAATACGAGAAAGCCAATTGGAGCGGACTTGACAGCTTCTTTAGGAATTGTAACGGGTCGTTATGTTATATGACCACAGACACCATTCTCTTTGGAATAAGAAGCTTTATCCCTCATCGGATTAAGAGTATCAGACCAAAAGAAAAGGCATGGTACGACCCGAGCTGCAAAACGCAGTCAGGGTTAGAGAATTGTTTTTTCGGTCCTTCAAGGCCAACCCAATAGAGAAAAACCTAAAAAAGTTCAAACGAGCCAGGAATGATTGCAACGTCTTTCTTAAGCATGCGAAATTACAATATGACTAAAACCTGAGGCAAAAAATACTACAGAGTCCCAAAGGTAGAAAAGTTTTCTGCCGTTTGTCAAAGACATTAGAAATTCTGCCTCATCCACTATCCCAAAGCCCATTTAAAATGAAATTCCAGCTGTCAGCTATTTAGACATGGACAATTTACTTGCTACACACTTTGCGGAAAGCCCAACACTTGTGCTTTATCTTCCCCTACACTTGAGTGCGTCGAATCTTTAATGGGACAAATCCACTTTCGCGCTCGTGTAGTAGCAAGAGTTCTTAAAGATCTTAATATTCACAAATCCGCTGGTCCAGATTGTATACTCGTATCTCCCCTCCTTCTGAAGAGGTGTTCTTCCTCGCTGGCAAAACAACTGCATAAGTTTTTTCATCAATCCTACTCTTTGGGACTCTTTCCGAGCAAATGGAAAACAGTATTTGTCCAGCCCTAAAAATGGCAAATCTTCCTGTCTCTCCTCATACAGACCCATTGCATTTACGTCCCTTCTTTCCAAGTTCATGGAAACGCTGATACACCGTCAGCTTATGGCATATCTTGAAACGCGAAAACTCCTCAAGTACATCAATCAGGCGAAAGCAAGAGTTTGGCATCATGATCTTTTGTCGAAAATGCGTGCTTTTGGGATCGATGACTTTCTTCTTCAATGGATTAGAAATTTCCTTTCGGAACGTTCAATTCAGGTTGTTTTGGATGGTTTCAAGTCTGATATTCAAATAATAAATGCTGGTGTGCCCCAGGGCTCAGTTCTGTCTACGGCACTCTTTTTAGTTTTCATCAACGATCTTTTATCTGCTAATTCTTAACCAATATACTCCTTTGCTGACGACAGTACTTTCTGCCTTTCATATTCGTTCCCGGACTCACGCCCCTACTCTTCGGCTGTAAAATGGCAACGGGAGCTTAAGTTAAGCTCATTCAATGCCGGTATTATCTGCATAACCAATTGGGGAACTAGGAACTATCAACAGAGTGGAATTTAATGCTTCCAAAACACAAGGCTGTCTGCCGTCGTGAAACCGAAATTTAAATACCCACTCATTATTTTTGAATGGCACTGTCATCATCGAAACTGAAAAACTTTCCATACTCGGTGTGTGTGTCAATGGTGACATGCGTTGGAATGACCACATATTTGACGTCGCTAAGAATGCTGCAAAATTTCTAGATTTCCTCAAGCGATGTAGGAAATACTTCACCCCTTTTGATCCGGCCTCAATATATGTATAAGGCATTTATTTATCCGCCCAAAATTGGAGTACACTGCTCACATCCGATCAGGTGCTCCTAAACCCTCTCCGCACATGCTAGATTCAAAACCGTGCAACAAAACTTTTGGATGATGCTAATATTACACAATCAATTGACACCTTTGAACACCGGGGTAATGTCTCCTGCCTTACCTTATTCTAGCTGTATTTTCTCCAATAATGGAATTACCAGTAGTATTCTGCTCATTTAAACTTTTAACCGTAACACCCGTCTCGCTATGAATGCTCAGCAGTTCATCCTCAAGCCCACTTTCGGAAGTACTCTAAAATATCGTGATTCGTTCTTAAGCCGTACAACTCGCTTATGGAATACTTTGCCTAGCTCCTTATTTTCTAGTCATTATAACCTTCAAACATTTAAAACCAACGTTCATCGGTAACTCTCTTCCCATTCTCCCCGATTTTTCTTCGACAGCGCTGTGTGCAAGCATTTAAAGGGTACTTAAATCCCTTGAGCGCGCGTAAATTATAAAGAAAAATAAAATAAAAATGCTCGCAAATGAGAGGCAATCATCTCCTGCATTTCGTCTGACCTGGTTCTCAAAAATCTCGGTTGTTGTTTATGATGAGAAATCCATGGACAACCAACTGAACATGCTCTAAGGAGGCGCATTAACAGCAGCAGAACCAAACAAAAATTATGATAAGATCTCCTGAAAATACGCCACTGCTGCTTTTACCAGACTCAAAACAACGCTTTATCTCGGCTGCATAGGGTTTTCTCTAGCACGTTAGTCTCTACTTTAGAAGCACAAATGAATCGAACTTTTTGGTAGCAAAGGTTTCTGTAAAATTGCTTCAAAACTTTGCTGAGCAACGAGTATTTTCTGCACAAAGTCTAAACGTGACTCTACACAATTTGCTTCTATAGATGCTGTTATATGCGGCCTTAAAATCGATAAAGAGATGTTGATACATGTTGGTACCGATCTTGAGTTTTTTGATCTCTCAAGAATCTGCCATAGTGTAGATATTTGGCCAATCCGATCTTTGACAAATCTTTTCAGCGTTCACACAATATGCCATACATGATCTTGTACGCGATGTTTAAACGGTCCCCTTGGACCGGTTGAATGATGCTGATGTTTAAATCATCAGGCAAACTTCTGCTTTCCTCCCAACAACTCTTGCAAATAAGTTGATGTATGCTCTCTGTCTTGCCATTACTGCTATCTGAAACATCTGCGTAAGTCTTGGCTTTCATAGCCCAAGTGGAATGGTTCGTTTTCCTTGACAGCCGAGTTTAGGTCGTCACGCCATTCTAACAGTTGACAAAATTCAATACCAAATTTCCCTGCTCAGCTTTACAGGTTTCTGCTTAGACTTGTTGGCTTGACGCATTCTGTTTTGCCTTTTGGTAAAACTTATGAACGTGCTTCCTGGAGTAGCATCTCTCCATTTCCTTATTTTTTGATTGCTTCTCATGCGCTTTCTTTCTTCTCTGGAGAAACTGACGTTCTTCCTTTCTTCATCATTGTAAAGCGGACTCTTGCTAGCTGCAGCTAGAGTCTACATTGGGTGCTTGGAATGCTCGAACATGTTTAATACCAGAGGACTCTTTTGCATTGATCACAAATATAATTAATTTAGTTTGTGGTTTTACAAGCTGGTGGCCATGTTCCTTTGTGAATATTGAGGTGAGAAAAGCTTGTGCTAGTTGAAGAGATAGGCCACCCCATTGGTCTTAGTGAGGTCTTAGATGTCGTGTCGTGTTATGATTGAGGATTGCCTCCCTTCGTATTTTGGCGTTAAAATTACTTAAATATCAACGTCATAGTGAGGACATTCCTCGTAGGTCGGGGAGTTCGTAAAAATATTTGTGTGAATTAAGCCCTGAAGTTCTACCATTGTTCTGATTTGAATTCTGTTTTTTTTTTTTTTAATTTTACGGATTTATTGGTGCGCGAAAGTTGAAAACTTTGGAAAAGTGTTTCGGCAACGATTCTCTAAACGGTCGTGGCACGAGAGGTTCAAGAGTGGTCGTGAGTCAATCGAAGATGATGAACGCAGTGGCAGATCATCGACATTGAACCCCGACGAGAAGTACGAGTAAAAGAAAAGTTCTTCAATAACCGCAAATTAACCATCAGAGTGATAGCGGACGACTTGAACATTGCCTATGGATCCGTCCAAGACGTTTTGATTAATGATTTGGGTTTGCGTCATGTAGCAGCAAAATTGGTGCCAAAAGACCTCAATTTCATGCAAAAAAGAGACCGTGTTGACGATGATTTGCGAGGCTGAATCCGATTCCACATTCATCAAAAGACGAGACGTGGGTTTATGAGTACGACACGCAATTCAGACATCAGGCAAGTGAATGACGTTCACCAATTGAGAAGAGACCAAAAAAACCACGTCGTTTTCAGTCAAAAAAGAAGGCAATGCTCACGATTTTCATGGATTACAACGGTGTAGTGCATCATGAATTGATCAAGGTGGTATGCTATGTATTATTTTAAGGCCTCCTTCGACTCTACGTGTCTTTTTCGAGGTCCAAACATTACACTTGCAAATCAGAACGCCGTTGTCATTTTTGCGTCAACAGTAGATAAATTGGTCCTTATCAGGCAGAAGGATTTTTAAGTGTATTTGATTGTATTAAAGGCTTTTACCCCATCTCTATTTCAGCACCTCGACTAGTTCTGAAAAATAGTTCTTGACCTCAATACGTTGAAGTGGATTGTATAAGGAATTCATGTTCTTTTGACGCCGCAGTTGGATCACTCAAGCGAATCCATTTGCCGCACATGTACGCTGTAAGATTCAATTGACTGGATTCGCGCTTATAAGCTTGCCGAATCAATCCCGTTGGCAACCACGATGAAGGAAAATAAACCAATATGATGGGTAGTCATAGTAACAGCGTTGGGCATCGTCAGCTTGACGTCACTCAGTGCTTACTTTAATCGTACAATACTCAACCAGATTTTTCGCTCCTTTTTTTTGGTAAAGGCGCATTTCAAGCATAAGCTTGCATTCATGGTATTTGGGCTATCAATTGCAAATTGCGGCTCTTAATGCTACGTCTACGTTACGACTAATCAACATGGGTTGATACTCATTTAGGATATTGACTTTAAATTTATATCTCTTTTGTGCCAAGAACAAACCCTTCACATCATCAAGATCTCAACGAAGATAGAGTTATGGTCATAGTGCGTCTAGCAATGCGATTCAGCTCTCTTACACTCATCTCCAAACTATAGATAGCATACCAAACGCGGGTCTTGACTTCCAGATTCTCCTAATCACATTTTTGGTGCTACTATCTGCGGACAAAAAAATAATGTCAAGTTGAATAAAATTTCTTGAAAAGCTAATGCCTCTGGCCTTAGATGTTTTCACCTCACGCTTAGCTCTTCTTACTACCGATTCTTAGTTCTAGATGACGCAGAAGTAGTCCGGAGTTGCACGGGAGTTTCAGGAAATTATCATTGAGTTCCCCTGCTTTCCTCAGAATTTGTTGTATAGATAACATCAATTCTTCTGATGAGGACCAGGAGAAGAAGCAGTGATAAGCGTTAAGCGATAAGCAACACCATTAACTTAATGAGGCACACGCTTGCTACTACCGGCTCTCTATATGAAAAATTGTTAGCATGAGACTTACTTAACGCGCTGCTCATGAATTATCCCCAAAAGTGAAAGACTTAGTAAAAAAAAACTACATACTTGTGCGTTACTAACTCTTGCTTCCAGCTATCTTTGAATTTTGCCCAACCGAAAGAACATGTATATCGCCAGTTTCTGGAAATCATCAAATTGCCTTTCCTCGATAAATTGGGCTTAGCCTCGAAATATTCAACAAAAATGCGCTCAATGATGAGCACTTTGTTCGTCCTGAAGGTTATGGCAAAGTTGCAATCTTTGTAATGAAATATGCAACTTGATTCACCTTATTGTTCGTATATGAAGCCGAAGGACATCCCAAAGTATAACTATCAGCGATTTGTTCTGTTTCGGACGCGCTGGAGACTGCCAGCGAAATTCCCCGAAAGCGCAACGAGGTGTGTTTCGATTCCTTGGATCCATTTTGTAATTGGACCTCGATCGCAATTTCGACTAATGAAATAGGAGTCAGTGGTGACATGACCATTCTCAAAGCTCACCATCCAAAAATCACACTTTCGAAAATGTTGTTGTTGTTCCTTTATAGCGATTCTTTAGTCAAGTTGTTGTGTTTTCTTAAAGGCAGTTTAATCAAGGACCAAAACTGCGCTACAGGAGTCAGAGACCTTGATACTGATGCCACTGATTCTACCAACAGGATATACATCATCACCAGGGATTTGAAGATACATGTATTATTTTGCCGAATACAGCTTTATGGCCAAGTGGTTTAAGTGGTTTATTTTGCCCTCTACATACATATAGCTACCCACCTATCCAATCTGAATCGAGAGTTAAGCAACACTTCACCCATCTTAATGTCAACCATAAAACCGGCCAAGATCGTATCCCCGTAGCTAGTGGTACATTTTTAAAGTCTGCAGTAGGAGCCACATATTTTGCAAATTCATGTGCAGCATACCGTTAAACTTTCTATCCTGGCGCAAGGATGGGGGTTTTCTCCATTTTTATTTTCTTTTCGTCTGCTTTCTCTTCCTTCTTATGTATTTTTTCAATTTTCTTTTTTCCAGAGTAGAATCTCAAGAGTTTTTTTTTTATGAAGATGTAGGTGGGGAGTGGACTACTCGTACTCGTACTACTCTTTTGCAAACTTAATTTCGGTGAGAGGAACAACTTGCCACACGACACAAAGGCCATGGACTAAGAAAGGAGCTCGTGAGGTGTTTTCCTTGTGTCGTTTTCGATGGTGGAGCTATGGAGGTAAGACTGGTTATGGTGGTATCGGTGATGGTGCTCTAAAGACTGCTGCACTATCGACCTGGATTTAATGCTATATAGTGACTCAAGTGGTAAAAAGAGGGCCAAGAAGTTTAGGTTGGTTGGGGTATTAAATGAAGGGAACACCGGTTTGTACGGTGTTCAAGTTCTAGTACCGGAGCTTGTGTCAATAAGACGACTATAAAGTGTTCGTACTTGGATTGAGTTTCATGTCTTGGTGGTTGGTTAGTTTTTTGTTGGCAACTTAAACAGGAGAGGGTAGATGACAAAAAGTTTGACTTCAGTTTTTCACCGCTTTGCCATGAAAGTATCTATTATTTAGCGTTTTATATGGAGACATAAGAAGATAGAGCTTGCAATCTATTAATTAAAGTAGTAGACGGGAATTTGATGGTTGTTTCTGCTTCGATGTTCTGGTCGTAAAATTTACAGAATGAGTGTTGCACACAAACGGATAATATAAGAACAGTAACACCACTCGTTAAACAGTTGGAGTAAGATTTATCCCATTAACTGATAAAGGTGACTTAGAAAGGACATTCGGACCTTTTTCCTAGATTTTTTCTATATTTAGGACTGACTTCGTTATGAATTTGACGTATTTGATCAAACAATATGCATTCTCCTCTTAAAGCCTATCTAAACCATTTCATTGCCTCCAAGTTAGTTTAAGAATGCAAAACTTCTTCGGTCACGATCTCATCTGTGTCTCAGCTCACAATGGAATCGCTCCGAACTTGCGTGTCAAATCTCAGAGGATAACTTATCTGGAGTTGCGTTGGAACTGCCTATGTCAACGATTAGGGCTTTCATTGACAGTTAGGTCTTTTGTGATTTCGATGCGGTCAGAATAAAGAAATACTTCCTAACATCTCTTATTAGTCAGAGGCCCTGTTTTTGGAACAGAGCACTCAGACAAAGAACTAGTCTAGGACTAGAAAGATGAGACAACGCTTCAGTGTTCAAGTGCCTACAGTACCAGCAAACACAACGTCAACGCCAAGTACCTGCAGTCTGATGCGAACATAAATCCGACATTCACAGGGAGAGTGTTCGGCACATTTAATTCCTTAACAAAGGTGTAGTACCCTCACGATGTCAGTAAGCAACCTGCAGTCGTTCCTACTGAGGGTCAGCAGAAAGCTGCTGACTTCCTAGAGACGTCGGACAGCCATTAATTTGGTCTGGCTGCAATCTGGGGAGTCCTGCGATCTGCAGTTGTGTTCATATGCAACCCAACTGTCAATGGAAACCTTAGCCAAGGACGCAGACAGACCCAACGTAGGTTTGGGTCCTGAAAAACTCTCCTCTAAGCCTTGCTTGGCAAGTTCATCTGGGGACCAGACAGGACTCAGTGAATTTAGTCTTCCGACTGCGTTAAGTGATGTTTTGTATTTTTTTAACTAACTTGGCAGTCGTAATGGGGTTCAGCAAGGCTTTAAACGCAGCTTGACTATCGCCACAGATGCAAATGCTTCGCCTTCTCCACCGGTTCTTCACAATATAGTTCGTTGCCATCAATATTGCGTATATCTCCGCTTGGAAGACAGATGCAAGTTTTCCTAACGAGAAGTGAAATCTAAAGTTGTTGTCCTCCAGAAAGACACCAGCGCCGCATCCTGTATCGGTGAAGATCCAACCGCATTCTATTCCTTGCTCAAATACTGGTAGAAACCAGTCCTGAGTAAAGGGAATGTCGACTTCGTATTTTTTTCCGCAGCAGGAAGGGCAAGAGGAGGGTGATTCATCGGAGGAGTCTGATGTGTTGCGGAAAGCCCCATGCAGCCAAGACAAATCGTTCCTTGGAGCAGCAACCACGTATTTTCGTGAGACCTTATTCCACCAAACAACCGACGGATAGGATATAATTGGCCTTTTCATAGTCGTGTAGATCCATAGGACCCTTCTCGTGACAGCCTCCATGTCTTGCCGATAGCTCCTTTGCTTCCGCTGTAACATGTTTGGGCCACAGTAGTTTGTTGTCCAAGATGGCAAACACTTAGTTTCTTTGGAGAATTGAATGGTGATGAATTTAAGCACTGTGTGAGTCAGACCGAACAGCTTCCTCCTTTCGTAAAGAGAACAACCTCAGTTTTGAGAGGATTGACTGAAAGTCCATTACTAGTGCACAAATTGTCGATCACGTCTAGCGCTGCATGCGCCTTAGAGCAGACAGTCGCTAGACACGATCCAACAGACGGTACAGCTACATCTTCCTCGTATGTTTGTGCATGGACGTCAGAACTATTGATCGCGTTGGGCAGTGAGTCTACCAACTTGCACTATAGCAGTGGAGACAGAACGCCGCATTGCGGGCAACCCCTTTTTACACCCGGAATCACATATTGGCCGCAGCCAACATCTGCAATCAATGTCCTATTCACTAGCATTGCTTTTATCTAGAAAACTAGTGATTCGTCTACGCCATGTTGTGCCGGGATGCCGTCAAAAAGTGGATTGTCGAATGCACCCTCAACATCGATAAAAATGCCCAAGGTACTTCTTGTCGAGTGCGCCTTTAATTCTACCTACCAGGCTTTGGAGTGCACTCTCGCGGTGGTAGGCGTGTTGCATCGCAGACAGAGGATGTATTCGCAATGCAGTTTTGTGCACATGGATCTCGACCATTTTTTCGCTGCTTTTCAACATGAAGGAAGTCAGACTTATAAGTCTGAAGCTCTTGGCGAGTGTGTGGTCTTCCTTTCCTATTTTCGGTATAAAGGCTACTCTCACTGTTTGCCAGGGTTAGGGTATGCATACCAATATCACGCATACTGTACTTTCTTGTCACATACCTGGATATATGCCATCGGTCGACTTGAAGCCATCAAAGGGAGCAACATCATATTTAATGGCCTCACCCGTCACCACAATCGATGAGATATACCAGCTACGGCGTGTTGTGTTATTCAGCTCACTTGCAGCTTCGTTAATAGGAGCTGATTGTGAACTGGTTCCGATTAGGTTCCGCATGAAGCGGAAAGTCTCTGCTTTCGACTCAGTATAGGTACCATCAGAGTTTCTGAATGGTTCCAGCCTGGTTGTTCCCTACTGGTGTCACCGACAGTTTCGATCTTTGTAAGAGGCACTCTTCAAAATCCGAATGAGTCTCCTATTTTCCTTTTGCTTCGATCTGTAAAAATACCAATCTTCCTCCAAGTTAGTCTGTCTTAAGTCACCGGTTTTCTGGTCTATTTACGAATACGCTGCATAACTAAGAAACGGGTGATCTGCAGAATTGCTTACTAGCCAGACATGTCACTCCAAAACTCTTGGTGAAGTTCTGAACAGCTCCTCTAGCTTTTGTTATGTTTTTGGCTTAGGAGAAACACTGTTGTAGTTGTCGAGCTCCTCCTTAAATCGTATCCAGATGGTTTTATGCGGATTCCTCCTCTGCAACAAGGTTAAAACCTTGCATTCGATTCTGAATTCAATGTACGTGCAGTCAGACATGGAGATCTCTGATAGTGCTTTCCAGCTAGTAATACCCTTAGCATACTTGTTGGATGACGATGCAAGTGCTATTCGTGGGCAATGGCTGGGTGTTTAAATTCCGCTTTAATGACAGCAGACAGCATTGTGTTTTCAAAGAGTTAAATTCTACTCTGTTAGTGGTTCCCCAATTGGTTGTGCTGTTAATATCAGAATTTGATGAGCTTAAAATACCCTGGCGTTCCCGTTCTACAGCCGAAGAGTAGGGACGTAAGTAAGGGAACAATATGAAAAGCAGAGAGTATATCAGGGAATATACTGGAGAAGAAGTAGCAGACAAGTGATCGTTGAAGAAAACTAAAAAGAGTGTCGGAGACAGAACGGAGCCCTGAGGCACACCAGCATTTATTTTGTGAATATCAGACTGGAAACCATCCAAGACAACTTGAATTGAACGTTCCGAATGGTAACTTCTAATCCATTGAAGAGAGAGTCATCGATCCCAAGAGCACGCATTTTCGACAAAAAAGCCTCATGCCGAACTCTGTCAAATGGCTTAGAAATATCAAGTGCAACTATCTTGCTTTCGCCAGATTGATGTACGCTTTGATTCCACTTTCCGATGAGATATGCTACGAAAACCGTACTGCTGGTCATTAAGAAGTTTTCGTGTTTCGAAATATGTCATGAGCTGACGGTTTATCAGCGTTTCCATGGTCATGGAAAAACGGGACGTACATAAGTGCAATGGGTCTGTAGGGGGAGAGAGAAGAAGATTCGACTGTTTTATTGACGGGCTGGACAAATGCTGTTTTCCATTTGCTTGGAAACAGTCCTAAAGATGAAAAAGCTAACGCAGTGGTTTTGCCAGCGTGGAAGAACACCTCTCCAGAAGGAGGGGAGATATACCATCTGGAGCTGATTTATGCATGTTGAAATCTTTAAGTAGAATCTTTAGATTCGTTCCATTGAAGATTCGATGCACTCAAATGTTGGGGAAGACAAAGCACAATCTGGGAGTATTGAGCTAGCCGCAAAGTGTGTAGCAAGCAGATTGGTCTTGTCTACAGAGCTGACAGCTGGAATGTTATTTTAAATGATCGTTGGGATGGTGGATGAGACAGAATTTCTAATGTCTTTGACAAACAGCCGAACACTTTTACTATCTTTGGGACACTGTATTTTTTGCGTCAGTTTTTGGTCGTATTAGAATTTCATACGCTTAAGAAAGACGTTGCCATCATTCCTGTCTCGTTTGAACTATTTTCGGTTTTCCTCTGTCGGGTTGGTCTTGAGGGACCGAAAAATGATTTCTAAAGCCCTGACAGCCTCTTTACAGCTCGAGTCGTATCATGCCATTTCTCTTGATTAGATACTCTTCATCCGATGAGGGATAAAGGATTTCATTCCAAAGAGAATAGTGTCTGTGATCATATCAGCAGCGGCATCCATATCGTTATCGAGGAAGCATGACGACCAGTTAAAATTTCTAAAGAAGCTGTTACGTCCGCTCCAATAGGCTTTCTGTACCGCCATACGGTTCTTTTAGGAATCTTTTCTCTAACTGTGTGGTCGGTGTACGAGAAATTAGCTAATATGACACAGCAGTCCGACCATCCTAGCGGGAATAGCACATTGCCCTTGTATTTGCCATGGCGGGAAATTAAAGACAAGTCCAGAGTTTTGGCGGTATTCGTGTGGGCTCATTTACAAGCTGGGTTAAATTATTTTCCGAAGATCTTAAAACATCGTCCTCCGGATGTTGTCTGTCCCGAATGTCGAAGCCACCCGTAATGACGATTTCAGTATGAGGGTAAAGGGATAAAATTCTTTGAATGGAGTAAGGTCGAGTTACTGTCCTGTTTGGGGCTTTTGTAAATAAAGCAGTAGTGGATATGTTGCTTACGGAGATGGAATTTTAATCACATGAAATTGAATTTCGGGTTGGAACAGGGACTACATTGTGGTGGAGTTTGGTTAGCCACACCACTACGCACGTGATATTGCTATTGATGTTGCCTATCCAGACCTCTTCTTGGACAGGTGGATGAAGTTGCTGGCAACTATCATTTACATTGAATGATTCATTCTGTTTGAATGCGGATTGTTGGTAAAAGTAAAAGGGAACCTTTTCTATTTTTCAGTACCGACTGTTGATATTCCTGTGACAATTGACCGGTTGGTAGAGCACTTTTTTGGGTGTGGAGCGCTAACATTTTTCCTGTAAACGTTGTTGTTCCCTGTTATTTAAGCCTCTTAAATTGATGGAAGCCTTCGTATCAGACCAGATTTCAAGATCTTCCTAAGCCAGGTTTTGACTTGATGATTATTGCTGGCGTGCTTTGTAGATGTATTCTTTTGATTGTTCGGTCGAACAACCCTTCTTCTTTTGCTATCAAATGGAATATTCTTACACGATGGACTCCATTTCTGAAAATATAATAGACAGGTGAACTAACGTATCAAATTGGAACTTGACCTGCTAGCGTTTGTAAACCTAGTGCAACAATATTCAGCAATAAATTTCAAAGACGATTAATTCTGTTTGACTTCAATTCACAACCTGACCTTGCACATTACTCCATAATGACAGAAAAAACACCTTGTGTTTGGTTGGCCTATAAAGGTTAGTATAGCGATAACATCGCAACATCCCCAAGGCCAATCACTCTTCTTTCTAGGTTTCAAAGCTATTTTTTAAATTTCAGTTTCAAAAATTACTTAAACCCTGCTACGAGTATGATAAGGACTTGGCAAAGTATAGAATGAAGGGGTGCAACTGGTTGGGAACTGCTTGAACCATAAAAAACGCCCTTCCCGGTTGTTATTTTGATTTAACTCGTTAACATAACTACCATCCAGCTAGCCAACCTATACACCTACACCAACCGAGCACCGAAAACCACCCAAACGATGCATCCGTCATCATCCGCTAGGGCCTTGGACTAACCATCACGCGATTTACGAATACGTTGTCTGTGTGTTCGTCCTCGTACGAGTATATTATTCGTACGTTATCGATCGTTGTGTTGTCATAGGTGGCTTACCTGTTTATATCTATTTATTACAATATCGTCAGCACGCACATGTGCCCAAGTGTTGCCAATTCCAACTACTTGAATGGCACAAATCTAAGTTGCCTTCACCTGCAGCTGGTCGAACATGAAAAGGCAATATCCCGCATTACTCGTTACTGGTTGCTGGAAACATGGACATTTGATTTGGACTAATGTTTAGATGTCACATTGCTGATTGTTTTGGCAGAGAACTCAGGGGGTCGCAAAGTCTGTGGGTGGTTTGTGTGTGGCTTTAGGGTGAAAGTATGTAACAAAGTCAATGGTTAATTAGGAAGCCGTTGGGCAGTCGAAAACAGGAAACCATATGATAAAATTGCAATGTTTGTCCTGCACAAAATCGGAAATAATATTTTATGGAAATTTTTTTGCCCCTTTGAAAGAGTTGCGAGTTCATTTTATTTTTTTTTTTCCAGTTTAATGATTTACGAGTATCGTTGGGATGATTTTAATGAAATGCAATGCGATGTTGAAATCGGACAGCTTAATCGAATGTTCATGCTAATTGTCGTAATGAGTTTTATGGAAATAAGTTCTGCGGATAATGTGAAGCATTTTCATTTCCTGCCTTACAACAGAGTGATTTTCCTGTTTACAAATTACGTGATAATCATTTTTTCCGCTGAAAAATCAGAAAAATCAGAAAAATCACTGCGTTGAGATTTTATTGGATTTTTTTGTAACTACGCGGCCGACGAAAAGTAATGGGGTTCACTTGTCTTGTCGATTTAATAAACGCAACTGATTAAGTGGAATTTGAAAACCAGAAAAGATAAATTAACCCGGCAGTAGAGACATGTAGCTCTGTTAGTGGAATCAAGCCTCTCCTGCGCTGGGTGTCATCGGGAATTTCTTCAGAAATTTAAAATGGGAGAAATTGTATATCGAGATCTCGAACATCCATATAGACCAAACAATAGAATAAGTGTCGGTAGATCTTTGATGTAGTGAACCATAAGTAAACGCACCGAAATGAAACAAAACACGAAAAATTCATTT
The DNA here is from genome assembly GCA_963966105.1 of Volucella zonaria. Lineage (NCBI taxonomy): Eukaryota > Metazoa > Arthropoda > Insecta > Diptera > Syrphidae > Volucella > Volucella zonaria. Next base: position 122,186,992 of record OZ014531.1, on the reverse strand, counting down.
TAGACCGCTTTGAGTAGCACACAACCTTTAAGTTTTGGAACGTTAAGAAGTTTCACAAGCCCACGCTGAGGCAAAACGCAATAAGGACAGTTTGCAGAAAAACTCCCAGGATATAGTCAATGGTGAAGTTATGGCTGATACAGCTATGACTTCATTTGAGAAACATCGGTAAATGTGCCGATGTAAGCAAACCAATGCACAGTGATTTCACCCATACGACAGATACAAAAAAGTAACAATATTTGTTAACTTATTATAGTAGAGAAAGGTTCAATCAATGTCACTTCTTTCAGTTCTGTTTTCCCATCTGATGTGACGTATCATGTATCAGAATAAGTCATAGTATCTTTTAGTAGAGTAGTTAAATTTACGCAAATAGGTATAGTACTTTGTTTCCACGCTAGTGAATTTTTGTCTTTTATTTTTAATGTTATGACAGTACACAACCAGTAGAGTTTTAAGTTACTCTTTTTCCTTTTCATGTGACTTTACGTAAAGTTTTAATACGAGTATATCCCCGTTCCTCAGATTAGGTTCGGTAAGAGTGGTTGTTGGAAAGACCAATCCACTTAGACCTATTGGCCCATCGTGATGCCACGTGGATCTGTGATCCTTCTACTCTTGGAACCAATTTAAACTTTTGATGAAGCTTAGGAAACTGTTAATGACTATACATATTATCTAGATCGCTCAAGTCTAAGGTTTGCTCTTTTGTTAGCATCCGGCTTTAATATTAGTTTAAATGTAGCGATTGGTATACCGATGCAACCCTTTTCCGGTAGAATAGATAGAGTGGTTCCAATTTTGGCGAGTTCTCTGTGGCCCGCCACCCAAAAAAAAGTGAAGGTTGAACTGCTGAACTGAGCATCCCTAAGAGATGATCAGCATTCAAGGGCGGTTCTCGAATTTAGTGAGACTACGTCCAGGGGCTTGATAGCGGCCTGACTATCCGAAAAGATGTGGATATCCTTTGCAGATATTACGTTTTTCTTCAGCCAGGACAAAACTTCTTTAATCGACAAAATTTTCCGAGTGGAATACGCTACAGTGATTTGGAAGACGGAAAGAGAGGCTTAGATTTAGCTTTTCTGAGAAAACACCGCCACCAACCCCGCTATCAGTTTTATATCCATCCGTGTAAAATCTGCCTCTCAGAAGAATCTAGAAGGGATGCTTACATGAAAGTCTTTGTCAAACCAAAGTTGGGGTATAGTGTAATCGATGTTCTGTGGGAGGATTCCTAGTATAGTAAATTATTTGTCCACTATGTAGTTGCTTTAAGGTGAATAGTTGCGGTCGCAGATACTTGCCTGCGGAAGGTATCGAGGGGTGTCAAGTGAAACAAAATATCAGTCGTTTCCCAAATCGCATAGAGGACGGTCGGCTTAGCGGTGGTACACATAAAAGTGAAAAGTCAATTAAATAGCGATATAAGAAACTAACTAACAAGTAGTTGTGTGTGGCTGCTCCAGTTGAAGACCTGGGTTCGAGTCCAGTAGAAAATTCACGGGTTACTTTCTTTAATTTATTAATATTAAAAATATAAAAAGAAGTGGTAGTTTGGTAGCAGAGCCGACTAACGATGGATACGGCGGAACCGGCATCGAATCGAATGACGACTAGGGCGTGTGAAGTGCAACAACAGCAAGCAACAACAAGTAAGGCAAAAGTCAGATGATGACGCGAAAGTGTTAAAGAGGCGCAGGAAAACCAAGGCGTCGTCGAAATGATCCACAAAAAAGAAAATAAAAGAAGATGAAGGCGTTAAAGCGGTCGGAAAGGAGTACTCTTACGAGTCTGAGGGGGGTGAGTGCCGCTACATTGGAGAGGGGAATTCCTTTAAAGAGTTGACAGATACCGATACCTCAGCAGAAGAGGAAGAAGATGAGGAGGCTCAGCTTGACAAGCTTATAAAAGAGCTCCTGGAGAAGAGAGAGAAGTTGCGGCAGCAAAGGCAACAACAAAAACTGCAACAACAGAATACAGCAGCTATGAAAGAAATGCCAATGGAGCAAAAACAGAAGCGGCAGCAGCAGCAGTAACGCCAACAACAACAACAACGACTGCAACAGAAAGAGCAACCGCAAAAACGATAAAAACAACAACAGCAGCAAGCACCACAGAAAATGCAACAACAACCATCGCGGCAGCAACAACAACAGCAGCAACAGCAACAGCAGCAGCAGCAGCAGCAACAACATCAACAACAAAAACAGCAGTCTGAAAGCAAGGGGAGAGAAAGAGTGCCTCCCATAAATGTAAGTAATTTAGAAATAAATGATACTCGTAGTATTAGGTTATGTAAGTTAGTAACTAAGAATTTTTATGTTAAAAGATTAAGTGCGAATAAGCACATTATTATGTGTAGTAATATGGAGGAATACCGGAAAGTACGAACCGCCCTAGGTAAAGCAGATACTGAATACTATACATATACCCCTAAGGGTGAAAAACTACAGACGGTGCTGTTAAAAGGGATCGATCCAGAAATAAAAACGGAGGAGCCCGAAGCAGAGCTTAAAGGGTTAGAGAGCGACGACCTTAAGTTCGTGGGGGTCAAGCCGTTTACCACGGCCGCGGCAAGGGGTGGTAACCATAAATTACCATTCTTCTTAATGCAATTAACGCCCAACAGCAAAATATTTAGTCTGCGAAAAATCAAATTCCTGTACTATCATGCTGTAAGTTGGCAAAAATTAAAGAGGGCAGATGTGCTGCCAGAGGTTCGGGCAAGTGCGACAAGGATCACAAATATGGAGAATGTCCTTTAGGCAAAGATAGAGTAGTGGATAGGGGTCAACTCTTTTGCGTACTCTGCAGGAACTCGGGGCATCCTGCCAATTTCAGGGGTTGTCCTAGGTTTCAAAAGCTGAAAAAATAAGTCCACGCTCGAAAACAGTTTATCGAAGAAGAGAAGCGTCAAAAGAGTCGTGCTTTCTCTAATTTTGTGGCACCCAGTGTATCCTTTACCCAAATGGTATCTAGAGTGGGTAAGGCCACAATAACAGCAAAAAATACGCCAAAGGTTGTTGAAAAAGCGCCGGAAGCGGATCTGGATTTGAAAGCAATTCTTCTGTCCCTACACGGAAAAATTGATCATTTCCAGAAACAGTTAAATGAGCAAGCGGCTCGAATTGACGTCATCTATTCGACCCTGTTTGACAAGTCTGGCACACCGATATAATGTCTGCTACGTTGAACGAGGTTAATCTGAAGATCCTTGCGTTAAACGTTAACTCACTAATCAGGATCGAGAGAAGGGCCAACCTACAAAATCTGTTGTTAAGTGAATGCCCAGATGTGCTTTTGGTTAGCGAAACTAAGCTCAACCAGAATCACAAAATTGGCTACAGTGGCTATAATATATATAGAAGAGACCGTCCACATTCCTCACGAGGGGGTGGGGTTGGTATCTTATTACGCAAAGGCATGCGCCATAGGGTCATATATAGCGGGGATATAATGAGATTCCGGGTGTTGGAAGCGTGCATCGTATGCATTCCTCTTCATAGTCGAGGGCGAGTGTATGTGGTGTCGCTTTATGGACCTGAAGTACCTAATCCCATTCAATTTATAACTGAGCTCGAAATACTTTTTCGCTGCCTTCAGCTTCAATCGGAGGAAAATTATTATTTTTTGGCCGGAGATCTTAACGCTAGACATGCGGCATGGGGAAATAATCCGCCAAACACTAGGGGCAACCAGTTATACTACTGGTGGGGTCAACATATGATTGAGTACTGACTTGAACTGTACGCGACGAATATCCCAACGTGACTTCGATCATATTAAGGCGTATTGCGACGATTGGAAGTTGAAAATCAATTTTCAAAAGTCGGAAACAATTTTGTTTAGAACACCATTGAGATTGGCTTCTAGGGATACCAGATATAATTGGCGAAATTTGGCCATCATTGGACAGCACGGACTGCCATTGGCGGTGAGAAGCGTAGTGAGATACCTTGGTATCTGGCTCGATAAGTATTTGTATTTTGACAAACGTATAGATGCTTGTCATGCTGGGGCCAAGAAGGCTTTGGCCCTGACAAGAAGACTATTTCACAGCAGTCAACTTGTCTCCAGGGTGAAGGTCATATGCTATGTAGCTCTAATCAGGCCATTCATCGCCTATGGTTGTCCCGTGTGGTTCAATGTAGCGCGGTATCAGATGGAAAGGATTCGGGTGTTTGAAAGGCAGTGTCTTAGGACCTGTCTCGGCTTGTACAGAATACCAGAATCAGAGTACAAAAAATATTATCCCAACAAAGTCCTTTACGATGGGGCTAGTCTGACTAGGATTGACAATTTCCTGTTTAAGGTGATCCGAAGACACGTTGCACGAGCAATGACCAACGATAATAGCCTCATCTTTGGGGCTTTTTACCCCAATGAAATGTACCACGAGAGCACGCTTCTATCGGGCTTTATCCCGCCAGAGGCTTTTCTCCATATTGATGCTAAAGGGTTAATGCAAAGCATTGATGGTATCCCGGTAATATACCACCGCCACCGCAGTGCGAGGGACAAGCGGCTCATCTACGACGGGTATGTCGCCAATGAGCAGGAGCTCTTCCGTTTTAGTCCCGCGATTGCGGACAGGGATCGGATCGATGCCGAGAAACAGTACACCGAATTCTGGTGGCTTCTAGAAGGGGAGAGGGTGGGTTCGCTTTCCTAGGTCGGTACGTTACTAAGGTAACACACTCCTCTTACAACTAAGTTAGAATAAGGATAGTTAGGGGGATTTCATGGAGAGACCGCGTTCGTCAACATAAGGCGGCGCCGCTGAGAAGAGTAACCGATGCTTTATGGCCCGAAATTGGTATGGTGACCACTCGATGCGAGAGGCTACGATTGCTCACCACCCCGATTATAGTTAAGATAGGTTAAGTAGCTTAGGTAGGTTAAGTAGAATAGGGCCATAGTTTTAAGTTTTATAAAAAAATTAAAAGATACGGTATCTAAGTTTTTCGAAAACCTTTTCTTAGAAATTTCATAGATCGTAATACTGATAGATAAGACTAATTGTAAGATAGTTTTTAAGACTGAAAGGTAAACTTTGAATGAGATTGTGAAGTTTAGAGCGCTCGGTATGAGCCAGTAAGCTAGAATAAGTGACTATCATTGTTAAATTAGATTTAAGCGTATTTGTCTAGAATGTAAGTAATAATGAAAGAATCAATAAAAATGAATTTAAAAGTTAAAAAAAAGTGAAACAAAATATCCAATCCTCTACTTATGCACAAAGGTACTGTTCTTTAGACTCTGCTTAGTTTGCTGCAGTGGACTGCATTGTCTGAGGCCATTCACTATACAATCACCGTATAGGTGAGTATCAGGCTTATAACCTAGACGTATAGCCAGTGGACTATACGAGCTTGAAGACCCCATTTGTTCACAATGCATTTTTTTCAAGAGGATAAAGCTATTGTAGCTTTCTTGACTCTTTCTTGGATGTTAGGTTTCCAGGTTAGTTTCTTGTCAAAAATGAGACCCAGATATTTTGATACATCGAAGAAGACTAAGCTGATACCACTGATTAAGGGAGGGTCTATTGCTGGAATTTTACATTTCCTGGAAAAGAGGACAAGATCAGTTTTATGGGGGGTTTGTTCTCAATCCACAGCGATCCACCCAACGGGTTAATCTGTTAAGATTTAGCTGAAGGTGTTCTTTAATGGTATTAAGATGCTTACCTGAGATGGCTATAGTAATGTCATCCACAAAGGAAATCACTTTGCTACCACTCGCTTCCAGGCAAATCAATAGTTCATTAACTTCTAAGTTCCAGAGAAGGGGCGAAAGGACAAGACTGATCCACTCCCCAAGTGAGTCGTCTTCCTGCAGAGTTGACAACGCAGTCGTGATTGCGGATGTGCTGGCCTTATTAAAGGCACCTTCTATGTCCAGAAAAGCGACCATTGTGTACTCTCTACATATATTGTAGGGATAGTTCGATGTGGCTAGTCAGTAGGCATTTTGTGCCGTTGACAGAAGTCGTGGATAAATTCTAGATCATACACATATCAATCAGTCGTTTTAGAGTTTTCAGAAGGAAAGATGATAGATTTATAGGTCTGAGGTCCTTTGGGACAATATGAGAGGCTTTTCCAGCTTTGGGAATGAAAGCTACATTAACTTCTCCATGACAGTGGAATGTGGATCATTTCTACGTAGCTCCTCATGATATTCGCTAGCGGGGGCAGGGTAATATCTGAGGACCTTTGTAGCTCGGCAGGTATTATACCGTCCGGACCAGCAGACTTGTATGGTTTGAAGCTATGCATCGCCCAAAGCAGCTTGTCTCTTATAATCAGACCTTGAATTTTTGTCGCGGCAGCAACAGTCCTACAGCTACATGGAAAGTGGGTGTCCAATAGCAGGTTGAGTGATTCATCACTTAAGGTTGTCCAAGAGCCATCGGTGTTTCTCAAACAGCTAGGCATCATAGGATCTGTAGAGAGGATTTTTCTTAGCCGTGATGCCTCAGAGTTTTTTGATATTTTCTCACAGAATGACCCCCAGGATTGTCGCTTCCCCTTCATCAGTTCTTTTTTATTTATTTTGAGGGATTCCTTGTATGAGCCCCAGTTAGTCACTTTTCTTCTGTTTTTAAGAGGTCCCAGTACTGATGTCCGCCAGTGAGGCTTTTTGTCCTTGCCTATAGGTTGAATAAGAGGGTAAGAAGCAGCCATAACCTGATTGAGAACCAGGGTGAAATCCTTCACTTTCATGTCAAGCTCGTTAGTGTTACTCTTCAGAGAAGAGTGTGTTTAACCGGACTCCCCTGTATTTTGGCCAATCAGTTCGAGGTGGTATTAATATCATCCGAAGTGCGCTAAGCGTTATGAACTCATTCTTCTAGCTATCTTGAAAGACTAAATGGGTCGATAAGTCCTACGGCCTCTAATTCTTTCCCCTAACTAATTACGATAGCACTTCCTTTTCAGATAGAAAGTGGGGTAACCTCAAACCTTCTATACATATCTAGAAGGATGTGTGAAGCAGTATCGGTGAAGTGACTTGAGAAATAATTTGTTACAGACAATACTTATTTGGACGCAAAATATTAAGTATTTAAGTCGCTCTCTAGAACTTTAAGACCGGATTGTATTTCTCACAAGCTGTAGAGCTAAAAGAATGTGACAGGAACCCAAAGATCTTGCCATACGCTACATAGTTGTGAATTTTATGCATGTACATCTTAATTAAAAATAATTTTGCCCTTCCAATAGCTAATCATGCCTAATCAAATACTCCCTTTTGCTTAGGGGAACCTAAGGCATAAACAAGATGACTTTTCACATTTAGTGCTTAATAAAGTTCTCTATTTCTTTCTGTCTTGCCTTAATCTCCAGGATTTATAGACTTTAATGTCTAAATACATGCTGCCCATAAACAAATAGATCTGCTGTAGAAATTAAATGAAAATCCCAATGGTAACGTCTGACTTACTTCCTGTGACTGATCTTTACCAATTTCCTTCCTCGAATCTATTCATGCTCCCTAAGCACAGTCGGAGGATAACAAGATTTATTCACACATAACTTCTATACACTTTAGATTTGGTATGATTCCTTTTCCCAGAACTTCTTAACACCACACGTTTGATGCAGGATAGCACTTTCCTCCATTCACACATCGTCCACGAGAGTATATCTAAGTTCAGTACCTACTATATTGTGTATCTCATACACAATACTCCAGTGGCTTACTCTTAAATCACATCTACGGGTATCTGTACGAACCATAAATGTTCCCAAAATACGGCTTCCATTTCACAACAGCAACTGAATTTTCGGAATCATAAATCTCAGTCACCGCATATGTCTCCCTGGGGCAATTCTGAAAAGCAGAGTCTTTCCGCCCAACTGAGATGACATCGTATTACTCCCAATACTTCCGCAGCTGGACATATCGCACGGAACCGTGTCGGACCGTTGCAAATGAGATGCATCCGAGATTTATTGTCATTTTTTCTGTTAAAAAAGCAAAAAGTGCAGAACTCTAATAGTCGTGGGAACTATTTTAGATTCTCTGATGAATTCAATCAACAAAAGACCGTCACGAAGAACAAAAGGATCCATGTCCTCGTTATTCTGTTACATCATTAGTAATTCATCAAATGTGACTGTTGGCTAGAAACTTGTAGTTCAAATAACAAAATGAAAAAAAATGCAGCCGTGGAAAGTGGAATTTAATTTGAAATTTCCTTCCAGTGGAAGAACAAACAAATGACAAATGCTGAACTGCGAACATCCGTTTCCTTCTTGTGTCTTGTATTCGCCAAATCGATTGGCCATTTGGAAAATTTTGCAATTTCGCACAACAAGCAGAGAAGGACCGATGGCGAAAAAATATTGCAAATCGAAGGCCAAAGAGCAATTTCGTAAACGAAAGGAATTCGAAGCGAATTTCGATTGCCTGTCCTTACTTTTGCATTGTATGTTACATGCAATACGGTTGACATTTGATGTTATACTCGAGTGCAGAGAGTAATGTGCATTTCTTTGGAGTATGTGACTCCGGAGCCTATGTCTAGGCATGGGATTGTACATGCCTGCTATATTTGACGATATTTTGGAGCATTTATGTTCCATTCAACTTAAGACAAACATTAATTTCAGCAATCACTTGAAGCCTTATTGCACTTTTTATAAAACATTTGTGTGAGCTAGGTCGAGGATACCTTTTAGTTTATTTGTTCAGTTTGTTTTTTACTGAACTTCTTTTTGGTGCGCCTTATATTTGATCTTGAGGCAATCTAGAATGTTGTCATAATTCCTTCGATCAGTAGAACAGGTCCATGGTAGGACTTTCGTAAAATCTTTTCTTATCACAAGTTTTGAAGCTGGCACGTTGGGAGTAAGACCCATATTTCCACAGCTGTTTATCACAAGATTAACAACGGAATACCATCCGGTTCTTCAGGATGCGGATGCATAGAATTACGGCTCATTCATGGAAAAACTGCCTGTCAATAAAACAGGGCTTACCATATGTACTTATATATACGGTGTGCAGGACATCTGAAACTACGTTAAGCTTTTTTTTGAATGAACGCACCTTGAAAGCATTCGACACTCGAAAGAGGCTATGGGAGGTGGACATCTTAAAACAACGCAGTGTGGAAGAAGATTGGAGAGGTAAATCCAGCGCAATAAGAAAACTGCATACCCTATCGCTCGGCTCAAGGAGTTGTGCGATAAGATCAACAATTGGTAGTTCTATAGGAACAACTGCCATTTGGCCTCAAGGCAGGAACCCATTCTCTTTCGAAACAGTGAAGGAAATCTATTCATAAATGCGCATTGAATTGTAGACGAAGTAAGACAGCATATCTATGAGATCGGAGTCAAGTGACAAACGGCATGCAAGATGGCGCTATTAAGGCGAAAGATATTCATCAGAAAGGAGCTAGGCATGTTGGAACAGCTCCTAAGCAGCAGGTGCAAAACGTGCTCGGTGAAAGAAGCAGTAACATATTTGAGTGAAAACGAATAGGATATAAGTGAATATTATAGTCGTGTATGTCAAGAGAAACTATCTTGTTTTCCATATTTGTCCAAATCTCACTCAAACTGCCAGAAAGTCGACGCTGCCTCAGAGTTTTTTTGACGCGCCATGTTTAAATTTTGTATTCAGAATTAGGCCCAGATACCAAGCATCGTTTGAGAGCTGAAGCACTAGATAAGTAGGTTAGGTTAGGTTAGGTTAAACAGGGGTATGATGGATATGCCATCACACAGACACCAGGCACCAAAACGGGTCCATCGCGATCTATTTGGAACCAGTTGAATTTGTCTTCAAATTTCTAAATTCTAAACAATCGCCCTGGTGAAACACCCAATTTCTCAACAAAATCCAAGAAGGCTTTTCAAGTTTGTGCCTTCTATTTCCTCTAGGTTTTCGAAAAATTATTTCCCTAAAAATTTTCTTGTACTACGCAATACTACTTCGCATTCACACAGTATGTGCGTTATGGCCTCAACAGCTTACAGATTACCGCAGGATCTGCAAATACCCGTATTTGGCAATTTGAGTGTCTTTGCGTGTTGCCGCAGGAGACGGTGTCCTTTCAGGACTCCTATTACAGTCCTAAGATTATCCCTGTTTGATTCTATTAACTTCTTAGATCTTTTCATGTCAAAAAGCGGCCAAAGAGTTTTGGATACCCTTCAAAATGTGACCACCTTGGGTTGGCAGTCTTTGTGATTTTTTCCTCGATTGTGCTCCTCACTATGCAAAGGGGTGGTTTGATTTTGGCAACTTCACTATTGTCTAGTAGCCCTCCTTTTCTTGTATGCGCGTCCGCTTATTCATTTCCTTTAATACCGCAGTGTCTTGGCACCCAACACAGTCTTACCCGGTTCTGACTACATAGTGCCTTGAGCACTGTACGACAGCCCCTGTCTATATCAGAGTTGGCGTTGATGATTGATGTAGATAGCGATATCTCTTTCGGATACGGATCTCATCTCGGCCGCCCTGAGGACAGCCGGAACCTCTGATTGGAAGACACTGCTTGCGTCCGGTAGTGTTATAGAAACTCTTAGTTCTGGGTCTTCTGAGATGATACCAGAACCTGTTCCTTCCTCTATTTTCGAACCGTCTGTGAAAATTGCAATTTCATTTGGCCTGATTATTGCATTTTTCCGCCAGTCCTTCCTCTCCGGATATATTATATCATACGGGATGTCGAAGTCGACCAAGGAAAGAATTTCATCCGTGAGAATTGGATTGCCTGGCAGTAGCTCCGTCCGAAACTACTGCTCTTGAAGTAACCCAGATTAGTGAGTCGTATCGCACTGTTGCCAGCAAGTTTTTTGATCTGTAAATCAAGCGGTGTTAGTTGCAAAAAGCTATCCAATGCTGCCATAGGAGTGGTACGGAGCGCACCTGTAATGGCTTCGGAAGCCATTCTTTGAACTAGATAAGTAAAGCAGTTTGACTCAAAGTCTATAGCTAGACACGTTAACTCAAAACACGTTAACAAAACATTTCTCTGACTTTTGTTTTGTTCTGAACCTCGAGGAAGCACTGACTGACTTGCCGAGCTTATTCTTAAATCATGTCCAGTTGATTTGCGAACTTCTCCTCTTCATCAAGCTGAAACCTCGCATTCGATTCTGAATTTGGTGCTTCTGTTACTGGAGACAGTTACTTTCGCGTTGCCTTTGCTGGGAGATGATAAGAACCATCTTCCTGGGGCTATTAACTTTATTCCGATTACTCGGCACATAGTGGTGTGAAACTCCTTGAAATTCCAAAACCGCATATGGATTCTGTATGCATATTATGTGAAGTTTTGTAGTCAGCATGTCAAGTTGAAGGTTAATTAAATAAATTATAATAGACAAGTGCTGGAAAGAACTTATCTTGCCTATGCTTCTTTAAAGAGTAAAGTTGAAATTAATCCTTCCAAGGCGCAGATAGAGAAGATTTTATGATATCGGCACAGACTCACAACGGCAGAGGATCCGATATACCGATTCTTGCTTTTCCTTTTAGAATACTATAGATTTTCAAATTTTTAGTGTAGACTCCATGGTATTGAGCATGAAGACGAGTCAGCACATTATTCGTTTTCCTGGCTTGCACCGTTATCCGGAAGAACACACACTAGACCTTAGCTGGTCCTGAAAAGCTCAAAAGCCGAGCTTGCTATAAGGAAAATTTTAGGATGTTATATTGAAATATTGCTTAGCTATTCAAGAAGTCGGTCTTGATATCGGAGCCTTATGCTTCAATGCAAAAATTCGTGTTTAAATTCAACGACATTCTAAGTTAAAGATTCGTCGGCATATTTATAGGTAGCTGGTTTTTCCTCGACATACCGCAATTTAACCGAAAGGTTCCCTTCCCGGTTTCATTTGAGGATGGCTTCCTCGTAGTCACTTTCGTCACGTAGGAAAATAAGGCAACTTCTGCTCTGGGAGTTTGACTGATCTCAGTAGTTTTAAATTTGGCGATCTTTACTTCTTCTCCATATTAGAGAAGACCGTAGTCGAAAGTATTAAGAGTGAATTAGCGAAATTTAATTACTATCCTATGGGGTAACCCCCATATCGTTTATCCAATTAATGTTTAGACTGGACATTTGTGGTGTTTATTTTGACGTCTAAGGTGGGTTTTTTTTCAAAAATTTAGAATCTTATGACTTCAAAAAACCCCACAAAAAGAAGTCTGGAACGGTTAAATCAGGCGATCTCGCCGGCCAGTGCAAATCGCCAAAACGAGAAATAAGGCGACCGGGAAATGCAGTCCTCAGAATTTCTGTTGTGGCTCGTGTAGTATGCGCTGTTGCTCGATCCTGTTAGAACCATATGTTCTCCAGCCCCAATTCATCTAATTCAGAAAGAAGAAAGTCATTGAGCATGGCTCTGTAGTGCTCGCCGTGCACAATAGTCGCTTGGCCCGTGGCTTTTTCAAAAAAATAAAGACCGATGACGCCTGCAGCGTAAACGGCACATCATGCAGTAACGCGGATTTTTGGTGCTCCACAAGCGATAAGTTTACTTATTAACACATCCTCAGAGATGGAAATGGGCCTCGTCGCTCAACATGGTTTTCGATGAAAAGTTGACTTCCTCGTGGTCGAGATTCAGGATGCCTTCATCGTAGGTTAAACTCGCTTGGCGTTCAACAGCTAACAGATGATATACTGTCTGCACCTTTGTAAGAGCACATCTTACAGTTTTTCACCAAAATTCTTTGTTTGCCCAGTTGGTGTCGGACGACCAACATACGCCAACACCACCAACGAATTATTCCGCCAAAAATCATAGCAATTATTGCGCATTCTTTAGGAGTATAGAGATTCATGTCTTGTTGACATATTTTGTATTTTGTATCTTTTTGCTTCACAAATGTCAAAGCAGTAGTTGACATTTGCCGCCATTTGCAAAATTTATAGCATCTTCGGATAGGATGATGACTTTTGCGCCATGTAGTATAAAAGAACTGGAAACATCAGCAGGTCCACCTGGGGACATCTTTCCTTTTGCATACTCGTACCATATAATATAAGCCTTGTTATCCACTAACTTCGTGTAAGGACTAGTACAAGCGTTAGGAAAATATTAGATGCGAACTAAGTTTTTTTTATGAAAATGCAACTTTGTTGTGAAAAAGTGGTTACAAATGAATCATTCAAAGTATTGCCCATCGCTAGCTACAACTTTTTCCCATAATTTTGGTAGAGCTCGAATATCGTTACGGTAAAAGTGTTCATCTTTTGAGGCTATCCATGAATCAAGCCCTTTTTTGATGTCTTCATATGAGGGGAAGTGCTGCAAACCATGTGCCATCGAACGGATCAAGTTATAATCGGACGGCGCAAGAATTGGGGAATATGGCGGGTGGGGTAGGACTTCTCATTTGAGAGTTTTCAGGTAGGTTTTAACGGGCTTGGCAACGTGAGGCCGAGCATTGTCATGCTATAGAATCACTTTTTCGTGCCTCTGCTCGTATTGTGGCCGTTTTTCGCGCAGTGCTCGCCTCAATCGCATCAATTGAAGTCGTTACCGTTCCCCAGTGATGGTTTCGTTGGGTTTCAACAGTTTCAACGCCGACCTGGTCCCACCACACATACATCATCACTTTCGCAGCATGAATATTCGGCCAAGTCGATGGCATAGACGCATGACCAGGCAGTCCCCAAGACTTTATTCTCTTTGATTTGCTGTAATGAATCCATTTTTCATCTCCCGTCACGATACAATGAAGAAGACCCTTCCTTTTTTGCCGCTGGAGCAGTTGTTCACAGGCGAAAAAATGACGCTCAACATCCCTTGGCTTCAAATCATAAGGAAGCCAAGTTCCTTCTTTCTGAATCATTTCCAAAGCACGCAATCGCTTGGAAATGGTAACTCCTAATTCTGAAGTTCTTCTTGCATTTGGCACAAATCCTCATCGAGCAATGCCTCCAATTCAGCTTCTTCGAAGGATTTTGGCCTTACTTCATGTGGACGGTCGTTTCATTTAAAGCAGCATCTCCGTAAACGTTTTGGAGCTCCCGATGCGCTTCATCCGCCGTTTTCTTCGAATGAAAGAAGAAAATCAACACTTCCTGCAAAAGACGATTATTTGGCACAAAATCAGACATTTTCACAAAACCAAATATATATGGAGCCAAAACAAGTTCAAAACGGTTTGTTTTCCATCTGTCTAGCCTTGGTTCATGGGCCATCTGGAGCCATCTATTGATTGAGAACTTAGTTGCGCGCTTAATAATTTTTTCTTGATTTCAATATGGGTATTCTCCGATTTGTGTTGATCTAGAATCATGGTTTCGCGCTTCAGAATAAAAAAAAAAGAATGATCTTGCAAAGAAAGTGCAAACCAAGCTAAAAACTAGCCCAAAGTCTGTTTGACTGATGCTCTCTACTCATGTATTAGCGTATAGATGTCGTTAAGAATCAAAAATCACTTCTAGCTTTTCTTTCTTTACTGAAATACGAGTATCAACATCGACACTTTCTTTAAGTTTATTTTGGTCCTTAAGAGGTTTTAAGTTCGTCAGATTCATTTCCGGATACGACCATAGGTTATTTTATAGAGACGATTGATACTTAAGGTTTATACCCCTTTCTCAGTTCAATAGAACATGTAATTTTTTTTTACCTAAAAGGAGACCTGAAACTCTTCTTTTATGTACCCCTACTGTGTTCAATTTGCTTCACAAATTGTTCGATACGTCTCAAGGGGATCAAGCTTTAATACCGGCGGCATTTTCGAAGCAGTTTCAAAAGTGTTTCCTTATTTCGTATCCTCTTCGTAGGTATTGGAAGCTCCAACTTCTAATTATTTTCTTCAAAAGAATGCTATGCATTGCTTTGACAGTTTTAATTGGATTTGTCGATGGAAAATCCTTTCCTCGTTTGAACACTTTTTATTTCGCATACACTCAATTGCTGTGATATCCCATAGGAACGACGGATTACAATGTTTTTTTTATGGGCGGTTTCATTGACATTTTATGTCATATGACCTTTCAACATCGCTTTTGATTTTGATTAAAGACACAATTTCCTTAATTTTGAATGAAAGTTAACACCAACATAGAACTGACTGGTAATAAAGGAGATCTGAGCAATTGCAATGACCATGTTTGGCAAAATGAGACGAATTAACTTTGATCCCTGTCCGATGAATATCATGTCCTTAACCAAGGAAGCTCGTCTTTCACGGTTCAATTCTTATTCTAGCTCTTTCAGAGGTTTTTATTTTTTCAATCAATGACATTTGAGCGATGTCCTTCATTACATTTGTTTTTTTTTGGTCTATCGTTGCTTAACCGATTCTGAAAGTGAAAAAAAAAAAACAAAAACCGACCACAAACTATGAATAACAGATGCACCCTCTCAATTTCTAATGTTTGGCATCGATAAATTTTTATTACCATCAACCGAATGACAAGGTGAACAGAACATGGTCGACATGATTCCATATGACCCTCCTTCCTTATAGAAAACTTTCTCATAACTTGCCCCTCAAAGGTGGCTTTATTAAATTCCGGTTGAATGAAGTTGCTCAAGCTGTAGCCAAACACTTGAAGGATGATGATGAAAAACATCTAGAGCCAAACATCATCACCTGGTGCCAGTTGTTGATGAAAGAGGTACCCTATGGTCTCATAAAGTTTTTAGGTCAAACCATGTGTGGGTACTAGTCGTACTTAGGTACTGTGTACGGGTATATCAGTGAAGGATGTTACTATGACAAACAACTACGGGCGCATCCTTTATGGGTGTCAGTATGTTGTCATGAGAGCTCTGTTTAAAATAGTTGCTTTCCTCAGCTGTCAACTGACAATACGTTTTGCTATTGTTCATTTTTGGTACGAGTTGAATCGTTAGCAACAACGATGCTAAATTAAAAAGACATCGTGTAGCTTATGTCCTTATAGAGAGTTTTCCCGGATGGGAGAGCAGTAAATTTTCTTCTAGTTTGTTTGTGCCATGACAAAAATGTCAAAATAAAGTCTGCCGCCACAGAGTGCATTGTTCCATACCAATGACAGTGGAAGGGGTGTGGAGAGAGTAGATTTATGTGTTGTAGCCAACTTTTGCTGGAAGGATGAAAACTAAAGTCCGTGGGTTAAAATTTAGAGGGTGAACTTGGGTCAGTGGAGATACGGAATCAGATTTCATACAGAGTGTCATCAGGGGCACTCTCAAGGTACGTAGATGTTATCAAATTAAATGTACGTCAATGTAGAAGCTTAGGGTAAATATTGAATTTCGTTTTACAAAGGTGATCCAGAGTCAAAATGTATTATATGTACAAATTTTCCTCAATGGCTATGCCTTTGCCTCTTCAGTGTTTGTTTTACTCTAAATTGTCAATAGGTATAAGATTTATCCTTTTTGCTAAACAGCTTTCAGGATTTGGTTGATCTGGTCCTCAACACACCCTACCAGTCAGCTATAGGTATCAGCTACCTTTGCTTCGATTTATCGTTACTCTTCATACATTCTAGCCAAATAAATCGATTAATTAGTGATGTTGCTGTATACATATTTTACCATCGGAACATGGCTCTCAGTCGAAGCACTAGTAAGTTGTTCTAGGTTGTATGTTTTTATACATCGCAAAAAGACCTAGAATATTCAGATTAAATGTATTTCTGGGATGAAATTTTGAACTATGACTTACCCAGCGAATTCATAATCCTGTCATCATTAAGTCATTACCAAATAGGGCGATATCATTTGTATTTGTCGGAGCGTTGACGCCAAAAAGGTAGAAACCTTTTAAGGGGAAATCGAGGGTGACTTACTCGACCTCCAACTTTTTAAAATGCTATAGTTTTTTTATTTTTTGATAAATTTTATTGTGCCAAAGCAAAAACTGTTGGAAAATGCATCCACTTTCAAATTGTATCAGTAGTTTTCAATATGTACACCTTTGGCGCGAATAATGGCCTTGAGACGGCCGAAGAAAGCATCGCACGCTGCACGCAAGTGGCTATGCGGTATTTTGGCCCATTCCCGGCGAAATGCTTGTTTGGGGTGATCCAAACTTTGGTATTTTTTAGTGCCAACCTTCGCCTTCAAAATACCTCAGACAGAGAAATCCAACGGATTTGTATCCGCAGAATTTGCAATCCATAGTGTCGAAGAAATGAAGTGTGGAACATTGTTTTTTAACCAATCTTGGTTGACGGGCGCTTTGTGAGACGGTGCCGAGTCTTGTTGAAATGTCCGCCGTCTCCGACCGAAATGATTATTTGCCTAAGGCGTCAATACTGCCTCTAAGACAGTTTCACGGTATACGATTGCATTAATTTTGACGCCACGGTCCAAAAATTCGAGCGGAGAGCGACCATCGGCGGTTATGGCGGCCCAAACCATCACCATCGGTGCTGCCTGCTTTCTGTTGGCCGTCCGAAGGTTTAAAATTTCGAAGGACCTCTCTGGCAAGTAAACTCGGTCATTTTGTTTGTTGACATATTGCTCGATAACAAATGGCGACTCATCGGAAAAAAACAAATTCGGCAACTCACCACTTTCGTGCAAGCGTAGCAACTCCTTCGCTCTTTCGACTCTAACTTTTTCTGTTGCGGTGTAAGATCGTGTGCTTTTTGGAGCTTCAATGGCTTGAGCCCAAGCTCATTTTTCAGTATGTGTTGCATTCGTTCCACCGATATATTGAGCTCACGAGCTATTTTTCTTCCACTTCGACGCGGATTTCGCTTAATTCGAGCCTTCACTTTCCGAACCATTTCTGCCGAAGTTGCTGTTTTTTTTATGACCACCTCCATGGCGTTTTGCAACGGTGCCAGTATCACGGTAACGAGCTATGGTTCGAAACACAAATGATTTATTCACGTTGAGGTGCTGGAGGGCTCTAACGATAGCTACTTGTGGTTTTCCAGCCAAATACAAAGCAATCACACAATCACGTTTCAATTCCATCGCGGATAAAAATTTTTCAACACAACTGAGACGCAAATCGTTTAAAAACCTTGTAAATAATAAAATTATCTGTCATGTGTCAAAATTTGAGCTCATTGTCATGAACGGTTTGTAAATTATAGCAGTCTGAAGTTAGTTGCAGTTCGAGTCATTCAGGGTGTAGATGTACGATAGTAGCATGATACAAATATAAAGGTAGTATCTTGCGCATGTATCAACAAAAGAAAGCAACAAAAAAATCCAAGACATCTGACCGATGTGACATCAATTTTTGTTTACGTTTATTAGTGCTTTGAGTAATAGGGTACAGGTGTCAACAGTGAATCAGGGTACAGAACGTTCCTGAATTTTTAACGTAAACCACCTGTCATAAGACCTTATGTTTACGAGATGCCCATACATCCATATGGAGCAAGGATACGCCTTGCCATCGCTCGCCACAATTATTTTGATACCAATTCGGAACTGTGTTGGAGTCACAAGTTCCACCCTTGGTATGAGTCGAGGCCGACCTAAGACCTCTTGCTGTTCTTAGGGTCACAGCACCCAGTACTTTATTTGCAACTATACAATAGGTTAAACCAAAGGAATACCCGTACCCGCGATTTGGGTTTAAACCACAGCCACCATGACGCTCCCACAAGGGGGCCTACCTCTAACAAGTCAGGCCCGGACCGAAATCCGGGGGGCTCTTGACTCCCATGGTACCGTGATTTAAGTCCTGGTATGGACTATCGGTGGTCAAGCCGCCAACAAGACCTATGACCGGCAACTTGTAACTGGTCAAATCGTAGCAACCATTCAGGGGCTGTAATCTGAAGATGTTTACGATAAGATCAGTAATATGCTCTGCCCCCGCTTTTTATTAGACAACGTCATTGATGGGCGAGGCCTTGATAATTGGGCGGGGGCCCGAATCAGGGTACACAGGGAATCCCTTGCTCTCATAATGTCTCTTTTTATTTTAAAATGAATCTGGAAAAGAGAAAAGAATACATTTTCACTTCCCCTCGCAACAGACTACTAATCTGCGCGATCGCGTTGTCAAAGGTGGTTATTCTCGAATGTTTGTGTGTTCTGCATTTTTCTTTTTTTATTTTCGACCTTATTAAAAAAGTGTGTATTGTAACTTCATTTGAGTTTAATATTTGTACTTTTGCTTACATACATATATAGACCTAATAATTGTTGTCGATTTGTTTACTCTGGTGAACTTTCTTATAAATTATTAACATGTTTTTGTGAAATGTTTTTGTGAAAACAGTTTGCACAGTGAATCAGTTGAAAATGGTACACAGTGAATAATTGATCTTATATTGTTTTCTTATTTGGATGCTTAAATTTTTGTAGCTGAAATGGCACATACAAAAGCAGACCGAAAAGTGCGTTCGCATAGCTTAGAGCAAATGCAAGCTGCTCTCGATATGTTAAAAAGTAGTAAAAGCATCAGACAAGCTGCTAAATGAAAAAATTTACCATTTGCCACTCTTTATCGGTATTATAAGAAAGCTCAAAATAATACAGAACAGACGAACATCAGACTTGTTCCGAATTACCGACACTCAAGAGCAGATGCTCATAACATACCTGAAACACTCCGCATATCTGTTCTACGGGCCATGCAATATTGGCTGTCGAAAATTAGCGTATGAAACAGCTGTTCCCGAGAGCTGGACACTGAATAAAATGGCAGGCATTGACTGGCTAACAGGTTTTCGCACACGACACTCAGATTTATCTTTGAGAATCCCGGAGAGCTGCAGTTTGGTACGCGCAACGGGATTCAACAAACATAATGTTGATAAATACTTCGAAAATCTGGAAATTGTTATGAAAAGGCATCCGAATTTTTCAGACAGGACTAGAGTTTAAAATTTGGATGAAACTGCAATGACAACCGCTCAAAAACCATGCAAGATTCTAGCCCCTAAAGGTATAAGGTACATATCTAAGCTTTGTCAACGACTTGTGCCATAATTTGTGCCAGTGGAATAGCGCTTCCACCCGTAATAGTTTTTCCCAAAAAAAACTTCAAAAACCATATGCTACTTGGTAAGGAATAAATAATTATATACCAACCTTTAAATTTACTCCTAGGCACAGCTTCAGGTACTTTGGGTTTGGTTACACCGAGTGGATGGATGAGCTCCGAACTTTTTCCAGAAGTAATGTGGCATTTTATAAAGCATAGTTGTTCTTCTAAGGAAAATCCTTCTCTCTTATTGCTGGACAATCATGAGTCTCATCTCTCAATCGAGTCCATAGAATTGGCAAAAACAAACGGGGTAACTATGTTAGACCTACCATCTCATTCATCGCATAAAACTCTACCTCTGTATGTGGGACTTTTTAAGCCATTTAAAAGCGTTTACAACGCCAGCATGGACTCTTGGATGATGAGGCATCCAGGTCAGCCTGTTAAGATATATGACGTGGGCGCTTTAATTAGTGAGGCATACCAATAGGCTATAACACCTATATCAATCTCCAATGCCTTCAAAAAAAAAACCCGGCACATACCCGTTCAATAGGAATTTTTTTGCTGAAATCGATTTTTTATCCAGTTCAGTCACTGATCGTCCTGAATAGCTTAAAAATAGTAGTAATCCTGTTGATGCTGATCAATCAGAAGTTGAAAATTTTGATCAGACCGAGATTACTATCCATCAGCCAGAAGAGCTTGAAAATGTAATTCCAACAGGATTCGTTAGTCCTTCACAGTTCAAACCACCCATGAAAGCCAAGCCACGGGAAATAAACAGGCAACATAGAAAAAAAAGAATGAGTTTAATCGCCACTGATACCCCAGAAAAGGAAGAAATTTCGCAAAAAAAGATCAAAAAGCTTCAACCAAAGAAAAAAAAGAAGATATTAAGAAAGGTGTTATACAGGGAATTTCAACTTCAGAATCGGATACAAGTTTGGTTCTTGAAAGGGACGACATCATGACTGATGAGGATTCCGATGCTAATGACGATATCAATGGTGTTGATATCAGTCATGGACTAGAGCCGGAGGAACCTATTCGGGAAGCTGTTACAGGTGACTTTATATTAGTAGAATTCAAAGGAAAACGAAATTTGGTATACATACTATGTTGCTACGGTCATAGCATTGGAAGAAAATGGAAACCAAGTAGCTACAACCATTTTTCCGCTGCCAGATGTTCCGGACAAGGCATCCGTTTTAAAATGGGACGTAAAAATGGTTTTACCAAAACCCGTTGAACATGGTAGCAGTTCGAGGCTCTAGAATTCAAATTATTCATTCCATGTTAGTTTTTCAAATACGGATGTTCGCTCGAAGCTTATAGCAATAATTATGAGCAACTGAATTACAAGTGTTACTTTTATTTTATTTTCGTACAAAAACAGTAACGTTTTGTGATATTCTTACTGACTAGAACTGTTACGTTTTTCTTAGTTATTTTTGTATTAGTTACGAGTAGTTTTCATTTTCGTTTTTATTCTTTTGTTTATCCCTAAATAATAAAATGAATTAATAAATATATATATGTTATGAAAAAAACTTATATTTTTACTGAATAAATTGATTTTAAATCCCTATTTCACTGTGTACCATGTACTGATTCACTGTGTACACAGATGGTATACAGTGGATCACATGGGAAGAGTAATTTCAAATAATTTTTTCCCTATCTCAACATTAATAAAGCTTTTAGATTTTGTGCTTAAAATTATGATAAAACATTAAAATTGCTGTTAAAAAAAAAATGTCTATACGCGTGCTATTATAAATGCGAGCTCAACGGCGCAAGAGTAAAAAGTGATCCACTGTTAACACCTTTACCCTACATTAGTTCGAATTCTTAAGGAAAATGTTTCTTTATTTATAGTTAGAAATATAATTTAATAGAAATTCAAAAACAACAATCGCTTGTTATTTCGTGCCGGGGTGTCTGAAAATAAATTTAATATGTTTACGTATGAGACAAAAGCACGACTTCTATTATTTGAACACATACTTACATATGTATGGCATGGGCAGTTTACATCAACATTATTCCATGTTTAAAAAAATATATTACAAGTTCAAAATAAAATTACTTACGAGTATGTCTAATCTTTTTAAAATTGTTTTCGTCATTCTTCTTTTTCTTTTTGTCAAGTTACTTTCGATTGCATAATTAAGGTGCTTAATTCTGAAGTACATTCGCGACCGAAAGAAAATTTCTTTGACTTTTCTTTCGGAAGGTATGATAAATTTAACAATTGTTTTAAGTAACTACGACAGTAAACTATTTCATTCTTATTAAAGTTTCTAAAAATTGCCTCCATACTTTCCATATTAGCCTTCATTTCGGCTGTAGGTTTTTGAAGAAATCCCTCCGTCAGCTGGTTAGTCCAAGTAAATGACGATCCTTGCTGCATATCTTGAATAGATAAATCCGGATTTTTGATCCTGTGGCAAATGTAGCCTGCCAAATGCTCTGACCTATCGCATTGCAAAGATTAAAATTCATGCGCCGGTTTCTCAATTCGTTGGGAAGTCAGGATTTAGTGTCATTAGAAGGGTGCTACTTAAATAGCCCGTACCTTCCAAATCTGGTTTGTCATCTACTGAAGTGTTGCCTGCGAAAGACATTAGTATATTGTGTTGCATTAAAATAATATATAATTACTTGAAGAAAAAAAACAATACGTATATACCATTCAGTAATAAACTCCCCTCATTTCATCCAAGTTTACCACCTTCATCAAAAAGCGGCGTGTGGCGCTCCCATTATTTCGATATGAGTTCTGTTTTTTTTGTTAAGTTTGTAAATCTGTTGTTGACATTCCCTCTAAGTCTTAGCATCATAGCTTGACATTTGCAAAAGTTACGTAGCCAAGAGTACATCTAGTAAAAAACGGATTCAATTGTGCGGGAACGTTGGAAATTTTGGAAAAGGGTTTCGGCAACGATTCTCTAAAGAAAACCCTCGTTTACCCGTGGCACGAGCGGTTCAAAAGTGGTCGTGAATCAATGGAAGATGATGAACGCAGTAGCAGACCATCGACATCGAAAACCGACGAAAACATTGATGAAGTACGAGTAAAAGAAATGTTGATCAATAACCGCAAATTAAACATCAGAGAGATAGCGGAGGACTTGAACATTGCCTATGGATCCGTCCAAGACATTTTCGTTAATGATTTGGGTTTCCGTCGTGTAGCAGCAAAGTTGGTGCCAATAGACCTCAATTTCATGTAAAAAAGAGACCGTGTTGACGCCCCAAAAGAGACGATTTGCGAGGCTGAATCCGATCCCACATTCATCAAAAGGATCATTACTAGAGACGAGACGTGAGTTTATGAGTACGACACGCAATCCAGACATCAGGCAAGTGAATGGCGTTCATCAAATGAGCCGAGACCAAAAAAACCACGTCGTTTTCAGTCGAAAAAGAAGGCAATGCTCACGGTTTTCATGGATTACAACGGTGTAGTGCATTGTGCATCATGAATTTTTTCCAGAAGGCCAGACAGTAAACAAAGAGTATTATTTGGGCGTTATGAGATGTTTGCGTGAAGCAATTCGCCGAAAGAGACCAGAATTGTGGGCAGAAAACTCGTGGATTTTGCACCATGATAACGCACCGTCATACAGTACCATCATTATTCGTAATATTTTGACGAAAAATGCAACAAATACCATCCAACAGCCACCTAATACCGAATTCACCTGATTTGGCTCCCTGTGACTTCTTTCTGTTCAATCGAGTTAAAAAAGCACTACGGGGAAAGTGTTTCAGCAGCCTAGAGGAAGTGACGAAATAATCGCAGGAAGCACTGATGGACATACCGAAAACCGAATATAAAAAATGTTTCGAGGATTGGATCAAGCGCCGGCATAAGTGTGTTGCAGTCAATAGCGATTACTTTGAAGGGGACAATATAGATTTAGACGAATAAACTTGTACTATATTGTTTTGTTTGAAAAACTCAGAACACATAAACCATCATTATGTCAACACGCATAATAGCTTGAGATACCGTCGGTGAAAAAAGTTTTGTAGCTGGATTCACTTTTTGTCGTCCTGCACCTTTAATATTCTAATTCGTTAGTGATATTTTGTATGCAATACTTACATCAGACTTATGATTCGTTTTTGAAATAAGTTCTTCAACGATTCCTTTGGAAATGATTTGCCCATCCAAAATGAAACCATCACTATAGACAAAGTTGTTCCGGATGAGTTTTATAACACGGGTTGAATTATTCTAGGATACTATGTATACACATCTAGCTTTGAGCACCACTTTTTCAAAGTAATTACTGCTGGAAGAGGATATTGCTTTTTCAACAGCAATCCGTAAGCTCGGGGGCCAGCTGCATGTATGGATATTGCATTCGCAATATCTTCAGATGACCGTTTAATCCGCTTTCCAATTTCTTTATTTGCTCCTTGGCAAAAATATGGCCAACGGAGTCAATGACTTTTTGTTGTTTTCAGATCTTAGCTTTCAGCTCTGCTATTTGTTCCAGTAATCCGCTAAATACAAACATATGAGTTGAACTTCCTCAATTTGCGTAGTACAATTGATCAGTGTATTGTAGTAGAATAACAAAGTGGTAACACTGCTAAAGATATATTGTAATTGTAAGTGTACGAGAGTCTGCCGGTAGGTAGGGTTTAGTGTTAAGCAAACCATCGTGAGATACGGACGATAGAAAATAAAGCTAAATACGAAAAGTAAATAAACGTTTTTTTATTATCAGTGCGCGCATAAATAGATGTGATACACACGTGATAACGCGTACTCTGCGTTAATCCACCCGATCTTTATATGAACTTAGCGAGTTGTTTGTTAGCCACATCAGCTGCAAGGCTTACAAATAAGATTTGTGTTTCATATCTTTTCACTCTCATTGACTTGTTGTTGCTTGCTACTATTGGGAGTTGCTATTCATACTCGTGCTCCTAGAGGAGGTTACATATCGCAACTGTTCCTTGGGGTTATAAGCGCCTTTACGTTCGCTTTGTCTTTCACCATACCCTTCGAGCTTTGTGTGTGTCTGTCTTCCTGATCTTGTTCACATTCTCATCGAGCTCCTTAAGATCTGGATTTGAGCTGTAGCTGTTTTTGGAATCATAATTACATCTGACCCTTTGAGTTTCGTTCGTTTCCTTAGTTTTTTATTTCTGCGCCTTTCTTACAACTTTTCATCAGATTTTGTTACCCTTATTTTCGGGTTTGTTGGTTTTTAAGACTTTTCTGCCTTCTCTGGTTGTTTGCACGTGGTCGTGGTGTTTTTTTTTTCGAAGTTTTCTTAAGTGGACTTTGGCTGATGTTTCGAGCTCCATACGCCGGTTGTTTGTTCCAGATTCCTTATGGGTCCCAAGCCATTCTCAGCTAAGCTGACGTTTGTAAAACATGGTTACTTCTAGCTCGTGTAGTGCCTTGATTCGTATCTCACATCGAATATTTTTCTTCATCCTCCATCATATCCACTAGGATCTTAATCTGAGTGTAAATGTTCAGGGAAATTGATATGTGCTCCGTTCGATCTTTGGTCCACACGACTCTAGGACTTATTTGGACGGAATGCCTCTCCCTGTTAGCTTTTTTCGCTTTTATTTTCTGTATTGTTGACGACGTAGCTCTCTCGTCTTTTTCTTCGCTTGTTATTTTTCTGTTTGGTGAGTTCATTTTGTTTTGGTCCCCACTCAAAGCCGTAGATCATGATTACAAGGCAAGGATTTACGATTGCCAATCGTTATGTCTTTGGGCTTCGAAGATAGTCGAGAAATGCACGATTGGAAGAAATAATAGGGAGCCTCTACGAGTATATAAGATCCCTCATCACCATAGTCCTGTTCTATGGGATACTAAATTATTAGTGTAAATTGACTCGATATTATATTTAGGCAACCATTCATCTCACGAGATTTTGGTTGTCTGAAAAAACATCTCTCGCCCACGGTTGGTATTAAACCCCAAACCGTCCGATTGGGAAGCCAGTATACTACCACCTGAGTTACGGCCACCCACGTGGCCTTAAAAAGAAAACGCCCACACTGATGTATCGATTTTTGAAAACTCTACCTCGGTTCTTTAAGCAATCAAAGTGCACTTAGATGACCTCAATACATCATTTATATGTATATTTCACCTCAGTTACCAATCATATCACACGTTAGCATATAACTGCTAGCGTTTTTACCTGACGTCCTTTCTGTTACACTTCAGTAAAGTTGTTCATTAATTAACGTGAGAAATGACATCAACCGATGCAGCCTTCATGACTGTAGTCCTTCGCCTACACTCCCATCCTAACTCATTGATGCGTAATTGATCGTCAATTAAAGGATGTTAATTACTATTGGTCCTTAAAGCACCCACATTCAACATGAGTTTAAATTTTGTCTCATCGGAGATACTGACGTTTTAATTACCAACAATTTAATTGCTCATGATTGCATTTGGCTTGTGAGTGATATCCTGTAAATCTAGACACACCATCATATATTCAATTATGCTAAGTGACATGTGAACCGGCAGCGGAACATCCTGTTGCATGTTATCCTTTACAACATTATGTATTCCCATGACTTTTGGATTAATCGATTTAACAAAATAGTTATTCGACATGTTTTTTTTATTTAATTTTAGATCGAAGCTTTCTTGTCGCCAATGCTCAATCAGATACTCATCATATCATTTGGTGTTCGGATGGCTTCTGCAAGATGACCGGCTTTGCCAGAGCCGAAGTGATGCAACAATCTAGTTCAACAGAGTTCCTCCACGGTCCGATGACGTCACAAATGGCTGTGAACCTAATTAGAGAGGCTCTAACCAAAGGCTATGAGAAGCATTTCGAGATCCTCTACTATCGTAAGAACGGTAAGTGATATCATTTTAATGACATTCGTAGTTGTTCCGCTTTGATGTGTAGGTGCATGTACTGTAACCATTGCTCATATACATAACATAGTATCTTATGGCATATGGATATGCAGAATGATAAGCGCTTCGGGAATTCACGTGTGTTGAATATAGAACTACCACCTCTGTCTGAAAGGAAGGATATTGTGGATGGCAGAGATACTCGTACATGTACGAGTATGTTGTACCCGAAAAGGATGTTAAGTTGCCACATGCTTTCCGCATTGATACTCGTACTATACATATGCCATTCATGGCAACGAAGCTCGCAGTCATTTTTTTCTTTCCTGTATTTTGTTGTTTCCCTTGAATTACGATTATTTCTTTATTCGTCCTTTTTCGTCCCATCAAAGCGGGGTGCAAAACTCAAGATTCTTTGAGAGTTTGTTTAGTTTAGATGGATTTGGAGTGGGTTTTGGCTTTTGTACAATATGATACGAGGGTTGTAGCGGAAGTGATTTAAGTGGATACTAAGGCAGTAAATGCGACAATGTGGCGTATGCCTACAAAGGATGCCCTTAGTGATGAAGAGATAACTACGCGGAAGGGCGGTGAGCCAAGGACCTTGATGATGTGAAGATTTGTTTTTGTGTCGTTCTACTCATAAAGATGGTCAAGTTCAAGGACAAGGCAATTATCCTAATATGCTGTTGTGCAATAAATTCTCTCTGTAAGTAGGTATGTTATTTGTGCCCTTTTAAGGGTTTTGGAGACTTATGCGTTAACTTGGCAAGTGGACTTGCCTCGATTTGAAATTGAACACATTGAGACAAGCGACATGATACACATGGAAATGTATGAATTTACTTTAGCTTATTTCTGATTGAATTCGTCCTTTTATCGCCATCTTTTCGGTAAGCCACTGTCAATACAAGTAATAGCTGCAGAATGCTAAGAAACGGCAAATAGTTTTTAAAAGAGATACGTGGTCGCACGAAAGCTATTTTTACATATTCATATACGTGTATTTATGTACAATACATAAGAGGAAGATACAGTATGTGTGAAAAGCTATCATACCAATATGATACCCCTTAATGCACTTAACTCAGAAGAAGTTGATGTTGAATTCGACTACCGACTAGTTGGGTCCAACAATGACTTTTGAGTTTCTACTTATGAAGACACAGGAAGCGGACCTGAATCATGAAATAAAGTCTGAATCTGAAATGATACGGAATCTAAAGAAGCGTGTGAATGTTGTCCATATAAAACACATATAAAAAACAAATTCTGACTGTGATTCAGTAGTTGCAGCATTAGGAATCCATGCAATCGTTTCAAATTCATACAAGATATCCTTATAAAAGGTTTTCGCGTACCTGGGTCTGTCAACCTTCGTAAAGTGTTGATTTTTTGTAACACTCCGCTGGGGTAAAGTGTGACATTATGTGCTGGGTAAAAAAGAAACGAGATGGTTTTGATCTCCAGTCAATTTGTTGACGAGTTTTGGCTTTTCTGAATTGGAAGGATTCGCTACGCCTAGCTATTTAAAGATGGATTACATACGATAAGGACCCTTGTGCTATTTATTGACACATAGAGAAATTTTTAGAAATCAATGTTACCTGAGATTTTGACGGGTGCAATGCAAGTCGATTTTTAACAGTCCAAAGATAAACTGCATGAAGGTCTTCATTAAATCTACAAAAAATGGTCTTCCATTAGGCTTGGGCTTTGAGAGGTAGATTTGTAGGACATCTGCATGAAGATGGTAGGATATATTTTGACAACAACTAACAATATCATTAACCCATATAAAGGGTGACCACATAAGAACGATAGGGAAAAGAATTTAAATAAAATTGATTCTGGCTTTATTTCGAAGCTACGTTCATGCCGCCTCGACTTCGCTAACAGTGCTTCAAGTGGTCGGTCCAATTTTTGACGACTCGGTCCGATATGTGCGGAGTTATTCCTGCAATAGCGTGTCGAATGTTAGCTTCGAACTCGTCCGAAGTGGTTGGCTTTTAAGCGTAGACTAAGGACAGTGATGAACGCTTGCCGTGAGATGACCCAGTCGCTAAATTTCTCCTTCGCAACCTCGAGCGTTGCGCCGCTAGTATGGCATGAAGCGCCGTCTCGTTGAAACATAGGAAATATCGATGTTGTCGAGCTCTGACCGCAGAAAGCCGGTTAACATCGCTCTATACCTGAGACTATTGATGGTACAGGTATCTCCTTCCTCATTTCGAAAGAAATAAGGTCCAATGATGCCATCATGTCATAAACCGCATCAAACAGTCAATCTTTGTGGATGCATTGATGCTTAGCCGAACACTTGTGGATTGTATTCGCTCCAATAATGGCAATTCTGCTTGTTGATATAGCCGCTGAAACAAAAATGGGCCTCGTCCGAGAAGATGATTTTTTGGCCAAATTCCGGATCTCCGGCCAACATTTCCAGCGCCCAATTAGCGAATTCACGTCGTTGTCTATAGTCGTCCGGCTTCAATTCTTGCGTCCTCACAATCTTCTACGAATGTTGGCTCCAATCCGACTTCAAAATAAGCTGGGTTAGCTCTCTGGCGATGCTTAATTCAGCTGACCGGTACCGAATCGACATTTCGGGGTCTTCTTCTATGCTGGCCGCTACGGCGTTTCGCACCAATCTCTGTCTGGTTGGTGGAAACTACTCACGATCAAACTTTTCCATAGTGCGACGAAATGCCTGCACACTGAAGCCATGATGACGACCGACCTCACGACGAAATTCACGTTGCGTATTTACAACTGAGCCGGAATGTCGATAATATTTTGTACTAAATTTCGCACGTTCGGTAAACCTGAAAACGATGAAAGATTAAATTGCAAACCTTACTGAATATTTGAACAGCTGGATGTTTTTGCCAACTTTGACAGCTGCTGAAACATAACAATTGGAAAAACTATCATTGCTATCTGGTCACCCGTTACATGCAGAAGAGAATCGGGCCTAATATAGAACTCTGTGGAACACCCTTTTTTTTTCGAGAGTACCAGTAAGAACTGAATCTTTTTTAGTACATATTTACAATATTTATATGTAGCTCAATTTAGAAATTATTAGTTAAAATTATTAACATCGCATTATGAGCACAATAAGGAGAAATTAATTTAGTTATAATAATATCAATAAAACAATAATAAAGCGCAAATAAAAAAGTAAAAAATAAATAAATAAAAAAGGGTGACTTACTCGAACTCCAACTTTAAAATGCTATAACTTTTTTATTTTTTGATAAATTTTATTGCGCCAAAGCAAAAATTGTTGGAAAATACATCAATTTTGAAACTGTATCAGTAGTTTTCAATATGTCCACCTTTGGCGCGAATAATGGCCTTGAGACGGCCGAAAAAATCATCGCACGCTGCACGGGAGTGGCTCTGCGGTATTTTGGCCCATTCCCGGCGAAATGCTTGTTTGAGGTGGTCCAAACTTTGGTATTTTTTAGTGCCAACCTTCGGCTTCAAAATACCCCAAACAGAGAAATCCAACGAATTTGCATCCGGAGAATTTGCAATCCATTGTGTCGAAGAAATGAAGTGTGGAACATTGTTTTTTAACCAATCTTGGTTGACGTGCGCTTTGTGACACGGTGCCGGTTCTTATTGAAATGTCTACGATCTCCGACCGAAATGATTGTTTGCCCAAGGCTTCAATACTGCCTCTAAGACAGTTTCACGGTATACGATCGCATTAATTTTGACGCCACAGTCCAAAAATACGAGCGGAGAGCGACCATCGGCGGTTATGGCCGCCCAAACCATCACCATCGGTGCAGCCTACTTTCTGGTGGCCGCCCGAAGGTGTAAATTTTCGAATCACCTCTCTGGCAAGTAAACTCGGTCATTTTATTTGTTGACATATTGCTCGATAACAAATGGCGACTCATCGGAAAAACCCAAATTCGGCAACTCACCACTTTCGTGCAAGCGTAGCAACTCCTTCGCTCTTTCGACTCTAACTTTTTTCTGTTGCGATGTAAGATCGTGTGCTTTTTGGAACTTGGCTTGAGCCCAAGCTCATTTTTCAGAATGTGTTGCATCCGTTCCAACGATATGTTGAGCTCACGAGCCATTTTTCTTCCACTTCGACGCGGATTTCGCTCAATTCGAGCCTCCAATTTCCGAACCATTTCTGCCGATGTTGCTGTTTTCTTATGACCACTTCCATGGCGTTTTGCAACGGTGCCAGTATCACTGTAACGAGCTATGGTTCGAGACACAAATGATTTATTCACGTTGAGGTGCTGGAGGGCTCTAACGATAGTAACGATAGCTACTCGTGGTTTTCCAGCCAAATATAAAGCAATCACACTATCACGTTTGAATTCCATTGTGGATAAAAATTTTTCAGCACTGCTGGGACACAAATCGTTTGAAAGGCTTGTAAATAATAAAATTATCTGTCATGTGTCAAAATTTGAGCTCATTGTCATGAACGGTTTGGAAATTATAGCAGTCTGAAGTTGGTTGCAGTTTGAGTTATTCAGGGTGTATATATATAAAATAATGATTAAAAGTATTTGAAAGAAAATGTATACGGAATGGAGAAGAGAGTGGAAAGCTTTGGGAAGAAGTAGGAAAAGAAGAGGGAGAGAAGAAAAGAGAAAAATGAAGATATAATGAAAACAGAGAGAAAAATGTATTGATTACCGAAAGTGTGCAAGTAGTGCACTTTTAAATTGCTTCGCATCTATTATTTGATTAATAGTGGCAGGAAGAGTGTTCCAGAGTCTGGTGGTGTAAACGAGAAAGAGACGCGAAGTATTAAGGTAGTTAAATGATGGTGTTACCAAGTTTAAAGTTCTCTGCGACTGAGCAAACTGAAGTTTTTGATATAAGTACTCTGGTGATTTGGTTCGGATTGTTTTGTGCAAGAAGATACAGCAGTAATTTTGAAATGTTCAACCCAGCACAAACTTATGAAGGTGGGATATGTGTTCGTGTCTTCTTATTCCATATATATATCTTACCATATCGTTGAAGGCAAGGAGTAATTTATGCTGAGGGATCGAATCAAGCTTACAAAAGATAGGAATGGCGTAGTTAAAAATCGGATCAGTCTTAACTTGGTACTTCTTGATGTAAAACAAGAAAAAATCCAGAGTTTTCGTAATCTTGGACACAATGAAATTAACGTGGTCTGAATCAGAATGTGTACTATTTATTTTGTAGCCAAGATTGGTCACAGCATTGGAGAATGTAAGTCTTGTTGAATGGAGATAAATAGGTTCAAGCCATTCAGTATAAAATTTTTTTTTTGATATAAGTACCAGTTGACTTTTGCTAGGATTTAATAATAAACAATTATTCTGGGACCAGGTAGCAATTGATCTTCCACAAGCCCAATGGGGCGGGATAAATAAATTTGTGCGTCATCAGCATAAAGATGGACTGTAGCATTTTGGCAGACTTGTGGTAGGTTATTTATAAATATGCAAAATAAAATACACCAGCGGTTATATTGATCGGCGTCGAATATTTTCCATTGGCTACTACCCTTTGTGAACGGCTAATAAGATTGTCCCTTACTAAATTAACTGAACGTTCATGAAATCCGAAGTAAAATTTTAATTTAGTGCATACAATTTCATGATCGACACAATCAAAAGCTTTTGAAAAATCAGCAAGTGTATTCCATCCTCACCAACTGCATTGAATTTAATGCTTTGAAATATATACAAGAATCACCTCGTTTTCGGTGACCTTAAACTCAAAGTTATGCAGGAATTTAAACATAAGGCTGTTGTCCGGGTAAAAGGAGGTATTATTGCAGGGGGAAGATAGGAATGCTTTATTCAAGTCATTGATATTTGGAATAATCGTTGAATTTTGATTTTTGGTTATGACAATTGAGCGCAAGTTCCTCCAAAGTTTTTTTGGTGGTTGATCGGCACTAATTTTGGAGAATAAATATCTTTTTTTTTGCTCTTCTTGTCATCATGAAAGCGAAATTCCTGGCTCTACAAAAACCTTCTCTGTTATGTCTTGTAGGTTCAGTTTTCCATTTTGCATAAACCTTTCTTCTACTCCGTATTGCGTCAAGCACCTCACTTGTAAACCAGGGGCATTTTTTGTCGCGAATGGTTACTTTTCTGAGAGGAACAAGCATATTAAAGAGCTCGTTTATCAGTGTTTGGACAAAGTCAACTTTCTCATCAAAGTCCGCCAGGAGATAACAAGAACTCCAGGGGAGTATGCCAGCATTGTAATGGAGGCCGTTGAGGTTAATGGAGGCAAAGTCTCGAAATTCAAAAGAATCTTGCAGGACGTCGCAAGAGAAATCGATATCATATGTATAAAAGAGCATATCATGATCTGACATTCCCTCAAAAGACAATTGGTCTTGCAGCTAAATATTAGAGCGGTAGGATACAACAAACAGATCAAGAAGACTCGGTGGAGAATCCAATCCGAAACGGGTAGCAAAGGAGTTAATGACCATTAGCCCTAATGCAGCAACATTTTCTGCGGCGTTAAAGTCACCACAAAGTATTATATTTTCATAGCATGCGGTGAGATGTTGAAGACAAGAGAAAAATGCGTCAAATGAACAATTACGATTTGGACTATAAACTACACTTATCAAACATTTAACATTATTTTTTTGAGAATTCGGTTAAAACAAAGTCAGTATCATTTCCCACAAACTTTCCCAAAATATTACAACTCAGATCAGGCTTGTGATATATTGCGATTCCACCACCATATAACCTCTCATAATCATTATCATTCTCCAATGTCTTAAACCAGAATCTACAAAAATATGTCTAGCATAATCTAGTTTAGATGTACTAAGGCTACGAGCATTGAAGTGAACAATTTAGAAACCCCTCCGAGCATCTTAACTAATATCCTCACATCAGTCTCATTCCGTACACCAGGTGTAGAAATATCACCCACCATTATTAGCAATAAATGCAGAAGCGTGTTTAAGTGATTTCTTGTTAATAAAGAGATAGATATAGAGCAAGGAGTGGAAAGAAAAGGATGATTGAAAAGATAAGAAGGGGCGAGTGGATAACTAAAATATATTATAAGATAGTACATAATCATTATGAGATCAATCAGAGATTGAAAGAGATACAAATAAATAAAATAACTAATATATATAATATTGTTAGCAACAATGACAAGTATGTATGCTTACAACAAACTTAACTTAATTCGTGCGGTATTTTTTCCAAAATTTGAACGTTTATTTAAGAAAAACATGTACAATAGTATTATTCAAGGTATTGCCCATCTGAAGCTATGACTTTTTCCCATCTTTCTGGCAATTTGTGGATCCCATCCCAAAAGACTTGCGCCGGCTTGGCAGCCAAGAATGAATCAAGCCAATTTTTGATATTCTGCTCTGATGTGAACCGTATTTCAGTAAGGGCGTTCTGCATCGACCGGAACAAATGGTAGTCAGAACGGGCAAGGTCTGGACTATAAGGCGGGTGGGGTAAGACTTCCCATACACTGTTTTCCAAATAGTTCTTAACCGGAATAGCAACGTGGGGCCGAGCGTTGTCATGATGGAAAATTATTGCCTCGTGTCTGGTCGCATATTCCGGGCGTTTTTCGGCCACTGCTCTCTTCAAACGGATTAATTGTGTTCGGTAGCGTTGTCCATTGATGGTTTCACCCGGTTTTAGCAGCTCATAATACAGCACACCCATCTGATCCCACCAAATACAGAGCATTACCTTCGCGCCATGGATATTCGGCTTTGCCGTTGATTTGGCTGGTTGGCCGGGTTTCACATATGATTTTTTGCGCTTGGGGTTGTCGTAATGGATCCATTTTTCATCACCAGTAACAAGCCGATGCAAAAATGACTTCCTTTTGTGGCGTTTCAGCAGCATTTTGGACATGCAAAACCGCCTTTCGACGTCTCTCGGCTTGAGTTCATATGGAACCCAATTTCCTTGCTTTTGAATATATCCAGTTGCTTTTAAACGTTTTGAAATGGCTGCTTGAGTGACACCCAAAGATTCTGCGAGCTCTTCTTGTGTTTGGCAACAATCTTCATAGAGTAATGCTTCCAGTTCTTCATCTTCAAACTTTTTTGGCTGCCCAGGACGTTCATCGTCTTCCAAGCCAAAATCACCACTTTTAAATCGTGCGAACCACATTTGGCACGTTCGCTCAGCTAGCCCATGTTCACCATAAACTTCCACCAAAATACGATGACTTTCGGCAGCAGTTTTCTTCATATTAAAGTAATGAAGAAGAACTCCCCGCAAAAACACTTTTTCAGGCACAAAGTTCGACATATTTAGAGTGAAAAAAAATTATTGTTGTTTACGCTTCAAATCAATGACATATACTGAAATGACGTACAATGACAGTAGCTTTCCAATGCATGTTCCAATGG
Source organism: Volucella zonaria (assembly GCA_963966105.1). Lineage (NCBI taxonomy): Eukaryota > Metazoa > Arthropoda > Insecta > Diptera > Syrphidae > Volucella > Volucella zonaria. The sequence goes on along the minus strand of OZ014531.1, from coordinate 122,151,830 downwards.
AATAATACAAGTTACGCCATCTTTTAGCAAACCACACGAATTAAGTTATAGAGCCAATACATTTTTACGATGCTCCAGATGGTGACAATGGAAACAATTGATGTAGGTCAGGAACAAAATAGGTGAAAATCAAGTTAAGAGAGTTTTGTATCTGGAGAGATTTTAAGCTCAGAATCAATTTTACTTTTTTTCACAAATACGAAGCCATTGCTAGTTTTGACTGAAAACAATAGACCCTCACGTCGCGGTCGTAGCTGTAGTGCGTGGCGCAGTAGCAAGCTGTTTTCTTTTATTGGACTCTCATCGAGGTACACGCGGCCAGTATGTGTAGGTGTTTTGCTGACAAAAAAAAATGTAACATTTTCCAGCTGCGCGAGTGTGAGGCCATTGTTCCCACGGAAAGCCCCCAGTAATGCACTTTTCTTAGCTGGCGAAGAGAGTCTGATCAGCAACGGACAGCTTCCATCATTTGTTTTATTTCTCAATCGAAACGCATCAAAATGTGGAGAGATGTTAAAGTTGAGTTTAGCAGCAATATGTTTAGCCAGCTCAGTTGAGTTTTCGTTTGGTGTTAGCGGAATGCGACCAACGCACAGTGGGACGAATGTATGGGAAAAACGACGAAATTAATTTCTCTTGTTTCAATGACTGAAATCTAATTATTTTACATGTTTTCACTTATTACATGAAATATCTAGGCTATAAACTAAAATGTACATACACAAGCCAGCAATAAATGCCCCGCCCAGCATAATTCAGAATATAAGAGTTAAGCAGCGAACTTTTTTTTTGGAATTCAAACTTTATTTCATGATTTTACAAATGTTTCTTAATTTTTATTTTTATTTTCAGTACCAAATTTTAAATTTCAATAAACGTTCTATATTACATGATTAATAACAATAATAAATAAAAAATAATAATAAATTAATCACTATCGCTTTCTGATGATGTCTCAGCAATATCGTTCAAGTCAAAACTAACTGGTAATGTTAACACTTCTAAATTATTCTTGATTAGATATAGATCAATATCTGGATCGACCATAGACAAGTGCGAGCTTTTGGAACGAATATTCGAAATAAGTGGATCTGAAGTAACTAATAAATGATTAATTAAATCAATCATTGAACTTATCGTGGAGTACTTTCGACTTTGATCTAGTCTGGCCTTTCGGATTTATTTATGTCAAGCTTCCAATGCTTCTTCAGAAAGTACTCCAATAGGCAAATGGAAAAACGAAATTATATCTTTTGAATGAACCAGAAGCTAATAGACGCTGCTAGGCATGTAGTACCAACAGTATTGGGAAAGATACATGGTTTTCGTTTCTTCCAATAGTTTCACGAATCTCTCTACATTAATTTCACGACCAGTTGCAATTGTCCTTAGTATAATTCCGAAATTTCGTACGAGTTGCTGGTATATACCTGTTATCTTCTCCGAACTCAATTTAGGATTTGAGAAAAAGTGGCGAGCAGCGTTTCCGTCATTGCTTGTACCATATCCAGGTTTAGGAATGTCGACAAGTAATCCCATTTTCAATCTAAAATTTTCTTGAATTATTTTTTTTTCTTTCCTTAAATGCTGTTTTATTTTCTTGGTCGCGTATTTGCCAAGTTTTAAAAGGCAATCTGTAGAAGATGTACAGCAAGCACTCGAAATATCTGATCCATGATTGAAGAGATGAAAGGCCAAATCTGTAAGTGTCCGATCTTCTACAGAAGGAAGGTTCATTTGCGAAGGTTTAGCTCCATAGATATAACAGTTTTGAGCTGCATTTATCCCGCTCAATGAATTTATTTCACTACCATCAGGCATCGTCATTAGCATAGTATATTTGATATTAATGTTTTCAATATTTATTTCAAAATATTGAAGATGTTCGATAATTTCCTCCATGTGGCTCTGCTTGGAAGCAATAAGAGCACTATTTTCCTTTTGGAAAATTAATTTTATAGGCCTACAGAAATAAGTAGAGTCTGGTCGGGAATTTATCCAAACTTCTTTATGGTTGATGGTATCCACTAATTTCAATGGTACAAAAGCAGTAACAAATAGGAAGCTATCCGTATTGTCACTATTTTCGAATGTTTGTTTGCAGTTGCTGTGTTCTGAACTGCCATCAAAGTCCTATTTGCACACAAGATCGAACGAAGTGCTGGTATTCTGTAAAGATGACAGATTTTCCTTGAAAATTTCAACAATGCTGTTTGATGTTTGGTTCAATAGCGATTGAAGGTTGATTCCACCAATGATTTCTGACACAACAGCAATTTCGGGTAATTCGGAGAATTCGTAAACGACTACTTACCCATTTTTGCAGCATAGTTAAGCTTCTCAGTACTGTGTTGCGAAGTTAGTTCCTGAACCCGACGTTTTTTCGTACGTTCGTTACACTCTTCAAAGCTTTTTGATGGTCTTTCCCTACTTGTCCCTGGTTGACTTGGATTATTAAATTCATTTACACGACTAAGCACATTAACTGGCAACGGCAAATTAAGACTAAGTCATTGTTCATTAACTTGTATGAATTTGTCCCGTCTCCTTTGACAGATTTGCCATTTTTGCCTCAGTTTAAGACAAAAATACTTAGAAGATTTTTGAATTTGAAGTTCAACTTCTTCAGTTAACTCTTCCAGGCCCAGCAGATCATTAATTTTTGTAGTTACAGCTAGTAGTTGCACTGACTTCTCACTTTGCAGCAGGTCGCCATTTTTGATTGATGGAGTTGAGCCTACAAAAATGTCAATAATTAAAAAAGCGCAAATTCGCGCAAAGTTTCTTTCATAATTAAGTTAACAGATATACAGATCATCACAAAACAAGAAAGATCTCAAGGGGGGTATTAGGGGTATTTTAGAAAACCTTACTTAAACCAGAAATTTCCATTTTTTTTAAATTCTAATTAGACTTGTGCTTCTCACTTCATATTAAAAAAAATCACGAAATAAACACAATTTACAGCAATAAATGGTTTCCCATACCTTGATCAATATTATTAGCCATGGTTTAATAATACTTTATGCGCACAATTTAAGAAAGCACCAAATTAAAATTATATAATAAAAACACGTTTTAAAACTTTCTGCGAAAATATGTGCACTTGTCATTGTTTGCGACCTTGTAACTATTACACCAGTTCACAATTCCAAATAATTTTAATGCACTTACAACAAATATTGGGTCTACAAGTAAGTTTCCAGCGTTTGTCAGAGATGGCGCCACCAGTGGATCCCGGGCAGAAATGTCAGACCCCATGTGTTTTATTTGTAGGTTTTGTATCTGTCAACAACTTTGCAGCGTTATATTTGAGCAGTTCTATCGGTGTCGTACACTTCATCGAGCAAAATCATGGCAAGTTTCCAGCCAAATAAATGTCATTTGCGGGAAGCGCTGCTTTTATTCTTTAATATGAAGAAAAGTGCGGCTGAAGCCTATCGTTTGCTTTCGGAAACTTATGGGGGGGAATGTATTGGTGAATCGACGTGCCGCTAGTGGTTCAAACGGTTCAAAAGTGGTGATTTTGAAGTTGAAGACAAAGATCGCCCCGGAAAGCCGAAAAGTTTTGAAGACGAGGAATTGGACACTTTACTGGATGAGGATCCGTGTCAGATTCAAGAAGAACTTGCTGCATCATTGGGCGTCACGCAACAAGCCGTTTCCCTGCCTCTAAAAGCAAAGGGATCCATTCAAAAGGTTGGAAACTGGGTGCCGTACGAATTGAAGTCAAGAGACGTCGAACGGCGATTTTGCATGTCCGAAATGTTACTGCAGCGGTATAAAAATAAATCATTTTTGCATCGTATTGTCACTGGTGATGAGAAATGGATTTATTATGATAATCCTAAACGCAGAAAATCGTATACAAAGTCCGGCGAGCCCGCCCAATCGACGCCGAAACGAAATATTCACGTGAATAAGGTCATGCTCTGCATATGGTGGGATCAAAAGGATGTCGTATACTACGAACTGCTTCCGAGTGGTGAAACCATCAAAGGACCATTATATCGAACCCAACTAATTCGTTTGAAGCGGGCATTAAAAGAAAAACGGCCAGAATATGAGACCAGGCATGAGTCCGTCATTTTTCATCACTACAACGTTCGGCCACATGTTGCGGTTTCGGTGAAAAACTATTTGGAAGATAGTGGATGGGAAATTCTGCCTCACCCGCCTTACAGTCCACACTTGGCACCATCTGGCTACCACTTTTTTCGTTCGATGCAGAACGCTCTTACGGGAATACGCTTCAGCTCAGCAGAGGAAATCAAAAATTGGCTCGATACGTTCTTGGGCTCGAAAGACGAGGAATTTTTGTGGTCTAGAATTCATAAATTGCCAGAAAGATGGGGGAAAGTTGTAGCTTCCGATGGACGATACTTTGAATAAAGCATTGTAACTATGTTTTCATAATAAAACTTCAAATTTTGGAAAAAAAACGCTGGAAACTTACTTGTAGACCCAATATATATTAAAGATGACTTACCAATCGCTCAAAAGTACTGCTAAAATATTTGTATTTTTTATTTTTTGCTATGGGTCGTCCCACTGTGCAACGATGACATCTTGGAGACGTTCTTTACGGTGAAGGTCTTTAATTTCTTCCTTCAATTTGCGGTTATTTTAACGCAGTTCCATAATGTCGCTCTCTAATTGTTTCACTTTTTTATTAAGAGAAGCAATGGCTTTACAAAGCTTATCATTAAAACTGGTTTCAAATTCTGCGAGCAATATTTTGAACTTATCCACAAGATTGGATTCCAGGTCTCGAAGCTGTTCAGATAAAGACGTTTTTTTTTATCCTTTGCTTGGCTATTCCCTGATAAGGGTCTATCTGGAGTAAATGCGGCGGCTAATGAATTTTTCTCTTTGATTGCTTGTTGGCGGGTGGTTGACATTTTGGATTTACCGAAACACAAATCACAAAATAAAGAATTAAAAAAAAAAAAACAAAAAAAGTAAAAATAAAAGAGAATTCAGTGTAACGAGAATTTAATTTCTGGTTGATTTTCAACGACTATTTTGAATATACATACGAGGGGTGTTCAATATATTCTCGGTATCGATATGAAGGAAAATGCGAATTCAATTTAAATTGTTTTTATTTTTCAATGTAATCTCCCCTAACATCAATGCATTTGTTACATCTTGAGATAAGCCTTTTTAAACCCTCAAAAAAATAAATTTGCTCCTCCTCCATTTATTGCCGACTTGAGTTCTTCATCATCCGAAAATCTTTTTCCACGAAGACATTTTTTCAAATCCGGAAACAGGAAATAATCACTAGGGGCAAGGTCTGGACTATAGGGTGGGTGTTGGATTTCTTCGAAACCACAATCTCGCGCAGCAGCCTTGGAAACTCGCGACGTGTGAACAAGAGCGTTGTCATGAAGAAGCAACACACCCGCTGCGAGTTTACCCCGTCTTTTCTTTTTAATTTCCTCCCGCAAATTATGCAAAGTGGAAGCGTAGGATGTGGCGTTGATGGTTTCACCTTTTTTTTTGAACTCAATGAGCAAGATTCCCTTTGAGTCCCAAAAAACTGTGGCCATGAGCTTCCCGGCAGACGGAGTAACTTTGAACTTCTTCGGGGGGTCTGTTCCTTTTTTGTGCCACTGCATGGACTCTTGTTTGCTTTCAGGGTCATAGTGGTGGACCCATGTTTCGTCCCCAGTAACAATTCGATCCATAACACCGTCCGCGTTCTCACTACACATCTCCAAAAGCTCTCTACAGCATGCGATTCTCACTTTTTTCTAAAGCACTGTGACCATTCGTGGCACCCACCTTGCACTGACCTTTGAAAGGTTAAGATGGTCATGAACAATGGTGTGAATGGTACCAATTGAAAGCTTGGTGATCTCTGCCATCGTTTTCACCTTTATTCGGGCATCCTCAAGAACAAGTTTTTCGACTTCTTTGATGCTTTCTCCCGTACAAGCAGTAGCCGGGGCGCCTTAGCGGGGGTCGTCTTCAATGCTCTCTCTGCCTCTCTTGAACTCACTTGACCACTTTTGCACAGTTGATAATGAAGGTGCGGAACCCTGGTAAACAGCCACCATCTCTTCATGAATAGTTTTTTGACTTTTTCCTTGCTTAGTGAGAAATTTAATTACAGCGCGATGCTCAATTTTCACCATCATCGTCTCAGTTGCCATTATGATTCTGTTTAACTAGAGATAAAACGCGAATTAATAATCACATTTATATGAAATTTTACATGAATGTACTAAAATAATAGTATTACTTGATAAATAAGTCAATTTATATATACAACTACAGCTTCACCCCGATATCGAGAATATGTTGAACGCCCCTCGTATATCTATTAAATAGTTTGGATAGAATTTAATACGCGGAGCACAACGCGAGTACGTCTATTCTATTTTCGACATAAGTTTCATTTTCCTTTACCTTGAAGTAGAGATTTAAATTGAGAGCAATTTCCATTACAGTAGGTCCTTTGACTACAGTGCACGAAATATATATATAGGACAAACTTTTTTCTTTAAGCTCCATTGCAACCGGTTTGCAAAACCAGTTCTTATGAATTTCAAAAATGTATGCCTCTACTACTACAGTAGTACATAGTATTGGTACCGTTAGTGGTTGGTAAAAATGCATGTCAAACGAAATAAGTATACAGGACAAATCAGTTGGAGTGTGATTTTGCTAGTGGAAACATTAACCTCATATCTGCAGTGGCGTTTGTTTGAATTGGGTATAAAAGTAAATTTGGAAAATAAATACGATAATTTTAAGTGAATTTTTATGTTTTCTTAGAAAAGTAAACCAAAATGCCTCGAGGAACCACACTAACAGCGAAGCAGCAGGTTCGCATTTTAACTTATAGGGAATGTGGGATGAAAGTTAGAGTAATAACGGTAAAAGTTAAGCGAAATAAAAATACTATTCACAATTTCTTAAAAAATCCGGAAAACTACGGTAAAATTAAAAGAACTGGTCGCACGCCGACTTTCAGTTCCAGAGATAAAAGGGAAATAAAGCGTTTAGCTGTGAATAAACAAATTAGCCCATCACAGATTAAGTCTCAACTGTCTCTTCCTGTAACTCTTCGACGAGTTCAGCAGATTTTACATGAAGACAAGAACATTAAATATCAAAATCAGTTGCCACAGCCAAAACTTCTACCTCGGCACAAGAATGCACGTCTTCAATTCGCGGAACGCTACAAATTTTGGGACAATGAATGGCGTTCGGTAATATTTAGTGATGAGAAAAAGTTTAATCTGGATGGCCCTTATGGCAGTCACAAATATTGGCGAGATATTTGTCATGATCGCGAGACTCGCCATGCCAGAAATTTCCAAGCGGGGTCCGTGATGATATGGGCAGCTTTTGGATATCGGGGAAAGACCCCAATGTGTTTCATATCCCATAAAATGAACTCTGCAATATATGTGGAACTTTTGGACAATATCTTGATTGATTTTGGAGACGATTTATGGGGAGAGTCAGAGGACAACGCCGCCATCCACAATGCAACAAAAGTCTTTTTAAAGAAAAATATTGATTTATTGCAGTGGCCTGCTATTAGTCCTGACTTAAACTTAATCGAAAACCTCTGGGGTATATTATCACAACGTGTTTATGCGAATGGGCGGCAGTTCGACACTTTGTCAGAGTTGAAAAAAACAATTAAAGAAGAATGGCAAAAATTGGAGCTGGCAACACTCCAATCATTGATTAATTCCATGCCTCGGCGCTTAATCAAAGTGATAAAAAAAGGAGACCATATACTCGTAAAATACTAAAATTAGTTTTAATTACACAAGTTTGAAATGTTAAGCACTTTTAAGTTTTGTACGCTATAATTATTTCGTTCTATTTTTTTTTTTTCTTTTCAATTGTTTAATTATTCTAAAATGAAATATGATGTAAATGAGTGACGTTTTACTTTTCTTCTTATGCCTTATATTTAATAAAAATCTTAATATTTTAAAATTTTAATTTTGTATTCGCATATTTTAACAACTAAAAATGCAGTTGTTTGCAAAGTATTTCGTGATTCAGCGTATACATAGAACGCTATTCGGAAGTCACGAAGTAATAAGAATGTCAAATTTTCATATAGTTAAAATACTCATTTGTGAAATTAAAAAAATTTTTCAAAATTTGTAAATTGTAAATGTAAGTTTGTTCAATATAATAATTAAAGACATAAAATATAAATACCGCTTTCTTATATATAAATTGTATTGTTTAGATAAACATTCCCAAAGAAAGAACCCGATCGAATATTGGTCGACGCACGTAGCACAGCCGAAAAATGCGGTTGGTACGAGAAAGCAGAATAACGCTCTCGAAACTTAAATACAACTAGACCTGTAATGGAACGAGATTAGTTTTTTAAAAAAAATTATTTGAAATATCGTACCGTATTAAACAGAAAGTTGTGAGGAGACAATGTTTTACTGCCATGCTCTCCAATGATACCAACGCTTACAATTTTCCATACGTTTGGCATTTACGATGACCATAAATAAGTCGCAAGGACAAACAAAAATATGCGGATTGGATCTAGAAAATTCATGTTTTTCTCACGGACAATTATATGTTGCGTGTTCACGTGTTGGAAAACCATCAAACCTTTTTCCTTATGCATATTTTTCATGATGTAGCGTTAAGATAAACACAAAATAAATAATATATCATTAATCAACATTTATTATGTCTTAAGGTTTCGTACTTAAACAAAAATGTTTATAATTTGAAATAGATGGACATATTTATTATTAAGATATTTTTCATGAAAGCATTGTAGTGAAAGTGGAAGCTTTTTGAATTTTCATTTCCAATATTTAATTATCAAAATTTGAGATTTCCATTCACTCGTTTCAAAAATGACGAATTTGAAGTCACATATTTAAATCTAAGATTTTATTTTCAAAATTCAATGTACGAACTTTAAGTTTGAATTCTCATTGCATACCAGTGTTCAGTTTAAAACATCAAGCAGTTTATATTTCTTCATTCAAATAAACTGCTATTTTATTTTCGGTTCCCTTGCCTATCATCTATCTTCTGTCCACACTTTCTTATACAGGGACTTTAACCAAATCAAACTCATCGCGCCACTTACCAGAAAGAGCAGAACAACGTCTGCCGGGCTAGATCAATCACCGACATTGATCTGGGCGACTACCTATCAGACTGGCCATGTAACCGTTGATTTACTGAGGGCCAGATTCGAGATTATATGCCAAATGAAACAGTGATGTGGACACCAGGATCGTGCGACTCGGCGTCACTCAATTAATTCATGTAGGTCTTTTTTATGTACTCGTACGGTGATAAACCACCAATTATCTAGCTCTTGGAATCCAGTATTATTGGTGAAATACTGCCCCAAATGCTCAAAAGAGTGGTTTAAAATTGAACTGATAGGATAGTCTTCATCAAAAACAGGCATCTAAGCCATATGTCTGAAGTCGTGTCCTAAACATAATACCAACTCGTAATATTCAATTCTTGTTGGAAGGAACTTCAGAGGTCAGCCAGACCCTTTCAAAACCAAAATAATTGAAATAAACTATCTTTAGTTATTAAGAGAAATTACTTATACGAATGTTGGAGTAGACATTGGCAATAGGAGATTCCAGGATTCAAGGGTATTACAGTCTAATTCTTATCGTCTTCAGTAAATTGCGCACACCAAGTCGGCTGCGGTTTTATTATTTTATGTCATGGCTTTATACTTATAGCACGTTTCTATAAATACTGTCGGCATTGAATAAAACCACTTTACGTGTTTTCAACTTTTTCTGAAATATGGTCGCCTATCTTGTGAGCCAATTCAGCTTACACGAGAGTAGCAAAGGGCTCATACGCTACAATTTATTTATTTTTTTAATAAAGGGACTGATTTTGGATTGAAGTCTAGTTGATACCATTAGTAAGGGAATATGACATCACTTAACATCAACCTACTCAAAGTATACTCGTACGTCTGTACTCTATCATTTGGAGATGGATGAAGGTGTTGTAAAAATAAAATATTGTAGTACTGCACAGTACTAGGAACAAGGAACAAGTAAAGTGATCAATCAAGGATTGAGTATGGTCCTCCGTATTGGGGTTGTGCCTGTATAGGCAATCTGATGAAAAAGATAATTCGGTTATTGTTTTCGAAAAATAGATTTGAGCCTTTACTGTTAAATATCGTTCAGGCTGTTCTTTTATTCGCCCAATTTCTGTTGCAAAATGTTCTTTTGCTCGCCGGAGCTATTCTTTTATTCGTCCGTTTTAGACAAGAGGAGTTGTTCTACTTCGTTAGCGTCAAATGAGAATGTATCTGGATCATATTCGTCGTTGTTTTCAGTTTATATGCATTTTTATTTGCCTTCATTAATTAATTCTTACATGCTAGACAAAAAAACGCTTAAAAATTAGCTTAATTAACTTAAAATTATCTTATTCGAACTTACTGGCCCCATGCAGGCACTCTAAGTTAAACTTAATAGTTAAATTATGTCTTTCGATGATTTCGATGAATCTTACGTTACATGTTTATACTATATCTATTCATTATTAAAACTAAGAAAACATTTTTTAACAAAAACTTAGTGACAGAACTTTTTTTTTTTACTTAAAACTAACACTTACAAACAACCTAAGAATAAATTTTAATCTACTTAACTTACTTACATCTAATACATAACATAACATATATATGCATACATATATGCATATATAAATATATTAATATAATATACAATACTTTTTTTTTCATTTTGTTTTTACTTTTTATTTTTTGTTTTCATATATTTTTTTTCTTAAATCTAACTTAATCCTACCTAAAACTATGTACTATAAGCCGGTCATGGCTAAAAAAAAACTAGGCTGACTAGGCCACTTTGCTTCTCATAAAGCTACCTGTTGCTGGAGGAATACGACGACGGCGAATCCTCTCCTTCAACAAGCCACCAAAATTGCTGGTGCTGCTGAGCAACATCCCTTATGTCGCGACTCCCTACCGCCCTACTGAGCCGGAGACGTGTGCGACGTCTCTGTCGTAGTTGAGTCGCCTGTCTGCAGCTGTTCGAGTAACGTGGAAGATTAGCGGCACCGAATCCAGGTCTGTCCTGGATCAGACCTTTGCTAACTAGGTAAGAGGAACGCTTCTGGACGGACAAGTCAAAGCAAACTCTCTCATTATACATATAATTGGGGTAGTAAGCCCCGGAGATCAGGTTGTTTGACGAGGTCATTGCTCTTGCAATGTGCCTTCGAGTCAATTTAATAACAAAATTGTCCACTCTTATTAGATTCGCCCTATTGTACAAGACCTCATTAGCATAGGATTTTATGTACTCAGACTCTGGTTTTCTGTATAAGAGAAGACAAACTCTAAGGCAAGCCCTCTCAAAAACTTGCTCTCACGTTGAACCACACGGGGCATCCACATACAAGCATAAGCAGGATAAGGGCCATGTAGCAGATCACCTTTACCCTCGCATCGAGTTGGCTGCTATAAAACAATCTCTTTGTAATGGCAAAATCACCTTTGGCTCTGGCCAGAGCAACATCTATATGTTTGTTGAAATACAGATATTCGTCTAGCCAAATCCCAAGGTATCTGACCACATTTCGACAAGAGTCGGCCAGAATGTCGGTTGTGCACCATATTAGCTTCATAGAGCATGCTACATTTCTGTGAGATGCACCTTGAGCCAATAATAAAACTAAATGCAAATGATTTGAAGAAACTCTTTTCGAGCGCATGTCTCGTTGGGCAGTAAATGGCTGAAATGGTAAGCAAATTAAGTCTATTTCTTACACGTACCGTTATTACGAGGGCGGGTCAATAAGTCCGAATTTCTGACCTCTTTACTGAAACAGCAACACTGCTCCTGTCAACAGGCATCTGTCAGTTGACTCCTGTCAAAATTTAAACTTGCTGCGTCAGTTAGTTTGTGTTTGACAGCTATTTTTATCAGACTACTCACTAATTTGAGGAGAAAATGGAAAAAAGTGAATTTCGTGTGCTTATTAAGCATTATTTCTTGCGAGACCAAGGCTAAGCTTGATAAATACTATGGGGACTCTGCACCATCGATTTCAATGGTAAAAAAGTGGTTTACTAAATTTCGTTGTGGCCGTACAAGCACTGAAGATGCCGAACCTCCTGGACGCCCAGTTGAGGTCTCTACACCCGAAACAATCGAAAAAATTCACGATATGGTGTTGGCCGACCGAAGATTGAAAGTGCGAGAGATTGTGGAAGCCGTAGGGATCTCGCATGGCTCAGTGGTTTCAATTTTGAATGATCACTTGGGCATGAGAAAGCTTTCCGCAAGATGGGTGCCGCGTTTGCTCACAGTCGACCACAAACGCAATCGTGTAACAACTTCACAGGAAGGTTTGGCGTTGTTTAATCGCAATATGGAGGAGCTTTTGCGCCGTTTTGTAACCGTGGACGAAACATGGATCCATCACAACACACCATAGAACAAACAACAGTCAAAACAGTGGGTTTCTAAGGGTGAATCGGCGCCAAAGAAGGCCAAGGTGGGTTTGTCAGCCAATAAAGTTATGGCGACTGTTTTTTGGGATGCACGCGGGATAATCCACATTGACTACCTTCAAAAGGGAAGAACAATCAATGGGGAATATTATGCCAACTTATTGGACCGATTCAATGACGATTTGAAAAAAAAACTACCTCATTTGGCCAAGAAAAAAGTTCTTTTCCACCAAGACAATGCAAGGGTGCACACATGTGCAGTTGCCATGGCAAAAATCCATGAATTGGGCTATGAATTGCTCCCTCATCCACCCTATTCTCCAGATTTGGCTCCGAGCGACTACTTCTTGTTCCCAAACCTGAAGAAATGGATTGGTGGAAAAAGATTTGACTCCAATGATGAAGTCATCTCGCAAACAAAGGCCTATTTTGAGGACCTCGACAAATCATTTTTTTTGGAAGGGATAAAAAAATTGGAGAAGCGTTGGACAAAGTGTATAGAGCTCAAGGGAGACTACGTTGAAAAATAAGATTATTTTTTTATCAAAAAATCTGTGTTTTAATGTGTTTGACCCACCCTCGTATTTCCACAGATTCGAGCTCAATAGTTTCGATAGACTCTTTAATGTGTAAGGACAATGGATGATAAGCTTGATTGTCCCTAAAGCGGCCTATTTTTGCACATGATCCCCTTTTCGTACGGGTTTCATGTATCAAGCAAACGTCAATTTACATCTCCCGTATGAATATTTCTAATTGTCAAAGTTTTTGTAAAAGTCCATTAGCATTCCAGGTAAGTATTTTGAACGCGCGTTCTAAATATATTCGTGTCCTCGACTTAGTTCGCTAATTGTGGCAGTTACTTTCGATCTTAATTAGCTTCTCGAAAATAAGTTTACTTATTTTGGTTATAATATAGAAAACATAAGAAAGCAGGGTCCGTGAGTTTTCGATCCTTTCGTTATGTAATTTTGCGGCTTGGGCAGATGATAGTTTACCGGTAACTACCGTCTAACGCTTAATGGTTTTTCATCCATCTTTTATATTTTTGTGATCCGATAACTTTTCTTTAGCTATTTTTCTTTTACCGGGCTTAGACTTTTTCATACTTGCCACTTTTAAGTCCTCATTTTGCGGCTTTAGAAATTTATCAGGCTTTTTTTAAATTACCTGGCTACTTCACACCTTGATAATTATCTTCGGAGAAGTGATTTCTTGCACATTTCACACAACGCGGCTCTGTTTGGCAATATGTTGGCGTGGGATTGAATCCTTGACAGCGTTTACACTGAGGGATTAGTTTTATGTTCTTACGCAAAGGTTTGATTTTGGTAATCATTTTGAGAATTTATTTGATTTCATAATTTTTTTGAAGATTCTCGGCGGTATCGAGCGTACTCGTAAGTATGACAAGAAGAAGGCGGCCTTTTACTGTAACTTCCTTCCCATCCAATTTTTGTTTCTCTCGCTTTTCTATGGTTACGCTATCAATAATTTTACTTTCCACACGTTGTTGTTAGGCGATGTGACGGTATAATCAGATAGCAATAATGTTTTCAAGATGTTCTGAAGTTTGTTGTAATCCATAATCCTGATCACGTTGATTGGCGGGAGTGGTCGATGCTTGGGATTTCGGTTTTCTTCGGAATGAGTATTTATTTCGTCATTTTTGCCGGCTCATTTGGATGACTGTGGGTGAGGAACCAACTTTCCGTTTCTTGCGTGGTCATTTCTACTGTATCTACAGTATCTATAGTGCGTGGTCGTGGCTAAAGTGGTAGTGTATTAGCTTCCAAATTGGACGGTTCGAAGTTCAATACCAGTCGCGCCTCGAAAGACATTCTTTTTTTAGGCGCCTAAATTCACGTAAAATGAGTGGTTGCTTAGAACACAACAACAAGTCTAATTACACTAATAATTTGGTCTACCAATTGAATGTTGGATGCCACCCATGGAGCGAAATAACCACTGAGCTTAAAAATCTTTCTTTCTCTCTCTGTCCCATTTTCCTAAAAACTTAACACGTGCTCAGGCACTTTAAGTGTAGTAATACCCACTTGAGCGCTAAGTTGTTTTTTTTTTTAAATCCAGCCCGTTTCACGACTTAAGTTCTCTTCGATAGAAGTTAAAACTTACTGCGGAGATTGTCCTAGTTTGGGTTATGCCGTTATTAGTTACGTCTTTGGCTTTTAGTATTTCCAAGCCTGGACAGTGTTCCATATTTTCCTCACTCAGGCTTATAGTTTTCGCTGAAGTCCGTTGTTCGTGCGCCGACATTTTGGGTGTCGTCGGACTCTCTATTTGCGAGCTTTTCCAAACAAATTTATTAAATGCAATAAACAAAGCTGGTCTGCCACCTGTGGTAGTAATTCCTTCTCTTTTTAATTTGCCCGCGCTAAAGGGATTTAATTTGTGGGCCAAGGAAAATCAAGGAGGATAGAAAGAGAGGCACCGGTGAACGTTGGTTTTAAATGTTTGAAGGTTATAATGACTAGGAAATAATGAGCTAGGCAGAGCATTCCATAAGCGAGTTGTAGGGCTTAGGAACAAATCATAATATTGTAGATTACGTCCGAAAGTGGGCTTGAGGGTATAATGATGAGCATTCATAGCGAAACGGGTGTTACGGTTAAAAGTTTGAAGGGGCGGAATGCTACTGGCGATTTCTATGGAGCACTGGTGGTGGAAATAGCGATAAAACAGAGTGAGACACGAGACCTTACGTCGGTGTTCGAGGGTGTCCATTGTTTTAGTGATAATAGTATCACCCATGTGTTTTATCGCACGGTTTTGGATCCTATCTAGCAGGTGCAGAGATGTTTTGGGCGCACCCGACCATTGGCATTGTAAACCAATTTCGGGCGGATAAACGCCTTATATATTGAGGCCAGATCAGAGGGGGTGGAATGTTTCTTACATCGCTTAAGTTTTCATTGACACACATACCGTGAATGGAAAATTTATCGGTTTCGACGACAAGTACCATTCTAATGGCTGGGTGCTTACATTCCGCTTTAATGACAGTAGACAGCATTGTGTTTTGGAAGCATTAAATTCTACTCTGTTAGTGTTTCCCTAATTAGTTATGCGGTTAATATCAGAATTCAATGAGCTTAACATACGTTGGGGTTCCCGTTCTACAGCAGAAGAGCAGGGATATAAGTTCGGGAACGAATATGAAAGTCAGAGGGTACTGTCGTCAGCAAAGAAGTATATTGGATTAGAGGTAGCAGACAAGAGATCGTTAATGAAAATTGAAAAGAGTGTCGGAGACAGAACGGAGCCTTGGGGCATACCAGCATTTATTTTGTGGATATCAGACTTAAAACCATCCAAGACAACTTGAATTGAACGTTCCGAAAGGTAATTTCTAATCCATTGAAGAAAAAAGTCATCGACCCCAAAAGCACGCATTTTCTACAGGAGAGCCTGATGCCAAACTCTGTCAAATGCCTTGGAAATATCAAGTGTAACTATCTTGCTTTCGCCAGATTGATGTACGCTTTGGTTCCACTTTTCGGTGAGACATGCCATCAAATCACCAGTGATTCAGCACATGCCGGTCATTGAGAAGTTTTCGTTTTTCGAGATATTTCATGAGCTGACGGTTTATCAGCATTTCCATGACCTTAGAGAGAAGGGATGTAAGTACAATGGGTCTGTAGGAGGAGAGAGAAGAAGAATCGTCTCTTTTAGGGACGGGCTGGACAAATGCTGTTTTCCATCTTCTCGGAAAGAGTTCTAAAGAGTAGGATTGATGAAAAAGCTTACGCAATAGTTTTGCCAGCGAGGAAGAACACCTCTTCAGAAGGAGAGGAGATATACCATCTGGACCTGCGGATTGATGCATGTTGAGATCTTTACTACACGAGTGCGAAAGTAGATTCGTCCCATTGAAGATTCGACGCACTCAAATGTAGGTGGAGACAAATCAGAATCTGGGAGTGTTAAGCTGGCGGCAAAGTGTGCAGCAAGCAGATTGGCTTTGTCCAAGGAGCTGACAGCTAGAAGGTCAATGTAAATGAGCGTTGGGGTGGAGAATGAGGCAGAATTTCTAATATTTTTGACGAACGACCAAAAATTGTAGTATTTTGGGACATTGTAGTATTTTTTGCCTCAGTTTTTAATCGTATTGGAATTTTACACTTTTAAGAAAGGCGTTGCTGTCATTCCTGGCTCGTTTAAACTTTTTTCGGTTTTCCTCTGTTGGGTTGGTCTTGAAGGACAGAAAAAACATTTTTCTAACCTTGACAGCCTGTTTACAGCTCAAGTCGTACCATACATTTTCTTTTGGTTTGAAACTCTTCATCCGATGAGGGATAAAGTTTCTCATCCCAAAGAGAATGGTGTCTGTGATCATATCAGCAGCGACATCTACGTCTTTGTCGAGGAAACACAACGACCAGTTATGCTTGTTTTGTCCATTGCATGGTTGGTATACTCTACACGCTCGGTATACAGAGGGTTGATTTTAGTCGCCTCTTATGACAGGCATGCAAACCTCGGATATATTCTGACCTCAACCCGAAGGTGATGCTCACGCAAGGTAGCATTTTCAAAGGAAGCTTACATGTATACAAATATAATGAGTATACTTTTTCACTCTCAAAAGAAGCCGAAGAGCCTTTAAATGTAAGCCAGGAAAACGTTCGTTTTTAGCCGGCGTGAGCAGTTGGAAGGCGACCTTAAGTAACTCGGATCGGAAAAGTGATGGAAGCTGGTTAGGAATTGCTCTACTTGTAGAAATTTGTTAACGGGTATCCTTGTATAGCTTCAGCAAAAGTGAAAAAAGGAATGCTACAGTTTTAGCTAGTTCTTCAGCTATGTAACAATGAATAATACTACTCTTAGCCATTCAATTAAAAATCCTTCAAGACTACGTGACACAGGGAAACCATTGCAATGCATTTAAATTCTTATTTTGTATATGAGCTTCAATATTATAAACGCTTAAAACTGGTGATCATATTAAGTTTAAAAAATAATTTAAAGCACAATTTAAAATTGTTTTTGGGCATAGTGAGGCATACAAAGCTTTTTCATGAAGTTGTGTGATTACTATTGACCCGTGAGTCCGTACTATCCACCCAAATAATTGACTGGTCTTATCATATTCATCTCATTCCATGTCAATTATAACTTAACGATTTTGTAATTGCCTCAGGCACTGTATACTGAAAATAAGCGTTCTGGTCATTTCGGAAACCAATTAATAAATGTCAGACTCAGATTCTCTTATACGCCTTTGCGATAAAGGCGTGTTTCTGGCTGTAAATGGATGTTTAATAGCTTTCTTGTCAGCCGCTTAGGATCTGCAGGCATTGTATTTATTACTATTATTGCTTTCCTACTTAATGTTAAAGCAATGCTCTATTAGACTGATTTAATTGCTTGTAATGAAAACTTAAAGTGCGTCTATTGAGTCTCCGGTATGGATTTAACTAGTTTTTGGAAGTGAATAATCTCTTTTATGAAGAAATATGAAAAGTTTTAATATATCCTTCCAAATGGTGGCACTCCCCCTGTGGCTAAAATGTTGCCGCCGAGCCAAGGAGGATATCAGAGACACTTTCGAATCAGTTATTATTGAGCAGCAATACCAACGATTCTAACAATTGTGCTAACCGTATCATTTGGTTTGAAATTACTGCGAGTTCCTATTTATCTTTCTCTTCTGTACTACCCGTATTTTGTGGTACATTGACATCACTGACATCGAGATCCATTGGGTGGCTTTAATGAGACATACGTCTGATAATTTACTAGACATCTTTACAGAAAGTACTTTATATTACGAGTACCACTAATGTTTCCTACAAAAGAGAGCAAACACGACGCTGACTTTGATCACGCTGGTAGCAGGTTACCTATTTGTGCTTGCATTCCCAATACTGTGATATGAAAATCTAGTCCTGCGATAACATCATCCACGCAAAGGTCCCTCTTAAGGGTTTTTGCACATAGCGGATAAGTCCTCCATTAAATCTGGAGCCAATTATTGTAAAAATTTCATCGCTAAGTAGGAGGCTGAGATTGTTCCGCAAGTCACCACGTTTAATTAATAGATTTGTATTTCTTCTATTGATGAGTATTGTGGACCATTATTCGCCAAAACATTTATCCAATATCAGCCGTGAACACATACCTGGGTAATTGAAAACCGAAGTCGATCTCTAACCACGATCTCGATCTCTAACATAACCGAATTTATGGTATACATATGTACGAGTATATTGCAACACCCGACTCGGGTATTGGATTCAGGCTGTGTCAAGCAGCGGCCGGATGAATACTTAAGAATTCTGCTTGGAAGACGGTACGATTTGCATATGCAAAGATTCTAATACCTTGCTCCAACACCTTCGGCTGTCTAAGTGCCCTTTGTAAAGGTGGATATTGAATCACTGAGAAATACTTCGCCTTGTCTCCATATGTCTATTGCCGAAACGATTGAAATCACCTCCAATTGATTGAAGATCGGTTGATTGGGTAAGGCAACGTAAGTAGACTGGCATAACCAACATTCTTTTCACTGTTGAGTGTCTATCAGTCTGAGGGCAGTGTTAATTTCAATCTACATGCTGAACAAGTCTGTAGATATCAAATAGGGAAGCATTTTGAGAGCCGCCTTCCATATTTCTTTCCAAGGCACGTTCTGCTGACATAGATAGTTTGACACAGTTAAATGTCGGTGTTCTTGGAGATCTATGGTCCATCATTGCCGGCGATTAACTCACGTCCTTCCTGTGGCAAGATAAGATAGTTTTAGAGAGGTGACTGACTCTATCAAACACTAGGTTGGATATCGGAATGTGATTTTCGTATTCACCATTTTGTGTTTCTCCCAGTTGATCTTCCGATGATTGCAATAGATGAGAGCCGTTGACGATTTTTTGTTCGATATGCTGAGCTATTAGTATCAATGGTCAGAGTTGGATATTATTTGAGAAAAAAGGACGTCAAGAATTTGTCTTCGTTTACTAGAAATGAAAATAGGACTTTTATGTATGTTATTGACGGAAATATTAGTAGCTATTACTTCTAGGTTTAGTGTCCGTACTACTTCATAAGTCCTGGTGTGCATTTGCGTCGCAGCATATTTCCGGCTGATTGCGGAAAACGTCGTCCTGTAGAGTCTTTTTGATGAAGACTCATGGTCATCATAGGCGAACTACATATTTTTTCTCCCATCTTGCCTCCAAAGCCGTGTTAGTGCAAAGTTGTCTGTGATGTATTAAAGGAACAAAGGAAAAGCAGGAATACAAGCGCTGGGTATACCTTCTTTTGTGGCCAGGTAGAAGATGCTCTAGTTTTATACGCTGACCCCGGCGATGTGCTCTCCGTAAATGCTGTTACAGACAAAGCATGGGTCCTGGATCAGGCCGAGTTGCTCACCGCTCTTGATTAGGTGGATATTGAAGTTAGAGGCGGCGAGTAAGATAAGGATTAATCCCTACCGTGGCAGATTGGTGCAGATACCTCAATAATGGTCTTACCATTCTATGTATTGAGGATAACTTGTCCATTTTCGTAGACTCCGTTGGTGAGCTGTTTGGGACAGGGAGAAACTACTGTGGTCTCTGAAGCTTGATTGAAACAATTCTAACCATATGTATGTATGTCCACGATTTTTATATTCGTTTGTGAAATTACGGTGTTCTTCCTTGATGTCTTCGTTTACTTTTTTAGCGTCAAGCATCTCTGCAAAACAATAACTCTTGATTATGCTTATCTACGTAAATCACCCTTGAATCGAAATTTGTCAAAGGATTGGCTCTTCGAGGTCCTTTTGGTGTTTTCAGTAAGATGGTTTCCAATTCCATTTTCTTCAGCTGATTTTTGTTTTGTTTTTCTAGAGCTTCTTCTATTGTCCAAGACGTGTATTACGCCTTAGTGGCAAGTTCCTTTGCAGGCTTATCTATCCAAGATCGCATAGATGATATTATAGCTCCAATGAACATTGTTCGGAATAGTCCAGCTCGGAGTGTTAATCTTTCAGAAAATTATGATGTTGTGGATTTTATAAGAATATTCATCGTCCTCATATTCCTAGGGTGTCCATTATCGCAATCAATCACTTCTGCGAGCTTAATTTTCTGTGGAAGTTTATGAACATTGAAATTATATTAGGAACCGGAATTTAATTTTGATCTGCATTCTATAACTATACCCTCCTTGTCCTCAAGATTCACGATAACCGTAATTAGGTTCGTTTTGACATACAAACTTACGTACGTAAAATTTTATAAATATATATGGTTTAATAAAATTCTGGCATTTTTCATCGGTTTTTTGACGCACGTTTTTGTGGAACACACTGTAATTGCAGAAACAGTTGTAACATACCTTTATGTGATGAGACCACTTAATGGGTTCTCTGGCTTCAGATTGAAATCAATGTATTATCTGAAAGTTTTGTCCAGGTGATTCAATTCCTTGGACATTTTTACCAAGCTCGTCACAGACACTTTGGAATGACCTGGCCCAATCTCAGATAGTCGATGAAACGATATGTCTTCTACACGACGTCTAAACGGTTCGTTGGTGTTAGTCGTAAAACTACCTGACAAGCACATCATTTGTGATCGTTGCTAGAGCATAGTGACTATTTAGCACTCACTGTTCCGACAGACTTAAGGGAACTTGCAGAGTGGGTTTTATTGGAAGTTCTTCGGAGATTCGAGTTTTACTTCTTAAGATCTCAAAGGTCTGAAGTGGAACTTTGAGAAAATTTAAAAGACTTGACAGTGATAGTATTGTCCTGTGGATTCTCATTATGGCCTAGAGTTCTAGCTTGCAGCAACAGATCCAAGTTCAATGCGTTAACTCCGAGATTGTTAAGTCATTAGTTGCGCCGTGTATTGCCTTAAATCCTGTGGCAAATTCTGTTGACCATGAAAATGCTTGTTGTACGAATAGTCGAGGGCCTTGCCCACGAATTAAAGTATGGCTCTTGTAAAATTTTCCAAGTTGAGACAAACTGATATCAGATAAGCTTTTCTGCTTGGCCTGACACATTAATCCTTAAGTACCACGCAACAATGGCGCTCTAGAAAGCTTGCCCGGCTAACGGAACACCTAAAAGGGCTCAACCTAAATAGTGGAATAGGGAAATAGGTTTAAAAAGGAAAGAGGATAGGAAACTCTATAATAGGGCGAATCCTTTCACAAGCGACAGTATACGGAGGTTTCGAGGTTACGCAAAATGCTTTCAAAGAAAACGAGCGTTCCTAGCTACCTCAGGAAAAATGAAGTAACCAGGGCTGAAAGTAGCCATGAGGTTCTGGTAACGCTGATGGAAACCCACTTTCCGGGATCCACAGTATCAGACCACCCTAGCATGCTACAGCACACTGAAAACACTTCTCTCTCCGAAGAGGAAATAGGTGTTCTTATTAATAGGAACAAATTACGGTGGGCAATTCAGTCTTTTAAACCGTTCAAATCTCCCGGTACGGATGGTTTAGCAAACCTGAAAATTATGGAAATTCTCAGATACAGTCTAAAAATAGGGTACATAGCAATAGCTTGGAGGCAAGTTAAGGTGGTCTTTATACTAAAAGCTGGCAAACAGGGGCATATAACAGCAAAAGATTTCAGACCAATAAGCCTGCCATCATTTTTGCTTGGAGATTCTCATTAGGGATAGATGCAGTTATGGCTCTTTTTGACTGAGTCACAGCATGCATATATGAAAGGAAAATCTGTAGAAACCGCCCTGCACGAGGTGGTGGGGAAAATAGAGATGAGTGTACACTTCAGTGAGTGTGCGATGGCGGCCTTCATCGATATTGAAGGAGCCTTAAATAACGTGGAATGCACCGCCATTAAAAATGCTCTAGTAGACGCTAACATTGAACATAGCATTACAAACTGAGTTTGCAGCATGTTTGCAAGTAGGAAAATGAACTGTTCCATTGGGCAAAGTTCGGTTAGAATATCCGTAACCAGGTGAATCTCACAGGGGGGAGTCACATCGACACTCCTGTGAGTGCTGGTTATCAATGACATCCTCAAAAAACTTTGTACAATGGGTATACCATAAGTGTCACGGGATACGCAGGTGACGTGGTTATAATTGTGCAGGGAAAATACTTGAATATTTTAAACGACATTATGGAGGTTGCCCTGAAGGCGATCAGCATTTGGGCAAAAATCTGTGACTTCAATCCCTCCAAAACGGAACTGGTTCTTTTTACCAGAAAGTATACATAATAAAGAAAGTATACCGCAATTCGAGTTCCCGAAACTCAACGGAGTGGAACTGTCCCTTTCGGTTATCGGGGAGTATCTGGTTGTGATTCTAGACAAAAAAAAAACTGAATTGGAATCTTAATGTAGAGCAAAGAACTAAAAAGGCATATACTCGTAGTGCTCTTTTTATCTGCAAAAGAACAGTATGAAGAATTTGGGGCTTAAAATCTGCTATGGTGTACTGACTGTATACGGTGGTGATTAGACCCATACTTGCATATAACGCACTAGTAGGGTGGAAAGCAAAAAAAAAAACAAAACGGTTTACGGAAAATTAGCGGCTGTTCAAAGAACGGTAGCATTGGACACCTTTTTGCATCTTGATTTACAGATCAAAAAACTTGCTGGCAACAGTGCAATACGGCTCCCTAATCTGGGTTACTTCAAGAGCAGTAGTTTCGGACATAGCACGGTTCTAACAGAGCTACTGCCAGGCAATCCAATTCTAACGGATGAAATTCTTCCTTGGTCGACTTCGACATCCCGTACGATATAATTTATTCGGAGAGGGAGGACAGAAGAAGGAACAGGTTCTGGTATCTTCTCAGAAGACACAGAACTAAGAGTGTCTATAGGACTATGGGACGCAACAGTGCCTTCCAATCAAAGGTTCTGGCTGTACTCAGGGCGGCTGAGCTAATGCAGATAAGATCGGTATCCAAAAGAGATATCGCCTACTACATATTGGGTCTACAAGTAAGTTTCCAGCGTTTTTTTTTTCCAAAATTTGAAGTTTTATTATGAAAACATAGTTACAATGCTTTATTCAAAGTATCGTCCATCGGAAGCTACAACTTTCCCCCATCTTTCTGGCAATTTATGAATTCTAGACCACAAAAATTCCTCGTCTTTCGAGCCCAAGAACGTATCGAGCCAATTTTTGATTTCCTCTACTGAGCTGAAGCGTATTCCCATAAGAGCGTTCTGCATCGAACGAAACAAGTGGTAGTCAGATGGTGCCAAGTCTGGACTGTAAGGCGGGTGAGGCAGAATTTCCCATCCACTATTTTCCAAATAGTTTTTCACCGAAACCGCAACATGTGGCTGAGCGTTGTCGTTATGAAAAATGACGGACTCATGCCTGGTCTCATATTCAGGCCGTTTTTCTTTTAATGCCCGCTTCAAACGAATTAGTTGGATTCGATATAATGGTCCTTTGATGGTTTCACCACTCGGAAGCAGTTCGTAGTATACGACACCCTTTTGATCCCACAATATGCAGAGCATGACCTTATTCACGTGAATATTTCGTTTCGGCGTCGATTGGGCGGGCTCGCCGGGCTTTGTATACGATTTTCTGCGTTTAGGATTATCATAATAAATCCATTTCTCATCACCAGTGACAATACGATGCAAAAATGATTTATTTTTATACCGCTGCCGTAACATTTCGCACATGCAAAATCGCCGTTCGACGTCTCTTGGCTTCAATTCGTACGGCACCCAGTTTCCAACCTTTTGAATGAATCCCAGTGCTTTTAGGCGCAGAGAAACGGCTTGTTGCGTGACGCCCAATGATGCAGCAAGTTCTTCTTGAATTTGACACGGATCCTCATCCAGTAAAGCGTCCAATTCCTCGTCTTCAAAACTTTTCGGCTTTCCGGGGCGATCTTTGTCTTCAACTGCAAAATCACCACTTTTGAACCGTTTGAACCACTCGCGGCACGTCGATTCACCAATACATTCAAACGCTGGAAACTTCCTTGTAGACCCAATAGACAGCTAGGCCGTACTCAAAGCAATGGGATCAACCAACGCCAACTCTGTTACAGTCAGAGGCTGTTGCAGGCAGTCAGAACCGGGTAAGACTGCGCTGGGTACCAGGACACTGCGGTATTGAAGGAAATGAACAAGTGACGAGCTTGCAAGAAAAGGAGGGCTACTCGACAATAGTGAGGTTGCCAACATCAAAAAACCCCTTTGCATAGCGAGGGGCACTATCGAGGAAGAAATCATAAAGGCTGCCAACCTAAAGTGGTCAAGTCTTGAAGGACACAGGGTATCCAAGGCTCTTTGGCCGCTTTTTGACGGCAAAAGACCTAGGAAGTTAATAAAATTCAACAGGGATAAACTTAGAACAGTAATAGGAATCCTTACAGGACACTGCCTCCTGCGGCAACACGCAAAGGGACTCAAATTTTCAGATATGGATATTTGCAGATTCTGCGGTTGAGGACATAACACACATACTGTGTGGATACGAGGCAATATAGCGTAGTCGAAGAAAATTTTTAGGGAAACACTTTTTAGAAAATCTAGAGCGAATAGTCGGCACGAACTTCAAAGGCCTTCTTGGCTTTTGCAGGGAAATTGGGTGTTGCGCCATGGGGATTATTTAGGTTTTTTTCCATTTAAAGACAAATTCAACTGGTTCCACAAGGATCGCGATGGGCCCGTTTTGGCGTCTGTGTGATGACTTATATCCCTGTTTTAACTTAACCTAACCTAACCTACCATATCTTTTGGCACCGTGGATATTTTCAGGAATAATTTTTATTTTTTTGAGGTAATTTTCATCAAACGGAAGAACTCGGCTTTGAGCTTGTTGGACGCTATCTAGTGTGCTTTACAGTGTATGTTTGTTTTTTAATATTGAAATGAAAACTCAGTATTTTTTGTATATTTACTCTCAACTAATTTTTTTTGTTTTTTTCTTTACAGGAACCAAATTTTTGTGTTCAGAAATAATCGCACCAATTCGCTCCGAGGCCGATGACATCTCCTTGTTTATAATTAACTTTGAGGATTTGTCAAATCCGTCAGCAGCGGAGCCACCATTAGTCGCAAGGCTAAGTAAATGTAAGTTTTTCTTTGGAAAAGCCATAGCAATTTTTTTATTTTTTTCAAATTAGTCTTTTCCTTTTGAAAAATACAAAATACAATTAATTACAATTTAACTTTAGAGGGTTAACACTAAATTAGTTACACTTATTCTAAAAAAAATAAAACGATACGAAAGCAATTATTATGTTACAATATTTTCATGCAAAAGTTTTTGAGGTTAAATTTTTAGCAATATTTAAGCATACTTTTGATGATATAATGCATATGACCTTTCTAAATATGTAACAGAGTAAACGTTCAACTTGAAAGTAACACTCTTATAAGCCAGTTGTCACTGCTAAGGATGATGGTATATGCGATAGCCTTGCCTTAAAAACAAGGGTCCAGTATTCTTTATTATTTCCAACTTGGTGGTTGGAAACTACTGTTGTTGACGATGCAAAGTATTTGAATAAAATTTCTAGGACATTGTTTGAGGTGTCAGTTATGGAGTGGATGTTTATCCAGAGATTTGTAATTTCATAAACCACCTAGAAGTTGTAGTTGTCCTTTTCTCCTAGCAGGTCAACACTTTTTGGTTTTTTGCAACCAATCTTCGTTTGAGTCCTGCAGGCAGCTAGATATATTGAAGGTTGCCCTCCCATATTAACACCTGTTCGGTACAACTTGCTTAATTACAGGCCTGTGTTCAGGCTGAATATTTTGCTAGATTCTATGGGTGGGCCAAACGACCAGAAACAGGAACAGAGGGCAGTCTTTGGAAAGCATTTCCGTATGTGACAACCAAGGATAAGTTAAATACAGCTGACCATTCTGTGAAGATTAATGCGGAATAGTGGAAGATTTCTAAGATTGTGTCAGGAAAATGAGTGTTACCACTTTAATGCTGCTGAACAAAGACTATGTCATCAGCTTCATGCGTTATAAGGAGCCTTACGTTTATCAGTTTAAAGATATGGTTGAAATCCTGTTAAAGCTGGTAAGCCTGTATAGCTTCTACATGCAATATAAGAGTGATATATTAGGGTGGCCAGACTTGAACGGCGTATTCAAGAAGTTTCCATATACAAAGGGATTATGCAACATATGGGTTGGTGAATTTGTTAGACCAGGATACGACGAAATCCTAAGAGGAGTTGCCTTTTTAATGTTGTCATCGATTTGGGTACTGAAGTTCAATTCGTTGTAACAGATTGCACTTACCTGTTCTCTCACTATGGGAACAGGTTCTTTTCAAATAAAGTAAGTCTGAAGTAAAGTCGTAAGACATTTCGAGTGTACGTTAACCAGGCTATTGCTACAGATGCAAATGCTTCCCACCTCCACCGGTTCATCACAATATAGTCCGTTGTCATCAGGATTGCGTATATCTCCTTTTGGAAAACAGACTCAAGTTTTCCTAACGAGGAATTAAATTTAACGTCACCGTCCGCCAGGAAAACCAGCACCCCATCGGTTTTGGAGTCGTCTGTGAAGAGCCGACTGCATTCTTTTCCGAGCGCAGATTCTGCCCAAAAGCAGTCTTGGCCACAGGAAAAGTCTTTTCATATTTTTTATGCAACACGAGGTGTCATAAGACAGCCGCCGCGCAAGGTCATCAACCTTTCAGTGCGTACCAAAGACCACTTCTTTTTAAATGAAAGATGACTTTGAGAGTGCAGGCTGATCGATCGATGTGTCTAGAGTGAAGCCAGGCGTGCTAGGGAAAACTCCATGCGGCCGAGACAGACGGTTCTTTGAAGTCTTGTAAAAGCAGCAATGATGCATTTTTGTGTGAGCATCCAAACAAGCAACGCATAGGGTATAATTGACCTTATCGTAGCCGTGTAGATCCAGAGAACCATTCTGGGGACAGGCCCCATGTCTTACCGATAGCTCCTTTGCTTTTGCTGTAATGTGTGTGGTCCATAGAAGTTTGTTATCCAGGATAACACCCAAATACTTACATAGCTTCTTTGAAGAATTGAATGGCGACGCCTTTAAGCACGATATGAGTCAGACCAAACAGCTTCCTCCTTTTCGTAAAGAGAACAACCTCAGTTTTGAGAGGATTGACTGAAAGGCCATTTCTGGTCCACCTATCGTCGAAGGCTACCAGCGCTTTAGAGCAGACAGTCGCTAGACACGATCCAACAGACAGTTGAAGACGTGTATGCTTGTGCATAGACGTCAGAACTATTGAATTCACTGAGCAGTGAGTCCACCAACATGCACCATAGAAGTGAAGACAGAACACCGCTTTGCGGGCAACTCCAGCTTAGCCCCTCCATCACATATTAGCCGCAACTAAATCATGGTTGCAAAATTTCCCATGTTTAGACAGTGAAAGTGAGTTCGGTATTAAAAGGCAAGTTCTCGGTCTTTTCGATCGCTCGCCATATAGTGGTGTGAAACCCCTTAAACATCGGAAACCACAGATGCGTTTATTCTACACCCGTGGTTAATGTATAAATAATGTGTGAAGTTTTGTATTTAACACGGAAAGCATCCTACATAGGGATGGAGTAGTAGGCTTGGAATGTTGAAGATTGATCTGAGTATACAAAATAGATGAGTACTGGGGTGGTCGTCTCTTATCTGCATTCATTTGGGAACATAGTGGAAATTAACACTTCCAAGGTGCAGATAGCGACGTGAGTTATGCCTAGATTTAATGGTCTCGACAAAAGCTTTGCCTAGGCCAGAACAAAAGAAGAGTCGTCCTTTTTTTCAGATTCTTTCGCTCCTTGTGACAGTAGGTTTTCTATTTTTGATTGTCGAATCCAGGGCTCAGGGTATGAACACGCGTCAAAACATCCCCCGTTTCTCTAGCTCGCGTCAGTTTTGGTTGTCTGAAAACCTCGAAAGTCTGAGCTTCCAGTGGTGGGATTTTCGGCACTTCACTCTAAGAGTTCTGCTATCTAATATCATAGCCTTCTGCTTGAATACAAACATTCTTTGCTTTGGCTAGCTCCCGCAGTTGATCGACACTGTTCAGACTGTTGTCGTTGCCAGCCTACCCAAATCGAAGTGCTAGGGAGAAGATGGAGGTACTCATTAGGTGCGCCAGTCTCGTCTCATTTGGCATTTTGGTATTTCCTTAAAGGTTGCTTTTCTAGCGACGTAAACGTGTCATTTGCCATCGTTCTTAAAAAAATTGTGCAGAACTCTTATGCCAGAGACGCAATCTTTCAAATGTCCATTCGATTACTCGAATACGGCAACGATATGGACATTATCGAAAGAATACAACGTAATGTCAGTAACACATTCGTGAGAATCACTTCAAAGGCGACAAAGATAGATGTAGCTTTTAATAAGATCAAAACGACATTTATTCTGTCTTCCAAAATGGACAATACAGAAGTTTTGGATAGAACGAAACTAAATATGAAGTACCTAGCGACTTGTCTACTTGTCTACTTACGACTTAGTACTTGTCTACATAGACTCCGCTACATATTAGTTTTTAAAAGCAGAGATCAAGTGAATGATAACTTTGACGAATCGCTGTTTCTTTGAGCTAAGATGACAATCGGAAAGATAAATCCTATTTTTAACAATTATAGTGACAAGATCCTCGGCCCAGACAATCTTCGAACTCACTCTGATTAATTTTGCAGTAAAGCAAAACTTCAGCCCAGATGGTGTGCTGCGTAACTGCAAGCAGCGGGCTTACAATCGAGTTGAACAGAGACGCTTGTTAGTTAGAACTCAAATTCATCCCGGACTGTAAAGCTATCTTAAGCATAAGGTTTTGAGCCATCATAGTACCTACTCGTATCGTACCTTCAACCAGATTGACAACATTGCGATCGGCGCAAGGCACTCCAGTATTATGGATGTTCGAATGTTCCAAAGGGCCTACATCGACTCGGACCACTACTTTGATGCAGTCAAGTTACGATTGCGAATATTTCGAACATCGCATAGGCAAGCTAATACTCTGAGAAAGTTCGACGTCGGACGGCTACAATCGTAAGAGACACCCAAATCCCTTTCCGATCCAGTCCTACCCCCCAGCATTAAGTATTGAAGACCAGTAGCAACACTGCCAAAAAATCATCAGAGATTCTGCCTCTGATTTTCAGGGTTTCACTCGACCACCACAACGAAAGCCGTGCTTTGCGGACGAGTGCTGACATCACATGGAGCTAAGCAAGAGATATACAAATAAATATAGTACAAAGCCGCAATGCCGGGAAGGACTAGATCTGCTCACGAGCTCTGCTAGCCGAAGAGGGTAGACGAACATCGGCTTTTCAGGTGGAAAAAGAAGTAACATGAGAAGCCCGCGGTCGAGGAAATTGAGAAATGCTACTCCAGGAATGAGATTCCGAAGTTTTACCAAAGTTAAAAAAGACATGCCATGGACACAAACCCCAAACCGAACCTTGTAGATATAAGGCAACACAGTAGTAGAGTCGCAGTCGATGCTGAGGATTTGGAAAGAGCATTTCTGTAGACTGTATAACGGCAATGACGCACCAAATACCGTAGATCAGTAATTCCGTCCACTCGGCCTGGATGAAGTGAAGAAAGCTATATCAAGGCTTAAGTCCAACAGCTCTTCAAAACGGCAGGCCATGACTGGGTGAGAAGCATACATCAACTCATCTCTAAAATATGGTCAGGCGTAAGTATGCCCGATGAATGGAACCTCAAGATGGTTTGTCCGATCCTCAAGAAAGGAGACTCTCTGCACTGCCCCAACTATAGAGGCATCAATTTTCTTAACATCGCCTACAAAATAATCTCTACTGTATTGTGCGAACTGAAGCCGTTCGTCAACAACCTAAATGGTTGGTGGCCTTCTGACCAGAAAAGTCCACCATCGGCCAAATAGCTCCAATGAGCTCCAAATCAATACACACCACCTATTCATCGATTTTAAGGGCGCATATGACAACATCTACAAAGATTAACTATACCGCAGGGTCTACATTTTGCATCCCTGCCAAACTCGTCCGTTTGTGCTGGATGACGATGGAGAATGTACCCTGCTCCATCAAGCTCAGGATTCAGACAAGGTATCCGCTGCCGTGTCGTGAAAACAGTGTGATGTCAGTGGCACTTTCGAGAGTATCGATACAGAAGCGTCGAGGTTGGACTCTTTCCGAGCAGATAGAAAACAGCATTAGTCCAGCCCTTCTCTAGAAAAAGCGAATTTTCTTCTCTCCTCCTACAGACCAATTGCACTTACGTCCCTTCTTTCCGAAGTCATGGAAACGCTGACAAACCGTCAGCCCATGAAATATCTCGAAACGTGATACGGCAGTACGGTTTTCGAAGCAACAAGTCAACTGGTGATTTGATGGCTTGTCTCACCGCTAAGTGGACCCAAAGCGTACACTAGTCTGGCGAAAGGAAGATAGTTGCACTTGATATTTCTAAGGCATTTGACAGTGTTTGGCATCAGGCTCTATTGTCGAAAATACGTGCATTTGGGATCGACGACTCTCTCTTCAATGGATTAGAAATTTCTTTTCGGAATGTTCTATTCAAGTTGTCTTGGACGGTATCACGTCTGATATCAAATTAAATGCTTCTGATCTAGCCATTCATTCGCCCAAAATTGGAGTACAATGCCCACATCTGATCAGGTGCCGTAAGACCTCTGTGCACCTGGTTGATAAGCTTTAAAACCCTGCGATAAGACTCATAGGTAACGCCAATATTACTCAGTCAATTGACACACTTGAACACTGACATAATGTCTTCTGTCTCACTTTGTTCTATTGCTATTTCTACTGCCAGTGCTCCATAGCCAGTAGCACTCTGCCCCTTAAAACCTTCAATCGTAATACTCGTCTCGCTATGAATGCTCATCAGTGTACCGCCAAGCCCACTTTCGGATATGCTCTGAAATATCGTGATTCGTTCCTAAGCCGAACAACTCGCTTGTGGAATGCCCTGCCGAGCTCTCTATTTCATAGTCATTGTAACGTTCAGACATTTAAAACCGACATACGTCGGTACCTATCTTTCTTTCCTCCTTGATTTTCCTTCGTCCGCGCTGTGTGCAAACATTTTAAAGGTACCTTAACCCCGTGAGCTCGCGCTAATAAAAAAAGAAAGGTCAACGACAGATATACTCGTAACTTAGAGGTAGATGAGGAATTTGTCTACCTAGGTTCCGCTAATAATTCAGACAACGACACCGGTTCTGAGATCAAACGACGAACAACTCTTGCCAATTGCTGTTTCTTTGGGCTAAGAAGGCAATTGACAAGAATGCCCTCTGTCGAATAACAAAGCGACCCTATATAATACCTTAACAATCCCAGTTCTGCTCTATGGCGCAGAGGCATGGACTTTACCAAACATAGATGAGGGTGCTCTTGGTGGTTTTAGGAGAAAAATTCTTCAGGTGATAGACAGTGAGTGGAGGAGGAGATAAAACCTCATCGACTTAGCCAGAGGAGTGAATTTCCAACAACTGATGTGACTGGGTCACGAGGGTAGATGAACATCAATGCTCCGCTCCGAAAAATCTTCGAATCCGTCTCCGAGGGACAGGGCGGTAAAGGAAAACTACAACACAGGTGGCGTACGAAAGTGGAGGGGGACCTCAAGCGTGTGAAACTGAATGTGGCTGGCTAAAGATCGTGCTAGCTAGAGAGGGCCAGGTTCACCCCAGACTGCAGCGCAACCTTAAGTAAGTCAACGTTATTGCTTATTTATTTGATTATTTATGTAGCCATCCATCCGAAAATGTAATTCATGAGAAAGATCACTTTTGTTGAAAAATTGTCTTTTCGTTCTAGCACGGGTTGGCTTTAATTTTTGTGTCACTTGGATCTTACACGGTGTAAATGCAAAGTGGTTTAAGCAATGCCCAATTGTTGACTTTGGCTTGGTGGTTGGTACATTTCGAACTGTTTGACTTACAGTGGTGATATTTTGGCGCATACATACGTGCTCGTCGTGCATGTTGATATGTTCCTTGAGTTACCACTAAACCGCTTTCTCTGAAACGTTTAACCATTGCGCGAATTCCGGACTCTGTACGTCCGAGAAATGACGAGTCTTTCACAGAACGCCTGTTATCGTAATAACCATAAATTAACTCATGTACAATAGATAGCAAGCTCTCCATATTTTGGCCCTTCTAGAAACTGTTTTTTAATGATTGCCCCTATCCATCTGACCCTGGCTGTGAATACGTGTGAATTTGCAACATTATTAATTCACCTCACCTTTCAAGGTCGGCGTGGAATTGACAGGCTTTGGCTAGTGTCAGTGTAAGTCCTTGTAAGTTCTTTTAATGGAGTTTCAGAAGAGAAATGATTAAGCGCTTGAGCGCTTGCCAACAGTATCAGCACTCACCACGTCAACGCCGAGCACCTGCTGCCTGATACGAGTGTAAGTCCGACATTCACAGAGGTAGTTCTCCTTGATGTCGCCATCACTTTTGCTAAGCACTTCAAGTGCTGTAATGCCCCGTCACGATGCCAGTAAGCAACTCTTACTGAGTGATAGCAGGAAACCCGCTGAACTGTTAAAGGCGTCGGGAAGCATTTGTTTGGTCTGCCAGCAACCTGGAGAGTTCATGCCATCTTAGACACTTCGGAAAGCGTTTTATTGGACTTACGACCAACTGAAGAGCTCATACCATATGCAGTTGTGATTATATGAAACTCAATTATCAATAGAAGCCCTAACCGAGGACCCATGCAGATCTAGTGTAGTTGCAGGTCCTGAAAAAGTCTCCCTTGAGCATTATCTACGAATAGCAAGTTCACGGACGATTTTATTTTCCGTGATCACATTGTGACCTGGAACCCAGGGAAGACTTAGCCTTCCGAATGCATTCAGTGAGGTCTTGCTTTCTTGGACTAGTTTGGAAGTCGTAAGAGGGTTGAGCAAGGCTATAAGCGTATTTTTCACAATATACATAATGTAGTTAGTTGCCATCAGCAAGGCATGAAATCTAATGTTGTCGTCCTCCAGAAAGGCATCAGCGCCACATCGTAGATCGGTGTTGAACCCATCTCTGAAGATCCGCCTACATTCCTTTCTTATCTCAGATTCTGGCCGAAATCAGTCTTAGGTAGGCAGGTAAAAGTGGCTGTTGGAAAGACCAATCCACTTAGGCCTATTGGCACATTGTGATGCGACGTGGATCTGTGATCCTCTTACTCATGGAACCAATTTAAACTGAGGCCAGCGCCCAAAGCAACTTGTCTCTTGTAATCAGACCATGAATTTTCATCACGGTTGCAGTAGTCCTATTTGAGTGGCTACTGGCCTCGAATTTGGAGCTACCTGGAAAGTGAGTGTCCAGTAGTAGGTTGAGTGATTTATCACTTAAGGTTGTCCAAGAACCATCGGTTTTTTTCAAACAACTAAGCAGCATAGGATTTGTAGAGAGGATTTTTCTTAGCCGCGATGCGTTAGAGGTTTCTGATCTCCAAGCTTGTCGCTTTGCCTTCCTCAGTTTTTTTTTTTATATGTTTTGAGGGAGTCTTTGTATAAGTCCCAGTCAGTTACTTTTCTTGTAATTTTTGCTAGGTTGAAAAGTATACTACAAGCGTTTCTAAGCGGTCCCAGTGCTGATGTCCACCAGTGTGACTTTTTCTTGCCTCTAGTTTGAATAAGGGGGCAGGTAGCAGCCATGGCTGGATGAAATCCTTGACTTTCATTTTAAGTTCGTTAGTGGACTTAAAAGTTCACAGGATAGTATTTTTAACAGTATTCCGCTGTATTTTGGCCAACAGTTTTCCGATGATTCCGGAATGCTGGATTGGATGTATCTGTGATGTGAAAATGAGTGTACAGATGATACCATCCAGTTCGTTAGCATTTGAGTGATGTTGTCGGACACAAGAGTGATGTGT
The DNA here is from genome assembly GCA_963966105.1 of Volucella zonaria. Classification (NCBI taxonomy): domain Eukaryota; kingdom Metazoa; phylum Arthropoda; class Insecta; order Diptera; family Syrphidae; genus Volucella; species Volucella zonaria. The sequence goes on along the minus strand of OZ014531.1, from coordinate 122,117,483 downwards.
CGCACTTCCTGTCGGTTTCTTGTTATAAAAGTGGACTCATTGCCAATGTTGGAAACATTGAGGTTAGTTTTTATAATGCAATCAAAAAGTGACTCATCTTTATCGTTGATGTAGGTACTGCCCCATAATGAGGGCAGTTTTTAGCCTTCCAGCTCCCAGTACCACCCTTTCTAGGTTATCACCGGGGAAAGAGCCCACATGATGGTGGCCAAGATATGCTACTGCCAGCTACTGCTTTGGCAGTCTCTAGTCTGGCAACTAATTGAGTTCCAATCTTACCTTTGTCTCTTGTATAGAGTGGAGCGTATACATGTGTCCCAAGTCTACGAACCATGCCTTCTACGATCCATGGTTCCTGGAGTAGGATGAAGTCTTCTGCGTTTTTGGAAAGACGCAGAATAAGTGCGGCCGAAGCCTTTTCCGAGTGATGGAGTGATAGAGATTAATCAGTATAAACCGTATCATTGTTATAATTTACCAGAGTTTCACCGTTCTGTTCAAGTCCTCCGATTCTGAACATCCTCATCCTTTTATAGACCCTTAGGGGAATTGACTCGAAACCGAACCGAATTATGGCTTTAGTCTGCGCTAGAGGGTTAAGGAATTCCTTATTGATCACAATCAAGGGCCTCTTAGTTCTTCCAGTTTCGCAATTTTCCAGTCATCAGTCGGTAGAGTCGGGTTGCTGAGAATGATGATCTCCAGAATGCTTTCTGGGGAGGAGGGTTCGGCTGGGATTCAGGTGCACCTACGGCTTTGACAAAAAAAAATCAAGAGATCTTTGATTGGCACATGCGGTAAGCTTCACGTGGCCTTGGTGCCAGCCATCGTCGCTTGTGATGAGAAGGGGGTCTGGGGTTTTCCCGCATGATGATCAAGAATTTGCCCGAAAGATTTAACTTGACCAACTGCCACCGTTCAAGTGTTATTGATCCGTCGGTGTCGTTTCTGTCGATTACCGCGATTTTTATTGCGTCTTATTGGACTTCGCTAAAACACCTCAGAGATGTGCTGTTGTATGGCCCAGGGGTTTTGGTGTTATAGCTTTTGGGCCTCTTGGGAAGTCTGGGTATTCCGTCTTTTAGGATGTTGTTAGCCCACTCAATCGTGCTCTTTATGTCCGCACTTCTCTCAACTTCCGGGATGGATCCGAAGGTTTTGATAATGCGTAAAGCATTTCTATGTCTTAAGTAGAGCGCTTTAGATGGAGCTTGCTGATGCGGCTGAGCCCCTGTTTGGAGTTTTAGTATCAGCGACAAGTCCGTGGCCTGCCACAAACTTCCTGCTGCTAGGAGTGGAGGAAGTGATAACACCATGGCTTACCACAGTCTTATCACTCCTTGAAAATTTAGTTTTACGCTCGTTGCGTTTACCTTTAGAGGATAGTTCACCATGGCCTGCCACAGTCTTACCTCCACTCGACAATACAGGAGCCTTGCCGGTAGTCGGTGCAGTCACCTTTCTACCGCCTGGTATTAAAGGAGTACTGGCCTCGGTACTGTTTTTTTTGAGATTTTATCCATTAATACATCCCACTAGTAGCTGAGAAAGAATGGTCCATCTGTACGACTAGCTAATCCGGAGGTCGCCAGGTATCCGGATACTCCGTTTGCGACTGAGCTATTTTTGGAGATGCTGGACCCTTTAGTTTCAGAACTCGTCTGAAGAACTTCTCCAGATTCATTGACCTTCCTCAGCCTCTAAAACTCGACAAGTTCGATGCTCAGGTAAAAGGAAACCAGATTTTGTATTTTTTCCGCGGCAAGAGTTGCCTCATACGGCATGTCTATAAGGCCAAAGTCAAAAGAAAGCCGGCGAGCAAGGTCCTCAAAGCGTGTTGTACCAAAGGCCACTCATTTTTAAATGGAAGATGGCTTTGTGAGTGCAGCCCATGATATAAATATCAAAGGGATTGATGCTATCTAATTTAATTCATTTATGAAAATAACTTTGAATAACAAAAAATACTCTGGTGTGTGATTGACAACTTCATGGCTAAGATTACCTCGGTTTGTTTTCGAATATTTGTTATAAAGATGATGAACTCAGCAAATGTCATACGCTATAATGACAACCAACATCCCCACACAGTACAAAAGTAGTGGAAAGCTCCCTAGGGTACATGAACAAATGTTTTGGTTTGGATGAAGAAATTTCAAAATTGATCGAAGCACATTTAAATTATTGAAATTCACTTTAACAAATTATTTATATAGATGAACGTTAAAATATCGAAAAAAAAGTGTTTAATTCTTCAAAAAATTTGCAAATAATAAATAAAGTAATTAACTTATTCGAAGTGGTGTTTTCTATCCATTCGAAATGATGTATCTAAATCAGTGATTAATGCATGATTTACGTTCTAGTACATATGTATGTGTTGCTTGCTATAATTGTATGCCTTGAAAATATGTAATGTAATTGTAAGTGTAACTAATTTCTTGATGTTCCCTCTTCCCAATCACTTGTTCTAATAAATGTAAAATTCCTGTAATCCTTCTAAAACTCAATACTTTGTTTTTTTTTTTTTTTTTTGCTATTTTAAAATGCTTGCAGTTGATAGAGCTCGTGCTAGTTTTAAGCGTTCATTTAGATTTGGTAACTTAAGAGAAAGGGGCCTTAGATTAGCCGGATACTTGACACCGCCATCCGATGTTACCCAAGAAGAGGAGGAAGCACACGAAAAGTATGATGAAAGATATTTCTCTTGCTACTCATATTCACATATTTCATTTCATCGTCATTCGTTCATTATTTCTTCACATTTGCATCGTTATTCATCTCATTTGTTTGTGGGAATCCTCTTTGGGGATGGAGAGGTGGGGGGTGGGGGGTGTTTTTTTTTTTTTTTGTTCTCCACATTTAACAGTTTTTTTTTTTTCTCAACATATTGATATTTTTCAGCCAAATAACCCTCCCGAAAATCGAGTCTGGCAAACTCTGGACACCAATGTCAACACCAACACTACGAAGTAAAGAGACTGAAAAATTACGTGATTCCTTACGTTTAGAAGATTTAAAAGTCATTTTACCTGATGTAACATCTGTTGAGTACCGTTTTGATTACAAAAATTATCTCTCCGTTAGTACCGATGAAACTAATTCAATATTTTCTTTCTCTCCTTCTCTTTGTTTGTTGTTTCTATTTATTGTTTATACATATTTGTTTGATTCTCTACTTTTTTTTTTCCTCGATTGTTTGTTTTTTTTTGTTTTTTACTTTTTCTATATTGTATTGTGTATTGTCCATTACATGTTTTGTCATATTGTCAAAATTGTCATCATTCAAAATCAAAAACTACTGTCATATTGTGTCTGAACAAAATTTGTTGTCATTGAAACATTGAAACATTGATATAAAAACAAAACTCCATTTTGACTCGTTTCGCTTTCTCTCCCCTTTCTCTTTCTCTTTTTTTTCCCCCCGTCTTTGTTCTTTCTTTTTTTGTGTATTTTTGCAGAAACCTACAGTTATCACAACAACACATATAACAACTGCAAAAGACAAATCAGATTGTGTACATACAAAAAGTTTAGATTTCGATAGTAGCCAAATAGTAAAAGGTGAGTTCTAACTCTATGTCAAGTGTGAAATGGTTTTTTTTTTTTTCTCTTTTCATTTTTTATTTTTAAATATAAATTTTTTTCTATAACAATATACATACATATATAATAATATACATATTTAATTAATGAAAACTAAAATGTTAAATGTGTTTGCCCCATTGGTCTGTACTCATGAATCAACAATCCGTCTAAATGGGGAAGGATACGAAATTGATGAAAGCTTAGCCAGCTTAGCCGAAATCGGCTTCCCCATTTCGACAATGGTTGTTATCTCTGGTTGTTGTTGTGCTTTTTTGTTTTCTAGTTAATACAACCACCAAAGATGTACTAAACTAAATGTGCTTGTTATGAAACATATTTTTCTCTTAATTCAGAACATGAACCAATTTCCGATAGAACAGTTGAATTTGGTTTAGGACATGACTTAATTGCTCGCCAGTCTGTTGTATTTTCTATGTTAATCGATGTATTTTTTTTTTTTTTTTTTCAATGTTTTCCCGTTAAAGTCCGTTTTATTTTGTTTGCCGTTGATGGAAATTTGAAATTTTTAAATGTTTCTTGAGTGCTCATTGTGTTTTCGTTTTTGTTGTGTGATAATTTCGAACAAAAATCGCTTTTGGTGTTTGTTTTTGGATTTCCAAATACACATTGGCTGTTAGTGAATTATTTTTACAGCATTTAATATTAACTGTATCGGTTTGTTTAGTTATTTTCATTGTCGAACTTGGTAGAGTCTAGCTGTAAGAAGGGATACTACCTACTCGTAGTTCGTGGTGGACACAGATTCAATGGACATCGTTTCGTAATAACATTCTGTGTGTACTGTGTAGTTGCTCACACGATCGATGTAAAAATTTTATTTTATCTAATTAAAAATGACAGTATTTTGTTTTGTTTATATTCAATTGAAATTTGGAATGAAGGTAGGTGGAAAAGCAGTTTAAAAATGCCAACATAAAGTGCATATGGAAGGTTACCGTAATAAGATAGATTTTCTCTTCTTTTTTTTCAATAGACACATGGAAATTTGAATTTGTGATCTGAACTAATTAACCGTAGACCTACTTGTACGCAATGTTTTTTTTTCTTTATACTTTATTTGCCTACTACCGACGTGGTCTCTTCGACGGTCAATCTGCGAATGCCCCCCGTGGCAAGTGCTTACCATCTAATCTAACAGTTCGGCCATCCTAAACTAATCGTGTCCCCACGATTGGATCCAAGCTGTCGCTCCCCACACCCCCTTCGCCACCAGTTATGTCGAGAGAAATGGTTTCCGAGTTAGCCTCACCATTCGCCGCATCATCGTCCGCGCCAATGAGACCCTCGTCCGGTAACTTACACCAAGCCTTGAGCTTGTCTGAGCTCATCACTGTACTGAACCCTCGTTGATTTCTCTGCATGCCTGGGATATCCTCGACAACATAGCGATCGTTTGGCAGCCCCTCGGTTATAATGTACGGTCCTCGGTAAATCGGTTCAAGCTTCCGGGATTCACCCGTCGAGGCTGGTTCCTGTTCGATTAAGACCAGATCGTCCACCTTGTACTTAGATGGCTTGCGGTGTCTTAAGTCGTACCGCCGTTTCTGGCTAGCCTGACTCCTCTCGATGTTCCGCAGCGCCCTCTTCGTTCTTTGGTCCATCTCTTCTGGCTCGACCGATTTCGACTTTTCCAGCTCCAACAGCAATTTATTTCAAAGGATGTCTCTCGGCGTGTACATAAAAAATAGCTCGTGTGGACTTGCTTTCGTCGTCGAACTCTTTGCGGTATTAAGCCCCTATTGAATGGTCCTTAGGTAGGTAGCCCAATCCTCTTCCGCCGAATGGGCACACTTCAAGGCTGCGAGAATCGTTCTATTACACCGTTCCACCTGGCCATTTGCTCTCGGTGTCCTCACAGCGGTTTTGATATGCTGCACTCCATGGTCTTCACAGTACTGCTCGAATGCTTTTGCAGTGAACGCTGTCCCTCGATCCGTCACTAATCGTCTCGGTACGCCAAAATACCCGGATGTCAGTCAATGCGTTGTGCACCCCCTTCGTATTCGCAACCTTCACTGCTCGCAGAACGACGTACTTCGTAAAATTGTCGACAATCACCAGACCACCTTGTTCCTCCTTTTCCTAAAGTGAATGGACCCAGGTAGTCCAGATGTGTGTGGCAACGGCACCCTTTCCACACTATACAGCTCCCCTTCTACCATACCCCCTTTGTTTGTCGCACTCGGTTCAAAGTATTCTCGTCCGCTAGGTGGCCCAAATCGTCATGACACAACTTCAGGATCCTCCACCGAATTGAATGTGGTACCACGCACTTCTCAGCACCTTCTACCAGTCGAAAAAGTCGCATCCCACTGAGCTTGAAGTCTTTCTGCAGCTGTTTCTTCATACTCGTTGATTCGGTGGACTTTAGCTCCTTGATGATTGTACTCAGCTTGTCGTCCTGCCATTGCATGGTTGCCAGCCAGTCATCGTTGGTAATATGTAGATTAAGGAAAAATAACGACGCCGCTTCCACCTCCTTCGGCTCTTCCACGGGTTGTCGACTTAGCACGTCTACATAAGCCGCCTTTCTTCCAGGTTGATGCACCGTCTCGAATGAAAACTCTTGCAGTTTGAGCCACCACCTGCCCACCCGTGGTATGATCTTCGGCTTGTTCTTCGTAGCTAAAATCGCTTCACAGTCCGTGACTACCTTAAAATCTCGATCTCGGAATCGATCGAGACTGTCCACGATGGCCAACACTTCAACCTCGTAGGAATGGTACTTCCTCTCGTCGTCTGAAAGTTTGCGGCTGTAAAACATCACTGGACGAAGGACCGAGTCTTCTTTCCCTCGCTGAAATAGGATTCCAGCCAACTCCACAGATGAAGCGTCAGTGTGTACCTCATGTTCACACTCAGGATCGAACAACACCAGCACCGGTAGGTTGCTAAGAATTTCCTTAAGCCTCCGTACAGCCTCTGCCTGCTGAGTTGACCACACGAACTCCCTGTCCGTCTTCATCAGCTCCGTGAGGGGTGCTGCCAACAGCGAGTAGTTCCTGACGAACTTCCTAAAGAAACCAGTAAGGCCCAGAAATTGTCGCACTTCGTGTATATTTCGCTGTGTCGGGAACTCCTTGATCGCTGTCGTCTTTCGTTGGCTCGGCTTCAGACCATCTTTGTCGACCTCATAACCAAGAAACTCGATATTAGTTTTAAAGAAAATACATTTACTTACGTTGAGTGTAAGTCCTAACTCCTGTAGTGCAGTTAAGAACCTTCGCAGCTTATCCCTTCTTCCCTTCTTCCACCGTCTTACTGGCTATAATGGTATCGTCCAAGTAAACTGCTGCATTGCCCTTCCGCAATCGTGACTTTACAAAGTTCATACATGCTTGGAAATGAGCCGGGGCGTTAACTAGCCCGAATGGCATCCTATTAAACTCAAAGGATCTCTCGTCCGTCGTGAAAGCCGTGTACCTTTTGCTCTGCTCTTCCATTCGAATCTGGTGGTAACCTGACGCCAAGTCCAGAATGGTGAAGAATGAATTCCCACTCAGCGACGTCAACACCTCGTCAATTACGGGCATGGGAAACTTTCGCTTTACCGTGACTTTGTTGAGTGCGCGGAAGTCAATGCAGAACCTGTCTGAGCCGTCTTTCTTCCTTGTCAGGACAATCGGCGAACAGTAATCCGATGCAAATGAACGAATAACTCCAAGTTCCAGGAGTTCGTTGACCTTTTCGTTGACCACCGCCCGTTTTGCAAACGGAAGTCTATACGGTTGTACACACACAGGCTGCGATGAAGTAAGCTGAATTTTGCACTCGCCCAATTTTTACTCACCCAACTCTTCCGTTCCGATGGCGAAGCAGTCTCGGTAAGTATCCACCAGGTCCTGGAGCATCTGTCTATTAGCTGCGCCTATATCTCCAACATCTAGATCCGCAACCAATAGCTTCTTTCTCTCCGCTTTCGGATACGCCTCCTCGACCAATAGCGTATCTTGTGTTGCTTCTTGCATGTTGTCCGTGATAGATAACTCCCTAAAAGATTTTTCTACCCTCACCTGCGGCTGATCCAGGAGTCTTCGCCCAATTATTATCGGGTATTGTTGGCTACTGTCCGGAACTACCAGAACCTCGCACCAGGAAGTTAAGCGATCCACAGTGATCTCCGCATGTATGCGACCCATAGTAATGCAGCCTCCCCCACCAAAGCCATTAAGTTTTGTTTCGTACGAAGTGAATTTTAAATTTCCAGCCTCTGCTTCCGACTTGCGTAGTGTTACACAATCGCTCCCAAGGTCGATGAACGCTGTGACCGTGTGTCCATTCACCCTTGCAATCTTCAGATATTCACTGCTGGCCACCTATTCGCCTAGGAGCTGTACTGGTCCGCTGCATGTTCTGCGCCTGCTCCCGTGGTAATGGACAATTTCGCCGAAAGTGCCCGGTTTGCTGGCACCGAAAACAATTTATCTGGGTTGCTGGTTCCCCCCGACTTCTGCCTTGGCCTCCGTTCCTCGATTTGCCCTCGGTTTCAGACCACCGACCCACCGGACTCGGTCAACCAGGTCACGGATTGTCCTAAGAGGTGTTGCTCGACACGCTTCCAAGCACTCTCCTTTCGTCATGCCTAGTACGACGTATTTGAGAACGGCTGACTCTTCCAGCTGGCCCCGTGACGCAATTCTCTTCATCTCAAATATATATTCTTCGATGTCTTCGTGAGGTTTTTGCCGTCGCTCACGTAGCATATTGTGAATATCCACAGCATCATCATTCTTTGAAAAGTTAACGGAAAGATCGTCGAGGAATTCGTCAAGAGATTCGTGTAATGACCCCTCACTCCATAACCTTGCTGCTCCCGCCAGCCTAGTAGTAGCAGCCATTACCAAGAGTTTCTCATCCAGGCCGATGACGAAATGCTTGACCTACTCCTTGGGTTGAATTCCTGAATCATCTCCGTAATGTCTCGCACCATGAAGTGACTCCTTGAAACGTTCTCAATTTCTCTCATCTCGACCGACAGTGGTGCCTTTGAGGTAGACGTCGAAGCTCCCATTGTTTCCCTGTCTGTCGTAGCTGGACGCTCCGCCACGGACTTGAGTGCTACATCCAATTCCTGCTTCATACGCACAATCTCCCTACGCAGCTCTTCAAGTTCAGTCCCCTCACTATCAGCACTTTTGACGATTTTCTAGCGTAATACGCAACGTTTTTTTTTCTTTATACTTTATTTGCCTACTACCAATGTGGTCTCTTCGACGGTCAATTTGCGAATGCCCCCCATAGCAAGTGCTTACCATCTAATCTAACACACTTCTCGGCCCTTATAAAGGCTGTTTTTTTTAAAGGTGTACAAATTCAATATGAAATGAAACACTTGAAGCCATTTGTGATTAAGTATGATGTCGGGCATATGCGCGCCACGGTTGACAGGGATGAAGCGCAATCGCGAAGTCCAATTTTCGTCAACTATATCGAGCAACTGGATCCGCATATCAGCAATAACAAGTCGAATACTGACTTCCAAATCGTCCAACGTCTCTGGTTTATCTCCACAGACTAGTGATTTCACATACCCCCAAAGAAAGTAGTCTAATTGTGTGAGATCACTGGATCGTGGAGGCCAGTTCAGAGGTCTATTACGCTAAATTATGCGCTCAGCAATAAATTGATGGTGTCGCGCGCCGTGTGGCATTTTGCGCCATTTTGTTGAAACCAAAGCTTTGTCATGTCAATGCCATTCAACTGAGGAACGAAGAAGTCAGAAATCATGTTTCTATAGCGCTCTCACTTGACGGTAACATTCTGGACGGCATTGTCCTTACAAAAAATTATGGGCCGACGATTCCACCAGCCCATAAAGCACACCAAACAGTGAGTTTTAATGGTTGTAAGGGCGTCTCGATAAAGGATTCGGCAATTTTGCTTGTTTCCATATCCATTTAACCAAAAATCGGTCTCATCGAAGAACTAAATTTTGCGTTGCAAATGAGAATCAAGCTGAATCATGTTTTCGGCCCATTCACCGAGCCTACGAGGCGTATAATGGTCACGCGGTTTCAACTCTTGCACAAGCTGGATCTTATAAGCTTTTAAGCTAACATCTTTCCGTAAAATCTTTCACAAGGTGGATGGGCATAGCTCCAATTGCTGGCGAATCGACTCATTCGGATTCTCGTCAACACTGCGCTCCACAACGGCAACAACTTCTTCTGTTCGCACTGTTTGTCGTCTTTGGGGATGCGTATTATCCACTAGACTGTACGTGGTGCGAAAACGACTCATTGTGTTCCAAATAACCTGGTCAGATGGATGATTACGTCGACCGTAAAATGGACGTAGTGAACTATAAGTTTGGCGAACCGAACCATGATTTTCAAAATAAGTTGGCACAATTTATAAGCGTTGTTCTGGCCTTAATCTATTTGTCATAAAATGGCAAGACGTACTAACCATAAACCAGCTTTTAATTGTCAAATTAACAATCTATAGAATCAGTTTTGCCAGTTTAAAAACTAAACCTCTAAAAAAAACACCCTTTATATATTTTTTTAAGAAAATAAATACAAAAATTAGCACTTCTTGAGAAAAACGTGGCGCAAAGGTTGTCACTCGATGTCCTTTGACTGTAACTCTTTTTTATGAACGAAACACTTTGGTTCTGATTTCGATTTTGTTTATTTGATCCTCAAATTTGTTTCCATTAAGTCGAGAAATTGATATCGCCGCCAGAACTAATGACCTTTCGAGCCTGATTTGTGGTATTTTCCATCACTCGTATTATTGACGGATACTCTTTGAGGGCTTCAAGAGTCTAAGGCTTGTTGACTCGTGACTTCAAAAAACCGCACAAAAAGATGTTTAGAATGGTTAAATCAAGCGATCTTGCCGACCAGTGCACATCGCCAAAACGAGAGATTAGGCGACCCGGAAATGCAGCGGTCAGAATTTCGGTTATGCAGCATACGCCGTTGTTCCATCCTGTTGGAGCCACATGTTCTCCAGTCCCAATTCATCCAATTGAGGTAGGAGAAAGTCGTTGAACATGGCTCTGTAGCGCTCGCCGTCCACAGTAGTCGTTTGGCCCGCGACGTTTTCGACAAAATAACACCCGATGACTCCTCCAGCGTAAACTTTGAGTGGCTGTAATACCTCTTCGTGGCTTATACGCGAATTTTCGGTATCCCAGAAGCGATAAATTTACTTATTCACACATCCACAGAGATGGATGTCGACCACAAATCCTGGTCGAGATTCAGGATGGCTTGAGCGCAGATCACACGTGCTTGACGGTCGACAGCTAACAGTTGATGCATTGCACTTTGGAAGTGAACATCTTACAGTCTTTAACCAAAACTCTCTGTAAAGACTGCCGATTGACGCCTAATTGCGTAGCACGTCGTTTGGTCAATACTCCAGGGTCCTCTGCGACATCTTCAACCACAGTTGTGATATTCTCAACAGAACGGCTGCTCCTGGGCCGGCCAGCATCTCGTGTTGTCCCATACTCTTCTAGATAAGCGCCAACACCACCGACGAATTATTCCGGAAAAAATTGGGGCTCTATGTCACCAATAACCCGCTTAATATTGGCCTCCAAGAACTGAACAGTTTGCGATTAAGCAGCATACAACAAAGACTTTGTCCCACAAGAAGTAATCGAGTCGCGTCAAATCATACGATCCCGATGATCTGATTGCTATACGTTCACTCCCAGCGGCTACAGTTTCCTCTGTACGCACAAACTTTTTTAAAACATATCAAATAGAAAATTCAGTTAGTCGATTAGATTGATTAAAAATATCACGTCATCTTCTAAACGCTTGGCGAATAGAAGACCAATTTTCAAAACAAATTTGAATGTTACGAAAACATTCTTCTGGTGCAAGTTCATAGAAATGAATACTCACCAATAAACCCTCAAGCCCACTTTTGGACGTACATTGAAATATCGTGCTTCTTTCCTAAGCCGTAATCTCCCTTATTAAATGTCCCGCTGAGCTCTCTATTTCCTAGTCGTTATAATTTGCAAACATTTAAGACCAATGAACATCGGTACCTCTCTTGTCTGCCTCCCTAAGTTTCCCTCTCCCATGAGTATGAGTTCTTGTATCAGGTGAACGGTGAAATTTTGATTGATATGCATAGTTCCTAAAATGTAAATGAAATCCAAATACCTGAGTTTTCAGCCAGACTTTGAACTACGGAAGCAATATTCGTACTGTTCTTTGAGATGGGCACGACTTTGGTTCTTCGCAGCACTAACTTGTCCCATAGCTCAAATTTGTGATCCAAATCAACAATTGCTGGCAAGAAGGTGTTTCACGTGGACCTAGAGACCGTTGAACCTTTCGAACTGTTTCAGTGAAACGTGGAAACGATCGTCTTAACAAAACATTGACGGCTTTCAAGTTGCATCAAGCATATTTGCGCATGGAAAAATGTCGATTTTGAATTCCAAAGAAAGGTAGGCAGGATACGACAATACAACACTTTCCTTTTCAGGAAGCAGAACTGTCTTTATGAAACAAAGAAACACCTGAATTACGAGTATCTTGGCGACATTCGTCATCTTTTGCAGGTTTATTGATTTTCACCAGATGACCCAAAACTTACAGTCCAAAGTAATCAGAGTGAGGTTTATAATAAATGATATATATAGGTTTTCGGTCACACTTCAAGCTACAGAAGCCGAAGTAGTAGAAATGAAGAACCTTAAAAATTACGGAGCGAGAAGCTGCCCCACCTCGATCGAGAAAAGTTGTAACTCTTCGACTTGTTTCAGTGCAAGTGTTCATTATTTTTGTAGGGAATTTTAATAAAATCAATGCGTTGCTGAAGTGTGCGTCGCTCCAGTTCTTATTAATGGAGAAGATTTCACTTGTCACCTCTCAAAGAATGACAGCACTTTTTTTGGCAGGTACCAATATAGTGGACTCTTCAAAAAGACACCTTCTATTGGGTATTCCTCTAATTCTGGATGCAGCAAAAATATTTCCACAGTTCATGGGTTGCACACTCATTGATAATTGAATTGCGGGTTATACGAGTATCTCGTAAATTTCCGCTTAACCCTACATCCCTGTTTTGCATCAGCTTTTCCTACCCATAGTGCTCTGCCATCACGTATTTTGGTGTGTCGATATTTTCAAGGAGAATAAAATTATATTTATAAGCTTTATACAAAATAACTGGAGAACAAAAGACAATCACTATTTGCACATGGTTCTTGGATAGGTCCAATAGCGTTATTATCTTCAGCACTTCGCTGACCAGAAATATCCGAGGCACCCATAGCTCGGTGCAGGTTAAGCTGCAGCATGTTGAGAAGGGATGTTATATCTTGTGTGCAAAATCAGGTCACCTCTACGTTGCACGGCACACTGTTGTGAGAGACCATCTCGTCCATCTCTCGAACTTTTGTTGTTCTGTTCTTTAGTTGCTCGACCTCCAACTAGATCCGCCACCAGCTTTAGCCTGAATCGGTTCTGGTTAGTGGAGATATTGGTTTTGTCTATGGTGTCGTGCTGTGCTATGGTATTTGCAGTTGCGGGTGCAACTTCTCCACTTTCTGTTACAATATTACAGCGTTTGCGGTAGTGCTGACGCTAGCCGTAGGAGAGATATCGCTAACGCTTCCGCCATGAGGATGAGCTTGATCTGACCAAATCGGTACGAGACCAGACCCTTGAACTTTACGACCCGCTTCATAGCGCTTTCGTTTATTGCAAAGACCAGGTTAGCGATATACTCGTACCTATCGTTCGATCTTTGCAGAACTCTCCATGTTCTTGTGTTGAGTTCTTTTTTTTTTCCATCAAGAATTGCCAGTATTCTTTCGCTAGCTATCCCGGGAAGAACCCTCTGATGATATGTGGTTTCCGAAGATTTTCCTCCTCAACAATCACCACCTCTAATGCACATTTCTCTTTAAGCTTAGCGGAGTTGTTCTTCATCCAGTCTGCACTGGAAGCATCAAAATAAACGATCAAAAGCCAACTGGCTTTGAAAGTCGGAACGCGGAATGCTGGCTCGATCTTTTCATGATATCCATGATCCTCTCTTGTATCTGTTAGAGGTCTCTGATCGAGGTCGACTGGTACCACTCCCAGCCTGACATATTTCATTAAAATACTATACGAGACGCTCCCAATGTGGACTTGTTTCGCTTCGGATTAGGGAGGGATTTTGTCCTCGAATCGTATGCGCTTCACCTCGGGACTCTTTTCTACGACTTCTTCTTCCACATAAATCCGGGCTTGCTCGTAGCTGCAACCTTTCTTTAGCGCACCCTTAAATCTACATTTGTTGTTCTGTTGCCGTGAAAATGACGTTCTTGGAATCAGTCTACGGCATTTTGCCAGAGGTCATGGGTACGTCTATTTTATCGGGCTGTATTTCGTCCGATAGAAGACTGTTGCACAAAGTGCTGATTTCTGAGACAGAGGCACTAAGTAGAGACAAGTTCTCTTCAAAGTTCTCCATCTCCGAGACAATGCTTTATGACTCCGCCCGATTGGAATATGCCATGTCGGCATCGACAGGGTGTTCTAAAACATCCCTATTTGATAATGCTATTGTAGAGGCATCATTCTCTGTTATTTTCGGAATTAAGTTTTTAATTGTGATTCCCACGAGAAAACGGGATAAACTGACTGGCGCCCGTGACTGGCTACCCGTATAACCAGAGGAAGTCTATCTTTTAGTCGGAGGTTGCCTGGTATCCGAAGTTCGCAAACTATCGCCTAAGCAGTCTCTTAGCCATGCATCTATTGGGGCTTGCTATTCCACCACTTGATTTGGTTTTTTTTTTTTTTTAACGAGATTTACTCCTTCTGTACTCACTGGGACACTCCTCCTCCTTTACACGGGCTAGGGACAGGCAGGACACTTGATTGCCAATTGCATACAAGTATCCAAGGCGAGTTTTGCGAGACTATCAGAACTACTTTCAACATTAGTGAAAGACAAAATACGTCTCATAGAAGAAGTAATGACCAGGGCTCCAAGGGTGTAGAGGACAGTTTAGCTGACCTTTGTTACCAGCTGGATGCAATATTATATTTCTCCCTGGAATATGTCCCGATCTTTGAGGAGTCCGACTACCTCGAAATTATAGCTGCTGACAGTGATGTAATGTCCAATTCGCCGATGTTGTGTGTCTCTGCTTATTGTCAGCATATGCTTGGTTTTGTCCTCATTTACTGCTAAACCCATTTTGGCAGCTTCCGTTTCAATAGTAGGGAACGCCCTGGTGGCGATGCGCTGAGTTCTCCCAATTATGTCAATATCATCGGCGTACCCTAGTAGTTACACAGACTTTTGACAGATGGTGCCTCTAGTTGTTGTGAGTTGTGAGTTCCGCACAATTCTTTCAAGTATGACATTAAAGCAGTCATCTAACAGTGCGTCAGCTAGTTTAGTCTAGTCTTTTTGATACCAGGGGTTTCTGCTAAGTCGTTACCTACATCAACGGAGCAGTGAGGGTTTTCTATCGTCATCCTGTACAGAGGAACGGATTTTGCAGGAATGCGAAGACGAAGAGCTCGTCTCTATAGATGATGTCATAAACGGTCTTGAAAAGGTGGTAGGTATCGATTTGGGCTTCTTGATTTTTTTCCAGGATCTCTCGGAGTGTGAAGACTTGGATGATTGTGGACTTTCATGGTTTGAAACCACACTGATAGGAATATGGTAGAAAAAATCTGGAATCCGACGTTGAGGAGAATTATACCTCTATAGTAGGCGCAGTTGAGGGGTCTCCTTTTTTTTTTGGATCTAGCATACGATACTGAGGTTCCATTCATCAACCATACGCTCTTCTGACTAGATCTAAAAAATGAGTTGGTATATGATCTCCACAAAGTCATTTCAAGCAGCTTTGCAAACCTCGGCCGGTAAGCCGTTAGGTTCAGCTGCTTTGTTGGATTCCAGCTTAGATGTTGCTATTCTTAATTTATTGTGGTCAGGTGGACAGAAGGTTTGGCTATCATCGTCTAAGTTGAATTGTCTGTTCTGCCTGACAGCGGGATGTTGGGCTTCCTCGCCGTTATACAGTCTGTTAATAAAGTTCTTCCATATTCCCGGCACCGACTGCGACTTTACAACAAAGTTTCCTTCTTCATTTCTACAGGCTTCTTTACGGGTTTTCTTGCCCTGTTGCCTCCATTTTATTTGTTGGTGAAACCTTCGTACATTATTCCTCGTTTCTAACCTCTCAATATCTTCGATCCCGCGCCTCTAGTTTTCGTTTTTCTTCTTATGAGGACGCTGATGTTATTCCCGTCTCTTCCGCTTGTAGAGGCCACAAGCAGCTCTCGTCATTCGTTGCAGCGCCGCTCTATAGGTTTCTTGTTTAGCTGCATGTGATTGCCGGGATTCTTCATCAAACCAGGAGTTTCTCGGCTGTGGTCGGGTGAAGCCCAGCATATCAGTTGCCACGTTTCTTATGGCACGTTGGGTAGCGTTGGTACTTGATGCTGGCGGCATAGGAGTTGTCGAGAAATTTCGGGATATGCGTTTGACGAAGATTCTGGCGGTCTCTTGTGATTGCAGCTTTTCTATATTATATATTCTCACAGTATTTTTTCCTTGTTTTGACTCATTCGTACCTTGGCTACAATATGATCGTGATCCGAGTCAATGTTGGCTGTCCGGAACGTTAGGATGTCCAGAATACTGAAGACAGCCTTACATATATCGCAATGTGATTAATTTGATGATCTGGAGACGTTCATGTCCTCTAGTGTATATTGCGATGAGTAAGCCGTGTGTTTGCTATAGTGGTTTTTCGACCCTATGCAAAGTCTGTAAGCCTAAGTCCATTGCCAGGCGTGGTGTCATATAGGCTATGCTTACTAAATGTCCTGCCAGAGATGTCCTCTTTTCCTATCCTGCCATTAGAATCTCCTACTACGATTTTAGCGTCATATTTCGGACAGTGTTCATATAGAGGAGTTCGTAGAAACATTGTTTGATGGTGTCGTCTTTGTCTGCCGTATGGGCATGGGCGTATACACCCTGAATGACTCCAACTGCAACCAGCTTCATGACAGTTAGCTCAAATTTTGATACATGACAAATAATTTTATTATTTACAAGCCTTTTCAACGATTTGCGTCTCAGTTGTGTTGAAAAATTTTTATCCGCTATGGAATTCAAACGTGATAGTGTGATTGCTTTATATTTGGCTGGAAAACCACAAGTAGCTATCGTTAGAGCCGTCCAGCACCTCCACGTGAATAAATAATTTGTGTCTCGAACTATAGCTCGTTACGGTGATACTAGCAGCGTTGCAAAACGCCATGGAGGTGGTCATAAAAAAATAGCAACATCGGCAGAAATGGTTCGGAAAGTGAAGGCTCGAATTGAGCGAAATCCGCGTCGAAGTGGAAGAAAAATGGCTCGTGAGCTCAACATATCGTTGGAACGGATGCAACACATACTGAAAAATGAGCTTGGGCTCAAGCCATTGATGTTCCAAAAAGCACACGATCTTACACCGCAACAGAAAAAATTAGAGTGGTGAGTAGTGCACGAAAGTGGTGAGTTGCCGAATTTGGTTTTTTCCGATGAGTCGCAATTTGTTATCGAGGAATATGTCAACAAACAAAATTACCGAGCTTGCTTGCCAGAGAGGTCCTTCGAAAATTTACACCTTCGGACGGCCACCAGAAAGTGGGCAGCATCGATGGCCGCCATAACCGCCGATGGTCGCTCCCCGCTCGTATTTTTGGACCGTGGCGTCAAAATTAATGCGTTCGTATACCGTAAAACTGTCTTAGAGGCAGTATTGAAGCCTTGGGCAAAGAATCATTTCGGTCGGAGACCGTGGACATTGCAACAAGACTCGGTACTGTCTCACAAAGCGCGCGTCTACCAAGATTAAGGTTAAAAAACAATGTTCCACACTTCATTTCTTTGACACAATGGATTGCAAATTCTCCGGATGCAAATCCGTTGAATTTCTCTGTCTGGGGTATTTTGAAGGCGAAGGTTGGCACTAAAAAATACCACTTCGCCGGGAATGGGCCAAAAACAGCAGAGTCACTTGCGTCCAGCGTGCCATGCTTTCTTCGGCCATCTCAAGGCCATTATTGGCGCCGAAGGTGAGCATATTGAAAACTACTGATACAATTTGAAAATTGATGTATTTTCCAACAGTTTTTGCTTTGGCACAATAAAATTTATCAAAAAATAAAAAAATTATAGCACTTTAAAAAGTTGGAGTTCGAGTCATTTACCCTGTATATGGCTTATATTAGCGAATTTAGCCTTGATGGGGATTGTTATAAGACGCGCCGGAAGTTCAAGACTGCATCCAAATAAGCGCTATTTTTTCCCCCTATAGCCATCATCGTAGTATATATCACAGTTTTTCAGCTTCCTTATGTCCAGCCCATCCTTCCGCACTTCCTGCATGGCGGCGATACCTGCGCGAAAGCAGCCAAGGGCCTCTGCAACTAAATACGAGTAAATCAATAAACGTGGTTTGAAAATATTTACCTATTTTACAACCCATGGGCACTACAGTACCCTGTAACAATTATTTCAACCACTTACCGCTAAGTTTAAATTTAAAAAAGAAGGCATACCCTTTAATTACCAGTAGGGTATCTAGGGATTTAGGGTTACATTTTTCATGTGTCTATTGTTAAGGATTTTGAATAGGATTGTAGATTTTTTCAAATACAAACGGTTTTTTTTTATTTCTTTAAAACAGGATTATTTTTTTTTATACCATATATCGTAGTTCTTAACTATGGTACTTTTACGAATAATTTTTTTAGAATCTGTATATACATACTTATGTATAATTCACGCATATAGAAACCAAATTAACACAAAACATCACTCTTACAAAATCCGATGCACACCCTTCCAAACAATTGTTCTTAAAGTAGTCTAATCCTAACTTCTCTTTTTATTTTCTCCTATTTCTTATTGTTTTAATTTTATCTTTTTCTTTCATTTTTTATTTTTTATGGTTTTCTTCTTCTTTTTTTTTTTTTTTTGTGTAAAACTCTTCTTTGCTGCTATTATAGATGAGGAACAAAGACTTATACATGTTAATGAAGTAAATGAGACCGCTAAAACGCAAACGCAAACGCAAACGCTAAACGATCGTCGTAATCAAATGCAAAAGCGAGCGCACACGATAGACGATTTCATGACAGGTAATCTTTACTAAAAAAAAAAAAAAAAAAAACCAATCTGAAAAAGAAAAACTGTTTTTTTTACCAACTTAACAACGAAGTAGACATGAACATTTACTCTTAACCATTTTTAATTAATAGTTGAATTTTTTTTCTTCATAATTTATTTTATTTTTCCTTAAATCTTTCGTGCAAAACAAAAAAAATAAATAAATAAGAAAAAAAAATAGAAAATTATTTTTTCTAAAATTTTCCTAGACACAACGAACCTTAGAGATTAAATTCCAAGCAATCAGGAACAGCAAACAAATTTAGATTGTTCGTTTCCCATTTTTTACCAAAAAAAAAAAAAAAAACAAAAACAAAAACTAATAATTATTATGTATAACAAATATCCTAATATTTACCAAAACCAGTTTTTGAGTTTTGATTTTTGGAGATAATATTTTTTTATTATTTTGGCTTTAAGGCTTATAATTTTTATTTTGACTATAAAGCGCTTTTGGAAAATTAACAGCGATTTACAATGTAAGGAGGCGAATGTAAGAAATTGTTTACAGAGTGTTGTTGTATTTATAAGTGTTGGTTTGATTGTAGCACGCATTGTGCATTTATAAATTGGTTGCATTTTTCATTAGATATTAGAATGTATTTACGTTTTCAATTGTTATATGTTTTAAATATGTGTTTTTTTATTCTATTTGTTATGTTACACATGGGAAAGACAAAAATAATAAAACATTATACTCGTAAATAGCACTTTTATTCATCTCAAAAATTTCGGGGAATACAACTTCAATATTTGCAGGATAAACTACTTAGAGTTCAGCAAAAAATATATGTTTTTGTGTTACTACGAAAAAAGGAAATATTTTACATATATAATCCATTGATTTACAACAGTAATGTCACCCAAGGATTCATAGAAGTCAGCTAAATTCTCTTGATACAAAAACTGATATCATTGTCTTTTAATGCAAAAAATTATTCCAAAGCTTTTTCACTTACTGCATCGCTGTTCAGGACTCCTGAAATATATGTATATGTATGTAACTATATATAAAAATGAAATCACTTATATTGTACTATTGCATTGATTAAGGATAACAAAGCTTCTGATGGTATACCATTTGAATTCTATAAAAATGGTCTCCCTTATTTGATCGATTAAGGACTGAAACGAATAAAAGTTAAAAAAAAAAATATTTTAATAATTCATGTAGATTTTTTTTATTTGCTTTAGAACTCTGTTTTTATTAAATTCATTCAAAATTACAAAAAATAAAAAAAATTATTTGGGTTCCCATTCTTTCCTCAACTTCTTTCGAATGTCCTTCATAAGGTTGGTGACAGTTACAGCCGTGATCTTTTTGGACGCTCTTTTCCATTTAGCACTAAAATCTTTTACGTCACTTTTCCTCAATTTAGCTTTGACCAAAGCCCAATACCTTTCAATGGGACGGCACTGTGGAACATTGGGTGGATTCGACAAAGTCGACATTTTTAGCTACAAGAAAGCTCAACGTCGCATGAGCATAGTGAGCTGAAGCTAAATCTGGCCAAAATAATGTTGAACCCTCGTGTTTGTTTATGAAAGGAATCAACCGTTTTTTTAGGCGCTCGTTAATGTACACTTCTCCGTTAATTGTTCCCGTTGTAATAAACGATGAGCTTCTGTGTCCACATTGGCAAATGGCCTGCCAAACGAGATATTTTTCCCAATCGATGTTGTTGATTGCGGAAGAATCTCAGCTTCAAACGAGTTGTAAAACTGCGCACCTGGAAGAGTAGTAAAGTCGGCTTTGACATAAGTTTCGTCATCCAAAACCAAGCACGCTTTCTTGTTGCCGATCAACTCGTATAGCTTTCGGACTCGTGTTTTTATGACTTTTTTTTGATTTTCAGTAACTTTTGGTATTTCTTGTTTTTTTCATGTTTTTAGATCGATACGTTTTTTACAACTTTGTATCATTGTTTGGTTGGTATTACATTTCCGAGCAACATCCCTGGATGACATAGTCCGGTTTTTTATGATGGTACCCACTTTTTTCCTGTCCAAATTTGTATCATGTGCTACACTTTTAGCTCCACTTTTCTGTTTTCGCTTAACTGTCAACGTCTCCAAATCTCGTTTAATAACAGAATCCACTGTACTGCGTGCTATGTTTAAATTTTGTGCTATGAAATGGTGTGGACGCGAAGTATTTTCGAGCCATTTGTCGATGATCTTTTTACGGCGTTCCTTTTGAGTCCTATTTTATAAATATTTTTAACCGCATCGAACTAAAATCAATAACAAACTGAAACTAGAGAATATATAGCCCGTATTAAAATTTACAGATTTTATTCGTTTCAGTCCTTAATAAACAACATATTTAGAAAAGGAACTATACCACCATCCTTCAAAAAGTTAATGGCATTCCTCCTACTTGAAAAAGGATTTCCAAATGTCTTCGCCAACTACCGTGGTCTGACGTTCTTTAACACCATTTAAATGCTTTTTATAATTGTACTGACAAATAGCTTCAACAAGATCACATGTCAACAATTCAACCTTTGACCAGATTTACATTCTTTTACTACATTGATCAAAATGTTCCCGCACCACACCACCGTGTGGCGCACCCATTGTTCCGATTTGAGTTCTGTTTTTTTTTTTAAGTTGGTAAATCTGTTATTGACATTCTCTCTAAATCTTAGCGTCATAGCTTGACATTTGCAAAAGTTACGCAGCCAAGAGTACATCTATCATTGTGTGTGTTGGCGATTTTTTACAATTTTTGAAATGGATTTAAATTTGCTACAACGAACTTGTATTAAATTTTGCGTAAAAAACGGATTTAATGGTGCACGAACGTTGGAAATGTTGGAAAAGTGTTTCGGCAACGATTCTCTAAAGAAAACGGTCGTTTACCAGTGGCACGAGCGGTTCAAAAGTGGTCGTGAGTCAATCGAAGATGATGAACGCAGTGGCGGTTCAAAAGTGGTCGTGAGTCAATCGAAGATGATGAACGCAGTGGCAGACCATCGACATCGAAAACCGACGAAAACATTGATGAAGTACGAGTAAAAGAAATGTTGGTCAATAACCGCAAATTAACCATCAGAGAGATAGCGGAGGACTTGAACATTGCCTATGGATCCGTCCAAGACATTTTGGTTAATGATTTGGGTTTCCGTCGTGTAGCAGCAAAGTTGGTGCCAAAAGACCTCAATTTCATGCAAAAAAGAGACCGTGTTGACGTGTTGATTTGCGAGGCTGTATCCGATCCCACATTCATCGAAAGGATCATTAGTGGATACCAGACGTGGATTTATGAGTCCGACAGTCAATCCAGACATCAGGCAAGTGAATGGCATTCACCAAATGAGCCGAGACTAAAAACACCAGGTCGTTTTCAGTCAAAAAAGAAGGCAATGCTCACGGTTTTCATGGATTACAACGGTGTAGTGCATCATGAATTTTTGCCAGAAGGCCAGATAGTAAACAAGGAGTATTATTTGGGCGTTATGAGACGTTTGCGTGAAGCAATTCGCCGAAAGAGATTAGAATTGTGGGCAGAAAACTTGTGGATTTTGCACCATGATAGCGCACCGTCGCACAATGCCATCATTATTCGTAATTTGTTGACGAAAAATGCAACAAATACCATCCAACAGCCACCGAGTTCACCTAATTTGGCTCCCTGTGACTTCTTTCTGTTCAATCGAGTTAAGAAACCACTACGGGGAACACGTTTCAGCAGCCGAGAGGAAGTAATGGAGAAATCGCAGGAAGCACTGAACGATATACCGAAAGCCGAATATAAAAAATGTTTCGAGGATTGGATCAAGCGCTGGCATAAGTTGGGGCTATCACTTTAAAGGAGACAATATAGATTTAGATGAAAAAACTTGTATTTCAAAATTTCTGAATAAATTCTGGTAACTTTTTGAAGTAGTATGTCGAAAGAAAAACTTATACATACTATAACATACGTAATTTGTTATATTTGTTAAGGAAATTAATTAAAAAAGCAACGTATATTTTAATATAACTTTAATTTACTTATAGTAGACAAAAAATAAACCTCTTTGGTTGAATTCACAGATCAAAGTGTGAGGTTAACCACCAAGAAAAAATTACTACGCGGTTTGTAATTATTTCAGCGGCAATTGAAATGTCATTAGTTGGTAATTAAACATTGTTTTGCATTATTTTGTGGCATAAAAGAGTTGCTGATGCCACAGCTTCCCTCGCATCTAATTCAAGCAACGAATCCAAGTCGCTACGTGTAACTACGTTTTCAACTGCATTCCGCCTAGCTGAAGTCATTTGTTGAGGTGATTAAGAAGCTTGAGGAGTTGATAAATCAATCGGCTCTACCGCAGCAGACCTCCCTAAAACCAATGAGTTATTTGTGGACATCGAGCGAGGTGATTGTTGAGGTGCCCTTTCTGTAATTTGAGTCGGAACATTGTTACAGAAAGAAAAAGAATTACCATTGACTGCTCCATGCTCCATCTTTTGTGATGTCTGGTTCTCTTCTTGAGTTCGAAGCTGGTTCTGGTGTCTCCTGCAACTGCCACTCTTTGACTGCACGAGATACATCTTTTTGCAAAGCCTCCTCAGTACAACACCAGGTATCCATTTCTCCTTATTAAGGTATTACCGGAGAAATACCAGTTGTTGGGGCGTGAATTTAGACTTCTTCTCGAGACGAGACTTATCCTGCATATTTGGAATCATGGCCGCTAGAACTGTTCAATGGATTCGGCCATGCAACTTTTTGGCGATATACATTAATTGTCTAGTTTTGAGCGATATGTCGCTAAAAATATAGACGAAGCGTCATCGTTCTGATATGAATTCTCTAATTTTTTTGATAAAGACGTCTTGAAGGTGTGGACCATGCATTCCGCGGCACCATTAGACTCAGATGCTGAATTGAATTTCTCCTACAAAAATCTCCAAATTCTTTGGATGCAAATTACGGCCCATTGTCGGAAACCGAAGCCTTTGGTAAACCCTCCAACGCAAAAATGGACTGCAATGCGTGAGTGGTTTTCTGTGTTTGCTCATCGATGCCACCAGTAATATGGCCTAGAAATCTGCTTCATTCTCGTTATGCCCCAATGGCCGTGATGAATCATCCGTAATACTCTTTGCTGCAAAGTTCTTGGTATTACTACTCTACAGAAGTTCTCGCTCTGAAAAAGAAGAACATTAGTACACACACACAAACAGAACTTACTACGCAAAAACGGCTGTAAGAACATTTGGCCAACCGTGCTGAACATAATATATTACCTTCTGTACTATTACATCACGCTTTGACTCGTCAGCGATCTCTCCCACGCTTACCCAACTCCTCGTCTAGTACATGGGGTAACAGTGACAAACAATCAGCATTCCAGTGCGATTTCGTAGATCTGTAGCGTATCGTGTAAGTGTAGCTCATTAACTCAAACTGTCGACCGTAGAGATATTGGTGAAATTTTTTCACACCATAAATAACCGAAAGCGCCTTTTTCTTTTTGAGCTTCAGTAAGCGTTTTGGAAGCAAACGCGATTGGCTTCTCCACTCCATCAGGATAAGTGTGAGAAATTATAGCTCCGATACCATGCGATGAGGCGTCCGTCGCTAAAGAAATGGGTAACTCATTTTGAAAATGAACCAATCGAAAAACCTTCATGACTTTCTCTTTAAAATCATCAACCGGTTTCTGTTGTTGTTGACTCCAAACGAAAGGTTCCTCTTTAGATCTCAGTTTATTCAGCGATGCAGCTAATTGTGCGAAATTTGGTAGGAACTGATTGTAGTAATATAATCTAACCTAAAAGGCTTCTAACTCCATCAAATCTTTCGGTCTTGGTAAGTTGTTGATGGCCTTCACTAGCGTTTCCGACGGTCTTACTCCTTTCTCATCAATTATGTGTCCCAAATACTCGATTTCAGGGTCAGCGAACGTGCATTTTGCCAACCAACATTTCAATCCATGATCTTGGAAACGCTGGAATAGTGTCTTTAGGTTTTTTATGTGTTCAGCATTGTTTTGGCCCGACACGATGATGTCATCTAAATATGAGACACAGAAATGCAGATCGGCAGTCAGTTGCTCTATGTAGCGTTGAAAAATTCCTGATGAACTTGCTGTCCCAAAGAGCTGGTCTCAAGAACTCGCAAAATTCTCAAACTTGTCAGCCGCTCAATCTCCTTCCTCACGACCTCCTTTTGAGCAAAAGGGACTGGTCGATACATAAAATACCGTGCACGGCAGTCAGACTTCAGCGTTAGATTTGCAACAAAATGCTTACTGCACCCAAGCTGGGAACTGAATACAGACTGGAATTCTTCATTATTAAGCTCTCGATAGCCATTAAGCCCAATCAGAGATGATGTTGCTAGCGTGTCCACTTGAAAAGTAATTGGAGTTTGGTTCACTTCTAACCTTATAACCTTATAAGCATTTTTCGCTGTTTACGTTCCATTTCCCAAGTTGACGAAACTTTATCTAGAATTGAAAGCCGTGTACCCCCTTCAACTTCTGTCATTAGTTGATAATTAAACAGAGTTAACATTGTTTTGCAATATTTTGTGATATAAAAGAGTTGCCGATGCAACTTAATTAACGTTAAATTAATAGAGAAGCCCTGTTCTACAAGCTCTCACTGTTGGGGGTTTCGGCAAATATTATTTCTGTTATAACAGCTCTTTATCATAGGATATAGTTGCAAGAGTTTGAAATGAGATAAGTGACTTTTTCACCATTTGCAAGGATGTTGGGTTAGGTTAGGTTAAACAGGGGTATGATGGACATGCCACCATACAGACACCGGACACCATCGCGATCCCTGTAAAACCAGTTGAATTTGTCTTCAAATGGCAAAAACCTAAACAATCTCCCTGGTGAAACATCCAATCTCTTTGCAAAAGCCAAGAAAGCCTTTGAAGTTCGTATCGTCTAGTATTTCACTAAAATTTTTCTTCGTCTACGCGATATTGCCTCACATTCACACAGCATGTGTGTTACGTCCTCAACAGCTTGCAGATCACGTAGAATCTGCAAATATTCGTGTCTGATAATTTGAGTCTATTCGTGTGTTGCTGCAGGAAGCAGTATCCTGTCAGGATTCCTATTACTGTCTTGAGCTTATCCCTGTTTAATTTTATTAGCTTCTTAGATCTTTTGCCGTCAAAAAGCAGCCAGAAAGCCTTGGATATCCAGTGTCCTTCAAGACTTGACCACCTTAGGCTGGCAGTCTTTGTGATTTTTTCCTTGATAGTGGCCCTCACTATGCAAAGGGGTAATTTGATGTTGGCAACATCACTATTGTCGAGTTGCCCTCCTTTTCTTGCAAGCCCGTCCGCTTGTTCATTTCCTTTAATACCGCAGTGTCCTGGTACCCAACACAGTCTTACCCGGTTCTGACTGCCTAGTGCCTTGAACACTGTGCGACAGCCCCTGACTGTATTAGAGTTGACGTTGGTTGATTTCATTGCTTTGAGTAAGGCCTGGCTATCGATGTAGTTGGCGATATCTCTATCGGATACCGATCTTATCTGCATTAGCTCAGCCGCCCTAAGTACAGCCGGAACCGCTGATTGGAAGACACTGCTTGCGTCCGCTGAGTTCTGGGTCTTCTGAGAAGATACCAGAACCTATTCCTGCCTCTGTTTTTAAGCCATCTGTGAAAATAGCAATTTCATTTGGCCTGATTATTGCATTTTTTTCCAGTCCTCCCTCTGCGGATAAATTATATCATACGGGATGTCGAAGTCGACCAAGGAACGAAATTCACCCGGTAGAATTGGATTGCCTGGCAGTAGCTCCGTTAGGACCGTGCCATGTCTGGAACAACTGCTCTTGAAGTAACCTAGATTAGTGATTCGTATCGCAGTGTTGCCAGCAAGTTTTTTGATCTGTAAAGCAAGTGGTATTAGGTACAAAAATGCTGCCGTAGGGGTGGCACGAAGCGCACCTGTAATGGTTATGGAAGCCGTTCTTTGAACCGCCGTTAATTTTCCATAAACCGTTTTCTTCTTTGTTACTTTCCACCATACTAGTGCGCTGTATGTAAGTATAGGTATAACCACCATCGTACACTATACAGCCAGTACACCGTAGCAGGTTTAAGTCCTGTTGTTCTTTTGCAGTTAAAAAGAGCATTATATGCCTTTTTGGTTCTTTCCGCTACATTAAGATTCCAATTCAGATTTTTGTCCAGAATCACACCCAGATACTTCGCGCTGTCCGAGAGGAATAATTCCACCCCGTTGAGTTTTGGGAGTTTGAATTTCGGTATCTTGTACTTTCTGGTAAAAAGAACCAGTTTCGGTTTGGAGGGGTTGGCATTCCGACCACAGCTTTTTGCTTTGATCGTCTTCAGGGCAACCTCCATAATGTCGCTTAAAATATTTAAGTATTTTTCCTGCACTATTATGACCTCGTCATCTGCGTATGTCGCGACATTTATACCAATTGTAGTCAGGTTTTTGATGATGTCATTTATAACCAGCACCCACAGGAGTGAAGATATGACTCCCCCCTGAAGGGTTCCCCTGGTTACACACATTCTGACCGAGCTTTGCCCAATGGATCATTTCATTTTCATACTTGCAAGCATGTTGCAAACCCAGTTTAAAATGTCCTGTTCAATGTTAACGTCTACTAGAGCATTTTTAATGGCGGTGTACTCCACGTTATCGATGTACTCCTTCATCGCAAACTCACCACCTCCCGCAGGGCGGTTTCTACTGATTTTCCTTTCATTCATAAATGCAGGCTGTGACTGAGTCAAAAAGCCATTACTGCATCTACAATATTCCTAATGTGAATCTCCAATAGTCGCTCTAGGGTTTTATGCATAAATAATGACAGACTTATTGGTCTGCAATCTTTTGCTATTATATGCCCCAGTTTGCAAGCTTTAGGTATAAAAACCACCTTAACTTTCCTCCAAGCTATTGCCTCGTAGCTATTGCCTCCAAGCTATTGCTATGCACTCTATTTTTATATTGTATCTAAGAATTTCCATAATTTTCTGGATTGCTACCTCCGGTGCACTCTGTAGCATAATCGGTAGAATACCATCCGGACTGGGAGATTCGTACGGCTTAAGGGACTGGATCGCCCACCGTAATTTTTTTCCTCTTAATAAGAACACCTATTTCCCTTTCGGAGAGAGAGAGAGATCAAAATTCTCAGTGTGCTGTAGCATGCCAAGGTCGTCTGATAGTGTGGATCCCGGATAGTGGGTTTCTGCCAGTGTTGCCAGAACCTCTTGGTTACTTTCAGCGCAGGGCTCATTTACAATGGCATTCCAGCTGTCAAGTCTTTGGACAAGGCTAATCTGCTTGCTGCACACTTTGCGGCTAGCTGAACACTTCCAGATTGTGGTTTGCCTCCTGCCATACTTGAGTGCGTAGAATCTTCAATGGGATAAATCCACTTTAGTAAAAGTTCTTAAAGATCGTAACAATCACAAATCCGCTGGTCCAAATGGTATATTTCCTCTCCTTCTGAAGAGGTGTTCTTCCTCGCTAGCAAAACTACTGCGTAAGTCTTTTCATCAATCCTACTCTTTAGGGCTCTTTCCGAGCAGATGGGAAACAACATTTGTCCAGCCCGTCTATAAAAAAGGCGAATCTTTCCTCTCCTCCTATAGACCCATTGCACATACGTCCCTTCTTTCCAAGGTCATGGAGACGCTGATAAACCGCCAGCTCATGAAATATCTCGAAACACGAAAACTTCTCAATGACCGGCAGTATGGTGTTCTTAGCAACAGGTCCACTGGCGATTTGATGGCATATCTCACCATAAAGTGGAACCAAAGCGTACATCAAACTGACGAAAGCAAGATAGTTGTACTTGATATTTCTAAGGCATTTGACAGAGTTTGGCATGAGGCTCTCTTGTCGGAAATGCGTGCTTTTGGGGTCAATGACTCTCTTCTTTAATGGATTAGAAACTGCCTTGTCGAGAACGTTCAATTAAAGTTGTCTTGGATGGTTTCAAGTCTTATACTCACAGAATAAATGCTGGTGTGCCACAGCTCTTGTCTCTCTTGTCTGTTATTTCTAATCCAATATATTCCTTTGCTGACGACAGTACTCTCTGATTTTCATATTCGTTTCCGGACTTACGACCCCGCTCTTCGGTTGTAGAACGGGAACGGAAGCGTGCGTTAACCCCAATAAATTTTGACATTAACAGCATAATCAATTAGGGAACTATCAACAGAGTGGAATTTAATGCTTCCAAAACTCAATCCTGTTTGCTGTCATTAAAGTGAAATTTAAATACCCAGCCATTATCCATGAATGGCACTTGCATCGTCGAAATCGAAAAACTTTCCATTCTCGGTTTGTGTGTCAATGACAACTTACGTTGGAATGACCACATATAAGGTGTCGTCAAAAATAGTGCTGCGATGCAAGAAATACTTCTTTCACTCTGATCGGGCCTCAATATATAATGCATTCATCCGCTAAAAATTGGAGAACAATGCCCACATCTGATCGGGTGCGCCCGAAACATCTCTGCACCTGCTAGATAGGATTCAAAACCGTGCGATATAACTCATTGGTGATACTAATATCAGTCAATTAATTGACACCCTCGAACACCGACGTAATGTCTTCTGTCTCGCTTTGTTTTATCGGTATTTCCACCACCAATGCTCCGTTGAAATCGCCAGTAGCGTTCCGCCCATTCCAACTTTCAACCGCAGCACCCGTCTCGCTATGAATGCTCATCAGTATACTCTCAAGCCCACTTTCGTCTTCTCTAAATATCGTGATTCGTTCCTAAGCCGTACAATTCACTTATGGAATGACCTGCCGAGCTCTCTATTTCCTGGTCTTTATAACTTGCAAACATTTAAAAACAATGTACATCGGTACCTCTCTTTTCTTCCTCCCTAAATTTCCTCCACCCTCGCTGTGTACACAAATCCCTTGAGCCCGCGCTCCTTATAAAAAAAAAAAAAAAAAAAAAAAAAAAATCCACCACATATAAAACACTTTTCGGTGGAAGACGTCTGAGTTATAGTGTTGTAACAATTTTCCGTCAACCGTGATAAAAGGTAGGGTATGACAAACTTGTATCTGTTTTTCTTCAACTAGCATTGTTGTTTTTGCAATTTATTTATTTCCTCGTCTACTCTAATTAAAAAAACAATAATATTCACGAGCAATGATTTCTTTTATTGATGTACTGCTAACTTACTACCGCTGCTGGTGGCGGTCGTATTTATAGATCGCTGCATCAGATTTGGAGGCTTCTCCTTGTCAGATGATCGGCTATTTTCCGGGGGATGATTGCAGCTATCAGAAATATTACAATATTACAGTGTGTTGCGAAAGAAAGTCTTCACGTAATAATTATTCTTCTACAGTTATGTATTAGGACCACTTTCACTCTCATTTCTTAATAATGACATCCCGAACATTGTTAAAAACTTTTGTATTCATATGTATGTCCTGAGGAAGATTCCGTTCCTAGGGTTAATGAAGATCTTCAGAATATATCCAACTGGTCAGTATATAATAAGCTCAAGTTAAACCTTACAAAAACAGTATGTATACTCGTATTTATTTCAAAAAATAAGGTCTGTCAGAATGATTTTTCACCTATTCTCCTTGTTGCCAAATACCTTGGCTTTCATATTAAATTTTTGCTTACCAGTTGCCACGCAATAAAATACGCGGAACTGCGCAAATTACTTGGACTACTATACACTGGGGAAAAAAAGGTTAATTAAAACGCTCATAATGCCATTCTTTATGTTTAACTGCTCTGTGTTCCGCTGTCTATACAGTGTTTGTAAACATAGACTTAAAGTAACTTTTAAGCATCGGGTGCATTTTATTTATAATACTCACTGGTCCTTTTCCGTCACCAGTTTAATATCTTCTATTGCAGGCTCAAATCTTAGTGTTTATTTATTTTTTTCTCATATTCTAAAACTAAATCCTTAAAATCAATATCCCAGTTAATTGTTTGAAATTTGCGCAGTCCAATAGAGGCATGCTACTTATTATTTCCACGTTCACTTATTGTGTCTGTAATTCACGCGTGGAATGATCTTTCTCACGAATTGAAAGCTACCAATTCGTATACCGTCTTTCAGTAAAAGTTGTATATGAATGTAGAGCCAAGAAATAATATTTTGTTGATATTTCACGTATTTCAAATTTGTATATACTGCATTTATATTTTGAATTGAACCTTGTAGCGTCTTGTAAATTTATGCTTCTAAAAGATATTTTGCTGCTCGATAAAGTGATCGAAAATTGGACTTCCAGATTGCGCTTTCAATCACCAGTGGTATAAAATCAATACCAGGGCCATTACTATGATTTGTATATATTTTATTTTAGTATAAAATTCTATACCTCTTACAAAATCACGCTTTACTATTTTTTGCTATTTTTAAATGATCATAACTCTGAAGTTCTGGGCAGGATAGCTGTTGATGATGTTACAACAAAAAATGTTATATTTCAAATAGAATTTAGTGATTTACCTAGTCATATATATTTTTAAAAACAACTTTATACGTTTTATTTGTCAAATCCCTACCTGCAAGTTATGGAAGACTTCATTCGAAATGGCCACCGTTTGCTTTAAAGCACGACCTGAGACGTAATGGCTAATCATCAATCGCATATCGGACCTCATTCATCGGAAAGTTGTCGACAGCGCGGACAAGGGCTCTCTTGAAAGACTCAATATTTCGGTGATGAGTAGAGTCTTAAGTCATATTTTACAAAAATGGAGGTTGGTTATGCCATCGTTGTTCATTCCCCACCGTACAATTACATTTACGGGGTGGTGACCCCTTTCAACCCTTGGAATATGTTCTGAAGCTTCTTTGATGTTCGAGCATACACTCGATCATTTTGCTTATTAAATGTTTCTTCGATGGTAAAATTTTTCTCGTCGGTGAACAGAATTTGTCTTTGAGCATTTTTAACTTACTACCTTAAGAGAGCTTTTGATTTCTTACTTTTTTGCGTCAATGCGACTGTTAGCAGGTGTCCATTGTGTCTTTTTTAGGCACTAAGTCTTCTTTGATGATGCAAGGCATGGATTTTGCCGAAAAATTTAAAATCTTGTAGTAAAAGTCAAAAGGCTCATAAGATGTTTCTGAACGTAGTTAGTTAGTTAGATAGACTACTTATTTCATAAAAATTTTAAATATGTATATTCATTCATTCGTTTTTTTTTTCTTTTAGCTGAAGGCCGTATAGTAGACTGAGATTTATAAATTTGTAAAT
Source organism: Volucella zonaria (assembly GCA_963966105.1). Lineage (NCBI taxonomy): Eukaryota > Metazoa > Arthropoda > Insecta > Diptera > Syrphidae > Volucella > Volucella zonaria. The sequence goes on along the minus strand of OZ014531.1, from coordinate 122,085,496 downwards.
TAATATTTATACCTTTTGTTAAAGTTTACTGAATTGAAAATTTAGGTTCAAAATTTCTCCAACTTCTGTAATGCAGAGCGTTCGGCATGTAAGTTGAGTATCGTTATCCCTTCCTCGAAATCCAGCATGTGCGCTCCAAAGATATTTATACGGAATTCCTTAAGAATGGGACATACTCGTACTGGAAAGTGGTAAACATCCTCCTGTTCTTTCCGGTTGCATATTTTACACAGGAAGGATATAATTAAGGGATAAAAGTTTTCTTGTTTTAAAAATGGTACTTGTCATGTCGGTGGTATTGCCACATATAAAATATGTTTTGTTGCGCAAATAGTAGCTCAGTCTGCTGTAGTACAATCTATGCTGAGATGCCAGAGCTTTACTTACGAATACCACCTTGATCGAAAAATTCCCGGTGGACACCACTGTGTGGCGCTCCCATCGTTCCGATTTGAGTTCTGTTTTTTTTTTTAAGTTGATAAATCTGTTGTTCACATTTCCTCTAAATCTTAGCATCATAGCTTGACATTTGCAAAAGTTACGTAGCCAAGAGTACATCTAGTAAAAAACGGATTCAATTGTGCGCGAACGTTGAAAATGTTGGAAAAGTGTTTTGGCAACGATTCTCTAAAGAAAACGGGCGTTTACCAGTGCCATGAGCGGTTCAAAAGCGGTCGTGAGTCAATCGAAGATGATGAACGCAGTGGCAGATCATCGACATCGAAAACCGACGAAAACATTGATGCAGTAAAAGAAATGTTGGTCAATAATCGCAAATTAACCATCAGAGATATAGCGGAGGACTTAAACATTGCCTATGGATCCGTCCAAGACATTTTGGTTAATGATTTGGGTTTCCGTCGTGTAGCAACAAAGTTGGTGCCAAAATACCTCAATTTCATGCAAAAAAGAGACCGTGTTGACGTCGCAAAAGAGATGATTTGCGAGGCTGAATCCGATCCTACATTCATCAAAGGGATCATTACTGGAGACGAGACATGGGTTTACGAAAGTTGCCTGAAAAGTTTCCGACCGAACAATGATACAAGACATTTTTTCGCAAATTTTTTTTTATTTTTCTACATAGTCTTCTTGTAACTCTACATACTTCTCCCAGCGATGCTCCCATCTCTCTAACCCGTCCAAATAGTACTTGGCGTTTTTCGTTTTCTCTGCAAAATAATTGTTCACGACGGTGATTGCCTCCTCATTTGACGAAAATCTCTGTCCTGTTTTTAGATGAGGGAACAAAAAGAAGTCGCTTGGGGCTAGATCTGGTGAATAAGGCGGATGGTCAAGCAGTTCAAACCGTAATTCATGGATTTTCGCCATGGCAACCGCAGAGGTGTGCGACAGTGCGTTGTCTTGGTGAAACAGGATTTTCTTATTCTGCGAATGTGGCCATTTTTCCGCAATTTCTGCCTTTAGCTTGGCAAGTAAGGATGCGTAGTATGCTTCTGTAATGGTTTTTCCTTTGTGAAGATAATCGATTAAGGTAACCCCTTTACTATCCCAAAAAACAGTCGCCATCACTTTACCAGCCAAAAAAAAACAGTTTTTGCTTTTTTTGGAGCCGGCTCGCCCTTTGTAGTCCACTGTTTTGACTGAATTTTTCCGTTTTTATTTCGGGCGTATGATAGTGTATCCAAGTTTCATCTACAGTAATTAATCGGCGCCAAAACTCGAATTTATTGCACCTAAACTGCGCCAACAGAGCGTTGGAAATGTTTTCGGTCTAACGTAGGCAAACGCGGCACCAAACGCGCGGACGGCTTTCTCATGCCTAAATCTTGATTTAATATGTAACAAACACGTTCTTTGGACATTTTCATAACCTCTACATACTATCTCTCTCATATTAATTCGGCCGTCGTCTAACACCATTTGGTGAACCATTTGGTAACAATGTTATCGTCATTGGTTGCAGATTTTGGACGTCCCGAACGTTCATAATCTCCCAAACTCTTACGGCCACGTTTAAATTCACCTGCTCAAAATTTCACTGTGGTAAATGATGGTGCAGAGTCCCCATATACAGAGTCCAACTCATTTTTGATTTGCGTTGGCGTATTGCCTTTCAAAAACAAGAATTTAATAACAGCTCGATACTAGATTTTTTCCATTTTCACAAAAAACACTCACATGGACTCACTCAAACGACTGTCAACTAAAAACTGCGCCTGCAAAATGACTGAAACTTCGGTAAGTAACTCCCAAAAGATGCACAACTAGCACTCACTAGCTTTTATTGACTAGTACCGCTATTTTTACGTTGCGGTCGGTAACTTTTCAGAAAACCCTGGTATGAGTACGACACGTAATCCAGACATCAGCCAAGTGAATGGCGTTCACCAAATGAGCCACGTCGTTTTCAGTCAAAAAAGAAGGCAATGCTCACAGTTTTCATGGATTACAACGGCGTACTATTGTGCATCATGAATTTTTGCCAGAAGGCCAAACAGTAAACAAAGAGTATTATTTGGGCATTATGAGACGTTTGCCTGAAGCAATTCGCCGAAAGAGACCAGAATTGTGGGCAGAAAACTCGTGGATTTTGCACCATGATAACGCACCGCACCGTCGCACAGTGCCATCATTATTCGTAATTTTTTGACGAAAAATGCAACAAATACCATCCAACAGCCACCAAATTCACCTGATTTGGCTCCCTGTGACTTCTTTCTGTTCAATCGAGTTAAAAAACCACTACGGGGAACACGTTTCAGCAGCCGAGAGGAAGTAATGGAAAAATCGCAGGAAGCACCGATGCACATACCGAAAACCGAATATAAAAAATGTTTCGAGGATTGGATCAAACGCAGGCATAAGTGTGTTGCAGTCGATAGGGATTACTTTAAAGGGGACAATATACTCGTAGATTTAGATGAATAAAACTTGTATTTTAAATTTTCTGAATGCATTCCGGGAACTTTTTGATCAAGGTCGTATTTTCCATATTTTTATTGATCTCTTTTACCGGTTACTCGTAGTCTGTAAATAAGTAGGTTATAAGTGAAAGATTTCGTGCTGAATAGTATTCGTATTTTATACAAAAATTCACAGTCCCGGCAGTGATCTCAGGATAAGCTAACACAAAAGAGAATATCCAGCACTACAATTGTTAGCAGTAATTTTTGTCTTTCCCATAGTTTTTAAAACATATAAACTCACGCATTGTTAGATGGTAGAAACTGTACTCTATCAGTTCTAATTTATTTAATTTTAGTAGAAGAGAAAGCATGCATGTTACTCGTAGCTCAAGTAGTTTGAAGGCATTTGCAAAGATGTAACATACATATATACATATATATTGCTTTTTTTCAAAACCTATAGTTGAAAACTAAGTATCATCACGTCAATGACACAGTTTCTAATCAGCAAATGCTGTTTTAGAATTTTTATGATTTTTTCCTAAATGGAAGCTGATTGTATTCTCTTTAACTTACTCGTAGAATGTTTTAGATGTCATTTAATAAATCAATTTTCTTCTTTCTCTCAAAAATTATCTCAACATAATCCTTACAGGTTCAACTGGTCAAACGTCCAGACAATATTTTCCCTATGTCTCCTCAGAGAGTGATCTACAACGATACAAAGCAATTCCAATCCGTCAAAATGCATGTCAAAGTGAAACACATCACCAACGAACAACAAGTTCATCACTGTCAAATGTGCCTTCAGACTTAAAGTCAGATCGGATTAAGGTGAGTTTATCCGGATGTGTTTTTTTTTGTTGTCAACTATTTACCTTTAGCTACATTTGCTTTCAATGTTTGTTTTTTTTATTTTATTTTATTTTCATCACAAATACACAAGTACAATATTATTCTTGGTTTCCTTAAATCTTAACCCACTAACACTTTTTCTTATACGAGTACTAATTTAATTTATAATTAATTTTTTTTGTCTTATTAACAAGACTACTCAGAAATTTGTTGATGCCAAAAGATTTGCTTCATCATTTTCTTTTCTATTTTTTTTGTTTGTTTGTTTGTTTGTATTCTTTTAATCAATGCCTACCACTACAATGAAAATCGAACTTGTATTCGAATACATGCATATTCAAATGTGAAAAAAATTTGGAAACAAAATGAATAAAAATAATAATAATACGTGAACACTGACAGCCATTGAGCACGCATAGCACGCCAAGAAGCATTGCTAAGCCGATGGTGGATAAGCATGAAATCAAAGTAACGTATTATATTGTATATTACGTAGTTCGACCTCCACCCTTTTTACCATTAGTTAGCAGTTAATGTAGTTTCCTTACGGATTGAAATTTTATTAAATTCTAGTCCTCCCTAACGCAAGTTTAGTTGTTACTTTCTGTTTCTTGCATTTTTGTCATACTTTCTCTCGCGAACTGTTTAGATTGTAGAGGAACGTACAATAGTTTTTTTTTTCGTGCACGTACTCGTAATTTATAGCACTTACAACGAAAATAGGTAAATTGGAATATTTTACGTTGGCTCTGAGAGTAACAACATTTTTAGTGAGTTGTCCGTGGGTAGAATAAAGGGTTGAAGAAATCCTTTATTCCTGTTGACTCGTAGCAGTCAGTTTATAGATTTCAAGTTCACAAAGTGCTGATGTATAGGTTATTAGATTCCCAGCAACTAAATTTAAAAGAGAAATAATGCATAAGGAGCTCAAGTTGCTCACCGAGTCGTTATTTTTTCATTCAAATGTGACGCTTCAGGTCGGCTGAATTTGAGACTACACCGACGATCCAGTCAGGCCAGGCTAGATTTTGATTTTACCCCGGAACAGTAGAGATCCAGCGGACTTGTTTCAGATAAAGTCATGATAGATATTTTAATTTGGTATATAAATTACATAAAATTTGTTATCACACAGATTACATAAAGAGATTTAATAGAATGTTCCGCTGGAATATTTTCTATTTTAATTCAATGTTGAGTTTTAGGAAAAGGAAAACAATTTAGCTCTAGAGGAAAATACAAGAAAACCTCTAATGTGAAAAAAACGGTGAGAAAAACAAAACAGGAACAAAGCCTTGGCTAGAATTTGGAATGAATTAATTTATAGAAAAATAAATATGTAGAATAAATAAAAAATAAAAAAATAAATCAACATAAAGGGTCTTTCATTAAGCGCTTCCTATTTTTAAATTTAAATAAAAAAAAGTGTGTGTGAGATATCATCTAAAATTGAAAGGCCTATCGATGCCATTATGTATGGAATATAACACGTTCAAAAGCCCGCCCCGGCTTCTCTGGGTGGCGCGCATCCGAAATGTCCAATTTTCCATGACTCTGGCCCTTAAATCAGGCTGAATTCGACCGATGGCTTTGAGGGCCGCTGTGGTTTGTGGCTTATTCGCATAAACCTGCGACTTCAGAAAACCCCACAAGAAAGAGTCTAACAGGATCAAATCTCACGATCTCGGTGGCTAGTTCACATCACCTCCACGTGAGATGACCATGCCCTCCAATCGCTCGTGCAGAATTTCCAATGTGGCGTTAGCTGTGTGGCACATGTCGTTGATGTCCATATCATCCAATCCAGGCCAAAAGAAGTTGGTAATCATCGAGCTATAGCGCTCGCCGTTGACGGTGATGGCCTGGCCAACGTTGTTCTCAAAGAAATATGGACCATTGATGCTGCCAGCCCAAATTTCACACCAAATAGTGACTTTTTCGGGATGCATTGGACGCTCTTGGATCTCATGTAGATTGGTATCGTCCCAATCCAGAAATGGGCCTCATCGCTGAACATGATTTCTCGATGAAAATTAGGGTCAGTTCCCAACTGCTCAAGAGCCCATTCAGCGAACACACGTCGTTGTCAATGGTCGTATACCTTCAGCTCCTGAGTCAGTTGAAGTTTGTACGGATGCAGGCTTAAGTTCACGACGCAATATTCGCCAGCTTGTGGTCTACGAAAGGCCAAGTTCTTGTGAGGGACGCGAAATCGACTGCCTCGGATTCTCATGCACATTCTCACGGACAGTGATGATCTTTTCGGCAGATCTTGCGTTTCGTCGATGTACGGGTGTTGGTTTATTGTTTACTGAACCAGTGGACTCAAATTTATCCACCACACTGAGAGTAGTCCTCTCGGTGTGGCGACCGTAGAATGGGCGAAGCGCTCGGAACGGTGCCCGAGCAGAAAACCCACTTTGATAAAACAATTATATCATGTGCACGTGTTGTTGAACGCTATGTCCATCCATGGTGATTTGGTAAAACAGACTGAATAAATGACAGCCAATTTGACAGATGTACGAGGGGCGTTCAATATATTCTCGGTATCGATATGAAGGAAAATGCGAATTCAATTTAAATTGTTTTTATTTTTCAAAATAATCTCCCCTAACATCAATGCATTTGTTACATCTTGAGATAAGCTTTTTTAAACCCTCAAAAAAATAAATTTCCTCGTTCTCTGCAAAATACCCATTTATTGCCGACTTGAGTTCTTCATCATCCGAAAATCTTTTTCCACGAAGACATTTTTTCAAATCCGGAAACAGGAAATAATCACTAGGGGCAAGGTCTGGACTATAGGGTGGGTGTTGGATTTCTTCGAAACCACAATCTCGCGCAGCAGCCTTGGAAACTCGCGCCGTGTGAACAGGAGCGTTGTCATGAAGAAGCAACACACCCGCTGCGAGTTTACCCCGTCTTTTCTTTTTAATTTCCTCCCGCAAATTATGCAAAGTGGAAGCGTAGGATGTGGCGTTGATGGTTTCACCTTTTTTTTTGAACTCAATGAGCAAGATTCCCTTTGAGTCCCAAAAAACTGTGGCCATGAGCTTTCCGGCAGACGGAGTGACTTTGAACTTCTTCGGGGGGTCTGTTCCTTTTTTATGCCACTGCATGGACTCTTGTTTGCTTTCAGGGTCATAGTGGTGGACCCATGTTTCGTCCCCAGTAACAATTCGATCCATAACACCGTCCGCGTTCTCACTACACATCTCCAAAAGCTCTCTACAGCATGCGATTCTCACTTTTTTCTGAGGCGCTGTGAGCATTCGTGGCACCCACCTTGCACTGACCTTTGAAAGGTTAAGATGGTCATGAAGAATGGTGTGAATGGTACCAATTGAAAGTTTTGTGATCTCTGCCATCATTTTACCTTTATTCGGGCATCCTCAAAAACAATTTTTTCGATTTCTTTGATGCTTTCTCCCGTACAAGCAGTAGCCGGGGCGCCGGAGCGGGGGTCGTCTTCAATGCTCTCTCTGCCTCTCTTGAACACACTTGACCACTTTTGCACAGTTGATAATGAAGGTGCGGAGCCCTGGTAAACAGCCACCATCTCTTCATGAATAGTTTTTTGACTTTTTCCTTGCTTAGTGAGAAATTTAATTACAGCGCGATGCTCAATTTTCACCATCATCGTCTCAGCTGCCATTATAATTCTGTTTAACTAGAGATAAAACGCGAATTAATAATCACATTTATATGAAATTTTACATGAATGCACTAAAATAATAGTATTACTTGATAAATAAGTCAATTTATATATACAACCACAGCTTCACCCCGATACCGAGAATAGTTTGAACGCCCCTCGTAGCTTCAACAAATTAGTAAATAAATAAATAAATAAATAGACGTAATAAATAAGTATGTACATATATAATTAAGTAAACAAATAAATATACCGGGTGTCCCCTAATTTGTCAAGAATAATTCGGAAAATGGTTCTTGGGTATATTCTAAGAAAAAAATCGTTGTATATGTATTAACACATTGCGTGCCATGGCATCACTGGTGATCACGACAAAAGCCATTCCCCATAGGCCACGGCATCACCGGTGATCACATAAGAAATCTTCCCCCTGGTGTCAATGTCTCACAGGTGATACACCCATAGACCTCTAGAATTTATTTTTTACCGCAATAGTTAAAAAAGTTTAGAAAAATTCAAAAATTTATTTAAAAAATAAACATATTTCTTTGTGTAAAAAACCTAACAATTAACTTGTAATATTTAAAATAGAGTTTAAAAAATTCATTGAATTCCATTGAAAACAAACGGTGTTATGTGCCTCAATCCATTTCCTGAAAATGATTGAGACAAAAAAACGGCTTCTCAGGGCATTCTGAGCAGTAAGTGTCCACAAGTTTTGCCTTCTTTCTCGCGATTCCAGACGAAGATGTATCTTTAAGGTCGGCATAGCACTTTCTGCAGCGTTGTCTTTTACGCCTTTCATCTTTTGTTAGTTCCGTTGATGTGGTTAAAATATGTTTTCTTCCTTTTGGTGTTGGTGTAATGACTGAATTTTGTTGACCACTTAAGCAAAGAAGTATATCTTGACGAAAGTCAGATATTTGTATATGGGGATTGTTTTCCTTATGTAATGTGTATGCATTTATAACAGCTGTATTCAAAAGAACATCAAACGCAACTTTGTGGAACCAATGGATAGTTTTACGCAGAGGACTAAAATAGCTTGCCAATTGATCCGCTATGTCTATACCTAGATTAAAAAACATTATTTCTTAAATTCATGAAACTTATGGAACATACACAAATGTACCTCGATTGCATTTGTTTTATTCCAATATTATATCAGGTTTTAAAATATCCGCATTTTTTCTTGAAGGCACAAACGCACCATCTCTCCAGTATCCAATTACTATTCCCGATCTTTCCTATGAAATACATTCTCCTTTTTCTAGCTTTCTAGTCAACTTTGGCAAATCTTTTCGGTTCCTCGGTAGTGTTCCCTGTAAATGCGTTTTTCTCTTTAGGCAAATGTTTGCCAATTCGATGGAAGTGTAGAAATTGTCCACTGTTAGAGTTCGGCTTTCTCCAAAATAACCTTCCATCAGCTGAACGCAAATATTTGTTGTGTCCAATTTGCCGGTGTACAATTTCAAATTATAAATATAACCATCAGTAGCTGCTAAATTGAAAACCTTCTCACCATACTTATGCGCTTTCCCTGGAAGATATTGTCGGAAACCCAACCGACCCCGGAAAGGGGTATTTACCAGCTTGCATATTTTTCTTAAAGGTTCGGATTGCTTCCTGCACAACTTTCTCAACTTTAAAAGTTTTAGACGATTTTTCAGATGGTTGGTCGTTATTTCCAAAGTGTATAAACTTTAACAAAATCTGAAAGCGGTTGCGAGACATAACGTACGGAACGAATGAGTTTTTAAATAATTTTGTTGGTTTCCAATAATCTCCGATGGAGGGGTATTTAACTAGACCCATATACATGACAATGGCAAGAAACTGCATGATCTCCTTCCGATCAGTGTCTTTCCACTCATTCATTCTACTACTTCTTCGACTACGGGAGACATGTATAAACGTGTTTGCACTTTTATTTGTTTCTTCAACGATTATATCTAAAATCGTATCCGTTAAAAATTTTCTGTAATAATGAAACGGAGGACCGCGTTCCTGTTAACTAATTTGGTGCTGCGTGAACGTTTCTGAGAATTTCTGCAATGTGTTTCCAGTTGCGGGAGAAATCCAGACAAACGAATTTTCTGCATGCTGTTCCTCCGTTGTAACAAATTCTGCACCATGGGACTGACGGTTTCCATGTCTATTGCAATAAGAAGTATTATCACTTGACGTATCACAACTGTAATCCGGCAGGTAAAGATCGTCATCATCAGCACTAAAATCTATTGCACTTTCACTGGAGTTATCTACAGTTTCTAACTCCTCAACTATTTGCTCGGAATCCATCTGTATGGATTTTTTTATAATGTATCAAATGCAATTATAGTTATGCTTACACGTCCACCCTGAAATAAAATTCTGTATTGAATAACTCTTTCCCCCAGAAGATCACAGGGGATACATGCGCAAAAAAATAATAATTATTTTCTTTTAAACGCAAATGCATCAAAACACATCATAACATGCCCACTGTTAATGGTGCAAAAAGTCTCTGTCGAACATGCATTTTCCTGCTTGGCACCAGGGGGTAGATTTCTTATGTGATCACCGGTGATGCCGTGGCCTATGGGGAATGACTTTTGTCGTGATCACCAGTGATGCAGTGGCACGCAACGTGTTAAGGGTCTATCTCCAATGTTGACATCATTTATCGCGGTGCTCTAACCCATGTTAACGGAAATTCCTCTATCAGTAGGAAATAATGATAGAAACTTTGTTTATGACTTTATTTTTAGAAGTAATAGTACCCCTAGTAACTGAGTTGATGTCTTGTTTGAGTCTTCAGGTATTCAATTTCTAAGCCTGTTCCATTTTTTTTGCGCATTTTGATTTTTGATTTTGAGGTCACCTTTTTGCAGAAAATGCGTAATAAATATAATGTTTTACTATTGGGTATATAAATAAATTCGTGCGGCTTTTTTTCAAAATTTAAACGTTTATTTAAGAAAAACATGTACAATAGTATTATTCAAAGTATTGCCCATCTGAAGCTATGACTTTGTCCATCTTTCTGGCAATTTGTGGATCCCATCCCAAAAGAACTGCGCCGGCTTGGCAGCCAAGAATGAATCAAGCCAATTTTTGATATTCTGCTCTAATGTGAACCGTATTTCAGTGAGGGCGTTCTGCATCGACCGGAACAAATGGTAGTCAGAAGGGGCAATGTCTGGGCTATAAGGCGGGTGGGGTTTTCCAAATAGTTCTTAACCGGAATAACAACGTTGGGCCGAGCGTTGTTATGATGGAAAATTATTGCCTCGTGTCTGGTCGCATATTCCGGGCGTTTTTCGGCCACTGCTCTTTTCAAGTGGATTAATTGTGTTCGGTAGCGTTGTCCATTGATGGTTTCACCCGGTTTTAGCAGCTCATAATACAGCACACCCATCTGATCCCACCAAATACAGAGCATTACCTTCGCGCTATGGATATTCGGCTTTGCCGTTGATTTGGCTGGTTGGCCGAGTTTCACATATGATTTTTTGCGCTTCTGGTTGTCGTAATGGATTCATTTTTCATCACCAGTAACAATCCGATGCAAAAATGACTTCCTTTTGTGGCGTTCCAGCAGCATTTCGGACAGGCAAAACCGCCTTTCGACGTCTCTCGGCTTGAGTTCATGTGGAAGCCAATTTCCTTGCTTTTGAATATATCCAGCTGCTTTTAAACGTTTTGAAATGGCTGCTTGAGTGACACCCAAAGATTCTGCGAGCTCTTCTTGTGTTTGGCAATAATCTTCATAGAGCAATGCTTCCAGTTCTTCATCTTCAAACTTTTTTGGCTGCCCAGGACGTTCATCGTCTTCCAAACCAAAATCACCACTTTTAAATCGTGCAAACCACTTTTGGCACGTTCGCCCAGCCAGCGCATGTTCACCATAAACTTCCACCAAAATACGATGGCTTTCGGCAGCAGTTTTCTTCATGAAGAAGAACTCCCCGCAAAAACACTTTTTCAAGCACAAAGTTCGACATATTTGAGTGAAAACAAATTATTGTTGTTTACGCTTCAAATGAATGACATATACTGAAATGACGTACAATGACAGTAACCTTCCAACGCATGTTCCAATGGAATAATAACAATGGAATAATACAAGTTACGCCATCTCTTAGCAAACCGCACGAATTAAGTTATAGACCCAATATTTTTTTTCTTATGAACGTAACGATAGTATTAAAAAAAAATTATGAACAAGTTTGCAGAAAAACTCATAGCGTTTATGTTACTTGGGAAAACCTCCTGCAGGTAAAATTATAAAAAAAGGGTTTTTTTTTTGCTTCAAGCTCCAAAGGCTATGAATAAAAAATGATTTTGTGTGGTTTTAGATAATTTTTATTGTTTGTGTGAACGTAAACAGTAATAGCAGGTGCTCAAAGTGTTATACTTAGTTGTATATGCATGCTAGAGCTCGTGTTTTGGGTTTCACTGCGAATGTATATTGATGCTAATTGCTGTCTCAGTTTTGATGACGCTTCGAGAACACGCTCTTTCAATTCACTTAAAGTTACTACGAGAATTTTGGTTGAATAAACGAGTTCCTTTATTCATCCCCATACAAAAAAAAAAATCCAATACAGTAAGGTCAGCAGATCTTGCAGGCCATGAACTGGTCTATTTCTTCCTATCTAACGATTACCGTACTCTTCATCTAGCCAATCCTTAACCTCCCATAGTGGGCTGTGGCACCATCCTGTTGGAAATATAATGTACTCCAATAGTTCTGGTAAATCATTTCACAAAAATCCAGATAAGTCTGTAGAATTCAGCTTAGGTGGTACTCATAGTTTGAACGGACCGATTAACTTGTTTCCCATTACACCTGCCCACATGTTGACGCTGAAATTGTGTTGAAATGATTTATGTCTCCTTGTATGTGGATTGCCCACAGTCAATGTATGAAAATTATGCAAATTTGTGATCCCATATCTTGTAAATTGAGATTCATCTGTCGAAAGAATTCTGCTTAATAAACTCGTTGTCATCGAAGTTTCGCTCCAGCAACCAGTTAGAAAATTCAAGTTTCTTTTCCAAATCATCCGGAAGCAGTCCTTGCATAGGTGTATGGCGGTATGGAGAAAGATTTTCTCCATTAGAAATTTTATGTCTAGAAGCATTGAATTGCAAATCTAAGCGTCTGATATTAATTGATGGGTCAGTTGTAGCAACCTCCAGTATTCTTTCATCAGCTGAAATTCTTCTTATTTGTGCAGCGTTAGGTTGTGTATCCCGTTTCTCTAAGCCTTCGATAAGTACTCGTATTTACAAATACTCCTTCACGAGTAAATCGTCGGGTAGGATAACGTTCAAGGTATCTTGGCCGCGCTTTAGTTGAACTTGCATTGCGTAGCCCATAAACGTAAATAATGTCTGCGTATTCTTGGTTTGTAAATGCAGATGTTTCAAATAGCGTTTCTAAGCCACTGTAAACTTGGCGTAAAAATTTAAACTGATGAAATAAAATTTTTTTTTCTAATCTTTTATACTACACCCTCAATGACTCGAACTGCAACCAGCAGCAGACTGCTATAATTTCCAAACCGATCATGACAGTGAGCTCAAATTTTGACACATGACAGATAATTTTATTATTTACAAGTCTTTTAAACAATTTGCGTCTCGGTTATGTTGAAAAATTTTTATCCGAGATGGAATTCAAACGTGATAGAGTGATTGCTTTATATTTGGCTGGAAAACCAAATGTAGCTATCGTTAGAGCCCTCCAGCACCTCAACATGAATAAATCGTGGTTCGAGACCATAGCTAGTTACCGTGATACTGGCAGCGTTGCCAAACGCCATGCAGGTGGTCATAAAATAACAGCAACATCGGCAGAAATGGCTCGGAAAGTGAAGGCTCGAATTGAGCGAAACCCTCGTCGAAGTGGAAGAAAAGTGGCTCGAGAGCTCAACATATCGTTGGAATGGATGCAACACATACTGAAAAATGAGCTTGGGCTCAAGCCATTGAACTGATCTTACAAAGCGCGCGTCAGCCATGATTGGTTAAAAAACAATGTTTCACACTTCATTTCTTCAACACAATGGATTGCAAATTCTCCGGATGCAAATCCGTTTGATTTCTCTGTCTGGGGTATTTTGAAGGCGAAATACCAACGTTTGGACCACCTAAAACAAGCAATTCGCCGGGAATGGGCCAAAATAACGCAGAGCCACTTGCGTGCAGCGTGCGATGCTTTCTTCGACCGTCTCAAGGCCATTATTCGCGCCAAAGGTGGACATATAGAAAACTACTGATACAATTTAAAAATTGATGTATTTTCCAACATTTTTTGCTTTGGCACAATAAAATTTATCAGAAAATAAAAAAATTATAGCATTTTAAAAAGTTGGAGTTAGAGTCATTCACCCTGTATTTTTGTTTGATAAATTTTACAAATAAGGCTTCATACCCCAAATCCAACTCTTTCTAATTACTTTTAAAGAACAGGGTAAGGAAATGAGGGTTTTGACAGGTAGTCAAGTAATCGAGCATGCTTTAGAACTTTTTATTTTAGAACACCATTAAAAAATACTAAAACCAAATAGAATGGATTTACCCACTAAGATTAAAAATTTAAAATAATTGAGTTTCGTATATAAAAATGCAATTTTTGAAAAATTAGAAACAAAATAACGAAAAAACACATATATTGTACATAAATAGCGATAGTTAAACTGAGATGTAGATCAAATTGTAAGTGCGAAACAAGAAAAACGTTTAAAAAAACATTCCGATATCAGTTCTAATTTTTTCTATTTTTTTTTTTTTTAATTTCGAATAGGTATCAATTTTTGGATATAAAGTTTCAAGTCTTTATTGATTTCTGTAAATTAATATGAAGCTGGAATTGGCTTGAGTTGCTCCTAAATACGAGTAGGTTGGTGTTATTTATTTGTTGTAGTTTTTGTCAAGGACCTTTTTTTGTCAATTTTTCGAAACAAAATCTGAGGATTTAGCTTGCCGGTATTTCAAAAATACTGAATGATCATTTGAAACAATATGTAGAGTTATCCTGACCTCTTATCAGTTGGAGGATGGACCCATTATTTCAGCGATCTAATCCTTTCATTGCTAGAGTTACTTAAGCGCAAGTCAGGCTGTTTTTCAAATTTAATTTAGCTGTTTCTTTATTTGCAAACTTTGATAGCATTTGTCTTGAGTCTGAATGGAATAATTTAAGCAAAAGCAGAAAAGGGCTTCACTTAATTTATTCGTGGTGCTCTTGGAGAGTATCAACTGTGGACTTACAGATTGTACCCCTGGAACGTCTACCGGAAATGCTTATTATGCCCTTTAAAACTAATATTTGTGGTTTATCGAAATTTTACGCCATCGTTTTATTTTATTTTATTCTTGATCCCGTTATGGTTGTAAATACCATCCAGGGTGTTATTTTGTAGTTATGAGTAAGTGCCCAATAATTAGTCTTAGATGCCTTTACAGTTCCATAGTGAGATTTTAGTTCTGCCAATGGCTTTTATGAGGTGGACCTGCATGCAAAGTTTTCACATTGAACGAGACTTAAATATTCGTACAGCGGGAATTGCCTGAGTCCTCATTTGAATTTATTACCTTAAATCATATCAATTTGTGCTTTATTCACTCTCTGTTTGAAATAACTTCACAAGAAAAAATCTGGTGCAGACAGTTCAGGTGACTTTGAGTGCCAACGGAATATGAAGTTTCTTGGAATCAGTTTGTTCGATAATTTTCGCTGCAATTCCGACTATATTTGAAGTTGTAGAATCTTACTGAAACTACACAACGTTGAAAGATATTCTCTTTCGGCATAGCTCTGGAAGAAAAAACTCTTCCAGTATCTTGAAGTAAGGGGTCTCCAGTGGCCGCTGTAGTACGACCGTTTTGTTCTAAAAATTGAGCATGGAGCATCTCTGGGCCTCTGTTACTCTATAATTGAAACTTTCGTTGATTGAAATTTCAGATCATCAGGTAAAAATGTGCATAGCTAAACACAAAAATACATTTTTCGTCCTGTTCCACCACTTGAAGGATTTTTTGGTAAAATAGCAAGCAAATCGACAAGTCTGATGAATTCAGTTTATTTGTTATTTGTAATTTTTGTATATAGTACATACATATAGAAACAATTTCAATTCTATGTGTTCGATTGTCCGCTGTGACTGTCTCCCAGTATCTATGTGTTTGATCACATAGGTTCATTGTCGAAACTGAAGGAAACAGTCGTTTCCTGCGTCTGAACTGTAAAATCTTTATGCCTTGCTGTGATGGTCTTATGCTCAGCAGAAGTGTTTACCACCTTCATGATAGTCCATCTGCTCAGAGGGGTCCAATCAAACATGAGCTTTTATCTTCTTTGGGAGGAAATTATAACTCCAGCACGTGTGGAAGCGGCGCAAAATCAAAATTCTAATTTCATCATTCCAATTCTTTAAAGAACAAATTCAAGAACAGTGTCCTCAAATTCAAAAAATAGCATGGGCAAGAAAAATGGAGCAAACTTTGAAATTGGATATCTGAAGACTCAAATAAGACACCAAATTTATTTGAACGCAGTTATGAAGGCTGGTATTTCTTCTAAAAATAAAGTCCTAAAAGAAGTTTCTACCATTAGTATTAACAGAGCAATTTCCGTTAACGTGGGTTAGTGCTCATCAGCATTACCCTACTCTTAAATCCGTGGCGATCAACCGCGTTTGTTTATTTTACAAATACGGGAGCGAAAGTCAAGCTGAGATGTCATGCGCTAGCAAATGCTCCGAGTTGACTAAGATAAAGTCATGAATCTCAGAACATTCTTTGGCTCAATTTTTTTTATTGGGTTCGACGACTTTAAGGGCTTTAGGAGTGCAGTACATGATATGAACATCAAGGGAAGTGCGATTCATTAGTGCATCTGGAGCAGACCCAAGCGTGAGTCACATTACTTTGATTCAAAAGATATAAGATAAAATTACTAGTCCAAGCATACACAATTCAGTAGGACATTTATTGTTTCAATGCCTTCTGCAGACTGACTTAAACTAGAATTTTACATCATGTTGCATTACGAGTATCCAAAAGGTGAGGATATCAAGCTTGGGAAAAGGCGCCAAAAAGTAGTATTTACGTATGTAGCAATCTATTTGCAAAAAAAGAAACATTATCAAGAGATTAGAGATATTCGCATAGCGACAGAGATTTGGATGATGTTGATATACATATCATTCTTCTGCCAAACCTCCAAAGAACGAATCGTTGAGTGTTGCCGATATAGCCTTAACACGATAGCGTACCGTATCGTAAATCGGGCAGCCTGGAGAGACAATTCTTTAGAGTATTAACGTAGAGCAGTGATGTATTTTCCTAGAACCTTGTTACATCAGGTAACCAACTAATAGGATATAATTGATATTATCATAGCCATCAGACCAGTCAACTCCCCTCTGCTACGAGTAGTAAAGAGAAAAGTTGGAACATATTTATTAAATAATAATCCTCAAATGACAGTTGGCATCTAGTGCTTCTTGCTAACTCTAATTCTCTCTTGGGACAGAAAGCGAGTTCCTTCCCATTTGTAAACTTTGCCCGAGCGCAGCTTAAATCGGTCCATTATTACAATTGAGATCTGGTGGATTTGGATTTAAAATGATCCTCATCACCGCTGCAGGTGTTGTTCTTAGTGGCTCTAAGATCCTTATACATGATGTTTTTTGTACTATGGGGAGAGGTGGCATTTGCAAAGAGTAGTGTACAACTACTTGCTTAAAACTCCACGTGTTGCTAAATGTTTTCTTTCTCACCACTTTATTTATAATCTAGGTATATGTGCCTCAAAATAATGCACTGACCTCATCAGATAATACCGCTTTCCTTGTTAAGTTGAATGTAGGAATTATTCTTCAAAAAATGAATTGAATGATTTTTGTTTGGAACTTTTTCCCGCACCTCGATTGCTGGCTCAATTATTTGCAAGTACGACACAATGTATGTATCACTGTTTTCTGCGAAATAGAAAAAAGAACTAATTTTCTCAGGGAATAGCAATGATATGTACTCCTATTGTAGAAACCCTCTGTCGACATTTTGGTTTAAAACCTTTTTACAGAGTGTAAGCAAGCCGATGAGCTCAATAACGAGGGTAGTCTCAGAAGTACCCGACCTGACGCTGGCGGTTGTTGTTTAAACAGAATGACAATTGTAGAAAGTACCAACCTTATGAAGCTTAAATTTGAAGTTTGACGACACTATGTTCTTTAGTATTTGTTCGGTAGACATTAAAAGTGAACGCTCTCAACAAATTTTTAAATATGGAAAAATTGGGTCATCGTTATGTGATGCAATGCTTTCATTTGAAAGGCCAAAATCGAACCAACATCAAAACGGAACTGGATTCTACTCTGGGGAAGCCTGTTCCTTCGTTTACAACAGTAACATGGCAGAGTTTAACTGAGGCCATACGAGTTGCCAAGACGAACATCGCAGTAGTCCACCAAATGTGATGAGTTCACCAGAAATGTTGAAAAAAAACCCACGAAATGGTATTGGATTACCGTCGATTGAAAGTGCGTGAACTACTTGTAGTAGATATGGTAGGCATTTCAAAAGGTGCTGTGCATTGCATGCTGACTGAAAAATTGGACACGAGAAAGCAAGATGGGTGCCGCGATTACTCACAATGGAACAAAAACAGCGTCGTGAGGATGTTTCAGTCGAGTGTTTGGCGAAGTTTCACAGCAATAAAGCCGAGTTTTTGCATCGATTCATAACCATGAATGAAATATGGGTCTATCGCTTCACACCAGAGACGAAGGAACAGCCAAAACAATGGACTCAAAGGGGAGAATCGGCCCCAAAGAAGGCGAAGACAGTTCTATCTGCAGGCAAGCCCATGGCGTCAGTTTTTTGAATGCGCGTGGGATAATTTTCATTGATTATCTTTAGAAAGGAAAAACAATCTACGGTGTGAATTATGCGAACTTATTGCAGCGTTTGAAAGATGAAATCAAGAAAAAACGGTCGCATTTGGCGAAGAAAACAGTTTTGTTTCATCCAGACAATGCACCAGTTCACTCATCCATCATCGCGATGGCCAAAATCAATGAGTTAAAGTTCGAACTGCTTCCTCATGCATCCTATTCGCAAAATTTATCTCCCTCCGATTATTTTCTCTTTCCGAATTTGGGTTCTAAATGATCTACCAACTGTAAAGAGGGGGAGTCTGCGGTGGATGGCTATTTTAAGGAGCTCGACGATTCTCACTATAAGCACTATCGAAGCTATTGAACATCACTGGGAAAAGTGTATTCCCCAATTTGTTTGGGTTTTTTTGTTAGGCGACTACCCTCGTAAATAGTATTTAAACACTTATGTCACTGCTCTACTATAAAGTATGATGAGCGTAAGTATCACATCCAAAATGTAATTTTCTTAGCTCCCTTGATCTTTTGGCTACTCTGAGTTCTTCCAAGTTAATGTTTATGCCGTATTTATATGGCAGGCATGCCGTACAATAATAAACCTATCATTCTTAACTTTTATCTCCAAATCAGCATTGCCCAACTTATATTATACTAGTTCATGAAGGGTTTTCTTTTACTTACAAATATATCTTACCGATGATGCTTTTGTAAAGCTTTTGAATCAACATTTCCAGGAGTAGAACTAGATTTAGTTGCTCTGATCTTTGGAGAACCTACAGCTTTCTCATAGACGACTGAGCACTGTTGTGTAAGTTTATTTGCACTTGAAACTCCACATTCATAGCCACATTCATCCCCCTGTGAATCTTGGCTGGCAAATGAAAAATAATACTGGCATATTGTATGTAGTTACTTTGGACTAACAAGGCAACTACAATACATATTTTAAGTGACCAGAACAAATTAAACTCACTTTTTTAAAGTCCTGTTGATTGAAGGAGAATTTAAAACGGTGAAATCCACTGGCTATACATCGGTACTGACGCATTCAGAACAATCAAAATACAAAGCCTTATGACAATGACTAGCGCTCGGCTGTAAACGTAGGTGGCGAGCAAATGGAAAGGAACTTAATCGATTTAGCGTATGCATTTGAAGACACCTAGCTTCCAATTGAGTTGGATGGAGATGCTTGCTCTCCAAGGTCTAGCTTCAATTCACACTGAAGTGCTTAACTGGCAAATTTAAGTAAAGTAAAATGTTTACAGAAAAACAGTAGGTTCTGAAAGAAAAATCTTCAGTAATTCGTCGAGTTTCGGCTCTTTTCTTCAATCGATTAAAAATTACTGATATTCTCAAAATAAATGCTGGTGTGCCACAGGGCTCTATTCTGTATCCGAAGCTCTATTTAATTTTCATCAATGATCACCTGTCTGCTACTTATAATCCAATATATTCCTTTGCTGGCTACAGTACTCTCTGCTTTTCATATTCATTCCCGGACTCTCGTCCCTGCTCTTCGGCTGTAGAACGAGAACGTCAGCGTGTGTTAAGCTCATTAAATTCTGATATTAATGGCCTAACTAATTTTTGAAGTAATAACAAATTTAATACTTCTAAAACAAATGGTGTCGTTAAAGCGAAATTTAAATACCCAGCCATTACCCATGCACTTGCATCTATCTAACGAAATCGGCAGTTCCTGTTCCAATCCGGAATTCAATTTCATGTGGTTAAAATTCCATCTCCGTAAGAAAATTATCCACTACTGCTTTATTTATAGAAGCCCCAAACTGGACAGCAACCTGACCTTTCACGAGTTTGATGCGCTGTCTGACTCCATTCAAAGAATTGTATCCCTGTATCCTCATACTGAAATCGTTATTACGGGCGATTTCAATATGTATACACAATTCTGGTTGGCTTCGACATTCTGTACAGACAACACCCGAAGGACGGTGTGTTGAGATCTTCGCTGCGGAGAATAACTTAACACAGCTTGTGAATGAACCCACGCGGATGCCACACGCTGATAGTCATACCGCCAACACTCTGGACTTGTTTTTAACCTCTCACCCTGATAAGTACACCGTCTATGTACTCTCCCCTCTAAGCACGTCAGACCATTGTGTCATATCAGCTGATTTCTCGTATATTGATCACACAGTTAGAGAAAAAAATCCTAAAAGAACGGCAATACGAGAAAGCCAATTGGAGCGGACTTAACAACTTCTTTAGGAATTTTAACTGGTCGTTATGACGACGTGGATGCCGCTGCTGACATGATCACAGAAATTATTCTCTTCGGAATGAGATGCTTTATCCCTCATCGGATGGAGAGTATCAAATCAAAAGAAAATGCATGGTACGACTCGAGCTGTAAAGAGGCTGTTAGGGTTAGAGAATTGTTTTTTTGGTCCTACAAGGCCAACCCGACAGAGGAAAACCGAAAAAAGTTTAAACGAGGCAGAAATGACTGCTGCAACGTCTTTCTCAAGCGTGTGAAATTAAAATACGACCAAAAACTGAGGCAAAAAATACTGCAATGTCCCAAAGGCAGTAACAATTGAAAAACTCTGCCTCATCCTCCATCCCAACGCTCTCAACATATATTAATCCGCTGGTCCAGATGGTATACCTCCCCTTCTTCTGAAGAGGTGTTCTTCCTCACTGGAAAAACTACTGCGTGAGTTTTTCCTCAATTCTTTTCTATAGGACTCTTTCCGAGAAGATGGAAAACAGCATTTGTCCAGCCCGTCCCTAAAAGAGACGATTCTTCTTCTCTCTCCTCCTACAGACCCATTGTACTTACGTCCCTTCCTCTAAGGTCATGGAAATGCTGATAAACCGCCAGCTCATGAAATATCTCGAAACACGAAAACTTCTCAATGACCGGCAGTACGGTTTTCGTAGCAATAGGTCCACTGGTGGTTTGATGGCATGTCTCACCGAAAAGTGGAACCAAAGCGTACATCAATCTGGCGAAAGCAAGATAGTTACACTTGATATTTCCAAGGCATTTGACAGAGTTTGGCATCAGGCTCTCCTGTAGAATATGCGTGCTTTTGGGATCGATGACTCTCTTCTTTAATGGATTAGAAATTTCCTTTCGGAACGTTCAATTCAAGTTGTCTTGAATGGATTCAAGTCTGATATTCACAAAATAAATTCTGGTGTGCCCCAGGGCTCTGTTCTGTCTCGGACACTGTTTTTAATTTTCATCAACGATCTCTTGTCTGCTACTTCTAATCCAATATATTCCTTTGCTGATGACAGTACTTTCTGCTTTTCATATTCGTTTCCGGACTCACGTCCTTGCTCTTCGGCTGTAGAATGGGAACTGCGGCGTATGTAAAGCTCATTAAATTCCGATATTAACTGCATAACCAATTGGGGAACCATCAACAGAGTGGAATTTAATGCTTCCAAAACTCAATGCTGTCTGCTGTCATTAAAGCGAAATTTAAATACACAGCCATTATCTATGAATGGCACTTGCATCGTCGAAACCGATAAACTTTCCATTCTCGGTATTCGTATTAGTGACAACTTACGTTGGAATGACCACATATTCGATGTCGTCAGAAATGCTGCGAAATGTCTAGGTTTCTTCAAGCGATGTAAGAAATATTTTACCCCCTCTGATCTGGCCAAAATATATAAGGCATTCATCCGCCCAAAATTGGAGTGCAATGCTCACATCTGGTCATGTGCTCCTCAAACATCTCTGCAGCTGCTGGATAGGATTCAAAACCGTGCGATAAAACTCATTGGTGATACTAATGTCAGTCAATCAATTAACACCCTCGAACACCGACGTAACGTCTCTTATCTTACTCTGTTTTATCGCTATTTCCACCACCAGTGCTTCATTGAAACCACCAGTAGCATTCCACCCATTCAAATTTTCAACCGTAACACCCGTCTTGCTATGAATGCTCATCAGTTTACCCTCCGACCCACTTTCGGACGTACGCTGAAATATGGTGATTCTTTCCTAAGCCGTACAAATCGCTTCTGAAATTCCCTGCCGAGCTCTTTATTTTCTAGTCATTATAACTTGCTATCATTTAAGACCAATGCATTCTTTTTTCTGTCCCTAACTTCATTTCACCCACGCTGTGTGCCAACATCTTCAGGGTACCAACAATCCTTTTAGCCCGCGCCAACTGTAAAAAAAACTGAAAACCGACCGCGATTCTACTACTAAAGTTCCTTGCCTAAAGGTTTTTATTCAGGTCATGTTGACACATTTAACTAGGATTAGATTTCTGTGGAACCATTAAGTCGATATCAGCATTAACAATGAAGGGATGAAGGTTTACCATATGTGGCTAATTGAGCTCCCAAGTGTTTAATCCTAGTCCTTCCAGGGAGCAAGAACTTATTGAATTTGTGATTTTGTCACTATGCGGTTCCTCGGGTATTAAATGTTCAAAACTTTTTGCCGTAGGCTATTGCTTACAACAAACCTACACCCAAATGAATTCGGTTTTAATTCTCTTTCTTTCTGTATAGCAGTGATATCTGCACATGGTTTTATCCAGCTCGGAATATGGTATTGCATTTGGAGATCCAACTTCGTTGTTCCTTTATAGTTTTGCAAAGTCATCTGTAGTGAATCCGCCCTTATCCGGTTTTGGTAATTCTCTACTAGTTCTCGCTGATGCGAGAGCTCCTTGACCGTTCATCCGTCACCACCTTTACTTTAGCACATACAAAGATTAGTCCTTCCAGCCCTTATCGTCCTCAGCTCTAAATATATTCGAACAGCTATTAAAGTTAAGACAACATTTTGTTAAGCATTATAGAGGAGTTTGCATATGAGGTCCCTGACACACAGAATGCTTTATAATCTTATCAAACCTGCGATGAAAAATGTCAGCATTTGTAGCGCAGGTTTAGTGCTATTCAAATGAACTATATTACGCTCGCCAACTAGCCGTTTTAAAAAAATGTGGTAAGTAGAGTAGCCAACTTTTTAAAAGAGCATGCTATGTGATTTGTTGAAAATCTTTAGAGTAGCTGTAGTAGATGTGTTAAAATTGTATAATTTGAGGTGTAATCATTATGCTCTATTAAAAGACTTCTTTTTTTTTGTTTTAAATAGATGTTTAGAAAGTATCAAATAAATATGTTAAATACATTTCCAATTTTATAAGGTCTGGGAAAAATTTATAGATTTCATGACTCTCATTTTTTATATGCAAACAAATTCTGCTATTCTACCTAATGGATACATAACAATAGCGAACGAAAAACGTCCAGAATTTCAACTGTTTTGATCTTAACAGGTTTTGGTGGTTGTTTTTGGATGTCATTTTGAAATGTGTGCTAGTGAGCTAACCCTCAAATATAACATTTTAGTATTACGTGGTACAATGGTATCTGTCGCATGCATACTCGTACCAAGAGCTTAACCTAACTTGACGCACTGAGCAAAACGATGACAGAAAGACCTCCTTTGGATTTGCTTGAATGTGTCAAGGAATTTTTAAGTTTAATTTTTTCCTGTCTTCCTTCCGACGACGTAACAATTTTGCAGAAATTCAGATGAAAATGGTTTTGATTTCATGTCATGAAGAAAAAGTTCATTTGAATATATTTTACACGAGAACGAAGATGTTTAATTCCACACTGATATCGCAGACGTCCTGGTTTTTCCGGCTGATTTATTACAAATCAATTATTTTAGAGTTGGAAATTACAGAGAAACTGTTTATAAATTTATTACACTGTACATTTCTTTAAAACGTAAAAGTATCTTGATTAAACCTTCGCAAGTATGTAATATTTTATTATGATTCGCGTTCAAAGTGTTGCATGTTACGAGTATCTTTATGCCTTGCAATAGGATTATTTTTACTTATTCACTTGTAATCGTTACAATTTCCTTTAAATCACTTTAATTCTCCAATTACAGGATAATGGATCGGGGAAATATTTTCAAGGAAGTCGTCACACACCCAATATGGGAGAAAAAGTAGCCCAGGTAAGTTTTATACTGCATTTTTGTGTAATTAAAAATAACTCTTAACCTTGCTTCGACTACCCCTTATTCTAAAAAAACAAAAAAACAAAAAAATAAAGTTTGAATACGGCTCACTACTTATTAAAACAAAAAGTACTAAATTCCTGAATTCTTGAATTCAGATAATCATTAAAATCTCCCTGACAGGTTATAGCTACATACATAGATACAGTTGTACGGACTACATACCCTCCAATATCTCATATTTAAACAGAAAATGTTTCTACCTACACTTGGTCTCTTCTGGTCAAGTCCTTTACTCCGTTTTATTTCGTTTCGTCATCTTGACCTACTTAAATGGTTCTGTTCAAGTTTCGCAGTATTGTTCTCCGCAAGCCTCCTTATGAAGATAAATTTGGTTCCTAAAAGGTGGACGTCACCCAATCGGACACAGGACCAGTGTCAAAATGTACAATTATTACGTCATCAAATATCTGCTTTAGCATTTTATTGTTTTGCAAAAAAAAATTCTGAAAGACTAAAAAAAAAAAACCATTGTACAGGTAAAATCGATTTTAAAGATGTTCAGGATTTTTGCCTTGTCGATTTGTAGATGTGTTTGTGTTAAAAGGATTTTTTATACCTGAATACAGTACAAGACTTACTCGGTTGAGAGAGAAATCAAAGGAGCTCCATGGGGCTGTGAATGTGAAATTGTTGTGTAACAGCTATTTGGGTTATTTGCTTTTTTTTTTTTGCTTTCTTTGGAAGTGGGTAAAGTTTTTGGTTAGTATAACTCTACACTAGGGATCAAGCGGAAAGGAGAGTAGGAGTTGAACACATCTATTGTTAGAGTTTAATTAAAGAGACTCTTCCACTTTCACTTTTATGGTTCTACAAATGGTTGTATTGTAATTTGTAGTGAAGGATTTCAGACTTAATGCAAAAATTTGCTGACCAACACTAGTGATTGATGTACATACACTGCGCGTCATCAGGTTAGCACACCCCCTCACGTACGTGGTATCGGATCAATTTCAGCCAAACTAAAAGAGCTAAATTTTAAAATTATTGTTATTTGTGGCCGATTCAATTCTTAGTTATATAAAACAAAGCGTATTGTTTCTCCATTCTTTTATATTTTATTATTATTCTTTTTTTGGGAGCAATAACACAGAAAATAACAATTCAAGTTGTGTTAACCTGACATACCACTTTTTTTTCATTTTTGTTAAGCCTTTAAGCCATTAACTTTTTTCTTATACATTTACTAATTAAAACATTTTTCAATAAATTTAATAATGTATTGAACCTCCTTTTTTGAGAATGACTTCATACATTCGATTGGGAAGCGACTCGTACAAGTTTCCAATATAAATTAGAGAAATGGTTGACCAAGCGCGCTTGATGCCTTCACATGGTTTCGTTTTGTTGGAATATTATTTGCCAGACTTGCAAACTTTACGAACCAGCCATTACCAAATACTTTCTATTATATTGATGTCGGGTGAGTAAGGCGGCCACTGCATTAAACTGTCATTTTGGCCCTCAATCCATGACTTAACGACACGGGTAGTATGGATTGGAGCATTGTCGTGTTGAAAATGCCGTGGAAAATTACAAAAAAAAAAAAATTTAAAAATGTAGAAAAGCAGTTTCAAGCACATTTTTGTAAGTGTTTGCATTCATATTTTCTGTTAAAAACAGTAACTGCCACGTACTATAGTAGGAGATGGCTCCCCTCACCAGCACACCCGCCAACTCGACTATGAAGGCGATCCAACTGGTGTTCCTCCTTGCGAAGTTCATGGCAGTAGTAATTGTATCCGTCTGGACCTTCCAAATTAAATTTCTTTTCTTCCGAAAAGACAACGTAGCGCCAATCAGAATTCCATGTCATGTGCATTCGTGCAAAATTCTAGCGTACGAGTATTTTCTTTCGAGTCATGTCCAGTGGAGGTTTTTTCTTCAATTTTAGTCCCTATAAATATGGAGCATTCCTTATCTCTCTTTGAATAGTAGATAAGCTCGCTCTGACGCCAACATTTGCCTTGTTCTTTGTTTCTGAGTCATGAGAGTTCGATGCTTCTCTCAAAATTGCTCTCTTATGAATATTGGATATCACTTTATTATTACCGCCTTTATTATTTTTACGATATTTCGACTTGTTGCGCAGGAATGTGGATATACCTAGTCCTGCCATAAGTTCTGTTACACAATTTCCATCGCTTATCGCTCAGAACTTCTTGCGGGAATAGAACCATTAGATCAGTGAAGAATACTAGTCAGTTTGGTTTCAGTTTGCAAACTATTAATATGGAGTGGGGCGTTAAAGAGAATCGATTCGCAGTAATAGCGATGCATAATTGTGCAAAAAAAGTGCTGGCCAAATTTTCGGAATATCGAGAATATTCGTTTATCGGGATATTGCTCGCTTCGGCTAATTGTCTGGAGTAGAGGACAAGCCAAGAAGTGGTCACTAGCGCGTCGTCCGTACGAATGCGGTAGTAAAGACAGTGCGTGAACGAATTCAGAGAAATCCCCTTAGGAAGCAGAAGATCATGTCCAAGGAATTGGATATATCAACCAGGTCCATGTAGAGGCTGATTCGGGATGATCTGCATATGAAAGCCTATCGTCGGTCCACGGGTTATCTTCTAACTTCTCAACTAAAAAAAACTTTGGCTGCAAGCGACTGAAGCAGTGACACGCGGACTATGGCCATGAAAACATTGTGTTAACGGATGAGACAATTTTTACCGTGGAAGAAGTTTTCAACAAACAAAATGACAAAGTTGTTCCAAGTGTTCAACGTGGTACATCATCCCGCTTCCGTAATGGTTTGGTGGAGGGTCTCTCACCGTGTTGTCACATCCCTCCATTTATGTGAAAAAGGCGTGAAAACTGGCGCAAAGGTTTAACAAGAAGATGTGCTAGAGGGTGTTGTGAAGGGTTTGATCAATACTCTTGGCACAAAGCCAAAACCATGCAGGAGTGGCTCAGAGTCAATATTTCTGGCTTTATAGCAGCAGAAGATTGGCCGAATCCACTGGATTATGGTTTGTGGTTAGAATTGGAGAACATGGAAAGTTTTACAACAGCATTAACCAGAGCAGCGTCCACGAACTCCATGGAAACCGTACGTGCCACTATAGCCCAATGTCCACACCGTTTGGTAGCTTGTGTTAAAACAAAATGCAGTCATTTCGATTAAATCCAATTTTACTGATTTTTTTTTATAGCGTTTTATATTTGTAGCAGAACTGGGTAACTTTACGACTTCTACCGATTTTTTTTCGATATTTCACTTATTGGCAGCCTTGACTCTTTATTAGCTTCAATTTTCGATTTCTCTTCCTTTACCCATGTTACTGTTAATGGAATACTTGAGCAGCAAAAAAAATTTGGGTATCATACACGCTCCAATGATGAAGATCTACTAAAAAGGATTTCCATGTGCTAACCTGATGAAGCAAAAATAAAGCACACTTTCCATCGAAAATAAAAGAAAGTAGGAGATCTTTCCACCGCATGTTCTCTTTGCCTATGAGGGGTATCTACGAAGATGAGAAAAATACATAGAATACAAAAAAGTATTGTAGCTGTATGTTAACAACAATTATAACAAGAGCAATTATATTAAGCTTATGGGTGGTGTTCTAGCCTGATGACGCGCTGTGTATGTTGGCTAAGAATGGAAAAGGGTTTGACTTACTTTTGGGATTTTTTGGTTTTTCTTTGGTGGAGTACAAATAAAATCGAAATGATAGATTTTCTTAATATTGAGTATTCATTTGAAAAATCAGTGAAGCATGGTAAAGATCGGGGTCTTGGTTTAGACCGTGATGAGCTCATCTACCAGGTCTAAAGTGAAACCCTAGAACTGGGATTCCCAGACCAATTTGGGCAGACCCCCATAGCCAAATTAGTTACTTTAAAAATCCTATCTCTAGTTTTTTTTCTATGGATACAGAATACTTACCAATTTAAAAACTTTGCGGTTGATTAAGAGAGTTAACTTGATATAATTTTCTTATCAAAATTTAACAATTAGACATAAAATTCAGTAAGTATCAAGTGTAATTAATAATTATTTTTTGAAAAATATAAAAAATTCTGTGTGATGGATGAACCTGGTGACTTTCTACCGATCTAGCTAAATCCGGTTCAATATTGGTGAGTTGCAGCCTTAAATCTCTGCGTTCGTTGATTTTCAAACGGTTTCTTTGTTTTGTCAAAATGTTTGTTACCACACTGAAGCCTTTTTCGACTAGGTATGATGATGGAAAAGCGATAAGGTATTTTTCAGCAATGTTCCACAATGCAGGATACTGTGTTTTAATATTGCGTTGCAACCAAAACTTCTGATAGCCTTGGTTGAAATTCTGCTTAAGCTCCTCGTCTGTGCTGATTGTAATCAACTCTTCTTGGATTATCACGTTGGCTTCTTCCATGGCTGTGATATTGTACGGATTTATTATCCATTGCGGAATTTGTAAATTTAAGAGATCCTCAAACCTTTTAGTAAAATCCTTGTGTAATACGTCCAAGTGAGTGACATATGATAAAATAACTTCGTCTTGAAGTATTTCTTGTAATTTTGACAAATACGGAAACTGTGAATATTCTTTTCTGCTTAAATTTTGTTTATAAAGGATGAGTTTATCCACAAACGCCGATATTATTGATTTTGTTTTAATCAAGTTGAGATCGTCACCCTGCAGCTGCAAATTAACTTTGTTGAACATACCAAAGACATCAGTCAATTAATAAATATCTGTTTTACAATTGTTCAGATTTTCTTTCAAATTCGGATCTTTTTTTTGTAAAAATGCGAACTTCAGTGTGCAGAAGTAACCGAGTAAAGACTTTGTCACATAGCTGAACAAATAACCGAGAGATCAAAGAACTGCTTCGAATCTTGTTGACAGCATTTATAACATATTGTAAAGACTGATGCAATGTAGGACTCAGATTTTTTGCTACTAAATCCTTTCTATGAATCACGCAGTGAATGACCAGTACCTCAGGCAGTTGTCGCTTTAGGTGGACTATAAAACCACGATGACGACCAGCCATAGATGGAGCACCATCCGTCGCAACAGAAACAATGTTCTTCCATGGAATAGCTTTGTCGATTAAAAAACGTTCCACGGTCTGAAAAATCGATTCTCCTCTAGTATCAGTCTCTAAATAAGTAGCAAAAAGCAGTTCTTGACACATATTTTCATGTTTAATATATCGACCATATCCTAACAACAGAGTTTACCCGGCAATGGTAATGTAGACTCGTCCAACTGGAGAGAGAATCTGTTGGTCTATAAGAAATTGCATAAAATGTTTTCCACGTCGCGATGCATCTCGTGTATTCATCTCTGAACGGTGTTATTGCTCAAAGGAATTCTCTTAATAATATCATGTTTGGGCTTGTGCAATACACTGTTGCGCACCTCCGCAATGGCTGCTAAAATAAGCTGCTCTCCAATTGCGTGGGGTTTCCCCGACTTCGCATAGATGATGGCGCAAACATCGATCTTATGGCTTACTTTCCATGTTCAATTTTTGAAGGCTTCCTAGCATCGTTACTGAATGCTTTTTCACATATGAGTCACATCGGCATTTGATAGAGATGAAATAAATCCAAACTTCAAGTAGTCCAAACTGTATTGTCTGCATTTTTTTTTTCGTGTCTGCCATCATAAAACTGAAAATTTCTAATTTTAGGTAACAACTTTTCTAAAGTAATTTCAAAAAATATTTAGAAAAATATTAAACCGTTTTTTTGGTACTTACCCTGTTACTTTTTCATAAACTGCGGAAATGTATGGTTACACTATTAACACTCGTATGTAACTAAGTATTTTGTAAATTTTTCTTCAATCACTTTATTTTAATTCACTTTATTTAGCTATGTAATCACTTTGTAATGTCTTGAAAAAAATTAGTAGATGAGTGTATTATCATTGATATTCAAGTTCCAATGAATTTCAAAACACAAATGAGCTTTCAACCTAAGTGTAAGCTTGTTATATGGTAAAATATCAAGAGCACGTTTGGACTTGAACTTGATCATGATTTCGTTCGTGTTAAATTGCGTATATGCGTCAAATACGGAGCAAGTCAAAGTGTGTCTGAAAAACTTGAACGCTCGAACACATTATCTTGCACGAAATTGTCCACGCATATTGACTTGCCGAGTTTTTTAAAAGTACAACAATGTTACTTCCACGATTTTTAGACCTCGTCGATTCCCAAATTCAGTTTTCGCGTTTATGTTGACCCCAAGAGTAACATGCTTCATTACACATGTTCACCAACAATATCCATTTCATTGTCTCTGGCTTGCATTGACAACAGCATCACCTGACAATTCAATGCATACCAGCATCCACACATAAATGTAAATATGTTCCGTTACAGAAGCCAAGCCAACTTTTCAATCTCTCTTCAAAAATCAAAGCTTCTTCATTAATATTGATTGGCTGTCTAAATCACGCGATTTGCAATGACGCTAACGGATTATTTTGAGTGACATCAAGCAATAAGACATTCTTGGAATCAATTGAGTTTTGATCACGGAAGTATAAAGGTCGTCAAGTGTAGAATTAAGAAAAAATATGTAAAATATATATGTATATAGAAAATAAAACCAAACAAGCATTTCTTTTGTTTTATTGGAGTTATAACTCAAGGGGTCGATATCAACCACTTCGGGAATCCCTGCCCTAGAATGTATCTCAATTATCATATGCGGTCTCAGCTACCCCCCTTTTGAAACTATTTCAGTTACTTAGAAATCTTTAGCATTTCTTTGCTGTTTTGTGGACTCGAAGACTCTTCTACTCGAATCGTTTCTGTTAAGATTTCAGTCATCTGAAGCTAATATGTCCCTCTATTAACAAAACATATCGCGCATGGGTAAATTGTGTGGCTTTATAACTATTCGTCGGGGTTATCATTTTTTCACTTTTGTCTCAGAAATAAATATTCTCATCGTATTCTTCTATGTCTACTAGATTTTCCGCTCTTATACACATTTAACAGACAGGCTAGTACTATAAAGGGCTTAGTCTTATTTATACGTTTGTTAAATAAATAAATTGAAATTGAAGCAAATTGTCCATTAAAGTCTCAATAAAGATGGGGTCATTAACGTTCGAAAGTTTCACAGGAGGTGAGTATCTGATTTTCTCATTTTATATCGGTAGTATAAGGAAACCCGCATTCTCCTAATGTGTACTTCTGATCATGTTAGACAAGACTAGGTTCTAAGTAACTCTTCGAACTTATGGTTTTTTGTTCTTAGATCATAGTGGTAGACCAGACCGGTCTAGGCATTAAACATGTATTAATGCAGGTTTTATTTATTTACTTATTTATTTGTTTATGTTCGTTGATTGTAAATATAGTACATTAAGATACAATATCTTATAGGATAGTACATGCTATTTGATTTAAAAAAAATTAATGAATAAAACTTATTAATCGATAAGTTTTAGAACCAAATTATAATAATATTTTGACTTTTAAATAATAATTTGTTTAATTCATTATTATATTTATAGCGTATTAATTTTTCGCTCTGATTAAAACAATTATAAAATAATAGTAAGGACAAAAGTATAAATTATAAGAAAATATTCTCAAAACTGTCTGAAAACATCGTTTATCCCTTATTCTTCTAATATGACTTGGTAAGTAGTTCCATAACCGGATAGCATTGGAAAACTGGGATTCAGATATACCACAAGAACATCTAGGATGGAAAAGGTGTCATTTATAGTTTATCAAACAGACACGTAGTTGAAAAGTTTATTAATGTACGATATTGCATGAGGTTATTGAAAGATAGATTGAGAGTTTGTCTTTAAAAAGTACTCGTAGGTGTCCGGACATATCTCCGCAGGCCGTAAATACATCGTGTAGTATTATTATATGCAACATTGAGTGTTCTTCTGTTAGAGTAGGTAGGTAGGTAAAAGGGGCTGTTGGAAAGACCAACCCACTTAGGCCTATTGACCCGTTGTGATGTCACGTGGATCTATAATCCTCTTACTTCTGGAACCAGTTTGAGCTTATGATGAAGCGTAGGAAACTGTTTAAATCTATATACTATACAGGGTGACTTACACGAACTATAACTTTTTAAAATGCTATAGTTTTTTTACTTTTTGATAAATTTTATTGTGCCGGAGCAAAAAATGTTGTAAAATACATCAATTTTCAAATTGTATCAGCAGTTTTCAATATGCTAACCTTTGGCGCGAATAATGGTCTTGAGATGGCCGAAGAAAGCATCGCACGCTGCACGCAAGTGGCTCTGCGGTATTTTGGCCCATTCCCGGCGAAGTGCTTGTTTGAGGTGGTCCAAGCTTTGCTATTTTTTAGTGCCAATCTTCGATTTCAAAATACCCCAGACAGAGAAATCAAACGGATTTGCATCCGGAGAATTTGCAATCCATTGTGTCGAAGAAATCACCATTGGTGCTGCCTGCTTTCTGGTGGTCATCCGAAGGTGTACATTTTCGAAGAACCTCTCTGGAAAGTAAACTGACATATTGCTCGATAACAAATGGCGACTCATGGCCTTCACTTTCCGATCCATTTCTGCCGATGTTACTGTTTTTTTATGACCACCTCCATGGCGTTTTGCAACTCTGCAGGTATCACGGTAACGAGCTATAGTTCGAGACACAAATGATTTACTCACGTTGAGGTGCTGGAGGGCTCTAACGATAGCTACTTGTGGTTTTCCAGCCAAATATAAAGCAATCACACTATCACGTTTAAATTCGCGGATAAATTTTTTTCAACACAACTGAGACGCAAATCGTTTAAAAGGCTTATAAATAATAAAATTATCTGTCATGTGTCAAAATTTGAGCTCATTTTCATGAACGGTTTGGAAATTATAGCAGTCTGCAGTTGGCTGAAGTTCGAGTCATATTTCAAAGATGTAAAAGGCTGCAGCAGCTGATACAAACAACTCATTAAAATTATTAGCGATATCCAAAGAGCTCTAAATTATTTTGTTTTCGACTTGAATATTCTGAATACTGACTTTATCTTTTTGTTTGTTCAGAATGCTGTCAACCACTTTCCATTCTTCTTTAATATTACCCTTGCACCTACACAATTTATCAGTATAGTATTTGTCTCAACTTAATTCAACTTCATGTTTTACAGCTTGACTCAGCTTAAGATAATAATGCTTAAGCCTGGAATTCTGAGGATGTAGTTTACATTTTTTCCTGATTTGATTTTTTTTTTGATATAATTTCGACTAAGTTTTTTCCAATCCAAGGTCTAAGACGTTTTAATTTTTACGCGTTTCGTGACTGAGGTAAGACACATATAGAATTATGAATATGACTTTTTAAAATGTCCATGAAAGTGTCTTAAGCGGTAGAAGGATTGTTTTCCTGATATATAAATTCCTATGGTTCAAATCTAAGGTCATCTATCAATTTTGAGTACTTAGTTTTGGATTTTACTGAAACGGGTATTTATTTATCTGTAACACGAATTCTTTTTCTGTATACACAAGTTGACCATAGAGTGATCAGTAATTTTATAGTCCAGTACTTTACTAGCAACACTAAGTTGACAATTTTTGTGCAACCTCACAAATATGGTATATGGTCAATGCATATATGTGACTGGTCTGTTATGCAAGTTGGTTCATTTACAAGAGAGTCTAGACCGTAAGACTACATTAAAAATAAATATTTGTCAGAATCGCAATTAGGGCTTAAGATATCAAGGTTATGATCTCCTAGAATGACTAAGTTTGTCGCTTTTACATCTCTTAACAAACCGTTCTCATGCAAGCGATATACACAAAAAATTGTAAAGGACTACTTGAGGCATATCTTCCATCTATCGTAAAATGATCAATTTGATTTAGCGTTTGATGATCCGGAGACCGCCAAGTCACGGTGAGAAAACCTTGTTGTTGCTATAGTAATATTTCGAACCCCCCCGCAAAGTCGATAAGACTAAGTCCGTTGGCCGACGTGGTGTCGTGTAGGCTATGCTTACCAACTGTCCCACCAAGAATGTACTGCTTTCCTATCCCAAGGTCGATTTTAGTGGCATGCTTCAGACATTGCTTATATGTCTTGTCGAGGTGATCGCAGATACATTCTTTGATGGCGTCATCCTTGTTTTCCGTTGGAGCATGGGCGCATATTAGGCTTATATTAGTCACTCGCTCACGTGTCGGAAGCTCAAGACTACTTGCCTAATTCTGCTGCATATGGCAAATCCGCATCCGAATAAGCGCTGCTTCTTTTCCCTATAGCAATCATTATAGTACGAGGGTTGTCTGAAAAGTTTTTCATCCTCTTTATGTATGACCAAGCTTGTCGCATTTCCTGGATAGCTGTGATATCTGAGTGATTGCAGTCGAGGGCCTCTGCTAATTGTTCGGCTGCACATGGCATGTGAGGCTGAAAGATTTTGCGGTTTCAGCTGGTTCTGATGTCTCTTAAAATATCCATGTGTTGTTAAAATTCTATAAATTTTAGAGTCTTTTCTTTCCTTTTAACTCAGTCGGACCTCTTGCATAATTTCGGGCAAGCAGCAGCTGCTGTGATTTGAATTTGTTGTTTTGCTTTTTCAAGTTTGAAATAATTTGAGATAGAATAGTTCTTGGTGGTCGGCAATGTAACGAATCGGCAGGTAATTTAGTAGTTTGGGGGTTGAGCGATGCCCTAAACGTGCTTAGGAATATGTTGAGGGCTTCGTCCTTACATTTACCTTCTTCCATTACTTTATTGAAATTGGCTTTGAAAGTTTGTACAAATCTTTCAACCTCACCATTTGATGCAGGATGAAAAGACGCTGTTTTAATATGCTGAATTCCTTGTCCTTGGCAAAATCTTTCAAATTCATTGGAAAGAAAACCGGGATCCATTATCGCTGATGATGGCTTTGAGTAAACCTTCAAGTATAAATATTTTCCTTAACGTTTGAATAGTTGCCGTTGCAGTTGCAGTTGTTTTCCTCGTTGGCAAGACAAACGGAAACTTTGAAAATGCGTCGACATAAATTAACCACATATCTAGTCAAAATGGACCAGCAAAGCCGATGTGAATGCGCTCCCATGGCTCCTTAGGTGGATTAGATCCATGGGACTGACAAATGTTACCAGACGATGATTTTGTTTCAATGTGTTGGTCGATGCAAGGCCACCAGCAGTACCTTCTTGCCAGTTGTTTCATTTTTGTAACTCCCCAGTGTCCTTCGTGTAGCATGTCTAATATTCTTTTGTGTAGCTTCTCTGGAACAATAACTCGCATATGCTCAGTTTGCAAAATTATGATATTTTTGTAAACACTTGAAGAAAGTTTCCTTTTAAGCACAAAGACTCTGGACAACCATTGCAAATATATTCTCTTACCTTTGATACAATTCTATCTTTCGAAGTGTGTTGATTGAGCTCTTGTAAACTTACCGGAAACGTGCTGATCTGATTCTAATACTCGTAAATTGCTTGAACTTTCAAAGCGGCGTCTTCGTTTGTATCAAATTCTGCATCTGGGCCGACTGGAAGACGAGAGAGTCTGTCGGCGTTTGTGTGGTGATTAGTTGATTTATAGCGAATGTCGTATTTACTATATACCCCATCAAGGTCAAGGCCCATCGTTGCGAACGATTAGCTGTATTTGTTGTCAGGCTCTTGCTAGCGCCAAAAAGCGATACGAGAGGTTTATGGTCGGTTTGAAGAGTGAATTGCCTCCTATATAAATACAGATGGAACTTTGTGAATTCATAAACAATCGACAAAGCTTCCTTTTCGATCTGAATGTACCTGTACTGAAGTTCATTCGAAGGAAATAGGGCGCTGCGTGCCATCTGCAAAAGTATGCGAAATGACGGCTCTTATGCCATATGAGGAAGTGAAATGAAACACTCGAGGCTAAAGATCAAGGAAGAATGTCGTTTCTTTAATGCGTGTATATTGGTATTATTGTGATATTATAACATGCGTTCTTTCTTATTTTTTTTATTTAGTTAACTTAATCAAATGTTGATAGTTTTATAAAATTCAATTCTAGTGTTGGCAATAAGCTAAAAACAATTCAAATTTACACTTCTATGCTTCAAACTTCAGTACAAATTTCATATGTATGTATTTTCATTCCCAAGGAGGTTACTTTTCTCTTGTTTCCTTCGCCGTTTTGCCACTCAAAAAATCTTGTTTTATGAGAGAACGAAAATCGTTTTTGTCCATACTCAACATGATGCCAACCACGTCAACAACAATCAGCTGTCAAAACAAAACTGAAGACAGTATCGCACTGAAATTTGGCATAGTTTTAGTTTTAGTTTTAAATGCATTTTATTTCTTAAATCATTAATTCTTACATACTAACAAAAAATGCTTAAATGCTAGCTTAAAATTACTTAACAATCTTATACTAACTTACTGGCCCCACACAGGCACTCTAAGCTACTCTAAATTCTTATATCTATGTCTTTCGACTTTATTAACATTTTATTTATTAATACTTATTTTCTATGCTTAAGGCTAAGAAAAGAATTTAACAAAAAACTTAGCATATGGACGTAATTTTTTATTTTTTATAAAAACTTAATATCTAACTTAAAATATACCTTAGTCTACCTAACCTACATACACAACTGAAATTTGGCATGTCTGCCTAAATATGAACGGATTTCAAGGCACCATAACCTTTTCTGTAGTAGCAGGATATTCTGGCGGTGCACCTAGTAACTTAACAATAAAGTCAAAAATTAAGATAATTCAATAAATACAAGTAATTCATTGAATATGTTACTGTTTGCTTTCTATTTCTTGTTGAACGTCTTAGAGGTATGGTATCCGTCTTTGTCGTCACTCCTGATGGGCATTTGAGTGTTGCAGCAGTTGCTTCTTCTTCTTTTCTATCTGTATTAACTTCCGCGATGTTATTGTCTGGCCCACCCGCTCCTGCTGTTTCATTAACCAGTTTCTTTTCGATGTTGATGTTGCCAGAAATAGAATGTGGTTTATTTTCGCTTGATTTAGATAATCTTAATTCGTTATTTGAAGAATGAGTTTCTGTTGGATGTCTATTTCCAATAGTGCTATGATGAGCTTCGATAGACTGCGGTCGACTGCCTATGTTAACATCTTCCTGACATGGTTTGAGGTATTGAAATTTGTTATTGAAGCTGTGTGCGCCATCTGTGATTACTTTTTGAGGAATAGCATATCTAGCAGAATTGATTTTGCAAGCTAGAATGACATCATTTGCAGTGGTGCCTCCTAAAAAATTCACTTCAAAAAAATCTGAGCAATGGCAAACAGTTACTAAAATGTTTCTTTTTTCTTCCTTTGTACGTTGCTTAACAAAAGTCCATTGATATCCGCTGAAAGGGGAATGATGGAATTTCATGTGTCATCATTGGAAGCTTTGGTTGTAAGGCTGAGTTCATGACACACGTATTACAATAGCGAATAGACCTGGCCAAAAGACAATTTGTCTGGACTTCTCAATATATGATTGAATTCCAGTGTGACTATATTGTAGTAGATCGATATATCTTATTTCTTGCGAAGAACATAGGGGATGACGAACCGGTCCTCTTTCACGAAAATACCAGATTGCACAGATAGTTAATTTTGTACTGATTGGTATTGGTATGTTTCCTTATCCATCGTGTTAAACTTCCAGGCATTATATATTTCCTTTATCACCTTCTGCAGAGTCATATCATTTATTGGTTCCTTCAAAAATTCATCCATTTGTTTATCATCACAACCTTCCTTGTGAGTTGTAAAATCAGATTCTATCTGCTTTAAAAAGTTGTTGATCTTCAAGACTTTTGACTTTTTCATCTTCGTTAATAATCTGAGTGTTAGCTTGAGTGAGTAGACGCGATAGTAGGTCTGCTGTTAATAATTGCTTGCCAGGGCAATAGTGAATGTCTATATCACTTTTCTGAAGTTTTAGTCTTAGTATTTGAATACGCTTGGTACATTTATGAATGGGCGTTTTGAAAACTTCTTTAAGAGAACTGTGATCAGTTTGAAGCACTGGAGCTTATGGTCATGTTTTTCATTCCACTGAAAAGATTTTGTTTTGACGATATCGCGCAAGATTTCTGTAATTTTTGTTAGATTCAGAGGAAATTTGCTGAGATATGTAACCATGCCCAAAAATCAATGTGTTTCTTGCACATCCGATGGTCTGCGCATATTCATGATAGCATCGATTTTGATTTCATCTAGTTTGACCCGATTTGTAGTAAAAACATATCCATAAAACTTTGCTCCTGTTGACCGCAAGCTTCATTTTATTTCTATTTAGTTTTTCATTTTTAGATTTTAGTTTCTCAAACAGTTTTCTTAGTATTTTGTTGTGGTTCTTTAGCGCTAATTCATCAGTATCACCTGTGCCATAAACCAGTATCATCAGCAATGGTTTCTACACCCTCTAGCTCTCGAACAATTTCATATTGTTTTTGTTGATAAATTTCCGCAGATGCATTTAGACCAAACGCAACACCCTAATTCTATAGCGATTAAAAGGAGTCCAGAAAGTTGTTATA
Source organism: Volucella zonaria (assembly GCA_963966105.1). Classification (NCBI taxonomy): domain Eukaryota; kingdom Metazoa; phylum Arthropoda; class Insecta; order Diptera; family Syrphidae; genus Volucella; species Volucella zonaria. The sequence continues at coordinate 122,046,685 of OZ014531.1, read as the reverse complement.
TCCATGCTATCTTCATGTAATGGTACTTGCCAGTAACCATGCTTTGCGTCTAAAATACTAAAGACTTTTGCGTTAGCTGGCTCAGATAAGGTCTCCTATATAGTTGGCATTTGATACTTTTGACGCTTAATGGCTTGATTGGGAGACTGTGTATCTAAGCAAATTTGTGTACTCTTATCTTTCTTTTGTTGGATACTTATATTAGAAATCCAATCAGTGTGATGAGTCACTTTTTTAATTATTCCTCTTGCCTCCAGCTGATCTAGCTCTGTTTTAACCCTTTGCCTAATTGCCAGCGGAATTCTTCCAGGCTTTTCTTTGACTGGTATTGCAGAATCATCAATTTCGAATCGAATTGATGAGGACATTGTGCCATTATGTGTCAGACAACATATTGCGTAATACGATATTTTCAGATGGTGGTAGTGTAATTTTGTTTATCTCTGCAGTAACAGTGACTAAATTCAGAGCTTGACATACATTGGCTGACTGAATTGGTTCAAGACCTCCTTCCACCATCAGTGGCTAATACTATTCGATATTTCGGGTTAAAGTGTGTCGGGCGTGTTGCGGATATAATCTGTTTTTTTAGACATTGGAATATATGCTTCTGCTTTCGGGTCCAGATAAATTTGGCATTCTTCCGACGTAACATATTCAGTGGAGCCGAAAGTTGAGAGAAGTTATTAATAAACTTATTATGATAGTTTACTTTGCCAATAAATGCTTGGAGTTGTTTCAAATTCTTTGGTCGTGGAAGATTTTTAACTACTTCTATGCCTGTATCGGATGGACGAATTCCCTCAGCGTTCACTAAATGTCTCAGGTACTCGACTTCATTTTGCATTTTTAGTTGACTCGCAAGCCACTATCTGCCAGAAAGACCAGTTCTAGATTAGCCTTATCTTTGTATTCATCTCCACCTGTAACTATAACGTCATCCTTATAAACTGCGCAATTAAGAGCACGCAAAATCATCACCAGAGTTTTTTGATGAATAGCAGGTGCACTAGCTATTCCAAATGGAAGACGCTGATATTGGTAAAGCCCTAATGGAGTATTTGCAAAAATCTTGGAATCATCATCCAATTCTACCTGTAGATACGCGTCAGACATATCTATTTTAGAAAACGTTTGGCTTCCTGAGAGTTTATGAAATTAGCATCAGGGCGAGGTATCGGGTACTGGTCAATGTCCATACAGGAATTTAAAGTTACCTTGAAGTCACCGCAGATGCGTATTTTTCCGTTTCGTTTTGGAACAATGACTATGGCTGCTGCCCATTCGCTAAAGCGTATTGATTTCCAAATGCCAGCTTCTTCCAAACGTTTAGCTTCTGCTTTAAATACATCGAATCGGAAAAACGATATAGGCCTTGCTTTGAAAAGTTTTGGCTTCGCGTTAGGTTTTACGTACAACCGTGATTTGATTGACGTGCAAAGGCCCAATGAGGAGTCAAAAAGGGATGAAATCTTGGCGCATATATCTTCAATACTAAGCGAATTACTGGGGGGAAAGGCAAGCATTTCGCTTCGAACTTGGTTGTTGCGCTGCTGGGTCAATCCAAGTTATAGGACACTCAACAATTTCCCGATAAATCGCCACGCAGGTCCCTTTTTTTTATATTATGTTTGGAAACTATTGCATAATTTACAGATCTACAGAGATCTGGTAGAGATATCACTGCTAAATACTTATGATTGAAGGAAAAGTTACAGAAAAACCCATTACTGGTGCTCTTTTAGGGTCGGTCTTCTAATATTTCATTAGCCCAGGGGTAATTTCCTTGGACCAACCGCTTTATCTGCTTTCGTCAGTAGTTTGGCATCCTCTATTTCCTTTGTAGTTCCTTAATCATACATATAGTGAAGATGTCACTCCAAATGATAGATTTCATATGATCAAGACTCCAATGTTAACCAGAGTTAAATTTGAATTTAAGGACACGTTGTTTAGCTAACATGCGCATAGTCTTCAGCATAGCATAGTCTTCTTTTGGATGGTGTGGTTTTTAAGAGACAGAACGGTGTTGAAGAAAACTTGATATAATCTCATTGCAGGTTTATAAAAGAAAAACGATAAGAATAAGTGGGCTCATATAATTTCTCCATTAAATATCGGGGAAATCAATATATCGATTCAAATGTTAAAATAGTGTGATGTCGTGTAAACAGCCAAGAAAGTTTAAATTAATTTTCCATAATTCACAGCGAGTAAAAATTTTTCCGATCGGATTTGTGTACACTTATTAAGAATAAAACAAAAAAAAATAAATATTTGCAGACATTCCCCTCTACCAATAAAATTAATAGTGATAACCAAAAGCCTCTAAATGATAGTTATGTTTGACGTCTTAAGATATTGTGTAAAGTTTTTGTGACTAGTTCTCAGGTTGTCTGAAAACAATCAATGTTTAATGGAAATCAAAGGCGTCTTTGTATTGCATGAAGTTTGAAAATTTACTAATTCGTGTTGATGTATTACGACAACAGCTTACAGCAACAGCTAGCTAATAATACTTAAATAGGTATGGTCATAAAAAGTGATAAATTACCCATCCAAAGTGCGGACTAAAAGGGAGTGTTTTTGTTTAAAATTAAATTTAACACTTTTTGACAAATTTGTATGTTAACAAATTTTGCCCTTCACAAAGTATTCATAACAGGGGTGCCTTAAATAATTTAAAAAGCACGCTTACAATTTCTCAACTAATTATCTTTTGGATCCGTTAAAACATATTCTATATGTTTTATATGTAAGTGACGTGGACTTGTTTATTCTAATTTTGAGCGTTGACTATTTGTTTTGATGCTGTTGTACTTGAGGGGTTGGATACATTTTCGTACCGGGGCCGCTCTATCTTGGATTACATCGTTAGTGTGGTCAAGAATTTGCTGACGTCTTTTCATTTGAGTGATCCAATTATTCTGCTTTCAGTCCCTCTTCAATCATTCACTGGACATTATTTACGGATTTTAATAAATCCATTGCTGTGGCGTTACAGTCATTTTTAAAAGTTTTTTGACATTCAAATTTATTTTGAAAATTTAATTTCAGTTCACGAAACATATGCAATGCTTGGCGATTTTTTATTAGCTGAGATTGATATTTATCCCCTTGTAGATTAATTTCATACCACCTATCATACATTCTACATGACTCAAGATCAACGACGCGTCACGGATTTGATGGAAGTGTTGCCGCTGTGAGTAATACAATGTTCGAAGACTCGGAATTATCAATCCGCTGTCAATCTTGTTAGTCGGTCGGATCAGAAAAATCATGTTAAGTGATGAGGCTCATTTTTCTCTCATAGGCGTGTGTGTTGAGATCTTCGCTGCGGAAAATAATTTAGCCCAGCTTGTAAATGAGCCCACACGAATACCAGACATTGATAGCCATACCGACAACACCCTGAACTTGTTTTTAACTTCTCACCCTGATAAGTACTGCGTTGATGTGCTCTCCCCTCTAGGCTCGTCGGACCATTGTGTCATATCAGATAATTTCTCGTACATCCACCACACAGTGAGAGAAAAGATTCCTAAAAGAACCGTACGGTAATACGAGAAAGCCAATTGGAGCGGACTTAACAGCTTCCTTAGGAATTTTAACTGCTCGTTATGTTTCCTCGATAACGACGTGGATGCCGCTGCTGACATGATCACAGAAACTATTCTCTTTGGAATGAGATGCTTTATCCCTCATCGGATTGAAGAGTACCAAACCAAAAGAAAATGCATGGTACGGCTCGAGCAGTAAAGAGGCTGTCAGGGTTAGAGAATTGTTTTTTTTTTCGGTCCTACAAGGCCAACCCGACAGAGGAAAACCGAAAAAAATTTAAACGAGCCAGAAATGACTATTGCAACGTCTTTCTCAAGCGTGTGAAATTCCAATACGAACAAAAACTGAGCAAAAAAATACTGCAATGTCCCAAAGGCAGTAAAAATGTTTGGTCGTTCGTCAATAACATTAGAAATTCTGCCTCATCCTCCATCCCAACGCTCTTTTACAATGACATTCCAGCTGTTAGCTCTTTGGACAAGGCCAATCTGCTTGTTCTAGACTTTGCGGTCAGCTTAACACTGCCGGATTGTGCTGTGTCTCCGCCTACAATTGAGTGCGTCGAATCTTCAATGGAACGAATCCACTTTGGCACTCGCGTAGTAGCAAGAGTATTTAAAGATCTTAACATTCACAAATCCACTGGTCCGGATGGTATAACTCGCATCCTTCTGAAGAGGAGGGGAGATATACGCTGGCAATACTACTGCGTAAGCTTTTTCATCAATCCTACTCCTTAGAACACTTTCCGAGCAGATGGAAAACAGCATTTATCCAGCCCGTCCCTAAAAAAGGCGAATCTTCTTCTCTCTCCTCCTATAGACCCATTGCACTTACCAAGGTCATGGCAACGCTGATAAACCGTCAGCTCATGAAATATCTCGAAACACGAAAACTTCTCATTGACCGGCAATATGGTTTTCGTAGCAACAGGTCCACTGCTGATTTGATGGCATGTCTCACCCAAAAGTGGAACCAAAGCGTACATCAATCTGGCGAAAGCAAGATAGTTGCGGTTGATATTTCTAAGACATTTGACAGAGTTTGGCATCTGACGACTCTCTTCTTCAATGGATTAGAAATTACCTTTCGGAACCTTCAATTCAAGTTGTGTTGGATGGTTTCAAGTCTGATATTCCCAAAATAATTACTGGTGTACCCCAGGGCTCTGTTCTGTCTCTGACACTCTTTTTAATTTTCATCAACGATCTCTTGTCTGCTACTTCTAATCCAATACATTTCTTTGCTGATGACAGTACTCTCTGCTTTTCATATTCGTTCCCAGACGCACGCCCCGACTCTTCGGCTGAAGAACGGGAACTGCAGCGTATGTTAAGCTCATTAAATTCCGATATTACGAGTAACAGCATAACCAATTGGGGAACTAACAATCGAGTGGAATTTAATGCTTCCAAAACTCAATGTTGTCTGCTGTCATTAAAGCGGAATGTAGGCACCCAGCCATTATCCATGAATGGAACTTGCGTCGTCGAAACCGATAAACTTTCCATTCTCGGCGTGCTTGTCAGTGACAACTTACGTTGGAATGACCACAGTCATCAGCTCAAAATCGGAGTACAATGCCCACATCTGGCCAGGCGCGCCCAAAACATCTCTGCACCTGCTAGATAGGATTCAAAACCGTGTGATAAAACTCATTGGTGATACTATGTAATATCAGTCAATCAATTGACACCCTCGAACACCGACGTAATGTCTCCTGTCACACTTTGTTTTATAGCTATTTCCACCACCAGTGCTCCATTGAAATCGCCAGTAACATTCCTCCTGCCATTCAAACTTTCACTCGTAATGCCCGTCTCGCTATGAATGCTCAATACTATACCATCAGGCCTATTGAAAGCCAAGTAATATATCCATACTTGCTAACTATTTACTTAGGTGGTGCTACAGTCCTGGGTGAACCTAGCCCTCAATCAACAAACCTCTCCAGTTGGTAGGCCAGCTGCTTCCAGTGCCGGACTCCGTCGCTACATATGTATATAACCCATACAGTTCATATTCACTCTCTTCCTCCATTTCCCGTCAATACAAGCGCAGCCGAAAATCACACGCTGAAACTTTCTCGGCAAACGGTAGATGGTTCTTCATCCGCATTTGTTGGCTCCCCAGTTTCTTGGCTATAGAGCCGGACTTTGATGATAAGGTCTTGTATCAAGTTTGGTCATAAGAGAGGGAGCTGTGGTACTCCTGATCTAAAAAAAAACAGCGATTGGCAGGAATAATTCTGCGCCTCATTTCTGCGTTGATGTCATTACTTCTTCTAACTGCGGAGCCAAGGTAAATGAAGCCCTTAATTACCTCGAAGCTGTAATTGACTGTAGTGATGTTCTAGCGAAGCATCTCTAGTTAGCATCCTTTTTTGAAGATAACAGGTACTCATGCTTTGTTTTGGACTCGTTTAGGTTCAAACTCATTTTGGTTAAAAACATCAATGTCATCCGTGTGCAGATGTAATTGTGTGGACTTGAAAATATCGTACTTCTTTTGAGTGAGTATTGCACCATTCTTTCAAGGGGGAAATCAGTAAATTTACAAAGCTGGTTAATTCATTACCGACCTTGTCGGAGCAACGAGAATTCTCCTAACGTGACGAGTTAGGGAGGAATTTTAAAAGACACATATTCGGCTTTAAAAAGTTGACCAATTGATGATGAGTGTCTATCTGAAACTAGCAAGGTGAATATTTAACCGATTGTGGATTTTCCTTGCCCGAAATCGGTCAACGAGGTTGTCCGTGGCTGTCTCATAAAAGGTTATGCTTTCCCCTGACCATATCTTAAAGATTACCTGGTGCATGTTCGCAGACAGGCCATCTCCAGCCATTTTAAATAGCTTATCAGGAAGTCTATCTTTTCCAGCAGCTTTTTTAACTTCAATTTCGATATTGCTACCTTAACTTCGTCTAGGTCAGGGGAAGGGAAATATCTGTAGTCCTCGTCCAGGGTAAATGGTTTATTCTGTCTGACAACAGAATGAAGACCATCATCGCATTCTGCAGAAGTAATCTTTCTATACTCTTAGCAGCGACTGCGACTCTAGTTGGATATGCTCATCTTTGCAGTTTTGTATTCTGTCTTAGTAGTCCTGATGTTCGTTTTATCCTCTCTTCCTTCATGGCAGGGCAGCCTTATACGCTTCTTATTTGACTACGTGTAGCTGCCTACATTCATCGTCAAACCAGATCCTGCTGGAATCGTTGTTCGTCCACATTAATGTTACGCAAATAATCATTGATGATCGCATTGTGTGGGTGTCTATTGAAAGTAACTTGTGCTCCGGGCTCATTTTTGAAGAGATAAGGACCGACGATATCAATGGCGTAGAACCCACACCATACGGTACATTTTTTTGGACGCAATGGCATCTGATGGGCTTCTTAAGGATTGTCCTCCTTTCAAATATCACAATTCTGCTTGTTTACGTATTCGCTTAATCCTACGGTAAAAAGTAAGTCAACAGCCAGTTGATTTTAAGCCCAATCACTGAACTTGTTTACTTACTTGACGTGGCACTGAGGGATGATGTTCTGGGATGTTGAGGATGACGTTCTGCCCGAGATGTTGGTGTTGGATGTCCTTTCTGTTTGACAGAAAATACTTGGTCGTGCTCTCGTTGACAATTAAATCCATCTTCGCCGCTCCCATCCCAATACTCGCGAAAGCGCCACTGACCGATTATGTCAATATCATCGGCATATGTAGAGGGACGGATGGATGGACTTTTGAAAGATTGTTCCTCTTGTATTGGCTCGTAAGGATGATGTTAAAGAAATCGCACGTCTGAATCTTTTTTAACATCAAAGGCCTCGGTGGGTTCTTTACGGACCTTGATGGAGCATTGTCATCCTGCACAGATGCTAAAACTCGACATTGCTCTGTATACCTCGTCTCTATAGATACTGTCATACGCGGCCTTAAGATAGACGATTAGGTGGTGTATTTCGATTTGGAGTTCATGGGTTTTTCCCATGATCTGCTAAAGTGTGAATATTTCATCGATGGTGGACTAGCCTGAAGCCTGATAATCACCAATCAGGCTTCAGGCATTCACATAATACGGCAGATGGGGTCTTGTGGGGAATGTTAAGGAGTTCAGAGAGTAATTTTTTTGAGGATTGGACAAACAATGCTGAGATCCCATTCATCGGACATACTTTCGTCCGACCATATTTTACAGATGAGTTGGTTTATGCTCCTTAACCGCAGTCAGGCCCTCCGCTCCAGCAGCTTTATTGGACTTAAGCTTAGATATGGCTATCTTTACTTCATCCAGGTGAGGAGGACGGAATTGTTGGTCTACGTCCTCCAGGTTGAAAGGGGTATTTGGTTCGTCATCGCCGTTATACAGTCTACAGAAATGCTCTTCCAGAATACTCAGCACCGCCTGCGGCTCTACCACTGTGTTCCCTTGTTCGTCTCTACAGATTTCGGTTCGGGGTTTGTGCCCGTGGCATTTCTTTTATACCTTTTGGTAAAACTTCCGAATCTCATTCCTGCAGTAGCATTTCTCAATTTCCTGGGCCGGGCGCTTCTCATGCTCCTTCTTTTTCCTCGTGAGAAACCGCTGTTTGTCTTCCCTCTTTTGCTCATAGAGCTCGTGAGCAGCTCTAGTCCTTCTATACAACGCCGCTTTGTATTTATTTGTATGCCCCTTTCTTAGCTGCATGTGCTTGCCGGTATTCGTCCTCAAAGCAGCGGTTGGCCCCCGAGTGAAACCCAGCACATCAGAGGCGGCATCTCTGATGGCTTTTTGGCAGTATTGCCACTGGTCTTCGATACTTGATACTTGAGCATAGAGATTAAGGGAGGCTCGGTCGGAAAAGGAATTTCCTCACGATATTAGCTTTCCTTTGTGATTTTAGGGATATCCGCAACCGTACCTTGGCTCCAACAAGGTAGTGGTCCGCATCGATGAAGTGCCGAGGAGTGCCTTGCATCGATCGCAATGCGTTCAATCTGGTTGACGGTTAATTGATCAGGAGTTCTCCAAGTCCCCTTATGAATATCGAGATACGTGAATCAGTTGCTAGCTACGACAATGTTTCGCCCCGCGGCAAAGCCGAGAAGCCTGAACTCGTTATCGGAATTGGTATCGTGCAGGCTACACTTTCCGATAGTACTACAAATTATGCCCTCTCTTCCTAGCTTTGCATTAAAGTCGCCGAGGACAATTTTATTGTCATGGCTCGGTACTGCTCGTAAGTCTTGTGTAAGAGCTTGTAAAAGTTATCTTTGGTGCGGTCACTTTTCTCCTCTGTGTGGCCGTGCGCGCATATAGGACTAATGTTGATAAATTTGGCCTTAATACGGATTGTTACAAGGCGCTCGTTAACATGCCGGAAACTCAAAACTTCTTGCCTAAGTTAGCCAATAACAACGAATCTGCATCAAAATAGGCGCTGCTTTTGCCATCGATAACAATCGTCACAGTTTTCCATCCTCTTTTTGTCCAGCCTATCTCACCGTATTTTTTGGATGAAGGTAACATCTGCTTGCATCAGTCCAGGGCTTCCGCTATTTGTTCAGTGGCCTTTTTTTTTTTGGGTATAACTACACTTAAAGTGCCTGAGCATGTTTTAAGTTTTTTAGGAAAATGAGACAGAATTCGGGCTCAGTAGTTATTTCGCTCCATGGGTGGCATCCAACATTTAATGGGGAAACTAAATTATTAATGTAAATGGGCATTAGGCAACCACTCATCTTACAGGCTTTTAGTTGCAAGAAAAAAAGAATGCTTTCGGGCGCAGCTGGTATTGAACCCCGAACCGTCCGATTTGGAAGCAAATACACTACCGCTTCAGCCACAACCACCCACAAAGGGACCTAACATTCCCCATACATGTCCGAAGGCCGTTGTCCTTGTTTCGTTTGTAGTTCGTCAGCACTCGCGCTTATAAGTTTGGCAAGTCGATGGTACCCGATGGTTACTACTTGGGGCAAAATTAGCACAATTGATGTGTAGAAACAACTACGGCATTGGATATCGCCAGGTTGGCACCTCTCAGTGCCTGCGGTATTTCTACAGCATCCAACCACCCCAATAACTAAACACCCGACGTAATAAATGGTCACGCTGCACCAATTGGATTCTTTAAGCCTTGAGACCAAGATATTAATGCAGAATTTTCCAGATAGCAGGTGGACAAATGCCAAGTTGGTGCGTACGACTAAGAGTCGGTAAATCGGGATTCGATAAGTATCTAGTACAGCAACTATGCTGTAAAGCTAGGGAGCTCAATATGGATAAACAACAATGCTTATTATATCTTCTCAACTATTAGGAACGTTGTGCGTTGGCGAATCAATCAAAACGTTTAAATGTATGTATATAGATTTAACCTTGGGGTCATTAATGATTTTGTCGAATTCCGTCACTTGTACACCTCATCAGACAAAGATGTACACTTGTCAGTCGCTGTTTCTTTTGGTTAAGAACGCCGTAATAAACTCAAGTCAAGTAACCTTAAGGAGGCTTACCATAAGATCATAATCTTCGCAGTTTTTCTTTAGGGCACAGTAGTATACAGGTTAGAGAAGGCGATTGGCGATACCCTTAGTTATTTTGAACGCATGACTCTGTTGGGCTTGTTTGCTTTGACGAACTTTGAAGAGGATATATAGACTCTACGACTCTTACTGCGACATCAACCTGGTCAGAAAAGTGTACATCAGTCCTCTTAGTTGGCTCTGACATGTTGGCTGTATGGATATTAGCGTATTAGCTAATGAGGCCCAACTTGAGTCAATTGACCAACGACCGTGCTAACTGGAGGAGTTTATTAGTTAAAGTCGAATTAAGTAAGTAAGCTCTATATTACTTGTAAGCTTGATATCTGGTAGTTGCAAGAAATTGTAATTATTTGAAAGGCTGAATGGCTTGAAAGAAATGCCATATTTTGAAGTGTCGTGGTATTCATAGTTCGGCTTTAAGGAGATAACATAGAAAAAAAAGTTCAGTTGACTATGTTAATTTTTCCTAATCATTTTGTAATAATTTCTTTGTTAGTATTACTCCTGTTGAAAATATTTTTTTGGCCCAAAGAAGTAGTTAAGCTTCCCCTTAAGCCCATATAATCTCACTTAAATTTTATTTTAATATTTTTTTAAATGCATTTCAAGATACCACATAATACTCGTACTTGCATGGCAACCAATATGAATTTGCAAAAAAAAAAAAACAATCCTAACCGAAATGGAAAGGTAAGGTACCCCACTTTCCTTCTTCTCCACTAACGAATCGCAAACTTTTTTTTTGTATAACCACCCACTTGCTGTATCATATCAAATAAAAATTAGCCCTCCAATATTCTATTCCGACCAAACTTAGAGGTAAATATGTAATTTATACGTTTGTGTATGAGTGTATGCTCCTTTATTTTTTGCTCAGTAATATTTTTGCCTCAACGATTGACAAAGATAAGACCGACCGCAGTAACCAAACTCAGAGTTAAGTTTTTGACCGGACGTTTTGTGCTTCTATAATAATATGTAGGTTGGCTTTCCCTATTTTCACCACCAACACCGGCCGAAACGACCCTTATCCTGTCGGCTAACTTTCAGGTTTGAGTTGTAAAATTTGCGTGAATGAAATTAATTAGAGTAAAATAAAATGCATAAAACCATTGGGATGGATGGCTGCTGGCCTCGTGGCCTATTCTGGTTGTAAGCGGGAAGAATGTAACGTGACTAGCGATAATTATTTAGTGAAAAACTACAAAACGACATGGAACAGTAAAGGCACTGAGAAATGGGTTCTGGTTTTAAGCGAAATGTGGTTGCTTGCTTATGTAGGTACATAAACTTTTAGGTTGAGTATTGCTTTTGTGAAAATTTTCGAATGAATATGGTGGTAGACGAAAACTGAAATAGCTTCTCCAAAGTCTAGTACTACCTGTCAGTAGCTTTTACATTGATTTCTTTATATGGAATAATGCCCGGAACAGTAACTGTCTACTAGTTGAGAGTGTGCATGATGAGATACATCTCAAAAACTTTTTTAACTCGCATGGTATTTACTTTTCTATTTAACAGGGAAGTTCTTGGTGACCATGGCTTTTAACAGCCTGCAGTTAGAAACTCCAAGCTGGTTGACGTAGTGAGGTCTGCTTCTATAAAAATCGAGGATTATCAGTAGATGCACAACTGATCTACATCATCTTTTCATCAGCCGAAGAATCCTTTCGAGAACTGGGCAAGAAATTTGGCTAAGGCATTCATGCTGAAGGGCCATATTTTATCCAGGGATGTTGCTAAAAAATTGTGGCTCTTTGGATACTCAATCCAAAAAATAGAAATATGCCACAACTCAAGTGGCCTCAAATGAATTGTGCAAATCTACTCTGGGATATGAGGGGTTCGATGACCTTATGGAATTTGATATATGAAATGCTTGGTAGGTCTCCCAAGAATTTAAAGTTTTGTGTCTTGTTCTGTAAATTGTCGGGATTTTACAGAGGAAGTTATCCATTTTATTGAAAACAGCACTGATGTTGGATTTGAGTGCTTCAATTGACCCGAAAGCTCTGATAAAAACCTTTCCTTTCACATAGACTTAAGGACAGAAATCGCGTGTTTTTAAATTGCGGGCTATTTTGTTAGCTATTTCGGGAAATGACCCAGCTAGAAAACTTTTCTCGCAAAAAGACAGGATTGCCACTTGTGTAGTACAAAGTGCCGTCTTTCTAGAAATAACCATCGTCGACATCTATACCCTTAAATTCTAGCTACTGGAAAAACATTGATCATGGTCTTCAATAGCGCAATACATTCTTGGTAAATGCCACGCCCATGTAATTTTCAAAGAAATAAAGTCCAATGTTATCTCTTGAAGAAAATCCGCACCAAAATTGACACATTGTACGAGGGCGGGTCAATAAGTCAGTGACTTTTGGATTAAAACAGATTTTTTGATAAAAAAATTATTTTATTTTTCAACGTAGTCTCCCTTGAGCTCTATACACTTTGTCCAACGCTTCTCCAATTTTTTTATCCCTTCCAAAAAAAATGATTTGTCGAGGTCCTCAAAATGACGAGATGACTTCATCATTGGAGTCAAATCTTTTTCCACCAAGCCATTTCTTCAGGTTTGGGAACAAGAAGTAGTCGCTCGGAGCCAAATCTGGAGAATAGGGTGGATGAGGGAGCAATTCATAGCCTTGTGTGCACCTTGCATTGTCTTGGTGGAAAAGAACTTTTTTCTTGGCCAAATGAGGTCGTTTTTTTTTCAAATCGTCATTGAATCGGTCCAATAAGTTGGCATAATATTCCCCATTGATTGTTCTTCCCTTTTGAAGGTAGTCAATGTGGATTATCCCGCGTGCATCCCAAAAAACAGTCGCCATAACTTTATTGGCTGACAAACCCACCTTGGCCTTCTTTGGCGTCGATTCACCCTTAGAAACCCACTGTTTTGACTGTTGTTTGTTCTCGGCGCAAAAACTCCTCCATATTGCGATTAAACAACGCCAAACCTTCCTGTGAAGTTGTTACACGATTGCGTTTGTGGTCGACTGTGAGCAAACGCGGCACCCATCTTGCGGAAAGCTTTCTCATGCCCAAGTGATCATTCAAAATTGAAACCACTGAGCCATGCGAGATCCCTACGGCTTCCACAATCTCTCGCACTTTCAATCTTCGGTCGGCCAACACCATATCGTGAATTTTTTCGATTGTTTCGGGTGTAGAGACCTCAACTGGGCGTCCAGGACGTTCGGCATCTTCAGTGCTTGTACGGCCACAACGAAATTCAGTAAACCACTTTTTTACCATTGAAATCGATGGTGCAGTATTTATCAAGCTTAGCCTTGGTCTCGGTAATGGTTTTTTTTCGCAAGAAATAATGCTTAATAAGCACACGAAATTCACTTTTTTCCATTTTCTCCTCAAATTAGTGAGTAGTCTGATAAAAATAGCTGTCAAACACAAACTAACTGACGCAGCAAGTTTAAATTTTGACAGGAGTCAACTGACAAATGCCTGTTGACAGGAGCAGTGTTGCTGTTTCAGTAAAGAGGTCAGAAATTCAAAAATGCACAGAATTATTGACCCGCCCTCATAGATAGAGAGGCTTCTTAATCATCATTCTTAAATTTTCTGAGCCCCAAATGCAATACTTTTGCAAGGCCTAGCAGAAAACGAAATGTGCCTTGCTACACTAAATGATTTTTCGGTAAATTTGTTGATCAATTTCATGCATTTCTAATCGGCAAACTTACAATGTTGGCGATGGTCCGCAAGCTTATGTTCTTGCGCCGTTCGATAGAACCTTAGAAGCTTTATGACCCAAGTCTTCAAGCGAAATTCAGTTGAGTGTTGGTTGTGATATCTCCAATGTATGAGATCGACGTGGAGTCGACAAACGTGGGCCTTCGGAATCGCTTCCACCCATAGAAACAATATTCCTACGTTTCCTGACATTACTAACCTGTCCCAATAATTTACATTTTTTAACTAATTTAGCAATTACTGGCCGAAAAGGTCCCTATGTCGATCAAGAAAACTTTTAACTGCTTAAACAGTTTCAGCGAAATTTTCGAAAATTTCAGTGCGCTCTTGAAGCGTAAACCGTTTATTTTTATTTATTTTGTCGCCTGTCTAAATGAAACATTTTATTGAAACCTGTACGTTTCGTGTTGTTGGTAGACCATATCTTCCTTGATATTATATCATACAATTCCATCTGTGATTGGCTATTAATAGAAAGCGTTGGAAGACTTTGCACACCTCTAGAAATACCTAGGATTTATGTCTGAAATAAACTTGTTAGAAGGGCGGCTAAAGTTTAAATTGCTCATTTCAGCCAATTTGACACCCAAATCTACGCCATAATTTATATTTGTGCTGCCAGGGAATATCGATGCTTGGTAACTCGCGATAACCCATTCTTCTCTCGAAGACAGCAGACCTGGGTATTATTGTTTAAATTTAGGTTGCGTGTGACGTAATTAATTTTCTCATGTTGTTCCGAAGGACCTCAAACGTATAAGTCAATCATCTTTCGTTCTGAAAATTCTAGAACGACTGACTGATGTCCACACACGAGCTAAAATTGATACAATACTTTTGTCAACGGCTCAACATGCCTACTGTAAAGGAAAGTTGGTGGAAACGGCTCTGCATTCACTTACTAGCCACATCGAACCATCCCTACAATATAGGGAGTATACAAAGGTCCTGGACCTGGAAATACAGGGCGCCTTTAACAACGTCAACACATCCGTAATCACGACAGTGCTGTCAACTCTGCAGTTAGACGACTCACTTGGGGAGTTGATCAGTCTTATGCTATTGTAAATAGCAGGATAATCAACTCCAAGCTAGGTGGGGCTTCTGCTAAAAGATCTGTCAGCAGAGGTACGCCGCAAGGCTGTGTCCTTTCTCCCCTTCTCGGGAACTTTGTAGTTAATGAACTGCTCATATACTGGAAGTGGGTAGTAGGCAGGGTATTGCCTATACGGATGACGTTGCTATAGCCGTCTCAGTTAAGCACCTTAATACCGTTAAAGAATTTCTTCAGCTAAATCTTAACAGATTAGACCTTTGGGCAGATAGCTATACCTGAACTTTGGTTTGACAAAGACTTCCATGCAAGTTCCCCCTCTAGATCCTTCTGGAAGGAAGATGCTTTCAAGGAGGTTAAGTCATCCACTTCTATACAAATGAATCTAAAACTGATGGCGGAGTTGGTGGCAGTATTTTCCCAGATAAGCTACATTTAAGCCTCTCCTTTCGTCTTCCAAACCACTGTAGCGTGTTAAAGGTGGAAATTCTGGCGATTAAAGCTGCTCTGTCCTGGCTGAAGAAAAACGTGATATCTGCAAAGGATATACGCATTTTTTCGGATAGTCAGTCCGCTATGAAGTTCCTTGGCTCAGTCTCATTAAATTCTAAAACCGTCCATGAATGCCGATCATCTCTTACGGAGATGGGAGAGCAGTTCCATCTTCACCTTTCTTGGATGCCGGGCCACAGGGACCTTCCAGGGAATTGTAGGGCTGTCGAACTCGCCAAAATTGGAACCACTCTACCTATTCTACCGGAAAGGGGAAAGGTATACCGATACCTATCGCTACAATCCTCCACCTACTCTGTACATGTCCAGCTCTCTCCCATAGAGAAAACTTCACTTAGGAGCTCTCTTCTACAATGACTTAAACAATCTAAAGAATATGGATGTTAATAGTCTCCTACGCTTCATCATAAGCTCAAATTAGTTATTTGAGGATCACAGATCTACGTGGCATCATAATAGGAAATTCGGCTTAACTGAGTTGGTCTTTCCAACGCTATTTGCGTTGTATTGTAGATCGAAAGTCTTGTTATGATCGTATCGTCTTGACATTCAGATGTTAAACTCTTAGATGTAATTGCACTACAGACAAATGATATATAAGTAGATTAAGGAGCACGTTAAGTGCCTCGGTCAGGCGCCAATGATGCGCTGACTAGCCATTGAGTTGTGCGATGGTTGATGTTGTTGTATGCTCTACGTAAGCTTATGGCGGGCCCCCACACTGAGAAAAGGACATTCGTAGAACGAGTTTATTGTGAAGTCCCTCACTTTTTGCTGAAGGTAGATTTTACAGCATGTAATGTAAAATTATGTATATCTTACTCTTAGATTAGTTTCGGATCTACTATATATTGATACCTAGATCTCAGTTAATTTGACGCGGAAATCAAAGTCTGCTAAGTAAGTCTTTGTGGTAAATAGTACCAGTTTAATTATTGCTCGGGTTAACATCATGGTCATAAATCGCGTCCTTAACAAAAGCCATTCTGTGTTGTCACTTAACAGCGAGGGTTACTCCTGATACTTCAATAGAATGACTACATCACCATTCTAGTTCTAAGTAGGGTTTCGCCAAAATATTCTTTATGACTGAGACCCACAGTAGTGGTTAAATGAGAAGTCTCTCTATCTAATGATTTGCTGTGATAATTGTGTCTGACTTCCTCTTGTTCTTAGCCAGAAATTATTTTGCTACAAAGGTACCTACCCTTGACTTTGGGAGTAAATTTTGAACACAGTCCATAGGCTTAGATGATTAACATCTCATATAGACTTGTTGGTTTTCATGAATCCACGGGTCAGGGAAATAAGGAAGAATAAGTTTTTTTTTAAATTCAGTAGTAGCGGCAATGCTACTCGTAGTTTCCGAAAATCCAGGAACGAATGTGTGCGACCATGTGCTGCCGTTTATTTTTTTAAGTAAGTTTCTCGTCAAATTGAGTAGGTGAATTAACCCGATATGAACTGCGGGGAGTGGATAAATGTGTCGTCCGCAATTTAATTTGAAAGCTTTTGATTCTTTATGCGATATCTTAAGGATTGGAGAGGTTATTAA
This sequence comes from Volucella zonaria, assembly GCA_963966105.1. Lineage (NCBI taxonomy): Eukaryota > Metazoa > Arthropoda > Insecta > Diptera > Syrphidae > Volucella > Volucella zonaria. The sequence continues at coordinate 122,029,752 of OZ014531.1, read as the reverse complement.
TTTGTACCTTACTTGCATAACCGTGTATTACAAGGTGTTTATTAATTGGGCATTGCAATTTTCTGTTTCTGTTCTTTTTTTTTTACAAACTTTAGACCATTCAAAAATGTATGCCTTTTGTTCGAGAAGATTGGGGAATTTTAACTAGGACCAAATAATCAGATAGATGTGTAGTCCAGCATTGCTGGAAGTAGCAGGCAGGTCAGCGAACTCCAAATTGTCCCTCCTTTTCGATTTGTCTGTACTTTAAGTCTACTTCCAATAGCTCAAATTTTTTGGTAGACTGGCCTAAACTCATAAATGCGAGTATATTTAACGAGTATATTACGAGTACATAAGTTATGTGCAGAATTTGGAAATATATGTGAAAGTGACGAATTCAAGTGCCGACTTTTGTGTAATTATTTTGCTCAGACTGTGTATAATATGTGTTAGTTGTTGCACATGTAATGAGGGATTTCATAGTGTATCTTTAAATGATATTAATATGTATTAATCAAAATATTCACCATATCATGAAATACATTTTTCCCAAAATGATACAAGTGCATAGGTGTATACCTGTTTTATATAAATTCAGATTTCTGGACTGAAGGAATTCTTCGAAAGCATTTTTGACGGCTTTTCTATTGTTGAATCGTTTTCTCTTCAAAAATTGATCCAAATGTTTGAGAAGGTGGTAGTTGATTGGCGACGGGTCAGCTGAGTATGGGTCTTGATACATGTGGTCGACATAGCAGAATGACTCCATTTCTGTTGATCAATTTAGGCTGCTTAGGGAATAGTTTCTGATGCATTTCTTCCAACTGGTTTCAGTACTTCTCAGCATTGATAGTGTCAGCAGTTTTCAAGAAGGGATTGTGGATAATGCCAGCAAAATACCACCCAACAGTCACCAATATTTTCCTTGGAAGAAGGCTCGACTTTGTCATGTGTTTCGGTGTCTAGTCAACATTCTGCTATTGTGCAGATTGGCGATGATTATTGTAGAGAATCAACTTTTCATCACATGTCACTAACCTGGGCAGAAACTAATGCCGGGAATGCAGAGAAGTGCAAACCTCTAGCCGACGCATCATATTTTGCTCAGTTAGCTCATGAGATCGAGTTTCTTGACTTTTCCGAGCGTTTGTAAGCGACGGGAAATAGTCAAATAGTGCACACTCAATTTCTCTACAATATCCCAGTTTAGCGGGAGTCAGACTCCATTACAGTTCGCAGTTCGTCGTTGTTGACTGCTGATGCTGTGTGTCCGTGTGACTCGCTTTCAAGAGACATGACACCCGAATTTTTCGAACCATCGCTGCAGGGTTCTTTCATTTACTGTGCAAGGTCAAACGCACTGCTGATGTACATATTTGGTTGCTTCCGCTGCATTATGGCCAAGTTTAAACTCGTAAAGGAAAAGTAATCCTAGTTAATATCCAGGCTCTTCTACTCATAATTGGTTATCCTGTCTTATCACTTTGACGTTTAAAACTGTACTGATGCTGTTGAACGTGGGCGAATGAATTTACTACAAAAATCTGCAACGCTGTGTCTGCTTCGCAGCGGTTTTTAGAATGAAAATCTACATATGTGATTAGATGCTCATCAATTCGAAATCCGTCATTACATGTGCAACAACCAATATTATTATATCAATGTGCCAGCGAAGGTTACAGATCCAAATAACTTTGAAATAGACTCTTGATGACATACCATATGTATATTTTTGTCGACTTTCAGGAGATATTGTAGTTATGGTTTGGAATAGTATTTTTAGACGTTTAACTCTACATTTGTAGATAACAGAAAAAGAAAAAGAAAAAGAGATGGTTGAAATATCACGAAATTGGTATCGGGATCATGTTATTTTAGATGGATTTTAAGGTTTTACTCTCTTACAAAAATATTGGCAACATGAATGTTTCCTTATGACTGTCGCCTTTGAATACTAGAGGTTCCATTAAATTGCCATAGATTGAAACATAACCCATATGCGTTTTTCTATCCACATTCCAAAGAACTTAATTTGTTGGAGACAAAGTTGGAAGGATCAAGTGTTGTCGAATAGGCCTTAAGAAGCCTATGGTGCTTCGTAGAGCAGATTAAGTTTTTTGTTTTTTTTTTTATAATTTAAGCGCGCCTAAGGGGTTATGAATACCCTTACACTGTTGCCAGGGCGCGGGCGGAAATATAGAAGGAGGAGAAAGGAAAGTTTGTGATGTAGTGGTTTGAAACCGAATAGGACGGAGAGATTTTTCTTCTCTCGAAATGTGAGGTTGTGAATTTTAACGGTTGTTTTTTTTTTGTGCTTGAAAACCCTACAACAGCCAAATCTACATGTCAGTGTTATGCCTTCACACGCACATTTTTCTGACTGAGTTCCAATTACACAAATGAAAACTTGCTGTGGCTAGGATTCGAACCTTGACCTTCCGAGTGAGAAGCGATAGCTAGTACCACTACACCACGGCTACCCCATAGTTAGAATAGACTAACATACAGTCACAAGTGACGCTCTGAAAAATCATAGATACGCTTGCAGCCATCAATGTGCTACGGCTCAGCAACCGGACCTAGTTCGAGCGTTGCAGTATTAGAAGATTTACTGCTTGGCGAGTTTTTAACTATTAATGAAATAATAAATGATATCTGGAGAGGGATGAATTGCAACTCCAAAAGAAGTTGCTACTTACATATATGCATTTGTGAGTCTAAGACGGCGGAGAGAACGATTTCTGCAATCTTATCCTAAACATTGATTTTTGGGTAGAGATATCGCCATCTACATCGATAGACCTATGGGTAATTAAAAGCATTATTAATATAAAACTACAAAAACCCGACTTGAAATAATAAAATTTAAGTCGCAAATGTTATTTAAAACACAGCACATTCTGGTGCGGTTTCATCTGGATGTTGACATGAGTTTTATCGCACTATTTTGAATCCAACCTAACGAGTTCCAAGGTTTTTTAGGGGCACCTGGCGAGGTGTAGGCATGGTACTCCAATTTTCGGCGGATGAATATATTTACATATATATTGAGGCCTGATCAGAGGAGATCAGATTTCTTACATCGTTGGAGTGAACCTATATTGATGAAACAGTTTCACTTTTCGGTGAGATATGCCATCAAATCACCAGTGGACCTGTTGCTATGAAAACCGTTCTAGCTGTGACTGAGAAGCTATCGTGTTTCGGGATGTCTTATGAGTGAACGTTTCCATGACCTTGGAATGAAGAGACGCACATAAGTGCAATGGGTCAATGGGAGGAGGATATAATTGATTACAAAGCTTACGCGGTGATTTTGCCAGCGTTAGACAACACCTCTTTAGAAAATTTAGAGATATTTCAACTGGGCCACCAAATTTGTTAAGATCTTATAATATCCATACTACAAGAGGGTCTACCAATAGGGACTTCCGAACTTTGACAGTTGATAGCGGTCATATTGTTATAGCAACATCTGTCAAATTGGCTGTCATTTATTCAGTCTGTTTTGCCAAATCACCAAAATGGGTGTTCTGTTCGGGCAACCCATTTTACGGTCGCCATAATCGTCCTACCGAGAGGACTACTTGCAGTGTGTTGGATAAATTTGAACCCACTGGTTCAGTAAACGATAAACTAACTTCGACGAAGAGCAAAATCTGCCGAAAACATCGCCGCTGTCTGTCAGAGTGTGCAAGAGGATCCGAGGCAGTCGATTTCGCGTTGTTCATAAGAACTCGGCCTTTCGCAGACCACAATTTGGCAAATTTTTCGTGGGGCAGTTGGAAACTGGCACTAATTTTGATTGAAAAATAACCTTCAGCGATGAGTCCCATTTCTGGATAAATGGGAACGTCAACAAACAAAATTATCGAATTTGGGACGAGATCCAAGAGCGTCCAATGCATCCCGAAAAAGTCACTATTTGGTATGGAATTTGGGCTGGCGGCATCATCGGTCAGTATTTCTTTGAGAACGATGTTGGCCAGGCCATTACCGTCAACAGCGAGCACTATAGGTCGATGATTACCAACTTGTTTTGAACTGAATTGGATGATATGGAATTCAATGACATAAGGTTTCAACAGGACGGTGCTACGTTCCACACAGCTCACGCCACATTGCAAATTCTGCACGAGCGTTTCGAGGGCATGGTCATCTCAGATGGAAGTGATGTGAACTGGCCATCGAGATCGTGCGATTTGGCCCCGTTAGACTTTTTCTTGTGGGGTATTCTAAAGTCGCAGGTCTATGCGAAAAAGCCCTCAAAGCTAACATAACCCATGCCATCGGTCAAATTCCGCCTGATTTATGCGCCACAGTCACGGAAAATTGGACATTTCGGATGCGCGCCACCCAGAGAAGCCGCGGCGGACATTTGAGCGATGGTATATTCCATATATAATGGCATCGATAGGCCTTCCAAACGAATAAAAAATGTTGATGATATCTCACACACACTTTGTTTTATTTAATTTTAAAGATAGGATGCGCTTAATGAAAGACCATTTGCATGAGTGCAAAAGTACAATCGATTCGTCCCATTGGAGAATCGACGTCCTCAAGTGTAGCCGCAGACAAGACACAATCTGGAGGTGTTCAGCTATGTGCAAAGTGCACAGCAATTAAATTTGCTCTGCCAAGAGAGCTGACAGCTGTAACATCATCATAAATGAGATAGGAGATAGAGGATGAGACTGAAATTCGAATGATTTTGATGAACGAATGGAATTTCGCAAGCTTGAGAAAGAAAGTGTTTCCTGTCGGGTTACTCTTGTAAGATCGAAAAATAATTCTTCAACTCTAACACCCTCCCTACAGCTTGAGTCCTACTATGTCGTTTCTATTGGCTTGATGCTCTTTATTCGGTAAGGGATAAAGGAACTCATTCCAATGAGAAAAGTGCTTCTGATACATAAGACATATCAGCAGCAGTATCCACGTCCTTATCGAGGAATTATAACACCTAAATCAGCTTTTAAGCCCGCTCCAATTGGTTTTCATGTTATACTATTCCCTTCTTGTTGAATTTTTTTCTATAACTGTGTGGTCAGTGTACGAGAAATTAGCTGATATGACGCAGTGGTGCGACGAACCTATCGGGCAGAGCACATCAATTCTGGTGTTATCAGAGTAAGAAGTCAGGGGTTCTTTGGGTGGTGTCTGCCCAGAGTATCGAAGCCACCCAGAATTGTGAATGATGTATTGAAATCGCCCGTAATAACTTTTCAGTATAAGAATACAGGGGTACAATTCTTGGAATGAGTTGAGAAAACGCACCAATCAGTCCCTAAAGCAGGGCTGTTGTAAATTAAGCAAAAGTGGATAGTTTGCTTCCGGAGATTTAAGCCATGTGAAGTTGAATTCCGGAGTGGAGTAGGAATCACTGCTCACGTAAAAGCGTGGGCATGATGAGAAAAGATTAATGGCGCTAGTTTGTAACTATATAGAAAGCGTTCTTACGCAGAAAAGGGGCTGGATGCAAGCAACTGCTTAAAATTTTTTCTCCAGCTATTACGAGTAAGTCCTGGAATGCTTTTTAAATCGCACAAAGTTCTATAAATGGAAGAGTACTAAGCCCTGGTGGATTCCGACTTTATTTCTGTTCCGTAAATCACCAGACAACATTCTCCTTAAACTTGACGTACTCGTAGTGTATGCGATGTTTACTATTACGTTTCCACTGTATTTGAAAAGGTGCTAAATGAGAATTACTAGAAGCGATTTCAAAACACGCACTATTTTCGAATCTATTAACTTGACTCGATTAAAACTGAATTTAATCCACCTTCTTCCTCCTGGTTCTTGCATTTCAAGGATATAAGCTTCGGTAATGTTTATAGAGACATTGCTATCATTGTGTGGAGTCACTTTCTGTGTGCGATCGAACAAAGGGTGCAATCTGTTCATCCATCCTACTTCAGATTATAAGATTAATCTCACGGCTTCAATAAATAGAAAAATAAATTCAATCTAACATAGCGGATACGTTGAGTTGTAAAATACAACGAAAAATATTCATACGTGGGTGCGGAGATTTTCTTCGGAAGTAGGTCATGGCTAAAGGAAGGAAAGCAAAAAAAAAAAAGACAACTTAAAATATACAAAGTGGATTTATTTTATCTTGATTTGAAATTTTCATGCATTTCCCTTGTTATTATCGTATTTGCCGGAACTTGTTAATGCAAAGTTTTCTCTCAAACCGGATTATACTGCGCCTTCCCACCCGGTGGCTGCTGGAGAAAATATTTCTTCTTTTAACAATAATCAAGTGGCAGGACGTAGAATATTCCGCCCCCACCTCATTTGATTAGTTCTTAGCTCTCATACCCCACAATGCTAATGTCATTTAGAATTCATGTAATCACTGCACACAACCTTGGATCTCACAAATGCAAATATCTACTTGTAAATAGTGTCATGATAAAATGTCACACATCGATGAGGAGACTTATTGAACCTCAAAATACGAATGCAAGTGCGACGGCATATAATTGGATTGCCAAGTGAGCTCAAATTTGTTTCGATCTATGTGGCCAAATGGATTATGATGACCACTCGTAATTTGTTCGGGACATTTGAAACTGAACGAATGATGGCAAGCTGAATGTCTTTTTGTATCAGGCTTTGCCTATGAAGCTTCAGAATTGGATAATGTTCTAATGCATGTGTCAAGAGCAATGATGGTGGGCATTTCAATATCAGGGATAAGGTATGCGTAGATGTCAAAAACGGTTTTAATGGACGTATGCGACTAAAAAAACTTTAGGGGCTATTTTGATTTGTTTGCAGGTTGTCATGACATGTAACCTTTGTGAAATTGTTGTACAATATTGTACTCCACATTGGACTTGATATAGTGATTAGACAATTGATTGAAGTAACCTTGTTTTCGTGGGACAGGAAAATAATATTTTTATTACTGCAGCTTGGCAATAAGATTGGATTCAAATTATAGTTGGCTTGCAAGATCTACGAAACTTCAGTACTTTAATACAGTGATGTCCATGATATAAATATAAGGGAAGAAGTGCATCTAGGACAGAGAGAGAGAAGTGCTAGATTAGTTTGGGAAGCAATCAGTCTAGTGAAACCAAAATTGATGCATTTGGTTGAGAGCTTATACCACCGCATAAGATAGAATAAAATATATCAAAGCTGCTTTAGGTTGTTGCGTCAACTGAACCTTATGACGCAAGGCTTTATAAAAAAATGTCGGATATGTTGTTTGTGATATGGGCAATATCTGAGATCCCCGTGGGAACAACGAGCAACAAACGTGGGTCTTTAGCCATACTTCGAATTTGCTTACTTACCAAAGTGGGCCTACAGTCTGAAGTGGATCAAAGCCTCAGTCAATATGCCACTTGAAGTTGGCCAAAATCCCCTTTCACTTGTGTGACCCATCTAAGACGAGGTCCACTTCTATCAGTTTCCTGGTCATAGAGCTGGTGTATATGCTTCAAGGTGAGCCAGCCATTGTCTACAGCTCGTATAGTTTGCTGTTGAAGTGCTTCATCTATTCTCCAGTGAGCACCAGATAGCATTTTGATCCGCATTCGTCAGTGTCCAAGCTTCTTTTTTTGTTTTTTTTTTTATAATTGGCGCGCGCACAAGGGATTTTGTGTACCCTGAAGATGTTTGCACATAGCACCAGCTTGGGAAAGTTAGAGAGGGAAAAAAGAGAGACACCGATGTGCGTTGGTCTTAAATGCTTGCAAGTTATAATGACTAGGGAATAAAGAGCTCAGCAGGGCATTCCATAAGCGAGTTGTATGGCTTAGGAACTTGAGGGTATACTGATGAGCATTCTTAGCGAGACGGGGGTTGCGGTTAAAAGTTAGAAGGGGTGGAATACTACAGACAATTTCGGTGGAGCACTGGTGGTGAAAATAGCGATATAACGAGGTGAGACCGGAAACATTACGTCTGTGTTTGAGGGTGTTGAATGACTGCGTGGTATTGTCATCACCTATGAGTTTTGCCGCAAGGTTTTGGATCCTATCTAGCAAGTGCAGAGAGGTTTTAGGAGCACCTAACCAGATGTGGGCATTGTACTCCAATTTTGGGCGGATGAATGCCTTATACATACATTGAGTCCAGATTAGAGGGTGTGAAATATTTCTTACATCGCTTGAGGAAACTTAGACATTTCGCAACATTTTTGGCGACATCGAATATGTGGTCATTGACACACATACCGAGAATGGAAAGTTTTTCGGTTTCAACAATGCAAGTGCCATTCATGGATAATGGCTGGGTATTTCAATTTCGCCTTAACAACAGCAGACAGCATTGTTGGAAACATTAAATTTCACTCTCTTGATAGTTCCTCAATTGATTATGCTGTTAATATTTGAATTTAATGGGGTTAACACACGCTGCCGTTCCCGTTCTACAGTCGAAGAGTAGGGACGTGAGTTCGGAAACGAATATGAAAGGCAAAAAGTAAAGTAAAGGAATATATTGGATTAGAAGTGGCAGACAAGAGATCATTGATGAAAATTAAAAAGAGTGTCGGAGACAGAGCGAAGCCATGGGGCACACCAGCATTTATTTTGTGAATATCAGACTTGAAGTAATCCAAGACAACTTGAATTAAACGTTCGAAAAGGTAGTTTCTAATCCATTGACGAAGAGAGTCATCAATCCTAAAAGCACGCATTTTCTACAGGAGAGCCTGATACCAAACCTTGTCAAAAGACTTAGAAATATCAAGTACAACTATCTTGCTTTCGCCAGATTGATGTACGCTTTGGTTCCACTTTTCAGTGAGACATGCCATCAGATCACCAGTGGACCTGTTGCTACGAAAACCGTACTGCCGGTCATTGAGAAGTTTTCATGTTTCGAGATATTTCATGAGCTGACGGTTTATGAGTATTTCCATGACCTTGGAAAGAAGGGACGTAAGTGCAATGGGTCTGTAGGAGGAGAGGAAAGATTCGCCTTTTTTATAGACGGGCTGGACAAATGCTGTTTCCCATCTGCTCGGAAAGAGTCCTAAAGGGTAGAATTACTGAAAAGCTTACGCAGTGGTTTTATCAGCGAGGAAGAACACCTCTTCAGAAGAGGAGAGATATACCATCTGGACCAGCGGATTTATGTACATATATTAAGATCTTTCAGTGGAAAGTGGATTCGTCCCATTGAAGATTCGCGGCACTCAAGGTAGGCCGCAAAGTATGCAGCAAGCAGATTGGCCTTGTCCAAAAGGCTGACAGCTGGAATGTCATTGTAAATGAGCGTAGGGATGGTGGATGAAGCAGAATTTCTAATGTTTTTGACGAACGACCAATAATTTTTACTGCCTTTGGGACATTGCTGTATTTTTTGCCTCAGTTTTGGTCGTCGGCTCGTTTAAACTTTTTTCGGTTTTCCTCTGTCGGGTTGGTCTTGTAGGAACGTAATAAACATTTCTCTAACCCTGACAACCTCTTTACAGCTCGGGTGGTACCATGCCTTTTCGTTTGGTTTGATACTCTTCATCTGATGAGGGATAAACCCTCATACATGAGGATGAAGCTGAATCAAGTTCTCGACCCATTCACAGAACCTAAGACGAGTATAATGGTCACGCCGTTTCAACTCTTGTACAAGCTGGGCCTTATAAGCTTTTAAGCCAAGATCTTTCCGTAAAATCTTCCACAAAGTGGATGGGCATTGCTCCTCCAATTGCTGTGCGCGATGGCGAATCCACTCATTCGGATACTCCTCAACACTGCGTTCCACAACGGCAATAACTTTTTCTGTTCGCATTGTTTATCATCTTAGGGGATGCGTATTATCCACTAGAGTGTACGTGATGTGAAAACTATTCCTGGTGTTCCGAATAACTTGCTCAGAAGGACGATTATATCGACCGTAAAATAGACGTAGCTCACGATAAGTTTGGTGAATCGAACCACGGTTTTCAAAACAAGTTTGCACAATTTGCACGCGTTGTTCTGTCGTTAATCTACAGTATTCATCGTAAAATGCCAGAATATACTAACCACAAACCAACTTTTAACTGTCAAATTGACAATCTGTGGAAACAGTGTTGCCAGTTTAAAAAACAAAACTTCTAAAAAAAGACGCCCATAAAGGGCGTCATTATATGTAGTATGAGTACGTCCATGGCGTTGTAATTCGTCCGAACTAACGTAAGTGGGTTTTCAAATGACTCGCCTTCCCATAGAGTCGTTCACATCCGAGAATATGGCAAACATGTTGTTTTCGGCTACGTTCATCAGAACCAACAATTGGAAGTAAGCCAGACATTTCATTAGGACAAGTGCAACGGACGCTTCTTCGTTGTAATTGAGCTTGACACGCAATGTCGTCGAATGCGTTTCCAAGGCCATATCAGGTCCATGCCTGATGAGGGAACCGTGCGGCACCTGCTGACATACTCATGTTTCCATAATAGTCCGGGGTGGAGTATTGCGCGTATAGAAATTGACTCCTTGTGTATGAATTCCAAATGTAGCTGCTTCCTAAATCTACATTTTGTGTTGATGGACTTGAAGAAAATAAAGTCGGTGATGGGAAACTACTTGGGGACACGCTTGCAGAAAGGCTTGAGTTTGGTGAAACTGAACCGGCGCGGCTGAAGAAATCTGTGTAGGATATTGTGGTTGAAGCAGTGTTTGAACTTTAGCCGATGTTCCATGTATTTTATGCAATGAAGGCTTCAGTTCTGCCACTCACATTAACAGATGCTGAATTGTGATAGATGTTCGCTGAAACAGAAGCATGTGTGGCAATTGACTGTGATTTCATATCATAATCTTGCATAGTAGTCCCTTCCGTTCGTGTAGGAAATTTACTAGTGTCTGGATTCACGTAGTTGCAAGTAGCACCAATCATGTTAATTAATTAATTGTATGCTCCGTTTTAGTTTTACTTATTCAACTTTGTTTCTTTTTTTCTGTTCAATCACTCTATAAATTGTTTTTTTTTTTTAATATCATACAATCACATTAGTCAGAGGATAATACAGGAGTATAGCACACAAGCAAAATATTGTACAAAGTGTAATTTTTAGTATTTTACATGGATGAAGAAGTGGACTTGTTTTTATTTCATGTTTTGTTGTTGTTGTTAGTTCGTTTTTGTTTTTTTAATTCTGCTTGCACGGTACGGGAAAACGTTTAACTCCCGATAATTCCAGTTCAAAAGAAAGAGCACGACATCTAATAATTGTTCCCGTTCGTGTTGAATCTTGAAGGCGAATGAAAATAGATAGTGTTCAGCAACTAGACACTAGCAGAAGGAAAAAGTCTTGGCTCACGTGGTTAATTGTTCAGCTGCTCTGACGTTAATTCTGACGATTCGTCGGTCGTCGGTTATTGGTTGTCCCTCCACTCTCTCTTGGTGAGGATGTAGCCGTAATTATTGGTATTGTCTCCTAAGTTGCTGCACTCCCAAACTACCACTGGTAATTATCGTTTTGGACTTATTCACCTAAAGTTGGCACAGTTTAGGGAATCTCCCTACTTTAGGATCGGATAAACAATGCTGCAGTTCCATTCCTCGGGCATATTTTCATCATTTCAACATTTTAGAGATGAGTTGATGTATGGTCCATATTCAATCATCACCTTCTGCTTTATACAGCTCGTCAGTTAAGCCACCAGCTTTTGTTATTATTTATTTTTTTATTTTTTCTTATAATTCAACTACAATAAGTCTGTATAAATAATAGTCACATAGATACCCATATTTTACAAAACAAAATAGAGATAAAGCCACTTCAAAACTTTTTAAATTGTTACTTTAAAAGAGTAGAAAAAATGGGTGGGGTGACTCTGAAAATAAACTCTACATAGAAATTTATACTATTAAACAAGTTGGCAAAAAAAAAAAACAACAAGAAAACAAAACATACCGCCAGAGTATCAAAGAACAACATCAAACAGAGATTCAATACTTATAAGATCAAAGCAAAAAAGCCAATTTTTTACATGTATCACAAACGCAGGATAATGTGTAAACGTTCTGATAGAATGAGGAAGTTTGAAATCGGCATGAGGCAATATTGTTAAAGGTTACTGAATGCGGTCGTACGAAAAACCGTGATTGAAGATGTCTGAAATTAAAATTTTCTGACCCACTAAAGAAAATTTTTAAAACTTTGTAACAGTGGAAGTGGCGGAAAATGTGTTTTTGAAGTAACAAAAGAGGCTGAAATTTATTGAATTGAATGAATTTTATCCCCAGCAGAAAATACAAAAAAATTGAGGAAAAATATGTTTATTTCTCTACGTCGCCTCCTTTTAGTTCAATACACTTTTGCCAGCGATGTTCAATAGCTTCGATACCCCGTTTATAGTGAGAATCGTCGAGCTCCTTAAAATAGCCATTAACCGTAGAGTGCACCTCTTTGCTGTTGGCAAATCTTTTACCACCGAGCCGTTTCTTCAAATTCGGGAATAGAAAATAATCCGAAGGGACTAAACCTGGCGAATAGGGTACCTGAGGAGGCAAATCGGACTTTAAGTATTGATTTTGGCCATTTTGGCCAAAAGACTTTTTTCTTCGCCAAATGCTGCTGTTTTTTCTTGATTTCATCTTTTAAACGCTGCAATAAGTTCGTATAATACACGCCGTTGATTGTTTTTCCTTTTTGAGAATAATTAATGAAAATTATCCCACGCGCATTCAAAAAACTGACGCCATGAGTTTGCCTGCAGACTGTCTTCTCCTTCTTTGGAACCCATCCTTCCCTTTGGACTGTTCCTTCGTCTCGGGTGTGAAGTCATAGACCCATGTTCCATCCATGGTTATGAATCGACGCAAAAATTCGGCTTTTTGCCTTCCATATCTGCTAGTTCACGCACTATCAATCGACGGTCATTCAATACCAATTTGTGGATTTTTTTTGAACATTTCTGGTGAACTCACCTCATTTGGTCGACCACTGTGATGTCCGTGTTGGTAACTCGTACGGCCTAGCTTAAACTCTGCCATCCAATATTTTACTGTTGTAAAGCAAGGAGCAGACTCCCCCTGAATAGAATCCAGTTCCGTTTTGATGTTGGTTCGATTGAGGCCTTTCAAACGAAAGTATTGTATCACAAAACGATGACCAATTTTTTGCATATTTAAAAATTCATTGAGAGCGTTACTATTGATGGCTCCCGAACAAATACTAAACAACATAACGTCGTCAAACAACACATGTAAGCTGTATAAGGTTGGTACTTTCTGCAATTGTCATTCTTCTTGAACAACAACAGCCATCTATACGCCAGGTCGGGTACTTCCCGTAAGTGCCATTCATGGATAATGGATGGGTGTTTAAATTTCGTTTTTTCTACAGCAGACATCATTGTGGTTTGAAAATATTAAATTCCACTCTGTAGGCAGTTCTCCATGTAATGGTGCTGCTTATATCAGAATTTAATGAACTAAGCATACACTGCCATTCCCGTTCTACAACCGAAGAGCAGAGATGTGAGTCCGGGAACGAATATGAAAAGCAGAGAGTACTGTCGCCACCAAAGAAATACTACCTTCATCAAAAAGACCCCGGAATGTATTCAGAAAATTAAAAATACAAGTTTATTCATCTAAATCTATATTGTCCCCTTCAAAGTAATCCCCATCGACTGCAACACACTTATGTCAGTGCTTGATCCAATCCTCAAAATATTTTTTATATTCGGTTTTCGGTATGTCCATCAGTACTTCCTGCGATTTTTCCATTACTTCCTCTCGGGTGCTGAAACACGCTCACCGTAGTGGTTTTTTTGACTCGATTGAACAGAAAGAAGTCACAGGGAGCCAAATCAGGTTAATTCGGTGGCTGTTGGGTGGTATTTGTTGGATCTTTCGTTAAAAAATTACGAAGAATGATGGCACTGTGCGACGGTGCGTTATCATTTTGCAAATTCCACGAGTTTTATGTCCACAATTCTGGTCTCTTTCGGCGAATTGCTTCACGCAAACGTCTCATAACGCCCAAATAATACTCTTTGTTGACTGTCTGGCCTTCTGGCAAAAATTCATGATACACTACACCATTGTAATCCATGACAACCGTGAGCATTGCCTTCTTTTTTGACTGAAAAGGACGTGGTTTTTTGGTCTCGGCTCATTTGGTGAACGCCATTCACTTGCCTGATGTCTGGATTGCGTGTCGTACTCATAAACCCACGTCTTGTCTCCAGTATTGATCCTTTTGATGAATGTGGGATGGGATTCAGCCTCGCAAATCATCGTCAACACGGTCTCTTTTTTGCATGAAATTGAGGTCTTTTGGCATCAACTTTGCTGCTATACGACGGAAACCCAAATCATTAACCAAAATATCTTGGACGGATCCATAGGCAATGTTCAAGTCATCCGCTATCTCTCCTATGGTTAATTTGCGATTATTGACCAACATTTCTTTTACTTCATTAATGCTTCCGTCGGTTTTCGATGTCGATGGTCTGCCACTGCGTTCATCATCTTCGATTGACTCACGACCACTTTTGAACCATTCGTACCACTGGTAAACGATTCTTTAGAGAATCGTTGCCGAAATACTTTTCCACCATTAAATCCGTTTTTTACGTAAAATTGAATCCTCGTACAAGTTCGTTGTTGCAAATTTAAATCCATTTCTAAAATTGTAAAAAATCGCAAACACACACAGAGATAGATGTACTCTTGGCTACGTAACTGCCAAGCTACGAGTATAACGCTAAGATTTAGAGGGAATGTCGACAACAGATTTACCAACTTAACAAAAAAACAAAACTCAAATCGGAACAATGGGAGTGCCACACGGTGGTGTGGTGCGGGAACTTTTTGATCAAGGTCGTATATTGGATTAGAAGTGGCAGACAAGAGATCGCTGATGAAAATTAAAAAGGGTATCGGAAACAAAACGGAGCCCTGGGGCACACCAGCATTTATTTTCTGAATATCAGACTTGAAGTAATCCAATACAACTTGAATTGAATGTTCCGAAAGGTAGTTTATAATCCATTGAAGAAGAGAGTCATCGATCCCAAAAGCACGCATTTTCTTGAAAAGAACCAGATGCCAGACTCTGGCAATTGCCTTAGAAATATTAAGTGCAACTATCTTGCTTTCGCCGGATTGATGTACGATTGAGCTGACGATTTATCAGCGTTTCTGTGACCTTGGAAAGAAGGGACGTAAGTGCAATGGGTCTGTACGTGGAGAGAGAAGACAATTCGTTTCTTCTAGGGAAGAGTCCTAGAGAGAAAGCACGCAGTGGTTTTTCCAGCGAGGGAGAACAGCGCTTCAGAAGAATACCATCTGGACTAGCGGATTTGTGTAAATTAAGATCTTTAAGAACTCTTGCTACTACACGAGTGCGAAAGTGGATTTGTCCCATTGAAGATTCGACGCACTCAAGTGTAGGCGGAGACAAAGCATAATCTGGGAGTGTTGAGCTTGCCGCAAAGTGTGCAGCATGCAGATTGGCCTTGTCCAATGATCTGACAGTTGGAATGTCATTGTAAATGAGCGTTGGGTTGAAGGATAATGCAGAATCTTTAATGTTTTTGACGAACGAACTGACTGCATCCCTGGTTGGGGATTACACTGAGATATTGTTTTCTCGTTATGCAAGTAGATGAAATGACTCTTCAGGATGCAAACCCCTGACTACTCAATCAAGTCGACAGAATTCTTCCTTACTAAGAGAAGAAAAAACGTTTTAAAATGCTAGTCATTTACCGCCTCCTGGAATGTTTGTTTTCTATTTCTTTCCAACATCGGACTCCATGTACTAGATATTGATAAATTGCATTAAAAGGAACATTTACAATGGACTAATTCTTTGCCCCTGTCCTCCAATATAAAAGAAAGCTTCGAGTTTAACATAAAAACGACCTACTCTTCATTTCTTTGTGTAAGATGTTCATGAAGATGAACATAATAACCCAATAATCCGTATAGCTGCTTTAAACACTTCAGTTTAGCTAAATTAGCAACAGTTTAATAATTTAGTTATAAGCAATGAGTCGATTGTGCAATGTGTAGTCTATCATATTTTAATGCTTAAATATCACCGATGGTCAATGTACAATAGTAGCGAAATAATGGAGATTGGGATCCTAAACTATGTTCAGACGATTGCCAGATTGTCAGGTCTACAAATGTTCTGACAATGACCTACAAATGAGCTAACAATAGCGAACTACCTTACAATGTTAAATTGCCAGTTGCCATATTTTGTCACAAACTATGACAATTTCATTGTCAGATGGTTGGCCTGACAATACTTTGCGAGGCAATGTTGTTAGGTTGAAAATTGTCAGTTTACATGGTTGGCAGATGTTTGTTTACAAAAAATTTGCAGATTCGTTGGCAAGCATTGTCAGCCAAATTAAAAATTGTTTTTTCATTCGGCACTGAGTGAAGTGTTTTTTTTTTTCTTTGAGAATTAAAATAGATAACAAATTGATGGAAATCAAAGATGCATTTGCGATTGTTTTGGCGGCGTACATATTGGAAAGCAGCGAGGAGGATGAACTTCGGCGTGTTTGGACGAAGGATTGGGTGACCCGACGTCTGCAGGATGGACTTTATGCAAAATTGCTTGTCGAACTAAGAGCTGAAGAGCTAGAATTGTATCGCAATGTTTTGCGTATGGATTGTAAACAATTCGATGATCTTCCAGCTTTGGTGACTCTACACATCCAAAAGCAAGAAACGAATATACGCGCGAACATTTCAGCGGCTGAGCGGCTTGTGTTGACGCTACGATACCTAGCTACCGGCGAGCATTTTCGGTCTATGCAATACCTGTTCCGCATTCCTGTGTCAACGATCTCATCTATCATTCCAGAAGTCCTGGATGCAATCTACAAAGTGCTCGTCGATAAATATCTTCTGGTAAATTAATTTCATTACCAAATGTACAGAAAATGGTGTTTAATTCCAGACACCGAGAACACCCGAGGCCTGGAATGTTATTACCAGCAAATTCAGCGAACTGTGGCAATTCCCAAACTGCATTGTAGCAGTGGATAGAAAGCATGTAGTAATGATCGCACCACCCAATGCTAGCAGCATATTCTACGGCAGCATCGGCATTGCCGATGCGGAATATAAACTGCTGTACACCGACGTCGGCCCCAATGGGCGATTTTCCGATGGTGGTGTGTTGAACCGATGCACATTTGGCCAAGCGCTGGATACATTGCCTGTTCCGTATGTACTCGTTGCAGACGATGCGTTCGCCTTACGGCCGAACATATTAAAATCATACAGCTAATGTGGTCTCTCAATGGTGCAACGAGTATTTAATTATCGATTGAGTCGATATCCCGCCGTATTATTGAAAATGTTTTCGGTATTATGTCGGCACGTTTCCGAGTGCTGCGGAAGCCCATACATTTGGATGCCGAGAAGTCAAAAAAAGTTACGCTTGCGTGTTGCATGCTCCACAACTACTTGATTACAACAAATGAAAAGAAGTATACTCCGAGTAATTCATTCGACAATTATAGTGATATCGGTGAACTTATCTTAGGTGATTGGCGACGTGATGTGAGTGTGGAAAGCAGTACATTGTATCTATTAGAAGGAACCCATACCGAAACTCTACTCGAAGCCAAAGATGTATGAAATGAGTTCAAGGCGTACTTCGTCGAAGAGGGTGAATTAGAATGGCACTATAAATTGCTTCAATAAAAAAAAAAGAATTTGTATTTTCTATAAAATCTTTATTTATGAAAAATATTTTATGAAAAAAAATTATATGTTTTTTAATATTGTCTGTGTTGGTGGTTGTGCCCTCTCACTGGCGATTTCGCCACTGTTAATAATTTCTGTTGCTGGCTGCCTAGTAATGGACATTAGTTCATACTGTTCCTGCTGCTGCTCCTTCCTAGACGAAGGCTATAATGTGAACAAAATATATAAAAGATAATGAAACTGAAAATGCACTCACTATCAGAGCAACTTCATCCATTATTATATGGCAACTCGGAAGCCATATAGTCGCATAAGGTAGTGGATGCATTTTTCGGTTGTCAACGAATGGACTGCAGTGCTTCTACTGCCATTTGCTTTAAACGGCTGCCATCTGATGGAGATGGCGATGGTGTTGACGTGGTAATACTGCGTTTGCGTCCTTGCGCAGATGTCAATGGTGATGGTGACACAAAGTCCAGCGTTTCGTCGTTGACAGCGGAGTTCTGAAAAAGGAACAGAAAGAATGAATAATTCTGAAACATGAAACCAACAAAGGCGAAGAAATAATTATCCATTCCATAGACGACGTCGATTGGGTAGACTGTAGAACTTTATTTGCTTCCAAGAACAGCATTGGTTTAAAATACTTCCAGGTAATAGGAACTAACTCGCTAGTAACTTGACTTGATTTTTTTTTCGATACTTGTCAAGGTTGCTATTAAAAGTTATGCGGAGATTGGACCATTTGCCCTTAAAGTCGTGGAGGCTCATATGGATGCTGTCAGGGATTTCCTGCCATAAGGCTTCCTTCGTCATTTTGTATTGTGCGCATCCAGCATCCCAACAAACTGCGTCGCGTCTCAATTTCTTGAATGAGTTTCAAAATTTGGTCCTGGGACCATTCACTCTACACTTTCCTCCGATATGATTTTTGCAATTTTGGTTTTTTTTGCATATTTCGATTTCGTCGGAGACTGCGAACGTGGTACGGTAATACCTCAATCGGCCGAAGCGTTGTATCATTTTTGACATCGACGTATACACAGTTTATTTCACTCGTCGCACAGCCCTAAAATGTGGTATCAAATCAGCCGTTACAGCTAAGCTACTTTTCTGAAATGTGCCTATTTGTCAATATTAAAAATTTAAAAACTTCATAGGTATTTGTTGAGACTTATAAATTAACAAGAAAACAATTAAATTAAATTTGTCCATTAAATCCAAAACAAAACCAAAAATTGTTATTACATCCTTAGATATCATCACTGTCATCACTGTCATCATTATTATCAGACTCAGGAAGAGCGTTTGATTCCTGGACACTTGGCCGTTTTAGCAAGTTGAGTGCTTCTTTGGGAAAAGGCTGGAATTTTTTTTTTTTGCAATTTTCGCTTAGATGTTATAATGTAATTCGAGCTCAGTGAAAAGGAATTAAATACATCTTCATTCGTTTTTTCATGGCTTGATTTTCTTGAGAAGTTCTTGCGTAAATTTTTAAAATCTTTGTTGTGCGCTTCTTACGCTTCCTCCGAAAGTTGGCCGATCGGCAACAGTGCAGATGATATAATTTCTGGGCCATGAATAAAATATTTATGCAAAGTTGGAGGCATATGATACCAGGGATATTTATTGATGAAGCAACTCGCTGTGTCATGTGCAAATTCCCTGAACTTTTCTAAATTAATTTCATATCCACTGGCAACTACAATCATTATTGTGTGCATTTTTTTTATAAGTTCTATGTCTATTTGTGTTATTTCGGCTGATAGTTCAGGGTTTTGGAAAAACCGCATTGCCGTTCGTTTCCATCGTTCGTGTTACCAAATCCAGGTTTTGGTTTACCGATAATTAATCCACATCGTTCTCGGAATTCCCTTTGAATTCGGACCTTATTTGCCACTTTCGCGAACTTACCATTTTTTAATGGGTAATTTGTATGCTAAATACAGAAGGCGTTCAAACCATATCCAACCATGTAAAACACATTCCAAAAGCTAAGTGTTCTGTTTTTACTGGTCGTGTAATCATATCTTCGATTTTGTTGAATTCCTTCGAAGTTGATCCACATAAATAACATTTTTGAGTTGAAGTGATTTCAGTTATAGCATTACAAACTTTTCCATCTTTACAGACTTTACAGACCTGTTACCGATTACTACGGAAGTTTCTTGAAGTTGGCTCTTTAATATATTAAAATTTTAAAGGCCTGCAATAACATAATTCGGGGAAGCTGGACGAGGGTTTTGCCAGATTATATGTTCACCGCTTATAAGTCGAATGGGGACTAAACAGGTTATGAAAACAGCGGAATCGTCTGCTGCTGGTCCGTAAAAAGCTTGTTTATAGGTACTATGTTCCGAGCTACCATCGAAAACCCAGTTTGATATTAACCCTAGATGGTTGTTCTTATTTTACTTACGCTAAGGTTGCTCTTCGTCGTATCGACTACGAGCTATCTTAAATTGTTGGCAATTGTTTTCTGGACACGAAAATTTCAACTTTTGCATTTTTTTATTTTTTTTTATTTAATTCATTATAAAATTTACTAATTATTTAATACTTTTAATTTCAACATAACTAGTAAAAAACAATATACAAAAATTGCACTTTTTTTTTTAAACTTCAAAATATTCTTTTTTATAACTATAAAATAAGGTAACATAAATCAGACTTCAGTTTAATATTTTGGCATAATCTTAAAAAAAATAACTCAAAAATAAGAAAAGTATATTACATCAACATTATTTAATAGTGTGTGCAAGAGGCGCGAAGCTCAATTTTGTGCTCACCGAAAATATGTTTTTTGCATTTTGAGCAAGATGACTTTGTCATTCTACGCTTTGATGAAGGACAGAATGCACGAATTTTCCTTTTTGGCTCACTAGAGCATTGATTATTACTAGCAATATTCTCAGTACTTCCTGTTAGCACAGTTTCGATGTTTCGACGGGTAGACGTTTTCAGTGTTGTGATTTTCAGCCTATTCTCCATATGTTTTTGTACAAGTGCTAGGTGTAATTTTTTCATAAAATTAACACGATCAAGTGTGAACATATATGTTGTAATGTAAGCATTAACAAATGCAATATTCAAAATGCCATAAAGCAGGCATAATGGCTAGCGATTTGTTTTACGAGAACAATTCATAGTACTGCACATTTGGTCCAGCGTATCGACACCTCCCTTCGTTGCATTATAAAATTCGATCATTTGGGGCTTGTTACTTATACAATTAATTAATCCTTCTTCATTACATGAAGATAGAAAATAAACCAACTTAGAAGGTTTCGGCTTGTATGAAAGAAGCGTGAGTTCGTTATCATAACAAAATATAGATGCACCGCATTGACGACCTTTTGTAGTTTTAAGGTCTGCTGGAATTTCTTTTTTATTTGATCGCACTGTTCCAACTAAGGATAACTTGTATGGTTCCCTTAGGAGAGACTTAGCCAATGGTAGTGAAGTTAACCACTTATCCATGGTGATATTACGGTTTGTCCCATGTACTGGTTTGGTCAACTCTTTCACGCAATACTCTCCTAAGTTTGAGTTTTGCGAACCTTTTCCTAGATATGGTGAGGCATTAATCATATAATTTGTGCCACTGTCACACAACATAACTATTTTTATGCCATACTTCGCAGGTTTATTCGGAATATACATTTTAAAACTACATCTACCTCTAAACGCCAATAATTGCTCGTCAATAGTCAAATATTGTCCAGGAGTGTAGTTTTCACTGCATTTTTTTATGAATAAATCCCATATTTTGCGGATAGGTGCGAGTTTGTCGGTTATTAAAGCTTGACGTAGCGCCTTATCATCAAAGCGAAGACATGACATCAAAAACTTAAATCTATATTTTGACATTGCTAATAAGTACTTTGGTCCAGCGTATGAAAGTTAATACTCCTATCAAAGCCAAAATTTCGTCATAGTCGGTTTGATTTTCTCCAGATTCACTGCGACATCGAATTTCTGCATTAGTCCATTTAACCATTTCCTCAATCATTTCATCTGTTAGAAATAGTTTAAAAACATCCAACGGTTTAATAATGTTTCTGCAAGCTCGAGTTGGTGCACGGTTTTGGTGTACAATATTTTGTCTCTAACGATGAGATTTTGCCTTTTTTGTTGACCACTTGTGACGATTTTTGCCACGTAGTATAGATTTGCAAAATGATATAATACGGGTCTTTCTTTTTAAAATGCTAAGCGATATATTGTCTTCATCTGAACAATCTTCCGAAGAAACTTCACTTTCGAAAATATATGCTTCAGCTGTATCCTCATCGTTTTGTACACTTTCCTCAGCTTCACTAAATTGAATTTCATCACATAATGCAAGAAAATTTGCAATTTCATGATCCCGTGGAAACTCCTTAATGCTCATTCTTAATAAGGAAATGACAAGGAAAAGAAATATTTTAGTTCTCGTCGAATCGACGAAATTTCCGAGAACTCCTACTTCACAAAGACCAACCCATCTACTGAT
Organism: Volucella zonaria; assembly: GCA_963966105.1. Classification (NCBI taxonomy): domain Eukaryota; kingdom Metazoa; phylum Arthropoda; class Insecta; order Diptera; family Syrphidae; genus Volucella; species Volucella zonaria. The sequence goes on along the minus strand of OZ014531.1, from coordinate 122,007,629 downwards.
CAGCACACTTCAACAGCTTAAGGACGACTAGAGTTGTACCGAAAATCAGCACAAAACAAAATGCGCAAATATGAAAAAAACAAGTTTTGAAAAAAATTCGTCGTCATTTCGACGAAGAACAACCATCTAGGGTTAAGGAACATTTCTCAAGTTCTTCATATTCTATTGTTTCAAAAACACAATCCAACATCGAAAGTAATCTTTTCTGCACAACTTTGTACGATGGAAATTTTTCAGGAACACTCATTCTTATCATATTATATTGGTGTCGTGACAGTTGCGCTGCGACTAATACTGTCAAAGTATGTTCTCCAGTCATACAACTTCTTTTTAAATACTTTTCTGTATTTTTCAGCTCTATTGGGGCTTACAGTTGCTTCTTTTAGGAGTTTGGAGGCTTGAATCTTTCCTGAAGGTCTTACCCTCATTTGGGTAGCATAATTGAGGACATCAACAGGTACCGAATCTCTCAAGTCTTGCGTTTTGACCCTTTTCGTTCGTTTGGAAGAAGTATAAAAACTCACTTTTTTTTGCTGAATCTGGTGCCCTATAGAATGTAATAGAACTGTTTAGCCGTTTTTCATTAGCTTTAAATAATTTTTCCTCGATTCTGCAAACTTTGAGCCACCGTGTCTTAAAATCAGTTTTCAAATGCGAGAATGTTTACTTTACAACTTCTATTTGGGTATTTTCAGTGCATTTTGTAATTTCAATAAGTTCGTCTTCTAAGAAATTGAACTGTTTTTCAGTAATTACACTCCTAGAGCTTCTCATCATACCAACTAATTCACTTCTTGCCAAAAGAATGAAATTTGAAGAAAGTCCTAAACAACGAAAAAAATGTATAAACTGAAGGCACCATACAAAAACCCAAATATCACGAAAAGTGCAGAAAAGTAGCAGGATTTTTTGACGGAAATAAAAATACACATCACGCACATTTAAATGACACAAAAATAAAAATGTTTTGTTTTGTACCTTACACATTGTTACGTGTACATACCCGAAGTTGAAGGCTCCATACAAAGATTTCAAAATTATTTATAGATTAACAAAAATTCGGGCTTCATACAAAAAAGAAAAAAATACGAATTTTTTTTCTGAGCCAACTGAAACAAAATCAAGCTTCAACTAAGCTGCGCTGTGATGAATTAATTAAATAAGTCTAAAAAGAAATTATTTGCATTTTTTAATAATGTGGATATTACTTGATCGAAAAATAAAAAAAAAAATATAGATATTCTCAATTTAGTAATTTGAATTAATGCCAGCTTTTGGGCCACTTTGCCCTACTGTGCGTCGTTACAAAAATAAAGACAGCGTAAAAAAAACACCGAAACTTGCGATCTGCAACACTTCCTTTTGCTCTTTCAATTATGAAAAATTATCTGACAATAGCAAATGTGCCCGCAAATGTTCTGAACACCTGACAATGGCACAATTGTGTGTTCAGATGACAATGACCTGACAATGTGTTTTCTGCAAATATTGTCAGACAAAATTGTAAGTTCAGACGGTTGTAAGACATTTGGGACAATTTTTACAGTGACAGATCTGGCAATCGTCTGAACAATAGAAATCCTAGGATGCCTATCAAAATCAATTTCAATTGGACTGAGTAGATGGTGGTGTCATTGTGTAGTGGCTTTAACAAGTTTGAAAAAAAGTAACTTATTTTGTTGACGTCAATACCCATGTGGCAGATAGTGAATGCGCTCCAAAAATTAAATCTTCTGCCTCTGACAAAGTCTCTCACTCTCACGCGGTTCAAAGTTGGTAAAAACTCAGAGGTATAAGTGTTCTCCCGACATCTTTAACTAGCAAATAGGTTACATACCATACAAAAAAGTATTCAAAGCTCTTATTGATATCTAACATGAACATGAATAAATCGGTAGTCTCAGGTCTGTAAATTAGGAACAAAATCTTTCGAGAAAATATTTTTTTCATCAAGCCGAAGTGGGCACGGAAATTGGGCAAAACTGCACAATCTTAGGTACACCAAATTCGGAAAAATTATTGGATTGCTTTGAAAAGGTTTAGATTCCACGATGCAGAATCGGCAAGTTCTTGTTCAATCTTAGTATTGGTTAGAGACATAATAAAGTGCAAAGCACGCAATAATGGTGTTGGTCATCATACTGATAATGGATTACCTGATAAATTACTCTTCTTGGCGCCGTGCTATTTAATGAAAAATACAGGGTGAATGACTCGAACTCCAACTTTTTAAAATGCTATAATTTTTTTATTTTTTGATAAATTTTATTGTGCCAAAGCAAAAACTGTTGAAAAATACATCAATTTTCAAATTGTATCAGTAGTTTTCAATATGCTCACCTTTGGCGCCAATAATGGCCTTGAGATGGCCGAAGAAAGCATCGCACGCTGTACGCAAGTGGCTCTGCGGTATTTTGGCCCATTGACGGCCAAGTGCTTGTTGGAGGTGGTCCAAACTTTGGCATTTTTTAGTGCCAACCTTCCTCTTCAAAAAATACCCCAGACAGAGAAATCCAACGGATTTGCATCCAGAGAATTTGCAATCCATTGTGTCGAAGGAATGAAGTGTGGAACATTGTTTTTTAACCAATCTTGGTTGACGCGCGCTTTGTGAGACGGTGCCGAGTCTTGTTGAAATGTCCACGGTCTCCGACCAAAATGATTGTTTGCCCAAGGCTTCAATACTGCCTCTAAGACAGTTTCACGGTTTACGATCGCATTAATTTTGACGCCACGGTCCAAAAATACGAGCGGAGAGCGACCATCGGCGGTTATGGCGGCCCAAACCATCACCATCGGTGCTCCCTGCTTTCTGATGGCCGTCCGAAGGTGTAAATTTTCGAAGGACCTCTCTGGCAAGTAAACTCGGTCATTTTGTTTGTTGACATATTGCTCGATAACAAATGGCGACTCATCGGAAAAAACCAAATTCGGCAACTCACCACTTTCGTGCAAGCGTTGCAACTTCTTCGCTCTTTCGATTCTAACTTTTTTCTGTTGCAGTGTAAGATCGTGTGCTTTTTGGAATTTCAATGGCTTGAGCTTAAGCTCATTTTTCAGTATGCGTTGCATCCGTTCCAACGAGCCACTTTTCTTCCACTTCGATTTCGCTCAATTCGAGCCTTCACTTTCCGAACCATTTTTGCTGATATTGCTGTTTTTTTATGTCCACCTCCATTGCATTTTGTAACGCTGCCAGTATCACGGTAACGAGCCATGATTCGAGACACAAATGATTTATTCTCGTTCAGGTGCTGGAGGGATCTAACGATAGGTACTTGTGGTTTTCCAGCCACATATAAAGCAATCACACTATCGCGTTTGAATTCCATCGCGGATAAAAATTTTTCAACACAACTGAGACGCAAATTGTTTAAAAGACTTGTAAATAATAAAATTATCTGTCATGTGTCAAAATTTGAGCTCACTGTCATGAACGGTTTAGAAGTTGGTTGCAGTTTGAGTCATTCAGTCATTCATACATGCCAAAAATCGGTATTTTAGAAATCTATCTTTGGTACTTGAAGGTTTTCAAGTTTTTACACTGCGTTAAATCATTAATTTACCTGATATTTACAAAACGTCTTTCTAACCTGAGTTCCATAGTCAGTAATTCGTGTAACTCTAAACCAGTGACACAGTTCTATTTTCTTCAATCAGTATTGCGTTAAATATTCCTTTACACACAAGTGTAACAAACGTTGCGTGTTCGAAGGCAAGAAAGGATAACAACTTTTTTTTTGCAAATAAAACCCTTAATAACCATATTACAAGGTTTTCGTATTCACAACAGGGTTTTGGTTAAATAAATGTACATTCTCGTATAAAATTGTGTTTAGACTAGGATTATGTGCAAACACAAGTACTCTCTAATTATTAGATAAAAGCCCTTGTAAGAACTGAATGAGCTTCTAAATACCACGCATATTAAAGTCAAAAAGTGGAAATGGGTGAAACAGCGTATCCGTCAGTGAATTTCCGGCACTCTAGACGAAGGTAATTAATGGCACGACGAACACAACGCGCTCGAAAGCGTGCAATTTCAAAGTAATATTCCAGAATAAGATAAAGATCATTTTCCGCCAAAGAAAAAAGCGTAAATAGAACTTATACGAGTACTTAAAGTGTCTTAACGGCTAAATGCATTAGTATCGTTGTTTTCACTACAATTACACCTTCAATCAAGTCATTTGCACAGCTTAGTGTCGCACTTATGATGCAATTACACAATATCGACAAACTAGAAGAATACAATTTCACGCAACGGCAAGTGCACTCTACGAACGTTGTTTCAAGATGACATAAAAAAATGATGCATTTAAGGGAGAATTACATTTTCTGACATCCTGCTGAAAAGTCTGTTGCAGAGATTTTTAGTTGGATGGTATTGTTGAGGCTGCGTTGTATCATATTTATGTGCTTTTAGATGACTAGTATTCTATTTAAAAATAGAAACGGATGACGTTTATCTTTATTAGTAAAATTTGTAGCCTTTAACATTTGACCCGCCTATGGGCAGGTCAATATCGTCATGGGGCTAAACATCCTTTGTGGAGGAGATAAAAATATACGGATTCACTATTTATTGAACGGCAACGATCTTTGGATTTGCAGATATGGACTCTAAAGAGACCGCGTGCTGATGCTGAAATCTTCGACTACCACGTGTACGTGGACATATAGCAGCTATCCAAGAAGAGCGCTGGGATGGACCGGACTAAAAAAAAAAGGATGAAAAACTGCAAGCACGGCTGTTGCAATGTTTAATCGGATGCGGATTTCCCGTAAGAGGAAAACTTAGTGAAAAAGTTTTGAGCTTCGGGCATAGAAGCCAGCGCCTGACCACGATTCGCATAAAAGCTTAATTAACCAGCATAAGCCTCATAAAAACTACGCCGCGATAGAGAAGAAAGATAACCTTACCAAAGATTGCTTCTACGAGTTCCCCGGCAAAACCTACGAGCAATGCCCTAAATAAGACACAAAAATTGTCCTTGGCGCATTTAGTGACACGATAGGCAAGGAGGGTACTTTTGGTAATACGGTCGGAAAGTACAGCCTACATGACATCACCCCTGTAAGAGGACATAGCTTATTGGTTTTGCGGAGGAACGTAGTGTAACTGTGGCCCGCACACGGTTTCTACACCTTGATATCCATAAAATGACCTGGCTAATTCCTGGCCAGTAAACCGTTAATCAAATTGATCATATTCTGATCGACGCAAGATACTCCTCCATCAATTTAGGGATGTCTTAACGTTCTGAACAGATAGCATCGACTTGGACCATAATGTTGTTGTAGCCAGGATATGGATGCGGATAACTGTAACAGCTTAAGAGCATCTTACCATTGCGTGGAAATTCAGCCAGGGTAATTTCCGATCGAGTTTCCCATTACCTCTCAAGAAGTCTGAAACTGCTAGCATCAAAAGTAGATAAATACTTGCATCACTGCCAAAAGAGACCGCTTCAAATGTGCCGCGTTTCAACCCCTGAGTGGCACTGAAGAAAAGAATGCGGGTGACTAACCAGGTCTACTGCAAAAGTGAACGGAAAAACATAGGCCGATCAGAAGAAAAACGAGAGAGCACGAAAAACGCTCGACCGAGGTTTTAGTGAGGTGCTAGCCGAAGAAAAGTGCGGAATTTTCACCAAAAAATTAGGAGGTTAGGCCACTCTAGGATTTTCAAAAAATCGATGGTCCCTTAGGACCTCAAAAATGGTATCCCAAAAGATTCTGGCCGGGAAATATCTCGAAGTACTTGTTTTTCAAAGTATAGTAAAAGGCCGCCAGGTAGACATTGCATTTTTTAAGTTGGCCGCACCCATAACTTGAACAATATTCAACCAATTCACTTTAAATTTTAGCTAGATCTTTAGAAATATATAATATGATATGGCGTAGTTCATTTGTTATTACCAATTTTTTAGAGATTTTTCTGCGAATTTTGCAAGTTTGACTTTGGAAGTGCGCCATTCATCCAAAAATCAATATATCAAAAAAATATCCTACGTACTTCTCTAGCTGTTAGATACAATAAAAAAAAATTATTGATTCATCATACTATAATTCAAAATTTACAGGAACTATTGATACGGCCGTAGACCCTTCCAAAAAAGAGACGTCATCTGAGAAACGCCCCAGAGCCGCCATTAAAAATTATGCTTCTACTCGTACCTTTGCAAACTCGATTTATTTTATATTTTTCCTGAAAAAAAAATCACAAAAATCCTATTTGTATGGCCTTTAAAGTGGCCTAACCCCTTAAACGAATATGCCAAAGTTGTAAGGCCCGAACAGAAATCTGCAGGGATGGAAAAGGAAATTTTATAGTAGAATCACATTCGGTGCTGATAATCTGGAAAGCTAATATCTGTAGACTGTTATACAGCGATGTCGAACAACATCCCACCGCTCAAAATGAGCCATACAGACGGGACGATAACAAACCAAATTTCCCGCCATGCGACCAAGATAAAGTCAGGACAGCAATTAGCAACAGACTATTTTTCATTCACCAGAATACTCGTATCAGAAGTCTGAGAGAGAATGTAAAATCTCTAAATGTTGTCGTTGTTTCTGAAATTTGAATTAGCGATTTTGAGAAAAGCGATTATGTGGTACCTGATTTTAATTTTTATACAAACACGAATGCGAAATACGCTGCAGTCGGAGTAGGTTACTTTGCAAAAACCGATTTTAATGTATTTGATGTGTTAAAACTAAGTTTTCTGAGTGCTGATGTTTTGAAATTATCTCCTAAAATCAAAGGTAAGGTCTATGTCATATAGGCTTCATGTGTTTTATTTTTCAGTATTTGTTCAAAAATTTTAATCTTTTTTGGATAATGAGAAATCGAAAACTTTCATAAATTTAGAAGATTTCAATTTTAATATTTTAGAGAATAGTGAAATGGTGCTCACTTTCTTGGATTTATTAACTTCTCATGGATTGGCCTCTTTCATAAATGAAGTAACCAGACCTAAATCGGGTAAATGCATAGATCACATTTATGATCGCTTCTCCTCTTCTTCTCCCCGTTCCTGTGAGAAATGTGTTTTATTTGGAGATCACTGATCATTGTATTAAGTAGGTGCGCAAATAAGTTCTCAATAGATGGCTCCAGCAGTAAGTGCTGGTCAATTTTGACATATCCAAAATGTCATGAACCAAGCTTAGACATGGTAATCAAACCGTTTTGACACTTTTGTGATTTTGTTTTGGCGTCATATACTTTTGGTTGTGCGAAAATGTCTGATTTTGTGCCAAATAATCGACATTTGCTGGAAGTGTTGATTTTCTTCTTTCTTTCGAAGAAAACGGCGGCTGAAGCGCATCGGGAGCCCCAAAAAGTTTACGGAGATACTGCTCTAGTGAAGCATTGTGAAGTGATTGGTTCCGCTGCTTCAAAGACGGTGATTTCGATGTTGCTTCAGTACTAGGAGCTACCCACCAAGCCATTTCTGAGCGATTGCACGCGTTGGGAATGATTCAAAAACGAGGAACTTGGGGTCTTTATGATTTTAAGCCAAGGGACGTTGAGCGTCGTTTTTTCGCCTGCGAACAACTGCTCCAGCCGCAAAAAGAAGAAGTTTCTTCATCGCATCGTGGCGGGTGTTGAAAAATGGATTCATTACAGCAACTCAAAGAGAAGAAAATAATGGGGAGTGTCCGGTCGCCTCGGCCAACTATTCACGCTGAGAAGGTTATGCTGTGTGTTTGGTGGGACAAGGTCGGTGTTATTTATTATGAACTGTTATAACCCAACGAAACTATCACTGGGGAACGGCGTCGGCTTAAATTGATGCGATTGATGCTAGCAATCTGCGATAAACGGCCACAATACGAGCAGAGGCACGAAAAAGTGATTCTCCAGCATAACAACATTGCCAAATCCGTTAAAATGTACCTGGAAACACTCAAAGGGAAGTTCTACCCCATCCGCCATATTCCCCATATAATGCGCCATCCGATTATTATTTGTTCCGTTCAATGGCACATGGTCTGGCTGATCAGCAGTTCCGCTCAAATGAACATCTAAACATGGTTTGATTCGTGGATAGCCTCAAAAGAGGAACACTTTTACCGTAACCGTATTGACAGGTTTGATGGTCTTAATTATGACAAATGATAATTCAAATGACACAAGTTCCCTTAAATTGAAAATAAGAATTAATTTTGATTAGCTTAAAACTTAATTGTCTTGGTAGAACGTATTTGGTGAAGGTGATGTTTCTAAATCCTATGATCTTTTTTGTTAAATCTTTAAGTAATATATATCGAGTTGTGCTTATAAATATCTAATTACTTATTAAATAAAGTCAAGAAAAAAACAAACTAAGAATAAAATGTCTGAGAAACCCAACCCATCATTACTTAAAACTAAAATATTAAAAATGTTTTCAGAATTAAAAAGAGAAATTCCCATTTGCCGTGATCGTTACTACAGTAATAAATAAAATTCAGCCAAAGGTAGCCTAAGATGCGAATAGCAGTTAGTCAAAAGCATCGTTAATAAAACGCCAGTCATAAAAAGGCCAACTTGTGTACTTACTGAAGATTGTGTGATCTTCGACAAACCTAGACAGCGAGACCTATTCCAACCTGTGCCACTTGCCGTCCTCCATGTAATCCTGGTGAAGCCTTGCAGAGTCAACGTTTTTTATTCAAGCCGATAACTGGTCCAGAATTCCTAAAAACAATTGGCACGTTGAAATACACAAATTTTTCTGGATATGATGGTATTTCTCATCGGGTACTCAAAAATATTGCCTGATTCTTAGTGGATATTTTGGCGCATATCTTTGACAACAGCTTTTTTCTCAGGTGTATTTCCTGATGCTATAAAATGTACTGTTATATTTCCGGTCTTTAAGAGAGGCTCTGCTGATGAATTGGGTAATTATAGGCCTATCTCACTTTTACCTTCAATAAGCAAAATCTTCGAAAAAGTTCTGTAAAATGGGGTAGTGAGTTTTTTGAACAAATCTAGATTTTTCAGTTCTAAAAAAGTTGGTTTTCAGAAGGGTACGTCTACAGAAGAAGCTCTTTTAAATTTTTGCTGTCGGATTTTTGTCAACCTGGACAAAAAGAAGTATTGAGCTGGCTTGCTTGTTGACATAACTAAAGCCTTTGATATGGTCAACCATGATGTATCATTAGTTTTCTAGATTTTATTTAAAAGTGGTTATGATCTTACCTGAGTAATAGATCACAAAGTGTGAAATTCAGTTTCATTAATTTAGCAGTACCTCAGGGTTCTGTTCTGGGACCAATACTTTTCTTAATATATATCAATTCTTTGTTCAAACTGCCGTTTAAAGGATTTCTGACAACATTTGCGGATGATGTAGGTTTTACTTGTGGTTGAGATAGTGTTTTGAATCTTTTCTCAGATATCAAGTGGGACCTTTATTTATTAACAATGTAGTTCGCAAAGTATAAATTGGTTATAAGCTCAAAAACAAAAAAATTTGAAGCCAAGACCCTCTTTTATGCAATGCAATTTTGTCATCTTGTACTTTTAATAGCTCAGTTTCAGCTGCAATGATAATTGTTTCCAAATTGAGAATATTAATGAATTCAAATATTTTGGTCTTGTCGTTGACCCTAAGAGTCTAATTTTCATCGGATTCTCAGAAATTTCTATTTTCTGCGCTAAGTTTGCACTACCCAATTGTTGACAAAGAGCTATTATGGAATCTCTCATTCTATCAGGGAATTCTCAGAAGTACCCAACCTGACGTGTAGATAGCGGTTATTGTTTAAAAAGAATGACTATTGTAGAAAGCAGCATTCTTACGAAGCTTAAATTTAAAGCTTGACGACGCTATGTTGTTTAGTATTTGCTCGGCAACCACAAATGAATTTTTAAATATGGAAAAAATTGGTCATCGTTATGTGATACAATACTTTCATTTGAAAGGCCTCAAGGCCTCCAACCAACATTAAAACGGAACTGAATTCTACTCTGGGGGAGTCTGCTCCTTCGTTTACAACAGTAAATTATAAGGTGGCAGAGTTGAAGCGAGGACGTACGAGTTGCCAAGACGAGCATCGCAGTGGTCGACCAAATGAGGTGAGTTCACCAGAAATGTTGGAAAAAATCCAGAAAATGGTATTGGATGACCGTCGATTTAAGGTGCGTGAACTAACAGATATGGCAGGCATTTCAAACAGCGCTGTACATCGCATGTTGACTGAAAAATTGGACAAGAGAAAGCTGTGCTCAAGAAGGGTGCCGCGTTTACTCACACTGGAACAAAAACAGCGTCGTGAGGATGTTTCAGTCGAGTGTTTGGCGAAATTTCACAGCAATAAAGCCGAGTTTTTGCGTCGATTCATAAACATGGATGGGGTATGGGTCCATCACATCACACCCGAGACGAAGGAATAGTCAAAACAATGGACTCAAAGGGAAGAAGCGGTTCCAAAGAAGTCGGAGACAGTTCCATCTGCAGGCAAGGTCATAGCGTCAGTTTTTTGGGATGCGCGTGGGGTGATTTCCATTAATTATCCTCAAAAAGGAAAAACAATCAACGGCATGCATTAGGCGAACTTATTGCAGCGTTTGAAAGATGAAATCAAGAAAAAAAGTCCCCATTTGGCGAAGAAAAAATCATCACGATGGCCAAAATCATTGAGTTAAAGTTCGAATTGCTTTCTCATGCACCCTATTCGACAGATTTAGTCCCCTCGGATTATTTTCTATTTCCGAATTTGAAAAAATGGCTCGATGGTATAAGATTTGCCAACAGTAAAGAGGTGGAGACTGCGGTTGATGGCTATTTTAAGGAGCTTGACGATTCTAACTATAAATAGGGTATCGTAGTTATTGAACATCGCTGGGAAACTGTATTGAACTAAAAGGAGCTTACGTATATTTTTCCCGATCGCACCGAAACCCTCACAAAAAAGGGAAACGTTTCTATGCATGACCTCGAAAAAGGCTTTGAAACCCGCCATCTGCTGAGCTCAGCGATAACCTGTTGTGGTGCTGTATTGGCAAAAGGTGGAATACCGATGTACGATATTACAACACACCGCCTTTTTCTAAACCCCACCGCTGTTAAGGAAGAACTCGTTAAGCTTTCAGTCAGCGGCGAGGATATCGCCGAACATGGTCTCTGTGTCATTGCCAATTTATCGGCTTTCAATCAAATTGCAGAGTGCTTTCAAAAAGCATTCATGACGTACAACAGCTCACCAACCATGCTCAATACAGTGAAACATGTTCTTGTGAATAAAGTGAAACACCACCTCAAATGACTCATTTGTAGTGATGTGAGATTCTTCAAATATCCGAAATTACATATCCTGTATGAATATTGGAGGAAGTTTTGTGTCCAGCCCGGAAAGCAGACTTGGAATGTCGAAGGTTGATCTGAATAGATTAGTATTGCTGGGGTGGCCACCTCTTATCTACCCCCATTTGGAAAAAAAAGTGGAAAATAATCCTTCTAAGGTGCAGATAGGGTCGTTAGTAATACCTTGGCTTAATGGTCACGACAGCGCAAGAGAAGAGCCGTCCTTGTTTTCTCGATTCTTAGATTTTGCACGGTTCAGTGTCGAGTCCAGGGTTATCGGTATCAAGGCGCATCAGCACATCCCCTGTTTCTCGGAGTTACTCCGCAACCCAGAAGATGGTGCGATTCAATTTCACTGGTCTGTAAACCTCAAAGGTCTTAGTTTCCAGGGACGGGATTTTCGGAGTACGCTTGCTTAACCACTCAAGAATTTGTTGCGAGGCAGTTCACTCCAACATCACCGTTTTCCATATCGTAGCGCTCCGCTTGAACGCAAACATTCTCTGCTTTGGTAAATTCCCACAGTTGATGGACAGTGTTTTTGTACTCAGCGTCGTTCATACTTTTATCATTTCCTGCATTCCCAATTCGGAGGTCGAGAGAGATGATACCGGCATCCTTATAGGTACGCCGGTTTCATCCCTTTTGGTGTTTCGGGGTTTTCTAGGAGGTGGGATTTCCCGCTACATCCAAGTTCCGTATACCCGAATTTCAACCAAGCCACCGTCGTTGAGTCGTTTCTTATCAAAGATTTCAACCAATTAACCGGCTTCCGTCGACCAGAACTACGACCTTTGCTAGTATGAAACCACCGCTGGTTTTATTTTTGTCGATAGGCTTGACCGCTTCATGTGATTTCCGTCCTCTGGAACTGCAGCCTCTACTGGTTGCAGCACCGATTTCACCCGCACATCGTGTGCGAAAAGATCCATCGACAGAGGGAGTGCCAGAAATTTTCTTCCTCTTGGCTTTGTTCGAGACATTTTCAGTTTCAGTGGGTGTGCCTTCCATCGACTTGTTTCCCTTCTCTGTCGCCAAAGCGGGAGTGAAATTTTTAGAACTCGTGCCCCACATCTTCGTGATCTGTCCTGATCTGTCCCTTAGACGGTAGTTTTTCAGAGCGTGCCTCCTCTGGAGTCCGTTCGACCATTTTGTTTTCCCAAGACAAGCCGTCAAAAACAGCACTCTGACTTTGACTCTGACACTAGTCTATTCTGATGGAGTTAAGTCATAACAGACAAGACCTCTCCGGTACTACCTCCATCATTCCAACGCAATCTACTGAACGTATCGGAGAAAGAGTTGCAGTAGTCATCGGAATAAAGTGACCCAGCAGCTTCTCGGTTAGCGTCGAAGGCTGCAGGAGGGTTTATAGTATATTAGTAGGGGCCTCCAGAATCCGTGCCTCGGCCGCAGTCGAGAAGACAACGTCTTCTTTAACATCTAGTTTGGAAGTGCTTGGCACTTCGTTCGACGTGTCACTTGGGTTTTTTTTCAGAACTTTAGGATCGTTGACTATTTAGCCTTCCTGTCACATATTTACTTTATTACCAGATCGAATCAGTAATTTATTGAGGACTCGATTTAACGGCAACCTTATACCGTGAAATGGGCCAGCGACCTGGCCTTTAAGATCCTGCCATTTGATGCGACTCACTTAAATTTTTCGGGGCTATGTAGTCGTTGGTGTATGAAGGTAAACCACAAACTAGCTCTAGAAAACCAATAGTCGGCGCGTTATTGGTGTCATAGAGTCTAGAACGCTTGAAAAAATGACTCAAAATTAGATCGAAACGACGCCTTTTATCTACATAAAATAACCGATGCAGTCGTATACTTCAAGTCGCGCGCAAGGTGTAATGAAGTGAATTATTCATCATAATGAAGAAGGATTATGCATTCAAGCTCAATGCTTGTCGTTATTGTTTGAAAGAAAATTAAATCTCTTAGAAAAACTTCACGAAACTGGAAAAAATCTAGTATCAAGCTATCACGAAATTTTTATTTTTTTTTTGAAAGGCAGTACACCTACATAAATTAAAGACTATTGAATGCTGTATACGGAGACTCTGTACCATCATTAATCAATGTCAAATTCTAGGCCAGTACCAGTTGAGTGACGATGAACCGACCCCGTGAACGAATATTTTCCTGGTGAGACCATCAAATGTTATTCGCTTTTTAATACGTAAAAAAGTAAGAATTAGTTTCACAAATTCCTAAAACGAAGCATTAAAAGGAATAATAGAAAAGGAAGAATGTTCAAACCAACATATTCCATGTCCTCAATTTATAGTATAAAAATACATAGATCACATACGGATACACATCCTCCGGTTGCATCCGTTTTTCATACGAAAGGATAACCCCATGTTGTCCAACGAAAGTGAATCATCTTGTTGAAAATTCCAATTAGGCAATTTCCTCCACATTCTGGAAAGCACACGAACCAACACGAAAGGCAAACATTCATTGTCACTGTTTCAGGTTATGTTTCACTTTCATGAATTCACAAGTACACATCCGGTGAGCGGACCTATGTATCCTTAGAACCCAACATTGAATTTCAACAGAAAGCTCAGAGAGTGCAAATACATTGCATCATGACCATGAGAATTAGAAACAGTGGTGGTAGTAGTACCAGTACCATGAGTAGCAACAAGTTGCTCCAAATGGGAGATTTGCCAAGAAGAGAGTACCCTCCATATACTATACGAATAGTCGTGTTTTTCCCTCTGTGTGTACGGGTATGTATGAACTCTATTCTGTCCAGCCTCCGAGTTATCCTTAACATAGTGTGAAACAATTTTCGGATCGGTTTTTTGTTGTTAGCAAAAAAAAAATAAATTTGTCTAATGTTTTCAGGACTATGAAGGAGGGTAAGCCTAGCACATTAATGCCTCCTAGAGATTGTCTTTTTTCGTTCAGTTGTTGTCGAGATCTTCATTCACGTTGTAGCCTTCCTTTTTAGATAAAGTCAACCTGGGTGAAAATTGCTGAAGAAATGTTGGTCCACATGCGGTATTCGTAGTGTCGTTACCGCCACCCGAATCATCACCACATCCACTCCCCTCTTTGGCCAGGAGTAAAGGAGTGACAGCCAAGAAATTTTAGATGTTCTAGGGATTTTCATTGTGTTAAGGGATTTAGGTTTTATTTATTTCGGAGAGATGGAAAAATGTAATTTTGTCGGTGGAAATAGGGAGAAGCTCTTGGACATTTATTTTATAGTGACGGCTGACAACCATTATCGTAATTACCGATGAAATGGAATTTTTCCACCCGACGAGATATAAAAAGTTCCTTGTAGAATTTAGGGTTCGAGATTTGATCAAAACTGAAAACATGGGGGATGTCAAATAAAGTTTAAACTGAATAGTATATTCTTTTTGAGATGAGAGCATTGACTACGATTCGATGTTTTTTCGCCATTGTGTCTGTTTCGAAGTCTGATGGTTAAAAGTTTTCGAAAATTTGAGTTGTAAGCTTACCTTCCTAGCAGTTACCCGACTAGTGAATAATTTCTTACATTTGGTCTTTGACCAACTGTTTCCAGTTGGGCATTCCATCATGTCCTGGCCATCTTATTCCATGTGATTGCAAAGTCGTCAACGCAAACGGCTCCAAGGATCATTCAAAGAATCTTGTGTTCCAAATTACTGCTAGCGTTCATGCTTCTACAACATAAAAAAAGACTTGGATGATAAAGTTCTTACGTAGAGACTTCTTAGTATTTCCTGACAAGCCCTTAATACTCAATTGCCAAATAAACAGAGATTGGCAAGTGTAACTTTTTGTTTTATTTTTGATCAGACCCCTTAATCAGAGCTGATGGCAGAGCATCGGTAGTCAACTACGAGTACATTTGTCTAATCTGATGGTCTGGTTGATTCCTCGACATTGTTGCTCCCATCCGGACTGATAGGCGTCCACCCGCTCGTTGATGAATGGTTTCAGACATTTGTACCATACGACAGACAAGAACCTCCATCTATGCCTCCATAGATGGCCAGATTGGGCCGTCTCCTTTCCTCAGGATCTAGAAAGTGATACTGAGGTTTCACTCGTCAGGCATATCTTCCTTCCACAAATAATGCTAAATATATGCTTTCTAACAAGCTATATCCTGCTGACTTAAATAGCTCAACAGATAGGCCGTTTGGTTTAGTTTAGCAGCCCCGTTAAAATCAAGTTTTGATATTATAATCCTCACTTCAATTTAATCGAGTGGACTAATGTTTTGGCTAAGTAGAGTCTGCATCGTCCTCGCCGTCTGAAGAATAGTTCTTTTTATATCCTCAGCCCCAACTCTCACTGCACCGTCCGATGTCCATTTCTCCTCTCTTATTAGTAGACCTCGTGTACCACTCTTGTTCTTTTATCGAACGCCGATTCATAGACAAATTGCTTTGTTACATGTAATTGCCTGAGAGGCGAAATACACGGCGAAGAATTTATCCCGCAAGGGTGTTCTATATCTGCTCTGCTTTCCTTTTCACCGCTCAAGACTTAAAGGCATCGTATGGTAGAACTAACAGGATCAGTGTTTTGTTTTCCGAATAAGTAGTGAACTCGATTATTTTGCCGAACCAAAGGAGCAGTGACTGCAAAGGGTAAGTCTTCTAATCTCCTCCAGAGTGTCATTCATATACTTAATGTTTACTTCGAGATAACTGAATTCTTCCATAATTAATTCGATGTTACTAATGTCTACAGTGACGTACTTGGTTATGTACTCATTTACTCCAAGACCAACTCGTTACACATGTTCTTTGCCACAAAGCCTCTGAGTATCCTAATAGCAGGATACTTACTTACTTACATACAGTAAGCTCTACAGTTTATGGTGAACCTGAACTTCAACTAACAAGCCTCTTCAGTTAGTCCGGTCTTTAGCTAACTGCATCCAGTTCCGCTCTCCAAGTTGGTTGAGGTCCCCTTCCACTTGTGCGCGCCACCTAAGGTGAGGTCTTCCTCTACTGCGTTGTCCCTCCCGGTTAGATTCGAAGCATCTGCTGACCGAAACATTGTTGTCCATTCGTTCTGTATGTCCTTGCCATCTCATGCGACTGAAGCGCAGTTTTTTGAATAGGTCGGTGTTGCTATATTCGTATAGCTCCTTTAGTTCGTCGTTGAATCTTCTCCTCCAAAGCACGTCAACTCAAACAGGATCTAATTCGATGAATTTTTCTCTCGAAACGACTGAGGATATCTTCATCGGCTTTGGATAGGGTTCATGCTTCTGCGCCATAAAGTAGGGCTGAGATGATCAAGGTCTTATATAGAGTCCCCTTAGTATTTCGGGATAGGGCCTTTCTACTCAATTGCTTCCTTATCCCAAAAAAACAGCGAGTGGTAAGAGTGATTCTTGGCTTTATTTTTGCTAAGTTGTTGTTGGCAGAATTCACAGCAGAGCCAATGTAGACAAGGACCTTTACTACCTCAAAATTATAGCTGTGGATTGTGACGATGTTGTTTGTCCCCTTTTTTTTGACAGAATATACTTAGGTTTGCCCCCATTTATCGCTAAATCCAATTTCAGTTTCAATACTTGCGAACGCACTGGTGACAGCCGGCTGAGTGCACAGACTTTATAAAGATAGTGCGTCCAGTGTTCGTTTGTGAATTCCAGACAATTCTTTCAAGTGTGATGTTAAAGAAGTCACATGACAGCGCGCCATCTTGTCTAAAATCTTTTTTGACATCAAAGATCTCGATATCGACGGAGCGGCGAGTGTTCTCAATCGTCATTCTGTACAGACGGACGAGTTTGGCAAGGATGTCAAAACTAGACATGATTCTATCTAAATCGTCTCTATAAATCATGTCATTTGCGACCTTAAAATCGATGATAAGATGGTGGAGTAAATAGTTGGCGCAGCTGAGGGGGTCTGCTTTTTTGTGCATCGGGCAAACGATATTGCGATATTGAGATTCCATTAATCAGAAATACATTCTTCTGGCCGGATGTGAGAAATAAGTTGGTGTATGCTTTTCACAAAGTCAACGGCAAGCTGTTGGTTCCAGTTGATTTGCTGGGTTTTAGCTTAGATATTGTTATCCTTACTTCGTTCTGGTAAGGTAGACTTAAGGTTTGGCAACCAGCGTCTAAGTTGAATAGTTTATTTTGCCTGACGGCGGAAAAAGTTTTTCCATATTCTCTGCACTGACTGCGACTCGATTGAAAGGTTTCGTTCTTCATCTCTTCTGTATGGGTCTTCTTGCCTTGATACGTTCTTTTTATCTGTTTATTTCTGGAGTACAACCTCTCGATATCTTCGACCACGCGGTTGTAGAGCTCTTTTTCCTTCCTCTGGAGAAGACGATGGTCTTCCGGTCTCTTCTGCTCGTAGAGCTCACTAGCAGCTCTCGTCCTTCCTTCCAGCGCTGCTTTATAGTCTTCTTATTTAGCTGCTTGTGCTTACCGGCATTCTTCAGCAAACCGGCGGCGGCCTTGATGGCACGTTAACAGTATTGCTACTGGTATCCCGAGATTTCGGGGTATGCGTTCGGGGAAGATTCTCGTGGTGTCCTGTGATTGCAGCTTTTCTACTTTATATGTTCGCACAGTAGTTCTCCCTTGTTGTGGTTCTTGAGAAATCCGCATTCGCACTTTGGCTGCAATGAGTCAATATTGACTGCCCGGAACGTTCGAACGTCGGGAATACTGGAGGCCTGCCTTACGTCTATCGCAAAATGATCAATTTGGTTTAGCGTTTGATGATCGGGACACCGCCATGTCCTCTTGTGTATATTAAAATGAGGAAACCTTGTGCTTGAAACCGCCGGAAAGCCAATAAGCGTAAGTCCGTTGCAGACGTGGTGTCGTGTAGGCTATGTTTACCAACTGTCCCACCAAAAATTACCTGTTTTCCTATCATTAAAGTCGCTTAGTACGATTTTACGTCGTACTACGGACATTGCTCATATTATGTCTTGTCGAGGTGCTCGTAGAAACATTCTTTGATAGCATCGTTACTGTCTTCCGTAGGGGCACGCGCGCACATTAGCCTTATGTTAGCGAATTTAGCATTGATGCTGTTATATGATGCTCACTCACGTGTCGGAAGCTCAAGACTTCTTTGCTAGGAGTGCCTCAGCGCTGTTTTTTTTTTCCTATAGCAATCACCATAATAGATATCACAGTTTTTTATCCTACTTATGTCCAATGTCTGCATGATAGCAGTCCTTCTAATTATTCGGCTGCACGTGGCCTGTTAAGGGACATTCCCGTGCAAATCCGAAGGACATTGTCCTTTAAACGTTTGCTAAGGTCATCAACAGTGAGTTAGTTTTTATCCGAGGCCATTAGTTGGTTCGTCACTTATTTTAATCTCTTCGGTATAGGGCTGTGAGCATAGTGACGGCATAGGCCAGTACAATAGCTGGATAAATTAGTTAAATATCATGCTTTCCGTGCTGACTTCCGTTCTTTTTCCGTTCCAGCATTAGATTGAAGAATTTACTTGATGGGACATCTCCTTGCCGAATTCCGACACACATTTGGATGAGTTCTTTTCCGGTGCTGCTGTTGTGTATGTGTATTCGGGTTCCGGGTGGCTGTTAACTTCATGTAGTTTTGTCTAATTTTCGATGACGTTAAACACGTTAGAGAGTTCACAGCAAAGAGTCTTACACTTAGGTGCTCTTTTCCTTTATAGTTTCTGTCTGACCATTTCATTGGATAATCGAATTATGAATCTTGCTGTGATGAGAATGTAGAGTCGAGCAGTGAGCTGCTGCACATGATGTACTAAATGCTTGTTTATACTTGCGACCAGCCTTATTCGCATTTTCAGTTTCATAATATTTCTCAACATTCAACTTGTTTTAGTATATCATAAACTGTCATAGCAATTGTGGAACTAGATCTGTCATCAGATGTCCTGTAAGCTTTCAATAAAAAGACAATCTGAGTTTAAAGTTCAATGCAGGAAGGTTATTCAAATCACACTAAGTCATCTTAAGTCAAATGAATTTTATCCATTTAAAACTGGACCTACTTCATCGAATTTAACTAGCATGACAAAAGAAGTCCTTGGTGCTCTGATTGTTGCGTCAGAACTTTGTCTGACTAGGTCATGCCTCCAGCTTTTTTGAAGTGCTATCAAGCTATGATAAGTGCTATAAACGTAACCACATGGGTACGTTAACCGCACTAGCCGAAGAAAGTAGAGACCTTTAAAACGTCATCATCTAGCATTTCATCACCATCATTTTTATCACTTACTGAATAATTTGATTGGCTCTTCTCTGAATTCGGATGAGGATCAATTCAGGCGATAGATAAAAAAATCCAGTGTTGCGAAACCAGTCAAATTTAAATCAATAAACTGCAGCGATGGATTCCCGTATATGCACTGGTCCAGTAGTAGCACTGAGATTGTTACCTCAAGAATAACAAAACGGCAGACATTGATAAAAATGTTGCCGCGGTATTTCAAATCACACCAAGCAGAGATATTTTACCATAAGGAGTGCATGATGAGTCGAATTAAGGATTAATATTTATAAGTGTTGTATATCCCAATCGTGGAGTCACACTTAACAATCCTTCGGACAGTTACTAGTTGTCGGTTTGGATTCAGAAAAGTCCGTACGAAAGTTTGTTTGTCGGGTGCAATGTGCATTTTGCGTCATCCACTTTCCCGTACATGGACTTACGAGCATACTAGGTGTCGCAAATGTCATCACCCTTTCGGAATATGCTATAATTTTTGCAAATGCCGGTATATGTCACTTCATTTGTGAAGTAAACAGATACACAATTCACGTCAACAAGACAGGAATCGCTATTCTCCTAAAGAACGCGGAATAATTGCAGAATAATTCGTCGGTGGTGTTGGCGCAGCGTGAATTTCGGTGCAGATTTCCCGGTGGTCCGACACCAACTGGGCAAATACTACGACCTTTAGCCTCACGCCTAGAAGAGTATGGGACAACACGTGATGCTACTAGGTCTGGCCGGCTCCGGAGCAGTCGTTCTACTGAGAATATCTCAGCTGTAATGGAAGATGTCGCAGAGGACCCCGGAGTATAGACCAGACGACATGCCACTCAACTGGGCATCAATTGGCGGTCTTTACAGAGAATTTTTGTGTAACTTACTCTGGCTCAAGCCCTGCTGAACTGAACGCAGTCGGAAGGCTAAGCCCTTATCTGGGTCCCAGGTTAAAATGGGATCGCAGGAAATGAAATCGCCGATGAACTTGGCAGACAAAGTATAGAGGAAAGTTTTTCAGGACCCGAACCTACGTTGGGTCTGCCTGCGTCCTCGGTTAAGGCTTCTATTGACTCATATGAGCGCAACTGTAGATGGCATAACTCTCCGGGATGCAGGCAGACCAAACAAATGCTTCCCGGCGTCTCTAAGAAGTCAGCGGCCTCTCTGCTGTTACTCAGCAGCAAAAACTGCAGGTTGATTACTGGCATCGTGACAGGGCACTACACTTTTGTAATGCACTTAAATGTGCTAGGCATAAGTGACACAACATCCTGTGATGTTTACTGTGAAAGTGATCTCTGTGAATGTCCGGCCTACGCTCGCATCAGGCTGCAGGCACTCGGCGCTAACGTGGTGGATGCTTGTACTGTATCCACCTTATCACTGAAGTGCTTACTCATCTTTCTCTGTACGACTGAAAGATTTCATTAAAAGGAACTTATAAAGAGTACAATGGACTAGTTTTTTGTGTGAGTGATCTGTTCTAACAGAAAAAAAAGAGAAAAAAAGCCATCCTGAATCTCGACCACGAGGGAGACAACTTTTCATCGAAAATCGTCATGAGCGACGAGGCCCATTTCCATCTCTATGGATATGTGAATGAGCAAAATGATCACTTCTGGGTCACCGAAAATCTGCGTATAACCCAAGAAGAGCTATTACACCTGCTCAAAGTTACTGCATGGTGTGCTGCTTACGCTGGAGGCGTCATCGGATTTTATTTTTTCGAAAACGCTATGGGCGGGCACTACAGAGCCATGCTGAACGACTTTCTCCTTCCTCAATTGGATGGATTGGGGCTGCAGAACATGTGATTCCAACAGGACGGAGTAACGGCGTGTACTGCACGAGCCACAACCGAAATTCTGAGGACTGCATTTCCGGGTTGCCTAATTTTTCGTTTTGGGAATTTGCTCTGACCGGCAAGATCGCGTGATTTAACCGTTCCAGACTTCTTTTCGTGTGGTTTTTTGAAATCATGATTCTATGTAAACAATCCTCAGACTCTTGAAGCCCTCAAAGAGAATATCCGTGAACAATGCGAGGACCTATCGGCGGAAGTTTTAGCAAGTGTAATGGAAAATGCCACAAATCGGGCCCGAATGGTCATTTTCTCAACTTATTGGACAAAAATTGAAGATATCAAGTAAACAAAATCAAAAAGCAGAATCAAAGCTGTTTATTCATAAAAAAAATTACAGCCAAAGAACATTGGGTGACAACTTTTGCGCTACCTTATACAGCAAGGTAGGATATACTGATGGAGTTTGAGAATTGTAGTGGTAGTAAAGATGTTAAGAGACATAGTATCAAAGATTACTCGTATTTTGATTTAATATTCATTGTCATACAGGCAAGCTTCCGCTCTGGATCTTATTTCGTCAAGTAAATGTCTACTTGTGGAGTTCAATAAGACCTTTGACAGTGTAAATCGAAACAGTCTTGCACAAGAAGGACACTTGTAGTTAAAGTTTTGGCTACTTATGAATATCGCCATATTCTACAGAAGAGCTTGAAGCCAAGAAGTATGACAAAGCTGCATACTTTCAATATTGCTACTAGTTAGTCATAAATATTGATGGATCTTGATGATGGATCACAGACATAGTTAGAAACGAGGCAAACAGAGTACAGCTATAGATAAGTGCTACCAAGCCAAACGCCGTTCAAATTCACATGTTCAATTAGACATTGATCTGCAGACATTCCAAAAAGTGGAACCGAACTTGACGTGGGCAATAGAATCAGCAAAGCAATGACTGCATTCGGTATGTTTTTGAAAATCTTGCTACATAATTTTTGCACCACGAAAACGAAACTTTTCCACTCCAATGTAGTATCTATGTTTTCGTTTATTTTCGCGAGTTTTCTGGTCGAATCATATCATTAACAAGTTGCTCCAAATGATAGTGAGACTGGAAATAATAGGCATTACCATGTGCCGAAGCACGTCTCAGCTACATTGCAAAGCGTGGAAGGGATACCGCTGAGGAAACCATGAATTAAGCTGAAACTCTTTTTAAAAATCCCAATATTATGGGCCGCAAGCATTATAAAAATTGTTTGCTTTCAACAAGTGCCACGACTTAAGAAAAAGATTATAGAAAATTAACGTAATGTTCTATTCCCTTTCGGCTAATACTTTCATATAATTAATTAACATTATACCAATCCCCATTCACTGTTACCTTAATCTTTTCATCAGTTATTGGGGCATTGAATGCCACTTATCTTAAGTCACTGCATGAACTTTCACTTTGGCTAAAGACCATAATAAAGAAACCAAGTTACATCTCATGCAACAGATGATCGAAAATTTGTACTGGATTGTTAGGCTAGGTTAGGTTGGTTTGGCGGGTAGATGAGGTGAATGGAGCCGAATCCACTCTATACCTCATCACAGTTAGGTCTGTTTAGACCCATTTAGATGCCCGAGTGGGGGAATTGGAAGGCAATAGGGATTTGATTGCGGAAGTTCTTTGCCTCAAATTACTGAGCCTGGGACAGTGGCACAAAATATAGAGGGTGTCCTCCCGTGAGCCGTTGTCGTCCCCACAGCCGTCGTCGGTAAGGCGCAGCTTTATTGCGGCCAGGGACCTAGCATAGCGTGACCTTATGCTGAACACAAAGAACTTCGTCTTCGCTACAGTGCTTCACAAGCTTCGATTTGATTTAGACTGCCGTGATGACCCTGATGGCAGCCTGGCGGTGAATAAGTCAAGCATTTTAACATGAACACTTGCCTCGGAGATACGAGGGCGGGTCAATAAGTCTGTGACTTTTTGAATTTCTGACCTCTTTACTGAAACAGCAACACTGCTCCTGTCAACAGGCATTTGTCAGTTGACTCCTGTCAAAATTTAAACTTGCTGCGTCAGTTAGTTTGTGTTTGACAGCTATTTTTATCAGACTACTCACTAATTTGAGGAGAAAATGGAAAAAAGTGAATTTCGTGTGCTTATTAAGCGTTATTTCTTGCGAGACCAAGGCTAAGCTTGATAAATACTATGGGGACTCTGCACCATCGATTTCAATGGTAAAAAAGTGGTTTACTGAATTTCGTTGTGGCCGTACAAGCACTGAAGATGCCGAACGTCCTGGACGCCCAGTTGAGGTCTCTACACCCGAAACAATCGAAAAAATTCACGATATGGTGTTGGCCGACCGAAGATTGAAAGTGCGAGAGATTGTGGAAGCCGTAGGGATCTCGCATGGCTCAGTGGTTTCAATTTTGAATGATCACTTGGGCATGAGAAAACTTTCCGCAAGATGGGTGCCGCGTTTGCTCACAGTCGACCACAAACGCAATCGTGTAACAACTTCACAGGAAGGTTTGGCGTTGTTTAATCGCAATATGGAGGAGTTTTTGCGCCGTTTTGTAACCGTGGACGAAGCATGGATCCATCACAAGACACCAGAGAACAAACAACAGTCAAAACAGTGGGTTTCTAAGGGTGAATTGGCGCCAAAGAAGGCCAAGGTGGGTTTGTCAGCCAATAAAGTTATGGCGACTGTTTTTTGGGATGCACGCGGGATAATCCACATTGACTACCTTCAAAAGGGAAGAACAATCAATGGGGAATATTATGCCAACTTATTGGACCGATTCAATGACGATTTGAAAAAAAAACGACCTCATTTGGCCAAGAAAAAAGTTCTTTTCCACCAAGACAATGCAAGGGTGCACACATGTGCAGTTGCCATGGCAAAAATCCATGAATTGGGCTATGAATTGCTCCCTCATCCACCCTATTCTCCAGATTTGGCTCCGAGCGACTACTTCTTGTTCCCAAACCTGAAGAAATGGCTTGGTGGAAAAAGATTTGACTCCAATGATGAAGTCATCTCGTCATTTTGAGGACCTCGACAAATCATTTTTTTTGGAAGGGACAAAAAAATTGGAGAAGCGTTGGACAAAGTGTATAGAGCTCAAGGGACACTACGTTGAAAAATAAAATTATTTTTTTATCAAAAAATCGGTTTTAATCCAAAAGTCACGGACTTATTGACCCGCCCTCGTACATAATTTCATGGGATGCCCTTACATCTATGGCAGCAAGGATACACCTTGCCATCGCTCTCCGTCAATCCTTTGATACCAATTTGGAACTGTGTTGGAGGCAAAAGTTATACCCTTGGTATGAGTCGAAGCCGACCTAAAACCTCAGACTGTTCTTAGGATTACAGCACCGAGTATTTATTGCAACTACCTTTCCGCAATTTGAGCTGAAACCACAGCCACCATGACGCTCCCACAAGGGGGCGGAGATCCGAGGGGCTCCGGACTCCCATAGTACCGTGATTTAGGTCCTGGTAAGGACTACCGGTGATCCTGCCACCAACTGGACCTACGACCGGTAGCTTGTAACTGATCAAATCGGTGGCGTCATCTGAAAACCGTTACTGTAATACCAGTATTTTGATCTTCCCGTCTCTTTTTATTAGACAACGTCATTGATGGGCGAAGCCTTGACAATTGGGCGGGGGCCCTGTCAATTGGTACAGGAAGATACTGCTGTAGTCCGCCAGGCGTAGTAAGTTCAATTAAACGGAGAAGATTTCGACGACGGTTCATGTCTCCATCTTTAATCCATCCGTGAAAATACATTAATATTGAGTCTGGAGGAATTGTGGATTGTTACTCGTAGATGTGGGCATGAAATGCTCCAAAAATTTCTTACAATGTTCCACGTAGCGTTCGGGTCGAATTTTAAAACTGCTTGTTACAGATACTTTAAACCTTTTTGCATTTTTTTTTTTATTTGACTAGTTGCATGAAACCACATTCGTTCTTAGATGGTTTCATATGTATGCTAGTTTGTAATTGTGGAACTAATCTATAACTATTTATATGACCTTGCTCGGACAGGCAGGTCCGACTTGCGTTCAGCAATCTATGACTTCTTATACGTAGCAGCAACTTGTGTCATGTCTCTTAATTGGCTTCCAAACTTCTTTCTGGTTCAGTCTACCAGATCGTTTGCCACTCCCATTAATAATTTGTGAATCAAATGAGTCCAATGAATCGATGGAAAGGTGAATTGAAAGCAGGGTGGGTCTACCTACATAATCGGTTGTAAGATATTTATATACTTGTCCGTAAATAAGATTACCACAGGTGAAAAAGGGTGCTCAATGGTTTTGCAAATGAGTTTTCCTCCAAAGAATTGCAATCAATGAAAGCCTTGTAGAGCCGAAAACTAATTTATCGTTTGTCTTCTTACAAGGACATCTAAAAAAAATTGATTTCTTTTTTCACAATTTGGATGCTCCAGGCAATCATATCTACTCGTATGTACAACACATGCGAGTACATTTGCACATATTTAACATAAAGGAAGAAAGAATTACAAGTAATTGGACTTTCAAGCCTTTCCGCCACTTACACATATGTACGAGTATATTGTATATCATTTAATATGGGTAGAAGGTTTTTTTTTTACATATTTCTGATTTTATTTAATAGCAATAGGAAATTTCTTGTAATCGAGTTCTTCACTAGACGCCCCTCCGTTCGGTTTTTTGTATAAAAATCTGCATGCATGTGTGAAGGCGCCGATTCCACTTTATCCGGCCGACATTCCAGAAAATTCACGTCGAATTTTTGGCCACCAAAGCTTGTGGCATAGATCAGAGAATGAGTTGTACGCCCAAAGAAAAAGTCCAAAGATGTTAAATCGCACGGGTGGTGCGGGCATGCGCTCTGTAGCAAATGAGATCGTCCCGCTAAAACAACATATTCTTCAGACCTACCAGTTTCAAACTGTCTCAAAAAAAAATTGTATAACATGGAGTAACTGTAACCGATGCACCGATATCATATCGGAAGAGGTGCATGGAAACCATACCAAACAGTCTATTTGCTCGTATATAATGACTGCTGTTAGATGATCTCCCGCGCGGCGGTTCACTTAACCGAATGCCGCAATTTTGGTTACGAACAAAGCCATTTACCCAAATATGTGCTTCGCCGCTGATTATGATTTTTCGGTGAAAATCCAGATCTTCTTCCATCTTCAATAGAGTCAGTGAAGGTTCGACTTGACTTCACCAGTAACCTAGAGTTGCAACATGTTCTTCGTTTCTGGGCACTTCGCTCTCTCACTGAAAGGGAAGTCGATTAGAATTTCTTAACTAAACGCTTTATGGTTCGCTTATCGGGACGTATAGGGATTATCGATCCATAAATATTGATGCCCTTCAATCTGCTGCCTTTCTGTGCAATGGGATTGTTGGTCGTCTAAACACCGATCCTAATGTGAAACTGTATTATTTCCAAAAAATAATTATCCAATTATACAACTAATTTGATCCTACTAAAACGGTAAATAACAGTTGTCCTTGGTTTTCAATGGAAGTTCTTAATATCATTAAAGCTCGCAATAGGCTTTATAGTAAATGGAAGCAAATCGGTTTTCGTATACATCTTTACCTCTGATGCAGCTTTGGAACAATCTACGTCAAATAGATATCTCTAGTAGGAAATGTAATGCTGAATCTCAGATTGATCCTGATCTCTTAAATAGTTTCTTCCTTGAAAGGATATCACAAGGCTTCATTTTTTATCCATCTGAAAATCTAAATCACTCTCAATCTCTTCGAAATACAAACTGTGATCGAAAATGATGTGATTAATTCTGTTGCAGCGATAACACCTAACGCTATTGGTGAAGATGGGGTAGATTTATTAAGCTGATTCTCCCATTTATAGCGTCCAATTTAGCCCACATTCTCAATTACTCCACCACAACATCAACTTTTCCCAAATCCTGGAAAACTGCTCGAGTTGTATCTGTTGCCAAAAAAACTAATCCGGTATCCGCAGCAGATTTTAGACCTATAAGCATATTATCCTGTCTATCAAAAGTCTTTGAGAAATTAATAATTAAACAAGTGTGCCAATATCTATCCATTAATGAGTTGCTTTATGTGGGACAATCTGGTTTCAGATCTAACCACAGCTGCTCCCCTGCAATGGTAAACATTTTTGAGGAAATAAGACAGAACTACAATAGAGGTTACGTTACGACTCTTTGCATGTTTGATTTTTCAAAGGCTTTTGATAAAGTAAACCATAAAATCCTATGCTGGAAGCTGAAAAATCGGTTTTGACCTTGGCGACAGTGCAGTGAGCAGTTTTTTGTCTGACAGATTCCAGAGAGTTGTTACACGTGGCTCTTCCTCAGCACTTTTGCCAGTAAATCAAGGTGTGCCGCAGGGATCAATTCTTGGTCCGATTCTCTTGTAAGCACTTGTCTGTCCACATTTATGCATAAGATATCCAGCTATATGCCCCATATTACCTATTAAATCTATATCTGAACTGGTTAGCAATCTTAATGAAGATCTTGCCAGTATTTTCTCTTGGTCTGCAAACAGTGGATTGCTTTGAATCGAAATAAGTGCCAGGTTATTCCTATTTCTAATAAGTCTTTATCCCTTAGCACCTTACCAGATGTCCTACTCTCTGCCAATAAACTTAAAATTGTTAACACTGTTACTAGTCTGGGTTTTGTCATAAATTGTCAATTGTCAGATACGACCATGTTAATTATATTATAGGTCGAATATATGGATGTCTTCGCAAACTCTGGATATCTGCAAGTTTTACTCCAACAAATACCGGACTAAAACTAGTCAAAACTCTAATTCTACCTCTTATCACATACGGTATGCTGAAGTAGTAAGCTACAAGTAGCATCTAATGACGCAGTTAGATTTATTTATTTAATTATTTTTCAAAGGATCGATACAAATAAATTTGTAAAGTCCGGGATTTTACGCCGGGGTACTATGCCTATAGCACGCAGTGTACCGAGTTTCCATGTGGGTACAACTGCATTCATGGCTTACGAAAACATGACCATGTTTCGCAGTACTCAAAGTTTTCAAGGGACTTAGGTAACCTTGTCAATTGACTGTGTAATATTGGCATCACCTATGAGTTTTATCGCACGGTTTTGGATCCTATCTAGCAAATGCAAAGAAGTGGTAAGGGCACCTGACCAGATATGGGCATTTTACTCCAATTTTGGGTGGATGAATGCCTTATATAATGAGACCAGATCAGAGGGGATGAAATATATCTTACATTGTTTGAGGAAACCTAGACTTCTCGCGGCATTTTTAGTTACATCAAATATGTGGTCGTTCCAATGTAAGCTGTCATTGACACACATACCGAGAATGCAAAGTTTTTCGGTTTCGACAATGCAAGTGCAGTGATAAAATTAAAAATTTAAATTTCGCTTTAACGACAGCAGACAGCATTGTGTTTTGGAAGCATTAAATTCTACTCTGTTAGTAGTTCCCCCATTAGTTATACTCTTAATATCAGAATTTTATGAGCTTAACATACGCTGCCGTTCCCGTTCTACAGCCGAAGAGCAGGGACCAGGAGTCCAGTCCAGGAACGAATATGAAAAGGAGAGAGTACTGTCATCAGAAAAGGAATATATTGGATTAGAAGTAGCAGACTAGAGATCGTTGATGAAAATTAAAAAGAGTGTCGGGGACAGAACGGAGCCCTGGGGTACATCAGCATTTATTTTGTGAATATCAGACTTGAAACCATCCAAGACTACTTGAATTGAACGTTCCGAAAGGTAATTTCTAATCCATTGAAGAAGAGAGTCATCGTTCCCAAAAGCACGCATTTTTGACAAAGGAGCCTGATGCCAAACTCTGTCAATTGCCTTAGAAATATCAAGTGCAACTATCTTGCTTTCGGTGGATTTATGTACGCTTTGGTTCCACTTTTCGCTGAGATGTGCCATCAAATCGCCAGTGGACCTGTTGCTACGAAAACCATACCGCCGGTCATTGAGAAGTTTTCGTGTTTCGAGATATTTCATCAGCTGATGGTTTATCAGCGTTTCCATGACCTTGGTAAGAAGTGCAATGGGTTAGGAGAAGAGAGAAAAAGATCAG
Source organism: Volucella zonaria (assembly GCA_963966105.1). NCBI lineage: Eukaryota > Metazoa > Arthropoda > Insecta > Diptera > Syrphidae > Volucella > Volucella zonaria. The sequence goes on along the minus strand of OZ014531.1, from coordinate 121,978,166 downwards.
CCTATTTTAGGGACGGGCTGGCAAATGCTGTTTTCCATCTTCTCGGAAAGAGCCCTAAAGAGTAGAATTGATGAAAAGGCTTACGCAGTAGTTTTGATAGCGAGGAAGAACACCTCTAATGTTTTGACGAACGACCAACAATTTTTACTGCCTTTGGGACATTGCTGTATTTTTTGCCTTAATTTTTGGTCGTTGGCTCGTTAAAACTTTTTTCGGTTTTCCTCTGTCGGGTTGGTCTTGTAGGACCGAAAAAAACATTTCTCTAACTCTGACAGCCTCTTTACAGCTCGAGTCGTACCATGCCTTTTCTTTTGGTTTAATACTCTTCATCCGATGAGGGATAAAGTTTTTCATTTCAAAGAGAATGCTGTCTGTGATCACATCAGCAGTGACAACCACGTCGTTATCGAGGAAACTTAACGACCAGTTAAAATTCCTAAAGAAGTTGTTAAGACCGCTCCAGTTGGCTTTCTCGTATTGCCATACTGTTCTTTTATGAATCCTTTCTCTAACTGTGTGGTCAGTGTACGAGAAATTAGCTGATATGACACAATGATCCGGCGAGCCTAGAGGGGATAGCACATCAACGCAGTACTTATCAGGGAGATTCGTTAAAAATAATTCCAGGGTGTTGGCGGTATGACTGTCAACGTCTGGTATGCCCTTGGGTTCATTTAAAAGCTGCGTTAAGTTATTTTCCGCAGCAAAGATCTTTACACACCGTCCTTCGGGTGTTGTCTGTCCAGTATATCGAAGCCACCCACAGTGACGATTTCAGTAGGGGATACAGGGATACAATTCTTTGAATGGAGTCAGACAACGCATCAAACTCATTAAAAGTCGAATTGCTATCCAGTTTGGGCTTCTGTAAATAATTGGAATTGTAACCACATGAAATTGAATTCCGGATTGGAACAGGAACTACATTGTGGTGGAGTTTGGTAAGATACATCACTACGCACGTAAATGGCGAGATCGCGATGAGAGAAGAATAATTGCACTAGTTCGTAGCTAGATAGCTTCAGATCAGAGTGACCTGAGAGGTGTGGGCCGGGACCTACCCGTGTTTCACTAACTGCCGAAATAGCTGGTCGGTATTTGCAGACGCGGACGTACGCAGAAAAGTAATAACTTTTTAGCCCGCGTATGTTGGCAATATGCACTCTAAATTCCCGAGTCATTATAAAGATACACAAACACAAAAAAGATAAACACCGACGTTACTAAGCGCAGATATGAAGTTCAAATTGTGAGTTGGTTTACCGAATCAAATGATTGTAGCTGTTATGCCCTTACAACAATAGGAAACAGCACACCCACAAAATTCATACCCACAGCCCGCTATCCATCGGTCACTGCACGCTGTATGACAATATAATACAGGAACGGCAGTGACCGAGGCCAAACAACAGTATGACCAGGGCAGGATGGTTGGATGTGGATTTCTGTTTCACTGCACACGCGCGTTGTTTTTTTTTTTTTTTTTTTTTATTCTGTTTTTGGTCACTCGCGCGCGGTAATTGTTTTTTGACAGGTTTTTTCTTTCACAGTGCACTTGCGCGTCTGCACTTGTCGATGGTCAGTTCGGCACTCGGCTTGCTAGGCATGTTCTTCAAACACTACAGTAACGCCAGGAATAGCATTTGTCTACATACAAAGATAAGACGCCTGTGTACTAGATGGAGTGAAAAGTGACCTCCTTGGGAATTAAAAAAAATTCTTTTTTTTTAAATGTTTTTTTTATATTATTCAATATATTCCTCTTTTAGTTTTATACACTTATTTCAGCGATTTTCCAACTTCTTGATCCCGTCCGAAAAGTAATTTTCCGGAAGGTTTGCAAAATACTCCTCCGTACCGTCGATGATTTGCTCGCGAGAGATGAATTTTTTATTGATGAGCCATCTTTTGAGGTTTGGGAAGAGATAATAGTCCGAGGGATCCAAATCCAATTACCAATCGACGCCAAAAGTCCGCCCGATTCCGCATCAGCAAGTCCAAACACTCTTTCGAAGAGCTCTCGCATTCGTGTTTTTCATATGCAGAATATTGCCCAAAATATGGCGTGTGCGCTCAGTACTAATCTTTGTGGTATCTGCTAGCTGGCGCACCTTCACATTCCGGTCAGCCAACACCATTTCATGTATTTTTTTTGACATCGGAGGGCCTGCCGCTGCGGACTTGATCGGTAGTGGAGTTGCGGCCACCACGAAACTCTCGAAACCAATATTTGACGGTATAATCTGACGGAGCATTAGCACCATAATATTTATCCAACTTTTCTTTTGTTTCCTTCGCCCTTTTGCCTCTCAAAAAATAATGTTTTATGAGAGAATGAAAATCGTTTTTGTCCATACTCAACATGATGCCAACCACGTCAACAACAATCAGCTGTCAAAACAAAACTAAAGACAGTATCGCACTGAAATTTGGCATGTCTGCCTAAATATGAACGGACTTCAAGGCACCATAACCTTTCTTGCAGTAGGAGCACATTCTGGCGGTCAAGGATGTCACTTTTCACTCCATCTAGTATTTGTATGAAAAACTTATTTTTTCTCGTTCACTTAGAGCATCATTACAAAATCGCTACCTTAATTCATCCCGTTTATTTTTTATTGACTCTATCAAAGTATGGAACTCTCTGCCAATAACTATAAGAACCATTTCCAATGTCACATGCTTTAAATGTGCAATCCTTGGCCATTTTTCTTTCCTTCGTTAGATCCCTTACACATTTATAAAACAGTTTCTGTTCACCTTATGCACCACCCGCTTTTCTTCTTTCTTTAATTATATGTATTATTATTTTAAATTCTTTTATTTGTTTGTTTATTTATTTCGTAATGCTGAATTCTGATAAAATAAATAAAAGTACTGTAGACGATCTATGTATACCTTAGTGTACCATAATAACGAAAGCATTCGAAAATTTGAGCTAACACGCTTATCGTAGTCAAAATTGACAGCGAATTTTGGTTAAAAATTTGAATGACATGTAAGTGTTTGATAAAGCGTATATCTGTCCGTTATTAATAGATTAGATAATATAGAACACAAATAGGATATCTGTCAAAAGATGGTTTGGGTGAGAAAATGAAAAATTCTTTATTATGGAAATTGTTGAAATGATCTGAGTGCAATCGTGTGCATCGTGTGTACTCAATGTTGACCAGAACTGCTTTATTCATTTTTATGAATCCAATTTCTCGTATTGTGTCAAAGAGCAGTGATTCCATTTTTTTTTTCGTGTACCTAGAAGTTACTTTAATATGAGTGATATTTCGAGGCCTCTCCGCTGTAATTTGAACAAAACTAGTGCGGTTCGTGGGTTTTGTATAAATAGAAGCAGAATTTAAAGTTCTTAGGTACTACGAGTATCTTTATTCTGCTTGTGAGTAGATCTTTATCATACTTTCCAGTCGAAATGTTTTTGCATCTTTTGTTAACTCCAATTATGTAAGGGGATACAGGAGAGCGGGAGCGGGTTAATCCTCAAAAAACATTGACTTGAAAACAATGTTTAGTTATTCTATTCAAATATTTGAACATCTGGGCCGAAAACTTATTTCGTTTTAGTCTGAGTTGCGTCTATTTTTATCTTGACGCAAGTGAACTAGTAACCTAACAGGCTTATTAAATTTTGGCATCGGTTATTATCAAACACAGCTGTTCCATGCCGTCAAACAGATGCTCCGCCTGGTCTACTTATCGGCAATAACATAAGTTTACACATACGAGTATTCAGATATCACTGAAAGTCGTGATTATCTATCACACAAGGCAATCAAACACATGTTGTTTTATCCAAAGCAAAACCAAATCCTATATACGAGTATCTGTTCGGGAAAATTTATTGTACATAGATGCCTCTAACCGGCCTTGAGTTCTGGCTATCAATATGTTGTTTCTACCCCTCGTGCTTGTAAACAAAAGATTCTTTTTTCCTAATTAGGCCGACTATATTTTACTGTAAGTATCAGAGCAATTAATGGAAAACTCATTTAGCAAATCAGACCCGAAGATTAATTACTCTGTCATAACTGACAATATTTGTCAAATTGTATCATCGTCCCCTATCCGTATCTAACAAGTGCAAAACTATTGCCAGTTCCATTAAGAATGCGATATCCGCTTAATACGAGAATGAAATTTTTGTTTGTTTTTCTGTAGAAGAACAACCCAAAAGGTGGGCGGAAGAAAAGCTTTCTGTGAATACACACAGACACAAGCATAACCGCTATTTATACCCCCTTTTTAGGGTTGAATGGCATACATTTCAAAAGAACTTGACTCGTGCATGCGTATTCCGTCAACTGACAGTTGCACTTGAATGAGAAAATGAAATTTAAGCTGAAAAGCGGAAAACCGCATGAAAAGGGAGGAAAATATGATATTTCTTTGGTCGGTCGTCAAAAAGATAGAAAAGATAATGAAAACGGTTATGCGAGTATGTATGTAAGTGTTAAAGGGAAATTTTCGTTAGGTGCAGTCAAGGTGATGAAATCTGCGGTATACGAGAACGAGCGTGATTCGAAAGTGAGTGGATGGAGACGTTTTTGTTGACGGGATTTTCAAAGCTTTTAAGCTGATTTTAGAAATGGAATTTTCCCTTGAATCCATCAGGGAGTCTTTGGCTTGATAGACAACAGGGATGTATAACAGAAGTGGTTTGGGATTGCTGATTGCGAAGAACAGCAAGATGGAAGACATTAAAGTCATTCTGAAATTTAAAATTTTTTACAAGCATATAGTTGAGAATTGAGTAAGAATTCTTTTATCATACTATGTGTATTGTATGTTGTACATACGTATATATGTATAGCATATAAGAAACTACAATAAATTCTTACTTACGAGTATGTAACTCAATTCAAGTCTTTGAATATATGTACGTATCTGCATTTCCAAACCCGGGTCGAAGCTGTATTAAGTTAGGTCTACATACATATATCAAGCAATGCAGACTATGTAGGGATACAAAACTGTTCAGAGACCAAGAAACCTTTTTGCAAAAAAAAGGCTTTTGTTCCTTGCATTTCAGTGCAATTTAACAATATTTAATGAATTGCTTGAGTTCACCTTGATTATGTTCTACAAATGCATTGCTAAATTCGACGAGGTCTTCTACCTACATACATGTATGTAGTTGGGACCACACGACCTCAGATAACTGCTTGTTAACTTCGACCGCCTGGTCATTGAAGGCACCCAGTTTGACCACAAGGATTTGCTCGACTAATTCATGACGAGCATCGGACCAGATCGATCACTTAACCAGTAGACAATCACTTAGAAATTGCATCCAAGATGTCAGTAACAAGCCTGGAGCTGGCATAGAAATGAAGAAAGACCACCATCTAACGGTAGCCAGTATACTACTTCGTACTGCCTCTGTTGACAGCAACACCAAGTATAACACCGACAGGCTATAGTTTCTATAGTTTAAAACGAGATAAGCTTAGCTAATAGGTGTTTTTCTTGCAGTGTCTAACTTCTCAATAGAGATGAAATGTCAAACCAACTGCCACATTGAGCTGTCAAGCTTCATTTATTTACAGTACAGCTTGTCATCTCATCATGGAAAAAACAACGATTTCAAATCGTTGAAATTTATTTCCAAAAACGAAACTCTGTCCGCGAAACATATGGAGCAATCCGTGAAATTTACGGTAGTCATCATCGGCCATCTAAACGTGCTATTTATCGACTTCTTAAAAAATTTCGCACCCAATCCATGCCACTCGATATTCACACACCAACAAGAAAAAGAAGGATGCGTTCGGAAGAATATGGTATATCGTGGCTGTAGAAGCTTGTGTTGATGAGGACACAATTTATCAATTCGTCGTCGTTTGCAGCAACTTGGCCTTTGTCCATCCACTACCTGGAAAATTATGGGGAAAGATCTTGGTCTTTTGGCTTATAGGATCCAATTGGTGCAAGAGCTAAAACCATTTATTGCGTCGGGTGTTCCTAATTGGTCTTTAAACCGTCAATTGGTCATTAAAATTGAATTATCTTCTATGGGGCTACGTCGGGTCACTAGATTATGCCGACAAACCAGCAACGATTGACGCTTTGGAGCAAAACAATTTCGAACGGTTGGAAATTGGACCTCCAGAATGCGATTTGTACGAGGTAGCCGTGGTGGACATACCATATGTCCAAAAATATTTTTAAATATTAGATCGCATGAAATAATCTTTTGAATAAATTTAGTAAATCATCAAGTTAATTTCTTTGAATTTTATATAAACATAAAAGCCTTAACCTTTAACAAAAAAAAACACCCTTTACATCAACGCACTAACCCTCAATTCTGAAGATGAGAAGGAGCAAATAGATGGTACAGCAGAGCCGTCGAAAAAATTACTAAGGAACCCGCCAGAAGTCAATATTCTAAAATATATCTAGTAAAAGAACTAATCAGAAATTCAATCGCATAGGCAATTGGACCCAGTCTTAAGCGATCCTCCCGCTTCAGTAAATACCCGTGTTTGCAACTCCTCCAGTTACTAGTAAAATATATTGAAGCGAAGTTTTCTCCGAAGATTGTAAGAGCTGAATGATCGTTAAACTGCCCAAGAAGGGAATTCTGACGAAATATGGCAACAGTGAAAATGTTTGAATCCTTTCGGTTGTGGCCAAGCTAATTTTCGAATAATTCTGAATCGAGTGAAAAAATGATTCAATGCTAGACAAAAACAGACAGAAAGCAGCTGGATTCTTCCACATCTACCAAGTCAATACCTCGCTACATTCAGCGATTTCGAGAAGACGTTCGACATGCTAATTCAACATATCGTATTCCGGAAGTAGCTTTTATAAAAGCTATCTATCAAAACTGTAAATAACATGTCTTGCGCAACGGTAAGATTTAGTTTGACCTTGTTATCAGTGTTGCCGAGTTAAAATCATTTTGAGAGAACACTACGGAGCTCCTCTGCACACATCCTTCCTGCATCTTGCGTTCAGTAAAACCAAACGGATTCTGCCCTATCATGACAATTCCATTAGAGAAATTTGTGTTCAGCAAAGCTTTATTCAGTATGCAGCGTTCTTTTCGTGAGAGAATCACCAGCACAAATGAAGCATCGAGACGGCAACAAGTTCTGTGTAAAACCATCATGGCACTCGGATGAAATTTGATTTAACTCCAAGGACGAATCTTTGGATCTGCTTATGAACACTCAGTTCACTGACTTTATTTCGGCAAGCCTCCTCAAATCTTCTTTGAAAAAAAGCTTCCCACCTTGGAACCTAAAAGGCACTAGAAAAATATTTTTACTGCAAAATTATTAGGTGCGCAACTAAGTTATCGCTGTTGTTTTTTTATGAAAATGCAGCTTTATTATGAAAAAAATGGTTACAAATGCATCTTTCAAAGTATTGCCCATCGCAATACTTTTCCCATCTTTCTGGTAGAGCTCGAATGCCGTTACAGTAAAAGTGTTCAGCTTTTGAGGCTATCCACGGATCAAGTCATTTTGTGATGTCTTCACATGAGCGGAACTGCTGATCAGGCAGATCATGTACCTTCTAACGGAACAAGTAATAATCGGACACGTCAATATCTGGAGAATTTTATGGGTGGAGTAGAACTTCCCATTTGAGCGTTTTCAGGTAGGTTTTATCGGTTTTGGCAAGGTGAGGCCGAGCGTTGTCATGCTGTTGAATCACTTTTTCGTGATTCTGCTCGTATTTTGGCTGTTTTTCGGGCAGTGCTCACCTCAATCGCATCCATTGAAGTATGTAGATACCGTTGCCCAGTGATGGTTTCCTTGGGTCCCACAAAATACACAGTATAATCTTCGCAGCGTGAATATTCGGCGGAGCCGACGACGTAGAAACATGACCGGGCAGTTCCCATGAATTTCTTCTCTTTGAGCTGCTGTAAAGAATCCATTTCTCATCATCCGTCATGATGGGAAGAAGAACACCCTTCCTTTTTAGGCGCTGAAGCATTTGTTCACAGGTGAAAAAAACGACGCTCAACGTCCCTTGGCTCCAAATTATAAGGGACCCATGCAATCGCTTGGAAATAGCTTGGCGGGTAACTCCAAATTCTAAAGCAAGGTCTTCTTGCATCTGGCACAGATCCTCATCGAGCAATGGCTCCAATTCAGCGTGTTCGAAGGATTTTAGCCTTCCTTCACGAGGACGGTCGTCAACATCGAAATCACCGTCTTTGAAGCAGTGGAACCAATCACTGCACGTTGCCTCACTTAGAGCAGTATCTCCGTAAACATTTTGGGGCTCTCGATGCGCTTCAGCCGCCGTTTTCTTCAAAGAAAAAAATCAACACTTCCCGCAAATGACGATTATTTGGCACAAAATCAGACATTTTCACACAACCAAAAGTACATGACGCCAAAACAAAATCACTAGTGTGTCAAAACGGTTTGATTACCATATGTCTAAGCTTGGTTCATGACGTTTTAGACATGTCAAAATCGACCTGCACTTACTGCTGGAGCCTTACTTACATCAACCTGTTAGAAAAAAGTTTATAAAGCTGCCTGTATAAAAATCACTAGCGCGTAAGGAATCTCTTCAACGGTGGCTATAGAAATCTTTCTCCATTGGCCACATATGCAGACTCTACTCTGGGACTGAGATACATTGAGCAATGGAAAGATCTAAATGTAGGACATGCCAGTCTTTTAATTAATCAAAGAGGATTCAGATAACTGAAATTGACTATAACTATAACTTCACTCACCCAATTTTAGAAAGAACCGAATGGAAACATGGCAAAGTTTCTCTCGGTAAGTTTATTTCCATTTTGACGGACTTACGAGTAGACTTCTCGTAGTGGTCTTACACTAATTGTTGAGTCTTCCAAGCTAATAGACTTAGCTTAGACAGCTATTTATCAGGGTGCTGTTCGGGCCAGACTGAATCCAATACTCCTAAACGTGTATCCCTAGAAACAAATACTAGGCATCTTGACAACTAATATTGTTCGCCAAACAAATGAAGTATCTTCGAGCGTTCAGTAAGCCAATACATAGGTGGGTTCATAGAGAAAACAGTGAGACATTTAGACCAATATGACTTATACCCATTTCTAAACGATGAATAAAGCTGATCAACCTCAGAAGAAGAAATGTCTCCGAACTTACAAACGTGATCACTCACTCAAACATGCCATTGCCGCAACTTCCATGATATTGGAAGAAATGCACAACGATTTATTTCTCATGGTGCTGCTGGGGCGAAGGGAAGAGGAATCTGTGCTTCACTTTCTCTACAACTGTCCTACCTGGCAGGTATTCCAGTGCAGACACTGCACTACTTTTTATGTAATAGATTTGTGGTGTTGATGTTAAAAAAAAAACAACCACTTCATGTGTGTAATTACAACTTTAATTAAAAAACAAATCTAAACTTAATAAAATGTAATAGGAAAAATTAAATTAATTTAGGGGCGAAATGAAAGATATGCGACCGGCGACTGATGGAGGTGAACAGAACTCTTAACGGAAAAGTTAAAGCTAAAGTGAAAGACTTGAATGACAATTGAAGACTGACTTTTATTACGATAACGAAAAGCTTAACAACTATAGAACAACTGGCATACAGTATAACACATAGTGTAACATCTTCTTTTTTATATTGGGTCTACAATAAGTTTCCAGCGTTTGTCAGAGATGGCGCCACCAGTGGATCCCGAACAGAAATGTCAGACCCCATGTATTTTATTTGTAGGTTTTGTATCTGTCAACAACTTTGCACCGTTATATTTGAGCAGTTCTATCGGTGTCGTACATTTTATCAAGCAAAATCATGGCAAGTTTCCAGCCAAATAAACGTCATTTGCGGGAAGCGCTACTTTTATTCTTTAATATGAAGAAAAGTGCGGCGGAGGCCTATCGTTTGCTTTCGGAAACTTATGGGGCGGAATGTATTGGTGAATCGACGTGCCGCGAGTGGTTCAAACGGTTCGAAAGTGATGATTTTGGAGTTGAAGACAAAGATCGCCCCGGAAAGCCGAAAAGTTTTGAAGACGAGGAATTGGACGCTTTACTGGATGAGGATCCGTGTCAAATTCAAGAAGAACTTGCTGCATCATTGGGCGTCACGCAACAAGCCGTTTCTCTGCGCCTAAAAGCACTGGGATTCATTCAAAAGGTTGGAAACTGGGTGCCGTACGAATTGAAGCCAAGAGACGTCGAACGGCGATTTTGCATGTCCGAAATGTTACTGCAGCGGTATAAAAATAAATCATTTTTACATCGTATTGTCACTGGTGATGAGAAATGGATTTATTATGATAATCCTAAACGCAGAAAATCGTATACAAAGCCCGGCGAGCCCGCCCAATCGACGCCGAAACGAAATATTCACGTGAATAAGGTCATGCTCTGCATATGGTGGGATCAAAAGAGTGTCGTATACTACGAACTGCTTCCGAGTGGTGAAACCATCAAAGGACCATTATATCGAACCCAACTAATTCGTTTGAAGCGGACATTAAAAGAAAAACGGCCAGAATATGAGACCAGGCATGAGTCCATCATTTTTCATCACGACAACGCTCGGCCACATGTTGCGGTTTCGGTGAAAAACTATTTGGATAATAGTGGATGGGAAATTCTGCCTCACCCGCCTTACAGTCCAGACTTAGCATCATCTGACTATCACTTGTTTCGTTCAATGCAGAACGCTCCTACGGGAATACGCTTCAGCTCAGTAGAGGAAATCAAAAAATTGGCTCGATACGTTCTTGGGCTCGAAAGACGAGAAATTTTTTTGGTCCGGAATTCATAAATTGCCAGAAAGATGGGGGAAAGTTGTAGCTTCCGATGGACGATACTTTGAATAAAGCATTGTAACTATGTCTTCATAATAAAACTTCAAATTTTGGAAAAAAACGCTGGAAACTTACTTGTAGACCCAATATAATATTATTCTTAATTAATATTGAGAATGTAAAATAAATAAATAATTCATATTCTTTGTTTTAAGTGAAATCTCAATAACTAATACTTCTTAATACTCATTCAGTATACTTCAGCTTTTATAAATTCATATTCACTTCAAATTGATGCAACTATATGTATACATATGTACAAGCATTTGTATGTGCCTACTATGACCTCTAACACTTTAACAAGTGCCAATTAGTTTTCGATTCATCAAAAGTTCTGCTGGTGAGTATGAGGTAAAATTTGGAGTTGCCCTATAATTTAAAAGTGCAATATACGGATCGGAATTACTATCCCAACTTTTTTTTAATAACCGTTTTACTGTTTGTATCGACCTATCAGCAAGGCCGTTTGACCTAGGTGTGTATGGACTAGTTACAATAGAATATGTTCAATATTCCAAGCATCGCAAAATTGATTGAATTCGGACGACGAAAAAGGTGGACCGTTATCGCTTACAAACATTTTTGGTATACCATGTCGCGCGAATATAGACTTTAACTCTGTAATAAGTTTTTTACTGGAATATCCACTGTTTAACAGCAATTTCAACGAATTTTGTATAGTAGTCAACTACTAGCATTTATATTTTCTTTTCAAATTCAAAAAGGTCTATTCCTAATTTTTGCCAAGGTAAAAGAAAAATTTCATGCGGCATCAGTGGTTCTTTTGCATTTGACGCCTTATATTTCAAACATATTTCACAGTTGTCTACTACGTTCTTAATATCCGTATTAATATTCGGCCAGTAAACTAATGACCTTGCAAGTTGTGAGCATTTCTCAAAACCCATATGTCCCTCATGGACAGGACTTAATATTTCAGAACGCATTGTTTTTGGTATGACAATCCTATTATTCATAAGGACAATATCATTGACAATATGTAATTCGTTTTTAATTTTTAGATAGGGCGTAACCAACGGATCTGGCCAACCTTCTATATGCCTTAGCTTAAGCAAAACTTTGTCATTAAGAGATTCTGTACTTATGCGATCAAGTTTTGTATCACGGACTGCCAAACTTGAAGTTATGAGGCTACAATGTACGAGTAATTCAATTTCATTGTCAAACTCTGCCAATGATTCTGTAGATAAAGGTGCCATAGATAATGTATCGGCAATTAACATTTCTTTTCCTGGCTTGTAAATAACCTTTAAATTGTAAGCCTGTAATTTTAACATAAGCCTTTGAAGTCGAGCCGGAACTTTGTATAAAGGCTTTTCAAACAATGGTATTAATGGTTTGTGGTCTGTTTCAACCAAAACTTCTCTTCCGAATAGAAACTTATGAAAACGACTACATCCAAAAAGGATCGCAAATAATTCCTTTTCGATTTGCGCATAGTTTCTTTGGCACACTGTTAAAGTGGCTGATGCATAAGCTATTGGTTTGTTTTCATGCTGAATAACAGCATCATCCGTTGCCTGAGAAGCATCTACGACTTAATATTGTCAAAATAAGCTAAAACTGGAGATTTTGAAATCAGTGACTTCAAGTTTAAGAACTCTTTTTCATGTCTCTCATTCCAATGCCACTCTACTTCTTTCTTTAACAGTTGCCTGAGATTTTCATTTTCTACTGCCAGCCAATTGATGAATGATCCTAGATAATTCACCATCCCCTAGAAACGCTGGAGCTCTTTGACACCACTCAGACGTGGCATTTTTGTAATAGCCTCAATTTTAGTTTCATTCGCACGAACTCCCGATTCATTAAAAATATGACCTATGTATTTAATCTCACTAACGCATATGCGCGATTTAGTTTTATTAAATTTTAGACCGATTTCTTGTGCTTTTTTTAAAACCATTTTTAAATATTTATCGTGTTCTTCTTTAGAACTAGCATATATCAAAAAATCGTCTATATACAGGATGAGTTTTTTAACTTGAGACATCCATATTACTCGAAAAATACGCTATATCGCGAAAAATGTATTTTATTGTATTGTATTGTTATTTGTTTTTACATACTGCGTTTAGCATAACCCAGAAACAATGCCTCCCACTGTTGAATCATTGAATTCTTCCCATTTCGACGTTTATTTCCCGAGACTATTTCAACAAACGCTCGAAAATGTGACCCTTCAATACCCTTGTCTATCCGCGCTCTAAATGAACCAACAGAACTGAGAAGTATTTCTGGCGTAATCTTCCGGCAAGCTTCAGTTTTTTTTTATTTTTTTTTTATAATTTACGCGCGCCTAAGGGGTTATGAATACCCTTATACTGTTACCCCGGCGCGGGCGGAAAGATAGAAGGAGGAGAAAGGAAAGTTTGTGATGTAGTGGTTCGAAACTCAGGTGTGTTTGGTTTCGATATTGACTCTCCAGGGGTGGGAGTCCGAATAGGACGGAGAGATTTTTCTTCTCTCGGAATGTGAGGTTGTGAATTTGTGCTTGAAAACCCTACAACAGCCAAATCTACATATCAGTGTTATGCCCTTCACACGCAGATTTTTCTGACTGAGTTCCAATTACACAAATGAAAGCTTGTCGTGGCTAGGATTCGAACCTTGACCCTCCGAGTGAGAAGCGATTGCTAGTACCACTACACCACGGCTACCCCCCAGATATTCGTCTTTTCACGACCTCACGTGTTGTTGGCTTTTTTCTGTAAGCCTCACTTTTTAAGTAGCCCCACAAAAAGAAATCAAGTGACGTAAGATCAGTTGATCTAGCAGGCGATTGCCTCGAACCCCCACGTCCGATCCATCGTTGATGGTAAACATTGTTTAATACGCCCTCGGCTTGAGAAAAGAACGCATTTTTGAAAAAAGTGTTTCATGTAAAAGAATTATAATTTTTCACGCAGATTACGAATCTGTCAAAAAAAAATAGGGGTTCCCATTAAAAAATCAAAAGTGACCTTCGTTTGACCTTGAAGATGGGGCTCAAGGTCAAACTCGTGGTCACCATCTTATGTCCCCTCCAGAACATTGTAACTTTTGTCTGAAACATTTTTCGCGATATCGCGTATTTTTCGAGTAATTTGGATGTCTCAAGTTAAAAAACTCACCCTGTATATAATCAAATTTGGAATATGAGAAAAATTTCTTACCATCTCGGAATGAAACATTTCGGGTGCCGCGTTAATACCAAAACGAAGGCGTAGGAACCGATATCTTTCAAATGGCGTTCTGAATGTACACAGTGTTGATGATGGTTCATCCAAAGGTATCATCCAAAGCCCACTATTAGCATCTAAGCTGCTGAAATATTTTGCTTTTGATAGTCGACATTTGACTTCATCAACATCTGGAAAAGGAAAATCGGGTCGCATTATTACCTTATTCAAATGCCTGGGGTCAAGACAAAGCCTTAAACTTCCATTCGATTTCCTTACCAAAACAATGGAATTCACCCACGGTGTTGGTTCAGTTTCCCGTACAATATTGTAACTTGTAACTTTTCCATGCGATTAAGCTCTGCCCTAAGTTCGGTTTGTAGGTGAAAAGGTATTTTTCGCGGTGGTTCCACTATAAGTAGGTAGAACATTCTCTTTGAGAACTAATCGACACTTGTTATTAAGGCACCCTAATCCATTCAAAACCTCTTTACATTGTTCCATAAGATCATTTAAATTATTTATTTAATCAGTATTTCGTGTGAAATTAACATTTTTGATAAAAATTAAATTCATTTTCATCGATGAGTCTAATCCAATAATAGTCTTACAATTCATATTAACAATGTAAAATTCTAACAAAAAACTTTCATTTTCAAGCTAACAATTTAATATACAGGGTGAATGACTCGAACTGACTATAATTTTTTTTATTTTTTGATAAATTTGATTGTGCCAAAGCAAAAAATGTTGGAAAATACATCAATTTTCAAATTGTATCAGTAGTTTTCAATATGCCCACCTTTGGCGCGAATAATGGCCTTGAGACAAGTGGCTCTGCGGTATTTTGCCCATTCCGGCGAAGTGCTTGTTTGAGGTGGTCCAGACTTTGGAATTTTTTAGTGCCAACTTTCCTCTTCAAAATACCACAGACAGAGAAATCCAACGGATTTGCATCCGGAGAATTTGCAATCCATTGTGTCGAAGAAATGAAGTGTGGAACATTGTTTTTTAATCAATCTTGGTTGACGCGCGCTTTGTGAGACGGTGCCGAGTCTTGTTGAAACGTCCACGGTTTCCGACCGAAATGATTGTTTGCCCAGGGCTTCAATACTGCCTCTAGGACAGTTTCACGGTATACGATCGCATTAATTTTGACGCCACGGTCCAAAAATACGAGCGGAGAGCGACCATCGGCGGTTATGGCAGCCCAAACAATCACCATCGGTGCTGCCTGCTTTCTGGTGGCCGTGCGAAGGTGTAAATTTTCGAAGGACCTCTCTGGCAAGTAAACTCGGCCATTTTGTTGGTTGACATATTGCTCGATAACAAATGGCGACTCATCGGAAAAAACCAAATTCGGCAACTCACCACTTTCGTGCAAGCGTAGCAACTCCTTCGCTCTTTCGACTCTAACTTTTTTCTGTTGCGGTGTAAGATCGTGTGCTTTTTGGAATTTCCATGGTTTGAGCCCAAGCTCATTTTTCAGTATGTGTTGCATCCGTTCCAACCATATGTTGAGCTCACGAGCCATTTTTCTTCCACTTCGACGAGCTATGGTTCGCGACACAAATGATTTATTCACGTTGAGGTGCTGGAGGGCTCTAACGATAGCTACTTGTGGTTTTCCAGCCAAATATAAAGCAATCACACTATCACGTTTGAATTCCATCGCGAATAAAAATTTTTCAACACAAATGAGACGCAAATCGTTTAAAAGGCTTGTAAACTATTGCATGCATGAGGAGTATTTGTTTATCTTCCTTTCCCAAATCCACTAGTCTGTTGTCTCTATCTTTCACGAATACCACCGATGAACTCCTTTGATTGCTCTTTTGCCATTTCCATAGATTTTGCTATTCGAATAATTTCATCCAGCTTTTTTGTTGATTCATTTAGCAATTTTTCTCTAATAAAATTATGACTCTGATTTAATTCACATATAAATAAATCTCGCATTAATTCATCTTTCAGATTGCGGAAGTCGCAAGTTTTACTTAAATTCTTGAGTGCCGTTAAAAATTCATCCATTGACTCTGACTGGCTTTTGCGTCGAGAAAAAAAATTAAGTCGCTCCATTATAACATCTAATTTTTGTAGCAGTTCTTCATGTTTTATGGTCTCCTCACACACATCAAAGGAATCAAAAATTTCGAAGCAGTCCGCTCCTAAGTGATGAAGTAAAAGTGAATTTTTTCTCATGTCCGTCGCACCCAATAGATCACTGGCAGCTAAAAAAAACCTTAAACTGTTTTTTCCATACCTTTCAGGTGGCTGCTAGGTTTGATGATTTCAAATTGAACGGACGCAAATATCCACTATCTATGGCCACTTGCTTATAATTATTATTTATAATTTGTAGTTTCTGTTCTTCGGAAGCCATAATATAAATAATATAATAATAATGTATTAAACACTTAAATAGTTTTACTTTTTTTTGTTTTTTTTACATCTGACACCATGTAATCTAAAGTGAAAGGCTTGAATTACAATTGAAGACTGACTTTTATTATGACAACGAAAAGCTTAACAACTATAGAACAACTGGCATACAGTATAACACATAGTGTAACATGTTGGTGGAATGATAAATAGTTACCAGGTCAAAAGTTTTTGGTATGTCGCTACAATACTCCCCCTCTAGACGTCGCATCACTAATATCTGGTTGGGATCTTCGGGCCTTCATCCGAATCGTGTTGTGACTGGTATCTTCAACATTGAAAGTGGTTCTTGCTGCTCCACTATGGGTTCTTTTAATATGAATGCAGGCCTAAGCCGGTCCAACGAAATATTTATGGCCTTTCCATTCACTTTGATCTTGTAGAACTTCTCCGTTTAGTCCAAATTCTCAAACGGACCAACGTAAGGTGATCGAAGTGGAGTTTTGACCCTACCACATCGAACGATTGCATCACTGCAGCTCTGCAATTCTGGATGAACAAAAATCGATTGCTTGTTTTTGTGAGTTATTGAAATTGGGCTCATTTTGCATCCACAAAGATTGACTGTTTTGTGGAGTTTATGGCATGTCGGTATCATCGGACCATATTTTTTTCGAAATGAGGAAGCAGACCCCGTTACCGTCAATGATCTCAGGGTACAGAGCGGTGTTAACCGACTTTCTGTGATCAGAGCTCGTCAACATCGATATATCCGAGCTGTACAAGCGACGCAACGCTCGAAGCTGTGAAGGGGAAATTTGGCGACTGGTTCATCTCACGGCGAGCATTCATCAATTGGCCGCCGCGGTCATGCGATTTGACACCACTCGATTATTTTCTCTGGGGCTGCGTCAAGTACGCTAACAACCCAACCAGCATGGACGAGCTAGAGGCCAACATTCGACATGCTATTGCCGAAATAATGCCGCACATTTTGATGAAGTAGTTTGCTAAAATATGACGAGACTGTAATTGTGTAAAAATGTGAAAAATTCATTTTACGCGCAAACGGTATATTAACAAAAGCCATATCATTAATTGTCAGGTTATAAGTTTTCTACTTGGAATATTTCCACTTTACTTAAAGAATTCTCTAAGTACTTTAAAAACATATATGTAAACGGCTTATCGGTTTTTTCAATAAAGGCGAGGGATGTATTTTGTTATTAGACCTGGAAAGTATGCAAACTAAATATATTTGAGCAATCAAAACAGTTTCTATTGTATTTTAGTTTGGTCTTCCCCAACTGGCAATACCATATTGCAACCCCATGACATAATTTTAATAAAACTTTATTGGAGCAATAACGTTTTACAAAGCAAAGTTTTCGAGCCAGTAGATTCAAGTGCGATCTTATTGTTCAGGTATACACCATACCAGTTTGAATTATTGTCTATTGAGATTCCTAGATACTTTAAAGTTTTTCTGACTCAATTCTGAAGCATCTGTCAGAACTTAAGTTATCTTTATGAAAATTATTAATAAAACACCACATCTGTGAAGCGGCAAATAGAATTTGTTACAGTCGGTGTCCTTTCTCCCCTTCTCTGGAACTTAGTGCATTAACCGCTATAACTGCTGATATACCTGGAAGCGGGTGGTAGTAACGTGATTGCCTATGTGGATGACGTTGCTATAGCTATCTTAAGTACGCTTATCAATACCATTAAAGAACTCACTCACCTAGGTCTTAACAGATTAATCTTTAGGGCAGATCGCTGTGGATTGGAAGCAAACCCCCATAAAACTGATCTTGTCCTCTTTTCCAGGAAATATAAAATTCCAATTATAGACCCTCCCTCAATAAACGGTAACAGTTTAGTCTTTTCCGATATCTGGGTCTCATTTTTGACAGGAAACTAAACTGGAAACCTAACATTCAAGAAAGAGTCAAGAAAGCTACAGTAGATTTATTCACTTGCAGAAAAGCCTTAGGGAATAAATGGGGCCTTCAACCTCGCATAACCCACCGCCTATGCATCTCGGTCATAGGACTGATACTCACCTACGGGGTTGTTGTCTGGTGGACGGCCTTAGATAATGCTGTAGCAAATTAAGCAGAGTCCAAAGAACAGCATGTCTATGCACAAGCGGAGCCATACGTTCTACTCCCTCCGCGGCATTAGATATTCTGTTTCACTTAACACCCCTCGATATCTTCAGCAGGCAAGTAGCTGCGACTGCAGCTATTCGCCTTAAAGCGACTACACAGTGGATAAATAATTTATTTGGCCGCGCTAATATTCTTAATATATTAGGCATCCTCACAGGGAACATACCTGAACTTAAGTTTGACAATGGCTTCTATGTAAGCTTCCCCTCTAGATCCTTCTGGAAGGAAGATGCTTTAAGATGGATTTAAAACCGATAGGGGGGTTGGCGTCGGTGTCTTCTCAGATAACCTAAATCTAAGCCTCTCCTTCCGTCTTTCAAAGCATTGTAGCGTGTTCCAGGCGGAAACTTTGGCTATTAAAGAAACTCTGTCCTAGCTGAAGAAAAACGTGATATTCGTATTTGCAAAGAATATCCACATCTTTTTGGATAGTCAGGCCGCTGGACTTAATATCATTAAATTCGAAAACCGCCCTTGAACGCCGACGGCAGAGTAGTTCAACCTTCATGTTTGTCGGGTGCCGGGCCACAGACACATTTCAGAGAATTGTAGGGCCGACGAACTCGCCAAAATCGGAACCACTGTACCTATTCTACCGGAAAATGATACTACAGGTACACCTATCACTGCCTGAAAATCAATGTTAAAGCTGGATGCTAATAAAAGAGCAGACCTTTCATAGGTGGACTGTTGGACCAACATGTCTAGCGACCTAACAGATTTGGCCAAAGCTGGATCTGAATCGCTCTAAGAGTCTGATTCTTCTAAATAGGAAACATCTCAGCGCCATTATACATAGGTGTCATCACTGGACGCTGCCTTATAGGCACGCAGGTAAGAAGCTTTGGCGCCGTTACAAACGATTTCTGTTGAAGCTGCATGTACCTACTCTGTACATGTTCAGCTGTCTCCCAGAGAAAACAGCTGAGAGCTTTCTTCTACAACGACTTAAACAATTTAACCAATATAGATGTCTACGTCTCCTACGCTTCATCATAAGATCAAATTGGTTCCATGACTAAAAGGATCACATATCTGGCATCACAACGGGCCAATAAGCCTAAGTGGGTTGGTCTTTCCTACAGCGACGTGTACCTATCTATCTACCTACCTTCTTTGCCGACTATATAACAGCGAAAAAGCCCTACTTCATGCCGTCATGTAGAGTAGACTATTCAAGTTAGAAGAACTTCCGTTCACCTGACTAAAACGAAGTAAGGATGGCAATATCTAAGCTAAAATCCAACAAATCAGCTGGACCTGACGGCTTACCGGCCGAGGTATTCAAAGCTGGTGCAATTAACTTTCTGGTCAGAATAATGGAAAAAACTCAGCACCGTTTGTCCCATCCATAGAAAAGGGTGCGTCAATTACAGACATATATGTCTTGTCAACATCAGATACAGTATCTGAAGTATCTGCCATAATAAGTGAACGTCTGAAACCCTTCGCCAACAACCTGATTGGTCCGTATCAGTGCAGTTTCAGACCAGGAAACCCCACAATAGACCAAATCTTCACACTCTGGCAGATCCTGAAAAAACTGAAGAAATAAATCGATACTTAGTACCTTTCTATCGATTTTAAGGCCGCGTATAACAGGATTTACAGAGATGAGCTATAAACAAAATAGAGCCAGTTCTAGTTTTGGCATATCTGATAAACTCGTCCATCTGTGCAGAATGGCGATTGAGAACGCTCACTGCTCCGCCATGGCCAGTAACGGCTTTACCTAGATCTTTGATGTCTAAATAGTTTTTAGACAAGGTGACGCGCTGTCCTGTGACTTGTTTAACATCACACTTGAAAGAATTGTGCGGAATTCACAAGCGAATACAGGACGCACTATCTTTCAAAAGTCTGTGCAACTACTAGCGTACGCCAATGGTATCGTCATAATTGGTAGAACTCAGCGGCCTGTTACCGATGCGTTCGCTAGTATTGAAATGGAAGCTGCCAAAATGGGTTTAGCGGTAAATGATGGCAAGACCAAGTATATGCTGCCAACAAGAAGGGACATAAAATATCGACGAATTGGATAGAACGTCACAATCGACAGCTATGATTTTGAGGTCCTACTTTATGGCGCTGAAGCATAGATAAAGGTATTCGCAGTCGTTTCCAGAGAGAAATCATTCGAAAAATATTCGATTCCGTCTGCGATGACGGGCTTTGGAGGAAAAGATCACAACGACGAACTATACTATACTCAGAAAATTGTGCATCAGTGGCCTGAGATTGCTAGGGCACTTAGAGCGAATAGACACCAATGCTCCGGCCAGCACAGTTTTCGAATCTAACCTGGAGGGACAAAGCAGTAGAGGAAGACCTCATCTAGGGTGACGCACGCAAGTAGAAGTGGACCTCAACCAACTTGGAGTGAGCAACTGGGGGCAGTTAGCTCTAGAAACCGGACTAGTTGGAGGAGCTTCTTAGCTGAGGCCCAGCTTCACTCCTAACCAAAGCGCCAACTAAGTAAGTAAGTAAGTACTCATTAAAGACATTAGCGATATTTTCCTGGCTGGTTATTTGGAGTCCATCAACTTCTAGGGAATTTACCTCTACAGATTGCTTTTCTTTTCCTAAAATGCTATTTACATCTTTTCATGCCCCTCTACTTTTATGTGTATCGCCCTCTCACGCTGTCTCATTAGTATCAAAGTTGACTAACAGCTAGTCTACTGATCACTCTAAACTAACCAAACTACTTTTGGCGCCATGCAAAGCTGTGTAAACCGAATCTCCAAGGAGTCTGTTACAATCGTCTTCAAATAATTTCTTAAGAATATGACCTCGGGTAACATGGTCACATATGTATATGCGCAGTGTATTGCACCTAGTACTAGAAAATGTTTTGATTCATGAAATGAACACATACATTCTCAAGAACCAATGAACGCATTATTGCAACCTGACGGCTATTTGACAACATTTATGTAAAGTTCCCGCGCAAAAAGCTTTTGACATCAGTTGCTTGCAATCATGGAATTGGGTAGCTCATCGTTGAAGAATCGTTCAGCAAACAGAACGATTGAGTGTATGCTCTGTTATCACATTATTACGTCTGAACACATTCCGAGAGCCCAACGTGGTTACCACCCAGATTCTGTTATGGTTTGGTGGGGAGTCGCTTACAATGGGATCACCAAGCTCCATTTCTGATAGAAAAATGTATTAAACGAACGTTTTAGAGAACTATTCGCAAGTAAGCCGTTGACCATTCAAGAAGACTCCGCTTCAGCGTATAAGACAAAAACGACTCAAAACGACTCAAAAAGTGCGGATGATTGGCCATCTGGTAGCCCAGACCGCAATCCATTAGACCACAAGAGTATGATCCGTTCTAAAGGCTATGGCTTGCATTACTCGACAGCCAAGTATTGGGTCTACAAGTAAGTTTCCAGCTTTTGTCAGAGATGGCGCCACCAGTGGATCCCGGGCAGAAATGTCAGACCCCATGTGTTTTATTTGTAGGTTTTGTATCTGTCAACAACTTTGCAGCGTTATATTTGAGGAGTTCTATCGGTGTCGTACATTTTATCGAGCAAAATCATGGCAAGTTTCCAGCCAAATAAACGTTATTTGCGGGAAGCACTGCTTTTATTCTTTAATATGAAGAAAAGTGCGGCTGAGGCCTATCGTTTGCTTTCGGAAACTTATGGGGCGGAATGTATTGGTGAATCGACGTGCCGCGAGTGGTTCAAACGGTTCGAAAGTGATGATTTTGGAGTTGAAGACAAAGATCGCCCCGGAAAGCCGAAAAGTTTTGAAGACGAGGAATTGGACGCTTTACTGGATGAGGATCCGTGTCAGATTCAAGAAGAACTTGCTGCATCATTGGGCGTCACGCAACAAGCTGTTTTCCTGCGCCTAAAAGCACTGGGATTCATTCAAAAGGTTGGAAACTGGGTGCCGTACGAATTGAAGCCAAGAGACGTCGAACGGCGATTTTGCATGTCCGAAATGTTACTGCAGCGGTATAAAAATAAATCATTTTTGCATCGTATTGTCACTGGTGATGAGAAATGGATTTATTATGATAATCCTAAACGCAGAAAATCGTATACAAAGCCCGGCGAGCCCGCCCAATCGACGCCGAAACGAAATATTCACGTGAATAAGGTCATGCATATGGTGGGATCAAAAGGGTGTCGTATACTACGAACTGCTTTCGAGTGGTGAAACCATCACAGGACCATTATATCGAACATAACTAATTCGTTTGAAGCGGGCATTAAAAGAAAAACGGCCAGAATATGAGACCAGGCATGAGTTCGTCATTTTTCATCACGACATCGCTCGGCCATATGTTGCGGTTTCGGTGAAAAACTATTTGGATAATAGTGGATGGGAAATTCTACCTCGCCCGCCTTACAGTCCAGACTTGGCACCATCTGACTACCACTTGTTTCGTTCGATGCAGAACGCTCTTACGGGAATACGCTTCAGCTCAGTAGAGGAAATCAAAAATTGGCTCGATACGTTCCTGGGCTCGAAAGACGGGAAATTTTTTTGGTCCGGAATTCATAAATTGCCAGAAAGATGGGGGAAAGTTGTAGCTTCCGATGGACGATACTTTGAATAAAGCATTGTAACTATGTTTTCATAATAAAACTTCAAATTTTGGAAAAAAAACGCTGCAAACTTACTTGTAGACCCAATATATGAGCAGTGTATTGCACCTAGTACTAGAAAATGTTTTGGTACATGAAATGAACACATACATTCTCAAGAACCAATGAACGCATCACTGCAACCTGACGGCTATTTGACAACATTTATGTAAAGTTCCCGCGCAAAAAGCTTTAGACATCAGTTGCTTGCAATCATGGAATTGGGTCGCTCATCGTTGAAGAATCGTTCAGCAAACAGAACGATTGAGTGTATGCTCTGTTATCACATTATTACGTCTGAACACATTCCGAGAGCCCAACGTGGTTACCACCCAGATTCTGTTATGGTTTGGTGGGGAGTCGCTTACAATGGGATCACCAAGCTCCATTTCTGATAGAAAAATGTATTAAACGAACGCTCCAGCGTATAAGACAAAAACGACTCAAAACGACTCAAAAAGTGCGGATAATTGGCCATCTGGTAGCCCAGAACGCAATCCATTAGACCACAAGAGTATGATCCGTTCTAAATTACTCAACAGCCAAGCATTAACTCTTTAAAACGTGTTTTTGGAAAATATTTCATTCCAGATGGGGAATGAGGGCCATTTCGAATAAGTTGTTCTGCAATGTTCATAGGCATTGAGTGACCCAATAAATAGAAAAAAAATGTTTTGAAAATGGCGTGTACCAAAACATTTGGTAATACTCGGTAGAACAACTCGTATTCCATTCACAACTAACATGTGTATCTAAACACATGTTGGCACTTATTAATTACATCAAAAATATTGTAAATAAAAATAAAAATAAACTTCCAGCAATATTGATCCAAGTGTGCATCCTTTTTGCTGCCTTTTTGATTGTTTTCTATTTCAAACTGCAAAAGACAACCTTCAATAAAAATGAGACCACAGCCAGACGCAACATTTTATAAAACTTGGCATTGATTCAAAATTTTATTTCAACCACAATGCGGTACGCTCCGTTGTCCGGTGTTTTATATTTTATTCATTTTTTTTTTTCTGTTTAGGATAATATTTCAAATAAATGATAAATGCGTCATGACCAACACTAATTACGTTTCCATATGCCTGCAGGCCATTTATGTCGAACAACAACCCAACATTAAAAACTAGACGCCAAACACTATAAATTATTTGCTGCCAAATTGGTGGGAAGGTTTTTCAAGATAGGTTGGTAAATGTAGCATCGGAAGAATTGCATGATAGTCAGAAACTGGCATTTCTAGAGTCTTATTTGATGTGGCGGATAAATTTTTCATCAACTGTTCATTGAATCTTTCTGTGCTGACAGGACCTCGGCGTCAAATTTGGTAGTCAACTTACTAAATTGTTTTTCCATAAAGACATACACATATGCATAGACAAAGCGTATGGAAATTATTCTCTAAGGCTTTTTGTAGCAATTTGTAAACCATTGCAATAAGTCATTTTACAGCACGTGTTTGACTCCTCATTGAATTGAATTCATTACTTTAACACTTTTAAATAAAAGGTTAAGAACACTTTCCATAAGTGGGCATCATCGGGCACTTATAAAGAGGATATGGCCAATTTACAATTCTCAGTGAGCTCATTTATAAATATTACTGAACGTTTGCTGGTGGAATTTAACTTTGCGCCCGCTAGTCATACAATGTTAGCAACAAGCAATTTCGAAGATTTATTGGCTTTTGAGAATTTCAACAGAAGATACCGTTTAAAAGACCCGTGAGCCAAGGTAAGGAAGTTGGAAGGAATTTAATTTCGATGTTTATGAAATAATATGGAGGGGTCACTAAGGCTGACAGTAAAGCCACCTTACACGTGACGAAAACAAAATTTTGGAAAAAGCTTCCAAAAATGTATGGAAACTTGTCCAAAGTGGCCCGCTTGCAGTATTGTTTTTCAAGAAAATTCAGCTCTTTAGAAGTAGCGTCTCATGCCCAAAATACCCACAAAAATCGAACGAACAGACTCGTGAGAGATACTAGGTTAGGTTAGGTTAGGTTAAACATGGGTATAAGGGATATACCATCACACAAATACCAGGCACCAGAACGGGCTCTGCGCGATCCCTGTGGAACCACTTAAATTTGTCTTCAAATGGCAAAAACCTAAACAATCGCCCTGGAAAAACACTGAATTTCCCTGCAAAAACCAAGAAGGCCTTACCGGCTATTTCCTCTAGGTTTTCTAAAAAGTATTTCCCTAAAATTTCCTTCGACTATGCGATATTGCGTCACATTCACACAGTATGTGTGTTATGTCTGCTTGCAGATCGCCGCAGAATCTACAAATATCCGTATCTGAAAATTTGTGTCCCTTTGCATGTTGCCGCAGGAGGCAGTATTCTGTCAGGATTCCTATTACTGTCCTAAGTTTATCCCCGTTTAATTTTATTAGATTCCTAGATCTTTTGCTGTCAAAAAGCAGCCAGAGAGCCTTGGATACCCTGTGTCCTTCAAGACTTGACCACCTTAGGCTGGCAGTCTTTGTGATTTTTTCCTTGATAGTGGCCCTCACTATGCAAAGGGGTAATTTGATGTTGGCAACATCACTATTGTCGAGTTGCCCTCCTTTTCTTGCAAGCCCGTCCGCTTGTTCATTTCCTTTAAGACCGCAGTGTCCTGGTACCCAACACAGTCTTACCCGGTTCTGACTGCCTAGTGCCTTGAACACTGTGCGACAGCCCCTGACTGTATCAGAGTTGACGTTGGTTGATTTCATTACTTTGAGTACGGCCTGGCTATCGATGTAGTTGGTGATATCTCTATCGGATACCGATCTTATCTGCATTAGCTCAGCCGCCCAAAGTACAGCCAGAACCTTTGATTGGAAGATTCTGCTTGCGTCCGTTAGTCTTATAGTAGACACACTTAGTTCTGGGTCGTCTGAGAAGATACTGGAACCTGTTCCTTCCTCTGTTTTTGAGCCATTCTGCGGATATATTATATCATACGGCATGTCGAAGGCGACCAAGGCAGTAGCTCCGTTAGGATCGAAACTACTGCTCTTGAAGTAACCCAGATTAGTCAGTTGCATCGCACTGTTGCCATCAAGTTTTTTGATCTGTAAATCAAGCGGTTTTAGGTACAAAAATGCTGCCGTAGGGGTGGCATGAAGCGCACCTGTAATGGTTGTGGAAGCCGATCTTTGAACCGCCGCTAATTTTCCATAGACCGTTTTCTTCTTTGTTACTTTCCACCATACTAGTGCGCCGTATGTCTTACCATCACCGTATACAGCCAGTACACCATAGTAGGTTTTAAGGCCCACATTTTTCCTGTTGCTCCTGTTCCTGCATTATATACCTTTTCAGTTCTTTCCGCTACATTAGGATCCCAATTCAGTTTTTTGTCCAGAATCGCACCCGGATACTTCACGCGGTCCGAGAGGGACAATTCCACTCCCTTGAGTTTTGGGAGTTTGAATTCCCGTATCTTGTACTTCCTGGTAAAAAGAACCGGTTCCGTTTTGGAAGAGTTGGCATTGTGACCACAGCTTTTTGCTCTTCAGGGCAACCTCCATAATGTCGCTTAAAATATTTAAGTATTTTCCCTGCACTATTATGACCACGACATCTGCGTATGCCGTGATACTCATACTCATTGTACCCACAGGAGTGGAGATATGACTCCCCCCTGAGGGGTTCCCCTGGTTACAGACATTTTAACCGAGCTTCAATGGAACAGTTTATTTTCCTACTTGCCGGCATTTTGCAAACCTAATTTGTAATGCCATGTTCAATGTTAGCGTCTATTAGAGCATTTTTGATGGCGGTGCATTCCACGTTATTGAAGGCTCCTTCAATATCGACGAAAGTCGCCATCGCAAACTCTCCGAAGTGTAAACCCTATTTTCACTACCATCTCGTGCTGGGCGGTTTTTACAGATTTCCCTTTCATATACGCATGCTGTGACTTAGTCAAAAAGCCATTATCCCTAATATGAATCCCCAATACTCGCTCTAGGGTTTAAAGCATAGGCTTATTGGTCTGAAATCTTTTGCTGTTATATGCTCCTGTTAGCGAGCTTAAGGTATAAAGACCACCTCTACTTCACTCCAAGCTATTTTTAGACCGTGTCTAAGAATTTCCATAATTTTTTAGATTGCTACGTGCGGTGCTTAGCATAGTCGGCAGAATACCATCCGGACGGGAGATTTGTACGGCGTAAAGGACTGAATTCCCCACCGTGATTTTTTGCCATTAAGAAGAACACCTTCGGGGAGAGAGAGATCAGTGTTCTCAGTGTACTGCAGAAAGCCAGGGTCGTCTGATACTGTGGATCCCGGAAAGTGGGTTTCCACCAGTGTTACCAGAACCTCTTGGCTACTTTCAGCCCAAGTTCCGTCATTTTTGCTGAGGTAGTTAGGAACGCTCGCTTCCTTTGAGAATATTTTGCGTAACCTCGAAATCTCGTCTGTTACCACGATAGATTCGTATTACGAAGGTTGTCTGTTTCCGACGGAACAATGATACAAGACATTTTTTTTTAAAATTTTTTTTTATTTTTCTACATAGTCTCCTTGTAACTCTACACACTTCTCCCAGCGATGCTCCCATCTCTCTAACCCGTCCAAATAGTACTTGGCGTTTTTCTCTGCAAAATAATTGTTCACGAATGTGATTGCCTCCTCATTTGACGAAAATCTCTGCCCTCCGAGCGCAGTTTTTAGATGAGGGAACAAAAAGAAGTCGCTTGGGGCTAGATCTGGTGAATAAGGCGGATGGTCAAGCAGTTCAAACCGTAATTCATGGATTTTCGCCATGGCAACCGCTGAGGTGTGAGACGGCGCGTTGTCTTGGTGAAACAGAATTTTCCTTTTCTGCAAATGTGGCCGTTTTTCCGCAATTTCTGCCTTCAGCTTGGCAAGTAATGATGCGTAGTATGCTCCTGTAATGGTTTTTCCTTTTTTGAAGATAATCGATTAAGATAACTCCTTTACTATCCCAAAAAACAGTCACCATCACTTTCCCAGCCGAAAAAACAGTTTTTGCTTTTTTTGGAGCCGACTCGCCCTTTGCATTCCACTGTTTTTAATGAATTTTTGTTTTGGGTGTATAATGGTGTATCCAAGTTTCATCTACTGTAATTAATCGGAGCCAAAACTCGGATTTATTGCGCCTAAACTGCGCCAACAGAGTGTTGGAAATGTTCATTCGAACACGTTTTTGGTCTAACGTAAGCAAACGCGGCACCCAACGCGCGGACAGCTTTCTCATGCCTAAATCTTGATTTAATATGTAACAAACACGTTCTTTGGACATTTTCATATCTCTCACTTTAATTCGGCGGGCGTCTAACACCATTTGGAGAACTTTAGCAATGTTATCGTCAGTGGTTGCAGTTTTTGGACGTCCCGAACGTTCATCATCCCAAGCTCTTACGGCCACGTTTAAATTCAGCTGCCCAAAATTTCACTGTGGCAAATGATGGTGCAGAGTTCCCATACACAGAGTCCAACTCATTTTCGATTTGCGTAGGCGTATTGCCTTTCAAAAACAAGAACTTAATAACAGTTCGATACTCAATTTATTCCATTTTCACAAAAAAAAAACACTACATCCATCTGCGCATCCAAAATGACTGAAACTTTGGTAAGTAACTCTCAAAAGATGCAGTTTACTAGCTTTTATTGACGAGTGCCGCTATCTTTACGTGCGGTTGAAACTTTTCAGACAACCCTCGTCCTTTTTGTCTTACTAACTAGGTACTTAAATAGTTTCTTACATCCGTAGTACTCATTCCTTGTACTGTTGCTTCTAAAAATCTTCGCCCTATTATAGAGTTTCCTAACATCTTTCCTTTTTAAGCCTATCACCAAAATGGTGGAATAGCATTTTAGTTGAGCTCTTTTAGATGTTCTGTTAGCCAGGCAAGCTGAGATACTAAGGTCACTATTGTTCTCATAGGTTGAAGATATCAAAGATCGTCCATAACGTGGCATGTTTCCGAGGATCTCTTAACAATTTCTACATTTTATTCGTAAGTGCGTGATTTTGATAAAACTTACTCAACTTAAGCCTTTTGCAACATTTTTGACCAGCCGGCGCAAGAAATTCTATTCGCAATATAAAATTTAATATTTATTATTATTATTATTATTATTATAATTATTATTATTTAAAACTGTATTAGTAATTTACGGGAATGACGACTTAATTACTTCCTACTGCTCAGTACTCAAAACTAGCGTTGCCTCCCGAACTGGGTGTAAAGAAAGAAGGTTGTGGCAGTTGTTGTGATGTAGTTTGTGGAAAACCTTTCCGAGCACGTCAGCACTAAACCGGCTGAGAATGATAATCAGCCTCAAAAGAAACCACCTCCTATACTGAATTCTATTGCCGGACTCGATAGTGAACAATATTGACTCTAAAGCGCTGTTGGTTGCACCAAAAAGGATCAGTCCTCATCTTATAACTATCAGAAAAGCAAGTGTACTCGTAGTTTTCTATTTTTGCAAAAAGACGTTCAATACTTTTTGTGGTCTTAAAACGGCTGTCTATCGTTGCAATATCTGGTGTAAGAAAAACACGACCATTTCGGAACAAACACGAAACACCGGCCTTAGAGACATTGCAGCAATTCTTCAACCAACGCGGATAGCATCTTTCGTGTGGACATCTGTGGCCGCCATCCACCATATCTCTAGACTGTCCCGCTGGGAGGCTGCATTAAATTTTGCGATTATCAGATCATAAAGCTTGGATGAGAGCCGAAGTTTGTGCGATTATCCTGACAAGAAAAAATTAATCGAAAATGACATCGACGCGAACTGAATTGCGATTTACTTGGACAGTCAAGGAGGTGCAAAGGCTCCGGACTTCATAATTATGAGATCAAGGATGATTCTCCGAATGAAATATCGAGCCTCATACGAAAATCGTTGGCTTCCAAGGTATATGGATTTTTCAGCTATTTGCGAGGAAGATTTCGGTAAGCCTTAAGCGTCTTTCGTCGCTTCGTCAAAGTTCCATTAAACTCAGTTAAAGAAAACATCAAAGGAAAAACCATCAGATGGGAAAATGTCCTTTTACTACTCGAGACTAAAGGAGGAAACTCAGGAGAACTCCATACGAGTTAATTATGACTGCAATGAGAAATACATGTGTTACAATATATGTATAATAACATCTAATGCTACGTATTTCTCCCACTTTTCTGTATTGCTACTACGCCATTTGTAGGGTTGTCTAAATTCAAAGAACTTAAAACAATTCTGCAAGACGCTTCTTTTCGGATCAAGTCGTTGTGTGCTTTGCTGGTATGTTCGCATTTAAAAGATCCAATTATTTTCCTTTTTATTCTTTTTTGAAACTCGGCAAGAACTTGCGCCTCTATTGGTTTTTGAATCGGATTATCCAACGACCTTCGTTGAACATTGAAACATCGGGTGAATCACAGACAGTCTTAGCATTTATACTTCCGTCGCTATAATCAGAGGCATATGTTATGTCTGGACGAATATCTATAAAAAAAACTTTCAAGAGAAAGCGGTTTTTTTTCCTATCGCACAATACTGATGAGTTTTCGTTCCGTTCAAGCCATCCTACGCTAACTCTATGTGCGGCATCGTCACCTCAACTTCTTTGGCGCTATACAATAGAGCCTAAGTATAATAATTATTCGCATTTTGGCACGACGATGCCATTTCAAAAGATGTCAGGGTAGGTTTGTTGGTTAAAAGCTGTCACGTTGCGGTGCTTATGAAATTCGCCTATGATAAGGCGAAAAAAAGAGAAGTTTTTGCGAGTTCGTCAACATATTGCTTCGATAGAAAATCTTGCGCGACATTAAAAAGCAACAGACTTTAAACTTTGTCTTCGCATTCTCCAGTTATTCACTTTATTCATTTAACTTTCAATTCATTCTGTCTCGTATATGTATACATATACGGTCCGGCCATATAATATCTCAGGGAAACTCTAGCGAACGCTTTTCCAAATTGATGTTCATATGGACGACATGCAGATCTTTTGAAGCTTCTCTATCATAACCCGCATACATTGAGGATTCGCGTCATACTCGTATGTCAACCTGCCTCCCTCGAAGCCACATTCACTGTTCGGGAGTTTGAAAATTGCGTTATCGACTGCCTAGAACTTTCTCGTATGTTTTCACCTTGTTTATTGAACAAGGAAATTCTTCCTTCACTAGTCTCTCTCTCTCATCGTTTATAGAACTACTCTCGAGCTATTTCCATTCAATATTTCTGATTATCGCTCTTACTTCGAAACATATCTACCTTGGCCCGACTGCACGTCCCCGGTCAATTCTATTTATTGCTTTGCAAATTTCGGCTTCTACCTACAATATATAATTTGTGTTTTTCCTTCATGTACGACAGCCGAGGGCCGAGGGAATGGTACCATCCGTGAATTCTTCGTCAAGGTATTGTACGTTTTCAGTCTATTACAAATTGCGCCGTTGTTACCCGATAACAGGTATCCTTTCTAACGTTCAAAGTCATTCGGAGATTGATTCTCTTTTGAGTTTTTCGTGTTTGCTCCGCAATATTAGAAACATTAGTTCATTTGCCTGTGCTTCTAGTTTTCACTGCTTCTATTGTTTGTCGCATGGTTACAGTTTGTCAGAGTTCACCTTCTTATCCCCAAGATACTTTCGCCTCTTTTTCGCAAAGTTTGTAGTCAAATTTAAACGCGCTTTATCAGATTCGTTCAGGGACGGCCTTACCAAAGACTGCTTCTACGAGCTCCTTGATAAGCCTGAAAATCGTCCTTGTCGATTTGAATACCAAGCTACCCAAGGGGGCCTACCTTACCAAGTCAGCCCTGGATCGATATCTGGAGGATGTTGACTCCCATGGTACCGTGATTTAAGTTCTGGCATGGACTACCAGGGGTCCTGCCGCCAACAGGACCTATGACCGGAAGCTTGTAGTAGTCAAATCGTAGCAACCTTCAGAGCAGTTAAGTTCAGAAATCAGTCATTGATGGAAGAAGCCTTAATAATTGGGCGGGGGCTTTTTTGGTTGTACAGACGGAAAGTAAATCGTTCAAGCCATCACCTCCGGAAATGGATATAGGATTGTTGATTTTGCGACGGGACGTAATGTAACTATAGTCAGCATATGGTTTCTACACCTTGATATCCATAAAGTGACCTGGCTGACTCTTGACCAACAAACCAGCAACTAAATTGATCATATTGCGATGGACGCAAGGCACTCCTCCAACGTTTTGGATATCCGAACGTTCTGAGCAGCTAACATCGACTTGGTCCATTACCTTGTTGTAGCTAAGGTACGTATGCGGATATCCGTAACAGCCCAAAGCCAACTACTGTGAGAAAGTTCAACGTCGAATAGCTACGAGTACAATCGAAAGAGGCCGCCAGGGCGTCATCCGATCGAGATTCCCTCACCCTATCGAGAAATTCGATACCGCCAGCATCGAACATAAAAGACCAGTGGCATCACTACCACAGATCAATTAGAGAGGCTGCCCCTGATGTACTGGGTTTCAACCCCCTGCCCCAACCACGAAAATCCTGGTTCGGTGTCGAATATAGAGAGGCAACACTGGAAAATAACGGATGTATGGAGTGGTCTTGCAGGAAAGCCCGTGAACAGTCTTGCGGTTTTTCCCAAAAAATAAAACGAGCATACCAAAGCTGTAAAGCCAAGAAAAGAAATCTGCAAGGATGGAGAAGGAAACCTCATAGTAGGCTCACAGTCGGTGCTGAAAATCTGGAAATATTATTTCTGCAGACTGTTAAACGGCGATCACGATGATAGCATCCCAACGTCAAGTTAGAATAAACCAACAAACCTGCTGGACCCGATCCATTAACTGTCAACCTATTCAAAGCAGCAAGTGATGATTGGATAAAGAGCCTACATCAACTCACCTTTACTATCTGAGTCGACGAAAGTATTCCCGACGAATGGAACCTCAGCATTACTTCTCCGATCCTAAAAAGGGAAATACCTCGAATTGTGCCAACTACAGAGGAATAAGTGTCCTCAATATTCCATATATTGTGTGTCTGCAGTATTATGTGAATGCCTAAGATCCTACTGTACGGCCGGCCGGTATCAGTTTTTTCAGCAGTTCCAAATCGCTACATACCAGCTCTTTATCCCGCAGCCGCATTTCACAGTATCTATAGAGACGAGCTATAGAGCCGCGTCTAGTTTTGCTATCTCTGCCGAGTTCATTCGACTATGCAGGATGACGATAGAGAATGCTGTTCAATAAAGGATTTAAACAAGGCGATGCCTAGAGGCGCAATATTTTTATTTTACGAGCATATGCAGACGACATTAACATAATGGGAAGAACACAGCAAGCTTCCGATGGAGCGTTTGCGACTACTGAAGCAGAGGCGGCAAAGTCAAAGTTGAGTTAAGCAGTCAATGAAGGAAATACAAAGTCGAACGTAGAAGTAGAATGTCGGTTATGGTGCAGTATGCACCATTGCTCCGTCTTACTGCGATCACATATCCTCTAGTCCCAATTCATCCAATTGAGGGATGAAAAATTCATTGATCATGGCTCTGTAGCGCTCACCATCCACAGTAAATACTGGGCCCGTGTGGTTCTAAAGAAAATGCTCCAATGACTCCTCCGGTGTAAACAGCACACCATGCAATGACTTTAAGTGAATGTAATGGCTCTTCGTGGCTAAAACCGGAAATTTTGGTTATTCACGTATCCACATAGGTGGAAATGGGCCTCGTCAGTCATGATTATTTTTGACGCAAAATCGTCCTCTTAGTTGTTGACATTCAGTATTGCGTGAGCGTAGGTTAGACGCGATTCACGATCAATACCCATCAGCTTATGGACTGTCTGCACTCGACGGAGCATCTCCGACGTCTTTAGCCACTGCAGCGATATTCTCTGCAGAACGAGAGGTACGAGGCCTTCCAGGGCTTGATAGGTCCCGTGGTGTTCCAGTCTAAAAGAGTCGTGCGGTTAAATGCCGCATTGAACGACCAATGGGAACCTGGTGGTTTGAAAAACGCAAACGTATTTTGAAAACCATGGTTCGGTTGCCAAACTTATCATGCGCTACGTCCATTTTACGGTCGACATAATCGTCCATCTGAGCAAGTTATTCGTATCACGATGAATAGTTTTCGCACCACGTACACTCTAGTGAATAGTATTCATCTCCAAAGACGACAAACAGTGCGAACAGAAGAAGTTATTGCCGTTGTGGACCGCAGTGTTGAGGAATATCCGAGTCGATCCACCATCATGCACAGCAATTGGAGCTAGGCCCATCCACTTTGCGGAAGATTTTACTGAAAGATCTTGGCTTAAAAGCTCATTAGATCCAGCTTGTGCAAGAGTTGAAACCGCGTGACAATTATACGCGTCGTAGGTTCGGTGAATGGGTCGAAAACATGATTCAGCTTGATCCTCATTTACAACGCAAAATTTTGTTCTCCGATGAGGCACGTTTTTGGTTAAATGCATATGAAAACAAGCAAAATTGCCAAATTTGGAGTGGAGAAAACCCAGAAGCCTTTGTCAGGACGCCCTTACAACCATTAAAGCTCACTGTTAGGTGTGCTTTATGGGGTGGTTGAATCATCGGTGCATATTTCTTTATGGACGATACCGGACAGAATGTTACCATCAATGGAGAACTTTATTTTCTTCAGTGGATTGGTATTGACATGACAGAGTCTTGGTTTCAACAAGATGGCGCAACATGCCACAGCACGGCGAGCGACAACATCAATTTATTGCGGAAAACATTTGCTGAGCGCATAATTAAGCGCTATGGATATGTGCACTAATCTCCACGATCCTGTGATCTCACACCTTTGGATTACATACTTCGGGGGTATGTGAAGTCAATAGTATATGCCGCTAAACCAGAGACGATGGACGATTTGAAAGTCAACATTCGCCGTGTTATTGCATACATCCGTCCCAGTTGCTCGAGAAAGTTACCGAAATTTTGAATACACGATTGCGCTTCGAGCTAGCCATGGCGCTCATATGCCCGATATCATATTTAAACACTAGTGGCACCAAGTTATCTATTAAATAAAGCTAATATCATCGACATTGACGTTAGCTTCAAATGATTTATTTCATATTGAATTTGTATATCTCTAAAAAAAACACCCTTCACAAGACCGCCAGGTAGACAGTGAGCTTAACTTAGAGTTTTAGACGCTTTGATCTCAAAACTGCATTTTTCAAGTTGGCCGTACCCATAACTTGAACAATTTTCAACCAGTTCAAAGTTTTAAAATTTTAAATACATCTCTAGAAATATATATATTGTGTAAATAACTACATAGGATGTTTTATATGGTATAGTTAATTTCTTTGTTATTAGAAATTTTCTGACGATTTTTCTGCGAATTTTGTAAGTTTGATTTTGGATGTGCGCCATTCGGCCAATAATTAATATATCAATCTAGCTGTTGTTATGTAGAATAAAAAAGTTTAGTGACTGATCATATTTCAAAATTTAGAGGAACTGTTGGTACGGCCGTAGACCCTTCCAAAAAAGAGAGGTCATCTGAGAAACGCTGTACAGTCGTCATTTTTAAATAGAATATTCTATAAAAATTATATTTTATAGTCAATTATATGCACAATAACCTTCTACCCTTGTAAACTCGATTCATTTTATATTTTTTCTGAAAAAAAAAATCACAAAAGAGCTTATTTTTACGGCCTCTAAGTTTACTTGCCAGAGAGGTCCTTCGAAAATTTACACCTTCGGACGGCCATCAGAAAGCAGGGAGCACCGATGGTAATGGTTTGGGCCGCCATAACCGCCGATGGTCGCTCTCCGCTCGTATTTTTGGACCGTGGCGTCAAAATTAATGCCATCGTATACCGTGAAACTGTCTTCGAGGCAGTATTGAAGCCCTGGGCAAACAATCATTTCGATCGGAAGCCGTGGACATTTCAACAAGACTCGGCACCGTCTTACAAAGCGCGCGTCAACCAAGATTGATTAAAAAACAATGTTCCACACTTCATTTCTTCGACACAATGGATTGCAAATTCTCCGGATACAAATCCGTTGGATTTCTCTGTCTGGGGTATTTTTTGAAGAGGAAGGTTGACACTAAAAAATACCAAAGTTTGGACCACTTCCAACAAGCACTTGGCCGGGAATGGGCCAAAATACCGCAGAGCCACTTGCGTGCAGTGTGCGAAGCTTTCTTCGGCCGTCTCAAGGCCATTATTCCTGCCAAAGGTGAGCATATTGAAAACTACTGATACAATTTGAAAATTGATGTATTTTCCAACATTTTTTGCTTTGGCACAATAAAATTTATACACATAAGAAAAAACTATAGCATTTTAAAAAGTTATAGTTCGAGTAAGTCACCCTGTACTATATGTTCATCAGCTAATTCTGAAAGACAGCTTGGGATAAACTGTTTAATATCATGTTTCTGTCCCAATTCTCTTCTGGAATACTCTGCCGAGTTTTACACTTTATAGTCATTATAACATGCAAACATTCAAAACCAACGTGCATTGGTGTCACTGTTTCTTTCACGTGCGCTGTGTGAAGAAGACTTTAAGATAGTTTCCATGAGTATTTCATCCGCTAGTCCTATAAAAACCTAGGTTGAAACCATTCATGTACACATTTTTGCAAAAAATATGTGGTCCTATTAGGTCTTAGGGAAAAGTTTGGCATAGCCATGCAATATCTGTTTGAATAGAAAAATTGGAGAACATTTTACCAAAAACAATCAAGTTTCTTGAGGTGAGTTTAACTAGGTACACCCAGTGGAGAGAGATAACAAACAAAGAAAACAGCTTTTTGGAGGAATGGTTTAATTTTGAAAATAGCCAAACAGCTATTCGCTACCTAATCCATTGGCAACACTGTCCCCATCGGGCTACTAAGTACTAAACCAAGTACCATCTAACTTGCACCTCCGGCGCGGCGGTGACACAAAAAGCTTTTCATCTTACCACTCACACATATTCACCGAGTACACTTAACAGCTGGCTGGTAATGGCACGCTCTCTCATGCATCCGCTTTTGAACAATTATTGCTCCGCTCTCTCTCTCTTTCTCTCGTTTTATGTTTCCCTCTCTCTCTCTCTCTCTCTCTCTCAGTATCTACGACTACGATACTCTCCAAACATTGGTTGAACACTACTATCTGTATAAGCCAGTAGAAGAAAAACAGCAACAGAAAAGAAGAAAATTTGCGACCAAACTCATCGAATGGCGAATACACTTGGCTCAGAATATAACGGTCAGTGAGGGTGGAAAAATCGTCACCACCGTCGTCGACGTTGTCGAACATATTTTCACGGCGGTTTTTTTCCTTTTTACTATTTCTCCTCTATTCAATAATTCAAAAACAAAAAAACTACCAAAATTGCCAGACAAGGAGTCACAAAAAAGTTTAAAAAAAAAAAAAATACCATCCATTTAGAGGATGATTACATTTCGGTAAAAGTGGAAATACTTACTCTCTTTGGATATTATTTTCGCAATTTCCGTTAGCAATTCGGTGTTTAAAAAAAAAAAAAAAAGGAAAAGGAAAATATACCACGTAGATACGAATAAAGGCATAAACGACTAAACGAATACTCGTTCCTCATCAGCCACTTGCTACGGTTGGTTGATGAAGTTTTCCTTTTTCGTTTTCGTTCTCGTTTTCGATTTCATTTTCGTTGTTGTTGTTGTTGTGTTCGTTGCGTTTTCCGTTTTCCGTTTTCTGTTTTCTATGTTTTGTGTCTGTTTTTTTTGTTGTTGTATATCCTGACGAACATTTTCTTCCTTTCTTTAAGCGAGCGCGAAATGTACAGATGGGTAGGCTAATGGTGCCGCGGGTGCTTAGTTCATAGTTCAATCTTCTTCATTAGAAACGTGAGAAAAAGGGGTGAGCGAAAATAGTGACGTCATTGATAAATGTTATCACGTCACCAGCGAAATGGAATACAGAGCAAACTACCGCGGATACTCGGTCATTTTGGCAATGATAACCGTGATCACCATTTAAGGTGGTTTCCGTGATTTAAGACTAACGTAACCCTCAAGGATTCGCGTAAAGTGTCTTGTGACCGCAACGCAAATTGCTAAATTAAGTCCCCTTGAACGGATATTAATTTTTAATCACAGTCTTCCGTTTCATCTGACAAACAGTAGGAGAAGCTACCTACGATAAATTTGTAAATTTGTGTATAGCATCACCGAGTGTAGGAGTTTCTGTCAAACCATTGGAAACGAATCCAAAAAGAGAATCAGTAGGATACCCGAGAAAAATGAGTTCTTGAAATACGAGCGCCTACCTACATACTCGTACATACGGTGTCGTGGAATCCTTAAATCAAATCCAACTTAATTTCAAAGTGATTATTTGTTTTGTCTGTTTTTTTTTTTGTTTTTTTGTTTGTTGTTCTACGAGAGTGTAAACAAATTCAATCAAGTGCTGAGGGAGTGGTAACGAAAAGCAGATACCTTCAGGACGAGTGTCGTGAATGGATTAAAAAAAAATCCAGATTTGAAATACGAATTTGAGTCAAGTACAAGTGCGACTGCGAGTGTGAGTGCAATGTGAATGGATACATCCTGCATTATTACATAACTCTTCAATTTTTTTATTTTTTTTTTCCTGGAGATAACACAGGTACATACCTTTGGCCATAGATAGTTTGGTGGCAACGATAAGCAACGAATATCCTTAAAGAAATTTTATTAATAAGCGTGGAGCATATCCAAAGTTTGTTTTTCTTTTTTTTTTTTTTTGTGATGATTTATAATAAAACTACGCCCACCTGTTTCAAGCCTCAGAACAACCGATTATAGGGTGGCGGAGGGAGAATTATTAGCTAATGTAACATAGCTACTGACATTGACAAAGTGTACTGTTTAGGTTTCATAATTAAACTAACACGAGTATGTGGGGTTAGGAGGTTTTATGTTTTGTAGTGAAATTCGTCAAGGCCACCTCCATGGAAGCATGCAACGCAAAATGGGAATTATTACTTAGTTTTCTAAAAAAAAGAAAAAAAATATATATAATGAAGTGATTTTTTTTTCCTTCTTTGTGTTTTGAATATTAAATAGAGACAAACAAAAAAAAGAAAGGTTCCGCTAGGGTGGCAATGTTCAATAAACATCCCCTTCTCGGATGTGAAAGCAACTTTTGTTGCCATTGGGATTTCCTGAGTCAAATAAGCAATCAAATTGTGAAACCCTTGGGGTGTAATTGTGCATTGTACGAGTATATGAATAGGAGAATATCCCCCTAAGCAGTTGTCTTCTCGGCAAGTTCCCAAAAGGCTTAGAATTTTGGCAGAATATTCGAATTAAGAGGCAGCAGTGAGACAGATGTTGGTGTAATGCCCATGGCCAATAACTAATAAGGAATTCTCCATTATTAAGTATCGAGTTCAGAATAATTAGATATTGCTAAAGACTTGATTTATGGCAATTACATACATACAACATTCTTATCCTTCTTAATGTTAAGCCAATTTACAAACATTTTCGATGTAAAAAAAAGTTTCGCTGACACTTATGGCTGGTTGCACGTTGCTACTGAGATAAATTAGGTATACCTGCATACTTTAAGCTTGCTAGTTTAAATTTTACATTCAAATGTCATTTGAAATCAGTACAACGATTGAGTTCAGCCTCCTAATATAGAAAACTAAATTTATCTAAAAAAAGTAGAAAGCGATTTACAAGTTTCGTTTCTAGGTGTGTTGAATAGTCGCATGTCTGCATGTTGCATGGATTTTTGTTGCAAAGTGGCAATTGTTTGTACGAGTAATTGCGATAAAATACGTAGAGCTAAACCTCTGTTCTTCAAAAATTGCATGACACTTATTTAGCCCAGAAATGGTGCATTGTGCCAGATTTGATCGGCAGTTATGTAGTATATTGCCACTCTGAAAGTCATCATGTACTTGAGATGAAACCTGAAATTTATCTGATATCCGAAGTAATAATATTTGAATCTTAGACGTATGTCAAGCAATGCATATTTGCATACATAAATGGCGCTACGTTCAGTGATGGACCTATGTCGCAACTAATAAGGCGTTCAAATTGGCGCGATTTCTAACTCTTCGCTTGCTAAAGCGTAGCCGGCGAACAAAGGCAGAGGTGGACAAAATTCGTAGCTATCTCTAGGTTGTATCCTTATACCACAAGCGTGTACCTGGTTTTACATGTACAGCGAAGTTCAGTTTGATACTTACCTACGCATCAGGAGCATTTCGCTACAATCGATGTCGATGGCATCTATGTTATGAGTATATGCAAGTAGTTAGCCAGACTTTTGAAAAATTGAGCTGTTGGTAGTGGTTTACAAGTTTCAAAGGGCTTGTTACCACATGACAACGTATAACCTATTTCTAGACGTCAAAAATCTCGACGTATTTTCTTCCGAAGTTTACAGATCAGCTAGTATCATTCTACACAATTTTGCGAGTTTGCGAGTTTTCGAGATACCAGAAGTAAGCATTCATTCTGTATTATTTTGTCTCTATAGATGTTGTCTTTTGATCTTAAAATCGATAAAGAGGTGGTAACCTTCTAGGCTTTTCACCAGGATCTGAAGTATTGTGTATATTAGAACTGAACTGACAGGTGCCAATCAGATCGTTGATAAATAGCTTCAGACATTTACATAATACGAGAGACAAGTTATTGTGCATGGTTCTAAGAAGAATGACAGCTCTATAGTTTACGGATTTAAAGGGAACGCATATTTGTGGATTGGGCAACGGTGTTTGGGTTTTATTCGATCAGATCTTGGAAATGTTTCGATGTATGCTTTAGGTCGGATATCCAGTCAGCAGCTTATGTATTTAAGTCATATTGGTCCATATTGAATGGCTCGTTCTACCAGACACCGAAATTTGAGTCGTTTTAACTATTTCAATTCAATTGCAAATTAAATTTGCAAGTGTTTTCGATTACTTTTATTCCATGTGACAAAGGCCAACAGTCTAAGTTCCTAACTTTTTAACAAATGTACGCACGCCATGCATAACGGAATACCTGAAAGATATATGCCTTCTTGATGTTAAGCGGGCTTGTTATGTCTGTTTCGAATAATGACTACCGACAAGATAGCACCATCTGTAAACAGATATTTTATTTTTGTAATTACATATTTGCATTTGTATTAGAGTGCTCTTTCACAGGGAACATTACCCGTTTCGTCGCTTTTATAGTTTCTGTTTTACTTTACAACCACCTGTTGCATTATATGATAAATGAGAGAAGAAATTGGATTTGGAGTGCTGAAGAATATTTAGCCGAGTTCAATACTTACCAAAACCAATGTCATTTAGCTATAAAACATATTTTGCAACAGGCAGGCTAATTTCAAGAGCTTTCGTTACACAAACTTATGTCATGCACCGGATTTCATTTGGTTGCGTATGCCAAAATTACTTGATTCGATCCAGTACTGACAGCCAGGAACATCACCATATAATCGGCAACCACTGCAATGAAATTGAAATTAATTGCCTTGTTGTCACTCTTAAGGTTTTTGGATCATATATAACTCGAAACTTACTTCTCAATGCCGATATTAAGCCCCACATACTCGTATCTAGGTTAAGTTGCATCCCATAATAATGCAGCTATTATGCACTGCACAGGCATGCAAAACCGTCAGTAGCCAGGTTCCATATTTATTGCACATTTGGATGAGAAAATGATTTTGCAGTCTCATTTTAGTCATAATTTATTCTGATCTACGACAACCGTATCTGGATCTGGATCTGGTTCTACTTGTCGTTACATTGGCTAAGAGTCGATTGCTCGAATACTGCTTTGCTCTTTTTTTTTCCGTCAGAACAGAGCACTCAGAAAAGAACTAGTCCATTGTACTCCCTGTAAGTTCATTTTAATGGAATCTTTCAGTGATAAAATGCCTACAATACCAGCACCCACCACGTTAACGCCGAGTACCTATAGCCTGATGCGAGGGTAAGACGGACATTCACAGAGGTTGTGCTCCGCCATGTCTTCGTTACTCTCACAGCAAGCGTCACCAGATGTTGTATCAATTATGCTCAGTACATTTAAGTGCTTAGCAAAAGTCAAATACCTCGTCACGATGGCAGTAAGCAACTTGCAGTTTTTACTACTGAGGAATAGCAGGAAGGCCGCTGACTTCTTTAAGACGATGAGAAGCAAGCTTGCAACCTGGGGAGTCATGCCATCTGCAGGTGTGTTCGTATGAATGCCTACTGTCAATGGAAGCCTTAACCGATGACGCAGGCAGACCTAACGTAGGTTCGCGTCCTGAAAAACTCTCGTCTGAGCCTTGCTTGACAAGTTCATCGGTATATAGTAGTTCGTTGCCATCAACATTGCGTATATTTTCTAATGAGGAGTGAAATCTAACGTTGTCGTCCTCCAGAATGAGACCAGCGTCACATTCTATATCGGTCTTTGTAGCCGTCCATGAAGACCCCACTGCATTCTATTTCTAACTTAGATTCCGCCCGAAACCAGTCTTGGGCACAAGGAAAAGCGATTTCATATTTGATTTTTCCACATTAGGAGTTCTGGTGTCACTGCATCAGACGGCATGTCCATAGGACAAAAGTCATAAGACAGCCGGTGCGTAAGGTCATCAAAGCTCTAGTCCCTGTTGTACCAACCACTTCCTTTTAAACGGAAGATAACTTTGAGAGTGCAATCAATGCATCTAAAGCGGAACCAGGCGTGCTAGAGAAAGCCTCTATGCAGCCTTGACAGACTGCTCTTTGGAATCTGGGTAATGCAGCAATGATGTATTTTCGTGAGAATTTATTCCATCTGACAGCCGACGCATAGAATATAATTGGCCTTATCATAGCCGTGTAGATCCAGAGTCCCTTCTCGGTGACAGGTCCCATGTCTTGC
Organism: Volucella zonaria; assembly: GCA_963966105.1. Taxonomy (NCBI): domain Eukaryota; kingdom Metazoa; phylum Arthropoda; class Insecta; order Diptera; family Syrphidae; genus Volucella; species Volucella zonaria. The sequence goes on along the minus strand of OZ014531.1, from coordinate 121,935,134 downwards.
CGATAGCTCGTTTGCGTTCGCTGTAATATGTGTAGCCCGTAGAAGTTTGTAGTACAGGATGACACCCAAATACTTAGCTTTTTAGGAGTACTGGATGGTGATATCTTTAAGCACTAGATGAGTCAGACCAGACAGCTTTCTCCTTGTCGTAAAGAGAGCAATCTCAGTTTTGAGAGGATTGACAGAAATCCACATCTAGGGCTGCCAACGCTTTAGAGCAAACACTCGTTAGACACGATCCAACAGACAGCACAGCTACATCATCCGCGTATTTCTGTGCGGATACCCAGCCTTCCTGTCAAGTTCAATTTTGCCTAACATATTCTGAAGCGCACTCTCACAGGATCTTCGATGTTGGTAAGTCTATCGCACCTGGATCTCGACCATTCTCTCCATACTCTTCAACATGAAGGAAGTTAGGTCAGGGTTTTGGTATGTATGCTAGTGCCAGGGTAGCAGTGAAGATTCTCTTCAGAGCTATCAACAGCTATTCTACACCTCTTTGTAACATAACTGGGTATACGTTATCGGCGCCAGGCGACTTTAACTGATGAGATGTACTAGCTACGGTATGTTGTGTTATTAAGCTCACTAACCGCTACGTTAATAGGAGCTGGTTGTTAGCATTAGTGTCGCAGCATATGACAAGTTCCATATTCATTGAAGCGCAGTATTCAATGAGTTGGGCTACCGCTTGCGGTGGCAATAATAGATCATAAGGGAAATAAGCAGACGCTACAACGAACTTGTGTCATTCTCCGTTCGAGTCGTAGCTTATGTCTGCAACTAAATCTCCGTTGCAAAATTGCCAAAGTCAAGATGGTGAGAATAAGTTTGGCACATGACGAAAAGATCTCAATCTTTCCGATCGCTCGTCATTTAGTAATGTGATATCCTTCAAACATCCGAAATTACAGGCGCATTTATTCTACACCCATTGTTCCTGTATGGATATTAGAGGAAGTTTTGTATTGATCACGGAGAGCCTGCTACGTTGGGATGGAGTAGCAGACTTGGAATCTGAATACATAAAATAGGTACGTACTGCAGTGGTCGTCTCTTATTTATATTCATTTGGAAACAAAGTGGGAATTAACACTTTCAAGGTGCAGTTAGGAGTCAAACTTAGACTAGGGTCTAGGGTTCTGGGTATGAAGACGGATTAGCAAATTCCTATTTCCCGGAATCCAGAAAATGGCGCCCGTCATTTTAGGCTGTCTGAAAACATCGAAAATCTTAGTTTCCAGGGGTGGGATCTTCGGGACAGACTTATTCAATCATTCAAAAGTTCGCTGTATGAAGTGTTTCACTGTAAGGCTTCCGTTTTCCGTATCGTAGTCCTCTGCTTGAATGCAAACATTCTCTGCTTTGGTTGACAGATCAACACAGTGTTCTCACTCAATGTCGTTCAGACTATTATCTTTGCGAGCCTTCCTAAGTCGAAGCGCCAGAGAGGAGATAGCGGCATCCATGTGCTGGTTGCGATGTGCCAGATCTTGTTCGCTGGGAAAGCCACCACTAGAGTTATTTCTTAGAGGGGATCTTTGATCGATTTTTGCAGGTTGTAGCACTGACTTTATCCGGACATTGTTTGCGTGTGAAACCACCGCTGATTTTGTTTCGTCGATGAGTTTCACCGCTTCATGCGATTTCCATCCACTGGAAGTGCTATAACCACCGGTTTCATCTGGGCATTATGCGCGTAGAAATCCACCGATAAAGGGAGGGCTGGAAACTTCTTCTTGGTCCTCTTCGGGACAGAAGAAGAGGGCGCAGTTTCACATCTGACAGGTTAGTCGATTTCAGTGGGTGCCACTTCCGTTGAACTGTTTCTCTTCTCTGTCGTCGGTGCGGGATTGAAACTTTCAGCACTCCTGCCTTCGACAGCACTTGCCTCATCAACTGCCTCCTAGACGGTAATCCTTCAGAGTGTGCCTCTTCTGGAGCCCCTTCTACCTTTTCGGTTTCCCGTCAAAAACAGCACTCTGACTAGGCTACTGGTCTAGTCTGCTGGTCTACTCCACTGGTCTATTCTGGTGGAGTTTAACTGTAGCGGGTAGTGTCTTTCCGATACTCTCTCAATCGTTCCAGCTCAATCTACGGAACTTATCATAGAAAGAGCCGCGGGAGTCATAGGAATCAAGTGATCTAGGTGGGGGTTTTCGAAGTATATATCTTGGTTGGGGTCTCCACGGGTGGATTGTCGCTATTATGAGTGCCACCTGAAGTATAATCCTTTGGGGTTACCTCCATACTTTTAACCAGTTTACGCCTACGTTGGACGTCTTTGGCGCTTAGTTCGACATCTCACCTGCGTTCTTTTCAGAATCTTAGGATCATTGACTCTTATCTCTTCCAACCACGATAAGGTTCCCAGATAAAGGAAGGCTGTTGCATTTCTTCTGCGTTCTTAGGGCTTACACAGCCTTTAATTTATGTCACGTTGTCACCGAAAACGACCTATGGCCGTGTCGACGACACATACCACCCATTTTTTTTTTATAATTTTTTATTGAAACCAAGAAAATCTCAGTGACGAGTGTCAACGTAAGATAGTAGCACAAAAAAAAGTTCTGCTGTATTATCTTCTTCTTCATGAAAGCAACAAACATTGGTGTCGCTTAATTAGAACATACAAAGATGCATCCCAAAAGATTTATTGCAGATGTCAATGTATTAGGTTTCAGTTAGACCGCCATTTAATGTCCTGTTACTAAAGAACAAAACAATTATCAATGGAAATCCTAATCACAGAACCTGGCATATTCAGAGCTGCGTCGAATTCAGGAAAATCGCAGAATTCCACCGTGGCCTGAGACCTAACAAGACTCCGAAAATTAGGTCTACTGATCAATTAAAGAATAATCTCAAGCTCGTGTCCTGATTTGGAAGTACTAACTTGTGCGATGTGACTTTTTATCTTGGATGTCATTTGCTAAAGTTAATGACAATAGGTAATGATCTGCTTGTCTCATTTGGAGATATTTTAAATATACTCGTATCCCACTCGCATCTTAGAACAATATTTGTCGTTGAAACTTATATTGATTTATAATGGCTTCTGGTGAGTAACGAGCTTTGAGCTTTGCATGCTAGTTAATACTTTGTCCATGTTTCTGTTCGGCTAGAAGCCGTCTCTTAACATAGCATCCTTCTGACAGCAGTGGTTTTGGTTCGATCCTCTGAAGCGTTCAGATATGTATCTCTATCTATGTGGGCAGTTCTGACGGTCCGATGGGTATCCGAGGTTATTTATCGCATATCAACATACATCATTTTATGTAGGCATAACGCCTAACCACATCCCACAAAGTATTCTATGGGATGTTGTTGCTTGGCTCCGAACTAAGTGACAGCTGCAAATTTCAAAGACATACTGGATTGATGCCGGAAATCCTTAAATTGCCTCAAATGTCAAAGTAGCTCAATCAAGATCAATCGTGAATCTGTTTTTGAGGTCGGCACGGACTCCCTCTGCAGGAAACTTGTGATTATGTTTGCATAGGTCAAAATATTCACGAGACTCAGTATATACCAAAGTTGACTGATGTTTTATTTTAAGTCTGCCACTGCCATATATGTATAATCAAAACTACGACATCCATTCCACAAGCTTCAAAAGGCATCTAGCGACCATTGCCTTACCAGAAGGTATTTCCTCAGATAGGGCGAAGTAAATAGGCGCTAACATACATACTATACATATATGCACTTACTCATAATAAATAAACATTCTCTCCAAATTCAATACAATTAGAAAGAGATATGTATTGTGGTGTTCATTATATAAGCGACAATAAATCTTAAAGCCTATGTACAGGGTGCGGCAAAATAGCCTCCCTATTTTAAAATGAAAATAAAAACGGGAGTTTTCTGTATACAACAAATTTAGTTCTAGTTACTCTCTCTATGACTCAAGAAGATTTTTCAAACTTAATTTTAAAAAGGATATCGGACAAGTGGTGTCCGTGATTGTTAATGCATTGCTGCAAGCGCACTCTGAAACTCTGCATCGATGTTTTCAGATGTCCGGACACTACTAGGTCTTTTGCCGTATTTCCACTAAAGTTTTCCACCCACAACAAACTATTCTTTCGATCCGGAACTGATGCACGAGGAACAATTTCAAAGTGGGTACGAAACATACGCAGGGGCGCGACAACTGACTCATTGTTGTGAATGAACGTCTCGAGAGCGAAAGCTATCTGTGCAATCGTCCACGCCATGTTGGTGACTGGTAATTAGTGGCACAAAAACCTTCCCCTCTCCTGCGCCGATTGTCGCTATCCACTACTCACTGCACACCAATAAAAATAGGGAAGTTATTTTGCCGCACCCTGTATAAGGAAACTTCCGGAAGGTACAATAGAAATAAATAAATATTAAATAGATGGCGTGCCAGTCTGGTGGAAAGATAACAAATTTATTATTCCAGAATCCCCACACCGATTTAATTTGGGCTGAATTGAATAAATAAGCATGTACTGAATTGCCGCCTTTGAAAGGCAGAGAATAAGGCGTTCTTTTGTGGGTAGAAATGTTGGCATTCCACAATGCCCACGAAAAGGGTGGTCAAGTCAAAAACGATTCTTCCTGAACTCATACCTCTATCAGAGCATCATGCCAACCACCAGTACCTAGAGGCTCCTTTGGCGGAATAATCCCAGCTGTTTTAATTTTATGGACTACTTACCATGTTATCCCGAATCCATTTTTGTGTCAGACATTTCGTATTTAATATCGAATGTTATAGCAAATTCTGTCACCAAAAAGTATAGTCTCTAACTGTCTTCCTTTCATAATCCGTTTCCGATAATTTTTGGAATTTCTTACCCCAATGATGAAGATCAAGGTAATAAGGTATTCCACCGCCAAGAAAGAAGGCAGGATGGAGAGATCCGAACGAAAATAGCAAAAGACCAGGAAGAAATGAATGTTACGAATGCGCGATGGCAAGCTACTCGTAATAACGTCAGCAGCAAAGGTGTGGTGCTCTCATTTTTCTCGCAACTATCTAAGATATCATAAAACCGATCCAACAACATCAAAGCTCCCAAGGAACGGCGATCTTTAAAATTATTCTATCTAATATCAAGTGTCTCTAACACATTTCAATAGTAATGAGCACCTATGTCCTTACCCCAGCTAAGCAGCACTTATTGAGCTGTTGGTTGCAAAAAGAAAATCATATCGGGAGGCTATTTTGCAACAGCCCTTATTTTCGGAAATATTTTCCAAAGTTTTCTTAATCTTATTTTCAATGTTTCTACTTTAGGGTGTGTAAGATGATTTTAAATTGATACAAGACATTTTTTCTCAAATTTTTTTTTTATTTTTCTACATAGTCTCCTTGTAACTCTACACACTTCTCCCAGCGATGCTCCTATCTCCCTAACCCGTCCAAATAGTACTTGGCGTTTTCCTCTGTACAATAATTGTTCACGGGGGTGATTGCCTCCTCATTTGACGAAAATCTCTGTCCTCCGAGCGCAGTTTTTAGATGAGGGAACAAAAAGAAGTCGCTTGAGGCTCTAGATCTGGTGAATAAGGCGGATGGTCAAGCAGTTCAAATCGTAATTCATGGATTTTCGCCATGGCAACCGCTGAGGTGTGAGACGGCGCGTTGTCTTGGTGAAACAGGATTTTCTTTTTCTGCAAATGTGGCCGTTTTTCCGCAATTTCTGCATTCAGCTTGGCAAGTAATGATGCGTAGAATGCTCCTCGATTAAGATAACTCATTTGCTATCCCAAAAAACAGTCACCATCACTTTCCCAGCCGAAAAAACAGTTTTTGCTTTTTTTGAAGCCAGCTCGCTTTTTGCAGTCCACTGTTTTGACTGAATTTTTGTTTCGGGCGTATAATGGTGTATCCAAATTTCATCTACAGTAATAAATCGGCGCCAAAACTCGGATTTATTACGCCTAAACTGCGCCAACAGAGCGTTGGAAATGTTTTCGGTCTAACGTAGGCAAACGCGGCACCCAACGCGCGGGCAGCTTTCTCTTGCCTAAATCTTGATTTAATATGTAACAAACACGTTCTTTGGACATTTTCATAACCTCTACTATCTCTCTCACTTTAATTCGGCGGTCGTCTAACACCATTTGATGAACTTTAGCAATGATATCGTCAGTGGCTGCAGTTTTTGGACGTCCCGAACGTTCATCACCTCCCAAGCTCTTACGGCCACGTTTAAATTCAGCTGCCCAAAATTTCGCTGTGGTAAATGCTGATGCAGAGTCCCCATACACAGATTCCATCTCATTTCAAAAACAAGAATTTAATAATAGCTCGATACTCAATTTTTTCCATTTTCACAAAAAACACTCACCTCGACTCACTCAAACGACTGTCAACTGAAAACTGCGCTTCCAAAATGACTAAAACTTTGGTACGTAACTGTCAAAAGATGCACAACTAGCATTCACTAGCTTTTACTGACGAGTGCTGCTATCTTTACGTTGCGGTCGGAAACTTTTCAGACAATCCGCGTATAATTCAAATAGCACAGGAGCTATGACTTAACCCTGTGGCAACTCATTTTTGAACTGCTTAGATTTGATCGCTGTAAAATTAATTAAATCATAGCACAGCAATTTCTGGGCATAATTTGGCTTTTGCTTCGTGCATAGATCTTATTGAGAAGTGGAAATGTTGCCCTAATAATAGCTGTGACATATTTTCTAACTTAAAGACTTGGTTAAGGTCCGAGGTGAACCTGGGCGTTAGCCGAGAGTGTAATTGGCAGATTCTGATAAGTTTCTTAAGGAAGCTGGTACGACATTGTCCACATTTAACCACTTATAAGGAACGGTTATTGGTATAAAAATGGCACTGAACAAGTTGAGTATTGAGAAACTTGACCTTGCTGGAAAGCGTGTCTTCATGAGGGTGGACTTTAACATCCCAATCAAAGAGCGCAAAATTACCAGTAACCAGAGAATCGTGGCTGCTTTGGACAATGTTAAGTATTCCCTTAATAAAGCTGCCAAATCAGTGGTATTCGCCTCCCATTTGGGACATCCTGATGGCAACAAGAACCTTAAATACACTCTTGATCCAGTAGCTGAGGAACTCAAGAAATTCCTTTGCAAGGATGTCGCTTTCCTCAACGGCTGTGTTGGCACAGAAGTTCAGTCATCTTGTTGGAAAATGTCCGCTTCTATGTTGAAGTAGAAGGCAAAGAGATTGATCCTAATGGAGCCAAAGTCAAGGCTGATCCCGTTAAAGCTTTCCGCGAGAGCTTACAGAAATTGGCTGATGTATATATCAGCGATGCCACAGCTCAATGACGGAGGAAGTTTTCAGTCAACGTACTGCCAATTTTCTCTTAAACAAAGAGTTGAAGTATTTCTCTCAAGCATTGGATAACCCGCCATAACGTCCAATTTTGGCTATTCTTCGCGGTGTCAAGGTTGCCGATAGAACCCAATTGATTGAGAACTTACTTACTTACTACAATGAAATGATCATTGGAGGTGGCATGGCATTCACCTTCTTGAAGGTTTTAAATAATATGAAAATTGGAAATTCACAAGATTGCCCAGAGCCTCGCAGACAAGGCAAAGAAGAACAATGTTCAGTTGCATTTGCCTGTAGATTTTGTGTGTGGTGACAAATTCGTGGCATTGGCAAATGTGGTGGCATTCGTGATCGTAGCATGGGCTTAGATATTTGACCAAAGACTTGTGAGGCATTTGCTGCTGTGGTAAGATCATTAATTGTCTAGAATGGACAACCAGGCGTTTTTGAATTCACCAACTTTGCCAATGGCACAAAGGCTATAATGGATGGTGCTGCTGCCGCTACAAAGGCTGGTACTCTTAGTATCGTTGGAAAAGGAGATACCGGCTCTTGCTGCGCTAAATGGGGCACTGAATCACAGGTATTTCATGTTTCAGCTGGAGGTGGTGCATCCTTGGAATTGTTGGAAAGCACGACTTTGCACGCTTAAACCACCTAACCTATCAGAATCGAATAACACATTTAATTCAAATTTCTAGGATTAAAATCACACTGAAATCACTTGAATATCAACTTTTAATACATATTTACATGCAGTCAAGGGCTTACACTCTTTTAAGAATTGGACAGTTTAGGACGGGCCCTTCAGTTATGAAGACACTTTGAATCTCCCAGTTGCCTACCACCGCAAAAGCCGCAGGAAAATATCAGGTTCGGCGGAGTGAAGCCGAGTAAAGTTAAGCGTATCGAGGATAGGCAACTCGACTGTAAAACCATGTCTGCTCTGGCAGTCAAATGTTAACCGGTACATCTAAAGGAGTTAATTGCTAATGCAGAGGAATAAGTGATTAGACAATCGGTCAAACACATAAGTACGTATTGGTATAAGCAGATCCCTTACACACCCAAATGGATTCGTATTTCTGTTTCAGTGTCGTTTTAAAACAAGATCCAAGCAAGATGTCTTTTTTTTTTCTTGATCCGCCAATTGCGTAGGCAATGCGACCTAAACGATCTTTTGTACCACAGAATCAGTATTTCGAAGACTCTTTTATGAAATTCAGAATCTCAATGGGGTCTATGTAGATTTTGAGAACACCTCAGGGATCAACATTTCTCTGAGGAACAGTCGTCTGCTTAGGGCACTTAAGTGATGCATTTATATAAAATGTGTTCCGCAGTGTCATCGTTCTTTGTACAAAGATGATTTTGAGTTTTCTCAATAAGACCTATTTTATGTAGGTGAAGGTGGCAGTGTCCGGTTAGAAATCCAACCAGTCTGCCGATATCATCCCTTTTCAGTTGTAGGGACTCTTTTGACGGCTCTTTTAGCCTGTCGAAGCCCAGGGATGTTTTCTCAATCGGTTATACACATTTTGTTTTTCCAACTCTTGATTGGTGAGTTGATTGCTGAATTCGGAATATTGCAGAACTGCCCTGGGACGAACCGTTTTTAGCCAGTTCTTCGGCTATTTCATTTTTGTCGGTATCAATATGACCAGGCACCCACCAAAGTCTTATTTCGTTCTTGTGGGAGAGATCTTGTAGTGTATTGAACCAGTGCATGCCTGATTTGAAGTCAATGAGGTTAGAGCTTAATGCTTTAATCGCTGCTAGACTTTCCGTTGGTATATGGATGGGGACACCCTTCATTCCTTTATCGGAGATGGGATTAGCGCACACCTGAATGTCATGTATTTCCGCTTGAAATACGCTGGGGCTTTTCCTATTGGTTGTGAAATTATGGTGTTTGCACCAAATATACCAGCACCTACTCCGGTGTCTATCTTTGATCCATCCGTATACTACTTCATATCTTTAAGGTTTGAGGTGGGGTTTTCGTAGTTTCATGCTTCGCGGGTTGGAATCACTATATTGAACCTTTTGCCGAAGCACAGATTCTTAGGTAGGCGGTCGTTTAGCGCGCAGTTCGTGTCAAAATCGGAGATTTCGGAGAGAAGATTCATTTGATCCATGTGATCTGAGTGATTAATCTCTCCTGTTTGTGGTAGCCTGACCGTGCTGCGAGTGGCGTTAAACCAGTGAAGGTTTCTATAGCTGCTGTGGGGCTTGTGCATTCCGTAGGCGATGCCCAGGCATGTAAATCTTTAAAGCCGCTTCAGCTCTTGTATGGCAGTTTTCTCTTTTGTTTTACTCTACCATACTGCTGATGAGTAGGTGATGATGGGTCATATCATCATCGTATATATCCAATGGGTGGACTGTGAGGCTAATCCGCAGGTCTTACTATTCATACGACGGCAAGCCCCCCACATGGCTTTCGTCGCTTTGGTAATTTTATTGATAATATGTAAGATTTTTTTTTTATTGAAAATCATTTCAAGATATTTTAATCCTGGATTATACAATTTCTGTACTGTTAACTGAGATCCGGTCAAGGGTAAGATTTCTTTTACTAGTGAAGGGGTTACTGGGGTTGATTGAGAGATTTTCTTCAATACACCAGTCGTTTCCTACATTTTATTACAAACGTCTTTAGGGTGTTTACCCTTCACTATTATGACAAAGTTTTACTAGTAGGACTACAAGGCCGGAAAGAGAACACCTCCTTGTGGACAACCTTTGACAGGTTGAGATTTTAGTCTCACCAGAAGATGTGGAGATTTTCCGGTTTACGAACATCGCTCGAACGTTTAGTGGGATGGTCAATACCCTTTCTGGACATGGCTTCCGAAATGGATTCATATCCGGTATTATCAAAGGCACCATCATAGTCGCACATATTGCAATTTCCCCTTGTTGGTTGGCCTCTTTAATTTGTGTTACCAGATTTAGTAGAGCACTTTCCGTGGATCTTTCTTCCCTGTATTGGCGAGGGTAGAGAAGTGAATTTCTGAGAAGGTCACTGATGTGTGAATCGATAAGTCTTTCCATGGTTGTCAGAAAAAATGATGTAAGACTTATGGGTCGATAAGATATAGGTAGTTCACTAGGTTTTTCTGATTTGGGGGTAAAACCCACGTTTGCCTCCCTCCAGGCCTGTGGAATGTAACCCCAGTTGAAGGTATACCAAAATAAGGCGGTTAGAGTGGGAAGAATGCTGGAAAGATTCCGTCTGATCCAGGTGTTTTATATGGTTTAAATGAGTTTATGGCCCATTCAATTTTGCCTATGCTGAACATGTTTCATGGTTATAGGACAGCTTTTAGCTTCAGAATTGGCATACTGTGTGATATTTAAAAGGGTCAAGTTTGGGACATGAACTCCAAGTAGCATTTTTCGAGTTCTCTATTGAGTAGACGTGAAAGTACCATGTACCTTCTATTACAGGCCCATGCTATTTGAAGAGTTTTTGAGAGAACTTTTTAGACGCGAGATCTCAGTTTGTTATGTAGATTTGTAATGTTTGCATTTGTTAAAAAATTTCCTCAGCATTTGCACAATTGTTCAAGTTGAGAGTTCCACCGTGGTACACATTTGACCATATTACATTTCAATTTGCAGCTGCATTTAAATGATGAGATAGTGGCTTCATTTAGCTGATCCGCTACGTCCCCAGGAGACTGTACCAATGAGGCAGTGAGTCAGCTTTGATAGCGAGATTTTCTTGAAAAGTACTCCAGTTCGTGAGTTTCTTCATGTATCTACAATAGTTTCACCTTGTCCGATATTACATCTTACATTGAACCTTACGTGCATGGGTCCGATAAGGATGGTTCATCTGATACATGGCAATCCTTGATCAAAGTATGAAGAAGTAACGACGAGTTGGTGAGGTCAATTACTTTCTCTCTTACAGAGTTTATGATAGGGGTACTACATAGAAGCAGATTTTGCTTAAAAATTTAATTTGAAAGTATCTCAACCTTTTTGTTGTTTTCGCTGCTATCCCAGAAGTTATTGTGGGCGCTGTCATTACGGTTACACAGTTTGACGAGATCCTGTACAATAACAGTTGGAATCGCATCTATGTATGTCTCCGAGGAAATAGGCTGCGCCGCACATGAACTTTTGCAATGCATACCCCTGAAGTAATTTGATGAGAGCTGCCACTAGATCTTTGGTGTTAAACCCTGGAATAATTTTTTAACTGATTAGTAAAGCAGCTCTCGGTCTAAAATGTGTTCGGGCAAATTCTATTATAATATCCGCCCACTATTGTGGGCCCTCAATAGCCCAAAGTTCTCGAATTAGTCCTATGACGATGTTCTTTCTTGCGAATCGTTGGTTAAGGGTTTACCTTGAGTGTAGCCATCAACATTTGCTTCTGTACGCGGGATTCTGTATGCGGTTCGGTTTGTTATCGCCTCTCCGCCGTATGGGAACCTCGCCAAGGGAGTGACCCTTTGGTCCCACTCTTGCAGGACGAGCGGCGCTTTCTGCCGCTTGACTCCTTGGTTAAGGTACTGGAACTCTACTTTTGAGTGTAGTTGAGTGGAGCTCACGTGCTCTATCACCATCACCTGCAGCCGTTTTAATGGTGTTGTTTGTCTGTTTGACATATTACTAATGTTGGTTATGGTGGAGGTGGCTGGAGTTTTGTCTAACCTCTTTATAGTGAGCCTCAGCTTATCGAAACGGTATGCGACATGACCTTTTAGGTCGTTTAGCACTTTCACCGCACTGTCATTTATGGAGAAAACCATGTGGACAAGATCTTAGTCTTCCGCTCTTCGCAGGACTCTCCAGATTCTGAAGTTAAGACCTGAGTTTTGTGCATCCAAGAACGCGAGAATTTCCTCGCTAGCTAGGCCGATGCTTTACGAAAGGAGCTGTCAAAAGACAGCTTCACCTCTTCTTCTTGAAGCTCAATCGAAACATCGATAACTCCCTTCTGTATTTGAGCTAGTTGCTCAAATTAATTGTGTTGAGATCCATGTCTTCCGAGATTACACCCAGCCTGATACGGCTCAGTATGTTGTTATATGAAACCTTGTCGGCTGTAGCATTTCCAGTTGCGATTCTTTTGCCTCCGACGTCGAGGGAGTGGGGTTCATTTTGTATCTGTGCCATTGTTTTCAGTTTTGGCAATATCTTATAGAAAATAACGATGAATAGCTTTATATCTTATTGTAAAGAAGAAGAAGCTTAATTTCGGGGAGAATAACCTCTATGTTTGTATTAAAAAGATTTTAACCGTGACAACAATGAGAGTACATTGGGGGTTTCTGGAGCACCTCGTGCTTACCTCGACTGCAGTAGCAGTATCATCCTAAAAGCATTTACTTTGCGCCCTATTCTTTTCAGATTTTGTTGTTTACCTATTGATAATTGAATTCCAAAGAAGACTGCTAAATATTCTGTCCGATGCCACACTATGTTGTGCGTTCATAATCCTAACCATAAGCCAGGGATTGATAAGCACTCGGTTGTGAGGTACCCACTTTCGGAATTGCAAATACAATCATTTTGTTGTACTCCTCAATGCTGGAAAATTGCTTAATGATGGGTTTAAGAGAGTGTTGATCTAGCGCATGAAGTCCGCGTTTCCTACTGTTTTTCTTTACACAAAACAGTCAAAGACAGACACATCTTAGTGCCACGTGGTTGTATTTTCTTATTTAATCTAGACAACTGACTTCAGCGGTAACCAATACACTCTTACTATGAACAAATCAACATAATGAGCTTAAGCCAAGAGGCTAATGAATCTTCAGATTGCCAAAACTTCGCCCTTGTAATACCAGGTCAGTTCCTTGGTTTCAATCTGCGCGTGCTCTAGAAATTTTGTTCAAATGCCAAAATATATTAAGGCAGTATTTTTGCATGGTTTGCATGTTCCAATCCCTTTTCAATTTATTTCCCTTAAAAACAAATTGACTTATTTGACGTTTCAATACATTCTTTTTTTGATACTAGTGTACAATAATTTAAAGTGCTCTTCAGTTAGGAAAATTTCTCCACGTTGTGCTGAATAACGTGAAAGGTTTTTTTCTTTTTTTAGAAAATACACTCACAACCATTGTACTCGTATTCTATTCAAAAAGCAGAACCTAAATTCCCACTAAACTAAATAATTTGCTTTACTACTAAAAAATTGAAAATGATTGACATGAAAAGGATTTTAATTACATCAGCCAACCTTCGATTTTTTTTTTCGAAAAGCAAAAAATAAAAAATATATAAACTTTCCCCTTTTCCACTTCAGAAGATTCTTTCTGATTTAATTGGCTTAACAGCTTGGACTACAGCTTGTAATTAATGTTCGCTACAGAATGGGGAATCAAATTAAGAAAGAAATATTGAAGACCGCAAAATTATTTTTCATCCTATCATCGGTTGGGATAATTATGTCACACATGTATAAATTATTTGTATCCAATAACTAAAGACCATGACTTAATAGTGTGTGTAATAAACGTGACGACTCATAAAATTGTGGTGATTCCTGCATAACAACCCTTAATGTGCAAATAAAGCGTCGTCTATTAGCCCAAACCATTACACGATTAATCTTTTTCTTCAGAAGGATAAAACATCGTCATAGTTAAGGACACATTTTTCATCTTACAACGGCACTGAGTATAGAAGGAATTTAATATAATGTGTTCAAATTTAGAGACATAAAGAAGCATATCTTGTTACTGAGAGATGCTTCAATGTCAAAAGAGCCAACAACAATCTTTAAACTCACTCCTGTTTATTGTTGTTAATTTATTAAAGATGAACTGAACAGGGAACGGTTCTGCCAGTAACTTTTGTTATGCATTTGTACTCTACTATTTTTAAAGCCGTATCTGGCATACTTATATACTCGTATATGCTTTAAATGACTTGATCAAAAAAATATTGCAATTGTTTGCTCAGTCATCGCGAAAAAGACTGCAGTTATGCACTTAATTTAGTTTTAACTATTCGAGACGGTGCGATTCATCTAAGAACATGTGATATGCGTCACCATACTCGTAACAAGCCACGTGTGGACTAAAGAAAGACAGATTTCTTGCAAACTAATTTAATGACATATGTCAACAGACTTTTCCTGATGTAGATGTATGTTTGGTGACGATGTTCATCGTAATGTTGACGCCACTTAATGCCCACCCTGATCGTACAGCATCAAGCCACTAAATACACATCTACTTCTACTACGAGTATTGATCCCATTCAACCGGACTTGACTTGCAAAATTTACATAGTAACTACGAGTGATGAGCAACCCCATAATGTCATGTCAGAAATGAATTTGGCGGAGTTATTCGCGTGACAGATTCAATGACATCATCAAGAGTCAGTATGGCAGATTTCTTATGTGAGCTATTTCAACATATGCATATGGAGCTGAGGTCGATAAAGATTTTTCAGCGCCGGTCAGGTTTTATAGGTTTTAGGTTGTATACGACCTTGCAACATGAAAAAAGGACAAAGACCTTCACATCTGCAGGTTTTACAAATACACAGTCGAACAAGTAGCGAACGCCCTAGACTGTTCTAAAACAGAGGTCACCGCCCCGCATTAAGTGTGATGATATTGGGCCGATAAGCGGAGGATGACATATTCTACGGCAACTGCTATAAAGAACCGAAGCAGGGTAGATTTTAAGTGCGTATTTGTTGTAAGCGGCTGACCAAGGCAAGATGTTTTGAGAATTCGTATTGTAACAATCTGCTTCAAGTTTATAATACCCAACATCAGCTTGATATGCCAATGAATAGAAAAAATAGCATGTTTAGTAAAAGCATCGGTACGCCGTTTGTTGCCTGCGCATTTCTCAACCTTGTGTCATTGCGTTTATACCCTGCTCTAAGTGCTGAAGATAAAGGGTGTCAATGCCAAAAAGCCATTGGAAACCCCGCAATAGATAAGCAGCGGCCATACGACCATGCTTACGAAACCTCTGGTTTTATGAAAAGTACAGGCGAGCTCATATAGCAATACAACTAGTCCAACAGCGCTGCAGCAGAAAGCAGAAAGACCTAACTGCCGAACTAGTTAAGGGCGCTGCCTTGGTTGAGAGTAATTCATTTCCAAAATTTGTTCAGGAGATATTATGCCTAATGAATGAAGAGTCGGCACGGTGTTTCCAATTCACAAGAAAGGAGACCCTTTTAGAGTATTACTACTCTTAAAATGCCGGAGCACGTGTTAAGTTTCTCGGAAAATTGGATAGAGAGAGAGAGAGAGAGAAAGATATTTGGGCTCAGTGGTTATTTCACTCCATGGGTGGCATCCAACATTTAATGGGGAGACTAAATTTTTAGTGTAAATTGGACTTGATGTTGTATTTAGGCAACCATTCATCTCACAAGATCTTAGTTGACTGAAAAAAGTCTTTCTGGGCTGGTATTGAACCCCGAACCGTCCGATTGGGAAGCCAATACACTACCACTTGAGCCAGGGCCAAATGCCAAATGTTGTCTTCTTAACATCGCGAAAGTGTTAATTAACATATAATGTGAGCGCCCGAAATCATTCGCCTCTTGAGTTTTAAATGAGTTCCTCCTGACTTAATTTCACTGAATGCCCATACATATATACATTGGAGGAAGAATACATCTTGCCATCGCTCATCGTCAATTGTCTTCTCTGATACCGAAATTGAACTCGTTTTGGAGGCAAAAGTTTAACCCTTGGTATGGGTCGAGACCGATCTAAAACCTCTAAACCCAGTACTTATTGCAACTCTACATTAGTTCAACCACAAGTGGAAGACACTTACTGCTACTTTAGGTTTAAATCAGAGCCTCTACGTCTACCTCTTTCAAATCAGTCCCGGACCGAAGTCCGAGTGGCCCTAGTATGGACTACCGATAGTGCTGCCACGTAACAGGACCTTACGACCGGCCGCTTGTAACTGGTTAAATGGTAGTAACCGCGGCGTTAAGATCTGAAGACCAGTATTTGCCCAACCCTCGCTTTTTATTAGGCAATTTCACCTTTAAGTGCAGCTTAAGGCTAGAGAAGTTAACACTTGACAAAATATTTACACTACAGTTAGGATATAGCCAATAAAATGCAAGACGTCCATCACCTTTTTATTAATTTCAGGTCAAGTTTACCAGCATTTATAAGGACGAGTTATAGAGTGTCATGTCTAGTCCTAGAACTCCGAACAAACTTTCACAGATTGTACAAACTGACTCTGAAGAACGCCTGCTGGCACATGAAGATCTGTAACATTTATTATCTCAGAAAAAGGTTAAGACAGGGTGATGCGCTGACATGTAAATCCTATAACATCGTCCACCAGCGGCACAATTGCTCAAAAGTCTACGCGAGTGCTTGCATATTGGGGACACTAATGTCTTTAAACTCAGCGACCTGTTAATGGTGCATTTGCAGCTACTAAAACAGAAGCGGCAAACATTAGTTTAAGCAAGAAGTCGCAATAGACATAGATACGCAAATATGTTACATACCTTTGAGTTGCTTAGGGATTGTTTTTGATTTTCCGTCTAGTTACGTACAGTAGCGACTTAATTCGTGCGGTTTTTTTTTCAAAATTTGAACGTTTATTTCAGAAAAACATGCACAATAGTATTATTCAAAGTATTACCCATCTGAAGCTATGACTTTTTCCCACCTTTCTGGCAATTTGTGGATCCCATCCCAAAAGAACTTGGCAGCCAAGAATGAATCAAGCCAATTTTTGATATTCTGCTCTGATGTGAACCATATTTCAGTGAGGGCTTTCTGCATCGACCGGAACAAATGGTAGTCAGAAGGGGCGAGGTCTGGGCTATAAGGCGGGTGGGGTAAGACTTCCCATCCACTGTTTTCCAAATAGTTCTTAACCGGAATAGCAACGTGGGGCCGAGCGTTGTAATGATGGAAAATTATTGCCTCGTGTCTGGTCGCATATTCCGGGCGTTTTTCGGCCACTGCTCTCTTCAAACGGATTAATTGTGTTCGGTAGCATTGTCCATTGATGGTTTCACCCGGTTTTAGCAGCTCATAATACAGCACACCCATCTGATCCCACCAAATGCAGAGCATTACCTTCGCGCCATGGATATTCGGCTTTGCCGTTGATTTGGCTGGTTGGCCGGGTTTCACATATGATTTTTTGCGCTTGGGGTTGTCGTAATGGATCCATTTTTCATCACCAGTAACAATCCGATGCAAAAATGACTTAATTTTGTGGTGTTCCAGTAGCATTTCGGACATGCAAAACCGCCTTTCGACGTCTCTCGACTTGAGTTCATGTGGAACCCAATTTCCTTGCTTTTGAATATATCCAGCTGCTTTTAAATGTTTTGAAATGGCTGCTTGAGTGACACCCAAAGATTCTGGCAACAATCTTTATAAAGTAATGCTTCCAGTTCTTCTTCAAACTTTTTTGGCTGCCCAGGACGTTCATCGTCTTCCAAGCCAAAATCACCACTTTTAAATCGTGCAAACCACTTTTGGCACATTCGCTCAGCTAGCGCATGTTCACCATAAACTTCCACCAAAATACGATGACTTTCGCCAGCAGTTTTCTTCAAATTAAAGTAATGAAGAAGAACTCCCCGCAAAAACACTTTTTCAGGCACAAGGTTCGACATTATTGTTGTTGTTGCTTCAAATGAATGATATATACTGAAATGACGTACATTGACAGTAGCTTTCCAACGCATGTTCCAATGGAATAATACAAGTTACGCCATCTCTTAGCAAACCGCACGAATTAAGTCTTTGGAGGGTTATTGTATGACGCCAACCGTCTTTTCAGTATGGCCCATCGATTTTCTATCAGGCTAACCACTTATTTGTTTAAAATACCTGCTGCCCAAACCAGTTTTGTGCTATCCGCGCGGTGTGTTTGGAGTAACCGTCTTGTTGATAAACGATCTGTTCAATCGGATAAGCACATTCCTCCACGAATTCTGTTAAATTGGTACGCAAAATATCAAGGTTCTGTTCATTTTTCATTATAACTTCGATCCTCGTCAGTGGACCCGTATTCCACCAGGTAAAGCATCCCCACGCCATTAAGCCTCCAGCGTCATGCTTCATGGTTTCTTTAACCTGGTACTTTTAGAATTTCTAATTCATTCGATACTAATAATACTCCTTGCCATCTGATTGAAATCTGTTAATTTTTGTCCCACCTAACCATATAACTCGCTTCCAATCTTCTACACTCCAGTTTTTATGTTCCTTATAGAACTTTAGACGTGTCTTTACATTTTTTTTTGGACAGAGCTGGTTTTTTCCTGTTTAGCAGCTGCTACTAAACGAATCTTTTGCAAAGCTTTTCTAGTTCTCCACTCACTGGCATTCTTTTTTAACAATTTTGCTGCTACTCTTGGTATTTTGCATTCTTGTCGCCTTATAAAATATTCCATCGAGCGCGCGAAACTATCAATTAAAATTCTTGGCCCGCCTGGACTATGGTTTTTTGACTGCACATTTCTTCTTTTTTTTACCAAAAGTATAGTGCGTTGGCAGATCAACTCCCTTTTTGCGATCTGTCTTGAAGGAAAGCCCTTTTGAAGCAAACAAACTATAGTATGTATTTTCTACTTCAGTTGAAATTTTCTCATCTTCTTTCCTACAAAACAATTTTTCTTTAAATACATATATTAATTTAAATAATCAATATAAGACAAAAATATAAAAAAAAACAAAGGCTCTAAATATTTATCGTCAATCTGAACAAAATGTAAACAAAATAAACTAACAAACAAAGCTTGATCAAGAATAACGGGAGTTGTAAGAAAATCCGCAGAAACGTGCAAAATTTAATAAATGAGAGTATCTGCTACATTTTAATTTTTATACAGTTATCTCTAAAGTATTTTAAATTAATTTTTTTATTGAATTGTAGATTCAAGAATAAAAATAATTTGTCTTTTATTTAATTTTCTTGAAACATGTATTCATTTTTGCTCGCCACTGTGTGTATACGCAGGATATTTTTAATTCAGCAAAACTATTGTATTGTTGTTACTTCTTTTAAAGTTCATATACTCGTACGTTAACAAATTATTGATAATTAGTCTTCAATTTGCAAATGTATAAATTACAATAAATATCTATTACGTTATTTTAATTCATGTATTAGAACTTCACTGGTTGCCGATAAAATTGCTGGTGCCGTGCCAGTACACCATTCGAATCCAAAAAGTCGCGTATCATCAAATTGAGTACCAAAAGTTATTACATGTGTATTTTGATAAAATTGATTAGTACTTTTACATAAAAGCTTGCGGGTGATATAAAGGTATGGTGTTTCACATTTCATAACAGGGACTTTGTTTGCATTGTATCCGCTATTAACCCTTCAGAAAACAAATGAAGAGTAGAATCTAACAACAGCTGTTTCTTCGGCCTAATAAGGAGATTTATTAGTGAAGCCTCGTATAGCCTATATAGAGCCGTAGTTATCCCTCTAAGGTGGATCAAGATAACCTTGGGTATTGCAAGATTTTTCGGGTAATTTTTGATCCCCTTTGCATTGACGCGCTTTAGAGGAAGAGATATTATAACAAACTCTACGCGCTGGACAGGGACATCAAACCAGAAGCCGGATCGAATCAGCGAAAGTAAATTAAAACGATTCAGAGGACCCGAAATCTGTTAAGCAAGGATCTGTTTCTCAAATTCGATATGCATGGTAAAATACTTACTGGAACGAAATTCCCATAAGAATAATTGGATGTTTTTTTAGCACCGAAATGATCTTAACTATTTTTTAGCAATGCAATCCATCCTCTTCAATTGCATTCGACTTAATAGCTCGAATAGGGCAAAACAGATCCAAAGCTTTCAAACAGTTGATTAGTTCTCATTTTGGATAGAAAGCATTCTCTCTTTGTCCTTCTGATAAATTACCGGAGACCGTTGACGGTAACGGTGTCGTCTTCCTCATTTCGAAAGATATAAACTCCGGTGATGCCGCCACGCTATAAACTGCACCAAACAGTCGATCTTTGTGACGCATTGATGCTTGGCCGAACACTTGGGGATTGTGTTCGCTCGAATAATGGCAATTTTGCTTATTGACATAGCCGCAGAGCCAAAAATGAGCCCCATCCGAAGATAATTTTTTGGCCAAAACCCGGACTTGTGACCAACATTTCCAGCGCCCAATTGGCGAACTCACGGCGTTGTCTATGGTCGTACGGCTTCAATTCAAATGAGTCGGGTTGACTCTCTGGCAATGCCCAATTCAGCTAATTGTCGCCGAATCGACATTTCTGCGGCATCTGTCTTTTCCTCATTTAGCACCAATCTCTGTCTGGTTGGTGGCTTAAAATCCAAAATAGTGTGCTCACGCTCAAACTTTTCCGCGGTACGACGAATTGCCTGCACACTGAAGCTACGATGACAACTGACCACCTCACGATGAAATTCACATTGCGTATTTACAACTGAGCCGGAATTTCGAAAACATTTTTTTAATAATTTCCGCAAGTTCGGCAAGAGTAAAACCATGCACGATGACATGGCAAGCCTTACTGAATATTTTGGCAGCTGGATGTCATTTGTAACTTTGGCAACTGTTGAAACATAAGAATTGGAAAAACTATCATTGCTTTCTGGTAATCCGTTAGTATCACGGATGGTGCTAAAAAGTAGGAGGTCTATTTGCGCAGTAATGACTGACAAGAGAGGTTTACATTGCTGTATCCAAACTTAGAGTAAATCGCAAAAATAAATTTCCACACCTTTCGGAAAATAACAACCATCTGTCCTTCCAAACAGATTATATTTTTTCTGCTGTTCTTACTCGTATCTGTACTCGAATTTTACAAGGAAGACCTATTGCAAAGCTTTCGTTTTTTTTTTTAATTTTTTATAGAATTTATACATTTTGTTTTGAATTACTTTGCGGCAAGAGTATTTTAAAATCTTAATTTTAATTTTAATTTTAAAGATATTCGGAAAATGTATAATCAAAGCTTTACAAAAAGTAATACAGCACACAATTTTTTTTAAATTCCCAGGATATTAAATGAAATCGCATCTGCCTTAAGAAAAGATGAATGAATTTTAAATGTTTGTAAAAAGATAAAAAATATTTCCTCAAGTGAGCTACTGCAATACTTTCTCCAAAAAAGATACGAATCGGAATAAGCAATGGGGCTACCTTGGCACCATAGGCAGATAAATATGAGTGGCCGTGGCTCAAATGGTAGTGTATTGGCTTCCAAACCGGATGGTTCAGGGTTCAATACCAGCCGCGCCCGAAAGATTTTCATTTTTTCACGCAACTAAAATCACGATAGATGAGTAGTTGCCTAGAATACAACAGCAAGTCCAATTACACTAATAATTTAGTCTCCCCATTAAATGTTGGATGCCACCCATGGAGCGAAATAACCACTGAGCCAAACAATCTTTCTTTCTCTCTTCGTCCCATTTTCATAAAAACTTAACACGTGCCCAGGACTTTACGTGTATTCATACCCTCTTGAGGGTTAAGTTATTTTTTTTTTAAGAAAGATTCGTAGGCATCTACATGGAAATAGAAAATATGGTAGTGTCGCACTCAAATTGCCATACACAAGCGAAGGTCATCATGAGAGTAAGTTCAGAGTTCTATCCACAAAATAAGGATTTCTGTAATAAATTCCTTTAGGCCGTCGAATCCAACTATCATCAACTCTCACCATGCCAGTGTTTTTCAATAGACTGAAAAGAAAGTATCTCCATAGCAAAGATTTTAAAGTATTAGGTTGTACTCGATTGAACATCTATTTTGGAACGTGCAATTTTATTTTAATAAGAAAAATTGTTGTGTGTGTCTGACGCCTGGGACTTTAAGGGTTACAAATTCAGTTTTGTTTTTTTTTTCGGGAATTTTTTGACATGTTATCAGTGCGGTGTGCAGTGGTGCAAAGTCTGGCTTTTTTCCTTTGTGAGTTTAAATTGGAACATAATGCGTTTTTTGCAGCGACCCTTGTGTTTCCTTGGAAAGATAAAGAAACCCAAGACAAGTGGGTACCTCATGAATTGAATGAGTTCCAAAAACCACGGCAGCTAGAAATCTGTGTATAACTTACCTTAAGATGCCAAAGTGAGTCGGGTTTTCACCGGATAATCACCTCCGATGAAAAACGGATAGTGGTTGGATACAGACGAAAAACCAACAACACTTAGTCCCGTCTTAACCTAGAAATGGCTAAGTTAAGTTTTTAAAGTTGGCGACATTTTTCTGTCACAAAATACAGAGAATTTTTCGCTCCATTTAAGCCATCCCACACTGACTCTATGTTCAACATCCTGATCGCAATTTCCTTGGTGGTTAACGACAGAGCCTAAGTATTTAAATTTCTCGCGCATTGCAACGATGACTCCTTCCAAATATCATAGATGTCAGGAGCTGGGTTTACTGCTTCGGAAAAACAGCGATGCAAATATTCGGCCTTAGTACAACTGATTCGTAACCCGTTATCTTCAAGCACCTTTCTCCAATTATTAAGAATAGTTTGAAGGGCTGGCACGTCATTGCTTACGATAGCGCTATCATAGGTGAGAAGCAGAGAAATTGTTCCGGATTCGTTGATATGCTGTTTTAATAGAAAATCTCGAATGGTATACTTCAACAATAATTTCAAATTCTGCCATCATTCCTGGTGCGCATTAAACTTTCATTTTATCATCATCGTACATATCGCGGATCATTCTTACCTATGTACGCCTAGGGTACGTTCTGAGATCTTAGTGCCGTCCAAGTAAGATTTCTGTGAACACTGTCGAACGCTGTTTTCATGTCGATAATGACCATATGCTGATCCTCGAAACTTGGCTATGTTCTTCCATCATAATTCATAAAATTTGAATTGCGTCACACGTCGACCTGGCTCCCATAAAAGCGCATTGACCTTCTAGAATTCTCTCGTATATTTTCATAGTATGCGACATTAGTCCCGTCGGTCGGTAGTTGCTGCAATTTCTCGTTTTGCATTTGTTCAAGGAAACAAGAAAGCTCACCCTCGATTGGTTAGGCATTTAATCGCCTCTCTCCGTTCTGTGGAATTAAATCATGACACAAGAATAAGTAAAAGATTTCCGATTGTCACCCACACTTCAAAGGGTATGTTATCTAGTCTGACCGCGAAGCTTTTCGGCTTCCGTAAAATCTGCGGCTGATCTTCGGGCCTGAAAGCCGAGGAAATGGTACTGTGTAGAATTTATTCGCTTAGTAAATACAAAAGGGTTTCATGCCTAAAGATATGTTTCCTCAATTGGAGATGGGATCTTGGTGGTTTAGGAATGTGGGGCACCCCATTTTCTATTTTTTTTTTTTTTTTTTTATAATCAGCGCGCGCTGAAGGGGTTTGTACTCTTAGAATGTTCGTACACAGCGCGGGCAAAGGAAATTTAGGGAGAAAGAAAACACAGGTACCGATGTACATTGTTTTTAAGTGTTTGTAAATTATAACGACCAGGAAACACAGAGGTCTGCATTGCATTCCATAAGCGAGTTATACGGCTTAGGAAAGAATCACGATATTTTAGAGTACGTCCGAAAATGGTTTTGAGGGTATACTGATGAGCTTGAGGAAACCTAGACATTTCGCAGCATTTTTGGCGGCATCGAATATGTGACACACATACCGAGAATGTAAAATTTTTCGGTTTCAACGATGCAAGTTCCATTCATGGATAATGGCTGGGTATTTCAATTTCGCCTTAGCAACAGCAGACAGCATTGCATTTTGGAAACGTTAAATTTCACTCTCTTGATAGTTCCCCAATTGATTATGCTGTTAATATTTGAATTTAATGGGGTTAACACACGATGCCGTTCCTGTTCTACAGCCGAAGAGCAGGGGCGTGAGTCCGGGAACAAATCTGAAAAGCAGAGAGTGCTGTCATCAGCAAAGGAAAATATTGGATTAGAAGTGGCAGACAAGAAATCATTAATGAAAATTAAAAAGAGTGTCGGAGACAGACCGGAGCCCTGGGGCACACCAGCATATTTGTGTTCCAGATTGTCTACCATTTTAACATGAAAAAGTATACGCCTTGGCATTCAAATTTATTCCCAAAATTATGGTCAAGTTTGACTACGTTACGTGGGTTAACTCCAAGTTTCGGACGTTATAACCGTACCAATATGGGAACAATTAAGCGTTTCCTGAAAAAAATTCGATAGCGAAACGGCGAAGTAAAGAAATATTGCAGCTGTACGCGAGTTGCTAAGTCAAGACTGCAGTTTTGCTATATTTTGTTGCGAAAATACTGCTAAAAAGCCAAATGGCTGTATTTGGTCAGCCGGAGTTATTCCAAGAATAGCCATTGTATACGAAAAAATTAATTGTTCTGTATGGTTCACATACTGGTAGTGTCTTTGAGCCCTACTTCGCCGAAATCCGGCTAGCGAGTCGGTTGCAACCATTAATTTTGTTGGATTAATTTAAGCTGTAAGTTAATATGTGATTTTAATAGTATTACTTGGCCACACAGCGCGTATCACACTGGACTTATTGAAGACAAAGTTCTGTGATCTTCGCCAGAAATTATCCTGTCAGTTGTACAAATGGTTTGATTTAACACCTTTACAGCTTTAATCTGTGGTCTATGGTAAGATACCAGGAGCTTTAGATGGCTTGGAGACGAACATGGAAAACTGGATCCAGAGAGGAGATTTCGTCACCTGAGTGTAAGAATTAGATTACTCGATTTTTTAAATCTTTGAGATAACTGGGTTTTTGGCTACCTGAATTCGAAAAAAATGGGTTTCAACTTATTTTCCTTACTTGCTGCCATCTCTCTCGTGGTTATGCCGAAAACAGGTTGTGAGAAAGTTCTTGTAAATTGCAGGCCAAATGGTTTTTGTAGACTTCTCGAAAGAATGCACTACAATAT
Organism: Volucella zonaria; assembly: GCA_963966105.1. Taxonomy (NCBI): domain Eukaryota; kingdom Metazoa; phylum Arthropoda; class Insecta; order Diptera; family Syrphidae; genus Volucella; species Volucella zonaria. The sequence continues at coordinate 121,909,962 of OZ014531.1, read as the reverse complement.
GAGAATCCATAATTACTGATACTCCTTTTCCAAGTTACTTCAAACAGTCTAGTAGTGAACTTGCCGTTCGAAGTGCGAGGATGGTTTTTCGGTTTCATCATTTTTATACAAAACTCCATAACCCGCTAATTTATTTTCTTGCTGAAGCTGTTGGTTGCCTATTAAGACGGGATTTAGTATTATTACCATCCGTAGTTTTCAGATTACCTAGCTTATCAACATTTGGTGAATTTCACGATCTGCGCAATTGTTCTGTATTTCTTCTAACTAAAGGATTATTTTCGGTTCGGATGACATAAGATCTTGGGTTTCTATCTTTTGTTTCCACGACAGCAGATTCCCATGTTTTGAGAGTGGGTTTTTGGTAAGTACAGCTTAATGAAGAATCGGTAGTTTTTGTTTTGATACACCCTTCGGTACATATGTTTTACTGTCTTGCCTTTTGGGATTAAGGTAGCAGCGGAAAAGTTTCTGAAACTTAATTTTAAATATTTTGGACAGCTTTAAGGTACATTCTTTTATACCAACGATCTCATTGTTGGCGCAAGATAAAAGACGAGCACGATGAGAATCTCCGAAATGTAGTTGAGGGGGCTAGGAGCATAAACATATAATTTAACCACAATAAGATTCGGTTGAGGGTGAAAAGTGTGAAATATTTAGGGCATATCTTTTCAGCAACAGGCATGACTCCAGATCCGGCTAGAATGAGTACTATGAAAGGTGTAAAAGATCAGAGAAATCAAAAGGGCTTGCAAAAAATATTAGGAATCATTAATTATCTGCGATCTTTCATTCCGAATCTAGGCAATAAGACGGCACCCCTAAGAGAACTTCTACAGCAAAATAGCTTTCTTTCATTAAGCGTTTGATATCTTTAAATTTAAATGAAACAAAGTGTGTGTGAGATATCATCGAATATTTTTATTCGTTTGAAAGGCCTATTGATGCCATTATGTGTGGAATATAACATCGTTCAAATATCGAGAGCATAAATCAGGCTGAATTTGACCGATGGCATGGGTTATGTTGGCTTTGAAGGCCGCCGTGGTTTGTGACTTATTCGAATAGACCTGAGACTTCAGAAAACCCCACAGGAAAAAGTCTAACGGGATCAAATCGCACGATCTCGGTGGCTAGTTCACATCGCCTCCATGTGAGATGACCATGCCCTCGAATCGCTCGTGCAGAATTTCCAATGTGGTGTTAGCTGTGTGGCACGTAGCGCCGTCCTGTTGAAACCGCATGTCGTTGGTGTCCATATCATTGAATTCAGGCCAAAAGAAGTTGGTAATCATCGAACTATAGCGCTCGCCGTTGACGATGATGGCCTCGCCCACATCGTTCTCAAAGAAATAGGAACCGATGACGCCAGCTCAAAATACACACCAAACAGTGACTTTTTCGGGATGCGTTGGACGCTCTTGGATCTCATGTGGATTGGTATCGTCCCAAATTCGACAATTTTGTTTATTGACGTACCGATTTATCTAGAAATGGGACTCATCGCTGAAGGTGATTTTTCGATGAATGCCCCACGAAAAATTTGCCAAGTTGTGGTCTACGAAAGACCCAGTTCTTGTGAGCGATGCGAAATCAACTGCCTCGGATTCTCTTGCACAACCTCACGGACAGCGGCGATGTCTCCGGCAGATCTTGCGTTTCGTCAACGTACGGGTGTTGGTTTACCGTTTACTGAACCAGCGAATTGTCCTCTCGGTAGGACGATTATGGCAACCGTAAAATGGGCGAAGCTCGCGGAGCGTTGCCCGAATAGAACACCCATTTTGATAAAACAGTTTTATCATTTGCCTGTGTTGTTGAACGTTATATCCATCCATGGTGATTTGGAAAAACAGATTGAATAAATGACAGCCAATTTGACAGATGTAGCTTCAACAATATGGTCGCTATCAACTGTCAAAGTTCGAAAGTTCCTATTAGAAAACCCTGTATTATATAATATCTAGAAGGCGATTGAAAACGCTACTGCACTGTATACATTCGATCCTTCTTTGCATGAAGGCCCTCTTAGCCTTCCACGGTTTAGCTAGTTTTATAAATGAACCCACTCGGTTGTCTTCAGGTACGTGTTTGGATCATATTTATGGGCGATTTGCAGACTTTCCATTGAATGCCTGCGAAAGGTGCACATATGACTTGCAAATCATTGATCACTCAATGTTAGGTTTATTGGTGAATACTTTTCAAAGCAAAAAGACCAGCCGTACCGAAGTTAATAGCCAAAAGCAAAAAACAAGAATTGATTTTATAAAGCTGACAAATCTTCTACGTTATGAGTCCTGGTACGATGTTTACTTGGAAAGTGATGCTTCTGCTTCTTATGATGTGTTCATAACTCGCCTTAATAAATTAATATCAAATTGCTCCTCTACGGAACCCTTCAAAAAATCTAAAAAAAAGACTAAAACCCTGGATATCTAGTCAACCCATTGAAAAAGTTAACGTATATTGCTCAGTCGCAATATACGAGCTTTGCTTTGTGGCTTTGATAATATTTCAAATATACTTGTTAAACAAATAGCATGCTATGTGATTGACGTCCTGGCAGTCATTTTTAATAGCAGCATATTTGCAGAAACATTTCCCGTGGCACTCAAATGCGCCAATTTCACTTCTGCCCACTTTTAACAAAATATTCAAAAAAGTTATTAAAGAGAGAATAATGTCTTACTTGAAAAAAATTGAGTTTTTCAATCCAATGCAATTTGGTTTTCAGCAGGGTAAATCTACCGAAGACGCTCTTCTAAATTTTTGCTCAAATATTTTCTCTAACCTTGATGGTAAAAAATTCACGGCTGGTTTATTTGTTGACATCACAAAAGCCTTTGACATGGTCAACCATATTATACTGTTGGATAAAATGGAAAAAGCGGGTTTTCGTGGGTTCATACTAGAGTGGCTTAGATCATACCTATCAAACAGATCTCAAAGAGTGAAGATTGATGGTATGAGAAGCGAGATTCGTTTCTTCAATTTGGGAGTTCCTCAAGATTCTGTGTTGGGACCCATTTTATTTCTAATTTATATAAATTCACTGTTTTCACTAAACTTGAGAAGTAGAATTACGGCGTTTGCAGATGATTTTGGCTGCTCATATGGCTCTGAAAGTGTCTTGGAGTTAATATCCGACATTAATTGGGATCTTAGTCTATTAAGAATTTGATTCGCAGAGCACAATTTGAACATTAGCTCAAAGACAAAAATAATGTTTTTTAACTTAGCTTCCCTAATGAGTATGAATGCGGACGTTTACTTCCACGCATCAGAATGCCAAAGGTGTGGATTAGCAGGCTGTAATTGTGATTCTAGTCAAACACTTCCAACATTTTGTAGCAGTTTTAACTGTAGTGATAATTGCTTTTTAATTGAGCAAGTAGACGAGTTTAAGTATCTTGGGCTCACAGTTGATTCTAAGATGTCATTTGCAAGCCACACAGAGTCCCTAAGGAAATATTTTTTAAATACCCTGAGACACTTTTTTTATCTAAAAAATGTTTGTTCAAAGCAATTATTAAAATTCATTTATTATGGAGTCTTTCACGCTAAACTCCAGTATGGAATTGTTTGTTGGAGGGGCGTGTATCTGCATAAAATCAAGCCCTTACTAGTCTTACAAAAAAGTGTAGTGAGGAAAATCTGTAACAAGTATCGGCGTCATCCAAGTTTCCCATTGTTTTGTGATATGAAAATTCTTCCAGTTCATCATTTGTATTGTTTTAAAGTGTTGAAAACGTTCTTTCAGAGATCAGGAAATTTAAATTACAGACTTATATCTGATTACAATCTACGGAGAAACTTTTCTTATTACTGCATTTCGTAATTTTTATAATATCTCTTCATGTCGACTATTTAACAAGCTCCCTTTAAATATTAAAATGATAAGAATTTCTGGAATATTTGAAAGGTCCACAAGGTCTTAGCTTTTTAATTATGATTCACAGAACGTGGAATACCTTCTCTCTGATATGCTGGTGTAAATAATGTTTTTTTTTTCTTCTAACTTCCTTTTAACTTTTCTTTATTTTTATGTAGTTCTTTTATTTTGATTTGTATCCTTCACTTTTCTTCGTAAATATAATTGTATCTCAAATTAATTTGTTCTTTGAATGTAATTAAACGGGTCAACCCACCCACATATTAATAATATTAAAACCAATTGAAGTGGCATTTGGCACTATTTTAATACTTTATGTATAGAAAATATAAAATGTCACTATATTATTTCAATTATATATATATTTTTTAATATACTTAATGAATTATCATGTTTCAAATCATGTAAATTTTACACATGTATTAAATATAATGAAATAAAAAATACTACTACTACTACTACAGTTATTCAGACGGATGCACCCAAAGATGCATTAGCTTCTTGCCTTTTGCAATAAGGAAAATCTATCTGTTATGCGTCTAAGAGCCAACCAGCACAGAAACTCATTACACACAAATAGAGAAGAAGCTATTGGTAATAGTATTCGCATGTAAAAAGTTTCACTGCTATATCGGTGGTAGTTCATACATTCCACAAGCCGTTAATTTCAATCTTAAACAAGTCACTTGAAAACAATTACTCAGCGAGACAGTAAAGAAAGAAGATCAAGCTTACAATGCATGAATTACAATAGATGTGAAATACATTTCTGGGAAAGAATAACCTCCCACATCGATCAATAAGTTCCCGGAATGCATTCAGAAAATTAAAAATATAAGTTTATTCATCTAAATCTCTATTGTCCACTTCAAAGTAATCCCCATAGACTGCAACACACCTATGCCAGTGCTTGATCCAATCCTCGAAACATTTTTTATATTCTCTTTTCGGTATGTCCATCAGTGCTTCCTGCGATTTTTCCATTACTTCCTTTCGGCTGCTGGAACGCGTTCCCCGTAGTGGTTTTTTTAATTCAATTGAACAGAAAGAAGTCACAGGAGCCAAATCAGGTGAATTCGGTGGCTGTTGTATGGCATTTGTTGCCTTTTTCGTCAAAAAAATGCGAATATGCGTTATCATGGTGCAAAATCCATGAGTTTTCTGTCCACAATTCTGGTCTCTTTCGGCGAATTGCTTCACGCAAACGTCTCATAATGCCCAAATAATAATCTTTGTTTACTGTCTGAGTTCTGGCAAAAATTCATGATGCACTGCACCGTTGTATTCCATGAAAACCGTGAGCATTGCCTTCTTTTTTGACTGAACCCCAAATCATTAATCAAAATGTCTTGGATGGATCCATAGGCAATGTTTAAGTCCTCCGCTATCTCGCTGATGGTTAATTTGCGGTTATTGACCAACATTTCTTTTACTCGTACTTCATCAATGTTTTCGTCGGTTTTCGATGTCGATGGTCTGCCACTGCGTTCATCATCTTTGATTGACTCACGACCACTTTTGAACCGCTCGTGGCACTGGTTAACGACTGTTTTCTTTAGAGAATCGTTGCTGAAACACTTTTCCAACATTTCCAACGTTCGCGCACCATTAAATCCGATTTTTACGCAAAATTTAATACAAGTACGTTGTTGAAAATTTAAATCGATTTCTAAAATTAGAAAAAATCGCCAACACACACAGAGCTAGATGTACTCTTGGCTACGTAACTTTTGCAAATGTCAAGCTATGACGCTAAGTTTAGAGAGAATGTCAACAAGAGATTTACCAACTTAACAAAAAAACAGAACTCAAATCGGAACAATGGGAGCGCCATACGGTGGTGTGGTGCGGAAACCTTTTGATCAAGGTGGTATTGCTGACCTTTTATCTCGAAGTACTGGAATGGATACCGATTTAAACTTTGCAGATATTTCAATGGAATATATGGTATACACTTAGTAAGCCTCGGGAGTAAATAAAAAAACCTCTACAGGCAGGAGACAAAGAAAAACGTTATTTTGGAAAAACTGGTGCAGTATTACCGAAAAGGTTGGCCAATCTAAATTCTATTGGAATATAAAGGATCGGTTATATGAGGACGATTGACTGATATTTTATAAAAATAGATTATTTGTTCCAAACTCGCTTATATAGCATACGTTGAACGCCTTAATCAAAACCACTTTGATATAACCAAAATTTCATTAGCAATGTGGAAAGCTACCTTTTTTTAAGGTTGCAGTAGAACGAGATATTCGTTGAGTTGCATGTTTACTCGTTTATCTCGTCTCGTCCTTGCAAATTTGTCGAAATATCAAGCATCGTGTGAGCCCAAAATTGTCTTGGGGATGATATATTTCCAATTACAATTATCTGTGTTACTCTCCGATCTTAGTCTCTGAGGTAGCCAGAGTGTAGCTAGACGAAAAAGCCGTATTAAAATTCTGACAAGCACCAAGTAAATACTTACGACTTTGTACTTTTCTAACAATAAAAAAATCATTATTTTGAAGTAGTTTTAAGTTCTCTAGGTTGTTAAAAAGAATCTTAAAAATTAGTCAACAACTGCACACAGATTGTCCAAAAACTGTTTGTATATCCGTTCAACGATGTTGTAGATATCGGCGTGTAATCTGGGTTTAATTAAAACTGCTGTTTGCTGTAATTTTAAATGGAGATAAAAGGTCTCTCACTTCCGGCCTTTGTGTTGGTAACCGAACGTCCAACTCATCTTTGTGCAAAGTGGTTTGAAAAACTATCCTGTGCTCATGATATTGTTATTATATTTCTGCGTATAGATACATTCTACCTCTTTCCATTCAACGTGTTATTGTCTACATCAAAAATACTACATATGATGGAATGTTTTCAAAAGAGTTTCTAATGAAACTAAGTATTGTAGCTGAGTGCAAAGACCGTATACGTGTATATGTAGATGTGGAATAGGTAATTTGCTTGAAGATTAATTCAAAAAATAACAAAGAACAACTTTTCCAACTATCTCATATCAAAAATTAAATTCTTGCTATAAAATACGCTCTGGTAAAACTTACGCTTGAACGGATGGCACAATCTAGCCTTTGTTTTAAGAATACCATTATTGAAGACGCAGAAAAAGGCTTTTGCACTTATGTTAAGGCTGTTGATTGTTTTAGAGCACCAGCGAAGGGTATTTATATTTTCTAATATTAAATTGCAATATGTTAGTAATTGCAATCTAAAGTAAAACTTTTAACCACAAGTCTATTAGCAATTTCCTGGAACAAATGGTTCTGTGTGGTTGGAATCGAGTTTGGATTTTCAACTTCGTTATTGCACAAACTTATAATGTTTTTGAATTATTAAAGATGAATAGAAACCACAAAAACTAATTTTGCTTGTTATAAGTTATCTTTAAGTAATTTTTTGTGAAATTTTTCTTATAAACTTTTAAGATTTTGGGCCAGTAATTTTCAGAATAGTATGAGGGCAATTTGAAAATACAATATATTAAAAAATCTTTTACCAGTTTTTTCCCATGAATACTTTTGTTCACTTTTTTTTTGTCTTCGGAAACATTAAAAGTTGTTCTTTCACAGATATAGTACAGAAAAAAAATTTTCTTCTCGAAGAGATACAGTATTTTCCATATTAAGCCGTAACAAAGAGAATAACAAATGATGCTTTGTCATTTGTCGCTTTAAGATATGTTATAAAAGTTCTTGATAATTCTGAGTGTCAAGAGAACGTAAAGAACGTTTAATGCAACATTTTATTGTTTGATTGTGAACTGGGGAGTACATCCACTAGGCAGAATATGTTCTAATTTTTATTATAATGTTCGTCTACGATTACTTCTTAGATGATAGTAGATTATACTTATTGGATCGTTGTTCGAAAGTACTGGCTTTGTACTTGAAATCACGGACCTAGAGTTAAAAGTGAAGCCGAGGTCGACCAACTAACTTCTTAAAAGATGCTTCAATAGTTGGCTTTGTTTAGGGGGTCGTTTTCTTTTTGGAACGAAGTTCCTTTACGAGGCTTGCGGCAGAGACTGGTAGAAAGTACCCCTCCATGTGCCACTGTCTTTTATTTTTGTATTTACTTTTAAATTAAATGAAAAAGGAAAAAGTTTCTATTCCACTCTTGACCTATGATTTGTCAAGTCAACCGAACACACCGCCGCTATGCTAATTGGAGCCTATGTAGAAGTCATCAAATGTCTTTCTTATTGATTTTACTACTCAATCGCAAGACGAAAAACGTCTAAACTCCACGGAGATCTATGAACGGCTGGGGTATCTGTACCCCCGTCCATTTTAAATGAACCACAAAGATTTGTTTTATTTTTTTTCGATATGCAATCCAAACTTGCTTCAAGGGGAAATAAAAAGAAAATTAGTAAAAAAGGAAAGGGAAAGAAAGAAACTTTACAACCCAAATTCACAAATCCAGAATGTCTCTCAATTCGACTTCAGAAGAGGTAAATTTACTGAATGTGCATTACTGAGGCTGATTGGGGAACTAACAGGCACTAACCAACATACTACAAACTGTCTACGCACTTTCGAGTATGACAGTGGCCATTGCTATCTCAGCACCGATATAACTGTTACCAACGAAACTGCAGAATTGAAAGAATTGGTTCAAAGGTATTTCGACATCATTGGCCCGAACCTGGAAAATCGAGTCCTTGTGCACAATTTCTATCTTCGAAATGAAATAGTGAAATGGCGATTCGATATCTCGGGTTTCACACAGTTCAGTGATGAGAATATAGCAAATATTCGTGCATCTCGAAGCAAGAGCTCTAAACGATCTTCGAATCACTTAGAAATCGGAAATCAGTGGGAACTGATAGAATACCGAACAATGTGCTTCGACATCTCCCACTAGAACTGGTGGACATTTATTCCACCCTGTTTAATAATGCAATGTATAATGCTCATTATCCAGCGCATTGAAAAACTGCGGTGGTACTCCCCATCACTAAAAGGGATAAAGGCACATTCAATCCGGCCAATCTCCGGTCGATCAGTCTTCTTCCAAATATCAGTAAAGTTTTCGAGAAGGCGATCAATAGAGTCCGAACTAAGTGGGTTGATGACAAACATATAGTTCCGGATAATCAATTCGGTTTCAAGGCGGCGCATGATGTCATTCATGCCGCGTCTAAGCTGGTTTCTGATATTCAATGGAACAAAGGTAAGAACCAATGCACTGGTGCCTGCCTGATTGACTTGAAGAAGGCCTTCTATACCGTATGGTGAGAGGGACTCTTTTTCAAGCTGAACAGGTTGAGAATTAGTAAACCACTGCTGTATATTATTTTTGATATGCTCTCCAGTAGACAGTTCATCGTGAAGAATGGCGATGTGACTTCTGTTAGAATGTTTCACATTAAAAACGGTCAGCAACAAGTGATCTGATGGATTCACTTCACCATGCAGTAGCTTACGCAGACGACTTAATCCCGTACAGTTTATCAGTTCAACCAAGCTATGAGACAAGCTTATGTTGCATTTTCTAACTTACTAACTAAAGTAGGCAATGGCGACTCATTAGAAGAACTAGAATTGATTGAATCAAGATACGCAAAGATTATGCCCAAATGGGATTCGCCTCTCTTTTTTTCAAAAATGAGCACGTAAATGCCTAAAACTGATACAATTACCGGGTCTAAAAACCATGAGCAAGGTGCCAATTTTCGAGCAAAATTACATAAAAAGTCAGTCATCGATACCGCAGGTTTACCGTGCGAAATTACTTTGGAAAAAGGCAAGTTTTATCTTATTGCAACAAACATTGATGAATCTGATGGTTTACGAGTATGTAACTGGAAAGTTAGTGCATTATTTGGATAGAAATAACATTGTACTTAGGGTTTGGTTGGAGTTTTGTGGCTCAAAAAATATTGGTCGTAAGAAAAGAAGAAAAGTTGCTCAATTAGCTGTACAAAGAGGAGTTGGTAATCTTGATGTGCCTATTGAACTACGATCTGGGAATATTTGGTTTTTTGTTTTTTTTTTTTCATAATCAGCGCCGCTCAAGTGGTTTTTGTACCCTTAAAATGTTTGTACACAGCGCGGGCTATGTACAATATAGGGTGGGTGTTGGATTTCTTCGAAACCACAATCTCGCGCAGCAGCCTTGGAAACTCGTGCCGTGTGAACAGGAGCGTTGTCATGAAGAAGCAACACACCTGCTGCGAGTTTACCCCGTCTTTTCTTTTTAATTTCCTCCCGCAAATTATGCAAAGTGGAAGCGTAGGATGTGGCGTTGATGGTTTCACCTTTTTTTTGTACTTAATGAGCAAGATTCCCTTTGAGTCCCAAAAAACTGTGGCCATGAGCTTCCCGGCAGACGGAGTGACTTTGAACTTCTTCGGGGGGTCTGTTCCTTTTTTATGCCACTGCATGGACTCTTGTTTGCTTTCAGGGTCATAGTGGTGGACCCATGTTTCGTCCCCAGTAACAATTCGATCCATAACACCGTCCGCGTTCTCACTACACATCTCCAAAAGCTCTCTACAGCATGCGATTCTCACTTTTTTCTGAGGCGCTGTGAGCATTCGTGGCACCCACCTTGCACTGACCTTTGAAAGGTTAAGATGGTCATGAAGAATGGTGTGAATGGTACCAATTGAAAGCTTGGTGATATCTGCCATCATTTTCACCTTTATTCGGGCATCCTCAAGAACAAGTTTTTCGACTTCTTTGATGCTTTCTCCCGTACAAGCAGTAGCCGGGACGCCGGAGCGGGGGTCGTCTTCAATGCTCTCTCTGCCTCTCTAGAACTCACTTGACCACTTTTGCACAGTTGATAATGAAGGTGCGGAACCCTGGTAAACAGCCACCATCTCTTCATGAATAGTTTTTTGACTTTTTCCTTGCTTAGTGAGAAATTTAATTACAGCGCGATGCTCAATTTTCACCATCATCGTCTCAGCTGCCATTATGATTCTGTTTAACTAGAGATAAAACGCGAATTAATAATCACATTTATATGAAATCCTACATGAATGCACTAAAATAATAGTATTACTTGATAAATAAGTCAATTTATATATACAACCACAGCTTCACCCCGATATCGAGAATATGTTGAACGCCCCTCGTACATTGTTTTTAAATGTTTGTAAGTTATAACGATTGGGAAACACAGATATAGGCAGGGCATTCCATAAGCGAGTTGTACGGCTCAGGAACGAATCACGTTAATTTAGAGTACGTCTGAAAGTGGGTTTGAGGGTATACTGATGAGCATTCATAGCGATACGAGTGTTACGGTTACAAGATTGAAGCGGCGGATTGCGATTTCAGTGGAGCACTGGTGGTGGAAATAGCGATAAAACAAAGTGAGACAGGAGACATTACGTCGGTGTTCGAGGGTGTTAATTGATTGACTGATATTAGTATCACCAATGAGTTATATCGCACGGTTTTGAATCCTATCTAGCAGGTGCAGAGATATTTTCGGAGCACCTGACCAGATGTGGGCATTGTACTCCAGTTTTGGGCGGATAAATGGCTTATATATTGTGGCCAGATCAGAAGGGGTAAAATATTTCTTACATCGCCTGAGGAAACCTAGACATTTCGCAGTATTTTTGACGACTTCGAATATGTGGTCATTCCAACGTAAGTTGTCACTGATACACATACCGAGAATGGAAAGTTTATCGGTTTCGACGATGCAAGTGCCATTCATGAATAATGGCTGAATTTTGCTTTAATGAGAGCAGACAGCATTGAGTTTTAGAAGCAATAAATTCCACTCGGTTGATAGTTCCCCAATTGGTTATGCTGTTAATGTCGGAATTTAATGAGCTTAGCATACGCTGCCGTTCCCGTTCTACAGCCGAAGAGCAGGGACGTGAGTCCGGAAACGAATATGAGAAGCAGAGAGTACTGTCATCAGCAAAGGAATAAATTGGAAGAGCCTGATGCCAAACTCTGTCAAATGCCTTAGAAATATCAAGTGCAACTATCTTGCTTTCGCTAGATTGATGTGCGCTTTGGTTCCACTTTTCGTTAAGACATCAAATCATCAGTGGACCCGTTGCTACGAAAACTATACTGCCGGTCATTAAGAAGTTTTCGTGTTTCGAGATATTTCATGAGCTGACGGTTTATCAGCGTTTCCATTACCTTAATGAGAAGGGACGTAAGTGCAATGGGTCTGTAGGAGGAGAGGGAAGAAGATTCGCCTTTTTTAGGGACGGCCTGGACACATGCTGTTTTCCATCTGCTCGAAAAGAATCGTAAAGAGTAGGATTGATGAAAAAGCTTACGCAGTGTTTTTTCCATCGTGGAAGAACACCTCCTCAGAAGAAGAGTAGATACGCCATCTGGACCAGAAAATTTGTGTATATTGAGATCTTCATGAACTCTTGCTAGTACACGACTGTGAAAGTGGATTCTTACCATCAAAGATTCGACGCACTCAAGTGTAGGTGTTGACAAAGCGTAATCTGGGAGTGTTGAGCTGGCCGCAAAGTGTGCAGCAAGCAGATTGGCCTTGTCCAAAGAGCTGACAGCTGGAATGTCATTGCAAATGAGGGTTGGGGTGGAGGATGAGGTTTTTGGCGAACGACAAAGAATTTTTACTATCTTTGGGACATTGTAGTATTTTTTTGTGTCAGTTTTTGTGTCGCATTGAAATTTCACACGCAATGACGTTGCAGTCATTTCTTGCAGGTTTGAACTTTTTTTCGGTTTTCCTCTATCGGGTTGGTCTTGTAGGACAGAAAAAACATTTCACTAACCCTGACAGCTTCTTTACAGCTCGAGTCGTACCATGCCTTTTCTTATGGTTTGATACTCTTCATCCGATGAGGGATAAAGCATCTCATTCACAAGGAATATAGTTTTTGTGATCATGTCAGCAGCGGCATCCACGTCGTTATCGAGGAAACATTACGACCAGTTAAAATTCGTAAAGGAGTTGTTAAGTCCGCTCCAATTGGCTTTCTCGTATTTCCATACGGTTCTTTTAGAAATCTTTTCTCTAATTGTGTTGTAGTGGTACGGCGAGCCTAGAGGGTAGAGCACATCAACGGAGTACTTAACCAGGTAAAACACCTTGGAATAACCTTTAACAATAAGTTAACTTGGGATGTTCACATAAATTTTCAATGTTCGTAGATTTGATCATATTTCTTCTGAAGCTCGTCAACTCCTTGGATGTGATTTAGAGACTTTTTTTTAAAATATCGTTGTTGTGCTTTGCTCTTCAAAACTATTCACGTGAAGGAACCTATCTACCTGTTTAACAAAATTCATTTATGTTCATCAAATCGCTACATAGTCTTGCGTCCTGTCACATTCACCTGCTTAACATCACGCAGGCAATTTTTCATGTATGCTGTTAAGCTCTGGAATGGTCTACCCATTCGTGTGAAGTCCTTAATCGAACGCCGTAAATTCCTAACAGCTTGTTTCGAATACCTCTCCAGTTTGAACTGATTTAACTTCTTGTTTTTATAAGTCCTTTTTCTTTTCTCTCGTTCTTGGTTGCGCTTAATTTTTGTTTAACTCAAAATTTTGTTTTCTTTTATTTATTACATGTATTTTCTTATTCTCTTTGATTTTAAATAAGCATTCTTTTCTTTAAATGTTATATTATGTTATTTTATATCCTGTACTAATTATAAGTTTATCTTGATGTACAGTGTTTTTTTTTTGAACTAATAAACTAAACTAAACTTATCAGGGTGGGAAGTTAAGTACAAGTCCAGGGTGTTGGCGGTATGACTATCAACGTTTGGTATTCGTTTGGGCTCATTTATAAGCTGGGTTAAATTATTTTCCGCAGCGAAGATCTCAACACACCTTCCCTCGGGTCTTGTCTGTCCAGAATGTCGAAACCAACCAGAATTGTGTATATTGAAATCGCCCGTAATCACGATTTCAGTATGAAGATACAGCGATACAATTCTTTGTATGAAGTCAGACAGCGCATCAAACTCGTTAATGGTCGACTTGCTGTCCAGTTTGGGGCTTCTGTAAATAAAGCAGTAGTGGATAATTTGCTTACGGAGATGGAATATTAACCACATGAAATTGAATTCCGGATTGGAACAGGGACTACATTGTGGTGAAATTTGGTAAGCTAGATCAGTACGCACATAGATAGCGAGACCGCGATGAGGAGAGAATAGTGGAACTAGTTCTTAACCAGGTAGCTTCACATCAGAGTGATCTGAGAGGTATGGGAGGGGATCTACCTGTGTTTTACTAAGCGCCAAAACAGCTGGTCTGTACTTTCAGACGTGGACGCACGCAGAAAAGTGATTACTTTTTAGCCCGCGTATATTGGCTATAATATTCTTTCACATCAGATAAGAAAATTATTGCTACTCGAAAACATTTTACTTTGATAGCAGCTTGTACTATGATTATAGATAAATCACAGGGTGAAACTTTCACCAAAGTTTTTTACGAACACAGCAAACAACATTCGCAAGAACTCATTTACCTTACGTTATCTCGTGTAAGAAATATCGAAATATTGTATATTGTAACCCCTCAAGATGATCCAACGAAATTTAAGTTTTATCATAAACCAACGCAAGCTATATCAACTGAGAGGTTGCAGCAAGAATTCCATATACTATCCTTAAACACATTGCTGATCAGAACACAAGATATCCTGAATATGATCGGTAATACAAGAGATCTGTCGTTATTCACTTTTAACTGTCAAGGTTTAAGAAATCATATCTTGGATATTTTGGATCCAGTTGTTCAAAATTCTGATCTTCTTTTCTGAAATGTGGATGAAAAATGAAGAAAGCATTGCTGTCCCAAATTTCAATTTTCGTTAGAAAAGAAAAAATGTTATTGCAATTTTGCAGTATCCACATAGCTTACTTCGTTGAGTAGGGATATCATTTCTTGTTCCGATGGGCAGTCTTTTCCAAAGAAACTTCTCCTTGCACACTTGCCTAGAAAATGCATGGTACCTTCCCTTTCTTCCAAGCTGCACATACTACAGAATATAGGAAGATCTTCTCTATGGAGGATATAATTGAGTTTTAGGAGTTCTCCGCGAAGTTTGTTGTTGATATTTCGCGAATGGTATGGATGTCTTTGAAGTAGTTTTGATCTTCAAGATTGTAATTTAGTCAACTATACGTACTACGATGTAGTGATCCCGTCGCTTCTTATACAAACTCCATTCTGGCCTGTTTATCAACTCTCGCTATGAGCTAGTATAGTGAGTTCTCCCAGTTCATGGCTTCCGCATTTAGCTCTACACCACACCCGCGAGCTAACTCTAGCCATTCTTCGAACCATGCTATGTTGTTCCGAATCGCGTGTAAGGCCACTATATTTGGAAGTCGTTTATCTGATATGTTTATAACCCTTAGTATGTAGTTTACCTGCAATTACAGTATTTTAAGGAATAACGGAGATAGGCCTGTTTCCAGCATGAGCATATAGTTCGGAGCCTTTGCAGGGAGGCGGAAGGATTTCTTAATAAAAAAACGTTGTAGTTTTTCAACTTCCTCATAATGCTTATAACCACATACTTGCGCCGCGTACAGTGAAATTTCTTGCTCATTTAATGAGGTTAATTACCTAGTTCGTTATGAACTTCGGTTTTGTGCTTAGAATGCTAGAAATTACTCTAATTCACGTTGGTTTGCGGGGTCTATGCTCTTAAATTGCACTTAAAACCAAAATCTTTCAATTGTTTCCACTTCTTGTTTTATTTAAATGTATTCTCGGAGCACTTCTATAAGGCAACTCTACTATGACAGAACAGTGTTGCGAATGACATCGGAAACTATAACTGGCATCACCATTGACGAGCTAAAGAAGATTTTGGAAGAAAAGAATAGGGACCTCGCACAAGAACTTGTCTCGAAATCTTACTTCCAATTGCTTTATTCTGAGCTGTCAGCAATGAAAATAAAGCAAAATGAGATTTCAGCAAAGGTTGCGCAGTTGGAAAAGCGTAACGGACTTCTGGAAGAGCAAATGGACAAGCTTATGCTGAAAATCACCGAATCTAATGTTGTGGTGCACCTCCAGTCAGAGACCGTCAGCGATCCGACAGAAAAAGCTAAATCCGTGTGAGTTGGTTTATTGGAAGAAAGCGAAAAAATTGCTGACATTGAATCTGCCTATAGGATTAACACCCGAGATAACCGCACGGCAACAATAATCGTCAAGAAGAAATCACCAGGATACAGCTACCAACATCCTACGTAAAGCAAACAAACTTAGAAACACAAACATAAGTATCCGCAAAGATATGCCGCCAAACGTTTGTCAAAGAAGGGCAAAATTAATCCCTTTGATGAAATCTTATCGATAAGTTACATGTGGGGGGAAAATTATTCACTTGGAATTTATCAGACGGGTTGAAATGTGGCAGCGAAAATGGTGTAAATGTTAGTCAAGAAATGTTTAGAGAAATTCCGGCATCCCTAAAAAATTTTGCGAATGAATTGCAAAACCAAAACATTAACATGGGCAAAACGTCAATGTCATCTGAAACTGACATTCGGAAAAGCCGTCAAGTAACTAAAGACATAAACACACCCAAAGCAACAGCTTTAACCAATTTCGGTGCACACACAAGTGGGAGTTTACGTGAACTACTACTTGAGAAGAATCCGTCTACCAGAGCAATATCAAATTATTAAATTTAAAATCCTAATGTAGCAGGGCTTAAAAATAAGAAAATGTTTGTAGAATTTTTTAATTACGAGTTTGTAAAGGAGTTTGATGTTTTCCTACTATTTGAAACTCATTTACATGAATTATGAATTGAAATTTATACCTGCCGTAAAAACAAGCTCGTCTGGAAGCGGAAGTGGTGGCGAGTTATTTGGATTTCGTTAGCAGATAAAAGGAGCAAAGGTTAACTTCAAAAGCACAGAAGTACTTGAGCTGAAAACGGACATTAACACCTGTCACATTGTACCGATATATCTAAATTGTAATCATTGGGCGCGAGACTACAACAAAATAATAGATCTGTTGAAGAATAGTTTAGGATCAGCGAATCTAGTACTTATCGGCGATTTTAACGCAAGAATAGGCATGTCGCAAAATAACTTTATAAGCGGATTGGGCACATCAACGATATATAGTATACAAACCGCAGCTCTAAGGATGAAACCTGTGACTCCAAAGGAATTTTATTTCTGGAATTAGCGGATGCATTTGATTGCCGAGTCATTAATGGAAGCTGTGGAGGAGATTCTGCTGGGGAGTATACATTTCTTCGTGGGTCAGCATGTTCTGTTATAGACTACTGTTTTGTAAATGAGAATTTATGCCCTCATCTCAAGGAATTTACGGTGGGAATGAAGACGTTTTCAGATCACATGCCGCTGGAAGTTACGTTTTACTTGTACAGAAACCCGGGCATTAACAGTACAACACATTTAAGCCTCTAACCAAAGCTATTATGGAAAGACAGTTTTCGGAATTCAAACCTCAATAGAGAGCTCGTAACTTTGAAAAACGTGAATGCCATGCTAAATATTGGACACCTTACCGAAATAATAAAATGAGCGACACCCCAAAATAATCCAATAGGATATGTCAATGGTAGCAGTAAGCAAAAGTGGTTCGATATTGATCGCAAACGAGCTAGAGATGCATCTTTTGCATTTCTCAGCCTGGTAAGAACACACAACACCACGATCAAAACTCTATATGCAGGAGCAAATAAGCACTTTAAGAACATTTGTCATATGAAAAAGCTAGCGTATAACGAGCAAAATATTGGCCTTTTAACACATGGGCTGAGTGCCGTTTCTAAGAGAGGGCACCACTTGTATTAATTCCATACCATTTTCAGTTAGTACCAACCTTCAAAAGATACGTGTATAAATTTGAAAAAAAAATGGATTCAAAGCAATTTCGTGTGTTGATTTATCATTGCTTTTTGATGGAAAAAAATGCAGCCGATGCAAAGAAATGGCTTGATAAGTGTTACCCGGACTCTGCACCAGCCGAACGAACTATTCGCAAGTGGATTGAAAAGTGGTCATACAAGCACCGAAGATGATGCACGCAGTGGACGTCCAAAAGAGGCTACTTATTTCAGATGAAAACATCAAAAAAGTCCACAAAATGATTACGAATGACCGTAAAGTGAAGTTGATCGATATAGCTGAGGCTCTGAAGATATCAAAAGAGCGTGTTGGATATATCATACACGAATATTTGGACATGCGAAAGCTCTGTTCAAAGTGGGTGCCGCGTTTGTCCAAAGTCAACCAAAAACAACAACGTGTTGATGATTCAGAGTAAGTGTTTAAAGCTGTTCAACCGCAATAAAGCATCGGTATGTGACAATGGATGAAACTTGGCTCCATCACTTCACACCATAATCAAGTCGGCAGTCAGCTGAGTGGCGAGCACGCGACGAACCTCGTCCAAAACGACCAAAAACTCAACAGTCGGCTGGCAAGGTTATGGCATCCGTATTTGCACATATAATAATTTTTATCGACTATCCCCAAAAGGGGCAGACTATCAACAGCGACTATTACATTGCGTTGTTGGAGCGTTTGAAGGACGAAATCGCAGAAAAACGGCCGCATTTGAAGGAAAAGAAAGTGCTGTTTCATCAAGAAAATGCACCGTGTGGATGAAAACGATGGCAAGATTGAATGAATTCGGCTACGAATTGCTTCCCCACCCACCGTATTCTCCAGATTTGGCCCCCAGCGACTATTTCCTGTTCGCAGACTTCAAAAGAATGCTCTTTCCAGCGATTTAAGACCGATGAAGGAGTAATCACCGAAACAGAAGCCTATTTTGAGGCTAAACCGAAATCGTACTACAAAACTGGTATCGAAAGATTGAAAAATCATTTCAATCAGTGTATCGCCCTCGAAGGCAACTATATTAATAAATAAAGTTGAATTTTTTACTATAAAACGACACTGACATTTCAGCCCATGTGTTAAACAACACGTGAGTTCCTATAAGAACTTGTATCGGAATTCAATCGAATCTTTGAAAATGCAGATATACCAGGAAGCTTCCTGAAATCGATTTTATTTCCACTGCACTAGAAACGGGACTACAACGATCCGACAAACTACAGAGGTATTCCTGGCAGAAAGTCCACTATATCGCTTATAAAGAGGGCGAATACATAGATTAGGGCTCAGCGAGCATCCCCATTTTACAGCTGATTCCTGAAATCATTCTGAAAGCGTCTCGCCATTCCAAACAGCTGCCTTTGTATCTTCATAAAGGTTTTGTAAAATCCTTCCGAATTTTGATGACATTCTCATACTATATAATTTATAAAATAAAGCGTTTCGGTTTGAAGTCCCTTTGAAGTCCACAAAGAAGGCGTAAAGTTTTTTATTTCTGCTTATAAATGTATCTGCTAAGCTTTTCAATACGAAAATGTGGTCGACAGTTGAGTAGTCAGACCTAAAACCAGTCTGGAATTCCTTTAGCAAATTGCTGCAAGGCTTTTGTAGGATGCATTTAAGAACGATATTCCCCGATAGTTAGCAGGATCCGATGTATGGCCTTTTTTGTGGATGGAAAAAATCAGAGCTTCCTTAAACCGTTGGGGCACTATCTCATGATATAATATGCTATTGTATAAGCCAATGAAGTTGTTTTTCAGCCCATTTGTACTATATTTAAAAAATTCAGTTGGTGTACCATCCGACCCTGCAGTCTTTCTGCCTTTCAGACCAAGCAGCGCACCCGTAAGCTCCTGCTGAGTTATATATAGGGTCATCTGGCACATCATATTGAAAACTAAGACCACCCACCGATGGGTTCAGTAACCTCTTGAAATGATCTAGGAGGATATAAGGGCTAAGACTTCTGTTGATCACATATCTTCCTCCATTAAGTGACTTTGCTAGTTTCCAAAACTCGGATGCGTTATTACAACACCCTAGTCTGCGCGCCTTTCAAAGTAGTTTCGCCTACTTTGTCTGCAAACATCTTTATACTCCTGATCCGTTCTTAGGTAAGCCTTTTTAACAATATCAGTGTTTAAGGCGCGAAATAATTTAAGCCACGCAAACGACACCCGTATTGCTTTCTGACAATCTGAACCACGGCTCCTTAATAATTTGCTCCATATCCGCTATGGTCATAATATTTCTTCCTTGCAACTTCTAGTTCTCGTTCCATACCAGGCGACGCACTTAAAAAATTTTGGATAAATTTATGTTTTTACATTAAGAGTCAAAGAAAAAGCGGAAGGAACTTCGTTCGTAACGGGTGTCCCCTGACCGCGCACCTTTTTTTTTTGTGATTGGACAAATGAATCTTAGGTTTCATTCCTCAGGCATATAGTAATTTCCTCCGGCCAAATTGCAGCAATTAATTGGTGTATGCTCTTTTCCAAGTCATCTTCTGCCGCGTCAATTAACTGGGCAAGTAGGTCATCCTGTCTAGCGGTCTTTCTATGTTGCCATTTGAGCTGGATGGGCGTAAATCTCGGTTGTAATCATTCAAGTTGCAAGGTTCGTTCTACCTGACAGCGTACATTTTTTCATCCCCGCTTTTCGACAGTCTGCATAAGTACGAGTATCAGCAAGGACTCTGTCTCTACTATTAAATCTTCTTCCTCTTCTCTGCCTGCTTCCTTTCTGGTTCTTTTACCTGTTCTGACATATCTGACGGCCTTGTGGTGCTAATAATTTCCATCACTTAATGCAAGTTGTAAGGGCGCTGATGGGAGGTTGAGCGATACTCGATTTGTAAAGGTTTTGGTGGTTTGTTTTGATTGGAGCGATTTAAATCTGTTAAATCTCCTCATAGTATGTCTCATTTGATGTGACATCTGAAATATCCGTAGACGAACATTGGATGCAACTAGGTATTGGCCCAAGTTCACATTGACCGTTCAGATTGCTGGAACATTAACCGCTGCGTTATCAGTTCAGATTCATGTTTCTTGAGCCATCGCAGTGGGCCAAGAGGCCTAAGTGGATTGGTCTTTCCAACAGCAATTTTTAACTACCTTTTCCTAGGTCCTTGAGCATATTATTTGCAGAACTCAAATTAAACGGCTTTCTCAACCCAAAAAAATGTTGGTACAATTTGCATTTTACATAGAGGTGCCAGAATGATGATATGTGTAGCGGGAACACAGTCAAAATTGCAGAGTTACAAAAAAAAGTGACACGATTGGTTTTGAATAAATGCACGAGAAAGAAGGGTGAAGCTTGATGAATTTAAAGTTCAAAAATGTGTCATACAAAGGTGTTTACTGGTAATAACTTCATAAAATGGGTTGAGAGAGGCAAAAAAAGGTCAGTTTATAGATCAACACCCCCAAAATGAAATACCTATTCCTGGAAAAAGACCCAGCAATGCCAATCAACTTACTGCGTGAGCAAAATATTTTCAACGCAAGTACCTACTGCATGTAATTGGCTGTATATAGAAGCCAAAGCTGCTTTAGAATACTTTACAAAATCAGTATCTTGAACACAAAGATGTGCCTTTTCATTTGAAATATAAGTGAGTACTGAATGTACCAGGAAAGTGAACACCCGTGGTAACAAGGCAGCTGCATCCTCCTCTCAATTCCTGTATTAGAAATAGAAAAAAAAAAATGTATCCACAACTTTATGGAGGAACATGCCAAATGGTCCAGTTTCTTTGATGACACTCCCAATATTGAAGAAATTCTCTCCTTCAATTTTGACTATCTTTAATTAAGGCGAAAAATGGATTGGTGTGTTGTTGAGACATCCTATCCGACACAAAATTGGAAAGTGATTCACGGAAGTTGGGATTTTTTGTGATTCTTACATATCTACAACCTTAACCAATTAGCTCTTCTATAAAACTCAATCCTGAACAAGGTGCCTTTCAGTCTGCGCCGTCAATCTGGGATGGATTCAAAGATTCGCTGAGAATCTAAATGAACGTTTATAGTATTCTAACTCTTCTGACTAGGTTGATGTCACTGTAAAATTTTGTACTTCTATCTTCTTCGCTTTCCGTTTATAGAGATGGAAACGAAGACCAGCCAAATAAAGGGTGTTTTTTTTTAGAGTTATACAAATTCAATATGAAATAAAACACTTGAAGCTAATGTTAATGTCTGTGATATTAGCTTTATTTAATAGATAATTTTATGCCATTTAAATGTGATATCGATCATATCATATGCGCGCCACGACTAGCTCGAATGAAGCGCAATCGTGAAGTCTAATTTTCGACAACTTTATCGAGCAACTGGGGCCGTTTTTCAGCAATAACACGGCCAATGTTGACTTCCAAATTGTCCAACGTGTCTGGTTTATCGGCAGAGACTAGTGACTTCACATACCCCCAAAGAAAGTAATCTAAAGGTGTGAAATCACAGGATCGTGAAGGATAGTTCACAGGTCCATTTCGCGAAATTATACGCTCAACAAATGTTTCCCGCAATAAATTGATGGTGTCGCGCTCCATCTTGTTGAAACCAAAGCTCTGTCACATCAATGTCATTCAACAGAGGAACGAAGAAGTTAGAAATCGTGTTTCTATAGCACTCTCCATTGACGGTAACATCCTGGCCGGCATCGTTCCTAAAAAAATATGGGCCGATGATTCCACCAGCCTATAAAACAGACCAAACAGTGAGTTTTAACGGATGTAAGGGCGTCTCGACAAAGGCTTCTGGGTTTAATCCACTTCATAGGAGAACAAACTGTTGCCTTTAAAATGAGGATCAAGCTGAATCAAGTTTTCGGCCCATTCAGTGAACCTACGACGCGTATATTGGTCACGCCGTTTCAACTCTTGTACAAGCTGGGTCTTATAAGCTTTTAAGCCAAGATCTTTTTGCAAAATTTTCCACAGAGTGGATAGGCATAGCTCCAATTGCTCTGCACGATGGTGAACCAACTCATTTCGATATTCCTCAACACTGCGGTCCACAACGGCAATAACTTCTTCTGTTCGCACTATTTGTCATCTTCGGGGATGCGTACTATCCACTAGAGTGTACGTGGTGCGAAAACGATTAATCGTGTTCCGAATGACTTGCTCAGATGGACGATTATGTTGACCGTAAAATGGACGTGGCGCACAATAAGTTTGGCGAACAGAACCATGGTTTTCAAAATAAGTTTGCACAATTTGCACGCGTTGTTCTGGCGTTAATCTATCCATCGTAAAGTGGCAAAACTAACCACAAATCAACTTTCAATTACCAAATTGACAATCTATAGAAACAGTACTGCCAGTTTAAAACCCAAACCTCTAAAAAAAAACACACTTCATTAACTCAAATCAACCTTATGCATCATACAGCAGAATTGGGCTCTTATGTAAAGTCGATACTTGATTGTCCCTGTAGCCTAAGAACCGTGAACTGTGAAGAGCTTTTATACGAGTACGAGTGACCTCATGAAAGATCGTACTTCTGCTGCTGGCGTGTAAGTTTGCTAATTTTGTTAAAAAGCGATGTTAAGGAAATTGTACGAGTATAACATTGCATCACCTTGCCCACATATTTTGATGACATCAAAGGACTTGATAATGGCCTGTCTTCATCATCATGTTAAACAATTTGACGGGTTTTTAAGGTATATCTTCAAAATAGCTCCTCTCTATAGATGGTGTCTTAGAGCAGATCGACCTGAATTTCATTGGTTTTTACTCTAGGATCTGTATAGTCCAGTTACTGCTTTTCATACACTTTTTGGTCAGCTCATCCAAAGGGTTTTTTTTATTATCGACTATGACTACTTTGCAGCAGTCTAGACTCTTCACAAATTATTCGGTTGCACGCAGTCTTTTAAAGGGCTATCATTCCACGTGTAGATCCTAAATTGGTCCAGTTTATTTTATTCATATAACGTCTGCTTATTACGCCAATTTTTCGACGCTTTGGGCAAAAAGAGCTAGCTATTTCAGATTCGGTAGAGCCAGATAGGATTCAAGTGAATCCACAACTGATGCTTAATCAAGGCCATACGATAAATTAGCGCCTTATAGTGTCTTCTCTAATCGTGCATCACTCAACAACAAGAATCTTTTAAGGATCCGAAAATTGCGCCGACATTTTATTATATTTAAGAAAATAATTTTGTATAAGCCATGAGATCAACGTCTATAACCTGCCTTTATTTTTCTGCTTGCATCTAATTTAGAGCTAGTTTAAAAATGCTATAGAAGATCCTTAATACAATATTCAGGGCACTTCTATCTTGAAAAATCTCAATCACTTCTCTTTGTAGAAGAAAATTTAAAGAGGACAGACTTATAGATGCGACAGGAAAGTCACTCCTGTCAGGGGATGGACAAGTTCAATATTATTTTTGGTTGAAATGCTTCAGTCTAAAGGGTTTCTTGGTATTGTACAGCTTAGAAATTAGGGGAAGTAGCTATTGATACTCAATTTACTGTAAGTGGATAGAGAAAAGTACGAAAGGAATTATGTATTTATGTTGCTGAAATCACAGCAATCGTAGGATATGTGTTCAAAGAATACCGTTAAGTGTCTAAGCCCATTAAGTGTTTGATCCCCTAACAAGTTCAGTGCTTGGATAAATATTTGCACAGTTTTTTACTTCTCGAATTTCTTTCGAAGATGAATGAATTCCCTCTGTCTTAAAGGTGTTTTCAACCAATTCAAGGAAGGAAGAGATTTAAAATATCACATAACACATTTACAAATTCTTTGTCTAGACGATAATCTTCGCCGAAAGACTTAGCATGAATATAAGTCGTATTTGAGATCTTAAGGCATTCCTTTTGCACTTAAGTTTTTATGTTCCCTTTCAGAGAAAAACATATGCTACTTGAGTAATGGCACGGGTATCAGGCTACCAAATGCCGGGCGCTTAGAGATCAATAATTTGGGATGCAAATGTTTTTTTTTTTTAAATGGCCACAGTTATTATACGTAGTTTGCCGTCGTAACATGCTGTCTGAGCCACTGGTGTTGAGTGTCCTTTCTTGTCGACGGCGTATTGTTTCTTTAATCCTCATTTACCACTAAGCCTATCAGTGTCTTCAGAGTTGGCTCGCCATTGTGCAGACTTTTGGGATGTTGTGCCATTGGGATTGAACTGTGATTTTAGCACAATTCTTTCAGATATGAGATCACATGACAGTGCGTCACCTTGTAAAAACCTTTAGTCGAAGTCAAGTTACTTGGTTGTGTCATTTGCGGAGCACTGAACATCCTCTATTGTCATCATAATATACAAACGGATGAGTTTGACGAATATGCCAATATTTTTAGAAGATCGACCGCATCAGTCGATGGCAGAACTGCCAGGGCTAAGACCAAACCATTGTTGATAAAGGATTTTAAGTTTTCATATAGCACATTATATAGATATGATGTTTTACTCGGTGTTAAGGAGACTGGTTCCCTTGTAGCTAATGCAGCTTAGAGGGTCTCCCTTCTGGAGAATATATGAAATTATGAGAAGATTACATTCAAGAGACATGTTCTCATCCGACCGTGTTTTAAAGGTCAGTTGATGACTCGGCAAGGAGTCTGTCAGCTCCTTTGACTCTTCGTCAACCCCAACTTTAATGCTCCCATGCTTTTATCGGAATGCTTCTATTCAGTATTTCTGTCCTTGCAAAGCTCTTTTTATAGGGCCGAGCTGCACGTTGTTGTTTCGATACATGCGAGTTCCGAAACTCTTCTTTAAACCAGACTTTTTATTGTGATGGTAGGGTGAAACCTAGCATATATGAGTAAGATGCGGCGCCTCTAATGGCTCGCTGAAAATGTCATCACTAGTCTACTATGTCCTTTGATGCCGGATTTCTTCATAGCACTTGTTCGGTGTTCTGTCATATCGGGATATTCGTATTTGCACCATGGCTACAACAAGGTAGTGGGCTCTGTTGATATTGACTGTTGGCTGTTACAAAACGTTCGGACATGCGATGTGATGAAATTAGTTGACGGTTTTTTGATCAGCTAAATGAAACTTTTTGTGTATGTTGTCGATTGCTTGAGTCCGTTTTTGAATCTGATCTTCTGTAACTAAACCGCCAAAAATGCTCTTTTTTCCTTACTTACTTACTTAAGATGGCCCGAAAGTCTGGGGTGGACCTAGGCCCTAAGACCTAGGACCTAGGTCTCTTTCTAATAACGTGCGCCATCTAAATCGAAGTGTTCCTCTAATGCGCTGTCTCTTGGGGCGGATTCGAAAACTTTTTGGACCGGTGCGTTGGTCTCCATCCACTCTATATGACGCAGCCACCTCAGTCGTTGGCTATACAGCCCGTACAGTTTGTCATTGTATCTCCTCCTCCACTCACCGTCTATGCAGACGGGCCGAAAATTAGCCAATTTTTGATAAAGTCCAACCCTAAGCATCATAGAGCAAGATTGGGATTATTAATGTCTCATATCACTTGTTCGAGGGTGGGCTTTGCTAGTCACTTGCTTTCGTAAACCAAATAAGTAGCGATTGGCAAGAGTTATTCTTCGTTTGGTATCAGCGCTGGTGTCCTTGTCTGAATTAATTGCAGAGCCTAGCTAGACAAAGTCCTTAACTACCTCAAAACTATATCAGTCGAGGGCGACGTTCTGTCAGAGACGTCGGTGTTGGGTGTCCTTTCTTGTTGACAGTATATACTTGGGCTTGCCCGCCTCAATACTCGCGAAAGCGTCACTTGCTTTCTATTATGTCAATATCATCGGTGTATGCGAGTAATTGGATGGATTTATGAAAGATAGCTTGTGTTTGTGTTGGCGCGTGTTTTTGCACTATTCTTTCGAAAATGGTGCTAACTATATCGTATGACAACGCAGCGCCTTATCTAAATCCTTTATTGACATCAAAGGTCTCGGTGAGTTCCTTATCGACCTTGATGGAGCAGTGTGCATTCTCTGTCGTCATCCTGCAGAAACGAACGAATTGGCAGAGATATCAGAACAAGACACTGATCTGTATAGCTCATCTCTATAGATGCTGTCATATGCTCCCTTAAAATCGATGAATAGGTGGTGTGTATCGATTTGGGGCTCATGGGCTTATTTCAAGGTCTGCCGTAGTGTAAATTTTTGGTCGATGGTGAACTTATCTGACCTGAAGCAACTCCGATGTGGACTAATCAGATTGTTGACGAACGGTTTCAGGCGTTCACACAGTACGGTAGATAGAATTTTTTGAGGATCGGATAAACAATGCTGAGGTTCCATTCGTCTCACATGCTTTCGTCCGACCATATATTGCAGGTGAGTTGGTGTATGCTACTTAGCAAGTCATCGCCTGCCGCTTTCAAGAGCTCAGCCGTCAGGCTGACCGCTCCAGCAGCTTTGTTGACTTCATCCAGGTCGGGTGGGCGGAATTGTTGATCTACATCATTCAGGTTGAAGGATTCATTCTGCCTGACAGCGATATTTGGTTCGGAAATGCTCTTTCCAAATCCTCAGCATCGTCTATGACTCTCAACGATGTTCTCTTGTTCGTGTCTACAACCGAACCGAAGCGACTTTGTGTCCGTGGCATGTTTTATTTTTACTTTTTTGTAAAACTTCCGAATCTCATTCCTCGAATAGCATTTCTCAATTTCATAGACCGCGAGTTTCCCATCCTCTTTCTTTTTCCTTCCGAGAAGCCGATGTTTGCCTCTCCTCTTATGCATCTTGCCTAGCTGCATGCACTCGTCGTCAAACCAAGGGTTTCGTTGTTGCGGCCTAGTGAAACCTATCACATCAGATAGCTTTTTGGCAATGTTGCCACTGATTTTCGATACTTGATGCTGGCGCCATAGCAGACACTTGCGATTGTCGACGTCGAATTTTCTCACATTATTAGCTTGCTTTTGCCATGTACGGGATATCCGCAGCCGTATCTTAGATACAACAAGGTAATGTTCCTAGTCGATGTTGGCCCTTCGGAATACTCGGACATCCATAATATTTAAGGAGTGCCTTGCGTCCATCGCAATGTGGTCAATCTGGTTGACGGTTGATTGATCAGCAAGTCTCCTTGTGAATACAGAGATGGGGGAACCGCGTGCTAGCTACGACATTGTTTCGCCCGGCGGCAAAATTGATTAGTTTGCATCCGTTATCGGAGGTGGTGTCGAGCAGGCTATACATTCCGACAGTACTACTAAAGAAGCTCTCTCTTCTTAGCTTTACATTGCCCACGGCGTTTTTAATGTCATAGCTAGGGCACTGCTCGTAGGTTTTGTCCTAGAGCTCGTAGAAGCACTTCTTGGTCTCGTCGTCTTTCTCCTCTGCGGGGTTTGCGGTAAATATAGCCTTAATACGGATTCTTACGAAGCGCTCGTTCATATGCCGAAAACTCAAGATTACTTGCAGCAGTCCAGGGCCTCCGATAGTTGTTCGGCTGCACGTTAAACATTCCACGTGCAGATCCCAAGTTCGTTTGCAGCAGTTGTCAACAGTAGATCCTTTCGTATTCGAGGCTTCGTAACTGTATATTTTTTCATGGCCGAGCAGTTACCCCGGAGGCATAAACCCCAACCAGGAGGGCCAGTTCCAGTATATTGTAATACCCCTAAGATGAGGGGTCGAATAGACCGAAACCAGTAACCCGTTGGGGACCACTTCCGTTGTTCCATTAAGGGCCCATCTGCCACCGTCTCTTTTCCAAAACCCTGACTTAGTCTCGGAAATCTTCACCGACCTGAGCTCCAAATATGTCGGAGTAGCCCGGATAAGGTCTTATTTGTTGTGTTCCGGGATTTTACTTCATTGTTGATTTCATCTCGGGAATTCATCCCCTGCCCCGTTTATAGTGCCGCTATTTTGGGTCAGCACTCGCTCTTATAAGTTTCGCAAGTCGAGTCCAGCTGGACGTCGATCAGTACCAGACGGTTACGACTTACAACTAAAATAAGTACAATTAATGTGTAGAAACAATTGCAACACGGGGTATCGCCAGATTGACATGTGTCAGTGTCTACCCAACTATCCTTAATTTGTTCCTTACTTGGTTTTAAGATCGCAAAGGATCTTAATATCGCGCTTCGAGCATTGCCGATGCATGTGGTCGAGAAGCTCAAGGAAGGAATGTTGATAACTGCGCTAGAAAAATTTCTATATAATCTGAAGTTCAAATATATCGAAGAAGTCTGATCTGCCTCTGATGTCGCCAATGACATCAGTTACTCCGCCACAATGTTCGTATTCAGCTTAGCACATGCTTACAACATGTGTAATAAAAACATTAAATTGCGTACCTTTGTCTCTGGAGTTAGGAAATAATTGACACATAAACAAGCAAACACCAAAAAACGAACACAACAATATTTTCATCTGAATGTTGAAATCAGTGAAGAAGTTGCATTATTTATGAGCAATTAGTTTCGGTAAGGAGGCACATGTGTCTGAATTCCTTCGACATGACATACTCATTGTCCATTCAGCTTATGACGTTAGGTGGCCCATTCAAGGATAACGAACTAGAATTTCAAATATTCATGTGTGGTATGTACTCGTATAATACATACAAATGCAGAATAATAGATGGATGTTAATAACCCACCAGCAAATTAGATCAATTAACGGACACTATTGCGTATACGTACTTTTTTTTACCATGCATTGACATTTAGTTTTTTTTTAAATTGAATTGCTTCGGTGACCACTGATTTACAATTTAAGTGTGGAATTAAATTGTTCATTTGACGAATTATTGTAGTCAGCAATAGAATTAGATATTTTAGAGCTTTCAAAAACAAAACAAACAAATCGTAGTCATGTACATGTATGCAGAAATTATATTTTCGGCGGTCATAGATTCAGATCCTTAAAATGTAATCTTGAATAAAAATTAGTATTCTATTGTGACCAATTTATTTAAACAAGGTCAGCTATGGACAGATTTATTAAGGCTGACTACAAGATAATAAGGTGGCCGTATTTTGTTCGGTGAGGATTAAGTCGAAAAAGAGCCACTGCCCTGATCTTAATGAGCGCAGCCAAAGTTACTAGCTAAAATCTAATGATCAAAAAGTATATCGGCAACATTTCGGCATACAGAGAGATAGTGCAAGTCTAGAAGTTGCAGTTGGTCAATGTAAGGTGGTAAGTTATCAGTCTAGGAAAGTCCTCGTAAAACGAAAAAGAGAAACTTGCGTTATGCAGCCGGAGCCCGGAGAATGTGGGTGGTGTCATAAGGTAACGTATCCGAGAAGAGAGTAAACAAATCTTATGTAAGGGATTTAGTGACATAAAGGTTGGAGAATTCCTTATATCAGTGCTAGATGAAGTTAAGAAGAGAGTTGTTTTTTTTTTCTAATTAAGTTCCCTATCATATGATGGACCACTCCTACTAGTAGATCACGTAATTTAGGTACCAAGACAATGTGTTTATTTAAGATTGAATAAGTGTGAGGGTTAGTTGGAAGTCGGTAACGAGTATATGTTATTGCTGTGCACTTTTTAACGTTGAGTTCACAAGAAAATGTAATTTGTACTATGTAGAAAACCTGTCCATGTCATCCCTTACTAGAAAGCTTCAGAGGGGGATGGGATATGTCTGAAAGTGTTTATCTCTTCAGCGTATGTACAATATAAAATACTTGTATGAATTTGTGATAACAGAATCGACGTCAATAATTATTAGATGGCTAACTTGAGGTACTCCACGAGAGGTTTTAATGGCTTTGGAAACAATAAACCTAAATAGTATCGAACATTATAATTTCGATCCTTTAAGTAGGATTTAATCCATATCATAAAACTTGATTGAAAGCCGAAAAGATTTGGTATAGGCAGAACAATTTTGTGGGAGACTTTATCAAAGCCTTGGGTTAAATCAGTGGCGATCACATCAACTTCAACCCCGCATTCTATTGCGCACGACGTAATATGTAGTACTTGACACAAAAACGGTTCAAAAATACGAGCGGAGAGCGACCATCGGTGGTTATGGCGGTGCTGCCTGCTTTCTGGTGGCCGTCCGAAGGTGTAAATTTTTGAAGGACCTCTCTGGCAAGTAAACTCGGTCATTTTGTTTGTTGACATATTGCTCGATAACAAATGGCGACTCATCGGAAAAAAACAAATTCGGCAACTCACCACTTTCGTGCAAGCGTAGCAACTCCTTCGCTCTTTCGACTCTAACTTTTTTCTTTTGCGGTGTAAGATCGTGTGCTTTTTGGAACTGCAGTCGCTTGAGCCCAAGCTCATTTTTCATTCGACTAAATAACCTCCTTAGTAATATAAATTTACGTTACAATATACAATAATTGTGTATTCTTTTACACAGACATTTTTAGCTATCTAAACATTTTTGCCCTCAAACACTTCATACATTCATCCCCTTGGTATAATAAGGCTTATTTCGCAATAAAAAAATAAGCTCTGCACCACTTATCAAACGCTGATTTCACAGCTACTACTCTGTCTATAGACTATCTATTGGAACTGACCATATATCCTCATTACCGATCTCAAACTTGCTTTTCAATTTGCAGGTTTCCAAGTAATTGCAAATGCTTTTGCTAATTTCTTTACACAGTCGTTCGCCAATTGCACGCAAAGACCTAACCATTTCTATTTTTTGTACTTAAATAACTGTGCAAGCAATGAATCAACTAATGAAATGATGTTAAAACCAGTAAGTTAGAAACTCTCAATCATGATAACTCTACTAAAAATGTTTAATTTATTTAACTCAACTCGATACAGCTCATCTTCAGATTTCCATCTCCCAATGTACCTTTTCCATGATTTAAAATAATTATTAAAAAATTCGTCGTCATAACAAGGACCATATAGATGAAATCTCTAATTATCGTTAGACTCTCCTGCATATCTGAGTCGGTTTAAAGCATCATCTATGACTCTATGTTTTTTCGTTACAACTCTATCTTTTCCCAACATCAAAATGGATTTCTTAAATCCCGACCTTCAACTTACGCGATCGCGTCAAAATTAATGCGATCGTAGACAGTGAAACTGTCTTATAGGCGGTATTGAAGCCCTGGACAAACAATCATTTCGGTCGGAGACCGTAGACATTGCAACAAGTCTCGGCACCGTCTCACAAAGCGCGCATCAACCAAGATTGGTTAAAAAACAATGTTCCACACTTCATTTCTTCGACACAATAGATTGCAAAATCTCCGGATGCAAATCCGTTGGATTTCTCTGTCTAGGGTATTTTGAAGGCGAAGGTTGGCACTAAAAAATGCCAAAGTTTGTACAACCTCAAACAAGCACTTTGCCGGGAATGGGCCAAAATACCGCAGAGCCACTTGCGTGCAGCGTGCGATGCTTCGGCCGTCTCAAGGCCATTATTCGCGCCATAGGTGGACATATTGAAAACTACTGATACAATTTAAAAATTGATGTATTTTCCAACATTTTTTGCTTTGGCAAAATAAAATTTATCAAAAAATAAAAAAATTGTAGCATTTTAAAAAGTTGGAGTTCGAGTCATTCACCCTGTAGTACCAGTTTAGTCTTTTCCGATACAGCAAAATATCCGGGTCTTATTTTTGACAGGAAATTAAACTGAAAACCGAACATTCAAGAAAGAGTCAAGAACGCTACCGTGGCTTTATTCTCTTGCCGAAAAGCCATTGGGAACAAAAGGGCCTTCAACCTCGCATAACCCACTGGCTCTATCTCTCGGTCATAAGGCTGATACTCACCTACGGGGTAATTGTCTCATGGACGGCCTTAGACAATGCAGTCAACTGCAACAAACTAAGCCGAGTCCAAAGAACAGCATTTCTATGCGTAAACGGAGCCATACGTTCTACTTCCTCCGCGGCATTAGGTATTCTGTTGTTTCACTTGACACTCCTCCATATCCTCAGAAGGCAAGTAGCTGCGTGGCATCACAATGGGCAGATAGGCCTAAGTGGTTGGTCTTTCCAACACCCACTTTGGCTACTCTGATTCTACTACTAAACTCAGGTTTCTTGTTAAACCATGCGAAAGTTTTTGCTGGAGTAGCACCTCTTCATATCTTTACTCACTCGCTACCAATGGTTCTTTTTCCTCTTTTGCTCGTAGAATGCATAAGCCGTAGTATTAAAAATTAAATGTGATGAACGATCCTACTCCAGTAATTCGAACATATCAGTCAAAATCTGGATATGACACCTAATCATAAGCGTTAATAAATTAGAGTTCGATTTTGAATTTCAAAGGGAATATTGTTCCCATGAAAATGCTGTACACATATCAAAATGGAAACCATCCTGATGCACTATACCTTATAAACCGCATGCCATTCCGAATTTATATCCACAAATTCCAATGGCCAAAAATCTTAAAATTCACGTTGGTATTCGGCGAATTTATACGCCTTCAATAGCTTAATTTCATTTAAATGATTTAATCCAATGTGTTAAATAATTATTCGAGTATCTGGTATATACATATGTATGTTACATACAATATATGCACATATTAACACTTTTGCTACAATATATCTGCCACAAGTTGCGTTTAACAGACTAATGGAATTATTAGGATATGATGTTGGAGAATGCCTATCGAGAGTCACGAATTTATTATTTTTAAAAGCAATAAAGTTGGGAAAGCAACAAGAGTAAAATTTCATTGTTAAGCAGTAGCAAAGTAAAATAATTCATATTCAGGCCATAAATAACCACATCGATAGTATGTGACATCGTTTTAAGAAAATTAAAAAATAGCTACATACTTTTGAAAGTA
Organism: Volucella zonaria; assembly: GCA_963966105.1. Taxonomy (NCBI): domain Eukaryota; kingdom Metazoa; phylum Arthropoda; class Insecta; order Diptera; family Syrphidae; genus Volucella; species Volucella zonaria. The sequence goes on along the minus strand of OZ014531.1, from coordinate 121,876,484 downwards.
CAGCTTTAAGACCACCCGGAGTCGCTGATTGAGACACTTCCAATAAGGGTTTGTCTTTCTGGTCGTTTAGAACTTAAACTTGGAAGGCTGATATATGTAGATGAAATGTTGTTTTTTACTGCAGAATGCTAGTCTGCACTACTCTACTCTGGAAAACCACCGGGAAATCCATGAAAGGGTTTCATTTCGCTGCAGCCTCATAGTTGAAAAGAGTTTGGCGGTAATTTTTGCGGGCGAAAATAAGGTCGTCTAGATACAATTAATTAGACGATGTCTTCAATATCTTACGAAATAGAAATACAGTCATGTGGTGGTGGGTTTGAATACAAATTTAGGCAAGTACGGCGAAGTGTTCAAACATGCTATCAGCAGAGACGTTCAAGGCATACATGACAATGTTTATTCGTGTTTTTGATAGGAAGCACCACATATGAGAAGGGCTTATCTGCTATAAAGCGCATCGTGATAATTGACAATTAATTTCTATTTAAATTGGCCACTTTGCCCTATAAAATTAAACTCTTGGCCTTTCGAAGTAGACAAAGAGGAGGTACGAGTATGTGGATAATGTGAAATCAAGATATTTTGACCGATAGTGTCAAACTATTCACCGTTGCATCTTAATTTTATAAGACATTATGATACCTTAGGTGTCAACGGCCTCGCCATATGCGAATAAAAATTTTCATTCTCATTCAATTCGCAACATTTTTGAATAACTAAAAAAAAGTCGAGACACCCAAGGTTAACATTGACATACTAAATGATCCTTGAACATGCTAATAATGCAAGCACCCTGTGTCAATCCTTAGATGCCGTTTTGCTAATCGAAAAATTAAAGCATAGTCGATGAAAGGAGAATCGTATTATCGATTCGGGATGATGTGAGGGAAAACTCCATCACAATCCCCAGTGACGATAACATTAGTAGCTCGAAGAGTACACTGAAAAACAACAAGTGTAAAAGAACTTCGATTTGTCAAGTTGATCCTAAAAGCTTTGGCCTATCAATCGTCGGACCATACGGGACATAGCTGAGCAAATCGGCAAACTGAATTTTGATTGAGCAATGCACGGACCTTGTCCGAGAAGATGATTTTTTCGCCAAAATCCAAATCCATTTCCAGCGCCCAATCAGCGAACTCATGGCGTTGTTTATTGTCATTCGGCTTCAATTCTTGCCCATATAGGCACAAATCGAACCGCAAAATAAGCCGGCTTGACTCTCTGGCAATGCCCAATTCAGATGATCGGCGCGGAAGCGACATTTCTGGATCTTTTTCGGTACTGGCCGCTACGGCGGCAATGTTTTCTTTATTTTGCACCAATTTCAGTCTGATTGGTGGCATAAGATCCAACGCTACAACTTTTCCACAGTGTGACGAATTGCGTGCACACTGAAGCCATAATGATTACCGACCTCACGACGAAATTCGCGTTGAGTATTTACGAGTGAGCCGGAATTTCGATAAAATTTTTTAATAATTTCCGCACGTTCGGCAAACGTAAAACGGTGTATGATGAAATGGTAAACCTTACTGAATATTTTGACAGCTAGGTATCATTGGTAACTTTGACATCTGCTGATACATAATAATTGGAAATACCATCATTGCTATCTGGTCAGTCTTTATCTTCTCCTTTCTTTAAGCATTGTAATTTAGTATCACGGAACCCAAGCTGGTGCAGTTCATTTTATCATCCGAAGATGCGAGTGGAGGAAACTGCATGCTTGCCATGATGACAGCTCAGTCCGAAGCAAAGCCGATAGACCTGAATCTGTTGTTGGAGGTGGTGTATTTACTGACGATCTACTATCTTTGGGGTAAGACCTTTTACGGCAAATTTAACATCATTCTTTGGACATTGAACATATGCCTTTTACATGAGTTCATCAAAACGGTTCCCTGGTGCCAATTTTCTTTCTTCTCCATTGGAGCGTGCGCGAATCTTTCGAATATGGCTAATTTAGCCGGCATCCAAATAGCCGCCACTTGTTTTAGCAGCAATCGTCATCAATATATGTTATGTCGCGGTTTTACGAGTACTCGTATATCCTCTTTAAATCTGCTTCAATTCAACGGAGTTCTTGGTTGGTGGTTAGATATCCTCTATACTAGTCTAGGATATGAGTCAGTTGGTCCACCATTGGACAGTTAGGAGACCTAACATTTTCTGTTTAGTACCGAAAATCATTTGCTTTATTCGAATAGCAACTGAAGCAGAATTAATACCATTAGTCATAGAAATGACATCATTTACATGTTCTCCTCGAAGCCGCTTGCCTGAGTCAGTGGGCTTGACTAATCTCACGGATCGTCTTACACCTTCAACAGAGCCAAATCAGCCAAAGTTCGACGTGCACCATGATCATTTGGCTTTAGTTCTTGGTTCAACATGATCTTACATATTAGACCTACGGCTAAGTCTTTTCACAAGAAAATACGCCACAGGGACGTTCTATAGTAATGATGCCAAGCGTATAACAACGGTGGCAATCTATTGATTGTGATCTTGATTTACTGACTCATATATAGCCGCAATATTCTCTTCATTTCTAGCGTTATGCTGCCTCCCTGCTACGGCAACATTATGGGCTGAAAAAGTTGTTGGTGGCTGAAGCAAATACATAAGGACTAAGGATTAACTCTGATAAAATACGAGTATTATTGCATAGACTTCACTCTCGATGACTGGTCGAGAAAGAAGATAACTCTCTATACTTTAAAAGTACTGCATTGAAGAAAATTGTATTGCCGAACTGCACGTTGGGTTTAAATTTCTTCTGAATCCTCATCTATTACCTGAGTCTCCGCATCTTCATTCCTTTCTTTAATTATAACCATCAACTTATCTGGAATGCCATTCCTGCGTAAGGAACCTTACATATATATGTAGATTCTCTGTATTGACGATTAACTTTTCATGTATTATAATGCGGGCAACGCAGGAGAATCCAAATATGAGGAAGTGATTCATCTCCTTGACTAGCCGGCTTCAGAAATCAGTACAGCAGATCATCTCAAGAACTTGTTGTACAGCTTAGAAAGGAATATTTCAGGAATATTCAGGAATAAGCTGGTGAACATGCTTAATGCTGCCGACAAATTTGTTGGAGCACTGCACTTGTGGCGAATAAGAACAAGTTAATACGAGTACTTACAAGAGCCATCGGCGTTACCTTTGAAGGAAAACCATACTGCCGGTCATTGAAAAAATTCTGTTTTTGAGATACGAGGGCGGATCAATAAGTCCGTGACTTTTTGAATTTCTGACCTCTTTACTGAAACAGCAACACTGCTCCTGTCAACAGGCATCTGTCAGTTGACTCCTGTCAAAATTTAAACTTGCTGCGTCAGTTAGTTTGTGTTTGACAGCTATTTTTATCAGACTACTCACTAATTTGAGGAGAAAATGGAAAAAAAGTGAATTTCGTGTGCTTATTAAGCATTATTTCTTGCGAAAAAAAACCATTACCGAGACCAAGGCTAAGCTTGATAAATACTATGGGGACTCTGCACCATCGATTTCAATGGTAAAAAAGTGGTTTACTGAATTTCGTTGTGGCCGTACAAGCACTGAAGATGCCGAACGTCCTGGACGCCCAGTTGAGGTCTCTACACCCGAAACAATCGAAAAAATTCACGATATGGTGTTGGCCGACCGAAGATTGAAAGTGCGAGAGATTGTGGAAGCCGTAGGGATCTCGCATGGCTCAGTGGTTTCAATTTTGAATGATCACTTGGGCATGAGAAAGCTTTCCGCAAGATGGGTGCCGCGTTTGCTCACAGTCGACCACAAACGCAATCGTGTAACAACTTCACAGGAAGGTTTGGCGGTGTTTAATCGCAATATGGAGGAGTTTTTGCGCCGTTTTGTAACCGTGGACGAAGCATGGATCCATCACAACACACCAGAGAACAAACAACAGTCAAAACAGTGGGTTTCTAAGGGTGAATCGGCGCCAAAGAAGGCCAAGGTGGGTTTGTCAGCCAATAAAGTTATGGCGACTGTTTTTTGGGATGCACGCGGGATAATCCACATTGACTACCTTCAAAAGGGAAGAACAATCAATGGGGAATATTATGCCAACTTATTGGACCGATTCAATGACGATTTGAAAAAAAACGACCTCATTTGGCCAAGAAAAAAGTTATTTTCCACCAAGACAATGCAAGGGTGCACACATGTGCAGTTGCCATGGCAAAAATCCATGAATTGGGCTATGAATTGCTCCCTCATCCACCCTATTCTCCAGATTTGGCTCCGAGCGACTACTTCTTGTTCCCAAACCTGAAGAAATGGCTTGGTGGAAAAAGATTTGACTCCAATGATGAAGTCATCTCGCAAACAAAGGCCTATTTTGAGGACCTCGACAAATCATTTTTTTTGGAAGGGATAAAAAAATTGGAGAAGCGTTGGACAAAGTGTATAGAGCTCAAGGGAGACTACGTTGAAAAATGAAATTATTTTTTTTATCAAAAAATCTGTGTTTTAATCCAAAAGTCACGGAATTATTGACCCGCCCTCGTATTATCAACATACCTTCGAAAGAAGAGACATACGAGTATGTGCAACAGGTTCGCATTTTTTAGCAACAAATACTGTTTCCTGTCTATAGGTACAAAGGAAAAGTCATAGAGAGTAGGATTGATGAGAAAGTTATTGTAGCAGTTTTGTCAGAGTGAAAGAACTTTTCATCAGAAGAATGGGAGATATCCCCATCTATGTCAGTGGATTTGTGCATATTGGAATCCTCGAATACTATAGCATATGTATATAGAATCTGTCATTGATCCGGCTGCAAAGGGCACAGCAAGCAGATTGTCTGTATCCAATATTCTGACAGCTGGAATGTATCAACATTGGGAAGGATGATGAGGCGGAGTTTCTAATATTTTTAACAAACGAACTTCCTTTTGTGGATTGTAGTATTTTTTGCTTAAATTTTTTCACACGTTTTAGAAAAGGTATACAGTAATCTTAGGCTCATTCGACATTTTCTCAGTTTTCCTATGTCGAGTGGGTCTGAAAAAACAGTACTCTAACCCTGACTGCCTCTGGAATTGTATTACGTCATTTTTGTTTGTTTGATACTCTTTACGTAGAAAGGGATAAAGAGTTTCACTGCATGTCGTTATCGGGAAAATACAACGAACAGTTAAAATTCTAAGTCTATTTAGGTCTAATCCAATAAGCTTTCTCGTATGAATCCTGTGAATCTTTTCTCCCACTTTTGTGGTCAGTCAACGAAAAATTAGCTGATGTGATATAGCCGTCATTCGATCCTAGAGTGAAGAAAACATCGTTATCGTACTTAACATATAAAGGTGAACGAACACAAGTTCAGTGTGTTAGCCGAAAGACTATCAACATCGGGTATTCGTGTGGGCACATTTACAATACAATCTAGGTTAAGTAGTTTTTCGTTGAGAAGATCTCAAGAAAGTCCTCTTCGGGTGTTTCGATCCAGAATGTGGAAACACATGAAATCGTTAGAAAGATTTCAGCATGAGGATGCAGTAAAATTCTTTCTGTGAAGTTAAACAACGCAACAAACTTGTTAAACGTCGAATTACTATCCGGTTTGGGGATTCTGTATATAAAGCACTAATGGATAACATTTTTACGAAGTTGAATTCCGAATTTGTACAGAGACCACATTCAAGACACCGAAAATGTGGTCATTCTAACGTAAATTGTCATTGGCACACATACCGAGAATATGTAAGTTTTTCGGTTTCGACGATGCGAATGCCATTCACATACAATGGCTGGGTGTTTAAATTCCACTTTACCGACAGCAGACGGCATTGTTTTTTTGAAACATAAAATTCTACTCTGTTAGTGGTTCCCCAATTAGTTACGCTGTTAATATCAGAATTTAATGAGCTTAACATACGTTGACGTTCCCGTTCTACAGCCGAAGAGCAGGGGCGTTAGTCTACAGAGAGTACTGCCATTCGCAAAGGTATATATTGGATTAGAAGTAGTAGACAAGAGATCGTTGATGAAAGTTAAAAAGAATGTCGGAGACAGAACGGAGCCCTGGGGTACACCAGCATTTATTTTGTGTATATCAGACTTGAAACCATCCAAGACAACTTTAATTGAACGTTCCGAAAGGTAGTTTCTAGGTGTTGAAGAAGAGATTCACTGATCCCAAATGACGCATTTTCGACAAAAGAGTCTGATTCTAAACTCTGTTAAATTCCATAGAAATATCAAGTGCAACTATCTTGCTTTCGCCAGATTTGTGTAGACTTTGGTTCCACTTTTCGGTGAGACACGCCATCAGATAAGCAGTGGACCTGTTGCAACGAAAACCATACTGCCGGTCATTGAGAAGTTTTCGTGATTCGAGATATTTCATGTGCTGATGGTTTGTCAGCATTTCCATGACCTTGGAAAGAAGTGACGTAAGTGCAACGGGTCTGTAGGAGGAGAGAGAAGAAGATTCGCCTTTTTTTATAGACTGGTTGGACAAATGCTGTTTTCCATATGCTCGGTTCGAGTCCTAAAGGGTAGGATTGATGAAAAAAGCTTACGCAGCTTGCTAGCGAGGAAGAACACCTCTTCAGACGCAGGGGAGAAATACCATCTGGATCAGCGGATTTGTGAATGTTTAGATCTTTAAGTACTCTTGCTACTTTACGAGTGCGAAAGTGGGTTTGTCCCATTGAAGATTCGACGCACTTAAGTATAGGCGGAGGCAAAACACAATCTGGGATCGTTGAGCTGGCCGCAAAGTGTGCAGCAAGCAGATTCACCTTGTCCAAAGAGCTGACAGTTGGAATGTCATTGCAAATGAGCGTTGGGATGGAGGATGAAGCAGAATTTCTTATGTTTTGACGAACGCCCAAAAATTGTAGTATTTTTTGCCTCAGCTTTTGGTCATATTGGAATTTTACACGTTTAAGAAAGACGTTGCAGTCATTCCTGGCTCATTTAAATTTTTTCCGATTTTGCTCGGTCGGCTTTGTCTTGAAGGACCGAAAAACACATTTCTCTAACCCTGGCGAGTTCTTTACATCTTGAGTCGTGCCATACCTTTTCTTTTGGTTTGATGCTCTTTATACGATGAGGAAAAAAGGATCTCATTCCAAAGAGAATAGTGTCTGTGATCATATCAATAGGGACATCCACGTTGTTATCGTTTCCTCGTTAAGAAAAAGGCTGTTAAGTCCGATGAAGTTGGCCTTCTCGTATTGACATACGGTTCTGTAGGATTCGAGAGATTAGCTGATATGAAACAGTGGTCCGACAAGTCTAGAGGGGATAGCATATCGACCTTGTGTTTAACAGGGTGTTGGCGGTATGACTATCAACGTCCTCTATTTGTGTGGGCTCACTTACAAGCTGAGTTAAGTTATCTTCCGCAACGAAGATCTCAACACACCGTCCTTCGGGTGTTGTCTGTCCAGAATGTCGAAGCCACACAGAATTGTGTATATTGAAATCGCCCGTAACTACAATTTCAGTATGAGGATACAGGGATACAATTCTTTGAATGGAGTCAGACAGCGCATCAAACTCGTGAAAGATCGAGTTGCTGTCCAGTTTGGGACTTCTGTGGATAAAACAATAGTGGCTAATTAGGGGCTACATTGTGATGGAATTTGGTAAGTTGCATCACTACACACGTAAATGGTGAGACCGCGGTGAGAGAGGAATAGTGACACTAGTTCGTAGCCGTGTGGATGGGGATCTACCTATGTTTCACAAACTGGCAAAAAAAGTGGTCTGTACTTGTAGACGTGGACGCACGCAGAAAAGCGATTGCTTTTCAGCCCGCGAATATTGGTAAATTACCGAGTCATTATCATTATCAAAAATAGGAAACAACAGGATCAACAGTGATCTATTTGTGTTTCATCAAGTGTCAAAGCAGCAGGCCTTTATTCGCAAACGCAAGCAGAGAAAGGAGTATTGGTTAGCCCACGTATATTTACCATAACCGCTCGAAATTTCCGAGGTTATAAAAGACGACTACACCGATGATACAAAGCAAAGTTGGGAAGTGAAAATGCGGTCATAGGTTTACCAAGCTGAAGTACTGAACGCCAACGATATTCATACTCACAACTCCCATTCATGGCTTGTTGCTGTATGACAATAATATAAAACAACCCTTTGATGGAAAATTACTGTTTAAAAGCGATCACGCTCCGTTCTCCTAATGCCTCCTTTCTGCTCGCCTTTGGCGATTCCGTCTACTTTATTATCTAACCGCTGGTAGGTAAGTCGATATTTTGTTGTAATATAGAATCGCTTGAAATCGCTGCATTATACCGAATTTTTGATAATGTATTAGTGCTTACATCTTTCAACGACACAAGTTCACCCATGGGCCCCTTGTCTTGTGATTATTACTGATTGCTCTGAGTCCTATTTTTCCGTTGACCACAGGCGTCGTTTTAAAATCTCATCTAAATAAATAGTAGTCCTCTGTAGTAAGAGTATTTTGTATATGATGAAATTTTATTACGAGTCCCAATTCCATGATTCTTGAGTCCTTCAAACTTAATATCAGTTTTCGAGTTTACTAAAACTTGTTCCAATTTAGTTATGTTAGAGTAATTGCACTTTATCAACTCTAGCAGTGGAATAAGTTTCGTTCATACTCAAGATACAAATTACAATTTGAGAAAAAGTAAATGTGTATATATATATGTTACATACATTCAGCACCACCCATTACTTAAATTTTGGCAAAAAATTCTATGATTTGTTTTTTTTTGGTCAGGTGAAATCATATCGTCTGCGATACTCGTTTATTTCGTCATTTAAAATGTTGATATACAATTATTTTCTCATTAATTATTATTTTAGTCCTTTTATGGTGAATCTCCCTACTCCATGTCTATCCCATGTGCCAACAAAAATAAGCTTCTTAGTACATCAACTGAGTTTCGAACTAAGACCTTCAAAAACACCCACAAAACGCCTGTATTTTTTAGCTCTCTTTCCAACTCTATGTATTTCGAAAGTTGCTTTCTTCCTCTGGAAAATAAGCCCGAGTTGTAGGGATATAGAATTAATCTGAAAATCAATACAAGATTAACATAAATAAATGTTATGTACGAGTTGGACTCGTATATGGGGGATTTCATTTTGGAAAACACAAGGAAACCAAAAAGGAAAAAGCGGGAAGATGGAAAACCACCTCTGTATTGGAATACGTGAATTTCATGGAAAAGCCGAAGAGTGTGCTTACAGAGCAACAATGTGTTTGTGCATGTAGTACGAGAGTTTGTCGATTTAAAAGGATTTGTTCGTTTGAGTTAAGAAGAAGTATCTGTAGCTTAAGATAGAGCTCATTTCGTATTAGAAATTGAAGTGGGAGATATAAGAATCAAATGAGAGATGTTACTCGTATATCTGGCCGGCTTTTTTCTTTTTCTTGTAATGAAGCACTTCTAATAAAAACGTTGTATATTTTGACATTTTTTTGCTTCATGGGCGACATAGTTATAACTATGTGAGTGCAACGTTGACTTCAACATACCACGGAAAAGTATGAGGATTCGATATTCTGAGTATCTGTAATCTAAAGTACAAAAATTTCTATTAGACCATGTTCACTGTGTTCAAGTTTTTCTACTACAAAATGCATGACCTCAAAAGTGGTAATACCTAAGAGACTCAATTTTTTTTTTAAATCAAATGCCCGTCCCCTCTTTTTTACGTGAACGAGCGCTAGATGGTTGGCATTCAAAGACCATCGTAACTAAAGCATTCCCGTTCACTTGTTGATGTGGCCGATGGAGGGTAGTTAGACGGTTTTTAACTCAGCACTACATGAAAATTTTTGGATGCCTCGTAGAATACAATTTTACAATATTTTTACAAGACCAAATATTCGACGTGGAGAATCCTAAGATCATAGGGCATTCAGCTCTATGAAGTAGAATATGCGAGATCAAAGTACTGTAAAATATTTATTGGCCGACGCATTACCTACATTAGCATAAGATTAATAAAATCGTAAGGGAATGTTTTACCATGCCGAAATCCGGTTCATGTCTTGAATAGTTCTGAAGTTTTCTTTCCAATTTGCACTTTGCATTGTAAACTTCCGAGCATAGTGTGATATATCCGGATTTGTATTTTCGGGACACCGAATTCTGCCATCGCATCTCCTGCTTTATGATATGCAACAAATGCTGTTTTCTGCGGCTCAGAAGTCGGTAAGAAGATAATGAGTATCGACTTTGAGTTTGCTATTTTTTCAGGATTTGCTCAAGTGTGTCTGGTTGAGTAGGAGATTGTGCATTGGCTTCTTCTATTTCATTTAGCTTGAGATGTCCTTGGAGTTTCTTTTTTATGATTTACTCGAAGGTCTTGGTGGCTAGATAAAGGAAATTAAGTACCTCTCTATGGGTTCTAGTCAGATAGGATGACACTCGCCCTTAAAAATAATAAAGCCATAAAGTAGCTAACCCCTTCGAGATTCCTGGTCCCTCAAGCGGACTTTTTTTATTCCTGAATAAGGCCAGTTTAATAGACTTCCTATTCGGCAACGGGTCTCTTCAGTTCAAGTTCATTTATAGGGTCCTATGTTTCGTAGACCAATTAAGCTCCCACGAAGCAGTAGCTTTCGAGGCCAGTTCTAATTTTGCTGCTAAAATGTCGTTCACTAAAATTTTAAGAAAGTAGAAGTTCTTGGTTTACTTTATGTTTCTATGAAGATCTTGGTGTAGCTTGTTGCCCAGGGTGCTTGAACTGGAGCAGTGTTATGCTGATCAATAAAAGCGAAATAATAAGAGTAGTCTAAAATAAACAACCTTAGAGTCTTAGAAGTCACTGCGCCAAAGCCAGTCAATAATTAACAAAATCAGGAAACGTAACCTCCAGCACAACGAGATCGATATCCTTCAAGAATTGCTTAGTACTCCGGGGAGTGTGCTTAGTTATCAGTGTGCTAGAATGAATGCAAAGGGCGGCGAAAGTATCCTAAGACTTTAACTCCTTCCCATCTTCAGGTTATTTGCCCAGTCTGTTGATTCGGCAGTTGGAGCAGAAGTGGTTTCATTTAAAATCGACGATTTCTCTTCCGTCCCCGCTGTATCTCCCTATAATATTTTAATTTTGATGGCTGTGAATCCATAGTTGATGAGCCTATTGTTTCAAGGCAAGAGCTTAAAAGGTTTCTTGTTACAACAAATGTACATATATCTAAGGTTTCGTTTGCCTTTCCCAGTTTCTCACTTTTGCAATTATGCAAAGTTCAGGCTCAAGCCTTATAGGCTTACCTGCCTTGGAATGACTTTGTCCCCACCTAGGCCTCTATGAATTTAAAATTGGCCATCTTATGCAACTGCATCATGTGCAGGTACATGAGGTTAGGACAGCTTTAATGCGTATCCGTATTTAGATTTAGTTTTACTGCAATACAACTAGGAAGATTTTGTCCAGTACCATTTTCAGGGGCGATCCTGGCTATCTACTGTTCAATCTATGAACGGTCTAATAAGTGAAGTTCGAAAACATCGCTGAAGGCCTTAAAATTTCGGCCTTTTTAGAACTGCTTTAGAAGAGCTGTCCTCGAGCGCTACCTTTGTATTATTAAATCTATCTAAGATTGTGATTGTGATTACTGAGATTTTTTTTGCTTCATTCGCGTGCTTTTGTTTTTTTTTTTTTCATCTTTGTTTGTAGAGTTTGGCTCGCCGCGGTATTATGTCGTAGTTCAGGCAGCTTTTAGTGCAGCTTTTAGTGCAGCTTTTAGTGCAGCTTTTAGTGCAGCTTTTAGTGCAGCTATGTTAGAATCAGGTATGCTATTCGCATATTATCTTCTTAAAAACATATGCATGATAGGAATGCCCCTTGTAGGATCCTACCGCTCTTCTTTTAGTTTTTTTTAATTCCATTGCACAGAGATCAGCAATACGTGAGTAAGGCGATATGTTCCGAAGTACGCCGGGAATTCTCTGTTTACTACTGAAATATTTAAATAAATTTGCAAATTAAAAACATCAACATCGAGCCTTTTCTTTTCTTTTTCTTTCTTCTCATTGATTATTGCATTTGTTATGAGAAATTGCTGCATAGTTATTATGATATTATAAGTGAACAAAAGTTCACGAATTTTTCAAACGGCCTATGAATCTGCGAATCTTAACAATGTTGTAAAATTTTTGAATTGATATGGAACGTTATTAAGCGGTCACAACGCTTCTTCTAAATTTATGGTGTCAGTCTAATCCCTAAGACTGACGGAAAATCTATCACTATAATCGTACTCTTATTAAAGAAACTTTGGTTATGCTCCACACGTCGCAATTTAAAGATCAAATCTTTAAACCAAAAATCGTCTTTTCTTTCAGCAATAAAAACTTTAAATATTTTCTTATTTTGAATTCTTCAAAGTGTTTGTGAATTTGGTTTTTTTTTTTTTTGTGATTTTTTTTTGTAACAAATATCAGTGATAAAAATAGAAGAACAGATAAATAAACATAAAATCCATACTACTTCACTCATGACGAATGTTAAGGCAAACCGTGAACAATGTCCGATTCTGATGTTCGTACGAATTCTTGCATAGAACTTTCGGAAATCCGCAAGCTCGACAATCTCCTGACACAATGTGAGACGAGTAGCTGTGAGAACATCTGCATGGACTGCTGTGAAAGTCTAGGCAATTCCCACAGTGAGGTTGATCATGTAGGAACTGGCGGACGAAATACTAATGTACCTGTAACAAGTACCACCACGTCTGGCCCTTATATTGGTGCCAGTTCCAGCACTGCTGCACTTCCGAAATCACTCTTATCATCTGGAAAACTGCCACCGACACTCGCACAAACTCGAGAATCTTCTGCAAATCAGCTGTTGTCGTTAGTTTCGAAAATTAACCGTAGCTTCGATCGGAATACCTCCGCTTCGGATGTGGTGATGGAAGCGAATTTTCTCATGCAAGGTACGGTATCTGGAGGTGGTAGACATCATGATGATCGCAGTAATTCTGGTTGTAATCACAAACATCATAAGAAGCATCATTCGACAAAATGCTCGAGTCTTGATGGCAGTGACAATGATCTGTCAGTGCCGAAGAAAAAAGAATTCGAAGGTTCAAAGAGATATTTTAGTTTGGATAAGGAACGTCAAGATCCTGCTGAGGCTGGTTCTGATGTATATGTAGGTAAAAAGCACTGCTCCTTTGATCGATCAGTGCTAATAAGCGAAAACGACGACTCTCGAGGAGATACTCATAATCAGTATCTAAGTCAGAAGCTACGCCGATTATCGGTACGAAACGAATCGGTTTGCATCTGTGATAACTGCGAGAAGGGTAACGTAATTTGTGTGAAATCAACCTCTGGTGGAGGTTTATTTTCACGAAAACCAAGAGACAGTACAGCAGGTATAGGTCGCTCTGGAATCGGCCTAAAATCTGTGAAATCCAGTGAAACAAGTCTGAAGGAACGAGAATCAGATCGCGATTCGACACACGGTAGTCTACGGTCGAAATTCTCACCGCAAATTTTTGGCCGGAAAATATCTTCACGAAGCCATGCCCATCATACTGATAGTGATCATGATCCTGATACGGCAGATAAAGAAGCTCTGCTTGGTCATAAAATGGATATTAAACTGCCAGAGCCTGTCGAAACCGTACGTATAAATTCAAAGAAAAAATTAAAAATTCTTGTACCTATATAAATTTTCAATATTTTCAGAGGTTATTTGCATAATTGCATTTATGGGCTGACTGGGTGGGGTTTTTGAGGTTTCCTTTTTGACTATTGCTTATTTGGTTTCTATTTTATTTTACTGAGTAAATGTGGATTCGTCTGTGAGTATTTTCTACGTCAGTGATTTTTCAGAAACTGGCACACAACTGAGGGATTCGTTCTGTGCTAAATATTTATTTTACTGATTTTGAAAGGGTTGCGGCGCAAAAGAGGATTTCGTACTGGGATACCTGCTGACTATGCTGGAGGATTTTTTTTTACTTTTGATGTCTCTGGCATCGAAATTAGCGATACACGATTTTCATTGTACAACTGGGTACATGTGTGTGAATAAGAGTATCTTGTTGGGGAAATTTTAATTTTTGAGGAGGATTTTGATTGCCCTCTGAGGGAAAATTTGTTAATAAGAGAAAAAGAAGTTTATAATCAGAACCATAATTTCACGACTTTTGTAATAATTTCTTTTTTTTATATTATTCCCTTTTTTTTAAATTACTTTGCAGTGGTTTCATCATGGTTCACACAGGCTTTGAATTCTATCTTATTTCAGCTTTATTCAAATAAAAGATCAAATATGTAAAAGTAACCACAAATTAATGATAAATCCTAACCAGGCCCAAGGGGCGTTCCCGACTTATTTTTCAATATGTGTTCAAGTTTTGAAGACCTCTTTCATGATTTTGATATACAAAGAAATATTAGAGAATGAAGTAATCAATTTATTCCACTGCTAAACTTCCTTTTCAACATAGACTCTGCGATCATATTTTATACATATATAAATATTAATCTTACGGAGACAGCGCACTCCTTAAATGAAGATCGACTTCTTCAAACCTCGTTGAACTCGAGCTCTTTGATCTCTCAGCTCTAGAAAATGGCAATGAAATTGATTTTAGTGCGACAAATTTCAGCTTTTGATAAAATATCTCATCAATTGATCCTTTTCAAATTATCTGCCCACTTCTTCGAACTCATATTAATAAATACCTCCAGTATTCCACAAGGCAGCCACTTAGGTTCTATTCTTCTTCATTATAACCATACACGATCTTGATGGGGTTATTTAATACTCCTTTTGTTTCGTTTTAAGCTGATGATACCAACTTTTTCGTAAATATCCCTTCACCATAAGGCACCTAGCTTCTTTATGATAGCCTTGACAGATTTACGATTTGGTGCCTCGAAAATTGCTAAGAGCTAAACGTCATTAAATACCGATCTGTTATTTTATAACGTTAGTGCAACCAGTCTTTTGCTTGATTTTATCTTCTCTACGGTCAACCTGTTCCCATACTTCAATTCCTTAGCGACCTTGGCATTTCATACGAGAAAAAGTTCAATTGCAATTCAAATAATTGAAAAAGTTAAGATGGGTAACATACCAATTGGTTTTTGTCAAGCGGTGGTCCGGTAAGCCTGGTAAGTCTTACATTACCAGATCCCTCTTCATCACCTTTGTTTCTCAAAGTCTACATGTAAAAGTACCATCGATTCTCTTTTGTTAACTCCAAAGGTTTATTCACTTTCGACTTATAAAAATCTCAGCCTGGGATACGGCAGCTTTCCATCCTCTTCGTTTATGTATAGCCGCGGTATTCGGACTACTTTAGACCAATCGCTCTGCAATCGTTTGGATTTTATAACGTGGTTCGTCTTATATGTCTTCTTGAATCCGGGGGCTGAAGTCTAAAGTATCCTTCGGTTGGAGTATTATTTTGGATTTATTTTTGTTTATGAACTACATCTTCATTTTGATTCAACTTATAGAGTTCGCGGTTTGTCTACTCGCATATGGGACCACATATACGACAAACAATTTTTCGCTCGAAAGTATTTAAATTCTGCTCCGTTTATCACCTGCTAGTTAGCATCGTATACCCATAATCCTAGAATCAACGTGTCTTCTGCTGAGTTGGATTTAAAACCATTTGTCAAGAAAGGTCTTCGTCGAATCTCAACTACGGTGTCATTCATGGAACTTATATCTACGAGGCTGGAAAACTCTTTAAGTTCTTCCAAGTGACTGCTGTGGACAGTGACGTTTCATCCTTGTCGGTGAACAAATACTTTTTTGTTTGCTGACAACGTATACTTGGTCATTTAATCTATTCTTTTATTACCGCAAACGTCTCCAAGACGACACGGAAATAATTAATGGTGTCGACATCGTCTACGTAATTTAATGTCGAAACACATTTGCTTAGTTCCACCACTAGATTGAAGAAATTAAATCAAAAGGTATCTGCTTGCTGAAATCCAGTACATACTGGTGTCCAAATATGTCTTCAACTGCAAATTTCATCGCATGGTTTCCAGCATTTATTTTGGCCAGATTCTAGATTCGACCAATATACATTTGGACTACATATAATAGATCTGTCAGATTGGAAGCCACACAGAAATTTTGCGATTAGTGTGTTGCAGAAAGGCTTAACAATTTCAAATATTGTGATGGATAGGAGTATATACCCGATCTCATACCCCCTATGATTGACTACTCTTGACGAGATGTCGTACTGGTCATTGACAACAGCTTTTAAGCCTCTCCCGATTCCACTTCGTGTTCTTCTAAGCTCGACTTTGTGTCAGTTAAAATAATACGAGCGCACAGATAGCCAGCCTATCGAATCCTAACAACTTACTATTGATACAATTGACAATTTTCTTGACTTATGGGACTCTCTTGATGATATTATATTCTTCGGCGATTTTACTCTGCCTCAGCTGAAATGGACTCCATCTGAGAACTTATCTTCCTTCATTGCTTCTAATCCCATTCGTGCTAAGGAATGTCTCCGCAGCTGGGCTCTTGGATTTAAAAATTATCTCATATAATTTAAATTACATGCTAATAAAAGATAATAATGATAATAATAATAGATTGTTTAATAGACTCTAGTCTATGTCAAGTTAGTGGCGTTTCCAACTATCTGGAAAGCCAATTATTCCTCATTTTCGCAACTGATCGCATTAACTCGTCAGCATCGTGTTGCCCCCTATCACTTTCAACTACTGATAACTTTCATCCTTTTCTTATTTTTTTTAATTTTTCCGGACCTCTTCCTTGCGTTCGCCTCCAGCCGCAGAACTCTCCTCTTCAATTTCCACAAAGCTAATTTTTGTAAAATCAATTCTTATCTAACCAGAGCTTCCTTCGAGTTTATCAACCTATCTCTGGTCGATGCCCTATTCCTTACCATCAACTCTTCTTCGGACTATTCATATTATCTAGGTATATAGTACGAGGGCGGGTCAATAAGTCCGTGAGCTCTATACACTGTGTCCAACGCTTCTCCAATTTTTTTATCCCTTCCAAAAAAAATGATTTGTCGAGGTCCTCAAAATTGGCCTTTGTTTGCGAGATGACTTCATCATTGGAGTCAAATCTTTTTCCACCAAGCCATTTCTTCAGGTTTGGGAACAAGAAGTAGTCGCTCGGAGCTAAATCTGGAGAATAGGGTGGATGAGGGAGCAATTCATAGCCCAATTCATGGATTTTTGCCATGGCAACTGCACATGTGTGCACCCTTGCATTGACTTGGTGGAAAAGAACTTTTTTATTGGCCAAATGAGGTCGTTTTTTTTTCAAATCGTCATTGAATCGGTCCAATAAGTTGGCATAATATTCCCCATTGATTGTTCTTCCCTTTTGAAGGTAGTCAATGTGGATTATCCCGCGTGCATCCCAAAAAACAGTCGCCATAACTTTATTGGCTGACAAACCCACCTTGGCCTTCTTTGGCGCCGATTCACCCTTAGAAACCCACTGTTTTGACTGTTGTTTGTTCTCTGGTGTGTTGTGATGGATCCATGCTTCGTCCACGGTTACAAAACGGCGCAAAAACTCCTCCATATTGCGATTAAACACCGCCAAACCTTCCTGTGAAGTTGTTACACGATTGCGTTTGTGGTCGACTGTGAGCAAACACGGCACCCATCTTGCGGAAAGCTTTCTCATGCCCAAGTGATCATTCAAAATTGAAACCACTGAGCCATGCGAGATCCCTACGGCTTCCACAATCTCTCGCACTTTCAATCTTCGGTCGGCCAACACCATATCGTGAATTTTTTCGATTGTTTCGGGTGTAGAGACCTCAACTGGGCGTCCAGGACGTTCGGCATCTTCAGTGTTTGTACGGCCACAACGAAATTCAGTAAACCACTTTTTTACCATTGAAATGGATAGTGCAGAGTCCCCATAGTATTTATCAAGCTTAGCCTTGGTCTCGGTAATGGTTTTTTTTCGCAAGAAATAATGCTTAATAAGCACACGAAATTCACTTTTTTCCATTTTCTCCTCAAATTAGTGAGTAGTCTGATAAAAATAGCTGTCAAACACAAACTAACTGACGCAGCAAGTTTAAATTTTGACAGGAGTCAACTGACAAATGCCTGTTGACTTGCCTGTTGTAAAGAGGTCAGAAATTCAAAAAGTCACGGACTTATTGAACCGCCCTCGTATCTTAATTTCGTCGAACTCTACAACTCCCTTTATCAATTTTACCTAAATATTGCGCAAACCAATCTTATTAACGACCCCAAGTCCTTGTTTCGATTTGTCAGTTGCAAAAGTAATTCCGACGGTTATCCTTCCTCTCTTTCTTTCGAAAACATTATCCATTGGTTCCTTTCTCACTCAAAATTTCGATTCTACAGTTACTAAAGAAAAGTTACTAAAGAAAAATTACAAAAAATCCCCACCATTTTTGTAAAAAAATGCACTTCTCTTTCTCTTTTCTACTTACCATATTTCATACATTCCTTATACAGGGAGAATTTCCTCAGATTTGGAAGACCTTTATTAAAATCCCGATACACCAGAAGAGATCAAAGAATGAAGTTACCAACTATCGTCCCTCTTTGAATACATTTTCTACGAAGCCTTCAGTTCCAAGTGCAAGTCTATTATTTCGTCTAAATAAGATGGTTTTCTGAAAGGCAGATCAACTACCACAAACATAAACCGGTTTTATTGTGCTCGGTTTAAATCGGACCCCTCTGGGGTCCCATAAGGCAGCCATCTTGGTCCCCTTCTCTTCATTCTTATTATTAATTATTATTAATGGTCCTGAGAGCGTTATGAAACACTTATCCCTCCCCCTTTACGCTAACGATACAAAAATTGTTAAAAATATTTCTTCTTCCCATGACTCGTCCCTTTTTCAAGAAGACTTCGATCAGTTTTCAGTATAGTGCCTCAAAAACTACTTAGAACTTAATATCGCCTCCTTGACTATATTTTCTTTATGGTCAACCTATTCCTCTGGTTCAATCTCTTCAGGACTTTATCAAATTATTCGATAAGGAGCAAAAATTCGGATCGATAGGATGACCCTTAAAGCCAATACATCACTTGCTTTTATTTAATGGTGGTCCAAGGATTCTGGTTCGTATTTAACCAGATCTCTCTATGTATGTTACAGTTGTTCACCCACCTGCTTAAGTATGCAAGTCAAGATTAGTCCTATTTTCACCGAGTTCATGTTTCCCGAATCGGGGCTATTCAAAATCTTCCGATTTGCTATTAGTGATCTGCCCCGGAATGACGCTTTAATCGTACCTCCCTTTCAGGACCGCCTCAAACTTATTAGTTAGAATTCCTTAGAAAAACGTATGAATATTGATAAAATTCTTTTCTGCTATCAAGTTCCATCGACTTGCGCATCCCTTTATAACTCTATTTCTATTTCACCGCACCTCTTATGGTTCCAACGAATCAATCTGTCATATGCTCCGAAAGATCAACTCAAACCTTTTCGTTTTTGATTATAACCTGAGCGCTCCTCGTCTCAAACCACCATTTCCTTGGTCCCTAGCTATTGAGCCTCTTTGTTAGTTTTTAAGTCCTAGTATTAAACTTGTGTTATGTCGAATAAATGTGGGTCTCGGCCCTCACTAAAACTAAAACAAATCTTTTCTACTTTGGCTGACAACCTAAGGTGGATTACATGTATCAGCTACGTCTTGTTATCTCTGACTATTTGTTCGTTGTTATGCGAGCGTTTAGATGAAGAAACCGTGTGCCAGCTATAGTACTATGCCACTCCGAAGCAAAGGTACATAGCCTAAGTCCATTCCCTTGGTCCATACCACCAAAAACCTATTCTTTCCCAATCTTCGGGTTAAAACCATAGAATCATGAAATATCTTACTTAGGGAATTGATCCCAGGTTTTGTCTAGGAGCTCGGTTTAGTTGCGTGGTCTATTTTTCATATGGGCGCGGGTGCATGTCAGGTTGATGTTAATGAATAGATAGATGTCGTTTTTCTTCTTTGTAGCAGTTACTGTAGAATTCATAAAATTTTTGTAGTTACCTCTACCATTCCACCACTCTTCTTTGATGGCGGTGATATCTGCTTTATAGCAGTCTCGAACGTCCACTAGTTTTTCAGCTACATGTGTCAAGTTCAACGTTAGAACGTACCAACATACGAATCCGAACGCCATTGTCCTTTTTTCGTTTGGCAGACAGAAAACCCTGACCAGTGCTGAAATACCTTATTAACATCAGCTCCAAATATGTTTAAGTAGCTCCTATAAAGGATATGCCATGCTGATGCCACCGTTGATTCAATTACCCGAACACTTGCACCGAATTCACATCTAACAGGAATTGTATTGTTGCTATTTTCTTCTTGCCTTACACCGCGGTTCTTATTTTAACAAGTCAAATCTGGGTAACTGAGACCAATAGCCGGTACCTGCTACGAAGAAGTGAATTAAATACAATTGGTACGTAGTCCTAATTGCAGCAGTTTCCCATAACCGTATAACTGCCAACCACTGAACCAATGGACTGCTAAAGGCAGTACATATCCGTTGAACTCAGACTCAATTAGGGTATTACAGGCCTTTGTTATCCTTTCCTGATACTAATTTCATTTTCCTTTCAAAATTATGACAGGGCATTTGTTACGGATGATGGAAAATAACTCCATCCACTATAACTTGGACAATTTGATGGGTAGGGCCTTGCGTTTTTGAATTAGATTGGGTTTCAGTCTTCAGGTAGCCAATTACTGAGCGTTTCTAAAGTAAATTCAATCATTTCCCTTAAACTGGGTGGATATTAATTTAATACAGAAAATTCTTTGTATCATAAATCCGCTACTAATAAAAAGAGATACCTTACAATGCCTTGGTTTACGAGAGCTCTTCCGAGCAAAAGGGTGAAAATCGTTTCCACAGATTAGCCTTTTAAGTGTACGTGTTATAATTTGCTCAGGAAAATTTTCTAGCACTTACTTCTGATGTAAGCAGGAACAAGGCGCTCAGCAATCAGGAACTTAGAAAACTGGAGAAGCGTCAGTTCCAATCTAAAATATATTAGCAAGTCAGAGGGTTTACAACCTAGAAAATGAAGTTTTGTAAATACTTCGGACTTTTTTCAGCTTCCGCTTTTGGTTGGGTGGCAGTAATATGAAAAGACATATGTATGTTATATTTGAAACATTCATACAAGGATCTTGATTTATTTTTTTGCTTGTTGTAAGATCCATTAGTTATGGTCCGCATGTGTCCCATTTTTCATATATCGATCTTCCAGGGAGGAGGCTTATATATGCACTCGTAAGTACAAAACCGATTTTCCAGTCATTCTTGGATGGCTACAGTAGTCCGCCTAAGTCCTCCTCGTAATGTACAGTCAAGTTACGGATAGTGACGATTGATGTTTCAATATCATAACAAGTGCTGAAACACTCACTCCACACCAAATTCCAGACTAGCAGGCACGCTATACGACAACACGGCTAGATGTTTAAGACAGTTTAAGCAGTCGGTTTTTGGGAGTAGAAAATTCAGACAAAAACAAGTCCATTATATGTACTCCTTCTATCATGTGTCAGCACCAACAACCGCCACGTCAGCGCTGAGTATCTGCAGCGTAATGCGAGGGTAAACCGAACATTTAAAGGCATAGAGCTCCGGGTTGTGATCATCACTTTCACAACAAGCACTGCAGAATTTTGTATCGCTTATGCCGAGCACACTTAAGTGCTTAGTAAAAGCTAGGTACCCTATCATGATGCCAGTAAAGTCGGTGACATCTGCAGACATAAGAAGGCATTCATCATGAGAGTCATGCCATCTGCCCCTGAACGACCTGAAAAAACTGTCGTCTGAGCCTTGCTTAGTATATTCATCGTCGATTTTATTTCGCGTGATCCCATTGTCACCTGGGACCCAGACAAGGCTCACTGAATTTAGTTTTCCGACTGCATTCAGTGAAGTCTTGCATTTATTGCTGTTGTCCTCAAATTTTTTTGCGAACTTCTACCAATTTTTTGCTCTCAAAGTGTTCATATGAGAACCGTTCTCTGTTTAAAGTTTGTATTTCACCAACAAACCGTGTAAAGACTCACAAACAACTCCAAAATGTCTCGTAGAAGTTCAGTCAGCTTTGGCAATTTTCTCACCAGAATATGCCTTCAGATCGATCATTCAGGAAGATATCACATCAGTGGTCATCCAGAGTGTCATCACTACGCAGAAGAAAGTCACTGGGAAGATAATCGACCCCCCCACTGTGACGCACATCTTTAGAATGACAAAAACATTGGATGTGTATAGAGTGGAAGGATAGCTGATAGTCGTTCCCAGGTGTAGAGATCATATGAATATGAAGCAGCTAATTAGTGCTACAAGTACGGCAACGATATTCCAGTCAATGCTCGTTGTCGTCGTATGACCGACATTAACCAGGTTCACACAGAGAACGTTGAAATGAGACCACTTTGGCTGCAGTATGGTCATCATAGCTTACGACGACGAGAATGGGTCTTGTGTGTACAAAACCCATCTAACTGGTTATTATTGTGGTTGCGGTGCTGTTTCTTTTTGGAGGTAGCAAACCGAGGCAAATGGTTTCTTGGAAAAAAAGTAAAAAAAAGGCAATCCAGTTGGCTATTACTTATTAAGCATGCCATTGAAATCGGTATTGTATCGAAGCATCAGCCGGAATTCAGAATCCTGGATGAGAACCAGATCGAATATCATCTAACGAAGATAGCCGAAAAGAAGGACTAAGGGGAAGTGATAACTGATGTCTGATTCAATTCGTCTTTCTGTTTATTTTTCTTTTCTTTGATAATTATGATTCGGTTAAACCTGCCGACACCCATAAAAGTTTGTTTTCCAGGATGATACCCATATGTATATTGTACTCAGCTTCTTTGGAGAATTGGATAGTGATGCCTTCAAGCACTAGATAGGTCACGCCAGTTAGCTTCATTCTTCTTCCTTGTTTAGGGCTACCTGCGCAGATATTCACTAGACACGATCCAAAAGACAGTACGGCTATTGAATTTGCATCTGAATTTGCTTGAGTATAGGGATCAGGACTATAGAAAGCTTGAAGTAGTGAGTCGATCAACATGCAATCAGACACGCCGCATTATCTGGCCAAATTACACGTCAATATCTTTAAAAATGCTCAGTGCGTATTCCTTCTTAAGCGTTGGTTGGCATATTGCATCTTAGACTGAGGATGCAGTCGCAAAGCGGTTTTGTGCTAATGAAACTCGACCGTTCCCTCTGTGCTCTTCAACATAAAGTTACTAATTAGTTTTAAACTCTTGGTGAGCGTGTAGTCATCTTTCCCGATTTTCAATATAAATGCTACCTTCACGTTCGTTAAGGTTTCGGTATGTATGCCAGGGCCGGACTAGCAGTAAAGATTCTCTTCAAAGTTATCAGCAGCCGGTGAAAACTTTTTGTAGCATAACTGGGTACACCACAAAGTTCCCGGAATTTATTCAGAAAATTAAAAATACAAGTTTATTCATCTAAATCTAAAATGTCCCCTTCAAAGTAATCCCCATCGACTACAACACACTTATGCCAGCGCTGGATCCAATCCTCGAAACATTTTTTATATTCGGTTTTCGGTATGTCCATCAGTGTTTCCTGAGATTTTTCCATTACTTCCTCTCGGCTGCTGGAACGCGTTCCTCGTAGTGATTTTTTTTAACTCTATTGAACAGAAAGAAGTCACAGGGAGCCAAATCAGGTGAATTCGGTGGCTGTTGGATGGTACGTATTTGTTGCATTTTTGGTCAAAAAATTACGAATAATGATGGCACTGGGCGACGGTGCGTTATCATGGTGAAAAATCCACGAGTTTTCTGCCAACAATTCTGGTCTCTTTCGGCGAATTGTTTCACGCAAACGTCTCATAACGCCCAAATAATACTCCTTGTTTACTGTTTGGCCTTCTGGCAAAAATTCATGATGCACTACACCGTTGTAATCCATGAAAACCGTGAGCATTGCCTTCTTTTTTGACTGAAAACGACGTGGTTTTTTTGGTATCGGCTCATTTGGTGAACGCCATTCACTTGCCTGATGTCTGGATTGCATGTCGTACTCATAAATCCACGTCTGGTATCCACTAATGATCCTTTCGATGAATGTGGGATCGGATACAGCCTCGCAAATCATCTCTTTTGCGACGTCAACAAAGTCTCTTTTTTGCATGAAATTGAGGTCTTTTGGCACCAACTTTGCTGCTACACGACGGAAACCCAAATCATTAACCAAAATGTCTTAGACGGATCCATAAGCAACGCTCAAGTCCTCCGCTATCTCTATGATGGTTAATTTGCGGTTATTGACCAACATTTCTTTTACTCGTACTTCATCAATGTTTTCGTCGGTTTCCGATGTCGATGGTCTGCCACTGCGTTAATCATTTTCGATTGACTTACGACCACTTTTGAACCGCTCGTGCTACTGGTAAACGACCGTTTTCTTTAGAGAATCGTTGCCGAAACACTTTTGCAACATTTCCAACGTTCGCGCACCATTAAAGCCGTTTTTTACGCAAAATGTGATACAAGTTCGTTGTTGCAAATTTAAATCCATTTCTAAAATTGTAAAAAAATCGCTAACACACGCAGAGATAGATATATTCTTGGCTACGTAACTTTTGCAAATGTCAAGCTAGTACACTAAGATTTAGAGGGAATGTCAACAATAGATTTACCAACTTAATAAAAAAAACAGAACTCAAATCGGAACAATGGGAGCGCCACACGGTGGTGTGGTGCGGGAACTTTTTGATCAAGGTGGTATGTCATCGGTGTCAAGTGACTTCAAGCCATCAAAGGATGCAATAGAATGTTTCATGACCTCATCCCTCACCACGTCCGATGAGATATACCAAGTACGAGCTAGTTGTGAGCTGGTTTTGATTAGGTTACACCTGGGAAGTAAGTCGCAAGCTTATGACAGAGAGTCTTTCTACTCTGCAGGTGCCCTCAGATTTTCTCAGTGATTCCAGCCTGGATAATTTTCACGACTTTGACTAGTCTATTGGCTTCGATCTTTGAGAAAAGATTTATAAGATGCACTCTTCGAAATTCGACTTAACTTCGACTTGAAAAGACTCCATTCTTCCTCGAAATTAGTCCTATGTGACTTGTTAAGAAATTTTTCTGTTTTTTTTCGTAGACGGTGAAGATCTGCGTTATTCCATAGAACGGGCTATTTGTAGTACTGTTTTCTGGCTTCCTCTAGAACTCAGACTAGGGTAGGTAAGTTAATTCATAATCGTGTTAAGTTCCTGGTATTACACAGTGGTGAGGGTATTGGAATGTAATCCACTCGTTTCATTTCCTCGTTTTAATCTTGTCTTTCCTATTTTTTTTCTTTTTTGTCCGTCTGCAAAATTATTAGAAGGTAACGTGTTTTTTTCTATAATATAGTGGGTGGGTTAGTGTGCATGGAATAGTGGCAAATTCCGATCCATAACTATTGGCTTAAACTGAACAGTCGTGAGCATGCCCCACAGTTATCTCGTAAATCAATTTATAATCCTGATTCAACCTTAAGTAGCTAATTTCCAATGTTTGTCCGTTTTGGGGATGCAGGAACTGGAATTATTTGGCATGACTCAGCGTTTTGAATTGGCGGGGACACTTTAACTTTTTGAAGAACATCAAGTCAAAAGCCACGAAAGTCCCACAATTTAGATTCAAATTTTTGTTTAATAGTGCCTACTATGCATTATTTCTGAGGACAACGATTGACGTTATTGTATTAAAAAAAAAATTCAATATTCTTTGGCTTCCTTTTATAACCATTTTCATTGCAATCTTGCTCAAATTAATCCCACTACCATTTCGTGTGAAATATCAGCTCTTCAGATCCGCTTTATTATTTTGAAGCGCATTGTTTGTCGTTCTGTGAAATATAATAAATTTGCATCCCTGAACCACATTCTGTTCAATTTAAATAATTCATGAGTAGACATATGGTATTTCTATACCCTCAGCAGTAACTTGAAGGATTCATGTGTGAGTCTTGTCTAAAAATGTATGTACAATAGTTATTTGAAAAGTAATATGTATAAGAGAACGCTTTCAATAGTTGAATTTTGTTCTTTTAGGCTGCAGTTGTATACACATGTTGCAGACAACATCTAATATCTCGGTTTTTATTTTTTTATTTATAATTGAGTTCTGCTAGTTATCCGTATCAGACCTCATAAATCTATTTACCCTCTTGGCTGTATTACTACCGCATAGTAGTCACGTTTTATATACAATAGAAGCTAACACATACTCGTATACCATATTGTCGAAATAAGCACCCTCCAAAAATTTAACCCAATTTCCATCATACCATCATATAGATGTCAGTCACAGAAAAACGTATCCAACTCTCTGATCAACCGATTCGTGCTGGGACAGAAGACCAACGGCGGCGAGGACTGCGACTGGGAGGGAGTAAAAAGAATTTGCATTTTCGTAATTGCAAGAGTAAACGTGCTCTAAGGTTTCCCCGCTAACAGCTACTTCCGAGAAATTGAAATTATTTTCTTTCTGTTCCGGAAAAAAAAAATACACACACCCATAGACGCATTCATACAGACACAGTCAAACAATGGCAAAGAATGCGGATAAAAGGACGTCTCAGGGTTAACTTGCAACTAGCTTGCAACTAGCTTGCAACTGAAAGAATTATACCCTAACGCGCCAACTTGACCGGGCTTTCTTACAGACATGTTGGCTCCTGGATACCAACTAACCTGGCTCCTGGCTGCTGCAAGTCTTCATTTCTTTATTTTGGCTCCTATTTATCTTGGCAATCATATTGTCTGATGCACATTTCATGGTTCGAAAAGTGTTATCCTACGACATGTTCCTGCTCATATCACTCCTTAGCCCCTAGCTTTTGGGTGTGCACTAGTAAAAAGACTCATTCATACGTGTTTTCGTTCTTCGTATCATATCCTACTCCTGCTCGTATCTCATGCAATTCATTAAAGTGATAGTTTTGTTCCGCTCATAGGGGTGTAGGAGTGGGAGTTGCGAAGAGAAACAGAGGGAAAAAAATATCGATTTTCGCATTTTTTTTGTATGAGAAATTCAAAAGAAACTCGATAATGATGGTGAGAAAGTATGTAATGAGGAGCATTCTTAAGGGTCGTCTGCGCTTTGCAGTCAAATGACTCATAAATTGAGGTAATAAGTTTGAGTGATTTTTTTTTTGTTCCTTTTTTTGGGGTTTAACAAATACACAGTGCTATTAACAGTTCGTGACTCATTAATGTGCATGAATTTCCTGGAAATTGGCGACACACTTTAGTTTAAGAAATACGGGATAAACCTTGGTAATGACTTACTAATTAAGGTGACCGAAAATGAATTTGATTTATGAGTGTTGTGGGGGAATAATGGAGGGCAGCACCCTGTAAATAAAGGTGTACGTTGTATGTATGAATGTCAAAATCAAGGGCAAGTTTGTCGTGAGTAGACGCCCTACTGACATAGTTATATAGATGGGAGGTCGCTCAAGTATGGGGAAATAATTTTATGTTGAGGTAACCGAGGAAACAAGAAGGGTGGTATGGTTATAAAAAAAGAAAAAAAAACCAAAAAAACAATCTCCCACTGGTTGGAATGAATATTTACTCTTAATGAATAATATATACATACATATGTATGTACGAGAATGTATGTATTGTATATAATTGGGGTCATGTCCCTTTGGCGTGAAGGTTTTCTTTATGTAGCCCACTGGTTTTTGTGCAGAAACATAGGCTGGTGGTATCGAATGTTAAGTTCATTTGAGGAAGGTTTATGAAGGAGCATTTGAAGTTAGAGCCAAATGCCATACGTGAGGGTATCACAAACTGTAAGTGAGCCGATATAGCCTGAGGAATAAATCCAAGAACTTGCTAGCAGTTCGATTTCTATGATTCCTATTGACAAATATGTAAATTGACAATCATACTGCCATTAAATGGAATACCTTCCCCCTTTCCTTATTTCTGTATATCTGTCTGATGATTGAAAAAACTAGCTCGTATATTCCGTTGTCGAACTGACTCCTTCTATTTCCGTTAAAGAAATTTCTAATGTGCTTCTATTATGTTAAGTTAGGTTTCAGTGGCTGGCTATCATCGGACAGTTGGTGACGGCGTTTTCTCAGATAAGTTAAATCTAAGCCTCTCCTTCCGTCTTCCAAATCACTGTAGCGTGTTTGAGGCGGAAATTTTGGCGGCTAAAGAAACTCTGTCCTGGCTGAAGAAAAATGTGATACCTATCAAATCCCTGGACTCAGTCTCATTAAATTCTAGAACCGCCATTGAATGCCGATCATCTCTTATGGATATGGCAGAACAGTTCAACCTTCACCTTTGCTGGGTGCCGGTCCACAGAGACATTCTAGAAAACTGTAGGCCGATGAACTCGCGAAAATTGGAACCACTCTGCCTATTCTACCGGAAAAGGGTAGCATAGGTATACATATCGCTACGTGCAAATCAATGTAAAAGCTGGATGCTTAGGCGGACTGTTGGACCAAAATTTCTAGAACCCAAACAGATCTGGCCAAAGCTGGATCTGAATTGCTCTAAGAGTCTGATCCTTCTAAATAGGAAACATCTCAGCGCCGTCATCAGTGAACACTGCCGAATTCTGTAGAAGCCGTATGGACAGGAAGGTAGAGGAGACAATCCTCCTGTACATGCCCAGATCTCTCCTAGAAAAGAGAACTTCACTTAGCCGCTTTCTTCTACAATGACTTAAACGATCTAAAGAATATAGACGTTAACAGTCTCCAACGCTTCATCATAAGCTCAAATTGGTTCCATGAGTAAGATGATCCACGTGGCATCAAAATGGGCCAATACGCCTTTTATTTACCTACCTATCTATCACCGGATAGACCTAATAAGGCCAGGTAAAGCCCTTCGGATCTTAATGTCTTCACACCAAGATCAGTGATTTGTTAAAATAAGTCGGACCAGTACTTTTATTGTTAAAAGATGTTGTTATCTGACCAGATGTTCGAGCAGTTCCCCATAATGATGGAGAAAGAAATCACCAAATCCTCCTCTATTTCATCTCTGCAGCTCTTGTAGAAATCATTAAAATGGAAACCAATTCCATTGGCATGTCTACCAATTATCCAATGGCCCTTGACGATATTAACTAGTAGTCCGATATTTGACCATTTGAGAGAAAAGAGATTCTCTGAGGCTCTCATTTGCAGCTTAGCCCAGTTTACTTACTTTCTTATTTAATGGGGTTCGAATTCGTAACAAATTTCTTAAATCCCGGGTACGCTGTTCCCAGTTGTACAGACCAATCACTTTAGCAATCGAAATAGCAACATCCTTAAAGCGGAGGTGTGGTCTTCCTTATTGTCTCGAACCGAGAAGCTGTGATTCGAAGATTACCCTTGCTGGAGCATTATTGTCCATTCGCTCGATGTGGTTCAGTGGAGACGACCTTGTTTGGCTTTCTGGACTTAATCCACTTTCACTCTCCTGACATACGAGTATATATGTGTTTATTTTAAAATCAAAGGTGAAGTTTTGGTATTGATATCTGTGTATAGGCTTCATATGATTAAAGTGTCGGTCTTTTTGAAAATGCAAAAAACCTCATAATTGTCGGTGATTTTAATAGAAATCTATTGGAATAAGGGGGAGTTGTGCTGAGATATTGTACTTGGCCCTAATACCTTCCCATAGTTCGGCATCAATAATAAATGTATGCACCAGAATTGAGTCAGGAGCTAGTTTTGATCAGATACATGTTTGTTTCGCGTCTTCTCCTCTGAGTTCCAGAGAAAAGTGTGTTTTTCTATGACAGGAATGGTACCTAATGTTGAAAAAAATCATTCCCTTCACAGTTCTAGTTACCCAAACTGATTTTGTGAAGCTCAAAAATTGTCTATTCTTCGAAACTTGTGAGAATATTTTTATCTCAACTGATGTTTCCAAATCGTATGACCTTTTTGTAAAGTGCCTTTTGGAATATCGTTTGTCAAACAGCCCATACTCAGTAAGGCAGAGAAACTTTGAAAAGCAGATTAAACCATGGCTAGAAATAAAGAAAGAAATTCCAGTTTACCGTGATGCTTATTATAGTAACAAGTTCGATTTCGTCAACGGAAATTTGAGAAGTGAATGGCAAATAGTCAATGAAATTCTTAATAAATCATCGACAGTAAAGAATCAAACTACTACCAGCATAGATAACAATACGGTTTTTAATAAAATTGATATTGCTAACACTTTGCGCGTTCGTCCGCTAATCGGATACCAAATTCTTCTCGTTTTATGTGCTCGTTTTGTTCTTCCTAAGTAAAAATTGATGGGGCCAGATGCAAAATTATTTTTTTTTTACATAAGTGTGCCGCAAGGTTGGGTCCTAGGACCAACACTATTTCTAATGTATTTAAAGGCAAAAAATTTAAGTAAAACAACAACGGTTTGAGATATAAAATTGATTCTGACTTTATTTAAAAGCTACGTTCATGCCATTATATGTGGAATAGTACAGCATTCAAATGGCCGCCTCAGATTAGCTGGTAGTGGTTGAAGTGGTCGTTCTAATTTTTTATAACAAGGCCCAGTAAGTGCGGCGTTATTCCGGCAATAGCGTGTTGAATTTGGCCTCGAGCCCGCCCAAGGTGGTTGCCTTGTTAGCCTATACTAAGGACTTAATGAAGCCTAAGAGAAAATAATCGAGTGGTGTCAAATCGTATGAATGCGGCGGCCAATTGATGAACGCCCGAAGTGAGATGACCCAGTCGGCAAAATTCTCCTTCACAACTTCGAGCGTTGCGTCGTTTGTATGGCTTGTAGCGCCATCTTGTTAGAACCATATCTCGAATATATCTATTTTGTCGAGCTCTGACCACAGAAAATCGGTTAACATCGCTCTATACTTGAGCCCATTGACGATAACGGTGTCTCCTTCCTCATTTCGAAAGAAATAAGGTCCGGTGACGCCGCCATGACATAAATCGCACCAAATAGTCAATCTTTGCGGATGGAATGATGATTGGCCGAACTCTTGCGGATTGTGTTCGCTACAGTAATGGCAACTCTGCTTGTTAATATAGCTTCTGAGTCGAAAATGGGCCTCGTACGAGGCGAAGATTTTTTGGCCAAAATCCGGATCCCCAGTCAACATTTCCAGTGCCCAGTTAGCGAACTCACGGCATTGTCTATGGTCGTCCGGCTTCAATTCTTACGCCGGCAGAATCTTATTTGGATGTAGGCCCAAGTACAACAGCAAAATAAGCCGGGTTGACTCTCTGGCGATGCCCAATTCAGCTGATCGACGACGAATCGACATTTCTGGGTCTTCTTCGATACTGGTGGCTTTTCTTCATTTCGCACCAATCCCTGTCTGGCTGGTTGATGGCTTTTAGCTCCCAAAAGAGCGTATTCATGCTTAAACTTTTCCACCATGATGATGACCGACCACCTCAGGACGAAATTCATATTGCGCATTTATAACTGAGCCGCAATTTCGATAATATTTTTTAATAATTTTTCCACGTTCGCAAGCATAAAATAAGCGTAAAATAACTGAATATTTTGACAGCTGGATGTCATTGGTAACTTTAGTAGCTGCTGAAACATAACAATTGGGAAAACTATCATCGCTATCTGGTCACCTGTTACCTCAAAGTTGTAGCTGCCTATTGTAATAATTTGTCCTAGATGTCGATGTTGCGTGTCGCTCTTTATTGTTAGAATAAACTTTGCCTTTTCTTAATTGGCTAATATACCCGCCGCATCTGCTTGAATAGTTGAAAACGCTCCATTGGTATCTCGTTCTGTTCTTCCCATTATGTCAGTGTCATTTCCGAATGAATAGACTTTTAAAAGATGGTGACTCTGGAGTTGACTTTTAGGTTTCATCGCCTTATTTATGTCCTTTTGTGACATTTAAGATCTCGGTTTTGTCTTAATGGAGCAGCATGCATTCTCCATCGTCATCGTGCATAGTCGAATGAGCTTGGCATGTATGCGAAAACTAAACTAGACTAAACAGCTTTGAAATTGACAAAGAAGTGGCGCGATCGATTTGGAACTTTAGGATTTTTTCCAAGAAATGCCGCTCCAGCGAAGCGAAAACTTGATCTATGGTGGACTTTCCTGGTCTAAAACTGAACTGATTACGAAGAGTTTCCGTTGTTCCTTAATACAGTGGACAGGATTTTATATGCGATCTCTCTCCTTTAGGATTGGGCAGACAATGCTGACGTTCCATTAGTCGGGTATACTTTCATCGTCCCATATTTTAGAGATGAGTTGATGTACTATATGCTCAACTGCTGCTTTAAACAGCTCCGCAGATAAGCCATCGCTCCCAGTAGGCTTTGAAATTGCTGTCCTGCCTTCATCTTTCTCGGGATGGACGGAAAACCTATCTGTCTTCATTCAGAGTGGATGATTCATTCTGCCTGGTCGTGGGAAGTTGTTCGTCGTCACCATTCAACAGTCTGAAGAAATATTCTTTCCAGATGTTTAGCACCGACTGTGGCTCTACTATGAAATTTCCTTGTCCATCCTTGCTATGGCATGTTTATTTTATTTTTCGTAAGAACTTCTCTAAGGTCTCTGTCGTTTTTCTTCTGAAGAGGTTATGTTTTTCTCTCGTAATTTTGTCTGAACGGCCGCTCTGTACATCCGCTGCTTTTCTAGATTTGCCTGCCTGCATTCATCGTCAAACTATTGGTGTTTATGTAGAGGCGGGTAGAAACGCAGTACTGTAGTGTGGGCTTCCTCATGGAAGTGGTGCCACCAAGCTTCTACAATCCATGCTGGTGGTATCGGACTTCTCGAGAAATTAAGTGAAACTAAGTAGATCGGAAAAAGCTCTGACGGTCTCTTGCGATTCTAGTTGTACGACGCTGAACTTCTTCACGATGGTTTGCCGGCTTTGGGCAGTTACGAGTATCCATATTCTTACCTTTGCTACAAGAAGATAATTGTCAGAGTTGAGCTGCTCGGAACGTTCGGACATCCAAAACACTTAAGGAATGTCTTGTGTCGATCACAATATGATCAGTTTTGTTGGTATTCTTAAATGTCTTCCAGCTAAAGGAATCTTGATAGACTTCTGAGAGACATGCTCGTATTTCAGTCAATTAAGCCAACGAAATTATTGTGTGTGTTGGTATTATTGTTCAATCTGATGTGGTTTCGGAACTCCAACTTGTCAATCCTGTCAATCAGATTTAAGATTTGCTATGTATAATACTTAGGTCACTTTCAAATATCGTTCCACTTGTCACTTTTGAAAGGCGATGTAAAAAAAATTCCCTCCCTCCTGGTATCAGTAAATTAGCTTTTTACAAAGTATTGCCGACAACCTTATTTTGTTATGCTTAAATAGAATAATTAAATTTAGATTTCTTTTAACTTTTGCAAATTATTTGACAATGTTGTACTGTGGAAATGTATCCGGTATATCGATTAAACATTAAAATAATTAGACTGAACAATATATTGTTCTTCACTTTCTTATATTACCTTTATATTTGTATGTGAAAAGAAAAACAGCTCATATAAGCTAACGAAACGTGCAACTGATTATAATTGCCTTTAATCTACTAAAATTCGAAGTGATGAACGGTTTGCTATTATTGCAAAATCAAAATCATTTCACCAAGAATATTAATTGTCATACGAATTTATGCTTAAAATAACCACAAAATGCAATTAAAATTAATGGCAGAACTTTAATTAACTGAAATTGCAAACTGTGTGCACATCCGTGCTAAGATTGTTATTGATTATGCTCAAATTAAAATTAAGATAAATTAAACAACTCAAATGGTTTCTCAATCGGGACTATGAATTGTGTTAAGTGATGTGCGTTTTCAGGAGATTAGAACATCATTGTAATTGAAACAAACCATAAGGAACACTCACTCAACACCTCTTAATAGAATCCCGCTGACAAGTTTAATCATATTGTTGAATTGGCACATGACATGTAAATGTGCATTCCTCTATCCGCAGAAGATAGCGGTTCACATTAACAATTCAAAAAACATCAGATAAGAGCAACACTATTCGGTATGGTCCGCCCCAAGGCGCCCCAAGCTTTGGCAGATGCCAAATCTTACACTTGGTATCATGCTACCAGACGAATAGCTTAATCTGAAAATGATTAACATTCTTTGGAAGCTCATGGTCGTTTCCATCCCCGGGAGAGTGCATTAACGGTTCCCGATGGGTAACACGATATGTAATGGAGAAGAGTGGAAGTAGGTAACCCCAATCATCTTTAAATAAACTTTATAATTACACGAATAATTGACTTATTGTATCATACTCACCCGCCAAGTTGAAGAAAAAGCGGATTTTTTGCATTTAATCAGATCTTCATGAGCATCCGCCTTAAAAGTTGTTTCTGGTTTCAACGAACTCCAAAATGACTACAAATGTCGCTTACAGCTTCCCAGACAAATTTATTGACCGTTTGGTAGATACATTTTGGGAAGAACACTTGCTCATTTGTCGATGTAGTGGATAAATGCGAGGACACACATGATTGTTTCCTAATTTTGAGATATTCAATGAACCGGGTATATCTACTCTCACCCGGTGGACAAGCTCTCTAGAAAAATAAATTCAAAGCTGAGCATTTGTTCTAGATATCGACCACCTTTTACATGCATCGCATTCCTTGCGTACTGGTGTCGTTTGGGTGTGTTTCAGTCCATTAACTACTGCGCAAGGTGATCTAGGTTGAAATATCAGCCAACACCGAAAAATAGATAAACATAATATCCTGACGTCCGTCCCCACTCTTTAAGATGATGGCAATAGTGATCCTGCAAAGTTAATCTAGGAAAAAGCCTTTCAATTTACGGCTGTTATAAATTGGAAAAGAATACCAGGTCTCCTGTAATTGACCAGATAAACAACATAGTGAGTAAGAGAGACTAGGGATTGCTAACGGCACCAAAACTTATTTATTTATCACACTTTTTTTCATTACTCTTTCTGACTCCAATCCAATAAATACAGCTTTGATCTTTTCCGAATGCTCAGAAGTGTCCATCGAAAGTCGTTGTATGAACGGAGTAGCAAAAGCTACTCCGACGAGTTCTGGGAAAATTTGAAGTTACCACACGGTATCTAAAGGGTGGATTTTTACTATCATTTACTGAATTCAATGTGGTTGATCTTTTTGACAGATGTCGTACAATCTTTGGCAATTTTAGTCGTCGAGTCGTTTACCACGCAACAATGCATTTTTGTTATTCAATCTTATTACGAAAATGGACGATCTGTATAACATTTTGCAAAATTCGTAAGTTTTTCGGTCAACATAACCGCCCTTCGTTGCCGAAGTCAACAATTGGGCCTCACTTATGGCTTTTCGCCGTTTAGAAAGTTTATCTTCATTTGCACGTCTTTAAAAACCAAATTACACAACAATTCCAGCCTTTGGGCCATCTACGACGTCGCCAATTTGTTAACTGGATGTTGAATCGCCAGGACAATTTGTCATCAAATTTGATCTTTTCCGATGAAGCCCATTTTTGGATTGGCGAGTAAAATAAACAAAATTGTCTTTTCTGGGGACCGGAAAACCCATACGAGGTTCACGAAAAACCAATGCATCCCAAAGTCACTCTATGGTATTGATTATGGATTGGCGGCATCATTGGCCCGTACTTTTTCGAAGATGAGGCTGGAGAGAAAGTTACAGTGAATGGAGAATGGAGAATGTCACCGCAACATATTGACCGCCTATTGTTTTCCAAAATTGAATGAATTGGTCCGGACGATCTCTGGTTTCAACAGGATGGTGCTACTCTCCACAGAAGCCATTAATCAATCAATTTATTGCGGGCGAAATTTGAAGATCGCATTATTTCGGTTAGAGGAGATGTTAATTGGTCTCCAAGGTCATGCGATTTAACACCTTTAGACTTATGATCTCACACATAAAATCCAAACTGAAATTGCGGCCCTTGACCCGCTTATTCTTCAAAAAATCTCCCATAATTTTGATCTACGGATGGTCGCTTGCAACAGAAGCCGTGGTAGTCACATGAACGATGTTGTATTCAATTTTTAATTGCCATAGACCGAACTTTATTAATCAATAAAATTCTACATTGATTTCATAATAAATTAGTTTTTAATTTAATGGAAACTTCCACACTAGCTGTTGGCTCACCCTTTACTAAAAAAAAAGTAAAGTTGCATAAAAAAAGCTTAGTTTTAAATTACTCCAGGGAGTGTCCCATTAAACCCGATTTTTAAATGTAGTAAATTTAGTTATAGAATTTCGGATCATACAGCTCCTTCAGCGTCCATGATAGATTAAATGTTCCTTCAGATTCTTCAGTCCAGCTAATCGTATGTTTTTTTAAAGTTAATTAAAATGAGAAAAAAATAAAACAGCATTGTTAGTCGATTAGCATTAAGAATCATGGAAAGGCTTGCGAACAGTTCCTTTTCACAGACTAAGTAACCAAGGGATAGAGCTTACTTTTGCAACATGTTATAATTATTTGAGTTCTTTTCAGTCAAGCGTTTTAAAGAGACTCAAAACAAAACAAAAATAGTCATATTGTCGTATTTTACTGTAAAAAAGGATATCATCGTGATGCACTCTACATCTTAAATGTGCGGACATCCTTACACGTGCTACTTATATTAACTACTCATTGGATTTCCTCCCTCCAACTCGGACTACGAGTTCCAATTTCCTATTGGTATCTAAACGTATTTTTATTGGGTCTACAAGTAAGTTTCCAGCGTTTTTTTCCAAAATTTGAAGTTTTATTATGAAAACATAGTTACAATGCTTTATTCAAAGTATCGTCCATCGGAAGCTACAACTCTCCCCCATCTTTCTGGCAATTTATGAATTCCGGACCAAAAAAATTTCTCGTCTTTCGATCCCAAGAACGTATCGAGCCAATTTTTGATTTCCTCTACTGAGCTGAAGCGTATTCCCGTAAGAGCGTTCTGCATCGAACGAAACAAGTGGTAGTCAGATGATGCCAAGTCTGGACTGTAAGGCGGGTGAGGCAGAATTTCCCATCCACTATTTTCCAAACAGTTTTTCACCGAAACCGCAACATGTGGCCGAGCGTTGTCGTGATGAAAAATGACGGACTCATGCCTGGTCTCATATTCTGGCCGTTTTTCTTTTAATGCCCGCTTCAAACGAATTAGTTGGGTTTCGATATAATGGTCCTTTGATGGTTTCACCACTCGGAAGCAGTTCGTAGTATACGACACCTTTTTGATCCCACCATATGCAGAGCATGACCTTATTCACGCGAATATTTCGTTTCGGCGTCGATTGGGCGGGCACGCCGGGCTTTGTATACGATTTTCTGCGTTTAAGATTATCATAATAAATCCATTTCTCATCACCAGTAACAATACGATGCAAAAATGATTTATTTTTATACCGCTGCAGTAACATTTCGGACAGGCAAAATCGCCGTTCGACGTCTCTTGGCTTCAATTCGTACGGCACCCAGTTTGCAACCTTTTGAATGAATCCCAGTGCTTTTAGGCGCAGGGAAACGTCTTGTTGCGTGACGCCCAATGATGCAGCAAGTTCTTCTTGATTCTGACACGGATCCTCATCCAGTAAAGCGTCCAATTCCTCGTCCTCAAAACTTTTCGGCTTTCCGGGGCGATCTTTGTCTTCAACTCCAAAATCACCACTTTTGAACCGTTTGAACCACTCGCGGCACGTCGATTCACCAATACATTCCGCCCCATAAGTTTCCGAAAGCAAACGATAGGCCTCAGCTGCACTTTTCTTCATATTAAAAAATAAAAGCAGCCCTTCCCGCAAATGACGTTTATTTGGCTGGAAACCTGCCATGATTTTGCTCGATAAAATTTACGACACCGATAGAACTGCTCAAATATAACGCTGTAAAGTTGTTGACAGACACAAAACCTACAAATAAAACACATGGGGTCTGATATTTCTGCCCGGGATCCACTGATGGCGCCATCTCTGACAAACGCTGGAAACTTACTTGTAAACCCAATACTTGCCAGTGACCTAAATGGCAATCCAGCATGCTTATTAATTTAAAGCAGCGCGTAAACTTAACTTTTCTCACCATAAAAATTGATAATGCCCAAAGGCCATGTGAAGGCTCACAAATGGGCCTCAACATTTTCAATGTACTCCATCCATAAAGATTGTAAGAAGAGTTTTTTGACTCACCAATGATACAGACAACTGCGTATCCACAAATAACAGCAGGATAGAAACCAGGAAAAATGTTAAGTCATTCTGAATCCCCCAGGCCCAGAAGGTTGATTGCTTCGCCCTAGTAAAGAACTTGCCGAATTGTCAACTAGAACCCGGTAATGCTAATCCATTTAGACGATAACTTGTGGCTCGGAACAGGTCTAAGGTCTTTAGTTACAATATATGTACCACATTCTGAATTTGACGATCACAGATTCCATCAATAAATTGTATGACCATAATCTGCTCCGAAGTGTCAGGTCTACAATCATTGAACACCATTCGCATGGGTTCCAAATGTGCAAAACGATATTGTCACCAAGTCCGCGACATCGTTTGTTACACATAGGGATCAGTTTAGTGTAACCAATTCGGTCTGAATCAACTTCATTTCGCAGCAATGATGCTAATACACGCACCATCTCTTGGTCATACAGCGCTCACTTTAAAGTTCACATGGTACTCGTAATTATTGTCATTAGCGGTGGTGGTCAGAAAAGGCTAAGGCATCAGTTTATACCAACCTGATCATCATGTTGGGAATTTTATCTTCGGGGATTACTTCCTTGTACAGTAGGATAATAGGATAACTTTTTCCGTTTAACTATCTTTTGTTGCTGGCGTTATCAAGCGATCCTCGGAATGGCATTGCTGTTCACTTTTAATCTGATTGAGTTCCTGGTTCTGCTGATCAGGCTTTGGCTGGACTACCTTTTCTAATTTTTCTCTAATTGCTCTGCCAACTTTCATGATTTCCACTTCCGGCATCGGTTGAAAAACATCGTTCGGATTAGCTATGTTTATGACAATAAGAGAAGGCTGACAAAAGAGACAAAGGAAAACCATGTTCAGAGACTCAACTTTTCAACAACACCCCACTGACACAAATTAAATTAGCAATGCACGTTGTAGACACACGGAGCTTGGTAAGGTGTTTCATATTAGTGTGAGGAGGAATCATGGTACTCATTGAACTGAGCTATAATCGTACATTTTAAAGATGAAACGCAATTTCATAGCGAAAGTAGCATTACTCGTATGAAGGGACAGGCAAGACTGTATCAACATGACCACAATTTGGTATCCCCTGAGCTGTAAGGCTCTATGTTGAGTCCTGTCTAGCAGGTACAATGAGGTATTGGAGCACCCGACTAGATCTGATCATTGTATTTCAGAGGCCAGATCTGAGTAGAAGAAGTTGGACGGATTGAAAAGTTTATAAATTGGTATTACCTGCATGGATGAACACTTCTTCAGAAGAACGGACATATCTCCCGTAGACTATCAACATTAAGTTAATGTGTTGTTGCAAGTACATCTGCATCGATATTCTCAACTCTCCTTCTTTCGATTGTTATCTGTCTAGAGTGTCCAAGTGTAAATCACCTTCATAATCGATCTTAGTATGAGAGCACAAGAACCGCAGTCTAGATTGGGGCAGTAGTTGACAATTAACGTTCGTAAATTTTCAACCGCTTGAAAATGAATTCTGTGTTGGAACAGATACCGTATTGTGATTGAATTTATTAACTACTCATTCACCACTACGTCCCTTAATGGTGAGACTACGGTGAAGAAGGAATAATGGCCAGAGCATATAATTACCAATTTCAAACAAGTTGTGTACACTCGCGTCATTAAGCCTGGTGTAATGGCAGTAAGTACGGTGGTAAGTTTTTCTCCGTGCGACATGTTTTAAAGACATGAGTCCACGTGCATATTGAAGTGCTCACGAGAAATACTATACTATCGCCAATGGAAGTTTTGACTCAGTGAAATTTTCTTCGTAAGACAACGCCATGATACTTTCTTTCATTCAGTATAGTGACATCGTTCGTATAAGCGATTTCTTGGCAAGAATTTCACGGTGACTGCTTTCGGTAGGATCTTGCATATGTCACATTCAAAAGGACTCTCGTATCCCATACCATATTTATATTTAATATTAAAAATTAAACTTAAAACTAAGATTGGTTGGAGTGGTGAAGGAGAAGGGATTTGTGGCAGGGAGTGGTGCGGTGGAAGTCAAAGATGGTAGGGTTTGAATTGATTGTACGTAGCATATGGGAGATTGGTTCGTTCGCGCCATAGGAGGTGTGGTGTGTCGGTAGATAGAAGGTTCGAGGGGTACGTAGATTTCGAGGGTTAGTGTTGAGGAAAATAGAGTTGTGAAGGGATGCGCATTCAACGTGGCCTAAAAGGAGTCGATGAATGAAAAGAAAGTCGGCTGCATCTCTGCGTTCCTTAAGGGTGGTTAAGTTGATAAGGTTGAGACAGTTTTGATAGAAGAATCATTCTAGGGCATACCTCGAAGAGCAAATCGAAGAAAGAAAGTGGCGC
Source organism: Volucella zonaria (assembly GCA_963966105.1). Classification (NCBI taxonomy): domain Eukaryota; kingdom Metazoa; phylum Arthropoda; class Insecta; order Diptera; family Syrphidae; genus Volucella; species Volucella zonaria. The sequence goes on along the minus strand of OZ014531.1, from coordinate 121,835,931 downwards.
TGGATGCTTTCGATTCTCGAGATATGAACACGATGATATGGGGACCACACTTGACTGGCGTACTCTAGGACGGGGCAAACAAAGGTAATATAGAGGGACCTGGACACTCATGGGTTGGTGAATTCTTTGGACTACCATTTTGCAAAACTGGCATTTTGGACTGGCATTTGGTGATATTAAGTTCCAAGCAATTTTTGAGGCACCAGATCGAAAAACCATCAAGGTCTTGTTGAAGGTGGAAGGAGTCATGGGGTGAGGAATTGATTTTGAAAAATTTGGTATAGTCGGCGTAAAGAGAGACAGACGAATGTCTGATGATTCTGTCGAGATCATTTATGGTTAATATAAAAGAGGAGGAACGAGATGGCTGCCTTGTGAAACTCCAGAGGTGGACCTAAAACGAAAACTGTAAAAACGACTTTCGAGGTAAGAGGATATCCATTTTAACAGTATGGGTTCAAAGCCGAGTGCAGATTTAAAGAGTATTAATCGATGAGAGATTTTATCGAAGACCTTGCTAAAATCGGTTTACAACTACATCGACTTCGTTCCCATTTTCTAGGGCAGAGAGGGCAAAGGATACGAATTCAATAAGATTTGTGGTGGTTAACCTACCCTTCAGGAAGCCATGTTGTCTAGGGGAAATAAGTGATTGGCATTGGAAGCTTAGCTCCTCATACAAAATAGTTTCGAAGAGTTTGGGTATATGGGAGAGTTTGGCGATTGGGCTATAGTTTGTTATTTTGTTTTTGATCCGTTTTGTAGATCGGGGTTATGAAGGAGGTTTTCCAAGCCTGAGGAAATTCTTCTTGTGACAGGGATAGACGAAAGAGATTAGAAAGGGCAAGGGAAAGAGAGGAAGAACATTTTTTAAGGAATATGGCAGGGAGGCCATCTGGGCCGGGTATAAATTCGTCATTAAGTTGGTGTAATTTATATTCGATATAATACGGGTCCAGGGTATTTAATATAAAACATCCCAAAACGTATACGAGTGCAAGGAATTAAATATTCTTCCGAAGATTTTATTTCAACTGTGTCAGAGTCTTGAGCAATGGAAAAGGAAATATTGCTCATGAACATCTAAATCATGGTATTGTCTTCGGAGACCGATGTTAATGTTGAGTCTCATTTTTTTGTACGATGCCTAGGTGTGTCATCTTCGCATACAAGGTAGTAAAAAGATTCTTTGTTAATTTTTGAGATTTATTCGGGTCTCGTTTATTATAGAGTAGTCGCATTGTAGCCGCAGAATAATCACTTGTCTTTCCAGGTGATCAGCCCTTTCAATTTCCGGAACACCTTTGTATGGTGCACTGCAAGAGCCACTTGCTCTTGTCAGATGGCCGTTTAGCTTGTTAATACTTTCATTCAACCTGTTTGCTACCTGAGCCCAAGATCTTTGAGAAAGAATCTCGGACCAACGCTTATATACAACTTGGAGTCATTTGTGTACCTTCTATTGATCAATGAATTTACGCCTTCTCTTTGCAGTAAAGCGTATTAAAGATTTTTTTTATTGTATATGCTGGGATGTTTCAACGTCCCACCTAATAGGTATTCAGAAAAGCAGCCGAAATGTTTTCCTTCTTTGCCCCGTAGTTAGTTACTTTTTCGGAGTCAAAGCCACCATTCCACGAACCACCATCAAAAAAGTCATGATCATGATCATTCTCAACAGCAAAAAGGCCCTTTTAAGTGGTTTGATTTCAAATAACAACTATCTCTCATCAAAACAAAATAAATCCTTATCCAAAGAATTTGTAATCAAATCAACTTGAAAACATTTGAACTCCTACCCATATCCTTGGAATGAAAATCAGATTCTCAAATCGATTCAATTCTCCCATTTATTTAATGTACGAGTTGCATGTATTTCTGACCCCATTCCACAGTAGGTAAATGAACTTATCGTCTAAAAAGGAGTTTACTATTCTGACGTTTATTTTTTCTAAAATCGGTAAAGCTTTGAGCACAAACAAATTGACGAATTTCAAAGTATCAAATCCTCTGAATTTCAGCAATTCCTTGTAAAGCGTACAAAAACGAAAAAAAAAATAAGAGAAGAGACACCACCCTACAGAGCGTACGAGATAAGAACTTCAAAATGATTTACAGGCGCACGCGATAACATGCTACACACCATTTTAAATGGATTCTCCATCTACCAAACCCTTAGAGCTACATACTTATAAACCTTAACTTGCTTTATACATAATGTAGGTCCTCGCCTACAGAATTTCCTAAAACAACAAAAAGGCCAATTGCCTCGAAAATTCCCATTGCCCTACACACACCAACATGATCTAACATATGCCACATGTGTTCGTAGCATAAGGTGAAAAGAAGATACTACTGCCGCGCGGCATAAAAACAGCCACGAACCACCAACCGTCTCCAACCCCTAAGCCGGCAAATCCCTTTCACCTTATCGCCCTACCCCAACTGTTGATAAAGTGAGTCCCTATTGCGAAAAGCATGAATAAAAAAGCTCGTCTCCGCTCTACACACATATCCGCTTCCTGTGTGCTTTAACAAAAAAAAAAAACACAATTTTTATAAATTCTTTCATTTGTTTGCGGAAATGTAATGAATGGTGCTCCTTGTGGAAAATAAGCGAATAAGGAACACTCCCCTCATAGTAAAGGAATTTAAAAAAAAAAAAGGAATCCGTCTGTATGTATGTAAAATCCAATACACACATGTGTGTGTTGTGTTAAAAAGGGGGGCATATTATTTACTGTTTTCTTTTCCATTGGCTGGTTTCGGATTTTTTTTTTTGAAAAATTATTTGAAGCAACGAATAAACAAAACTTTCGCTGCCACTGCTTCACCTTGTTTAATGACGGGAAGGGAAGGAAATGTCATCGTACTTGCACTTGAATATCCTTTTAACATGCGAGTATTATGACAATGATAATATTTGGCCCTTGATGAAAAGCTTAACGAAAATTTGTTTGACTTTCGTTTGAATGGGCAATTGTGCTAGTTTGGAATATTTCTTTTTGTACTCGAGTTTTATTAACTATGGGCACATGTTTGGATATGAAAATAGCTCGTCGGCTGCAGAGGAATTTGAAAGAAAGCCTAAGAGGAAAGAAGGAATGAAATGGTATTTGTTATAGACATAAGATTCTTCGCTCAAGGCAGCGTAGCATTGAATTAGATTAAGGACGTGATAAATTTTGCTAGCGATTTAAATTTCGACTCATTATGCATTCGACAAAAAAAAAGTAGATATGCCACATTGGTAATACGAGGGCGGGTCAATAAGTCCGTGAATTTCTTTTTGAATTTCTGACCTCTTTACTGAAACAGCAACACTGCTCCTGTCAACAGGCATTTGTCAGTTGACTCCTGTCAAAATTTAAACTTGCTGCGTCAGTTAGTTTGTGTTTGACAGCTATTTTTATCAGACTACTCACTAATTTGAGGAGAAAATGGAAAAAAGTGAATTTCGTGTGCTTATTAAGCATTATTTCTTGCGAAAAAAAACCATTACCGAGACCAAGGCTAAGCTTGATAAATACTATGGGGACTCTGCACCATCGATTTCAATGGTAAAAAAGTGGTTTACTGAATTTCGTTGTGGCCGTACAAGCACTGAAGATGCCGAACGTCCTGGACGCCCAGTTGAGGTCTCTACACCCGAAACAATCGAAAAAATTCACGATATGGTGTTGGCCGACCGAAGATTGAAAGTGCGAGAGATTGTGGAAGCCGTAGGGATCTCGCATGGCTCAGTGGTTTCAATTTTGAATGATCACTTGGGCATGAGAAAGCTTTCCGCAAGATGGGTGCCGCGTTTGCTCACAGTCGACCACAAACGCAATCGTGTAACAACTTCACAGGAAGGTTTGGCGGTGTTTAATCGCAATATGGAGGAGTTTTTGCGCCGTTTTGTAACCGTGGACGAAGCATGGATCCATCACAACACACCAGAGAACAAACAACAGTCAAAACAGTGGGTTTCTAAGGGTGAATCGGCGCCAAAGAAGGTCAAGGTGGGTTTGTCAGCCAATAAAGTTATGGCGACTGTTTTTTGGGATGCACGCGGGATAATCCACATTGACTACCTTCAAAAGGGAAGAACAATCAATGGGGAATATTATACCAACTTATTGGACCGATTCAATGACGATTTGAAAAAAAAACGACCTCATTTGGCCAAGAAAAAAGTTCTTTTTCACCAAGACAATGCAAGGGTGCACACATGTGCAGTTGCCATGGCAAAAATCCATGAATTGGGCTATGAATTGCTCCCTCATCCACCCTATTCTCCAAATTTGGCTCCGAGCGACTACTTCTTGTTCCCAAACCTGAAGAAATGGCTTGGTGGAAAAAGATTTGACTCCAATGATGAAGTCATCTCGCAAACAAAGGCCTATTTTGAGGACCTCGACAAATCATTTTTTTTGGAAGGGATAAAAAAATTGGAGAAGCGTTGGACAAAGTGTATAGAGCTCAAGGGAGACTACGTTGAAAAATAAAATTATTTTTTTATCAAAAAATCTGTGTTTTAATCCAAAAGTCTTATTGACTTTTGACCCGCCATCGTAATTTTAAAAAGCAACTTAAAATTGGATTTAAAGGTGGCAGGCAGACTTCTAGGCTATGAAGTATTTCCAATGGACACATTAGGATGGATGTGATATATGTACTTCTACTTTTATCATTCACCAATAAGCAGATCTTTTCTTACGATGTTGTTTTTCTGGCTTAGACAAAAAAATGCCGGAAAATTGGAGCACTTATATCTTGCACTCACTACAGCAACGCATTGTAGCTGCAGATTAATACGACCATATGCTGGGGTCTTATAGAAAAAAATGATAGTAGCAAAGCTTGTCTAGAATCACTTGTCACCACTTGGTGTCACTTATGCGTATAAAGTTAAAGCATCATCCAGGAGAGGTATCCCCCGTTTTAAACCTAACCGAGGCAGCAGATTTTCTTAACATAAGCGCTCGCCTTGTAAATCGTCCTTTGAGCTCATTGGGTATATCATTTCTCGCTATTCTTTTGTGAACTGGAAGCCAGAAAAAACTCGATGAAGTCAGTATTTTGGGTGCTTTGAGAGAAGATCTAGAACTTGCCCTTCCAGTAAGGTTTGACATATTTTGCTTTGCTCATAAATAAATAAATAATAATAATTCGTTATTCCTTTACAAATGATAAATACAATTCTACAAATTCTTTGAGATACATTATGAATTAACAGATTTGTAAAGAATAGTTTAGTACAATCTATTGTCAGAGTCGAGAGTACATACTACTTAATGTGTATACAAACTAAAAAAAGATCATTGATGGGGAAATGACATACAATATACAATTCATAGAGAAGTGATATCAAATAAAAATAAACGATAGAAAATTCATTTTATACCAATGGATTAAAGAACAAATCGATTTCATTATGATTAAAAGAGAAGAGCCATTTTTTAACATTTTTCAAAAATACTGATTTCTTTCTCTCACACCTAAGGTTTAAAGGTAACAAATTAAATAGAGAAGTGAGTTTTATGTGTAGTTGGGATAGTGGCGAAGTGCATGGTATTGATAGGTAGCTTATACCTATCATCAAGTCTTACGTTGTAGTATCCGGAGTTGTCAAAAAATATTCTTAATACCTTATAGCAGTACAGATGTCTCAGAGGGAGAATATAAAGCCATTTGAACAATTCAAAACTGGGTGTTCTACGATTTACTTTGGTCATAATCCTTATTGCATGCTTTTGCTTAGTCAATATTGGTTCTATTTTATTATAATAAGCACCACCCCAGCAAGATATACCATAGGTTAGGTTAGGTTAGGTAAGAGTGGCTGTTGGAAATACCAACCCACTTAGGCCTGTTGGCCCATTGTGATGCCACGTGGATCTATGATCTTCTTACTACTGGAACCAGTTTGAGCTTTTAATAAAGCGTAGGAGACTGTTAACGTCTATTTTTTCTAGATCGTTTAGGTCGTTGTAGAAGAAAGCTCCTAGGTGAAGCTTCCTTCTCTGAGAGAGAGCTGGGCATGTGCAGAGAAGGTGGGGGATTGTCTCCTCCTCTTCCTCGTCCATGCAGCTTCTACAAAAATCGTTAGTAAAAGCGCCAAGCCTTCTTGCGTGCTTGCCTATGAGGCAGTGTCCGGTAATGACACCTATTATGGCGCTGAGATGTTTCCTTTCTAAGAGGATCAGACACTTAGATCGACTCAGATCCAGCTTTGGCCAGATCTGTTTTGTCGCTAGACATGTTTGTCCAGCAGTCCACCTAAGGTCCGTTCTTTTATTGGCATCTAGCTTTAGTGTTAGTTTGCACGTAGCGATTGGTATACCTATACTACCTTTGTCTGGTAGGATAGGTAGAGTGGTTCCAATTTTGGCGAGTTCATCGGCTCTGCAGTTCCCTGGAATGTCTCTGTGGCCCGGCACCCAACAGAGGTGAATGTTGAACTGCTCTGCCATCTCCATGAGAGATGATCGGCATTCAAGGGCAGTTTTAGAACACAATGAGACCGAGTCCAGGGACTTGATGGCGGCCTGACTATCCGAAAATATGCGGATATCCTTTGCAGATATCACGTTTTTCTTCAGCCAGGACAGAGCTTCTTTAATCGCCAAAATTTCCGCCTGGAACACGCTACAGTGATTTGGAAGGCGGAAAGAGAGGCTTAGGTTAAGCTTATCTGAGAAAACACCGCCGCCAACTCCGCTGTCGGTTTTAGATCCATCTGTGTAGAGATGGATTGACTTGTCCTCCATGAAAGCATCCTCCTCCCAGAATGATCTAGAGGGGAAGCTTACATGGAAGTTTTTGTCAAACCAAAGTTCAGGTATGGTGTAATCGGTGTTCTCTGTGAGGATTCCTAATGTATTAAGAATGTTGGCGTGGCCAAATGAATTATTTGTCCACTGTTTAGTCGCTTTAAGGCGAATAGCTGCAGTCGCAGCTACTTGCTTGCTAAAAATGTCGAGGGGTGTCAAGTGAAGCAGAATATCTAATGCCGCAGAGGGGGTAGACCGCAAGGCTCCGCTTGTGCATAGACATGCTGTTCTTTGGACTCTGCTTAATTTAATGCAGTTGACTGCATTTTCCAAGGCCGTCCACCAGACAACCACCCCGTAAGTGAGTATCGGTCTTATGACCGAGATGTATAGCCAGTGGGTTATGCGAGGTTGAAGGCCCCATTTGTTCCCAATGGCTTTCTTGCAGGAGAATAAAGCTATTGTAGCTTTATTGACTCTTTCTTGAATGTTAGGTTTCCAGTTTAGTTTCCTGTCAAAAATGAGACCCAGATATTTTGCTGTATCGGAGAAATCTAAACTGGTACCGTTTATTGAAGGAGGGTCTATGATTGGAATTTTATATTTCCTAGAAAAGAGGACAAGATCAGTTTTATGGGGGTTTATTCCCAATCCACAGCGATCTGCCCAGCAGGTTAATCTGTTAAGATTTACTTGGAGGAGTTCTTTAATGGTATTTAAATGTTTTCCTGAGACGGCTATGGCAACGTCATCCGCATAGGCAATCACTCTGCTACCACCCTCTTCCAGGTATATCAGTAGTTCGTTAACCACTAAGTTCCAAAGAAGGGGGGAGAGGACACCGCCTTGCGGCGTACCCCTACTGACATATCTTTTAGCAGAAGTCTCACCCAGTTTGGAGTTGATTATCCTGCTTGTTAGCATTAGATTAATCAGCTCCCCAAGTGAGTCGTCTACCTGCAGAGTTGACAACGCAGTCGTGATTGCGGATGTGTTGACGTTGTTAAAGGCGCCCTCTATGTCCAGGAAAGCAACCATTGTGTACTCCTTATATTGTAGGGATCGTTCGATGTGGCTAGTCAGAGAGTGCAAAGCCGTTTCCACCGACTTTCCTTTACAGTAGGCATGTTGAGCCGTAGACAGAAGTCTTGGATCAACTTTAGCTCGAATATGGATATCAATCAGTCGTTCTAAAGTTTTCAGAAGGAATGACGATAGACTTATGGGTCTGAGGTCCTTTGGGACCACATGAGAACATTTTCCAGCTTTGGGAATGAATACTACATTGACTTCTCTCCATAACAGTGGAATGTGGATAAGTTCTACACAGCTCCTCATAATATTTTCCAACACTGGTAGAATAATATCTGAGGATCTCTGTAGCTCGGCAGGTATAATACCGTCCGGACCAGCAGACTTGTATGGTTTGAAGCTATGTAGCGCCCAGAGCAGTTTGTCTCTCGTAATCAGACTATGAATTTTGGTCACGGTTGCAGTAGGCTTGTTTGGGCTGCTACTGGCCGCGAGTTGGGAGCTACCTGGAAAGTGGGTGTCCAGAAGCAGGTTGAGTGATTCATCACTTGAGGTTGTCCAAGAGCCATCGGTTTTTTTCAAACAGCTGGGCATCATAGGATTTGTGGAGAGGATTTTTCTTAGCCGCGAAGCCTCAGAGGTTTCTGTAATTTTGTCACAGAATGACCTCCAGGATTGTCGCTTTGCCTTCCTCAGTTCTTTTTTGTATAATTTGAGGGATTCTTTATATGAGTCCCAGTCGGTCACTTTTCTTGTGCTTTTTGCTGCGTTGAAAAGTTTTCTGCATGTGTTTCTGAGCAGTCCTAGTGCCGATGTCCACCAGTGTGGCTTTTTCTTGCCTCTTGGTTGAATAAGAGGGCAGGAAGCGGCCATAGCCTTATTGAGAGTCAGAGTAAATTCCCTGACTTTCATGTCGAGCTCATTGGTGTCACGCGGGGGACTTGATAGTTTGGAGGATATCGTTTCCGATAGGATTCCTCTATATTTTGTCCAATCAGTTTTCCGGTAGTTCCGGAAAGTTGGTTGGCGAGGGGGAGCATCACTCAGACTGAATTGGATGTACCTATGGTCCGAAAAGGAGTGTTCAGACGATACCATCCAGTTTGTTAGCCTTTGGGTGATGCTGTCGGAGACAAGAGTAATATCTAAAACTTCTTGTCGGTTTTTTGTTATGAAAGTGGGCTCATTGCCAATATTGCAAATTAAGAGGTTAGTACTTAAAATATAGTCTAAAAGTGACTCACCTCTATCATTGATGTCGGTACTGCCCCATACCGTATGATGTGCGTTGGCGTCGCATCCGATTATGAGGCCAGTTTTTTGCCTTCCCGCTTCCAGTGCCACCCTTTCTAGGTTATCACCAGGGAGAGGGCCCACTTGGTCGTGGCCAAGGTAAGCCGATGCCAGCCAGTATGAGCCTTTGGCAGTTTCTAATCTGGCAACGGTTAGGTCGGGGTCACTGAGGTTGGGAAGTAGAAATACATTAAGGCTACGTTTCACTAAGATATACCATACTGTATTTTAGATTTAAGTAAACCATTGTACACCATTTTTAAAATTTGCGTATTGCAGTAAAGACTAAGGTGGTAAATCTGCCTAACGACCTTATTTAAATACTGTTTTATATAAGTTATGTGATCAGTCCAAGATAGCTTATGGTCTAAAACAATACCTAGGTATTTAAACCTATCAACACACTCAATTCTAAAGCAGTCTACACTGCAACTTATATTTTCAAAAAAATGTCGGTGAACTACCTAAAAGTGAATCAGCTAAACAGAACCGTTGGCAATATGGCGAGTGATAATATAAGGGCAGATATTTGCAGATTAGACCCTTGATATTAAACATCATAAACTTAGTTTTATTACTGATTACCAAGCTATGTTTCTTGAACCATCTTCTTAAAATGTCTAAATCCCAATTTACATCTGATAGTAAACTATGATAATTCATATTTGAATAGGAAATGGCTGTACTATCAGCGAAAGCTGTCATTTTGCCCCTAAAAGGCTGAATGAATAAAGAATTCACATATATTAGGAACAGTAATGGACCCAATACAGATCCTTGAGGAACACCTATATTGGAAAAACGTACGGAACTGAATTCGTTTTTAATCTTTACCACTTGTTTAGGATTCAATAGATATGAGGTAAACAAACCACTCAAGAATGAAGCCCCTAAAATAAATATAGTGTGATTAACCATGTCGAATGCCTTTGTAATATCAATAAAAAGACAAGATGGGATTTGTGAGTCATTCAAACTATCATATATTTCCCCAATTAGCTTTAATAATGCACTTTCTGTAGACTTACCACCTCTAAAGCCAAACTGGCAGTCGCTAAAAAAATGGATCTTGTCAAGAAAAGATAGCATTCTACGCTTTATACCCTTTTCAAAGATTTTTAAAAAAACTGACAAAAGGAAAATAGGGCGATAGTTATTCAATACTCTGGTATCATCCTTTTTGTGGTGAGGAATTACCACTGCTGTTTTAAGGCAATCCGGAAAGACCCCTTCACGAACACAATTATTAAATATAAAACATAGAACATCAGAAATCTGAAATCAAATATTTTTCAATATATTGCTTGAGATATTATCCTGTGAATGTGAATTAGAAGCTTTGAGGGAATTTATAATTTTTTGACTTTCAAGTGCTCAGAAAGAAAAATTAGATCTGGTAAGTGATTCAAAGGTGTGAGATGAGAGAGAAAATTAGAAATTAAAATTAGCTCTTAAGCTACGAATATTTTGGTGGACAATTGAAAAATCTGAAGACTGTTCATTAACGTGGTCAATGCAAAGACAGTTACAACTATCAGAATTAAGTAAGGAAACATTTGAATTAACACTTAAATTATTAAATTCATTATGAGGATCGGCAAATAAGTTATAATTTAAACTACGTTCGAACATGGTTTTGAAAGAAAATGAGAAAAATTAATCAACTTCCAATTTGGAAAAGTCCTCAAAAGAATTAATTTTTATTGTTCTGTCGCCCTCCTTTTTCCTGATAAGAACAGATGATTCTCTTACCCAAACATACTTGCATTTGTTTTTGCGTTTGAGATCATTAGCCTTTTTTAATAATGACCTCGTAGATTTTCATTAATGAAAATCTTGCTGCTGTTGTTATCGCTGCTGCCACTGCCATTGTTGTTGTTTGGTTGACCGCCGAAAATATGCGATGTAATTCTACGTTTATTTTTACGCATCATTGTCATTACATCATTCTTACTTCCAACATTAGAAAATTTAACACAGACTATCGAAGATCCAACTGTGTTGTTGTTGTTGTTGACAGGTTTGATGCTCTTTACGTAACAGGAATCGATTTCATTGTCATTGAATTCTTCTCCCATAACAGCTGTTAGTAATTTATTTACATTCCGTTTCACATTTGAATTGTTGACGTCAGGAATATTCCAATTATGTCAACTGAGCTCTGTTTCTCTTTTTGCTCCAAGAAATTAAGCCTCAACTCAAGTGCATTAACTCTCTTATTTAGAGAAGCATTGCTCTTTTCAAGAGATTTGATTTGACTTAGAGCCTCAGTATTTACTCGCTTAAGTTGAATAATCTCGCTGAACAGCATATGCAAGGTTATTGTACGCTAATCCGGATTGTTGTCGTCATGGGAAATAAGAGTTGGACTTAATGCTGCAGTGCTTGTAGTTGCAGAGGTTCTAATTGCTGTGGATTTGTTGTTGTGGAGATTACCACTAGTTTGGGCGTTGGGACTGGAGCTCATAGAAAAGATTTGGTTGAACGATGAATTTATGGGAACATCTACTCGTAACAGCGTTGATTTTCTTCGCTGAGTAACACAGCTAACACATAAGTATATAGCCTTGGTTATTCTTCTCATAGAAGTCAATTTCTCTTTTTTCCAGTTTCGTGCACTTTCCATGGTGATATTCCTTGCAAGAAGCGCACTGAATTTTTAAATCTGATCTATCGATTTTTAAATGACATAAACCGCACTTCATTTTCTTTTTTTTTTGTTAACTCAGTGATTATTTATTTAAACTTATTATTACTGAACTTTTATATTGCAATATAGGACAAATAAAAGAATAAAATATGAAATGATGGAGGTAAAATTCTCTGCGCGTGTGTCCCCATCAACACTTCACTTCAAGTTCTCACTAAGCTCACAAGAAGTGACGTCTATAATTGTTGTCTTTAAAGAGATAATAGTGGTATATCCCTTGTCGGCTTGGAGCCATTCATGATTATCCTCTCATTGTTTTTCTGGCTCAAATTCTTCCTTAGATAGTAAACATCTACATCATATTGCGCCATTTTTGGAACCATAGCTCGGATATATCGATGTGGTCGAGCTCTGACTACAGAAAGTCGGTTAACATCGCTCTACACCTGAGACTATTGACGGTAACGGTGTCTGCTTCCTCATTTCAGAAGCACCAAACAGTCGATCTGTGTGAATGCATTGATGCTTGGCTTGTGGATTATGTTTGCTCCAATAATAGCAATTTTGCTTGTTGGCATAACCGCTGAGCCAAAAATAGGATAAAATCCGGATCTCCGGCCTACATTTTCAGCGCCCAATTAGCCAGCTCATGGCGTTGTCTATAATCGCCTGGCGTCAATTCTTGCATCAACACAATCTTATACGGATGTAGGCCTAAATCCAACCGCAAAATGAGCCGGGTTGACTCTTTGGCGATTCCCAATTCAGCTAATCGGCGCCGAATCGACATTTCTTGGTCTTCTTCGATACTGACTACGGCGGTTATGTTTTCTTCATTTCGCGTCAATCTCTGTCTGGTTAGTGGCTTAATATCCAAAAAGTGTACTCACGCTTAAATTTTTCCACATTGCGACGAATTGCCTGCATTCTGAAGCCATGATGACGACCAACCTCGACGGAATTCACGTTGCGTATTTACAACTAAGCCCGTAATATTTTTTAATAATTTCCGCCGTTCGGCAAGCGTAAAGCGATGCACAATGAAATGGCAGACCTTACTGAATATATTGGTAACTTTGACAGCGGCTGAAACATAACAATTGGAGAAACTGTCATTGGTCACACGTTATTATTACTTTTGACTTGTCCAGATTCACTATCAGGTTCCAAGTAGTGCAATATCGGTATAGACGGTTGATCATAAGTATATCATAAAGCGTAAATAAGCTGGGGCTCAGCGGGCACATTTTTCTCCTTCCCGATTTAGTCTGATACTTCCTTGCCATTCCGAATTGCTACTTGTGTATCTATCCTTGTATAGGTTTTGAATAACTTTACCGAACTTAGGCGACATTCCAATGCCAATCAGTTTGCAAGGACCTCGATCTACGAGTATCGTATCAAATGCTACCTTGGAATCAATAGAAAATGCATACAATTTTTATTTCTCCGTAGGAATGACTCCGCCATGCATCTTAGAACGAAAATATGGCCAGCGGTTGGATATCCCGATCTAACACCAGCTTGATTTTCAGTTAATATAAGAAGAATTCAGGAATAGACAATAAAGATAGTAGATTTTATGACAATTCTTTTTTTCATTTACTGTCAGGGTTGATATCATCCATTTTCATCCTTATAAATCTGGACTCACCCAACCACATTCTTGAACTGTGAATTACAATGAAATATACTATAAGCTGTCTATCTGTCAGTTGTCCGGTTTTCGCATGCGATCTGTAAAAGGACCTAACCTGCTGGAAGTCTACCAGAGCAAATGTAAGATGAAATGCCATAGCCTTGTTTTAGCTTGATAACGGGCTGCCGGGTTTCCTTATGCTGCAAGAACATAATTTTGATTCCATCGGATAGATTTGTTTGTCAAAATTGTTCTTTATTGTTGTACCGAAATTCTGGAAAGGGTTCTGAGAGATATCATTCAGCAAGGATCTCATTATAGCAACAAATTTTCCTTTGGATCAAAAAAATACATTCTCTCTTATGCCTTGTACTAGGTGGTGTAAAAGTCATCACCCTTCCGGAAGATGCTATAAAATAAATTTTTACAAATGGCGGCAAATGTCAATGCTACTTTGACATTTGTGAAGTAAACGGATACAAATCACACGTCGTCCGACACCAACTGGGCAAACACGATGACGCATAGCCGCTCGCTTAGAAGGGTATGGGACAACACGAGATGCTGCCAGGTCTGGCCGGCCCCGGAGCAGCCGTTCTGCTGAGAATATCGCAGCTGTGGTTGAAGATGTCGCAGAATACCCCGGAGTATCGACCAGACGACGTGCCACGCAATTGTTCATCAATCGGCGGTCTTTACAGATAATTTTTGACGAAAGCCTGTAAGATGTTCCCTTCTAGAGTGCAGACAGTGCATCAGCTGTCAGCTGTACGTAACATACGCTCAAGCCGATAATTTTTGACGAAAGCCTGTAAGATGTTCCCTTGTAGAGTGCAGACAGTGCATCAGCTGTCAGCTGAACGTAACCTACGCTCAAGCAATCCTAAATATGAAATTAATATCTTGACAACTTTTCATCGAAAATCATCATGAGCGACCAGGCCCATTTCCATCTCTGTGGATATGTGAATAAGCAAAATTATCACTTGTGAGGCACCGAAAATCCAGGTATAACGCACGAAGTGCCAATACATGCGCTTAAAGTTACTGCACGCTGTGCTGTTTACACTGGAGGCGTCATCAGGCCTTATTTTTTCGAAAACGCCGCGGGCCAAAAGTCATGCTCAACGACTTTCTCTTTCCTCAATTAGATGAATTGAGACTGGAGAACATGTGGTTCCAACAGGATGAAGCAACGACGCATACTGCACGAGCCACACCCGAAATTCTGAGGACTGCATTTCCTGCCTAATCTCTCGTTTTGGCGATTTACACTGGCCACAAGATCGCCTAAATTAAGCGTTTAAGACTGCTTTTTGCGGGTTTTTTCGAAGTCACGAATCTATGTCAACAAGCCTCCGACTCTTGAAGCCCTCAAAGAGAATATCCGTCAAGAATGCGATTACTTGGGGTGCCTAAACGGAGCTGGCCGACTGGTGATTCTCTATCGGGTGATGTCTCGAATAAACAACGAATGCGTTCAACTTCACCAGCGTGAAATGACGCCTGTTGTTGGCGTGTTGGATGTGGACTGCGGGATTTCATCATTTCTTATTTCAGTGAGGCTGTTTTGCTAATGATGTCAATATGCGGCATGAGACGATCCTCCTTACGTAGTGGAATACGTTGGATTGGTGATCCTGGATTACGAAGGCGACTTCTTCCGCGAGTACCAGAATTTTATAGTTCAAACTTATGTGTGATCCACGAAACATCGCCAACCTCGTGCTCGTCCACGATAGTCTTGAAGGTGTCTTCTGATCCATCATTACTTAGCTCCGGATCGCTGCGCACCTTTCGCAGCAGGCTAATCCCAAAAAAATTACTCTTCTCTTTTGGACGTCCGAGGGACTCAAATTTGTCTTTGATTTTCTAAATTTCACCGGTTTAAACCCGCTGGTCTGTGGTAATATACTGCGAGATCGGAAGAGGTTTTCCAGATTTTGAAGGCTACCGTCGTGGGAGGCCGGTAGTGTGAGTGAAGTGCTGCGATATTGATCTTGCTGGGTCTCGTGGTAGATTGTCTCGTCTGGAGGTGGTATATGACGTGGCAAAGGAAAATTTATTCGAGAAGCTTCTCTCTCACCGAATAGATCTTTGAGGTCTGTGGCAGAGGAGCTAAGTTCCTGTTAGTGGAACCTAGTAGATTGGGCTCGAGCTTTGATGTTTTCTTCAATTACATGCATAACTTCGTCTTCATCTGGAGAAGAGTCTTACGATCTTCAAAATATTGAAACTTTTTCGTGATTGTGTCTTCAGGCTTTTCAATGGTCTCAGTAGTTGTTGTCTCAATTTTCAGGAGGTCTCCTTAGGCACTGTCGTCATGCCGTTTCTTTTTTTTCCAATGTCTTTGCGTTTCGTTTTCGCAGGTGCTGGTTTCTTAGTCTCAGGAGCAATCTTTTTAGTCTGGATAAGGTCTTTTGGCAGTGGTGGCGGAGGTGGTATACTCGAATCTGGCAATGTGTTCTTGGCATTCTCAGAAGCAATGGCGCCTCGAGTTTCTCGAGCTAACAACACCGGAGAATCGGAACGAGCCTTTCCCTGAATCTCACGACTGAATGTTTGTGACAATTTCCTTTTCTCAGTCTCGGTGAGCTCGGCGTCGAACTTAGAGACGTCCTGAGAATGACGATCGAAGATTTTTGTTTGGGCTGATTTTCCATATGCCTCTTTGCGACGTACAACTGGACCTATGAGTTCTTCCTTCGAGATAGTCGAGTTGTATCGGGCTTTGAGAACATTGGTGAGAATATGCTTATCCACAGTGATTACGTACTCCTCAGTGACGTGTAGTTTAGCTTTAGGCTCGGAGGCGTTATAGATCTCGTTGAGCTGTTGAGTGATCTTGCTACTTAACTTGATTCTTGGACAAGGTGCTGATCAAATGGTTGCTGAGACATAGAAGTTTCTCCACAGTGGTATCTCCTTTAACTTTCTGGACACCATATGATCTACTTTCAGAGTTATACTTGATTTCCATACTTGATGCTAAATCTGCGACCGAGCTTCCCCGCCAATAAGGCTTATAAGTGCCCTTCTTGGGCTCGAGTTCCCATCTTTTCGACTCATCAAGCCATTCTTCATGAATCTACTTTTCAAAGTTCTTCCGCAAGTCTTCTACTGATTTGTCTTTGGACCTTATTGATAAGTCCTTGTTTTCGGACCATTTCACATTTTCAAAATCCTTGGGATGAAAGAGAAAGTCCTTCTCTTTTTTTGGTCTTCTCTGCTTTTGGTCTTCCTTAAGCCTACCTACCAGATAATACAACTCCCGTTCGGCACAATCATGGAAACGAAATTTTCTCCATTCCTCAAAGTCGATTGACTCACCCTCCTTCCGAATGGGCTTCAGATTAGTAGCCGATGTGTCATGTTCTAGTTGGCCAACTCTTTCTAGAGTGCTGTAGAACCGATTTCGGTCTATGAAACGGTCTGAGTTCCTAAATCTCCAAGATGGGCTATGACGCTCAATATACTCCAACGAATTTGCTCTATGCGAAACCTTCCCAGTTTCACCGCGTTGGCTGCCACGAAAGCTCTGAATCCGACGTCTTGATGGAGAACGCATTTCTCGGGTCTGCGGCACACGAATTTCTCGGGTGGGAGAGAATTCTCTGGGAAATACTGGAGCTGGGGATTAAGGTCTTGCGATGTCTCTGACTTGTCTCACTAAGCGTTGTTCATTACGAGATTCACTTCGACTTCTTTGTTCATATTGCCAGACAAGGTCTTCAGTTTGACCAGAATGATCTCCGAATTCAGAGGCTTCATCATCACTATGGAATTGTTCCACGGACCTGTATTCCTCAACGTAGTTTGGGCTAAGGCTCCGACACTGTTGATAAGAGTGGTCCTCTTTGCGTGCAGAGACATCGTGTTCCAGTATCTAGTCTTCTCAATAACAGAAGCGTGCCTGGAAGATTCCGGTTCCTTTTTAGGAGATGAGTCTCGCATGATTGATTGGTGCGAAGCATCTTCTGCTGGCTTGGTATGGCTTTAACAATATTTGCCTTTGTTTCTGCTGAGCTGTCCTTGATTTTCCTTAAGACATTACTGTCACTCTTGCTTGAGATAATAGTAACTGGTTTTCGCTCAGGCCTCACGGTTTCGGATTTAGTGACCGGTTTTTGGCAACCGGTTTGACCTTGGAGGCAGTTGAGTATACTGAGAAGGTGGAATTGGTTCTGGCAAGGCTAATGGTTGAGCTTGTCTTTGTTATTGACTTTGAGGTGGTCTTTCTGACAATTTGGTGGATTGGGACGTTGATCATACCATGAATGGACTCCTAGTAGACGTGGAAGCTTGGGCACGTTTGGTTGTAGAAACCAGTTTTCTTGTTGGACTCGGAACCCTGCGGATAACGTAGGTCGACATGTAAGATGAACTGGCGGCGGTCACTTAAACGATATCATTTTCTCGACTTAATGCAAAAAAATTTAAGACATCAAATAAACATAATCCAAAAGCAGAACCAAAGTTTTTCATTCATAAAAAAATTACAGCCAAAGAACAGCCATGACAACTTTTGCGCCACCTTGTACCTTTGACAAAGTTGCTAACTCTACCTGCATTCGGAATTGGCAAAAAATTATAGGTCACCTCTGTGAATAAAATGCCAAAACGAACAACATCATGAGTGAAATAGACTAGGTCGTGGTCTACCCCGGACTATGGCGTCAACAATTTATTTAGTTTATTTTCGCTGCAATATTACTTTTCAACCCGGTCGTTAAAAACCTGATAAGATCCTAGTAAAACGCTCTAAAACCGGGCATGTCTTTCATCGACCAAATATCTACTCTGCTCAAATCCTGGAGTTAGTTGCTAACTTTGTTTCAGAATGTCGATGATACCTCCCGCTGCCCTGCCAGAAGACACATCGCTGTACCTTTTGATGTGACTTTTTTAACATCATTGTTGAAAAAACTGTGTTTAATCCTCAAGCCAATATCAGAAACAAAAGTCTGTCAAACTTCTCCCATAAGCAGATGAGATTGATATAATCAGGAGAAACTAGCTCGACATTAGTAGCGCATTTATGCGAAAGAAGCAACAAAAATAGGTTTGGCCTCCAATAAAATCAAAACAAAATATGTGCTGCAACACTTACACCTAAGGCATACCATGACAATGGATAATTATAATTCTGAGAAGGTCAAAGCCTACAGTGAACTAAAGTTATAACATATTATTAACAGATTAAGAGGAGAAAAACGACTGCTGTTTCTGTCGAAATCGAGCAGGAAAGACATATCTCGAGCAACGAAGTAGACGCTTTTCTAGAGGCATGGACACTCCTAAGAAAAGATGAAAGCCTTCGCAGTCAGTCGACTAGTTGGAAACTTTAAGAGGAAACCCTCCTCAGTCGGGTGTGAATCTTCGATGCGATCGGTCTAATAGAAGTTTTGTGTTAAAATCTACACGAGTCGTCCCAACTTAAAGTGTATGTTAGAATAGAAATTACAAAAAAAAAATATTAAAAGTGCTATTTTGCACCATTGAAGGACAACTTTTAATGCGTAAGTTCGTTTTGTGCCTAGTTTATGCGATTAGTTGCGGCTTAATTGGTCTTAAAAATAAATTTGATTGAATTAAGCTCTATATACCTGCAGATAGCATACTCGTGTATCGCTCCCATTAACTGAAAAATGAAAACACAGAACACAGAACACGGTAAAGTTCGACTAATACCGCTTAACATTAAACCATATTCACAATGTTCATCCCCATTGCACAAACCGCCTTCCAGACGCTTAGAAGATCACAACGCGTCCGTGTTTTTCTCATCAACAAAAATGCCTTCTCCACCCAGATTGAATCCGATCGGTTCTGGTTGCCAATCGTGGATGAATTGCCATCCGTGTTTTCCGTGCATGCACAGAATTGGGCATCAAATCTGTGTCCATCTATTCGGAACAGGATAAAATGCACATGCACAGACAAAAGGCCGATGAGGCATACGAGTACATCGTGGGCAAAGGTCTACCACCAGTCGAAGCGTACCTCAACGTTCCAGAGATAATTCGTGTATGCAATGGAAACGATGTAAATAGATGCTGTTCATCCAGGTTATGGTTTCCTATCAGAGCGTAGTGACTTTGCTCAGGCTCTAATCGACGCTGGTCTTCGTTTCATTGGTCCCTCACAAAAAGTTGTCCAACAGATGGGTAATAAATTGGCAGCTCGTGTTGCTGCAATTAAAGCTGGTGTCAAAATTGTGACCGGTGCCGATGGTCTAGTAACAACCAAAGAAGAGGCTGCTTATTTCTGCAAAAAACATGGTTCTTTTATAATTTGCTCGAGCTCAAGCGATTTAATGACTCTTAAAATGTTTGCACACAGCGCGGGCGAAGGAAAGTCAGGAAGGATAGAAAGAGAGGTACCGGTGAACGTTGGTTTTAAATATTTGAAGGTTATAATGACTGGGAAATAAGGATCTAGACTTTCCACAAGCGAGTTGTACGGCTTACGAACGAATCACGATATTTTAAAGTACGCCCGAAAGTGAGCTTGAGGGTACAATGATGAGCATTCATAGCGAGAAGGGTGTTGCGGTTAAAGGTTTGATGGGACGGAATGCTACTGGCGATTTCTATGGAGCACTGGTAGTGGAAATAGCGATAAAACAGATTGATTATGCTGTTAATATCAGGTATTTAATGAGCTTAACATACGCTGCCGTTCCCGTTCTTCAGCCGCAGAGCAGGGCCGTGAGTCCGAGAACGAATATGAAAAGCAGAGAGTACTGTCGTCAGCAAAGGAATATATTGGATAAGAAGAAGAAGACAAGAGATTGTTGTTCAAAATTAAAAAGAGAGTCGGAGACAGAACGGAACCCTGGGGCAAACCAGCATTTATTTTCTGAATATCAGACTTGAAACCATCCAAGACAACTTGAATTGAACGTTCTGAAAAGTAATTTCTAATCCATTGAGCCTAATGCCAAAAACTGTCAAATGCCTTAGAAATATTAAGTGCAACTATCTTGCTTTCGCCAGATTGATGTACGCTTTGGTTCTACTTTTCGGTGAGACATGCCATCAGACCACCAGTGGACCTGTTGCTACGAAAACCATGCTGACAGTCATTGAGAAGCTTTCGTGATTCGAGATATTTCATGAGCTAACGATTTATCAGCGTTTCCATGACCTTGAAAAGAAGGGACGTAAGTGCAATGGGTCTGTAAAAGAAGAGAGAAGAAGATTTGGCTTAGGGACTGTCTGGATAAATGCTGTTTTCCATCTGCTCGGAAAGAGTCCCAAAGACCAGGCTTGATGGAAAAGCTTGCGCAGTGGTTTTGCCAGCGAGGAAAAACACCTCTTCAGAAGGAGGGGAGATATGCCATCTGGACCAGCCGAGTTGTGAATGTTAAAATCTTTGAGAACTCTTGCTACTACACGAGTGCGAAATTGGATTTGTCGCATTGAAGATTCGACGCATTGAAGTATAGGCGGAGACAAAGCGCAATCTGGGAGAATTAAACGGGTCGCAAAGTGTGCAGCAAGCAGATTGGCATTATCCAAAGAGCTGACAGCTGGAATGTCATTGGAAATGAGCGTTGGGATGGGGGATGAAGCAGAATTTCTAATATATTTGACGAACGCTGTTTCACTAAGTGCCAAATCAGCTGACTTGAATTTACTAACTTGGACGTACGCAGAAAAGTGATTACTTTTGGCAATATTCACTCTAAATTCCGGAGTCATTATAAATATTGTCAAACACAAGAAGCACTAACACCGACGGTACTAAGCGCAGATATGAACTACATATTCAGAGTTGGTTTACCGAATCAAACCATTGTAGGTGTTATGCCCTTACAACAATATCAAACAGCACTGTAACAGATTTCATGCCATCGGCTGTTACATACACTCAGTCCGGTGACCGCGGCCAAGCAACAGTATGACCAGGGCAGGAAGGTTGGGATGCCCGCACTGTGAATGTTGATTGGGGTTTCACTGCACTCGCGCGTTGTTGTTGTTTTTTTTATATATTTCTTTTGTTCTCCACGCGAGGAGCGAATTTCACAGCACAGGGCACTTGTCCATGGTTAGCTTGGTCTTCCTGTGATCTTGAACGTGGCCTATGGTGGTTGCGGTCGTGGTATGCGTGTGGTTCATAAGATGGAAGATGTTGAAAAATTATACGAGCGTGGGAGTTTTTTCAGAAATGATGCAATGTTTATTAACCTAGAATGAAAGATTCTCCCTGTGACCATCAGTCTTCTCTGCATTAACTGAGTGCTGAGGAGAAGGTATAACGAAGAACTATATCAGCTGCACGGCGACATGAAATTAGTTCAAAAGTTTCGCTTGCAATGACTAACATGTCTACGACATGTACACACTAGAACTCTATCCTGAAAAGTCTTCGAAGCCACTCCAGTCGATTAGCAGAGTAATTGTTCCAATTTAAGTT
This sequence comes from Volucella zonaria, assembly GCA_963966105.1. Taxonomy (NCBI): domain Eukaryota; kingdom Metazoa; phylum Arthropoda; class Insecta; order Diptera; family Syrphidae; genus Volucella; species Volucella zonaria. The sequence continues at coordinate 121,814,138 of OZ014531.1, read as the reverse complement.
AGAAGTGGACCTCAACCAACTCGGTGTGCGTATCTGGAGGCAGCTAGTTTGGAATCGAGCTAGCTGGAAAGTCATATTCGTTGAGGAGCAGTATCGCCTTAGCCTGTAAGGTGTTATCAAAAGAAAGGTTTGTAGTCAGCAAACTACCATATAGTCTCTCAAACACAAAAAGCTATCATACTCGTATCCAAGTCATCTTAATTGTCAGTTTATAGTGAGCGAAAAACTCAGCAACAAATGCCAAGATTTTAAATCTTCATTCGACATTTATTTTCACTAAAGATTTTCTCGTATATCCGTAGAATAACTTGGGCTCCTCAATTATGCCACCATTTTTTCTTAGCACTCTTGCCCCTATATGATACTTTAAAAGAGTATGCAAATATTCAAGGATATTGATGCTATCAGATATGTGCCTTGCATCTGAATTACATACCTACTCGTCTGTAACATAAGTATAAGGAAAATACAAGAATTCCCTGTTCGCTTTTGCTGTACAAAAGCTCTGCACAAACACATCCATATGTCCATGTGTATACAGAGCGTTCTATCATAAAGGGTGTTGGAATTTTCATGATTCCTGCTCCTTTACCTCAGACTTTTTATTGCAGCCGAAAGGCAGTTGATGCACAGTGAAAACGTTTAGACGCATTTCTCTGCTACACATACTCGTACATTGTGCACCAACATATGCACAATTTCTTTTCTAATATTTGCATAATTGAAATGCGCTCGTGAACGTATCTACGTGCGGTTTTCTTGGAAGTCATTCATTCGCTGCACTCTAAGATAAGATGGAAAAAAGTGCAGCGCAACAAAAAGGATACATATGAAGTGCAAGGACTTGAATCGAGTGCAGTTCGTTGCTTGCTGTAAGGATGACAGTGCAAGTTATGTGTCTCATAGGCGATTTAGCGGAAAAGATAACAAGCATGTATGTATGTTACTTTACCGAAGGCTTATTAAGGATGCCATAGATTAAAAGATTTCTACGGTCTGACTGTGAAAGGATTTTTATCGAGGGAGGCATCTTTGTACATATTTTTTTGGTAAATTGGATGCTTTGTTTAAAAGGGATGTGAGATCTAAGGTTTGTTACCTAAGGATTGTAGTACTCGTATGTACTATTCAGACCCACTGCATCGTTGGAGGTATTTATTTTTCAATTAGTGTTGGGGTTATCAATTTCATTGCAATGGCAAGGCATCAATTAGGTAAAGGCGAATAACGTTGCATTTTCAAATATATTTCGGAATTCGTAAATAACATTTGTTATGATACAGGAGAGGCTCATCTCTTTTGGTCAAATGGAGAATCACTCTGGTGGAGATTTTGAGAATTCTCCGGGGTATTAAAATTTATCTGAGGAAGTATAGTCTCCTTAAGGCCCTTGAGTTATGCGTTTACATAAAATATGTTCCGCAGTTTCGTCGTCTTCCATGCAAAGACGTCATTCAGTTTTCTGAATAAGACCAATCTTATGTAGGTGATATCGAAGGTGGCAGTGTCCACCAGTCTTCTGATATCATCCCTTCTGAGTTGTGGGGATTTTTTTGATGTTTTGGGATGTTTTCCCCGTTTAATATACACATTTTTGACTTTCAACTCTTTATTGTTGAGTTAACTCCTGGACTTGGAGTATTACAGAATGGCTCAGGGAAGATGAAAGAATCAGCTGAACCATTTCTAGGGAGATCTTCGGCGATTTTATTCCCGACAATACCTTTATGACCAGGCACCAACCAAAGTTTTACTTTGTTCTTGTGAGAGAGATCTTCAAGGATATTGATGCAATGCAAAACCGATTTGGAGTCAATGTGATTAGAGCCTAATGCTTTAATTGCTGCTTGACTTTCAGTTAGTATATGGATGGGGACACCTTTCATTCTCCTATCGAGGAAGAGATTTATGGATGTACCAGCGGCCACTCCGGTGTCCATCTTTGATCCATCCATATAACACAGAGTTTTAGGTATTAGGATTCCTGTGATTTGAGTGACTAATCTCTCCTATTTGTAGTAGCCTGACTGTGTTGCGAATTGCCATCTTTTTTATAAAGAATTCGAGTTGCCCTAAACTAATGAAAGCTTCTATAGCTGCTGTGGGGCATGTCTGCATTCCGCCGGTGATGCCGAGGCATGCTTGTCTTTGTAGCCGCTACAGCTTTTGCATGGCAGATTGCTCATTTAAGAAATGAGTAGGTAATGATGGGTCATATCATCACTTTGTATATCCAATGGGTGACCTTTGGGGTTAATCCCCAGGTCTTGCCATAAATGCGACGGCAAGCCCATATGGCTTTAGTCGCTTTGGTAATTTTATTAATATGTGAAATTAGTTTTTTTATTGAGAACCATTCCAAGATATTTTAATTTTTGTACTTTTAAGTGAGATTTGGCCAAGATTCAGATTTATTTTACGAGTGAAGGGAAGAAGTATAGCTTTACTGGGATTGATTGAGGGATTTTCTCCAACACACCGATCATTTACTAATTTTGGAGCAGTCTGCATTTTATTGCGAACGTCTTTAGGGTGTTTACCCTTCATTATTATGACTATGTCGTCGGCATATCCTATTTTTTAATAGCCCAGATTGCTAAGTTTTACTAGTACGACATCAATGACCAGTGACTTCAAGAGCGGTGAGAGAACACCTCCTTGTGGATAACCTTTGACAAGCTGAGATTTTAGTCTCACCGTTCACGAGCATCGCTCTAATGGTTAGTGGGATGGTCAGTACACTTTTTGGACATGGCTCCTGAAATGGATTCATATCCGGTATTATCAAAGGCACCTTCACAATCGCACATATTGCAATCTCCTTTTGTCGCTAGGCCTGTTTAATTTGTAGTACCAGATTTAGTAGAGCGCTTTCCGTGGATCTTTCATTCCTGTCTACTTATTGGCGAGGTTGGAGAGGTGAATTTCTGAGAAGATCTCTGATGTGTGAATCGATAAGTCTTTCCATGGTTGTCAGAAAAAATTATGTAAGACTTATAGGTGGATGAGATTTAGGTAATTCACAAAGCTTAAATGGTTTGGGGCTAAAACCCACCTTTACCTCCCTCCGGGCCTGTGCAGTATAACCTCAGTTGAAGGTATACATAAATCAGACGGTTGGAGTAGGAAAAGTCTTGGGAAGATTCCGTTCGATCCAGGTGTTTTATATGGTTTAATTGAGTTTATGGCCCATTCTACTTTGCCTATGCTGAATATGTTTCCAGACAGGTTGTTAATTCTGTGGTTATAGGGAAAGCTTTGGCTTCAGAATTGGCATACTGTGTGTTGTTTAAAGGGATCAAGTCTGGGAAATGTACGCTACGTAGCATTTTTAGAGTCTTTTATTGAGTAGATGTGAAAGTACCATCTACCTTCTATAGCAGACCTATGCTATTTGAAAAGTTTTTGGAATACCTTTTTGGAGACGCGATATTTCTGGGAGTTTTTCTAGTTTTTTTTCAATTCTTTCTCCATGAAGCTCCTTCTCACTTGGTTAAAGCGGTCTTGTATAGGTCCCAATTTCCGGTGGATTTGTGTTTATTAAAAATATTCTCACTGTTTGTGCAATTGTCCAAGTTGAGGGTTCCACTATGTTTCACACCCAGCATTTAAATATTGAGATAATGGCTTTATTTAGTTGATCTGTTCCCTCATTCAGATCCCTAATGGACTGTAGAGATGAAGACATTAAATCAGCTTTGATAGCGAGATTTTCTTGAAAAGTACTCCTATATTGAACCTTCTGCATCCTATATTAAACCTTATGTGCATGTGGTCCGATAGAGATCCCTCACCCGACACATGGCAGTCTCTTAGTATACGAGTAGCCAATCGTTTTCTTTTAACCCTGATTGTCGCATTTTGAAAGTTTTGTATTGTACTTCAATTTTGTGTAATATCTTAACAGCCAAATTATTAAAATAGCTCAATGATAGAAACTCTGCCAATCTTAAAAATGCATCGCGGTTTCATTATTTCATTACAACAACGATTTCTTTTGGTAAAAACTTTGGGACATCGCTTTATCGGGACAGCCGTTTAATTAGGACAAATGAACAAGAACGGAAACAACAAAGAGATGATTTTGGTCGTTTATTGTGGACAGCAGCCCTTTATTCGGCACATATTCATCGCACATCTTACACACATTTTGTGCTACGACGTGGCGTACTTTTGGTTTCGTTTCAGAAAGTGCCGAGATAAAATTAATAAGTCGCGTATCCGTGCCTACTGACCGAGAAGATTGTTGCGTTTGGTTAAAATGTCCAGAAAAAATTTAACATTAGCTGATGAAATAACTTTGCTTGATAAATTAAAAAGCCAAGCCCCGAACACTTCCTATCGTGATCTGGAAAGGATCACTGATGCTCCTAAGTATACAATAGCACGTGTCAAAAGCCAAGAAGTTAAACTGCGTGAGGAATGGGGAAAAGGGGAAGGAAAATCAAGAAAACGGAAACGAGCAGGAAAGGACCCAGATGTTGATAAGGCACTGAACCAATGTTGAAAGCTAAGGCAGACGAGCTTGCGGCAAAGTTGGGTCATGCCAATTTCAATGCTACGGATGGTTGGCTAGTTTAAGAAAGCACATGGGGAGAAAGCTAGTGCAGATTCTTCCAGCGCAGATCACTGAAAATTGTGTAAGCTTCCGGAACTACTACAGATGTGGAGTCCTAATGACATTTATAACGCCGATGAAACGGGGCTATTTTACCGCGCCAAGCCAGATGGTTCCTTAAGCTATAAACAACATGAACTCACAGGTTCAAAAAAAGCAATGGATCGTGTCACTGTGTTATGCTGCTGTAATATGTCGGGAAGTGATAAACGGAAGCTCTTAGTTATTGGAAAAGCCGTTAAACCTAGGTGCTTTAAAGGTCTTAGAATGGACAGTCTACCAGTACTATATTACGCCAATAAGAACGCGCGGATGACAGCCAACATTTTTACTAAATGGCTTTCTGATTGGGATGCGGAGTTGTAACTTACTTCAAGGAGAATTCTGCTACTCATTGACAATTCAGCTGCACATCCTCCTTCAGTTAATTTAAAAAATATTACAATAGAATTTCATCCACCAAATACCACATCTTTGATACAACCACTGGACATGGGAATCATAAAAAACTTAAAGACTTTTTATCGAGGAAGATTGGTGCAGTTCATCCTTGAAGCAATTGAAGAAAATCTCTTGACAACATCTACAAATGCTAGAGAAGTTATCGCTAAGGTGAATGTTCTACAGGCTATACAATTTGTTGCGGATAGTTGGAGACAAATAAGCTGCTCGACAATTCAAAACTGTTTTTCTCACTGCGCTTTCAAAAATTCAAATCAAAAAATCATACCAGGTCCAACTAATATTGAAAGCAACTATCCACTGGAGCGCGTTACAAATCATCAAGAGTTCTTATCCATTGATAATGACCTGCAATGCCACTGCGAATACGAGGATGTTGAGGATGACATTATTGAGGAAATTGCAAGAAAAAATAACGCAGAATTTCCTGGAAGTGATGTGGAGATTGATGAACCTGCTCCAGTTACAGTTACCACTCGAGAGGCGAGGAAGTATTTACAAGAATTGCGGCGATACTTCATGCAGGACGGCAGTGAAGGCAGCCTATTATCAGCATTTGAGGTTTGTGATGATTTTATAACATCACAGAGAACTCAAAATATTCGCCAGGAGACAATCTACCAATATCTGGAACATACTCGTAAGATACTCGTATGAAATCAATTTCTTTTTTATATCTTTTTTTATATTTTTTCAATAAAATATGAATTCTAAATGTAAATAAGTAGTAGTTTATTCTTACTTTCTATTCCACTGTGTCCTTTTTTACATACGTAGCTATTTCAATCGTTTTGAATTTTCTTTTCTTGATCATCACATCGCTTTGTTGGGACAGCCGCTTAATTGGGACTAAACCATCTAGCCCGATGTGTCCCAAATAAGCGGAATCCACTGTATATCCAATTTTTGACTATCTAAATGTTCCAATTTCATAAACTAAGAATAGCGAACAATTCAAGGATACTGGGTCTATTACTAATGTCAAATCACCCACACGTGTTCGTAGAGGTCTGGGTCTTCGACGGAATACGACCGAGAATTCAGAAGCATTCGGTCGGCATCATAGCTAGAAACTACGCATGTCAATATGCACAATGCAGGGCAAAAGTTAGTCAATTTGTAAACGCTGAGTTCACGACATTATCTTTAGATGCCCATTCTCATGTGGGTAACTAAAGGGTAACCAGATGGCAATGATAGTTTTTCCAATTGTTATGTTTCAGCAGCAGTGTCATCCAGCTGTCAAAATATTCAGTAAGATTTCCCATTTCATCATGCATCGTTATTATGGAAATTGCGGCTGAGTTGTAAATACGCAACGTGAATATCGTCGTGAGTTCAGTCGTCATCATGACCTCTGTTTGCTGGCACTTTGCACTGCAGCGTGAGTACACTCTTTTAGATCTTAAGCCGCCAACCGGACGGATATTGCTGCGAAATAAAGGAAACATAGCCGCCGTGCTGGCCAGTATCGAAGAAGACCCAGAAAGGTGAATTCGGCGCCGATCAGCTGAATTGGGCATCGCCAAAGAGGCAATCCGGTTTATTTTGCGTTTGGACTTAGGCTTACATCCGTATAAGATTGTGTTGATGCAAAAATTGAAGCCGGATAACCATAGACAAAGCCGTAAGTTCACTAATTGAGCGCTGGAAATATTGGCCGGAGATCCGGATTTTGTTCAAAAAATCATCTTCTCTGACGAGGGCGATTTTAGGCTCAATGGCTATGTCAAGATTTACTGTTTGGTGCGGTTTATGGCATGGCGGTATCACCGAACCTTATATCTTTCGAAATGAGGAAGGAAACACCGTTACCGTCAACGGTCTCCGGTATAGACCGATGTTAACATACTTTCTGTGGCCAGAGCTTGACAACATCGGTACTACCGAGCAGTGGTTCCAACAAGACTACACTACATGAAATACAAGCAACGCAACGCTCGAAGTTATGAAGGAGAAATTTGGCGACTGGGTCATCTCACGGCGAGCGTTTATTAATTGGCCGCCGCGATCATGCGATTTGACACAAATCAATTATTTTCTCTGGTGCTACGTCAAGTCCTTAGTGTACGCTAATAAACCAACCACTTTGGACGAGCTCGAGGCCAACATTGGGTACGCTATTGCCAGAATAACGCCGAACATATTGGATCGAGTCATCAAAAATTGAACTGACCGCTTGAAGCACTGCCAGCGAAGCCGAGACGGACATTTGAATGATGTGCTCTTCCATACATAATGGTATGACCGTGGCTTCAAAACCATGCCAGAATTAATTTTATGTTTCACATCGTTGTTGCTTTATTTAATTTTTTTTTTCCTATCGTTCATATCTGTTCACCCCTTACAATATGTTATACATATAAACAAGCAAAATTGCCTACATTTGAAAAGACAAAGGACCCATGTATGCTTCGTTAGAAGGAAATGCATTGCAAACGTGAGACTGGTTACTGTGGATTTTAAAATGGAAGCGCAGTTTTTCTTCGGAAATATCCAATGGTGAACAGCATTACATTTTTTGTTCTCAAATGGATTTCGAAGACAAGCGCTTTCAACTGGAGAGAGGCACTGGCAATATATCACGTGAAACCATGGCAGTATAGCACGAGACATTCCCTGGTTGTGCAATTGGATGGAGATCAAAAATTAGCCACCTAGGTCGCAAGATTAAGATCTAGGGTGACTTCAAAGTTAACAAGCCCATGATGATATATAACCGTGATTGCCCGTTTTATCAAAAGTACGCGAATGTGCCAATAAAAATCTGTGTTTCCTATACGAGGGTTGTCGTAGTTGAATGAATGATACAAGACATTTTTTCTCAAATTTTTTTTTTATTTTTCTACAGAGTCTCCTTGTAACTCTACACACTTCTCCCAGCGATGCTCCCATGTCTCTAACCCGTCCAAATAGTACTTGGCGTTTTTCTCTGCAAAATAATTGTTCACGAAGGTAATTGCCTCTTCATTTGGCGAAAATCTCTGTCCTCCGAGCGCAGCTTTTAGATGAGAGAACAAAAAGAAGTCGCTTGGGGCTAGATCTGGTGAATAAGGCAGATGGTCAAGCAGTTCAAACCGTAATTCATGGATTTTCGCAGAAGTGTTAGACGGCGCGTTGTCTTAGTAACACAGGATTTTCTTTTTTTACAAATGTGGCTCCTTTACTATCCCAAAAACAGTCGCCATCACTTTCCCAGCCGAAAAAACAGTTCTTGCTTCTCTTTTAGCCGTTTCATCTACAGTAATTAATCGGCGCCAAAACTCGGATTTATTGCGCCTAAACTGCGCCAACAGAGCGTCGGAAATGTTCATTTGAACACGTTTTTGGTCTAACGTAAGCAAACGCGGCGCCCAACGCGCGGACATCTTTCTCATGCCTAAATATTGATTTAATATGTAACAAACACGTTCTTTGGACATTTTCATAACCTCTACTATCTCTCTCACTTTAATTCGGCGGTCGTCTAACACCATTTGATGAACTTTAGCAATGATATCGTCAATGATTGCAGTTTTTGGACGTCCCGAACGTTCATCACCTCCCAAGCTCTTACGGCCACGTTTAAATTCAGCTGCCCAAAATTTCGCAGAGTCCCCATACACAGAGTCCAACTCATTTTTGATTTGCGTAGGCGTATTACCTTTCAAAAACAAGGATTCAATAACAGCTCGATACTCAATTTTTTCCATTTTCACGAAAAACACTCACATCGACTCACTCAAACGACTTTCAACTAAAAACTGCGCATGCAAAATGACTGAAACTTCGCCAAGTAATTCTCAAAAGATGCACAACTAGCATTCACTAGCTTTTATTGACGGGCGCCGCTATCTTTACATTGCGGTCGGAAACTTTTCAGACAACCCTCATATTCTCTTCCTTGTGCTAACAATTTAACTGACTTAGTTAGCCGGCGCTGCAGTGGAGGTGGACCTGGACCTCAACCAATAAGCCTCTTCACTTAGTGCGGTCTTTGGCTAACTGCCTCCAATTGCTGATTGTGGTCACCCGTGGGCCCCCGCCCAATTATCAAGGCTTCGCCCATTAATGACGTTTATTACACAATTTTCCCAATCTAACAAATTAAATTTATCCAATTGCCGGGTTGACGGCAAAACAAAAAAAAAACCAAAAAAAGAACCGTAAACAATTTTAATACAAAAAAAAAACCGAGCCACACTGTCAGTGGTTGGGATTCGTGTGACGATCTGTCACCTTGATTTCCTGGGGAACGGAAAATTCCCTGAGGGGAAATTGGTAATGGCAGCAATATCGTTTGCTAAACCAAGTGGCTGCTCAGCTGGGCTGGGTTCAGGGAAAACGATATTTTTAAATGCTAAATATGTAAACTACCAATGGGTGTTAGGCGCCATGCACTTTTTGCTCCGAGTGGAAGTGCAAAACCATATGCTACAAATCAGTTGGAAGAAATACCAAATAATATCCCGGGAGAAAAAAAAATAAACTATAAATTTTTTTTCGTCACTTTATAAACAAACGCTTTATTGGCGGCGTGAAGGCAAAACAAAGGAATGCGGTAGCCGTTAAGCGGCAACGACAAAACGGCAAATCAAATGGCGGTACTGAAGGTACCATTAAATAGACTGAACCGCTAGTTGGGAACCCGATACCGATTGCAAAATCTTATTTTTTTTTTTCTATAAAAAGGATTCGCCCGGGGTAAATAATACTACTTATCTTGTTAACTGTTACTGTTATACTCCTGTCCTGCCCGTCCTGATTTCGTCCGTATTTCCTCCTCGTTTTGGTCTATCTTCAAGTCCTTGTTCTTTTTCCTTTCCTTTATCTTTATCCTTTTTTGTTTTTAATTAATTTTCCTCCTCACCCCTTTTTCTTTGTTGTTTTAAATTCTTATTTTTTTTGCTTTTTGTCTCCAACTTTTGATGGTCAACCACGAAGTGATTAACCCTATTCCGATGATATTAGCTCGAACCGTAGGTCTCACACATACGCTCCTTCATACGGATGCAACGGTCCAATTTTGGCCTTTGTGTGCAACGCTCCGCAAAATTTGCTGAAGGGTGCCACCGTGCATTGGATTTCCGTTGCTTTTACTCTCTCATACACACACACATTTGTGCTTCTTTCTTATTTCCCCTAATCTGGGGAAATTTCCTCCAAGATTGGGATTTCCCTTTGGCCCGAGCTAATGTTTCCCTTTACGATCATTCATTGGGGTTGCATTCAGTCTGAATGCAGTCCTTCCCAAAAGATAAAAAAACTAGGGGTCCATTCTTTACAACACTTTTGTTACAATTTTATTTTCTGTTTTTTTTTTTTTGTATTTAAGGTGGTGACCGCCCGTCACCAAATAGATCATCTGTGGCTTTGTGTATTTATTATACGCAGAGGGTTCCAGACCGTCCATCTGGCTCTAGACGTAGGGCTTAAGGTGACCGTCCGTCAGTCCACCGAGACTCCCGTCTCTTCGTCTCGTGGATCTATTGGTTGCCCCCTCCGGCAAGTATAAAAGCAGAAGGACAGAGCTCAAGAGCCCACCAATTCTTCCCGCTAATATACTTCTCCAAGGAGACAACGGACATAAAATGAACGGGTGGGGCAAAAAGCGGATCGGGCAGGAGAGACCGTGATGGAGCGGAGATGCCTTCTAAGGCTAAGAGATCTACTCGATAATAGAGACAACACAACACAAGGACAAGAGCCGACGACTTTGTGAATGGCTCTTATTCACTATAACGTTGGACGTTGGTCTCGCGCCTTCCTCCAAATGGTTGCTTCAATGGACCGTCCGTCCTACCTGCACCAATGGCTGATGGACCCATGGCTGCCCACCACCCTTCTAGGATTTTGAAGAACCAACGGAGAAGAATGTGGATAAATGAGACCGAAGGGAAAGGGAGAGAGTAGAACTTGTTGTGGTAAATTTTACCGCAACACGTTGTCTAATAAAAAGCGGGGGCAGAGCATATTACTGGTCTTATCGTAAACATCTTCAGATAACAGCCTCTGAATGGTTGCTACGATTTGACCAGTTACAAGTTGCCGGTCATAGGTCTTGTTGGCGGCAAGACCACCGGTAGTCCCTACCAGGATTTAAATCACGGTACCATGGGAGACAGGAGACAGACAGGAGCCCCCGGATTTCGGTCCGAGCCTGACTTGTTAGAGGTAGGCCCCCTTGTGGGAGCGTCATGGTGACTGTGGTTTAAACCCAAATCGCGGGTATGGGTATTCCTTGGTTTTGCCCATTGTAGAGTAGCAAATAAAGTACTGGATGCTGTGACCCTAAGAACAGTAAAAGGTTTTAGGTCGGCCTCGACTCATACCAAGGGTGGAACTTGTGCCTCCAACACAGTTCCGAATTGGTATCAAGATATTTTGTGGCGAGCAATGGCAAGGCGTATCCTTGCTCCCTATGGATGTATGGGTATCTCGTAAACATAAGGTTTTATGACAGGTCGTTTACGTTAAAAATCATGGAACGTTCTGTGGTCACCTTCCACTTGCTGACGCCACCTAAGGCGAGGCCTTACTCTGCTGCGTTGTCACTCCGGATTAGAGTCAAAGATTCTGCGGGCTGGAGTGTTGGTTTTAATTCGCTTTTTGACCAAGTCGATATCGCTGTACAGCTCGTAGAGTTCATCGCTGAATCATCTCCTCCAGAGCCCAATAACGAGTCAACGCTAAAAATTTTCCATTTTTTTATAATTTGATATATTTTATTTAATAGTAAAGTAAAGTGATTTATTAACCTCATATTTGAACATAACGAAAGAACAATTATCTATTACTATCAATTCCTCCTTCTTGATTCTCATAAGTTTATGTGTTCAATAGATTTCTTTCATCGTCGCTTTTGAAATCACTTTCAACATTTTGCTTGTATTTTCATTTCATTGAAATTCATGGAATTCAGAAACATTCAACAGCTATTTGCCACCATCTCTACCCTTCAACAGCATATGCTAACTGATGCGTATCCCATCTCAAATAATGGTTGATTGCCAATATTCGCTGATTAGACAAGTTTTCGCTTTAAGCCCACAAAAGTCTGATTTGAAAAGTTTTAACTGCACTTTAAAGTCAATCCATCAACTGTACTTAGTAACATTATCCTTTTGGAAATTAAAAAAAAAAAAAAATGGTTTTGTGCTTCAACTGATTTAATCGCCAAAGTCGAATTCCATTTATTTTCTTAGTTGGAAAATCAATTTCCCATTTTCTATTCATTCCTCTACTATTCCATGTGCATTAAGCCTTCGTTTTTCTCTCCCTTGAATCACGCACACCACTGTCAAGTACATGTACCCAATTCGTACCGATATGGATGATGAACTGCACACGAATACTCATATGTACGAGTTCTACAAAAGTATTAGAGCTCATATTCATCCAGAAATGTCCATCCATATGAAATGGTCTGTGCAAAGAAGGGTGGAGCTTTCCTTTTTGTTTTGTTTTTTTTTTTTTTTTTTTGCAAAGAACCTTGACTTTAATATTCAGAAACTCATCGATTCATCGACCTAAATACGAGTAATAGTGGATGTGCATCTAGCGCCATAAACGAACCAACTCTGGGTATTCTTTGGCTGGTATTTGCAATTCATTTTTATCATTTCGTCGTTACTTATACTCGTACCTTCTTGAAAGCAACTACAATACTTCCCAGGTATTTTCTACTTGAAAAGATACAATTTGTTCTCATGAATATCCATGGGGTGGTTGTGGTGGTGTCTGGATACTGTCATCGTTAGTAGCTATTAGCGTAATCGTATTAAACAACTCAGATTAGGTGGATAAATCAACAGCTTTAAGGATACCTGTTAGAGTAGCAATTAAGATTAAACAATTGTGTAATGCAACAAGATACTTACATGTGACGGAAAGTAAGTTGTAGTCATTGAAATGGAAATGAAAAATGAACTCCTTCTCATATGAGAGAGGAAGTTTGTGAACTTTCTTTCCAATAGAAATGCAATGCGTCACCTGCTCTTTATAGAGTTCACAGAGTTTTCAATTGAAAAACTTTTCTTTAGCTGACATATGGAAAATCGGTACAACACCCCCAAGAACAAGTATATTTAGTTGGAACTTTTTAATTAAAACTTTATTTGTGGTTGCCTTGTTTATTTCGTTTTGATTCTCATCAAAGTAATTCCTAATTAGGGCATTTTTAATTTGAATACTAGTAGTTTTATCATCATATTGCCACGTCGAAAACCATAAAACTAGAAATTTCTCATTTGGGAGGTGCCTAAGAGATTTTACGGTCTGTGTAAGATTGCTTTTGCAACTTGAGTTTAGGATGTTACAACATTTTAATTTTAATTTGTTTCACGAACTTCCTGTTCCTAAAGCTAAGGGTATATTTCCGAAACCGGCCTAATTGCATTATTCAGTTGAAATCTTTGATTTTTCACATATATCTAGAACTAGTTTGCCTTCTTTAAACATGTGAGGGATTCTTCACCTGATTAAGAATTGCTAATTCGTTTTGGCGTCTCTCTATGATTTGATAATATCGTCACTACCAAAATCAGTAGCCGAATTCATTGAATACGTTGAGTCCAGGAAGACGGGACCTATCATGTGGTGCGATCGTATTTTCTTTTTTCTTACTTTCATCTGACTTAGTTAACAACAATGTTGGCTCTAAGCCAACATGCGAGTAAGTTCCAAAAGTAAGACAGTAAGTTATCGGCTAACGCTATGGAAATTACCGATTGGAAATTTCGGTAGAAAATGAATCCAACAGAAAACAACTGAATATAAGAACGAGTTCGGTAAGGGAGTCAATACTATGTTATATACAAGCTACTAGCAACTCTGAAGTGCATCTTCACTGCTGACCTAGCATCATACGTATCTAATCCCTGGCGAACGATCAGAGTAGCCTTTATTTTGATAATCTGAGAAGATGATTACCGGCTCGAAAGGCATTCAGATCATTTAGTCTGACTTTCCTTATTTGGAAGGGCATGCAAAGTGTGGTTGAACTGTGGTTGATTATATAGTTGGAGCAACATTTACTTCGGTGAGAGGTTTATCAATCGTCTTTCTATAATACGTAAGTGGACGAACATATTATGCCAGACAAAATCCTAATTGTTAATGAGACGGCCCCCTTTCTTATGGATTACACTATAAATGTTTTCTGCATACTTTTTTTCATTTCAAGCTAAGAGATGAGTCGTGAGTTGCAAATCGATCTCCAGCTTAAGATCTTTGCAGGTACCGCATCTGGAGCAGCAGCTTTATTTGTTTTAAATTTTGACATTGTTTTCCTTATTAGTATTTGTTATTGCCTAGCATAAATTGAACACTCTTCTTGATAGCTTCCACAGAAATGGTTTTCCACATTCGGAGCTGAGATTTTATTGTGTACCTTAAACGAGGTTTTTATTTCCGTATCCTTAGATTTAATTTTAATTGGTTTTGGTCAAATGTATTTATTCAAATGGTTTTTTAAATGACACTTCTCCGCCGTGATGATCCCGTACTTATATGACAGCTCATGTTGTACTCAGCAGTTTGGAAGTATCTGCACCCTGAGTGAAAAAAGCGTTGTTTGATGGCAGGCGGATAAAACTAAGCACAGATGTAGGTTTCTGATGGTGTGTTGCCGGAAAAGCTATTGACCTTCATGTTGATTTTAGGCACTAAGAAGTCACTAGATACACTCAAACTGTGAAGTTTGGTATTCTTTGCCATATTTTTAACAATTGCATTCAACGTGAAATTTTTCCAGGATCGCTCAAGACTGCAATAGTAACTCCGCTGTATAAAAAGCGTGACTCGGCGAAGGTAAATAACTATCTTCTGTCCACATTCTCTGAAGTTATCGAAGAAGGTGTAAAATCCAAAATATTGTCCTTCTTAGCTAGATCAAACTTTTTTTGTGCTTCTCAATTCGGCTTTCGTCATGACATATTTACAGAAGCCCCAAACTGGACAGCAATTCGAACTTTAATGAGTTTGATGCACTGTCTAAATCCATTCAAGGATTTGTATCCCTGTATCCTCATACTGAAATCATTATTACGGGCAATTTCAATATCCACAATTCTGGGTGGCTTCGACATTCTGGACAGACAACACGCGAAGGACGATGTGTTGAGATCTTCGCTTCGGAAAATAACTTAACCCAGCTTGTAAATGAGCCCACACGAATACATGACGTTGATAGTCATACCGCCAACACCCTGGACTTTTTTTAACTTCTCACTCCGACAAATACAAGGTCAATGTGCTATTCCCTCTAGGCTCGTCAGACCATTGTGTCATATCAGCTAAAATCTAGTATGCTGACCAGAAAAAATTTCTAAAAGAATCATATGGCAATACAAAAAAGCCAATTGGAGCGGACTTAACAGCTTCTTTAGGAAGCGTTATGTTTCCTTGATATCGACGCGGATGCCGCTGCTGATATGATCACAGACATTATTCTCCTTGGAATTAGATCCGTTATCCCTTATCGGATTAAGAGTATCAGACCAAAAGAATAGGCATGATACCGCTCGAGCTGTAAAGAGGCTGTTTTTTCGGTCCTCCAAGACCCACCAAACAGAGGAAAACCGAACTAAGTTTAAATGAGCCAGGAACGTCGTAACGTCTTTCTTAAGCATGTAAAATTCCAATGCGACCAAAACCTGAGGCATAAAATACTACAATGTCCCAAAGGTAGGAAACGTTTTTGGTCGTTCATCAAAAGTATTAGAAATTCTGCCTCATGCCAACGCTTATTTTTTTTTTTTTTTTTTTAAGAACTTAACATTCAAATGGGTATTACTACGCCTAAATTGCCTGAGCACGTGTTATGTTTTTATTAAAATGGGACTGAGAGAGAATGGAGATTTTTGGGCTCAGTGGGTATTTCGCTCCATGGGTGGCATCCAATATTTAATACGGAGACTAAATTATTAATTTAATTGGACTTGTTGTTGTATTCTAGCCAACCAGTCATCTTACATGAATTTAGTTGCCGGAAAAAAAGGAATGTCTTTCGGGCGCCGCTAGTATTGAACCCCGAAACGTCTGATTTGGGAGCCAGTACACTACGACTTCAGCCACGGCCATCATTTACAATGATATTCCAGCTGTCAGCTCTTTGGACAAAGCCAATCTGATTGCTGCACACTTTGCGGCCACACTTCCAAATTGTGCTTTGTCTCCGCCTGCACTTGAGTGTGTCGAATCCTCAATGGGACGAATCCACTTTCGTGTAGTAGCAAGAGTACTCAATGATCTGACCATCCCCAAATCCGTAGGTCCAGATGTCATAGCTCCCCTCTGAAGAGGTGCTCTTCATCGTTGGCAAAACCACTGTGTAAGCTTTTTCATCAATCCTACTCTTTAGGACTCTTTCTGAGAAGGTGGAAAACAGCATTTGTCCAGTACGTCCCTAAAAAAGGCGAGTCTTCTTCTCTCTCCTCCTATAGACGCTGATAAACCATTAGCTTATGAAATATCTCGAATCACGAAAGCTTCTCAATGACTGGCAGTACGGTTTTCGTAGCAACAGGTCCACTGGTGATCTGATGGCAAGTCTCACTGAAAAATGAAACCAAAGCGTACATCATGCTGGCGAAAGCAAGATAGTTGCACTTAATATTTCTAAGGCATTTGACAGAGTTTGACATTAGGCTGTTTTGTTCAATGGATTAGAAATTACCTTTCGGAACGTTCAATTCAAGTCTGAGGATCACAAAATAAATGCGGGTGTGCCCCAGGGCTCCGTTCTGTCTCCGATATTCTTTGTAATTTTCATCAACGGTCTCTTGCCTGCTACTTCTAATTCAATATATTTCTTTGCGGATGGCAGTACTCTCTGTAGACTAACGCCCCTGCTCTTCGGCTGTAGAACGGAAACGTCAGCGTATGTTAATCTCATTAAATTCTGATATCAACAGCATAACTAATTGAGGAACCACTAGCAGAGTAGAATTTAATGCTTCAAAAACACAATGCTGTCTGCTGTCGTTAAAGCGGAAATTAAACACCCAGCTATTGTATATGAAAAACATTCCATTCTCGGTATATGTGTCAACGACAACTTACGTTGCAATGACTACATATCCGATGTCGCTAAAAATGCTCTGAAATGTCTAGGTTTCCTCAAGCGATGTAAGAAATATCTCACCTCAATATACAAGGCGTTTATCCGCCCAAAACTGGAGTATAATGCGAAAAAGACAGTTGCAAATCGCAACTCAGGACGCTATAGCTATAAATGCTAATATATTACTCCAAGAGGTTGATCTTAAGCCATCTTATTTTGGTGTCTGCAAACGAAAACGCTGTCATATTTATCCACCAGCCATCTCCAAAAAGGAGAAACAAGTTTGGAGTAATACAATAAAAATATTTGCAATAAGCGTTCCACTGCTGCCATAATTTGCAAAAACTGTGAATACTTATTTACTTATCCAGCGATCCTTGGACGGTCTGAGCCAGAGCTAATGCCGCTTGCTATCCTTCACGATCCTGGGGACGTTGCTTCCCCAGTTTACTAGCCTAAGGCTTCTGGCGTCCACGATTACTTGATCTTTAAATCGGAGGTTCGGTCTTCCCTTCCTTCGTGGACCAGGTGGGTGGGATTCGAAGATTGATGTGGCCGAGCCAGTGCTGTCTACCGATTTTTGCCCTCCGGACTACACCCACATCTTTATACAGCTCACAGAGTTCGTGGTTACATCTTCTCCTTCATTCGCCCTCCTCGCAGATAAGACCAAATATTCGACGTAGAATTTTTCTTTCGAAGGATCCAAAGATCTGCTCCGCTGTCTTGCTTATCATCCAGCATTCAGGTCAATAATGCAAGACTGACAAGATCAGGGTTTTGCAGCATGATTTTCGACCTTCGAGTTAGGGGTTTGGACCCTAATTGTTTCCACAAACCGAAGTAGCAGCGGTTGCTGACACTAAGGTCTCATTTCAGGAGTTCCCTATCTCAAAATTATCGCTGTCGATTGTTAGATTCTGTCCTAGACGGTGTACGATGGATCAGTTTTTGATCGACAGCATGCACTTTATTTTATCCTCATTCGTCATGATGCCAACACGTTTGGCTTGATCTTCTCTAGCAGTAAAAGTCGAAATAATGGTCGATATCGTCTGCATAGCCCAGCATCTGGATGGATTTGTTAAATATACTACCTTCAGTGTTTACGCTGGCCTTCCTCACTATCTACTCCAGCAGAAGATTAAAGAAATCACACGACTGTGAGTCTCCTTGCCGGAATCCGGTGCATGCTTGGATTGCGAGTTCTCTAGTGTGGTGCGACACAACCGGAGAACTTGTCTCGTGATCCCGAATTTGGCCACCGCATTATATAATTCAGTGCAATGAATGCTGTCGTATGCGACAGTATGTGAGTATCGACCTGGAACTCTACAATTCCCTGCGCCAGATACCGCCAATGTTTCGAAGGGCCTGAGTTTCTGGTCTTCAGCCTGCAGCCAGGTTTTTAGCTTATTTATAAAAGTTTCGCATCTTGTTATTACTCCTGCACTTTTTGATAGCCTTGAGCTGGTAGACTACGAAGGCTCTTTTCTTTTTTCGCATTAACTTGTTCACCTCCCTCCTTCTGGCTCTGTACTCATCCCACGTTGCCTGGGTTGTTCTTTGCAACGTCTTGTTATATGCTTCATCTGTTGCCTTCTTCTTCTGCTCTTTCACTCGTCATCGTACAACGGATTTCTTGTCCGTGATGGCTGGTGGCCTAGAGTTGCTTCGGTTATTTCTTATATAAGTAGTAGTGCAGCATTGTAACCACATGTTTTTGGCGTTTTTGGTAGGCAATGGCATATTGCAGAGTCTTTTATTCAGTTGCTCTTCGTAATCTCTGGCAATCTCCTGTGTGCTCAGGAATCCAATGTTGTACCTCCTTTTTGTTGTTTGGAGCAGCTTTCTTTTATGGGATAGTCGAGCTCTGAATCGGGCTGCAACTAAATAGTGTTCAAAGTCGACATTTGTCCTCCTAAATGTTTGCACATTTGCACATTTAGGATGTTTGACGAGTGTCTTTCGTCAATCATCGCGTGGTCTATTTGGTTGGTGGTTCTACCGTCCAGAGTTAGCCAGGTTGCTGTGTGGATTCTCTTATGAGGGAATCTTGTGCTACTTATCACCGTATTACGAGCTGCCGCAAAGTCAGTGAGTCGCAAGCCGTTATCTGTTGTCGTTTCATGGAGGCGGTGTTTTCCGATCACTCCGCCAGAGATGCCCATCTTACCACTTTTGGCATTGAAGTCCCGGAGCACGATTTTAACATCGTACTCCTGATAAGCCCCGTAGAAATCCTCTTTGATAGGGTCATCAGATTGATTGGTAGGGGCGTGTGTATATATGAGGCTGATGTTGTAGAATTTCCCTTGGTTGCGGATCACAGCTAAGCGATCGATAATTGGTTTGAAATTGATGACCTTCGATCTCAGCCACTTTCCCATGACGAATCTACATCCTAATGTGAGCAAACTTTTCTGGCAGCTGTAATATATTATATTGCACTCCTTTCTTTTCATCATTCCTGATCCCTTCCAGCGCACTTCCTGGATCGCAGTAATGTCAGCCTTAGGTATGCTGCGTGTATTTTCCAGCTTTTGGGTAGCTCATGGAGCGTATTATGTTCTAACATTCCAGTAGCATACTCTGAAATCATTGTCCTTTTTCGCCCCGTGTCGTCGGGTCCGTTTTCTTCCGAAACAGGTAGTTCTCTTGTAACGATGGGTTATTTACGTGGTTGGGCTGTTAACCGCCAAATGTGGTCGGAACGCTGCATATATTTGTTCATTTCAGCGGCTGCTGAGATAGCTATCCAGGGGCACGACGTGGAGGCTGTATGTCAGCTTGACAGGAAGCTTATCTCCTAGTTGAGCGCGTTCAGAACTTTACTCTGTATGTGCATTTCCATGCCAATTGAGGAGTCTAATCCACCGACCCACCCTAGGATGTGAATGTAATAGGTATTCTCTATTCACGAATTCTTTGCTAAAAATAAAGAAATATTAATCAAAGTATCTTTTGATTACCCGCTGCATCTAAAATAGAAAAACTAATTGTGATTTACAGTTTGGCTTGCATCAGGCTTATTGTTACTTCTTAAATTCTGAGAATTGGTGTTAAAAACAAAACGAAAGTTAACTATACGTAATGTGTGACTCCACATTTTCGACTTCAAATCAAATACCCGTTCAAGAATTTTCGGCGGAATCCAAGCAATTTATTTACCTTCTGCAACTCCCGTAACCCCTATTTTTGATTTCACTTATCGATTCGTCATTAAATTCATTTCAAATGTATTCTCATATCCATGTCCACATAACACAAACTTTTTTACATATGAACATTTGTTCACTCCTTTAAAGGATTCTTTTCAAATGAGTCATGTATCTTCATTGTCACCAGACAATTGTGTCTCAAATACCTAATACTCAATTCTGTCAATGGCACATGAAGCGAATCGGATACGCTCGGCATTATAATAAAAAAAAAAGAACATAGCTACGGGTATTTGTATCTCTATTTCATTGTGCGGGATTTGACAATGGAACAATACTCCTCCTTGTGTGTGCCGTCTATCAATGGTTAACCTTTGAGCATCCAGGTAGATTTTTGCCCCCCATAATGAACATCCCACCATAAGCTCGTAGTTCGTAATGAGAAAAAGAAATTGATCTCGTTAAATGTAATTTTGTTTTAATGCAAACATTACCATCGACATGTTTTACTTGATAATGAAATCTATACACATCCGTTCATTTGATTAGTTTGCAAGCATTCGGGAAATGGTAGCTACAATACGGATACATTTACTAATGCCTGAAGGTGCTGTACCTCTTATGTATCAACTATCGACGGGTGTGCTTTGATAAAGGTCAAGTTGTTCCTTTGTTGTGCATTTAACTCTCAGAAATCTGCCGGTCATACATATACCCTGTGACAAGTCAAGTGAAGCTTATTGAAATTGTCAAGCTGCTGGAAGTATCGAAGACTAACCCGAGAGATAAACGGAGGGCAGACACAAACTTGTGTACACGTCTAAAATGAAATTCAAAGAGTGCCTTTGTTTATGTGAGGTTGTATATTCTCACTTTCCTTTTGTGTTGAGCACCATAGGCAGGCGGAGGAAAGATCCATTATAATAAGACTTATTCCGATGACGGCAGCAAAATATTTTCTTTCGCCTTGAAAAGGATTCCGGGTAGAGTAGCTTTTTCATTATTTTGTGGTTCTGATGCTGAGAAATATTTAAACAAAAAAAAATACATCCCACTCAAAAATATTGTTAAAAACTTTGCTTCAGGTCTTCCCTTGTTTACTTCTGGGTTGTGCTTTCATGCTCGAAAAGTATGAATGTACACAGGCCACAGATAACACCTGAAGGAGAATCCAGCATGGCCACACGATAGCTGACGTTGATAGTAATATTAACAACATCCAGATTTTTCTTTTAACCTCTAACGCTGATAACAACACCGTTGATGTGTTCTCGCCTCTAGGCACGTCATATTAGGTAAATTCTCTTGCACTGATATACAAACTTCTGGTCTCGACGTTATACGACATAGCAGTTGTTTTAAAACACAAGTCCCCTGCAACCGCAACAATATTAATGCAACAAGAATTTAAAAATCTTTCGAAGTGACATGATTATGGTTTGGTATTTTTTTTTTTAAGAATTTATCACTCAAGTGGGTATGAATACACTTATGGTATAATACCTCAGCATGTGTTAAGTTTTTTGGGCTCAATGGTTATATTCGCTCCATCCTACATTTATTGGGGAGACAAAATTGTTAGTGCAAGTTGGCTTGTTGTTGATTTCTAGTCAACTACTCATCTCACTTGACTTTTGTTAACTGAAAAAATGAATGTCTTTCGGGCGCGACTGGGATTCGAACACCGAATCTTCCGATTTGGAAACCAGTCCACTACCACTTGAGACGCGGCCACCCACAAGAACACCAAGAAGATTAAACTGAACTATGTTTATTCGCACTCCATCCGAAAAGCAACTATTAATATTTACTTGCAAAATACCGACTGTCCCGAAACTCTAAAAAGTGATCCCATCGATGTAGTTCAAAACATGAAGTACCTGGGAGTGACAATCGACGAACATTTTCTATGGCAGGATCATATTAATAAGTTTACGTCGAACTTAAAAAGATCTATTTTCGTCATGAAGTAACTTAAGCGATTCACATGAATTCAGAAACTATTGTTGTACATTACTCACTGGTGGAATCAAGATTAATCCACGGGACATATGGTATTAGCCTGGAGAAATGATTCGAAAATACACTTGGATAAGCACATAAGTCTTCAACGTTCAGTAATAACAAATAAAACCAATATTAATATCAAAGTCGTAGACATCAAATTAATATTTAAAATGACAACACGATCCTAGAACCCAATACTACATGCTCTAGATACTAATAGAAGGAAGCAATGTGTTTTTTAGAAATTCCAATGTTTAACAATAAATACGAGTACGACAGACAACAATTTGGCTATGTTATACCTGCAACTCTCAACGACCCTTCAGAAAAGAAAATTTGAGAGTCATCAATAATTTAAAAAACAAAAATGCAAAAAAAGAACTAAAGCAATACTACACCCTGAATAACTCAAACTGCAACCAACTTCAGACTGCTATAATTTCCAAACTGTTCGTGACAGTGAGCTCAAATTTTGACACATGACAGATAATTTTATTATTTACAAGCTTTTTAAACGATTTGCGTCTCAGTTGTGTTGAAAAATTTTTATCCGCGATGGAATTCAAACGTGATAGTGGAAGAAAAATGTCTTGTGAGCTCAACATATCGTTGCGGATGCAACACATACTGAAAAATGAGCTTGGGCTCAAGCCACTGAAGTTCCAAAAAGCACACGATCTTACACCGCGACAGAAAAAATTAGAGTCGAAAGAGCGAAGGACTTGCTACGCTTGCACGAAAGTGGTGAGTTGCCGAATTTGGGTTTTTCCAATGAGTCGCCATTTGTTATCGAGCAATATGTCAACAAACAAAATGACCGAGTTTACTTGCCAGAGAGGTCCTTCGAAATTTTAAACCTTCGGACGGCCAACAGAAAGCAGGCAGCACCGATGGTGATGGTTTGGGCCGCCATAACCGCCGATGGTCGCTCTCCGCTCGAATTTTTGGACCGTGGCGTCAAAATTAATGCGATCGTATACCGTGAAACTGTCTTAGAGGCAGTATTGAAGCCTTGGGCAAACAATCATTTTGGTCGGAGACCGTGGACATTTCAACAAGACTCGGCACCGTCTCACAAAGCGCGCGTCAACCAAGATTGGTTAAAAAACAATGTTCCACACTTCATTTCTTCAACACAATGGATTGCAAATTCTCCGGATGCAAATCCGTTTGATTTCTCTGTCTGAGGTATTTTGAAGGCAAAAGTTGGCACTAAAAAATACCAAAGTTTGGACCACCTCAAACAAGCACTTCGCCGGGAATGGGCCAAAATACAGCAGAGCCACTTTCGTGCAGCGTGCGATGCTTTCTTCGGCCGCCTCAAGGCCATTATTCGCATCAAATGTGGACATATTGAAAACTACTGATACAACCAACATTTTTTTGCTATGGCATAATAAAATTTATCAAAAAATAAAATAATTATAGCATTTTAAAAAGTTGGAGTTCGAGTCATTCACCCTGTACATAGTATCTTCCCACCCTTATGATCACAAATTTCATCTTTGGAATTGCCAGTTAGGCGCATTGTGGATGTTTTATAACCACTCACAAAATTATTTTGAGCAAGTCCTAGCCGGCCATTGAAATCATCAATGAGCATCAAATTTGTTTCCCTTAAATTCTGTAGTACTTCCTTAACATTTTCATAATCGCGTTGCCAATGACTAACGTTCAAATAAATGGCAATTACAAACAGGGCGCTGTTTACATCGAGGACATACGATTCTTCTATTCTTTTAAAACTAACCTCTGCGTAATGAAGACCTTTTTTAAAAATATGTTTTCAATTTCTAATATAGTATTGTACATGGGTTTCGAACAGTACAAAGATGTCGAATTTTTTTACATAATTAAAAAAATGTGTAAATGATAATTTATTTTTCAATCCAGCTACGTTATAACTTAAAATACTTGATTTAATATTATTTACATATATGTATGTTATTCTTGTAGACTTTTGCGTTTTAAGTTTAGTGCGTATGCGTATATGTATGTGTATATTTTATATATTTTGTTATATAATTCAAAATAGATTACAATATAAATGAGAAAGGAAAACTTTAGAAGAAATTATCATAAACGTAATCTATCATAGCTCAGAACAAAAACAAGTAAAAACTCAGGTCTTTCGTTCTAAATGAAATGTAAAAACGAATGTTGACTTCTTATAGCGTGATACGATAGGCAGCAAAAGTGACTTACACATCTCGGATTTCGTCCGTAAAAATATTGTAGCGATTATCCACTCGGATATGCAACTAACCACATGGCACTGCCATCCACCATCTGATTGGTATCATTTTCGTGGATTTGTGCCTTTGAACCAAATATGCGATAGAAGACCAGTGAGTGCCATTACAATGAACAAAGTTGTGCAACAGACTATCATCGCCAGGCGGATATGTGTTCTTAGTTTAGTTTTGGATATCGGTTGAAGCATATATGACATATAATCTTGCATCCGAAAGTACAATGTACTAAAGGCAAAACATAAAAATGTACCCTATCCGGATATTGGTTTCCTGAATGTTAGACACAATGCTGATTCATAGACATGATGCTCCAAACTGACAGTTTATTATATTTCAACAGTGACTGACCAATGTCGGGGTGATGACCATACAATTCTTCTTACATAAATGGTGATTCTCAATAGGACAGCACCAATATTCATAAGTCGGCCAAGCACGCAACTTTCTGGAGAGTATGTTGCTGCAACGCTAATACTGATGCTTGAAAAAGAAGAAACACCAAAACTGGGATTAAATACATATATTCTGGATATATTTCACCAGCAAGAACTATCGCTTAATGTCACACTGGAATTTTGAGTGTCTTGAGTACCGACGCACGAAAAGTTTTTAATGGCCGCATTACGTTTTTCGTAGCAACAGTTCGATTGGTAATTTAATGACATGCTTCACCCACGAGTGGCACAAAATTCTATAGAAATTCAGCCAAAGCAAGATAGTTGCACTTGATGTTTCACAGGCACTTACGGAGTGATTTAGAAACTTGCCTTTGGATTAGAAACTACCTTCCGGAAAGTTCAATTCAAGTTGTCTTGGATTATTTCACGTCTGATATTCCTCAATTAAATGATGGTGTACCCCAGGGCTCCGTTCTGTCTCCGAAACACTTTTTAATATTAATTGATGATCTTTTGTCTGCTACTTCTAACCCATGATAGTCCTTTGCTGGCGACAGTACACTCTTCTTTTCATAATCACTAAGCATATGTTAACATGCATGCCATTATCCGTTAGTGGCACTATGATATGCGGGTCTATGGGAACCTACTTTTGAACGACCATGGTCAATTATCTATGTTTTCTTAAGCGATGTACAAATATTTTTCATCATCATTTAGGATAGGTTAGGTAGGAGTGGTTGTTGGAAAAAATCAACCAACTTAGTCCTGTTGGCCCATTGTGATGCCACGTGAATCTGTAATCCTCCTACGCCTGGAACCAATTTAAGCATCTGGCGAAGCGTAGGAGACTGTTAAGGCCTATATTGTCTCTATATTTTAAGTCATGGTAGAAGGAAGCTCCTAAGTAGAGTCTTCTTCTTGGGAACAGAGCTGGGTATATACAGGGTACGTGGAGAATTTTCTGCTCCTCCTCCCTTTCCATACAGCTTTTACAGAAATCTTTTGTGAAAACGGTAAGCCTTCTTGCATGCTGGCCTATAAGACAGTGTGCAGAGATGACACCTATTGTGAAAGATTTGTTTAGTCGCTGTACATGCTGACCCAACAGTCACCTAAGATTTGCTGTTCTATTAACATCCAGCTTGATTATTAGCTTGCACATGGCACGTTTCAGGTAGGTTAGATAGAGTGGTTGCAATTTTGGAGGAATTAACTACAATTCCCTGGAATATCTCTGTTCGCCCGCACCCAACATAGGTGAATGTTGAAGTGCTCTGACATCCGCTGAGAGAGGCAGTCAACGGCGGTTTTAAAATTTTTTGAGCCTGAGTCCAGCAGCCTGGCTATTTGAAAAGATCCGAATATCCCTTGCTGGTATCACGTGTTTTTTCAGTCAGGACACGACTACTTAAGTCGCCAAAACTTCCGCCTGCAACACGCTAAAATAATGTGGAGGGCATAAGGAGAGGCTTAGATTAAGCTTATCTGAGAAAACACCGTAACCAACGTCCGTGAAAGCATCTTCCTCCCAGAAATATTTAGAGAGGATGCTAACATAAAAGTGTAGTCGATGTTCTCTGGAAGAATTCCTAGTGTGTTCAGAATACTAGCCTGGCCAAATAATTTATTTGTTCACTGTAGTCGCTTTAAAGTGAATAGCTGCATTAAGAGCCAGTTGCTTGCTGAAAACTTCAAGGGCTATTTGGTAAAACATAATACCCAATGCCGCGGAGGAAGTGGTTCGTAAGGCTCCGCTTATACACAATCATGCTGTTCTTCGGATTCTGCTTAGCTCACTGCAGTTGACTTACATTTTCTAAGGTCGTCCACCAGACAACCATCACGTAGGTCTTATAACAGATGGTAATCCAAAGTCGAAAGCTCCATTTGTTTCCAATGGCTTTTTTGCAAGAGAATAGAGACACCGAATATTACGTTTGAATTTTAGTTTCCTTTCAAATATAAGGCTCATGTATTTCTCTTTATCAGAAAGGTCTTAGCTGGTACCTTTGATTGAGTGAAGGTTTATGATCGGAATTTTACATTTCCTAGAAAAGAGAACAACATCAGTTTTTTGGGTGTTTACTCCCAATCCACAGTGATCCGTCCAACGGGTGTAAGAGTTCTTTAGTAGTATTGAGATGCTTTCCTGAGATGGCTACAGCAACGTCATCCGCATAGGCAATCATTTTACTACCACCCTCTTCCAGATATCAGCAGTTCACTGAAAGTTCTAAAGAAGAGGTGAGAGGACACCGCCTTGCGGCACATCTTTCAGTAGAAGCCTCACCAGTTTAGACTTGATAATCCTGCTATTTAGCGTAAGACTGATCAACTCCCCAAGTGGGTCATCTACCTTTGGAATTAACGGTGCAGTTGTGATCTTTTTCACATATTTTGAGGGATTCCTTGTATGAGTCCCAGTTTGTCACTTTTCTTGTGCCTTTTGTGCGGCTTTTTCTTATCTCTAGGTTGAGTACAGGAAGAGCCATTGCCTTATTGACAGTCAGGGTGAAATCCGGATTTTCATATCTAGCTCGTTGGCGTCGTATGGGGCACTTAAGCGTTCAGAGGAGAGTAGTTTCAAATGTGTTTCTATGTATTTTGATAAATCGTTTTCCGATAATTCTGGAATGCTAATTGATAGGGTGGAGCATCACTCAGACTGAATTTGATATATCTGTGATCTAAAAAGGAATGTTTAGACGATATCATTCAGTTCGTCACCATATGAGTGATGTTGTCGGAGACTAGAGTGATATCTAGCACTTCTTGGCGATTTTTAGTTATAAAGATGTATGAACTCATTGCCAATATTGCTAACAATGAAGTTACTGCTTATAATATAAACAAAAAGTGACGAACTTGTATCGTTAGTGTCGGAACTGCCCTATATCGTGTGATTTGCATTAGCATCACACCCGATGATAAGGCTAATATTTTGCTTCCTGCTTCCAAGAGTACCCTTTCTAGGTTGTAATCAGGGCAACGGTCCACATACTCGTGGCCAAGATATGCCGATGGCAGGCAGTGGGTACCTCCAGTCTAGAAACGGTTATGTCGGGATCGCTGAGATTAGGAAGTAGGGGTACAATAAGCCTATGATTCACTAATATATAAGTTCCTAGCTTACCTTTGTCTTTTTTATAGAGCAGAATGTACTCAAGTATCCCAAGTCCACGAACCACTTCTTCTGCAATCCATGGGTCGTGGATTAAGATGATATCTTTTGCGCCTATGGATTGACGCAGAATGAGTGCATCCGAGGCCTTTTTGAAGTGATGAAGGTTAATCTAAAGGAACTGTAGCATCCTTGATACAATCAAACAGAAAGGTCTCCACCACGGTGTTATTTGAATCCTCCGATTCTGAAAACGTGCCCAAGAGCTCATCTTCATCCTCTGTTTGTAAGGAATCTCTTTTTAATTCGTCATCGGTTTCCATTTCCAACAGGGTGTCAGAAGTGGAGACTTCGGAAAGATTGGAGTCGTCGCTATGCTTTCCTAAAATGTAACTAAAATCTGAGGCTATATTTCCCGTTTCGACTAACAGCTTTTTTGTAAATCCTTCGGGCTAATGACTCGAATCCGAACCGAATCACGCCCTTAGTCTGCGCCAGGGGGTTAAGTTATACCTTATTGATCAAAATTAACACGCATCTAAAGGGACCCCATAATTCCTCCAGTTTCACGACTTTCAAGTCATGAGTCTAAGGATCGGGTTACTGAGCCTAATGTTGTTCAGAATCTCGTCTGTGTAAGGGGTACAGCTGGGATTCTGGTGCGGGTTATAGATCCGCTAGGAATATTCTCCTAAGCTACAACCTCGAGCTACGCATCCGGTCCACCTACGGCTTTTGTATAAAGATCCAGAGATCTCTGATCGACATAAGCGATAACCTTGACGTGGCCAGTATCGCCTAGAAGCTGCGCGGGAGCTTTAACCTGACCAACTGCTACGTTTCAGTTGAAATTTATCCCTCGGCCTCTGAATCCACATTTGAGGGAAGAATTTTAGTAGCAGCACGAAGACCGTTGCCTGACCCCTTGAGAATTTTGGATTTTACCCGTTCTGTTTGTCTTTGTCTTTATAAGGTGCACCATGGCCTGCCATAGATTTGTCTTTGCTCGGCATTGTAGGAGCCTTGCCGGTAGTCGGTGTAGTCACAGTATTACCGTCCGGTAACACAAGAGTAGCGGTCTCGAATTTTGTATTTTTAGGTTTTTGATTCCATAGGAGATCCCATGAGTAACATCGTGATCCAGCTCAGGTGAGCAAGGAGTGGGAAGGAAGGATAAAAGGAAAAAATGGGGAAGGGGTGAACAGCCCTTAGTTTCCGGACTCATCAGAGACTTCTCAAGAGTCATTGACCTTACTCAGCCTCTACAACTCTCGAAGCTCAGTTATTCAGAATGTCGAAGAATTGATTTATTGCGGTCTTGATGTACATCCGCAATATCGTCTTCAACTCTGGCATTTCGCTGCCTCATTTGCACGACAAATGAAGTTCGCCTACCGGTGTAAGCGGTAGACATCTTGTTAACATTGTTAAAAGGCTGAGAATCAGACATCTGTCAAAAGGTGGTATGCGTTACTTCAGATAATCCTGGTCTGAAAAATCAGGAGCATTATAAAGCATGTATGCATCTACCCAAAAATGGAATATAATATATTGATCTGGCCGGATTCAAAACCGCGCCATAGTGCTGATAGGTGACGCAAATATTGCACAGTCAATGCCTATTGAACACCGACGTAATATCTCTTGCCTTACCTGGTTCCATCGGCATTTTCCCCACTTATTCTCCAACGATTTTACCAATTATGAATGCTCATCAGTTCACCCTCGAGCCGTACAATGCGCCTAATGAACGCTTACATACCAATCGCCTGCACCAAAACAGATCCATACCAACCGAGTGCAAATTATTCCTTCTTGTTGATTCTCAATAGTTAAATTAGGATATAGGATTTATTTTTAATCAAGTTAAGTTATACTGTCAAATAAAACCGCACAACCGTCTTTTTCGAGCAGTGAATGGAATCTGTACTTTATTATACATTAGTGTAAGTTAAGAAGAATACAAGTTACAGTGGATTAGTTTAGACCAATTAGATAATGCTGGCGGGCAGCATTGCCAAATTCAACCTATTCAAATAATCAAGTTACTCGTTACTTTACAACAATTGTTATTTCTGATCCTGACAGCGGATACCTATTTCATTTTCATTTTAATGTTCAGAAATGTTCAAGTTGAAAAGAGTTTTCCGGTTGAAATTCAAGCAATCTGACCGGAATTTGACAAGAGTATTCCAATTGAAACAAGAAAAAAGGCAGCTGTTAGGGTTTTATGATTTTTTTTTTCTTTCATCTTTCGCTCATTCTCAAATTCCTTAAAATTAAGCAACATTCATAGTTCCCAGAATTGTACATTTCTTTTTTAAACATCACAGGAATACAAGGAAAAAAAGAAACTACGAGTAATCCATTCCATCTTAAATAACTTTTTAATTATGCTCCCTTCCGTTCGAGTCCTACATTTTTCCCCCATCAAAAGAAAACCGCAAAAATGGTTCCATAGCATAAAAGTAACCCTCTGACATCCAGGACTCCATCGGAGTGATCGTACGCTCCAATTGGTTTTACAAATTAACTTACCACTCAAACACTGTTTTATTTATTTTTCCTTCTTTTTTTCCATTAAACATTTAAATCACCTTTTCATGTTCATCCTGTCTGACGACTCTGTAAGGAGTCTACTCTAGAATGATGGTAACTTTATTGGTTGCTGTAAATGGAAACATGTTGCGATGATGATAACGTATGATATTTTGTACCCCCAATGGTATTCACAAACGAGCACAAACGGGAAACTTTGTTTAATTTTTATATCTACATATGTATAGACTGCTTTTATCCAGAGGCATTTTATTCAGTATAGATATTTGTAAACGTGCTTTTTTCTACAACTGGCCCTTCTGTGAATGTACTAGTAAAACAAAATGCCTCTGAATTAGACATATACATAAATAGCACAGGATTAAAACTGATGAAAATGTGTGAAAAGAGATTTAACTAACATTACAGGCAGATGATACATACGTATACTCTTGCATACATTTTTGAGAAGGTAAAAAAGCCAAAGGGATTGTTAGGGCAGGAAATTACGGTCAGCTCGTAGGTACATAGATTCCACATTTAACTACGACCAACCGGTAGGAATGTGCCACACCGCATTCTGCTCTTGAAAATTTCATCCAATTAATTTAAACTGAAACAAGTGGTTGTTCTACATACTCTTGCAGTAGAGTAGTGCAACTAAGATTTGTGCGAGTATACAGTTCAAGCAAATTTCCATGTTTACGCCGCTGAGATGCTTAAGATAAACCCAAGGGCTATTGTGAGATTGGCTTTGCAGAAATGGTAAACAAGATGCACTCAAAGAGCAAGTTCCTCAGGAGCAGACGGACAACTACATTAGTGATTCTTGGGTTGTACTCATAAGGTTCGTGGAAAAACATAAAAAAGCTCTTAGAGATACGAGTTAATACCTTGCAATTGGTACGGTCTTCGTCAAAGATTGAAACCTGTGATAAAAGCGGTTCAAATTTGTGATTTCGACGAAACTTCTTTCTGAATTGCTTTACAAATTTATACAGGGTGCGACAGAACCAATTGAGCAGTTTTGAAGAGTTTTAAAAAAAAACCAAGGTACGAGGGCGGGTCAATAATTCCGTGCATTTTTGAATTTCTGACCTCTTTACTGAAACAGCAACACTGCTCCTGTCATTTGTCAGTTGACTCCTGTCAAAATTTAAACTTGCTGCGTCAGTTAGTTTGTGTTTGACAGCTATTTTTATCAGACTACTCACTAATTTGAGGAGAAAATGGAAAAAAGTGAATTTCGTGTGCTTATTAAGCATTATTTCTTGCGAAAAAAAACCATTACCGAGACCAAGGCTAAGCTTGATAAATACTATGGGGACTCTGCACCATCGATTTCAATGGTAAAAAAGTGGTTTACTGAATTTCGTTGTGGCCGTACAAGCACTGAAGATGCCGAACCTCCTGGACGCCCAGTTGAGGTCTCTACACCCGAAACAATCGAAAAAATTCACGATATGGTGTTGGCCGACCGAAGATTGAAAGTGCGAGAGATTGTGGAAGCCGTAGGGATCTCGCATGGCTCAGTGGTTTCAATTTTGAATGATCACTTGGGCATGAGAAAGCTTTCCGCAAGATGGGTGCCGCGTTTGCTCACAGTCGACCACAAACGCAATCGTGTAACAACTTCACAGGAAGGTTTGGCGTTGTTTAATCGCAATATGGAGGAGTTTTTGCGCCGTTTTGTAACCGTGGACGAAACATGGATCCATCACAACACACCAGAGAACAAACAACAGTCAAAACAGTGGGTTTCTAAGGGTGAATCGGCGCCAAAGAAGGCCAAGGTGGGTTTGTCAGCCAATAAAGTTATGGCGACTGTTTTTTGGGATGCACGCGGGATAATCCACATTGACTACTATTATGCCAACTTATTGGACCGATTCAATGACGATTTGAAAAAAAAACGACCTCATTTGGCCAAGAAAAAAGTTCTTTTCCACCAAGACAATGCAAGGGTGCACACATGTGCAGTTGCCATGGCAAAAATCCATGAATTGGGCTATGAATTGCTCCCTCATCCACCCTATTCTCCAGATTTGGCTCCGAGCGACTACTTCTTGTTCCCAAACCTGAAGAAATGGCTTGGTGGAAAAAGATTTGACTCCAGTGATGAAGTCATCTCGTCATTTTGAGGACCTCGACAAATCATTTTTTTTGGAAGGGATAAAAAAATTGGAGAAGCGTTGGACAAAGTGTATAGAGCTCAAGGGAGACTACGTTGAAAAATAAAATTATTTTTTTATCAAAAAATCTGTTTTAATCCAACGGACTTATTGACCCGCCCTCGTATATACGAGTATGAAACAAATGTTTTTATTTTTGAAATCCGTAGGACTTACCATTTTGTACGCATTCGTTTTTAAAAATAATGTCTTTAAGATGGCGGCTATTAACTGCAATACATTGCTGGAGCCGATTTCTAAAGCTTTGAACAGCCCGTTGACACAGTTCGAGAGGTATCGCATTATTCGTTTCCTTAGCTCTAACTGGTTTTAGGGGCGACGTTTAAATATTGGTCTATAACTTAATTCGTGCGGTTTGCTAAGAGATGGCGTAACTTGTATTATTCCATAGTTATTATTCCATTGGAACATGCGTTGGAAAGCTACTGTCATTGTACGCCATTTCAGTATATGTCATTCATTTGAAGCGTAAACAACAATAATTTTTTTTCACTCAAATATGTCGAACTTTGTGCCTGAAAAAGTGTTTTTGCGGGGAGTTCTTCTTCATTACTTTAATATGAAGAAAACTGCTGCCGAAAGTCATCGTATTTTGGTGGAAGTTTATGGTAAACATGCGCTAGCTGACCGAACGTGCCAAAAGTGGTTTGCACGATTTAAAAGTGGTGATTTTGGCTTGGAAGACGATGAACGTTCTGGGCAGCCAAAAAAGTTTGAAGATGAAGAACTGGAAGCATTATTCTATGAGGATTGTTGCCAAACACAAGAAGAGCTCGCAGAATCTTTGGGTGTCACTCAAGCAGCCATTTCAAAACGTTTAAAAGCAGCTGGATATATTCAAAAGCAAGGAAATTGGGTTCCACATGAACTCAAGCCGAGAGACGTCGAAAGGCGGTTTTGCATGTCCAAAATGCTGCTGGAACGCCACAAAAGGAAGTCATTTTTGCATCGGATTGTTACTGGTGATGAAAAATGGATCCATTACGACAACCCCAAGAGAAAAAAATCATATGTGAAACCCGACCAACCAGCCAAATCAACGGCAAAGCCGAATATCCATGGCTCGAAGGTAATGCTCTCTATTTGGTGGGATCAGATGGGTGTGCTGTATTATGAGCTGCTAAAACCGGTTGAAACCATCAATGGACAACGCTACCGAACACAATTAATCCGTTTGAAGAGAGCAGTGGCCGAAAAACGCCCCGAATATGCGACCAGACACGAGGCAATAATTTTCCATCATGACTAAGAACTATAATATTTGGAAAACAGTGGATGGGAAGTCTTACCCCACCCGCCTTATAGCCCAGACCTTGCCCCTTCTGACTACCATTCGTCGAGGTCGATGCAGAACGCCCTCACTGAAATACGGTCCACATCAGAGCAGAATATAAAAAATTGGCTTGATTCATTCTTGGCTGCCAAGCCGGCGCAGTTCTTTTGGGATGGGATCCACAAATTGTCAGAAAGTCCTATCTTCAGATGGGTAATACTTTGAATAATACTATTGTACATGTTTTTCTTAAATAAATGTTCAAATTTTGAAAAAAATTTATATAATATATACCCAATACTTTTCCCTTAAGATATCCCCATAGAAAGAAGTCGCACATTCTTAAATCCGGCGACCGCGCAGGCCACCCCACGTCACCTCTCAAAGACACTACACGTCCGGGAAACATTTTTCTTAAAGCATTTAGAGAATTCGGGCTATGTGGGCTGTAGCCCCATCCTGTTGGAACCAAACATCCGCTAATCCCTCTTCTTTAGCAACCACTTCCAGTCGGGGCTGCAGAAAATTGTGATACGGCACACCACACCGTTAGTTTAGGAAAATGTAGCGGTCTTTCGTGAACAATTTGGGGGTTGTTTTCAGCCCAGTAGCGAAAATTTTGTTTATTCACAATCCCGCTTACGTGAAAATAGGTCTCGTCGCTGCTGAAGAATGCTACCTTAGGAGGGACCGCATTTCCTCACACAGGTTTTGGCGGTTGGCGTAGAATGCTGGGTTCAATTCTTGAACCATCATTATTTTGAAGGTATGGAAATTCAAATCTAAATGCAGAATCCTCCTCAAACTGCAGTCTGAATCCCGCAATGCAATAGCGTGCCTTCAAGCAGAACGTCTTGGCGATTACTCGAGTGTTGCTCTCACTAGCTCCACATTTGCTGGTGTTCTGATGGATCTTCGTCGGCCAAGTGTGCTACCAGTTTCCTCCAACAGCCGAATCCAGGACCGAATTGTATTCACAGTGGGAGCAGCATTATTGCGCGGAATGTTAAAGCGTCGCCGAAAAGCTTTTTGTGTCGCAATCACAGCGGTGCCTACCCCCACCACCGCTCGAATACCTGCCCCACCAAACTGCTCAATTGGTTCTGCCACACCCTATATAACGCTATCAAAACACTCAGAATAGCGCAGCGCTTAATTTGTCGGCTTGGGTTGTCGGTCTGGGTTCAAATTCCGGCTTCACAGCGAAAAACGGAAAATTATTTTTTGATGTTACCACCATCAACAGCCATCAGCTATTGGTAAACATCTGTCAAAAAACCCTCCCTTAAAGAAGGAAAAATATTTTCTGTTTTGTTGTTTTTTGGAGTCGTCACAGCTCACAAAAAGGCTTTCATATTTAATTGAGATTAAGTATCTAAATCTGTAAGATATTGAGAATATGGCAACAACGATATGAAATATTGAAGGATGCCTGTCAATACATACATAGATAATTTTTATAACCTCTTCTTCGAAATAAAGGCTGTGATCAGTTGGGAGAAGTATAGTTTACCATTTTATTACTCCATCGAGTTCAATTTCTTACTAAATTCGTTCAGCTTTCGAACAATTATCCTTTTCGATTTGTATGCGTCGCTTAAGACGAAATCTTCGACTGTTACAGGGTCCCAGTTTGATTTAGGAATTCTCTATATTACAGTGGTTGTGTTCACATATTCTACATGTATCAGCCTACCTTTACGACTATTCCTGTGACTAGCACACAGAACCAAAAATACATGTATGAGTGTTTTTTTCAAGCACCTAAATCGTGCCACATTCACTCTTGACAAAGTTTATAAGTCTGCACCATTTGTCATCACAGACTAATTTTCCCCTGTCGAATATTATTATGGCACTACAATATTTCTTGGTTGTACAAGCTACGAGTATCTCGAAGAGACAACAGTTGGCAAGAGTTATTTATTCTTGGATCTTTACCTTGTGCCATGAAGTCGTATTAAGAAGTTTATGTTTAGCGCGTCGGTGGTGGATAACACATTTTAAAAAGAGATTGTGTTATAAACCATGTCCGCTATTAGGGTTATTTTCCTGGCTCGACACAGTTTTCAACTTAATGGAGAATTGAACATCTTACGACGTTAACCTGTCAGAGAAGTCTTTGAAATGAAAAGGTGATGCGTATCGATTTGGAATTTATGATCTTTTATCATAATTATGATCACTGTCTGCTTGGGGCTTTGAAATGATTGTTTTGCACCAATTGAATCGATTTTGTTGACAGTTGTTTGATCGGAAGACCACTTAATTTCCTTGTGAATCTTCAAATGAACCTTGAATTCACTTCCAGACCATCGCAATGTTTTCATTCGCCTATCGAACTGTTCTATCGATGATATTCTTCATTCTTGCTAGTTTTGCATAAAAACCGCCGGGGAGATTTTATATGATTCTTAGGTCGCCGTGCATATAATTTGTGGGGAAGGACTGTGAAGTTTTTTTTTTTTTTTGAAGGACTTAACACTCAAGTGGGTATGAATACACTTATAATGCCTCAGCATGTGTTAAGTTTTTTTGGAAAATGGGATAGAGAGAGAAAGAAAGATATTTGGACTCAGTGGTTATTTCGTGGTGTGGCATTGTTTGGTGATTCATTAAACTCATCGGTCATACTGTTGTCGACGTATCTGTTGTTCTGCTCTAAGTTGTTTAGTGTTCAAAGAATTACTGTACATTAAGAGTCCTACAATCCGGGGTGGACTTGTGCCTCAACAAAAAGCTTTCTTTATTTAGCGTGATCATCTTAAAGTTAGCTACAGTAACTTTTCAATTGAGCAAGACCCACATAAAGCAAGTTTTTTCTTTACCGCACTCTCTCTCTTCCGGATGGATTCGGAATGGTGGTTTCATTCTCTCTGCATATTCAAGCCATTGGAAGTTGATTTATTCTAGCCGTTCCGACCAGGTCAATGTCGCAATATAGCCCATATAGTTTGTTGTTTTACCTTCTTGTCCCAATTCCATTTATGCACTTGGGATCGAAAGACTTTCGAAGAACTCCTTCCAAAATAAGAAAGCAAATTTTCATCCGGTCTAGATAAAGTATATGGTTTTTCGTGAAAGGGACTCGAATACCTTGTCAGTTCAAAATTACAGCGAATGACGAGTGCGATTCTTATATTGATCAGCGGTGTTGCTGTTTGAATGTAAATTTAAGTGAGCTAAGCGGAGATCCCAGGGAGGCAAAGGCTTTCACCTCCTCAAAGTTTCCCATTGTATTGTGCTATCCAAGCCGTTGGTTTTGGGTGTACTTTCCCGTCGACAGCATGGTCTTTGTCCTACCCCCATTTACCACAAAAGCAACCTTCACCGCTTCTGCTTC
Source organism: Volucella zonaria (assembly GCA_963966105.1). NCBI lineage: Eukaryota > Metazoa > Arthropoda > Insecta > Diptera > Syrphidae > Volucella > Volucella zonaria. The sequence goes on along the minus strand of OZ014531.1, from coordinate 121,776,724 downwards.
AATGACCGAAAATGATCCAGTAACATTTGGCTTATTTCTTCTTATATCATACTGCCGATTTCGTCAGTTTCAGTTTCAGTTTTTATGCATTTTTATTTATGAACTTAATTTACTCTTACATGCTAGACAAAAAATGCTTAAAAATTAGCTCAAATAACTTACAAATAATCTTATACTAACTTACTGGCCCCATGCGGGCACTCTATGTTAAACATAATACTTAAAAATTATGTCTTTCGACGTTTAGGACAGTTCTTATTCTTATTCTTATAGTTAGGACAATACAACTTAAACTAAAAAAACATTTTTAAGAAAAAACTTAGTGCATGGACTTTTTTAATTTTAATTTTATTATAAAACTTAAAACTAAAAGCCTACAGACTATCTAGAAATAAATCCTAATCTACTTAATCTACTTACATTTAATACATTATATATACATACATAATATATATATACTTAGTATATAGATATATGCATGTATATATACGCATTTTTTTTTTAATTTTTTTTTTTTTTTTTTTACTTAAATCTAACTTACTCCTACTTAAAACTACGTAAGCCGGCCAAGGCTAAAAAAAAAAAATTAGACGACCAACTTTGCTTCACACGAAGCTAGCAAGTATTGGAGTAATTCGACGACGCCGCATCCTCTCCCTCAAAAAGCCACCAAAATTGTTGGTGCTGTTGAGCAACATGTCGTGACTCCCTACCGCTCTACTGAACCGGAGACGCTCCCCACTGCCGTGTACGCCGTCTCTGTCGTAGTGGAGTCGCCTGTCCGCAGCTGTTCGAGCGTCGTGGAAGATTAGCGGCACAGCCAATCTGTCCTGGATCAGACCTTTGCTATCAAGGTAGAGAAACGCTTCTGGAGGAACATAGCCGTCTAAGCGAACTCTCTCGTGATACATATAATTAGGGTAGTAAGCCCCGGAGATCAGGTTGTTCGATGAGGTCATTGATCTTGCAATGTGCCTTCGAGTCAACTTAATAACAAAATTGTCCACTCTTATTAGGTTCGCCCTATTGTACAAGACCTCATTGCGATAGAATTTTATGTACTCAGACTCTGGTGTTCTGTATAACCGAAGACAAGCCCTAAGGCAAGCCCTCTCAAACACCCGAATCTTTTCCAATAAACTTGCCCTCACGTTGAACCACACAGGACATTCAAATACAAGCATGGGCCGGATAAGGGCCATGTAGCAGATCACCTTCGCATCGAGTTGGCTGTTGTAAAACAGTCTCCTTGTAAGGGCAAAAGCACCTCTGGCTCTGGCCAGAGCAACATCTATATGTTTGTTAAAATACAGATATTGATCTAGCCAGATCCCAAGGTATCTGACTACATTTCGACAAGCAAGTGGCTGTCCATGTTGTCCGACGATAGAGAACTTTCGCCAATTCTTTCTGGTATCCCTAGAGGCCCCCGACAAAGGCGTCCTAAACAGAATGGTTTCCGACTTCTGAAAGTTGATTTTCAACTTCCAGTCATCGCAATATCGCATAATTTTGTCGAAGTCATGCTGCAAAAGTGTATTAATGACCTCAATCTTTGGACCTGATCTGTACGCGATTAAGTCGTCTGCGTACGCTATGGCATGGTGAAGTGAACCTATCAGATCACTTGTGTAAATGTTGAATAGGATCGGCGAATTTACCGCACCTTGTTGCAGACCGTTTTTAATGTTAAATGTTCCAGCGGAAGTCAAAAAGAATATACAGCAGTGGTTTACTAATGCCCAACCTGTCCAGCTTGAAGAAGAGTCCCTCTAACCATACGGTGTCGAAGGCCTTTTCCAAGTCAATCAGGCAGGCACCAGTGCACTGTTCCTTACCTTTGTTCCACTGGATATCAGAAACCAGTTTAGACGCAGCATGAATGATATCATGCCCCGCCTTGAAACCGAACTGATTATCCGGTACTATATGTTTGTCCTCAAAGCACTTAGTCAGGACTCTATTGATTACCTTCTGATGTTTGGAAGAAGACTGATCGAGCGGAGATTCGCCGGATTGGAAGTATCTTTATTCCTTTTGGGAATGGGATGTACCACCGCAGTTTTCCAATGCGCTGGATAATGTGCATTATTCATTGCATTATTAAACAGGGTGGTATAAATGTCCACCGCTTCTAGTGGGAGATGTCGAAGCACAATGTTCGGTATTTCATCGGTTCCCACTGATTTCTTACTTCTAAGCGATTCGAAGATCGTTTGGAACTCTTCCTTCGAAATGAACGGTGGTAATACCCTTTCGTTGGTGATGACATTATTTGCCATATTCTCGTCACTGAACTGGGTGAAACCCGAGTTCTCGAATCGCAAATTCCCAATTTCATTTCTAAGGCAGAAGTTGTGCACAAGGACTCGACTTTCCAGGTCGTCCTCGATCACAAAGAAGTTGTCATCATCAACTGCCTCATTTGGATCGATACCTGCTGCTACGAGTATTTGTCCGTTGTTCGTCGTTCGGGCGATTTTGAGATATGGAAGGTCGTTTTGATTATTTCTCCGAAATATTTTATTTATTTGCGGGAACATATTCGGGTTGCTGGTGTTTACAGTCCGAATTTTGTTGTTCCAATACAAACTTACAGAATTTCTGTAATTTTCCTTTATTGATGTTTGGAGGTTTTTAATCGACGACTTCAGTGTCATGATCTCCGGGTTATGTCTGTCAGTAAACTGCCTGTACAAGGTTTTTAGTCTTGACAGCAGTCTACTTTTATGTCGGTGCAGTGCATCAACAGTCGCGTTGCGAAATAAGCCTTCATCGTCAGTGTGTTGATACCAAGGTATCGTTTTGTCCATTGTTCGTTTGACTGTCTCGTCCATTAGTCTAAGATACCTGTCAATCTCCTCGTTTGACAGATTTCTGTTGGACGCTGGTTTGAGCGAATTCGAGGAGAGTGCTCTTGTCAGTATTCTTGAGAAGTGTGTCCAACGCACCTTACTATAATTGTAGGAATACCTTTGAACAAACTCTTCCAATTCCGCAATTTCGTTGGGAACAGTTATTTCGGTGCTGAGACCGCAATGGTCACTGTCATACACGAAAGTGCGTAGACAGTTTGTAGTTTGTTGGTTAGTGCACGTCAGTCGTATTCGTGAGTCGAACAGCAGGAGATCCAAATAGGACCCGTGTCTGGGAAACGACGGACTATCCGTCGCTTTGAGTCCGAGTCGATACATCACATTGTGCTGACCGCACCAATTGAATAGTAGGTTCCCTCTAGTATTTGGTATATTATTTCCCCAATTACTATGTCTGGCGTTGAAATCTCCGCCGATAATAAAATAGTTGTCTTCCAATTCCAGCCTTAGGAATCGAAAAAGTGTCTCGAGCTCTGAGATGAATAAGGTGGATTGAGTAGCCTTAGGAGCATAGACAGACACCATGTACAACCGCTTTCCGCTACGGAGAGGGATATATACAATGCATGCTTCCAGCACCTCGAACTTACGTACTACACGACTGTATACTCTTTTAAAACGTATACCTTTTCTTACGAAAGTAGCAAAGCCACCTCCCTGAGTGGAGTTGGGTCGGTTTCTCCATATTATTTTGTATCTCCTGTGCCTCATTTTGTGTCTTTTGGTAAGCTTAGTTGCGCTAACCAAAAGCACATCAGGGGCTTGGTCTTTAAGCAACTTAAACAGTATGGCTCTTTGTTCGAACCTAATCAGTGAATTAACATTCACTGCAAGGACCTTCAAGGTTTGCTCCGCCATGTACGTACCCATTACGACTGGAGGTGCGTTAGGCCCGGCAGCAGCGCGTATATTTGATCTACCCGCTTAGCCTGTTTCTGTATTTGACGCTGAAGCTGAGCCATCTGCCCCTGAATAGAGAGCAAGATAGCGAGCATCGCTGGGGCCTGAGAAGCTACCTTTGCTTGTTGTACCGTAGTTCCCCTACCTGCCGCCATTTGGACTGCCGATTTCGTCTACATATACAGTTGTACAAACTTCACTGTTGTGCCTCTGGTCTGTGAGTTTCGAACCATTACTTCAAGTGTGATGCTCAAGAAATCATATGATTGCGCATCATTTTGTCGAAATCCTTCCTTGAGTAGTAAGGATTCTCTATTGTCATTCTACATATAGTAGACGGATGATTTTCAGAAGGATATCAAAACTTGACACATCTCTATGTAGCTCGTGTTTAGGAATGCTCACATATACAGCTTTAGATCCAATAAACAGGTGGTGAGAATCGATTTAAATTCCTGGGTTGATTTCTAGATCCGACGAAGCTGGATATTTGGTTTGTAGACTAAACAAGCCTACAACCTAAGAATACTGATTCCTCTATGGTTTGCGCACCGTTCCTTGGTTATTGGGCAAATGATGCGTCCTCCTTATCAAATCAGTGTGCGGTACTGTAAGTAATTCAGAAGGCAGTCCATTTGATCCCGCAGTCTTATCGATTTTTTGTTAGGTTGTTGCTCTCAAGGCTTGTCAAGTTATTGTCAAGCATTGTCCACGTTGAATTGTTAATTCTCTTGGCAAACTTAGCTTTGATACGGATTGAAATCAGGCGTTCGTCAGATGCCTGAAACTCAAAACTTCATGTTTAAACCTTCTTCTGATGATAATATCTAAATACGCTCCTTTCTTTAATAATCACCATTGTAGATATCGCAGTTTACCACCCACCTTTGTGTCCTGTCCATCTCAATTGGATTCCCATCGCACTTCTAAGATGGCAGTAATATTAGCTTTGTAGCGGCTAACGGCCTATGGCCATTGTCCGACTGCGCATAAACTGTTAAAAGTCAGAATATTCCACGGGAAGAACCGAAAGTGGTTGTCTGTTTTTCGTTCACTAGAGATGGCAACAATAAGTCTAGTCAACCTATCCCTATTCAGTTACATTTTTGTAGTCAGGTCAGACACAGTATGCTGCAGAATGTTATCCTCAGTGACTCCTCTCCTTCTCTCACAAACTGTGCCGGTTATGGTGGAGTTGCATAGTACCATATTTTCACTTAATTTCATTCAACTCGGGCTTTTCGAGCTCCCTTTACTCGCATCTGCAAGAATTCCTCTTGGAAGTGCAGTGCAGCTCATTATGTCGTGTCGTGCAATACTCGTATATTTAACTTCGCTTATCCGCTATTTTTGCTTCTCTCCGTTCTTTACAATTTTATTAAAATTAAAGCAAGCGAGTACCTTACCTACTCTTTTTTTTCTTATTTCCTTGAAGCAACTTTAAGATTCTGTTCCAAACACTTTAACTAACAAAACCCATCGGCGGAAACGCCCATTTCCTTGTCGCCTTTCCATATGCACTGTCTTTCTTGAATGTAAGCAACGTATTATCCAGCTGTGAGGAGATATTTAGAACAAAAGTGCGCAGCAGGCAACCAAACTTCCATTGAAGTGGAATAGGTAGTATAGTCATTTACCGGATTAAGATACGAGCTGCTTCTACCCGCATCCATCAGATTGTTTGAATACACTCACCCATCCTGTATGTTGCCCTACGTGATAAGAATATAACTGCTACCGTGGTTGTGTTAGGGTTGCCATGTCATAATGCAAGGTGAGAAGCTCCCTTTTAATATCATTCCACACAACTTGTTATGTGGGTCATTAAGCGGCACATTATAAAAGATATTTATTACACTTTAAGCCATAAAACGTTGTGAAACTCCTGTGAGTAGATGAGATGGGGTAGGAGGCTCCTAACGATTATGTACTAAGTAGCTTATCGCTGTCGTTTGTAAAACATGTTAATAGCTCTTTTTGCCTACCGTTCTCCAGCGCACCTGCACCTCTCTAAGGCAACCCCTGAAATATAAAATATTGCATAATACATAACATCTACAGAAATATTACATTAGCAACGCGACAACAAATTGACTGGCCAGGGTCCTGTCCTTTGGACTCACCTAATATTTATAGAATAGCAGAAGTAGTCACTTCAATCTTGCATCCAGGGAGTCCTTTGATGAAATGTAAATTTTATAAATGCTCCTATGTACTCGTACATACGAATATGTATGTATGTTTGAAGGGGAAGTAGTCGACAAAGCTTAACGGGGTATGTGAAATAACTTTCCACAACACATAGAGCACATTCCTTCGGTGTGCGCTTTTACGAATGCCTTTCTACTTCTCGGGTTGGTATTATTTAAATTTATTGCACCAGGCTAGGAAGTAGGGACAGGGTGCTATTTCCGGTAGAAAACGAAGTGCTGCATTTTTATATAATTTATTCCCATTTCTTGTGATGAGGTAGAGTGAGTTGTTAATGTCAGTAATGTCGTAAAGGCTCACAGGATAAGTGACTCAAGGATGTAATGTCCCCATAACAAGTAATATCTCACTCTACCTACGCATCGAAGCTCAGTTCCTACATACATACCATATATTGAATTGAAAAATTGTAAGGACACTGATATACACGTACATAGTTAGGTGCTCTGTTTATATGGTACGTGTAAGGAACCCTATATTTCTGTGAGCGCAATAAAATTGCCGAGGAAAAAAACATGACACATGCCTGCTCGGTTGTCCATTAATAGAGGTCAAATTAAGTGCTATGAATATTCCCCAGATGTGATTGCGTTGTACATATATGGAAGTGTTACGATAATATGTCGGGTTTTGCAACTTTTCATGAAGAAAGCTTTTACTTAATTTCAATCAATCAATGAGTAAAAATAAAATAAATAAAATTTTCTTTTAATTTTAAGTTAAACAATCTCTTTTTCTTAAGATTTTTTTATTGAAGACACCTCAGGTGAGGGACATTTTCATGGCATATACATATACTCAAATTCTTTGCAATAGTCGCTACTATTTTCGAATATTAAATAACATAAGTTTGCATTTTGGATGCTGGCGGGATCTTTGTCCTCCACTTTTAGTAAATCTATAGACATGACCTAATAGCTAAGTTTATTTGCAAATAATTATGATTGTTGACTTCTGACCCAGGAGCTGTTCGATTGATATACAATCTAGCTAAACAACCCATCAGATGCATGTTCTAGCGTCGGCATCAGTTGCGATGACGTACATAAGATTGAGGACGCCACCGAGTCTTTTGATAAATTTAAGTCGCCTAGAATGGAACTGCATATTGCCAATTATGCTACAGAAATGTATAGACCAGACACTCTGAATAGAATATTTACTGACGCAATGGCTTGAACACTATCATAATTGCCTGGGAATTATTGAGAACTAACTTTTCACTGTTAAAAGTCACTCACTAAAAAATTCAGACCAATCAATTTGATTAATTACTTGCTAAATACCGGGAATGTCTAAGCTTCATGTGCTCTGCGAATAACTTACATCCTTTCTCTAAGAAAAAAACATGCATATCAGCGCGGAAGGTAATGTAAGACCGCGTTTTAAAATCAAGTAATCAAAATTGGAAGTACACTTGACGAGAATAAATATCCATCAAAATTGAGGAGGCCTTCTACAGCACAACTTTTAATGGCATGTACCACTCGGCCGGGCAACAAAACGTAGACGATTCACTTTTTTTCGTGATTGAAACAACTGAACAACCGGAAACACCAGTCATGACAGTCATACCGCCAACATCCTGGACTTGTTTTTAACTTCTCACCCCGACAAATACAAGCGCAATGTGCTATCCCCTCTTGGCTCGTCGAACCATTGTGTTATATCAGCTAATTTCTCGTACACCGACCACGCAGTGAGAGAAATAATTCCTAAAAGAACCGTATAGGGTTATGAGAAAGCCAACTGGAGAGGACTTAACAGCTTCTTTAGGAATTTTAACTGGTCGTATTGTTTCCTCGATAACGACGTGGACGCCGCTGCTGATATGATCACAGACACCATTCTTTTTGAAATGAGATCCTTTATCCCTCATCGGATGAAGAGTATCAAACCAAAAGAAAAGGCATGGCACGACTCGAGCTGTAAAGAGACTGTCAGGGTTAGAAAAATATTTTTTCGGTCCTATAAGACCAACCCGACAAAGGAAAACCGAAAACAGTTCAAACGAGTCAGAAATGACTGCAACCTTTTTCTTAAGCAGCTAAAATTCCAATAAGACCAAAAACTGAGGCAAAAAATACTACAACGCCCCAAAGGCAGTAAACATTTTTGGTCGTTCGTCAAAAACATTAGAAATACTGCCTCATCCTCCATTCCAACGCTTATTTACAATGACATTCTAGCTGTCAGCTCTTTGGACAAGGCCAATTTGCTTGCTGCACACTTTGCGGCCAGCTTAACACTCCCGGATTGTGCTCTGTCTCCGAATACAATTGAGTGCGTCGAATCATCAATGGGATGAATCCACTTTCACGCTCGTGTAGTGATAAGAGTTCTTAAACATCTTAAAATTCACAAATCCGCTGGTCCAGATGGTATATCTCCCCTCCTTCTGAAGAGCTGTTCTCCCTCGCTGGCAAAACCACTGCGTAAGCTTTTTCATCAATCCCACTCTTTAGGGCTCTTCCTCTCTCTCCTACTACTGACCCATTGCACTTACTGCACCTTCTTTCCAAGGTCACGGAAACGCTGATAAACCATCAGCACATAAAATATCTCGAAACACGAAACCAGCTCCATTGGTGGCATGTCTCTCACAGCGTACATCAATCTGGCGAAAGCAAGTTAGTTGCATTTGATATTTCCAAAGCATTTGACGGAGTTTGGCATTAGGCTCTTTTGTCGAAAATGCATGCTTTTAGGATCGACGACTCTATTCTTCAATGGATTAGAAACTACCTTTTGGAACGTTCAATTCAAATTGTTTCGTATGGTTTCAAGTCTGATGTTCACAAAATAAATGCCCCAGGGCTCCGTTCTGTCTCTGACACTCTTTTTAATTTTCATCAATGATCTTTTGTCTGCTACTTCTAATCCAATATATCCCTTTGCAGACGACAGTACTCTCTGCTTTTCATATTCGTTCCCGGACTCACGTGCCTGCTCTTCGGCTGCAGACGGGAATACCAGGGTATGTTAAGCTCATTAAATTTCATTATGAATGACATAACCAATTGGAAAACTATCAACAGAGTGGAATTTAATGCTTTCAAAACACAATGCTGTCTACTGTAGTTAAAGCGAAATTTATACACCCAGGCATTATCCAGGAATAGCACTTGCTTCGTCGGAACCTATAAACTTTCCATTCTCGGTATGTGTGTCAATGACAACTTACTTTGGAATGACCACATATTCGAAGTCGTCAAAAATGCTGCGAAATATCAAGGTTTCCTCAACCGATGTAAGAAATACTTCACCCCCTCTGATCTGACCTCAATATATGTATAAGGAATTTATCCGCCGAAACAATGGGCACCCTCGAACACCGACGTAAGTAATGTCTCACTCTATTTTTTCGCTATTTCCACCATAAGTGATCCATAGAAATCGCCAGTACCATACCGCCCCTTCCAACTTTTAACCGTAACACTCGTCTCGCTATGAATGCTCATCAGTAGAACCTCAAGCCCGCTTTCGTACGTACTCTAAAATACCGTGATTCGTTCCTGGGCCGTACAACTCGCTTATGGAATGCTTTGTCTAGCTCTGTATTGTCTAATCATTATAACCTTCAAACATTTAAAACCAACGTTCACCTGTACCTCTCTTTCTATGCTCCCCGATTTTCTTTCGCCTTCGCTGTGTGCAAGCGTTTTAAGGTTGTTTGGATCCCTTGAGCCCGGGCAAATTATGAAAAAAAAAACATGGTCTAAACTTAAGTTATATTTCATTGATTTCTATACCTAATACATTTTTCTTGGCCTCTTTTATTTATCTTTTTATTGTTTTTATTGCTATTTGATTTGCATTTTTTTCCTTTACTATGTTCCTTCAACCTTCCTTGCACTTATTAGCATCGCAAGTTATAAGACTACTGCCATATCTTGATGTTAATAGCTTTCAACTAAATAAATATATCATAATATAATAATAAATAATACTAGTGAACGGAACTTCAGTTGTGGATACTGCCTGCGATTGATATGTGATTTCGGGGGTGATTTCATTCATGGCATACACCTACCTACTTCCTGCTTAATGTTCTTCATATTTCTTGCGTCCACACAAAGGTATTTGCAGAGGATGCAGCTGTTTTGTCTGTCGGTTCCCACCCAACGACTATTTGCTTTAAATAATTGAGAATCGTGAGAATCGTCGAGAATCGTCCAGCTCCTTAAAATAGCCATCAACCGCAGCCTCCACCTCTTTACCAACAGCAAATCTTTTACCACCGAGTCATATTTTCAAGTTTAAAAATAGAAATTAATCCATGGGGCTAAATCTGGCGAATGGGGTGCATGACGAAGCAATTCGAACTTTAACTCATTGATTTTGGCCATCGCGATGCCGGATGAGTGAACTGGTGCATAGTCTTGATGAAACAAAACTTTTTTCTTTGCCAAATCCGGCCGTTTTTTCTTGATTTCATCTTTCAAACGCAGCAATAAGTTCGCACTTACACGCCGTTGATTGTTTTTCCTTTTTGAAGATAATCAATGAAAATTATATCACGCGCATCCCAAAAAACTGACACCTTGCCTGCAGATGGAACGGTCTTCACCTTTTTGGAGCCGATTCTCCCCTGTGAGTCCATTGTTTTGACTGATCCTTCGTCTCGGATGTGAACTGGTGGACCCACGTTTCATCCATGGTTATAAATCGACGCAAAAACTCGTCTTCATTCCTATGAAACATTGCCAAACACTCGATTGAAACATCCTAACGACGCTGTTTTTGTTCCATTGTGAATAATCGCGGAACCCATCTTGTACACGACTTCCTCACACCCAGTTTTTCAGTCAACATGCGATGTACAGCGCTTTTTGAAATGCCTGCCATATCTGCATTTTAAATCGACGGTCATCCAGTACCATTTTGTGTTTTTTTTTTAACATTTCTGGTGAACTCTCACCTCATCTGGACGACCACTGCGATATTCTTCTTGGCAAGTCGTACGGCCTCGCTTACACTCTGCCACCCAATATTTGATTGTTGTAACCAAAGGAACAGACTCCTCCGGAGTTAAATCCAGTTCCGTTTTGATGTTGGTTGGATTGAGGCTTTTAAAATGAAAGTGTTATATCACATAACGATGACCATTTTTTTCCATGTTTAAAAACTCATTGAGAGTGTTCATTATTCATGGCTGCCGAACAAATATTAAGCAACGTAGCATCGTCAAACTTCAATTTTAAGCTTTATAAGGTTGGTACTTTCTACAACAATGATTCATTTTAAATAACAACCGCCATCAATAAGTCAGGTCGGGTACTTGTGTGACTACCCTCGTACCAGAAATGAGATTTCTGTCAATCTCCTTATAACTGAAGCTGTTCTCTGCAAGACAATAAGGAAGCTGACTATTTTGACATCATTATCCCTTTCTGCTGGATAGTAAACTTCGGTAGGCTAAACCTGTTGCAGATTTTCACTCCATGACTCTGTCAGCTTTCAGGCAATGTAAGAAAGTTTTTGCCACGACATACATGACACTTATTTTAGAGAAAATAACCAATAATCCCTTGTTTCGGATGCTTGGGAGTAGTCCCGAAAAAAACCCTACATCTGCTCTTAATGCACTAATGAATCTCTGAACTCTTAATATTGGTAGCAAGAGCTGCATTTTCAAAGCCACTTTCCATTTGATACAATTCACACTGGACTTCATTGATCTTGACTATCATTTAGCTCTAGAGTCTTATGGACATGCTGTCTTATGCAATGGTACAAGAACTTTGGAGGCTGTGTAAATATGAAATTGACTTTTCATACACCCAGGATAGACTTCGACCAGAAGCTTAACCATGAAAAGAAAATAGTCTGTCGGATCTTCATCGATGGCTCCTGAACCTTATACATATGTTATTGTAGGATATGGCACTGGTATCTGCGTGGGACTTATTGAACCCTCTCACCACTTCTGGTTTAATAAAGGTTTTCGAAATCATTATTAAGCTGCATGTACCCGCATAATTCTTCGTTTTATACATTAATGACGTCCCCTGGTTTGTAAATATACTACGATATTGTTCATTTATGTATATTTCGAAACTTGTCGACTTCGCGATCACAAATCGGGAATTGTATCAATAAACTGAAAGAGGCCTTAAAGACAATAAATCAGTGGACAGATTCGAAGGGTATTCTATTGTACTTAGTCCCAAAAAGTACCTATACTTACCGATAGACAAGAACATCGGGATTATTGACGAATACCGTAATGTTTACTTATCTAGATACCAGATTCCTTTCACTGAAATGGTATACAGCCTTGGAATCATTTTACACAACTGTCTTGCAGCTTGTGACTATATAAACCTATTTGGAAGATAAGACATACTTGGACTTCTGCTTGTTATACTCTAATACATAAACATTCGGCTAAAACTGCCAAAAGCTCTACTGGTACTGCCGTTTAATCTTGATCTTTCCGAAAACTTGCTTTCAACGCAACGTTAAGATATGTTTTCCATTTTCGAAAGTTGGGGAACTATTAATCGAATGGAATTTAATGCTTCCAAAACTCAATACTTTCTGCTGTCATTAAAGCGAAATTCAAATACCCAGCCATTATCCATGAATGGCACTTGCATCGTCGAAACCGATAAACTTTCCATTCTCAGTATATGTATCAGTGACAACTTACGTTGGAATGACCACATATTCGAAGTCGTCAAAAATGCTGCGAAATGTCTGGGTTTCCTCAAGCGATATAAGAAATATTTTACCCCCTCTGATCTGACCACAATATATAAAGCATTCATCCGCCCAAAATTGGAGTACAATGCCCACATCTGGTCAGGTGCTCCTAAAACATCTCTGTACCTGCTAGATAGGATTCAAAACCATGCGATAAAACTCATTGGTGATACTAATCTCAGTCAATCAATTGACACCCTCGAACACCGACGTAATGTCTCCTGTCTCACTTTGTTTTATCGCTATTTCCACCACCAGTGCTTCATTGAAATTGCCAGTAGCATTCCGCCCATTCAAACTTTCAACCGTAACACCCGTCTCGCTATGAATGCTCATCAGTATACCCTCAAGCCTATTTTCGGACGTACTCCAAAATATCGTGATTCTTTCCTAAGCCGTACAACTCGCTTATGGAATGCCCTGCTGATCTCTGTGTTTCCTGGTCGTTATAACTTACAAACATTTAAAAACAATGTACATCGGTACCTGTCTTTTCTTCCTCTCTAAATTTCCTTCGCCCGCGCTGTGTTCGAACATTTTAAGGGTACAAAAACCCCTTGAGCGCGCGCTCATTATAAAAAAAAGGCTCATATTTCTACATTCAGACTGTCAATATTAGGGTATTTGCGGCAACAATTCCTGAACTATAGTAACTGCTTGCAGTTTTTGCAAATTTGCAAATAAACAGAGATTCAGTCATGAGTACATATCCTTTAAATTGAAATTTTCTAGATCTTCCAGGACTGGTACTTTAATTTCTCCTTGTTATAAATATTTAGAAAGTAGCCGTCTGTTCTTTGTTCATGCTGTTAGGCTTTGGAACTTGTTGCTATACGAAACGAGGCGTTTGGTGGGCCCAAGAGTTTTGTTGTATTCTATGAGGCACATAGGGGCCCAAATGGTTAAGATCAATTGAATTCAAAGCATGATGGCTATTTGAAGAATTTAACAAATTTGAATAATTTTGCACATATTCTTGTTGATTTTCTTATTATATTCTGTATTATATTAATTTTTAAATATTGTTTTTAACTTTATAATTTTATACCCTCTATTTATTATGGAATATATACGAGTACTTGTAAAAGATCCTAGATCTTGATTGTAAAATCCGCTAATTTGTAATACACTTAAAACTTGAAGTAAATTTTTAAGTAAGTTATTTGGAGTTGGAAGTATAAATTCACTGAGACACTGAAAAGTCAGAAGCCTTCACTGAGAAGACTGTAAACTGACTGGGATACCTGGCTTACTTTACGCTGTAAGTATAAGCACTCTGTAGCACTGTATTACTAAAGAGCCTACTCGTTATTCTTTGAAAGACTAATTTATCGCTATTATTTTCTGAGAACTTTTTGTGTTACCCTGGAGTTATCTATTGCAAATCCTTCTTATTCGGTTCATTTTATGACAATACAATAGCATTTGTCAATTCAACGCATTTTAATTGCACCGTGACTTAGTCTGAAGGTCGAAGGTTTATAAAATTTACACGAAAACGCAATTTTTATACGTAGAAAATATGTATAGAAAGATTTTATATTATTTGGAGCATTGCCACCTATAGTGAAATATTAATCTCGAACTGTGGGAGCCCTATATACCCAGGCACTCACTTTTTAAGGAAAAGTGTGAAGAATTTCCAAGAATGACAATCTTATCGCTGGTATGTGCTCTATATTACACTTAGTTTCTTCATTATATCTCGCACAAATCGGTTAAAGATTCAGGTTCATGAGGAACTGAATGATTTGTACTTTTGTGCTATTAAGTCATTTTAGTCTTAAGGTGGCACTACGGTCCCGAATGGACATGGGTCTCAACCAACAGATAATCGCTTAAAGTTTTGCATATCAAGTTGGCTAAAACGCCTCCCTCAACGTCCTTATATTGACAACCGGGAAAAATTCTGACATGACCTAAACTTGTGTATCTAACATATTATTCCATCGACATCTGTATGTGAGTATGTTAGTGAACATTTCAACGTAACATAAAGTGCACCTACGCACCAATAGTTTTCCCACAATTCCGTTCAAATTGAATGGTATCTTAGAATTTATTCTTAAATTATTACACAAAGGTGCGATAGGAAGCTTGCCTAACAAAATAGAATAAGTTTCTATTATGTGGAAAATTGTTAATGTATAGAGGGCCAAAAATATGTTAACGACCTATCGATACAGGATGTCTAAACACGGGTGAAGTTCTTTCGACCATGAGTACGACGAGAAAGTCATAACTACGACGCATCGGACTTGATTAGCTAACGTTCAACTAGAATAAAGAAATAAAATATTGTTTGAGATACATACTTATTAACTTACTTAACAGACTTCCGATACGTGAAGGGTTTTGCATAATTTGAACATAAACAAAATAGGGCTGACAATAAATATAGGAGGAACCCTTTTTCTAAATCTTACAGTCCTTATTGCCAACAGGCCCAATAAAATAAAATCCGCAAAGTCTATGCAAAATCCATACATTAAAGGGGATACCAAGTTCATCCTACAGTCCCCTGTAGGATGTTAATATTCGATCATTTCTGATTCAGCTAGCACAGTTCTGTCTGATTAAATTGTTGATTGGGCCGTCTGATCACTCATTAATTTTCAAAATTTACGACTGAAAAATGCTATAGATAAAGAGTGAGCCAACAGATGGTGTGAATATTAACTGCCAATTACTGTCATTTACTGAATTCAACGTGGTTGATCTTTTTGACAGATGTCATACAATCCTTGGCAATTTTAGCCGTAGAATCGTTTATCACACAACAACGCGGTTTTGTTATTCATTCTTATTACGAAAATGGGCGATCTGTAAAAGTAACATTTCTTAAAATTGATGAATTTTTCGGTCAACATAAACGCCTTAGTGAGTCCGGAATTCGTGGAATGGTGAAGCGTTTTGAAGAAACTGATTCGATGTCGGGTTAAACTCCGTATCAGCATGATGGGCCAGCACGTACACGTCAAAACATCACCACTGTGAGCGAAAGTGTTCAAAACCAACCATGCACCTGAATTCGCCGCGGAAGTCAACAATTGGGCCTCACTTATGGCTTTTCGCCGTTTAGAAAGTTGATCTTCATTTGTACGCCTATAATATCCAAATTACACAACAATTGAAGCCTTTGGACCAACTACGACGTCGCCGATTTGTTAACTGGATGTTGGATAGCCAGGACAATATGTCATCGGATTTGATCCTTTCCGATGAAGCCCATTTTTGGATGGATGGGTACTTAAATAAACAAAATTGTCGTTTCTTTGGACCAGAAACCCATACGAGATTCACAAAAAACCAATGCATCCCAAAAAAGTCACTGTATGGTGCGGATTATGGGTTGACGGCATCATTAGCCCGTACTTTTTCGAAGGTGAGGCTGGAGAACGTTACCCAAATATATTGACAGAAATTTTTTTT
Source organism: Volucella zonaria (assembly GCA_963966105.1). Lineage (NCBI taxonomy): Eukaryota > Metazoa > Arthropoda > Insecta > Diptera > Syrphidae > Volucella > Volucella zonaria. Next base: position 121,760,597 of record OZ014531.1, on the reverse strand, counting down.
CCAAAATTGAATGAATTGGGTCTGGACGATCTCTGTTTTCAACAGGATGGTGCTACCGCCTACCCAATCCATCAGTCAATCAATTTATTGCGTACGAAATTTGAAGATAGCATTATTTCGTTTAGAGGAAAAGTTGATTGGCCTCCAAAGTCGTGGGATTTGACACCTTTAGACTAACTTTGAAGAGTACATTCTATGCCAATAACGCAGTGACAATTGAAGATTTCAAACATAACATTCAAACTGAAATTTCGGCCATTGACGCTATGGTGGTCACATGATTTAAAGCAAATGCGTATTTAATTTAATGAGAACTTCCACACAAGGTGTTGGACTGGTGGATATACAGAGTTGTCTTCGGCAAAATAGTAGCAAACCAGTCTTTACTGCTTCCAAGATGAAGCAAAAGACGATGCAGTCAATGTTTCGATCAGTTTCCTTTGTTCAATTTAAGGATAGAAGGATGAGCTCTTTGCCGGCTTATTCATTGTACGGTAGCCTTCAGACGACTGACAGTACAGACTGCTATCGTAAACAGACTTCGGAAGAAACGAGAAGGGAGTTGATAGTGATATATAGTGCAGCAGGAATAGATCTTTAAATTCCACTAGTACTATCTTTATTAACGATACACAGTTCGTCTATTTACCCAGCTTCGCCCATCAAAATACTATAATATTTAACGATCGAAGTGTAGTTTTAGACCTTATGTTTTTCCCTATGCAAATGGAGACATTCAAGCCCTGCTGAGGTGTTGCTTATAATTTGACTGCTTAGTTCCTAGAAAGTTTGCCTGTTTTATTGGGTCTACAAGTAAGTTTCCAGCGTTTTTTTTTCAAAATTTGAAGTTTTATTATGAAAACATAGTTACAATGCTTTATTCAAAGTATCGTCCATCGGAAGCTACAACTTTTCCCCATCTTTCTGGCAATTTATGAATTCCGGACCAAAAAAATTTCTTGTCTTTCGAGCCCAAGAACGTATCGAGCCAATTTTTGATTTCCTCTACTGAGCTGAAGCGTATTCCCGTAAGAGCGTTCTGCATCGAACGAAACAAGTGGTAGTCAGATGGTGCCAAGTCTGGACTGTAAGGCGGGTGAGGCAGAATTTCCCATCCACTATTGTCCAAATAGTTTTTCACCGAAACCGCAACATCTGGCCGAGCGTTGTCGTGATGAAAAATGACGGACTCATGCCTGGTCTCATATTATGGCCGTTTTTCTTTTAATGCCCGCTTCAAACGAATTAGTTGGGTTCGACATAATGGTCCTTTGATGGTTTCACCACTCGGAAGCAGTTCGTAGTATACGACACCCTTTTGATCCCACCATATGCAGAGCATGACCTTATTCACGTGAATATTTCGTTTCGGCATCGATTGGGCGGGCTTGCCGGGCTTTGTATACGATTTTCTGCGTTTAGGATTATCATAATAAATCCATTTCTCATCACCAGTGACAATACGATGCAAAAATGATTTATTTTTATACCGCTGCAGTAACATTTCGGACATGCAAAATCGCCGTTCGACGTCTCTTGGCTTCAATTCGTACGGCACCTAGTTTCCAACCTTTTGAATGAATCGCAGTGCTTTTAGGCGCAGGGAAACGGCTTGTTGCGTGACGCCCAATGATGCAGCAAGTTCTTCTTGAATCTGACATGGATCCTCATCCAGTAAGGCGTCCAATTCCTCGTCTTCAAAACTTTTCGGCTTTCCGGGGCGATCTTTGTCTTCAACTCCAAAATCACCACTTTTGAACCGTTTCAACCACTCGCGGCACGTCGATTCACCAATACATTCCGCCCCATGAGTTTCCGAAAGCAAACGATAGGCCTCAGCCGCACTTTTCTTCATATTAAAAAATAAAAGCAGCGCTTCCCGCAAATGACGTTTATTTGGCTGGAAACTTGCCATAATTTTGCTCGATAAAATGTACGACATCGATAGAACTGCTCAAATATAACGATGCAAAGTTGTTGACAGATACAAAACCTACAAATAAAAACACATGGGGTCTGACATTTCTGCCCGGGATCCACTGGTGGCGCCATCTCTGACAAACGCTGGAAACTTACTTGTAGACCCAATACAAAATAATTAATTGGTTTATAGGTGGAGTAAGTGGAGATGTGGATCGGATTATGTATTTTCCTATGAAGAGGTACAATTTGATATTGATTGAATAAGTCATGCCAACCCGCACTTTTAGGTTAAGCTGGAGAGCCTATTCGGAGTTGTTCGGATTAGCTGGCTTAGATATGTCAGGTGTTTGGGGTGTGACTAGTAGTTATGGCAATTTTATTTGCATTAGTGAACATTTCACAGCTTTGTCCTCTCAGAAATTCAAGGAGTTTGTTGACTATCATGTTTTATAGCATAGGAGAGAGGATATATATTATTCTTGTTAGAAGCTGATTTGTCAATACGTTTAAAGGAGCCTGAACTCGCTTACCTAAAGCGAGGACGTTTATTGAGAGACTGAAATTTATTTTAATTAAATGCTGGGTGGTTACCACTGATTTACCTTTATATGCATGTTGAAATCTTAAGACTAGCTGGGATCTATTTTCTAATGTAGATAGATGTCAATGAAAGTTTCCAAGATTTTCAGAAAGATTTATGGTTGATAGGTCTAAGTTCATTTAGATACACATAAGATCTTTTGGAAAGAAAACCACATTGACCTCCATCAAGTATCTGGGAATGTATGTACGAGTACATCACCATTTAGGATGACAACTAGTTATGGCAAGTTGAAATTTTGTTTCTTGGATTTCGGCAAAAAAAATGTGATCTGGTCCTGGAAAATAAATGGATCGCAACTGTTCAAAACCACATTAATTTTTGTTCTGCCACCACATTGCATAGATTGAAGTATAGTGCTGAGAGAAGTTTCCGGAAGGTCGACTATATTAGAAGCTTGCTTGTTGAACCTGATGAGAGCTTTACCATGTATTTACCAGGCATTTGAAAACTCCTCTATGCTTCTACGGAAGATATACCAAGAGTTCTTTCAAAGTTACCACAATTCGGTTCTCAGTTTTGAGGAGATCCACTACACAAAACTCATAGCTTCGTTTTCTCCGGTGGCAACTAACGACTATTGCAATGCACCATACATTAGGCCCATGTGAATTTTGGGATATATTTATTATTAAAGGTTAAAGTTTTACGTTACAATCTTACAGAAAGTTTTCTTTTAGTAAATGTTAGACATTCTCCTTGTCAAGTTCTTGAAATTAGATTAGTCTTCATTACACTATTGAGGAAGGGTCACTTACAATATTTGAATATACCCGAGTGAAGATGATATTTCTATGCTGAATTACTTCGAAGAAGAATGTATAAGTATGTAGTGCAGATACTCTGCTTGGTATTTCAAAAAGCCGGCTCCACATAAATACAGCAACTTTGAGGTGGAACCAGGAGACGAAAAAAAGAGCAAAAGAAATAGAAAAACCGAAAAAGTGTGTCTTGAGTTAGAATACCTATAAACGTTACAACAAAGAGGCAAAAAGCAATAGCTAGGACATGTGTAATAGAAGTGGAATTCTAGACACCCTTAAGCAGGCGACAAGCAGTAAAGGAAGAAGTAAACGAGCTAACATTTTCAAAATTACGTCACAACGAAGAAAAAACTCGCAGAAGACTCAATCGCCGAAATGCATACACTAAAGATGAACAGGGAAATCTTCTATACCTGAAACAAAGAGATTTTTAATAGATGTAAAGAGTACTTTCACACAAAGGGTAATGACAGACATAAACCGATTTTCGTCGAAGAAGCCACCTTTAAACTCGATTAAATTTTCAACAATTCTTGGCATTTAAGCTATCAGTTTTTGAATTGTTTCCTGTGGTATCTTGCTCCAGCGTTTCAATTTTACATTCCACAACGCAGATTCTGGTGATGAGCATTGATCCCGGACCCTTTATCCAGTACCTCCCACAGCAGTTCTATAGGGTTTAAATCTGGTAATGGTTGCGGCCATATCGTGATTTGTAGGATTTCTTCATCTTCTCTCTGTTTCATGTAGTCTTGGCAAAGTCTAAACGTATGTTTAGGGTCATTGTGCTGTAGAAATACGAATCCTTTACAAAATAATCTTAGTCCAGAGGTTGCGGCGTTTTCTGCCAACATTATTTTGTATGCCTCCTTATTCATCTTTCGCAATCACTCGAAGCAGATCTCACACTCCAGTTGAAGAGAAACATCCTCAGACCATAACAGAAGCGCTTCCATCCTTGACGGCGAGAACCACACAGTCACATCTTTTGTTCAGCATTGCGTCGAATGGACACTCTCCGTTTTGTGCCAAATACTCGTACAATACCTAGAACTTAGATTCATCACTCCATAAAACTCTGTTGAAATCTTCTTCCGTCCAGTCTTGAAGCTTTTTGGCCTATTCAATCCTTTTCTGCTTGTTTTTGGGTCGCCACAAGTATCGTAGCTCAGGATGTCTTAATCTTCGTTTGACAAGGACAGCGGTTTACTCCGTGTCTGGCTTCTGTTGACGCGTATGACGGCTGCTGTTTCTCATCTAACGGATGATCAGATAACAACGTTAGTTTTTCAAATTATTATGTTTCACGGGCTGTCAAAGTTACCAATGACATCCAGCTGTGAAAATATTCAATAAGGTTTGCCTTATTTATATATCGTTTTACACTTGCCGAACGTGCGGAAATCATTAAAAAATATTACGGGCTCAGTTGTAAATAGGCAAGGTGAATTCCGCCGTGAAGTTGGTCGTCATCATGGCTTCAGATTGTAGGCAATTCGCACCATGGAAAAGTTTGAGCGTGAGCACACTCTTTTGGACCTAAGCCACCAACCAAGCAGAGATTGGTGCGAAATGAAGAAAACATAGCCGCCGTAGCGGCCAGCACCGAAGAAGACCCACAAATGTCGATTCGGCGCTGATCAGCTGAGTTGGGCATCGCCAGAGGGTCAACCCGGCTTATTTTGCGGTTGGATTTGGGCCTATATCCGTATGAGATTGCGCTGATGCAAGAATTGAAATCGTGGTTCTGGAAATGTTGGTCGGAGATCCGGATTTTGTCCAAAAAAAATAATCTCCTCGGACGAGGCTCATTTTTGCCTCAGCGGCTATGTCAACAAGCAAAATTGTCGTTATTAAAGCGAAAACAATCCACAAGTGTTCGGCCAAGCATTAATGCATCCACAAAGATTGACTATTTGGTGCGGGCTATGGCATGGCGGCATCATCGGACCTTATTTCCTTCGTAATGAGGAAAGAGATACCGTTACCGTTAATGGTCTTAGGTATAGAGCGATGTTAACCGACTTTCTGTGGTCAGAGCTTGACAAGATCGACATATCCGACGGCGCTACAAGCCACACAAGCGACGCAAGTCGAACGCTCGAAGTTGTGAATGAGAAATTTGGCGACTGGGTCATCTCAAGGCGAATGTTCATCAATTGGCCGCCGCGCTCATGCGATTTGACACCACTCGATTATTTTCTCTGGGGCTACGTGAAATCCTTAGTCTACGCTAACAAGACAACCACTTTGTACGAGCTCGAGGGCAACTTTCGACACGCTATTGCCGGAAAACGCCGCACATATTGACCGCTTTAAGCACTGCCAGCGAAGTCAAGGCCGCCATTTGAATGATGTGCTATTCCACACATAATGGCATAAACGCAGCTTCAAAATAAAGCTAGAATCAATTTTTTATCTCACACCGCTATTGTTTTATTTAAATTGTTTTTCCTATCGTTCTTATCTGGTTACCCTATACATTGTTTGCTTGTTGTGACTTTTAGCAGAATTTAGCGGATTTTCTCTCTCCTCCTATAGACCCCTGCACTTACGACCCTTCTTGAAAATGTCATGGAAACGCTGATACACCGTTAACTAAACACGAAAACTTATCAATGACCGGTAGTATGATTTTCGTAGCAACAGGTCCACTGGTGATCTGATGACATGTCTCACGGAAAAGTGGAACCAAAGCGTACATCAATCTGACGAAAGCAAGATAGTTACACTCGATATTTCTAAGGCATTTGACAGAGTTTGACATCAGGCTTTTTTGTCGATAATACTTGCATTTGATAACGACGACTCTCTTCTTCAATGGATTAGAAATTACCTTTCGGAACGTTCAATTCAAGTTGTCTTGGATGGTTTCAAGTCTGAGGTTCACAAAATAAATGCTGGTGTGCCCCAGGGATAACCAATTGGAGAACTACAATATCAAGAGAGTGGATTTTAATGCTTCCAACACAGCAGACATCTGTCGTTAAAGCTCAATTTAAATACCAAGCCATTATCCATGAATGGCACTTGCATAAAACTCATAGGTGATGACAATATTACACAGTCGTAATGTCTCCTGTCTCACCTTACTGTATCGCTATTTTCACCACCAGTGCTCCACGGAAATTCCCAGTAGCATTCCAGCCCTTCTAACTTTTAACCGTAATACCCGTCTGGCTATGAATGCTATTCAGTATACAATACGTACTTTCGGACGTACTCTGGAATATCGTAATTCGTTCATAAGCCGTACAACTCGCTTATCGAATGCCCTGCCGAGCTCCTTATTTCCTAGTAATTATAACTTGCAAACATTTAAAACCAACGCAATCGGTATCTGTCTTTTTTACTTCCCTAACTTCCCTTCGCCGGTGCTATGTGCAAACATCTTAAGGGTACAAAAAATCCCTTGTCCACGCGCCAATTATAAAAAAAAATATCGTGTTTAGTTATAGCTCTAGGCCGGGTTGACCTTGATTTACCCTCAAGTGTTTCGGTTTGACCGTGTTGTTCGATGCAACTTTTCGCTGCTATTTGATATGCTTGCAGATCGTTTTTCAATTGGGGTTTCCGCTACTTTTCCCATTTTTAACGAGTTGCTTACTCAAGACGTGAAGAATCTCAAAAAAATGCTTATGACTTAAAAGTGTGGCTTTTATGTAAAACTCTTACAATGTGAGTTGGCAAATTTTACTATTCGACAAGCGTTTTGATGTAAGGAGTCATAAACAAGGGCTAAATCAACAGTCATAGAGTTTGATAATTATGAAAAACCACGAAAGCAGGTTTACGAACATTTGGGAACAAAATGCCCACTGTTCAAAAACGTAGGTGTAAAATCCGATTTTTTATTATCTGAAAGTGTTGTCTATTGTTCATGTACAAAATTTCTGCAAAAAAAAAGAATGATACGCGATTTGTACGATGACGTTAAAATGAATGTTAAGTGCGCACCGAGAATTACCGGCGAATTCGAGTTTAAAGTTGTAATACACCAAGGCAGTGTATAGGGGCCGTTGCTTTTTAATGCTGCACATTAACGGACCGGAAACAAGTTCTCTTTTTTTCGCCTATAATGGTGATATTATAAGCGATGACGTAACAGCTCTTCAGGCAACTCCTAATAATTCTATAAAGGCTCTAGAAGATAACATCTACTATGTAGAAGGAATCCTCATACCAAAGTGCGAAAAATTTAGTTTACCACTAAGGAAATTGGGATGATGATATTTTACATAGAGTCGGTATCGGGTGGTTTACAATTTAAATTTTGTACTTTGTGACAGAAAAACGCCGTTTAAATATTAAGAATTTCCAATGAGGATTTTGAGATCTAGAAGATTGGTGTAGAAACCTTTTCTTATTTAGTTCTTCCCTGACTTGTTATAATAACTATTCTCACTCTTCTGTATAAAAATTTTGGGTAAATTGTTTAAGATTGCATGATATTTCTTTGAATTTGCATAATGTATAGATTTACGTCCTTCTTTCATTTAACTCTTATTTTACTTAGGCCCACTGTTCTTTAGCAACAACTCCTAAGACATTAATCGATTTCATAATTTATTGTCATAATTCCTCGTATACGAAAATTAAATGTAAGCCAAATTTCTGTTTCCTTGAACAATCTATGTATCTATGTATTGTATTACAGAAGGGAATATAAAACACGAAAAACCCTAACCGAAGTTTTCGGTCTTTAATATGTAACGTTTGCAGAATTATGACTAACTGTACACTCCTTATTATGCATTGTTCCACTTTCCATTACTCTCATTTACCATGGCACATAAAATCAACATGCAACAATTAAAAGTATGATATCTAAACACGCGAAGATAAAAGCTCGATTATAGCTTTTTAACGCCTTAACAAACTGAACGAAAGGGAGCTTTGCTGGTACTGCTGGTACTAAAATAACACTGTTACTTGCCTAATTTTCTTATACAACTTCTTTTATTAAAAGTTTTCTTTTTATTTTCTTTTCTTTTTTCTTTCTTTAGCCATTCTTTGACCAGGTGAATCCGTAAAATAAATAGCATTCAAATTGATAAGGTTACGTGTATAAAAGCTCTTGCTAAAGTTTTGGATTGGCATAAAATTTCCTATTGACTTCGCCTAAAGCTTTCGGCCTTATTTTTGATTCTAACCCATAAACATGTACATACGTGTGTATAACAATCTGCAATGTTTTGTTTTTTTTTTTGGCGTCGTACTAAAAGTTACTAATCTTTAAAAGCTAAACAAAGTTAAAAAGCTTAAGACTATGGTTATTTCATAAGAGATGGCGCAAGTAGTCACAAACGCTTTAAACTGCTCTAAAATTGGAAAATTACAAAAAAAGCAGGTTTTTTCCTGTGCTGTGAGTTTGTGTCTGTATTTGCTTTTGTGAAATTAAATTAAAAAATAAAAGTATACAATGGAAAGCTAATTGGAATTTGGATTCACCTGGCAATTAGCCTAAAAGGTGCTAAAAGTGTACGAGTTGGCAGCGTCACACAAAGTATCTAAAAGATTAGCCTACCCGAAGTAACAAGGACACATGCTATAAAGAAAATTATTTTAGGATTGCTGTGTTGTTTTGTTTTGTTTTTTTTTTTTTTGCAAAAAAAACGCTGGGAAACTTCCAAGTGACTTTGAACTGTTTTTGGGGTAATTATGAAATGTTTTCAGTGCAATTTAAATTCAGTAAATGGATATTCAGGTATCCTGTTACACTGATAGTAAAAATAAACAAATGTAATATATGCACTGGAAGTTACCTCTTTACTGTCTTTTTTATTTGTGCAGAATTCTTAAAATATGAACTTTTGCTACCTATAGAAGCAATGTAGACAAAAGATTGAATATACAGATCTGAGATATTTCTCTTTTGTGATTTTAGTTGATCCCTAAGTTTTGTAAAGACTCCTGGTATTTGAACACTACACGGCTACTGATCTAAAAAATGTTTTAGTGATAATTCTTTATCACTCTAGAGATCGTAAAAATAGGCTTTTTGTAATTTTTTTTCAGTAAAAATATTCGCGCAACTAAGTTCTCGCTGTTTGTTCTGATGAAAATGCAACTTTATTGTGAAAAAATGATTACAAATGAATCAGTCAAATTATTGCCCATCGCTAGCTACAACTTTTTCCCATAGTTCTAGCAGAGCTCGAATACCGTTACGGTGAAAGTGTTCGTCTTTTGAGGCTATCGAATCAAGGCATTTTTTGATGTCTTCATATGAACAGAACTGCTGATCAGCAAGACCATGTGCCATCGAACGGAACAAGTAATAATCGGACGGCGCAATATCTGGAGAATATTGCGGGTGGGGTAGGACTTTCTATTTGAGCGTTTCCAGGTACCTAGGATTCAGCGGGTTTGGCAACGTGATGCCGAGCGTTGTCATGCTGTAGAATCACTTTTTCGTGCCTCTGCTCATATTGTGGCCGTTTTTCGAATGCAATCGCTTGGAGATAGTTTTGCGGGTAACTCCTAATGCTGTAGCAAGCTCTTCTTGTGTTTGGCACACATCCTCATCGAGCAATGCCTCCAGTTCAGCGTCTTCGAAAGATTTTGGGCTTCCTACACGCGGACGGTCGTCAGAATCGAAATCACCGTCTCTGAAGTTTGGTTCATGACGTTTTTGATATGTCAAAATCGACCAGCACTTACTGTTGGAGACATCTATTGACAAACAGCGAGAACTAAGCTGCGCACCTAATATAAAATAAATGGAGTTTACGAAGGTAGAAGTTAATTGTACATATGATTGACTGTAAGACATAATCTGTATATGTAGAATAATTTATTTAAAAATGGCAGCTGTGCAGCGTTTCTCAAATGACCGCTCTTTGTAACAACAGCTCCTGTAAATTTTGCATTATGATGAGTCATAAAATTTGTTTTATTGTACATAACAACAGCTAGAGAGGTACGTAGGATTTTTTTGATATATTGACTTTTGACTGAATGGCGCACCTCTAAAGTCAAACTTGCAAAATTCGCTGAAAAATCCCCAGAAAATTGTTAATAACAAATGAACTATGCCATATCCTACATACGCATTTATATATTTCTAAATATCTAGTTTAAATTTGAAGTGAATTGGTTGAAAATTGTTCAAGTTATGGGTGTGGCCAACTTGAAAAATGCAGTTTAGAGATAAACGCGCTTAAAATTTTAAGTTATAGAAAATCAGGAAAAAATTTGCAATACCTTTAATTGGCTTTCTAGATTAGTGTCCTGCTCTTCTATTTCTTTTCTAGTGGATTTTAGTGCGGTCCTCCACTCTTTTGTAGCTTCAGACAGTGATCTTTCTGCAAGATTTATGCGCTCTTTGTCAATCTCCAAGCAAATTTCGTAGCTTTTCGGGCCGATTTCATCGCTTTCATTATGTGCAAAATTGAGGAAAGCCGTCCTTGTACAAGCAAATTGCAATATCAATAGCTATATCCAACACAATTTTACTACTAGAAACGAATAAACGAAGTATAACCGCCGATGCACCGAGTAAGAAGATCAATTCTTAGTGGACTGGTTTGATAGCGTCATACACTTCAATTGGAAGAGTTGGCTTATGTTTGTACTCAGCCAAGCTATTTGTAGTTTTAGGCTTAGCCAACTGCATCGACCTCCATTTTTCCTGCTGATCTATCGTGATTCACATCGCACTTATCTTTATGATTTTGTGCCCGTTCGGTACATTCTTCGGCATCCTCTTTATTTTTCCAGTACTCACACGCTTTACAGTATTTTGATTTCACGGCGCAGTCTATAATTTTTCCACTGTAATTGCCAATAAGAGGTACAAAGGCAAACAAGGACGAAAACCCATGTTGTCTCCATGAACCATAATTTAATTTTCTCCTTTTTCAATAGAAATAGCTGTCTCACCTTTCGCTGAGATCATCATACTGTTTTTGCAAACTAGTTTAGTTGCAGTTAAAATTCTTTTGAAACATAGGACGAGGTAATTCCATGAATACACAGAACTTTTTTATTCCGTGCAAACCAATTCCAAGTAATCACATTGAAATTACAATTCTACGGTTTCTTTCATAACCTTTTTCAATAAATGGACTACCAGGTATCTCATGTAGGTACCACACACATTTTTCACAGGACACTGCTATTTTGAATCCCAATCCACGCTTACTACTTTCCGTAAATTTAACTTGCGATTTGAACACATTATAAACGACAGCGTTTGAAATAGCTGAAAAAACTGCAATACGATAATCAAAACCTGGATTCACTTCAATATCGTACATATCTTCCTATTGCTTCAATTTATTCGCGGACGTACTAGTATTCATTTTACAGGGTGCTCCTAACTCGTGTCGATTCAGCGGTCTTCTTCCAGATATTTTCTGTCTCTTGCTGTATGTACGTGCTTCTTTGGCACCTTTTTGACCACAATTCACTTTGTTACTCATTATGTGTAGAAACGAACCAATAACACTCACAAAAAAACAGTTAGCACAATTATCGATAAAAAACAAACGTTCCTCAAATAAGCGTCGTTCTCGAATGTTTCGCTGTACGAAACTGACTGAAACCGACGTTTCTAAAGACGGAACAAGCAATAGTCTAAACACGTGGCCAGTAGCTTCGAAAACATCTGCCGTATACCTACTCTAGTCCCCTAAAATACTGTGCTTCGTTTCCGTCATAAGACGCTCGCTACCTACGAGTACCTGGCGACCTTGTACTATACTTGGTTTGCCTGAAAAATTACCGATCGAAATATGATACAAGACATTTTTTCTCAAATTTTTTTTTTATTTTTCTACATAGTAGTCTCCTTGTAACCCTACACACTTCTCCCAGCGATGCTCCCGTCTCTCTAATCCGTCCAAATAGTACTTGGCGTCTTTCCCTACAAAATAATTGCTCACGAAGGTGATTGCCTCCTCATTTGACGAAAATCTTTGTCCTCCGAGCGCAGTTTTTAGATGAGGGAACAAACGAAGTCACTTGGGGCTAGATCTGGTGAATAAGGCGGATGGTCAAGCAGTTCAAACCGTAATTCATGGATTTTCGCTATGGCAACCGCTGAGGTGTGAGACGGCGCCTTGTCTTGGTGAAACAGGATTTACTTTTTCTGCAAATGTGGCCGTTTTTCCGCAATTTCTGCCTTCAGCTTGGCAAATAATGATGAGTAGTATGCTCCTGTAATTGTTTTTCCTTTTTGAAGATAATCGATTAAGATAACTCCTTTACTGTCCCAAAAAACAACTGCCATCATTTTTCCAGCCGAAAAAACAGTTTTTGGCTTTTTTTGGAGCCGGCTCGCATTTTGAAGTCCACTGAATTTTTGTTTCGGGCATATGGTGTATCCAAGTTTCATCTACAGTAATTAATCGGCACCAAAACTCGGATTTATTACGCCTAAACTGCGCCAACAGAGCATTGGAAATGTTCATTCGAACACGTTTTTGGTCTAACGTAAGCAAACGCGGCACCCAACGCGCGGACGGCTTTCTCATGCCTAAATCTTGATTTAATATGTAACAAACACGTTCTTTGGACATTTTCATAACCTCTACTATCCCTCTCACTTTAATTCGGTGGTCGTCTAACACCATTTGGTGAACTTTAGCAATGTTACCGTCAGTGGTTGCAGTTTTTGGACGTCCCGAACGTTCATCATCTCTCAAGCTCACTGTGGTAAATGATGGTGCAGAGTCCCCACATACAGAGTCCAACTTATTTTTCATTTGCGTAGGCGTATTGCCTTTCAAAAACAAGAATTTAACAACAGCTCGATGCTCAATTTTTTCCATTTTCACAAAAAACACTTCATCGACTGTCAACTAAAAACTGCACGTCCAAAATGACTGAAACTTCGGTAAGTAACAGTCAAAAGATGCACAACTAGCATTCATTAGCTTTTATTGACGAGTGCCGCTAACTTTACATTGCGGTTGGAAACTTTTCAGACAACCCTTAATTTGAAACAAAAAGTACTTCGAGATAATCGATGGGATACCCTGGTCCTAAGATACCACTGAAAGCAATAAAAAAAATAACACATACAAATTATTTCGGGCAATTATATTTCTGACCACGAAATATCTCGTCATAAATTGTCTTCCAAAGTTTAAATCGTTGCTGGGTCATCCCCGTGAAAAGCGGTTCCACATGTTCCTACAGAAAATAATCCAGCGGCATTAAATCCAAGCGATCTTGGTGGCCACTTAAAGGTTTCAATATAGAAATTACTCTCTTACTAAATTTTGATTTGAATAAATCGATGATATTGGCCGCTATGCCGCTATACCATATATCATGTAGTCTAATCCTGCTAGAACCACATATAATTACATTGATATAAGTTTGGAATAAAATCCTCCCCCGGTATCGTTCATTGTACACCGTACAGCACATTTTTATGGAAGGTGTCTAACGAATCACGTGTGGATTGTTTTCAGTCCTAACATTTACTTAACCGATAAGCCAAGGAAATTTCCGTGCAATCGGCTTGGGCCCATTCAACGAAGAATGCCCAATGTATTTTCTGATCAAACCGCGGAAAATCTTTTATAAATTGAATCTTGTATTGTTGCAAGTTGTGAACGGACTAAGCTCAAGTTTCTATGCATGCCTGCGGAATGACAAATTTGGGTACTCATAAAAACTTTCTCCAACTGAGGCGATATTGTCTTCTTAACATCGTTATCCTTGATGTTGGCCGGATCTGTTATGTAACATTAAATTAGCGTGAAACTCGTGAGCACCACGTTTTGAGATCATTCGATCTAGAAAGTGCTCAAAAGGATGTGTAGCTGCACACTAAATTCGGAAACAATGTTTCACGATACCACTAGGGCTTAAAGCTAGGAATGGTGAAGGAGATCAAATTCGAGAGAGCGATTTAAATCGAAAACGGAAGGGTTGGAGGTTACCTTACGCAGCATACTGTAGATTGGTTCGTTAGAGCCATATATGGTGCGGTGGATTGGTAGATAAAAGAGACGGGGACAACGTAGATTTCGAGAGTTAGTGTAAATGAAATGAGGTTGAGACGGTCTTGATAGGGAGGTAAGATTAGAGGATCGTTCCAAGGTAGACCCCGAAGAGCTGGAAAATGACGCTGGATGCTTTCAATTCAGGACACATGTACTCGTTGAAAGGTACACCGCACTTGGTTGGCGAATTCCAGAAGGGGCTGATGTATAGTGCGTTGGTCACGTACGGGTTGCAGAATTCTTCGGACCATCTTTTAATGTAGCCAAGTGATGTGTTTGCTTTAGTAATTGTTTCGTCAATATGAAAGTGGAAATAAAGCTCCGTCACGAGCTTATGGTTTGGCGAATAGACTGAACAAGGGATATAGGTTGGCGGTGGAGAAGATAAATTCGGGAAGGAGACTTGTTGCACTTACGTGAGAAGGTAATCGATTGACATTTGGTGACATTGAGTTCGAAGCAGTTCTTGATGCATCAGGTGGAAAAACTATTTGGATCTATTTGAAGGAAGCTGGAGTCATGTTGTGAGGAAATGGGTTTAAAAAATTTGTTATCGTCAGCATAGAGCGAAAGTGCTGAGTGTTGACCGACCCTTTCAAAATCGTTAATGGTTAGGATGAAGAGGAGTGGACCTAGGTGACTACCTTGAGGAATACCTGAAGTAGCCCAGAAAGAGGGCGATAGGACAGACTTGAAACGAACACTATAAAGACGATTATCTAGGTAAGAGGATGTCCATTTTAACAAAATGGGTTCAAATCCCAGGATGGACAATTTGAACAGGATTAGTTTATGAGATATCTTGCCAAAAGCCTTACTGAAATCTGTTGTTATAACGTCAAATTCTTTATCATTTTCTAAGGATGAGAGAACAGAGGACACTATTTCGACAAGAGGTTAGTGGTAGTTGATGTACCTTTCAAAAAGCCGTGTTGATTAAGGGAAATAAGAGATTTGCACTGGAAGCTTAAGGCTTCCTACAAAATGATTTCGAGGAGTTTGGGTATATGTGAAAGTTTAGCTATGGGGCGGTAATTAATGACTTCGCTCTTTAATCCCTTCTTGTATATCGGTATTATGAAAGAAGAGAGAGCGATATTCGGAAGAGATTTGCAAGGGGATGGGAAAGTGTTGAGAAACACTTTTTAAGAAATATGGATGGAAGGCCATCTGGGCCGGGTAAGTATTCATTATTAAGTTATTGTAATTTATTTTCTATTACCGTATGATCAAAGAATTGAGAAATAGAGGGGCCAATTAGAAAGTTAAGTTGGTATTTGTGATCAGAGGGATCGGGTACGAAGGAATCGGCAAAAGAATGCTGAAAAAAAGTAGCAGAAAAGTTTGCTATAGTATTCGGATAGGTTGATGATATGCTTTCGTATGAGGGGGATAGAGGAAAACCGTCGGATTTTTTTTTTTGTAGTTAGTGAATTGGTAGAAATTCGGATCGTTTATAAGCCTTAATTGCTCGCTATCGCAGTATCGCTGGAAGATAACGTTATAAAGCTGGGCGAATGGAAGTTATGACCCGAGATAGTTGGAATAGTCAGCAAAAGAATTGGTTCGAAGAAAAACTGCCCATAATTTGTTTCTCTTGTTACGTAAAGAGCGAAGGCTACGATTATACTACGCAGGGCTCGTAGAAGGGGTTTTATTGCACGAAAAGGGGATATAGAGAGAAATATAATTGATTAATTCTCTGCAGAAAATAGAGAGAGCACCATTAAGGAACATAAACAAAATTAAAAGAACACAAAACAAAGGCAGCTGCAGATGGAGCGGACTGAATAGGAGAGTGGTGGAAAAGAGAAAGAAGAAGTGATGGGTGAAAGTTATCAATGGTCGATAGTGAAAGTGGATAGATTGAGACACAGGAGCTTATGGGATCAGTAGTGAAAATGAAATCCAATTGCCTACCCATGTAGTTGGAGACCCCACTAACTTGGCATAAGCTAGATTCTGTAAGCGAGGCATTCCTTACTCGAGTTAGGGTTTGCCATAAAAAAAAAATGCATCATCTGATTGAGTCCAGTGCAGTTGAGGTAGATTAAAATCGCCGAATACGATAATATCACCGAGAGGATGAGATAAGTTAATTATTGTGCCGGCAGGTTGTAAAATCACTCCCTTTATTGAAACGCAGTCAAGCTTAGAAGAAGTAGAAACAGCGATTAGAGAAGAGTTTCGCTCAATGTGGACGGCCAGTAGGACAACTCGACAAGGAGAATCATCATTTGGACGATCGACATCTCGAAAAACATTGCAACTAGGGAGGAATAATTCCTGATCCTTTATATCGCGGACTAGATTAGTTTCAGTCAGAGCATATACCTCAATCGGAAAAGCGTGAGGATGGCGCAAGACAGCACGGGTTTTAGATTGTTTTGATAGTAGAAGATAAGAGGAATGTTATTTCGGGAGGGCGTGGGAGTAGATGTTTGAAACACTGGCAATGGTAGCACGTTATGGACGTAAAAATTTATCGTTGTCAGCTCTGCTACGTTGAAGGAGCGAGATCCTTTTTGAGTGCACATAGTTATCGAAAGCAGCTAGGCCGTCTGAGACTTTTTGGGGAGACATATTGAAAATCTCATGGATCTTGATATACTCGTATAAGTTCCTCAGATTTGTAAGGTCAATAGGGAGACCTTCCTGCTGTATGGAGACCATGACGCTTGTTTTAGTTTTTCCCTCATAGCAAACGGAGTCCGATTTGTCATGCAGAATGTAAATTTTGTTTATGTGCTGAATGATTAGTACCAAAATTAACAGTAAAAAATTGACACAACTTTAATGAACCTAGATATATTATTATCGGTCACCACCAGCAATTGTTTAATATGGACTGACGAATAAAAATTGAATCAAAGTGACAGTGTATCATATAGGTGCGGAACGCTGTTCATTGAATTAGAATTGGCATGTCGCAGAGCTTCATTCTGTGAGCGAGTCTCTTTTTAATATTTACAAGTGATCTCTTACCTGCTTTGAGTACTGGATTGAAAATCGAGTATACTCCTGTGTTGACCACAACAGTTCTGCTTTTCATTTATGTTTCCTGACTCATGCGCATGCCTTCCGAATGGTAAGCACATTTTATTACAATATTCACAGAATAACCAACTGATTGGAAAATACGTATACAGTGGAATAGAATGTTTCTAGAACATCTGCTTCCGATAACAGTATATTTGAGTATCAAAGCCAAATCAAAGCTCTCACGGATTATCCATATATGGCACAAACATTGCTGAATGCGACAAACGTAAGTCAGTCAATGAAAATCTGAGGATGAATGATCACCACATTTAAACGTAAACGTATTTCAAAAAGTTGTAGTTTCCTCAATCAGTTTAAGACATACGTCATTCTGACTTTCGGTCATCAATAAATAGCGATTGTTACAAAACAATACCTTAATCCGGCGAGGTGTAGCTAAATGCCGTCTGTGCCTGCTGAATAGGGTTCATAAGCGTTCGTTAAAACTCAAAGGTGACGCAAGTATGATATTTCGCGGTCAGTCGATAATTCTCTACTTTCACCATGAATGTTCGATTTTGCCACTTCTGTTAGTGGTAGATCTTTGCATATGTACGCTAACAGAAAACTGCCCCTGTTCTGAAACCCAAGATAGTTCAAGTCCTATTCTACTTACACATTCCAAGGTGGTTGAGGTCCCATTCCATTTGTGCACATCGCCTAACTCGAGGTCTTATCTTAGTGCATTGTCAATCTGAAATGGAATCAAATGCTCTTCAACCGAAACGCCAATATCAATTTGATCTTCATTTGCTAGCTGTCTGAGACGACAAAAGACCACTTTTCTGACCAAGTCGATGTATTGTACCTGTAGAGTTCGTAGAGTTTAATGTTATTGTACGAGTACATCCCCTCCTTTAAAAAACATTACGCAAATCTGTAGAATTTTGCATTAAAAATTACCAATGTCTTAAACTGCTTTTGATTAATTCCATATTTATGTGCATAGAGCAGAACTAGGTGTTCTTTAATTGCCTTAACTAGGTCCTGAGCAACAATTATATTCTTAGGACAAAGCAACACCGAGAGTAGCATTCGAGTGATTTCGAATGAGAGGTGTCATTATCAGAGGAAAAGCGAAGTTGAGGTGGATAGAATCTCTAACTAACTAAAATTTATTGCCAATTATGGGATTCTACGAGTATTCGATTCGCTGATATTGCGCGTCTAGTTTTGTCTCGCAGCCAGTGACAGCTCATTTTCTTCTGGTGTAAATGTTCACAGCCTATGCAAGTAACTGGTTGCAATTTTCTCAAGTTTGATATTAAAGAAGTTACATGATTCCGCATCATTCGCCTAAACCCTTCAAAGGAGATGGTGATGTTGCTTCCGAATCTAACAGCGAACGTTATCCATTGTCATTCTTCACAATCTGATGAGCTTAACAGGGTTCCCAAAACTCGACATGGCTCCGTAAAAATCATTTAGACAGATACTATCATGTATGTATCATATATGGCCTTGAAAACGATAAGATCATAGAACATTTGATCAGTTATGGACCTATCTATCGAATCTATCGTATTTAAAACTTTGGAACTAGTTACGGATTTTATCCACCTTGGCTCCAGTATCAATTCTGATAATGACAACTGGTCCCAATTGCATGGATGGAATTCGGAAGAGGTGATATCAAGTTTATTTATCACTTCAGAAAAGTGCGAATCAGTCGGTTGAGATGTTCAAGACATGTAGAATGAATGTATATCAATGATGTGGCCCTACGAGACTTCGATTCCATTCCTACCCAGAGGCTACTTCAACCATATTGATTTGCATAAGTGGAGGCAGTTTGCTAAAGATTCTGATAACTTGAGAGCTTAGCTTTGAGAGAGATAAGAAGAGATGATGGCGTTGCCGCGGAGCATTCAAAATCTGGAAATAATCTGGTAGGAAGTACGCCCCAGCTAATTTGTAAAAGATCAAATCAGTACATGCTTGATAAATAAAATGTTAAAATCAATAAAGCCCCCGGACTGCGCCAACTACATGTGCATACTCTATACAAAATCGTTACTGCCGTGTTATGTAAACATCTTAAATCGATTGCCAACAATCTGATACTCGTAAATCCAAATCTATCAGTTTGACATTTGATTGAAGCAAAAGTGGAAGCAAAAAATTTATCTCCGGATCAAAAAGCAAAAAGAAAAGTATTTTAAGTGAAAGTTAATTGAGGAAACACTTTCACCTTATAAATTAAGAGACGCTTTACCTCAGGCAATTGAAATTCGAGTAAGTTATAACACCTAAGCTATTTTATAGCCAAGTTAAAAATTCCACCATTAAACTAACCTATAAATGGTAAAAAGAGGAATATCCCACACCTCTCCGGAACACCCAGGAAACAAAAAACGCCACCAAAGCTTGAATGAAATTGAACCAAAACTCGCTATGGGATCTACTTCTACTCTGAGTGTTGAGAGAATGCAGGAAATTCTACTCGAAAACAACAAAAAACTAGTGGAACAATTAGCCTTAAAGGCAGATCTGCAAGATTTCTTTAAACAAATCTCAGCATTGAGTATGCGACAAGAAGAACTAGAGCAAAAAGTTGTGTATCTGGAAGAACAAAACAAACGTCTTGAGAACCAGCTTGACCGACTCGTACAGATGAGTACTGAAGCGAACATGAGACATGAGCGAAAAGGCAAAATCCATTTGCGCCGGGTTAGTTGACTCAACTCCGCATCAAATAGTCGAGTCTGCGTATAGGATACACAGCCATAACACGAACAAGTCTACGATAGTTCTAAAGATGAGATCGAAGGAGTCTGCCTGGAGCGTGATGAGGAATGCCTTCAAATTGAAGGGCACTAGGATAAGCATCCAAAAGGACTTACCCTTTAACGTTAGACAACGTCGGGCAAAAATGATTCCAATCATGAAGGAGCTACAAACAAAACAGTTACGAAAGAGAGCACTTCTCACAAAACTTCAAATTTGGCGGCTAATGTCAATCGCAGCAGTGACGCCAAACTTAGCAAAACACCAATATGCGAATAATCTTTGGGTCCATCCACAAGCTCTAAGGCGGCTGTACAGTGTACGTGATGCATGATGTCCCATGTCTATCAGAATGATGCTGAACAAAACATAGTTATCAAGAAAATAAAAATTTTAAGCTACAATGTGTCAGGTTTAAAAAACAAAATGAATTTTGTAACATTTTTTAATTATGTAAAAAGTTTTGATATTTTTGTATTATTTGAAATACATCTATTAGATAATGAAGAAATTAGATTTAAGAATATTTTCTCAAACTATGAATTAATCTGGTCTCCTGCTATAAAAACTTCACTTTTTGGGAGAGGAAGTGGTGGAACACTATTCGGCTTTCGTGACGACCTCGAACGACTGTATACGAGTATACGAGTATCTTTGTAAAAGCTGGCGAAATGGATGTTATTAACTTAAAATTGAATACACTGGATGTAGTTTTGGTACCAATCTACTTAAACTGCTTATTGGGGATTTTAATGGTCGTGTAGGACTCACACAAAATAATTTCGCATCGTGATACAACAGTACTCTGCTGGAACCGTGTCGCAGATCTAAAGACCTAATTTGTGATAACAAAGGAGCAAAAATAATTGAACTTGCTGATGAGTATGACATGTGCTTGTTGAATGGTAGTTGCGAAGGAGATCCAGATGGCGAATTGACCTTTATCAGAGGAACATCATGCTCAATAATAGATTACTGTTTTGTTTCGGGAAATTGGCTCAAGCTTCTAGACAGTTTTCAAATAGGAACCGAGATCTTTTCGGACCACATGCCTTTGGAAGTAACGCTTAATTCTACTGCTAGCGGCAACTATGCTTGCACAAAACCATTAAGCCTTCTGCCGACATTTGTCTGGAATGACCGAATAATGGAATCGTATCAGCGAAACATGAATGTGAATCTTATGGAACTACGCACACAGCGTTATACAGCCAATATTGAAGCTCTAACGGAAATAATAAAGAAATCCATTCCGCAACAGAAAGATTTAAAAACTCATAAAATATATAAACAAAAATGGTATGATTCTGATTGCATGAAAGCTAGAACCAAATCTTTTAAACTTCTCAAACTTCTAAGGTCGAATAACTCCAATATCTTTAAAGCACTCTATCAAGATGCCAGCAAGGAATACAAACACATCTGTTACATCAAAAAAGTAGCCTTTGAACAACAAAACATTGCGATTATAAATAATTCAAAATCTTCTGCTCAGTTCTGGAAAGCTGTCAAATACCTAAACGGGCACACGTCTAACAAATCTGTAACTCTTAAGGCCCCGCAACTCAGGACTCATTTCGATAAACTTCTTAATGCCCCTTTAACCTCGCCGCTACATCAATATGCAGCCCCTCTGCTCTTAGACGAAAAATTAGATTCTGCATTTACCCTGGAAGAAGTCAATGAAGTAATATGCAAATCGAAATCAAATAAAGCACCTGGTATTGATCGCATCCCGTTTGAGTTCTATAAAAATTGCACATATGAGTTTATGAATTCTCTCACAATTGAATTTAATCGAATATTCGACTCTGCTAATATCTCCGACGTATTCAGGAAAGCAATAATTTTTCCCCTACACAAAAAAGGCGATTACAGGGACCCGAAGAACTACAGAGGAATCACATTTTTAAACACTTCAGCCAAATTGTTTGCTTCATTAATTTACAAAAGATTGTACGAATGAGTACAAGAACATAACATCCTTAAAGAATTCCAAGCTGGATTTAGGAAAGGTTATTCTACAATCGACCAGATATTCTGTTTAACAAACATTGCTGAAACATATAAGAGCAAGAAAAAAAAGTTGTACGCCTTCTTTGTAGATTTTCGAGCAGCGTTCGATTCAATACCACGTGAAGCACTCTTTTACAGGCTTTCCAAAATCGGTGTATCAAGTAAAATTATTCGAATCCTGAGAGCCTTGTATGAGAATAATATTGCATATGTATGGGATGGAGACTTAATTTCTGAAGAGTTCGAAACTTCAATGGGTGTTAAACAAGGCTGTATTTTAAGTGCTCTGCTTTTTATATTATACATCAATGATATAACAGATGATGTCAACGGTGG
The DNA here is from genome assembly GCA_963966105.1 of Volucella zonaria. Taxonomy (NCBI): domain Eukaryota; kingdom Metazoa; phylum Arthropoda; class Insecta; order Diptera; family Syrphidae; genus Volucella; species Volucella zonaria. The sequence goes on along the minus strand of OZ014531.1, from coordinate 121,738,227 downwards.
AATAAGATTCAACGGTGTATCAATTCCTGCGCTGATGTATGCTGATGATATCGTCTTTCTGGGTGACACAACCCAAGGTATGCAGTTAATGATAAACAGGCTTAATGCTTTCTGTAAAAGTTGGAATCTCACTGTAAATCTTGATAAATCAAAAATGATGATATTCAGAAATGTAGGAGGATGCTTCTCACATTTGGAAAAGTGGAAGTTAGACGGGGAAGAGATTGAGGTAGTATCCAGATACAGATACCTAGGTATCCTAATATCGTCCTCCTTAAATTTCAAACCACACTTTGAGGAAAAATTAGCTGTTGCTAAAAGAGCTATCTGTTCGATTTGGGAACGTTGCTTCAAAAATAAATATGTATCGCAAAGTGCAAAACAAACTTTGTTCCACTCAACCGCATCGTCGATAATGCTTTACGGAGCTCAGGTATGGGGTTACAAAGGCTACGATGCTGTGGAAAAATTTCTTCGCTACTTTTTAAAGAAGATTTTCCGATTACCAAAAAATACTCCGAACTATATGCTACATCTTGAAACGGGAACTCCTCTTTTGCTCTTGTACACGCTCAAAATGCACTTCAACTATATCCTAAAAATACTAGAAATGAATGAATGCAGAATACCAAACGTAGTTTTAAGAAGCATAATTAGAACAAACGGAGGCATTTGCGAGGAATGGAAGAAAACAGCTTCTGAATGCGGATTAAATCTGTCTATTCAAGTGAATGAGCATCCTCAGAGAAAAATTTAACTTGGTTTTGGAGAATTTTGGCAGACATACATATGACCAATATGTCGAAGAAGCTGAATCGTCACTGTTTAGGAACTATTACAGCAAACTAAACCATTTTCTAAATGAAAAAACATACTTCCTAGATAGTCACACAGTCGACAAAATAAGTACTATTTTCAAACTGAGAGGGGAACTCGTTCAACTAAACTTTATACCCCATAGACCAGATTTACCAATACTTTGTGACCTCTGCAACATGAAGAAGAGAGAAGACATCTTACATTTTCTTGGTGTTTGTCCGATTTTAAAAGAATTTCGACTATCAATGTTCGGAAAACATGATTTAGACGAAGATGAAGTAATGAGCATTTTAAATGGAGAAAGAGGATGGAAAGTCTTATATGATTACTCAGTAGCAGCACTTTGTTATAGAAAGCGTATCATAGATGGAGATTTTTAATGTAAAACTTAAGTATGTATTTTGTCAACCTGGTAGACGGCCACAGGCCAAACCATTAAAGACTTAGGTTAATCGTTACATTGTAAAACATTTATTGAAAATAAAAGTCAACTAACTAACTAACTAACTAACTAGATCCAAATCAGTACGGGCCTAGAAGACAAGATCAACCGCTACACCTTTTGGAAACAGCTTATGAAAGTGTATTTAGAAACTGTCTATACCGAGTTATGGTTGGGTTAGACATCTTTTTCAAACTCGTTCAATTCTGCAAGATGTCGATGGATCAACCACAGAATCACAGAGATCTGTAAAACTTCTTGAATATACAAATGGCATTGATATATGAAAAAAATTCTTAAACTCATTGCCAAATTTGCAATGCATTTTCATCACCTCAAAATCATAAAATCATTTAAAGTGGCCTAAGTAACAAGGCTGAGAATGAAAATTTATTGGGTCTGTCCAGGAGATTAAATTCAGTAAATAATAAAAATACCCCAGGTGACATTCTTAATTTAAAGGCAATCTGAAGCAACAAACGCCTGGTGGTTGTTGGGAAAGGTTCGAAAAAATCTCCTGGCGATCCTTAAAAATTTTATGCGTACGAGTATGATGCTAGTCGAACCATTTTTCTGCCATCCGCAGAAACTCTTCAACTATAATCACTGGCTTTAAGTTAGTTAAACTTTATAATTTACAGTAAATTTAATGAACTATTAAGAGAAAACAAGGAGGATTCACTCTATTCATTTTTGGGTTATAAAAAACACACAAGGGAACAAAGTATAAGCCAAAAGAAAAATAACTGACATACAATTAAGTGCGTGAGATAAAATAGGATTTTTTTGATTTTTTTTTTGTTCATACACAAAAAGACAATTAAGAACACGCAAATGGTGTATCAGTAGGTTGGTAGTAGCTCAGAATAAAAAAATATATCCGAGTATATCCATACATTTCTGGGATTTTAAACCACCACGCACTCCACAAAAAAAAAAAAACGGTTTTCTCATTGTACTCGTATCTAAAACAAAAGCAACGGAAGGCTTTGAATATTTCAATACAAGTTTGTATGTGCAGATGAATATGGTTAATGCAACGGTTTCCTATTTCAAAAAATCTCAGTAGTTTCTATAAAAGCTTCAATATGAGGGTGCGTGCCAAATACAGGAGCTTGTATGTTACACAGATACTACTCGAATACATACGAGTATATCTTGTTTTGCTTGCAAGTCGAAACAATTAGTCTAACTACATGTGTATAGCACAAATTTCTAACTTGAATTTTACTAGTTTCAAAGCGTCTTCAATCATTCTTACGACATCAATTTGCTCCATTTTTCGGTTTTGAATTTGTACAATATTAATGAAATACGATTTGTAATAAACACGCAGTGTGAATAAATAATTCGTTTAAGATGTTTTTGAGTGATGGGATATTGTCTAGCCGAATTAACCTTATAAGTGTATCTGCATGTTCATACCTTCTACCAAAAAAATTTCGGAGAAAAGACTTCATTATTCATTAATATTAACAACATTAACTGTTTTCCTGGCGGCAAATTCTCTCACGCCTCATCGAGTGAGTAGATTTCATACGTCAGGGCTGGAAAGACTGGAGTCGTGTGCGGGCCAAAATGAAATTCAAGAAGAACTGGCGGGCTATTGAAACAAAATACTATTAGCTTTTATTAAAAAAAAAAATTATTCATTTTATTTTATTTTTTGTTTATTTCTTTCTTTCTTTAACAATGTTATCAATGTCAACATCAATATGCGTCGTTGCCAAGCGCATTACGTTAATAAGTGACTTACTAGATGGAGTGAAAAGTGACCTTCTTGGGAATTAAAATTTGTTTTTGTTTTTAAATGTTTTTTTTATATTATTCAATATAGCCCCCTTTTAGTTTGATACACTTATTATTCCAGCGCTTTTCCAAATTCTTGATCCCGTCCGAAAAGTAATTTTCCGGAAGGTTTGCAAAATACTCCTCCATGGCCTCGATCCAGTTACCAATCGACGCCAAAAGTCCGCCCGATTCGCGGCACCCAGCGGAAGGATAACTTTTTCATATGCAGAATATTGCCCAAAATTGTCGTGTGCGCTCAGTACTAATCTTTGTGGTATCTGCTAGCTCGCGCACCTTCACTTTCCGGTCAGCCAACACCATGTCATGTATTTTTTTGACATTTTCCTCTGTAAACGCATCGGAGGGCCTGCCGCTGTGGACTTGATCGGTAGTGGAGTTGCGGCCACCACGAAACTCTCGAAACCAATATTTGACGGTGTAATCTGACATAGCATTAGCCCCATAATATTTATCCAACTTTTCTTTTGTTTCCTTAGCCGTTTTGCCTCTTAAAAAATAATGGTTTATGAGAAACGAAAATCGTTTTTGCCCATACTCAACATGATGCCAAACACGTCAACAACAATCAGCTGTCAAAACAAGACTAAAGACAGTATCGCACTGAAATTTGGCATGTCTGCCGAAATATGAACAGACTTCAAGCCACCATAACCTTTTTTGCAGTAGCAGCGCATACTGGCGGACAAGGACGTCACTTTTCACTTCATCTAATATCTGACAATGAAGACCTGTATTTTGATTTAATAAAATTCTTGGTTGAATAAGCACTTTCACAAAAGTATGTACTCCCCATCATCGAACCCATTTTCAAACAAAAATTCGCCAATTTCGGAAAGCGATCATCGAGGAGCTTAAAAAAATCTGTTCCAATTTCCGCTCTGCTTTCTGCTTTTGTAGCAGGGGTCGGATTGTAGGTCGCATTTCTCCAACTGGTAGTCAGTCTTTACGCCTTCAATGGCCAGTGTTAATGGATGAGTGAAAAATGACAAATCGCTCTCTAATTCCTTAAAATCTATAAATCGATTTTCAAACTTCAAAATTACCTCGTCAGAAAAGTAGCATCTTTCGAAATATCCCATCTCCATGTAAAGTTCTTTGTAACTCGGGAAAAAAGAAATATCATTTTTTCCTAAAGACATTTTGAACAATTTAAATTTACTCTTAAATCCATTTACACGTTCGTAGAAGTTCCCGATATTATTGTGTTTGCCTTGTAACTTCAAATTTAAATCATCCATGTGTTGGGTCATATCCGTTAAAAATGCAAGATCAGCGAGGAATTGGTGATCTTGCAGTTTGTTTTCTATTTCTGTGGTAAGAGATTTTATTTCGGCTGCAAGCACTTACCAGCATTTAACCATCTGATGTCTGAGTGTAAAAGTAAATTTCCGTACGGTGCATCGATTTCGGTTAAAAAATTGCGAAATTTACGATGAGTCAAAGCTTTGTTTTCTCCCCTGATCTGATTAGTTGTTTTGACAGCCACCTTCATTGCGTCCATCTGGCGCATAGATTTTCCACATAAAGCTTCTTGGCGTATGATACAGTGGGTTAAAGGGCAATGAATACCATTCTGTTTTAAGAAGTCCAGAAAATCCTTTCACTGTCCCTGTCATTGCTTTAGCTCCATCAGTCACAATACAGGAACATTTTTGGAACCCTCCGTAATCTACTATAACAGTGGTACTGACAGCTTCATAGATATCACTTCCTTTAGTTGTTCCGTGTAAGGGCACCAAATTCAACACTTCTTCCGTAATATTATAATCTTTTGAAATGCAGCGAATAAAAATTAATAACTGACTGACGACTATATGTTTCATCCAAACATATTGTAAAACATTCACATTCCGCAACGGAATCACGCAATTTCTTAGCAACATACTCGCCCATATCATCTATTCGTCGCGCCACTGTTTGATGTGATAGTGCTACAGATTCAAATTTTTCTGCGAGCTTAGGCTGCATAAATCGTTCAGCCATTTTAATTGCACTTTTTTTTTATTAAACTCCATCACTGAATGGTTTTTTAGCTTTGGATAATTGTAAAAAAACTTCGTAGGAGGCAACTGAACTCAGCTCATTACCTGTGTTTACTTTTGAAAAAGTGCTTGTTTGCTGCACAAGTTTTTTCTTATATTCGGCTACAATAATTTTTCTAGCTTCACCTTTATGTTCCTTATGCTTTTTTGTCTTTAAGTTCTGTAATGCCGCTTAGCATTGTATTCCTGAGACAGGACTTGCATACAAATTGTACACTGCATTTTATTATTATTGTTGCAAATAAAATAGCCCAGTTCCCATTTCTTATTAAAAGCCCAATTTTTATCGTTTACTTTTCGCTTCTTTGTAGACATAGTACAAGTTTTGATTCGGCACTAACGAACTGTATTATGAAACACAAACGAAAGATTTTCGTAAAATATTTGTAAACAAAATACAGTTTATTAACTCGCGGATTCTTTCGCCGATAGAAGTGGAAAGCGGACAAAGTGAGTCTTTGCCATTACTGCAACACACTTCAAAATTGAAACTCTATTTCGCTTCATCAGCTTAAAACAACGCCGAGAAAGAATGTGTGTATGTATTGTATTGGGTCTATAACTTAATTCGTGCGGTTTGCTAAGAGATGGCGTACCTTATATTATTTCATTGTACGTCATTTCAGTATATGTCATTCATTTGAAGCGTAAATAACAATAATTTTTTTTCACTGAAATATGTCGAACTTTATGCCTGAAAAAGTGTTTTTGCGGGGAGTTCTTCTTCATTACTTTAATATGAAGAAAACTGCTGCCGAAAGTCATCGTATTTTGGTGGAAGTTTGTGGTGAACATGCGCTAGCTGAGCGAACGTGCCAAAAGTGGTTCGCACGATTTAAAAGTGATGATTTTGGCTTGGAAGACGATGAACGTCCTGGGCAGCCAAAAAAGTTTGAAGATGAAGAACTGGAAGCATTACTCTATGAAGATTGTTGCCAAACACAAGAAGAGCTCGTAGAATCTTTGGGTGTCACTCAAGCAGCCATTTCAAAACGTTTAAAAGCAGCTGGATATATTCAAAAGCAAGGAAATTGGGTTCCACATGAACTCAAGTCGAGAGACGTCGAAAGGCGGTTTTGCATGTCCGAAATGCTGCTGGAACGCCACAAAAGGAAGTCATTTTTGCATCGGATTGTTACTGGTGATGAAAAATGGATCCATTGCGACAACCCCAAGCGCAAAAAATCATATGTGAAACCCGGCCAACCAGCCAAATCAACGGCAAAGCCGAATATCCATGGCGCAAAGGTAAATCTCTGTATTTGGTGGGATCAGATGGGTGTGCTGTATAATGAGCTGCTAAAACTGAATGAAACCATCAATGGACAACGCTACCGAACACAATTAATCCATTTGAAGAGAGCAGTGGCCGAAAAACGCCCCGAATATGCGACCAGACACGAGGCAATAATTTTCCATCATGACAACGCTCGGCCCCACGTTGCTATTCCGGTTAAGAACTATTTGGAAAACAGTGGATGGGAAGTCTTACCCCACCCGCCTTATAGCCCAGACCTTGCCCCTTCTGACTACCATTTGTTCCGGTCGATCCAGAACGCCCTCACTGAAATACGGTTCACATCAGAGCAGAATATCAAAAATTGGCTTGATTCATTCTTGGCTGCCAAGCCGGCGCAGTTCTTTTAGGATGGCAAAACTTTGAATAATACTACGAGTATTGTAGAGGTTTTATCTAAATAAACGTTCAAATTTTGAAAAAAAACCGCACTTATTAAGTTATGGACCCAATATATAAGCTTGAATACTTACATTTGTTTTGTTTTTTCATTCGTGTACGTGAAGCGGCTTTGTTTTGTTGCGAAATATTTATTTTATGTCGCTAGCCACAATAACAGGTATGGCGAGTCGCATGCGGCCCGCGGGCCTTGTTTTGGCAGCCCTGTCATAAGCGATCGAATGAATTTGAGATGATGGCATACGATAGCTAACGTATCGAGTGAAAAACTTAAAATTGTAATAGTAAATGTCTACTACAACTAATTTCAGACAGTTGTTAGTAATTCTTTTAAATGTAAATGTAAAATTACAACACTCGAAGCAAGAATACCAAATGAGTAGTTCTCAGCGACGAGTACCGGAGTTTTCCTCTGATTCCAGATCCAAAGACTAGAGGAGGTTAGGTTAAACAGGGGTGTGATGGATATGCGATTACCATAGATACGAGGCACCAAAACGAGCCAGTTGAATTTATCTTCAGATGGCAAAAACCGAAACAATCGCCCTGGTGAAACATCCAATTTCCCTGCAAAAGAAAAGAAAGCCTTTGAAGTTCGTTCCGTCTATTTCCTCTAGGTTTTCTAAAAAGTATTCCCCTAAAAATTTTCTTCAACTACGCGATATTAATTCGCATTCACACAATATGTGTGTTATATCCTCAACCGGAGAATCTGCAAATATCCGTATCTAACAATTTCAGTTCCTTTGCGTATTGCCGCAGGAGGCAGTATCCTGTCGGGACTCCTATTACTCTCCTAGGCTTATCCCTGTTTAATTTTATTAACTAGATATTTTGCCGCCAAAAAGCGGCCAAAGAGCCTTGGATACCGTGTGTCCTTCAAGACTTGACCACCTTAGGTTGGCAGTCTTTGTGAGTTTCTCCTTGATAGTGGCCCTCACTATGAAAAGGAGTGATTTAATGTTGCCAATCTCACTATTGTCGAGTAGCCCTTCTTTTCTTGCAAGCTCGTCCGCTTGTTCATTTTCTTTAATACCGCTGAGTCCTGGTACCCAACACACTCTTACCCAGCTGTGACTGCCTAGTGCCTTGAGCACTGTGCGACAGCCCCTGACTGTATCAGAGTTGACGCCGGTTGATTTCATTGCTTTGAGTACGGCCTGGCTATCGATGTAGTTGGCGATATCTCTTTCGGATACCGATCTTATCTGTATTAGCTCAGCCGCCCTGGGTATAGCCAGAACCTCTCATTGGAAGGCACTGCTTGCGTCCCGTAGTCTTATAGACACTCTTAGTTCTGGGTCTTCTAAGAAGATACCAGAACCTGTTTCTTCCTCTGTTTTTAAGCCATCTGTGAAAATAGCAATTTCATTTGACCTGATTATTGAATTTTTTTTCCAGTCCTCTGGATATAGTATATCATACAGAATGTCGAAGTCGACCAAGGAAGGAATTTCATCCGTCAGGATTGGATTGCCTGGCAGTAGCTCCGTTGGGACCGTGCCATGTCCGAAACTACTGCTCTTAAAATAAATCAGACTAGTGAGTCGTATCGCACTATTGCCAGCAAGTTTTTTGATCTGTAAGTCAAGAAGTGTTAGGTGAAAAAAGGTGTCCACTGCTGCCCTAGGGGTGGTAAGGAGCGCACCTGTAATGGCACTTCTTTGAAAGCCGCTAATTTTCCGTAAATCGTTTTCTTATTTGTTGCTTTCCACCATACTAGTGCGCCGAATGTAAGTGTGGGTCTTACCACCATCGTTTACAGCCAGTACACCATATCAGGTTTTAAGCCCCAAATTTTTCCTACTGTTCTTTTGAATGTAGATAAAAAGGGCTTTACATGAGTTTTGCTTCTTTCCGCTACATTAAGATTCAAATTCAGTTTTTGGGAGTTTGAATTGCGGTATCTTGGGCTTTCTGGAAAAAAGAACCAGGGTTGGAAGGGTTGGCATTGAGACCACAGCTTATTGCCCAAGTGGCTGATAGTCTTCAGAGCAACCTCCATAATGTCGGTTAAAATATTTAAGTATTTTCCCTGCACTATTATGACCACGTCATCTGCACATGACGTGACACTTATACCCATTGTACTAAGAATTTTGAGGATATCATTAATAACCAACACCCCGAGAAGTGGAGATATGACTCCCCCGGGTTCGCCGGGTAACAGACGTTTTTAACGAGCTTTGGCCAATGGAACAGTTTATTTTCCTGCTTGCAAGCATGTTACAAAAGCAGTTTGTAATTCCCTGTTCAATGTTAGCGTCTACTAGAGCATTTTTAATGGCAGTGCACTCCACGTTATTGAAGGCTACTTCAATGTTGACGAAGCCCGCCATAACCAACTCACCGAAGTGTAGACTCTTCTATATTTTCCCCACCACCTCGTGAAGGGCGGTTTCTACAGATTTTCCTTTCATATATGCAAGCTGTGACTCAGTCAAAAAGTCATTACCGCATCTATTTCTACTGTGAATCTCCAATAGACGCTCTATTGTTTTAAGCATTGATGATAACAGATTTATTGGTGTGAAATCTTTTGCTACTATATGCCCATGTTTGCCAGATTTAGGTATAAAGACCACCTTAACTTCCTTTCAAGCTATTGGTATGCACCCTATTTTTGGGTTGTATCTGAGAATTTCCATAATTTTTTGGATTACTACCTCCGGTGCTTTCTGTAGCATAATCCGTAGAATACCATCCAGACCGGGAGATTTGTACGGCTTAAAGAACTGAATTGCCCGCCGTAATTTTTTCCTATTAATAAAAGCGGTCCCGTGAAACAACGCCGAATTCCAAAATTCGTCACCCCATACTTTCTTTGTTCGCAAGCAAGTACTCGTATGTTGTGTAATGGCTATCAAAACAACTCATCTACGAACCCTTAGTGCCGTAAAGAAGGACTATACGAGCAGGAGAAGATTGAAGGGAATCGAGTATGATCAAAGACTCAGACAAAAATGTTTGGAAGTACACGCTGAAATTAAGTTTAGTTGATTAAGATCCTTGGGTGGCTTTGCGCCGAAACAGACTTCCTTCATGTGATTGTTAAAGAGCAAGTCGTCTCCGACAACTTGTGGCTTAAAAGTGTCTTCAAGATTGTCTAAATTCTCCAGTGTTAATTCAAAGCCTTCTTCCTCTTATTTAATAGAATGAGGGACTTTTCTTGCACCAATTTTCGACTTTGCACTGCTTTTATTCAGTTTGACTACACACGTCAGTTTGACCACTATGAGTTCCAGATGAAGTGGTGGGATGTTTAGGATACCTTCAAGCGCAGCTGTTGGTGTAGTTTTCATGTGACCTGTTACACGGACACAGTCTAGTCTCTGTAATATGTTATGTTGAGTTGGCCTGTGTAGACCTCTGCGTTGCTTTATGCCACCAAACGGCGGCTGCACACGTGATGATAGGTCTCGTTATTGGCGTGTACATCTACAGTGTCATTTTGGGATTAAGTCCCAAATTTTTTCCAGCTAGACTTTTGCTGGTCCATGGTGAGGTCCTGGCCTTGTCAATTATATCAAAAATATGAGTGTTCCACATAAGCTTTTCTTCAAGTGTAATTCCTAGACGTTTGACTTCCGTTGAGAACTCTACTGTTTCACCGAAGAGAGTGTCGTTTCTGAGTCTTTCTCGCCTTCTTCTCTTGGTAAATTTAAGAATGGTGCTTTTCTTGGGATGAGTTTTGAGGCCAACTTTGGTGCACCATTCAGCAACTAGGTTCAAAACCCTCTGGAGGCGATCCGAGATTTTGTCCTCGAATTTATCTCTGATTAGCCATAATTGCTGAGCATAGCCAGCAATCGTACGAGTAGTTCATTAACTACGATCCAGTAGGAGTGATAGTACTCCTCCCCAAGGACATCCGTTCGTAGCTATCGCACTGAGTTTATTTCTGCCTAATGAGGTCTTTATTGTTTTATCCGCTAGCATACATTTTATTCATTTACATGTGGTGTCATCAACTCCCATGTTTTGAATGCCTCTATATATCTGGGAGAATTCTGTATTGTCAAATGCTCCTTCTATATCGAGGAAACAACGGACTACTACCTCTTTATCTCTGAGAGGTTTTTCAATCCTGGTGGTAGGATTTTGTAGGGCGTATGCGGTTGATTTTCCAAGTTGATAGGCATATTGATATTTGTGAGGGGGTTCATTTGAAGTCTCCGTGATATGTCTGTCGAGCATTTTTTTCAGAGTTGTCAGGAAAGAGAAAGTCTATTTGACTTTGGTATATATATTATATGTATACAACCGTGTATTGTATACATAATCTACAACATCATATCCTTTTTTTTCGGTTTTTCAGGGTCGTCAATAGTAAATACATCCTTATCCGAAGCTATTGATTGTACGCACCAGTAGGGTTTTTACGTTGCCGGTTAGTTAACTTAGTGCAAAACCTACAACTTGAAGGACCAGGTCTTGGCTAAAACTTTTGAGCAAAATAAAAAAGGATTTAAGAGCTAGCGTTGGTCCATTAAAAGTTCGAGCATCACTATCTCTATTACAATATGGTGCTAACCCTGTAATATCTTTACTGACCTCGGGTCCAAATACACTAAAGTAGGTCATATAAGGAGTCTGTCATCCTTACAGTTCGCATCAATATTGAATCAGTTCCGGGAATTTCACTCTATCATTTTTGTCAAGACATTACAGCTTTGCTATTACCTCCTGTCCACACTAGCATTTGGGAAGTCAACTAAATGATACCAATACCCGGTGGCCATCAAAAGGGGGTAAAATAAGCTTGTACGAGTATGGTGTGTTGTTATAGTTATAGCATTGGGTACCGTCATATAGATGTTGCTAAGTATCTTCACTAATATCATAGTGCATTTCGTATCTAACGAATTTTTGATCCTTTTTGATCCAATTTTTAAATCAACCACTAACCACTTATAAAGAATTCTAAGACTTCACCAACTACGAATACGAGGCAACTCGTTACAAATTCAAGGGCATTCGTACTTTAATCGAACCCAGATACAGATATCTCTACTTCTACTCGTATGTCCACTAAAAATCCAGCCTTTAGACGAGATTAGATATTTCAAAATTATGCAGTTAAATTAATGATATCAATATCTTTTCTAATGCATGTATTTTGTTTGCCGTTGACTTGAGAGAATGCATTCCTTCGTATGTACGTGCCTCGCATTCTTTGTAAGCTTGTCAATTTTTCATCTTAAACCACAAAGAACCTTCCCAGAAATTATCCAATTGAGTTGAGGTTTCACATTTATTTTTTGAGAGGAAAATTCGATAGAGAAAAATATTTCACCTTAAAGAACGCAGATGCTACCTAATTCATCGTGTGAAACTCGTACATCCGAATCCATGCAGTTGTAACAAACGGATCGTGCTTTGATTTATTTTCCTTTACTTCATGAACTATCCGGCAGCAACTCAATTTGGGTTAAAAATTAACCGAGCATTGATTTTTTCTTTTATAGCAAAAAATAGACATGCAGGTCTTATAAATAAATTTAGCTTGCCGCGATTACCCAAAGCAGAGACATAAATTCAAATTGGATTTGAAACATGAATGGCATGCAATCGATTTAAATGTTACTCGTACTATCGCACATGTATACATACAGGCCTTTACAACACGAAAGATAAGCATACGGACATAACTGCATGTAGTCGTACTCATACTCATAATAAAACTCGTGTCCATAGCCGTACCGACAGTTTGTTGGCAGCAATTTGATAAAAACCGCACTTTGGTTTTGAGGTAATATTTGGCTGAAATTTTCTGTCCTAGTTATCTAGTTCCTCACACATGTAGCATACTTGGAGATATTAAGCTGTAAGCCATGTTAATTGCAGCCAAATTAGCATGTCATTACTGTTAATGTTTAATAATATCCATCCATATACTAGCTTGTCCACACACGTGGATTGAATTAGTTTAGAGGTTGCAAAAAGAAGAACATTTCAATCGATTTTGGCTTCAAATTCTCTTTCAAGAAGGACATCCAGCAAAGGCCGAATTTCCGCGCCAAAATATATTAATTTCTTTCTACTTGGCAGACTTCCACACTAAAGACAACAATAACCTATTGAAAGTTTAAGGAAGAATTACTATGTGTTTGCTTACGATAGTGTCCTACACTATCCTTGCTTTGAGACATACGTGTATGATGATATCGTGGCGGAGTCCAAATGAAAGCTATAAATGAGTTTGTACCTACATACACATAAGATAAATATTGTTGACTTAAGATTGTAAAAATTGGGACAGGGATAACCGATTTTTTTTTTGATATCCTTCTGAGTGACATAACATGTCTTAGAAACCATTTGGCACCAAGTCGTTGCTATTTGACAAGTGCCAAAATCAATTTTGCCTGCATGAGCCTTGCATTGAGTGAAGTTCACTTTAAGCAATTCATTGTAACAAAGTAATAGATAAAGAAGCCGCCACTATTTTTTTATCGTTTCAAACAAACGAAGAGATAACTGTCTGAAATGTTTATATTTATGGATTTAAACTAGAGCATAGCAAATGCTACAATTCTTCAAACTCATGTAGAAAAATCGAAGATTTTGTGATGAGATGGGATCGTTTCCTTTGTGGGAGAACCAAACCATATGGCCATACCGTTAGTATGTGAACAGCCTACGAATAGTATTAGCAAAGGAAGGAAGAGGATTTTTTTGGAAACATGCTGACGCAAGAATTGCAGCCGTACTACCATAGACAACGCCGTGAGTTCGCTAATTGGGCGCTGGAAATGTTGTCCGGGGATCCGGATTGTGGCCAAAAAATCGTCTTCTCGGACGAGGCTCATTTTTGACTCAGCGGCTATGTCAACAAGGAAAATTGCCGTTATTGGAGCGAATACAATACACAAGCGTTCGGTTAAGCATTATTGCATCCACAAAGTTTGACTGTTTGGCGCGGTGAGGAAGGAGACACCGTTACCGTTAATGGGCTCAGATGTACAGCGATGTTAACTGACTTTCTGTGATCAGAGCTCGACAAAATCGATATATCCGAGCTGTGGTTCCAACAAGACGACGCTTCATGCCATAATAGCGATGCAACGCTCGAAGTTGCGAAGAAAAAATTTGGCGACTTGCGATTTGACACCACTGGGTTATTTTCGTTGGGGCTACGTCAGGTCCTTAGTGTACGCTAACAAGCCAAACGGTCTCGAGGCCACCATTCGACACGCTATTGCCGGAATAATGCCGCACATATTGGACCGAGTCATCAAAAATTAGTCCGACCGCTTGAAGTATTACCAGCGAGACCGAGTCATTTGAATATTGTGCTATTCCACACATAATGGCATGGACATAGCTTCAAAATAAAGCCAGAATCGATTTGAGACCTCACGCCGTTGTTATCATTTTTAACCTTTTTTTTCTGTCGTTCTTATCTATCTGGTCACACGTTATTTTACATATGGTTTAACCGCCTGCCAATAAATGCAAAGTCTCTGTCTGATACAGATCCGCTCCCGTCTTCTTCGATCCCTACAAAATTATTTCCCATTTCGATTTAAACTGATCAAGAATTGAGATTTGGGCCATTCGCCCCACAACTTTTCAGGACTTCATTCACATCTCTTAGCCTAAAGAGTTTGGTGTGGTATCTCGTCTATTTCATAAACAAAATGAAACACAACAAAATTATCAGATGCTTCGGTTTGCTACTTATTTACAAGCACTCCCCGCTTAAAAGCCGATCTCTCAGATTCAGTGCTTTTGGGAGGAACCATCTTTACATCTGTTACTGCTCAAAAACTAGTACGGTGAGGTTAGCAGTGGAAGTATCGTGCATTGCGTATGTATTGCAGATGCGGACATATGCCACAGATCGGGACCGAATTCCCAATCGAGCAATATTCGAGGATGGATCACTGTTTTCCACTCATTTCGATTTTCGTTTAAGTGATGGTCAGAGCATGCAACTGATCTGGTCGTAGTTACAAAGGTTGCGGAGCCATCCCGCCAAAACACGTGGTTCAAATTCAGGACATAATTTTGTGGAATCCGTGTAAATCGAGACAATGCGGCTTCCACTGGTATTGAAAAGTCAACAGTGGACATTACGTGTATGTTCCCTCCATTCACGATGCAAATCGTTGAGGATCTTAACAAAAGTGACTATCTTTTGCGAGACACCTGCGCAAAAACAAAGATGAAATGGTTTCAAATAGCAAGATAAAAATATACTATTCAGTGGAGAAGCACATTTTCGTGTCACATGTGTTATTAGCTTCTCAGTAACGCTTTAGGACGCCATCATAGATGTTTACATTGAAAAAATAAAGAAAGAAAAGGGTGGTGTGTGAGGGTGACTTCTCCCCGACGGCTAATTGGAAATAGTTTTTGTAACCAGAACTAAACAGTGACTGCTGATGTATGAAATGATAGTTGAGTTTCCGCCGTTGCAAGTGCAGGTGTTTCTCGGGTAAAACAACACAATGCTATTACATCATGCTTTATTCATCGCACGGCTTTGAGTCCTTTCAGCAAGTGAAGAAAGGCGCTCTGGGAACGTGACCAGATGTAGGCATTATACTCCAATTAGAACTAGATATTTAGAGTTTTTCTTATATCGCAGTTTCTAGCTATGCGATTAATGTTTTAGCAATATTTTTTGGGCTTAAAATAACTGCCTTTTTTGTTTTACAGATTGTGCCGCCTTTTCTGAGCTGTGAGTTTCCTGAAATTTGTTTGTGAATGAAACTAGAAGTTAGCATAACAGAGCAGCCTTGTCAGAATCTATTTCTGACATGAAAAGCGTATGTGGGCTTTTCGTAGATTTTAACGGACTATTGTCAATTCCTTGCTGTCATTTTCCATAGACGAGCGAGTTTATCTGAAACTAGAAATAACTCGATAAGGTCGTAGTAGGTATCAATCTGGAAGTCGTTAGTTTTTTTCGAAAATCTCAGATCTGTCGCGAAGTAAAGATTCAATCGTTGAAGGTCAGCCTGGAACCGCACTGAAAGAGAAAGAGACCAAAACTAAATTTTTCTGATGTATTATTGCAGACTCCACAACAAATCTCACCTGCTTCCTTGTTTTGTTTTCTTTAAATTTGGATATGGCTATCCTCAGTTCTTGTATCTCATGCGGATGGAATTCTTGGATATAATTGTCTCTGATTATCGGATTATACTGTCTGACAGTCGAAACTTTGTGGTCCTTATCAGTAAGTATTCCGCAGAAGTGTTTCTTTTCAATTCTTAGTATCGACAGTGAGGTTAACATATTACTTGGCTTTGATGACTGTTTCGACAAGCATTTTTTTGATCGTTAAATCCATAGCAATTTAGTTTTCCTATAACGCATCTCAATATCCTCTATCGCGAGCTTCTTATTTTCCTCCGTTTTCCTATAACCGCTCTTTTAGGGTTTTCACGATAGGGGCGGCTTCTTCCGGTTGTATGTAGATGATCTATGTTATCGTGTCTGTCATAACCTCATCCTCTGATTACAATTACAGTGATTCAAGTCGATGTTTGCAGCTCGGAAGTTTAGAATATATGAAATACCAAAAGCTTTCTTAAGTCGATCGCAACATGCTTTTCCTATTTTCGTACAGACTCAAACGACCTTTACATTGTTGTAGAAATAATGTTCATGGGTCCTGCCGAGGAGCTTATATAGAAACAACCACTGGCACCACTACACAAGGTGGCGCAAAATTAATCACCCTATCGGAAGATGGTATAGTTTTTGCAAATGCCGTCGTACGTCCATCATATTTGACATTTGTGAACTAGACGGCTGCAGTATACTAACAGGCAGGCAATGGAGCTCTATACCTCGCAAGAACGTGGAATAATTGTGCCGAAGTTTTTGACAAATAATCGGCCGGTGGTCAATTTCGACGTCGGTTTCCTAATCGTGTCGAGCCAACTGGGCAAATATTCCCGTGCTTAGCTATTCGACTCAAACAGAGTGGAAGCACAGGAGACCGTGCAGGGCGTGGCCGCCACCAGACTGATTGTTCGGCCAAGAATATCGCGGCTGTAGCTGCCGATGTCGCTGAGAACGAAGAAACATCAACCAGACGACGAACATCACCAGACGGACCCTACTGCGAATTTTAGTGAAAGACTTACACATATTCCCGTATAAAGTGCAAACAGTGCATCAGTTAATGCCCCCTAACCGTCAGTCGCGTGTGAATTACTCTAAAGCCATCCTTAATCTCAACAACGAAGAGGACGATATTCTGTCGAAAATCGTTATGAGCGACGAGGCGCATTTCCACTTAAGCGGTCACGTCAATAAGTAAAATCTTCATTTCTGGGGCACTGAAAATCCGCGTGTGATGCACGAAGAACCATTATATCCACTCAAAGCCACTGTGTGGTGCGGCGTTCGCGCTGAAGGAGTGATTGGTCAGTATTTTTTTGAGGACGCCATCGGCAATACCATCACTGTTACTGGCGAACGCTACAGGACCATGATAAACGACTTCTTACTGCCAGAATTGGATGGAACATGTGGTTTCAACAAGACGGTGTAACCGCGCACACAGCACGAGTCACAATGGATATTGCGAGGCAAGATCGCCCGATTTAATCATCCTAGACTACTTTCATTGTGGCTACTTGAAGTCGCGGGCTTATGCCAACAAGCCTCAGACAATCGCAGCCCTTAAGGAGAATATTCGACAGGGATGCGAACAGTTATCACCGGAAATCTTGCGGAAAGTCATGGAAAATCTGATAAAACGGGCATAAATGTGTTTCAACACACAATTTCCAAATAAACATTTCCATCACACAAAGACAAAATTAGATGATTAATTTTGCGCCACATTGTATGTATGCTACTACTACTCTGAATAGGCGTGCGCGCCTATTGAACTTATGTGGACGAATTTACGAATTTAACCTTAATTACCAGTGGCTTCAAGCTTATGTCCAAAGTGCGAATGCATATAAAAATAAATTCTCAACCAAATATGAGCGTCTTCAATTCTTTGTACGGTCACCACACCTCTTAATTGCACTGAGATACGCTCTAGATGAACTTGGTTTGCTCAATACCCTTGCATTTTAAGTAGTTGCGTTCCATCGTCTGCTAAAATTGTCAACATTTTGATCAATCATCCGGATAGATGGCTGGTTCTTTTCTCATCACAGAATTTATTTTTACCACTATGGACAACGTAGAAAGGACAATGGATATACCGATTGTTCGCGCCACCATATAATCAGACTATTTTGCAATGAACATCTATGACTCGTAAAATTTGACAAAGTTCGCACTTGAATTCGGAATCTACATTCCCAAGGTGTTAAAAACTTAGTTACCGGCAAGCACTACAAGCTGAAGGAATAAGGGTATTTCCGGATGAAATTAAACGGAAACGAACCTCCAAAATATATCACTTAATTAATTAAAATGATATAACAGAAAAACTAAGAACATTATTACATAAATGTTATAATAGCTCTATTTAAACTTTTCAAAGTGTATTTTCAAGTAAAATATATGGAAAACCATACAAGAATTTTGCAGCATCTTTCCCGAAGATATTTTCGCATCTTAATTTGAACATGGGATACAGAATAAAAAATCAAATATGGACACCACGTTCCGAAGCATTCGTACGAATGTTTTCTCCATGAAGTCAATCACCAAAGTAACAGAAATAATGTTCCACATACCTACATCTACATTCACTTACAACATTCATAAGCAAAAGTTCTCCAATATAAAGTAAGACACCAATACAGTATTCGTCTAGTTATTAAGATTGAAATACTCGTAAGTATCTATTGATTGACGAAATTATGACTTTGAGAGTAAAACTCGTCAATAAGTTCGAGGAGATGACTGTCTCGAAAGTATAATAATAAAGTTGCTGGCTGCTGTGAAGTACATAGAAAACATTTTCAATCAAAAAATCTTATTTATGTATGACGAAAAAGAAGTGACCTACAGAACAATGTCTATATCATCCATGTACTATATATATCATCAAAAAATGATATTGTGTCTACCTTTATTAATGAATCAAGTAAATCCCACAAAATCTATGCTGTTGGAACTGCCAGAGGCATAAAACAAATTTCCGATAGATGTATCGTGAGCGGCCTACTTTTCTCCTACCATTTGGTGGTACTTCCACCAAGGTGTGCTACATTTTTGATGGACGGAATGCTATTCAAAGTAGTAAGAATCTGATCGCTAATGAATGAAGCTCTGATTTTAAATGCAGATTACGACTGTTGCTGCAATGCTACAACTGTCTGTAGAGGTTGGTCTTCGAACTACTAACAAGTTGCATTATATACCGTCTTCGGTTGGACAAATATTTTAGGGGAAATAAATTCAATTCGTCTATCCTATAACAATGTAATATTTAGACGCCCTTTTTTACCAATAGCAATTTTCTCTGACTGTGCACATTAAAATTCCTTACTTGTATAATAGAAAAATATTCTAAGCAAATTCAATTTTAACACCCAAAATCAAAAAGATATTTGATAAATAGCTGACTTTCATTGGCATGTTCCTGGCTTAATAGGCGTAAAATTATTGAAACGAACTAACAACAGATATAACGAAGCTTATGCATTATTAGGGGAGGCCGACTTGAGGTTTAAAACTGAATTTAACTAGTCTTAAATTACCGAGTCCATCTGTATCTGCAGTGGCTTCTTCCTCTGATTTTTGGCCTGCAGTGTACTTGATGTAACATACTGGCAACGACTCATAAAAAAAGAGTCTCGCGTACTCTCAATTAGGAGAGATTTTAGCTGGCGCACCGTCAAAGCAGTGTACTTGCCCCGCTTCTGTATCTCCCGCAAGGAAAAAAACACCATACTAGTTACGTTGATGACACTGTAGGGAAAGCAATCAAAGAAGAAACTATAAAAGTGCAATAATATCTGAGTTATGTATGAGTACATTATGAATATTTAGCTCAAATACAAGCAAGTCCTGTAGACGGTGACGACCTATGCCATATAACTCTGGGTTTTTTACAAACTTCTGAAAATGAAGTGATAAGAGGAACTGTGCACGCAGCGTCCTACATAAGATAGATTTCGGAATTTCTTGAGTCAAAGATAGAACCAAAATCTTTGAATGAAAGCAGGAAATTTTATTTGGGGGAAACATTAATAATAAAGTACGACCAATCATCCTGAAGGAGTGAAATATATTTTGTCGAATTCAGATGGCGAAGGTTACTTGCGATAGTGGCGGAGCAAGCAGGATTTTTCATTGGAAAAACATCTGCCAAACTTGCTTATTCTGTCGTAAAAGAATTGCTCTAGGAGTGGGTATGTAGTGTCAATATAAGCACCACAGTCACGTACCTCATCGTGGCTATGGGAGATTTTCAGGTGCCCTCGAAAAGAAAATATATAGATGGTAGGGTCGGATTTATCATTAATTAGGCCATTTCCAATTTAATTAAGAATTCAACTCAGCATACCTACTCGTAGGTATATCAAAAACTCTGACAAAGTTAGCACTTGTCCTTTCTTGAGTGTCTCGTAGATACTGTCCAAAGTATGAATGTCATGTTACAAAAATTATGAACTTCTTTTATATCTATTAACATTGATTTTTTCTTGCAAAAATTATTATTTTTTTTTTTTTATAAAAGGACGTGCTTCATCTCACTAATTGCTGAAAAATTACACAGTAACTACCTTTGTAATAAAAAATTATAAAGGTTGAGTTTAAAGGACATTTTGAGCTTTGAGAAGAAACTTTTTCCGTAATATTGATTACGATGACATTTTTGAATTTGCTGTCTCTTAATTTAACTTTAATCAACCTAATGCAAGTTTGTCGTCAGAAAATGTAACAGAGTAGAATATTTTGGCTTTTCGGGGTAATGAATGAACATTTTCTTTCATATAGTTAATTATTTTGTTACTTCTTTGTAATTCTTTATGTAACTGAACTGTTTAATTATTAGATTTTCGAAGGTTAGAGGAATCGGCAAAGATTATTTCATTTCGTTATATTTGGATACAGAATAATTCTCATACAATTCAACCTACTGCAATCTACCTATGATACGATTCTTCCAACACCCTTCACCAAATGTCCGAAATGGATTAAGCTTAATTTAATTGAAAGTATTTCAGTGCAAATCTTATTCAATAAGTTGATTCCTTTAATTTGATGTACCCTATATTTTCTGCAGCATTTCGATGTCTATGGAAGAGGCACGCTTTTGAATCTGAGCAGCGTTTTCCGCCTTTAATTCAACACATGCTCATTCACCACTTCAATTATTTCCAAGCCTTAAACACAAGCACAATAATTAATATTTCAGCTTTTGTAGCAAGAAAACCCTACCCTTACTAATTTGTTACTCAATTCCTACCCATCTACAAGGTCGGGCCAAAGTAATATCATAATGTGAATTCGCTGCCATTTTGTTCGAAATTTTGAAAAAATGATATCGGTCAAATGTACACCTTCTGAGTTGATGCATATTTGTGCTCATTTTACAGCATTTTAAATTGTTGCTCGTAAAACATCTCGCTCCAAATTGGTGGTTTTTTCTTCAATGTTGGCTTTCAAGACTAGCATATCAAAAAGCCCCAAAAGCAGAAGCATGGCACTGTTAGACGTAGTGATCTGGTTGGCCAGTTCAAGTCGCAAAAACGCGAGATCACACGGCCTGGAAATTGGTGATTCAAAATCTCCATCGTTGCCTCAGCTGTGTGAGGGGTTGCTCCGTTCCCTTGGTACCAATAATGCTCGAGAGTAATTTAGCAACTTGCGGCAAAAAAAAACTCGTTTAACATCTGTTTGTAGCCCTTTCCAGTTACGGTTACGGTGGTGCCGTCGGCGTCCTCAAATAAATAAGGACCAATCACTTTTTCACTGCAAATGCCGCACCAAATCGTCGCTTTGAGGAGATGCAATGGCTCGTCATGCACTTCATGTGGATTCTCCCTGCCTCAGAAATGCAAATTTTGTTTATTCACATAACCACTTAAGTGGAAATGGGATTTGTAGGTCATTATGATTTTGGATACGAAATCATCCCCTTCTTGCACCAGATTTAACAGAGCATGGAAGTAAGTTAACATCAATTGACAGTCAACAGGCAGCAATTGGTCAATGGTTTGAACTTCATAAGGGAACATCTTTAGTCTGAACGTCTGCTAATGCCAATTTCTCCAAACTATGGCTAGAATATCGGCACATGAAATGATGCCCGTCTTAGTACTTAAATGCATTGGAAAATGAGCTCTTCTCCAAATGCAATGAAGGGTAACAATGCATTATACAAAATAGCTTTTGAATTCTGGACCAGGGACTCGAAATGAAAAAAAAAATCCTCCATTTTTAAGTCAAACCTGTCGCAAATGCTAAAGTTCTTAGTCCAGATGAAGGGAAGTAATTTAGAAAAAAAATTGAATCCCAGCCTTACTAAAAATAATAGTTCGTTACTTTTCAAAATTGTACAAAGTTTTCTATAAAAGCTTCATATTTACGACTTCGGAACCTAACTTGTATTACAAGAAATCGTCCTGATAAGATTCTAATCGAAGTCCTCAGGTGCTTTCTGCCTAATTTGAGAATTTCGCTGGATATATTTTCATATAGAATTGACCACAATGTCTTAAATATGCTATGACAAACAATTTTTGACCATCTTTAGTCGGCCTCCTTTTTAATTTTTTTCTTTTACAGTTGTCTTAATAACGCGAGGGAGGGTTTGATGTCAAAACCATCAAATCCCTCTAGTTCTCCTTCCCTTTTCAATAGTTCAATTGACCTAACAAAGAAAACACAAAAGAATTAGGAAAAAATATCTTTATTTCTCTACGTAGTCTTCTTATAGCGATGATCAATAGTTTCGATACCCTGTTTATAGTGAAAATCGTCGAGCTCCTTAAAACGGCCATCAAGTGCAGATTCCACCTCTTTACTGTTCGCAAATCTTTTACCACCGAGCCATTTTTTCAAATTCAAATTAATTCATTAGTTTTGGCCATCGCGATGACGGATATGTGAACTGGTGAATTGTCTTGATGAAACAAAGCTTTTTTCTTCGGCAATGGCGGCCGTTTTTTCCTGATTTCATCTTTCAAATGCTGCAATAAGTTTTTCCTTTCTGAAGATAATCAATGAAAATTATCCCACGCGCATCCCAAAAAACTAACGTCATGACCTTGCCCGCAGATGGAACTGTCTTCGCCTTTTTGGACCTGATTCTCTCCTATGAGTCCATTGTTTTGACCGTTCCTTCGTCTCGAATGTGAAGGGATGGACCCATGTCTTAGTACTTTTACAAAAGCCATTCTTTTTAAACAACAACCCCGATCTATACGTCAGGTCGGGTACTTCTGGGATTATCCTCGTAGTCTCAATGGGTTCGGCCTGCGCAATGCCAGGGGTATGGCGTGGAAACTCCTGACTAAATAGGAATTGATGAAAGTAATCTTAGGTTCATTGAGCGTATCCTGACTATCGATATATATAGAAATTACGTTATCCTTATCAGATGTCGAGCCCATTCGCATTAGCCTTGTCGCTCTAAGAAAAGCTAGAATTTCCGATTAAAGGATCTGCATACTGAAAACAGGTTATACGTAGGAGGCAGGACCCATTCTCTCCGATATTTTCAACCCATCCGTGTAAATTTATCGGATGGAACGATGAAGTCGATTGTTAAGATTGTGCGGTTTCTAATGTTACAATCCTTGAGATAGCCCACATTTGTGAGCCGCAGAGCAGTGTTGTTACCTTGTTATTTGATCTTAAAATCAAGCGGCACAAAGTGTGAAATGATGCTGTAAGCAATCCGCATCGCTCATTTTCTGAGTATCGTTTTGCTTGTTGTTTCTATACACAGCACTATCGCACCTTATCGTCTCATCACCAATTGAAAATTATTAGTTAAATAGTTTAGAACAATATAATAGATAGTTAATTCAGAGTTAGGCAAATAAACAGGTTTAATACAGGACTCACATTTAGATAACAATTTTAAAAAAATAAGTGATATTGGTTTAATAAATTTTAATATTTATGAATGATAAATCCACGGTCACGGTTGATCTTCAAGAAGAAAGAAAGTTAGTTTCTTTCTTCCTGACAAATATCGTCGAAGCTTTTAGGGATGTGTTCAATAAAACTTTACAATCCACTTTACGACACGTCAACTTCGTCATAAATGGAGTATTGGTCGTCACTATTTATGCTGGAGCACGGTTTCATTTTGTCTGCACAAGTTTCGCTGTTTTTAGGTCTTTCATGCTCACCATCTTCTCGAACTTGATACCGGTCGAATCTTTTGACAGTGATAATAAGATACAGTTCCACGAACTTTGGACGAATTTTCCTACCAAATCCGAATTAAACTTTTCTTATTTTATCTAGATCCCTACATCGTATTTTATCGCCTCCGCTCGACTGTTCTCTGCTTGTAATTTTTGAATTTCTTACTTAGCTTCCTCAAACAGTCGGTTGTGTTCTTCCTCAATCATCTCCATGATCTTCAGGTCCTTCTGGGTTTTCATTTGAATACATACAAAAAGATGGAAAGGCGTCGTCTTTTTTATAACTCGTTAATATTCTTTGGAATGGGATAATATGCGGATGCCACTTTCCCTCATCGTCGATTGTTCATTTTGTCATTTTGTCAAGGCTGTGATGACCTTAGAGTGCAGGCGCTCAACTTGCGCATTCCCTCTCGTTACAAAGTTAATACAATGATCCTTACAGTAATCCTTAAAACGGTTCGACGTTGATGCCACTATTCTCTCAGAGCATCTCAAAGTTTTGACTATAATCTCCAATTCCTAAATGGCCACATCACTAATTAGCGTTTTCGTAGGGAACAGCCAACAAAATATGATCAATGCGTCAATAACTGATAAAATATATCAGTTTTTTCTCGTGGAATGCAGCGGATCCATGTGGTCAATGTGGAATGCTTCAAGTGGACACATTCCCTTTGGCATCGGTTGTAAGATACACTCCGATTTCCCAGTCTTGCTGCCTGCTAAAATACAATTAGATACGAGTATGTGTTTCGTTATTCTACCTCGTAATCCTGGTATAAAAAATTCCTTTTTCAATGATTGCTTGCATTTTTTTACGGAAATGACCTTTATCGTGGATTCCTACGGTATTTAGATTTTTATAAAGTGTTTCATTGTACGTAACATGGTCATTATACGGTTTATCTTTTAAAATTTCTATTAGAGTAAGACCGGGTATGGTGGTATACATGTTGCTTTTATGAATGTAGCAAGCAAAGCTTTCTGCCTAAGTGAAGGATTAGCTGTTATATCCTGTTCATGTTATGACACTCAGATAATTTAATATTAACTTTAACACCCTTGTTAACGTGGGCTGATTCGAAAAGTGGTGTTTTAGGAGAAGGATGGGTAATGTGATATATGTATATGAAGGGATTTTATAGCACACGACGGAATTCCAAAAAAGAGGGAAAAACATATACCAACGCGATTGAAATTAGTGATAAAAATTCTATTTAACATATTAAACTTTTTTTAAAAATAATATACAAAAGAGCTTTATATTTTAAGGAATTAGGAAATTATATCTGGAACTCGACTTTGTTCTTCGAGGTCGATGGCATAGGTCCTAGGTGGTCTACGTGGTATGCGTGCAGTAGAATAGTAGAATATCCGGCTGGTCTATTGGATGGAGGAAACCTTCCTATTCTCCTGTCTTCTGTTCAGCCAAAATGCAATTTACGCACTTCCGGGCGACAGCTGTGATTTTCTCGGTTGGTTTCGGTATATAATAATCTCTATTGACTGCATTAATTACCTGTCTTGCGCTACGGTGCCCCTCGAGATGAGCTTTGTAGATAATTTCCTTATGCATCGATTTCGCTAATACTCAATAATAATCCCCTGCTTTGTGCTTATACAAAGAATGGTTTCGTGGGATGACATCCTTGTAGCTATTCTGCCAGTGTATTGATTATCTTCTCTTTGGGCGTTACATACACGCTGGAGTAAACAATTTTCCATAACTTATACAGCTGGGCATCAGCTGTCGATGTCATGCTGTATCGCTGAACATTTTCGATGTCGTACCGGGCATAGGAATTCATCTATGACCATTGTTCACAGAGAAACTTTGGCCTTATTATCACGGTTCTTGATGCTCATCCTTGGCAATCCGAGATAATAGAAAACTTCTTCTCTAGGAGGTAATGCCGTATTCGTGTCAATGCTCCAACTACCGCTAACATTTTCAGCTCGTAGCTTGAATATCGCTGTTCTGCGTTGTCAGTCCGGAAACTATTCGTATAATGAAATACCGGTTGGAATTTTTGATCTTCTGGATATCTTTGTAATAGGAGCGCACCTCCGCCATACCTACATATTCGCATCTGCGTGCAATGCGGGCTTGAAAATCTTCAGTACTGGTTTGCCGCCAATTATACCTCGAAAGCATGATTTTGTTCCGGTCCAAACTCGAATTTCACTCCCTGTTTGATTCCACCCCTAAGCGGCCAGAAAACCGATGGAAAATCTTTAACGAATTTACAAAAAAACTATTGTCGTTTATCTCAAAAAATGCTGAAGTTTTTTTGGGTTTCGTGGCTCGAAGAATCTCCATATGTCTGTCGTCGTATTGTTCCCCCATTTACTACGTGATCCAAAAATGTGATACTACGTTGTAGAAATTTACATTTCTTCCATTTAAACCAAATTCCATCGGTCGCTGCGATCACAGAAACACGTTGCAATATTTCAAGGTTACTATCCTCATGCATTATTGTCATCGATGTAAATTTGGATCAGGTTATTATGAAGAATCTCTTGAAAAATATTGTTGGAAAGCCATCGAAATACCGACGACGAATTACAAAAATCGAAGGGCGCCTTAAGAAATTATTGGATACTATTAGGATCGATGTCCAGGTGAAAAAATCTGTTGGGCATATAATAATGTGTTACAAATTGTTGTCCTGTTAAGTGAATCTAAAACATTACTTTGGCATTTAACTAATGAAAATCTATGCAGACGTGTTAATTCGACTGGACTAGCGTAGTTGGAGCTGCCACTCGGTGACTTATTTTCTTACGATTTCTGTTCAAGTGCCGCTAATCGTCACGGTGGTTGATGTACTGGGATACTATCTTCTAGGTCGATACGCATTTCAATTAGTGATTTCTGCGGCCTGATGTGTCTATAATTAGAGATCAAAGAAATAATATCGTCACGCATATTCTTCGGACTTACATTTGAATTGGTGTCATCCTGAAGAGGTTTTTTTTTATATTGGCCACTTCTGGATCTTCACAGCTTAACAAATCGACTGGCTCGATTTTGACTGATCATTAGATAACTGATAGTCGATAGTACGTGCATGCCGATGATCATATCTACCGACATCCACTGATCTGGTGCAATCCTGCAAATAATTTGGAATTCCCTCTCACCAATAGACATAATTTTGGTAAAAGTTATTAGCACTCAAAGTATTACCAAATCGCCTTAATGTAATACCTGGTTGGATTAGTTTTGGTTCTCCTGTGACCTGTTGGTATACCCTTTGCTTCATTGGCCTTTAATGGACACACATCTGCTTTGTGCGAATGGACTCAGCAATTGTGGCACCGGATCGCGGAATTTCGTTGTGAACGAATATTAGGATACCTAAATGCACTCGACTGTTTACAGTTTGCACTCTCTCGGATTGATTTCATGACCTTGACCTTGACCATGAGTATTTCCTTGAGATCCTTAATGATTTTAGCTTCGTAGCCACGTATTCTATGTAGGATTCGTTTTCATGTAGTCGAATATAATAGATCTGTCACTCTTGCAGAAATAAATAATTCCTTTCGCATAAACGTGTCAAATTTATTTTCCACTATGCTGCGGTATTCTCGCGTATTTCATTTTATTTTAATTATATTTCTCAAAAAATTATTATTGGTTTCCTAGGCTTCTTTCAACGGTTAATCCGAAATTCCAATGTTTTTTTTATGATGGATCCCGGTTGAGCTCTCATAAAGTGTAGGGATCTTATAGTAAACGATGGAATTCTAAGAAAGAGGAAAGATAAATAGACCAACGCAATTGAAATTAATGATAATAATTTAATTGAACATATTAAACATAGTTAAATTAAGTTAAGATATTAAACTTTTTTTAAAAAAAAAAAAGTAATATACAAATAACTTTATGTCTTAAGGAATTAGGAAACTAAATCTGGAAATCGACTTTAAGTTTTCGGAGCTGCCTGGTCTTGTCGGTTACGTTGCTTCTCGTTTCGTGTCTCTCTTCGTATTCGTCATCAATCGTAAGGTTGTAGTGTAACACGCGTTCCCCAGTCCTTCAATTCAACGTAATATGTGTGAATCTATGGTACAATTGCACTAGTAAACTAGTTAAGATCCTACATACATGGGTAGTCAGATGTGGTATACTAAACCATATTACCCGAAAAATTTACTTAATTCAAACAAATGAACGAATTTCAATTACTTTGCGTAGGGTCACCCAATTGAAGGTCCAGATTTGAGATCCCTATTTCAGTCATATACGTCAAACCGAACTGGCATCCGAGACTGAATATGTTCAGCTTAAAGTTTGCCATTTTACAATCTGGATAGTTTAACAATCGCTGAACGTGTTAAAACTGTGAAAATTTGTTTGTTTTGCGTATTGCGAGCATATTAAAGTCGACATAATCGTCCATCTAAGCGTAAAGACTGGCTCTATTACAGATGTCTTAAGGCCTATCCATCATCGAAGTGCACGCTGTACAGAAAATATGGCTGCCGCTAGTGAAAGTGTTGAAGAACTAGTGCTGTAGGAAAAAGTACTCACTCGTCACAAAGTACCGAATACATGAAAGTAATCAAGTATCGGATTACTTATCCGAGTACTCGTAAGGACTGAAACGAATAAAATCTGTAAATTTTAATACGGGCTATATTTCTAATGCGTAAAAATTGCAATCCCATTTTGTACGCAAATTAGCCTGTAATCCTCTAGTTTCAGTTTGTTATTGATTTTAGTTCGGTGCTGTTTAAAATATTTATAAAATATGAGTCAAGAGGAACGCAGTAAAAAGATCATCGACAAATGGCTCGAAAATACTTCGCGTCCAAACCATTTCATCGCAAAAAATTTAAACATAGCACGCAGTACAGTGGATTCTGTTATTAAACGATATTTGGAGACGTTGACAGTTAAGCGAAAACAGAAAAGTGGAGCTAAAAGTGGAGCACATGATACAAATTTGGACAGGAAAATAGTGGGTACCATCGTAAAAAACCGGACTATGTCATCCAGAGATGTTGCTCGGAGATGATCTTTGTACCAACTAAACAATGGTACAAAGATCTAAAAAACGTAACGGTTTAAAAACACGAAAAAAACACGAAAAAAACAAAAAATACCAAAAGTTACTGAAAAGCAAAAATAAGTCACAAAAACACGAACCCGAATGCTATACGAGTTGATCGGCAACAAGAAAGCGTGCTTGGTTTTGGATGACGAAACTTATGTCAAAGCCGACTTTACTACTCTTCCAGGTGCGCAGTTTTACAACTCGTTTCAAGCTGAGATTCTTTCGCAATCAACAACATCGATTGGGATGGAAAAATTCGGGTCAAAATATCTCGTTTGGCAGACCATTTGCCAATGTGGATACAGAAGCTCATCGTTTATTACAACGGGAACAATTAACGGAGAAGTGTACATTAACGAGTGCCTAAAAAAACGGTTGATTCCTTTCTTAAACAAACAGGAGGGTTCAACATTATTTTGGCCAGATTTAGCTTCAGCTCACTATGCTCATGCGACGTTGAGCTTTCTTGTTGCTAAAAATGTCGACTTTGTCCCAAAAGACATGAATCCACCCAATGTTCCACAGTGCTGTCCCATTGAAAGGTATTGGGCTTTGGTCAAAGCTAAATTGAGGAAAAGTGAGCAGTGTGCAAGGACGTAAAAGATTTTAGTGCTAATTGGAAAAGAGCGTCCAAAAAGGTGACGGATGTAACTGTCACCAACCTTATGAAAGACATTTGAAAGAAGTTGAGGAAAGAATGGGAACGCAAATATTTTTTTTTATTTTTTGTAATTGTGAACGAATTTAATAAAAACAGAGTTTTTAAGCAAATAAAAAAAGTTTACATGAATTATGAAAATGTATTTTTTTTTTTACTTTGTAGTTACCAAATTTTATTCGTTTCAGTCCTTAATGAAACTCCGGAAGTGGAGGATTTTTGGAGTAAAAATTCAATTACGAACAGTCTTACCGTGCAATTCATTGCAGTTCATATGTATGCATATTTAAAAATATTATCATTTTGACATATTCTGGCAAGAGTCTACTTCGTCTCTCGCTTACTATCTCTCCCACTTTTGAAAAAACTCGCTCACTCGGAACTAATGACGATATTATGCACAGATATTTTTTGGCGAGTTTCGAAAGTCCAGGATAAATAATTTCACGAGATTCCAGTATTCAAGAGGATCTATCTTTTTATCCCTTATTGCTTCTTCGCTGTATTGTCTAAATTCTACTATAGCATTTGAAGTTGAAGTCGCCTTGGTCTGTGCCATACTGCTATCGTAGAAATCCCACAAAAGATTCTCTGCTTCGTCACTCGTATTCTCTTGTTCCGGGACATGAGATATTTATACCTAGTACTACGATCTCAATTGATTAATAGTGGCGTCTTTGGCAACTTTCGTTTTAAAGCGCGAGTCTACCTAAACTTGTGGCATAATGGACAACCGAATTTGCATAGATCTTTTGAAACCTGTTACGAACCAACTGGTTGAGACAACGGATAAATTTTTACCGAATTTATGTGTTTAATTCGATTTGTAAGACCATTTGAACGCCTTCCAACAACACTGTCCCTTTTGATATTGACACAAATTTGTCGGTGCTGAACTCATTGGTCAGAAGTTCAAATGGTCTTAGAATACTAATCGCTTGCTGAAGATTTAACCATTTCTCGCCCATTAGGTTCATAACAGGATTATGTAAAGCTCCTAGCGTTGCACAAATAGTATCCTTCAACTTAAGACAGCGGTCAAACATATAAAATGTGGAATTCCACCTGGTTATAACATCCATTGTCAACTTTAAAGGCGGTTTCGTTGGGTTAGCTTGAGCTTGCATCATATTGCGCTTCTCCGTTGCATTGGAACTTCTGTGGAAATGTTGAAGGATTCCTTTCACCTTTTGTTGCAAGCTCTGTATGGTCTTCAGCCACGAGATTTGTTAAGTGGGCACAGCATTCAAGATGATCTCAGCCCGTCACTTTGATTGCTAACTTCACATTAGCAGCATTATCCGTAGTAAGGGCGACTACCTTTTCTTCCAGACCCTATTCTCTTAGCGACTCAATCAACTTTGCTGCAGATTTTTAGTTGTATGAGCTCGTTTCATACGAAAGCAGTCCAAGAGCTCACTTTTCAAGTCCCAGGACTGCATGGAGCTGGAAGTCCAAGCGTCTGTCGTTAATGCTACAAAATCTACATATCTTTTCTAATTCGGCTTTTAGTGACAAGCATGCATCTTCATATGCTTGCGGCAATAAATAGTCGGCCGAAACCGCGATATCATAGAGTAATTTGGTTCTATGTATCTAAAATAAATTAGTATTAACCCCTCTATTTTTTTTTTGCCTCACAACGCTTACCCAACGCATACCCAGTATCCACAAGGGATTCATTCAGTTA
This sequence comes from Volucella zonaria, assembly GCA_963966105.1. Taxonomy (NCBI): domain Eukaryota; kingdom Metazoa; phylum Arthropoda; class Insecta; order Diptera; family Syrphidae; genus Volucella; species Volucella zonaria. Next base: position 121,706,732 of record OZ014531.1, on the reverse strand, counting down.
ATCATGAGTAGAAAGTATTCGTTACTTTTGGGTGATTACTTAAGCAAAAGTACCGGGTGGATATGAATACCCGAAAGTAACCAGTATTTACATTCCTATGATGGACATCAAATCCATGGATTTCACGGCGAGCACAGCATTCGAACTTGTCTTAGGGCACATTATGGCATATTATGCATTTAGATTTGCTCTACACCTTATAAAGTTCTACTCACTCAAGAATTGAAGTCAGCTGATCACGGAATGTGTGAACATACGGCCCGCAGCGGCCTTATTAAGGCAGAAGTGCTTCCATAATTCAGTTTTCGGGTGGGTCTATAATGCAACTTTTTTAAATTCTTAGGAGTAACAAGTGCTTGGAGCTCTGGTAATAGAAAAAAATTATTTCTTTTGGATCAATAGTTTTGCTTGTAGAACCAGTTGATATATTTTTAAGGGCACCTAAAAATTGATTTTTTTTTTTTTTTAGATTTGAGTAAAAGCTAGCCAAAGTGTTTCTAAAAATCAGTCATTTGTGAAATCTAAATTGAACGCAGTTATTTTTACAATAATTTTAAAACTATTTAATTTAATGTTTTCGAAACACTATTTTCAGCGAACTTTTTAAATTTATGGTTGAGTTTAAAAAAAAGGTCCAAAAGGATCCGAACTAAACTTAACAGAATATTAATTCCTACATATTTATAAATATATACTTCAAAACTTAGGTTCAGAAACTTGCAGCCAAGTGGTCAGTCAATTTTTATTTTCTCTCTTTCTTTGAAGAAGTACAGCTCAGTGCAAAATTATAAACTCAAACCCAACATTCCATTTTTCATGTAATGAGTAATAAAAATTTATTATTGGTTTTGTTCCTAAATATTATCATACCGATAGATTGGGCTCGATGTGGATAGACCAAAACAAGGATTTGTAAATACCAATGATTGAAATACTTTGGGAAGACTTTTTCAAGAAATAGAAGCAACAACTCGTATAACTGGAGTCCATAGAGAGGTGATAACGAGACTTGAAGTAATACTTGCTATTTTGAATTGCACGGAAAAGGTTAATACTGTCAAGTTTGCCGAGTATGCCAAGCAGAAATGTTCCGAAAAAAAACTCATACCTTCTCTTTATAAAATTTTGGCTCATAGTCAAAATATAATCGAGTATCAATCATTACCTCTTACAAAATTGTCAGAAGAAGCTCAAGAATCCAAAAAAAAGACTACACGAAATATATGTACATAGATATCAAAATACGAGTACGTGCAAGGTTTCAAGGATGCGGCAGAATGAAGACCTTTTCAACATGCTTGCAGCCTCATTGGACGCACCCATTTCTTCATTAAGGCATGTCAGAACAGAAAATGATCTCAAAGCACAATATATTCTTCAGGAATATTAAGTTTATTAGACATTACCCCAGATCAGATGTTGTTGACAAAAGTTTCCAAGATATCTAATTTTTTTTTTTTTAAATCTGATCCGTTTACTTTTTTCTCCACTGTTTCACTTGAAATGAATTACTCAAATATTTCAGCCACAAAATAAAAAAATGCTCTGTCGATACACCTAAAAAAAAAAAACACTTAAAAAATTGTTCGTTTACTTTAACTCGCCACTGTTTTGCTCGGATTAGCTTTTATACTTCATTCATGGACTTTAAAAATAAGTAAAATATAGTGTTTGTCCCCTGTGGTGGGAAAGTTCTATTTGAGCAGAAGATTTTGAAATACCTTGTAAAGTATTTCTCTCAAAATTCACTAGTTTCATAGCCCAGAGAATTTCCTTTAAGCAGAAGAGAAAACTGTCACGATATTTTTATTCGTTTAAGATTTATAATTTTAGCAAGCAAACAAGCTTAAATAATCCACCGTGCGCCGATTGGGTGCTTGAACATCAGCGTTTGGATGACCAATTTTCACACAACATTATCTTCAGCGATGAGGCTCATTTTTCACTCGGCGGATATGGTAACAAACAAAATTGTTGCATCGAAAGATTATTGCATCCACAAAAAGTCACTGTATGATGTGCAATTTGGTCTGGTGGTATCATTCCTCATTACGGAGGTCCGTACGTCTTCGAAAACGAGGAAGGTGTAACCGCCATCGTCAATTCTCATCGCTATAGCCAAATGTTAACCGAATTGTTTTGGCCTCAAATCGAAGATATGGACGTAGAAGACATGTGGTTTCAACAAGACGGTGCCACATCTCACACAATGCGACCCGTTTTGGCTTTATTCCAAGAAAAATTTCCCGAACTGGCCACCAAGATAGTGTGATTTGAAAACGAATATTTGTCAAGTTATGGTCGAGTTATTGCCGAATATTTGTCGAAAAGTAATCGGGAATGACCTTGTCAGAATCAAGTCCTGCAAGAACTCCCGTGGAGGATAATTGATTGATGTTATATTCCGTTATATTATATTCCGTTCATAATGGAAAGATTCAAACAATATATTGAAATAAAAATTTATTCAAAATCTGAATAAGAAATGTGTTCTACAATATTTAAATGTACTTCCGGAACCGCGAAATGGATGACCCTGTATGTCACAGCATAACAAATATTTTTAAATCTATGAATTAACATGTATTTATGTATAAAACCAAAATCATAAAAAAATTACTTCTTGGCGTTGGACATACAATAATTCAAAATAAATAAAAGTACTATAGTTTCCGTAATATAACAAATATAACAAATATTTAATATTAATGATCCTGCTCATCACATGGTTAGCAAGGAAATATTCGAGATCGTCTTAGTAGACAAGCCTCGTGGGCCCAAATCATGTCACACCGTAGACATGTAGTCTATTTTTTGAACTATTTGTCATCAATTAAGCTTTTATTGCAAAAAAAAACACACAGGATTTTCTGTGAACATCATCAAAATGTCCCATCTCATCATCTGTTTCTTCAAAAACAAGACTTTCGTCGGAGCTACGGTTAGAGGATGCTTTTGGATTAACTACAGAGTGGGTGATTTTTGCGAAGCTATTAAACGATTTTGCTTTTTTTTTAGTAAAAAGACTTGTGATAATTTTTTTGTCGATATTATTTTAATTCTTCTCAACAGTTCTTATTCTGTTGTTTGTCACCGCCTTGTTTATGTCAAAACAGTTGAAGTCGTCTTTCTTTCTGTACGGTTACTTAGTGGTTTTTTTATGGATGGTGGCGGGGACATTTCGAAACGTGTCACATAATCTCACCCCGCGGCGTAGGCAGTTTGTTATGAACTTGTTTGTACCGCAGATTTGAAGTCTTGCGTTCGGAAGGGTGGTACGGAGAAAGACCTTTACTCGTGCTATCAATTGAATTGCCATTTAGCTGAGCCAGATTTCGGTGCTCTGTGTAGTAGGCGCTACTTCTTTTTCATTTCCCATAGCAAGAAGTCTGCTTTTATTGTATAACATAAATAGGTTTTTATCAAACGAATAAATTTCAGTGCATTTAAATACATTTATGACAATTTGGCCTTGTACCTTTAACTCAGCCTTCGAGAAAAGTCCTACCAAATCATACTGAGTTACTTGCTATCCACTTTCACGAGAAAAACGTCATATTTTATCGTTATAATAAACTTTTAATTGACCCATGAATGTCTCATCTAATGGCTGCATTTTATGGGTTGAATACGGTGGTAATGACATTATTACCACGATTCAGCACTTCGATATTTCGGGTATGACTATAGTGTCCATCCCAAATAAGGAGAACTGGGTCATCTCTTGAAAGTTTTACATAGGAGGAAAAGTGTTTGAATCAATTCGTAAATATGATCACTTTAATTCATCCCGATATATGGCATGAATACTTGATGCCAGGAAGAGCTTCCTTCATTAGAAGGGGGTGTTGATTTTTTCTGGGAAATATAAAGTATGGTAGAACGAAATTTCCACCTGCACTTATGTAGTTTACAACTGTTATAAGCGACCCACGATCAGCCGATGTCATAGCACCAATGTATCGCTTACGCGCTAATATTGTTGTTTGGATTCAACAATGCTTAGCTCCGTTTCATCGACGTTCTGAACACAAACAGCTGGATAGTTCAATTTTTCTTATTCCTGTTCGAGTAACGCATAAAATGTCCACGTCCTTGCGGCTTGACCCCTTTGCTCAATCAAATAATGTACATATTGGCGTAAGTAAGCTTAACTTCTCCTTGTGTTTTCGAAAAGGCCATAGAACCAATCTTCTCCAACACACTCCTCAAAAATTGAGGACTCGTTAGGTATTTTATTCGATTTAGCTAATTGGAGTGTTAGTGAATGTGTCGCGTCTTGTAAGGCCCCAGAAACGAGCTTCCATATCTAGCGCAAAATCAATAAGCTGATTTTTAAGAGCTTTGTTAAAAATTGGCCTTCGGCCCAATTTGTTTCAAAATATCTCTTCAATGGTTTGCTCAGATCTAGTCATTCACTGCAATGTCACATGAGGTCCTAAAGATGTTTTGGATGCGAGCAATATATTCATATCTCCATCTCCTATCGCTTTCATGGCTATCTCCATATCAACTCTTTCCCATTTCCTAATTTCTAGGAATAATATAAGTTCAATTTCGAAAACTAATTCAATCAAACAATATCGTCTTATGTGGTACACTACATATACCACATTAGCCGGTCTCAACTGTACCATATTAGCTGATTTTCTATTTTCGTATTTAAGGGGTTTGGCCACTCTAGAGGCCGTAAAAATAGGCATTTTTGTGACTTTTTTTTTCAGGAAAAATATAAAATAAATCGAGTTTACCAAGGTACAAGTTTATTGTACATATAATTGACTGCAAAACATAATTTTTATGGAATAGTTTATTTCAAAATGGCGGCTGTGCAGCTTTTCTCAAATGACCTCTCTTTTTTGGAAAGGTCTACTGCCGTACCAACAGCTCCTGTACATTTTTTTTTTATTGTACATAACAGCGGGCCCCCGCCCAATTATCAAGGCTTCGCCCATTAATGACGTTGTCTAATAAAAAGCGGGGACAGAGCATATTACTGGTCTTATCGTAAACATCTTCAGATAACAACCTCTGAATGGTTGCTACGATTTGACCAGTTACAAGTTGCCGGTCATAGGTCTTGTTGGCGGCTGGACCACCGGTAGTCCATACCAGGACTTAAATCACGGTACCATGGGAGTCAGGAGCCCCCCGGATTTCGGTCCGGGCCTGACTTGTTAAAAATCCAGGAACGTTCTGTACATAACAGCTAGAGAGGTACGTATAATTTTTTTTATACGATATATTGATTTTTGGAAAATTGTGAATAACAAATGAACTCTGCCATATAAAAAGATCATACGTACTTTTTAGACAATAAATCTTTAAGGATCTAGTTAAAATTTGAAGAGAATTGGTTCAAAATTGTTCAAGTTATTGGTGCGGCAAACTTGACAAATATAGTTCTGAGATACACGCGTTCAAAATTTTAAGTTATTAAGGGTGTTTTTTTTAGAGATATACTCGTACAAATTCAATATGAAATATAACAATTAAAGCTAACGTTAATGTCTATGATATTAGCTTTATTTAAGAGATAATTTTATGACAATAGTTCACAGGTCCATTACGCGAAATTATGCGCTCAGCAGATGTTTCCCGCAATAAATTGATGGTGCCGCTCGCCGTTGTGCATATTTCGCCATCTTGTTAAAACCAAAGCCCTGTCACATAAATGCCATTCAACTGAGGAACGAAAAAGTCAGAAATCTTGTTTCTATAGCGCTCTGCTCTGACGGTAACATTCTGGCCGGCATCGTTCTTAAAGAAATATGGGCCGATGATTCCGCTGCCCCATAAAGCACACCAAGCAGTGAGTTTTAATGATTGTAAGGGCGTTTCGATAAAGGTTTCTGGGATTTTATCCACTCCAAATTTGGCAATTTTGCTTGTTTTCATATCCATTTATCCAAAAATAGGCCTCATCGGAGAACAAAATAACGCAAATGAGGAATCGGCTCATTCACCGAACCTACGACGCGTGTAATGGTTCACGCTATTAAGCCAAGATCTTTCCCTAAAATCTTCCACAAAGTCGATGGGTATAGCTACAATTGCTGTGCACGACGGCGAATCAAGTCATTTGGATTCTTCTCAACACTGCGCTGTAAACCGCAATAACTTCTTCTGTTCGCACTGTTTGTCGTCTTTGGGGATGCGTATTATTCACTAGAAAGTACGTGGTGCGAAAACGATTCATCGTGTTCCGAATAACTTGCTCAGATGGACGATTATGACGACCGTAATATGGACGATAAGTTTCGCGAACTGAACCATGGTTTTCAAAATAAGTTTTCTTAATTAGCAAGCGTTATTCTAGCGTTAATCTATTCATCTTAAAATGGCAAAGCCTACTAACCACAAATCAATTTTCAGTTGTCAAATTGACAATCTGTAGAAACACTGTTGCCAGTTTAAGAAGCAAACCTCTAAAATAACACCCTTTAGAAAGTCATGAAAAAATTTTGCAATATCTTTAATCCGCGATGCCTGCACCATATAATTGGCCTTCTAGATTAGTGACCTGTTCTTTCATTCATTTTCTATTGGATTTTAATGCGATCCTCCACTCTTTTGTGGCTTCAGACAGCGATCTATCAGCAACCTTTATGCGCTCTTTGTCAATCTTCAAGCACATTTCGTAGCTGTTCGGGCCGATTTCTGTATCCATCGCCTTGATTATGTGCAAACTTGAAGCAAACCCGTCATTGTACACGCAAACCGCAGGAGCTATATTCAACACAGTTTTACCACTAGAAATCGATTTTCGAATTAAACTTTCATTACAGTTTTGAGAACTTGTATAACCGCCGATTCATCGAGTAAGAAGATCGTCTCGGGTCAATTCTTCGTAGACTGGCTTCCTGCACTTCAATTGGAACAGCTGGCTTATGTTTATACTCAGCCAAACTATTTTTAGCTTTAGCCTTCTACCATGAGCACCATGAATCCTCTCTGAACGGACGTTCATCGTACTGCGGTAGATAATTTATGATCGAGTGCAGCCCATATACTATTCCTCATCACAGTAGAATCACAGTTTCTACGAATGGCTAATCCATAATAAATAGAGAGTTCATTTATTAGTTTTCCAGTCAAATTTCCGCTTCCACCGATACCTTTTGTATTCTTTTTCAAATTACGCTGGAGAGGACCCAGTCGCTTTTGAACGCGGATCTATACAGCCTTTTTTGAGTACTGTGAGATTCTCATAGGGCTTAGCATCAGTAATGCCTTTAAAAAGTCGTAGAGTCACCGTCACCAATATAATAAGGGTATTTTACCTACTGCACAGCTTCGGATCACTGAAACATCTCAACAACTGCATCGATCTCCACTTTTCCCACTGATCTGTCGTGATTCACATCGCACTTATCTCTGTGATTTTTTGCCCATTCCGTATATTCTTCGGCATCTTCTTTGTTCTTCCAGTACTCACACGCCCTACAGTATTTTGATTTCACGGCGCAGTCTATAATTTTTCCACTGTAATTGCCAATAAGAGGTACGAGGGCGGGTCAATAATTCCGTGCATTTTTGAATTTCTGACCTCTTTACTGAAACAGCAACACTGCTCCTGTCAACAGGCATTTGTCAGTTGACTCCTGTCAAAATTTAAACTTGCTGCGTCAGTTAGTTTGTGTTTGACAGCTATTTTTATCAGACTACTCACTAATTTGAGGAGAAAATGGAAAAAAGTGAATTTCGTGTGCTTATTAAGCATTATTTCTTGCGAAAAAAAACCATTACCGAGACCAAGGCTAAGCTTGATAAATACTATGGGGACTCTGCACCATCGATTTCAATGGTAAAAAAGTGGTTTACTGAATTTCGTTGTGGCCGTACAAGCACTGAAGATGCCGAACGTCCTGGACGCCCAGTTGAGGTCTCTACACCCGAAACAATCGAAAAAATTCACGATATGGTGTTGGCCGACCGAAGATTGATAGTGCGAGAGATTGTGGAAGCCGTAGGGATCTCGCATGGCTCAGTGGTTTCAATTTTGAATGATCACTTGGGCATGAGAAAGCTTTCCGCAAGATGGGTGCCGCGTTTGCTCACAGTCGACCACAAACGCAATCGTGTAACAACTTCACAGGAAGGTTTGGCGTTGTTTAATCGCAATATGGAGGAGTTTTTGCGCCGTTTTGTAACCGTGGACGAAACATGGATCCATCACAACACACCAGAGAACAAACAACAGTCAAAACAGTGGGTTTCTAAGGGTGAATCGGCGCCAAAGAAGGCCAAGGTGGGTTTGTCAGCCAATAAAGTTATGGCGACTGTTTTTTGGGATGCACGCGGGATAATCCACATTGACTACCTTCAAAAGGGAAGAACAATCAATAGGGAATATTATGCCAACTTATTGGACCGATTCAATGACGATTTGAAAAAAAAACGACTTCATTTGGCCAAGAAAAAAGTTCTTTTCCACCAAGACAATGCAAGGGTGCACACATGTGCAGTTGCCATGGCAAAAATCCATGAATTGGTCTATGAATTGCTCCCTCATCCACCCTATTCTCCAGATTTGGCTCCGAGGGACTACTTCTTGTTCCCAAACCTGAAGAAATGGCTTGGTAGAAAAAGATTTGATTCCAATGATGAAGTCATCTCGTCATTTTGAGGACCTCGACAAATCATTTTTTTTGGAAGGGATAAAAAAATTGGAGAAGCGTTGGACAAAGTGTATAGAGCTCAAGGAAGACTACGTTGAAAAATAAAATTATTTTTTTATCAAAAAATCTGTTTTAATCCAAAAGTCACGGACTTATTGACTCGCCCTCGTACGAAGGCAAACAAGGACGTAAACCCATGTTGTCTCTACGAACCATAATTTCATTGTCTCCTTTTTCCATGAATCCACAAAACTTTTTTATTCCGTGCAAATAATCACATGGAAATTACAATTCTACGGTTTATTTCATAGTCTTTTTCAATAAATGGTCTACTAGGTATCTCATTTACCATACACCTTTTTCACAGGACACTGCTATTTTGAATCCCAAACCGCTCTTACCAGTTTCCGTAAATTTCACTTGCGATTTGAACACTTTATAAACGACAGCGTTTGAAATAGCTGAAAAAACTGATTATCAAAACCTGGATTCACTTCAATATCGTACATATCTTCCTATTGCTTCAATTTATTTTCGGACGTACTTGCATTCATTTCACTGGGTGCCTCTAACACGTGTCGATTCATCGGTCTTCTTCCAGATATTTTCGGTCTCTTGCTGTATGTGCGTGTCCCTTTTGCACCTTTTTGACCACAACACACTTTGTCACTCATTATAAAAACGAACCAATAACACTCACAAAACAAAAAAGAAGTTTGCACAATTATCGATAAAAAACAAAGGTTCCTCAAATATGGTCCTTCTCGAATGTTTAACTGTGCGAAACTGACTGGAACCGACGTTTCTAAAGACGAAAGAAACAATAGTCTGAGCAAATAGCTTCAAAAACATCTGCCGTATACCTACTCTGGTCCCCTAAAATACCGTCCCTCGTTTCGGTCATAAAAGGCTCGCTGCCTACCTTGTACTGCGGCCTTGTACTATACTTTGAAAAACAAGTACTTCAAGATATAACTTTCTGGGATATCATTTTTGGGGCCCTAAAGGACCATCGAAAGCAATAAAAACAAATCGATTTTTTGAAAATCCTAGAGTGGCCTAATCACAATTGCGCGAAAAATTGAAAGATATCAAATAGGAGGAAACATGTTATGCATTTATGTTTTGATTGGACGGCTATGAATATGTTTGCTAGAAAAAGCAAATGATCCGAGATTCTACGATTTACTCTGTAGAATTTAACCGATCACCTGGAACTCATAGCGCAAAATAATATTGGATTGCGACTTAAGCCGTCTTTGTTCAAGCTCTGTGCTCGATTGCGTAATCAAATGCTTCCAGTAGATGTGCCCATCTTGCGATTTTATTAGTTAAATCCTTCTTTCGCATTGTACACTCAAATGCTTTACAATGAGTGGCTATATCTCATATAATATGTTGGTTGAAGACTGCTCCGTAACCTTCTCTTGATGCATCCGTGTGCAATTCTGCCTTTTTCAGATCATTAAGGGCCGCCATCTATCATACGTTCATCTTAAAACGCGCTGTCTTCTTCAACATCTCATGCAGTGGTCGGGCTCTATGTACAAGCAAAATCTGGAATAAATCTCCGAAAATAATTAGCAAGGCCAAGAAAACTTTGTAGTTGTTTAGCTGTGGAAGGAATAAGAAAATTAACAACTACGATACCTTAGACTTAAATGAAGATGTTGAAATATTGCCGTTTCTTATCATATGGCCAAGATATTCGATAATGTCTTTAATAAAATTACATTTTTTGCATTTAATTCTCAAGTCGTTTTTCGAAACCATGCGAAGCATTTCTTCCAGTTTCCTAATTCCTTCTGCAATCTTTTGTGATGGAAAAATGACATCATCAATGTACTTATTGAGAATTACATAGACCGAAAGGCACTTTGCAAAATTCAAATTGTCCACAATGAGTCACGAATAACATATTCGTATACTTTCTACTTGCCACGTCAACTGGAACGTGAAAAAAGCGCTTCACCAAGTCCAACGTTGTAAAGTATTTTGCTGCTTGTAACTTATTCAGTTGCTCTTTTCTTGAATATTTTTCTATTTACTCACACATTTCGGTAATCGACACAAAGTCTGGTTCATCCATCCTTTTTCTTCACTATTACTCGTACAACTTGGTTATGCACTACTACGCACTAAAGAATTTTCCGTAATGACACCATCACAAAATCTTTTGTTATAAAGGTGGAAACCTCCTGGCTGGTTTGTAAAACAGTTCTTCGTTCATCTTCATAGTCACAGGCGATTTATCTGGGACTTGAGGCGAATGATTGTTACCTTATTAGCTTCTACTGATTTTATGTTTTCCAATCCTGACGCATTAAGTTTACTAACCGCTTCTGCTTCTATTTTAGATGCCGGTCAGAGAACAGGTCGACTCCTTAGCACACGTTGACTCATTTTCTCTTGATTCTAATTCTTGTCTATGCTTTTCGCATTTACTTTTTACGATTGTGATTTTACCAGCAGCTATTTTAAAATATACCCACTACAGCAAATCCATCCGTATTATCATTTCCGACTTTAAACAACTATCGCCGACGACATGAATTTCAATATTGTCGAAGATTTCATCACGCAATTTCCACAGATGTTTTACGGAAACCTTTGGTTGCTATGTTGGATCCTAAACCAGATATTAGAATAGGAGGGTTTCTACAATTAAGCTCTGGAGAAATACGTTTCGTAAAACAATCCTTCATGACACATATTTCACTCCCTGTATCAGTTAGCCAGTTACAGGATATACTATTAATCTTGGCTTCTATGTATACGTTTTTTTCGACTATAGGATGTCATTGCCTGTAGATTTTCTTTTTATTTGACTGCAGTACTTACGTTTGTCTCTTTTCTTAATGCCATCAACATTGGTTTAGATGTCAGACTTTCCACCTTGCACTCAGGTGTCTTGTGTCCATATTTGTTGCATTTGGAAAACTTTGGGCCCGCTACGTGTTTAGCCTCTTTAGCCCGTACCTCTTTAAATTCCTTAATATCCTTATCACAAATATCCGTACCATCAGTAATATATTATAAGTAAGAGCTTAAAGATTATTAACACCAACTTAAGAAGCTACGAGTATATCCAACATACGAGTATTGGAAAAATACTCACGAAAAGATTCTTCTTTCCTTTTCCGTCTTCCTCGAAGTCTAGCATGCACCATTGCACGTGAAATGTTAAGTCCCTGGACTGCTCCATAGCAGATATAACCGCCATCAAAGAAATGCGATGGGATGGGCCGGACAAAAAGTTGATGAAAAACTGCGACCTCTACTACGACGAATGTTGTCGACGTCAAAAGCAGCACCTAGTTGGATGCGGATTTATTGTTAGAGACGGATTTAAGAAAAAAGTCTCGAGTTTCCGGCATGTGAACGAGCGCCTCGTAACAATCCGTATTAAGGCTAAAAAACGCTGCACCAAGCTCTTGAGTAAGACTTACAAGCAGTGCCCTAGCTATGACATTAAAATTGTTCTCGACGAACTAGAGAGGGCATCATTGGTAGTAATGCCGAAAAGTATAGCCTGCACGACACCACCTCTGATAACGGATTCAGGCTAATCGATTTTGCGGCGGAATGAAACATTGTCGCAGCTTTTCCCATATCTCGATACTCACAAGGGCACTTGGAGAACTTCTGATCAATCAACCGTCGAACAGATTGACCATATTGTGATCGACTCTAGGGACTCCTCCAGTATTGTTCAAGTCCGAACGTTCCGAGGAGCCAACATCGACTCGGACCATTACCTTGTTATACGCAAGGTACTGATGTGGGCACCCCGAATATGGCAAAGGCATTCTAATACTGTGTGGAAGTTTGCCATCGGACTTCTACAATCGCAAGAGATTTCCAAATCCCTTTCTCTCTCAATAGGTCCTATGCCGCCAGCATCAAATATCGAAGACCAGTAATAACATTGCCAAAAAGCTATCACAGATGCCGCTTATGATATGCTGGGTTTCACTCTGCCACCACAAGGAAACTCCTGGTTTGACGACGAGTGCTGGCAAACATATGCAGCTAGGCAAGCTGTATATAAAGCGGCGTTACATACAAGAAGTAGAGCTAATTACGAGCTCTACGAGCACAAGAGTAGAGACGAAAACCGGCTTCTCCGGAGAGAATGCTACTCCAGGAATGAAATTCGGCAGTTTTACCAAAAGGTAAATAAAACATGCCGTAGACACAAACCCAGAATCGAAGCCTCTAGAGACGAAGGGAATGTAGTAGTAGAGTAGCAGTTGATGTTGAGGATTTGGAAACAGCATTTCTGTAGACTGTAAAGCGGCGATGAGGAACCAAATACCGCTGTCAGGCAGAATGAACATTTTAACTTAGACGATGTAGACGAACAATTCCCCACTCCAGACCTGAATGAACTGAAGAAAGCCATATTTAAGTTTAAGTCTAATATAGCTTCTGGAGTGCACGGCCTGATTGCTGAGTTCTTCAAAATGGCAGGCGATGACTTGCCTGCAAAATCCTCTCTGCCGCATTATGTGAACTCCTAAAGTCATGGCTTCAGGCTAGGAAAATCCGCCATCGACCAAATATTCACACTACCGTAGATCTTGGAAAAAAGCCATGAGCTCCAAATCTATACCCACCACTTATGCATCGATTTTAAGGACGCGTATGACAGAATCTATCGAGATGAGTTATACAGAGCAATGTCTTTCGAAAGTCCGTTGAATTACTCGCATGCGCCGGTGATATTGACATAATCGGAAGAAAACAGCGTGATGTCAGTGGCGCTTTCGCGAATATTGAGACGGAAGCGGCGAAGATGGGTTTAACGGTCAATGAGACAGACAATGCTGTCAACAAGAGAGGACACCCAACAATGACGTCTTGGACAGAACGTCAACCTCGACAAATATGATATTGAGGACTTTGTCTACCTAGGCTCTGCTATAAATTCAGACAATGACACCAGCGCTGAGATTAAACGAAGAATAACCATAATCGTCTAGCAAGGCCTTCTGTCGAACAACAAAAGTGATATAAGACCTTAATAATTCCAGTCCTGCTCTATATCGCAGAGGCATGGACTTAATCAAAAATTGGCTGCTGTGAGAGGAAAGTTCTTCGCGTGATTTTCGGTCCCGTCGGCTTAGACGGTGAGTGTAGAAGGAGATACAACGACGAGTTGTATGGGCTGTATAGTGACATCGAATGAGCTAGACCAGTGAAAATGGCTGGATCATGTAGAGCGGATGGACAGCAATGCTCCTAATAGTCTTCGAATCTTTCCCCAAGGGACAGCGCAGTAGAGGAAGACTTCGACTCAAGTAGCGCACGCAATTGGAAAGGGACCTCAATCAACTTAGCGTGCGAAACTGGAGGTAGCTAGCTTAGGATCGAGCTTGCTCTAGACGCTTGTTGGTTGAGGCCCAGGTCCACAACGGACTGTGGCGACACCTTAAGTAAGTAAGTAAGTTAGGCAGTGATGACAAACAACATCCCACCGTCAGGCAAAATAAACCATTCAATCTGCATGAAGACGGAGATGACTTCCGTCCACCCGACCTAGACAAATTCAGGACAGGCGTTTCTAAGCTTAAGTCCTACAAAGCTCCTGCACCCTGCTTAAAGCAGCGGTCGACGAAAGTATGCCCGACGAATGAAACCTCAGCATTATTTGTCCGATCCTTAACAAGGGAGATACCCTGAACTGCACCAACTACGGGGGAATATGTCACCTCAATATCGCATAAAAGATTCTGTCGTATTATGTGCACGACTGAGTCCCTTCGTAAACAGTCTGACCGGTCCCTATTATTGTGTTTTTAGACCAGGAAACCCACCATAGATTAAATTTTCATATCCCGGCAGATCTGGGAAAAATATCTAGAAGTTCCAAATCGATACACATCACTTCTTCATCGATTTTAAAGCCGTATAGTCGAGTCAAGTTTCAGCATCACTGCCCAGCTCATTCGGGCATGTAGAATGGAGAATACATCCTGCTCCAGTTGTCCAGTTACTCGCATATGCAGACGACATTGACATAATATTGTAGGAAGTACACAGCGAGCTGTCAACGGAGCGTTTGCGACTATTGAAGCAAGAGCAGCGAAGTTGGGTTTAGCGTTCCACGAAGGAAATATACTGCTATCAATAAGGATGGACACAAAATATCGACGCCTAGGACATTGTCACGATAGCCAGCTATCACGTTGAGGTAGTTAAAGACTTAGTCCACCTAGGCTTCGGTATTAATTCATACAAAGACACCAGCGCTGAAATCAAGCGAACAACAACTCTTGCCAATCGCTGCTTCTTTGGGCTAAGAAGGCAATTGACTAGCAAAGCCCTCTCTTGAACAACAAAAATAACCCAATATATGTACAGTTAGACCTTAATAATCCCAATCTTGCTTGGCGTGGACTTTATCAAAAATGTATGAGTATGTCCTTGGCTGTTTTGAGAGGAAAATTTCGTCGGGTGATTTTCGGTCCCATCTGCATAGATGGTGAATGGCGAAAGAGATACAACGACGAGCTGTACGGGCTGTAAGCGACATTGACTTGACCAGAAGAGTGAAGATCCAATGACTAAAGTCATGTAGAATGGATGAACACCAATGCTCGGGTCCGAAAAATCTTGTGAGCCGTAATAAACAATACTAGTTTTGTTTAAGGTGGCTTGGTGTTGAGCTCATTTGTTCTTCTTGAGCCCAGATTTTCTTCTTGCTGAAGCAACCCCCATGATTTGGTTTAAATGGCTTTAATTTTAGTCCTTGTATTATAGTGAATATATACGTGAATATGCCGTGGCATACATTTCCATTGAACTAAATTTTTTTGAGATATTCTCGTTAACTAGGACCTAAAGGAAAGGTGATAGATGTAACTCCACCGCAGGGTGGAGAACTTAGTCCAAACGAGTACAGACGAGTACATCAAATTTGTAATAACCTGTTTAATGCTAGCGTTTGCTAAAGCACTTAAACTTACGAGTCGCAAAGTAGCGTAGTAGCAATGCTGATACAGTGTGTTGGACTAAGGCATCTGATTTTAAATGAAATAACATCTAGACTTGGGGAAACAGAATTATGATATTTATTTTAAGGGCTTTTAACACTTCTTGAGGAGATTCCCACCTATATCCTAAACTATTTGCCGACAACTTGCAGGCAAATTTTCTGCATAGTCCTGCGGTAATAGTCGCCAAATTCTTTTTAAAAATATTTTGAGCTGTTTTACTGTCCGCACGTCTTTTACTTTGATCCTCTACTTTATATAGTAAGTAACCAAGTATTTTCATTCGGATTAACATCTGGAGACCAAATTGTCCAGTCAAACATATTTAAGTCATTTTCCTCTGTGAGCCCTCAGAGATGCGATACAATGTTTCGATTATACCATACCTCGGTATACCATGTCACCAAATGCGAAAAAACTGTTTTTATACAATTGCATCATCCTTTGAGCATCGAGTTTCTCGGAGAAGGTTACCAATTTTTTGAATCCTGCCGCATAAAAAACTGTCACAAACATGCACTTTTCCCCATATCCCAAAGGATTGCTTGCAAAACAATGAAGCTTAATCAGTGAAAGCGAAAAGCAGAACAGCCAACTGACAGGGTTATTTCTAGCGATAAGATGACTACCGAAAATCATCATCGTCTTCAATTAATCAATGTTACCACATGCTGTGCAGTAAATGGCACAATCCAGTTGAAATCACATAGCCTGTTAGCCTTCCAGTGCCAGTTTATCCTAAAACAAATTGGTCAATATGGATCGATATGGGTGTCCATTGACCGTAACCGACACGTCGGCATCATCTCGAAAGAAGTATGGCCCAATAACACCTCCGGCATGAAAACCACACCAAAAAGTTAATTTTTCGTATACCATGCCTGCTCCTGGAACACCTCTGGCTGTTAGTTTTACCAAACGTGACAACTTCACTTATTAAAAAACCGAAAAATGTGTTTCGTCACTGAAGATGATTTTTCGATGAAAATCCGAATCTGCTTCCATCTTCAAT
Organism: Volucella zonaria; assembly: GCA_963966105.1. NCBI lineage: Eukaryota > Metazoa > Arthropoda > Insecta > Diptera > Syrphidae > Volucella > Volucella zonaria. The sequence continues at coordinate 121,690,101 of OZ014531.1, read as the reverse complement.
AGAGTCCATTCAGTAAAAGTTCGATGAGTATGATGGCTATACGAGCTTATACTGACATATAGCCAAAGTTTTGCCGCTAAATACCCTACCACACGTAGGAACCACTGGTTTCTCTGCAATGATTAAATCAATAAATAAAAAGCCTACAACTACCCGTAATTCGGGAGATTAAGAAATTCCATTTATTGATTCTTCTGTAAGTTACAAGTGGTTTGATAAGAAACGTGTGAATTGATTGAGAGCGAAGTGCCCGAGGAAGTGAAAAGATAGCGAGTAAAGAAACAAGAATGTGCTAGGGTTGCCGCCTGAACATTCCGCCCACCAAATTATGACTGCATCAATTTCCGGTACTGTGTTTCATTGGAAGTTTACACAATTTGTCGATGGTTCGGTTTGACAGTGACTGTTCGAACTAATTGATCTAGTCCGAAGATAACTTCTGAGACGATGGACGGTTTTTTCTCTTACCGGCACCATATCGCCAACTCTTAGATTTTCGCGCGTAAGCTGCTACTTATTTAGAATGAAGATAAAGTGTTGATAAGTACTCCTGCGATCAACGTTTCCAGATATGTTGAACACATTGCTGAATAATCTGCCATCTTGATAGTAGATTTAGCTTTGTTTCGGTAAAGTCTGGATCTGGAATGGTCATTAAAGGTGCCCAGATCAGAAAGTGTGCTGGAGTCAGGCGTCGAAGATCGTTTCTTTCAGAAGATAATGGAGTGGGAGGTCGTGGATTTAGGCAGGCCTCTATTTGTAAAAGAGTAAAATTATGTCCCTTTAAAATGCGTACCAGATGCTACAATACTTTGTTGATTTTATCCCGGCCTCCAACAATCCGCCTTGATATGGTGAGCCCGCAGCAATGAATCACCGTTCCATTTCTTCATTAGTAAACAAATTTTGAATTTCAATTTTGTGTCGAGTATTGTTTAATAATTTAAAAAGATCCTTTAATTCGCCTTTGGCACCAACGAAGTTCATTGCTTATCTCTGTAAATACGAGAGCAGCGCGCTGCGATATAAATCTTCTCAATGTAGCCAGAAATGTCGGTGTCGTGACCGCACTAACAAGCTCTAAATGTATTACTAGAGGAAGTTCGGGTAATGTGGAGTAAGCGGGTAATGTGGATACCAGCATTTCTAATTTTTCTGGGAGAATGAGAGATCTGTTGTTATTACTATATGCTAGTTTCCGTAATCAGAGAGCCAAATTTTTCATTGCAACTTGTTCACGAGCTATAGTTTTCGCGCAGTTCGATGATTCTTGTTTTGTTATGAGGTCGATGTTAATTTTTCCTCCGATTAAAAAGTTTATATTAAAACTAACAGCTAAATTGATATAAGTATTCCTATTTCGCATTTGATATTTTATGTTTTACATAACATACTCGTATGTGTATATAAGATGAGTTTTACTGTTTCGCTTAAATTTAATATAAACAATGTAGAATTTCTTATGACATATAGCTGTCGGCTAATGTGGAGTACTCACAAGCGGGTATAGTGGAGTAGTACTCCACATTTGCCATCTGTTTTTGTTGAGGTCTTATATTATGCATACATTTATAGATTCATTTGAAAATGCCAAAAAAAGGAATACAAATGAGAAAGAGAGACACCGCTGCAATGGAAAAGGCAATTGTTGCAATCAAGAATAACGAAATGGGTGTGAAGCTGGCTGCCAAAACATTTAACGTACCAAAAACAACATTGCAACGTATGACACGATCTGTTAAGCCTATTAGCCAAATTTTGTCCATCCCCTTGGGTCGAAAACCAATTTTTAGTACTGCAATGGAAGACGAGCTCGTAAAATATTTACATGAAATGGAAAACCGTTTCTGGGGTCTGACAAGAAGCGATATTCAAAGTCTGGCTTTTTAGATAGCTCAAAAAAATAATATTCCCAACAAATTTTCATTATTGCATAAAACTGCAGGAAAATACTGGCTTTATGGCTTTTTTGAAAAGACACAAAAATGATCTAAGCTTTCGGCTTCCAACGGATACTTCAATTGATACGAGTAGAGCTAAGGGCTTTAATCAAGAGAGCGTAAACAAATTTTTCGATATTTTAGAAGGGGTGTATGAAAAATATAACTTCCCAGCATCCAGTAAATGGAATGTGGATGAAACTGGTCTGACCATAGTACAAAGCAAGCAGCCACAGGTTTTAGCAAAGAAAGGAAAGCGACAAATAAGAGCTTTGACATCGGCGGAACGTGGTTCTCAGGTAACTGTGGTGAATTGCATGAGTGCAGGTGAAAATTTTATTCCACCATATTTCGTATTTCCAAGAAAAAAGACAAAACCTACTCTATATGAACAACGGTCCTGCTGACTCGAAGGCCACTTTCCATATTTCTGGATGGATTGGGCTGCCCATTTTCACGAAGTGGTTCTGTCATTTCCTAGAATTCTCCAAGCCTTCAGAAGAACAGCCAATCCTTTTAATTTTAGATGGTCATTATAGCCATACCAGAAACCTGGAAGTTATAGACCTGGCGCGTCAAAATTTTATTTTAATTGTTTCCCTAACCCTTCATTGCACCCATAAAATGCAACAAAATGAATAGGACATTTCTGGGGCCTCTTAAAAAATATTATAATGAAGAAATCAGATGATTCATGAGAGAGGCTGGGCGAAGAGTGGCCTTGGGTAATATAGTTCAGTTATTTAAAAAAGATTATCTTAAAGTACAACCTGGGCAGGTTGTAGTAAACGGGTTCAATAGGAATATTTTTTCCGAGGCTGATTTTATAGCATGTGAGCCTGAGCCTGAGCTTTTATCAGAAGTTGAAGTTGAAAATCGAAACATGAATCACAATTTCATGCCGCCTCCAAGCTTGGAAATTAAATTGGATTGTGAATCAAATGTTAGTGAAATGCAGAATATTGTGGCAGAAATAAATAGCCAAAGAAAATCCACTCCGATTTTGAGCCAAACTGAAGCCCATTTTACTCCTTGGGAAATTTCTCCTCCACCGAAATTGAAAACGGTGGCCACCACAAAGAATGGAAGAAAAACTGAAGCCGCAATTTTGACTGTATCAACTTATAAGAATCAGTTACAGGAAAGCATTAACAAAACTCGAAAGGCTGGTAAGATTAAAACTAGTAGGAACCCAACAATAATTAAAGAAAAATCTGTAAAAATTAAAGAGCGAAAGTCAGTCAAAAGTAAGACCCTGCTAAATAAACCATCTACTTCTAGACGCCGCCAGTCTTCATCATCAGATGATAGTCTTACTCGTTATAAAATTGTCCCATGAGGCGAAATAGCCACTGAGCCCAAAAATGTTGCTTTCGCTTTCTGTCCCATTTTCCGGAAAACTTAACACATGCTTTGGCATCATAAGTGTCATACCCACTTGAGTCTTAAGTTTAAAAAAAAAAAAAAAAAAAAAAAAAAAATACGAAAAAAATTATAAGTTTGTAATTCATTCATAAAAAGAAAAAATCCAAACAAATTACTCGTATATTTATTTCTGCTGTTATTAGTCTATTTCTGGTAATGTGGAGCACTACCCGCTCTACCGCTCTATAGGCCCACATTACCCGCCACTTTTGTAAAAGGTCAGTTTTGCATTATTCTTAAACTTTTGTAAATATTTAATTCATTTGAGGAAAGTTAAGCACAAGAGTAAGTAAATGTTGTTTCCAACATTTCAAAGACCGATTAAACCTCTTTACCTTTTCAAAATAAACTTTAATTTTAAAAATATTGTTTAAAACAACAAGAGTACTCAACATTAACCGAATTTACTCTAAACTTTCGATCATTCCAAAACTTTTAAATAGTCTTGTCAAAGAAAAACTTGCTTTTACTATCAGACAAGATATCAGCAAGTACCATCATGGTTTTTTGAAGGATAGATCAACTGATTCTAATTTAGTGTAATTAACTAACTTCTTCACAAATTCGTTAGAAAGCAAAAACAAGTCCATGTGATTTACACAAACTTTGTCAAAATATTTTGTGGAGTAAACCTGACAATTCTTTTAGAAAAGCTAAAGGCATATGCTTTTTATGGTCCATTGCTGCAATGGTTTAAAACAGTAACTACGAGTATCTTTCGAAAGAAATCAGTTTTTCCTCTGGTGCTCCAGAAGGCAGCCGTCTAGGTCCTTCTCTATTCATTGCCTAATGTATGCAGATGATATTGTATAAAATTTGTTGCCAAAATATCAACAATAAGTGATTGTTTAATGCTGCGAAAAGATTTAAATTCCTTTACTAAGTGATGCAGCTTCAACGACTTATTGTGAAATATCGGCAAATGCGCTTGCATACGTTTTAACAGGACTCTTCATTGTGTTTTTTCCACATTATATGTACATTAAATAACGCACAAATATGAGGTTTCGGTAAAAGGGACTTTTCGGATTTCAAGGATCACTATACTAGGGCATTATTTTGATCCATCGTTCCGCTATTTCAAGTACAGGTTGAACCGAAAACGTAAAAAAAAATATTTTTTATGATTCGCTTTTAAGTCATTTATTTTGCAATAATGGCGTTCAGGTTCATTATTCTTCTGGTTCCAAATGTCTTTTACTTGGAATGCAGTCACGTGAAACGAAAAGAAAGATGTACGACGTTATTTTAATAAGAGATATTTTATGTGTAACAATAGCGGGTGAGAATTTGCTTGGCTGTTTGAATTTAAATGTTAGTTCGAGAGTCCTAAGATACAGAGCACTACTTTTTGAAGGTACTCATAGTACATTATACTATAGACAACGTGAGCCTATTCCTTTGTGTTGTAGAATTTTTAGCTTATACTATACAGCTCAGATTTGCCATTTGCCTTTGCTACTTGCTACTCTTGTCACTCACTTAGAATCTTTTATATGCATCCCGGATTTGGTATTTGTGTCTGAAGCGTCCATCTGGCTTCAATGGGTTTAAAGCCCTAACCACTTTGTCCGACGTATCGTCCGAACAACGAAATTCAATTGCGTTATTCGATTCATTGACAATTGGTTGATCTAAGAATCGTTGAATTTCATTTGGTAATATGGATTTTAGTTTCTCCCACACTTCTTGATAATTTCCATCTGTGTTTCAATAATCCTTCTGTCTTTTACGAGTGTCTTTAGATATTGAAACTTTTTGATCTTCAATAACCTATCGTTCTCGTGTATTAAAATGATGTATAAATCTTAAAAGGAGATCCAATCTTCGGGTTCTCCGCTAAAACATGGAATATGTAACGCAGATAATTTAAGATCTAAATCACAATGACAAGGATTTGTGTTATGCAACACCAAGTCATTGAGCTGTTCTGTTTTGTTGTCCTACGATCCGAGAAAACTGATTAGTTGAGTCGGAGATTGTACTATCGGAGTCCGCGGAAACTTGTCGCTGAGGTAAAGCTGACAAGTGGTATGCCGAGTTAAGTACGATTAATCACGTTAACAGATTTGTTTTCCATTCAGAAAGCTTGGAAGAATTAAAAGTAAACGTAAAATTTTCATCAGTGCTAACTATTTTTAATTGAATGTAGTCAAATTTCTTCTTACTACCCGCAATTTGTTCAAGGTATATTTCGACTTCTTCTTTGGAAATCGAAAGAGAATCTTTGTCTGCCTGCGCTAACGTATTTAATAAAATAGTTAACTTTCTTAGAATCTGGCCACTTTGCTACCGGAGGTTAGGTAACGCTTTCATTTCAATACAACTGATTCGAAATAAGAATAAGGGAAAGAATATGTTCTTAGTTCTTATAGAGAAAACATTTACTTTTACACGCTAATGTTTCAAAAGCACTTCTATTTATTTCTACTGTTACCGCGAATTAGAGAAAACTACTCTGAATTTCTAGTATATAATTTTTATATTCATTTCAAATTAAAATGAAGACGAAAGAAGCATTAAAAATTTCGTTTGCTGGTCCTCGTGGTTCGCTGGTAACTCCCTGATCCTTTTTCATTTCCCGTGGTCTGCCATCTTGAGTTGGTTTCATAGAGTCTTAAGCCGACTTAGCTTAAGACAATTTAGCGATAGTTAATTTCGCTCAAAAGGTGCTGCCAGGTTTGGTAACATCTACCGTTCGATAAAATCTAAACTTTTAACACATACGATATAAAGTAAATTGGTCACTGTTATTCGCATCCGTTATTCCAATTTTTGGATCAAATTTATATTCACGAAAATAAATTTAAACGGTGATTGGATTAATCTTGGTTCTTATCAGCATCACTCACCGGATTGTCTTTGTTCTGTATCAACCACACTACAATGAGATAGAGTTTTTTTTTTTTTTTTAAGACACTGCAATAATCGGCGAATTAATAATTAAATGGTCTGTACAGACATCCGTGAAAAATGAACAAAAATGTGAACACACGTGGAAACCGCTAGTCTTTCTGCAATGATTACTTCAATAAATAAAAAGGCGACAACTAATTCAAAAACTTGAGAAATTCCCTTTATTGAGTCTGGAGGGTCATCCAATTCGTGGTCCGGACTTGACATCCCTGTTTCAGTCAAACCGAACTGGCATCCGAGACTGAATATGTTCAACTTAAGGTTTGTCATTTTACAATATGGATCGTTTAACGAAAATTGTGAGAATTTACTACAAAAATAGTACAAAAAAAATTTGAAGAGGCTGGCTCTATTACACACAAACTTCAGGCCTATCCACCATCGAAAAGGATGCTCTACAGAAACTACATATATGGCTGCCGTTAGTGAAAGTGTTGAAGAACAGCAAATCCATCGATTTCACGGCGAGCACAGCATTTGAGCTTGTCTTACGGCACGTTATGGCGTATTTTGCATTTGCATTTGATTTGCATATACACCCTTATAAACTCCAACTCACTCAAGAATTAAAACCAGCTGACCACGAAATGTGTAGGACTGGGCGGTATCAGTGGCTTATTTAGACAGAAGTGCTTGCATAATTAAATTATCGGGTGGGTCTATAATGCAAAATTTTTAAATTCACTGGATTAACAAATGCTTGAAGCTCTGATAATAGAAAAAAAATTATTTCTTTTGGATCAATAATTTTGCTTGTAGAGCCAGTCACAGTTGAGATATTTTTAAGGTCACCTAAAAATTGATTTTTTTTTATTTTTTATTTTTTACTAGGCAAAGCCTTTCAAAAAATCATTTGTTTTTCGTTTCATGTGAAATCAATTGAACGCAGTTTCTTTTAAATCTTTTTAATTTAATATTTTTGAAACATTATTTCCAGCGCAGTTTTTAGACTTTTGGTTGGGTTCAAAAAAAGGTAGCTAAAGGGTCCGGACTAAACTCGTCCTTCCAATGACAACTGTCGTAGTAAAAAAAAATTCTCTCATATTCTAAGCAAATTATGAATACGTATCTTCAATTTTTAACACTACGTCATGCATGGCCCTAAATTCAGCAGTCACCCAAACCAACTTTATGTATGCAGTTACACATCTCAAGCTTGGAAAAACCAAGAGAACGAGATAAACTAACATAGACTAAGCTTTGCTGCGGAAAGCTACCTCATCTAATCCCATTGACCTTTAATGTTGTTTAACACGGTTCGAGTTCACCAACTTGCCTCGTGAGGGTAATCAAAATGAAAAGCATTTCAGTGGCGCGTAAATTGCATTCTCATAAAATTTTCAGTTGAACAGCACCACCAATAAGCAATAATTTCCTTTTATATTTTATTCCAAGTCAATTAGTTAATGAATTGCGGTCAAGCAGATTATCAAAGCCTAATAACGTCGTCGTCTGTGCAAGTGCGCCTTATTTTTTCTGGTTTTCTCATTTTTTTTTATTTGACCTAACGCACCCGCCTACATTAGCGCCCCTAGCGCATTCAACTTGCAAATGTATTAAAATGAAAAAAAAAAAAAAACAACACCCTATCGCCAAAAGGCTTAATCAGAAGAAGCAAAAAAGGAATCCTCGCTATAAAGGGGTTACAGTTGACTTGAGTTGCGGGTTAACTGAATGAAGTTTACTCGGCCCAGTACCCTACCTACATTCTTAGTAAATTTTATAGGAAAGCTCTAAAGCTCTCTCTTGGTCTCTCTTTTCTCATTTTAACTCTAGATCTGTTTGTTTAGATTTACTCCTAGGACACTGCATTAAGGTGCTGATTAGAATTTCTTAGGTTTGTTTCTTTTTTTTTTTTTTCTATCTGGGCCCCAAATTTGCCCTAGGGAAATACTCTGTAGAAGAAAATCTTTAGCAAAAAAGGAAGCTTTACTCCTTCCCTGCATTAAGAGAGAGAAACTTAACACAGGACCGCGGGAGAGAGCCGACATTTTATAGCATCCTTTGTTTCCTCAACGCTTGGTCGGGTATACCATACTTCAGGCAAAGGATACTTTGATAGTCCTGATGGGGTACGCTATGCAGTATGTACCACCGAACCGAGCCAGTTTTTCTCTTTCGTGCAATCCCGTTCTAATTTTTTTTTTCAAAACCAAAGTGATTTTTTTTTTTTTTTTTATATCATATCCTGTGAATTCAGTAATATGAAACGGAATCTATCAATAACCATGTGAATTGTGTAGTAAACTTGCAAACCGGTATCTGAGCAATAAATCGAGAGCACAACCGGCTGTCGTGGGAATTCTTAAAAATATTTTGCCGAAAAATATCATCTAGTGGATGTTTACTTATTTTTCGAAGGATATGCTTTTTTTTTTGCTCGAAATGTGATATGTACGCGTACAGTTAGTGTGTACCTAGCCGTACCCATTCTTGTGTCCTTTTTTCTATGTTTTTTGTGTTTTTTTTTTTTTTCGTTTTACTCATCAACGAGTACGTGTACATAGAGTGTGAGGAAGTAGACAATTTTGACTGTATGCACTTCTGAAAATCGATAAATGTGGTTGTAGAAAGGCAGACTAATAATTTTTCTTCTTTTGGTCGGAAAATATTTATGGAAAACGATGTAGTAAATAAATGTAAGCACTTTAATGCGATTGGTAAAATGATGAAGTTGTTCCCAGAAATTTAATTTATGGGTTCTTTTTTGATTGCACAATTGATGGTGCATCAGAATTATTTTCTCTGGGTAACTTGAGAATGGTGAAATTAAAATCTACAAGAATTTCAAATTTACGATTTATTTTTTTTTTGCATTTTGGATAAAACAAAAAGAAAATACAGAGTGTTGCAACCATGCAAAAATATCTTAAACTTGAAACTGTTGATGGTGAATGAAGACGGCCTTTGTGCGCTGGACGTTCATTGTTCAATTTCTATGTTCAACGCAATAGCTTCCGCTTCTTTTTCTCGATGCGGAGTATACCCACAACTTTTGCATGGCTTTATGTAGATTCTGTATCAAATACCATTAAAGGACTTATAGAGAAAATTGCAACGTCCGATGGAAGTGTTTGCATTTTTATGTAAAAAAAAAAAAATGAACCGGAGGCAAACTTTACCAGAAGTAATTTGGCTGTTGCTTATGCGAGAAATGATTAACTTTATTTGATTTTGAAAGGTGTATAGTATGTTACTGTAAGTCCAAATTGTATACATTCGTAAAGTGTTCTCCTAATACTCCATCTTTGCCCATTTCGTTGCAACTTTTCGGAGACCATGAGTTGTTTTCTAGATTAATTCAAAACTCTTTTGATTTTCATAGATATGAACTCACTGCTAGTAAGTAAGACGTCATTTTTAAAAGGAATCAGCTCGGCTCTTAGTTGTATTGTAATTAAATGAAATTTGTACTAAACCTGGCCTCATTCATGATGGTATTGATATTTGTTTCAAGTTCAACCAGGTTAATGCTATTCTGCTATTCTTTGGACCGTTCTTTAATTTACTCTCTTAAATGCTTCCGTCCCTTCTCATTACGCGGAAAACATTTATTCATTATGAGGACACGTTTTAATTTTGAATATATCATACTCGTTCCTAGATAATCTTAATCAGGTAGTGGAGGACCGCAGTGAGTAAGTTCGTCAATTACTTGAATTATACAAGCATTACTGCATTCAGATATTCCAGCAATACTAAAAAGTAGAGGAAGTAATTTTTCTGGTATCACCACCCTTCTAGTGAGCCTTGGTAAACTTTCGAAAGCGAAACCTTCTGTCTAAGAAGTTTTTTTTCACTATCCCTCCGTTTGGAATCAGCTCAAAATCATAGATGCCCCTCTTTGTGCACAAAATGACAAGGCGAACTACAGTGAATGGGAGTGATTTAAAAGCCTGGTTTTAGATCAAGTGCCGTCTTCATGCCAGTTTTTTGTTACATACTTTAACGAATTTCCGCTCCGTCTCTTCGATACTAGATACGTTACGCCACAGTTCCCCAACCCAAGCCCTCTTCAAACTGCGATGGCCTAGTGCGTACAACGAAAGTTGAGTCATCCTTATCGTTTTGAATATTGGAACTATATTTCCAAGATCCTTTAAGCTGGAGCATTGTTACCCATTCGCTTGATGAGACCGAGCCAGTGTAGTCGACGTGTCTTGGCTTTTTGGTCTACATCCACAACTTGGAACAACTCAGAGTGTCCTTCCATTCACCCTGAAGAATTTTTTTTTTTTGCCTTGCTGCTTTTTTTCTGGGACTTAGCATTGTATGATAGGAGTAATAGAATCAATGTGGTACAAGGCACGGATGTCGTCTTTCGAATTTACAGCTTAAAGCCCTTTGTTTTATCACACTAAAAAGCGGTATCCTTTCGTCATATCTCTACTACTATATCATTCGTGTAATTTATGTAAAGTTTACTATCTGGTTTGTTGCCAAAATTAGTCCTCATTTACTTTAAGACCCACTCTATTTGATAGTGTTTCGATTTTTGTCAACGCTGATAATGTCAATGTCGTCTATACACCCCAGGTGCTGGAAATATATCTTGAAGATAGTGCCTTTGATGTTGCAATTTTCGGATTAGTGTATCACAAACAGAGTTGAGAAGTTCATACATTATGTTGAAGGGATCTTATATATATCCAATATTTAGCAGTGCATATGGGGCATATAAGCTAATTGTTCAATCGCCGATCAAGTACATGCACTTTACCAAAATATCACTCTGCAGTTAAAAAGCGTGTGGGCTTCCTTTTTTTAATTTTTTTTATTAGCTCCGTTAGCCTCTTCTCGACTGGCAGTGTTTCTTGGCTAAATACTCTGTCAGCCCATTCAGCAAGTGTTTCCTTCAATGTATCGAATAGTATGTGGCCCGGCTTTGAATCTGGATGTTAGCTTTTCACCTTCCTATAGAACTGCTGGATGTTGTTGTTTTATCGCAATTCCTGGGCTTCCTTTTTTTCCGCAAAATTTTCTTCTCCACCATGTTTTTAACTCGATACTTGGCACACTGTTCTTGTCTCCCGTCGGCTTATCTCGATATTTTGATGGAGCCGCTGATAACCTAAGGCAGATAAGGTAATCTAAATGTGTTTTGTCAACTACTTCCCATAATCGTAGTTTCTCGCTCTTCAGGTGGAACTAGGCATTCACCTAAAGCCTATTGTCTGAGTCATTCGGAGCTTCTTTTCATTTAAGAGTCAAGTTGCTACTGGAAAATGATTCAAGGCGACATTTGTTGCATTTAAAATACATGTGTGAGTTCCGAATGCTAGACGTGTACCTTGTATCTTTTAACATGTGGTCGATCAGTTGTCTGTCGTCATTGTGTAGTATTTTTGCTTTCCGGGCTATCGGCCTATTGTGCTTTCCTTATCGATTTTGACGTTGTAGTCGATTTTTGTTTCATCTTACGGACAGGGTCCATTTGGTGATAAAGTATTCAGCCTCGTTAATTAGGACGCGTTCACATTTTAATCTGATATTTTGGATTGCAGCTTTGATGCAGAATACAGCCAGTTGATCACTTATCGCCCTGAATTGAATATTTTTTGACCTTAGTCGATTTATCTTTAATCGTCTGCAGTCAGCTTCAAGTTCTTGAGCAGCACCGGGGTGTACAACGCGTGGACTTTACATCTGCATATTTATATAGTACGTGGGTCTTCCAAGTCTTCTTTGAGACTGCATTATGTAAATATTGTTATATCGAAATGTTTATATACCTGAGGAAGCGAGAAATTTTCCACAGTTTAAGCAGAAAGATAATAAAAAGCTTAAGATACAACTGAGATTCGTTTTCATCAAACTACTCAATAATGATCTCTAAGATTTTTATATGATCAACGACAAAAAATGTTAAGCGGAAGCCTTTTGGCTTACGGTTTAACCGTGAATTATTTTATCGATTTCTTTTGGGCATTTCTGCAATTCCTAAAGATATAGTACGTTCTCATTCGGGATTACATTAAAGGTCATCACACTCTGTGCTTTCATAAAGAGATAGCAATTGCACCGCCATCCTATCGTGATCTACAACTAAAGTGAGTTCAGATAAATTCTGACTTAAAACCCGATTATAGTTAGGGCTCCTAAAAAAACCAAACTAGAAATAAAATATACATATTTGCGTCACCGCCATTAATTGCACACATTAAATGCAGTTCTCTTCCACTTTGGACAATCAGTTGTAGATTTGCAAAGTATTTAAATTCGGCTTCTTTTGACTGGGGTTTAATAAGATTCTGTCCAATAGCCACATACTCGTATCTGGCATACTCAGTTTCCAATTGAACTAAAGAGGCACGAGTTATATTAAAAACAGAGTAGAAGAATTCATAACTGGGACTGCAGTGTGTGTATATACCATTATAAAATATAATTTGTTGCAATTAAAATATAAAATGAAATTGGTCTTGGTATATGAGTATTAGGACTGTGATAAGAAAGCCATGGGCTATTGTTAGCTGTTCTGCTTTCGTGTTCGCTATGATTTGATTACATATTGTCGTTTACTAAAATGTTGCATAGGGCTAGTCATCGTCCAATGTAGCTTATGTTTTCGATATCGGTGAAATATGTTTCATTTGGTTTTTGAAAAGCACAGGTTGCTCCAATTAGTTGAAAGGCGCAGTGGATTATTGCTATCACTTTTTTCAGTTTTGTCTAAACAACTTTCCTAACCTTGTCTGTATAAACTTATTTAAAATTCGCTGCATTCCAGAAGCCAAATTATTTCCTAATTTCTTGGATAACTAACTTAGAGTTAAAATTCACAACCTCACATTCCGAGAGAAGAGAAGAAAAATCTCTCCGTCCTATTCGGACTCCCACCTCTGGATAGTCAATATCGAAACCAAACACACCTGAGTTTCAAACCACTACATCACAAACTTTCCTTTCTCCTCCTTCTATCTTTTCGCCCGCGCCCAGTCAACAGTATAAGGGTATTCATAACCCCTTAGGCACGCGTAATTTATAAAAAGAAAAAAGAAGACTAGGTTCAGTATTTTTCAGCGGATTTCAATGCGATTTAACCGCATGACCATCGATTTAAAGATTTCGACAATATCTCTTCAATTTAAATCTTTGAATCTTTGATTTAGCGATATTTGAAAACACTATTCCCAGCGAAGCCTGAACACATTTCTGTTTTAGCTTATCAAGTCTGTGGTTAAAATAACCAACTATTCTTATCATTATCTTCCTTAGTTGAATGTCATACATACATTGCAATAGGAAATGGCTTATAAGAGAAGAGAAGAAAGGTATAATGCAATTTGAATTTCGATGCATATTTTAAAATGGAAGCCGTAGAAATTACCAATTACCATACGTATCTAGGCGTACTCGTAACTCGTAAATTGAACCTTGTTGAGCATGCTCCTCACGAATAAAATTGCAACTCGAGTTCTTGATTTTTCTTCGCAATCGGGAGAAGCCCGATAACCATGCAAACATCACGGATTCTGGAAATGGAAGGAAATTTATTCCGTTTATTTTATTTTTTAATGGTACTTTGTCGTTTTCAGCAGTAATTTTCCTGAGTAACTTTTGTTTAAGAAGATATTCGTCATGCCTCGACCCTATTTGTGTTAAATGCGGAAACACTCATTTCAAAAATTTCAATTAAAAATCTTCATCTGTTCTAACTTTGTATAGCCACATTTATCGTATTTTTTTTATCCTCAAATATAGAATTGAATGAAATTAATTTAAACGATATTTAATTAATATAACCACTCAGAAAACTTACTCTCCACAGTGCTTCAGTGGAACTTTCTAAAAATCTCTCAATTCCATCCAAAAGAAAAATTCCCTAAATAATAATAATAGTAATAGTCCCTTGAAAATGTGTCAAAAGTGTTAAGTGTAAAAAGTAAAAATCTTAAAAATAAAATAAAATAAAAAAGAAAATGCAAAAATGAGCAAATCCGGTATTCTAGATAGCTCAAGTGTCCCCTTAATTTTAACAAATTCAAATAATCAAAACTTCAGTGGCATAGATAGTGACAGTTCCGATGGTGATGACGATGATGATGCGATTGCAAGGAAAATTCTTATGGGTTCGACTTGTGGTATTGGAACAGGATTAAGCGCCACTACAAATAACATTCCACAGCATGATAATGTCAATGATAATAATGATGAAGATGATGGTCAAACAGAATTATTTGGCCGTTCGCCGTATAGTAGGAAATCTTCAGGAAAAAATGCTCTTGGCTTCGGTGTGACACCATCATCTCAACTTGATGAAAACGACGACAAGGTGAACAATTTCAATAGGAGTTATGCTCCATCGTTTAGTAGCAGTTGTTCGGGATTAACAATTGCTGCGAATCCTCAACCGCTACTACCATTTCAGCAAATTTCATCATCGGCATCTGCAACTCAACTCTCATCCTCATCTCCTGTTTGTGTGACTGCTGCTGCTGGAATAGGTAGCCCTTCGCTACCTTCTAGCCCTGTTGCTGCTGCTGCTGCTGCTGCTACTGCTGCTACTGCTGCTGCGACTGCTTCTACTGCTACTTCTGCTATTGCTAGTGTTGTTAATAGTCCTTCTGCTGATGTTGTTGCTGCTGCTCCTGTTCCTGCTGCTGCTGCTACTGCTGCTGCTGCCATTGCCACCGCCACCCACCATGCAACTGCCAACGCTTCAATGTATCCACCTGGAATGGCGACCTTCAGTAGGAATTCTACAAAATCCCACAGCAATGGCAACAATCTTAATCACAGTACAAGCCTAACGAATGCGATAAACATTACTACCAATGAACATTGTAACGCATACTACGCAAATCATCTGAACTACTTCGATCCGAATGCCTTGAGCTACAGTTACACTGGGAATAATCATAGTGGTACAACAACCACAACAACGCACAATGGGAGTGGTGGCAATCGGCCAGCTTTAAGTCCGGATAGCGCGAACACCAGTGACCATGGTCTCGAGCTCAATTTCAAGGATAGATCCTGTCGCAGTTTTGTGCGCCAATCGAAGTTGAGCTCGAAGCATCGCAATAAATCCGTTCCGCATAGTTTACAGGTTTTCTTTTTCTTTTATCTCGAATACTTTTTTATTTCTTCGTTTTGTGTGTGTGTGTGTGTGTGTGTTTCAAATTTCCTAGTACCGTTATACATACTATAATTTACTTTTCATTTATGTTCAGTATCCTTTTTACTTTTAAAATTTAATTGAAGCGTAAAAATCATAATAGCGAAAAGCTGCCATAAAAGCTTTCAGCCAGGTTGTGTGCGCCTGTGTTCCTATAAGCAAATATATTTTAGCCTGGGGTATACGTCAAATTTTTTGACGTATGCCTTAAATGTATTCTAAATTTGCCTGTGTGTTCGTCTGTTAGTGTAGAGACATGGATGTATGAGTATGTATGAGTGCGAATGTAGGTGGAAAGTTAAATTTTAGTTGAGCTTCATGCACGATATTGTTTTGGTTTTGTCCTGTCAAGGATATTCCCATAGAAATGTGTGTTACACCTCGGGTATGAGGCTGAGTTTGTTAGTGCCTAAGTGTGAGAGAATGTGAGCACCGACATTTATCAGCCAACGTGCTTGTTTTTACGAGCCACAATTGTTGACAATTTGACGCGCGGTCTGTTCGTGCGATTATAAATATCCGTGTATCCAAAAGGCGAATAAGGAGGAACAAAAAAAAACATGGAAAACTATTTTTGTTGTACTTTAGTTGTTTCGGCGCATTATCGTTTGATGGTGTACATTTGGATGGGGTAGATATTATGTTATAAAAGCAGGGTTGCTGCTGGAAGATATAAAAAAAGTGTCCTTAAATTGAAAAGGGTCCTTCCCCAGAAGGAATTTTTAGACAACCTTTAATTTGATGGTATGTGAGAAGGTGATAAAATTCTTCGGATCGCGAACACTTAGGCAAGCGATGGGTATCTGTTTAATTAATACACCGCTATCAAGTGTTACTGAAATATAACCAACCGATTAAATAAAGTAAATTGATGAGCTACTTACAATATACACTTGTCGACCTCATTGAAAATGGGTTGTTCGGATTGCCAAAGAAATCTCGTATTTTGTTTTCCCGATGACAGTCCTAATTTTCGTCGACAGCTGCTAATTTGCTAGTTAAGGGTGTTTTCAATATTGTATAGGTCGATTTCTACAAAATTAATTCATTGGCACTGTGCACAGTCAGGGGTTGGAGGTTTATATTTGTAGGTTTCACCTAAATTTACACTCCTCAACAGGTTCAGTTTGGAGTTCTCTTAAAAATAGTAGAACTCACACTCTACTAACAACACCTGTAATGTTGTACACCTCGTTGACACAAAATCCTCAGGCGTAATTTGACGATAATGTTGCAATTAGAGATGATTAAGAAACTTGCTCAAAGTTGAATGACCGGCAAAGGTTCTGATATTTCCGGCTACTAAAGACAATGGGACTTAACTAGTCAGGTGTCAATTATCGTGAGTCTTTTACGAGTCATAAATTGGATTGGCTTGTATTAATTTTCAGAGGCTGTATAAAATCTAAATAGATTGGTGGAAGAACAATCCGGTATGAACCAAAGCCCAGTCTTTTCATTCACTCTATTCGTGAAAAGGGCCTGAAACCTTTTTACCCTCCAAATAACGTGGTATGGAAATGTGAGATACATTGTTTTAAAGCAGAGTGGCGGATGCCTCCGAATGCTGGATATAAACTAACTAAAATCAAAATTAAGCAGCTATTTTTTCAAGTTCTTTGCTGAATACAAAAGTCCTTGAAATACTCCGCAATTCAAACTATTAAATAGCCTAGGTGCTACTGCAGAATAGAAATTTAAGTAGATATGAGTATTATGTGGTGGAACAGTAGCCAGAAAACTATCATTACTACGAAGTTCATAGCCAGTGAAGTTCTGCCGTATACCTACTCTAGCCCCCTAAAATACCGTCCCTCGTTTCGGTCATAAGATGCTCGCTGCCTACCTGGCGGCCTTATACTTTGAAAAACAAGTACTTCGAGATATTTCCCAGCCATAATCTTTTGGGATACAATTTTTGAGGTCCTAAGGAACCATTGAAAGCAATAAAAACAAATCGATCTTTTGAAAATGCTAGTGTGGCCTAACCCCTTAAGTAAATTACCACTTCTAAAGAAAAAAATGTTTGGGGCTTTACAGTGCTATAAATGTTTTAATGGAAGTATCTTTGAGTAACAAAAAAGACACGACAGCCTTTTTTTCATATGACTCTAAGAATGTGTTTCTGAGTTACAGGTAGATCATTGGGATAAGCACAACTTCGATTACACTTGTATACAGTCTCTAAAAGTTTACGAGAACAAATTGTCCAAGGTGATATATAATAAAAGTTGCTGATTATAGATATTTCCTTAATATGAATGTTTGAATACCCCAGTCCATTTAACTATCTATGTTTAATACCAGATTTTTGTAGATAGTCAAATTTTTAATAAGAAGAACAGCTCTTACTTGCATCAAAAGTAATCATGTTTCCGATAGCACTACAAGTATTGGAACCAACATATAAACTTTTGCAATCGGCATTTTGAAAATAAAGATTGGGGACGTTAACATCCGGTGTGGATAATAATAATGACAAAAAAAAAATTGTACTTTCCAGCTTGTGCATACAAAACTAATGCCTTAAGACTTCCGAGTCGTATATGTAAATCGAGAATACTATTAAAGGAAAACGAACAACCTACCATATATCATCAGTAAGTTCAGCTTTCTTACTTTTGAAATCCAAGCTAAATGTTGAGTTAATAAATGTTAGAAATGAAATATGGGCCAATACGCAGCCCTGTGGCAGACCTATTCTAATACGCAGACACTTACTGAAGGTCCTGCTCATCTTGTACATTTGTATACTGTCAATATAGGATGAGGCTAGAAATTTTCCGTATCTTTAAGATTCTTGCACACAGCGTGGGCGAAAGGAAGTTAGAGCGGGGAAAAAAAAGATACCGACATGCGTTGGTCTTAAATGTTAATGACTAGGAAATAAAGAGCTCGGCAGGGCATTCCATGAGCGAGTTGTGTGGCTTAGGAGCAAATACCGATATTTCAGAGTACATCCGAAAGTGGGTTTGAAGGTAAACTGATGAGCATTCATAGCGAGACGGGGGTTACCGTTGAAGATTTGAAGGGGCGGAATGCTACTGGAAATTTCATTCAGGATAACAAAAAAATGATGGCGAAAATAACTATAGAATAAGGTAAGACCGAAAACATTAAGTCGGTGTTCGTGGATCTCAATTGACTGAGTAATATTAGCCTCACCTATGAGTTTTATCGTACGGTTTTGAGTCCTGTGTAGCAGTTGCAGAGATATATTAAGATTTAAGAGCATCTGATTCGTCGATTCCAAATGTGCGCATTTTCGACAAAAAGAGCCTGATGTCAAACTCTGTCAAATGCATTAAAAATATCAATGGCAAATATCTTGCTGTCATCAGATTGAAGTACGCTTCGGTTCAACTTTTTCGTGAGATATGCCATCAAAACGCCATTGGACCTGTTCCTATGAAAACCATACTGAGAGGTCGTTGAGAAAATTTCGTGTCTCGAGATATTTCATGAGCGTTTATCGGCGTTTCCATGACGTTGTTATGTCTATGCATAGCGCAGCAGTAAATTTTTGTTTATTTAAACTAGTATGACAACAAGGCGCATCTGCCTTCGACATACCAGTTCTAAGTCCGAACAAACTTTTCTCAAGATTTTGGAAAACACTGAAAGGTGTGATATTGGTCTATATTTGTTTAATATTTTTCTATAATCTTTCTTAAAGATAGGTGTAACCCCAGCAATCTTCAGACTACCGAAAAAAGTTCCAATATATACATTTTTGTTAAGATTTTTGTGCCTGTATATCACAAATATTGGATACTATTTTCTTCAGAAGATCATTTTAATAGCTATTCCGAGTGCATGAGTTAGAATTGTTGAGCTTCATGATATTCCTGTGCAGTTCAAAAGAAGATGTAGGACGAACGGAAAAGCTATACTTTATTCACTTTCCTTATTGATGCATTCTTCTGCGCAAGCATTAAATGGTACATTACCAGCATTAGCCATTTATTAAAGACATTACTCAAGTCTTCAGAAGTGCTAGTCTCTTTCTGGTTTTTTACATTTTAAACGTTATTTTTTTTTTTAAATGATTTGACTTGAACCAAAAATACATCAAAATTTGTTCGTAGGCTTCTTATGTTTTGGTGTATAATGAAGGAATTAGTTTCGAAGTCGCTAGAGTGAAAAAGGCTTTTTTTAAAAAGGGAATAAGAAAACTATTCATAGGATCTTCAATTCAGTTACTTAATACCATAGCGATAATTTAGTTATTGTATGTATTTTCCCACACAGACTATGGGAAAATAACAGAAACAAATCAAGATAAGTTATCCAGATCCTCAAAAGAACAAATCCTAATAGCCTTACTTCCTTCTTGTTTTCTCATAAAAATTACTTGATTAACAATTCATAAAAATCAAAATCCTGTTTCTACTTTAATTGTTTTGTCTTTGTTAAACGGAGATCCATTATAGGACGACGAACCTTGATTTATAAAAACATGCTTTCTACCAACTATGCAAAATAGAGACGACGACAGCTTCTTTTTACGTTTGCTAGAAAGAATTATTTATAAGTTATTTCCTAAATTTTCTGATTTCACTTATGGAGTTGCCTTTCTCTTCCAGCGTTGCCGTAAGATCTCTGAGAAGTATCCTTACGCCACGCTTTTGCCATTGCTTATAAGTTGTGTGGCTATTGTCATGATGTTGTCTTACACAGCAAATAGTGAAGACATTTTGCCAAGCCTTTTCCGAAATGCTTTTGACCGTGGATGGGGAGATGAGATCTCCCTTAAAAAAATCTATAGGGTGACCAGATAAGAACGATAAGGAAAAAACTTTAAATAAAATAAAAACGGCGTGAGATAGAGAATAAGTTCTGGCTCGATGTTGAAGCTACTCGTACGTTCATGCCATTATACACCCTGAATGACTCGAACTCTAACCGACTTCAGACTGCTATAATTTCCAAACCGTTCATGACAGTAAGCTCAAATTTTGACATATGACAGATAATTTTATCATTTACAAGTCTTTTAAACGATTTGCGTCTCAGTTGTGTTGTAAAAAAAAATTTTTATCCGCGATGGAATTCAAACGTGATAGTGTGATTGCTTTATATTTGGCTGGAAAACCACAAGCAGCTATCGTTAGAGCCCTCCAGCACCTCAACGTGAATAAATCATTTGTGTCACGAACCATAGCTCGTTACCGTGATACTGGCAGCGTTGGAGGTGGTCATAAAAAAACAGCAACATCGACAGAAATGGTTCGGAAAGTGAAGGCTCGAACTGAGCGAAATCCGCGTCGAAGTGGAAGAAAAATGGCTCGTGAGCTCAACATATCGTTGGAACGGATGCAACGCACACTGAAAAATGAGCTTGGGCTCAAGCCATTGAAGTTCCAAAAAGCACACGATCTTACACTGCAACAGAAAAAAGTTAGAGTCAAAAGAGCGAAGGAGTTGCTACGCTTGCACGAAAGTGGTGAGTTGCCGAATTTGATTTTTTCCGATGAGTCGCCATTTGTTATCGACCAATATGTCAACAAACAAAATGACCGAGTTTACTTGCCAGAGAGGTTCTTCGAAAATTTAAACCTTCGGACGGCCACCAGACAACAGGCAGCACCGATGGTGATGGTTTGGGCCGTCATAACCGCCGATGGTCGCCGCTCCCCGCTCGAATTTTTGGACCGTGGCGTCAAAATTAATGCGATCGTATTCCTTGAAACTGTCTTAGAGGCAGTATTGAAGCATTGGGCAAACAATGATTTCGGTCGGAGACCGTGGACATTTCAACAAGACTCGGCACCGTCTCACAAAGCGCGCGTCAACCAAGATTGGTTAAAAAACAATGTTACACACTTCATTTCTTCGACACAATGGATTGCAAATTCTCTGGATGCAAATCCGTTGGATTTCTCTGACTATGGTATTTTGAAGGCGAAGATTGGCACTAAAAAATACTAAAGTTTGGACCACCTCAAACAAGCATTTCGCCGGGAATGAGCCAAAATACCGCAGAGCCATTTGCGTGCAGCGTACGATGCTTTCTTTGGCCGTCTCAAGGCCGTTATTCGCGCCAAAGGTGGACATATTGAAAACATCTGATACAGTTTGAAAATTGATGTATTTTTCAACATTTTTTGCCTTGGCACAATAAAATTTATCAAAAAGTAAAAAAATTATAGCATTTTAAAAAGTTGGAGTTCGAGTCATTCATCCTGTATATGGAATAGCACATCACTCAAATGGCCGCCTTTACTTCAATGCCAGCGCTTCGAGCTGTCGGTCCAATTTTTGGTGACCCCGTTCAATATATGTGGCGTTATTCCGGCAATACCTGACGTTGCCCCAGAGAAAATAATCGATTTTTGTCAAATGGCATGATCGTGGCGGCCAATTGATGAACGCTCACCATTAGATGACCCAGTCGCCAAATTTCATCTTCCCAACTTCGAGTGTTGCGTCACTTGTATGGCATATAGCGCCATCTTGTTGAACATATTGATGTTGTCAAGCTCTGATCACAGAAAGTCGGTTAACATCGCTCTATAGTTGAGACCATTGACGGTAGCGGTGTCTCCTTCCTCATTTCGAAAGAAATAAGGTCCGACTATGCCGCCATAAACCATAACCGCACCAAACAATCAATCTTTCTAAATGTATTGATGCTTAACCGAAGGCTTGTGGATTGTGTTTACTCCAATGATAACAATTTTAGTTGTTGACAAAGCCGCTGAGCTAAAAATGGGCCTCGACCGAGAAGATGATTTTTTGGATAAAATCCGGATCTCCGGCCAACATTTCCAGCGCCCGATCCGCGAACTCACGACATTGTCTATGATCGTCCGCCTTCAATTCTTGCGTCAGCACAATTTATACCGATGTAGGCCCAAATCCAACAGCAAAATAAGACGGACTGGCTCTCTGGCGATGCTCAATTCAGTTGACTGGAGCCGAATCGAAAATTTCTGGGTCTTTTTCGATACTGGCAGCTATGGCAGCTATGTTTTCTTCATTTCGCACCAATCTCTGTCTGTTTGGTGGCTTAGGGTCTAAAAAAGTGTACTCACGTTCAAACTTTTCCACTGTGCGACGAATTGCCTGCACACTGAAGCCACGGTGACGACCGACCTCACGACGAAATTCACGTTGCGTATTTACAAGTGAGCCGGAATTCCGAAAATATTTTTTTTATAATTTCAGCACGTTCGGGAAACGTAAAACGTAAAACGATAAAATGTCAAACCTTACCAAATATTTTGACAGCTGGATGTCATTGGTAACTTTGACAGCTGCTGAAACATAACAATTGTAAAAACTATCTTTGCTATCTGCTCACCCGTTACTAATTCTTTAGCAACATGGCGAGTGTTTGTTATAACATTTATTGCCCTAATCTCGGTTTTCAAGGTCACTAGCACTAGATTTATTTATATCGGAGCCTTATTGATGTTTCAAAGCACTAACGAGTATTTTTGAGCAATAGGCCAAAACATAAACCCTTTAATCAGTCAATCAATTCCACAAAAAAAAGCACTCTTTTATGGTTCTTATTTCTCGATGAATCTTGTTACATACTCGTAAGGTGTTGAGCCAATTTGAACTGACTGATGTTTCAGTCTTCTATTAGCACTTTTATTTTTACAGGAAAATGTTATCTGTGTGTGGAAAGCAACATAATTTAAATGGCTTATATTTTCTTGCCAAATAATAGCCCTTTCTAAGTCATTTTGCATTGTGGCGCGCTAGTTCCCTAGCTCCAAATTTGCTACTTTTGCACAAGTAGTTTGCTTTAGTTCCTGAGTTGTTTCGTACAACCCAAATCAAACGCTGTCAAATCTGAGGAACTGTGGGGTCATGCGAAGTCTGCATTTTCCAGAATCAGCCAGTCACCGAAAAGTTCTCAAAGAGTCTCTATTATCCCCCTGTGATGAGGCTTCATCCTGCTAGAACCATATCTTATGGTTATTTTAATCTGCCGGATGTAAAAATCCTACATTATGGCCAGAAATGGATCGTATTGTAGTTAAAACTCATTGCGAATAGAACGAATAAGATTGGGTAGCTGCAGATCAAATACTGAGCTCCGCTCCTCAAAACGGGTGATTAAATTCCTTATCACATTTGGACCAGCATTTACTGCAGCATAAAAATGCTAGCTATATTTTATTTGCGTTATAACAAAATATCGTCACGGAACAAAATAAAATTCAACAATTTTAAGGGTTAGGCCAGTCTAGGATTTTCAAAAAATTGATTTTTTTTATTGCTTTCAATGGTCCTAATGATACCTCAAAACTGCATTTTTCAAGTTAGCCGCAGCCATAATTTGAACAATTTGCAACCAAATCACTTCAACTAGATCTTTAGCAATACTAGGTGGAGTGAAAAGTAACCTCCTTGGGAATCAAAAATGTATTTTTTAAATGTTTTTTTTTTATTTTATTCAATATAGTCCCCTTTTAGTTTGATAAAATATGTAGGATTTTTTTATATGGCAGGGTTCATTTGCTGTTAACAATTTTCTGCGATTTTCTGCGATTTTCAGCGATTTTCTGCGAATTTTGCAAATTTGACTTTGGAAGTGCGCCATTCGGCCAAAAATCAGCATATCAAAAAAATCCTGCGTACTCCTCTAGATGTTGTTATACGTTCAATAAAAAAAATTTATTGACTCGTCATGGATCAGAATTTAGAGGAGCTGTTGGTACGGCCGTAGACCCTTCCAAAAGCGATGTTTGAAATACTTTACCCCCTCTGATCTGGTTTCAATATAAGAGGCATTTATCAGCCCGAAATTGGAGTACAATGCCCACATCTGGTCGGGTGCGCCTAAAACATCTCTGCACCTGCTAGATAGGATCCAAAACCGTGCGATACAACTCATAGGTGATACTATGTAATATCACTCAAACAATGGACACCCTCGAACACAGACGTAATGTCTAGTGTCTCACCCTGAAATCGCCTGTAGCATTCCGCCCCCTCACACTTTTAACCGTAACACCCGTCTCGCTATTAATGCTCATCAGTATACCCTCAAGCCCACTTTCGGACGTACTCTAAAATATCGTGATTCGATCCTAAGCCGTACAACTCGCTTATAGAATGCCCTGCCTAGCTCTTTATTTCCTAGTCATTATAACATTCAAACATTTAAAACCAACGTTCACCGGTACCTCTCTTTCCATCCTCCCTGATTTTCCTTCGCCCGCGCTGTGTGCTAAAAAAATAATGCTTTGAGCGAGCGCAAATTATAGAAAAAGGTCATCTGAGAAACGCTGCATGGCCGCCATTTTTAAATAAACTATTCCATAAAAATTATGTTTTACAGTCAATTATGTTCTATGTACAATAAGCTTCTACCTTTGTAACTCGAGTTATTTTATATTTTTGTTGATAAAAAAATACATAAAAATGCCTATTTTTACGGCTTCTAGAGTAGCCTAACCCCTTAACGCGTTTATGTAATGCGTATTTAATAATACGCTTGCCTTAAACCTCTATAATCCGTAAAAAAAGAAATAATAATAATTAAGCCCTATCAAAGTTACAAATTCTTGAAAACACTAAGGCCAAGTTGGCTCACCCAACGACGGAAATCAAAGGTTTATTGTTGTAACAATTAAAACCAAATTTTAAATCAGAATATTAGTAGACCCTTAGAGTTCCGCTCTTGGTTCACTATTAATAACAATTTTTTATGATTAAATTTTTCACATATCTATTCATCCAACAAAAGTCAATCGTATGTGTGATATATGCAGTTAAGTGTGTCCAACTTCGACAGTGACTAAGTCAGCCGAAAAAAGGGGCAAGAGGCCAACGGCAACGCCAATTGCTGAAGCTACTACTTCAATGTTAGGCTGTGGAGCTGTGGATCAAACTGAATCATCCGGAAGACATTATGGTTACTCTCTTGATGTCAGTCAAAATGTGTACAAATATAACAGATACTCGTCAAGCAGATGGTACTCGTACTTGGCTTCATTTTGGTTATGGGTATTACAAAATGTTTTATGTAAACACTGTGACACTATGGGGAGGCAATGTTAGAAATGCTAATGACACCTTAGACTCATTCTGTGTAATGGGTGTATACGAGCTTATAGAATGGTATTTGAGAGTTATATTTATTTGTTGCTTGCATGTCGTGGTTATTTTTGGGCATTTTGATCATTTGATTTGGTTTGATTTGAAAAAAAAAAAAAATAAAAAAATAAAGAAAAGCTTGCATTGTCATCGTTTGTGGCTACGAAATCTCTTGTGATTATTTGTGGTCTCGGCACAAGTCAATCGGAATAAGTTTTTAAAGTAACAGTCTAAAATTCCAGCCGCAAGGACGTTTTCCATTTCTCTGTACTATATTGTAAGTGTCCTTCTTTTTGTGGGCAATTGTTACAAGTCAGTGCTTATGTTAAGTCGTCATACTGTCATGCATGTCTTTTATACAATATTATTTATATTATATCTAAGTTCTGTGCCCGTAGTGTTTATGGACAAATGGGATGTGGCACAGAGAGGCTTTGGATGTCACAAACACATGGAAAGTTGAAAGTGGAGAAATTGTGAAAGTCTTTAGAAATAGTGGCGCCTTTTCTTTCTCTGGCTACTTTCCAACATTTTAATTGACCCGACAAAATGAGAATAAATTATTTACATGGCAAAATTTAAATCCCTCAGATGAAAAATAGCAAAGTATTTTTCATTTACATGAGTCACATGAGTTACTTTGAGTCATTCCGTTTTTGTTGATGATTCGGTCAATAAGGGGACTGTCGTTGCATTTAAGTTGAGCGAAATATTGTATTACACGTGATTGGAGATCATGGGTGGAAAAAAAGTTTAACTCTACAATGATTAAATCTTCAAAATTGAATGCGGTCCTTGAAATACTTATGTGCCAAGTCATGGCATGTGATATCATACGTGATTGAAGATTTTTTTTGTTGTGTTTTTCTTTTGTAGCCAACGTAGTTAAAGATCTTGTATGATTGATTTTGGCCCAGGTTCAAAAAGAATAAAACATCCTTAAAATTGTATATACAAAATTAGGTAAGGCTACAATATGGGTTAATCATTTTATCCGACGCGACGGACATTTCAGCAATTTCGTCTTCGGTTTGGATATTGCATATATTAGAATATTTGGGTCATACGTACTAGAAAATTTATGATCCTGCTACAGCTGTTGTTCCATGTCTCTAGCATCCATTACCAGACTGCTATTAAATTTCTTTCCTCGTCTCTGCAGGTTTCTGTTTAGGTTTTATAGCCTTAACTGTAGTAATACCTTTCTGAGGGCAGAGATCAGGAGACGAGTTCTTTTACTCATAGATCTTTCAAGGAATATTTGCTTTTATGCTATGCCTCCTGGTAATTTTGTCTGATTGCAAGTTCTGCACCAAGATTTGTTTTGAATTCAAAGATTTGATTATTTCGGTCAACACGTCTGTAACTTTATTCGATATTCCAAGCCTATATTAGTGACACTAATCTTCTAGACGGAATGATACTTTGTGAAAGGTTTAGCGACTAAGGAAGTTAGCAATAGATCGTCATAACTTAGGGCAGTTTTCGCCGTTAGGCGTATAACACTTTTGTAGTACCTGGTTGGACTGGTGGTGTTTAAAAGACAATAATCCAAAAAGTGTGATAATGGTCGGGAATTCTAGAGCACTGCTTTTACGTTACGCTTTCTGATCAAGCAAATAAAGTGCTGTAAAACTAAGCCATTAACAGAAATGGAACGATACATATTTCAGCATCGCATTAAAATTGTTAAGACTCGCTACAAAAATCATCAACATGTGGCTGAAATGGTTCGAACCGATAGTGGTACAGGAACAACTAGGAATACTGCTAACCCAGATTTTTCGATTCCGGGAGTTAGGCATATCATAAACGATACTTCACCAAATTTTGCGTAAAGATTTAGGTTATAAAGTCTATAAGTGGGTGGCCGTGGCTCAAGTGAGTGTATTGGCTTCCCAATCGGACGGTTTGGAGTTGTTATCCTTTTTTCAGGCAACTAAAATGTCGTGATCTCGTTTCTTTCTTCTTTCTCTCTCTCTCTTTCTATCCAATTTTCCGAAAAACCCGTGAGTGTTAAGTTCTTTAAAAAAAAAAAAGCATGGAAATAGAAAATACGGTAGTGTCGCACTCAAGTTGAGGGAAATATAACTGCCGAACATCATCCCAGCTTTGGCAATTATCCAATAAATCCTTTTGAGCAATGAGGTACATTTCAATCTTCAAGGCCTTGTTAGTAGATACGATCGCCGCATTTAGACCTTAGGTTAAGTTAGAAACAAAGGAAAGACCAACCCACTTAGGCCTATTGGCCCATTGTGATGCCACGTGGATCTGTGATTATTCTACTGTTAGAACCAATTTCAGCTTATATGATGAAGCGTAGGAGATTGTCCACCTCTACAGAAGAAAGCTCCTAGGTGAAATTTTCTTCTTTGGGAGAGATAAGTCATGCAACTTCTACAGAAATCGTTTATAAAGGTGCCAAGCCTTCTTCCATGCTTGTCTATAAGACAGTGTCCAGTGATGACTCCTATGCTGGCGCTGAGATGTTTCCTATTCGAAACGACCAACCTCTTAGAGCGATTCAGATCCAGCTTTGGCCAGATCTGTTTCGTCGCTAGACATATTGATCCAGCAGTCCACCTAAGTCGGCCCTCCAATGCCCTGGAATGTCCCTGTGGCCTTGCACCCAGCAAAGGTGAATGTTGAACTACTCTGCCATCTCCATAAGAGATGATCGGCATTCAAGGGCGGTTTTAGAATTTAATAAGACTGAATCCAGGGACTTGATAGCGGCCTGACTATCCGAAAAGATGCGGATATCCTTTGCAGATATCACGTTTTCCTTCAGTCATCAAAGAGATTATTTCATCGCCAAAATTTCCACCTGGATCACGCTACAATAATTTGGAAGACAGAAGGAGAGGCTGAGATTTAGCTCATCTGAAAAAACACCGCCACCAACCCCGGTATCAGTTTTAGATCCATCTGTGGAAAAGTGGATTGACTTGCCCTTCATGAAAGCATCTTACTCCCAGAAGGATCCAGAGGGGGAGCGTACATAAACATCTTTGTCAAACCAAAGTTCGGTTATCGTGTAAACGATTCCTAATATATTGTACTAAGAATATTAGTGTGTCCAAATAAATTATTTGTCCACTGTGTAGTCGCCTTAAGGTGGATAGTTGCAGTCGCAGGTATTGTATTTACTTGCTGAAGATATCGAGGGGTTTGGATTTGGACCTTTGAATATTCAAAAATGAGTGTTGAGAAGCCCCACTATCGATGTAACAGGAGACTTAATTTTTTGAAATGTTGATAAAAATTGCCAGCGAGATCATACAATTTAATATCATTTTCTTCGCGGTCATGTGGTTTATGCCAATACCCCCTGTCAATTGGAAGGTTCAAAGTCAATATTCATATTTCTACCGATGAAATAGAGCCGCAAATGTATAAAAATGTGATGACAAAAATATCAGAAGAGCCTGAAGTTGCTATAGCATATCTGGTTGACATGGTATTTTACAATTAAAAGCAATCCATCCTCTGCTAGTGAACATCAGAAATAAATCTTTTTTCTTAAAAAAATGTTTGGTTTCTTCGTAGATCAGAGCGAAACCTCTTATTCGAAATTCATTTTTTTTTTCTACTCAATATTAATTCGATCAGCCATTAGTCCTTGTAGGTGGTAGTGTGGTGTAATTCCTGATTATGATAGAACTGTAGCATGCTTGGGGCATTGATAGTGTGCCTGATTCAGCAAGTTGGAAGGTTATGATACCTGGAAGCTTGTAGCGATCACATCCGTTCCCCAGAAAATGTCCCTTGTGAGTTCGATTTCTCATTGTACTCACACCTAATGTGGGATTCAAGGTCATAGGGATCTACCTGAATCACATTTAATTAATGGATTACTTCTGAAAGCTATGCTTACATTATTGTGCTAACTGTGGGTGCTTATGGTTTCAGCTTTGAGAAAAGCGTTCCTTTTTTATACCTTGGATTCGTAACATGGGTTATCCTGCTTTTTAGCAACAGCAAAAATTTCGGCTATTGTAGTCTTCTACTTCGTATACCTGTGGTCTCACTATGCAGAGTTTTTGGATGAGAATAATGACCTCCACTGATTCGGAGAGGCCACTGCAGGCCGCAGCATTGGTGTCCATTCGCTCTATATGTGCTAGCCATCTCAGGTTTCTGGTTAGGTCGATGTCGCTATACAGCTCGTATAGTTCGCATAGTTCGTATAGTTGGTGATTGAATTTTCTCCTCCAAAGCCCGGGACTGAATATTTTTCAAAGGATTTTTCTCTCGAAACGACTGAGGATATCTTCATCCGCTTTCGATAGGACTGAGATGATCAAGGTCTTATATAGAGTCTCCTTAGTTTTTCGGTATAGGGCCTTACTACTCAATTGCCTCCTCAGCCCAGAGAAACAGCAATTGGCAAAATTGATTCTGCGTTTTATTTCTGCTGATGAGTTATTGGTAGAATTCATAGCAGAACCAAGGTAGACAAAGTCCTTAACTTCCTCGAAATTATAGCTGGCGATTGCGGCATTCTGTCAGCATATACTTGGTTTTGCCCTCGTTTACAGCTAAACCCATTTTGACAGCTTCCATTTGAATACTAGCGAACGCACCGCTGACAGCGCGCTGAGTTCTCTTAAGTATGTCGATATCATCGGCGTACGCTAGTAGTTGCACAGACTTTTGAAAGATCGTGTATCCCGTGTTCACTTGTGAGTTCCGCACAACTCGCAAGTCACTTAACAGCTTGTCTCAAACCTTTTTTGACTTCAAAGGTCTCGCTTAAGTCGTTACCGACCTTGACGCAGCAACTGAGAGTCGCAATCGTCATTCTACATAGACAGACGAATTTGTCAGGGATGACAAAACTAGACATGGCTCTATAATATAGCTCGTTTCTATAAATGCTGTAATATGCGGCCTTAAAATCGATGAAAAGATGGTGGGTATCAATTTAGACTTCTTGAATTCGTTCCAGGATCTGCCGAAGTATGAAGATTTTGTCGATTGTGGGTCAATCAGACTGCTGGCGAAGGGTTTCAGATGTTCACACAATATGGCAGATAAGATCTTGAATGCATTCTTTATCAAACCAGGGATTAATCGGTGATGGTCGGGTGAAACCCAGCGTATCAGGTGCTGGGTGTCTGATTGCACAGGTATTCAGTACTTGATATCTTCATACAGTAAACCTTCTTTGTTGTGGCAGTATACTGGAGGCATGCCTTACGTCTATCGCACAACGATCAATTTGATTTAGCGTTTGATGATCTGGACTCCGGGGTTTCCTTGTGTATATTGAGATGAGGAAACCATGAGCTTTCTATAGTAATATTTCGTCC
The DNA here is from genome assembly GCA_963966105.1 of Volucella zonaria. Classification (NCBI taxonomy): domain Eukaryota; kingdom Metazoa; phylum Arthropoda; class Insecta; order Diptera; family Syrphidae; genus Volucella; species Volucella zonaria. Next base: position 121,659,322 of record OZ014531.1, on the reverse strand, counting down.
CGCTACAAAGTCAATAAGCATATGTCCATTTCCATGTCTTGTCGAGACGCTCGTAGAAATAGTGTTTTGTGGCTTCGCCTTGTCTCCCGTAGGACATTGGCGCATGTCAGACTTTGATGCGGATAGTCATAAGACGCTCGCCCACGTGTCGGAAGCTCAAGGTTTCTTGCCTAAATGTTCCGCATATGGCAAATCCACGCTGAATAGCAAATTCACACTTCTTTCCCCTATAGCTATCACCATAGCATATATCACAGTTTTTCGTCCTCATTATGTCCGGTCAATCCCATCACATTTCCTGAATGATGGTGATATCTGCGATCTAGCAGTTAAGGGCATCTGCTAATCGTTCGGATGCACGTGGGCTGTTAAGGGTTCGAACATTCCACATGCAAATCCAAAGGTCGTTGTCCTTTAAATGTCGCATATAGTATTTGTATCTCTTCCGTATAGGATTGTGAGCCCTATCACGGCGTAGGCCAGTATTATGCTACTGGCCGGGCAGGTGCTTGCCATTTTAGCCTCATGCAGTTACGGGGGGCTACCTGTGGGAGGTAAGGCAAGCACTTCGTTACGAACTTGATTGTTTCGCTCCTGGCCGAATCCAACTTATAAGATACTGACCAGTTTCCCGATCAATCGCCACGTAGGCCCCGGCATTAGAATTATACTATTAATAATTTTCGCAGGTGATTGGCATGATCCAAAAGACTTTTACTAAATATCTTCCAATCAAAGAAGGTTTTTCTTGATGACAAGCTCTCGTCTGCTTTAGTTTGCTTGATTGGCAGGGTGAAAGATTTATGAAAAAATGACCACAGATTTTGATTGTTCCTACGATGCCATTCCATTATCATCATCGGTTAACTTATTTATTCGGCAGTTAGGATAGTTTTCTTGCCTCCATTATTCTTGTGTCATAAATTTTTAGTGCTGCGACTAGGAACGCTTAGTTAATGAACCGGCTTCGTTGATTGCAATAACTGTCAGCACAGCCTTGGAATCAAAATTTTTAACTGTTATCCTACAGCCTCGAATTTCACACGTAGCCAGTTTTCTTTAAGTTATGAAATGACCATTCGATAGAGCTGTCAATAGATTTTTCAATTGTACTATACAAGTGATGAATTTGGCTCAGCTTTCATACGATCTCACGACAAGATGAAGCTAAGTGTGGGTTTTTCTTAAATATAGCTAGAAAAACTTTATTTGTAGAGTTGTACTCGTATCTATTTCGTTCGGCTTCTTAGGTACAATTGTCTTGATCAGTAATTGCCATAAGAAGTGAATTTCTGATATTTTCGTTAAAGATCAAGATCGGCTGCCCGTTAGCCTTTTTTCACTTATTAGGAATACTGTACTCGGACTGCTGCCCCTATATCGATAAATCTTTTTTATGAGTCAGCCATGAAGCAGGAGAAGTTATCAATAAGTAGATCTGTAACCGCCTAAGGACATTACTATATTTTCAAGCAGGTAAAGCAGAAGGTTCTCATTTGAAAAACTCTCCGTATGACATCTTTCACCCAATTTAGTCATTAAGATACGTCTGATCTGTTTTCGTAGCTAAAGCTAATTAAGGGAGCATTTTCTTCATTTAACTTTACATACTCTGTCGAATGCATTCACTGTTGTTTCATTATAAAATTGCTATTCAGCAATTCCCGTGAGATGATACTGCGATGTTGTTCATCCCAATTTTTTGTTCGAAGAGACACTTTTGAGTATATCTCAGAAGGTATAACCTGGAAATTCAAATGCCTATCAAATGGTTTCGTTTGTTTTTCTAACCACAACTGACTAGATTCAGCCAAGGAGTTACGAGGGGCGTTCAAGATATTCTCGGTATCGGGGTGAAGCTGTGGTTGCATATATAAATTGACTTATTTATCAAGTAGTACTATTATTTTAGTGCATTCATGTAAAATTTCATATAAATGTGATTATTAATTCGCCTTTTATCTCTAGTTAAACAGAATCATAATGGCAACTGAGACGATGATGGTGAATATTGAGCATCGCGCTGTATTTAAATTTCTCACTAAGCAAGGAAAAAGTCAAAAAACTATTCATGAAGAGATGGTGGCTGTTTACCAGGGTTCCGCACCTTCATTATCAACTGTGCAAAAGTGGTCAAGTGAGTTCAAGAGAGGCAGAGAGAGCATTGAGGACGACCCCCGCTCCGGCGCCCCGGCTACTGCTTGTACGGGAGAAAGCATCAAAGAAGTCGAAAAACTTGTTCTTGAGGATGCCCGAATAAAGGTGAAAATGATGGCAGAGATCACCAAGCTTTCAATTGGTACCATTCACACCATTCTTCATGACCATCTTAACCTTTCAAAGGTCAGTGCAAGGTGGGTGCCACGAATGCTCACAGCGCCTCAGATAAAAAGTGAGAATCGCATGCTGTAGAGAGCTTTTGGAGATGTGTAGTGAGAACGCGGACGGTGTTATGGATCGAATTGTTACTGGGGACGAAACATGGGTCCACCACTATGACCCTGAAAGCAAACAAGAGTCCATGCAGTGGCATAAAAAAGGAACAGACCCCCCGAAGAAGTTCAAAGTCACTCCGTCTGCCGGGAAGCTCATGGCCACAGTTTTTTGGGACTCAAAGGGAATCTTGCTCATTGAGTACAAAAAAAAGGTGAAACCATCAACGCCACATCCTACGCTTCCACTTTGCATAATTTGCGGGAGGAAATTAAAAAGAAAAGATGGGGTAAACTCGCAGCAGGTGTGTTGCTTCTTCATGACAACGCTCCTGTTCACACGGCGCGAGTTTCCAAGGCTGCTGCGCGAGATTGTGGTTTCGAAGAAATCCAACACCCACCCTATAGTCCAGACCTTGCCCCTAGTGATTATTTCCTGTTTCCGGATTTGAAAAAATGTCTTCGTGGAAAAAGATTTTCGGATGATGAAGAACTCAAGTCGGTATTTTGCAGAGAAAGAGGAAATTTATTATTTTGAGGGTTTAAAAAAGCTTATCTCAAGATGTAACAAATGCATTGATGTTAGGGGAGATCATATTGAAAAATAAAAACAATTTAAATTGAATTCGCATTTTCCTTCATATCGATACCGAGAATATATTGAACGCCCCTCGTATATGGCTTATACCCGAATATGAAAAATTTTGACTTGGCTCATTATTCATTTGATATTGGAGTTTTTCATAATTAACTCTAAAAACCTACCGTGCTGGTTATTTCTGGTGGATTGCAGAGTTATACCTCGTAAAACTGATGATTACCGATTAAGTGTGATTCTAGGCCTTCTTCAAGAGATATCGTACTTTTTTCCAGTTTTGACGATGTGCTCTTAGATACGTTTCTTGGAATTCTCACCTACAATAGTTCTTCTTACGAATAAGTATTACTGTACCGAATGTTATAATTCGTTCTAGTCTTTTTGTCTTGGCCTACCTTTCACGATTCCTGGATCACGGTTATGATAGATCTACCTTTCTACACACCCCTCATATTGTACTTGCCAACCAATCCACTTCTTTTATCGAAATTTTTAAATTGCCCACTTGGTAATTTAATTTGTTATGAGCTGTGCGGTATTTATCCGATACAGAACAACCATCCCCTTTCCTAGTTCTTATATCTTGGCATCAAAATCCACCTGAAAGAATTTGATAACAGCAGTTGGCTTTAAACTTATGTTAGTCGGCAGGCTAAGATTAATCTGTTGGCTTCTATTTATGGACATTATCCACACGTAAGCCATGAATTAAAACAGCTTTTATTAATCCCCATACGGTTTCAATTTAAGTGTTTATCTAACTATATCCACATGTTCGAATACGTTTAGATCAGAAAAATGTTCTCGTGCACTTCAATCCAATTCCCGGCAATTGACCCAACAATTATGTAGAATAGTATTCGCTAAAACGTGCCACACTTTTCTATTTAAAAAAAAAAAAAAACTTGAACTACATGTGTAATTGGAAAAAATAAATTATTTGTTTGTTCCTCAACGGAAAAATAATATTTCACCAGACATTCATCCCAACGTGCGAACGTGTATCTGCTAATGGCTGTAAGGGATGCAATTTATTGTTCAATGTATCTGAGCAATACGAGTATTGCTTTGCCTCATATACTCGTACATATTGTCTGTTTTCAAAATTTTTCTTTTTTCTAATTGCTTCTATTTTAATGGCTCTGTCTGCAACTTACGACCAAATAAAATAGAGAAGAAAAAAATGGAAACGATTTTCGATTTTTTACAATTGTGATTGGCTTGGAGAGTCAAAAAACTTAAAAAAAATTACGTGCTTACACGAATTCCACTTGCAATTAAAATTGTACCTTAAGCTCGGAAAATGACTAAAGTTAAATGTATTGTAGTTGTATTCCTTTAACTGTTTGAAATAGTATTGAATAGGATTTAACACTAACAATTCTTTTGTTAAAAAGCACTGACAAATGGCTTTTGAAAGTAAAAAATATTTCAGTTCCTCACTTACCAACAATATTATTAGTATGCCTCAGGTTACAATAGTCCTCCATACTCTTATTGTCATAAATCAAAGCAACTTCTTTTTTAATAATTCAATTTTGAACCCGAGATTCTGGTTTTTTGGCTTAGAAAATGAAAGTCTGTTTTGCTTGGATGCCTTGCACAAATATGCCACACATAGAGTGTGCTCTGTCAACTGCTGACTAGAAGCAAACGTGAAGGCATTTAAAAGCGATAGAACATAAAATCGCTGAAGCTTTGTTATAATTAAAACATCACGTCTTTTATTTATGAAAATAGATCAGTACCCTGATTCTTGCTTTGCATTTGAATTAACACGTCTATTTATGTTTACTGTCATTGTTGTACCAACTTTGATTGGAATAATGCTTACGAGTGTTCTACAAATAGTGGTTAATGCTACCGCTATTTTTATCTAACGTATTTTTGTCGAAACATCAAGGGCTAATGGAGCCAATCTTTAATCCCTAAAAATATTATTTTAAAAGAATTGTTCTACTATAGTCGCTGCTAATACCTTTTTTTTGTTTTCTCCGATTTGCTCAAGAAAGCTGAGAATGAGAAAAGGATATAGGATATAGGATAGCTCGTTCCTAATTTTAAGTGGATGTTTGTTCGAACCAAGACTAGTATGGAATGCTGTAAATCCTACTATGCTCATTGCACAATCTTTAAGGGCCTCTGCTTACCATACCAATTTTTCGTGGGTATTCCCTGATGCAGCCTATAAAGCTTCCGGGAAGGCTGGTAGCATAATTTTAGCAATTGAAAGCAAAGTTTTGTCCATTTGCACACATATTAGCTGGTGCTTGAAGATCCTCTACGGTCAGCAGCGAACCAATTTGCTATCTGTTACTCCTTTATGAAGTCAGCGCTACAGGTCAACGTAAAATTCGTAGAGCATTCAATGTATTCTCGGATTCGGACTGTAAACAAAGTCACAATACTTTGAAAAGATATTTATTTTTTCGATGCAATCTACTTTCAGCTCAATACACCTACTACATCGGAAATTTGATTTTTCAATACCCGGAAAAAAATAAACCTTGAACTTGACTCTTGACACATTGATTGACGAAAAACTGGTTTCCACGATGGTTCCTTATACCACATAATAGATTCAATGCCAGGTGTGGACTACCGGACAAGTCGCTAATTTCTTCAAAGCCACATGCTCTCACAGAAGTCTTGAATACATACGCCATGTTAACTGGTATAAGAGTTGTTGCATTTTTGGTTTCACCTCCTTTTGTCTACTCGATATTTGTGAGTCAAAAAACATAGTCCGCATGATTTTCATAGCAGATGGCGTGATTTTCTTCTTTTCCGGAAGGTTTGGACCCTTCTATGTCGTGGCTCTTATTTAATTTCAGGGTCATAGTGAGAGCCAACGTTTCTCAGTTAAAATTCGCATAGGTCCTGGTGGACTTGTACCTCAGCTAACATGCCTCTCTCTGCAGCGTAATCTCTTGCCAGCAGCCTTCAGTTGCGCACACTTAGTTGGTGTGTTAGGTGGCGTCCTCTACTGCGTTTTCCCTCTGGGTTGAAGTGGAAAACTATCCGGGCTGGGACGCTGCTGTCCATTTGCACAAAATGACCTTGCTATCAAAGCCAAGTTATCCGTGCTTTTCTAACTAGGCCCGCTTCGCTGTATAGCCCCCACAGTTCGTTATTGAAACATCTCCTCCATTCTCCATTGATGCAAACGTGACCGACCGACATTGTGACAATGTCCAAGGTCTTGACGCTTTGTGTCCATCTTTGTTGATAGCAGTATATTTCTGCTCCTACTTCAACAGTTGCAAACACTCCATTGAGTACACAGTTCGCTTTGCGTTAAAATCGTATAAAGCGAATGTTGGCGAATTGAGTTTTAATACGGATTGTTATGAGGCGCTAGTTAACATAGCGGAAACTCAAGATATTTTTTTTCTTTTTTTTTAAGAACTTAACACTCAAGGGGGTATGAGACTACATTTAAGGTGCCTGACCACGTTTTAAATTTTTAGGAAAATCGAACAGAGAGAGAAAGAAAGATTTTTGGGCTCAGTGATCATTTCGCTCCATGGGTGACATCCCACATTTAATGGCGAGAATAAATATTAGTGTAATTGGGCTGGTTGTTGTATTCTAGGCATCTACTCATCTGACGTGATTTTAGTTGCTTGAAAAAAAGTAATGTCTTTCGGGCGCGGCTGATATTTAATCCCGAAACCCAATAAACTACCACATGAGCCACGGCCCCCAGTGGACTAAGTTTACTTCTAACAACAAATCCGCATCGAAATAGGCGCTGCTTTTACCGTCGACAACAATCGCCGTAGTAGATGTCACAGTTTTCATCCACTTTTTGTTCGGTCCATCCCAGCGCATTTCTCGGATGGCGGTAACATCTGCTTTGCAGCAGTGTAGGGCCTCCGCTAGTTGTTCAGCTGCTCGTGGTCTATTAAGGAACCTATCATTTCACGTGCAGATGCGAAGTTCGTTGCCCTTGTTTCAGTTACAGTGGTTGTCCGTATCCGAAACTTGTTATTTCTTCGTAACCTTTTTCTTCACGGCTGCGCAGCTGCCGCTGAGGCGCAACCCCCGACCTGGAGGCACAGTTTCAGGAGGCTCAACCGGGAGTCTCATCGTTCAACAACATTTATCCTGATTCACTTCACCGACTGTGCTTCTATTATGAGGTTTCCTTTTTCATCCTTGCAGATTTCTGTTGGGGCCGTACAGCTTTGGAACCTCCACTGTAGAGCTTCAAAAACGCCATCTAACATTAGAATCTCACAGATTTCTTACACGCCCCCAGCATTCGTAGCACTTACCTTTAAAAGGTTAAGATGGTTATGGGGGATACTTCTTAATACCTTCTTCCAGCAGAAGGCGATCCGGGAATATGCTCTAAAATTAATTTAAGTTTTCCTATCAACATGCCTGCGGATGACAATGTGAGGTTTTGTTCTTATTGCTACTAAAGCAATACTTCTACTGAGAATGCCACTGGAAAGCTTTTCTCTCTAGATGCTATTGTATACAGCTTGAAAATCAATGAAAAGGGTAATCTTCAATCCACTACAGTATAAAAATTTGACATGTGCCAAACATATCGAAACTACGAGTATGTAATAAAAAACATAAACGTGGAAAGGCAAATCGTTGCCAATTTCGCATCTATAATCTGTGGTGTTAAAGGCCACTCTAGAGGCCGTAAAAATAGGCATTTTTGTGATTTTTTTTTTCAGGAAAAATTTAAAATAAATCGAGTTTACAAAGGTAGAAGTTTATTGTACATATGATTGACTGTAAAGCATAATTTTTATGGAATAGTTTATTTAAAAATGGCGGCTGTGCAGCGTTTCTCAGATGACTCTATTTTTTGGAAGGGTCTACGGCCGTACCAACAGCTCCTATAAATTTTAAATTATGATGAGTCACTAATTTTTTTTGTTATTGTACATAACAACAGCTAGAGAGGTACGTAGGATTTTTTTTTTGGTATATTGATTTTTGACCGAATGGCGCACATGCAAAATTCGCAGAAAAGTTACCAGAAAGCTGTTAATAACAAATGAACTGCCATATAAAAAAAAATCGCACGTACTTATTTAGACAATTTTTCTTTAAAGATCTAGTTAAAATTTGAAGTGAATTGGTTGAAAATTGTTCAAGTTATGGGTGCGGCCAACTTGAAAAATGCAGTTTTGAGATAAACGCGTTTAAAATTGTAAGTTATAGAAAGTCATGACAAATTTTGCAATACCTTTGGTCCGCGATGCCTGCACCATATAATTGCCCTTCTAGATTAGTGTCCTGTTCTTCCATTTCTTTTTTATCGGATTTTAATGCGATCCTTTACTTTTTTTAGCTTCAGACAGCGATCTTTCTGCAGGTTTTATGCGCTCTTTGTTAATCTCCAAGCACATTTCGTAGCTGCTCGGGCCGATTTCTAAATCCATCGCTTTTATTGTGTGCAAAATTGAAGCAAATCCATCATTGTACACGCTAACTGCAATATCTATAGCTATATCCAACACAGTTTTACTACTAGAAATGGATTTTGGGGCCAATGTCGAATTCAAATTTGTATTACAGTTTTGAGTACTCGCATAACCGCTGATGCACCGAGTAAGAAGATCGTCTCTGGTTAATTCTTCGAAGACTGGCTTCACACACTTCAATTGGAAGAGCTGACTTATGTTTATACTCAGCCAAACTATTTTTAGCTTTAGCCTTCTACCATGAGCACCATGAATCCTCTCTGAACGGACGCTCATCGTGCTGCGGTAGATAATTTATGATCGAGTGCATCCCATATATTGTTTCTCATGTTTCTAACAGAATCACAGTTTCTACGAATGGCTAATCCATAATAAATAGAGAGTTCGTCTATTAGTTTTCCCGTCCAATTGCCCCTTCCACCGATACTTTTTGTATTATTTTTCACATTCGCTTTTGAATGTGATCTATGCACCCTTTCTTTTGTACTCTGACATCATCATAGGGTTTAGCATCGGTAGTGCCTTTAAAAAGTCTTAGAATCGCCTTCACCAATATAATGGGTGTGTTTTAGTTGCTGCAAAGCTTCGGATCGCTGAAACCTCTCAACAACTGCATCGACTCCCATTTTTCCTGCTGATCCATCGTGATTCACATCGCACCTATCTATATGATTTTGTGCCCGTTCGGTACATTCTTCGGCATCTTCTTTATTTTTCCAGTACTCACACGCCTTACTGTATTTTGATTTCACTGCGCAGTCTATAATTTTTCCACTGAAATTGCCAATAGGAGGTACTAAGGCAAACAAGAACGTATACCCAAGTTGTCTCCACGAACCATAATTTAATTTTCTCCTTTTTCAATAAAAAAAAAGTTGTCTCATCTTTTGCTGCTTTCATCATACTGTTTTTGCAAACTAGTTTAGTTGCAGTTGAAATTTTTTTGACAACCTTGTCACAAAAAGAGTGAAACATAGGCCGAGGTAATTCCATGAGTATACAAAACGGTTTTATTCCGTGCAAACCAATTCCAAGTGATCACATGGAAATTACAATTCTACGGTTTATTTCATAGTCTTTTTCAATAAATGGTCTACTAGGTATCTCATGTACCACACACATTTTTCACAGGACACTGCTATTTTGAATCCCAAACCGCGCTTACTACTTTCCGTAAATTTCACATGCGATTTGAACACTTTATAAACGACAGCGTTAGAAATAGTTGAAAAAACTGCAATACGATAATAAAAACCTGGATTCACTTCAATATCGTACATATCTTCCTATTGCTTCAGTTTTTTCGCGGATATACTAGAATTCATTTCACTTGGTGCTTCTAACTCGTATCGATTCAGCGCTCGTCGTCCAGATATTTTCGGTCTCTTGCTGTATGTACGTATCCCTAAAATACCGTCCTTCGTTTCGGTCATAAGAGGCTCGCTGCCTACCTGGCGTCCTTGTACTATACTTTGAAAAAGAAGTACTTCGAGATATTTTCCGGCCACAATCTTTTGGGATAACGACTTTTTGAAAATCCTAGAGTGGCCTCTAGACCCCTTACTGGGGTCTTCTTTTTTACAACTTAGTAATGTTATGCGTATGTTTCATACATTAAGTACTCAGCCGGTTTAAGGTACTTCCGTACAGAGTTACTCTTTTAGCAGCTGCCAGTCCATTTCTGGCTACCTGGTTAGCCGTGTTCTTGTAATGCTATGTTCCTCAAGGTGCTAGCATATTTACTGACACTGACACAAGTATCTAAAATCGTAGTCTCAGTTCAACATTTACCTATGCAAGATTTTAGATGGATAACTGCAGGAGAAGGAAGATGCTTTGCCGAAATGAGTAGCATTTGGTCTGAGAAAACATTGGGCCGTATGCATAGTTTTTATGCATATTAAATGCTTTTACTAGACGATTTTAAAGTAAATATTTGATTTTCATATGCATAAAACTTAAGTAAGTGCTGGAGAACAAGCATTTACTAGGGGACAAAGTACTTACTAGCTTCGGATGAATTTCACTAGTAAATACTTAATACCGTATGCATAAAAACTAGTAAGTACTTATAATTCTGTAGTATTTACTTCACTTTTTTCAAGTTGGTGAATAGCAACTTGAAAATTCGCTAGTATATACTTTTCTGCTTTTGCAGATATAATAAATAGGATTATATGTAGTCGTGAGTCTCACTTTGAAGCAATCAGGTCGCTATATTTATCGAAATGGCTGAATTTTACGAATTAATTCCGAAAAAATTTACAAGAAGCTAAGGGTTATGGAGTTTAAATTTAAAATGCTTTACCGCTTTGAGAAGGAAAAGGTAAAGTAGTTAAGTGAATACTTTATTGGTAAGTAATCACTGTATGACCTTACTCGAATGTTTCGTAAATTCATATATTTTAAGAAATCCAAACTGAAACAAAAGGAGGCGCAGTATTACCTCAAGAAAAGATGAGGGTCTTTTTAAAACACGTTGGGGATCCTGGGTTTCAAGTTGGCGTTGGTGAAGATATTGGCGTGCATCAGAGTACTGTTTCTAGAACAGTAAATTCTGTTGCAGGTCTTGTACCAGATAAAGCCTCTCATGGGGTAAAGTTTCCCTCCAATTCTGAGGAACACTTGAAAGCAAAGCATGATTGGCTTAGCAAATACAGATACCCATCATGTATAGGAGCCTTGGACTGCACTCATGTAGAAATAATAAAGCCTCACTTCCATTCAGAAGAATATATTAATCGAAAAGGATATGCCTCTATCAATATTCAAGCAACATGTGATGGAAGGAAATGCTTTACAAGTGTGGACTGTCAATGACCAGGCTCAGTTCACGATTCTAGGATTTGGAGGAACAGTTTTCTTGAACCTGTAATGCAAAATTCCACTAACAGCATTTTGTTGGGAGATGGAGGGTATGGAATTGCACCTTGGTTAATGACGCCTTTTAAGAATCCAACAAGTAATCAAGAAAAGGCATTCAATGAATTGCATTCAAAAGATAGGGTAATAATTGAAAGTTGTTTTGGCCAAGTGAAGAGGAGATTCTCAATCCTACAAAACTGCATATGTCCCTATTTAGAAAATATTCCAAATATAATTGCGGCATGTTTCGTTTTGCACAATATTGCAATGCATTTAAATGATAACGATTTCCAATTACCAGAAAGCGTAGAAAATGAGATTTCTGTTCAAGGGGATGAAGAACTAATGGCCAATGTACTTCAAATTTGACAAATGGGGCAGATAAAGGGAACGGAATTAGCAGGAATATTGGGTAACGTAAATTCATAGAACTTTATTGAACATGTGTATTTTTATAATACAAAAAAAATAATAATAAAAGTAAATACGATATAAAATAAAAAATAGTGTTGCAAAAATAAAATTTTATTTCAATAAAAAATAAAAATTATTTTTTCCGGGCTTTATAAATTTAAGAAGGTTAATTCACTTTTAGTGGTTTTAGTAGAATTATAAGTTCGATACGAATTCCGTTCTTCGTTGTCATTTTCCATCCTTATTTTAGTTTCCTCCTGCTACATTCGTATTAGCTTTAATTGCTCCAGCAACACCAAACGTTGAAGTTCTCCATTATACAGATTTTTTGTCTCCTCAGTCTCATTGAACTTCAATTATCTACGTTTTGTTACTGGAGAATCTCGTGGTAATTCTTCAATTTCATCTGCAGTAATAGGTATATCAGCCTCCTTTTCCGTTTGCATCAGAATGGGATTATCTGTTCCCACAGATAAACCACCTTTACGTAAACAATGTTCGTAAAAGTATAATAATTAGCTTTATAAAGCAATATGTACCAGGGGCTTATGTATGTACTTTATGGGCTTCTTTCCCGTTTTGTTAAGGTCTGCCTTCTTCTTAACATCTGTTATATAATTATTTAGCCTCTTTCTAATTTGCTCTTCCGTTATTTGAACACCGGTCATAGCCTTATATTCACTAATAAATAATTGTACAGCTTCGAACTTCTCCTTTTTTTAAGGCAAGGTTGTTGTGACTTATTAAAAAGAACGGTATGCTCTTTTAAAATTCACACAAAAGCTAGTTGCAATTGTGAAGCTTCGCTTTTCATGGCTGTTTCTTTTGAATTATGCTTTACGAACTGAACATTCCATCGAGATCGTTTACAAAGCAAACTTTAAAGAAACAGTAAAAGACGATAAGAGCTAACGGTATAGTTTTCAAAACAAATTTTTTGCAAAGCAATTGGGAAATAATGCAAAATAACTACTCATATATACTACCAATTGTTCGATGAACTAGTAGTACGAGGTCGGGTCAATAAGTCCGTGACTTTTGAATTAAAATACAGATTTTTGATAAAAAAATAATTTTATTTTTCAACGTAGTCTCCCTTGAGCTCTATACACTTTGTCCAACGCTTCTCCAATTTTTTTATCTGTTCCAAAAAAAATGATTTGTCGAGGTCCTCAAAATAGGCCTTTGTTTGCGAGATGACTTCATCATTGGAGTCAAATCTTTTTCCACCAAGCCATTTCTTCAGGTTTGGGAACAAGAAGTAGTCGCTCGGAGCCAAATCTGGAGAATAGGGTGGATGAGGGATCAATTCATAGCCCAATTCATGGATTTTTGCCATGACAACTGCACATGTGTTCACCCTTGCATTGTCTTGGTGGAAAAGAACTTTTTTCTTGGCCAAATGAGGTCGTTTTTTTCTCAAATCGTCATTGAATCGGTCCAATAAGTTGGCATAATATTCCCCATTGATTGTTCTTCCCTTTTGAAGGTAGTCAATGTGGATTATCCCGCGTGCATCCCAAAAAACAGTCGCCATAACTTTATTGGCTGACAAACCCACCTTGGCCTTCTTTGGCGCCGATTCACCCTTAGAAACCCACTGTTTTGACTGTTGTTTGTTCTCTGGTGTGTTGTGATGGATCCATGTTTCGTCCACGGTTACAAAACGGCGCAAAAACTCCCCCATATTGCGATTAAACAACGCCAAACCTTCCTGTGAAGTTGTTACACGATTGCGTTTGTGGTCGACTGTGAGCAAACGCGGCACCCATCTTGCGGAAAGCTTTCTCATGCCCAAGTGATCATTCAAAATTGAAACCACTGAGCCATGCGAGATCCCTACGGCTTCCACAATCTCTCGCACTTTCAATCTTCGGTCGGCCAACACCATATCGTGAATTTTTTCGATTGTTTCGGGTGTAGAGACCTCAACTGGGCGTCCAGGACGTTCGGCATCTTCAGTGCTTGTACGGCCACAACGAAATTCAGTAAACCACTTTTTTACCATTGAAATCGATGGTGCAGAGTCCCCATAGTATTTATCAAGCTTAGCCTTGGTCTCGGTAATGGTTTTTTTTCGCAAGAAATAATGCTTAATAAGCACACGAAATTCACTTTTTTCCATTTTCTCCTCAAATTAGTGAGTAGTCTGATAAAAATAGCTGTCAAACACAAACTAACTGACGCAGCAAGTTTAAATTTTGACAGGAGTCAACTGACAGATGCCTGTTGACAGGAGCAGTGTTGCTGTTTCAGTAAAGAGGTCAGAAATTCACGGACTTATTGATCCGCCCTCGTATTTACTTGAATGAATTCAGTACTTACTAGAAGTATTTCCTGGTAAGTCAAAACTCATGTTTATATATACCAAATCTAGTAATACTAGTACTTACTTAGACCGTTTACCACTAGTAAATACTTAAGTTTTATGCATATGGCCCATTGTCTTAACAGCCACCATACTAAATTGTTAGGCCTTCCTTAAATGGTTACTGCAGCCAAATGCCGTATATCCATTAACCAGCCCGCGGCTTAAAATGGTCTTCTCCGCCTAGGGAACTTCTTTTCAATGAGTCCATTGAACTGACGTCCATAGATGTCACAAATAACTTCTTTCACAAAATGCATTATACAGGCCTGTTAGATGTCCTCGTATTTGTTTTTATTAAAATTGTAAACTTTAAAACTTCTATAGCACTCAGCTCATTGTATACAATTACAAACAATTGCACATTGGTGTCACAATTATACAATTACAGTGTTACGGCCGGTGACGGGAATCGTATCGAGTTGAAGATCGGGCGTATTTATTTTTAATCCAAATGCTTCTGATGGAGTTTTCATTAAATCGTTACCATATTTCATATTACAATATAATTCAATTTAGCTGATGGTTCTACATTTCTAACTGACGACTGTTCTGTGAACCAAGATTATCTCTCGCAATTGACCGGTCGGTTTCTACCTTTTTCAGTTTTAACAGAGATGAATTGAATTTCCTATTGATTACTCATACTTGTATCTATTGTACTCTTCACTTATTATTTTCAAAATTCCCGGTAAATCGCTTTATTGCTACTCATACGTTTGTATTTTTATTTGGGCATATCCTTGCTATTCGTACACGTAACTAAGTGTAATAGGAGATGAAATATGTCAGAATGAAACTAGAATCCTTTCAACTCAAACAATTTTTATTTATTGGAAAACATCGCTTTACTGCTTACATCATTTTTATTTTAGAAAAAACAACGTGTTTCTATTTCCTATCCTGAATGCTGCCAGCTTGATAAATTTTTAAATTGAAATCTTACAAAGTGTCTGTCAGAGTTAAGCTCCCACATGTCTTAGTCAAGTTCATTTCGATATAAACAAAACGTCAATTTCACTTAATCTTACATTTTACTGGGTGGTAGATACCGTCCTCAACTAAAAATATCTAAATAAAAGATTGCCCTATTCTTGCAGTTGAAGAAATTTATAGGGCAAAGTTGAGGGCTTGTATAAACGGAGGGTGTTGCCTAGTGCACAAAAGAAATTTTTAAAAGCAACTCTGCAGTTCAGTTGCCTTGAGTGGGAGTAACTTATGTCTAAATCGAAATTGCATCGATTTGGCAACCATAATTGATTGCCATAAATATTCATAATTTTATATTTGCTAAAAGTATACAAATTCTGCGTTGGTTTTGATTGAAAATTTATTACCATCCAGATGTAAGCAGTTATCTAGGACACATGAATAAGACTTTAAAGTTGATAGAAAAAAATTGTCATTCGGCACAGACATTCGGGTGCCAATTTCACCATATGTACGGCCAGACAGACGAACCCATCCTCCTCATTCAATTATGCTTTTACCAGAATGTGTACCAATTTCTAAAGATCTTTGGATATAAAAAAATATTGATGGGAACCAATAAACATTCAAAGGAGCTTTTTATCAGATATCGTATTTTATCGTATTAGCATAACCAACAACAAGCGCAGGTGGATACCAGCTAACGAGCAACTAGTTTTTAATGTGTGTTTTTTTTTTTGTTGTATTCTTCCAATTTACTCAACATCATGAATCCTATTTTATCTTCATATTATCCCGGAGAAAAGCTTCCTTTATTTTGGTTCTGTAAAGTTTGAGAAAAAAAATTATTTCTTCCTCTTTTATGCCAGAGATACTCTATTTCGAAATGGATCATGCGCACTCCAGTTAAATTCGTTTCGACATTTCGGAGAATATTTTCGAGAACAACAAACAAAGAAAACAATTTTAAAAAAATTGAAAAAACACAAAAAGATACACATGTACGGTTATAGTGCGCTTCGGGGCATTCGCACAAAATAAGAAAAGTGAGGTACGAATATGTACGACTATGCTCGTAGATAGAACATTCTCGTTTCATTTGTAATTTACGAAAGGGCAATTTGGAACAAAGTACACTAAATAATACAGTGAATGGGGTTTACGAAGGAATATCTGGCAAAATTTTTTCGATGACCTCAGAATGATGTGTTTTTGTAACAAACTTTAGGAGGGACAACATTCCTTAAGACAAAGTCAGAAAGAGGGGCTTTTTAACTTATTGACAGCATTTTAGTTGTGCCATATTCACTCAATCGGAACTCAGTTTCGCAGTTAGATAAGATTAGATTGTTGTGACTTGTGGGAGGTAGTATAATGAATCCCAAATCACTGCGACCACAGATGGGCCTATTGTGATGTCCTCCATTGAGAGCTCATCTATGATGCCGCAATTTGTGAGAAAGACGGCTAAGACTTTAGGTGAGCTGGCAGCTATGTCCGCCGCTTCAACGTAAAATTTACCTAAGTAACGATGGCGTGTTTTGATTAAACCATTGCAGTCACATAATAGGTAGTCTGCTGTTTCTACGTCTTCGTTGCATATTCTGCATATATTGTCTTATGCTATGCCCATGGTCATCAGGTGTTTTTTCACACGACAGTGCCTTGTGAAAAACAAACTGTAACCAGTCGAATCTGACTACTACTTAATTGTAGCAATTGTTTTGTGTTTTTGTGTCAACTGCTTGGTATAAAGTTTCTGGCTTGTCTGTTTCTTTCGGTTTCTCTCCAGAAATGAAGCTTCTTTTCCTCTAGCCAGGTTTTATTACTTCCTTTTATTGTGTTAATTGATAGGCCACTGAATTGTCTTGGCATCAAGAATTGAGGTGTGGCTAGTTCAAAAATTGCCTATAAGATGGCATAGTAATATCTCAGGGTAGAATATAGCTATCTGCATAAGAATTACTTACATATTTAATGGGCTCACGACTTTTGAAAAGTATCGGTCTCAAATCCGACAGCCTTCCCTCCTCTTTGACTTCTGGGCGTACTGCCACCAGTTGTCCAGACCACCTGCTCTGGCATCTACGATTGGTTGGTCTCTAAAACAGAGGTTCGATCTTTATTGTCGTCTCGAATCAGTTGGTTGAGATCATCTTTGGATCGTCACTTAATCTACAATATAAAATCCAGTGCTGATACAGCTTATAGAACTCGCAGTTATGTCTTGTCCTCCATTCGCCTTTTCGTGTACGGAACTAAATATACGACCGATAACTTTATTCTCGAAAGTTGTGGACGTCGTCATCCCGCGGGCAATTTTTTTTCATGAACGGTTGGTAACATCAAGGTAATTTTCTTCAATTTGGGTCATTCGTAGCTGCTTTTTATTTCACAGTCCGACTTTTTTGGAATACAACACTGATCCAAATTAGGGCTAGGGTATCGCTTATCGGATTTAAGTCAGTATTTCTTGACTGCATTTCCAGGACGCATCTCATATCCTAATATCTCCAGGATGTATATTTGATCTTATCCATCATATCTTATCTTATCCATCATATCTTTTCTTATCCATCTTATATCTACCTTCTTCACATATTTACTAGTTTAGCATAATTCTGGTTTGTGGGTACCTTCCCATTCATATCGCCTCGGTTTTATATAAGTTTCGTGGTTGAACTTAATTTAACTTAAGGGCTAGTTTACCAATTCGGTAAGTAATTTTCTATATAATTCCTAAGTCGGATAACACAATGCTTTCTATATCGAAACAACTTTCCCTCATCTTCTTCACAGTAGCATAGCGGTGTATATAATGCAGACTCCATGACTTCGATAGTGATCTTTCAGCAAGTGGATTAAATTCATAATTATCTTCCAAAAGGTAACACCAAGCAATCGAAACTGGAGAATCTAAAGTGGAAGTCAGCGTTTTGTCCACTCATAAGATAAACTATTGGATGTCCAAACACAAGCCGATATTGTTAACTCTGCATAAACCTCGCGGGTATAACGTCGTTGCCCTTTAGTGCTTCCGTCGAAGTAATAATCTAATTTTTTTCTGAAAGATTCGATGCAAATTAATTAGAACATTGGACAGTTTATTCTGATTAGAATGCATAAAACTTCTCTCCACATGGGTGGAAATTGGAAAATTGTTTGCTCCAGAAGTTCTAGCCAATTCAGATGACTGATAATGTTCTGACCAAGCGGATGCCCTTGTACAACTTGTAGAGTTCACTTTTTATCTTCTCCTTCAAGGTCTGTCAACGATAGACGTACGAAGACCATTCGAAGGACTTTACGACCAAGGACGTCAGAGAGCCTGCCTGTGATGATAAGAATCTGCTCATTGTTTCCTTAAGAGAGATTATAAGATCGTAATGGCCTTTTTAGACAAAAGAATTAACTGAAATCTCTCCTGACTAACTGTCATTATCATTGTCACAATTAATAGCAAAACTAGGTAGACTTAATCCCTTGCTACCACAAAGTTGTAGAAATTTGTTTGACCTTCTGTCCAATTCGTTGATATTGTGCAGCCTTTGTATTGTCATCAAGAACTTGGTTTTGCCATTTTTCCCAGTTAAAATCATGGGTTGAGCTTCTATTTCAATACTTTTAAGGGCACCAATGAGGACGATGCCTCCTGCCAATTATCACAATTACACAAACTTTTAAAAAATTGTAGTTCCTGTGGTGCTTGCATGTTTCGAACAATTTTTTCAAGTATGATGTTTGCTGGAGTCACAAGGCACCTTATTGCCTCATTCCAACCTTGAAAAGGTACCGAATCTGCACATTCTGTGTGACCTAGGTTTATAGGTGCTCTCATATACACCCTTCAAATCGATAAATAGGTTTGCATAGGTTTGAAATTAATTTCTTGAGGATTTGCTACAGCGTTAAAATTTAGCGCTGGACTTTCCTGGGCCAAAAAACAATGGCATGGACCCATAAGGTTATTAAATAAAAGGTTTCAGGACGTACTCGTACACTACTTGTGTACGAAAATATTTTGCAGCCGAGCAATGCATGCTTCTTATCAAACCATCTCCCGAAGTTTTAAATAATTCATCAGGCGAACCGTTAGCTTCAGCAACTTCGCTAAATATAAGTTTGGACACTTTTCTGTCTTTTAGTCCGGTGGAAAAAACTGTCATTCGGATTGAAAGTTTCATTCTGCCTGAGAGCGAAATTTAGATCATCGTCGTTGCTATGCGCTTTGCGGAGATAGGTCCTAAAATTCTTCAGCACCAATTTCTATTTTAATGTAGCAATTGTTCACTTTATCATCAGGCAGATTTTGTTTCATCGACATGTTCTTATTAACATTTGCTGGTACTAGCATATCCGCGGAAGTCTTTCGACTTAAAAATTTATTTAAAAAATCTGTTAGCAGAGCAAATCAGTAGATATTTCCGTGTTCAACGAAGAGATCGAAAAATCTTGTTCAAAAAGTAATAGGGGCTTTCCAGAGTTTTGAAGAAGAGTTATGAAAGGAAAACGATCAGTCATATGAAAAAACATCAGCACGGTCTAGAACTCACTAATAAGTTCATCCAAAATGAAGCAGGCTGGTACTAAGTAAACTTATTGTAGTTAACTCTACAAGCGGAGCAGTAAAATGTAGATGTAGTATGTAACATTAGATGTATTTATTTGAGCTAAATATCATATTTCAACGGTTTGAACAGAAAGTAGAAAAGAGGATTTCGGCAAGAGCTTGCGTACTTCTTTCTTCTTTGTGTGAAGATTTCTCCCAATGTTTATTATGTGATGGCTGTTTTTTTTTTAGTGCACACTTTTCGATAGAGATTAAATATCAAATCAGATGTTAAATTGAGCTACCGATCTTCATTTATTTTCAGTACAATTTTCCATTTTATCGTGGAAAGACTAACGCCACAACAATGATTTCAAATTGTTGCAATTTATTTCCAAAATAGAAACTCTGTTCGCGAAACTTCGTGAAACTTACGGTGGACATAGGCCATCTGAATGTGCTATTTATCGAATTACTGAAAAATTTCGCACCCAATTTACGCTACTGGATACTCATGCAAGAAAAAGAATAAGAACGCCACGTTCCAAAGAAAACTTCGTGGCTGTGAAAGCTAGTGTTGATGGGGATTCCAGTTTATCGATATGTCGTCGTGCGCAGCAACTTGATCTTGCCTGCGTAAAGATCTTGGCCTCAAGGCTTGTAAGATCCGATTTGTTTTAATCCACAACCATTTATTGCTCCGGATGTTCAGTGATTGGGTTTTAAATCAGCTGGAAGTTGACCCAGTTTTTCCCTAAAATTTTTGCGCAGTAATGATGCGCATTTCTGGTTACGTTAACGGCTACTTGAACAAGTAGAGTTGCAGTATTTGGGGCGAGGACAATCCTCAAGAAGTTCACCAGATCCCCTCGCATCCAGAAAAATGTACTGTATGGCGCGGATTGCATCTTCGAAAATGAGGCTGTTGTTGTTGTCAATAGACACCGGTACAACGACTATTATTTGCTCCCAAATTTGGGTCACATCAATTTGAAAGAACTGTGGTCCCAACAGACTGTAACTTATAATAAGTATTGTATTATCTTTTTTTCAAAATATAAATTTTTTTGTTGATGTGAACTCTTCCAATATTATTATGTCGTCTTCCTGTTTATTTTCTTTAAAATTTGATTTCTCTCTGATTGTAAAATGATTTTTTTATAAAGTAAACGAGTCATTAAAATTATTATTTATTTTTACCTGTTGATTAATTGCCCCAATTAGTTCGGTGTTTGTATTGTCGTTACTTTTTAATTGGCTTTCTATGTCGTGTTGGTCGTCTTCGCCCATCGTTCTAAGAAGCACACGTAACACCTTTCCTAAGAAATTATTCGAACCTCTTTTAGATCTATAGGGTAATAGAGTTAATACCTTATTTTTCATTGAATATAATTCTATTCTTAAAAGATCCTTGCTTTCTGCTGATAAAATTTCAATTTCAATTATGTATTAAATTAATAATTTTGGAATAATAATATGTCAAATTAGGTTAACTATCAATCCTTATCTCTGCACTTCTGAAGTAATTTTTTCAATTGTTGGGGCCGTATGGATTGCGAATGATTAACAGCATCCTTTTAATCTCGAAGTTTAAGGATACATTTTAAGTAACGAGTATTTTCGTGTATACATACATATTTTTAGGTTTGAGTTTTGTCGGTCTTTCTGTTTTTTTTTTTATTTTGTTTGTGATTTTAAATAGGGTGGTCGTAGCCAATATACGCGGGCTAAACAGTAATCGATTCTCTGCGAACGTATACGTCTATTAATACAGACCAGCACTTTTGGCACTTAGTGAAACACAGGTAGATTTCCGCCCATACCACTCAGATCAGTCTACGAACTAGTGCATTATTCTTTTCTCATCGCGGTCTCACCATTTACCTGCGTAGTGATGTAGCTTCCCAAACTCCACCACAATGTGATCCATGCTCCAATCCTGAATTCAACTTCATGTGGTTGAAATTCCGCCTCCGTAAGTAAATTATCCACTACTGCTCCATTTACAGAAGCCCCAGACTGGACAGCAATTCGACTTTCAACGAGTTGGATGCGCTGTCTGACTCCATACAAAGAATTGTATCTCTGTACCCTCTTACTGAAATCTGGGCAGACAAGACCTGAGGGGCGGTGTGTTGTGATCTTTGCTGCGGAAAATAACTTGACCCAGCTTGTAAATGAGCCCACGCAAATACCAGACATTCATAGTCATACCGCCAACCCTGATAAGTACAACGTCGACATGCTAGCACCTCTAGGCTCTCAATTCCTAAAGAACCATATGACAATACGAGTTAGCCAATTGGATAGGACTTTACAGCTTCTTTAGGAATTTTAACTGGTCGTTATGTTTCTCTGATAATGACGTGGATGCCGCTGTTGATATGATCAGAGACACTATTCTCTTTGGAATGATATGCTTTTTCCCCCATCGGATGAAGAGTATCAAACCAAAAGAAAAAGCATGGTACGACTCGAGCTGCAAAGAGGCTCTCAGGGTTAGAGAAATATTTTTTCGGTCCTACAAGACCAACCCGACAGAGGAAAGGCGAAAAAATTTCAAACGGGCCAGAAATAACAGCAGTGCCTTTTTTAAGCGTGTGAAATTCCAATACGACCAAAAACTGAGGCAAAATATACAACCTTGTCCCAGAGGTAGTAAAATTTGTTGATTGTTCGTCAAAAACATTATAAATTCAGCCTCATCCTCCATCTCAACGCTCATTTATAATAAAATTGCAGCTGTCCGCTCTTTGAACAAAGCCAATCTGCTTGCTGCACATTTTGCGGCCAGCTCCAGATTGTGCTTTGTCCTCTCCTGCATTTGAGGTGGTCGAATCTTCAATGGGATGAATCCAATTTACTTACAGTACTTACAGATCTTAATATACACAAATCCTCTGGTCCAGATGGTATACCTCCCCTTCTTTTGAAGAGGTGTTCTTCCTCACTGGCAAAACCACTGCGTGAGTTTTTCCTCAATTCTTTTCTACAGGACTCTTTCCGAGAAGAAAACAGCATTTGTCCAGCCCGTCCCTAAAAGAGACGATTCTTCCTCTATCACCTCCTATAGACCCATTGCACTTACGTCAGCTCATGAAATATTTTGGATTAGAATGGATTAGAAACTACATTCTGCAACGTTCAATTGATGTTGGCTTGTATGGATTTCAGTCGGATATTCACAAAATAAACGCTGGTGTGCCCCAGGGCTCCGTTCTGTCTCCGACACTCTTTTTAATTTTCATTAATGGTGCCTTGTCTGCTACTTCTAGTGCAATGTATTCATTTGCTGGTGGCAGTACTCAATGCTTTCATATTCGTTCGCGGACTCAAGTCCCTACTCTTCGACTGTGGAATGGGAATGGCAGTGTATGCTAAGTTCATTAAATTCTGATATAAACGGCATCACTAAATGGGGAACCACCAACAGAGTGGAATTTAATACTTCTAAAACACAATGCTGTCTGCTGCGCACTTGCGCACTTGCATCGTCGAAACCGAACAATTTTCTATTCTTGGTATGTGTGTCAGTGACAACCTACGTTGAAGCGACCACATATTTGATGTCGCCAAAAGCGCTGGGAAATATCTAAGTTTCCTCAAATGATGTAAGAAATATTTTATCCCCTCTAATCTGTGGTGGGAGCACTCATCTGCCCAATTTCTTCATCCGGCCGCCAAAATTGGAGTACAATGCCCACAGGTAGGATTCAAAATTGTGCGATCAACCTCATTAGTGATGCTAATCTCAATCAGTCAATTGAAACTGACGAACACCGAGATTAATGTCTCCTGTCTCACCTTGTTGTATCGCCATTTTCACCACCAGTGCTCCATATAAATCGCCAGCAGCATTCCATCCCTTTAAACCCTTGACCGTAATACTCATCTCGCTATGAATGCTCATCAGTTTACCCTGAAGCCTACTTTCGGACGTACATTGAAATATCATGATTCTTTCCTAAGCCATGCAACTCGCTCATGAAATACCCTGACGAGCTCTTTATTTCCTAGTAATTATAACCTGCATACATTCAAAACCAACGTGCATCGGTATCGCTCTTGCTTTCCTCCCTGACTGTTCTTCGACCGCTCTGTGTGCCAACAATTTAAGGGCACCAAAAACCCTTTGAGTGTTTGTAACCCTAATTACAAAAAAAGACTGACTTTTTTATTTTCTTCGCTGCAATAATTCTCGACCGCAAGAAATTAAATTGCTGTCATTACGTTTTTCGTTGAATAACGTCTTAGACCTTGGGTGCCGGTTATTTTTGCTATATACAATAATAGCCGGCGTGAATTAAGGAACTTTATATTGAACGTGTAGATCCGAAGTTTGTTATCCCTAATTTAATTACATAGCTAATCAACAGAAAGTTCGTCCTTATCCAAGGCATTCAGTTCCTAGGCAAGAGTGTGGTTCTTACATGGTCTAATAAATAGCCAAATGCATAACCTGTAAGATAATGCTCTTTCTGTGACACCTTCATCCGGCACAATCTCTATTGAAGCACTTGTCCTGCTCCTTGGTAACCGCAAATACATTGAAGAAGCGTAGTAGGGCGGTTTAGACTAAACCAGTAGCCGGTAGAGGTATACAGCGATAGCTACAGGAAAATACTCGTATATAACCGAATATGTATAATTCGTCATAGTTTTACCTATTTAAATTATTTACATTAGAAATGTAGAGGACAGTTGCGGAATATTTACAGGGTGATTGGACGGATAGTAATTTTGTCATTATCGAAACACATTTGTTCTAGGATCAAATGACAAAGTGTCTGTGATTTTCACTACGTTCTTACACAATTTGTCACCATAATTAAATAAGGATAGCGAAATGAGGGTAGATCAGCACAATTAAACTAAGAACGTTCAAAGCGAAAGCTAAGTCCTTTATTTTCTTAGAATTTTTTCACATTAGTTAGGGCAGGTCATTGTAGGTGTTTTGTTTTTTTTTTTTTTTTGTTGCTTTTCCTTCTCCATGAAGCAAAAGCAATAACTTAACTTTCCCTAGTTATTGTCTTAAATTTCGTATGAATATTGTATGAAAGGCAATTTATTAAATTTGAGGTTAAGGATCTTTTGTCTAGCTAGGAGTTTACTCTATTGGCACTCAATGCCAGCTTTTTGTTCAAATCCTTTTTGGCAATTGAAATTTATGTTGATTTCCCTTGGCTTTTCCCAAATCATTTTTTTTCTTTCTTTGTCCTTCTTTTCTTTCTCCTGTGCTGTAGAGTTCACTTACGAGTAGGATGCAAAATCTTAAGATAGTATTCTGAAAAATACAAACGTAAAGTAGGTCTGCTGAACTAGACTTGAATTTAACTCTTCCTTATAATACACATGTGCATACGCCCTACTTTAGAGAGCTTTTTTACTCTCTTCCGATTCTGCTCTCCCTCTCTATCTATCTTGCTCTCTCTCTCTCTCGCTGTTCGTTGTTCTCTCTTTAGGAAATTTTTTTTTTTTGTTGGTAATACCAAGACTGTAGGTTGTGGGCGAAGTGTACAAATCAAAAGTTAAGAACACTTTTTGACAGATCTGACACATGCGAAGAAGTTCATATTGTATCCGTTTACGGTTCGAGTATTTGTATTCGGATCTGTGAACCCGCAACACTTTTCACTCTTTCCACAATGCAAAGGTCTGATGGAGAGAAATTTTCATTGAAGAGACCAAGCACCTAGTGAATGCTGTTAAGGACCTAAGTATTTCCACTACTTTTTGCCAAAGTGACAGGTGTATATAAATGCGATGGCATGTCGGATAAGGCTCTGAGTTGAAGTGCAAAACCCTTCGATAGTGGTGGATATTCTGTGTGTATAAATTCATGTCAATTCGGTTGATGCAATTTCGAATGCAATTACGATACGAATACGGATACGGATAACGAGTTGCAGTAGGTCTTTCTAGCAAATGTATGACTTTGAGGAGTAGAGACCGAGTTAACTTTAGTGCCGTTGTGATTAATTGAATATGGAACTTTTACTGCAATGTTAATTTTGCAATCAAGGACACTCGCGCATATACTCGTAATTAACTCCTTTTCAAAAAGGAGTGGCAAAGAAACCTGAAATCAGTGTACACTCGTAAATTGACTTTAACTCGTGTTTCATGCAATCGTCGCGTGTTCTTAACTAAGTATCGGAAAATGTACGAACAAATCCAGTATTCGCGTACAGTGCCGTTGAGTGTTATAACTTACACAATCACTACGTTAACACTACCGCAAGGACGTGTTATTCTTTGCATTAATATGCATGACATGGTTCTTTAGGCGGTGTTCAAAGTTTTCCTAGTATGAGTGAAGGTAATATCGTTTTTCTTTTTTTCTTTTCTCTTTTTCTCTCTGTTAGTCGTTATTGCAAGTGGTTGACCTAAAAAAGCCTTCTAGGTTAAAATGTTGAACGCCTTACAACAACGTGTGTTTATGAATGTGTTTCAGATTCAAATCCAAAAAATACACCCGAATTTAGATTTAGAGGTAACACATTTAAGGATTCCGGGAATCAGTAGCCGTTGTACGAGAACATTTCGTTAACGTTCTAACCTTGCTCTACAATGTCCATTGGCATGAATTCGAGTGTGTACATGTGTTTGGATGGCTTTCATGAGAGTGTTTCGTTTTATTGGAGCTGTTCTTCTCCAGTCAAAATATTTGCACGTTCTTCCGGTTATTTGCATCGTGTAATCTGGCTAACATTCTATGTTAAATTTGTACGAGTATCCGGTTAATCAAATACTAAAGGGTGGTAAGCTTTCAAAGACCTATTACGTACTTTCTACGTGAAAATATTCAGTTTTGTTAATGGAATAACTTTTTGTGATTTGATGTTTCTTTTTTGCCCTTTATTTTTTGTTGCCTAGACGGCAATCAATGCAAAAATCAAAGGTAAACATCTGGTCTGATTTACTTGATATTCTCCTGCAATTACAACAAACATGAAAGCAACCTTAGGAAACTAACAGAAAAAAAAAAATTAAAAATACAATTAGACTTGGCACGGGCTGTTGTGAATGACGGCAAATTTATCTCACTGTCATTTATGTAGTACACTGTGTAGACTGTTGATTTTAAAACAAAGAAATACGAGTACTTCTTTTATGTATATTTTGTCTTCTCTTTGATAATAAAATCAATTAGAAAATATTTGGACGACTAAGCAAAAGAAAATTTAGAAGCGTACTTCAAGGACAATTTTTAGAGGACAAATAGAAAAATTTCTGTCTCACAACAGTCGTATCTTTAAATGAGATACAATATTTGAAAGTTCCATAAATTTTTTTTTTAATTTCAAAGAAATCGTTGTCTTCCTAAAACGAATGTGAACATTTAAACCAGATTAAATATTAGTTCTTTCTTTCTTTCATTCTGAGCACTTTTTCTGTTAATACTATCCTGAACTCATAGCTTTCAATTATCGGTTGTCGCTTATATATGTACGTACAGTATTGTGCAAAACAAAAGCAACAAATTTAGTTAGAACGTGTAAACGGAAATAATTTTTTTCCTAATGAACTTTCTAAAAAAAAAATTAAATGTAGATTTTTGTAATGAAGAAAAAAAAACATAATTGTGTATTTTCCAAAAGAATAACAAGTCGTATATAAGAAAATAACAAGAAAAACCAGTATATGTAATATATAGCAGTGTGCAAATCTGAAGCAACAAATCTA
Organism: Volucella zonaria; assembly: GCA_963966105.1. Classification (NCBI taxonomy): domain Eukaryota; kingdom Metazoa; phylum Arthropoda; class Insecta; order Diptera; family Syrphidae; genus Volucella; species Volucella zonaria. Next base: position 121,632,027 of record OZ014531.1, on the reverse strand, counting down.
ATACAATGTATAAGAGCCCTTATTTTTAACTTCAGCACATCTGCGTGGTATCGAAGATATTAAATTTGAAATTCTGGTTTCCGGTATTTTTTGCCATTCAGTTTTTAATGCTTGAAACAGTTCTCGCTTATTCGTAAAACTTTCTCCTGCAACCCGTCGCTTTAGTATCCCGAATGGATTTTCAAAGTGATTCAAGTCTGGTGATTGTGCCGGCCAATCAAGAACTTGGACCCTATTGACGTTTAGCCAATCCTTTACAACCTTCGACGTGTGCTTCGGGTCATTATCGTGCTAAAACACCCAATTCCATTCAGCATGGAGCGTAATTTCCATCTCCATAATGCTTTTATATGTTATTTGAAACGATCCATTATCTCTTCAATCTGTTGACATTTTCTAACATACGAGTTGTTATTGTTTTGGAAACTTCGTTATCATGTTTCTGTTTCATCATTACATAAAGCTACATTTAATTTTTTTTTAGAAAGTTCACTAGGAAAAAAATTATTTCCGTTTACACGTTCGAACTAAATTTGTTGCTTTTGTTTTGTACGAGCATGTAGGAGAAAATTTCATAAATGTCGTAAGAAGTCTCACCACATATCGTGTCGAATTGCATTATCTTTGCCTGAAAATATTTTCTAAAATGTAATTTTGCCATGAAAGCGGTTTACCTTAAGACTTCCTGCCTACAGCAAACATATCACTTAAACCTCATCCGGCAGCACATCATTTTGTGCGTAATAAAACACACTTATACCAAAGATGATAACAAGCAGTCATCAAATGTAAAAATAACAGCTAAAAGTTATGTAAAAATTTGCTTGTGAGGTGAAGGAGAGGACATTTCTGATTATTAGTCGACATTACATATGCCATACATGTCATTCCAATCAGATTTAGAATAAGCGCAATATGAGAGTATATGTTATATCCTTTTGATTGCATCTGATCTTTCTTAGAAGGCCAAAAGGGAAGTCAATGTTTTCTAGAACAATCGATTAAGATGACTTCTGCTCTCCAGTTCAAATTGATCCAATCGGACAAGTATTAGTTCGTTAGTTAGTTAGTTAGTTAGTTAAGTTGACTCATTATTTTTTTACAAAAAATAAGGTTTTACATAATTTACAAAAATATTTACTTAAGAGCAAAAAGTCAAAATTGAAATGAGAATAAATAGAAAGTGGAAAATACAAAAGGAGCATTTATATTGCTTTGGTATAAAGTTTTCAAAAATTTTCTGCGATAATTTGAGATCTGTAAAGCAGCGCAGTTTCGGTGTAGCTGTATGGAAGTTCCCATCCTTGGTGACCATTAAGGATGTCCAGTTTTTGCTCCATGTCGAGTGTATAGGAACCAAAGTAGGCGTAACGGACTTTCTTAAGAATGGGACACCTCGCTATGAAATGGGCCACATCCTCCCGTTCTCTCAGGTTGCAAAGGCTCTATAAAATTAGGAGCTCCGGTCAGTAGGGTATATAATTGAGGGATAATAAGGACTGAAACGAATAAAATCTGTAAATTTTAATACGGGCTATACTTCTAATGCGTAAAAATTACAATCCCATTTTGTACGCAAATTTGTTATTGATTTTAGTTCGGTCCGGTTTAAAATATTTATAAAATATGAGTCAAGAGAAACGCCGTAAAAAGATCATCGACAAATGCCTCGAAAATACTTCGCGTCCACACTATTTCATAGCAAAAAATTTAAACATAGCATGCAGTACAGTGGATTCTGTTATTAAACGATATTTGGAGACGTTGACAGTTAAGCGAAAACAGAAAAGTGGAGCTAAAAGTGGAGCACATGATACAAATTTGGACAGGAAAATAGTGGGTACCATCGTAAAAAATCGGACTATGTCATCCAGAGATGTTGCTCGGAAATGTAATACCATCCAAACAATGGTACAAAGATCTAAAAAACGTAACGGTCTAAAAACACAAAAAAAAACAAAAAATACCAAAAGTTACTGAAAAGCAAAAAAAAGACATAAAAACACGAGCCCGAAAGCTATACGAGTTGATCGGCATCAAGAAAGCGTGCTTGGTTTTGGATGACGAAACTTATGTCAAAGCCGACTTTACTACTCTTCCAGGTGCGCAGTTTTACAACTCGTTTCAAGCTGAGACTCTTCCGCAATCAACAACATCGATTGGGATGGAAATATCTCGTTTGGCAGGCCATTTGCCAATGTGGATACAGAAGCTCATCGTTTATTACAACGGGAACAATTAACGGAGAAGTGTACATTAACGAGTGCCTAAAAAAACGGTTGATTCCTTTCTTAAACAAACAGGAGGGTTCAACATTATTTTGGCCAGATTTAGCTTCAGCTCAGTATGCTCATGCGACGTTGAGCTTTCTTGTTGCTAAAAATGTCGACTTTGTCCCAAAAGACATGAATCCACACAACCTTTCACAGTGCCGTCCCATTGAAAGGTGTTGGGCTTTGGTCAAATCTAAATTGAGGAAAAGTGAGCAGTGTGCAAAGGACGTGAAAGATTTTAGTTCTAAATGGAAAAGAGCGTCCAAAAAGATCACGGATGTATTGTAACTGTCACCAACCTTATGAAGGACATTCGAAAGAAGTTGAGGAAAGAATGGGAACCAAAATAATTTTTTTTTATTTTTTGTAACTGTGAATGAATTTAATAAAAACAGAGTTTTAAAGCAAATAAAAAAAATTTGCATGAATTATGAAAATATTTTTTTTTTACTTTGAAGTTTCCAAATTTTATTCGTTCCAGTCCTTAGTTCACCTCTTAATTTAAAAATTGTACTTAGTAGGTGCCAGCGGTTGTTGTTCATAAAATATGTCCTTTCGTGCAGGTTGTACTGGAGTTGGCTGTAGTGCTGCCTGTATTGTGATGAACGTGCTTTACTCACGAAACCATCGTATATTTTATGTCCCGTTTGTGTTAACAAAACCTTGAATTGTTCCTTTAAAGAGGCAGGTTCTTCATTGAACGCGATGGTTAAATTGAGGTTGCAGTCTGATGCTAGTTCTTCCCAATTTTGCACACAATTACCCCTAGTAGTCAGAATGTGCTAGAGGACTATCATCGGCAATCTTTCACTTTTCAAATTCATAACTCTTACTATGTAGTCAAAGTGGAGTTTTAGAGTATCCAATCCTGGGCGCTACGCCGGTTTCTCGTTGCAACATGTAGTTTGGAGATGTACCTGGTAAACTGAAGACCCTCTTGATAAAAAAACCAAGAAATTTTTCTACTTTTTTTTTTATAAACTAGCGCGCGCTCAAGGGGTTAAGGTACCCTTAAAATATTTGCACACAGTGCGGGCGAAGGAAATTTAGGGAGGAAAGAACAATAGGTACCGATGTACGTTGGTTTTGTGTGTCTGAATGGAAATAGAGAGCAGGGCATTCCACAAGCGAGTTGTTCGGCTTAGGAACGAATCGCTATATTTCAGAGTACGTCCGAAAGTGGGCTTGAGGGTATACTGATGAGCATTCATAGCGAGACGTGTGTTACGGTTAAGGATTTGAAGGGCCGGAATGCTACTGGCAATTTCTATGGCGCATTGGTGGTGGAAATAGCTATAAAACTGCATACGAGCGATACTGCATCCTACGAGCGATATCCCCACAACTGAGCTCCGTATAGGACGATCGACTTTACAGTTGCTTGAAAAATTTTAAGCTTCGAAATCTGGGTTACAAGCACTCCAGACTGACCCAACCCCACTGCGCGTTTCGCTTCGACAAATTTACTTTGAAGGTGTTCGGCTATATTGAGGTTTAACGTGATCAGTACCCCGAGATATTTGTTCTCTCGCACGATTTCAATGGAATTCCCGCTAAACGTCGACCTCTCATTACGAGCATACCTTCCACCTCCACTTCTAAATATCATTATTTTCAATTTGCCTAGGTTAACTGAAAATTTCCATAGTTTGCAGAAGGCCTCAAGTCGGTTTATCATGAGCTGTAAGGACTCTACCGATTCAGTTAGGAAGACGATGTCATCTGCAAATAATAGTGTTGGAATACTCACACCACTCAACTCAATTCCGCCTTTCACCGCATCTGTTGTATCATTTATAAATAAAATGAATAATAAAGTGCTCAGAATGCATTCTTGTTGTACTCCAAATGATGTTTAACCTTTCAACAGACAAGTATTAAGCGGCGGCACTTAACCTCCAAATGTTAACATAGCAGTACTCGCATAGTAAATGTAACCACACGGTTGTGTAAATTGGTCCTTACGTTTTATGCCCTTATGTAGACACTTATTGCCATAAGGTCGAGGAAGAAACTACCCAGCAAATCTCTCATTTCGAACGATATATAACCGAATTTTTATTATGAACCTTGTTGAGAAATAGTAAGCACATCCAGTTTGCTAGGTGTGAGATATCATCGTCCATAAAGCTCAGTGTGCAATTTCATGGATTTAAGTCCAGTCGTTTTCATGTTATTGGGGCCGCATTTTCGGCTATTAATAAAAATAATACAATATACCCTTCAAGTCAATCCACTTTTCCACAGATGGATCTAAAACCGATAGCGGGATTGGTGGTGGTGTTTTCTCAGATAATCTCAATTTAAGCCTCTCCTTCCGTTTTCCAAATCACTGTAGCGTGTTCCAGGCGGAAATTTTGGCGATTAAGGAAGCTCTGTCCTGGCTGAAGAAAAACGTGATATCTGCAAAGGATATCCGCATCTTTTCGGATAGTCAGGCCGATATAAAATCCCTGGATTAAGTCTCATTAAATTCTAAATACCACTCATCTCTTACAGAGATGGCAGAGCAATTCCACCTTTTGCTGGGTGCCGGGCCACAGAGACACTCCAGGGAATTGTAGGGCCGAAGAACTTGACAAAATTGTAACCACCCTACCTATTCTGTCGGAAAAGGGTAGCATAGGTATACCAGTTGCTACATGCAAGTTAATATTAAAGCTGGATTCTACTAAAAGAACAGATCTTAGGCGGACTGTTGTACCAACATGTCTAGCAACCAAACAAATCTGGCCAAAGCTGGATCTGAATTGGTCTAAGAGCCTTCTAAATAGGAAACATCTCAGCGCCATCACAGGTGTTATCACTGAACACATGCCAGAAAGCTTTCCGCTTTCTCAAGCGCCATGTAGAAGCTGCATGGACGAGGAGAAAGAGGGGACAATCCTCCACCTACCCTGTACATGTCCAGCTATCTCCCAGAGTCCCAGAGAGAAACGTAAACAGTGTTCTACGCTTCATCATAAGCTCAAACTGGTTCCATGAGTAAGAGGATCATAGATCCACGTGGCATCACAATGGGCCAATAGGGCTAAGTGAGTTGGTGTTTCCCATAGCCACTATTACCTACCTACCTACCCTTTGACGAAACATTGAATTTGATCACTGCAAAAATGGTTAGCATTTCGCTGAAACTATTCAAAAACTAATCGTTTTCCCGGTCGACGTGGAGCGGCCTTGCTTCAAAATTAAATTGCTTCAAAAATTTGAGCTAGGTATACGGATAACTTAGTGATGTGAAAAACCGAAATCGCCACTCAAGAACAACTGGAATTATTGCTTCTATAGCTCGAAATGTGTCCGGAAACCTAGATCATTCGAATCCACATCACTCTCAGAAATTGTGCACAACATAAACAAAACTCCACTGAAATTGGCATAAAAACTTAAATCATAAAGTCTGCAAGGTTCTATTGATGCAAGACCTTAAACTTGGCGACCATTACCAGCGTCTTAACTTTACTAATTGGATGTTGAATTGCGTCAAACTAGTCAGGAATTTAGCTGAAAAATAAAGTTCAAGGCTTTGTTATTAAGCAGAATTGCCACATTTGAGGCTTAAAAAATAAAACAGTGATTGTTGTGATAACTCTCTATCTAAACCGCGTTACTGTTCTTGGGCAGGAAGCATCATTGGATCTCTTTTTTCGAAACAGAAGCGTCTGTTACTGTGAAGTGAATAGATTGCACTATCGAACCATAATCAATGAATTTGTATGACCGGAATTTGAAGGGATATTTCCAGCAAGATGGCGCTACGTGCCAAACAAATGGCTAAACCATTGCTCTTTTGCAAGAAAAGTTTTTCTGGTCGAGTTATTTCTCGAAATGTTGACCAACATTATTCGGTGACAGAATGAGATTTTACACCGTTCAACTACCTTTTTTAAAGACATCTTTAAAACAGGTTTATAGAAAGAAACCGGAAAAGAGTAGCAAATGTGCAAAATTGTGAGGGCCAATTTTATAATAAAAGTAATCGTCATCATCCGCAACTTATGTAAGGCCAGACCTTTTACTATTTCGTATCGTGTTTTCATCTATTCCGTTGCCGAAAGGGTTTTATCCAGTTAGGCATTGCTAAATTGAGAGGTTCCTTACACCTTATCGGAGATGAATTTCTCTTCTTATCTTTAAGGCGTATGCACTTTTATGACCTTAATCGTGGTGTTCCTTGCCATTTTTGAGAACTGTCAGGAACATTATCTTATACCGTCGAAGTCAGTAAAATTTTTAAACTTAAAGTGGGAGGTTATTTAAGAAGTTTGACTTTTGCAACAGGGTATAATATATTTCTAGCTACATGTATCTATCGGCCAACGCTTTTAAATGAGTTAAATGATTGCACTTAATTTTTTAGTGCTCGACTTTTCCTAGTAAAGAAAACTTATGATTCTTTAACTGGACTATTGACACCGGATTTTGTGCCATTGCGTAGCATTGATACTTTGTTTATTGTTAAAAAACTTAACACTCACGTGGGTGTTACTACAACTGAAATGCCTGGACACGTGTTAAGTTTTTTATAAAATGGGTGGCATCCAACATTTAATGGGGAGACTAGATCCTGGATGCCGACAAAATTGACATAAAGTAATTTCCTATTTAGCCCGATTCTGAAAGCACATGAGACAGTGGTGTACCCTAGACCATCGACAGTAAATAATGTTGTAGCAGTCGTAGTAGATCGAAGATGGCTTAACATATCAACCCGCAATTTTGATGACGGTTTGCGCATTAACACTTTCATAGGTTACCATCACGTGCTCAAATTCAGGCCAGTACACTAATTTTACGTTAAAACCTTGTAATCATATATTAAATGCTAAATTAGTTGAGGTCAGGGTGGCCTTGAGAACTCCTTCAGTAGAAGAGATTCGTTGATAAATTCTTCATAGAGCAGAAATCATTCATACAAGTATCACAGAGTAGTACGAGAAACTGCCTATGGGTTGCTTTCTATCGCGTGAGAAGCAGGGCAGTTTCAAAGGAAGAACCACTGGTTCATATATCTCTTCGTCCCTGCAGCTGAATACTCAATCGTTACGCAAATATTACAATGGAACAATGTTTTGTGATTATATTTATCAGTATAGAGATAACTTTTCTTCTCCGGTTGATTTTTTAGTCGTTTCTAATTGAATTTGGGCCATATTAGTCTACATATCCCACAATTATCCCGATGAACTCTCTTATGACCTTAGAGAGCAGTTGAAAATGTTTCATTTGTTTGGCATAATCCATAGGTGTCACGCTATTTACTACTTGTTCCTACAGATCTTAGTCTGATATTAGCTATCACGTTATGAGATGTGCGTTAGCCTTTAACTATGCTCTATTTTATGGTATTCGGAATAAAGATCCGTTGAAAAGGTTCTTTCCGGATTTTCTAATGGGTTGAAGATACAATAGTTCGCCTTCGTAGTGCAAATTTCCGACGTTTCCCTTGACATCTGTATGCTGTAAGTATCTAGTTATGTATGTTACGTATTTCCTATTAAAAGTGTAGACGTACATGTACAAGGTGGAGTAATGTCATATTGTAAATGTACCATATAGTTTGCAAATGACGTCAAGTGTCACTGTGATTTAATATTTATGTTGCAGACAGATAGAGAATAAGTTGACAACAAGCAAAGGCGCTTTATACACGCGGACTTATTGTTACTGCTTATTACACTAATTTCCTGTGTTGTTCTAACGTCAAAAACATTAGAAATTCTGCCTCATCCTCCATCCCAGCACTCATTTACAATGACATTCCAGCTGACAGCTCTTTGGTCAAGGCCAATCTGCTTGCTGCACGCTTTGCGGATAGCTCAACACTCCCAGATTGTGCTTTGTGTAGTAGCAAGAGATCTTAATACATATAAATCCGCTGGTCCAGATGGTATATCTCCCGCTGGCAAAACCACTGCGTAAGCTTTTTCATCAATCCTACTCTTTACGATTCTTTCCGAGCAGATGGAAAACAGCATGTATCCAGCCCGTCCCTAAAAAAGGCGATTCTTCTTCTCTCTCCTCCTACAGTCCCTTCTCTCCAAGGTCATGGAAATGCTGATAAACCGTCAGCTCATGAAATATCTCGAAACACGAGAACTTCTTAATGACCGGCAATATGGTTTTCGTAGTAACAGGTCCACTGGTGATTTGATGGCATGTCTCACCGAAAAGTGGAACCAAAGCCTACATCAATCTGGCGAAAGCAAGTTAGTTGCACTTGATATTTCTAAGGCATTTGACAGAGTTTGGCATCAGGCTCTTTTGTCGAAAATGCGTTCTCTTGGGATCGATGACTCTCTTCTTCAATGGATTATAAATTACCTTTCGGAGCGTTCAATTCAAGTTGTCTTGGACGGTTTCAAGTCTGATATTCACAAAATAAATGCTGGTGTGCGCCAGGGCTCCGTTCTGTCTCCGACACTCTTTTTAATTTTCATTAATGATCTCTTGTCTACTACTTCTAATCCAATATATTCCTTTGCTGATGACAATACTCTGTACTTTTCATATTCGTTCCCGGACACACGCCCCGGCTCTTCGGCTGTAAAACGGAAACGGCAGCGTATGTGAAGCTCATTAAATTCCGATATTAACAGCATAACCAATTGGGGAACTATCAACCGAGTGGAATTTAATGCTTCTAAAACTCAATGCTGTCTGCTCTCATTAAAGCGAAATTCAAATACCCAGCCATTATTCATGAATGGCACTTGCATCGTCGAAACCGAAAAACTTTCCATTCTCGGTATGTGTATCAGTGACAACTTACGTTGGAATGACCACATATTCGGTGTCGTCAAAAATGCTGCAAAATGTCTAGGTTTCCTCAAGCGATGTAAAAAATATTTTACCCCCTTTGATCTAACCACAATATATAAGGCATTTATCCGCCCAAAACTGGAGTACAATGCTCCTAAAACATCTGGTCAGGTGCTCCTAACACATCTCTGCAACTGCTAGATAGGATTCAAAACCGTGCGATAAAACACATTGGTGATACTAATATCAGTCAATCAATTGACACCCTCGAACACCGACGTAATGTCTCCTGTCTCACTTTGTTTTATCGCTATTTCCTCCACCAGTGCTCCATTGAAATCGCCAGTAGCATTCCACCCATTCAAACTTTTAACCGTAACACTCGTATCGCTATGAATGCCCATCAGTATACCCTCAAGCCCATTTTCAGACGTACTCTAAAAAATCGTGATTCTTTCCTAAGCCGTACAACTCGCTTATGGAATGTCCTCCCGATCTCTGTGTTTCCTGGACGTTATAATTTACAAACATTTAAATACAATATACATCGGTACCTGTTTTTTCTTCCTCCCTAAATTTCCTTCGCCCGCGCTGTGTTCGAACATTTTAAGGGTACAAAACCCCTTTAGCGCGCGCTGATTATGAAAAAAAAAAAATCCGGAATTTCGTCGTCCTGTTCCATGTGTGCGAACAACTAAGCATTCGGCTGAGCGCCTCGTGTAAACTGGGTTCACTAGAGATTTCGGCTCCGCATTCCTCGTTCGACCGAGAATATGACTGCTGTGGCCGAGAATGTCCGAAAGAGTCCGCAAATATCGACGAGACAACTATGCCCACAATTTGGCATTAACAGACGTTGATTGTGCCGAATTTCGATAAAAGACCTAAAGATGTTCCCTTATAAAGTGCAAACCGTTCTCCAATTGCTGCCTGCTGACAGTCATGCTCTGTTAAACCACCTGCAAGAAGAGGATGATTCCGCATCCAAAATCATAAAGAGCAACGAAGCCCATTCCCACTTAAGTGGTTATGTGAATAAACAAAATTTACGTTTCTAGGGCACGGAGAATCCGCATGAAATGCACGTAGAGTCATTATATCTCCTCAAAGTGATTGTTTTCTGCGGCATTTGCAGTGAAAAAGTGATTGGCCCTTATTTATTTGAGGACGCCGATGCACGTCACCACCGTAACCGTAGCTGGAGAGCGCTACAGACAGATGTTAAACTATTTTTTTTTGCCGCAAGTTACTGAATTGGGTCTCGAGCATTGTTGGTTCTAGCAGGACGGAGCATCCGCTTACACAGCTCGCGCAACGATGGAGATTTTGAATCACCAATTTCTAAGCCGTGTGATCTCCTGTTTGGCATTTTCAACTGGCCGTCTAGATCACTAGATCTGACAGCGCCGGACTTCTTCTTTTGGGGCTTTTTGAAATCTTGCGTTTACCACAACAAACCACAAAACTTGCAAGTCTTGGAAGCCAACATTGAAGAAGAAATCACCAGTTTGGAGCCAGATGTTTTGCGAGTAACAATTCAAAATGCTGTAAAATGAGCACAAATGTGCATCAACTCAGAAGCTCGCCGTTTTACCGATATTGGTCTCGTTCTCACTTCGTACAAAACTTTAAAGAAATGCCTAAGATCATTTGGGTACTACCTAATAAATCTATATTAGTGTGCTCTTAGGTTTGATAAATCTACCATCGACCAGATATTTATGTAATTACTTTACGGCTCATATGACAACATTTAAAGGGACTAGCTTTGTGAGAATGCAGAAATGTTTGTGCAGCAGCAATTGTCATCAAAAAAGGATTTCAACAAGTTGACGTGTTCACATCTTTTTAGTTGCTAGTATTCATTGACAAAACTAGCATCAACGAAACAAGTTTCCAACTGTCGCTAATTCTTTGCTACGAAAAAAAGGCTGACGGTGTTGCCGCGTTGTGTACAGTTAAACAACCCCTTTAAAGGTTTTCAAGTTCAATCTCAACCTAAACTTTCAACATATTTATGGCAATCTTCCTATAAATTTCCAGAGAAATTAGATAAAATGCAACCATTTAGATGATTCACTCAATCGGTGAACTAAGTCCCATATTAGCAATTCAAGTGTAAACGTTGGTTTTGCAACCGAGCTACTGGTACTAAGTTCTTTTCAATAAAGTTTCACATGGATAAACTGATTGGCCATAGTTCACACGCATTGTTCAAGAAATGCCAATAGTCTTACTTTTGGACTTTCAAGATAAATGTATCTCACCATTTGAGTCTGCGGTTGATTACTTTTTCATCACCATAATCTGTTGCGAAAGTAGTTTTCGTCTAGGAACTGTCTCCAGGCCAAACAGACATATTGATTTAGCACCTATGTACGAGGGTTGGCTGAAAGGTTTCTGACCGAACAATGATATTTACAAGACATTTTTTCTCAAAATTTTTTTTTACTTTTCTACATAGTCTCCTTGTAACCATAGACACTTCTCCCAGCGATGCTCCCATCTCTCTAACCCGTCCAAATAGTACGAGTACTTGGCGTTTTTCTCTGCAAAATAATTATTCACGAAGGTGATTGCCTCCTCCTTTGACGAAAATCTCTGTCCTTGGGGCTAGATCTGGTGAATAAGGCGGATGTTCAAGCAGTTCAAACCGTCGTTCATGGCAACCGCTGAGGTTTGAGACGGCGCGTTGTCTTGGTGAAACAGGTTTTTCTTTTTCTGCAAATGTGGCCGTTTTTTCGCAATTTCTGCTTTCAGCTTGGCAAGTAATGATGCGTAGTATGCTCCTGCAATGGTTTTTAAATTTTGAAGATAATCGATTAAGATAACTCCTTTACTATCCCAAAAACCAGTCGCCATCACTTTCCCAGTCGAAAAAATAGTTTTTGCTTTTTTTGGAGCCGGCTCGCCCTTTGCAGTCCACTGTTTGGACTGAATTTTTGTTTCGGGCGTATAATGGTGTATCCAAGTTTAATCTGCAGTAATTAATCAGTGAAAAAACTTGGATTTATTGCGCCAAAACTGCGCCAACACAGCGTTGGAAATGTTCATTCGAACACGTTTTTGGTCTAACGTAAGCAAACGCGGCACCCAGCGCGCGGACAGCTTTCTCATGCCTAAATTTTGATTTAATATGTAACAAACACGTTCTTTGGACATTTTCATAACCTCTACTATCTCTCTCACTTTAATTCGGCGGTCGTCATACACCATTTGGTGAACTTTAGCAATGTTATCGTCAGTGGTTGCAGTTTTTGGACGTCCCGAACGTTCATCATCTCCCAAGCTCTTACGGCCACGTTTAAATTCTGCTGCCCAAAATTTCACTGTGGTAAATGATGGTGCAGAGTCCACATACACAGAGTCCAACTCATTTTTAATTTGCGTAGGCGTATTGCCTTTCAAAAGCAAGAATTTAATAACAGCTCGATACTCAATTTTTTTCCATTTTCATAAAAAAACACTCACTTTACGTTGCGGTCGGAAACGTTTCAAACAACCCTCGTATATGTACTTCCATATGTATATGCATTTTTGAACAAAATTCAATCTGCTCACCCAATGTTATCGTCTGTGGCGATTTTAACAGCAATCTCCTGGTTGAAAGCCACCTTATGGACAAAACGAGCTCATTTGATCTACACCCAGTAAATACCTAAGTTCCTACTCATTTCGGGAGCTCTTCAAGTACCTTGTTGGACTTGGTTTTTGTAAACAATACTGATAGGGTATTACTCTATGATCAAATATCTGCACCTGCTTTTTCAAAACATAACTTCATCTTTTCTACATTTGACGTTGATATTATTGGTCGCACAAAGTCGCCTAATTATAATTTCAAGAACTTTTTAAATGTAGACAGGTCTGCTCTTGAACACCATATACATTGCGTTCCATGGGATCTCGTTTACGATATGCCCTCACCGGATGATCAAGTTGAGTTTATCTACAGAAACATAAATCATCTCTTTGATACGCACGTCCCAATAACTACTGGAACGGTAAAGGAAAAAACAAGAGCATGGTTTAGGAACGAAATCCGACTCTTAAGTCTTAATGTTACAACACGTTCACGCTTTCGGATAGACAGGCTCCACCAAGTCTACAAATATTTAAGAAATAGTGTGGTTCGTGAAAAAAGAGTTGCCAAGTTACAGTTTTATTCAAATCGCCTGAATACCAAGTTAGATGGGCGCAAATTATGGAGTAACCTTCGTGAGCTAGGGATTGATAAACAAAAATTAAGCTGCCCCAGTGAAATTGATAACAATGAACTAAATCGTATGTTGTTATCGATTCCATATCCTATAGCCTCAGCAGTAGATGAAAATAGGACCTATCCTTACGCACGTGATGAATACCATTTTTATGACCGACATCTTTCTCCACCAGTGGAAAATGGCTAAAATATTACCAATCCCTTAGAACTCAATATGTGATGAATTCACACCCATATCAATCTTACCTTTTCTTTCCAAAGTATGCATAAGCAAATAAATGAGTATCTCACATGTAGTAATCTTATAGTTCCAGTTCAATCTGGATTTCGTGCAAAACATAGCTATACCACTGCTCTGATGACCGTAGTAGAAGATATAAGAGAGAAATTGGATAAGGACCATGTTACCTTCCTAATCCTTCTAGACTTTTCCAAAGCTTTCGATATGGTCGACCAGCCCACTCTTATGGATTGATCACGTCATTATTATTTAAGAAAGAAAAGAGGCGGTGTCTCTGAAGGGTAATCTGCCAGAATTTCTTCCTTTAGTGTGAGGTGTTCCCCAGGGATCGATTTTGGGACCTCTCTTATTCTCACTCTACATCAATGATATGGAAACCTTTATTTTGAATTTATCAAAGCACTTTTACGCCGACGATATTCAAGTTGTACTCTTGGACTTATCGAAAACTCTGCCAGTGAATATAGATCTTTACAGGATCTCGAACTGGTCTTTGGAAAATAGACTGGCACTTAATCCAAACAAATGTAAATGCTTAGTTATTTCAAAAAAGAAACTAGAGCTATCCTATTTTCCAGCCATCATGCTGAACAATTTAGCAATAGAATTCGTAGAAAATTCAAAAAATCTTGGCATGGTATTCAATAGAACACTCACATGGAATAACCATATGAGGCATATGGTGTTCTTCAAACTTTATGGACTGCTCAAAAGTTTACACCGCTGAGAGCAAGGTTAGTTCTGGCTAAATCTCTGGTTATTCCTGTCTTAATTTATGGATGTGAAATATTCTATAACTGTGAACTGGGCAAAAGGAAGCTTCAGGTAGCGTTTAACAGCAATCTCCTGTATGTCTACAGTCTCAGAAGGCTCGACCACATCTCACACTTGGCAAAAAAACTTGTTGGGGATGTCATTTCAGAGCTACGTCAAGTTTCGTACCCTTGGTATTCTGTTTCGCATTATAAAAACAAGGCAACCTTTATAATATGTAAAATCCAGTTTTCGGCTTCCAACAGATCTGCCTGTATTTCTCTCGGCTAACATCCGAAGGACAATTTTTCGTTGCTGCTATTCGCCTTTGGAATTCACTTCCGCGTAATCTAAGAGAACTGAATGACGCACGTCAATTTAACGGCGAGTTACAGCTTTTCTTTTCAAATCAAAACAACTAGATTTTTAAATTCCCCACCTCCTTTTCAAGCAAATACAACTTACAAACTTCATTTGTTCAAGTAAAAATTTTAAATAAATTATAAAATGTAAATATTAATATAATTACCAATCATCCGAATTTTAATTCTCTTCACTCTATTCAATTGAATTTTATCAAATGTATCTTTATCGTAATTACTTAAAATTAATTCGAATTAATCAATACCAATTGCTTACTGTGTTAGAAGTACATAATAACAATAGATAAATAAATAAATAAATAAAATCTTTTAGTTCTTCTATAAATACAATTTGTCTCAGTATCTTCAAAACTGATTTTAGACTTTGGAGAAAGTTCAGAAATACAAATTAATTAACATTAACATTGACTACTATGCCAGACTTCCTAGGTTCGATTCAAAGGCCATACACCTTCGGCAGGCAATATTCATTCATCTAATTGTATAAGAGTATGTCTATTACAATTTATCGGATAGCTTAAATTTTTATTTGAGACAAAAATATTTGTCTCGTGTCCTTACGCGATTTACAGATTTTCAAGTGACCAATTAATGTCTGTTTACTTAGGGAAATGAGTGTTGGCACTAGTCCATATTGTCCCAAATCAATTTTAGAAACTACAGTATAAAAGAAATTTATAACATGACAGAATCTCTTAGATATTACTTTTCAATAATATGCATAGCATGACAGAAGTCAATTCCACGAATGTGGGCTACTTGTTCCATTTACCAAACAGACTCCGAATAAATCATGCAGTTGTGACTGATATATCGTTTATTTGTTGAATAATTTACCACCAAAGAGACTGACTCTCGCGTCTAATTTCCCCCCAGATAAATTTGTTTTTCATAAATTTAATTTAATATTAAGAGAGCTTAGTGCAGGTCTCCGGGGTGTACCAATAAAATGTGATTTTGGTTTTTGCTTGGCAAATGACATACAGTTTGTACGTATCTAATAAATTATTGTTAATCTTTTGGGATATCGTGTATTCTGTTCAGTGTCCTTTCTGAAATCAATAGAAACTAAAATGTTGGTTTTGTTTGGATTGGAAACATCGCACCATTATTATCGCCCAATTTTTGGAACCTTACGAGTAGCTAAAGCGTCATGAGCTTGTCTCCTTTTGACTTAAAAATAAAATCGTTGTTCGTGGCCAACACTGGCGATTTTCCATCAAAATTTCCGACTTGAGGTTTATTTATTTGATAAAAGAATACAAAGCCCACATTTAAGACCGTTGCTGAAATCCGGCGATACATGCTGACTCGTTTGTATAGCATAGTCTATACATCGATAACTATTTTCTAACCGACACAAAGTATTTAGTTATCTTCACGACATACGACTTGTTTCCTTGGCTTTCCAAATGACACTTATACGAGTATTGTAGGTTTATCGTTTCCATATCGGAGCAGTAGGATACGCAATATTGCAGCCCCGATGAAAGCCTTTTGATCTAAAGGTTGGACTGATATGGTCTTGATCATCTACAGTGTTTAATAGGTAGATAGAAGTCATGCTGATTAGTCTGTTGAATTTTGCAATGAATTTGAATTAACAAATGCTTAACCATTTTTTATCCTTCAAATGCCGCTTTAAAATCAGCGAAGAGATTTTGTAGTCTTGATAGAAAATAATTAAAATAATATTCTAGTTGGCACCATGTTCGACATGTTCTAATAGAGTCCAGTAAGAGATCTTTTTTCTTTGATTATTGACGGCTTATACAGGAGGTATTTGCAAGCCACCTACCTTGTTTGCCAACCGGTTCTCAATGTTTGTATTCTTTACTTCATGTTAGTTGAAATTTCAATTATTAGAACAAAGAAATAGTATGTGTTAGTTGGGCAAAAGAGCTGTAAGGTTATTTTAAAAGTCAAGTCATGATCTTTGTCTGCTCCAAGAGCTGGATCTTTGCCTGATCATTTGAAATTTCTTGATGACTTGGATTCAAAATTGTTTATAACCTTAGAGTAACTATTTATTCAATGAACTAACGGGTGACCAGCAAGCAATAATAGTTTTTCCAATTGTTATGTTTCATCAGCTGTCAAAGTTACCAATGCCATCTAGCTGTCAAAATATTCAGTAAGGTTTGCCATTTCATCATGCATCGTATTACGCTTGCCGAACGTGCGAAAATTCCAGCTCAGCTGTAAATACGCAAGGTGAATTTTGTCGTAAGGCCGGTCGTAATCATGGCTTCAGTGTGCAGGCAATTCGTCGCACCGTGGAAAAGATTGAGCGTGGGTACACACCAACCAACTAGAGATCAATGCGAAATGAAGAAAACATAGCAACCGTAACGTCCGGTATCGAAGAAGACCCAGAAATGTCGCCAGAGAGTCAACCCGGCTTATTTTGCAATTGGATTTGGGCTTTCATCCGCATACGATTGTGATGACGCAAGAATTGAAACCGGACGAGGATAGATAATGCCGTGAGTTCGCTAATTGGATGCTGGAAATGTACCTCCCATTTTTGGCACACCGGCTATGTCAACAAGCAAAATTGCCATTATTGGAGCGAATTCACAAGTGTTTGGCCAAGCATCAATGCACCCAGAAAGATTGGCTCATTGGTGCGGTTTATGGCATGGCGGCATTATCGGGCCTTATTTTTTTCTAAATGAAGAAGGAGACACCGTTACCGTCAATGGTCTGAGGTATAGAGCAATGTTAATCGAATTTTTGTAGTCAGAGCTCGACACCATCGATATATCCAAGATGTGGTTCCAACAAGACAGCGCTACGTCTTATACAAGTGACGCAACGCCCGAAGTTTTGAACGGAAAATTTAGCGACTGGGTCATCTGAGCGGGCGTTCATCAATTGGCCGCCGCGGTCATGCGATTTGACACTATTCGATTATTTTCTCAGGAGCTACGTCAAGTCCTTAGTCTACGCTAATAGGCCAGCTACTTTGGTCGAACTTGAGGCCAACATTAGACACGCTATTGCCGGAATAACGCCGCACATATTGGACCGAGTGATCAAAAATTGGACCGACCGCGTGAAGCACTGCTAGCAAAGCCGAGGCGGCCTTTGAATGATTTGCTATTCCACACATAATGGAGTGAAGTAGCTTCAAAATCAAGCCAGAATCTCACACTGTTGTTGTTGCATTTAAATTTTTTTTCCATCGTTCTTATATGGTCACCCCTTATAACAAACGATTTTTTTCGGATATTTCTTTGACATTGGTATTCAATATTGTTTAACAAATCATCATGAATAAATTTATACCAAAAGAACGTGTATCATTCAAACTTCTTTTGCAAGTAGGTCCTTAAATCGCGTATGTAAGGAAAATATGCGATTTTCTTGGCCCTCAAATCAGTTCAGCTTTTCATCGTGTTGTGGACGAATTTCGTAGGTAACACATATGAGAATTTTATACCTGACGAAAAGCCAATATCAGATGAACTTAATGGGCTCACGGAAGCAATTGTAGGAGCTGTGAGTTTAAATGTGATGGAAGATTGCACTATGTGAACTATTTTGGGCATAAAATTCGTCCTACATCCATATTAGATCCAGCTGGTATTTAGATACTTTTGGCTCAGTGGAGTGAAGCAAATGTAGAAGAGACTATTGAGACACAATTTAAATCACTGGTCAGGGGGTTGCGTTACAAGCAATGGACAACATTACCGGACAATGGTCAATGGTTATTTCTTCAAAAATAACAACAATACTGATCCGAGAAATATGTGTATGTGGTTCCAGCAAGTTGGCACTACGAGGCATTCTGGCCATAGTTTCACTTGCTGAGAACTCGACTGAAGGACAACATATGATAAGCAGACCAGTGAATTGGCCACCGAGATCGTACGATTTGTTTCATTCGACGTTGTGGGGCAAGATAAAGTGTGGTATATGCTGGTAAATAGCAAACTATTGAGTGTCTTGAAGCTAATATGCAGAGGGCTATTGAGAAGATAGATCCCCAAATGATCAAGAAATCGACTCAAAATAGACCTACACGATGTGGTTCATCAAAATCAGATGAGGACACCATATATCTCAAGTTGAATTCTTAACATAATGAATAAAGATTTTTGTTTCAACCTTAAGTCCTGTCGTTATTGTTGAAACAAAGAATTCTATTGGTCCTAGGATGTACAGAGTCTAATGTAATTTATTTGTTTAGATAATTTTCTCAAACGCACTCGTACCTTCCATGTGGACACTACTCCTTATAGCGGAATATATGTATACTTTTCACTACTTGTTGGCTTTTATAGTAACTGTGGATGTCGTTTATTGGATCAAAGAAGCCTCGTTTTTTATAATAAAATTTATAAAATTTACAAAACAATTACAAAATATGTTGGGCACAACAGTTCAAGGCTCTTCTAAATTTTTCATCACGTTTTCGCATAATTGCGGCTGTATTTCGGGAATAACAGCTCATATATGTACATTCTTTTAGTTCATGAATCATTGGTATAGCATTGGCGACGACTTTATTTAAAGGAAAAGATTTGTTGGTGTTAAATCGCACCATCTCGACAGCCAATTGAAGTCTCCATTTCGAAAGTCACACGTCCAGGAGATTTGTGACGCAATGGAGCCTTTGTTTCACCAGCTGTGTGATATGTTGCGGATCTTACTATAAAATGAGCGTCGTCTATATCCATAGCATCAATTTCAGGCAAAAAAAGTCAGTCGATATCGTTCGGTAACGCAATCCATTCACTGAAACGCTCGCACCAGTCCAAAAGTTCCATCAAACTGTCACCCGTTCTGGATGGAGAGGTTGTTTGTCCCATTATTTTTCTTGTTTGTTTACGTAGCCAAACAAATGAAAATGAAAACTTCGAATAATTTTGTGTAAAAAATCATGATTTTGTTCATTCATTTCCAGCATCCAATCAGCGAAAATGTGGCATCGTGCCTGATCCCATATTAACTGGACCTTTTAAGGATGTAGACCAAGATCTTTATGCAAAATGGGGTGCAAAGTAGTTGTGGATAGGCCAAATTCCTGGATTGTCTCGAAATGGATTCACCTAAGATTTCAGCCGCACTCTCAGCTACAGCTGACCTTGCCCGACGAGTCGAGTTCGAGTCTTCACATCATTAACCTGTGCGAGACCTTCAAATTTATCGATTAAATTCACTATAGCTGTGCAGGAAGGCGCTTGATGATGACCAAAAGCAATACGAACTTTATGAAAGGTTTCCGCGATATTTTCACCGTTTTTACAGTGAAATTTCAATATTTCATCACGTTGTGCGAGTGTGTATCGTTCCATATTTGATATCATCCGAGTGTTTACTTATCAAAAGTCATCGGAATAATAGTTAAGTGTTGACAGTCCAATAATGGCGCGAAATGTAATTTGGCAAAAATGTTAATCTTCCGTAGAACCCAACCAGGCAAAGTTCCACATGCACGATAGTCAATATATTGGATTAATACGATCTTACATTATATGGATGTATTCCCAGGTTTTTCTAAAAAAAAAAAAACACAGGGTGGGAGATGTTTAATTCTTGAGGACGGCACGGAATCGGTGGATTGCGGTCCGGACTTAACGACTCGCGTACAGCCGCAATATTCTCTTTACTTTTGACGTTTCGCTATATCACTGGCAAGGTTATTGCCTTATGGCATGGATAAGTCATCTCGAATTTCTTCTCTCATCAGGATGATTATTACGCCCGGAAATTGATATTAGCGGACGTAACATAATCATAACTGAACTCGAGTTTTGATAAAAACTTTGTCTGGTTTGTAAACGTTTTAATCGTATACCTTTCCATGACGAAATTGTAGACTATTTAGAACACAAATATGATATGCGTGAGCTTAAAAAACCCTTATTGAAAAATTTGGGCGCACCTTATGAAAGAACCCTTTACTTCACACCATCTGATCTGGCAACAATATAGCAATATATAAGGATGCTACACCATGTTGTGCTTAGAGCTTTAAAATCGTTTCACAGGGGTTTCTTTTATCGAAAATCACATCACTGTCGAATGATGAATAACTTCTTGAATAGATAATTTTAAATGGTTTCAAGTCCAATATTCATAAAATAAGTTCTAGTGTTCCCCAGGATTCCTGTCTCGTTCACATTTTTTTTAAGACACTCGTCATGATCATAACCTCTTGTAAATGTACCATAATGTCCTTCCATAATAAGGTAAAGCGTTAAAGAACTCACGAGGTGTTGAAGTATCAATTTAGAGTTTGCAATTGATTCTTTCTAAAATGTAGATGAAATTGTTTCTTTCAAGAGGAATCTTGTTCTTCCTTAAAGTTGATGGACATCATTTACCCATACAGCTTGCAAAACTCAGGAGCTAATTGGCTGAACTGTCTTTATGTTTTTGTGCCGTTGTCTGATGAATTTATAACGAGTTCTTTAAACTATTCTACATAAGAATCCCTTTCTAAATTTATTCATAAACAAATATAACATAGAATTGGAAGAAGATACTGCCGAATACATACAAGTTTACACAAAGGACATAAGTACCAATTAAATATCTTTTGCTTAAAGAAACTCTTCTTTGTCATTTCCAAGCTTTTCATTGAGTTCTATATATGTACATACGTACATAGGTTTGTTCATCGGTTCTTTATTTTTATTTTCATTTTTCATAGCTTGCTCATTTTTTGAGCAATTTTGCTTTTATAAAAATAAAAATCCGCCCCACTATACATATTCTCCTCCTTTCTATTTAAAACCGACCAATAAAGCCTGCAAATTATACCCTTTCAAGTAACTCGTCTGTGCTCGCCAAGTTTTATAATAATTAAAAGGAGAAGCATGTATCTTTGTACATAATGAAAATGCGGGTATAGGGAGCATCCCTCTGCTTTGTACTCCTTTGCACTCATACAAAACCAAGACTTGCTTAGATAAATAGTTTTCCAACTGTGAAACAAAACCCTTCACCACGTTTCATAGAAACCTTACCAACGCCACATTGTTTTAGAACTCACTCATCAAGGCATTCCATCCAACCAGAGCCGTCACACTTAGGAGTGCATACAAGCAAGCGTTTAAAAATATGAAAAAAAAAAAAGATAACCAAGAAACAATAGAAATAGGTATCTCTGCTTTTACTCCCCTATAACTGTAGCAGCTCTTTCCCTATGAAGTTCAAGGACTTCTTCGGGCTGACCGAAGAAGTCTGGTTCATATCATACAATAGTTAGGATGTGACTTACATTTTATGTAAAGTTCCTCTTCCTACACCTACATCTAGTCCTAGTCATTTGTGTATGAATGTGTAATTGAATGAATAGCTTAATTAGTTCAGTTTCAAATTATGTAGCTACTTACCAATTAAACAAGAAAGTATTGAAATATGCGATGAAACCGATTTCTTATGTTTTTCATGGCATGTATCCACATTGGCTTCAATTGAAATTGCAAAATCATTGCTAAAATACTTGGAAAATGAAAAAATTCTTATAACACACAATTAATATTATAGACACAGAATATCTTATATTTATATTCTTACCACGGATACGCTTCAATTAAATATATTTAATTTTCGCTTGAATCGTTTGTTTATGAAATGTTTCGAGTTGTTTTTAAATTTTATCTTAAAATTATTTTCGTTTTATTCTTCCTGTTAGTGTAATTTTTGGTTTAAATTTCATAATTTATTCTACAATTAAATTTAAACGAATCTGAATGGAAATCAAATCGACTGAAAAGAAAATATAAAACAAAATCACAATTTGGTTTTTTTTGTTCAACATAATAGGCAACGGAAAAATGGTCGAGTGTTCGTTTAAGTACAGACTCTAAAAATAAAATAAAAATTGAAAATCATATATCAGTTAATTCAAATTTAAACCTTAATGGATTTGGCAGTGAAAATAATAGTGTTAAAGGAAAAGGAAACCACTTGGGCAAGGAGGTAATGTGATCTTTGTTTTTTTGTAATTTTAAAATAATTTTACAACAATTGTGCAGAAATATGAAAAAGAAAAAAAATATTCAAAAATGTTTGTATGTTCTATTTAAAAAAATAGTTTTAGCTTAAAGGACATCGTACTTGCCACCAATTCAGTGTTAAATAAATTAGTTAACATACTTATTTTTGTTGTTCGTAGGATTTGATATCTCCTCGACCTTTCGTAATATAGAATTGCATGCCTAACACAATCCACTAGTCCAAATTGCATTGTATTAGATGCGCAACTAAGTTATCGCTGTCAAAATATTGCCCATCTTTCTGGCAGATGTGTTTATCTTTTGAGGCTATCCACGAATCAAGCCATTTTTTGATGTCTTCATATGAGCGGAATTGCTGATCAGCCACAGCATGTGGCATCGAACGGAACAATCGGACGGCGCAATATCTTGGGAATATGTCGGGTGGTCTTCCCATTTGTGTGTTTCCGGGTAGGTTTTAATGGGTTTGGCAACGTGAGGCCGAGCGTTGTCATGCTTTAGAATCACTCTTCTCGTATTGTGGCCGTTTTTCATGCAGTGGTCGTCTCAATGGCATCAGCTGAAGTCGGCACCGTTCCCCAGTGATGGTTTCGTTGGGTTTCAACAGTTCATAATAAATAACACCGACCTGTTCCTACCAAATACACAGCACAACCTTCGTAGCGAGAAAGTATGACAGTGCAGTCCCCATGACTTCCTACTCTTTGAGTTGCTGTAATGAATCCATTTTTCATCACCCGTCACGATGCGATGATGACAACCCTTCCTTTTTTGCTTCTGGAGCAGTTGTTTACAAGCGAAAAAACGACGCTCAACGTCCCTTGGCTTCAAATCATAAGGAACCCAAGTTCCTTGTTTTTGAATCACTCCCAGCGCATGCAATCGCTTGAAAATAGCTTGGCGGGTAACTCCTAATGCTGAAGTAAGCTCTTCTAGCGTTTGGTACGGATCCTCATCGAGCAATGCCTCAAATTCAACGTGTTCGAAGGATTTTGGCTTTCTTTCACGCGGACGGTCATCAACATCGAAATCACAGTCTTTGAAGCGATGGAACCAATCACGGCACGTTGTTTCACTTAGAGCAGCATTTCTCTAAACTTTCTGGATCGACTCGCTTAAGCCTCCGTTTTCTTCGAATAAAAGAAGTAAATCAACACTTCCCGCAAATGGCGATTATTTGGCACAAAATCAGACATTTTCACACAACCAAAAGTACATGTCACCAAAACAAAATCACTAATATGTCAAAACGGTTTGTTTACCATATGTCTAAGCTTGGTTCATGACGTTTTGGATATGTCAAAATCCACCAGCACTAACTTCTGCAGCCACCTAATTAGTTGCGCACCTAATATGCATATTCCCCTTTTATGCAGGCACAACCACTTCATAAGATCTTAACCAATCCTTGACTTTAGGACTGTTTTCGAGTATTCAATCTACAATATTACAGCATCCGTCCCAAAAGAAAAGGTTCTGTTCTCATCAGACCCACTGCATTTACGCCTCTTCTTTGCAGGGCCATGGAAACATGGTAAACCAACAGCTCATGAAAACTTCTCAGTAATCGGCATCCGGTTTTCATAATGACAGGTGCACTCCTGATTTCATAGCATGTCTCATATAAAGTAGAACCAAAGTCTACATCATTCTACCGAAAGCAAAATGGTTTCAATTCAAATATTAAAGCCACTTCACAGAGTTTGGCATCAAAGACTTCTGTCGAAAATGCGTGAATTATGGATCGATGAACCATAATTCGGAATTCTCCAACACAACTGCTTCATCTTATCCGATATGTTCCTTTGCTGACGACAGTACCCGGGCTCACGGACCTGATCTTATTTTTCTTTTCTTTTTTTTTAAGAAAAAAGAACTTAACACTCAAGTGGGTATGAATACACTTATAATGCCTCAGCATGTGTTAAGTTTTTTGAAAAATGGGATAGAGCAAGAAAGAAAGATGTTTGGGCTCAGTGGTTATTTTGCTCCACATGTGGCATTCAACATTTAATGGGGAGACTAAATTCTTAGTGGAAGTTGGCTTGATGTTGATTTCTAGTCAACTACTCACCTTACTTGATTTTCGTTAACTGAAAAAATGAATATGTCTTTCGGGCGAGACTGGGATTCAAACACCGGATCTTCCGATTTGGAAGCCAGTCCACTACCACATGAGCCACTCGCACCCAACTTCTTCATCTTCAGCTATAGATCGGAAATGACAGCGTGTATTATAGAACCACCAACCTATAGTAGTCTCACGCTCCCAATGCAAAATGCTGTCTGCTGCCGATTAAGAGAAATTTAAACACATATCCTGCAACAAGAATTATAGATTAACAACATATTGGATGTCGCCAAAATTGCTACGACATGTCAAGGATTCCTGAAGCAATCTAAAAAATACTCTACCCCATTTAATCTAGCCTCAATATAAAAGGCATCTACATATTCGCCAAAAATTAGAGTACAATGGGTCGGAAACTAGATCTCATCTTTACATCCGACACCACGAACTGTCTTGCTCTAGACTGTTAACTTTTTCTTTCGAAATTAAACCGCCTCCACCCACCTCCTCTTTATTTATTCATATGATAACAATAATTCCTTAAGGCTTTCAGAAATTTCCTTCCACTTCCGTATTTCCGTAAAAGCAATTACACTAAGCTCAACTATCTTCTCAATAATGTTGACTTTAGTTTTGTACAAAACAATAACGTAACCGCAGAGTTGTCTGTAGTTATCTTCCACTGTAACTACTCCTTTTATTCGACGCAGAAATTCTTCGTCATCTTCTCTTTGATGTTACAAAGAACTTCATGCACTTCGTAATAAGAGAAACAAGGTTATGGCACTGACTTTGACCAACAAAACTATATTTTAGCTCACAATCACTTCCTCCTAATTGCTGAATCTCGTTACCAAAGATATCTCAGCCAAATGCAATCTACCATCATCTCAGACCCTAAAAAATTCTATCAATTTATTAACACAAAAAAAAGTCCAATTGCTATCCATCAGCTCTCAAATTCTAGTATGTCTTCGGATGACTCAACAACCATCGCTAATCTATTTGCGAACTTCTTTAGTCAAGTTATTTAAAAAAAATGTGCTGATAAACTAATTTACCCCCTCACTAGTATTTTCAAACTAACTTTGTCCGAAGGGCTCTTTAATTATCTCTGGAAAAGCGCTTTTATAACCCCTATTAAGAAAAAAGAGTCAAAGCACGATATCAACAATTATCGCCCCATTGCTAAACTATCCTGCATCCCCAAGGTTTTTGAAAGTATTGTTTATGATGTATTTTCAATGTAAATGTATGTATATTTGCAACCAACCAACATGGCTTTCTCAAAGGCAGATCAACGATCACCAACTTCAATGACTTTGTTTCTAGTACACTGTGCGCCCTAGAGCAAGGGAAAGAAATTCATGGACTTCATCAAATCTTGCACAAGTTAATCCGACTTAAACTCAAAGCTCTTGATTTCCAACCTAGACTGACCTCTTGGATTAATTCTTACATTAAAAATCGCTGCTATCTTGTCCATTTTCGTTGCCTTTTTTATGACCACTTCGGGTTCCACAAGGCAGTCATCTTGGTCCATTAATTTTTATTTTGACTATTAACGATATTGTTAACTTCATAAAGCACTCCCACATATCTATCCATGCCGATGATATGAAAATCTATAGACAGCTTTCAAGCCTTTCTGACTCTCAACCATTACAAGATGATCTTCATAGGTTCTTTATATGGTGCCATAAAAACTTTCTCGAGCTCAACATAGGAAAATGCCAAGCCATTTGTTACTACCGTAGGCGTTTGAACACTTCCAACCCGCACTAATTATTTATCAAATCGATGAGTAGCTGTAGATACTTCAATGCGGGGTTTGGGTGTAATTTGTGATACACAGATCAATTTTCGCACATTATTCGATAAAACGTCTAGGGTTGACTCGGTCCTCAAATCAAATTAAATCTTGTCAGGTACTCCTACTTTAGAATGGTCCTCATCGAAATGTACTTAGGCTAATTTTAAGTCAATTGTGACACCACTGGAAAAGCGTGACCAATGCCATAGCTAACTTCGATCAAATAGATTTCGCTATATACTATATTTGACGAGATTGGAAGGCTGTTACTAAAAAGTACTACACAGATTACTCCTTGCCTCTGTAGCTTCCGTAAAAATCGTTGAGGGCAAAACAGATCCCTGCGTTAGTCTTTTAATCTTTTCTAGAAGTTGATCAACCCTTTTGATCGTTTGGGATGATGTATGAGCAATATTGGTCTAGATATCTCAAAGTCTATCGGTTAATGCCCATAGAGACCGCTTATAAGTGTGTGATTTGTTTGGCGTATGACATTAGTGGCTTGACATTTTGCAGATACCTACTATCTATTATGTACGACCATTTCTCGGAAGATTTCCACTGATGAAGTGTTCTCTCAGACAAGCTAAATCTTCCCACAAAACTGTAGCTTGTTTCAGGCTGAATTAGTGATAAAAGCGTCCTGCATTATGCCCGCTTAAGAGATCGCAGAATTTCGCCTGTAGCTCGCTTATTTTCATGATAAACCCAACTCTATCTGCATCGATGGCACAACTAGAAGAACTATGTTCTGACCCTAAAGAGCTTCGACAAATTTTCGTGAATTTTCATAAAAATTTCTACATCTCCCCCACAGATGTTGCCAATAACGTCTTCTCATATGCTTCTTCTAAACGTATCTTACACCTGCCAAATATCCGTTCTAGCTTTAAAAACTACCATAGTTCCTAACCCACACACCAATAACGCATCCAAACGCTTATCGCTTTATTACCAAAATGTAAGGGGGATACGCTAAAAGACAACTTCGGTCTATCTTAACTCCCAAAACTGAGATATGATATTTTTGCTTTGACCGAAATGAATCTATTGTAGTATCTGATATCAAAGATTCAGAACTGATTGCACCAGAATTCAGAATTTTTCGTGATGATGGTCATCAGAATGATAATCGTTCTATTGGTCGAGAGGTCTTTCTGCCAATTCACGATCGTTTTGACCCTCAACTCGTTAAAAAGTCAGTAACAGCTGAATTCGAATTCATTCGAATTTTATTTACACTGATACAATACATTCGTCCCTCCCAACCAAAACAGCTTGCGACTAATGTGGTTGACTCGCTTTTTGATATTACCTCTGTGGCGATATCATAGTTCTTCGCGATTTTAATCTAGCTCGTCTTCTATGGACTCAGTCGGACGATGAATCTTATCTCGTTGCCTCAAGTGCTGTTTCAGATGAGGAATTCCTCTTTACTCACTGCCTTTCCAACGCAGAACTCTTTCAAATAAATGGTATTTCTAACAATATGGGTAGACAACTAGTCCTGATTTTTACATCTGATGCTATAAATTGTTTTGTGTGAACTTCTTCTCCCCAAATTAGACTATCTACATCCTCCACTGCTTGTTACTTTCTCATATGACATCAATAATTCTACTACCCCCTCAGACTCATCCTTCCACTTCATCGTAAAACAAATTACACTGAACTTAATAATCAACTCAATAGAGTTGACTGTAGTTGCATACTCGAGAAAAACACCTCTGCTTATTCCATCGTGGAAATCTTCTACGAAAAGATCGTCCACTGTATGACGCAAGCGGTCGCTTACCAATGAAAGAAAAATCCTACGTCATCTCCTTCATCGTATTACAAAGCACTACGTATACTTCGCAACAAGAGAATAAGTTCTAGCACGTGTACATTAAATCGGATTCTGAATTTGACTATTCGAATTACCTATTGTAAAATCTCACTACCACTTTTCCTAACTTCGCTATAACAGCGAAATGCAATCTACCCTTATTTCTAACCTCAAACAATTTGTTCGCTTTATTAATATGAAAAAAAAAGCTCCGATAGCTATCCGTCTTATCTCAAATTTTTCAATATGTTATCGTCTATTCCTACAACCATCTAAATCTAAATTGAAGACCCGGATCCTGAATATCTCGGTTACTTAAGTGAGTGCACTCAGGCATCTCTAATGTCTATTGAAATTTGCTAAAGGGTTATAGGAGAAATGCCTCTGGCGGGATAAAGCCCGATAGAAGCGTGCTCTCGTGGTACATTTCATTGGGGTAAAATGGCCCCAAAGATCAGGATATTATCGTTGGTCATTGCTCGTGCAACGTGTCTTCTCATCACCTTAATCAGGAAATTGTCAATCTTATTCAGATTAGCCCCATCGTAAAGGACTTTGTTGGGATAATATTTTTTGTACTCTGATTCTGGTGTTCTGTACAAGCCGAGACAGGTCCTCAGAATCCTTTCCATCTGATACGGCGCTACATTGAACCACACGGGACAACCATAGGCGATGACTGGCCTGATTAGGGCCACATAGCATATGACCTTTACCCTGGAGACAGGTTGATTGCTGTGAAATAGCCTTCTTGTCAGGGCTAAAGCCTTCTTGGCCCCAGCAAGACAAGCATTTATGTGTTTGTCAAAATGCAAATACTTATTGAGCCAGATACCAAGGTATCTCACCGCTAATGGTAGTCCGTGCTGTCCAATGATGGCCAAATTTCGCCAGTTATATCTGGTATCCCTAGAAGCCCATCTCCATGGAGTTCTAAACAAGATTGTTTCCGACTTTTGAAAATTGATTTTCAATTTCCAACTGTTGCAATATGATCGAAGTCACGTTGCAAAAGGGTGTTAATGACTTCGATTTTTGGACCTGATCTGTACGCCACTAAATCATCTGCGTACGCTATGAAATGATTGAGGGAACCTACTTAAATGTTAAACAGTATCACAGCCCCCTGTTGTAAGCCGTTTTTATTGTCAAAGATGTTGTTCGAAATGACTTCTTTCTTCTTCTTCTTCTTTCTTTCCCATAAGCATGTCTTAAATCATATATAGCAGGCGTTTCGGCATACCCATCCTGGTCAGCTTATAGAAAAGCCCGTCTAACCATACGGTGTCGAAAGCCTTCTCAAAGTCAACGAGGCAGGCGCACGTACACAGGTTCTTGTATTTATTCCATTGTATGTCGGAGACCAGCTTTGACGCAGCATGAACAGTGTCATGCCTCGCCCTAAAACCAAGCTGATTTTCCGAAATTATATTATTTTCCTCAACCCACCTTAACAACGCTCTATTAACCACCTTCTCAAATACCTTGCTAATATTCGGTAGCAAACTAATTGACCGAAGATTAGCAGGGTTAGTTCTAACTTTGTCCCTTTTCGGGACCACCGCTGTTTTCCAATGCGTCGGATAATATGCATTATTCAGCGCATTGTTAAATAGTTTAGTGAATATATTTTTTTTTTTTTATAATTTACGCGCGCTAAGGGGTTATGAATACCCTTATACTGTTGCCTTGTCGCGGGCGGAAGTATAGAAGGAGAAGAAAGGAAAAGTTTGTGATGTAGTGGTTTGAAACCCAGGTGTGTTTGGTTTCGATATTGACTCTCCAGGGGGTGGGAGTCCGAATAGGACGGAGAGATTTTACTTCTCTCGGAATGTGAGGTTGTGAATTTCAACGGTTGTTTTGTGCTTGAAAAACCCTACAAACAGCCATGTCAGTGTTATGCCTTCACACGCAGATTTTTCTGACTGAGTTCCAATTACACAAATGAAAACTTGCTGTGGGCTAGGATTCGAACCTTGACCTTCCGAGTGAGAAGCGATAGCTAGTACCACTACACCACGGCCACTCCACTGCTTCCAAGGGCAGGAACTATCGTCGCTATCTGGTCTCCCGTTACTATGTACGAGTATGTATAGAATGCTAGTATGATATACTGTCAGGCAGGAATTTAGGTATGCAATTAATTTTATGGGATTTGTCCTTTTTTCTGTTAACTCTCATTAAATCGTCGTCTAAATTTAAGACATCCAGTATTTCAAAAAAAAACATTTGGGTCAGGATTTTCTTATTCAATCTGAATTCATTGATAGAACCATAAAACAGAGTTAATACAATCTCATTATTCTCTTTCTGTGCTTGCTAAGTTTCCTGCACCCGCTCTGTGTGAAAACGTTTTAATGTTACACTAAATCCATTAAGCGCGCCAATTAAATGGAAAACAAACAATGCAAATAAATATAAGCGGTGGTGTAACGCTTCCAAACGAAGAAGCTGAAATAATTATTGCCCTGAAGCGGGGTAGTTATTCTACGAGTAACAGCGAGTTTGAGAGCAGACGTAGTCGAGTTCCTTGGACAATCAAAAACTTTTTGGAAGATCTAGAAAGCTATAGTGTATATCGGAACCGAGTAAAGTAAGTAAATTTTGTAAATCGCATCAAATTCTGCAGCTCCAGTACCAAAAATCAAGGTAAAGTTGGGACTTCAGTATCTATTCTAACAGTTCGAATAGTTATCCAATAGGGGTAGAGCAACGAATAATCCCATTGACAGACTGTTGACCTCACCTTCGCTGTATAAATGAAAAGGAAATATGTAGTTATTTTTTATTGGCTCAGATGTACGAGTATCTAAATGTCCCAACGCCGTTTCCCCAAAATTTAAACAATTTCCATCCCTGATCCAATCGACATAGTACGAGTAATTGCGGTGGATCGGCACCATTCAGCGAACTACAATACACTGACCTTTTCGAAATTCAGAAAATTACCTTCCACTACATGTTCGAAGGCAGACGATGGATTCTTCTGCAGGATAACATAGCAACCCACACATTTCCCCCTATTGAAAACTGGCTAAGACCTAATAATCTGGAGATTTTTCAATAGAAAACTCTATCTTCTGATTTCTAGATATGGTACATAATCAAAACTTTTTGGGGATAACATTTAAAAATCATAAACTTATAGTGATGCTTCTAATTTTTGACATTTTGAATAGTAGGGCAGCGTTTATTAAAATCAAAATGATTAACAGACTTAAAATACATAATTGATTAGTTTATCAATCCAATTACAATCTCGAGTATGTGTTACTTCCCCAAACAAGTACTCGTATACTAATAGTACGAATGTGCCTACATAAATATGTAATAAGCCCATATCAAAGTCAAAACAAAGGATTTCTAGTTTTTAAGCATTTCCTCCTTTGTCTTCTTTAAATTTCTCACGAAATATGGTATACCATAAGACTAGAAATAAAAAAAAAAAAAAAATAGAAGACCCTAAGAGTAAGGAAGAAGATGATTTCTGCTCTATACATTGAGTACTATGTGGTGGGGAAAATATAAAAACAATAAACAACGACAAAAGGAACAACACACCAAAAACAAAAGAGTCCTTCATGCTGATGCTTAAGTGGTAGCCAGCCTGTTTTACAGATTCGCATCATGCTTTTCTACACCGATTGCTGCAACATCATCCTTGGGCTTTACCTCCTATCGACTCACTAGATAGTTTCCTCTTGCCACGAAACGGATATTCCCATACACCTTCACTTTTCTCTGTACTCGAATGTATCTGCAGATAGTTCGCAGTCATTTAAGTGCATATGTACGTCACAACATGAGATACGGATGTCTCCAGTTGGATAATACCCAATTAGTTCGTATGTCAAGAACTCTAGCCGGAATAGTAAAAGAGAACTGAAACTTTTATCCATGTGATTTAGTGTAAGCATTTTAGTTCACATACCAACTGGATTAATTCGGGTTAAAATGCGCCCTAAAAAGGCTGTCCTCTCAAATACATATTTCCATTTTTGCCAGATTAAATCTGTTACATTTATTGGGAGAGATTCTTCTGATGCATCGAAAAGGATTAAACTGAGCACTAAACGAACTGAGTTAGCAAAAATAAAAGTTCAACTTTTACGAATAACTGTTAGGTAGGCGATTTTTGTGGTTGCATCATTTTAGGTTCGGTTAGGTAAGAGCGGTTGTTGGAAAAACCAACCCACTTAGGCATATTGGCCCATTGTGATGCCATGTGGACTTTGGAATCAATTAAAGCTTCTGATGGACCGTAGGCGACTGTTAGCGTTTATATTGTTTAGATCGCTTAAGTCATTGTAGAAGGAAGCTCCTAAGTGGAGTTTTCTTCTTTGGGAGATTGGGAGAGATCTCGTGAAGGATTATCTCCTCCTCCTCCTGGTCCATGCAGCTTCTGAAGAAGTGGTTTGCAAAAACGTCAAACCTTCTTCCATGCTTGTCTATAAGACAGTGTCCAGTGATGACACTGGAGCTCTTAGAGCGATTCAGATCCAGCTTTGGCCAGATTTTTCTGGTCGCTAGACATGTTGACCCAACAGTCCATATCCAGCTTTAGTATTAGTTTGCACATAGCGATTGGTATACTGACGATACCTTTTTCAGGGCGGATAGGTAGAGTGGTTCCAATTTTGGTAGAATCTCCTGCAATTCCCTGGAATATCTCTGTGCCCCGGCATCCAACATAGGGGAATGCTGAACTGCTCTGCCATCTCCCTGAGAAATGAACGTCAGTCAAGAGCGGTTTTAGAATTTTTTATGACTGAGTGCAGGGATCTGATTGCGGTTTGACTATCCAAAACGATGCGGATATCCTTTCCAGATAGCACGTTTTTCTTCAGCCAGTACAGGACTTCTTTAATCGCCAAAATTTCCGCCTAGATCACGCTACATTAATTTGGAAGACGGAAAGAGTGGCTTCGGTTTAGTTTATCTGAGAAAACACGTCTTGGATCCATCCGTATTGAAATGGATTGACTTGTCATCCATGAATATTAGATTTCGAGTTTAGTTTTCTGTAGATATAAGACCAAAATACATATTTCACTTTATGGGAAAAGACTAAGCTGGTACCGTTGATTGAGGGAGGTTGTGCGATTGGAATTTTCTATTTTCTGAAAAAGAGGACAGGACTAGTTTTATGGTGCCTTATTCTCAATCTACGACGATCCGCCCAACGGATTAATCTGTTTAGATTTTGCTGTAAGAGTTATTTAATAGTATTGAGATGCTTTGCTGAGAGGGCTATAGCAACATCAGCCGCATAGGCATCCCCTCTGCTACACCCGCTTCCAGGTATATCAGCAATTTATTGACCACAAAGTTCTTGAGAAGGGGTAAAAGGGCACCGCCTTACGGCGTACTTCTGCTGACACGTCTGTTAGAAAAAGCTCCACCCAATTTGGGGTAGATAAACTCTCCAAGTAAGTGATCTACCTTCAGAGTTGACAGCGTAGTTGTAATTGCGGTTATGTTGACGTAATTAAAGACAGGAACGGGACCATTGTGTACTCTCTATAATGTAGGGATTGTTTGATGTGGCTAGCCAGTGAATCTAGGACCGTTTCCACCGACTTTCCTTTACAGTAGGCATGTTGAACCGTTGACAAAAGTTATGGATCAATTTTAGCTTGTTTATAGATATCAATCAGTCGTTCTAGAGTTTCCAGAAGGAAAGATGATAGACTTATGAGTCTGAGGCCCTTAGGGACAACATGAGAACACTTTTCGGCTTTGGGAATGAAAACTACATTAGCTTTTCACCATGACAAGTGAATGTGGATCATCAGCATGATATTTTCTATCATTGGCATGAAAATATCTGAGGACACTTGTAGCTCGACAGGTTTTATACCGTCCGGACCAGTAGACTTGTATGATTCGAAGCTATGCAGCTCTCAACTCAGCATACTCGTACCTCTTGTAATCAGACCGGGAATTTCAGTCGCGGCAGCAGTAGTCCTACTATTGTTGTTACTGACCGTGAATAGGGAACTGGCTGGAAAGTGGTGTCTCTTAGCAGGTCATCCAAGAGCCATCGGTTTTTTTTTTCAAACAGCTGGGCATCATAGGATTTGTAGAGAGGATCTTAGCCGCGACTTTTCTTTTACTTTGTCATAGAATGACCTCCAGTATTGTTTCGAGAGATTCCTTTTATGAGTTCCAGTCTCTCACTTCTCCTGTGTTTTTTTTTTTTTTTTTTGCAACTGTTTCTAAGCGGTGCCAGTGCTAATATCCGCCATTGCGGCATTTTCGTGGCTCTACGTTGAATAAGGGAACAGGAACCAACCATTGCCTGATTGAGAACCAGGGTGAAATCCTTGACTTTCATGTCAAGCTCGTTGGTGTTACATGGAGGACTTAAGAATTCAGTAGAGAGTAGTTTCAAAAGTGTTCCTCCTTATTTTGGCTAATCAGTTTTCCGATAACTGGGGAATGCTAGTTGGCGAAGAGCAGCATCATTCAGTCTGAATTGCATATATTTTTGATCTGAAAACGAAAATTCAGATGATACTCTCCAGTTTGAATGATGTTGTCGGAGAGAAGCACTTCTTGGCGGTTTTTAGTTACGCTTATTGCCAATATTATTGCCAATATTGAAAACAACGACATTGCTACTAATAATAAACGGCGCTTCAATAAGAGGTGTAGGATTTGTTTTTTGAAGAAAACGAAGAATTATTGAGATATCCCTGAAGCTTTTATTGCTTTATAAAGTAGACACATAAGGATTATTTTTGGCACACAAAATCTTTCAACAGAGCGCCTCGGTTCTGCTTACAGACCCTTTCACATAATTGGGCCTTTATCATCAGCGATGTCGATTTCAATGATCGCTTTCAGAGTTGGCATTTTTTGCGGATGGTTAGCGTAGACCTTGCTTTTAACGTAACCATAAAGAAAGAAGTCTATTGGTGTTAAGTCGCGCGAACTTGGCGGCTAATGAGTGGTTCCGAAATGCGAAATTACACGACCAGGAAACTTCGTGCGTAATAACTCGATTGTTTCGCGACTTGTATGGTACGTAGCACCATCCTGTTGAAAATGGAGGTCCTCCTTATCCACATCCTTGAGCTCTGGCTATGAAAGATTGTTTATCAGGTCTCAGTAGCCTACTCCATTAACCGTAATGGCTGTTCCGGTCTCTTTGGAAATATCAGTATGGCCCTATGACACCCCCAGTCCTTAAATCTCACCAAACAGTTACTTGTTCTGGGTATATTGGCATCGCGCTGGTGCCCCAGATCCGGCAATTTTGCTTACTAACATAGCCGCCAATATGGAAATAGGCCTCATTAGAAGATACGATTTTCTTGCAAAAATCAATGTCAGTATTCATGTTTTCGAATTGGGATCCAAGAACGTACGGTGCTGCTGGTGGTCGGCCAGCTTCAGTTCTTGCGTTAATTGAACCTTATGCGCATGCAAAGCCAAATCTTTTTTCAAAATTCGGTGCAGTATGGCTGTGGAGAGGTTAAGCTCCTGAGAATCGTGACGGATGGAGATGTTTGGGTCGTTTTCGACACTTTTCTTTACTTCGGTGATATCTTCCATTCAATGTCCGTAGTGGACACGTTTCATCGCCTTCACATCTTGTACTGAGCCCGTTTCTTGGAATTTTTTGTTCAAGTTTGGCCAGACACATGATTAGTAGGAAAATTGGCGCGAATTTTTCGCATCGTTGCCGCGATTGAACATGAATTTTCGTCCTAAAAATCAACGAATTGGATTTTATCTTTCACTGTGTAATATTCCTTGGTAAATTTCACAAATTTATGTATATATGACATCTGTTACCATATGAAAATCCTGCGTTTATCAGCTGTAAAATAATAGACCTTTCAAATAGTATACCTCTTGTTGAAACACCTGTTATAATCAAAAAGTGACTCACCTCTATCGTTAGTGTCGGTACTGTCCCATACCGTTTGATGTGCGTTACCATGACACCCGATGATAAGGCCAGTGTTTTGCCTACCAGCTTCCAAGAGCACCTTTTCTTGGTTGTCACCAGGGAGAAGGCACACATAGTCGTGGCCAAGTTATGCCGACGCCAGTTAATAGGTACTTTGTCAGTCTCCAGTCTAGCCAACTTTTTTTCGCGGTAGCTGAAATTAGGAAGTAGGAGTACATTGAGCCTACGTTTCGCTAATACGCAAGTTCTGATCCTACCTTTGTCTTGTGGTGGCATCGTAGAAAAAAGATATTTTAATTAGATGTTAAATAGAAGATGCACAAAGATTTCCACTGGATTCCTCGTCTATGACTATTAAAGTGAAGGAAATGATTTGACCTTGCATTGTATCTATCAATTCAATCTGTTTAAAGGTAAGACTTTCAATTTATATGTAACCTACCATTTATTAGGAAAGTGTTTATTTAACTTCTGCTATTGATCAAACCTGTTGAATTTGTTCTATATGACAAATGTGACCGAATATGAATGGGCTTCAGGAAAGGCATACAGCTCAAAATTTAATCAAAAATGCTCAGCAAGGAAATCAAATTAATTTTACACAACTCAAAAAGCGTTATCCCAATTACTATGGCTAGCATCACGGTTAAAATGTCAGATGCCACTCAATAGGATAAAAAGTAAAAAGATTACATTCTACAGAATGTGCAAAATGTCAGGCAGATTCGATGAATGCAACAATGAAGGCAAGATGAATTTCATTAAATTTTTAAGTGTTATTATCACAAAACTTAAAGGCTATTTAAACAACCATAGAAAATGTTGGAACAACGATTTTATCGAAGAAAAATAGTAATTCCTCCCGTAGGGAATAACGCATCAACTGTTCCTCTGAGCTTTGGTTTTATGCAACTTCCGTTGCCTCCAATTCATCCCGAAAGGTCCTGATTCCTTCCCAACTATAATGCACCTCGTTTGCTTAAGGGAATCCCACAAATCTATCTGCCTCAAAATATTGTACATACATCGCTTCGGTCGCCTTCTAGTGGTTTAGATAGAACCATGACTTGTTATACGGGCGTCTATTCAAAAAGTCCGCATTTCTCGTTTTACTGCGCCGGTTACTGTCCCACAATCATACAGTGCTGTAACATTGCTTTCCTGAAACTAAGATACCATACCGAAATTAGTTAGAAAAGAAACTCGCCAACTTTGTTTATAAATGCAAGCAGGTGAAACATTTTATTCCTGAATTAGATTGTACTCTCGAATATACCAGCATCAATATCATATTCTATTTTTGACTAATTCATATACCATCATCAGAACATTTACGGATCGCGTGTCCACTAACCTCCCGTCAACTGCTTTATAACCAACAGAAAATGATGTCCTACAGACGCATGCTCTTAAAGCGGCTCTGCATAGAAGGGCGATGGAGGTTCGAGAGCTCCACAAACACATGACGAGGAAAGAAATTCAGCTTCTTCGGCAAAATAAAGTACGGCAAATGAGTGATCGACGAAATGGAGCAGCCCACTCCAGAAGGTGAGAGCATACAAAACAAACAAAAACTAAACGAAGTAAAGATGGGGCTATGATAACTAGAGTATAACATGTCTGCTGGATTAGACAGCCTATCTAGTAAACTAAAACTAACAAAAGCAGGAGGAGAAAATATGGTAGAAGACATACACCAATTCATTTTCAAGATTAGTTCGGAGGAAAGTTAGATGATAAAAGGGAGATCAGCATCGTTTGCCCCATCAATAAAAACGAGATCCTATAAACCGCATCAACTTTATATGCATCGATCTACTTAATATCACTTAAAAAACCTTGACAGCTGCCGTCCTTTCAATGCGAGTTTTTAGCTCGATAAAACTACATTTCATTAAATATCTACACTTAAGAAGATTCTAAAAGAAACTCAAGAAATAAGGTATCAACCTTAAGGCTCCATATGACAGTATGTGTACATAGATTAAAATTTATATGAGCGAGCAATGCCTAGTTGCAGCATCTCTGCTCCTTGCATCTTCAAGTGTTGAAACGAAAGCGGGAAATACCACCTTGATCAAAAATTTTTCGGAATTTAGTCAGAAAATTTAAAATACAGGTTTATTCATCCAAATCTATATTGTTCCCTTTAAAGTAATCCACATCGACTGCAATACACTTATGCCAGCGCTTGATCCAATCCTCGAAACATTTTTTACGAGTATATTCGGTTTTCGGTATGTCCATCAGTGCTTCCTGCGGTTTTTCCATTACTTCCTCTCGGCTGCTGAAACGCGTTCCCCGTAGTGGTTTTTTAACTCGATTGAACAGGAAGAAGTCACAGGGAGCCAAATCAGGTGAATTCGGTTGCTGTTGGATGGTATTTGTTGCATTTTTCGTCAAAAAATTACGAATAATGATGGCACTGTGCGACGGTGCGTTATCATGGTGCAAAATCCAGGAGTTTTCTGCCCACAATTCTGGTCTCTTTTGGCGAATTGCTTCACGCAAATAATACTCTTTGTTTATTGTCTGGCTTTCTGGCAAAAATTCATGATGCACTACACCGTTGTAATCCATGAAAACCGTCAGCATTGCCTTCTTCTTTGACTGAAAACGACATGGTTTTTTCGGTCTCGACTCATTTGGTGAACGCCATTCACTTGCCTGATGTCTGGATTGCGTGTCGTACTCATAAGCCCACGTCTCCTTTTGATGAATGTGGGATCTGATTCAGCCTCGCAAATCATCTCTTTTGCGACGTCAACACGGTCTCATTTTTGCATGAAATTGAGGTCTTTGGCGCCAACTTTGCTGCTACACGACGGAAACCCAAATCATTAACCAAAATATCTTGGATGGATCCATAGGCAATGGTGGTTAATTTGCGGTTATTGACCAACATTTCTTTTACTCGTACTTCATCAATGTTTTCGTCGGTTTTCGATGTCGATGGTCTGCCACTACGTTCATCATCTTCGATTGACTCACGACCACTTTTGAAGCGCTCGTGCCATTGGTAAACGATGGTTTTCTTTAGAGAATCGTTGCCGAAACACTTTTCCAACGTTAGCGCACCATTAATCCGGTTTTTTACGTAAAATTTAATACAAGTTCATCCTTGCAATTTTAAATCCATTTCTAAAATTATAAAAAATCGCCAACACACACATATATAGATGTACTCTTGGCTATGTAACTTTTGCAAGTGTCAAGATTTAGAGGGAATATCAGCAACAGATTTACCAACTTAACAAAAAAAAACAGAACTCAAATCGGAACTATGGGAGCGCCACACGGCGGTTTGGTGCGGGAACTTTTTGATCTAGGTGTTATGGCTCCACTTACAGTACCTAGCAAAGGCGTAGTCCCGCCACGACGCCACTAAACAGTCTAAAGTCTTTTCCATTGAATGACACCAGGAAAATCGCTGGTGTCTTAGAAACGTCGGGAAACTTGCGTTTAGTCTGCTGGAAATATGGAAAGAATTGACTTCTGCAGCTATGCTCATATAAAACCGATTGTGATTGAAAACTCTAAGCGAGAACTCAGACAGTGCCAGGAAGTTTATCGGCAATTTCATTGTAACCTAGAACCCACATAAAACTCATTGAATTCAGCCTTTAGACTAGGTTCAGAGAAGCCGTATTTCTTATCAAACTAACTTGGGAGTTGTGATAGAGCTCAGAAAGGTAAAGTTGAGATACGAATGCATTTTTTCATTGCTTGCAAAGCTCATTGTGGCGATATGCCAAGTACATTTTATCACTATTTGCGGCAATTCTGGAAATACCATATGTTGGAAAACTATTTCTTGAGCTCTTCATTTCAACATATTTTATGTTGGTGAAATTTTTTGTGTATCCAGTTTTGTGTATCAAAAAGAATTTCTTCCCAAGCACCCTACAGCTCGTACTGAAAAACGTTCAGTCTTTGTCATGATATTTTGATGTTTTCCCGAAAATAAGTTTCAAAGTAGTGCAACCCACTATTTATTTAATACGTTGAATCTGTCAAAAACAAACTTATTGAAAATAACTTTCTGACATAAAGACAAAATATTAATTAACGTTAAACAAATTTCGCTTAGTTGACTCATTTCGGAGGGCCTAAGATTTGCTCATTATTCGTTGCTCGTCTGCTCGTGTTCAGTTTATATAAATTTCCTGCTTTATAATATTACATTACATATTTGCTTGTGACTAAAACTTTTGAAGCTTCTATAAAACACTCGTAGAACTTGTCTTTATGAAATACCATATATCATACAAGTGCAATATTGTATCACATGCAGGAAACTGTTTTCCAAAAAATCGTTTCGATATTTTCCAAAGTATTTCAAAATGAAGAACAAACTAAAAAGTAGAAATGTAAACTTATTCGTATATCCTTTATGCGGCGCATACAGAGAAAGGACAAGAAGACTCTAAAGTATGCATGAAAGTTTTACATGCGATCTCAATGCAGGCGAAAGTAATTTATTTAAATTAAAAGAAAAACACTGCAAGCAACCCTTGGGTGCTTTTTAAAATCATGCAAGCTCAATTTCGAGGACACACAATGAAATATTTAACACACACGGACGCAATGACACTTTCATCGTGTGTTACACATTAAATTATTAATGCGCGAAACTTTTATCACAATTGGGGAGAGAGTGTATTCAATGATGACCTTAATGGAAAATTAAGGCAAGGGACTCTTTCAAGAGAGTAAATTCTTGATTTTAATTTAATTCTTCGTATCTTTTTTTTAAAAAACGTTCTCAGTGTCATTTTGTATACCATACATCAAATTTAAACACTCAAATGCCGTTTAATTTTTAACGCATAGGGGCTATCCATAACGAGATAAGTCCAAGCTGAATTACCTGGCTTATAAATAAGTAAACCTCGAGTTATCCACTAGCAGTATTCAACCTTCGAAGGGGGAGGTTAAGTGATTTTAAGACCCCACGTAGAAACCGATTCCTATGCTGTGACGCAGGTTTTACGGAAAACAATTTTAATGAAGCGATAAAACCAGGGACGAACAACATAACATTTCATCGATTTTGGATTTTTGACTTTATTCAATAAAAATTTCAATTGCCTTGTTAATTCTTCACATATCTTTCTTGTTCAACTTTATAAAGGCAGAAGCGACATGAAAAACTGTAACTACCATAGATTGGTGAAATCAATGCCATATATATACTACAAAATTTTACAAGCGAGCTCTAGACTAGTTATCAGCGCAATATATTTAAACTTATTGGCCGGTAATAGAGTTTTGACAGATTAATATATGGATTTCAAAAAAAGGAGGAATAAGCGATATGTACGATACGGTCAAAATGTTCAGCTCTAATAAGCAGAGAGCTTAAAGTTAATTTTTTTTTTGTCTTTATTTCCCAAGTAAGTTTTTTTTATCATTTGTTAAATGAAACTAGGAACGACTTTGTGATTTAAATCAATGTCCTATAATTTACGTCACCTTTGATATCAAAAATTCGCTCCGTGATCTGATTCTTGTTTTTGAGTGGCAAAACCTGCGAGAAAATCAAGCCCATTCCCCATGGTGTGAGACGTTTGACTGGGGTCGTAAAAGCCAAGATACGAGTAGTTGTCTAAATTTGTGTTTTAGCTCGGTGCGTTTTTTTTTTGTTTCCATATATACTTCCAAGTCAATTAGCTGTCCGGGAGGATGGATGGATATCTTTTTATTGTTTATTGTTAATGGTGTAGGTGTGAATTTTGTTTTGGTAGTGTTGATAACTTGTATTGTTTTACCTTCGTTGATTTCGATGTGCCACTTTGTGAACCGCTCAATTGTTTTGTCCAGCATTTGCTGTAGTTTATGAATTGTAGGTTGGAGATTGTTTCCGGAGTCAGCAAAGGTAGCAATCATGGTCGTTTCTCCGACAGGTGTCTAGATATCTGCTGTGAGGAGTAGAAAGAGCAAGGGACCTAAGACACCGTGCGTACCGTGCCGACCACCGACGAGTGCACACGTCATCTTGCACGTCATCTGCGTGCTGTAAAAAAACAAAAAAAAAAAAAAAACCCAAAACCACCGCGCGCGTGTGAAAAAAAAAAAAGTGCAGTGCCATAGAAAAAAAAAAAAAAAAAAATTATCACACAGTGTGGGAATCCTACACCTCTCCCGCTCCAGGTCGTAGTACTGTTGCTTGCACTCGGTCGCTGCCGTTACGGTATTTATCATACGGTACGGGCAGTGACTGAGTGTATGTAACAACTGATGGACAGCGGGTTGTGTGTGAAAATTTTGTTGGTGCACTGTTTCATATTGTTGGGCTGTTTTGACAGTAATATCAAAAAAGATATGCTCGTGGCTACTATGATTTCAATAATTATTTACCGTACATATTGTCCCAACTCAAAAAACAATGCTTCCTTCGCAATTGAAAGAACCAACTGATTAGCTTCACACAGTAAAATAAACAAATATTGTTAAGCATACAAAAATAACAGTTTAATAACAACAAACGCACTGGAATCATACATACATACATCTCTCGAATCTCACTGAAGTGTCTGTAATAATAGGAACTTTGCTCTTGTAAATGTAGAGCAAAATGTATACCGTGTCAGAGCAAATGTACGAGGGGCGTTCAACATATTCTCGGTATCGGGGTGAAGCTGTAGTTGTATATATAAATTGATTATTTATCAAGTAATACTATTATTTTAGTGCATTCATGTAAAATTTCATATAAATGTGATTATTAATCATAATGGCAACTGAGACGATGATGGTGAAAATTGAGCATCGCGCTGTAATTAAATTTCTCACTAAGCAAGGAAAAAGTCAAAAAACTATTCATGAAGAGATGGTGGCTGTTTACCAGGGTTCCGCACCTTCATTATCAACTGTGCAAAAGTGGTCAAGTGAGTTCAAGAGAGGCAGAGAGAGCATTGAAGACGACCCCCGCTCCGGCGCCCCGGCTACTGCTTGTACGGGAGAAAGCATCAAAGAAACCGAAAAACTTGTTCTTGAGGATGCCCGAATAAAGGTGAAAATGATGGCAGAGATCACCCAGCTTTCAATTGGTACCATTCACACCATTCTTCATGACCATCTTAACCTTTCAAAGGTCAGTGCAAGGTGGGTGCCACGAATGCTCACAGCGCCTCAGAAAAAAGTGAGAATCGCATGCTGTAGAGAGCTTTTGGAGATGTTTAGTGAGAACGCGGACGGTGTTATGGATCGAATTGTTACTGGGGAGGAAACATGGGTCCACCACTATGACCCTGAAAGCAAACAAGAGTCCATGCAGTGGCATAAAAAAGGAACAGACCCCCCGAAGAAGTTCAAAGTCACTCCGTCTGCCGGGAAGCTCATGGCCACAGTTTTTTGGGACTCAAAGGGAATCTTGCTCATTAAGTACAAAAAAAAGGTGAAACCATCAACGCCACATCCTACACTTCCACTTTGCATAATTTGCGGGAGGAAATAAAAAAGAAAAGACGGGGTAAACTCGCAGCGGGTGTGTTGCTTCTTCATGACAACGCTCCTGTTCACACGGCGCGAGTTTCCAAGGCTGCTGCCCGAGATTGTGGTTTCGAAGAAATCCAACACCCACCCTATAGTCCAGACCTTGCCCCTAGTGATTATTTCCTGTTTCCGGATTTGAAAAAATGTCTTCGTGGAAAAAGATTTTCGGATGATGAAGAACTCAAGTCGGCAATAAATGGGTATTTTGCAGAGAAAGAGGAAATTTATTTTTTTGAGGGTTTAAAAAAGCTTATCTCAAGATGTAACAAATGCATTGATGTTAGGGGAGATTATATTGAAAAATAAAAACAATTTAAATTGAATTCGCATTTTCCTTCATATCGATACCGAGAATATATTGAACGCCCCTCGTACACCCTGAATGACTAGAACTGCAACCAACTTCAGACTGCTATGATTTCTAAACCGTTCATGACAGCGAGCTCAAATTTTGACACATGACAGATAATTTTATTATTTACAAGCCTTTTAAACGACTTTCGTCTCAGTTGTGTTGAAAAATTTTTATCCGCGATGGAATTCAAGCGTGATAGTATGATTGCTTTATATTTGGCTGGAAAACCACAACTAGCTATCGTTAAAGCCCTCCAGCACCTCAACGTGAATAAATCATTTGTGTCTCGAACCGTAGCTCGTTATCGTGATACTGGCAGCGTTGCAAAACGCCATGGAGGTGGTCATAAAAAAACAGCAACATCGGCAGAAATGGTTCGGAAAGTGAAGGCTGCAGTTGAGTGAAATCCGCGTCGAAGTGGAAGAAAATGGCTCGTGAGCTCAACATATCGTTGGAACGGATGCAACACATACCGGAATACTG
Source organism: Volucella zonaria (assembly GCA_963966105.1). NCBI lineage: Eukaryota > Metazoa > Arthropoda > Insecta > Diptera > Syrphidae > Volucella > Volucella zonaria. The sequence goes on along the minus strand of OZ014531.1, from coordinate 121,587,446 downwards.
GGCTCAAGCCATTGAAGTTCCACAGTGAAGCACACGATCTTACACCGCAACAGAAAAAAGTTAGAGTCGAAAGAGCGAAGGAGTTTCTACGCTTGCACGAAAGTGCTGAGTTGCCGAATTTGGTTTTTTCCGATGAGTCGCCATTTGTTATCAAGCAATATGTCAACAAACAAAATGACCGAGTTTACTTGCCAGAGAGTTCCTTCGAAAATTTACACCTTCGGACTGCCACCAGAAAGCAGGCAGCACCGATTGTGATGGTTTGGGCCGCCATAACCGCCGATGGTCGCTCTCCGCTCGTGTTTTTGGACCGTGGCGTCAAAATGAATGCGATCGTAAACCGTGAAACTGTCTTAGAGGCAGTATTGAAGCCTTGGGCAAACAATCATTTTGGTCGGAGATCGTGGATATTTCAACAAGACTCGGCACCGTCTCGCAAGGCGCGCGTCAACCAAGATTGGTTAAAAAACAATGTTCCACACTTCATTTCTTCGACACAATGGATTGCAAATTCTCCGGATACAAATCCGTTGGATTTCTCTGTCTGGGGTATTTTGAAGGCGAAGGTTGACACTAAAAAACACCAAAGTTTGGACCACCTCAAACAAGCACTTCGCCGGGAATGGGCTAAAATACCGCAGAGCCACTTGCGTGCAGCGGGCGATGGCCATCTCAAGGCCATTATTCGCGCCAAAGGTGGACATATTGAAAACTACTGATACAATTTGAAAATTGATATATTTTCCAACATTTTTTGCTTTGGCACAATAAAATTTATCAAAAAATAAAAAAATTATAGCATTTTAAAAAGTTGGAGTTCGATCATTCACCCTGTAGTTTTCTCTCAGTCGGTATACATTTTGCTCTACAATTGCATGAGCACATTGTTGTATGTTGCAGAGCGCCCAATGTCTGTGCTGGTATACACTTTGGCAATACGCATTTCGGTTAGACACATTTAGACTTCTTCCTGTGGGGTTATTTGAAGAGTAAGGTCTATGCCAAGAACCTAGGATCTCAAACATAACATCCAAACTGAAATTGCGGCCATTGACCCACTTATTCTTCAAAAAGTCATCGATAATTTTAGTCTTCGGATGGTCGCTTGCAACAGAAGCCTTGGTGGTCACACGAACGATGTTCAGAATTACCATAGACCGAACCTTATGAATCAATAAAATTCTATATTGATTTCACAATTAATTTAATGAAAACTTCCACACCAGCTTGTAAAGGCTCACCCTTACACCAAAAAAAAAACAGAACTATTATGCAGCACGCCATAAAATATAAACGCACAAAACAAATTATTTCTGCCTATTCCACCCGAGGAACTATTATTGTTACAGTCAGTGACACTTCAAAGAAAGTGACATTGACAGCATCGACAAGCTTAATGAGGTTGTCGCCGCTTATGAACATCGACACCAGAATGAAGCTGAAACAAACTAGATGTCTTCACTTGCTGCCAAATCAGCTTGTGGTTATTCTAAAATTTCAAATCCTTATAATGTTGTTCAATAGGTTTTTATTGTTAAACTCTAATTGTTTATAGGATATACGGGAGTATATCTAATCGTGTATTATATCCTCTTATTTTCTCCTAGCAGTTTCCGCTATTCTATTTATTTTTATTTCTTAAATTTTCTTCTATCTCTTCCGTTTTGTCTATTTTCCACTTAATCTTCCGGTTGTTGTGATAACCAACATTAAATGTTGGTCCATAAAAGTTCGTCCAAGGCTTGTACCTCATGTTGCGTAAGTGGTGCTGCGGGGCGATCAATAATTAAATTTCTCTCTAAATTATAGGCCTAAAAGTATGCTATTTAAATGCTCCTAGTCTTAGTTTAACTAAGCTGATTACCTAAGACACATTTTTAAGGGCTCCGGTGTAGACTATTTGTTTTACGGAGACGTGGTTTGGATCAGAATTTGGATGTTCCTACAAAGAATCTACTTGAAATACCCGGGTATAAATTAATACCTAACAATAAGATTACTCCAGAACCGGTGGAGGGGTAGCAGTACGCTGCAGTAATTTCTTAAAGTATTAAAGAAAAGTAAAGATAGTGTTGTTGAATATTTACTTGTAGAAGTAGGTTGATAGGTAGTAAGTGTCTCATTGGTATTGTACTATACAGGGTGAGTTTTTTAACTTGAGAAATCCAAATTACTCGAAAAATACGCGATATCGCGAAAAATGTTTCAGACAAAAGTCACAAGGTTCTGAAGGGGACGTAAGATGGTGACCACGAGTTTCACCTTGAGACCCATTTTCAAGGTCAAACGAAGGTCACTTTTGATTTTTCAAATGATAATCCCTAATTTTCATTGCTCAATCGTATTGCTCGTAGGCTTGTCATTTGTTTTTACATACTGCGTTTAGCATAACCCAGAAACAACGACGTGGACGTAGCAGTATTTTGTTCCTTCGGGGTGATTAATTAGAGTGGGTCCCCTTGCCTCCCACAGCTGAATCATTGAATTCTTCCCATTTCGACGTTTATTTCCCGAGACTATTTCAACAAATGCTCGAAAAAGTGACCATTCACTTCAATACACTTGTCTATACGCGCTCTAAATGAACCAACAGAACTGAGAAGTATTTCTGGCGTAATCTTCCGGCAAGCTTCAGTTATTCGTCTTTTCATGACCTCACGTGTTGTTGGCCTTTTTCTGTAAACCTCACTTTTTAAGTAGCCCCACAAGAAGAAGTCAAGTGACGTAAGATCAGGTGATCTAGCTGGCCATTGCCTCGGACTCCCTCGTCCGATCCATCGTTGATGGTAAACATTGTTTAATACGCCCCGGGCTACTTGGGAATAATGGGCTGGACAACCATCGTGTTGAAACCACATTGTTTGTCGCGACTCCAATGCCAGTTCTTCTAGTAATACTGGAAGATGGTCCCGCAAGAAGTTTGCATACTTTTCGCCATTCAAGTTGCCTTCAGTAAAATATGGACCTATTAATTTATTCCCAATAATTCTCGCCAAACATTAACATTTCAAGGGTGCTGGCATACAACTTCTCGCAACCAAAAGGGGTTTTCGGTAGCCCAGTAATGCATATTAAGTCGATTGACCGTACCGTGATTGGTGAAAGTCGACTCATCAGAGAATAACACCTTGGCTAAGAAAAGGGGGTCTCGTTCAATTTGCTGAAGTGCCCATTGACAAAAGGAAACGCGAAAATCCTCACTAGAAAGTTCTTGATGCATTGAAACATGATAAGGATGGTATTTATGCTGATGTAATATCTTACAGACAGTTGTTTGAGAAATTCCTGATTAACGACTTGTTTGGCGAGTGCTAATGTGAAGATCGTGTGCAACGGCAGCTAACACTGCTATTTTATTGTCCTCAACAGCCACCCTATCTGACCGATTCCTTTTCTTTCGTTGCACACTTCCTTCACCAGTGAATTGTTGGATGACCCGATAAAAGGAAGCGCGCGATCGTATCTGGTCTGGGAAACGTTGGGCGTAAAGAGCAACAGCACCATCGATGTTCCTTCCATTTTCTACATAAATCAATATCATTTCAATTTTCTCTTGAATTGAAATAGCCTGCATTATTAATCTGGAAAACGTTACTAATAATAATCAGTTCCTCAAAACAAATATCGAACTTCTACGAGTAACACCCTAACAACGTTGGAAACCGATTAATGATTTAGGCGTGCCAGTGCAGTGGTATCTAGCACTGAATGAATAAGACCTTTGAGACAAAGTCGTGTGCCCCATTGAGGAATACGACTGAGCAATGAAAATCAGGAATTATCATTTGAAAAATCAAAAGTGACACCTTGAAAATAGGTCTCAAGGTCAAACTCGTGGTCACCATCTTATGCCCCCTTCAGAACCTTGTGACTTTTGTCTGGAACATTTTTCGCGATATCGCGTATTTTTCGAGTAATTTGGATGTCTCAAGTTTAAAAACTCACCCTGTATATAATCCAACGCGATGGTACTCCCCAGAGCCATTATTATCGACAATGCAAGAGCATGCTGCACTCTATGAGCGCATTATTATTTTTGGCGATCTTAATGCTGACTTTCTAAAAAAGAGCAGTAAAGCTCATCTGGCTCTACATAGTTTATTTATCAACTCATTTACTACTCGCTTTTTTCCTAATAATCCTCTAAACCTACAAGGTGGTAAATTAGTTTCCACTAAGTCGAGAAAATGACATCGGCTAAGTGGCCGTCACCAAAATTGATGACCATTCGGGCCCGATTTGTGGCATTTTCCATCACTCTGGTCAGAGCTTCCGGTCATAGGTCTTCGCATTCTTGACGGATATTTTCTTTGAGGGCTTTAAGAATGTGAAGCTTTTTTGAAGTCACAAGTCTATGTCATTGTGACTTCAAAAAACTTTACATAAAAAGGTCTGGAACGGTTAAATTAGGCGATTTTGGCAGCCAAAACGAGAGATTAGGCAACCCGCAAATGCAGCACTGAGAATTTCGGTTGTGACGGTCAACAGCTAACAGCTAATGCATTGTCTGCACTTTGTAAAGGAACATCTTACAGTCTTTCACTAAAATTCTCTGTAAAGACCGCCGATTGATACCCAATTTCGTGGCACGTCGTCTGGTCAATATTCCGCAGTCCGCTGCGATATCTTCAATCACAGCTTAATGTACTTGATGTTATTATGGTTTCCAACCCTTCTGATGTTTTACTTCAAGACCAGCAATCTTTGACCGGCATGTTGGATCATGATTTTATATTTTGTACATACAATCATAACGTTGACTTGTGTCATTTGCGTGTCAACCCAAGATGAAATCAGCTTTCGATCGTACGAGTAGGTGACGCAGCGTTTTTGAGTAGTGGAGGCATGTCCAGGTGACTCGGTTACGGCATCAATTAGGCAAACGTCATTGCCAAAAAGAGAATTTCAACACTTAGAACAAATCTTCTATGAAATTTAATATTTGCTATAAAATCCTTTTAACTACTTCACGGTTCCAGGGCGCTTAATCTGCTGGATGAACTCGATTCAAGATGAAAGCGAGGCTATTTCATGCTGACCATAACATGCTCGAGAAATTTCAACTACAACTGTTCAAAGATGCATTTGGCGACATTCATATCTAAATGTTGACACAGGTGTCAGATGTCTATCAATGTTGCAGGTGCTCTCCGACACAAACATGTAAGATCAAACGTATGCGAGCGCACGAAGTAACTCGTGCATGAGGCACTGTTTCACTTCGCAAACTTCATGTGTGCGAAGTCGTACAATTCTATTAGTGTGGTTATGCCAGCCTTAAGAAAGTTGTCTGGCTGATTGGGACCTGGTGGAAGGCTTTTTGTAAGTTAACTTTTGAAGAAAGTGATTAGTGGGTGCCGATCAAGTACCGTGATTGCATTGAGCCGCCTGTGGTCTTCACAGCCCTGTCTTAAACTGTCAGCTCTTAGGACCACGTGGTGTGGACTTGACCAATCTAAATTCTAAATTCGAAGCCTGACACATGTATACCAGCGCCCATGAGCAACTTGCATTTTTAATCAGCGATCTTTAATTTGTCCGATTATAAGCGACGAACTTGCACGAAAAATGATAGGCAGCTGGTTTTTTTTAAAGAGTAATGCCTTTAAATTCGTCGATGTCCGCTGTGATGTGAGAAGCGTGATGGGAAACTACCTGAGGGCGGACGGGGCGATGAGCTGTGAGGACAGTGCATGAGACTACGGAGACTACTACGACTAGGCGAAACTTTTTTACATCGGTTATTAAATCGTGGTGTTGCAAGAAGTCGATTCCAATTATAGAAGACACGACATCGACATCGGCGGAAGCCTATATCAAGTTCATGTGTGACCTCTCCAAATAATGGCCATCCTTACGGACTATTTATCGAATTATTGAAAAATTTCGCTCCCAATTCACGCTATTGGATACTAACATACCAACAAGAATGAGAAGAGTGCTTTCGGAAGAAAATATCACGCAGCTTGTGTTGAAGAAGACCCAAAATTATCGGTTCGTCGTTGTTCACCAGAACTTGGCCTTTGTCCATTCGCTATCTGGAAAATTCAGCGTAAAGATCTTGGTCTCAAGGCTTATAAGATCCAATTGGTTGGTGCAAGAGCCAAAGCCGCATGACCATTTATTGCGTGTGGTGTTCAATGATTGGGTTTTAAATTGGAAATTGCCACATTGTTTTTTTTCCGTACAATGTGATGAAGCCCATTTCTGGGTAAATGGCTGCATTAACAAGCGAGGACAATCTCCGAGAAGTTCACCAGTTGCCATTGCATCCAGAACTAGCCGAAATGGGTACGACCAATGGGTCACACCAAGGACTTCCTTACTAAGAGAACTTGTATTATTCTCCAAAGGTCAGGACATATTGTTTTCTTTATGAGCCGTCTTACTCAGAGGTGAGCTCCACTCCTGTCACGAAATTTCTTATTTTTGTCTCACCAAAACCTATCACCCATAAATGTTCGACCGATCGGATGTGAGGCTCGCTGTATTAACGAAATCCTAGTTAATACTGCATTGACTGTTCTAAAACTCTTGTTTTTCCTTGAATAGTTCAGATATTTCTTGCCCGATTTTTTTTTAAATTTCCATTAAGTGTGTGTCATACTAGGTGACGCAAAAGTCACCACCCTATCGGATGATGCTATAGTTTTTCAGATGGCGCCAAATATCAATTCTACTTTGTCATTTATGAAGTAAAACGATACAAAATACACGTCAACAAGATATGAATCGCTATACTTCTAAAGAAGCCATTCGGAATCTCGACCATAAGGGAGAGAACTTTTCATCGAAAATCATCATGAGCGACAACATCCATTTTCATCTCTGTGGATATGTGAATAAGCAAAATTATCGCTTCTGGGGCACCAAAAATCCGCGTACAACCCATGAAGAGCCATTGCACCCGCTCAAAGTTACTGCGTCATCGGGCCTTACTTTTTCGAAAACTCCGCGGTTCAAACGACTAATGTGGACGGCGAGCGCTACAGAACCAAGCTTAACGATTTCCACCTTCCTCAATTGTTTGAATAGGAACTGGAGAACATGTGGTTCCAACAGGATGGAGCAACGGCACATGCTGCATGAGTCACAACCGAAATTCTGAGAGCTGCATTTCCGGGTCGCCTAATCCCTCATTTCGGCGATTTGCGCTTGCCGGCAAGATCGCCTGATTTAAGAGTTCCAGACTTCTTTTTGTGGGGTTTTTTTAAGTCACGAGTCTATGTCAACAAGCGTCAGACTCTTGAAGCCCTCAAAGAGAATATCCGTCAAGAATGCGAGAATCTATCGCCGGAAGTTCTGGCAACAGTGATGGAAAATGCCACAAATCGGATTCGAATGGCCATCAATTCTGGCGGCGGCCACTTAACCGATATCACTTTCTCGACTTAATGCAAAAAAATTTAAGACAAAAATGACGGCTAAAGAATATCGGGTGATAACTTTTGCCCCACGTTGTATAAATAGATTTCGTTTCATACTGCAAAAATTTCGGAAAATTCGTCTTCATCTGACATCAATGTGGAAGAACTCTATTTCCAACAGGACGGTGTTCCACCCCATTTTACCAATATCGCTTTATTGAAATATGATTTGGCAATAGAGTCATTTCAAGAAATAGACCCATCAATTGGCTAGCAAGATCGTGCGATTTGACGCCATTGGATTGGAACGCCCGACGGTTTGAAGCAAAATTTTGTTCTAGCAATACGCAATATACGCCCCCAGTTATTTGAAAAAGTGATCAAAAATTGAACCTTTAGGAAGCGCTTTGGACGAGACACCTGTCCACCAGGGCTGTTCGAAACTATTGTCGAATATTAAATGACATGAAATAATTTTTCAATACATCGTCATCAAGTTAAATTCTTTGTCTTTTAGTTATCTAAATAAAAAAGTCTGAACCTCTTAAAAACACAAACTTTGCTATGTATATTGGTTGAGTTTTTAACGGCGGGAACAGTTGCAGCGAACTTGTTGATCAATAAAGGTGCGGTGGCTATTTGTTTCTCGGTTGATAATGGCTGAAAGACCTTGTCGTGGTACCTCATCATTTAAGTTATAAAATAGGCGTTGGAGTTTGACAAAACCTTCCTGGCGGATTTGCTTCCAAATTTACGATGGAATCTGCAATAATCAAAATTCTCAATTTAGCCTTCCCGGCTGGACTAAGTTAGATGAGCCTGGTGGACTATGAGGACGTAATTGTGATTGCCGTGATTTGCTCCGTCTATCTATTTTGCAATCAGGTGACGGTAACCAATGAGGACCAGAAGCTCTTAACCTGGCTTAAGATTCAAATCACTAAGAAGCTATTGCTTTTAGAAGGCAAAGTTCCACATCATCCATCAGTCTATCGGCGATTTTTTGTTCTTTATTTTCTAAATTGCTTATTCTTTTATCATGACCTGGACCATTTCATAGCAAAATTGGTGCAGCTTCCAAGTGGCATGCAATATAGCACGATGCGAAGTCATTTGTGTTGATTGCCAGCAAAGTAATTAGTTAGTTAGTTTGAATGCCTTCATACATGTCTCTCCTTTCCATCGCCAATGGTAGGTTATAGCTCAAATGGCTCTAAGAAATAGCTTTATTATTGTACTTCTTGTAACTTGAAGTTTCTCTTCAGCGTTTCTGAATTTGTTTATCCTAATTTTGGTAAAGTACACCAGGTACAATAGTAGTGGGTTGTATTATTCCTTAAAAAATGGACTTCATTTCGCCACTTTTTGCCAAATGAAAAATGACAGTAATCAAGTGATGGCTTGTGTTCATTGTAGGTGTGGGCAACGGAATAATTTGCCTCAAGTAAATAAATCTATATTATTTAAATTTTTTAATCAAACATATTGAAAATATCTTTAATAGCGAAGATTTTCCAATATTCTTTCCAACTTTAAATGTCAGTTTCATTTAAGTAAACTTTTCTCATTGCGTTGTTTATATATTTTTCAGGTTTTATCGCTTGGTGCTGATGTCCTGCCAGAATACAAAATGCAAAGTCCTAGTGTACATAAATGGACAATACTCCATTATTCACCATTTAAAGCGGTGTGGGATTGGGTAATACTTATATTAGTTATGTATACAGCAATTTTTACACCATATGTAGCAGCTTTTTTACTCGGCGAACCTGATTATCAGCGACGTACTAATAAGTATATTAATAACGATCCAATTGTGATAGTAGATTTAATTGGTAAGTTTTAATTAAAACCTCTTTTAACGCTACGCTGTAGTTGTGTATGTGTATTTTGTTTTCTTTGTTTTTCCTTTTAATATTTAATTAATGTTTGATTTTATTTATTGTAAAAAAAATATATAAGAAAAAAATGGTTAAAAATAATAAAAAAAAAAAGAAAGATACACAGTACACAAGAAACATATTATTGTGACATTTTTAAATTTAATATTAACACGCTAAACATTTATGTATGTATACGTACTCGTATAATATAATAGCAAGCTATTCACTTGTTCATGATTTTAAATTTTAAAATAATATTCCCGTAATCAACGCTAAAAGCTTATTTTTGCTTTTTAAATAATTTATTGCAAGTGTTTTCAGCGAAATTAATAAATAAATCTTCTTTCTCATTAAAACACCGCCACGCGCATAAGCATATTTCTTTATTTTCATCTTTTGTTTTGACAGAGTCCTTGGTATTTTAAAATATTCAGGCTACTGCCTTAGGATGTCCTCAGTGATACATCTTACTGATGGTTTTAATTTTTTTTTTTATTTGTTATTTTTTACTTCTATCATACATTAACTGTTTCAGGCTATGACATTAACCTCAAGATCAACAATGTTGGCCTTTGTATTTATTTTCCACTAGACCGGGTGTGTTTTCCTAAGTTTTCCACTTGTCATACAAAAATAATATTTGGGCTAGAATCTTCCATGCGTGGACATACGAGTATTTTCCTTCCAAGCACTATGCTGTTCGTGATGAGTGTGAGATGCAATACTTATGAAATGGACTTAAATGGACATACTGGTGAATTCAGTTTTACTCAGAGCATACCATGATGTATTCAAAGATATCCTTACGTTGGTTGGTCCTGAGTTGAAATTATTCTTCATTTTCATATTCCTCCAACGATTTGTTGACATTACAACTGAAATGTGTACAAATATGCAATTCTGTATGAATCGATTTGCATACTTGTATATTTCCAGATATATCGATTGATATATGAATTAAGAGCATCCTTTGATATAGGAGTTACTATCATTTAAAAGGAATACCTGTAATCTGTTTTAAAACCAACTATATCGTAGCATATGATGAAATAGAGATAAATCAGCAAACACAAAGAGAAGTTATGGGCTACAGAACTTTTCTTTCTTAAACAATAACGACAGAACCAATAGCCCTAATTCATTAAAAAGAGTGGTTCATGGGATATTGTCTTTCATACGGCTTTAAAAATTGCGCCATGTCGTCATGTCACTGTTTAAGCATTTGGTGCTCACCAATAGCTTGCGGTTTATCAGCATGCGAGTACACCAAAAATCGTGCATACCCCAGCAAGAAGTAACTGAGTGGCATCACGATCTCGGTGGCCAATTCACTGGTCTATTTAGAGTTCCACGGACAGTATGGCCATTTTACTGGAAGCATATATCGTCCGGATCATTGTCTATTTGAAGAAATAATCACTAATCATTGTCTGTTAGCATTGGCCATTGTTTGTAATGCAAACTCTGGCCTTATCCTTAGAAACCGAGAACTGGTGATGCTACCATCGTGACGACTAACAAACAGTAGGTGGATTGAGTCTCATGAATCTCTTCTGAATTTGTCTCACTCCGGAAACAGCAATTCTGCTTGTTCGCAAACTTATTGAGACTAAAATGACCCTCGTCACTGAACATGATTTTTCTATAGAAATAAGGATCGACTTAAATCTGCTCGAGAATCAAATCCATGAGATGGACTTCATACATATGTTGGCCGAGAAATTTTTGAAAGACAAAAGCCGTTGTTGGCTTTGTAGTTTATGTTGTCCTGACCAATTACGATTTAAATTGGACGATTATCAGGACAAAAAAGTCATTGATTTTCAAAATAAGTTTAAATAATATGAAGATATTCTTCTGTTTCAAGCAGTAATGAACATAAATGCCTAGTAACTGCCAAAAACGACAGAACGTACCTGGATTTTTAACGTAAACCTCCTGCCGTAAGACTTAATGTTTACGATGTGCCCATACACCCATAGGGAGCAAGGATACGCCTTGCCATCGCTCGCCACAAAAATTTTGATACCAATTCGGAACTGTGTTGGAGGCAAAAATTCCACCCTTGGTATGAGTCGAGGCCGACCTAAAACCTCTTGCTGCTCTTAGGGTCGCAGCACCCAGTACTTCATTTGCAACTCTACAATGGGCTAAACCAAAAAGGAAACCCGTACCCGCGATTTGGGTTTAAACCACAGCCACCATGACGCTCCCACAAGGGGGCCTACCTCTAACAAGTCAGGCCCGGACCGAAATCCGGGGGGCTCCTGACTCCCATGGTACCGTGATTTAAGTCCTGGTATGGACTACCGGTGGTCAAGCCGCCAACAAGACCTATGACCGGCAACTTGTAACTGGTCAAATCGTAGCATCCATTCATGCTATAAATCTGGGGATGTTATCGATAAGACCAGTTATAGAATAATCTACCCCCGCTTTTTATTAGACAACGTCATTGATGGGCGAAGCCTTGATAATTGGGCGGGGGCCCGCCAAAAACGACAGCATAATTTGAAGATTCATCAGTAAAAATATAATCCATCGACTATACATAACAAGTGTTTCAACAAGACGTGTGGGATTTGAAAGGCCTATTACTTTACAGCTGATGTACGGAGGGTTGGCACATGGTGACAGATGGCATCTGCAAATTTTAGAAATTTACCATGGAATGCTGAATAAAAAAATCAAAATCGTTGAATTTTATTACGAAAATCACTACAACGATGCGAAAAATTCGCGCCAATTTCGTACATAATCATATTCCTTTAGAGACGTGTCTGCGCAACATAATCATAGAACTAAAAGACACGGACTCAATACAAGATGTGAATACGTCGAAGTGTGTTCACGCTGAACGGTTAATGTAAAATATCGCCGCAGTAAGGGAAAATGTCGAAATCGACCCTCCATTCGTCACAATTCTCAGGAGCTTGACCTCTCCACAACCATACTGCACCGAATTTTTGCGAAAGATTAGGCTTTCCATAGGTACAACGTCCAATTAATGCAAGAACTGAAGCTGACCGACCACCAACAAGGCCGTGCGTTCTTGTTGATTGATTTTGCACGAAAATTGTTCGTATTTTCGGATGAAGCCCATTTCCACATTGGCGACTACGTTAATAATCAAATTTTTCCGCATTTGGGACACCAAAAATCCACGAGTAATTCAGGAGATGCCAATGCACCCAATCCAATAAATTCCTTTGCTGACGACAGAACTCTCTGCTTTTCATATTCGTTCCCGGACTCACGTCCCTGCTCTTCGGCTGTAGAACGGGAACGCCAGCGTATGTTAAGCTCATTCAATTGTGATATTAACATCATAACTAATTGGGGAACCACTAACAGAGTGGAATTTAATGCTTCCAAAACACAATGCTGTCTGCTATCGTTAAAGCATTATCCATGATGGCACTTGCAATTGCCGAAACCGATAAGCTTTCCATTCTCGATAAGCGTGTCTATGACAATTAAGTTGGAATGACCACATATTCGGTGTCGTCAAAAATTCTGCGAAATGTCTAGGTTTCCTCAAGCGATGTAAAAAATACTTCACCCCCTCTGATCTGGTCCCAATATATAAGGCGTTTATCCGCCCGAAATTGCAGTACAGTACCCACATGTGCTCGTGTGCACCCAAAACATCTCTGCACCTACTAGATAGGTTTCAAAACCGTGCGATAAAACTCACAGGTGAGACTAATATCACTCAAACAATGGTCACCCTCCAACACCGACGTAATGTCTCGTCTCTCACTCAGTTTTATCGCTATTTCCACCAACAGTGCTCCATAGAAATCGCCAGTAGCATTCCGCTCTTTCAGACTCTTAACGGTAACACCCGCCTCGCTATGAATGCTCATCAGTATACCCTCAAGCCCAATTTCGGAAGTGCTCAAAAATATATAATAGATACAACTCGCTTATGGAATTCCCGAGCCATTATAGCCTTCAAACATTTAAAACCAATGTTCCCCGATTTTCCTTCACCCGTGCTGTGTGCAAGCATTTTAAGGATACTTAAATCCCTTTAGCGTGCGGAAATTATAAAAAAAAAGAACTAGTAGCTGTTCGGTGCTGTTTATGGACCGGAAGTGTCATAGGGCCGTAATTTTCAAAAATGAGTCCGGCAAAGATACTGCGGTCAACAGAGTGTGCTACAGAGACATGATAAACAATTTTGTGTGCCTGGGGCTCGAGGATGTGGATACGGATGACCTACTTTCAATAGGATGGTTCATTGCGCCCGAAGTTCCTGGGCGCGTAATTTCTAATTTCGGAGACAACCATAGGCCGCCAAGATCGCACGACATAACAAAGATTTCTTTCTTTGTGGTTATTTAAAAACCAAAGTCTAGGCTAACCATCCGAAGCCGACTTCGCCGTGATAGAGCCCCGACTATGTGAAAGAGGATTGAAAATTTCGAGGAAAGGGTGTAGGTTTGCAAGTAGAGATGAGGCGGTCATTTGGAAGATGTTGTATACTTGTAAAGTTTCGGAGATATCACAACAATTCACCTTGTTATTCAAAAACATATCCTACACCTCTTGTTGATACACCCTTTATAAAGAGAGTATGCATTTCGTGGACCACTTTGTCTTTTTGACCACGATGTAAAGGAATGTTTGAATAGCTTCTGTTGTCGGATAAAAGAACTCAGCCCAGGGAGTACTCACCAAAATCATAAGATGCTCCGACCTACTTAGCCAGAACTTTTTTCAAAAACATCACATGTAATCCTGTTGCTTTTCCAAATGCTTATTTAAATTGAAATATTGGGTATACCAATCAATGAATTAATAGAAAAAACTAAGGTAGAAAAAACCCACGTGTAGCCCTATAGATTTCAATTTGTGTCCAGCAAATGATTTTTTAATTTTCAAATAATTTTCAGCGTTCCGAAGTAACATTCTACAATATGGTATATTCCCTTCTATTGTAATTGAGTTTTATTTAATTAGGTAATTTTTTCTGGCATTAAATTGAAAGCCCTACCTTGAAAAATATTTGAGTTGGATTCGCCCTCTTAAGTTTAATCTTTTAAGCAAAATCCAACCGATTTTGTGGGTTTTTAAATATGGGTTCACAACTTTATACCTGAATCCAAAAAAACAATCCAAACAGTGGGTAGAAGTTGGTGGCTCTGGACCGAATAAAGGAAAGACAATTGCTGGAATTTTTTGGGATTTCAAAGGGATTCTTTTAATTGACTTACTCCCAAAGAGTCAAAAAATTAATAGGAAATGGTACATATGTACATCTTCTTGACCAGGTAGACGAAGAAAAATAGAGAGAAAAGGCCTGGTGTGCAAGAGATAAAAATCCTCTTTCACCAGGACAACAGCCCACAAAGGCGCTTTGGCAATGTGAAAATTGTGGAATTTGAAGTATGAGTTGTTGGGACTTCCTCTCTATTCGCCATATTTGGTTCCTTCTGACTTTTATCTATTCCCAAATATTAAGAATTTTGCGGCTAGAAAACGTTTTAGGTCAGATGAAGAGATGATTACAGCGGTAATTGAATATTTTGAAGAAGTTCCGGGATTGGACTTCAGACACGGAATTCAGTTATTGGAGAAACGTTGGACAAAGTGTATTAAACTAAAGTGATCTATTCTATTTTCAACTGATGGCTTTTACATAAAAAGCCATCTACAGATTACGCGAATCTATGTCCAATTCTTTATTCAAGCGTAGGTATTTTCATAATCATGGTTTATCAAGCTATGGTGATTATAAATGTCCAGAAGTACATGCATATTGAAAGCTAGGTTTGATACTTAACGTTTTCAGATGTAGAGTATTCACATTAATGTTACTTCCTTGGCTTCGAATTGGGCTTTGCTGTTGCACACTAGACTGAAATTAGTATACTTTGCTAAACTCAACGTCCGATCATCTTCTACTTCTCTTTAAGAAACTGAGCCTCAACCAACAAATCTTCAGGACTCTGAATCGCACACTCAAAAAAGTGTGATGTTCCTTTCAACTTGGATACATCTCCACAGGTGATGTTTTCCCCTAATGCGTTACAATTTCGTTGATAATTGGCCTCACGTCTATATTTCAGTGTCGTAGTTGCTGAGGCATGATTCTTATATAAAAGACCTTCAAATTCGTCGATGTATAGCTTCTCATTTCACATTTATCCTCTTAGATTTAGTAAGATCTATGGGCAACCAATGATTAAGCCATCACAAACGGTGCATCCATACAAACAGTCTACCAGGGCGTTATGAAAGCTGGTGTATCATTTTAGGATTTTTAGTGCCCCGATACCGGCTTTTTTGCTTATCTACAAAGCCGGCTGAGTCGAAATATGCCTCGTTGTTCGTAGTGAGTTCTTGCCATGGTGTTCGTCTATACTAAGCACTCCAATCTCGCCGCAGTGTATTATCATTTTCGTGTAGCAGTTGTATCAACTGAATTTTATACACGTGGAAATGCAACTTTTTTTTGAGGATTTTTAACAAACCTGATTGAGCTAATTCCAATGCTAATGTTTTTTGCTTGGCATTAGCTACATCATCGCCTAGACTTTTATTTATCTTTCCAGTAATTTATTGCACGATGAATGGATGGCTTGGTTGATGATTTTCTTTGCTTATTCACGCTTGAACATTTATTTGCATAAAATGTTTTAATAACTTCAACACGTTGTTGCAACATAAGATATTCCATGATTGTCAGATGTGAACTGATAGATGACAGCCAAACTAAAATGATAGCCAAACAAAGTCGGTCTTGATCACAAAACGCACTCTCTAACTTCTGTATTCCTGTCTTGTACTGTATCATAAGAAATATGGTGTTTGTAAAAAAATTATTTGAAAAGCTATTCCCAACAGAAGCATTTCATGTCGTATGTACGAGTACTCGTATTTCACAGTGTTGTACAATATTTCTGGATTGGCAATACATGAACTATAAAACTATGAATGACTTGATCTGAAATTCCTTTGTCTTTTAACAGTGTTGTATAAAGACGTGAGATATTCATATATTACTCGCACATTAGATAGATCCTGATATGAGAAATTGGCCAGAGATATACCTCCATAGTTCAGGATCGCTTCTTTTGTGCGCCAAGTGACAGTCCAGTTATCGGACATGGATGAGGAACTTACTGACTTATGTTGAAGACCTTTGGCTGCTGCTAAGCTAACCTTCCAGAATGAAATTATTATTGGGATTATTTAAAGCGCTGTTTGAAATCTAGTATCAGTGTCATTGAAGTAGCTGCCTCGTGCGGTTTGACAGTAGCTCGTCCTCTCAACTCCATTTTGCGGCATAACTAACTCAATCATTATTGTGCTTAAATGTTTTGCCTAAATGATTTCAGGGTTATCTACTAAAATAAAACAAAGTCCCATGGAGCCAAATCACGTGTCCGCCGGACCTAAGCCACACCACTCAAATAAGTGGGCAGTTTGTAAATTTTTTTTAATTAATAACTGCCAACATTAAAAATTAACATGCACCGGTAGATTTCTTTCTTTCATTCCTAATGCTGCTTGCAAATACTCTAACAATGATCTTAATCACTGAATGCGCGCCAAGTTTAAAAAAAGCTTTGCTAATTGCAGAAATTTCTCATGTTGATTGAGTTTATGCACGGAAACCATTTTATCTAATAAGATTTCGGATGTTCATTCAAACTTCGGAAAGTATAGGCTCAGATCCGACTGCACGTCTCCTGTTTCAATATTTTCACAACTCCACTAACCTTACTTACTTACTTACTTAGATCCTCGGGCCCATTACGTCCGTAAGGTTTGCTTGTAGGGCATACGAGCTCCACTACTTTTACGCGTCATCGTATATGGTTTCTGAAGATGTACTCGTATCTCAGCTCTCTCTAGCTCTTCCCCAGTTGTGCTGATACCTCTTCGACCGTTCTTCGCCAAGTACTTCTAAGTCGACCCACTCGTCTGCTTCTCTGCATGAGAGGGTTCATTCGCATCGCTTGGCTCGCAATGCATTCGTGATGCATGACAGAGTCAATGGGTTCCTGACCTATTCTCGAATGAAATTCGTCATTAGAGATACAGTTGGGCTAGAAAATTCTAAAGATGTTTCGCAGACATCTATTCACGAACGTTCGCAGCTTTCTTGTGGCAGCGAGTGTGACTTTGCAAATGCTGCACCCATAAAGAAGCACGGATTCAACATTGGAGCGGAACAGTAGTAGCTTTTCTTTGGGCTGATAGAGTTGTCTCTCCATTTTTTGGACAGCATTCCAAATGCAGCCTTTGCTTTCCCAATTCGGTTGATTATATCTAGTTCGAACCCGCCATCAGTAGCGACAATACTCCCAAGATATTGAAAATTCTCTAGCATCTCTACTCGTTGTACAGAAATCTCTACTTGGTTAGATGAGCACGTTCCATGGCTGATCCTCTTGGTTTGTGCAGTCTTGATCTTTAGCCCGAGTCCTCTGAATTCCTCCATTTCCAGTCGACAAAGCTGCATGCAGTACATCACAAACCTTAGCTTGGATAAAATGTTCGAATTCCTCTTCATGTGCTATTATGAATTCCGTTACGAGTAAGATACTTTTTCAACCTATAAAAATTTCAACTGTTTTTACATCATAAACGCGCACGTTTGAAATGTTTCGGTAATGGAAATTTTTGCGAGTTTTCTTCGTTAAGCCGCAATTTAAAACTTCTTGATCGTCTGTCTATGCCGCTTGCCGCTTATTTATTAATTGTGAGATACATCTTAACAGAGATTCCTACTGAATGTGCTGTAGCTACTACTTTCTTCGCCTCGTTTTCTTTGCAGTTCATATTCTAACTCAGGACGGTAGTGCGTCTCGATTTTTTTTTTTTGCTGTACTAAGAGTATAGTTCATCCTTGAAAGATAACACCAAATTTTTTTGTTTATGTAGTGCCGGTCTTTGGAAACAACGAACATGCATTACTCTTGCATTTGTCTGAACAATTGTTCCTAATATTTTGGACGCTAAGTGCTTTTATTTTAATATGGCATTTGGGAATCAATCTTTAATTAAGATGTGTCAGTTTATTTTCTCGAGTCCGCTAGTTTTTCAGTGATTTCATCAGAAATGGTTCTCACAGAATCACTTCTAGAAAACGTTTCTCGTCTATCTATCTATCTACGAGGGGCGTTCAATATATTCTCGGTATCGATATGAAGGAAAATGCGAATTCAATTTAAATTGTTTTTATTTTTCAATATGATCTCCCCTAACATCAATGCATTTGTTACATCTTGAGATAAGCTTTTTTAAACCCTCAAAATAATAAATTTCCTCTTTCTCTGCAAAATACCGACTTGAGTTCTTCATCATCCGAAAATCTTTTTCCACGAAGACATTTTTTCAAATCCGGAAACAGGAAATAATCACTAGGGGCAAGGTCTGGACTATAGGGTGGGTGTTGGATTTCTTCGAAACCACAATCTCGCGCAGCAGCCTTGGAAGCTCGCGCCGTGTGAACAGGAGCGTTGTCATGAAGAAGCAACACACCCGCTGCGAGTTTACCCCGTCTTTTCTTTTTAATTTCCTCCCGCAAATTACTCGTATGCAAAGTGGAAGCGTAGGATGTAGCGTTGATGGTTTCACCTTTTTTTTTGTACTCAATGAGCAAGATTTCCTTTGAGTTCCAAAAAACTGTGGCCATGAGCTTTCGGGCAGACGGAGTGACTTTGAACTTCTTCGGGGGGTCTGTTCCTTTTTTATGCCACTGCATGGACTCTTGTTTGCTTTCAGGGTCATAGTGGTGGACCCATGTTTCGTCCCCAGTAACAATTCGATCCATAACACCGTCCGCGTTCTCACTACACATCTCCAAAAGCTCTCTACAGCATGCGATTCTCACTTTTTATCTGAGGCGCTGTGAGCATTCGTGGCACCCACCTTGCACTGACCTTTGAAAGGTTAAGATGGTCATGAAGAATGGTGTGAATGGTACCAATTGAAAGCTTGGTGATCTCTGCCATCATTTTCACCTTTATTCGGGCATCTTCAAGAACAAGTTTTTCGACTTCTTTGATGCTTTCTCCCGTACAAGCAGTAGCCGGGGCGCCGGAGCAGGGGTCGTCCTCAATGCTCTCTCTGCCTCTCTTGAAGTCACTTGACCACTTTTGCACAGTTGATAATGAATGTGCGGAACCCTGATAAACAGCCACCATCTCTTCATGAATAGTTTTTTGACTTTTTCCTTGCTTAGTGAGAAATTTAATTACAGCGCGATGCTCAATTTTCACCATCATCGCCTCAGTTGCCATTATGATTCTGTTTAACTAGAGATAAAACTCGAATTAATTTATATATGCAACCACAGCTTCACCCCGATACCGAGAATATCTTGAACGCCCCTCGTAGGTTTAGTTTTCGAAAACCCAAACAATCCTTGGTCCTCATAACTTTCGAAACCGCCGACTTTAGCAGCTTTCACAAATTAGTTTGACTTTAAGTTCTTGTGCTTTCCAAGCAGTTATTAACAAATACACGACCTGTGGTATCACGGACATGATTTGGTATCGATCTTACCTTGGTAACCCAAGTGCGTATTTGGTATTGATCTTGCAATGAGGATTATGCCTGGTCTCCGCATTGTATGCATTCGGATTCATTAATAATGAAAAAAAACAACAAATCATAAAGTCTTGTCCTATTTTTGGAAAAGTATTGTTAATCCGGCCTTACACGACCAGATGAAAGCAGTTTTTGGTAATTAAATTTTCAATGCATCTATTCTAATTCTCACAATTTGTACAATGTGGATATCATATCTACAAAGAAAACCACTACGAAAAGACCTAGATATACACTATATACTATGCAGGCTAGCTTGGATATTCTAGACAGACAAAACCCGAAAAACGCTACTGGTTTGATCACAAACACTATCTCTTTGAAATGAGATCCTTAATCCCTCATCGTATGTAGGACATTAAACCAAAAGAAAGAGCGTAAAGAACCTACCAGAGCTAGAGAACTGTGCATATTTTCGATCTTAAAAGACCAACTTTGTAATAAAAGACTTTATAAACTTTAGCCCCTGCATCCCAACGCTCATTTATAATGATAAATTCAATATATAGTGGGTGACCGTGGCTCAAGTGGTAGTGGACTGGCTTCCAAATCGGAAGGTTCGGTGTTCGAATGTTCGCCGGTGTTCGCCCGAAAGATAACATTCATTTTATCTAATAAGATTTTGGATGTTCATTCATACTTCGGAAAGTATAGGATCAGATCCGACTGTACGTCTCCCGTTTCAACATTTTTACAACCCCACTAACCTTACTTATTTACTTACGTACTTAGATCCTGTTTTGTTTATGTAGTGCCGGTCTTTGGTAACATCGAAGAGATTTGCACTATTCTTGCATTTGTTAACGAAAATCAAGTAAGACGAGTAGTTGACTAGAAATCAACATCCACTAAAAATATAGTCTCCCCATTAAATGTTGGATGCCACCCATGGAGCGAAATAACCACTGAGCCCAAACATCTTTCTTTCTCTCTATCCCATTTTCCACAAAACTTAACACATGCTGAGGCATTATACAGTAAGTGTATTGAAACCCACTTGAGTGTTAAGTTCTTTAAAAAAAAAAATATCTCATTGTACAAGGTGAGGCAGAAGTAATGTCATAATGTCCATGCTCTATAATTTTTGCAAGTTCCATTATGCTTTGACATTTAGTTGTAGGCAGATAGAGATTTAAGTGACAACAAGGAATGGAGCGATACACGCCTGAAGAACGCGGAATTATTGTTACTGCTTATTTGAACAATTTCCTGTCTGTTGTTTTAACGCAGCGTGAATTTCGTCATCCTGCACCGTGCGTGCGAATAATTATGCGTTTGGCTAATGCAAACTGGGCCCACTAGAGATTTCGAAAGAAGTGGCCGGCGCCGTATTGCTCGTTTGACCGAGAATAGCACTGCTGTAGCCAAGGACGTCCGAGAGAGTCCACAAACATCGATGAGACAACGGTGCACAAAATTTGGCATCAGCGGACGTTTATTGCGTCAAATTTTGGTGAAAGACCGGAAGATGTTCCCTTATAAGGAGCAAACGTCTACCTAATGTTGCCTGCTGACCTTCGAGTAAGGTTAACTTACTCCCATACTCTACTAAACTTGGTGCAAGAAGAGGTTGATTTCGAATCCAAAACTATGTATAATAAGCGACGAAGCCCATTTCCACTTATGTGGAAATTAAGGATGCGTTTCTGTGGCAAGGAGAATCCACATGAAATGCACGAAGAGCCAGTGCATCCCCTCAAAGTGACAGTTTCCAGTGATTGGCCCTTAGTTTTTTGAGGACGCCGACGGCTCGACCATAACCGTAACTGGTCAGCGCCACAGACAGATGTTAAACGAGTTTTTTTTTGTATCAAGTTACTGAATTGGGTCTTGGGCATTGTCGATTCAAGCAGGATGGAGCAATCATCTCGGGCATCGATGAAGATTTTGAATCACCAATTTCCAGGCTGTATGATCTCCCGTTTTGGCGATTTGAACTTCTTCCTTTGGGTCTTTTTGAAATCACAAGAAACCATAAACCTTGCAAGTATTAAAAGCCAACATTGAAGAATTTGGAACCAGACGTTTTGCGAACAACAACTCAAAATGGCGTAAAATATACATCGACTCAGGGATGGTCATTTGACCGATATAATTTTTTCAACTTAATGTCATCAATTATACACCTTCAGTTAAACTCTCTATGAAACCAGAGCCCGCTTTTTTTAATTTCCAACAAAATGTCAGCCAATTTGCATTATAAGATTACTTTTGCCCCACCTTGTATAAGGTCCAATATACCATATACTCATATACGAGTAGTAGCAGGAGTACTCAAAGATCTCAATATAAATAAATCTGCTGGTCCAGATAGCATATCTTCTCTTCTTCTGAAGATGTGTTCTTCCTCGCTGGCAACCCAAATGCATAAGTTTTTTAATCAATCCATCTTTACAGGACTCTTTCCGAGTAGATGGAAAAAAGGATTTTTCACCAGGCTGTCACTAAAAAAGCCAAATTTTGTTCTATCTTATTCTTCAAACACATCGCACTTAGATCTCTTTTTTCCAAGGTCATGGAAACGATGGCGGTTTGTCGACCCATGAAGTATTATATTTTGAGACACAAAAGCATCTCAATGACTGGCACTACGGTTTTCGTAGAATCAGGTGTACTTATCTCGCCGAAAATCTACATGAAAATCAACATAAATCTTGAATTAATCAAAATAGTGGCACTTGATATTCCAAAGCCATTTGAGAGAGCGGTATTATTTTTTTGAATTTTCGCTTGTCATCTCTTGTCTGTTACTTCTAATCTAATGGATTTCTTCACTGACTAAAGTACTTAATGTTTTATTATATTGATCTTCGACTGCAGATTGCAGGTCAACTTTTTTATGGTGGAAAGGTTTTCGGAGAGCATGGCGGAACCAATGTCCCCCTTCCAATTCGGCTTTACAAAAGGCAAGTGTGTCGAGGATGCATGGTCTTTCCTAAAAGACAGAGTCCTCAGAAGCAGGGCCAGTGTGGTTATAGGCATCTTTATTGATTTCAAAGGTGCCTTTGATAACCTGAACTGGCAGAAAATAGTAACCAGGTTGCAAGAATTGGGCTGTCGAGAAATTGGGCTTTGGGGAAGCTACTTTTCCGACAGAAAAGCAAGTGTGGTAAGTACGCACGATAGCGTCTCAATCAATGTTGAGAGAGGTTGCCCCCAGGGGTCCATCTGTGGTCCTTTTATTTGGAACCTGATGATGGATCCACTCTTGCGGCGGCTAAACGAGCTCTGTGGGTGCTGCGCCTATGCAGATGACCTGCTCCTCATCCTCGAGGGCCAGTCTAGGGCCGAAATCGAGGTATTAGGAGAAAGAGCTCTAGCAGTCGTTGCTGAATGGGGAGAGAGCGTTGGGGTAAGTGTGTCGCAGGACAAGACTGTTTCAATGAAGCTCAAGGGCAAATTGAATGTAAGACGTCGGGCTCCCGCGATACGTCTGAACGGCGTTGGCATTAGATGTGTGACTGAGGTCACATATCTGGGCATAACGATGGGTGAGTGTATGAACTTCATGCCTCACCTGGTTCGTACTAGACTACGTATGCTGAGTGCCGTAGGCCAGGTAAGGCGCATTTTGCGATCCGACTGGGGACTCAGCAGGCGTTCTGTTCGTATCATATACGATGGCCTTTTTGTTGCCTGTGCAACATATGGAGCATCGGTATGGTACGACAGAGTTATGACTGTTGATGGTCGAAAGCGGATCCTGGCTTGTCAAAGAGTCGCCTTGCTTGGCTGTTTACCGGTGTGCCACACTGTCTCCACAGAGGCAATGCAGGTCTTGCTGGGAGTGCCACCTCTGGATCTGGAAGTGATACGTCGTGGTATTGCTTTCCAGATCAGAAAAGGTCTCCCTCTAAATGAGCGCGATTGGGTTTCCCCGGAAGAAGTGGATGGCCTATCCCTGAAGCAGCGTAAAACCTTGCTGCACGCATGTGTTCTATCTAGATGGCAATCTAGATGGGATGCTAGCGAAAATGGTAGGGTTACTTATGGCTTCCTAAGGGATGTGCTAACCATGAGAATTTTTCCTGAACGGAATTTTAACCTCAGCCTGGGCTTTTTGTTGACCGGGCATGGCTCTCTCAATGCATTCTTGCATAAGAGGGGGCTTAGCGAGGTTGCGAGCTGCTCATGTGGAGCTACCTATGAGGACTGGCTTCATGTCCTATGTGAGTGTCCCAATTACGCTGACATAAGGAACTTGCAGGCTATGGGCATCACCTTTAATGGTGAGACCTACGATGTCAGTGGAATTATCACTGATACCGTACGGTTTGAAAGAACCCGTAGTTTTGCAAAAGATGTATTCAATAGAAGGCGCAGTAGGCAGCTAGCGGGAAGTTGGTAGATTTTGAATTGTTGCAAGGCCGCCAGTCCTGGGCAGTGAGGTGCCCAACTGGAAGTAACCTCAAGGTTGCGAAGCTCGACCGGAAGCTATATTCTGGTACCACGGGAGGTCAGGAGCCCCCGGAACTATGGTTCCGGCCTGACCTAGGAGTTGGCCCCCTTGTGG
The DNA here is from genome assembly GCA_963966105.1 of Volucella zonaria. Classification (NCBI taxonomy): domain Eukaryota; kingdom Metazoa; phylum Arthropoda; class Insecta; order Diptera; family Syrphidae; genus Volucella; species Volucella zonaria. The sequence goes on along the minus strand of OZ014531.1, from coordinate 121,563,111 downwards.
GAGTATCGTGGTGGCTGTAGGTTTAAACCCAAAATCGCGGGGAGAATGGACCGAATGGATCTTGGACATCTCATGGCTTAGCATGTGTGTAGTTTACTACGACCTGTGCTAAACCATGGGATTGCTATGGAACCAATTGGTCTGCTCGATGTGGAGTTGCATTGCAACCGGGTGCCATGACCCACAGAATGGCTGAGGTATTAGATAGGCCTCGACCCTTCACCAAAGGGGAAGTTCGTGCCTTACACACGACTTCGAATCTAGTACTGGTGGTAGTACTTGTACTACCCGAAGGGCGCTTATCAACGCATTATTTTGATATCTTGTGCGAAGACGCACCGTAGGCTTAAGCCCTCACGGCAGGTACCTACGTAAAACACAAGAGACATCTGCAGATTGCAGACTGCTGAATTAGCAGTATTACTATTTGTGGAGCCCCCACCCAATTACACAGGCTACGTCTTATCAATGGCGTAATCTGATAATAAATGAGAGTCTTATGTAAAAGGGTATCACATTGGAGTGATTGATGTACGAGTACAATACATTTGACCAGCGCGATGTTGTATGCATTTCAGCGGTCCATCGACACATAAGATCTATAGGGGTCTTAGTACCAAGACCAGGGACTTAATTCTGGCACCATGGGAGGCAGAAGCCTTTGGAACTTCAGTTCCAGCCTGACTGGTAAAGGCGGAAACCCTTGAGGGAGGATATTCAAGCCTAACGTCACAGGGATGGTTTTCTGACTGCCGTTGGAATTCCCAGAAATGTAGGGCGCCTTGATCCTAAGATTGCAGGAGGTTTCAGGAAGGCATCACCCTTTACCAAAGATGAAGGCTAGCCTATGCAATGAGACTTCGAATTGGAAAGATCGAGAATGCGGATTATTCCTCATTCAAGATCCCAGCGGTGATTGACGCACGAATCCCATCTGTGATGACACACCGTGGGCTTAAGATATACATGACCGATGCCCACGTAAAGCACGTGACAATACTGTCTCCAAAACATAATACGTGAATGGTAATTGTATCGTCGAAACCGAAAAACTTTCCGCTGTCGATATGTATGTAAATGATAACGTACGTTAGAATGGGCACATACCTTATTCGATGTCGCCAAAAATGCTGCGAAATGTCTCGGTTCTTTAAGCGATGTAAGAAACATTTCCTCTCTTTGATAAAAGCGCAGTGCTCGCATCTGGTCAGATGCTCCTTAGACGCTAGCTAAATAGAAGGAATTCAAAACCATGCTACGACAACATTCTGTTGTTGTACCCAAGAAATAACTGCAGTTGCGGCAACAGAAACTCGTCGGCCATTTGGCAATATATTTTAGTAACAAAAAAATTTCTACCCTCGGGTGGATATAGGACACCGCTCTGTTTGTTGGACAACGTAAGCCTTTTCTGTAGTTATTTTTAAGACATTGAGTAACTACCGTATGTACCCTTTATTCACAGTGCCTTGTCATTGGACAGGATGATTCCAAGTATTCGTGCTTTGTTTTTTTTTTTAAAGAACTTGACACTCAAGTGGGTATGAATACACTTTTGTGTTCGAAAACATTGCAGCATTGCAATAGATTTGCTCTTTGTATGGAAGGCACTCTAGCTTCCTTTTGGAAAAAAAACGTATACTGTTGATTTTTTCAATTATAGTAGAATTTTTTTTTTCTTACTTATCGGTTTACGCTCATTTCGCGTAATTTCGTCTCGAAGTTGAACCACTTGTTCTGGCATCGCTGCAGACTTTTATAGCCCCAGAGTTCCGTTGACCATTCTCTATTCTCATCTAAACCAGATCAGTTGCATAATCGGGCCCATCACTTGGCCGAATTGACCAACGACAAGTGGACACGCACAAGTCCACTTGTAAAATTCGCTCGCGTGGAGAAAACAAAGAACAAAAAAACAAAACAAAAACGCACGAGTGAACAAGACAGCAAAAAAAAACTTCACTGTGCCGGCAAAAAAAAACAAAAACAACGATGAATGTATGGATGGATAGCGGGCTGTGGGTTTGAATTTTCTTGGTGTGCTTCCTATTGTTGTAAGGGCATAACACCTACAACAATTTGATTCGGTAAACCAACTCTGAATTTTTATTGCTCAGCTCTGCTTAGTAACGTCGGTGTTTGTGTTCTTTGTATCTGTCTTTCCTTATAATAACTCGGGAATTCAGAGTGAATGTCGCCAATATACGCGGGCTAAAAAGTAATCGCTTCTCCGTACGTCCACGTCTGTAAATATAGACCAACTATTTTGGCACTTAGTGAAACACAAGTAGATCCCCGCCCACGCCTCTTAAATCACACTAATCTGAAGCTACCTGGCTACGGACTAGTGCCATTATTCCTCTCTCACCGCGGTCTCGCCAATTACGTAGTAGTGATATAGCTTACCAAACTCCACCACAATCTAGCCCCTGTTCCAATCCGGAACTTAATTTCATATGGTTTAAATTCGACTTTTTAACGAGCTTGATGAGCTGTCTGACTCCATTCAAAGAATTGTATCCCTGCATCCTCATACTGAAATTGTTTTTACGGGCGATTCTGGATGGCTTCTACATTCTGTACAGACAACTCCCGATGGACGGTGTGTTGAGATCTTCGCTGACGCAGCTTATAAATACCAGACATTGATAGTCATACCACCAACACCCTGGACTTGTTTTTAGCTTCTCACCCTGATCGTACATCGTACATTATTGATGTGCTCTCCCGTCTAGACTCATCGGACCATTGTGTCATATCAGCTAATTTCTCGTACACCGACCACACAGTTAGAGAAAAGGTTGTTAAAAGAACCGTATGACAATACGAGAAAGCCAATTGGAGCGGTCTTAAGAGTTTCTTTAAGAAATTTAACTGGTCGTTATGTTTCCACGATAACGACACGTGGATGCCGCTGATAATATGATCACAGACACCATTCTCTTTGGAATGAGAAGCTTTATCCCTCATCGGATGAAGAATATCAAACTAAAAGAAAAGGCATGGTACGACTCGAGCTGTACAGAGGCTGTCAGGGTTAGAGAAATCTTTCTTCAGTCCTATAAGACCACCCCGATAGAGGAAAACTGAAAAAAATTCAACCGAGCCAGGAGTGACTGCAACGTCTTCTCAAGCGGGTGAAATTTCTATACGACCAAAAACTGAGGAAAAAAATACTACAATGTCCCAAAGGTAGTAAAAGTTGCAAAAACATTAGAAATTCTGCCTCATCCTCCATCCCAACGCTCATTTATAATGAAATTTCAGCTTTCAGCTCTTTGGACAAGGCTAATCTGCTTGCTGGATACTTTGCAGCCAGCTCAGCACTTCCACTGTGCTTTGTCTCCACCTACAATTGAGTGAGTCGAATTTTTGATAGGACAAATCCACTTCCGTAGTTGTGTAGTAGTAAGAGTTTTTAAAGATCCCAAATCCGCTGGTCCAGATGGTATATCTGCCCTTCTTCTGAAGAGGTGTTCTTCCTCGCTGGCAAAACCGCTGCGTAAGCTTTTTCTTCAATCCTACTCTTTAGGACCCTTTCGGAGCAGATGGAAAACAGCATTTGTCCAGCCCGCCCCTAACATAGGCGAATCATCCTCTCTCTCCTCCTACAGACCCATTGCACTTACGTCCCTTCTTTCCAAGGTCATGGAAACGCTGATAAACCGTCAGTTCTTGGAATATCTCGAAACGCGAAAACTTCTTAATGACCGGCAGTACAGTTTTCGTAACAACAGGTCCACTGGTGATCTGATGGCATGTGGAACCACAGCGTACATCAATCTTGCGAAAGCAAGATAGTTGCACATGAAATTTCTACGCATTTGACAGAGTTTGTCATCAGGCTCTTTTGTCGAATATGCGTGCTAGTGGGATCGATAACTCTCTTCTTCAATTGATTAGAAATTAGCTTTCGACGCATTCAATTCAAGTTGTCTTGAGTGGTTTCAAGTCTGACGTGTGCGCCAGGGCTTCGTGTCTCCGACACTCTTGCTAATTCATATCAACGATCTCTTGTCTGCTACTTCTAATCCAATATATTACCTTGCTGACAACAGTACGCTCTGCTTTTCATATTCGTTTCCGGACTCGCGTCCCTGCTCTTCGGCTGTAGAACCGGAACACCAGCGTATGTGAAGCTCATTAAATTCCGATATTAACAGCATAACTAATTGGAACCACTAACAGAGTGCAATTTAGTGCTTCCACAACACAATGCTGTCTGCTGTCGTTAAAGCGATATTTAAACACCCGGCCATTATTCATGAATGGCACTTGCATCGTGGAAAGCGATAAACTCTCCATTCTTGATATGTGTGCCAGTGACAACTTACGTTGAAGTACCATATATCCATATATCCGGTGTCATCAAAAATGCTGTGAAATATCTAGGTTTCCTCAACTGATGTAAGAAATAATACACCCCCTCTGATCTGGTCTCAATATATAAGGCGTTTATCCACCCGAAATTGGAGTACAATGCCCACATATGGTCGGATGCGCCTAAAACATATATGGACCTGGTAGATAAAACTCATATGTGATACTAATATCACTCAAACAATTGAAACCCTCGAACACCGACGTAATGCCTCGTGTCTCACCCTGTTTTATCCACTACCAGTGCACCGCACCATAGAAATTGCCAGTATCATTCCGCCCATTCAAACTTTTAGCCGTAACACCCATCTCGCTATGAATGCTCATCAGTATACCCTCAAGCACACTTTCGGACGTGCTCTAAAATATCGTGATTTGTTCCTAAGTTGTACAACTCGCTTATGGAATGCCCTGTCTAGCTCTTTATTTCCTAGTCAGTATAACCTTGAAACATTTAAAACCAACGTTCACAGGTACCTCTCTTTCTATCCTCCCTGATTTTCCTTCGCCCGCGCTGTGTGCAAGCATTTTAAAGGTATTTAAGCACGCGCAAATTATTTAAAAAAAAAAAAGACTAAATAGTCGAGTAATGAAGTGAGTGCAAAAAACGCCAAATGCACGAACCAGTGCTTCACCAATTTTGAGACGTTGCTCGGACGTCAAAGCGCTGTGCACTCCTGACCAATGACTAATGGCGGATCCGCAAAACATGTGCGACAAAGGTTACCCCATCCGCTAACCATATCTGTCAGCCTATTTAGATTTTTCTTTTCTGAATTTCGTCGAGTGATTGATCATTTGAATAGACTCAGAAAACCGCATGCGTTCATCATGACTTTACAATGTCGTCGTTGTAGTCTGGCAATTTTCTATCGTTTTAGTACAGTAGACTACAGTAGACTTCGACTTCATCGAACTAACCGTGGTTTAGAACTTTCTATAAGACAACATACCATATTTTATATTTGTTCTTTTTCTGTTTACCTTTTCTTCAGCTTTACAACTGCATTTTATTGAATGCATATTAAGTTAAAAATAAATCATATTGTTGCCATATCAGTAAAACGGCCTTAATTTGCACATTCCATACAACATTCATTATCAATATTTTTTTTTTTAAAAAAAAATCAATTGCCATTCGTAGCTTTGTTGAAGGTAGCACTTCATTTTGCAATTTGTTACACATGAAATCAATTTACTAAAGTATATATATTTATATGTACTTTAAACAGTCGCATTATTACAAAAATAAAAAAGTTACAAAATTACGGTATAGATATATTTTAATCCTGAAACAAAAAAAAATTAATCTATACTTTCCAATTGTTTTCCAGTTACAGTTACCACAACTCTAATGGAAATCCAGATATCCGTACTTACTTCACACAATCAAGCATCCTTATCTCTATTTACTCATAGAATCGAATAAAAAATTATAGCTGAATGTCTTTACTGCATTTATATTTGATTCGAAAATCCTTCAGAAAAATTTAGCATGCCAACTAAGACATAATCGCTAATATTAGTCTTGCTAATCCAATATTATGTCAACGAATATGGAATAAATTTACATGCGCTCAGCGTTAATACAAATGTATTGCATGTGTCAACTCGTACTTAACCATTACCATTAATTGATTAATAAATAAAAACCTTCGCTATCTCATAGATACATTCATAATCTCTAGTCTAATCATATTGGTAGATTTATTGTAAATCTTTCTAGAATGTGCTTAGACTAGCCTTTAATATAAAAGTGTTTTCCGCTGATCTACTACTATTTGATTTTTATTAATTTCGCTGAATCGCTGCAAACTATTAGAGAATGCCTTCCAGACCAAAAAAAGATAAAAAATTAAAAAAATAAAAAAAATACTAGTTATGCTTAAATGTTATTATATATCTAATGCAATTTGTTACGCAAAGCAAATAATATTTTGTTAGCAAAGCAAATAATATCAAAGCAAAACATACACACAATACAAAATGCAACAGCACAAAAGAAAACCAAAACAATTGTTTCATAAAAAAAAATCCAAAACCAAACATAACGCTTTATCCTTTCAAACACAAGATACTTTTTTAAAAAAAAAAAAATACGCAATTCAATTTAGAAATACATTCTAATACAATACAAAGCTACACGAAACAGTTTATTGTTATTATTAATTTGTGTGCAACAAAAAATTAGAAAAAAAAAGTTCAAAAAAAAAACAAATGAAATGGTTACAAGATGAAGAAACAACAACAATTTTTTTTCTTCTTTTCTTAATTTCCATTTACAGTGGATGTAACATTTGTGATAGATATATTAATAAATTTTCGCACAACATTCGTAAATGGCCAGGACGAAGTTGTATCACATCCTGGACGGATAGCGGTTCACTATTTAAGTGGATGGTTTCTAATCGATTTGGTAGCCGCGATACCATTTGATTTATTATTAGTTGGTAGCGATACTGATGAGGTAAGTCTCCATTATTTTTATTTTTCTCTTTTATTTACCGATTTATTATTTTAATATTTCTGTTCAATTTTTTAATAACTTTTATCATTTCAACAAATATAAATAAATATGGTGAAATAATATTTTTATTGTTAATCTTATTTGTTTTTTATGTTTATATACATATTTAATAACAAAAGATTTTCTTTAATATTTTTTTTTTTTTTTTTAAATATTTGTAGATACATTTAGGAATTTAAATAATGATTTTCGTTATAATTGATTTTATTATTATATATTTTGAAAATAAAAAAAATATCACATATTTTAATGATTGTGTTAAAGTCGGTTTGCCAACGGCTTGAAGAGGACCATTTCGTTATTCTCGTGTCACGATCAATCGGTAAAAGATTTAAAAGATTTAGCTTAAAGCTCAAAATTCATTTCGCATAATTCAATTGGTTTAATTTTTATTTTTTTTTTAAAATAGACATTTTCTAGTATTTATTTATTCAGTCTCATCGAATTCTCTCCATTCAAAGCGTAGATGATCTGTTACGACATGAGGATTATTTTTCTTCAGCTAGACCTTTTGATTAGGCTGAGTGTTAGATCGAGGCCTTAATATGCTCCGAAGACATTTATTAATTCTTAATAGAATTGTAAAACTTAAATGCCAAGCTAAATACTAATGATCTAGTTCTTGTTTTTTGTTTTTAGCGCTGTAATATATAACGCGTATAATTGTATTTAATGTTACATGTTTCTCGTACATAGCTACAGAACCGCTTTAGGGGTTGGATAAAATTGGGAACCATACTACCTCTCTATTTTGGAACACGTCATTAGTGAAATCAAAAGTTTGCTAGTCTTTTCGTATTTGAATTATGAGATAATTTTTTTTTCGGCCGTTTCTTCTAACCTTTGGACCGAGTTCTCTGAGTTCTTCGTCGAACCCGTTGGTTTGCTCTGTCTGCTTATCCTCTTTCCGTTCCTTACTGTCGCGATTCTCCTGAATGCTTATACATATGTTACATCTCATTTGATCGGGTTTTGTAGCACCCGCTGACATTTGTAACGTTTTTATTTCCGTCACTGTCGTGTTTTATTTGTGCTTTTCGTAGCTCGTCCTACTTCGGCGATGAGTATGTCAGCACGGATTTCTGAAAGGTAGATCAACTACTACAAATTTAGTTGAACTGGTATCTTATTTATTTATTTATTTATCATTATAAACATCTATCACAGTAAGAATTCACTTATAATATTGTGAGAGATAACAACTTAAATAAAATTAACAATTTACAAAAAGAAAGAAAAAAAAATCTATATTTAAAATTCAAAATTTAAAATTCAAAATTCAGGTGAATAAAAGTAAAGGGATAAAGGGTTGAGATCGCTTGAGACAAAAAAAGGAAGGAATGGGGAAGTGAAAAACAAAGTGCTTTGCGTGGAAATGAATTCCAAATTCGAATGACAGTAATAAAAAATTGTCTCTCAGATGTTAGGCAAGAGAATTGTGGAAAAATTAAGCACATAGATCTATTAGATGCCGAAAACCGGATTTTATTGTAGAGATATGAAGATTGTCTCGTTTTTAGTATGTTGAAAAGAGAATTGAGGGTACGAAATTAACATAGTTCTGAAAAGACATATCCAACACGTTTTTTGCCAAATGTGATATGTGAGCAAACCTTTTGAGACCATAAATATAACGTATAGTGCTGTTAAAAGCTAACTGAAGCTTTCTATTACTTTCAGCATCATAATTACCGAAGATTTCACACCCATAAATTAATACAGGAATAACCAAAGCTTTGTCAAACATTCGCCTTGTTCTCAGTGGTGTAAACTTTTGAGCTATCCACAATGTTCGGAGAACACCATTTTTAATATCGTCCGCATAAAGGTGCTTTGACGAATTCATAATAACGAATATGTCATTAACATACATTGAGAACAGGAGAGGTCCCAAAATCGAACCTTGGGGAATGCCTCGTTGCAAAGGAAGAAATTCTGATAGAACGCCTTCCAGAGACACGGCCTGCTTTCTTTCTCTAAGGCATGACGAGAGTAAATTTCTAGCAGAAGGAGACATATTAAAGAAGTAATGTAATTTATAAATAAGAGTGGAGTGGTCAACCATATCAAAAGCTTTCGAGAAATCAAGAAGGGCCAAGAAGATGGCATGGTCCTTATCCCGATTCTCTCTTATATCCTTTACCACTCTCATTAATGCAGTTGTACAGCTATGCTTGGCACGAAATCCAGACTGAACAGAAACCAGTAGATTATAGCGTTTAATATATGTAGGTATTTATTTGATTATGCATAACTCTTTCACAAACCTTAGAGAGGAAGGGTAAACTAGATATAGGTCTAAAATCCTCACATGCCGAGTTTTTAGTGATTGGTACTACTTTGGCCATTTTCCACTGGTGGGGTAAAATACCGGTTGTAAAAATGGTGTTGATCACGACCGTAATATATGGGAGGAGTAATGGTAGTATGGCCTTAATAAAAACAAGATGTACTTCATCAACTCCAACAGCATTTGACTTAATACGAGTAGACAAAAAACTTTCCACAATATCCGTGCTTTCTATTCTTTGGAAAGAAAATGATGTACCGCTTGGGATAACACGAGCACAACCTCTGTTGAGGTTACAGGATGTGGTATATATAGATAGGAATCTACGATTAAGTTCATTGCCGTCGATATTACTTGCGCACTTAAATTTTTGTTTACCAATCCCTAATTCACGGAGGTTACTCCACAGTTTTCGACCATCAGAATTAGTACCTAGGCGATTTGAATAAAATCGTGTTTTAGCAATTCTTATTTCGCGAACCAAGCTGTTTCTTAGTTGTTTGTAGACTTGGTGGAGCTCGTTTATCCTAAAGCGTTTCCATTGACGGTAAGCCGTTAGTCAGCCCTTGTCTTTTCTCTTGCCGTTCCAGTAGTTACTGGGACGTGTGTATCAAAAAGATGATTTATATTTTTATGAATGAACTCAACTTGGTCATCCGGTGAGGGCATACTATACACGAGGTGCCATGGAATGCAATATATGTGGTGCTCTAAGGCAGACCTGTCTATATTTTTAAAATTTCTAAATGAATAGCTGGATGTCCTTGTAGAACCATTTATGTCAAAATCAAAAGTGAGAAAAATGAGGTCATGTTTAAAAAATGCAGGTGCTGAAATTTGATCATACAGGACAACTTTGTCTGTACTATTGACAAAAAACAGATCTAACAAGGTACTGCAAGTACTTGTGAAATGAGTAGGGAGCTGGGTATTTACTGGATGTAGACCAAAGGCATTCATGTTTTCAATTAGGTGACTTTCCTCTAGAATGTTACTGTTAAAATCACCACAGACAATTACAGTGGTTGAACTTTCCTCCATGGAATCATAAACAGGTGTTAAATTAGCGTTCCTATTTGGTCTATACACATTACACATTGCATAAACGAACAGCATTTTCACCACAGACTATATCTATGCAAAGATACTCAATGGCGCTCTCGAACGGTGATTGACATTTTAGTTTAGAAGTTAGTCCTTCTCGTACATAAATTGCTACACCGCCGCCAATACGATTACTCCTATCAGAACGAAAAAGTTGGTAACCACTCAAAGCATATACTACATCCTTCACATCTCAGAAAAACCAACCGACCCACACAGGTCGCATCGACTTGGGAATTTACAAAAAATTCTCTAAATCCATCAATTTTGAGTTGCAAACTTTGTGCTTTTATATGGCAAACTTTAAGTCCTTGCCTATGACAACAAAAAACCCTAATCATATATCGTAATTTAACATCATTACTGTCACTAATGGAATCCAACCCGCCATCATTAAATTCATTTTTATAAAATAAATTTTGTATCAGAACCAAACTCCCCAAAGCAACGACATTGATCTACTAGGACAGCGATATAAAAAGGAATCAAGCAAAAACAACACAAAAAGAGAAAGAAAATAATGTAAACAAAACAAAAAAAAAAAGATTTCGATTAACACTTGCTGAATGGTGACTTCGATCATCATTGTTATTCGTCTTCTCCTGCTTCCCTGGTCTGACAACTCGTGGCTATGGCATTGATCACTCGGTCATTCTCCACTAAAATCCGTTTAGCGTGTGCGCTCTTCTTTATGTAGACAGAACCACGGTGAGTAAAAACAGAAAACAGCTGTTTATTATGCTTTAGACGCATTGCCCTGTGGTAAAGAGTACGATTTTTTCTGGTCATACTCCCGAACATATAAATATTTTTTCTGTTATCTGCTTCCATGCCCACGTCTTGGAAACAAAGCTGTCTTTCGTTTTTGCAAAAGAGAGCAACTGCATGCAGAACGGTGTTTCTTTCGTGGGGAGAGCTGAATTTGACAATGACAATTTTATCGGTGATGTCCGGATGGTTATTATTACATCGCTGACGCTGAGAACGAAAAATTGCTTTCAAAGGTGATGAAAGATAGTTTTTAGATTTTCGTTCGGCAACTGCGGGATTCCTAATATAATTGCGTCGGCTGCAATTTCACGTTGCTCGAAAACCTCACATCGTTTTTGAAGTTCAGCTATTTCCCCATCGAGAGTCTGCGATTCAGCTAAGTGTGACTTTATCCCCTCTCCCTGCTCTTGTAGAATTGTAAGGGAATTTTCTAGCTCTTGAATCTTAAGCTCAGCTTTTTCTTGGCGGCTTTGCTAGCTTTTAATGTATACTTCGACATTTTTTGTGTGTGTGTTTAGTCTGTCTTCTATCAGTGATATACGACTAAGTACATCATTTCGCAAAAGATTCATTTCCGTAGAGATTCGACTTACTATGTCATCAGTGAGTTTGGCAAGTCTGTCCTCGATATGTGTAAGAGTTACAGCTGGGGCACGATCGTAGAGTTGGTGCAGATTCTTGAGCCAGGCTTTGTGTTGGTCGTATAGTTACCTCCAGTGTTGGTGTTGACTGCTTCTCTTTCTCCAAACAACTCGTCGATCGTGTTTTCCCCGCCATTTTATTTGTAGGAGTACGATTACAAAGAGGAAAAATAAAAACAAACGAGAACGCGTTTGAAAATTCAAAATGAAAAGTAAAAAATTAAACTACTAGATGGAGTGAAAAGTGACCTCCTTGGGAATTAAAAAAAAATTTCTTTTACATGTTTTTTTATATTATTCAATATAATCCTCTTTTAGTTTGATATACTTATTCCAGCAATTTTCCAACTTCTTGATTCCACCCGAAAAGTAATTTTTCGGAAGGTTTGCAAAATACTCCTCCGTGGCGTCAATGATTTGCCCGCGTGAGCTGAATTTTTCATTGATGAGCCATCTTTTGAGGTTTGGGAAGAGATAATAGTCCGAGGGATCCAAATCCAGTTACCAATCGATGCCAAAAGTCCGTCCGATTCCGCATTAGCAAGTCTAAACACTCTTTCGTAGTGCTCTCGCGTTCGTGTTTTTGGGTCATTCGCGGCACCCAGCGGCAGGATAACTTTTTCATATGCAGAATATTGCCCAAAATATGGCGTGTGCGCCCAGTACTAATCTTTGTGGTATCTGCTAGCTCGCGCACCTTCTCTTTCCGGTCAGCCAACACCATTTCATGTATTTTTTTGACATTGTCCTCTGTAACCGAATCGGAAGGCCTGCCACTGCGGACTTGATCGGTAGTGGAGTTGCGGCCACCACGAAACTCTCGAAACCAATATTTGACGGTGTAATCTGACGGAGCATTAGTCCCATAATATTTATCCAACTTTTCTTTTGTTTCCTTCGCCGTTTTGCCTCTCAAAAAATAATGTTTTATGAGAGAACGAAAATCGTTTCTGTCCATACTCAACATGATGCCAAACATGTCAACAACAATCAGTTGTCAAAACAAGACTAAAGACAGTATCGCACTGAAATTTGGCATGTCTGCCGAAATATGAACGGACTTCAAGGCACTATAACCTTTTTTGCAGTAGCAGTGCATTCTGGCGGTCTAAGAGGTCACTTTTCGCTCCATCTAGTATTGTCTGGCTGACGTTTAAGTTATGACGTTATTTATGTCAAGAAAGGCGAAATTTTATGCTTTGGATTTAGTGTTCTGTCAGAAAACCGAATATACATATAACCGAACGAGATTATCAACACGTCTAATCACTCTGAATCATGGTAGACAACGTATCCTTTGCGCTTTCAGCTTTACAAAATGCTAGCGAAATCGATGTTCTTGCTACGGATTTTGCTAAGGCCTCCGATAAAATATCGCATTAATGATCCTTTTCAAATTGTTTTCCATTTTACCCCATATTATTTAAATGAATATCTTCTTATCTGGATAACCATTATTATAGCATTCGCTTTAGGTCAGACTACACGTCAGGCAACTAGGTCCCTTTATTTTCATTTTATATATTTATACAATAGTTAATAAACGATTTACACCGACGACACTAAATTCTCGAAAACTATTTTTCACCCCAGGACTCTATTCTGCTTGAAGGAGATTTATTTATTTATTAATTCACAAAAATTCTTGTACATGTAAGATTGAATCCTTTCAAATTACGCCAGCTAGGCAAAAATACATTACTAAATTAAATAAACGAAAATAATAGATACTCGTATTATAGTAATAACTATAAGAAATAAGGGATGTAGGAAGGAAAACGATGCAAAAGAAGGACATAAAGGTATAGAAATTCCATCAGTAAGTTTGTGCTAAGTATTTGAAAACTTCATTTGTAAATAGGTATATTTGTGTTGCTTGATCGTTTGATTTTCACTGATAGGCAATTCCATAAATGAATCGCATGGATAAAAAAATTTCGACTAGTAGTAAGTTACTTATATCTAGGTAAAATTATTTGCAGTATCCTTTGGTTACTCGCAAATTTTATCATATCAAATAAGTAGTCTGGTTCTTTTGTAGTAATTATTTTCTGAGGTAGTAGTATGGTTCTTAAATTTAATACGGCTATTAAGGATCAGCCGGTTACTCTTTTAGCGAAGGGCGTGATGTGTATTTTGCGCAACTACATATTATATGCCACAGTGAGCTTTCGCTTCGACACATAGGCCAAGTCTGCGTATATGATATTTCACAACCGTAAAGCAGTATCGGCAAAATAGAAGATTTTACCAATTTCAGTTTAACAGCTATCGGAAGGTAGTTTTTTGTGGGGCTTAGACCACGAAAATACTACTTTGTTTACGTGTAAATTCCAAGTAAATGTACTCCAAGATTTTTTACCTTATCAACATACGAGTACTCTATGGGAGTGTTGTTAAGAGATATTGGGGCGAAATCTCCGGTTTGTCTGTTACTATATGGCTTTTGACTTAGATGGACTGAGCCTAAGCTAATTTTTTGTTGACCAAGCATGGATTTGCTTAAGATCATCATTAATATTGATTACCGCCTGATTTTTATGAGATTTCGAAAACAAGGAATATATTTGTGCATCCTTGGCATACATATGGTGTGCGGAGGTCATGAAATATTCAGCTATATCATTTATAAAGCATAAAAAAAGGAGAGGGCCAAGTACGGAACCTTGAGTGACACCAAAGGGGACATAGAGAAGTGAGGATTGTTTGGTGCCATTAGACACATATTGTTGGCGGCCAGATAAATCTGAGGCTATTAATTTGCCCGCGGAACTTTCGAAAGAGAATTGATTCTGCAGTTTATTTAATATTTTAGAGTGATTTACGCTGTCAAACGCCTTTGAGAAGTCTAATAAGACAATGAGGCTCAACATATCACAATCTAGTCCGGCACGTATATCTTCGCCCGACTGAAATATCGTGAAAAAATTTCTATTCAGGTAAGACTTAATTTGATTACTTATTATTGCTTCGAAAACTTTGCTTAGAAAAGGAAGGATTGCTATGGGTCGATATTCACTACTATTAGATTTTGGTAATTGAAGAATTTTCCGCTTATTGGGAAAAACGGACGTTGTTAGTATAGTATTAAATATATGGGTAATATGAGGGAGGAAAACGGGAAGAAGAGTTTGTATGAAAGTCGGGAATATGTGTGCACCATCGGAGCCAACAGCTTTTGATTTGATCTTTAAGATTGTTTGGCCTACATGATGATATACATCAATTCCAGAGAGTGAAAAAATACCTTCTCGTTGGTTGTCGAAGGAGTGGTTGCTTTGAACAAACTTCATATTTAGTTCATTAAGGTTGATATCGTTGGGAAGTGCATCTTTTAGAGACTTAAGCCCGATATCGCGAATATGGCTCCGGAATTTGGAACTCGAGTCCCTCGGGTTGAATTTATCTTGATAAAAGATCTTTTTATTTGATCGTATTAAAAGAGTTACCGTGTTTCGTGCAATAGCATATTCTTTATAAATAGCTGAGCATTTATAAATCGTTTTTTTTTATAAGGCTGAAAACTTCCGAAGTTAGCCATGGAATGTTGGCCCTATTAATTTTTCTGTTGTTACAGAAAGGTACATGTTTATGAAATCAAAGTAAGATACAATTTTAAATATATTCTACCTTAATATTGACATTGCTTGGCGACCAGTCCAGATTTCGGCTATCGTTAAACAGTGCTTCTAAATTGATTTTGGAAAAATTGTATGATTTTATTGGATTTTCTTTTGCACAAGAAGGAAAAGCGTTAATTGTAAGGAAAATAATGCCGTGATGTGCATTACCGAATCAATATTAGAAACTAAGAACGCATCTAAAAGTGAAGGCTTCTTGTTAGGCATGAAGTGAATTGGTTTAGTACTATTTGTAAAATAAAGATTAAAGGACTCAACCGAGCTAATTAATTGCTTATTATTACCCTCTAATATATTTAAGTTCCAATCTCCACAGAGAATAATTTTTGCATAAAGCACATACAACTCCTCTAAAAGATCTCTAATATACATATATATAGTTGGCTATGTTAGGAGCCATATATATAGTATACACCCTACAAGTAGTTTTTCAGTGAATATATAGTATATTCTAATAACTCGTTCGGGTTGGATTTCTTTACAACGTTAAATCCATAACATTTTTTAATAAATATTGCAACGCTCCCTCCTACCTTATTATGTCTATCTACACGCTTGGGCTTATGGTAATTATGGTAATTATGGATGCCGCCACGTTTCTGACAGACAGATAACATCGATCATATTATTGTCAAATATTAGACACAACTCGTCTATTTTGTTGTTTAGACTTTGAACATTCGAATGACACATACTAAAACCTTTTTTTTTTGTTTATAAAGGACATTTAACATAATTTTCGTTTCATTCACTCGATGTCTACAAAATCGCTTAGAGCTTAATGTCTCTAAAGGTTCATCTATAACTTTTTCACGTAAGCCCAGCCAATGTTCTCCTCGACTTTATTTTCTGCACGGCCAACTTATACCCAGGTTCAATTCCCTCGCGATCTTGGAACATTGTACAACAGAGAGCCAAATTTCCGTTCCCATATTGACGGGATAATCCTGAAAGCCAACTCACCACTTGATTTTATCAAACGATAACAAGGTCACATTACACTTGTCCGGCCCCTGCTCGACTATGCCAGCCGAGTCTGGTCCCCCTTTCAGCGAACTCGTATATCCTGAATCTGGAATATTCAACGTCATTTCCTTCGATTTGCTATTCGAAGACTACATTGGGATGACTCTTTTATTTTACCTCCCTATAGAGACCACCTAAAACTCTTTAACCTGAATTCCCTCGAAAAACGCACCATCGACTGCTCTCTAGTTCTGTTAATTGCGACTCCCTTTACAATTCTATTTCCTTTAACACTAATTATTGTAATTTACGATATACTCGTCTTTTCTATTTTCCAACCCATCGCTCCTCTTCTGGTTCCAAAGAACCAATCTCATCCTAGTTTTTTAAGTTAGATAAAACTTGTGTTAAACCAAATAACTGGAGCCCACCAAAATTAAAAAAATAAATAAAAATGACAGCCGTGTATAACAAAGCTTTAAATGAATTTTACTGTCACAGAATACTGCGGAGTTTTCACCCTATTTCCTCATCCCACGCCTACTCTATATACGACATCATCATCTTAATTTCCACGGTGATTATCGATTTTTCGCACTTCACATGTCATGAACTGAGCTTGTGGCTTAGGAAAATGTATATAATTAGTCTTAGTTCGACTGATTCGTAACCTGTGATCTTCTAATTATTTAATTATCCAATTATAATGAGATTTCACATCATTGCTTATGATGGCTCTATTAAGGGCAAAAAGAGAGAACTTGTTCAGGTTTCATCAATGTGCTGCCTCAATAGAAAATCTTCCGCTACTTTGCAAAGCAACAAACTTTGTTTACGGCCTTGATATACTCCGACTTACACTTCGAATTCTCCAGTTCTTTCTGCTGCACTTAAGTTTCATTTTAACTTCATAGTTCGTATCGCAAACAATCCTTATGTACTCGTATGTCTCAGTAACATTTTGGAATCTTACGAGTAGCTCTTGCGGAATCCCTTCCAAATCGGTGAAGAATTGGAAATTTTTGGAAGCGTGGTGATGCTTCTCTAGCTTTGTTAGTAACTTTAGTATCGCGTCATTTGTCGGCGTGTCTCCTACAAAGCCAAATTGTCTGAGAAGTTTCTGACCGAAAAATGATACAAGACATTTTTTTTGCAAAATTGTTTTTATTTTTCTACATGGTCTCCTTGTAACTCTACACACTTCTCCCAGCGATGCACCCATCTCTCTAACCCGTCCAAATAGTACTTGGCGTTTTTCTCTACAAAATAATTGTTCACAAAGGTGATTGCCTCCTCATTTGACGAAAATCTCTGTCCTCCGAGCGCAGTTTTTAGATGAGGGAACAAAAAGAAGTCGCTTGGGGCTAGATCTGGTGAATAAGACGGATGGTCAAGCAGTTCAAACCGTAATTCATTGATTTTCGCCATGGCAACCGCTGAGGTGTGAGACGGCGCATTGTCTTGGTGAAACAGGATTTTCTTTTTCTGCAAATGTGGCCGTTTTTCCGCATTTCTGGCTTCAGCTTGGCAAGTAATGATGCGTAGTATGCTCCTGTAATGCTTTTTCCTTTTTGAAGATAATCGATTAAGATAACTCCTTTACTATCCCAAAAAACAGTCGCCATCACTTTCCCAGCCGAAAAAACAGTTTTTGCTTTTTTGGAGCCGGCTCGCCCTTTGCAGTCCACTGTTTTGACTGAATTTTTGTTTCGGGCGTATAATGGTGTATCCAAGTTTCATCTACAGTAATTAATCGGTGCCAAAACTCGGATTTATTGCGCCTAAACTGCGCCAACAGAGCATTGGAAATGTTCATTCGAACACGTTTTTTGTCTAACGTAAGCAAACGCGGCACCCAACGCGCGGACAGCTTTCTCATGCCTAAATCTTGGTTTAAGATATAACGTTCTTTGGACATTTTCATAACCTCTACTATCTCTCCTCACTTTAATTCGGTGGTCGTCTAACACCATTTGGTGAACTTTAGCAATATTATCGTCAGTGGTTGCAGTTTTTGGACGTCCCGAGCGTTCATCATCTCCCAAGCTCTTACGGCCACGTTTAAATTCAGCTGCCCAAAATTTCACTGTGGTAAATGATGGTGCAGAGTCACCATACACAGAGTCCAACTCATTTTTGATTTGCGTAGGCGTATTTAATTTCAAAACAAGAATTTAATAACAGCTCGATACTCAATTTATTTCATTTTCACAAAAAAACACTAAATCGACTGTCAACTAAAAACTGCGCCTCCAAAATGACTGAAATTTCGGTAAGTAACTGTCAAAAGATGCACAACTAGCATTCACTAGCAATCTTTACTTTGCGATCGGAAACTCTCTGATATAGTATGTGGCACTAGTATGTGGTGGTAGTTATTGAATCGTGTTGCTTTTGCCTTTACACATTTAACAAGAATGCTCTACCTCCACTGGTTGAGGGAGTTCGGATTTTGTCCAAAGAAATGAGACCTGTCGACTGATTCTCTTCCAAAGTTTTCGTGGTGTCACAATCTTAAAAATATCAGCCCGTTCTACATTGCATTTCATCTATTGCTTGTTGGTTGTAAAGGTTCATCTTCTGACTTCCGATACAATGCCCCTACTGCTATGGCACGTGCTCTCACTACCGTTTCCTTTATCTGTCCTTTGCAACATCAGACACACTTTATGGGTTTCGTTACGCTGTATTTAATGCACTCTTGAAGAGTCACCGCTAACTTTTGATACTTTTACGATAAATCTCGCGTATGCACTAAATCTCGCGTATGCATTTGCGCAGTCAGACTCAGTATGCTACAAGATATCGGTTTTACTTATCCTCAGTGATTCCCCTTTTCCATTCCCAACGTGGCCCACCAAAAATTAGTTCCTTACAGATGTTGGCATTAAAGTTCCGGTTACACATAGTCCTCAGAACAAGTTCTACGTCTACTCTATCCAAGAGCTCATGAAACTTCGCTTTTCTGATGTTTAAGATGGTCTGGGCTAAGTTTGTTATTCAGTTTTTCCACGACTCTGAAAATTTATTCCTCTAGACGATTATTGTTTTGTTCAAATAGTTAAAATTAATTACCATTCAAAAACGTCACATGAAATCCAGACGAAAAGTGTTATTCAAAACGATGAGAATCACAAAGAAAGCACTATATTGCAAGTTTAATTGAAAAATTGCGGCATCAGACGTTCGTGCGCAGCTTGTGTTGTCGTGGCTTGCGTAGTGTTTCTATTTTTGGGACTCGTCTCCAACTTTCTTATAATTTCAGTATCATATGCATATGTACACCAGAAGATGCTGTTTTTTGCGACTTCAGTGTTTGTCATTCACAAATGCCAACAATTAATTCATCACTAAGGTTTCATAATTGTTAAGATTAAAAAATATTAATACATATAACATATATATGTATACACACGTAGTTATATTTGTACACATCACTTTGTTTAAGAGTAAGTTTTCGTGTTTTGGCCTGGTGTCATAGTATTTGTTTTGTTGCACGCTATTCTCTGGCTCTGGCTGTAGCTAAAAGCATACTGAAAAACCTAAGCTCAGACACTTCTCGCAGCATTCAACGAGCATCAATACTTGTCCACACTGAATTAATTGACTTTCATTCCTGGGCCAGCTCGCACACCAGATCAATTTTACCACCAAGCAAAACAAACGAAAAATAATCCCCACACGTAGCAAATAAATTTTTTCTAAATTAAATGCATACGAGCACTTCGTGGGCAACAGTGACTGAAAAGTCTTAATAATGACAAAGGCATCACTATAAATAGTCCCCTCCATGGGATGAGTAATTCAGAGTCTATTGTAGGTTTAGAGAATTTGCTGGCACTTCGTCAGTGCCTTCGATAGCTCAGTTGGTAGAGCGGTGGACTGTAGAAGAAAAACTATATGACCCAGACGTGAGCGAATTGTGTAAAAACAGTCCGTACATATTTGCTTCATTTACCAAAATCACTGAAATCCATAGGTCGCTGGTTCAAATCCGGCTCGAAGGAGACTTGTTTTTTTTTTTTTTTTTTTTTTTTCTTTTAAAGATTGTTTTTTGGAGACACGAAAACATATTTTACATTTTACGCACTTTAGTCTTCGCCATTTGAGATTGAAATTTGTAATGGAAAGATGTATTGTATTTCATTGATAATGTGATGGCTGTGGTAGAAAAATCTGTCTAATCGACCGACATATCTTGAAAAAGATCTGAATACTTTGTTTCATTAACATTATTGAAACACAAAGTTTATCGCTGGGGTTAAAAGCCCCTAGAGCTCGACAGTAAAATAAAAACAATTCAGTATTTGGTAGACAGATGCGATAGAAGTTATTGTTTAGTATGAATGCCTTTGATGGAATTATACAAGAAACGAGGAAGTAAATATCTATTCACACTGTACTAGGACGGTCAGGTGTTACATTTTTTTGGTGACCAATGTGAAGTGAATCTCATGTCATATATACATACAGCTATTGACAACTAATTAGAAACGCTACTGTATTTCATTAAATTTTTCTTTCTCATTTTCTTATCCTTTTGTCATTGTTTTACGTAAGTTAATACAGAAATGATACAGTTGGAATTTTTCATTTGGAATTTGTACTCAGTTTCGTTAGTTCTTAACCAGGTGTGACAGCTAATTAGAAACGATACCAATTTGAGTGGAAAATAGATATTTTTTTATAATTTCTCTGCTTTTTGTTGGTAAGTTTGGATTGTAAGGGATTTCAGCAGTTTTGTTTATTTGAATTTTTTAAAAATTAGTTAATCGAATTATGGGAAAAGCAAAAAGTTGTACTCCAGCCATGCGAAAGGTTATTGTAGAACTACAAGCAACAGGTCTTTCATATAAAAAGATAGGAATACAATTGGAGTGCTCCAAGAAGATGGTTTTTACTGCACTAGAGCATTTTCGCAAGTATCAGACCATTGAAAACATCCCACACAAACAACGGCCTCGGAAAACATCTCAACAAATGGACCGTAAGATTGTTCGACTGGCAAAAGCAGATCCGAGAAAAAGTGCTGCTGATATTATGCGCGAAGTTTGTGCTGGAACCATTGGCGCAATATCCAAACGCACCATTGCACGTCGTTTAGTTGAACTGGGCTTCATGGACGGATTTCGCGCAAGAAGCCTTTGGTGACAAAAAAACAAAGAAAACGACGGGTGGAATTTGCCAAAACACATGCCTCATGGACACTATATGATTGGAAGAACATACTTTGGACCGATGAAACAAAGATCAGTCGTATAGGTCCGGATGGCAGAAAGTATGTACGGCGTCCAAAAAATGCTGCTATTGATCCGAAGCACGTTTCGCCAGTTGTCAAGCACGACGGAGGATCCATAAATGTGTGGTGATGCTTTTCTTGGAGCGGTGTTGGGCCAACTCACCTCATTAACGGTATACTGAATAAGGAAAAGTATGTGGAAATTCTGCAAGATGTGATGCTACCATGGGCAGAAGAACATTTACCGGTTGTTTGGAGGTTTCAGCAAAACAACGACCCTAAACATACCGCGGAGCTCACCCAAAAGTTCTTTGAAGACAATTCAATGACTGTTCTTGATTGGCCATCTTGCAGTGCAGACTTGAATCCAATCGAGCATTTATGGGGCGATGTGAAAAAGACCGTCAGTGTGCAAAATATTACCAACTTTGAAGACCTCTTCGAAAAGGTAAAGGCAGCATGGGATTCTATTCCAGTCGAAAGATGCCAAAGCTTAATCAGCTCTATGCCTAGGCGATGTCAAGGAGTATTAAAGCAGAAAGGTTTTGCTACCAACACAGCTCAAAAATGATGTATACTTATATTTTATAAAATTTTTTTCATCGTTTCTAATTAGGTGTCTCAACTTGTTTCAGTGCTTTTTTAATAAATCACCTGTAACACGTAAAGGAAAATAAAAATCTAAAAATAAATCTTCTTTTTTTATACTATATACGAGTAAACACAATTTAATATATAAAATACAAATTAAATAATATATTTCAAAATATTTGAATAAAATCAAAAAAAACATATATTCACAAAAGCGTTTCTAATTAGTTGTCAATAGCTGTACATACATATTTAAGAGCACGCGTCGAGCTATTGCCAAAGCTTTCGTGCTTATGCTTCGACATTAGATTCAGCATAGTGATTCCAAATCAACAAGTATGGTACACGTATGGATGCAAAACTGACCACGGAGTAAAAGAAGATATCTATAGCCTAAAAGCAAATGTTGCAAGACCAATGGGAAAAAGTCCCAGCTTCTTTCAAGCTAAGCTTTATACCACCTAAAAACGTGCCAGTATCCTACTTGAAATAAGAATGAAAGGTGCGCGACCAATATACTCACGGGTAGTCAAGCAGCGGAAAGCGTTAAATGCAAAGCTGTTTGACTCTAAATCGGAGCTACACAGTTCAATATTATTCCCTTCTCTTCCCTTAGGTGGCGCTACAGTCCGGGGTGGGCCTGGGCCTCAACCAATAAGCCTCTCCAATTAGTGTGGTCTTTGGCTAACTACCTCCAGTTGCGCACTCCAAGTTGATTGAGGTTCCCTACTGCGTTGTTCCTTCAGATGAGAGTCGAAGATTCTGCAGACTGGAGCGTTGATGGTCATACGCTCTACATGTCCCAGCCATCTTCGTTTTTTGACCAGGTCGATATCGCTGTACAGCTCGTAGAGTTTATCGTTAAATCGTCTACTCCAGAACCCGTCAGCGCATATGGGACCAAATATCTTACGAAGAATTTTTCTCTCGACCAAGGATATCTTCATCCGCTTTAGAAAGGGTCAATGCTTCG
The DNA here is from genome assembly GCA_963966105.1 of Volucella zonaria. Lineage (NCBI taxonomy): Eukaryota > Metazoa > Arthropoda > Insecta > Diptera > Syrphidae > Volucella > Volucella zonaria. The sequence continues at coordinate 121,539,988 of OZ014531.1, read as the reverse complement.
GAACCACAGAGCAGGACTGGGGTTACAAGGGTCTTGTACAGAGTTTCCCTGGTTGTTCGGGAGAGGGTCTTACTTCAGTTGGCTTCTCAGCCCAAAGAAACAACGATTGGCAATCGTTATTCTTCGTTTGATTTCTGAAGAGATGTCATTTTCAGATGTGTTAGCAGAGCCGAGTTAGACAAAGTCCCTTACTACCTCAAAGTACATTCTAGCCGATTGTAACATTCTGTGGATTGTAACATTCTAGCCGATTCGTCGATGTTGAGTGTCCCTTCTTGTTGACAGTTTGTTAAGCCCTCTTTTACCTGTAGATCCATCCTTAAAAAGATCGTACCTCGTGTGTTGGCTGGTGATTTTGCACAATTCTTTCAAGTATGATGCTGAAGAAGTCACATGGCAGCGCGTCGCCTTGTCTAAAACCTTTTTCGACATCAAAGGTCTCGATTAGGCCTGTACCGAACTTGACGGAGCAGTGAGCGTTCTCCATCGTCCTTCCTCATAGACGGTCGCGTTTGGAAGGGATGCCAAAATTAGACATATCTCTGTATAGCTCGTGTCTATAAATGCTGTCATATGCGGCCTAATCGATGAAAAGATGGAGGATATCGATCTGCCGGAGCGTGAAGATTTGGTCGATTGTGGACTTTCCCAGTTTGATAGGGACCAATCAGGTTGTTTGCGAAGGATTTCAGATGTTCGCACAATATAGCAGATAAGATCTTATATGCGATGTTGAGGAGACTTATACCTCTGTTGTTGGTGTAGTTGAGGAGTTCTCCTTTTTTCCTTTTTTGTGGATCCGATATAGGGTGCTGAGATTCCATTCATCAGGCATACAGTCTTCTGACCGGGTCTGAGAAATGAGTTGGTGCATACATGGTAATTTCCAGCAGCTTTGAATACCTCGGCCGGTAATCCATCAGGTTCAGCTGATTTGTCGGATTTTAGGTGAAATATTGTTGTCCTTACTTAGTTCTGGTCGTATGGCCGGAAGTTTTATCTATTGTCATCTAAATTGAAGGGTTTATTTTGCCTGACGGCGGAATGTTGGACTTCTTCGCCTTTACGCAGTCCGCAGAAAAAGTTGTTCCATATTCTCAGCACCGATTGTGACTATATTAGAAGGTTTCCTTCTTCATCTCTACAGGTCTTCTTGCTTTGACACGTTACTTTTACCTGTTGGTAAAACTTCCATAGGTTATTGCTGCAGCACGATCACGTGCTTCTCGTGCTCTTTTTTCTTCTTCTGGAGAAGCCGATATAGAGCTCATTTAGCTACATGTGCTTGCAGGCATTCATCATCAAACCATGGATTTCTTGGTGGTGGTCGTATGAAACCCAGCGCATTAGTTGCAGTGCCTCTGGTGGCATGTTGGCAGCGTTGTCATTTGTTTTTGGTACTTGATGCAGGCGGCATATGAGTTGTTGAGAGATTTCGGGACGCGAGTTCGACGAAGATTACGATTGCTACTTTTCTACGTTATATCTTCTCACAGTAGTTCTTCTTTTTTGTGGCGCCTGGGAAATCCGCATTCGCACCTTTGCTGTAAAAAGGTGGTGATTCGAGTCCGGACGTCCAAAATACTGAAGGCATGCCTTACATCTATCGCGAGATCATCAATTAGATTTAGCTTTTGACGATCCGGGGACACCCATGTCCTCTTGTGTATATTGAGATGAGAAAATCGTGTGGCTTGCTATAGTAATATTTCGTCCCGCCGCAAAGTCAATAAGCCTAAGTCCGTAGCTAGACGTGATGTCGTGTAGCCTATACTTATCAAATGTCCCCCCAAACATGTTCTACTTTCCTATCCTGGCGTTAAAATCGCCTAGTACGATTTTAATGTCATACTTCGGACATAGCTCACATGTCTTGTCATGGAGCTCATAGAAACCTTCTTTGGTGGCGTCGTCCTTGTCTTCCGTAGGGCCATGGGTTAATATTAGGCTTATTGCAGCGAATTTATCCTTGATGCGGATTGTCATAAGACGCTCGCTCACGTGTCGGAAGCTCAAGGCTTCTTCCCTAAGTTTCCCGCATATGGCAAATCCGCATGGAATAAGCGCTGTTTCTTTTCCCTATAGCAATCACCATAGTATGTACGAGTATACATACAGTTTTTCAACCTTTTCATATCCAGCCCATCCCATCGCAATTCCGGTATGGCAGTGATATCTGCGAGATTGCAGTCAAGGGCCTCTGCTAATTGCGGCCCTTTGCTATGGTCATCAACAGTGAGTTTGTCACATATTTTAATCTTTTTCGAATAGGGTTGTGAGCTCTATAGTATAAGACTACTTGCCGGACATGCTCTTGCTATTTTAGGCTGCATGAGAAAGGGTTTACTCTTGCAATTGCCGGGGACCACCACTGGGAGGTAAGGCAATCACCTCGCTACTAACTTGATAGTTGCGCTGCTGAGCCAGTCCAAGTTATAGGACACTTAGCAATTGCCTGATCAATCGCCACGCGGGTCTTCCTTATCGGCTTTATAATAATATCCTGAAGGTCTGTCAAGTGGAGCTGTCATCGGCGAACGGAAATTAAGTCGTTTTGGACTTATTGATGTGCTATAAGAAAATTGTAGACGGTATTGTGAAACAACAATGTTTGAGTTATGCCTTACGTGCATTTCTGCCTTAACTTCGAATTGAATATATATATTCTTTTCATTTATGGCTAATCTCACTGTTAAAAGTGTCCGAATTTCTTCCATACACCATAAGTATTTCTGTTGAGCGCCAATATTAAAAATGTTCGCTACATTTACGCCACAATTTCTCGCCTGGAAAGCACAAAACTTTACAACATTCCGTTTGATTGTTTCATCATCAAGTTTAATGCCGTTCGAAACTATTCCACTTCTCCTTAAAACTTTTCCAAATTATAATTCTTGTTTCCAAAATTCCTTCACATTGTTCATTGTAATGTATTTGGGAGTGATTCTCGTAAATTTCCCGCTTAGACGACTTTTCTAATTGAAGTTTCGCCAGTTTGTCTTCTCTACTTGCAAAGTTTTTGATAAGTTCTCCTCTGATTTCTGTAGGTCTATACAGCATACCAGGCAGATTTAGTCGCTTGGTACTCGCTGTCAAGATCTCCATTTATACGGCACACACATGATGAGAAGGTAGCCTTTTGTTACAGTTCTATACCAGATCTGGCTAGGGATGAACCTGATGAGTCTCAACATATCTCCATGTGTCCCGGTTGTAAGGATTTCAAAATCCCCATACGAGTGGTATCCAAAGCAATCATTTTTTAAGTTGGGATTTCGATTTAAATGTACTCGTACAATCCATCAAAGTGGAGACTTTCATTCTTTCGTTACCCAAATATGGATGGGCCAATCAGGGTTCAACCAGGATTATAGTAAATAAAAAATTATTGGATTCAAATGATTTCGAATTTGAAAGATAATTCGCCCAAATGTTCACAAAGACTTTGACGGTACACCATATACCTATCCGTTTGATCAAATTTAGGACTACATCCTGGCATAATCATGCCAGAAGAGCAATACATACCGATGTTGACATTGTTGATGTTGTTAGAACATTATATTATTATTATGCTTATGATTATGGTGGGTCCTACCTAGCTTTTGTTGGTTGAAAGCCAGCCAGGGATTTCAACAAATTTGTTTGCTGACGTCCTTAAATGTTCTAAAAAGTCAGGGCGCCGAATTTGGAGGTTCTCTATTCCCTCTTCGTTCATACAGCTTCTGCAATAATCTTGAGAAGAGGCTCCCAGACCAGGTAGGACATCTGTAGCCGTCCGTGTAGAGGTGGAGTCATGTCAGCCAGCAAATGATGTGAATAAACTTCTATCAAAGTTCAAGCTTAGGATGATGCAATCACTAATCGTTAATCGTGATGGTTCGTATTCTTATATTATAGACGCGTGTCCTAAATTGCGGTCTATGGGCTTGATTCTTTTAGTCTGATCGAGCTTTCGCAGGCCGTGTATTCAAGGCATTCGCCTAAAGGAAGGAAGTTGAGCTTTATCTCACGTGCAGCTTCAGAAGTAGACCTTAACGCTCCTGTTACTGCGATACGCTCTAGTCTCTGAACTTGTGTGAGTATTTTGAGGTAACTAGTCTTTCTGAGGCTTTCCACGGCACCATAGCTAAGAATGGGTCTAACTATGATCATGTAAATCCAGTGCGTTATAAAGGGTAACCAGATAAGAAAGATAGGAAAAAAAATTTAACAAAACAACAACGGTGTGACACATAAAATTGGTTTTGTATGACTCGGTCTAATATGTGCAGCGTTACTCCGGCAATAGCGCGTGGAATGTTAGCCTCGCACTCCTCCAAAGCGGTTGGTTTGTTAGCGTAGATTAAGGACTTGACGTAGTCCCAGAGAAAATAATCGAGTGGTGTCAAATCGCATGACCGCGGCGGCCAATTGATGAACACTCGCCTTGAGATGACCCAGTCGCCAAATTTCTCCTTCACAACTTCGAGCGTTACGTCACTTGTATGTCATGTAACGCTGTCTTGTTGGAACCACAGGTCGGATGTATCGATGTCGTCGAGCTCTGACCACAGAAAATCGGTTAAGATCGCTCTTTACTTGAGACTATTGATGGTAACGGTGTCTCCTTCCTCATTTCGAAATAAATATGGTCCGATGATGCCGCCATGGATGCATTGATGCTTGTTGACATAGCCGCTGGGCCAAAAATGGGCATTGTCCGAGAATATGATTTTTTGGCCAAAATCCGTATTTCCGGCCAACATTTCCATCTCCCAATTAGCGAACTCACGGCATTGTCTATGGCCGTCCGGATTTAATTCTTGCGTTAGCACAATCTTATACGGATGTAGGCCCAAATCGAAACGCATCCCAATTCAGCTGATCGGCGCCGAATCGACATTTCTTGGTCGTATTTGACACTGGACCCTATGGCGACTATATTTTCTTCATTTCTCAGCAATCTCTGTCTGGTTGGTAGCTTAAGATCCAAAAGAGTGTACCCATGCTCAAACTTTTCTACGGTATGACGAATTGCCTGCACGCTGAGGCTATCATAACTGATCGGGAATTTCGATAATATTTTTTAATAATTTTCGCACGTTCAGCAAACGTGAAGCGATGCATTGTGAAATGGCGAACCTTACTGAATATTTTGGCAGCTGGATGTCATTGGTAACTTTGACAGATGTTGAAACATAACAATTGGAAAAACTATCATTGCTATCTGGTCACCCTTTACATGGTCTTAGTCCCAAACGTTCTACAAAGGTTCTTTGACTTGTGTAGAATGCTCCTAGTGCTTTGTTGGTTCCTTCTTCGATGTTACGCTTCCAACTGAGCTTACTGTTTAAAATGATTCCCAGATATTTAGCTTCGGATGAAAGTTGTATCCTAAGACCGTTGATTCTGGGTAGATTAAACTTTTCTAGCTTTCTTTTTCTAGTGTGAAGAACACTAGTTCGATTTTTGATGGATTTACCCATTAAACTATTTCACCATGTACGCAAGGCCAACTCCATTAGTGCACTTATCGTTGGGAGATGTTTTACTCCCAACAAAATGACTATGTCGTGGGCCTAGGATACTGCCTTAACACCCTCTGTTCGAAATTTGTGGGAATGTCGTTTACAGAAGGTGAGAAATCACTCCTTCTAGTGGAGTTCCTCTTGCAACCGTTTTCCTGACTGTATTTCTCTCAAATTCCGGTTTGATAATCCTGCTGTTTAGCATGATCTCAATCCATTGTGCTATCGTTGTTTCTACATGGCGCTTGTCCAAGGACGTTCAATGATCTGGTCTTTACATTATTAAAAGCTCCTTCGATATCTAGAAAGCCGGCCATGGCGTACTTTTTGCAATGCATGTTCTTTTCTATGATAGCTACAACCTCGTGTAATGCTGTCTCTACTAATTTTCCTTTAAGATAAGGCTGTTGAGAACCGCATAGGTTGTGTTTGTTGAGTTTTCGTCTTATATGTTGATCTTTAATTCTCTCCAGCGTTTTTAATAGAAACGAAGAGAGACTTATGGGTCTGTTATCTTTAGCAGAGGAGTGGTTGAGTCTGCCTGCTTTCGGATTTTACTTCTTTTCAGTTGGTTGGGACATAGCCCAGACTTAGATAACCGATAAAGATAATTTAAAGCTGAGATATGATGCATGAAAGAGAGTCTAGTAACATGGTCGGGATTATCTCATCTGTTCCCACCGTTGTAGAGGTTGAATGATTTGATCGCCCATTCTTGAGATTATGATTTTGTTGGAAGTTGATGTTGCGCAGTTCATCAACATCCCTACAGCCCGGGAAACAAGTTTCCATAAAAGTCAATAGTGATTCCCGGCTATTCTCTGTCTCAACTCCATTCGAGTCATTCAGATATCTCGGGGATATTGGGACTTTGCTTAACTTAGCTGATTCGTTGATACTTTCGGTCGCTTAGCAAAAAAGAGCCCAAGATTGTGTCTTGGCCATTCTTACGTTTTTTGTGTAGGAGGTGGATTCAGACCTATATTTTTTCTAATCCTCTTCACTGCGTTTGGCTTCTCTATGAAATGGTCTAACCTCTGTTCCGTGTCTTTTTAGTTCGCTTATCCACCAAGAGGGTTTGGAGGGCTTTCGATTGCTAGAGGTGGGACAATTTTTAACGAAGGTTTCCTTAGGTTTGAAGTTGCATGGATTACGGCAGAGTCAACGGAAAGGCCATCAGGAAGGTACTCCCTTGCAGTTGGTTCCATATTTTCACTTATCCAATTGGAGTACGCCATCCAGTTAGTTTTCTTAAAATTCGGATACAGTTATTGACATAGTTTGAATCGTTAAAATTTATTTCCAAAATACAAGGTCTGTTCGCGAATCTTGTAAAGCGCTTCCTGGAATTTACATATCTACTGCAAATCGTTCATCTAAACGTGCTATTTATTGGATACTTACACACCAACAAGAATGAGAACAGTACATTCTGAAGAAAATACGAGTATTGCGGCCGTCGATTGGTCGTCGTGCGAAGAAACTTGCCCTATGTCCATCCACTATAAGACAGAACTTATAAGAACTTATAAGATCCAATTGATGCAAGAGCTAAAGCTGCGTGACCCTTTATTGCATCTGGTATTCAGCGGTTGGGCTTTAAATCAACTGGAAATTGACCCAATTCTTGGGGAAGTTTTTGACATCACGATCCTTATTTCTTCGAAAATGAGGCTGAAGCATAAGTTGATGTCAATAGACACCGGTACAATGCGACGATCAACGATTATTTGTTTCCAAATTTGCGTGACATCAATGTAGAAGAACTGTGATTCCAAAAAATGGTGCTTCCCACCATACTACAAACGAAAACATCTCTTATCGAACACATGATTTGGCAATACAGGCATTTAAATAAGTGAACCCGTCAACTGGCTTCAAATCGTGCGATTGACGCTATTGGATTATTTTCTGTGGGACGTCAAGTCACTAATACTATACATGCCGATAAACCAGCAACGATTACTAATTTGCAGAAAAACATTGTTCGACCAATACTCGATATATGCTGAAGAAAGTTTTCGAAAATTGTACCTCTAGAATGCGGTTTGTAGGAGAATGCGGTTTGTGGTGGACATATGCCAGAATATATAGCATATGGCATGAAATAGCTTTTCGTATGAATTTAATAAATCGTCATGAAGTTAATTTCTTTGTATATATTTTACTTAAACAAAAAAGTCTGAACCGCTAAAAAATAAACCATCCTGTATAATAACAGGTAGAAGCTTTTGAAATTAGAGCAGTTGTTACTTCCAACCAAATGTAATCAGGAATGCTCATAAATTTGATAAAGCAGATGTACTGCCATGATGAATGAACAACAACTTTACAGCAAAAGGATCAACGTGTGTTAGCCAGCTGAAAAGTTTGAGAGTAAAATTGATATTGCATTTTATATCCCAAGTTTTCTTCGGCGGCACGTAAGCAAATACAACCCTTCTGTGTCTCAGCCAAGAGCTGTATGCACCACATAATCGTATATTGCTCTGGTCATACTTCCTTAAAGTAACGATTCAGATAATAGATAACTACCCGGGCAGGGAAATGCAAGTATGGTAGTTACGCCTGAATCGAAATACTCGTATGTATGTACAAACATATGGTATTGTAGATTTATTGTTTCTTATGCTTCTTCTTCTTCTTCTTCTTCTTCTTTTCTTCTTTTCTTCTTTTTCTTCTCCTCCTTCTTCTTCTTCGATCCCCGCTTGCTGCTAAGCGTCGGGGTAGTCTAGGGATATACTATACATCTTCTCCAATGAACTTGGTCCCACCTCTCTCTTCTCATCCCTGCCAGGGATTTCCACCTTATCCTTCGCACGTCCTGGATGCGATTTTCCCAAGTTGTCCTGGGTCTTCCTCTCGGTACAGTACCCTCTGTTCTCATCTCCATTACCTGTTTGGCTTTCTTGAGTCGTCTATTCTTTGCTTATGTCCGAACCATTTTAACTGCCTCACCTCTATTTCTTGTAGGATCGACTTCTTCCGTCCTACTTCTTTTCTTCGTGCCTACTTTATTTCTATTGCCTGGAATTTACTCAGATGTATTCAAGGTATTCATTGGATTCAACTCTTTTTAACTCTCTGTTGTCGCATATTATATGCACATTCTCTGTAGACGTATCCTCTTTAGAGACCCACATTAGTTTGCTCTTGGTTATACATATTTACCTCTGCAGATTAGCGGACCACTTCTCCAATACTTGTTGTAGTCTATCCGGATTGTTTGCTATGAAAATGGGGTAAAGTCTCCAGTTTCCAATTGTGCTCTTTTCTGTTTGCCTCTTACATGATTTTGCTACTTCATGCTTGAACATAATGAATAGTAGCAGCCTAAGACTGTCTCCTTACTTTAGCCCTTTGCATATTTTGAATAATTCTGACTCTTTCAATTCTAGTCTTACTTTCCTCACCGGGTTATGAGAAACATTTTTAAAAATGGGTTTACCAGTCTATCCGGGACATTTTTAAGTTTTAGTGCCTTCCATACATGCTATCTTGGCACACTACACTACACTCTACACTGAATCATGAGCTTACATATATTAAGAACAGTAGGGGACCAAGGACTGATCCTTGTGGAACGCGGACGTTCATGATCTTAGCTCCACCAAGAATACCCCCAATTTTTACTTTTTTGCACTCTATTCTCAAGATACGATGTAAACTAGTCTAAGACAAAACAATGAAGTCCTATGTGGTACAATTTATCTGAAAGAATTTTGTGATCTACCACGTAGAATGCTTTAGTTATGTCTACAAAAAGTCCTGCTCAGCATTTTTTATCACCAAGCTCCTCGTAGATAAGCTGATGAGGCAGTCCAAAAGAGCTCCTTCGGTGGAATGTTTCTGTAGAAACCAAATTGATTTTCGCTTTAAAAGTGAATGTTAGTGAGAAAATTTAGAATTTAGAATTTTTTTTTGAAAAATCTTGGATATGACTGAAAACAGGAATCATATTGGTATTACGGTGCATTATCTGCCTGAGTTACACATGCCGTCAAAAGTTACGTTCTCTAAAGCAGTCTTAATATCGATGACAATCGACCGTGCGTATTCCTTTTTTCGCGTCTGAAGACATCCTGCACTTTAGACAGAAGATGCACTCGCAAAGCGGTTTTGTGACAATGGAACTCGACCATTCTCTCTATGCTTTTCAGCATGCAGTCGGGCTAATTGGTGTGAAGCTCTTGGTGAGCGCGTAGTCAGCTTTTCCGATTTTCTGTACAAAGGCTACCCTCACCTGTCACCAAGGTTTCGGTATGTACGCCAGTGCCAGGCTAGCAGTAAGAATTTTCTTACCGGCAACTGGTCTATAGTTTTTTTTAGCATAACTCGGTATATGCATTACTTACCTCACAGCCAACTTCGTTAATAGGAGCTGGTCTTGAGTTGGTTCTGATTAGGTTACCTGAAAAGTGAGTCTTAAACATAAGGCAGAGTCTCTGCTTTCAACTCAAGGTTGGTGCCATTAGATTTCGTGAGTGATTCCAACCCGACTAATTTTCCCCTTCTGAAGACTTTGACAAGCCTGCTGGTTTCACCGACAGTTTTGATTTTAGCCAAATGTCTTTATAAGAAGCACTTTTCGAAATGCTTTGATAATATAAGTAGCTCGTTTAGAGGTTTTCTATTTGCAGTACTTAGTTACTGCAGATGTGAGTTTCACCAAGGAACGGGCGCTCTGAGCGATTGTATCAAAACAATTGGTTTCGATTGATTAGCTCGATTAGTTTTTGTCCTGAGTTCAGAGAAAGCACCTTCAGACTTGCCTGGCTCCTTCCTAAATCATGCCCAGATTCCTCCTCTTTAACAAGTCTGAGACATCGCATCCGATTTTGAATTCGATGTAGCTACGGTCTGACATGGGGACCTCCGATAAATCATTCAGCCCCTAAACTCCATAGTGTATGTTTTATAGTTACGTATGTAAATATATTCATCAGTGAGTTTTTAGTAGCTAACCTTTCATAGCCGATTATTCAACATTGTTTCTGTTACAAGCATTTTTAGCACTTCCTGACACTTCTGTACGACGGCTACTAAGCATTGATCATGTAAGTCTGCTACATTCTCGTGGACTTGTACTTCTTCCTCTTCTGCGCGACCCTGACTGCGTCTTATATGAGTATATGCTCTTACACAAGTCCTCGATATCAGACGTAGCCATAAATTAAAAAAATGTGTGCTACGGCTGGTTAGTTAAAATTCAAGAAGACTTCCATATATATTTTCTACTATCATCATCCTTTAACTTCTATATCATGACTGATACATTTGAGATGCAGAGTCAGCTGGACCTATTCCTTATTCGACATAAGATACCGGTTTCGCGGGAAATTCTTAGAAATTCTCGAAATACAACTGAAAAAAACATGATATCAATGTTGAGGAGAAGATGATAACCACGATGTTGCTACTGAACTGAATGCTGAATTATTGTTCAAAATTCAAAAAATAAAGAAATCTGTAAAAACTATGGGAAATACAAACTGAATAACATCTTCCGAAAGAAGGGTTGAATGGCGTTTTGCTGGTAGAAGCTCATTTAAATTGGAAGGGGCTTGTGTTCAAAGTACCTATTAGCCGTGGGGTTGGAACACTCTATGAAAACCTCTGTTTTGTAGGATTTTTGAGGTTGAAGCTACGTAAGAAGCTCTGCACACGCCAATTATACCTGTTATTTAAACTAATCACATGTCCACCTGTTCGTTTAATCAGGCAATCATTTAAGTTCATCAATCACAAAAGGCAAATTCGGAAGCAAATTGTGACTATGATCTATGTTAAGCTTTAGTTACCGGCTACCAGGCCAATAAACTATGCTTGCTTGTTGTACATGACAATCAAATCTGTAAAAACAACTTATGCAATGCTTTTTCTCCTTTAATTCGTTCATCCTGTCAAGAACGGTAACTTTCGTCGTGGAAATCCAACCAGCACTCTTAGATTTATTACAGATAGGAATACCATGTAAAATATGTATCAACGAACTGATGTATGTAGTATGACAAGCTAAGACATGGAGCCTAGAAACCGCTTCAAAATATTCAAATCGTAGGAACCTGGTACCATTCTTATACAGGGTCTTACAATAAGGACTCCGAACTTTGATAGTTGATAGCGGCCATATTGTTGAAGCTACATCTGTCAAATTGGCTGTCATTTATTCAGTCTATTTTGCCAAATCACCGAGGACGGACATAGCGATCAACAACACGAACAAATGATAAAATTGTTTTGTTGTGTTCTGTTCGGGCAACGTTCCTCGGTTCGCCCATTTTACGCTCGCCATAATCGTCCTACCAAGAAGACTATTCGCAGTGTGGTGGATAAATATGAGTCCACTGGTTCAGTAATCGATAAACCAGCACCCGTACGTCGACGAAACGTAAGATCTGCCGAAAACATCACCGCTGTCCGTGAGAGTGTGCAGGATAATCCGATGCAGTCGATTTCGCGTCGCTCACAAGAACTCGGCCTTTCGCAGACCACAACTTGGCGAATTTTGCGTCGTGATTTGGGTCTGCACCCGTACAAAATTCAACTGACCCAGGAGCTGAAAATAAACGACCATAGACAACGACGTGTATTCGCTGAATGGTCTCTGGAGCAGTTGGAAACTGACCCTAATTTTCATCGAAAATTATCTTCAGCGATGAAGCCCATTTCTGGATGAATTGGTACGTCAACAAACAAAATTGTTGAATTTGGGACGATACCAATCCACATGAGATCCAATGGCGTCCAATGCATCCCCGAAATTTCACTGTTTGGTGTGGATTTTGGGCTGGCGGCGTCATCGGTCCATATTTGTTTGAGAACGACGTTGGCCAAGCCATCACCGTCAACGGCAAGCGCTATAGGTCTATGATTACCAACTTCTTTTGGCCTGAATAGGATGATATGGACACCAACGACATGCGGTTTCAACAGGACGGCGCTACGTGCCACACAGCTCACGCCACATTGGAAATCTCACGTGGTGGTGATGTGAACTGGCCATCGAGATCCTGCGATTTGACCCCGTTAGACTTTTTCTTGTGGGGTTGACTGGAGTCGCAGGTCTATGCGAATAAGCCACAAACCACAGCTGCCCTCAAAGCCAACATAACCCGTGCCATCGGTCAAATTCAGCCTGATTTATGCGCCACAATCATGGAAAATTGGACATTTCGGATGCGCGCTACTCAGAGAAGCCGCGGCGGACATTTGAGCGATGGTATATTCCATACATAATGGCATCGATATGCCTTTCAAGCGAACAAAAATTTCGATGATATTTCACCCACACTTTGTTTTATTTAAATTTAAAGATAGGCAACGCTTAATGAAAGACCCTTTATATAAATCTCCCGTACATTTTGAGATCTAAACCCTGCACAAATCGGGTTATCGGGTATCCTATCGAACCTATCCTATTCTATCTATATCGATGAACGCAGTATGCAGATCTTTCGGAGCGCTATGATGTTTTGTTTTTTACTGGAGTGCGTGCTCTATTACCTGTCGCCTAGTTAAAAGTTGACAGGATTGTAACGTGGGTCATTAATAAGATAAGCTATAATTAGATTAAAAGACGTACAATTAAATTCGGGGACTGTTTATTAAAACTTTCTTTAATTTTTTAATCCGTCGGCGATAATGGTTGAAGCTCAACTGCTTGACGTTTTTTCCCAACATACCTAGCACATGCAAGTTGATGGATTCACAATAAATAATAATAATAATAACTTGAGTTCACAATGAGCATTTCTATTACACGCTTTTTTTTTTTTTTTTTTTTTTTATTCTTAATTATTTGGCAGCGACATTACCATACCGAATAGGTGGTGCGCTTACACGACCACTTCGAGTCACATAAGGTGTGCAACTTACATCAGGTACTTTAGGTACCTCTATGCTGTCGCTATCAATTGGATCATCATGAACTGATGGTGAATCCGTGTGTTTAACTGTTCGTTCGGCTTCGTTTGGTAAGCTGCTACCAGGTGACATATTTTTATTGTGGCAATTCTTACTTACTTCTACGTTAACATCAAAATTACTATTCTTACTTGGTATAATATTGATTTCCTTAACATTATTGTATTCGTCATTTACATTGTTTCTAATGTGATCTTCGAATAGCAATTCACTTGTATTGATTTCATTATTTTGTGTCTTAGCTAAAAATCTACGATTTCTTCGAAAATAATTACCAAAGTTGTCTAGTACAATATATGACCTATCGTTAACATTAGCTATAATTTGCGCGTAATGCCAATCTTTTCCATTTTTTTTAAATATAACTTGATCACCCACATTCAATACTGGCAAGGATCTTGCAGTTCGATCGTAATAATACTTCTGTTTATCCTTTTTGTTTTGAATTTTTTCTTGAATATCGACCTCGTTCAAGTTGTTTCGACGCAACAGCTGACCCGCTACAGGCAATCTGGTCTTAATTTGGCGCCCAAAGAACAATTCAGCCGGCGCTAGTTTCATACTAGCGACTTGTGTTGTATTGTACTCGAGAATACGATATTGAAAACGATCGACTTCCTGTATCTCGTAGCATCGCCTTAGAAGATTTTTGCTATGGCAACGCCTTTTTCCGCTAATCCATTGCTTTGCGGATACCTCGGACTAGAAAAAGTAAACAAAATATTTGTCTGATTGGCAAATTCCTCGAATGCCGTTGACCTGAACGGGTTATTATCACATTTGATTTCCGATGGATATCCTACGCGATCAAATATTTTCACCATTACTTCAATTATATGGTTAGAAGTTTTCCGAATTAGTTTCTCTGATATGACAAAGCCCGAATATGCGTCAATGATTGCTATGTAATCGTGCCCTGCAATTTCAAATAAATCAATCGCTACTCTTTGAAATGGGTACTCAGGATTAGAGTCTTGAACCAACGGTTCTTTTTGCATATTTCGTTTAAATTTTTCGCAAATAATGCACTGCAAAACGATTGTTTTAATTTTTTCGGACATACCAGGCCAAAAATAAAGAGAACGTGCACGTGCAAGCGTTTTTTCAACATCCAAATGTGGTTCGTGTAACCACTTGCAAATTTTTGCCTGCAGTTCAGAAGGAATTACAAGTCTATGATCTTTAAAAAGAAGTCCATTTTCGAAATGCAAATTATCGCGGTATTTGTGAAATTTTTGGCTCAAATCATCAAGCTGATGATATCGGGGCCATTGCGTCTGGACATATTTACATATGCACATGTACTTTTCATCATCTTTAATTACACGCAAGTATAAGTTGTAATTATCTTCCGATAAGCACACCTTCCGAGTGATTGTATGTATGACTCCAAGAAGATCTGGGTTTTCCAATTGATCGGGCAACTGTGCCCTTGAAAGGCAGTCCGCCACAAGCATTTCCCTTCCCGGTGTATAAACGATATTCATCTTCGGATACTTGAGAAGAAGCATAAACATCCTCTGTAATCGAGGAGTGGCATCATCAATGTCACGCTTGACAAGTCCCTCGAGTGGCTTATGGTCACTTTGAACCGTGAACTCTCGTCCGTATAGGAAAAAGTGGAAGCGTTCACAGGCAAAGACAATTGCCAACAATTCCTTTTCAATTTGAGCCCATTTTTTTTCACTAGCGCTTAAAGTGCGTGAGGCGTAAGCAATTGGATGTCCATTCTGTACCAGAACGCATCCCAAACCATCCTTTGACGCATCCGTTTGAATGATAACTGGTTTTCTCGGATCATAAACTGCCAGTACAGGCTCTGACGTTACCATGGAAATCAATTTTTTTAATTCGTTCTCATGTCTATCCGTCCAACTCCATTCTACCTCCTTTCGGGTTAAATCACGCAAGGCAGCGGATTGGCATGACAAATTAGGGATAAACTTTGCAAGATACTTAAATAACCCCAGTAATCTCATAACCCCGGATTTGTTTGTTGGCTTCGGCATATCTAGAATGGCTCTGGTATATCGAAAATCCGGTCTAATTTGGCCCTCTGAAATTAAATGTCCCATGAACTTAATTTGTTTTTGCCTAAATTGAATTTTACTCGCATTAAATTTAATGTTATGCTTCTGAGCGCGCTCCATTACGATTGCCAAAGTTTGGTCATGTTCAAGGTCATTTGCGGCCGCAATAGCCATGTCATCGAAATATATGAAAAGGTTTGGAATATCCCCGAAGGTTTGCACCATCTTTTTCTGGAACATTTCTGGTGCGCTATTTATACCGACTGGCACGCGATTGAACTTGAATCTACCAACCGGTGTCATAAACGTAGTTAAATCTGCGCTCTTGGCATCAAGTTCCATATGCCAAAATCCGTTACTAAGATCGAGCACAGAAAATACACATTTATTTGCCAGTCGCCCCATCACGTCTTCGATCGTTGGAATGACGAAGTGCTCGCGCTTTATGCATGAATTAAGGGGCTTCGGATCGAGACAAACCCGAAGTTTTCCATTAGGTTTTTCTACGAGCTGAACATTGTTTACCCAATCGGTGGGATAATCGACTGGAGAAATGATTCCAGCCTGGACCATCGATTCGAGTTCCAATTTTAGACGATCACACAGACCCAAAGGAATGCGCTTTTTATAGTGCAACGAGGGTATGGCATCCTCCTTTAACCTAATGGAGCAAGTACCTGGAAATTTACCCACACCACTAAAATTTTCCTTAAATTTTTCTAAGAACTCCCCCTTCTCCCGTGGTAAACATGGAAATGATTTCACAGTATTCAGGCGTTTTATTAAATCGAACTTAATGCAAGTCGACAATCCCAGCAGCGGTTCAAGCGCATCATCAACAACAAGAAATTCAGCCGTTTTCATAATTCTCTTTTCCACATCAAAACAATTTAAATTAACCAAACCATGAATGTTAATTTTATTAGCACTATAGTCGAGCACAACAAATCCCTGTGTTTTCTTTTCAAAAGTAACATTCAACTTCTTAATTAAATTAATTGGTATGCAATTCACATCGGATCCAGTGTCAATTTTGAATGTGGTTAACCTGTTGTTAATTCGATATGTTTTCGTCCACCTTATTCTGTTTACTGTATCAGTGTTTGCATTTAATCTAAAAACATTACCATTAACATTACAATTTCTACTTAATATACTAGTTCCATCAACCTGCTCTAAACTACAACAATTACCTTCCTCATTCCAATTGAGACTGTTTGCCTGCTTCTTGTGGTGGTTGTTGTTGTCCCTCCTTGGATGTTGGTTCCCTGATGATTGATGTTGTCCATTTGGTTTTGCTTTTCCCTTTTGTTTGCAAAATTTAGCGAAGTGTCCCTTTCTTCCACAGTTCAAACAATTGACGTCGTTTGCCTTGCAAGAGCGCATATGAGTTGGTGTGAAAGGTGCACCGCAATTGAAGCAATAGCGAGATATAGCATTGCATGCTTGGTCAGCTATTGTTTCCGATACAGTATTCACACTTAATGCATTGTTGTTGTAACGTCGATCTAGCAAAATTTTATTTGCATTTGCCGCTTCATAGATTTTGCAAGTTTCAATGACCTTTTTCAATGGATCATCCTTTCCGTCCAATAGTTTTAGTTGTAATTTCTTATCGTAAACACCGATAATTATGCGATCACGTAACATTCGATGCTCATAAGTAGCGCCACACTTACAATTGTATTCACAAAATCGCAGCTGAGTTCTTAATTCGGTTTCAAAGTCAGCAAAAGTCTGGTTCTCTTTTTGCAGAATTGTATTGAATTTATACGATTCCATAGCAATATTTTTCCTGGGGAGGCAGTACTCATCGAATGCCTTTAAGATGATTTCCAATGTGATTCCTGTTTGCTCCACATTAACGTCACTCTGCTCTTCTCCGTTTCCTTCACAATCGGGTTGACCTGCATTTGGATTTGCATTCACATCAGCGCGTGCATGTTCAGGTGTGTTTGCTAACCCAAACATGCTATCAGGTGTTCCATCGTTTGGGTACAGAGTGTTGTAGATATTTCCTGCGTCTGGGCCGATTAGCCACAAAAATGTTGCAATTTTCCGTTGCTCTGGTTCGCTCATTTTATTGTTTGCCATCATGTAGACCATGAATGTTCGTTTCCATGTTGTCCATTCTTTGGCCAAATTGGAGCAGTCCAATGGTTTTGGCAAACGATCAGTCGATGTCATTTTTAGGGTTATAACATTAATCTATGCACGTGTTTTCATATGTACGTTTCCAAATTTTGAATTTATCGTGTTCACTTCTGACACCATGTAACGTGGGTCATTAATAAGATAAGCTATAATTAGATTAAAAGACGTACAATTAAATTCGGGTACTGTTTATTAAAACTTTCTTTAATTTTTTAATCCGTCGGCGATAATGGTTGAAGCTCAACTGCTTGACGTTTTTTCCCAACATACCTAGCACATGCAAGTTGATGGATTCACAATAAATAATAATAATAATAACTTGAGTTCACAATGAGCATTTCTATTACAAGGATACCTCTCCGTATTCTCGATACAGAGGTATTTCACACACTCAAGCTACTGTTGGCCTCCCTCCATTTTGTCCTTAACACTATTTTCTCAGCGTCCATCATCACACCACTACGTGTCTTAAATGTGAAACTGGCCTTCTTAAACACCGAGCAAATCCTTAGCACCATAATACTCTACACAACTTGTGCGTATATCTAGTTCTTCCTCTTTGAAGCCATTTTCGTAAATTTAGCGTCCAAATCTGGTCTCGCTCATTTTCTCGATTGATGCCGGTTTTTGTTGACTTTTATCTGGTTTCTTCACAAAAATTTCTGTCAGCAAAAGTCGGAGCGGACGTGTGAGTTGTTCGCCCAAAATGCCTTTATAGACTTTAATTCGCCGCTTTGCGCTATTCCAGCATAGATGGAATTCAATCTGAGCTTAGTGTTCAACCCAAATTGAATTAGTTTAGTGTTTTCGTATTCCATCCGATGTAGCCGTATATGTAGGCACATATGTATATTGAAAGGTCATCCAAGTTGCACTTAAATATTACGTTTTTGACTTTTCCTACCTTTTTGCAAGGGTTTTCATTTGGAATTACATATGTATGTTATGTACGTACCAGTTTATTGGCCAATATAGCGAACTTAAGTTTCGAAAATTCTCCACTTTATCCCTTGGACGCATATTATATCGATTTCACATGTTTTCTAGCTCGAAACTTTTGCCCGTCATTGTGCCATCGTTCCAGATTGCGATACTTAGTGTATGTCTGAAAAGCATCATATTGATCTCCCGGAAACTATCGACTTCTGACACGGGTATTTCTGTTTACCCCTTTAATCCATCTGGCGCTGGTATGCATAAATATCTGAATGTTGGTTGGTTAGGTTGGTTAGGAATTTTTCTACTTTTCCTATTAGAAATATGTATGGACTTATTATCATGGGAGATACTCCCATGTTCTGTGCAATGTCACGCACCATTTTTGTTGGGTCTGCATCTACCGTTGCGTACGTTTACCGCTACATTCTTAAATGTGTCATTAATGTTTTTCACTGTCAGAGGCGTTTATGTCCCAGTTTAAATTCGTAGAGGATGAGAGTCCGAGTTTGAGCCGTGACAGCATGATAAACATTTCCTAGAAAATAAATAACTGTAGTTGCAACGAACCGTAAGAGTCTTACTCGTTAAACACAGGTACCACTTTATCATATAAACAAAAAAATTTGCACTTTCTGTTGCAGATGTTTACTCGAGAGCTTCTTATTGCGAACCGAGTGAAAATTGGACATTTCATATGGTAGAACCTAATACTTAATAACTTTCTCCTTCCCCTTCTTTTTCACCCTATTTCTCTCTCTCGCATTCGATGGATATTAAGCAAGCCGATATGCCCCAAAATATGCTGCCTCTACGAATGCCTCGGGGCCTTTGCAAGTTCTTTTCCAGAGTATCTTCAATCTGGGTGTTAAAGCCCTTTTATATATAAAAAAAAAAAACCTTCAAAATACATATGCTCTCAGGTTTTGGATTTAATTAAGACAAACAGATTTTAGTAACGTTCACATTTTTAATTATTAAAGATTGATCGAATTTGGTAAGTAATTACGATTAACTGTAGAATAATAATTAAAAGACTTTCCATCATCACCAAAAATCTACTTCTCTGGTAGCTAAACCAGATAAAAATAATTTTTAATTGTTATTGTTAATAATTTATGACACACCCTATAGAAATCACAATGGGCCTCTTAAGCATAATCTTTAAAATATGTGAATTAACTATTAATTTAGTTAGCATAATTCAAAAATTTCTAGATACGATTTTTTATTTTTTTTTTTGTTAAACCGTTTTAGTATCTATAAGAAATAGATTTAAGATTTTGGCAGAAACTAGTATCGATTAAGATATTGTGCATTTTGTGGAGACAGAAAATTTTGTTTTTTGTTGTGTGCATATTTGTTATTATTTTTTTTTTTTTACAAAATTTTAGTTAATTAATTGAGACCAATTTTTACTACAGTTTTTAATAATTTACAAAATGTTTTCTTTAATTTTTTTAATTAGGAAATTTTTTTCGTGTATTGACTATTCTCATGCATGTTTGTTGTTACTAATTTAATAATGAATAATTATTTAATTCAATTACTAACTGACAGACTATTAAATAAAAATTAAAAAATATACGTTTTTGCTTTAAATATTTGTGTTAGTACAAAAGAAGGAAATATATTTAGCAAATATATTAAATAACTTTTCTGTGGATTTTTTTTCGCATTTTTTTATTTTGTTTCGAAATCACAAACCATTTTTTTTCTGTTAATTTTTTTATATCTATTAATTTCGTTTTAAACGAGAGATTTGAAGTGGTGCCTGTATTTATAATAATAGAATAAGAAAATCTAATTTTAACTAAAGTGTTTTAAATGTAATTTTTTTTATACTAACATCTGAGTACATTGAGTATTTAATCTCCAATATTAACAAATTCAAGCGAACAAACGAGTTTGAAGGAAAAACAAAGTGGATTCTTTTGATTATGTATGGTATCGAGGTAATACAAATAAAAAAAAATGGTGATACGTCCTTGATTTAACTGAACTTGTGACAATTATTGAGTGAACCACTTCAAATTTCTGTAAAAATTGCCTATCTTCGAATCTGATTTGAGAACTTGTGTTTTTTTTGTAAAAATTAAGCCGTAATTCTACAAGTCTTCAATATAATAAAAAAAAAAAATCTATAGCGGCCAGATATTTGGTATTTGCAAAAAAAAAACGCTAAAACAAGAAACGAAAAATCTTCTGTAAAGCAAAACTATAAAAGAATAAAATACGTATCAATTTATCTATAGATAAGCACACATACACAACCACAACTTTTATGTATGTTAGTATGTTTGATCAAGAATAATCTAAAATTTTTAAATTAAAAATATTTTACAGCTTGGCTTGGACAACGAAGAGGTATTATAAGCCAATTCAAACCAAAAATAAAAAATAAAAAATAAATACAAAAAACCATTGTATGTCTACCAAAAACAGAAAATAAATTTTGAAAATTAGTTAGAAAATAACTACCTATCAATATTTCATTCAGACAAAAATAAACAATTTTGACACAAGCAAACCTTTAATTTAAAAAAAAAAATATATTAATAAACAAGAATTTTCCTTCCACAAAAAAATTAATAAAATTCGAAAAAATTTTAAATTATTTTGATTGAAATATCGTTTCACTACAAAAGAAAAATTCCTACGTAAAATTTTGGTTATATCCTCATTTGGAATACACTTTTTTTTTTATAAATAATTGTAAGCTGCTTACCTTAACCTACACGAAAAAACCAGAAAATAAAAAATAAATATATATTTAACACCAACACAATATAATTTTTTTTTTTCTGATAAATGTACACTTTAACACACCACTGTATTTTCGTCGTTTTACTATTTTTATTCTTTCCTGGTTAACTATTTTATTATTTTATTATTTTAACACAAAACTTTATAATGCTTTTAAATATAAATAAAGTCATTATAAAATATTGAAATTTTAGCAGATATTTTTGTCCCACAGCTATTGTTAATACACTTTCCTGCTGTCTTATTTTAAGTAAACGAAAATTATTGTACATTTTGTGTGTGTATTTTTTTGTGTAATTCAGAAGCGTTTTGGAAAAAAATTTAAGTAATGGAAAAACAAATACACAGGCTTTATTTCTTTCACAACATATTTTTATTAATTTTTTATTTTGTTTCCTTTTTTATTTTTGCTAAAAGCTTTCTTTATTTCAAAAAAATTATATTTTTATTTTTATTTTTTATTTTTTTGTTGTAAGCTAAACAGAAGTCTACTTTGTGAAACTTTAGTAAGAATATTATTATTACCGCTCTGGGATTATTGGGTTCAGATGTTATGCAATCAACTTAGTTGGGATTTATTTAAGTTGATTTTAAGTCGTTCTTTTCCAGCACAGTTGGCTGGGCTTCGACTCCAATTGCTTTATGTAGGCACAATTAAGAAAACGACATCACTATGATCTTACTTGTCTATGACGTACCTCATTTCTTTTTATAAGAGATAACAACTAGGTCAAAGAGGTCGCTTTATCGTTTTAAGGTAAGAATTCATCAAAGTAGCCAGAGTGCCTGGCAAACACCACGCGCAGATTGACCATACAGTTACAGAATTGATTTCTAAATGGAAATTTGAATTGGAGCGGACTTAGCATTTCCTTTAGGAATTTCAAGTGGTCGGTGCGTATCCACAATAACTACGTGGGTGCCGCAGGTGATACAATCACAAACGCTATTCTCTTTGAAATGAGATCGTTTATCCATCATTGGATGGAGAAGCACATTTGTTTGCTTTTTGCGTGTTTCGACTCAAGCTATTGAGAGGATGTCAAAATTAAACAACTACATATAAATGACGGCTTCCTTAAGCGAGTGAAATTCCAATATGGCAAAAAAAACTAAAGCAAAAATTGTCTTAAAAATTGTGTTAAAAATAATAAAAGATTTTGGTGGTTCACTAAAAACATTAGCAACTCTGCCTTATCCTCCAACCCAACGCTCATTTATAATGTCATTCCAGCTGTCAGTTTATTGCGCACTTTACAGGCAACGCTTCCACTTGTCATATCGCCACATATACAATAGAGCGCATCGAACATTCGACGGGACAAATCCACTTTCGTACTCGCAAGAGAACTCAAAGATCACAATATACACAAATCCATCGGCCCTCTTTTTCTAAAACGGAGTTCTTCCACAGTTACTAAAGGTTAAGGCTTTTTCGTCAATCTTACTATATAGGACTGTTTTCACATAAAGTCTCCAACCAGTCCCGAACGAAGACGAATCTTTTTCCCCCTACACAAACAGTCCCATTTCTGTCATAGAAACGCCGATATACCGTCATCTCATGATCTCGAGACACTATAACTTCTTAATGATTGGCGGTACAATTGCAATAGATCATTTGATGGCATTTCTCACCAAACCATTTCTATACGAAGCCAGATAGTCGCACTTGATATTCCGAATGCATTTGATTGAGTTTGGTATCAGGTTCCTTTGTAGGAAATGCGTGTATTTGGGATCGAACTTCCAAATATTGTTTTAAGCATTTCCTTTCTAATATACAATACACAAAATAGATGCTGATGTCCCCATGGCCCCCTTCTGTCATGATCACTCTTTTTAATATTCGTTAATGATTTTTTTTCTGCACTGTATTACAAGTATATCCCTTTGCTGACGACAGTTCTCTCTTCTTTTTACATTCGCTCTCGGACTTACGTCCTTGCCTTTCGCCTTAATAACGAGAACGCCAGGGTTTGTTAAGCTAATTTAATTCCGACAGCACAACTATTTGAGCAACCAAATAGTGCTGGCGCTAAATCGAAATTTAAACACCCAGCCAATATCGATGAATGGGAGTTCCATTCTCGGTATCGAAAACTTTCCATTCCAGTTGTTGTTGTGGCCAATAATAGTGCGAACTATCTTAGTTAGTTTCCTAAAGCTATGTAAGATCCGGTTTTCCCATTCAGATTTCTCCTCAATATAAAGGGTGTTGGGGCGATATCAGCAATAATACGGCGAATATTGACGTCCAACGTCTATGGTTTGTTGGTATAGACTAGTGATTTCACATACCACCAAAGAAAGTGATCTAAAGGTGTGAGATCACAGGATCGTGGAAATTATGCGCTCAGCAAATGTTTCCCGCAATAAATTGATGGTGTCACGCGCCGTATGGCATGTTGCGCCATCTTGTTGAAACCAAAACTCTGTCATATCAATGTCATTCAACTGAGGAACAAAGAAATCACAAATCATGTTTCGATAGCGCTCTCCATTGACGGTAACATTCTAGCCGGCATCGTCCTTAAAGAAATATGGGCCGATGATTCCACCAACCTATAAAGCACACCAAACAGTGATTTTTAATAAAAGGCTTCTGGGTTTTCTCCACTCCAAATTCGGGAGTTTTGCTTGTTTACATATCCTTTTAACCAAAAATGAGCCTCATCGGAGAACAAAAGTTGCGTTGAAAATGAGAATCAAGCTGAATCATGTTATCGGCTCACTCACCGAACCTACGACGCATATAATGGTCACGCGGTTTCAACTCTTGCACAAGCTGGATCTAATAAGCTATTAAGCCGAGATCTTTCCGTAAAATCTTCCACAAAGTCGATGTTGTGCTCGATGGCGATTCGACTCATACGGATTCTCTTCAACACTGCGCTCCACAACGGCAATAGCTTCTTCTGTTAGTCGTCTTTGGGGATGTGTATTATCCACTAGAGTGTACGTGGTGCGAAAACGATTCATCGTGTTCCGAATAACTTGCTCAGATGGACGATTAAATGGACGTAGCACGCGATAAGTTTGACGAACCGAACCATGGTTTTCAAAATAAGTTTGCACATTTTGCACGCGCTGTTCTGACGTTAATCTATTCATCGTAAAATGGCAAAACGTAGTAACCACAAATCAACTTTCAACTGTGAAACTGACAATTTGTTGAAACAGTGTGGCCAGTTTAAAAACTAAGCCAGCCCAAAATTGTACTATTACAATACATTTGGTCAGGTGATTATAAAGCCTCTCTTCTCTTGTTCCATAGTGGCACCAATAACGCCAATAAATTGACACCCGCCATACGCCACGCAAATATCACTTCCTTTACTTTGTTCTTTCGCTAAATTGCCAGTAGCATTCCGCCCCTTAAACCTTCATCCGTAACATCCATCTCGCTATGAATGCTTATCATTCGTGATTCGTTCCTAAGCCGAACTACTCGATTATGGTATGCTCTGCCGAGCTCTTTATTGTATAGTCATTATAACTTGCAAACATTCAAAACCAACTGGTATCTCCTTTTCTTTGTTCCCTAATTTTCCTTTGCCCGCGATGTGTTCAAAAATTTTATGGGTGACCAAAACCCCTTGAGCGTGCGTTATTTAAACAAGAAAAAATATAAAAATAATCCATGCATAAGCTATCCGTTGTATCTTGATCACTTCTTTGGCTTTGCCTCACCTTAAAAGAATTCCTTAGTGATCAGGTTTTACTAATACAAAACTATTAGAGGTTCGTATCCCGAAAATTCTGGAAAAGGTTTAATTTTTTTTAAAGAATTATTAAGTTCGTTATTATTGGTAGATCAACGGGGATTACTTTCAACACAATTATTTTCAGTTGTAGTAGCCTATTAAGCTCGGTTCCACTGAAAACGAACTTCAATTCCATCCAAATACCAAATATTGATTCTAGTAAAATGCCACTTTATTTTAAAATCATCTTCATGTCAACTTGCGGACGTGACTTCGAGTATCATTCCGAAGATACTAAACGTTAAGTTCAGATTTTAGACCGTTAATTAATTTTATGATAAAATTAAAAAGAAACATAACATTAAGCAAATAAGCTTTCTCGATATTTCTGCTTTTCCGGCGGTTAATCGTGTTATACAACAGTCTCTAACTTTGATTTCGGAAAATAATTACCAAGTTTTTAGTATGGGGAACTTCTAAGATCCTGCCTATGGCGAATGATAGTACAGATTTTATATAAATTGCAAGGTCTTTCTTTCAAAATTCCTGTAAAATAAAAAAATTAAATATAAATATGAATTTAAAAAAAAAACCTCTAAAACTTGTAAATTTTGAAAGCTTAAATATTGTATATATGTAAATAAATTTATTTATATTCTACATGCATAGTGCGTAATATCTATCGTTGTATAATTTCGCGTTAGAAAAACATTTCTATTCGCTTAAGTTAACTTTTATTGATCAATTGTAGAATACAACATGATTTCGCTTTAGATTTAACCTTTTCAAATCAACGGACTACGCGCAAACTTGATCTGAATAGAAATACTCCTAGGATGATTGAAATGCCCTCTTCCGGAAGTGTATAGCTTTTTTTTTTTACATTGGAAATAAATTTTGTTTTAAGTTTCCAACCAAAGCTTTTTCCGAAAAAATTTACATAATTTAACCTGGCAACAAATTCATGCAGCATTGCCTACACAGAAATACAAATATGCCATCCATAAAAAACAAAAATTGGCTTACAATATCTGCTTACTTGCATCTCCAGAAAAAAAAAAACTCTTTCATGCATCTGAGACTATGGAGAAAACATAAAAAAAAATCCTAAACTGCACAACTTTTCTTCAATAGAGCTTAAAACTAAAATGAAAGTATATTTTTATCTAGACGTAAACGGTATGGTATGGAATCCATTTTTCTGTAAGTATCGTTTTCAGTTTTATCTTGTTGGACTGACTTCAATAGCTACTGTCGAAGCAGGAGAAAGTTTTCATTTCAATCTTATGATTTTTTCCTACTTACAAATGTATCTATATACTATATACAGGAGTGAAAGATAAGTGATTGATTAGAATTTTCCAACCTACACTAACATGGTACTTACTTCCACTTTTTAGACGTCTTCAAAAAGCACTTGTTGGGCTTGTAAGAAAATTACATAATAATTTATTTCTATATACTCTCTCGTTCTTGGAAAATAAAATTAAAGTAAAGTAACTACTTGAAAGAGTGGATATCTCTTTTTGAGTTTTACGTGAAAATTTAAGGAACATTAAGGAAATCTATTGCTACTTTTTTGAGGGTCAATCTTTTCAAAAATGTCATTATTTCTACTTATTTCGTTGCTGCGTTAAATAGATGAGATAAATAAAATAAATATGGAGTAAAAATGTTAATCTATTGTAATATCTATTGGCCGTTGAAAATCATATATACCTACTTGTCCTTGAAGGTATAAAAAAAAAATTGTCCACCGTTTTTTTCGCCCTGCAAATAAATAGCTTTTTATATTCATTATTTATTGTTTCTCCTATGATTTCTCTTTTGTTTTGTAAAATATTTATCTTATTGGCTTCTATATTAAGTTTTCCAAATAAATAAATTTTGTATATAAATTGTTATCATTTCCATTATCACAACATTTAACACGTTTTCAAAAACATTTGAAACTCAAACAACGACTAAATTCCGGGCGAAAATTTTTTTTAAATTCAAAATAGGTATTTTTTTTTTTTTTTTATTCAAATTCATATGTTCAAAGGAAGTAGTGTAAAGTATCTGTTTATGTATGTAGGACACTATTCAAAAAAAAAATCAATTGTAATTTTCTGTTAAATAAAATGTTTTTGTTTGCGTGGAGATTTGTTCTATACATATGTATCTAAACAAAAAATCTAGTAAATGTCTTTAAAAAAAAATTAAATTCTAGAAAATGCTTGATGGCATTTAAACATGTCTGTATATTATATACAAAAAAAAAATAATACTGTACTACAAACCAGAAATTAATTGTCCAAGTCATCCTGTAGTTGTTTTTAATTTTGTTCTAATAACCATACAATTTATTCTTAAATTTTTCGGTTTTTATTAGTTTTTCTCTTTACATTTCTTGTATAACAAAAACATATATGTATAAAAAATAATCTTTTCAGATTTAAAAATATTTCCATGTTACAAAAAATATAAAAATCATCTAGAATTTATGTTTAAATTTATTATTGTTAAGTTAATTAATTTTAATTGCAGTATACAGTTGTTTTAGTTATTTTGTTTTGATTTATTCTTTAGTTTTTGTAGAATTTAATTGCAATTGTTTTAGAAGTGCTATTTGAATAAATATGTTGCAATTTGACTGTGTGCTATCGTTTCATTTTTTTGTGTATAATATTCCGTTTGTTCTTATTTAATATGTTGCATATAATCTACCTACTTTTATATAATAGAAAAATCTGAAAATTATTAATTAATCATTTTCCTACATCAGTCAATATTTATTAAATGTTGATTACATATATGATGAGCTTTAAGCGTTGCAGCTACAATATAACCAGTTAATTAATTTTTTGGATATTGGAACTTTATGTAAATTTTTGCTACATCATTTTATAATTAATAAATCCATACAACAGTTGCTTCTTGCAATCAATTTAATTCTAAATATTTTAACTCGTGTTTCAACAAGAGATGTAGGATTTGTTTTTTGAATAAAGCGAACAATTGTTGAGATATGTCTGAAGCCTTTATTGCTTTACAGAGTAGACAAAAGAGGGTTTTTTTTATGGAATACAATATCTTTCAAATGACCGCCTTATGTGGCTTTTTTTAATTGAGGAAATCATTCTGCGAATATTATTGAATGTAGTGTTATTGACTGAGTGGAGAAACCAGGGTCATCTTAAACATTCTGGAAAAGGGATTGATTCTCATTTTTAAGAGAATTCTCCTAAGTTATCGAAGAGGAGTTTGCCTAATAAAAGCTGACTCTCCGCATTAAAACTGGAGCTCTACAAACAAAGTAAATTTATCGTTGTCCTGCCTGCAGCTACGGTTGACTAGCATAAGGTTATGTTAGAGTATACCGCTCTTTACCAATGCTATCAGAATATTGGTGTTGGAGAGTCGTAAAGCGGTGACCCCTGACCACAGATTTTAGTAATTCCAAGTGGAGATCATCCACGGTTAAATGCTGAATGGCATTTATATGGATGATGTATCATTGTATTAATTACAGCTTGGCTTCTTCTCTTATTAACCAATGAAATATTCAACGTGTATAATACCATTTAATGCTACATATTTCTCCTACTTATCTGTATTGAGCCACCTGTGAGGATGCCCAAATTTGCGGACCTTGAAGCCATTCTATAGGACGCTTTATTTTAAATTACCTCGTTAGTTGAGCCCAAGGTTTTGCTCATGTTTTTGTATATGACTTCAATTACTTATCTTTCCCTTTCTTGATCATCGGCTGGAACCTGAGCCTCTATTGCTTTTTGGACCAGATTTTTCGGCGATCTCCGCGGAACTTAACAAAACTAGTTAATTTTCTCAGAATTAAGTTTATCTATCTGTTTCTTTATGTGGATACTTTCGCGAATGTGGGGATATTCGTAACATTTTCTTTTTTCAATATTGCGATTTCTAGATTGAAGCTGGACACGAATTTAAAGCACCTCATCGTCATCGCAATTCCCTTGATGGTTTACGAACAGATAAATTTTTCACACTTCTAGATTTAAGGAGTTTGGTTTAGATTTTGTTTAGTATTGGTAACTAGGCCTCTCCAGGATAAGCCCGTAAAGCAAATATTTCATGACATGTACAGTTTATTCGCAAAGAAGCATGCGCCGGATCCGTGAATAGTTTTAGATTTTTGGGTTGTAGTAGGAATTTTACAAAAAAAAAAAAACTTCTGCAAAAATATTAAATGGGTGTAGTATAATCAGTCAGAGACACAACTAAATTTTTAATATTATCAGTACTTTAAAGTTACCGTATCCGTTCGGATGTCTAGTTCAGAATGTAGATCCTTTTCACTGACCAACGCGTCTTTTTTTATAAGCAATTCAATAGGATGTAGGATGCAGAATAACCGATAAAGCATTCGATGACAAATATCTCATGCACTGGCGTTTTCTATAACAGCTGCACTTTCGATATTTTTTCAAGCGCAGATTGTTATATTTTTTATTTTGGCAGGACCACGAGGAAAAACGCCAAAAGGTAAGTCCATCCATAGAGCTTATCTTAACCAAAGTTGCTATTTCATTGCCTTCACAGCTGAAGGATAATGATACTTAGCACTAGTGCATAGTAAAAGTGGCTGGCTGGCACTAATGGGGGTAGAAAATCTTATATGTTAAAACTTTCAAAACAAGGCATAGTTTCAGTGTTGTCCGGATTTATCTTGTGGCTCAAGAGTGATATACCCAAGACCACTCTTCATAATATCACTTATAGAAATATTCCCAACGCCAATATTAAGACGTTATCAGCGTACACACCTAATTTAGGGTTTTCCCTTCATAGTCACACTGATACTATACTTATTACCCTTAAACCCTCATTAAACAAACTGAATATAATGAATCCTTCTTCACCTTGGTTTCCGATGGATTCTAGAATATCTTTAGTGCGAGGATTGTTGAAAACACCTTTTATATTCTAGAGAAGATACTCGTATATCTCTAACGTCAGTCAGCACCTCGTTAATAGTTGCCTGAGTGGATCTCCCATTGATAAAGGGATTACCATGAAGGAGGAACTCTAAGATTTAACAGATAGAGAATAAGGAATTCAGTTCGGAGTCTTTAATGGAAAAGAGGTTAGAATTATGCGATTAAAATCCTTTCCGTAAGTGTCTACTCTAATGCTTTCGGAATAAAAACTATTCGTAACTAGATTTAATATCTGTGGGAGAATATTGGTATCTATTGCAACCGAATTTTTTTTGGCTACAGAAAATGGAGGCTAATTAGATATTCAAAAATTTTTATTGTTGTTGATGTTAAAGTGACCATTCATCGCCTTAAGAACAGATTCGCTTCTATGGGCTTTCGATATTATCTTATAACGTGAATTCCCTTAGGGATGTAGTTTTGCATATCTGATGGCATATCTTGTGGCCGTTTTTGAACGATCGTCAGAACAACTTATAGACAACAATTATTGTTTTTTTCTTTTTAAATTGTGAGTCTTGGTAAACCCTTAATTTGCATCAGTCAAGTTTGTTTGCCTTGGATTTCTGTAGCGTATGAGAGTTGAAAACATTTTTGATCTTTCAATATATTTTCATACCCTAAAAGTATGCTGATCGTAGCTAGAGGTTACATATATAAATAACCGCTTCGTACCCTTTAAAAGTTTCCTTAGCTCAACTTGTTCGTCTATTTCGCGGTTTGTTGGTAATAACGACCACACATCGTCTGTGCCACTATTGAAGCCAAAAAATGGTAAGTTTAGAACAGTTTACGCTAAAATGACAACCTTAGCCTGTTCTAGAATATTTCCCGTGAGTGACAAATATAAAA
Organism: Volucella zonaria; assembly: GCA_963966105.1. NCBI lineage: Eukaryota > Metazoa > Arthropoda > Insecta > Diptera > Syrphidae > Volucella > Volucella zonaria. The sequence continues at coordinate 121,509,146 of OZ014531.1, read as the reverse complement.
CAGTTGCTTAGTTATGATTATTACATAGCCATCCAGCGGTACGGCATTACCATGTTGCCTAAAACATTGCGCAATTTTTGAATGTATAAATCATAGCACAGATACGAACTTTGTTGCAGAAATCAGCCTTAGCTTTAGCCCCTTCGATTCGTTCACTTTAACGACACAGTCTTTCCAAATACTTTCTACGACTTCGATGCATTTTTTTGTGTGACTTTACTCAAGTACAGTACCAGCCTGTTTATTATTGGCAATCTTTTTGGAATGGTGTGTGCATCTGCTCGCATGGAGGATGTTGATGGTTGACAGAGACTGACCGGTGCAATCGTATGGCTGAAGGTATTAGCGTACAAGTAGCTTATTCTCAGGTTAGGATAAACATTTCTGTAAGGTGCATGTTGACCCAAGTTGATTGGTATTTCACAGTTTACTGTTTCTGCGCTGAATTTCCTATATTTCTTCCACCAAGAAATGGTGATTTCAATTACATAGTGGTAATCACTATGTTTGAGTGAGCAGCTTGGTCTTAATGGTGTAAATTTTGATGCTCCAGAATTTGTATAGCATTTGGAAAATGACTTCTACAATGTTGATAATGTGGCTCAAACCAATATGATGCCACAGACGGTAGAGACAACGCACTTTTAATACAACAAAAGAAAGAAAAGATTTAACTTCCTAAGCACTTTGAATGATTCTCTGTTTTGTTGACCCATCCTTGAGCCCACTTTTCGTGCTAAGCATCGGGACTTCACGCTTTACTACAACATTAGCAAAACACTCACGTCCAATGACATCATTTCTTCTCAACTAGGCAATACCACAATTTAGCCTCGCAAAACTTAACGGAGTGGAATTGTCCCTTTCGGACAGAGCGATGTATCTGGGTGTAATTCTGGACAAAAAACTGAACTGGAATTTTAACGTAGCAGACAGAATCAAAAAGGCATATACTCGTGATGCTCTTTTTATCTGCAAAGAACGGTAGCAAAAATTTGGGGCTTAAAACCTGCTACGGTACACGGGCTATATACGGTGGTAGTAAGACCCATACTTACATACGCCGCACTAGTATGGTGGAAAATAACGAACAAGAAAACGGTTTACGGAAAATTAGCGGCGGTTCAAAGAATGGTTTCCATAGTTGTTACAGGTGCGCTCCGTACCACCTCTACGGTAGCATTGGGCATCTTCCTGCCCTTAACATCGCTTGATTTACAGGTTAAACAACTTACTGGCAACAGTGCCATACGACTCACTAATTTCGGACACTGCATGGTCCTAGCGGTCCTTGGTCGACTTCGACGTTCCGTATGATATAATATATCCGGAGAGGGAGGATTGGCAAAAAAATGCAACAATCACAGATGGTTTGAAAACTGAGGAAGAAACAGGTTCTGGTATCTTCTCATGAGACTCAGTACTAAGAGTGTCTATAGGACGCAACCAGTGTCGTCCAATCAGAGGTTATGACTGTTCTCAGGGGTGCTGAGCTAATGCAGATGAGATCGGTATCCGGAAGAGATATCGCTATCTACATCGATAATCAGGCCGCAATTAAGCCAATGGACTTGACCAACATTAATTCTGATATAGTCAGGGGCTGTCGCACCGAACTCAAAGCATTACGCAGTCAGAATCTAGTGAGACTGTGCTGGTTGTCAGTCACTGCGTTATAGAGGGATATGAACAAGCGGATGAGCTTGCAAGAAGAGGAAGGCTACTCGATAATACTGAGGTTGCTAAGATTAAACCACCCCTTTGCATAGTAAAGGGCACTATCGAGGTAAAAATCATAAAGACTGCCAAACTAAAGCGGTCAAGTCTTGAAGGACTCAGGGTATACAAGGCTCTCTGGCCACTTTTTGACGGTAAAAGATCTAGGGAGTTAATAAAATTAAACAGGAATAAGCTTCGGGTGATTATAAGAATCCTGACAGGATACTGTCTCCCGCGGAAACATGCAAAGAAACTCAAATTTTCAGATACGAATATTTGCAGATTCTGCGGTGATCTGCAAGCTTTTGAAGACATAACGCACATACTGTGTGATTGCGAGGCAATATCGCGTTGTCGAAGAAAATTTTTGGGGAAATACTTTTTCGAAAACCAAGAGGAAATGTTTCATGGAGGGGTTGCTTTCTGTCCAGGTATGTAAATTGCTGAAATTAATGATTCCATCACTGGTTAATTGGAACTCATGAGTCCACAGAATCCGGATAATAAAGTTGTCTTCTTCAAAGTGGCTTTCCAGAATGTAATTGGAGAATTTTAAACTCTTCTGTGAGGCCCCGGGATGTAGCTCTTGTATGTGCCATAGAATTCTCCAGATATAGGTACTGCTTGAATTGAAATGTCTGCTTAGTGGCCTAAGACTGGTATTTGCAAGGTATCTGACGTATTGCGGAACGCGTTCTTAGGTGCGAATGCCTTCTGATAAATCAGAATGTGAGTCTCTGGACGATTTCGCTGTTCTTCCCGTCTCCCTCAACCTGGCAAATATTCTATTGAATGTCATGTTATTTGGGTCAGTCCTATTAGGATATCATCTCAGATATTCGGATCGCCCTCGTCGACTGTTACCGTTGTAGAAACCATACCTGCGTATTCTTGTGTTGAAAAGTCCATCATCGAGGTTATGCTAATAATTTTGCATTCTTTTTATATTATTTTAAGAGATGGCTTAATTCTTTTTTCCAGAAAAAGGACCTGTAATTTGTTTTTTGTACCTAAAAAACTGGGCGTTAGCTACCCGAGGTGGTTCATTTTTTCCCTTTTAAAGGTTATAAAATGAACCATTTTAAATCAAAAAATTTTGGACTTACATCGCGCTTATAAACTATAAACTTATTTTATGGGAAAAAATTCGAAAACGGCTTTTAACTATGTTAGCTAGCCCTACACAAGGCTGTTTTTGTCATACGACAAAATGTCAAGGAACCTCCTCTTAAAACCAATAGTTTTAAAAGTCTTAGTCTTGACCCCATCACTGTCTTAGCAACAACACACTTTTCAAAAGAGGCCGCGACACTTCTAGGAGTTTTCTTTGTATATAGGAACCGCTGTATTCTTTAACAAATTATCAGTTTCAGGTTTTTCAAAATATGATTGGATATATTTAACCTCTGCTATAAAACCAGAATATAATGCACTTTATGCTTTTTAAAAACATTAACTACGAAAGCTTACGTACCGACATTGCTTACGTCAATTGGGCAGAGATTTTTTTTCTTTTCCATCGATTGATTAACAAGTAGCATTTCTACAAAATATTGGGTCTACAAGTAAGTTTCCAGCGTGTGTCAGAGATGGCGCCACCAGTGGATCCCGGGCAGAAATATTAGACCCCATGTGTTTTATTTGTAGGTTTTGTATCTGTCAACAACTTTGCAGCGTTATATTTTAGCAGTTCTATCGGTGTCGCCAAATAAATGTCATTTGCGGGAAGCGCTGCTTTTATTCTTTAATATGAAGAAAAGTGCGGCTGAGGCCTATCGTTTGCTTTCGGAAACTTATGGGGCAGAATGTATTGGTGAATCGACGTGCCGCGAGTGGTTCAAACGGTTCAAATGTGGTGATTTTGGAGTTGAAGACAAAGATCGCCCCGGAAAGCCGAAAAGTTTTGAAGACGAGGAATTGGACGCTTTACTGGATGAGGATCCGTGTTAGATTCAAGAAGAACTTGCTGCATCATTGGGCGTCACGCAACAAGCCGTTTCCCTGCGCCTAAAAGCACTGGGATTCATTCAAAAGTTTGGAAACTAGGTACCGTACTAATTGAAGCCAAGAGACGTCGAACGGCGATTTTGCATGTCCGAAATGTTACTGCAGCGGTATAAAAATAATTCATTTTTGCATCGTATTGTCACTGGTGATGAGAAATGGATTTATTATGATAATCCTAAACGCAGAAAATCGTATACAAAGCCCGGCGAGCCCGCCCAATCGACGCCGAAACGAAATATTCACGTGAATAAGGTCATGCTCTGCATATGGTGGGATCAAAAGGGTGTCGTATACTGCGAACTGCTTCCGAGTGGTGAAACCATCAAAGGACCATTATATCGAACCCAACTAATTCGTTTGAAGCGGGCATTAAAAGAAAAACGGCCAGAATATGAGACCAGGCATGGTCTCATTTTTCATCACTACAACGCTCTGCCACATGTTGCGGTTTCGGTGAAGAACTATTTAGTAAATAGTGGATGGGAAATTCTGCCTCACCCGCCTTACAGTCCAGACTTGGCACCATCTGACTACCACTTGTTTCATTCGATGCAGAACGCTCTTACGGGAATACGCTTCAGCTCAGTAGAGGAAATCAAAAATTGGCTCGATACGTTCTTGGGCTCGAAAGACGAGAAATTTTTTTGGTCCGGAATTCATAAATTGTCAGAAAGATGGGGGAAAGTTGTAGCTTCCGATAGACTATACTTTGAATAAAGCATTGTAACTATGTTTTCATAATAAAACTTCAAATTTTGAAAAAAAAAACGCTGGAAACTTACTTGTAGACCCAATAACAAAAAAATTCGTTTTGACCTTGGTTTAGCAACCTAGTCCTCGATTTAATACAGAAACGAGATCTTGCATACATTCTGTGGAAACGTTATAAGCTACAAGAACTGTATAAAACATATCTCTCACTCCATAATTTAGTTTTCTCACCCATAAATGTTAAACAAATTTATTATGATAATTTTCTCTATCCTACCAATAAGTTCAGAAAAGATACGAAAATTAGGCAATGGGAAACAACAGATGGATATACCTGCTGGTGTAGACAGTATTCTTATCAAGCGGTTTATTTCTATTGAGTCGTCATCATCAAATGCTGAGTTAGAACTGCCCTGGCAACAAATGAGCGAAGGTGATGGCAATCCGCAAAACTTTAAATACAGTAATCTAACTAATGAGCACGTAATCGAAGTAATTCTACAGATAAAATCAAATGCAACAGGACATCAACCCTAAGTTCAGTTTTAAGAACATGTATTTTAAACTATCTTTATTTTGTTTCAAAAATCTTTGAAAAAGCAATACTCAAGCAACTGCAAGCCCATCCTTTCACCAATAATCATTTAAGCTTCGCACAGTCCGGTGAAAAATAAGTTTCAAAACTGCTTTGTTACTTGTTGTCGGTGACATTCGAAAAGCCGTGGACCAAGGTCATTGTACTTTCCTTACATTGTTTGATTTTTCCAAAGCGTTTGACACCGTAGACTACCTCGTACTCTGTAACAAGCTTTTGGATAACTTCGGTTTATCCCCACTTGCAATAAAATTGCAAGCAATTTGTGGTGGTGGGCAAATAAATGTCCTTTTTACTGAGGTTAAGATCAGCTTTACCGCAATGGTCTATCATTGGCCCACTGTTGATAATACAATATTAATAATACAGTAAACGAAATGAATGAGGACTTAAAATCATCCAATTATGAGCGCTTAAACATAGTCTAATGACAATCCACAAAAGTCTATGGCACTATTAATCTACAAACAGATATTGGACATTTCCAGATTTACTTCGGTTAAACTAGGGCAATCAGCCATTAAGTATGTGGTAACCGCTAAAAATGTGGGTATTATCTTCCACCAAAATCTCATTTGAACCGATTATATACGAGTAGCAACCACAGTTGGAATAGTTTTAATGGTATCCGGTTACTCTAGTCTACCCTAAGACTTATTCCTATTCCCATAAAAATTGTATTGGTGAAGTCCTTGCCTCTACCCATTCTTACATACTGTTGTGAAGTGTTTTGTTATGTTGACTACAATAAAAAATAAAATTAAACGTCTACTTATTCTAAATAAATAACTGGCTTAAGCTTCGAAAACTCAATTATAGTCAGATCGCTTATTCCTCTTTATGGAATCGTTTGCTTGATTCATCAAACTGACTATCTATATAGTAGACTTAGTTTTCCTAGTTCTCAAAGAACGAATGTCTTAAAACAACCAAAATTCAGCTGTTTACTATCCGAGTGTAATTTTTTTGCTTGTGCTGCCCGCCAGTGGAATTTATTACCCATAGAACTTAGGGGAACCACAAACGCACACAAATTCAAAATTAATCTTTTATTATACATATATCTTACCAGAAATACCCAATAACGAATATATTGCCACAACTTTTTAAATATTAAAACATAAATATAGTGTGTGTAAGGAATTAACGCTAAATTCAAAAATAAATTAAATCCAGTTTTAGAGTTAAACCAACTATTTTCTTTTATATCGAGCGTATCTCAAAACAAATTATAAGATTGTTATCTTAATGTGAAATATTGAAATAAATTCACTTTTTACTAAGACGGCATATACATTAAAATCTTCGACACATTATCTGGTACACCCAGTAGATATAAATTTTTCATTAAGCAATAACCCATTCAATCTTTAAACTCACATAAAAAAAATTATGTTACTCTAAATTCTAAATAAAAACCTATGCTTGACGCTATCCGAATTAATACGTAAGTGAGTTCCTTATAAAAAAAAAAAACACTTTAATTGTTTGATAGAGGACTTAGCCACTCAATTGGCTTTTCAGTCAAAAAAAATAGCAATTTTTCGAAATCGAAATTTGCGGTCTTTATAGTCCTTGACAGAGGAGAATGTATTCGCGATCGTCACCCTGTAAAATCGAAAGGACACCAAAATAAGATATTGCTCTCTACAGGTCGTCTCTAAAAAGGCTATCCTATGTGAATTTGAAATCGTTAAAAAGTAGGGTGTATTGGTCTGAAATTTATGTGTTTTCTCCAAAATCTACCATTGCGTCAACATTTTATCTATGGGTAACTTTCTTAGAATTAAGCCGCACTGATATGGACCAATTATGTTACATACAAAAACTTTAAGGTGCTTACACAGGGCAGAAAAAAGGATTTCGAAGGTGTATGTATTTGGTGCAGTTCGCAGGCTCTCTTTTCTTAAGGACCAGGTAAAAAATACTGAAGTTTCATTCGTTCGATCACAACTTGGTTGTTGGTTGGTGTGTGCGCCTTGCAAAGGTCGTCTACTACTCCAAATAGTTTGGCGGTAAGGCGGCCTACTCCAGTACCTTTATTGCACGTAAATTAAAATATACGTAGCTATTTTTATATCGTATACTTTCCTTATATCAAGTAGACGATTGTGATCTATCATCGTTGAGATTGAATGATCATCTGCCTGAAAGGGGATATTGTCGTCGGTAAATTTAAATTTAATAGGAATTGTCATTCACAAGTGGAAAACGGTGCCGTGAAATAAAGCCAATTTTTTGCAAGCGTTTTTGCTTTACAAGGGTTGTCTGAACAATGATACAAGACATTTTTTCTCAAAATTTTTTTCTATTTTTCTACATAGTCTCCTTGTAACTCTACACACTTCTCCCAGCGATGCACCCATCTCTCTAACCCGTCCAAATAGTACTTGGCGTTTTTCTCTGCAAAATAATTGTTCACGAAGGTGATTGCCTCCTCATTTGATGAAAATTTCTGTCCTCCGAGCGCAGTTTTGAGATGAGGGAACAAAAAGAAGTCGCTTGGGGCTAGATCTGGTGAATAAGGCGGATGCTCAAGCAGTTCAAACCGTCATTCATGGATTTTCGTTATGGCAACCGCTGAGGTGTGAGAAGGCGCGTTGTCTTGGTGAAACAGGATTTTCTTTTTCTGCAAATGTGGCCGTTTTTCCGCAATTTCTGCCTTCAGGTTGGCAAGTAATGATGCGTAGTATGCTCCTGTAATGGTTTTTCCTTTTTGAAGATAATCGATTAAGATAACTCCTTTACTATCCCAAAAAACAGTCGCCATCACTTTCCCAGCCGAAAAAACAGTTTTTGCTTTTCCACTGTTTTGGCTGAATTTTTGTTTCGGGCGTATGGTGTATCCAAGTTTCATCTACAGTAATTAATCGGCGCCAAAACTCGGATTTATTGCGCCTAAACTGCGCCAACAGAGCGTTGGAAATGTTCATTCGAACACGTTTTTGGTCTAACGTGAGCAAACGCGGCACCCAAGGCGCGGACAGCTTTCTCATGCCTAAATCTTGATTTAATATGGTATGTAAGAACAACGTTCCTTGGACATTTTCATAACCTCTACTATCTCTCTCACTTTAATTCGGCGGTCATCTAACACCATTTGGTGAACTTTAGCAATGATATCGTCAGTGGTTGCAGTTTCTGGACGTCCCGAACGTTCATCATCTCCCAAGCTCTTACGGCCACGTTTAAATTCAGCTGCTCAAAATTTCACTGTGATCAATGATAGTGCAGAGTCCTCATACACAGAGTCCGACTCATTTTTGATTTGCGTAGGGGTATTGCCTCTCAAATACAAGAATTGAATAACAGCTCGATACTCAATTTTTTTCAATTTTCACAAAAAAACACTCACATCGACTCACTCAAACGACTGCCAACTAAAAACTGCGCATCCAAAATGACTGAAACTTTGGTAAATAACTGTCAAAAGATGTATAGTACTCGTATAACTAGCATTCACTAGCTTTTATTGACGAGTGCCGCTATCTTTACGTTGCGGTCGGAAACTTTTCAGACAACCCTCGTATTTTACTTTTCATCGTTTTTAGTTTAGCTTATCCGATAGAACTAAATCAGTTGTTATCCCAAGAAGTTTGAAATGATTAGAGTGAACAACAAATGTGGCTCAATGGTTTTGATCCTTTTATTTTTAATGTACGAGTATGTATAGGCTGACTAGATGGCAACGATAGTTGGTCCAATTGTTATGTTTCAGCAGCTGTCAAAGTTGCCAATGGCATCCAGCTTTTAAAATATTCAGTAAGGTTTGCCATTTCACCATCATCGTTTTACGCTTGCCGAACGTGCAGAAATTGTTAAAAAAAAATATTATTGAAATTCCGGCTCAGTCGTCAGTCGTCATCCTAGCTTCAGTGTGCAGGCAATTCGTCGCACCGTGGAAAAGTTTCAGCATGACTACACTATTTTGGATTTTAAGCCACCAACAAGATAGCCACTGGCGCGAAATGAAGAAAACATAGCCGCCTTAGCGGCCAGTATCCAAGAAGACCCAGAAATTTCGATTCGACGCCGATCAGCTGAATTGGGCATCGGCCGAGAGTCAACCCGGCGTATTTTGAGATTGGACTTGGGCTTACATCCGTATCAGAATTGAAGCCCGACCACCATAGACAACGCCGTGAGTTCGCTAATTGGGCGCTGGAAATTTTGGTCGGAAATCCGGATTTTAGCCAAAAAATCATCTTCTCGGACGAGCCTTATTTTTGGCTCAGCGGCTAAGTCAACAAGCAAAATTACCATTATTGGAGCCAACACAATCCACGAGTGTTCGGCCAAGCATCAATGCATCCACAAGATTGACTGTTTGGTGCGGTTTATGGTATGGCGGCATCATCGGACTTTATTTCTACTTTCGAAATGAGGAAGAGACCCCGTTACCGCCAATGGTCTAAGATATAGAGCGAATATCCAACCTGTGGTTCCAACAAGACGGCGATACATGCCATACAAGTGACGCAGCGCTCAAAGTTGTGAAGGAGAAATTTGGCGACTGGGTTACGGCGAGCGTTCATCAATTGGCAGCCGCGATCATGCGAATTGACACCACTCGATTATTTTCTCTGTAGCTACGTCAAGTCCTTAGTCCGTGCTAACAAGCCAACCACTTTATACGAGATTGAGGCCAACATTCAGTGCGCTATTGCCGGAAAAGCGCCGCATATATCGAACCGAGTCACCAATATTTGAACCTACTACTTGAAACACTACCAGCGAAGCCGAGACGGCCATTTTAATGATGTGATATTCCACACACAATGGCATAAACGTAGCTTCAACCAAAGGCCAGAATCAATTTTATATCTCCCACCGTTGTTGTTTTATTTAAAAAATTGTTCTTATCGTTCTTATCTCGTCAGCCTTTATAGTATAACGATTTAGGACATAGCCGCGGTCGGCTAAGGGTATGTCAACAACTATCAGGCAGGCACCTATGGCTTACTGGTAGCTGCGTGAACCGTTTCACGAGCAAAAAAGATTTCAACTCCTTTTCCGCATGATTTAGTCGCTCCAATAAGGGTATGTCAACGACTGTCAGGCAGGCGCCTATACCTGCAATACACTCATGAGTCAAAACATCAGATTACAGCCGGCGGGTGTAATTGTAACTTAAAAACTTTTATTTGTACAAAAGTGACTCTAAGTGCTCAGTCCCGCAGTGAAATCAATGGCACTTCTAGGGAAGTTGCTCTTTGTTATATACGAATTCATGCTCAAGATTGTTGTAATAGATGAGACCGATGAGGAACGGTGTTGGCATAATCCGAGGCATAACCAGTCATATCCAACCAAACAAACAATCTTTTCTCTGTCAAAAGACCACACATCACAATCTACGTACTACATATGTAGGGCCATCACTTTTCGTGTGCCTCCCAGATTTTCACAGTAGCTTTAGCTGATTTGTTATTCTAAAAAAATCGGTTGCCCTCTAAATAAAATTTTTCCAACCATATCAATCAAATGACTTACGATCTCAATATCCATACTAGCAGGAATACTTGCTTTGCATGCTTCTGTTAATTGAGAAGCGTTGGCATATAATTTTGTCTTTTACGAGTACATGGCCCCATAGAAAAAATTCGCAAGGTGTTAAATTGGAAGATGTAGGGGGCTAATGCTCATCATCATTTCGAGAAATTGTTGAAAATAAAAGTCACCCACAAAAATTCAGTGAATATGGTTTGTCGACGTAATACATGTACGATAACAGCCAATCGCTTCATTGTCGAAGAAATAAGGTTCAGTGATGCCTCCTGCGCCAAACACGTTGTGAATAGAGAAGTTTCTCGACAAACATTCTACTTATTAACAAAGCCGTGAAGATGAACGTCCGTATTACCACGTATTTCCAATATATGTATATTCGTAATTGACAAGGCCACGAGGGTGCTGATGGTCATTCCTGATCAATTGAGCCTTTTAGTTTTTTGATCGAGTCCTTTTTATTGAATAATTGTTATTGATCGTTAGCAAAATGTCCGACCAAATGTCCACAACGGCTTCGACAGTATATTTCAATCCAAATCTAAAATAACATCCTGGCATAATTTCTAATCTATTCCACCAATATGCCTTATTATCTCTTCCCTTAGCCCTTGAATTGTTGCTCGCTTATTGCCATAGACCTTGCTTTTGAGATTGGTCAGTTAATATCTCTCTGTTTCGCAAGATAATACAATACGTCCCTGGAATCTTCCGTGCAATAAAGTAATACTTGCATAGAATGTGTGGCATGAGCCATCGTCTTGTTGGAACCACATATCGTCAACATTTGGGCCATTCAAAAATTAGTTATCATAGTTCATCATTCACAGTAATGGCATTACCGAGACTATTTTCAAAAATAAAAATAAAAATTAGCCAAATAATTCCTCCAGCTCGAAAACCTTTAAGGATGTATCGACAATCTTTCCTAGGTTTTCGTCCGCCTAAATGCGACATTTTTGCTCATTAACGTATCCGCTGAGATGAAAATAGGCCTCGTCGCTGAAGACGATTTTCTTTGAGAAATCTTCATCCAGTTTTGTTTGCACGTGCATCCAATTGGCGCTGAAACTGGCTTGGAGGCTTTAATACCTGCATTAACTGAACTTTGTAAACGAACGTATTTAAATTTTTTGTCAAAATTCGACTTAATATGGTTCTGTTAAGATTTAATTCCTCCGCACTATGGCGAGTTAATCTGCTTGGGCCCTCAGCCGCACGTACGTCAGTAATGTTTTCAGCTGAGCGGCCTACGAACACTCACTGTTAATTACAAATCTGCCCTCGACCTAATTTCTTGGAATTTTGCATGTATTCGACTATTAACACCAAAAGGATCACGTTATGCTCGATGCTCGATATGCACATTTTTTTTAACAGCCATCTACGAGTATTATAAACTCGTAGGCTTCGATAAATTCTTAATGACTGTTGATGACAGATGTTTGTATAAATTTTTTTTTTGACATTTCGATTTTGTTCGCCATTCTCATGGAGAAATACTCATTTGCCCACCCAGATCGACGTGGAATCACCAAACCAAAGCTTTCGGCCACATTTCGAACTTCAGAAGCAATATTTCCACAAAGTAAGCACGATTTCGATTCTTCACATCAAAAACTGAACCAATTTAACAATTGCCGGGCGAGAAAGTGCTTCACGGCTAACCTTTCGAACTATTTCAGCGGAATGTTCACCATTTTGACATGGATACGTCTTTACCCTGGGGGTCAACATTTTTTTTCTCTGCACTAAAGTTTTGTGCATCGTTTTTGCGTTACCGTCTTTTTTTCATTGCATATCGTTCAAGGACTAGTGGTTATTTGCTATTGGTTCTCGGTTCCATGACTCGTGCTCTTTGTGGCGGCAAAATTCCTCCGAAACCTAAGGTTGAATTAATGTGGGAATCTCGTAAGCGGCGAAGAATCTTCGCCAGAAAATGCTCATGATCGTAAACGTGAATCGCATAAACTAGATCCAGATCAGATACAAAAAAGCAGCGAATGCGGGGTGCCAAATTTAAAGTCAAGCTCGAAATGGAGGAGCGGAAGTTTAAATCCGAAGAATTACAACTCGATGATTCTATTTCCGAATTCCGGCGAAAAGACTTTGGGTGAGCGCGTCGCTGCTGATATAGAATTTTAACGTCGTTTCGTCGAAAATAGATGCGGAATACTATATTGTCTTAGGTTTGCGATCGTTTGTGGTATGAAGCACGTGCCGGCACATGTACATATTCCAATGTGCTTCCGTGCAGCGGAAGTACTCGACATCAGTTTACTGATGGGGCAAGTGACCAGTTGGGGAGGTTTGTAGCGTTCCATTTTTATCGATGACGTTGTCATTTTTTAACTGGTAGCAACATAGTGAACTGTACGAAGGGAAACTTTTGATTTGAGAACCCGTTGTAGCTACTCGTATCTTTTGTTTTTATTCATATTGGTCTGAAGTGTCAAAAATATTTTTTTATATTGTATTTTTTCAAGGCATCGGTAAAAGTAAACCTTTTTTTAAAAATTAAAAACAAATTAATTTATATTTAAAAAAAAAAAGTAAAAAATAAATAAAACATCTTCAATTCAACAATGCACAGTCATTGACATGACATCCCTTTTGACGTATCGTCAAAGCAACATCCATTTGCATTCGTATCTCTTGGGACCAACTGACAATAAACCAAAATCTGAATAGTTTTACACGTATGTATTTGTCTGCATGTAGAAGAATTTAAGCCTGCCAGTGGTGGCATGAGTATAGAATGAATAGCCTAGCGCTGAATTAAATACATTTTGCATGCCTCTTAATGAATACAAATGAGAACAATTCTGAAAATGCTATAGGCATAATGCTAGGCACGCTCTCTGGATTTGTTTTTTTTTTTTTCTTTTTTGCAAGATGCATGTATTTTTGTTTTCTATTTTTTTACTACATATATATTTGTTTTTTTTTTTTTAGTTAATGTCTCTTTGTATGCTTAGGAGTTTATTATCCTGTTTTAAGTTTTTGCGGTTTCCTGTCCCCAAATATAGACTGTTTCGTTTTTTTTTTTTTTATACACGAATTAGGACAACACTTTGTTTTAGTTTCTTTTTTTTGTTTTTGGTTTTTTGTTTAAGAAAATTAAACTTAAGCCTTTGAGTTCTTCCTTTAAGCTTTGAATTTGAATTTTTTTTTTTTTTTGAATTTTTCTAGTTTTCCTTTTTTTTAACTTAGCAAACAAACTCAAAATTGATTGCACATTACAAATTATGAAAAAGAAAATATATAGTGTAATGGAAAATAAAAAAACAAACATTTTTTTTGTTGACACTGTATTGTTTCGTGTATTCTTATGGCATTTCTGGGTTTTTGTATTATTTCATATATTTTTATTTTTTTTTTGTATTACTTGTATCATTAAACAGACAACAACCCTGATTGGACTCCTTAAAACCGCCCGCTTGCTTCGCCTAGTAAGGGTTGCAAGAAAAATCGATCGATACTCGGAATATGGGGCAGCGGTCCTTGTGCTACTCATGGCAACATTTGCCCTGATTGCCCATTGGTTGGCGTGCATCTGGTACGAACATTCAAGGCTTTTTTTAATTTGACTCCTTTTTGTTTTTTTTTTGTTCTTATTAAATATGTGTAATTGTGAAGTTTGAAATTCAAAACAAGGATTTTTGCTTTGGGAGTTGCTTTGCATTGTTTTTTTTTTTTTGTTGTTGTATTTTAATGTAGTATTTATTTTCAGGTATGCAATTGGTAATGCGGAGAGGAGTATGTTGCCAAAAGATGTCGGTTGGTTGCATTCGCTGGGTAATGATATACAGGAGCCATACTATGATAATAAAACAGGAGGTCCTTCGATAAAGGTGAAGTATACTCGTACTAAAAACGAACACTTTCACATGGTACAATATTTAAACACTCGGAAATCGTACTAAAAATAGAAAACGAATCAGTAAACGAGGCATTTACTTGAATCTTTTCTCGTCTGGCAAACGACACAATTTAATTTCGCGATAATAACTGTGACCAGTTTTGGATGACAGATTTGATGATTTTACAGCATAATAAATGTCAATTTGACATGATTTCATTTAATTGATTATCGATTTGTCTCATTACAGTCACGATATATAACGGCGCTGTATTTTACATTTACATCGTTAACTTCGGTGGGGTTTGGAAATGTTGCGCCCAACACTGATGCAGAAAAAATTTTTACAATATGTGTCATGTTAGTGGGATGTGAGTATTGATTGCACATTGATAATGTTCAGAATTACAACAACAACAGCGACAAAATAAAAACTTAAAAAACAGTGGTAATTGAATTGACAATTTGGACAAGTTTTCTTTCTAACATATTTTATTTCTCTTTGTTGCACTTGTTTTATTTGTTTAATATTATTTTAAATGACTTGTTACACTAAGTCGGGCACTATATTTATAAGAAACATGCAACTTGTAATTTTAAGAGAACCAATGTACATATATTTGCCATCAGTTGATGCCGAACTATGATATTATATTTATTTTAATTTTATTATCTTTAGAGTTGGTATTTTTATAATACTGTTCAGATTTGCAATTTTAACTACAATTTTGAGATCCAAAAAAAGGTTAGTTTAAATATTATGTATGTATATATGTATATTCGCCCTATGGAATTATCAGATTGAAATGAGATATAATTTATATATATTTGTATATACGTGTGTTATTTCTACCGTATTATCTATGGTGTACATCTTCTCATCATTTTCTCAGGGCCGGAACTCACATATTCCAGGTATTTAGGATGTTTACCAAAAGATAAGGCTTTTGTCCAAATTCTACCCTATTCTTACAATTGTCTATATACCATGAATTGAAAGACACTTCTTCAATAGAACATAATGTAACCATTGATGTTCCGAATTTGGATATGAAAAAAGAGCTTCCTGGAAAGACGTAGACTCAGTCTCCTAGTCGTCTCAAATCATTCTCTTTTGACAAACGGCAGATGAAGAATGAGAAGGCATCAACAAGTATGGCACATGGATGTCACCAGCCCTACGACGCTCACCTAAGACTTTTGGCAATTCACTACAGCTCGACAAAATTAAGGACAACAGACAGTTGTCCCAGAACTAACAAACTTCTGGTGGAATTGTACTCCTACGCCTCTAAATATGGAGAATTTGAACGTTGGTAGGAACACCGATAAGCAAGCGTGTGCCTATGAAACAAAAGCTTATGAACAATATATTTCTTCCCCATTTATTTTCCTGTTCTCTTCGTCTGTTGACTACTTGTTGCATTGGTAGCTTGCATGTGTTGCCGACTTTTAAGGTTTAGCAGTATTTTGATCTCATACTGTTGATCGAGGCTTAAGAACTGCTTGACCATCTTTTGAATGCTTACATGCAGAGAGCTAAGTCTTATAGCTGCTGCGCGTTGCTTCATGCCAGGACCCCGTACCAGAGATTCAACTAAAGTAAAATAACACACTCGGAGTACGTCTGCTATCGCTTACTAAAGTCACAATGGACAAAGCAAGATTGCATTATTTTTTTTTTTAATTATTGCCTCAATATGACAACTCTATTCCAAGTTAAATTCGACGATGACCCTCAAGTAACATATGTATATAGTGTATTGATACATTGTTCACAACTGTTAAGTTATCATTGTTATGCATTTGTACAAATATTTTATGCAGCTGGTATATTGTCTTAAGGCCATGCGGTTACCACATTGAGCTCCTTCTGCAGCCACTCCCTCATCATAATGTTGCAGTGTCGTCTGCATCAACAAACATCGTGCTCTGGTATGGAGGTGAAAGCATATCCATTGTATTTACAAGTTGGGGCAAAAGTAACGTCATGGAAATGGCGTCAATTGTCATTGTGCTTTGACATTTATATTATAGACAGATAGAGAATTAGTTGGCAATAAGCAATGGATCGATACACAGCTAAAAAACGCGGAATTATTGTTACTACTTATTTGACCAATTTCCGGTCTGTTGTTTTAATGCAGCGTGAACTTTGTCGTCGTTTTCCTCATCGTCCTGCACCATATTCGCGAACAATTAAGTATTTGGCTGAGCGTCTTATGCAAGCTGGATCCACTAGAGATGTCGCAGAAAGTGGCCGGCCCATATCGCTCGTTCAACCGAGAATATCACTGCTGTGTCCGAGGACGTCCGAAAGAGTCCACATACATCGACGAAACAACGATGCACATAATTTGGCATCAGCAGACGTTCGTTGCGTCGAATTTTGGTGAAACACTTGAAGATGTTCCTTATAAAGTGCAAACCGTGCTCCAATTGCTGCTTGCTGACTGTTAAGTGTGGTTAACTTACTCCCATGCTCTATTAAGCCTGGTAAAAGAGGGTGACTTCGTATCCAAATTTATGATATGCGACGAAGTCCATTTGCACTTAAGTGGTAATGTGAATAAACAAAATTTACATTTCTGAAACAGGGAGAATCCACATGAAATGCACGAAGAGCCATTACATCCCCTCAAAGTGGCTGTTTGGTGTGTCATTTGCAGTGAAAAAGTGATTTGCTCTTATTTGTTTGAGGACGCCGACGATAAGACCATAACCATAACTGCTGAGCGCCAGAAACAGATGTTTACCGAGTTTTTTTTTTTGCCGTAACTTTAGTAAATTGGATTTTCAGCATTTTTGGTTCAAGTAGGATGGAGCAACCGCTCACATATGTAGTTCGTGCAACGATGGTTGAATCAAAAAATTTCCAAGCCGTGTGATCTCCCTAAAACGGGATCTGAAGCGGCCGGCAAAATCGCCAAATCTGGGGCTTTTAAAATCTCGCCTTGACCAAGAAATCACCAATTTGTAACCAGATGTTTTGCTAGAAATAATTCGAAATGCGGTAAAACGAGCACTAGTGTACATCAACTCTTGCTTTGTGCTTTGCCTTCGCCCATACTTGAGTGCATCGAATCTTCAATGCGGCGAATCCACTTTCGTACTCATGTAGTAGCAACAGTAACATATTAATAATCTTAACATTCACAAATCCGCTGGTAAAGATGGTATATCTCCCCTTCTTCTGAAGAGGTTTTCTTTCACGCTGACAAAACCACTGCTCAAGCTTTTTCATCAATCCTACTCTTTAGGATTCTTTCCGAGCAGATGGAGAACAGCATTTATTCAGCCCGTTCCTAAAAAAGGCGAATCTTCTTCTCTCTCCTCCTATACACCCATTGTGCTTACGTCCCATCTCTACAAGGTCATAGAAACGCTGATAAACCGTTAGCTCATGAAATATCTCGAAACACGAGATGATCAATGATCCGTTGTATGGTTTTCAAAGCAACAGGTCCACTGTGGACCTGGTGATCTGATGGCGCATATATCACCAAAGTGTACATCAATCTGATGAAAACAAGATAGTTGCACTTGGTATTTCTAGGGCATGAATGCTTTCCCTGTTCAACGATGCTCTTATTCAATGGATTAGAAATTACCTTTCTGAATGTTCAATTCAGTTGGCTTGAGTGGTTTCAAGTCTGATATTCACAAAGTAAATGATGGAGTGCTCCAGAGCTTCGTTCTGTCTCCGACACCCTTTTAAATTTTCATTAATGATCTCTAGTCTACACCCTGAATGACTCGAACTGCAACCAACTTCCAACTGCTATAATTTCCAAATCGTTCATGACAGTGAGCTCAAATTTTGACACATGACAGATAATTTTATCATTTACAAGCCTTTTAAACGATTTGCGTCTCAGTTGTGTTGAAAAATTTTTATCCGCGATGGAATTCAAACGTGATAGAGTGATGGCTTTATATTTGGCTGGAAAACCACAAGTAGCTATCGTTAGAGCCCTCCAGCACCTCAACGTGAATAAATCGTTTGTGCCTCGAACCGTAGCTCGTTACCGTGATACTGGCAGCGTTGCAAAACGCCATGGAAGTAGTCATAAAAAAACAGCAACATCGGCAGAAATGGTTCGGAAGGTGAAGGCTCGAATTGAGCGAAACCCGCGTCGAAGTGGAACATACATATCGTTGGAACGGATGTAACCATACTGAAAAATGAGCTTGGGCTCAAGCCATTGAAGTTCCAAAAAGTACATGATCTTACACCGCAACAGAAAAAAATTAGAGTCGAAAGAGCGAAGGGGTTGCTACGCTTGCACGCAAGTGGTGAGTTGCCGAATTTGGTTTTTTCCGATGAGTCGCTTTTTGTTATCGAGCAATATTTCAACAAACAAAATGACCGAGTTTACTTGCCAGAGAGGTCCTTCGAAAATGTACACCTTCGGACGGCCACCAGAAAGCAGGCAGCACCGTTTGTGATGGTTTGAGCCGCCATAACCGTAGATGATCGCTCTCCGCTCGTGTTTTTGGACCGTGGCGTCAAAATTAATGCGATCGTTTACTGTGAAACTATCTTAGAGTCAGTATTGAAGCCTTAGGCAAACATCGGAGACCGTGGACATTTCAACAAGACGTCAACCAAGATTGGTTAAAAAACAATGTTCCACACTTCATTTCTTCGACACAATGGATTGCAAATTCTCCGGATGCAAATCCGTTGGATTTCTCTGTCTGGGGTATTTTGAAGGCGAAGGTTGGCACTAAAAAATACCAAAGTTTGGACCATCTCAAGCAAGCACTTCGCCGGGAATGGGCCAAAATAACGCAGAGCCACTTCCGTGCAGCGTGCGATGCTTTCTTCGGCTGTCTCAAGACCATTATTCGCGCCAAAGGTGGGCATATTGAAAACTACTGACACAATTTGAAAATTGATGTATCTTTCAACATCCAACAAAAAGTTGCAGTTCGAGTAAGTCGAAGTGCTTCTAATCCAATCTATTCCTTTACTGTTGACAGCACTCTCTGCATTTCATATTCGTTCCCGGATTCACGTCCCTGTTCTTTGGCTGTAGAACGGAACTGGCAACGTGTGATAAGCTCATTAAATTTCGATATTAACAATATAACCAATTGGGGAACTATCAACAGAGTGGAAATTAATGCTTCCAAAACTCAGTGCTGTCTGCTATCGTTAAAGCGAAATTTTAACACCCAGCCATTATCTATGAATGGCACTTACATCGTCGAAACCGAAAAACTTTCCATTCTCGGTATGTGTATCAATGACAACTTACACTGGAATGACCACATATTCGATGTCACCAAAAATGTTGCGAAATATCTGGGTTTCCTCAAGCGATGTAAGAAATATTTCACACCCCTGGTTCTGGCCTCAATATATAAGGCATTTGTCAATGGGCAGATGCGTCTAAAACATCTCTAAACTGCTAGATAGGATTCAAAACCGTACGATAAAACTCATAGATGGTACTAATATCAGTGATTCAACTGACACCCTCGAATACTTTGTTTTATCGCTATTTCAACCACCAGTGCGCCATAGAAATCGCCAGTAGCATTCCGCCCCTTCAAACCTTCAATCGTAGCACCCGTCTCGCTATGAACGCTCATTAATCAATATACCGTACAGCAGTATTAGTAAGCCGTACAATTCGCTTATGGAATGCCCTGCCGAGCTCTCTATTTCTTATTCATTATAAATTGCATACATTTAAGACCGCTCGCGGGTACTTCGCCTCTCAGATTAAAACATTAAAAATGCAAAACGGGATAACTCCCGCCATGCTATAGGCCCCCCGCCATCAATTAAAGTCAAGGCCTGCTGAAAGTGGACACTGGGAATTTTTAAAGAAAATATGGGTTATGAAGTGTTCAGCTACTATGACGTTAAGGCTGTGCTAATTGAACAATTTAAGGATGGGAAACGGGGCCACCAAATTGTTAGCTTCATATTGGATATGAAACCGTTATTTGATGATTTTTACGCCGACCTACGTTTAATGGCAATACATATGTCCAACCATGCTCCGTGGGGAACATCAGAAAGGAAATAATTGAGTCGAAAGTATTTTGGATAAGGACCGGCACAGCCTACTTATCTCTTACTACAGCATCGAATTGTTTAAATGAGCCGGTTGCATATTTAATTTTGTTTTTATTTAAAATCTTGACAGAAAGGCTTTTTATTCATGTCAGTTTCCCTCGCAGGTGATTTAATTTGAGTTTCACCATAAAGAACAGCCAGAGGAATGCACCTGGAGCATTCTCCAAGATGTATAAGTAGCGATGTGTGTTAGAACTCTATGAAGACAAGCATTTTTTTCGTCCAAGATAGTCTCTTACTCCTTGTACATTTTTAGTGCACATCTGTAAAAGGCTAATATTTAATTGTACTTTAGATAAATTTTCTTAAGATTTACTATGTAGTTCTTTTGGCATGCCTTGTTTCGTACCATATTTTTAAAACTCGGTGTCCCCGAGTTGATATGCTGCTTCGTCAAATTCATTAATCAGTAGCAGGGGTCATTAGGGAGCATGTGGTTGTTGGTGATTAGATGATGAAGCATGCTAACCTAGTATGTCATTATTTATGAACGAACTGGAGATAATTAGGTAAACAATGTTTTCTTTAACAAGTTTGTGTTGATGGCAGCACTCCACAGGTTTCTAAATCTCAATTAGTGACTTTTGTCAATATTTTCCAAGGAAATAAGCAGAATTGCACACGGTGTATTACTCCTCTATTTCGCGGCAATTGGACCGGCACTTATCAGATCCCATCACCGCTTGCTATTGCCGACTGGGCATAGCCAGAACCTTTTGTACTGTTGCTAGCTAGGGTCGTAGTGCTGCCTGAGGGGCTGGAGCTGGTACCTTTACACTCAGCTGCACGTGAACTAGAACGTATAGCAGTGGCTTCGACCTCATGTCAAATAATGTTGTTGGCAGCAGAGGCGAATGATTTTTCATATGATATACCATATAACACCGGAGTGATGGGAGAATTTTCATCTTCTCATTTATATCAAACCTTTTCTGACGTATCCTGCATGGGGCCCCCGCCCAATTATCAAGGATCAATGACGTTGTCTAATAAAAAGCGGGGGCAGATTATTCTTACTGGTCTTATCGTAAACATCTTCAGATTACAGCCTCTGAATGGTTGCTACGATTTGACCAGTTACAAGTTGCCGGTCATAGATCTTATTGGCGGCTTGGCCACCGGTAGTCCATACCAGGACTTAAATCACGGTACCATGGAAGTCAGGAGCCCCCCGGATTTCGGTCCGGGCCTGACTTGTTAGAGGTAGGCCCCCTTGTGGGAGCGTCATGGTGGCTGTGGTTTAAACCCAAATCGCCGGTACGGGTATTCCTTGCTTTTGCCCATTGTAGAGTTGCAAATAAAGTGCTGGGTGCTGTGACCCTAAGAACAGCAAGAGGTTGTAGGTCGGCCTCGACTCATACCAAGGGTGGAACTTGTGCCTCCAACACAAGTTCTGCTTTGGTATAATGTATAAGCGGGTATAAGTATATATAAAGCGAGTATTATTAGCGATGCCCAATGGGTGTATGGGCATCTCGTAAACATAAGGTCTTAATGACAGGTGGTTTACGTTAAAAATCCAGGTACGTTCTGTATCCTGCATGATGCTCGTCATTCGCTGCTTCTAATGTAGTCAAATTCTTCTGATTGAATACGCATACTCGAGACCATTCCAAGTATGGATACTTTGAGCATAGTGCAGAGCATCGCCGCTAGTTTTGTTCAGTCTTACTGTCAATTAAAGCACCTTCAATCCAATTATTTTTTATTTAACGCCAGCTTAAAAGGACTTATTCTCGCAAGTGGTATTGATGACTATTATTAATATTTTATCAGAAAGAATATGCATATATTCGTAGTCGCTGTAATACGGCTGTTCCAGAAAGAAAAGTCCTGCTGACAATTTCGCCCATAGAAGTAATCGCTTAATTTATGTCTCAATGGTATTCAGGAAGGAGTAACGAGTATATGGAGCTCCCATTCAATACCTAGTGTCGATTGCAAATTCGAAGATGTTGTTTTCAAGGATTAAAGGATAATATAGAGAATGATTTTTTGCTTTTATTTCTTAACACCACATTTTGAAAAGAAATCAATCCGAGACTTTTCACAGAAGACCAGTCAAAATTTTGGTCGCTTTGACATACCTATCAGTTCCTTAATAAGTACTACAGAAATCTTGAACTACAATAAATCCAGCTATAACACAAAAATAGGCAAAATGCATCTGAAGTAGGTGTTTTTTTTTTTTGAAACCCAATCAGTACTTAAATGCACTATTTCATATGAAATATACATATTTGGGGTTCTTTACCTATCGGTTGGTATTTTTGTAGCCGGGTTTTAACAAATACGTTTTCAAGAAAAATCAAATATCAAAAAGAAGTCCATAATAACATAGGAAAAAATATTTACATCAAATCCTTTTAATTATAATTTTAACTTGCTATACGAATATATATTTTATGCATTTAAGAATTAAGTATTAAAGGTATGATATATAGATAAGTAGTTAATAAAAGTTCTTAAAAATTGAATTGGTTAATTTTTCATGTGAAGACAGCTCTTACTTAGGTTTTCGTCAGTGCTGTACGGCACGCAGCTCGAAAAATTAGATATTTAATGTTTATTTTGCAATAATTGCTATTTGTTCTTTTTTTTTGTATATAAATATTCGCAAGAAATTTTCCTCCGCCTTATAAAGCACAAATTATAAATTGCACTTCAATCTTCAGGTAGGTACAAGTGCTTGTAGAATTAGAATTTCTAATTTTTAAGTAAGCACCAAAGTTATGTCTTTTTTTTTAACTGAACTGATTTTGAAGTATAATGTATGAGTGAGAATAAAAAATAAAATCTGAATGATATTTTATATTTTTTTATAGACAATTAACACTTAAATGTAAGCAACAGCAGCTGTGGGCTGCTTAAACTTATGAAATAACTCTTAAAGTTATGAGATAGATTTAAATATTTTTTTATTGAAAATAGGAATTAGAACGTGGCTGTTTCATATACCAGCGGCAAATTTTGTTTGACTGTTTACAAAATGTGTGTAAACATAATTTTACAGACAGATATCTGTTGAAATAAATATGTGTACATACAAAAATCTGCGCAATTCAGTGATTTGTGTTTAATATGCATTTGAAAGTAATTCACAAGAAAGATCACTGGTTGATTCTATAAAAATTTGCTTTTGCATTTATTCAATTCGGTTTATAAATTTCTTCGAAACTCAGATATATTTGTTGTCTCTATTAGAACAGCAAGATATGCATATCCATCAAATTAAAAAGCAATCTTTCATAACTTAAGGTTTAATTTTTAAATTTTATTTTTCTTTTTATATATTCTAGTTCTAAATATATGGTACGAGCGATCTCAGTTTAACGGAGTTTTCATCAAATCTGAAAATTTTTTCGACTCAGGTTTCAATTTCTCGATTTATTTGCAGAAGATATATTACGAAAAAAAGATTTTGAGTTTGAATGTTTCAAAAACCGAAGGAGTCCGAAATAAATATCGCCCACATCAATACCTTCAATTTCAGGCAACATTCACTGTAACAGCCACACACACTTTATTTTCGAAGAAATGAGGTTCAATGAAGCCTTATGTCAAAAAAAAAAAAAATGGATTCCGGCAGTAACATATTGTATTATAGATGGAGAGGCTTCGCGAAAACATTTTTGAGCTTTCTAATCCTCAAACGCATATTTAGTTTCTGACCCATGATTTTTCGGTTTAAATTCTTGATTAGATCTAATTTTATGCAGCGTTCAACCGAAAATCGAAAAAAGTTCATACGAGCCAGGAATGACTGCAACGTCTTTCTCAAGCGCGTGAAATTTCTATGCGACCAAAAACTGAGGCAAAAAATACTAACATATAATGTACCAAAGATAGTAAAAGTTTTGGTTGAAATTCTGCCTCATCCAACATCCCAACGCTCATTTACAATGACATTCCAGCTGTCAGCTCTTTGGACAAAGGCAATCTGCTTGCTGCACACTTTGCGGCCAGCTCAACACTTCCAAATTGTGCTTTGTCTGCACCTACACTTGAGTGTGTCGAATCTTCAATGGGACCAAGCCACTATCGTACTCGTACCGCACTCGTGCAGTAAAAGAGTACTCAAAGATCTTAACATCCACAAATCCGCAGGGTCAGGTGGCATATCTCCCCTTCTTCTTAAGTGGTGTTCTTCCTCGCTGGCAAAACCACTGCGTAAGCTTTTTCATCAGCCCTACTCATTAGGACTCTTTCCGAGCAGATGGAAAAGAGTATTTGTCCAACCCGAACCAAAAATAGGCAAATCTTCTTCTCTCTCGTCGTTATAGCCTACAAACATTTAAAAACAATGTACACCGGTACCCGTCCTGTCTTCCTCCTTCTTCCTGTGCACAAACATTTTAAGTGTACACAACGTACCTTGTGCGCGCGCCAATTATAAAAAAAAAAAAAAACTGACAAAGTCACGAAGCTGCTTACAGGCAGCAGGTTTAAGTTCATGCGTTAATTGAACCATGTAAGTTTTATGATCCCAGTCTTTATGCGAAAATCGGTGGAATGTTGTTTTTATATACCGATATAACAAACAATATTCGGCCCCGACTCTTCAAAGCGCTAACTTGTCCTAATAGCTCAACATGTAGCAACTATCTTCTTATTTGTTGCGCATACTTGCATCTTGCCGTGGGACACCATCAAGCACAAACTCTTCATCTCCTGGTATTTCCACAGTCAAAAGTCATCTGAAAACTGACTTAAAATACATTCAATGGATGTTTTAATGGCAAACTGGTTGACTATCATATAAAGGGTGACCAGATAAGAATGATAGCAAAATGAATTTAAATAAAATAACAACGGTGTGAGATATAAAATTTATTCTGGCTTTATTTTGAAGATACGTTCTTGCCATTATTTATGGGATAGCATATCATTCAAATGGCCGCCTCGACTCGGCTTCCCCGGGAGTGCTTCAAACGGTCGGTCCAGTTTTTGATGACTCGGTCCAATATGTGCGGCGTTATTCCGGCAAAAGACCGAAAATGGACTCGAGCTCATCCAGAGTGATTGGATTGTTAGCGTAGATTGGTATCAAATCGCATGATTGGCAGAGGCCAATTGATGAATGCTCGCCGTGAGACCTAGTCGTCAAATTTCTCATTCATAACTTCGAGCGGTGCATGGCCTGTATGGCATGTACCTCCGTCTTGTTGGAACCACAGCTCGGATATATCGATGTTGTCGAGCTCTGACCACAGAAAGTCGGTTAACATCGCTCTATACCTGAGACCATTGA
Organism: Volucella zonaria; assembly: GCA_963966105.1. Classification (NCBI taxonomy): domain Eukaryota; kingdom Metazoa; phylum Arthropoda; class Insecta; order Diptera; family Syrphidae; genus Volucella; species Volucella zonaria. Next base: position 121,483,399 of record OZ014531.1, on the reverse strand, counting down.
CGGTAACGGTGTCTCCTTTCACATTTCAAATGAAATAAAGGTCGATGATGCAGCCATGCCATAAACCGCACCAAACAGTCAATCTTTGTGGATGCAATGATGCTGGGTCGAACACTTGTGGATTGTGTTCTCACCAAAAATAGCAATTTTGCTTGTTGACATTGCCGCTGGGCAAAAAATTGGCCTTGTCCGAGAAGATGATTTTTTAGCCAAATCTGTATCTCCAGCCAACATCTCCAGCGCCCAATTAGCGAACTCACGCCGTTTGTCTATGGTTGTCCGGTTGTAATGCTTGCGTCAGCATAATCTTTTACGGATGTAGGCCAATCGCAAAACAAGCCGGGTTGACTCTCTGCCGATGCCCAATTCAGCTAATCGGCGGTGAATCGACATTTCTGGGTCATTTCGCGCCAGTGTCTGTCTGGTTGGTGACTTAAAATCCAAAATAGTGTACTCACGCTAAAAGTTTTCCACGGTGCGACGAATTGCCTGCACACTGAAGCCATGAAGACGACCGACCTCAAGACGAAATTCATATTGCGTGTTTATAACTGAGCCGGAGTTTCGATGCACAATGAAATGTCAAATCTTACTGAATATTTTGACAGCTGTTGAAACATAACAATTGGAAAAAACTATCATTGCTATCAGGTCACTCGTTATATGTCTGTGGACTGGAATACTTATTTACAGAAGGCAAAGATTGTCACCCTAGTTCACTTTCACTACATGGAAAATTGAAAAATATTATTTTTGCTGCTAAATCAAAGATGACCAAAAAATTGTAAAACATGACAAGCTAAAATCGAATGAGTTGTTTCACTTTTTGTGGTAAATTGGTAGACCAATTTATCCATTGTGTTCACTTGGTCTTATTACAAAATAAAGTTCTAGCTTCCGTACCGGGCACAGGCGAATTTCAATCCATGACCGACAGCAACACTACAGTTTTTTTCTTTGATGGAACGTAGGAACACATCGTTCCATTCAGACATATAGTAATCTGTATTCACTGGAATACACCTCTCATTTTTGGACGATTAAAATTCTTCAGGCATACCGCTTGTTTTCCTTCAAGATGTCGACAATGGAAGCGAAATTGTCCATCGCTTTGCCATATATTTTTGTAGAGAGCAAATAGGTCGTTTACAAACGGCTTTGGTTTACGTCCCTGGTATTCTTCTTCTTCTTCAGTGCAAATTTGGACATTCTCCTGATAAAATGTTGAGTCATCGCAAGCCTACCAGTTTTTCAATATTTTGTTAGTCCCGATCGCAAATTCGTATATTGATTCATCTTAGTGTAACCCCTTTATCCAAACAACTACTCGTTCATAGTAATGGTCACATAAGTTCTGAGATGAGCTCTCATGTTCGAGTTAATCTACTCAAAAGCATCGCTTATTGCCGCTGTCTTACCTTGAAACGGGTGAATGGTTCTTGTAAAATGGTTCTCAAAACGAATAAAATGCAAAATATTTTGAAATCAGTTGACAGACATGGTTGCACGATAAGGAGGAAAAGCTATTTGTTTTCTAAGTTGGTTTACTCTTTCTTGGTTGGATTTCCGGAAGTCCACCATTGTAAGCAAAATTCAAAATTGATGCTTTATTTGCAATGATAACTGAAAACCGTTTTTTTATAGACAAAACTTAGAGTATCCGCGTTATTTTCTAGATCTGTCTCCGAAATTTTATAAGCTTGCGAATTCCGTTTTCATAGAAACTAGGTGATTCTCCTTCAAAAAACGTCGTAAGGTAGTTTTCGACAGCTTCGGTGGAACCAAATTTCTTTCCATTCAAATCGTTCTGAATGGACCGAAACAGATGAAGGAGCAAAGTAAAGGGTATACGGTGCGTACTGAAGGATATCCCATTTTAACTCCTTTCAATTTTACAGCATCTGTCGGCCGACATGTGTCCTAGTGTTATCATGATGGATGATGATCCCTTGTTGATTAGCCAAAACCGGACGATTTTTTTAACTTTCTCATTAAACGTAGAGAGTTGCTCACAGTACTCATTCACCGTGATTGTTTGCACGCTGAAAGAAGCTCGAAAAGAATTATACCCCTGGAATCCCAGCAAACAGATAACAGCACCTTCATTGGATACAAAAAAGCTTTTGCCACGGACTATGCACCTTCACCTGCATATTTTCAGCTCCTTTTTCATTGCACGTTGTTGTACGGAATCCACTTCTCATCACCTGTTACGACTCGATCCAAAAAAAGTTCGTTTTCATGGCGTCTAAACAGAGATATGGCCAGGGAGACCTCAAACAATGCGGCACCAACGTGTCGTGCTTGGAAGTGAATACAAGTTTTTTGAAATGGCGGAATGGTCAATATTAAACCTCTCAGCCATCTTCTTTATTGAAATCTTCGGGCTATTTTTAATATAGGCTCACACAATATCGTCATCAATCTCGGACGGCCGTCCAAAACGGGATTGATCGTTCAAGGTCATATCAACGCTCCGAGAGCTACCAAACCACTTTGTAATGATCCTTAGAACAAAGGGCACGATCCGAAAAAACGCTCTGAATGTTTTCTCTTGCAGTTCCAACACTCACTCCTTTTCGAAACTCGTACATTGCGAAGATGTACTTTTTGCTCTGCATTTTAGAATGTTTTTTTTTTCCACACAATTTGACTTAACCCAATAGGGTCTAGCGAAAAAATTACTTTTGATCCCACGACTGGTATATAGCAAGTTCATAAAACAAGTTGCGTCACACAGCAAATTTCCCGCTACGTATGAAGATCGGGCACGCACTTTTGCAATAATCCAATACAAGGAAATGCATCCCCCAATCATAATTTATTGGTACTCGTAATTGGGATATGCCCTATTAACGCTGATTCGGATATAGCCGACCCCTTGATGGACGAAAATAGTATTTTTTCTTATACTACTTTATATTAGCCAGCTAAAAGGAGGTATTCCTTAGCCGTGCTGATGAATTCCGAACCAAAATGTTTGTTTCCAATCAATCCTACCATTCCACTTATTTAAACCGATGAATAGAAACCCATCGGCTAAGGTCAATGTCGCTGTGTAATCCGTTTTTGTTTCCACTACACCAAATTTCATTTGTGTACACATGACCTCACGCTCTCTTGCTATACTGGGTCCTCTTAAGTTAGAGTATCTTCCTTCTTCCTGAAGATCGGGCAAGCAATGGTAGAATTCCACTCACCGAGCATTCCTTCATTCTACCATATCTAGGGGATAAGTTGGTGTGCTTCCGACGTGACCATCTCCGATTTTTCCTTTTCCAAATTTGCTTATGAATTTGACAAAGTTACTATCTAGGGCATCCAGAGCATTACAGTGGAGGATACTGGAGAGGAAATTGGAAAGCTAGCTGCTATTCATGGTGTAGATTATAACATTTCTTAAGTTTTTATTCAAGGTATAGATGGTTCTCAAGGCCCGTTTATTTCCTTGAACATTTGCACAGCATTCAAAATGCTGTTCCTTTTCTGAGATTAGAGGTAAAGTGACTACAAAATGATTCGGCACCTACATATGTACCATTCGGGGGAAAGTTTTTGGAGGATGGTGCCACCTTGATGCATGTCTCAAGACTAATATTGCCGCTTCTTTATATGACATATATTTACAAACGAAAGCTACTTAAGCACATACCTAGTGTTCTCGAGAGTTTGTGACTTGGACAGAATACTCCTGTCTCAATACCAGACTACATGTTTGACCCATCAATATGTTTACTACATCAGTCCTTTAATTTGAACAGGTGATCTTCAGTCTACATGATGTTGGTTCCCAATCTAAAATTTTCTAGGACCGTATAGTGTATGAGGCATATCTGCTGCCTTGCTTATTGTGTCACAAATGATCTTTTGCGTTCGATGCTGATAGCATAGGATTTCTCGGAAAATTTTGTTTGGCTCGACCAGAAAACACTCTACCAGATTGTTGCAATTGAAGTCACTTCACCTCATATTTCCTTACGTGAGAGTATGATATTTGTTGCGTTTTGGCGCCCGGCATATGCGCACTAATATCTTGGCTGTAACAAAATTGTTGTCCGAATCATGCCCGTTCAGAATACAGGAGTTGTACATTACGTTGATTAAAATGTGATTAGTCTCGTTGATAGTATTTTGATCAGGATATTGCCGTGTAGATATAAGTGAGTGGGAAGCGTAGTCTATCTGTAGGGTGAAGTTGTATTGTCCCCTGACTGAAGACTACCATACCCACCAGTACCTCTTTTCTGGTTCTTTGACTAGTTTAGTGGCTAATCCATAAAACTTGATCGACCTTCGCTTGAAGTCGCATTAAGCCTTATATTGTATTTGCTTGCTATTCACTGTCCTGCTTGGTAGCAGTATTTTCAGCATTGGCACTGAACTATAGGTTACAGGAATGCATAACTAATATTCTCTGCACAGTCTGCGACTTCACTGTTAAATCTTCCGATCTTGTACAAATGTACCGACTCTACAATATTTTCTTAACACGACGCGAAGCAACTTAACGAAATCATAAAGTATCTTTTACTGCAAAACCATCAAAATCTATCTACAAGTCTTTTCTAGGGGCGCTATTTCTTAGTTCAGCAATACAACTCTGAAATGTTGGCTTAAATTAATTGAAAAAAACACGTTGGCAGTATGTTATGAATGTGCATATTGAACATATTGAAACTGAAGCCGTTTAGGGTTACAAATAAGGGAACGGAACACGGATTAATCAAAGAATACGAGTACACTTAGATTTTAAAGAAAACATACGAGTGCTTATAATAATAGAAAAAAGGTAAATTCAGAAAAGAGGCATTTCACGTGAAGTGGATAAACGAAAAGCCTTAGTTTATCAAACTGGTTTCTACTTGAATAATGGGCACTTCTTCAAGTTCCTAACTTGTATACAAAACTTCTGGGCGTACCTGTGCAAAGCAAATTTGAATAAGAATCAGCTATGACTTATTCTGAAGGCCATTATTCAGCCTAAAAATGTATCTACAAATAAATGAATTACGATAGTACGAGTATGTTCTTGTAGGAAACCGCATGCTCTTTTCAGTCGTGGTGTCGAATTAGATTTATTAATTTATTTTCAGAAGACAGTTTTTTTTAAATACCTCTGTTAAGTTTTATAGTGGTATTTTCACTCGTTTAAAAACTGGAAAACTTAGGTTGTAATAGTGCCACGCGCTCGGTTCTGTATAGGAACTTGAATCGTAATTGCATCATTATAATTATGTCCTTACAAAACGATAAATGCAAAAGATAATAACTGCAATACTTTTTTATTTTGATATTCTTGCAAGTTTAACCAACGAATTATACAATTTTCTTTTTACTAGAGTGAGAGGATAAAACGTTTTAGTTCCTGGAACACTGATAGCAGAGGCAAATCGAGCCTGCAAAAGAAATAACTTTCATTTCAAATGCATTTTTATTTTAAGTAAAATGCTTACTAGAAATTATCTGAACCAACTTTTCTTTTTTACTAATTTTAACTTACTGGCCCAATTCATTTTTGGCATTTTCAGAAAGTAGAGGATGCCTGTTGTAGCTAGCGTGGCTACTAAATCAAACAGTGGTTGAACTCGAGTCTCATGAGTATCTTCTGAACTTGTCTCTCTTGAGAAACGGTCAAAAATGAGCCTCATCTCTAACATGATGGGCTGCTTAAGAGCCCAATCTGTAAATGCCCGTTGCAAGCCACGGTTTCGTACTACCAGCATCAGCTGGATCTAATGCACGGTGTCCCCTAATTCGTCAAGGATAATTTGCGAAATGATTTTTGGGTATATTCTAAGAATAAAAATGTTCTACAGTAAGAGTCTATCTGCAATGTTGACATCATTTATCGAGGATTTAAGACAAGGCTTGCTTTGGTGTACCCTGAGCCATGTTAACGAAAATTATTCTGTTAAAACTAATAGTAAAAACTCTGTTTCGGACTTTATTTCTAGCAGAAATAGTAGCATTTGTAACTGCGTTTAAGGGGAGATATACACCTAGGAGCCGGGAAAAAAGGTAATTTTTGTGTATTTTTTTAAAGAAATCTACATATTTGAAATTTCGGATTGGGAGCTTAACTATCTAAAAGTATACACATTCAGAAATATATTTAATTTTTTTTTATTTAAAAATATCAAAAATATACAAGGATATTGTATGACTTTTGGAAAGAATAAAAAAAAATCTGCGTAAACGGTACCCACTGGCATTTATTCAAAAATCATTTGAAAAGAAAAACCAAGGCGATTATTAAATTAGATACTATGTCATAGCCGATTTTGAATATATTGATTTATGACAAAATGGCGGGTGTTTGAACATACCCTTGATCAAGTTCCCGGGATTTATTCAGAAAATTAAAAATACAAGTTTATTCATCTAAATCTATATTGTCCCCTTTAAAGTAATCCCCATAGATTGCAACACGCTTATGCCAGCGCTTGATCTAATCCTCGAAACATTTTTTATATTCGGTTTTCGGTATGTCCATCAGTGCTTCCTGCAATTTTTCCATTACTTTCTCTCAGCTACTGAAACGCATTCCCCGTAGTGGTTTTTTAACTCGATTTAACAGAAAGAAGTCACAGGCAGCCAAATCAGATGAATTCGGTGCCTGTTGGATGGTATTTGTTGCATTTTTCGTCAAAAAATTAGAAATAATGATGGCACTATGCGACGGTGTGTTATCATGGTGCAAAATCCACCAGTTTTCTGCCCACAATTCTGGTCTCTTTCGGCGAATTGCTTCACGCAAACGTCTCATAACGCCCAAATAATACTTTTTGTTTACTGGCTGGCCTTCTGGCAAAAATTCATGATGAACTACACCATTGTAATCCATGAAAACAGTGCGCATTGCCTTCTTTTTTGACTGAAAACGACGTTGTTTTTTTTGGTCTCGCCGCATTTGGTGAAAGCCATTCACTTGCCTAATGTCTGGATTGCGTGTGGTACTCATAAACCCACGTCTCCTTTTGATGAATGTGGGATCGGATTCAGCCTTGGAAATCATCTTTTGCGACGTCAACACGGTCTCTTTTTTGCATGGTATTGAGGTCTTTTAGCACCAACTTTGCTTCTAGACGACGGAAACCCAAATCATTAACCAAAATGTCTTGGACGGATCCATAGGCGATGTTCAAGTCCCCGCTATCTCTCTGATGGTTAATTTGCGGTTATTGACCAACATTTCTTTTACTTCATCAATGCTTTCGTCGGTTTTCGATGACGATGGTCTGCCACTGCGTTCATCATCTTCGATTGACTCACGACCACTTTTGAACCGCTCGTGCCACTGGTAAACGAACATTTTCTTTACAGAATTGTTGCCGAAACACTTTTGCAACATTTCCAACGTTCGCGCACCATTAAATCCGTTTTTTACGTAAAATTTAATACAAGTTCGTTGTTGCAAATTTAAATCCATTTCTAAAATTGTAAAAAATCGCCAACACACACAGTGATAGATGTACTCTTGGCTACGTAACTTTTGTAAATGTCAAGTTATGACGCTAAGATTTAGGGAGAATGTCAACAATAGATTTACCTACTTAAAAAAAAAACACAGAACTCAAATCGGAACAATGGGAGCGCCACACGGTGGTTATTCCGGGAATAATGATCAAGGTGGTAAATAGTGATTTTTGGACCAAAAATTAGTTATTATTTTGCCTGTAAAACAAAATCCAAATAACGAAAAAAATATGCTACGGCAAGTACTAGATAATGGTATATAGAATAACCAGAAAAAAAATTCAATGCAATCGGTTCATTGGTTTTCGAGAAATTTTGGGTACAGATTTGAAAAACGTGGGGGAAATTTGTCAACGTACATGGAATCATCGACACCAGTGCAAGTCGTCTACGGTCGACGGAATGTTCATAGTTTCTAAATTGTGTTGCCGGCCGGCGCCGTATTCGACCTTCTTTCGTCTGTTCTTGCGCTGGCAGCTCGGCTTTCGCTATGCGAGTTTCGTCTTCTTACGTAGCGTACAAGTGCGCTCCTGATCCGACCGATATCCCTAACACGTTAATGACTTCCAATAATGAACTGAACGTGCATGTTGCAAGAAATACAGCAATATTAACGATTTTAATCATGCTGTTCATCGTTTTGGGAGCTATCTTCCAAATACTCGTAAGTTGGTTGAAGCTCTCATTGTTGTTTTGGGTATATCCGCCAACACAGCAGAACATTCAAAATTTGATACCCGATGTTTGGATCTTCTGATGCGGATGTCTCATGATCAGTCTTCAATTTTTCAGCACTGGAACTAATGTTCTCGTCGAAAATTTTTTCTGCAGTATGTTGATTTTTGGGCGGTATTTTTTTCTTGCTCCTATCTTTGCGAAAAGCTCCGGATCGATGAACTTCCCGAGAATCTTTATTTCTGAAATCCATTTTCTTCAGAATATTTATTCACAAACGAAAATTCACTGTAACGTAGAGTTGCACGAACGTGCATTTCGTCTATTTCTGGCAAATAAAAACAGTAGTATGATATTTCCGTTATACCTGGAGCCGAGCACGCCCAAAAACACAATAGAATCACAAAGTAGGTCTGGAGACGTTCTGTTCGATGGGTCGCTTGCCGCTACCTGCATCTCGGTTCCACGCCACAAAACTCATTTCACTTTGTCGGCTGTAACTAGCTTATTTATCGAAATATTGACTTGACGTTTTTACCAGATATTCTTGAGACCTCAAGCTTCAAGAAATGCAAAAAAAATCGATTTTTCAACCATGCTAGGTGTATATCTCCCCTTAAATAAAGTTGATATCTTTTTTGAGTCTTCAGATATTCAGTTTCTAGGCCTGTTCCATTTCTCTTGCTCATGCTAATTTTTGACTTTGAGGTCACTTTTCTCCAGAAAATACGTAATAAACGTAATGTTTGACTATTTTTTTCCTATAAACGTAATAAAAAACAAAAATCTTCAACAAGTTTCCAGGGAAACCCATAGATTTTATGATACCTATGCATACTAGAGGTCGTTTTTGGATTTCGCTGCGAATGTTTATTGATGGTAACATCTGCATCACTTTTGATGACGCTTCGGGAATATACTTTTCCAATTCCATTAAAGTTGCTATTTCGGTTGAATAAACCAGTTCTTTCATTCTTCTCCATACAAAAGAATCCAATACTGTAAGGTCAGGAGATATTGCAGGCCAGCGAGCTGGTCCATTTCTTCCTATCCACCGATTACCGAACTCTTCATCTAGCCAATTCTTAACCTCACGACGCTAGTTGAATCAATGAAATGTCCTCCAATAGTTCTGGTAAATCATTTCGCAAAAACCCCGGATAGTTTGAGGAATTCAGGTGGTAGTTAGAAGGGGCGGATTAACCTGTTTCCAAATACACTTACCTACATATTGGCGTTGAATTTGTGTTGAAATGACTTATGTCTCCTTGTATGTGGATTACCCGTAGCCCATGTATGAAGATTATGAAAATTTGTGATCCCACCTCTTGTAAATTGAGATTCGTCCGTCCAAAGAATTCTGCTAATAAACTTGCTTTCATCCAAGCTCCGCTCCACCAACCAATTAGAAGACTCAAGTCTCTTTTCCAAATCATTGGGAAGCAGTTCTTGTACAGGTGTATGGTGGAATGGATAAAGATTTTCTCCATGCAGAACATTAGAAATTTTACGAGGGCGGGTCTGACCTCTTTACTGAAACAGCAACACTGCTTCTGTCAACAGGCATCTGTCAGTTGACTCCTGTCAAAATTTAAACTTGCTGCGTCAGTTAGTTTGTGTTTGACAGCTATTTTTATCAGACTACTCACTAATTTGAGGAGAAAATGGAAAAAAGTGAATTTCGTGTGCTTATTAAGCATTATTTCTTGCGAAAAAAAACCATTACCGAGACCAAGGCTAAGTTTGATAAATACTATGGGGACTCTGCACCATCGATTTCAATGGTAAAAAAGTGGTTTACTGAATTTCGTTGTGGCCGTACAAGCACTGAAGATGCCGAACGTCCTGGACGCCCAGTTGAGGTCTCTACACCCGAAACAATCGAAAAAATTCACGATATAGTGTTGGCCGACCGAAGATTGAAAGTGCGAGAGATTGTGGAAGCCGTAGGGATCTCGCATGGCTCAGTGGTTTCAATTTTGAATGATCACTTGGGCATGAGAAAGCTTTCCGCAAGATGGGTGCCGCGTTTGCTCACAGTCGACCACAAACGCAATCGTGTAACAACTTCACAGGAAGGTTTGGCGTTGTTTAATCGCAATATGGAGGAGTTTTTGCGCCGTTTTGTAACCGTGGACGAAACATGGATCCATCACAACACACCAGAGAACAAACAACAGTCAAAACAGTGGGTTTCTAAGGGTGAATCGGCGCCAAAGAAGGCCAAGGTGGGTTTGTCAGCCAATAAAGTTATGGCGACTGTTTTTTGGGATGCACGCGAGATAATCCACATTGACTACCTTCAAAAGGGAAGAACAATCAATGGGGAATATTATGCCAACTTATTGGACCGATTCAATGACGATTTGAAAAAAAAACGACCTCATTTGGCCAAGAAAAAAGTTCTTTTCCACCAAGACAATGCAAGGGTGCACACAGGTGCAGTTGCCATGGCAAAAATCCATGAATTGGGCTATGAATTGCTCCCTCATCCACCCTATTCTCCAGATTTGGCTCCGAGCGACTACTTCTTGTTCCCAAACCTGAAGAAATGGCTTGGTGGAAAAAGATTTGACTCCAATGATGAAGTCATCTCGCAAACAAAGGCCTATTTTGAGGACCTCGACAAATCATTTTTTTTGGAAGGGATAAAAAAATTGGAGAAGCGTTGGACAAAGTGTATAGAGCTCAAGGGAGACTACGTTGAAAAATAAAGTTATTTTTTTATCAAAAAATCTGTGTTTTAATCCAAAACTTATTGACCCGCTCTCGTATGTCTGGAAATATTGAATTGCAAGGCTAAGTGTCTGATGCTGATTATTGGATCAGTTGTAACTGCTTCCAGTATTCTTTTGAAATATGTAGCTTCCGGGTTTGGTGTATTTGAAACTGATCCCGTTTCTCGAAGCCTTCGATACGTATTTCCAAATATGTACTTCTTCACTAGGAAGTCGTCGGTTAGGATAAAGTTTATGGTACCTTTCTCGCGCTCTAGCACATTACACAGCCCATAAATGCGTACTCTTGGTGTGTACATGCACACATTTCAAATAGCGTTTCTAAACAACTGTACCCTTGGTGTAAAAAATTAAACAGACGAATTAATTTTTTTTTTCAAATCTTTTATACCATTTCTGTTTGGTAAATCTTCCAAATAGGCCTTCATACCCCAAACCTAACTCTTTCTCAGAACTTTTTAGTCAAATATGCAATTTTAAAAAAATATTGGAAAATTATTAATTCTTGGAAAACCAAGTTACTTAGGATATACCCAAGAATCATTCCCCAAATTATCCTCGGGAATTAGCGGCACAACTATGATGTCAGACATGAACGCTATACTTAAAAAACTGTTTTTATTGCTATTGTTACGCATTATTCACGTTTCCATTCAGAATAAACCAATGAAGCCTTTGGTGCAGCTCGATTGCACTTTGAGCGACGAATGTGAAACTTGGCAAACATTTTCTTTATATTTTTTACTAAAGGTTTACCAGATAAGAGCGATAGGAGAACAGTGTTGCATATAAAATTGATTCTGGCTTTATTTTCAAACTACGTTCATGCCATTATATGTGGAATAGCACATCATTCAAATTGGCCGTCTAGGTTTTGCTGGCAGTGCTTCAAGCAGTCGGTCCAATTTTTGATGACTTGGTCCAATATGTGCAGCGTTGTTCCGGCAATAGCGCTCCGAATGACGGTCGCAAGTTTATCCAAAGTGGTTGGCTTGTTAGCGTAGTCTAAGGGCTTGCGAGTGGTGTCAAATCGCATGATCGCGACGGACAAAAATGAAAAAGATGTTGCGAACTATATGCGGGTGAAAATTTTTCACTCGGATATAATTCTCAACATCTTTTTCGGAACGGTAGCACTCAAACACAAAACTGGTCCATTGTACTCCACGTATTCCGACTGGTATGCGGGATTGATACCGAGGTCCCATGCGGTCCACCATCTAGGTACTTTACCGCGCCCAACGCTGCTTGATTACGGGGTGATCTTACTTACATGTATGGCATGTAGCAGCGCCGACTTGTTGGAATCACAGCTCCCGGATATAAATTGATTTGATGGTGTTTGGGGACCGGTAAGACAGACAGACAGACAGTAACGGTTTCTTTTTCCTCATTTCGAAGGAAATAAGGTCCGATGATGCCGCGATGCTATAAACCGCGCGCACCAAACAGTCAATTTTCTCGGATGCTTGGCCGAACACACTTGTAGATTGTGTTCTCACCAAAAATGACAATTTTGCTTGTTGACACAGTCGCTGAGCCAAAAATGGGCCTCATCCGAGAAGATGATTTTTTGGCCAAATCTGGATCTCCAGCCAACATCTCCAGCGCCCAATTAGCGAACTCACGGCGTTCAATTCTTGCGTCAGCACAATTTTATACGGATGTAGGCCCAAATCCAAACGCAAAATAAGCCAGGTTGACTGTTTGGCGATGCCCAATTCAGCTGATCGGCACCGAATAGATATTTCTGGGTGTTCTTCGATACGGCGGCTATGTTTTCTTCATTTCGCACCAATTTCTGCCTGCTTGGTGGCTTAAGATCCAAAAGAGTGTACTCACGCTCAAACTCTTCCACGGTGCAACGAATTGACTGCACACTGAAGCTATGATGACGTCCACCCTCACGAAGAAATTCACGTTGCGTATTTACAACTGAGCCGAAATTTCGATAATATGTTTTAATAATTTCCGCTCCTTTGGCAAGCGTAAAACGATGCATGATAAAATGGCAGATCTTACTGAATATTTTGACAGTTGGATGTCATTGGTAACTTTGGCAGCTGCTGAAGCAAAACAATTGGAAAAACTATCTGGTCATCCGTTATTTGAAATAGTAAGAAAAAATTCAGAAAATATTATTTTTTGTACGAAAATAAATTAAAATTCCTAATCTGATACCACGACTGAAAAGAGCATGCGATTTCCTATAAATCTTTACTTTTACTTATTTTTATATGAATCTCTAAAACTCGGTGGTGAGCATTAAAAATACAGGGGTCGATACAAAAATCATGCACAATATTTTTCTATACAAAGTTAACATTTATGGAGTATTACTTTACAGCCATCCAATCTTTCTTAGGTGTTGTAAGTTTTGATATGCGAATCAATTGACGACTTGTGTGCAAATGCCTTATGTGCTGGGTAGTAATGGCTACAGATGGCTTTTTTTAAAGAGGGAAAATGCAGCAGGAGTCACGTTTTGGCTCCTATTATTTCGGGAAGAAATTGTATCTGGACAGTACAATACAAACAGTGACCCAACGGGTCGAAGCCTTCCTTTCCTGCAAATTGTTTTTTTTTTAAACGCGAAAAACAGACGTTGTTGAGTACAGGATAGTTCTTCACACATTGTTTGACGATCCTCATTAAGAAAATCGGCCACAATCTTCACATTTCGCTCATTAGTTAATGTTTTAGACCAATCTGAGCGTAAATCATCCCTTTTACATTCACGGAAGCGGCTACACAAATGAAACACAGAACTGCGGGCTTTTGTCTGCTCATCACAAATCTCACTAAAAGACCGACGAGTTTCTCTCAGGTTTTTGCCACGTGAAGTTTTAATTTTAATGAAAGCTTCATAGAGAATATAAGTGTAACCTGCTCATATAGAAATCAATTTAAATAGTTGCACTTTTTTTGTGCATCGATGTGACATAGGATCACTAAGCCTAAAGAGCCTTGAAAGTGGCAGCAAATATGCAGAAATGCATTTTTGAATTCATCAGTTTGTCATTGAAAACAAGTTCCAGTATTTTATGGCAAATTTTCATCACGTCATCCATTCATACTCACTCAAGGTTAAGTTTTGGCGAACTTTTATGGGCAAAAGTAGTCTAACAAAAACAGTATAAATACTCACAATTTCTCTTGTAAATTTTACTCATTTTAGGCTAAAACTGTTGATTCAAAAATTTTCAAAAATTTTAAGTCCAATAGACAATATTAAAATATAGAAAAAAAAAAAAAAAAAACAAAAACATTCAAATAGCATAGATAATGAATGACATACATATGTACTTATAACATCGACATTCAATTACCACTGGCTAGATTCAGTCTATTCATCTAACCATCTGTCCATCATATCCATAGCAATCAAACCATTCAACTTCGATTCAAATAAGATCAATTTTCTATTTGCTTGCAGCCCTCATGTACGCCAGCATATTCGGTAATGTATCGGCGATCATCCAAAGGCTCTACTCTGGTACCGCCAGGTATCATACCCAAATGCTACGCGTACGAGAATTCATTCGATTTCATCAGGTAAGTTCGGATCAGCTCCGCTGATCGGTGATCAACTGTCTCTCTGTCATTCTGTCTCTTCGCGCGTCGTATGTCACGCGTTATGGATAAAAAAAAAAAAAAAAAAAAACTGAAACAATCATTAAAATCAAAAAAAGTAAATTAAAAAACTAAAGTAAAAAAATACGAAAAAAAAAAAAAAACAACAAACAGAACCTTAGCACTTGTATGGTCTGTATGGTGCTTTTGGTTTCACGTACATGTTTTTGGTTAGATCTTTCATTGCTTTATTTTTTTATTATTATTTGTTTTTTTTTCATTTCTTAGCAACTCATCCACAGTAAATTGTCTTAATGGTTTATAATTTCGGTATCGTTTTTCTCCGTCCCTATAAAAATTCAAAAAAAAAAAAAAAAAAAAAAAAAAAGCAACCAAGAAAACTTTCACACCAATTTTGGTCTAAATTAAATCTAATTAAAATCAGAAAATACGAGTATTTATGTACAATTAAAATATAATTGGTTTGGTTTCTTTTTCGTAAAATTTTTTTTGTTTTTGTTTATTTTTGTTTTATTTTCTTCTTCGTGTTCTGTTTTTAACACACACAGATACCAAATCCATTAAGACAACGTTTAGAAGAATATTTCCAACACGCCTGGACGTATACCAATGGAATCGATATGAATTCTGTATTAAAAGGATTTCCTGAATGTTTGCAAGCTGACATTTGTTTGCATTTGAATCGTAACTTGTTAACAAGTTGTCCAGCTTTCGATGGAGCCAGTCCTGGTTGTTTGAGGTAAGATATCTACACTGCAAAGCTAAATCAACACAGACTTGGATAGCAATGTGTACCAGTACAATTCAATGACATTTACATTATTTTATGTAGAAATTGTGATTTTGTCTTTAATTGGATGTATTTCAAGCCATGTGGCTGCTATATGAAATTACTCTAAGCAATTACAGAATCACAGTCATTTAGTTGTACTGGTACCGAAAGTATCTAATTCTGATCCCGACATCACACTGAGCTTTACTCTCCTATCTGTGTAAATATCTGTCTGTGATTCCCGTATTGATGAATGGATATTAGTATATATATATACTCGTAGTATGTATACATAAATGTATACTCATATAATATAATAATTGTGTGTAGAGGCAAAAATTGTAGAGAATGTGATAGCGCGCAGCTCAATGAAAATTGCTTGCACTTTCATCGCCACCGTGCCCCACTTTGTAAAATTCTATGTACAAACATAAAAACAAAAAACCAAAAAAAAAAAAAAAAAACAAGAAAGAAAGGAATGTGTGAATTATTTTTATTAACTTTTTGTTTCTTTTAATTTATTACTAACTTTTTACTGCTAAATTTTTTTCAAAATAAACTAAGACAAATCTATATACATATATATATATCTCTCTAAGCTGTAGCCTCTGCTCAATAGAAATAGAAACGAAAATTTTGAAAATAATACAAAAACTGCTCTACAATCTGGAATTGAGAAAAAAAAAAAAAAAAAAAACTAAAAACTCTAAAAAAAAAAAAACTGCGACATGCTGCTGTCAGTCCTAAGCTTACTACTTGTTTCGGCTTCTAGACTTTAAAACGTGTTTCCATACATAAATATATCTATACATATACAAGAAAAAAATTAAAACAAACTTAAAAAAAATAACTGTACATAATACAATAACAATTAAAACAGTTGTTTTAATATTCTTTGTACCGTTGTCTTGTTGTATTTTGGTTTTCATCTGGTAGACTTGATGATAGGATATCTATCTATTCTTAAGACGGGCTTTAATATTGCTGCTGGCTTCGGTACTGCTGGTATCTAGTTCTATTAAATGCTATTTAAGAATGGATTTATACGCCTAGTGTTAAAGAAAATTATTACTTATATATATATATTTATCACTTTTTTTTTTTAGTTTAAATTATTATTTTTAACATTTTCCTTCTTTTTTTTTTTGAACAATTACATTAAATTAGTTATTGTCATTTTTTTGTTATTTTTATTAGTTTTATATCACCAGTATAGTTGTCATATATTAATTTTGTTTCCACTAAAAGGAAAATTAATCTGAAAACAAACAATTTTAGTGAATTTTTATTTTTACATTTTTTTTTTTTTTTTTAAAAAAAACTAAAACGACAAACAACTTAAAAACAAAATCTTGTAAATATTTCTATGATCTATAACTTTTTTTCTCATTCTTGTGCTTTCCCTTAGCTATAGGATGTGTTTGGTGTGCAAGGCGTGCGGATTAGTGCTTAACATCGGTGGAGATTAAAAAAAATAAAAAATACTTTCAAATTAAAACACATGCATACATACATTTTTATATATAAATTTATGCATAGTTTAGTGTGATGCGAATAAAAAGAAAAATTAAGTAATTTAGCGTCGTTGGTGGTAGAGCGATAATGCAATTATCCACTCATCAGGACTCATTTACAAAATATGTAAATTTCTCATCTCGTAATTGTCATCAAACTCGAGAATTTAATTTTGTAATCTTTGTTTTTTTTTTTTTTTTTTGTTTTATGACTACTACTACAAGTTGTCTTGCTTTTTTTTTTTAGTACGCTTGAAGAATTTATGTCTTCTTCCTCTATATGATATCGATTGAAATATTTTCTGGCTCATGTTTTGAAAGGAGTAAACGATTTTGTTTTCCTTATTTTTCTTTTGTAGTCCAGTTTGCTATCGAAATTGAATTTTTCTTCTTTCCTAATTTTTTTTTTTTTTTTTTTTGGTGATGCAATCGCATAAGATATATGATCAACTTTGCTCATATACTGGGTAGTGGATATGAAAAAATGTATGTTGCTTATTTATGCATTTATAAACCCATGGTGGTGTTTTGGTCAAGGATAGCACAGCGACAATTTGCGCCATGAAATTTATAGAAAAAGTATATTTCAGCTGCTTATTTGTTTTTTTGTTACGAATATTTCGGAATTTCCTTACATAATGGGGTAGTCAAAATAAAAAAAAAAAAAACTAACTTGAAAAATGTGACTGCAAAGTGGGGGGTTTCTTCGTCGTGCTGCCTCTTGCTGACATTATTTAAAGTAAGACCGTAAATTTATTCCGAAGGATGTCTGTACTTATATACATACGAGCACAAGTATAAGCTTTAAGTAATTCAATTATGGGTGAATTTATTTTTAACATAAAGTCTTATTTCTTCATAATTTTTCATGAATTCGGCCTTGATGTCTAGAAAACAGACTTATGTGAGGAACAAAGTGGAATTTCATTAACATTGTCTCCCTTAATTTTTCCACTGCAACTCATTTGCATTTCGGAGCCTTCTACGCTCGTATTAATTTTACATAGGACTTTGTATCTTTGCATTGAATAATTTATCAGCTACTTTCATGTAGAGTCATTTAGTCTACTGTTTGCTTTGTTTTTCAAGAAGATGTGTTTTAGCCACTTTAAATTTGACATGCTTAGCTTTAATTATTATTGTAATTCTTCAATTTGTTTTCATCAGATCTGAACCAAATCATGCAATGCTTATATTTTTCACAAGTGCGAGAATAAACTTCTTCACGAATGACTTAAAATCAATACGACCTGTACTGAAGCAAATATACTCGTACTTCAGTGTCTCAGTTGGTAGCTTCTTAAAATAAAAAAAATTCAGGCTGATTCTAAATCCCAATTAGGTGAATTCACTTTTAAAGTCTATTAATACCTTGGGCACTAAAAGATCCCAATAAACACAAATTCGCTCGTGGTGATGATTAACATCTCTTGCCCTCTTCTGAACAATTGAAGAGGTGTACTTCAGTGGCTAAACCACTAAATTACTTACTTAGGTGGCTCTGGACTTCGTGCTACGGTGAAGCTGGGCCTCCCACTAACAAGCCTCTTCAGTTAGTCCGGTCTTTAGCTATCTGCCACCAGTTGCGCACTCCAAGTGTGTTGAGGTCACCTACCACTTGTTGTCCCTCCGGGTTAAATTGAAAAACTCTGCGGGCCTGATCATTGGTGTCCATGCGCTCTACATCTCCTAGCCTTCTCAGTCGTCTGAAGTGCAGTTTTCTTACTATGTCAATGTCGCTGTTTAGCTCGTATAATTCGTCGTTGAATCTTTTCCACCAAAGCCTGTCAACGCAAACCGGATCGAATATTTTTCGAAGGAGTTTTCTCTCGAAACTTTCCGCTTTCGATAGGGTCCATGTTTCTGCGCCATAAATATGTACTGGAATAATTTAGGTCTTATATAGAGTCTCCCTAGTTTTTCGGGATCGATCGAGCTCTTGTCCTTTACTACCTCGAAACTGTAGCTGTCGATTGTAACATTCTGTCTAACTCGTCAATGTTGTGTGTCCCTTCTTCTTGACAGCATATACTTGCTTTTGCCCTCATTTACTGCTAAATCCATTTTGGCAGCATCCGTTATAATATTAGCGAACGCTCCGGTAACACCTCGACGTACACCGTACTTTCACAGACCTTTGAAAGATTGTGCCTCCTGTGTTCACTTGTAAACAATTCTGCCAAGTGAAGAATGCTGTTAAAAAAGTCACATGACAGCGCGTCACATTTTCTAAAACATCAGAAGTCTCTGTTAAGTCGCTGCCGACCTTGACGGAGAAGCGTTCGTTCTTAATCGGATGGGTATCGATTATGAATGAGCTTTTTCAGGATCTGCCGAGGTGTAAAGATTTAGTCGATTGTGGACTTTCCCTGTCCAAAACCGCGCTGATAGGAACGAATCTGGTTGTTGGCGGGGGGTTTCAGATGTTCATAACAGATAAGATCTTATATCTGATGTTGGGAAGACTTATACCACTATAGTTGGCGCAGTTTTAGGGGTCTCTTATTTTGTGGATCGGGCGTACGATGCTGAGATTCCATTCGTCAGGCATATACTCTTCTAACCAAATACGCATGCGTATGCTCCCACAAAGCCGTTTCCAGCAGCTTTGAATACCTCGACCGATAAGCCATCAGATTCAGCTGATTTGTTGGATTTTTCTTAGATATTGTTTAGATTTTAGCTTAGATATTGTTATCCTTATTTCGTTCTGGTCAGGTGAACGGAAGTTTTGGCTATCATCGTCCAAGTTGAATAGCCTTTTCTGCCTGCCGGCAGGATTTTGCGCTTCTTCTCCGTTATACGAACTGCAGAAAGAGTTTTTCAATGTTCTCAGCATCGACTGTGACCCTACTATAAGATTTCCTTGTCCATACTTCCGTATTTTGTTCCTGGAGTAAAACCTCTAAATATATTCGATCGCGCGCTTCTCGCTCTTTTTTCTTTTCTGGAGAAGCCTGTGTTCTTCCCCGTCTTTCGTTGCAGCGCCGCTTTGTACGCTTCTCATTTAGCTGCACGTGCTTGCTGGCATTCTTCATCCTTTATCCCTCATCGGATGAAGAGTATCAAACCAAAATAAAAGGCTCAGTACGACCCGTGCTATAAAGACTCGAGCTGCAAAGAACCTTGATAGATTATAGAAATATTTTTTTCGGTCCGACAAGGCCATCCCGACAGAGGAAAATGGAAAAAAGTTCAAACGGGTCAGGAATGACTGCAACGTCTTTCTTACGGGTATGTAATTTCAATACGACCAAAATCTGAGGCAAAAAATACTACAATGTCCCAAAGGTATTAAAAGCTTTCGGACATTAGAAATTCTGCCTCTTCCTCCATCCCAACGCTCATTTACAATAACATTCCAGCTGCCAGCTCTTTAGGCAAGACTTATCTGCTTGCTGCATACTTTGCGGCCAGCTCAACACTTTCAGATTGTGCTTTGTCCCTGCCTAAACTTAACAGGGTCGAATCTTCAATGGGAGGAGTCTACTTTCTCTCGTGTAGTAACAAGAGCACTTAATATTCACAAACCCTCTGGTCCAGATGGTATACGAGTATCTCCCCTTCTTCTGAATAGGTGTTCTTTCAGATTGGCAAAACTATTGCGTAAACTTTTTCATCAATCCTACCCTTTAGCACTCTTTCCAAGTAGATGGAAAACAGCATTTGTTCAGCCCTTCACTAAGAAAGGCGGATCTTTCTCTCTCTCCTCCTACAGATCCATTGCACTTACGTTCCTTGTTTTCAAAGTCATCGAAACGCTGTTAAGCTGTTAGCTTATGAAATATCTCGAAACGCGGAAACTTCTCAATGAACCGCAGTACGGTTTTCGTAGCAACTGGTGATTTGATGGCATGTCTCATCAGGCAAGTGTATCCAAAGCGTTCACCAATCTGGGGAGGGCAAGATAGTTGCACTTGATATTTCAAAGGCATTCGACAGAGTTTGGCATCAGGCTCTTTTGTCGAAAATGCGTGCAATTGGGATCGACGACTCTCTTCTTCAATGGATTAGAAACTACCTTTTGGAATGTTCAATTCAAATTGTTTCGGATGGTTTCAAGTCTGATGTTCACAAAATAAATGCCCCAGGGCTCCGTTCTGTCTCTGACACTCTTTTTAATTTTCATCAATGATCTTTTGTCTGCTACTTCTAATCCAATATATTCCTTTGCTGACGACAGTACTCTCTGCTTTTCATATTCGTTTCCGAACTCACGTTCCTGCTCTTCGGCTGTGAAACGGGAACGGCAGCGTATGTTAAGCTCATTAAATTCTGATATTAACAGCATAACTAATTGGGGAAATATCAACCGAGTGGAATTGAATGCTTCCAAAACACAATGCTGTCTGCTGTCGTCAAAGCGAAATTTAAATACCCAGCCATTATCCATGAATGGCACTTGCGTCATTGAAACCGAAAAACTTTCCATTCTCGGTATGTGTGTCAATGACAACTTACGTTGGAATGACCATATATTCGATGTCGCCAAAAATGCTGCGAAATGTCTAGGTTTCCTCAGTCGATGTAAAAAATATTTCACACCCTCTGATCTGGCCTCAATATATAAGTCATTCATGCGCCCGAAATTGGAGTACAATGCCCACATCTGGTCGGGTGCGCCCAAAACATCTCTGCACCTGCTAAATAGTATTCAAAACCGCGCGATAAGACTCAATTGACTTAGTAGACATTTCGTCTACTCAGCAGACTCAGTCTACTTGTTCTGTAGCTATTTCCACCCGCAGTGCTTCATAGAAATCGCCAGTAGCATTCCGCCCCTTCAAACCTTTAACCGTAATACTCGTCTCGCTATGAATGCTCATCAGTTTACCCTCAAGCCCACTTTCGGACGTACAACTCGCTTATAGAATGCAATGCCGAGCTCTTTATTTCCTAGCTATTATAACCTGCAAACATTCAAAACCAACGTGCATCGGTATCTCTCTTTCTTTTTCATCCCTAACTTTCCTTCGACCGCGCTTTGTGGAAACATTTTAAGGGTACGCAATCCCTTGGGCGACCGCTAATTAAAAAAAAAAAAGTCGTCGTAATCCTAGTTGAATGTTGACAGTTTAATAATGGCGCGAAATTCAAAAAGACACCTCTCGCTGGATGACCCTCTTCAAGTACAGCGCAGTAAACCTCGCTGAACTGTTCATTGACACTACTTGGGTGGCCGTGGCTCAAGTGGTAGTGGACTGGCTTCCAAATCGGAAGGTTCGGTGTTCGCATCCCAGCCTCGCCCGAAAGACATATCATCCATTTTGTTACTTAATAAAAATCAATTAGTTGACTAGAAATCAACATCAAGCCAACTTCCACTACGAATTTAGTCTCCCCATTAAATATATTGGATGCCACCCATATGGAGCGAAATTACCACTGAGCCCAATTTTAAGTTGAATTAGATAATTATCATGATTTAGCTGTTAACTAAAAATTGATTAATTTATTCGTAATCCAAGACTGACAACTAAAACCCGAATCTGTTCAAAAAAAAAAAACAAAAGAAAGAAGTTGGGACATGTACATATGTACTCGTATAATATACAATATAGAGTGTTTTTAAACACCTGTGTGTATATGGTATTAGCAATAAATAAAATAGTTGATATATGTAGTTGCTGGTGCAAACTGAGGCTAAACATATTATTTTAGATCCTGTTTTGTCATTCCAAGACACATTACTTACTCGTATAATTAGAGCGATTTTAGCAGTCAGTAAATAGCAAAAAAAAAAATGGATATACAAGAGGGCATGCCATGTAATGTATTTTGGGAAATCGGACAGAAAAATCATATTTGATTAAATAATTTAACTAAATAATTTAACATAACCATATTGCTAATACGTAATCCAGATACGTTGGTGAAATATGTAGCATTAGATACTCGTACATATTGTAACGTGCTATTCTACAATAGCTTGCTACACTTTTCTTTCAACTTTCTTTATGACAAATGTTTAATTGTTAGTTGTCTATTGTTTGTTATCTTATCTAAATTAAAAATTCAACTGAAACAGTCGTAGTTGGTTTTCGTAACTAATTTCTGGAATACACCGGTGATCACTTTCTGTCATCAGTTGACTTCGTTATACCATAAATTGTAACGATGTCGACATTGTAACCTTATGGAAAACTGGAATTGACACGGTCTTCTCCAAGACCTGTTCTATCAAATTACTGTTGAAGGGTAATAGAAATTTTCGATAAAGTGGCGGAGTTTATGGAGTCGTTAATTTTTAATCATATTCAAAATTCTCTTTTTGCTTTATTTCGTTTCGTTCGTTTTAACTTAAGACGGTATCTTGATAATCGTCAACATCTTGAAAATTATCCAGAATCTGAGGATCGCCTGCAATTTTACTGTGGTATCTTCTTGGAGGTTTAGCTGTTATACAGTATTTTTGCTCATTGGCATTATTTCTTGATTTAACATTTCACGTATTCTTTTCTTTTCCTTTTCAAGTAAGAAGACGGTTATCTATTTTCTTTTCATTTCATAGACCTGATGGCCAGTTATTATTCTTAAGTAGCAGTGCCACTAATGTAGGCTCCAATGGTTTTAGTTCGCCAACTTTTTTTGGTCAGCGGTTGGAATACTCATAGCTTTATATTTCCGAAGGTTTGAATACCCATGATACTGGCGATAGCAACATAATTAAACGTAGAATTTACTAATTTCGCTTGGTATTTCGGACAACGCGATTTTAGAAACTTTGAAAGACAGGCAGTGGTGCTTTCGACACTCTTGCGTCTCTTTACTGCCAAACAAGTAAATACTAGGCTTATGAAGATGGATTATGCATTAACGAACATTATCGTGAAGTAAAAATGACGGATAGTTTTGGCTTCATCATTCTGCTTGGTTGTCACTGTCAGTCACCATGAAAGATATTGCATTATGTCCAAATCTACTATCCATACTATTCATACCTCCTATTAGGCTGTACGTTGCATAATACAAACAGATGCATACGTGCTGGTCGTCGATATGATTTATCGGGGCTATCTGATTGGTATTTACATACTTGGTAATAGACCACAACAATATCTATGACTTATCTACAATCATTTCTTTTGAAAAACCAGAGCGGCCCATCTTTACAATATCCGAACGTATAGTCTTGCCACTCTCAATTAGGCGCATGCAAAACGGAAATACAAATTCTAAACATACGATGGTAGTCCCAGAAGTACGAGTACCTAACCTGAGGAAGAAAACACAAACAAATTGGGGAAAAATATGTTTATTTCTCTACGTCGTCTCCTTTCAGTTCGATAAACTTTTCCCAGCGATTTTCGGGGAAGTAAGGACTGAAACGAATAAAATTTGGAAACTTCAAAGTAAAAAAAAAAAATATTTTCATAATTCATGTAAATTTTTTTTATTTGCTTTAAAACTCTGTTTTTATTAAATTCATTCACAATTCCAAAAAATAAAAAAATCATTTGGGTTCCCATTCTTTCCTCAACTTTTTTGAATGCCCTTCATAAGGTTGATGACAGTTTTATCCGTGATCTTTTTGGACGCTCTTTTCCATTTAGCACTAAAATCTTTTATGTCCTTTGCACACTGCTCACTTTTCCTCAATTTAGCTTTGACCAAAGCCCAATACCTTTCAATGGGACGGCACTGTGGAACATTGGGTGGATTCATGTCTTTTGGGACAAAGTCGACATTTTTAGCAAGAAGAAAGGTCAACGTCGCATGAGCATAGTGAGCTGAAGCTAAATCTGGCCAAAATAATGTTGAACCCTCCTGTTTGTTTAAGAAAGGAATTAACCGTTTTTTTAGGCACTCGTTAATGTACACTTCTCCGTTAATTGTTCCCGTTGTAATAAACGATGAGCTTCTGTGTCCACATTGGCAAATGGCTTGCCAAACGAGATATTTTGACCCGAATTTTTCAATCCCAATCGATGTTGTTGATTGCGGAAGAATCTCAGCTTCAAACGAGTTGTAAAACTGCGGACCTGGAAGAGTAGTAAAGTCGGCTTTGACATAAGTTTCGTCATCCAAAACCAAGCACGCTTTCTTGTTGCCGATCAACTCGTATAGCTTTCGGTCTCGTGTTTTTATGCCTTTTTTTGCTTTTCAGTAACTTTTGGTATTTTTTGTTTTTTTTTGTGTTTTTAGACCGTTACGTTTTTTTCGATCTTTGTACCATTGTTTGGTTGGTATTACATTTCCGAGCAACATCTCTGGATGACATAGTCCGGTTTTTTACGATGGTACCCACTATTTTCCTGTCCAAATTTGTATCATATGCTCCACTTTTAGTTCCACTTTTCTGTTTTCGTTAACTGTCAACGTCTCCAAATATCGTTTAATAACAGAATCCACTGTACTGCGTGCTACGTTTAAATTTTTTGCGATGAAATGGTTTGGATGCGAAGTATTTTCGAGTCATTTGTCGATGATCTTTTTACGCTTGATGAAGCAACAGTTTTTTCTTCGGCGATGGCGGCCATTTTTTTCCTGATTTCAACTTCCAAACGCTGCAATAGTAAGTTCGCATAATACACACCGTTGATTGTTTTTCCTTTTTGAAGATAATCAATACAAATTAACCCACGCGCATCCAAAAAAAACTTACGCCATGACCTTGCCTGCGGATGGCACTGTCTTCGCCTTCTTTGGAGCCGATTCTCCATTGTTTTGACTGTTCCTTCATCTTGGGTGTGAAGTGATGGACCCGTATTTCATCCGTGGTTATGAATCGATGCAAAAACATGGCTTTATTGCT
The DNA here is from genome assembly GCA_963966105.1 of Volucella zonaria. NCBI lineage: Eukaryota > Metazoa > Arthropoda > Insecta > Diptera > Syrphidae > Volucella > Volucella zonaria. Next base: position 121,457,875 of record OZ014531.1, on the reverse strand, counting down.
GTGAAACTTCGCCAAACACTCAATTGAAACATCCTCACGTCCCTGTTTTTGTTCCATTGTGAGTAATCGCGACACCCATCTCGTGTCCAAATTTTCAGCTAACATGCGATGTACAGCGCTTTTTGAAATGCCTACCATATCTGCTAGTCCACGTACTGTCATCCAATACCATTTTCTAGATTTTTTTCAACATTTCTGATGAACTCACCTCATTTGGTCGACCACTGCGATGTTCGTCTTGGCAACTCGTAAGGCCTCGCTTAAACTTTGCCACCCTATATTTTATTCTTGTAAACGAAGGAGTAGATTTGCCCAGAGTATAATCCAGTTCCATTTTGATGTTGGTAGGATTGAGGCTTTTCAAATGAAAGTATTGTATCACATAACGATGATCAATTTTGCATATTTGAAAACTCATTGAGAGCATTCATTATTGATGGCTATCGAACAAATCCTATCAACGAAGGGTCGTCAAACTTCAAATTTAAGCATTAAAAGGTTAGTACTTTCTGCAATAGTCATTCTTTTTAAACAGCAGCCGCCATCTGTACGGCAGGTCGGTTACTTCTGCGACTATCCTCATAATTGCGGATAACAGCTAGGGATTTCAGCCCAGTGAGTAAATTAAAAAAATCCATGAACTTGTGAAAGTGTTTAAACGGTTAAATAATATAAGAAGTGCGATAACTGTCGCTACTAACGCATGTATTCATCTGCATACTTTCCTCACCTTCCCCTAGCTCTTCGAATCATGAAAAAAGTTTTGTATAGTCTGACACATATTCTTATCAAGGGTAGTTTTTTTTTTTTTAGGAAAATAAACTAGAGAAATACATCATATTGCCTTTTGATTTATAAAATATTTTTTTATTTGAAAGATTGTTCTTTATCATGTGAAATTTTGAGATGATTTCGGGTATGTGAGCGCGTATCCTGTCAGTCAAATTGCTGACCACTTTTACTACATATTGTCTTCCAAAGCTTCAACCACTGCTGGTTTATCTACTAAATCAAGCGATTTCACTTACCCTCACAGAAATAATCAAGCAGCGTTAGATCGCAAGATCTTAGTGGGCAATTTGAAGGTCCCAATCTTGAAATCACTCTTCATCAACCGCACATAGCAATTTTGTTTATTGGCGTATCCGTTGAGCTGAAAGCCTAATCGTTGAACACGATTTTGGCATAGACGTCCTGGTAATCCTGCAATTGGTTTTGAGCCCATTTACCTTAGGTCTGAAGAATGTTCCAGCAAATTTTTTGCACCAATTGAATCTTCAAAGAAATTAGGCCAAGATCCTTTCACACGTATCGTTCCTTTCTGAACGAAGAAAGCATTGGAAAACTGACAAATTCGGGTCTTCATTAACACTTGCCTTTATTGCGATGATATTTTCTTCGGAAGGCACTGGTCTTATCCTTGTTGTTCGACTAGTTGCATGTAGAACTAAATAAGAGCGAGTTCTATTCACAACACGACGAAGGTTAGTGATTGTTTACTCCATAAAATTGAAGAAGTACCCGATAAGTTTGTAAATGGTGTTTTCTTTAGAGGTATACAATGATATTTGCTTTATTTAATAGATAATTTTATGTCATTAGTGTTTAAATATGATATCGGGCATAGGCGCACCACGGCTAGCTCGAATGAAGCGCAAGCGTGAAGTCCAATCTTTGACAATTTTATCGAGCAACTGGGGCTGTATATCAGCAAATCCAAAACTTCCAAATTCTCATACGTCTTTGGTTTATCGGTGACTTCACATATAGCCAAAGAAAGTAATCTAAAGGTGTCAGTTCAAGGTCCATTACGCGAAATTATGCGCTCAGTAAATGTTTCCCGCAATAAATTGATGGTGTCGCGTGCCGTATGGCATATTGCGCCATTTTATTGAAACCAAAGCTCTGTCACATCAATGCCATTCAACTGAGAAATGAAGAAGTCAGAAATCATGTTTCTATAGCGCTCTTCATATACGGTAACATTCTGGACGGCATCGTCCTTAAAGAAATATGAGCCGATGATTCCACCAACCCATAAAGCACACCAAACCGTGAGTTTTAATGGTTGTAAGGGCGTCTCGACAAAGGCTTCAGGGTTTTCTCCACTCCAAATCCGGCAATTTTGCTTGTTTACTTATCCATTTAACTAAAAATGGGCCTCATCGGGGAACAAAATTTTGCGTTGAAAGTGAGGATCAAGCTGAATCAAGTTTTCGGCCCATTCACCGAACCTACGACGCGTATAATGGTCACGCGGTTTCTACTCTTGCACAAACTGGATCTAATAAGCTTTTAAGCCGAGATGTTTCCGTAAAATCTTCCACAAAGTCAATGTTGTGCTCGATGGCGATTCGACTCATTCGGATTCTCCTCAAAACTGCGCTCCACAATGGCAATAACTTCTTCTGTTCGCCATCTTTGTCGTCTTTGGGGATGCGTATTATCTACTAGAGTGTTAGTGGTGTGAAAACGATTCATCGTGTTCCGAATAACTTGCTCAGATGGACGATTCTGTCGACCGTAAAATGGACGTAGCGCAAGATAAGTTTGGCAACCGAACCATGGTTTTCAAAATAAATTTGCGCAATTTACACGCGTTGTTCTGGCGTTAATCTATTCATTGTAAAATGGCAAAACGTACTAACTACAAATCAACTGTCAAATTGACAATCTGTAGGATCAGTGCTGCCAGTTTAAAAACCAAACCTCTAAAAAAAAATCACCCTTTATGACTTATCACTGATATCGTTGTTGTAGGGTTAATGTTAACAAAATTACAGTTATCCCTATTGGGAACCCGGCATCCCTTAAATCATCAACCTACATACAATATATTTATTTACCAGTACAGATTAAGATTAACCCCCCTCATTGGCAAAAATACATCTTCAAAAGCAAACATATTTTACAAGGAAACCCTCCAAAAAACCTTTGCATTAGTTTACATTTTATTGGAGTTTAGATTCATTAAATGCAAATGGGGTCGTTCTAAATAAACGATTGCTCATTAATTCACTTTAAGTGAATTTCAGTTGATATAAATATTTAATCGATTTCAGCATTTAAAACTTTTCGTTTCTGGTTTAATCGACTACTAGTCGACTATCTCCTCTCTTGAACTATTCTGTGTAAATTCAATTTTCATTTCAATTGAATTCTAACTACCGCAACTACTACATGTTTGCAATTTATCTCAAATTATGTGAGTAATTGAAATTTCATCGTTCTTTTTTCACCAAAATGACATGAAGTCGGTTTGTTTGTGGTCCTGTAAATTTTATTTCCTTATCCTTTTTCCATTTCCTCAACCAAAACAATAAAAAAAAAAAAAAAAAAACAGAAAACAATACAAACCACAAATTTGCAGAAAAATAAAACAGAAAAAATTTTGAAAAAAAAAAGAAAAACAAAACAAAATGTGTGTAATTTTTCAGAGCTTTATCACTTAAGTTCAAAACAACACATGCACCTCCTGGCGACACTCTAGTTCATAAGGGCGATGTCCTTACATCATTGTATTTTATAGCACGCGGATCCATAGAAATCCTTCGAGACGATGTAGTTATGGTCATTTTAGGTAAGTTAACTTTGTTTTAAATTTACTATCGAATTAACTCTAATAAAAAATTTTTTTACAATATTTTCCAAAATTCGTTTCGCTGTCATTTTTTGTGTGTTTTGTTTGTTTGTTTGTTTGTTTTTTTTTTCGTTCCTTTATTTGTTCGTTCTAATTTTAGGAAAAGACGATATTTTCGGTGAAAATCCCTGTATATACTCGACAATTGGAAAATCGAATAGCAATGTACGTGCGCTTACATATTGTGATTTACATAAAATCCATCGTGAGGATATGCTTGATGTCCTTGATCTCTATCCGGAGTTTTATGACAGTTTTGTAAATAATTTAGTGATAACGTACAATATGAGAGATGTAAGTATAAGATTTGTCGACAATTTTTTTGTTTTTTTAATTTATTTTTTATACTCAGAAAAATGTTTAGTAATAATATATAGTTATTTGTTGTAATTAAAATAAGAGTCTGCTTAACAAATTGGTTCCTAAGTAATTCTTTTTCCTTCGTTTTTTTTTTTTTTTTTTTTGGTTGATTAGATTTATATATGTATGTACAATATATCTAATTATGAATTTATCTTTAGCTGTAGATAGTGAATCATGATGCAGATATAGTGTATGCTTTTTTCAGTAATTAAAACACTCTCGTAAAGGTCAGAAAAAAAATTATTATTGTAATTTTTATTTATTTAATTTTTTTTTTTTTAATTTACATGCCCTTGATTAAGTACTCCATTATTCTGTTAATTTTTACCGCATACCAAATGTGAAATTCTAGGAGTGAGTAAATTGTTTGTTGTGTTGACAGATGTCCTTGCGTGACTATTTGGTATTTCATTTCATTTCATAGTAATGGAGAACTTTTTAATATTCCATAGTTAGGAGAATACGAATACCTACAAGTAGTTATATAATTGAAGGCCAACAAAAGTGCATAAACATGGTAGTTTTTGCGTGTTTTTCTCCGTCAACCTGCTGACTGGTGAACGTACAATATATTAATATAAATGAGTACCAAGGGCTACTTGATGACAATGCCGCCTTAGCGTGGCTTTTGGTTCCTGATATGTACAATATGTTCATCAATTTTGTTTATTCAAAAAATGACAAATATTAACAGAGTTGTACAAATATTGTTTTTATTCGCAGGCAAATTTTTGTTTGTTAATTTTGAGAAATGATTCAACCTCATTGTTTAAAATATACTCGTACACGGATTGAATTACAATACGATATGAAACTGATTTTATTTTTCTTTAAATTCTTCCTCTATACATATGTAAATAAGCTTAAGACTTACATTCTTATTTTTAGATAACAATCAACCCTTATTCTATCGTGGGAACCAAATCCTTATTTTATTCTCACGCAGGAATAAAGTGTATTTGTTATCTTGTACTTTATATAAAACATATCCTTATCTCTAATTACAGCAAAGATATTCTTATCTTTAGTGGACTGTATTAATATTGTTGGGTAATTCTAGTTCAATTTTGAGCATTCTGCCGGGGAAAAGAAGTGGCAGGGGGAGAAAAATCGATATTTATTGTCCTACGATTACTACAGCCTTTTGATTTTAAGTATGTGTATAATAAGCCCTGAAATTAATGTTATAATAATAAGGATGTGTGTCCGCTTATTGCGTGAAATTTCAGGGTCTTCAATTCAAAGTGTGCTTAGCATCTGTGCTAAGATGCGTCTTCAGATGATGGATATCCAGGCTGTTATTTAATATCATTGCCTGTGGTGGTTTTACATCAATTTCCCTGATTGAATTAAAGTTTCTTACCCAAAATATTGGTCTGCTTGTAGTGTTGTTTCGAGAGGCATATTATTGGGACGATTTCATAGTAATACCATCAGGAGTAGCTGTACAATCAACTTTCAATTCTAGTACTCCCTGCAGAGGGAGATGTATCCAACTTTGTTTCCTAATAACACCACAATCTATACGCAGTAAGTTGTTGTGGAATATTTTAAAGACCCATTGACTACTCAGTGAAAGGTCCTTCCAACAACTCTTTTGTTGTATTTCTTCAAAGATACAATCTCCGGTCCGAAGTCCTTTAAGGGGTGAAATCTCACAGGTTTTCTAAGTTGCTGGCCTCCAAGGTTTGTTACTCCTTCAAAAGTAACGATTGTCCGAGCTCTTCTCACATGTGTTTAGCTCAGGTTGTGTCATTGGAATATATGAGTTTGTTCCAATCGTTTTGTCATTATTATTTATTGGTAGTGGAATTAATTAAAATATGTCTGATGTTTCGGCATACATAACAATTAACCTCTTATCAGTTATAATTCCTTTAGCTGTTAATCTTTTATACACTTCTGTTAATTCATCTGGTAATACTTGAGTTGGTGTAAGATGTCCTTTTATAGCTTCTAGTTCATGCTGGAAATGACCAGAATTCAGTAGATGTCGATCAGAAGGCCTATAATTGAAGATTAAATGGTATCACATTCATCTAATATTAAATTTATTCGCGATGTTAATAGCTGGGAAATCAATGCACTTCTTTCTTCGTTTTGTGTCTTGACGATCTCTTCATAAAATGTTTGTAATTGCTTTCTCATTTTCTCGTAGCTACTAATTATATACTCCGTAGTTTTCTTTAGAATGTTGAATGCTAAGCCGATGATTGTTGTTTGCAGTAGAAGGGAGTGCTGTAGATCCTTCTGGTTATCCAAAAGATTTCTCATATTTGCTTCCATCTCGTCCCTGTCATCAGTATCCATTACTCCAAAAAGTAATGGTATATTGAGCCAATAAATTCAAATGGAGCTTCTCTTTTTGCTTGGTTTTTTAATGAGTAGATTGTTGTTTTGCTTAAGTACACTATATTGCCGCTTAACTGATGCTGACAACATTTCACATGCTTCTTTATATTTGGCTAATTGAAAGCACTGCTCGTCAAGTGACTTAATGAACACCGGTAGGATGTCCATTTCTTGTAAATATGTACCCAACTCGAAATATATGATTAAGTTCCATTTCGACATCTCAATATCCACTTTACCCGATGTTGTCCAAGAAAATTGTGGTACCATTTTCTAATGGTCATATTGCAGCACCCCCGATAAATGTCCTTTCTTCTTTCAATCCTTCGGCCAATAATGTATAGAATAATGGGAATCAGAAACCATTTCTGTATATTTGATTTTGCTTTTGATGTCTTTGCTGGTTTCACATTTGCCAAGTTCACAACTTTAGATTCATCCTTTGTTTCCTTTTCCTCCGAGATTTCTAATGGGCAGATTCTACTGACTGGTCGTTTGATTGTTGTATTCTGAAGTTTTAAAGTTACTACTCGCGTTCTGCCATCACTGCCAGGATGTCTATTCGTTGTTCTACTGAGTGGCCATCTAGATGGAGATCTGTTCTCTTCTTTTACCAGCAACACTTCTTCTACATTTATATTTTTCTGAGGAGTCTTCCTCAGTCTTACTTCGCTGCTGTAGAGTCGTTAGATGTTTTTCTTTCCAGTGAATCCAGTAATCCTATCTCATTCTTTGGATTAATTTCCATCTATTCAGTGATTTAATACTGCAATTGTTAATGTTTTCTGAACAATCAAGTAATGGTTGAGCAATCAAAAAATGATCTGGTGTTAGAACATCTATATCTTCGGTATTATTTTCTGTTAATGCATATAACGATCATGAATTTAGCATAGCTTCTATTTGTGCTAGAAGTGTAGCCATTTCTTCAAAAGTCAGCTGAATCTCCAAGTACACGTTTTAAATAGTATTTCACCGATTTAACACCGGCTTCCCAAATCTCTCCCATGTGAGGGGCTCCCGGGGGAATAAAATGCCATTGAATTTTTTCATTGGCTAGATATGGTGCAATTGACTGATTATTTTTAATCACTCATTTAAATTCGGCATCTATTTTTCGATCGTGTCTTATAAAGTTTGTGCCGTTGAATGATGCCCAGTTTCACCGTGGAAGTTTAAACTTGAGTTCAGCTGAACCTGAACTTGAGTTTAAAGTTAAAGATCATCTCGTCGAGTTTCACAGTGTAAGTTCAGTTGAACGTAGTTTAACTAAATTGTAGGAAAAAAAAATTGGTAGCACTGTACTGCCCCATTATTTCGTTGTAAATGTATTTACCTTCACTTTTGACTGTGTATAAACTGGCAGCTGTCAATCTGAAATTGAACTGAGGCTTAAACGGAGGTCGTTTAAGTTAAACTACAATATGAACTAAGTTCAAAGGTTAAACGAAACTGCGAAACCGAATAAATTGTTGAAATGGAAGTGGAGTTTAAACTTTCACTGTGAAACTGGGGGTGAGTATAAAAGGCAAAAGCCTCTTCTGGCAAAGAATCTTTTTAAGGTTACTAGAAACGCCACCGTTGTCTTGTCGCTTACGCCTTTTAAATGACTGCTTTCGTGGCCTTACAAATAAAAACAGCTATGTAACCTTTGTAGGACTTTTGGCCTCTGCCTTTCGAAAATCTTATCTGAATGGGTCCAGCATAATCAACGCTTGTATGAATGAATGCATGCGAAGCAGCTACACGTGGTTTAGGAAGATTTCCCATTAATTGTGTGGAGGTAATGTAACGATATCGACTACATTTCGGGCAGCTTCTGACATATGTATCTCTTTAAGACGCTTTTTATCCTTAATGTCAAAAGTCCACACCTCAAATATTCTAAATCCTCCATGCAACGTTGATGCATGAACATCTTTAATTATTAACATTGCTAAATGCGTTTTATTCAAACTAATTGGGTGTTTCTTCTCATACGATAACTCTTCATCCTGCAATTTTCCGCCTATACCCTGGTCGTCCAAAAATGGATATAAACGTGCTGCTTCGATCCAAGTTTTTATCTTGGCTTAGAAGTTTTATTTCATTCGAAAACTGTTTGTTTTGATATTGTAATATTAACAGTTTTTGTGCCACGTCCAGTTGGGTCTATAACTTAATTCGTGCGGTTTGCTAAGAGATGGCGTAACTTGTATTAGTTCATTGTTATTATTCCATTGGAACATGCGTTAGAAAGCTACTATCATTGTACGTCATTTCAGTATATGCCACTCATTTGAAGCGTAAACAACAATAAATTTTTTTCACTCAAATATGTCGAACTTTGTGCCTGAAAAAGTGTTTTTGTGGAGAGTTCTTCTTCATTGCTTTAATATGAAGAAAACTGCTGCCGAAAGTCATCGTATTTTGGTGGAAGTTTATGGTGAACATGCGCTAGCTGAGCGAACGTTCCAAAAGTGGTTTGCACTATTTAAAAGTGGTGATTTTGGCTTGGAAGACGATGAACGTCCTGGGCAGCCAAAAAAGTTTGAAGATGAAGAACTGGAAGCATTACTCTATGAAGATTGTTGCCAAATACAGGGAGAGGTCGCAGAATCTTTGGGTATCACTCAAGCAGCCATTTCAAAACATTTAAAAGCAGCTGGATATATTCAAAAGCAAGGAAATTGGGTTCCACTTGAACTCAAGCCGAGAGACGTCGAAAGGCAGTTTTGCATGTCCGAAATGCTGCTGGAACGCCACAAAAGGAAGTCATTTTTGCATCGGATTGTTACTGGTGATAAAAAATGGATCCATTACGACAACCCCAAGAGCAAAAAATCATATGTGAAACCCGGCCAGCCAGCCAACCAGCAAAATCAACGGCAAAGCCGAATATCCATGGCGCGAAGGTAATGCTCTGTATTTGGTGGGATCAGATGGGTGTGCTGTATCATGAGCTGCTAAAACCGGGTGAAACCATCACTGGGCAAAGCTACCGAATACACAATTAATCCGTTTGCAGAGAGCAGTGGCCGAAAAACGCCCGGAATATGCGACCAGACACGGGGCAATAATTTTCCATCATGACAATGCTCGGCCCCACGTTGCTATTCCGATTAAGAACTATTTGGAAAACAGTGGATGGGGAGTCTTACCCCACCCGCCTTATAGCCCACACCTTGCCCCTTCTGACTACCATTTGTTCAGGTCGATGCAGAACGCCCTCACTGAAATACGGTTCACATCAAAGCAGAATATCAAAAATTGGCTTGATTCATTCTTGACTGGCAAGCCGGCGCAGTTCTTTTGGGATAGGATCCACAAATTGCCAGAAAGATGGAAAAAAGTCATAGCTTCAGATGGGCAATACTTTGAATAATACTATTGTGCATGTTTTTCGTAAATAAACGATCAAATTATGAAAAAAAAAATACGAATTAAGTTATATAACCAATACATTTAGCATACCTGCTCATTTTCTTCCTTTTAGGATCTTCACATATCGACAGACATAAGCAATTATTCATTTTAGTTCGGAGAAACTGACTATAAAAATTGTTGACTAATTCGTCGAGAAAGTGTGTTCGCGCGAATACTGTCATCACAGCCAATACTGTGCTTTTCTCTTTAATTCCAGCTAAGATTTTCGGCCACTGACCTTCAGATTTCATTAGCCAAGTTGGCCCTTTCCACCATAATTCGAACCGCTTCAATCTTCCAAGTTGAACTACTTTCGATGCTATATCTGCTGAATACTCTTTAGATGATACGTGGTTCCATCTCGCTTCAGGGCGTTCACAAATTTATCCTTGCTTTTTGTGTTGCTTAGCCATACGTACGAGGGGCGTTCAAACTATTCTCGGTATCGGGGTGAAGCTGTGGTTGTATATATAAATTGACTTATTTATCAAGTAATACTATTATTTTAGTGCATTCATGTAAAATTTCATATAAATGTGATTATTAATTCGCGTTTTATCTCTAGTTAAACAGAATCATAATGGCAACTGAGACGATGATGGTGAAAATTGAGCATCGCGCTGTAATTAAATTTCTCACTAAGCAAGGAAAAAGTCAAAAAACTATTCATGAAGAGATGGTGGCTGTTTACCAGGGTTCCGCACCTTCATTATCAACTGTGCAAAAGTGGTCAAGTGAGTTCAAGAGAGGCAGAGAGAGCATTGAAGACGACCCCCGCTACGGCGCCCCGGCTACTGCTTGTACGGGAGAAAGCATCAAAGAAGTCGAAAAACTTGTCCTTGAGGATGCTCGAATAAAGGTGAAAATGATGGCAGAGATCACCAAGCTTTCAATTGGTACCATTCACACCATTCTTCATGACCATCTTAACCTTTCAAAGGTCAGTGCAAGGTGGGTGCCACGAATGCTCACAGCGCATCAGAAAAAAGTGAGAATCGCATGCTGTAGAGAGCTTTTGGAGATGTGTAGTGAGAACGCGGACGGTGTTATGGATCGAATTGTTACTGGGGACGAAACATGGGTCCACCACTATGACCCTGAAAGCAAACAAGAGTCCATGCAGTGGCATAAAAAAGGAACAGACCCCCCGAAGAAGTTCAAAGTCACTCCGTCTGCCGGGAAGCTCATGGCCACAGTTTTTTGGGACTCAAAGGGAATCTTGCTCATTGAGTACAAAAAAAAAAGGTGAAACCATCAACGCCACATCCTACGCTTCCACTTTGCATAATTTTCGGGAGGAAATTAAAAAGAAAAGACGGGGTAAACTCGCAGCGGGTGTGTTGCTTCTTCATGACAACGCTCCTGTTCACACGGCGCGAGTTTCCAAGGCTGCTGCGCGCGAGATTGTGGTTTCGAAGAAATCCAACACCCACCCTATAGTCCAGACCTTGCCCCTAGTGATTATTTCCTGTTTCCGGATTTGAAAAAATGTCTTCGTGGAAAAAGATTTTCGGATGATGAAGAGCTCAAGTCGGCAATAAATGGGTATTTAGGAAATTTATTTTTTTGAGGGTTTAAAAAAGCTTATCTCAAGATGTAACAAATGCATTGATGTTAGGGGAGATTATATTGAAAAATAAAAACAATTTAAATTGAATTCGCATTTTCCTTCATATCGATACCGAGAATATATTGAACGCCCCTCGTAAGTCGTGTTTTATAATATCCTTTGTTCTTTTTAATAATTTTGCTAACAAATGAGCAGCACAAAGTTCTAGCTTTGGGAGTGTTTTCTTGTTTTTAATAGGATTTACCTTGGTTTTGCCAGCGACGAGCATAATAGTTGTTTCCACTTTAGCATAAATAACTGCAGCATATGCTTTCCCTGATGCATCTGCAAATCCATGTAATTCCAACTGGACACCCTTTGACGTCTTTATCCATCTAAATATGTGGATATTTTGCAGTTCTTCAACGTTCTCCATAAGCTCATCCCATTCTTTTTAAGGTCCATCTTCAGTATCCATAGTTTCTGGATAAATAATTTTGCCACAACTGTTACTGATGAGAGCCAACCTAGAAGATCAAATATACGAGCTAAATATGATACCGCTTGGCTCTTCGTTATTTGAATATCTCCTGTCACGTTAAGATTGAATTTAAATAAATCTCTGCTAGGCTGCCATTGGTAACCGAGGGTTTTCATTGTTTCATCGCCTTCTATTTGAATTACCCCTTTCTCACCAGTACTTGGTATATCTTTTAAAATGTTCCTGTTATTTGATATCCATTTGCATAAGTTCAATCCATACTTCAGAAAATGTGTCACCAGATCATCCATATAAAAATCTTCCTTGATGGTATTCGTGATAGCAATATCACCGGTATACAGATCAGTTATTTTGCGCAATGTGTTAAATGGAAGAAACGCTGCGGCAGCTGTGTCGTATGTGACTGTTTTTAATTTGTATTCTCAGATTGGCATTTTTTTATCTTCTCTCCATAATACATGCTCATACGCCTGGTCTCCCTCAGCTATTTCTATTAGCCGATACATATATCTGCATCAGCTGATATAACGTTTCGCCACATTCGCCACTTTCGAATAATATTAAATATATCTTGTTGCAGTTTCAGACCTTTCAACATTATGTCATTGAGGCTACGGCCGTTAGAAGTTTTGGGTGATGCGCCAAACACGACTCTTAACTTTGTTGTTAAATTTTCTTCGCGAATGACGGCTTGATGAGATAATATGTAGTAATTTCCCCGTTCATTCGATTTTCATATGCTTTAATTCGATGTATTCTCTCATGGATTGACTGTATGCATTCTGCAGAGATGGATTCCCATCTAGTTTCCTTTCTAAATATAGAAGTCGGGCCATCGCTTGTTTCCTGGATTCGCCAAATTCCGATCAATTCTGAATGCTCATGTTATACATATTCATGCCTTCAGCTTATTTTTGACAACACATTATACTCGTATATTTAATGTGTTTTATGTGCCTTGTCTCTGTTTTAGCAGCTAGTTTAAAGAAATTGATGATGATGTCTTTCATACTTTATGATCTCAGGATTTTTGCTGCCAAAGTTCCTTGCATCGAGCATTACTTGTACCCATCGAGCTACTTCTATCTACATACGTTGTATCACGAGTACTTCATGATCTCAATACACACAAATCCGTTGATCTGGATTGTATATCTCATCTTTTTCTTCCATTACGCTGCCTAAGCATTTCCATCAATCCAAAACTTTCGGACTCTTCCGAGCAGCTGCAAATCAACGTACGAGGTGTGTTCAAAAAATAACGAGAATTTTTAAATTTCGTGGGTTTGGATAGCCCGATTGTCATAATTTTTTTAATTATGCTGGTATATGTTATATACCCCTGAAGTATGATAAAATTTTCAGCTGTATTCATTGCTTACTTTGTCTGTGGCAGCCGCTAAGTTTAGACGCCAATTCCTTAGAAAAGCGAGTCATTGTTCAGCAGTTACAAACCCATTGCACTTGTGTCGCCTTTTTCCAGGTTCAATTTTATAGGTCTCTTGACTCACCTAATTTGGTTTTTGTTTTTTTTGTTTGCTCTTTCACGATTTTGCTAGGTGTCCTTCCGCACCGTAACAGTCGTCTCGCTATAAAAGCTCATAGGGCCCATCTTCCGACGTGCTCTGAATTACTGTGATTCCCACACAAGGGATTTCTCCTCACTGACCTTACGCTCGCCGTCGTTATGTGTAAATATTTGAAAAGAAATTATTCATCCTTGTAATAAATACGTATATCCAAATATTCGTCTTAGAATTACATTTGTGAAGGAGATCATTGTTCGTTGGTTATACTCGCATCTGTTAATCGATCTTACAAAAAATTGTGTCTTGAAATTTTAAGACAAGTATGCATTACCGGCATAAATTACCAACTTATTAACTACACTTATCCAGTTACCGCGATCTGTCTTCAATTTCCCAGTAGAAAATGGTTGAGGTTCCCTTCCACCTAAGGCAAGATATTCCTCGATTGCGGTGTTCCTCGTCGTTCACTCTACAGGTTCTCGCTATTTGAAGTAACCGACGTTCAATTTTCTAACTAGGTCGATATCGCTGCACGGCTTATAGAGTTTCATCTTATATCCGGTCATGAACGCAAACGAGACCAAAACAAATCATTCGGCGAATGTATTCAAAACAACCAGAGAAATCTTCATCCCTCTTCGCTAATGTTTAGGCCTGTGGACAGTAAGGTAGGACTATTATGTATAGGGTGAGCCAACAGCTAGTGTGAAAATTTTCATTAAATTGAACACACATTTATTGTGAAATCAATCTAGAATTTTATTGCTACGCGCCGTAGTGATTTCCACTCGTCCCTGCTCCAAATAAAGATCGACTATCTGCAACTGAGTAACTTTATTTTATAGTGGCACTGTGTGAGCGTATTGGTATGACAGTTAAACAAAAAACAGCAGTTTAAGCTGCACTTGCAAATTCTCTGCAGAGAGAGACAAAGCGATTTGCCGTTTAGAATGATTCGAAACTTAATTTAAGAATGATGCCAGCATTGTGGAAGAAACCTTCATATTACCAGTGGACACACCCTCCCGAACCTATGGGTGCTGTAATTCAATTATATTAAACTTAAAATATTTTGCAATGCATTTATCCAATGCATCCACGAATTGCCAGAGGATCCCCTCATATTTCGCCGAGTGCTCACTTAACGCGGCTTCTATGTGCTTAACATCCTTCTTCAAAAGATTTCTGGAACCAACGAAGTTCAGACCATTGCCGCTATATGGGTAACGAGTTACGACTAGACTCACAAGAAAGCGGCGAAGTCCTATATCAGTCCCCCTGCCAAACTTCACAAGCATTGGACCGAAACAGCCTACTACAGCGTGAAGTCCTCTAATCAAATGCTAGTCTAGCTAGCGGAAGTTGACCCATTAACGGAGCCGCTGGTTGCGCCTTCCTTCATCTGCACATGTTGCATCTTGATTTCACCCTTTCGACTGCCACTGATGTCTGAAATTATCGAAGCTGATCCAACGTGTAAATTTTGTTCGTGATGATGCTGAATGAAGATGTCTATTAGTCGGAGCTTTTTTTGACAATATTGCAGGATTATGGGGAGCGTATGAAGTACGCGCCTTTTGAACTCTGGAGCTCATAAGAATGGTGCCCTCATCATCCATAAATGGCGACGTGGAGTAAATTGAGCTTGAAAGGGCAACTCCCCGTTTAGCTTGTAAGGATGCGACCTCATCCTGAAAAGCCTCTGCGTGACAAACAACTCATTATCAACCTCCTTTCTTTGGCAAATGTCCTTAAAGCAAAGTATTAAGGTAATACCCCTGACAGATGAGACCACCTTCCTCTGAACCTAGTCCGCAAATCGTCATAAATGGCGAAGCTTGGTCCTCTGTCACGTCCACGTGATTGGACACTCTACAAAGGGACTCTTCAGGAAATCGGGGCGCTTAAACTAACGCGTCTTATGGTTGCTCATCGACGGATCAGCTCATTTGGTACCATCATCCGCCAGCGTTCTGACATAACACCATTGGCGAGAAGACGACGAATCCAAAATCTCTCCTACTCTTGTTGCAACGAACGATAGAAATTTACATTTCGATGAGTTGATCCACGCCAGAACGGTTGTCGAGTCGGAAAGGAAAATTACCTCATGAGCTGGAATAGTGCGGGCACCTTTGATCGTGACTAATATACGCACTTCAAGGATTGGGGCTTGAAGCTCCAAACGTGGCACAGAAAGTTTTTTCACCGAAGCTACCTTTGCCTTCGCCATCGCCTGTGAGACCTCTGCTGTACCAGTCCGTTCGAAGCGAAAATAAGAAACGGCAGCGAACGTCTTCTCTGAAGCATCTACGAAGACTATAAGGCTGACTTTTGTCTCATCGGGATTCCAAGAAACGTAGCGTCGTGGAATTTTGAGTTGATTGACATCCTTTAACTCCTTGAAGAACTCTAGCCACTGTCCTTTCAGCTTACTTGAAACGGGATCATCCCATTCAAAACAAGAATGATGTAGTGTGAGATTAGTCCCAGTGGATCATATATTCTCATGATGGTCCTTAGTATTTCCCTCTTGGTAACCTGGAAATCTGAGAGAAACATTTTGTCAACGAGTGATAGCACGTAAGTGAAGATCGAACGATGTGTGCCAAACTATACCCAGGACCTTGGCGACAAAACCTTCTGACTCGTTTGGGTCTATGCTCACGAGTTTAAGGTTGACGTGGCTCTCAGGCATCCTCAATAGCAATTCACGGCTGTTTGATTACACCTCCACGAGGCTGTAACCCATTGAACTGCAAATCCGTATCGCTTCACGCGTAGCTGCTACTCCCTGCTCCAGAGTGTCGTGGCTATTGAAATAGTCAAACCGCTAACTGCTTCAGGATATTCATCTTGAAAAAGATAGGCGTAATGATTCTTCACAATCTGCTAACAAGTTGGCGAGCATCTGGTGCCAAATATCATGACCTCGAATATATACGCAGTGGGGTTCTTAGTGCTATCCCCATTTCTCCATAGAATGCGTTGGCATTGTTGATCCTCCTCCTTGACCCGGTTCTGGTGAAACATCTCTTTTACGTCAGCATTCACTGCCACCTCCCATTCTCTGAATTTGAATAGCCCTGCGTGTAGTGGGACTAAGTTGTCCGGGTCCTTTAACAGATGCGTGTTCAATGAAACACCTCTAACCTTAGCAGCTACATCCATTACTACTCTAGGCTTAGAGGGAAATTTATTAGGGTTATGGGCACATACCAAACCCGTGCCCCATTCTTTCTCTAGATCTTGTGCAGAAGCGACCCTTGCGTATCCTTTCGACACCAACCCCAATATGTAGTCGTTCATCCACTTCAACAGATCCGGGTTCCTCTTCAAACTTCTCTCCAAGCTGATAAGTCGATTGAATGCCATGGGGTAACTATCTGGAAGTTTGATACCGTCCGAAGGCCATAGCAGCCCGATCTCTTAGCGGCCATCCTTCATTCTTAAAGTCTACTCCATAACGTCTCTCGCTCAACGAACTTCTTTGCTATTAGTTCTCCCTTCGGAGGCATCACGTCCAGTTCCTCGGTCGTGAAATGCCGCTTTATAAGATTGTGCAGCTCGTCTTCACTTTTAATCACGTCATAAAAAGTCAAATGCATAACCGGTTTACCCACCTGATGAAAGCAAGAAGCCTAATTTTGGGTGTGGATCGGCCGCAGACGATCCACCCCAGTAGAGTTTTCAACGCACACGGTTCTTCATTCTTACCGTGTCGTTGCCCATGTCCTAGCAAGAATTTTGCCTGATCAAGACCCACCAGGATCCTCGGCTTAGCATTGAATATGTCAGTAAGCGAAGCTGTAATGCCACTAAATGTCGTAAGCCAGATACTCGTACAACATCGATGGTGCGCTGCGATATTTGTAAGCTGTGGTGGCATTTTTCATGCACCAATTTCGACCCATATCTGTACGACACAGTCACTCCTTAGCACTGTAGCGGAAGTTCGTGCCGGTTAGCAACTGAGGTTATTTTATATTTGTCAGGTAACCAGGTCAGTTATTTTTTCATTTGGTTTTTTTATTGTGAATTTTGGAAGCACAAATGCACCAAGTGTCACCGAGCCACAAGACTTAAATATAGTTTTTGGTTTTGTTTTTTTCTAAATGTATGGCAAAATATTTTAAGTTTAATAAAATTGAATTAAAGCACCCATAGGTTCGGGACGGTGTGCCCACTGGTAACATGAAGGTTTCTTCCAGACTACTGGCATCACTTTTAAACCAAGTTTCGAATCATTCTATGTAAACGTCAAATAGCTTTGTCTCTCTCTTCAGAGAATTTGCAAGTGCAGCTTAGACTGCTGTTTTTTTTTGTTTAACTGTTATACCAGTTTTCCTGATGCAATGGAAATTTACCGGGTACCGGTGTTGGGACAGAGCGAATTTTTACTTTGTTAGCACACTTGGTTTTTGGTACTGTCATATGACAGTTCAATTTAAAATTAAATTTAAAATTGTAACAAGAGGAGTTGCTGGTGCCACTGGTGGAATTTCAAGGGTACACTTTCCCGATACTTCTAGTACAGATAGTCGATCTTTATTTAGAGCAGGGACAAGTAGAAATTTTTACGGCGTGCAGCAGCAATAAGGTTCGGTCAATGGCAATTATGAATGAAATACAACATCATACATTTAACTATCACGGCTTCTGCTGCGAGGAACGAAGGTCTAAATTATCGACGACTTTTTGAAGAATATGTGTGTCAATGGCCTCAATGGTTATGTTTGAGATCCTGAATTGTCGCTGGATTATTGGCAAAGACCTTACTCTTGAAATAACCCCACAGGAAGAAGTCTAAAGGTGTCAAATCGCATGACCTTGGAAGCCAATCAACTTCTCCTCTAACCGAAATAAAGCGATCTTCAATCTTCGGATGCAATAAATTGATTCATTGATGGCTTGTGTGGGCGGTAGCACCATCCTGCTGAAACCATAGATCGTCCTGACCCAATTCATTCAATTTTAGAAAAAAAAAGTGCCATAAATGAGGCCCAATTGTTGAGTTCGGCGACGAATGGTTTTGAACACTTTCGCTCACAGTGGTGATGTTGTGGCATGTACGTGCTAGCCGAGCATGCTGGGATGCAGTTTGACCCGAAACCGAACCAGTTTCTTCAAAACTCTTCACCATTGCACAAATTCTGGACTCACTAGGGCGATTATGTTGACCGAATAATTCACGAATTTTACAAAATGTCACTTTTACAGATCGCCTATTTTCGTAATAAGGTTGAATAACAAAAATGCGTTGTTACGTGATAAATGACTCCATGAATTAAATTGCTCAAGATTGTATGACATCTGTCAAAAAGATCAACTACATGGAATTCAGTAGGTGACAGTAATTGACAGCCAACATCCACACCATCTGTTGGCTCACCCTTTAGAGTCCCCGAGGCATAATAATTCAATTGTCTTATTAGAACAACGAAATAATGAATGACAAGTACGATTCTTCGTTTGATTTTTTAAGAGGTGCCATTTTTATAGTTAAAGCTGAGCTAAGCCTTCCTTCCTTCCAACACTGGGTTTGAGGGTTTCGCCTCATTCACTACTAAACATAGTGTTGGCCTTCCTTTTTCAACACAGTAACAGTTCGCTACGTTCAGGTAATGATATTAACATCATCAGTGAATATAAGCAGTTTCACAGACTTTTGTAATATTGTGCTGCTGATGTTGGCTTGAAAGTTTCGAAAAATGCTCACTTTATCTATCTTTGTCTTTTTCTATACATTCTATTTTGACATCAAAGATCTCGGCGAGATTGTTTACGATCTTTACGACGCAACGGGTGTTCTCTATCGACATTCTGCACAATCTAACCAGACATAGTTTTGTATACCTCGCCTCTATAGATGCTGTCATATGCGATTTTGAAGTCGATAGAGGGGTGAAGAGTATCGATCTGGACTTCTTGGGTTTTTCTTAGGATCGTGTAAACATTTTGTCAGTTGTATGCACTCATCCTCAGCCTTGTTAATCCTAAGTTGAGATTATCTTTTCTTTACTTCATTTAAGACTGGGCGTATGCAAGTTTTGGCTTTCATCGCCCCGATTAAATGGTTCATTCTGCCTGACAACAGGGGCATCTGCATTCTGCAGAAGTAGTTTTTCCATACCCTAAGCACCGACTGTGTCTTTGCTACTAAATTTCCTTGTTCATCTCTTCAGATTTCTGTTAGAGTCTTATTAGTTTGAAATGTACGAGTACCTTTTACCTTTGTGTCTGGAGTATTACCTATCCATTTTCTTAATTGCTCGATTCTCATTCACTTTCTTTTTTGCTGGAAAAGCTATTGTTCTTCTCTCCCGGCTTGTTCGTAGACCTCATGGCCACCTGACCATGTGGTATTTCTGACTTCACAACATCGATGGCATTGATCTTCAGTATTTAATGCAAATTGTAAAAGCGTTGACAAGAGATTGAGGAATATTTCAACGTTGAATCTCCTCACAGTTGCTGTGTCTGAGATATCCGTGGTTATACCTTGGTTGCAACTAGTCAGTGGTCGAATCCATAATACTCGAGAAGTGCCTTCTGTCGATTCAAACAAACTCAATTAATCCTAACCTCCAGGAGTAAGCCTCATAGTCACACTTTGCATTGTATTATAAATGCTAACAAATTTTTTAATAAAAGATTTTATTTTTGAATGTGTTCTTCTACAAGATTTACATATAAGAATTATATTGCATTTATAAATTTCGAATTTAGAATTCTGCAATTTTTTTTGAAAATTGTAAGGACACCTCAAAAGTGAGCTCAGAGAGTCATTTGAAAAAATTCAAACTTACTTAGTTGGGCTCGTCTCTTTGTGTAAGGTGTGGAATGATTTTGTCATTTGTGCATATTTACGCGCACTTTCATCGTTTAGCTTCTTCTAGGTAAACTCCTGACAAATTTTACCAACACAACTCTGTAACAATTCTAACAACCAATTTCCAATTGGAAATAATTTTGGAACAGTATAGTGGAGATAGTGATGCTTCTTCTGAACTCAACAATGACACTTGATATTCTTTCTCAAAATGGCTATGTAGGTGGCGAATTTTCAGAAGCTCAAACCAATAACACTTTTATTGGTAAGGACGGAACCATATGGAATATATACCAGCCATTTACATCACGAATAAGATCAACAAATATTTGGAATGGGAAATTATTGTATAACAGATGCAGTGGGTTTGCCTCCAGGTATATGAACTTAACAAATATATTAGTCGGTTCGATGTAGAGCAATTATTATAATTAATTGAAAATTTTTCGAATGTGCTTGATTGCTTCAAGTTATTCATAAATGACGAAATATGTGGCAAAATAATAAAGCATACAAATGAAGAAGGTCCATTTACTTTACTTAGTCCGGGGTGGACCTGCGCCTCAACCAATAAGCCTCTTCAATTTGCCCGGTCTTTGACTAACTGCCTCCAGTTGCGCATTCCAATTGATTAAGGTTCCCTCCCAGTCACGTGCGACAAGTAAGGCGAGACCTTTCTCTACCCCCGGGTTAGAGTCGAAGATTCTGCAGCTGAAGTGTTGATGTTCATTTGTTCTACATGTCACAGCCATCTCAAACGCCCAATGCGCAGTTTTTTGACCAGATCGGTGTCGCTGTACAGCATGTACAGTTTAACGTTGAATCGTCTCCTCCAGAACCCATCAACACATACAGGACCTTTCTCTCAAAACGACGAAGGATATCTTCATCCGCTTTATAAAGGGTCCTTGCTTCGGAGCCAGAGACTTTTGAAAGATCGCACCTCGTGTGTTGGCTTGTGAGTTTTACACAATTCTTTCAAGTATGATGTTAAAGAAGTCACATGATAGCGCATCGTTTTGCCTAACCCTTTTTGGGCATCATAGGTCTCGGTTAGGTCATTACCGACCTTGATGCAGCAGCGAGCTCTCTCCATGGTCATCTTGCACAAGCGAACGAGTTTGGCAGGGATGCCAAAACTAGAGACGTGGCTCTGTTTAGCTCGTCTTTGTAGATGCTGTCATATGCGGCTTTAAAATCGATAAAAAGGTGATGAGTATCGATCTGAACTTCTTGGGTTTTCTCCAGGATCTGCCGTAGTGTTAATATTTCGTCAATTGTGGACTTACCGGGCTTAAAACCGCACTGATAGGTTCCAATCAGATCGTTGATAAATAATTTCCGGCGCTTGCACAATCCGGCAGACAAGATCTTATATGCGATGTTTAAGAAACTGATACCTCTATAGTTGGTGCAGATTAGAGGGTCTTCTTTCTTGTGAACCGGGCAAACGATGATGAGCTTCCATTCATCCGACCAAATATTGGAAATAAGTTGATGTGTGCTCTCTACCAAGCCATCTCCTGCAGACTTAAATAGTTCGGCGGGTAGGCCGTCCGTCCCGGAAGGTTTGTTCAACTTCAGTTAAGATATTGCTATCCTCACTTCATTTTGGTCGGGTGGACGGAATTCTTGACCTGCATCGTCAATTCTGAATGGTTCGCTCTGTCTGACAGCGGAATTTGTGCCGTCTTTGCCATTCAGCACCGACTGTGACTACTGCAAGGTTTCTTTCTTCATCTCTACAGGTTTCTGTTTCGGTCTTATTACCCTGACACGTTCTTGTTACCTTTTGGTAAAACTTCCGAATATTAATCCTGGAGTACCACCTCTCTATTTCCTTGATCGCGCGGAGAAGCCGATGTTCTTCCTTCCTCTTTTGCTCATAGAGCTCACAAGCTGATCTTGTCCTTTTGTGCAGCGCCGCTTTGTAGGCATGTTGTTTTGCTTCATGTGCTTGCCGGCACTCTTCATCAAACCAGGGGTTTCATGTTGGTGAGCGGGTGAAACCCAGCACGTCAGTTGCGGCATTTTTGATGGCTTTTCGTCATATAAGCCACTGCTCTACAGCACTTCATGCTGGATGGAAAGAACTTCTCGAGAAATTGAGGGATACGCGATCGGCAAAAGTTCTGGCGTCTGGTTGCGATTTTGATCGTTCAACGTTAAATCTCCTCATAGTATTTCCCCGTTGTTGTGGCGTCTGAGATATTGGTAGACGTACCTTGGCAAGTAGGTAGTGGTTCGAGTCTATGTTGGTACTCGGAATGTTCGGACATCTAAAATACTAGAGGAGTGCCTTACGTGCGTCGATCGGAACATGACCAATCTGGTTGACAGTTTCCTGATCTGATGTCTGCCATGTTCCCTTGTGAACATTGTGGTGAGGAAACATTGTGCTTCGTATAGTAACGTTACGATTAGCCTAAGTCCGTTTCCAGACGTAGTGTCGTATGGGCTATGTCTTCCGATTGTACTAGCAAAGATGTCCACCTTTCAAATTTTGGCACTAAAGGCTCCAAGGAATTTTAACGTCATACATCGGACATTGCTCGTAGGTTTTGTCGAGGAGCTCGTAGAAACTTTGTTTGGTAGCATCGTCCTTTTTCTCTGTTGGGGCGTAATGATATATATGTATGATGTTAGCGAATTTACCTTTGATACAGTTTGTTATAAGGCGTTCACTCACGTGTCGAAAACTCAAGCCTTTTTGCCTAAATCTGCCACTTACAACAAACCCCCATCCAAATAGACACTATTTACGTCCCTTATAGCAATCACCGTAGTAAACATCACAGTTTTTCATCTTTGGCTGGTTGGTTTGACAGTTAACCCCACGCACAACCCCCAACCTGGAATGTCCACAGTGAATTCAAATTTGCAGCCGATGGACAAGGATGAGGTTTTTGCTTTCATTGGGTTGCTTATAGCAGCTGGTCATATGAAGTTCAACTACTAACATTATACAATAAAATATTTGGGGATAATCTGTATGGAAACACCACTATTAAAGCAACCATGAGTGTCACACGATTTAAAAAAATTTTAAGATTTTCACTTTTTGGCAGCAAATCTACTCGTTCATCAAGTAGATAAGTTAGCACCGGTTGGTATGATGAAGTCAAACACAATTTTGAAAAATACTGTATGACAACTGAAAATATTGTTGTTAATGAACAATTAATGCCTTGTAGAAGCCAGTACTCCTTTATACAGTATATGCTTTCTAAGTCCGATTCATAAATATGGACTTGAAACATGGTGGGTATGCTCCACTGAATGTCATATACAGGCAAAGTTGATAACCAAAGAGCTATTGAACTAGCTAAAAGAGTAACTTAAGAACTTTGCGAGCCTTAATATGATACAAATCGCACGGTAATGATGGAAATCTATTCCACTCGTAAGGAATTAGCTGAAGCTTTATTCAGCAATGGATGGTGCACATCGAAAAAAATTAAACTTGTGTCCCACCTGAATTTCTGCCAAAAAATTTGTTGGGTTCCAAAAACATATCATGATAGCGTCTTTCGTTCACAAATCTGCGAAAGCAGTTATTTTCATGTCAACAATCTAAGATACATAAATCCGCTGGTGAAGTTGGTATATCTCCCCTTCTTCTGAAGACATGTTCTTCCACGCTGGAAAAACCACTGCGTAAGCTCTTTCATCAATCCTACCTTAAAGAAGTCCTAAGTCTTTCCAAGAAGATGGAAACAGCATTTGTCCAGCCCATCCCTAAAAAAGACGAACTTCCTCTCTCTCCTCCTACAGACCCATTGCACTTACGTCCCTTCTTTCCAAGACCATGGAAACGCTGATAAACCGTCAGCTAATAAAATATCTCGAAACACGAAAACTTCTTAATGACCGGCAATACGGTTTTCGTAGCAACAGGTCTTACGGTGATCTGATGGCATGCCTCCCCGAAAAGTGGAATGAAAGCGTACACCATTCTGGCGAAAGCAAGATAGTTGCAGTTGATATTTCTAAGTCATTTGACAGAGTTTGGCATCTAGCTCTTTTGTCGAAAGAGCGTGCTTTTGGGATCGACGACTCTCTTCTTCAATGGATTAGAAATTACCTTTCGGAACGTTAAGCTCAAGTTGTCTTGGATGGTTTCAAGTCTGATATTTACAAAATAAATGCTGGTGTGCCTCAGGGCTCCGTTCTGTCTCCGACATTTTTTTTAATTATCATCAACGATTTCTTATCTGCTACTCCTAACCCAATATATTGCTTTGCTGATGACAGTACTCTCTGCTTTTCATATTCATTCCCGGACTCACGCCCCTGCTCTTCGGCTGTAGAACAGGAACGGCAGCGTATGTTAACCTCTTTAAATTCTGATATTTCAATAATAGCATAATCGATTGGGGAACTATCAACGGAGTGGAATTTAATGCTTCCAAAACTCAATGCAGTCTGCTGTCATTAAAGCGAAATCTAAATACTCAGCCATTATCCATGAATTACGCTTATATCGTCAAAACTGAAAAACTTTCCATTCTCGGTATGTGTGTCAGTGACAACTTACGTTGGAATAACCACATATTTGATGTCGTCAAAAATTGTGCGAAATGTCTAGATTTATTCAAGCGATGTAAGAAATATTTTACCCCGCCCAAAATTGGAGTACAATGACCACATCTGTTCAGGTGTTCCTAAAACCTCTCTGCACCTGTTAGAAAGGATTCAAAACCATGCGATAAAACTCATAGATGATACCAATACCTGTCAATCAATTGACACCCTCGATCGCCGATGTAATGTCTCCTGCCTTACTTTGTTTTATCGTTATTTCCACCACCAGTGCTCCATTGAAATCGCCAGAAGGATTCCGTCCATTCAAACTATACCCTCAAGCCCATATTCGGACGGACTCTAAAATATCTTGATTCTTTCTTAAGCCGTACAGCTCGCTTATGCCCTGCCGATCTCTGTATTTCCTGCTCGTTATAATTTACAAACATTTAAAAACAATGTACATCGGTACCCCTCTTTTCTTCCTCTCTAAACTTCCCTCGCCCATGGTACATAAACCTTTTGACCGCGCTCTCATTATAAAAAAAAAATAAACATACAAATTTTAGTTTTAATTTAAGATCAGCTTTTTATTAAACTAAATACGGTTCTACCTAGTTGATTCGGGCCTAAAGAATAAAAATAAAAATATATGTTGCGAGAGTACCTCTTCTAATTCCTGATATAATGCTTCTACTGTCATTGCATGTCCTCCAGCTAAATCTTTCTCTGCCCCCTTTTTTGGAACGTTGGTCGGTTTACCCTTATAGACTAACTTATAGGTTTCGCTATTTTCGGTACACACACAGTCCAAGTGTGAAAAGTTTGCCGTTTCTTCCATACTTCCATTTTTGTCGCACCATTCCACTACCACCTCTCAATATTTATGCGCGCATTAAGTGCACGCATTTTATAAAAAAAAAAAAGTGGAGCCGGCGTAATGCCAAGTTATTGTACTATTCTTTTATTTTCCATCAAAATTGTTCCACGTACCTTGGGCGCTTAGTTTCTTCTCTTTCTTCATAGAATTTTGTAGCCATTCTCGGAAATTTAGTGCTTAGAGCTGAACTCTTTCCTTGTTAAGCCGGTCTCCTGACAGATGCCGGTTACGCTGGTTTTTCTCTGGTTTCTTCACAAAAATCTAAATACTCAGCCAATCAGTTTTTAGACACAAGGTGACTTTAGAATCTTTTAATCGAGTTTAGTTGGTGATTGACATTAGTTTTGTACGAGTATTTCTAAGCTTCTCCTTCCGAAACCAATTTCTCCATGACAATCTTCGTACTCGCGGCTCGGTTCCCCAATTTGTCCACTTAAATTTGCACCGATGAAAGCATCCCTTGATATCCCATTGAAAGGCTTATCAAAGTCGTGCCAGAATATTAATGTTTTTTAGCTGTGCATGTCCAGTAGCGGGGCCTGTTTACGCTTGAACCAATTCATGATGATTTCATCACAGAGAGTTAGAAAGTTCCTCGTCCGCTAAATGCAAAAATGGGTTCTGAATAGACACAGCTCCCTAGAACCAAATTTCGAAACCTTCGGCGGCTCATTTTTAGAATTAAGCACCTACATTTCACATTGCACAACTGGAAATATTGAAAGTCAGAGGTGAGATGGCCGAGACGCCTGTGTCACGTGATCAGTTTGTTGCCTAGAAACTAAGTTATAACCAATTATAAAGCTTTATTTCAAAACAATTTACGAACATTCCTCTTAGGGAATATTTGTAAGAGGATATGCATCATTATCTGGTATACTCGTATTTTGTATTTTCAGGATAATTGCTTGGTTTTCCGGGTCCTTGCTCACAATAAATCTAGTTTTGTATTTGATGGTGAAACTTAATAAAATATAATTTTATTAAATCTAGTTATACTTACTTAGTTGTCCATACAATCCTTCACAGCAGCATACAGATCAACTTCATTGGAATGCAAATTAAAACAAATTTTTTTCACCTGGAAAACGTGTAAATTTGATAATGCAAATTTTTAGTTTTGATGGAAATTCTCCCATAAACTGTACAAATTGCATCTTAATTTTGTTATGGTAGCCCTAGTGTGAATGCATACAGAGTAGAATTTGTAAAAACCCCCATAAAATGAAACATGACACGAAGAAAGTACATATATATTATTACTAAATGTTATCTATGACCATTTATATGCAAAGTTTTACTGTTACTATTGTTGTTTCTTTTTTCTTTTCTTTCGTTTTATGTAATAAAAAAATATATATACATATAAAAAAAAATTGATAAAAAATCTGGATGCTTGGAAAACTGTCTCTACCGCATATATAAATAAAAATATAAACAAAAAAAAAAAAAAAAAAAACAATTACAAACAATAACTTGCTTTCAAAATTAAATAAATAACAAAAATTTGGCTTATATTCAAATAAACAAAAAAAAAAAAAAAAAAAAACAAAACAAAAACCCCACACCAATGCACCGACCTACAGGAAGAGCAAGCTGGTGTAGAGGTTAAACATAGATACATGCGAGCCACATCACATGATAGAGACAGAAGTACTAGTGATACTAGATCAATTAGGCTGTAAGTACTTTTCCATTGTTGATTCTTATTTGGTAAACATTTTAAATCTCTTTAAAAAAAAAAAGTAAAACTGAAAAAAAACATTTAAAAATCTCATGAAATCTTAATTTTTTTTTAGTAAATGTGGTTTTGTACGAATTTGTTGAATATTAACAATTTTAAACTTAGCTTTAGATCTTTTTTCCATCACTTAAAATCAAAAAAAATATATATATATATGTATATCACGTATATTACTATATATAAAAATTTTAATTTGAAAATAAAAATGTAAATATTTTCAGTACCGGAGTTCATAACAGACCTTGCAAGGCAAACATTTGTGATAATCCCAACGACAGACTGTCACCAGGTGCTCTCAGTGACACTGAAAAGGACATCACAATAGGGAGTAATGGTAAACTACATTATCCTCGAACAGGTATACCATCTCATTTCAAATATGTATTTTAAATTTTTCATTTTAAATAGTATTTTAGTAACAGTTTTTTTTTTTTGTTTTTTTTTGTTTTGTTTTGTTTAAAATTGTATTTTAAAAGTTACAAGAAAAACAAATAAATTTTTGTTAATTGAATATTTTTGCAAGTCCAAAATGTTTACATTGTTTGGTACTCATACGTAAATCTTTCCTGTTTTAAGTCTTTTTTTTACACCATATACATTGATTTTAAAATTAAATAAAACATATAAAAATTAAACAGAAAAACACATTTAATCGAAATGACTTTTCTTTCTGAGAAAAACTGCACGTCACTTAAAAAAAAAAAAAAAAAACATGATTTTAAACTCTCAGAAATAATTACACCCCAAAATTACAATATATAATTGAAAAAATTGATTTTTAAATGGAAAAAGAATTGTAAACGAAAAACAAAAATTTCTCAGGACTGTACATGAAACGAAAAAGTCAACAATATCATCAATACGATCAGAGAACACTTAAAACTGTCTTCAGCATTCCAAATGGTGCTTATATTGTTTTTTTGATTTTGTTTGTATTTTGTGATAATATCTATTAACTATGTTATGTAATCGTATGTGTTTGTGTGTATTTTAAGTAACTCGTATGAACTATACTATATGTATATGTATGTTTAAACTTTTTTGATGTTGAAGTAATTTTACAGTTTCTCGGTCTAAACACAAAGTAGTTTCTAGATTAGAAAAGGATTTAAACACCCTAGATGTAGACCCAGAGTAAACGTGATATCTATATATGTATGTACATACGTACTGTGATTACCAAAGCTCACATTAAAGTTAGATTTTTTTAATTGCTTATTCATCATAGTTTCAATTCGATTTCGATGTCATTTTGAGTCATTGCCCTGAACGTCATAAGTTTTCAGAATCCAATTTTTGCCTGAGAATTCAATTCTTTTTCTCAGATCTATTGTAAGTGTATCGGGCCAAAACAACTGCAAACCCTTATTGCCTTGCCATATAACGTCGTTTGGTAAGAATTTGGTATTTTGAGTAAATTTTCGACTTAAAAAATTTAGTTCAAAATATTTTTCAAGTTTTAGGTGTACCTGAGCCACAAACGACAAACCCCTCATATAACCTGTAATATAAACGAAGTATCTATTAGGTGCTTTTATCGTTGGGTACATCAAAATTTAGGAAATTATTGTAACTTTGTGGCTATAAGAAATAAACATAAATCTAGTGTTTAGTTTAAAAATCTTCAGAGAAGAAAAACGACCGATCAATATGAGTAGAGCTAGTCAATTTACATGCAAAGTAAAAGCAAGAGAACAAATTAAATATGAGTTCATACCAAAACATAGTTTAAAGCGAGAAAGAATAATAAACCTGATGAATATGTTACTACTTTAACACTTCCACTTTTATAATTTTGTTCAAAAATTTAACCAATTCCAAATCAAATTATTTCCAAAATCTTACAAAACTTTAATTTCAAAATATAACTCAGGCTAATAAAACTTATTCCTATAATCTCAAAACTCCTAACATTTCTCTTAAACATTTAAAGCGATCAGCTGGCAATGATATGTGAAAACGTCGGCTATTTCCAGGTTTGTCGGCACATAATGAAAAGTGAATAGTTTTTCCTCGTACATGGGATACCCACATAATACCCAAGCGCAAAATCCCCAGCTTTTAAAAAATTCTCTAGTCGATTAGTATCGTCGGTGTTGGTGTTTACTGTGTTTATTTGTAATTATGACTAGGGAATTCAGGGTGGACGTAGCCAATATACGCGGGCTAAAAAGTAATCATTTTTTTGCGTACGTCCACGTCTGTAAGTATAGACCAGCTGTTTTGGCACTTAGTAAAACACAGGTAGATCCCCGCCCACACCTCTCAGATCACTCTGATCTGAAGCTACCTGGCTACGAACTAGTGCCACTATTTTTTCCCCATCGCGGTCTCGTAATTTACGTGCGTTGCGATGTAGCTTATCGAACTCCAACACATTGTAGTCCCTGTTCCAATCCAGAATTCAATTGCATGTGGTTAAAATTTCATCTCCGTAAGTAAATTATCCACTACTGCTCTATTTACAGAAGCCCCAGACTGGACAGCAATTCGACTTTCAACGAGTTGGATGCGCTGTCTGACTCCATACAATGAATTGTATCGCTGTACCCTTTTACTGAAATCTGGGCAGACAACACCCAAGGGACGTTGTGTTGAGATTTTTGCTTCGGAAAATAACTTGACCCAGCTTGTAAATGAGCCCACGCAAATATCAGACATTGATAATCATACCGCCAACACCCTGGACTTGTTGTTATCTTCTCACCCTGATAAGTACAAGGTCGATATGCTATCATCTCTAGGCTCGCCGGACCACTGCCTCATATCAGCTAACTTCTCAATTCCTAACAAACCGTATGACAATACGAGAAAGCCAATTGGATAGGACTTTACAGCTTCTTTAGGAATGTTAATTGGTCGTTATGTTTTCTCGATAACGACGAGGATGCCGCTGCTGACATGATCACAGAAACTATTCTCTTTGGAATGAGATGCTTTATCCCTCATCGGATGAAGAGTATCAAACCAAAAGAAAAGGCATGGTACGACTCGAGCTGTAAAGAGGCTGTCAGAGTTAGAGAATTGTTTTTTTCGGTCCTACAAGACCAACCCGATAGAGGAAAACCGAAAAAAGTTTAAACGAGCCAGAAGTGATTGCAACGTCTTTCTCAAGCGTGTAAAATTCCAATACGGCCGTCAAAACATTAGAAATTCTGCGAAAGTGGATTCGTCCCTTTGTAGATTCGACGCACTCAAGTGTAGGCGGGGACAAAGCACAATCTGGGAGTGTTGAGCTAGCCGCAAAGGGTGCAGCAAGCAGATTGGCCTTGTCCAAAGAGCTGTCAGCTGTAATGTCATTGTAAATGAGCGCTGGGATGGAGCAAGAGTACTTAAAGATCTCAACATGTATAAATCCGCTGGTCCAGATGTTATATATGCCCTTCTCTGAAGAGCTACTCTTCCGCGCTGGTAAAACCACTGCGTAAGCTTTTTCATCAATCCTACTCTTTAGGACTCTTTCCGAGCAGATGGAAAACAGCATTTGTCCAGCCTGTCCCTAAAAAAGGCGAATTTTCTTCTCTCCCCTCCTATAGACCCATTGCACTTACGTCCCTTCTCTCCAAGGTCATGGAAACGCTGATAAACCGTCAGCTCATGAAATATCTGGAAACACGAAAACTTCTCATTGACCGGCAATATGGTCCACTGGTGATTTGATGGAATGTCTAACCGAAAAGTGGAACCAAAGCGTAGATCAATCTGGCGAAAGGAAGATAGTTGCACTTGATATTTCTAAGGTATTTGACAGAGTTTGGCATCAGGCTCTTTTGTCGAAAATGTGTGCTCTTGGGATCGATGACTCTCTTCTTCAATGGATTATAAATTACCTTTCGGAACGTTCAATTCAAGTTGTCTTGGACGGTTTCAAGTCTGATATTCACAAAATAAATGCTGGTGTGCCCCAGAGCTCTGTTCTGTCTCGGACACTGTTTTTAATTTTCATCAACGATCTCTTGTCTGCTACTTCTAATCCAATATATTCCTTTGCTGATGACAGTACTTTCTGCTTTTCATATTCGTTTCCGGACTCACGTCCTTGCTCTTCGGCTGTAGAATGGGAACTGCGGCGTATGTAAAGCTCATTAAATTCTGATATTAACAGCATAACCAATTGGGGAACTATCAACCGAGTGGAATTTAATGCTTTCAAAACTCAATGCTGTCTGCTGTCATTAAAGCGAAATTTAAATACCCAGCCATTATCCATGAATGGCACTTGCATCGTCGAAACCGACAAACTTTCCATTCTCGGTATGTGTATCAGTAACAACTTACGTTGGAATGACCACATATTCGATGTCGCCAAAAATGCTGCGAAATGCCTAGGTTTCCTCAAGCGATGTAAGAAATATTTTACCCCCTCTGATCTGGCCTCAATATATAAGGCATTTATCCGCTCAAAACTGGAGTACAATGCCCACATCTGGTCAGGTGCTCCTAAAACATCTCTGCACCTGCTAGATAGGATTCAAAACCGTGCGATAAAACTCATTGGTGATACTAATATCAGTCAATCAATTGACACCCTCGAACACCGACGTAATGTCTCCTGTCTCACTTTGTTTTATCGCTATTTCCTCCACCAGTGCTCCATTGAAATCGCCAGTAGCATTCCGCCCATTCAAACTTTTAACCGTAACGCCTGTCTCGCTATGAATGCCCATCAGTATACCCTCAAGCCCATTTTCGGACATACTCTAAAATATCATGATTCTTTCCTAAGCCGTACAACTCGCTTATGGAATGCCCTACCGACCTCTGTGTTTCCTGGTCGTTATAACTTGGAAACATTTAAAAACAATGTACATCGGTACCTGTCTTTTCTTCCTCCCTAAATTTTCTTCGCCCGCGCTGTGTATGAACATTTTAAGCGCGCGCTGATTATAAAAAAAAAATCCCCAGCCCAAAATCCCCAAACGCAGGCAGTTCAAGACATGCTGAGTTAGTACGAACTTGTACATGAAAATGTAATGCAGTACCCAATGAATGTACTTTAAATAGAGTACTTATCGGAATACTGGTACTTTACTGATAGTATCAAGACAAATTTTCCTCCAACCCAGAATTCTGTCGAGGCCTTTCATTGGCGCCTTCAAAGTGTCGTTGACAAAAAAATGCAGGGTTATATGCACTAGTTAAAGATTTGTCGAAGGAAATGGTTGTGGTGAAAACTACATTACAAAAAATTAGTAGTGGGGAATCCGAATCGGCCTAATTTCACTTTGCATTGTTTTTAATATTAGTTTAATATAAATCAATTGCCATCATATAATGCTAAAAAAAGATTAAAGTCAACGGTACCATGTCAAATCAACCAATTACAATTACAACTAAAATACAATTGCTAAGAAGTTATAGGCGCCTGCCTTACAGTTATTGACATTCTCTTAGCGGAGCGGGGAAGTCGCGTGAACGTCTAAACCCAGCGGAGAAAAGGGTAAAATCCTGCTAGCGAACGCAGCATATTTCAACATTCAACAATTCGGCTTTATTTCACAAGCAATAGTCGCTAATATTCGGCCTTACTTCACTTTTACAAAGCGAAATAACGCCGAATTTTCGAATTCGAATTTAGTTTGGAGATTTTGGATTTGGGGATAGGATACCCAACCCCTCGTACATCTATCTTATGAAGTGATATTTTACCTCAACATGCTTGGTTCGTTTATGGTACTCTGGGTGTTTTATTAACTTTATCGCGCCTTGATTGTCCACGTTGAGCATTGGAAATTTAGAAATTTAGAAAGAGCGACGCACTTCTGACGCTGCGACGCCAATGAAATGGCAGTACCGCCAAGCATTATGGCATATCAACTAGTTTAATTTCTCATTTCAGGACATCAAGTAAAATCAACATCTGTGAAACAAAGAATTTGAAGATTTGTTATTTTAAACACAAGACCAAAATCAATGGTTCCTGTAAATATCTTAGAACCCGCTTCAATGCAATTACGTGGTAACTACTTGGGCTATCTAAGTGTCGACTAACCAAAACTGACCGCATAGGCAATGTCCGGCCGCGTACCCACAGTTAAATATATGACAGTGGCACCCAAGTGCCTCACGGTACGGATACTTAGTCCCAAAATCAATTGAAGAATCAGTAGATGCATTTCTACCTTCAGCTGGCGTTGAAACAGGTTTAGCATCGCTCGTGAAAAATTTTGAAAGAACCTTTTTTGCATAGGTAGACTGCTTGACTTGAATGTTTCCATTTTCTAACGTGTTGGTTTCTATCCGCAGGTATAATTTAGCATTTTTAAAATAGCATTTTCCTCGTCCGCCGCTACCAGCCCATCATCAATATATGTAGCCAGTCCTTGCCTTGACCGTCATAAGTTTTCATAATCTAATTTTTGCCTGCGAATTTAATTCTTTCCCAAATCTATTTTAAGTGTAAAGTAAAAACAGAAGAAATTTCAGTATAACAAATGACGTAAAAATCTAAATTAATAGTGAGTCCAACCGAACCATCAGTTCGAAAATCCGACTTGGCATCGAATTAACCACGTTTTGGAACTCCTAAGCTGGAATTAGAGCCCAATCCGTTGTAGCGGCTTTACATAAAGCCTCCACCGAAGAAAATTTGCGCCCGCCAGCATAAACACGACGAAACAGATTTCCCCACATGTTTTCGATCGGGTTTAAGTCCGGTGAACATGCTGGCCATGCTAATTTCTCTGTCCGAACACCACTCAGGACTGGGCCGCGATACATGAATGTCAGCATTATCTTGCTGGAAAACTATATTTGAATCCTGCTGATGGTCCGAAAAGTCTACCAAAACATCTTCCAACAGAGTAATATTATTTTCTAATTTCATTCGGCTAGAAATTTTGCATACTGGAGTCCTGCAATGATAGCTAAAAGCAGTCCAGATCATCAAAGATCAACCTCCAAAGTTTCGCTTAGTGAAGAAGCTCTCATGATTTTTTATATCATGCCAATAATAATTAAAACCGTCTGGTCCATCAAGGTTAAACTTTTTTTTCGTCCGAAAAGATCACGCTTTTCCACTGTTGAGACCATGTGTTTTTTGGCAAAGTGTAGTCGGGCAACTTTATGTGCTTCTGTAAGAGCTGATTTTGACTTAATTTTTTTCCAAGCCAGTCGATTACTGTCAGCTAAAATTTGTTGTACACGCGTTTTTTGCAACCCAGCTCGGATAATGACCGATTTCTGTCTTGGTGAAATTTTTTGATTGTTTTTATTTCTCCGATTCGTGTTCTAATTACTTCCTAATTTAATAACATTAACGATTGCGGAACCCGATCGATTTAATTCAATGGAAATTTGGCGATTGGACATAGCGGTATCCCTATACGCATGAATTTTGGCGATTTCCTCATCCGAGAGTGTTTTTCCTTTTCTCATTCTGACTTGCGGACAGCAGTCATCGAAATCCAAAAGTTTTAAATGTAAAAAAATGTAATGACCAAAAAACCCTGATTTCGTTTCCAACTCACAGCTTTTCAACATAAACACGACTGCTTTCATTTGAATTTCGCACGATCATTAGTGTCAAAACAACAGATGTTGAAATTCTCTAAGCGGGAGTAGCGGTACTTTCAAAACAAACGTTGGAGAAAGGACACAAAGCAAAAAAAAAAGAAAAGAAAAAAAATTGGACATAAATGTTCGTTTACACTACGGGCAAAAGTGCATCTGCCTTTAATTAAATTTCGCTGAGTGTACATACCATATGTTCGGTAGCCATCGATAGTCAACGCTCTGAATGAATTTTCAAATATGGAAAAAATTGGTCATACTTTCATTTGAAAAGCCTCAATCCAACCAACATCAAAACGGAACTGGATTCTACTCTGGGGGAATCTGATCCTTCGTTTACAACAATAAAATATTGAGTGGCAGAGTTAAAGCGAGGCCGTACTAGTTGCCAAGACGAATATCGCAGTGGTCGATCAAATGAGGTGAGTTCACCAGAAATGTTGAAAAAAATCTACAAAGTAGTATTGGATGACCGTCGATTGTAAGTACTTGGACTTCAAAAAGCGCTGTACATCGCATGTTGGCTGAAAATTTGGACAAGAGATGGGCGTCGCGATTACTCACAATGGAACAAAAACAGGGACGTGAGGATGTTTCAATTGAGTGTTTGGCGAAGTTTCACAGCAATAAAGCCATGTTTTTGCATCCACGCATAACCGTGGATGAACCATGGGTCCATCACTTCACACCCAAGATGAAGGAACAGTCAAAACAATGAACTCAACGGCTCCAAAGAAGGCGAAGACGGTTCCATCCGCAGGCAAGGTTATGCCGTCAGTTTTTCGGGATGCGCGTGGGATAATTTTCATTGATTACCTTCAGAAAGGAAAAACAATCAACGGCGTGTATTATGCGAACTTATTACACCGTTTGAAAGATGAAATCAGGAAAAAACGGTCGCATTTAGCGAAGAAAACAGTTTTGTTTCATCCAGACAATGCACCAGTTCGCTCATCCGTCATCGCGTTGGCCAAAATCAATGAGTTAAAGTTCGAATTGCTTCCTCATGCGCTCTATTCGCCAGATTTATCCCCCTCGGATTATTTCCTATTTCCGAATTTGAAAAATTGCTCGGTGGTAAAAGATTTACCAACAGTAAAGAGATGGAGTCTGCGGTTGATGGCTATTTTAAGGAGCTCGACGATTCTTAATATAAACAGGGTATCGAAGCTATTGACCATCGCTGGGAAAAGTGTTTGAACTAAAAGAGAAATAAACATATTTTGCCTGATTTTTTTTTTGTGTTTTGTTTGTACCTCTAGGACTACCCTCGTAGAATCCTTCCTTATCTCCGTCGTCCACTACATGCGCAGCGTATCAATTTTGCCATCAACGCCTTCAACTCTAATCACCGAGCCTCTCAACTTTGCTTAATGGATTCAGCTCTTCGCTCAACAAATGGACGGCTAATAACCGTTGCTCGTTAGATATGGCCTTTGAACAACAATTTTAAAAGTTAGTTCACCTTTACTTCTTAATTTTTTTTCTTGTTCTATTTTTCAACAATTTCTGAAAGAGTGACTGAAAATCAAGTATTTCGATTGTCTGTACCCATGTACACATCGAAAAAGCCAACATATGAACAAGGTAAATGTTTTTTTTTGCTGTCGGAACAGAGCACTCAAACAAAGAACTAGTACTTGTACTCTTTGTAAATTATTTAAATGGAATCTTTCAGCCTTTAGAAAAAATATCAGTAAATGATTCATTGATAAAGTGCCTACAGTATCAGCACCAACTGCGCCAGCCCCTGATGCGAGCGTAAGCCGAACAATCACGGAGGTAGTGCTCGGCGGTATTATCGTCACTTTCACAGCAATTATCGCAGGACGTTGTGTCACTTATGCTCAGCACATTGAAGTGCTTAGTAAAAGTGTGGTGCCCCGTCACGACGCCAGTAAACATCCCTTCAGTCTTTCATGCTGATGGACAGTAGAAAGGCCGCTGGTTTCCTAGCGACGTCGGGAAGCATTAGTTTTTAAACAGAACATGTTTAGTCCATAGAAGTGTGTGCAGGATGATACCCAAATACTTAGCTTTTGTGGAGGATTAGATGGCGATGCCTTTGAGCCTAGTCAGACCAGACAGCTACTTCCTTCTCGTACAGAGAACAACCTCAGTTTTGAGAGGATTGACTGAAAGCCCATTACTAGTGCACCAGTGGTCGATCACGTCTAGGGCTGCCTGCATTTTAGATGCAACAGATACTACAGCTACATCATCCGCATGTGATTGCGCATAGACGTTAGAAATATTGAGCGCATTAAACAATGAGTAGACCAACATGTACCATAGCAGTGAAGACAGCAGTGGAGACAGAACGCCGCCTTGCGGGTAGCCCCTATTTACCCCGCCACAACATACTGGCCACAGCATCCGCAATCACCAGCATTGCTTTTATTTTCAAAACTAGTCTACGCTTGTTATATGGCCGTGTTACACATGCAGTCAAAAGTTGCGTTGTCGAAGGAACCCTTAACGTCGATGAAAATGCCCAAGGCGTCTTCCTTCTTGACGAGTGCTCAATCAAATCTGCCTACCAGATTCTGAAGCGCACTCTCGCAGGATCTTACTCTTTGGTAGGGGTGTTGCAACGCCGACAGAGGATGCATTCGCAAGGCGGTTTTGCGCACATGGATCTCGACCATTCTCTCGATAGTTTTCAGCATAAAGGAAGTCGGACTTATAGATCTGAGAATCTTAGCAAGCGAGTAGTCCTCTTTTCCTATTTTTGGTATAAATGCCAATCTCACTGTTCGCCAGGGATTCGGTATGTATGCCAGTGCCTTGCTAGCAGTGAAAATTATCTTTAGAGTTGCCAGCAGCTAGTCTTTACCTACTGGGTAAATGCCATCGGTGCCAGGCGACTTGAAGCCATCAAAGGAAGCAACAGCATGTTTAATGGCCTCATCCGTCCCCGCAATCAATGAGATATACCAGCTACGCCGTCTTGTGTTGTTCAGCTCACTATCAGCTTCGTTGATAGGAGCTGGTTGTGAGCTGGTTTCGATTAGGTCACCTGGGAAGTGAGCCTCAAGCATGATACGGGGAGTCTCTACTCTCGGCTTAGTATAGACACCATTAGATTTACAGAGTGATTCCAACCTAGTTATTCTTACCCTTTCGAGAACTTTGACTAGTCTTCGGGTTTCACAGACAGTTTCGATCTTCTCGCAAAAGTCTTTAAAAGAGGCACTCTTCGAAATCCGAATAAGCTCCTTATATTCTTTTTGCTTCGATCCGCCAAGGAACAGGCGACCTGCAGGATTGCTTCCTAGCTGGACATCCCACTTCAAAACACTTGGTACAGCTTGATCTGGCTTTGTTTTGTTCTGAGCTTAGGGGAGTACTGTTGGACTTGTCGAGCTCCTCCTTAAATCGTATCCAGTTGGGTTTCTGCGGATTCCTCCTCTTCAACAAGGTCAAGACCTCTCATCCGATTCTGAGTTCGATGTGCTAGTACCTATGGTCTGACATGGAAATCGCCGATAGTAATTACCTTCCAGCCAGTAGCATACCTGTTGGATAACATTAGGTCGATTACTTGCTGTCTTATCCTCGTAACAAAAGTGGACTCAAACCCAACATTGTTGACAATCAGATCAGGCGATAGTTTGAAATCTAGGAGATTTCATATTCCTAAAATCACAATATTCAATGAGTTCGGCTACGACCTTCGGTGGTGGTGGTAATGAAGACTCGTGAGAATAATAAGCAAACGCAACGTTCGTTTCGTAGCTTATATCTGCAGCAATTAAATCTTTGTTATAAAATTGCACAAGTTTAGATGGTGAGAGTGAGTTCGACACATAAAGACAAGTTCTCGGTCTTCCCGATCGCTCGTCATATTCGAAATCACAGATGCTTTTATTCCTCTTCCATGGCTCTTATGTGTGGTTTTGTATTCAACACGGGGAGCCTCCTACATAGAGATGCAGTAGCAGACTTGAAATGTTGAAAGTTGAATGTTGAAAGATGAGTACTGGGGTGATCGTTTCTTATCTGCACTCATTTGGAAACAAAGTGGAAAACAACCCTTCCAAAGTGCAGATAGGCACGTGAGTCCTACCCAGACTTAATGGGCTCGACAGAAGCTTTATCAAGACCCATATCAAGAAAAGAACCGTCCTTCTTTTCCCGATACTTTCTCTTAGATACTTAGATTTTCCACTTTTCAGTGTCAAGTCTAGGGTTCGGGGTATTAAGATGCATCAGAACAGCCTACGTTTCTCTGAGCTACCCAGGAACCCAGAAGAAGAAGCTCGTCAGTTCGGGTTGCCTGTTTGCACTCAGCGTCATTCAAACTGTTGTCATTGCCAGCCTTCCCAATTCGAAGCGCCAGAGAGGAGATAGCAGCATCCCTATAATGGGTGATTTTTTAAACGTTTGGTTTGTAATTGTCAAAAAAAATACAAGAAAATTGCAAACGTGTATACAATTTTTTTATTTGTTGGTAAACCAATGCTTGCCATTTACTTTTTAAAGATTATTTCATGTAAATGTTGACCATGACTACATTTTAAGTGTATGGGAATGTGCACCAATTCTCCATCCCGCAGAGTCTCCGAATCTAACCCGGTGGGATAACGCAGTAGGTGAAGACCTCACCTTAGGTGGCACGCACAAGTAGAAGGGGACGACCTTAACCGATTTGGATTACGAAACTGTAGCCAGTTAGCTAATGATCGGACTAACTGGAGAGACTTGTTAATTGAGGCCCAGGTTCACCTCGAACTGTAGCGCCACCTAAATTGAGTTTAATTCTTTAGCCACTCTTTCGCTTACCACTTCAAAGACCCTGATAAATTCAACTTCTCTTGCCTGACCCTTATGCGCAAGCATCATTGATTTCGGTGGACATTACGGACTCACTAGCGTATTTGATGATTCGTTTCTACCCGGATGTACAGATGGCATCAAAATCTTTCAGCACATTTCGCTTTTCTCTGGCTGCTTCTGTAGTGACAGAAATGCAGGATTTAGGCATTATACGAGAATGTAACAATGATCCGAACTGCCGTGCCGTTAAATTTTATGTTGGATTGAAATATAATTGATATCCTTATTCACGAAATATGGCATCACTCAAAAGTCCTCCACGAGTGGATGCGCTGAACATAATTTTCCGTAATTCCAATACCATTTTCGCATAATTCGGCCGATATTCCAAATTTACATAGTATGTTTGCCTTTTAGTCGTCAGGCTTGTTAACATAGATCAGAGACTAACTGTAGTCTTATAGAAAAGAGTCTAAAGGTGTTCAATCGCACGAGCTGGACGGCTAATCGACAAAGACATTTATAAGACCAGACCAGGGACAGTTAAGACGATCATTGAACTTTGTCTTTAAGTCGATGGTGGAACACGTTGGCAAGGGTCAATGAAATACCCTTCAACCTTTTATTTGTATTTTTTTTATCCCAATAAAAATTGGTTTGCATACAGCCAAAGTGGTCTTCATTGCCGTACGGATGTTATAGGGAAGTACGGCGCAATAACACCTCTGGCATAAAACCCACAACAAACATTGATTTTTTTTTTTTGTATATCGTCAAATGCGGCAAAGTTGCTTATCAGCCAAACCATTTAACCAAAAATTTGCCTCGTAACTGGGGATAATTTTTCGGTGAAACTGCTAATCTTTTTTCATCCTTATTAGAGCACAATAAGCTAGTATTCGATGGGCACAATGGGCGCGATGGCCATTTCTTGAAACAGTACGATTTGATACGGACCAATATATGTATCCTCAAGTCCTATCGCAAAATGCTGTACAAGGTCGTTTGAGAGATGTCCCCGAATTTAGATAGTTTAGAAATTAGACAATTTTTAAACGTAGTTGAAGTGTGTACCCTTCCATTATTAAATGGAAGACACTCTGAATTACAAATATGACCACTGCCAAAAGATAGTATGCGTGAGTTCAGAAATTAAAAAGCCAACCCGGTTTTATTAAGTGCTGGTCTATTAAATGTTCGACACATATGTTATACACCCTGAATGACTCGAACTGCAACCAACTTCAGACTGCTACAATTTCCAAACCGTTCATGACAATGAGCTCAAATTTTGACACATGACAGATAATTTTATTATTTGCAAGCCTTTTAAACGATTTGCGTCTCAGTTGTGTTGAAAAACTTTTATCCGCGATGGAATTCAAACGTGATAGTGTGATTGCTTTATATTTGGCTGGAAAACCACAAGTAGCTATCGTTAGAGCCCTGCAGCACCTCAACGTGAATAAATCATTTGTGTCTCGAACCATAGCTCGTTACCGTGATACTGGCAGCATTACAAAACGCCATGGAGGTGGTCATAAAAAAACAGTAACATCGGCAGAAATGGTTCGGAAAGTGAAGGCTCGAATTTTTTTTTTTTTTTGTTTTTTTTTGGATGGAACAGATGCAACACATGCTGAAAAATGAGCTTGGGCTCAAGCCATTGAAGTTCCAAAAAGCACACGATCTTACACCGCAACAGAAAAAAGTTAGAGTCGAAAGAGCGAAGGGGTTGCTACGCTTGCACGAAGGTGGTGAGTTGCCGAATTTGGTTTTTTTCCGATGAATGGCCATTTGTTATCGAGCAATATGTGAAAAAACAAAATGACCGAGTTTACTTGCCAGAGAGGTCCTTCGAAAATTTACACCTTCGAACGGCCACCAGAAAGCAGGCAGCACCGATGGTGATGGTTTGGGCCGCCATAACCGCCGATGGTCGCTCTCCGCTCGTATTTTTGGGCCGTGGTGTCAAAACTAATGCGATCGTATACCGTGAAACTGTCTTAGAGGCAGTATTAAAGATTTGGGTAAACAATCATTTCGGTCGGAGACCGTGGACATTTCAACAAGACTAGGCACCGTCTCACAAGGCGCGCGTCAACCAAGATTGGTTAAAAAAAACAATGTTTCACACTTCATTTCTTCGACACAATGGATTGCAAATTCTGCGGATGCAAATCCGTTGGATTTCTCTGTCTGGGTTATTTTGAAGGCGAAGGTTGGCACTAAAAAATACCAAAGTTTGGACCACCTCAAACAAGCACTTCGCCGGGAATGGGCCAAAATACCGCAGAGCCACTTGCTTTCTTCGGCAGTCTCAAAGCCATTATTCGCGCGAAAATTGATGTATTTTCCAACATTTTTTGCTTTGGCACAATAAAATTTATCATTATCAAAATAATTATAGCATTTTAAAAAGTTGGACTTCGAGTCATTCACCCTGTATATCCTTTTCTGGGCCTCTTATTGAATACACCAGCCAAGTCTGGCCACCCTATTGCAAAATACAGAAGTATTTTGCGTATAGCTCTACAGCAAAGGTTTATCTTGAGAAGACACTCTTGGACTAACAGCTTCAACCTACTATTCTATCTCGATCAGCTGAAGCTGATAGATTTACAACCCCTTATTACAGGTCGTGAAGCTGGTGACATACCAACATTAACTCTCTTTTTAATCTGAATCCTCAACGGACTAATTATTTATACAATGAATCCATGTCCAGAGCGTTATTTAAAATCGATTCAATTCAACGTATCTTTGACAATAACTTTTACTCCTCCTATGCCTTTCATCTTGTGCTTTTACTCCATAGCAAATAGGAAATTTATTAATTTAAGGTGTTCTCGGGGTAAAAATATTTCAGGGTCTCAAAGTAATAGACAGTTTGGGTCCTTCGTCAAAAAACACCACAATCTCAGTCTTACCCTCCATTTTAATGCTCGTTTTCAATGACATTCCAATTTTGGGCAAGCCCAACTTGCTTTCTACACATTTCGCAGCCCGATTAACCCTTCAAGATTGTGCCATGTCTCTGTCATACATGAGCTCATCACATTTCCAATGGGAGCAATCTATTACAGACACTCGTGTAATACCAAGAATATAGAAAGATCCTAACAAACCCAAATCCTCTACTAAAGATGGTATATGTCCTCTTCTTCTGAAAATGTGTTCTTTTTGCTGTCAGAACCTTTCAATTTTGCTCTTTAGAAGACTTTCCCTAAAAAGCAGAATTTTGCCGAAAATGCATGCATTTCGCATCAAGGACGCGAAGGAACTTTCAAATTAATCAATTTAAGTTGTTTTGTTTCAAATCTGATATCTGCAGAAGAATTGCTAGTGTGCCTTAGGGATCCTTTCTGTCTCCGATACTTTTTGTAATTTTCGTTAATGATCTCTTGTCTAATCAGTATATTCCTTTGCTGATAACAGTAGGTAAATTCATATTCATATTCTTTCTCTGCCTCAAGTCGTATGTTAGCTTATTGAATTCCTATATTTACATCAATTCCTATATGAAAAATCAACCGATTGGAATTTAATGCTTCTAATTCATAGTGCTCTCTTGTGATGCCTAAGCAACATTTTAGCACACAGCCGTTATCCATGGATGGCATTTGCTTCGTCGAAACGGTGTGCCAAAAATCTTGCAAAATAACATCCACAAGTGATGTAGGAAATACTTGACCTAGTCTGATCTGATATTAATTATTAAATCATTTATTCGCCGAATGATTA
Organism: Volucella zonaria; assembly: GCA_963966105.1. NCBI lineage: Eukaryota > Metazoa > Arthropoda > Insecta > Diptera > Syrphidae > Volucella > Volucella zonaria. The sequence continues at coordinate 121,414,520 of OZ014531.1, read as the reverse complement.
GAAGGTCTTAGGTGCACCTAAGACCTCCTAAGAACTCAGAGGTGGCCCAAATATTGTCCAGTCATTTGACACATTCCAGAACCGATATTATGTCTGTTCCCTTACCTTGTCATATCGTTTTTCCTGCATCTGTGCTCCGACAAAATTACAAGTTGCTCTTTTTAACCTTTAACCGTTACATCGCTTTACTGTCAAGTTTATCTGCCATTAGACGAACTCCGAACCATCGTGATTCTCCCCTCTCACTCGTTTACGGAATGCTCTTCCAAAGTACTTATTTGTTAGGCCCTATAACCCGACATTTTAACTTTGTCCATAATCCCTTCAGCACGCGGTTTTATAACCAGTAACTTCTCGAAATAAGCTCTACTTTTGATAATACTTTATCTGGATTTTTGCAGTTGGAAAGAAAGTTATAGTATAACAAGAAATAAGTTAAAGTTGCTCTTCGCGAACATACATGTTCTGGGTTTACCTTAATCCCTCACGAAGAAAGTGCCATAGTTTTCGATTCTGAGACATTCATGGCTTTTGGTCGCATTACCAGTCAGGCACAAGTAGTGATGGAACCAATATTACTTTGTATTGGATGTTTGACTCCTAGTCGGGCATGGATGAAACCTTACGCTCTTGCTCCATTCGGTTTTTAGTGTGACTCAAACCAGAATTAGTGTCAGCGTCGAAAATATTAGCAGCTATCCCTTGAGCAACACCACCTCCCTTTAGGCATTGTTTTAGGTATCCTTCTCGTTTTACGCAATAGCGCAGAAGAGGTTGTTCACCAGCACAAAGAATTGCAATATGCAGGTAAGATTAAATAGCCGTTCGTGACTGGCCGATTTGGCTGGGTTCTCAACCTGTTCGATTATTGTCAGGGGTAGTATACGCTTTAAACCAAGTCAGTTCATATAAGAGTTGGCGGAAATGAATATAACAGATGTTATGCTTGGAGCTATGTGTATGTAGCTGTTTGGCTGGCCGAGCTGATGGTGCGACTTTCTATATCCATGCAGCTCACTCTTCTGAATATATTGTCAAAAGTCATTCCGAAATCTTTAGTCTAAGTGCTAACTGCTTTTTTAACAAGTCATATGGTGCAATGGTAAGGACCTGAATACAACGATATTAGCTAATTGCAGGACATTATAGATAGTTGTGCTTACTCTCAAACGCAGAGCTAGCTCTCGGTACACCAATTTTAGACTTATTTTACCACATCTCAACACACAAATGACAATCCTCTATTATTCATTATTAGAAGACACATGGCATAGGATTCTAGTACGACAGAAACCCGATGACCGAGAAACTGTTTAAAATTGTCCTTTAAACTCTTGAAGTAGATTATTATTTGCCTGCTGAATTTTCCGTATTTCAACATTCTATTTTTTTTTTTTAGATTTGTAGATATTGATTTTAAATTTTCTGCCTTAGAAACTAACTGTTTGTATTTGATGTGCAATTGCTATAAAAATAAGCCTCAGATTTATTAACAATATTTTCGATTTAATTAAATCAGCAACCTCACCAACAGAAAGTCAACAAAATGCGCACAGAACCCGGACTAGTAATGCTGGAAATTTGGGTGGAGGTGTTGATAATGGTGGCGGAGGTGGTGGTGGTGTTCTCGGAGGAGGAGGAGGAGGAGGAGGAGGGGGAGGTGGAGTTGGCGGTATCCTCGGTGGAGGGATAGGAGCAGATACAGTTGATCCCCTTTTAGGGCATCGACGTCGTCATCAAATACCTTCATCAACCATCGCCGGAATGAACATTCCATTAGGTGAAATTATACCCGACGAACTGCAAGAAACCGAATCAATAACACTCTGCGCAACTGCAACAAATAATTGCTGTTGTGGCATTAAGGACCCACAACCATGTAGCAGAGTTAAACTTCATGCTCGTGCCGACAGCTCTGGAAGTGCTGGGATAACCAGCCATGGTGCAGAGCAATCGTCGCATTCCACATGCCATCACTGTACGAAACCATCAGAAATAAGGTTTGTATCACAACAAAATGGTGGTTTGAACCAGATTTTTTTCATTTATCTTCATTTTTCGGTAGCTCAATCAAAACTCAAATAGGTGAATTAACGCAACGTATCGGTGCATTAGAAACAAATTTACATAAAGATATTCGAACAATACTTGATATATTGCATCAGCAACAGCAAATGCAATTATCGTTGCATCAGCAACAATTGCAACATCAATTGGAACAGCAACAACAATTGCAACATCAACAACAGCTGTTGGCTGGCAAACAAATCGCAACATCCTATCAACCGTCCGAAAGTGATTTCTCATTTGATTTATGTGCAGCAATCACTACTGATAAACCTCAGACAACAGCATCGCAACTCCAAATACAACAGCAACAACAACAGCAACAACAGCAGCAACATCAGCAGCCACTGCAACATTTACTTCAACAATCACAGCCACAGTCTCAGCCGCCATCACATTTACAGTCAACCTCATCAGTTGCATCATCCACTCAACGAACCAACGTACAGAGATCTGTTTCGCAGCCAGAATGTGCGGCTGGAACTGAGAAAAGTTTGTTCAGGTATTTTTAAATTAACTTTTCCATAAAAACAAATACAAATAATTCCAACATAAAGTCTAGTATGAACCTTCTTTTTAATATTTTCTTCTGATAAACATTTCTTTTGTTCAAAGCGAACCATTTATACACACGGTAAAATAATGAAGCTCAGTCCATCGCTCTGTAATATGATCTTCAACCAGTCCTTTCAACTAACCCAGTTACTATACAATCGTCCTGAGCTGTGTCCTACCACATAGTGGGGGTTTTCTTCTATTGTACTTGAGTATATGACCATTTTATGCTGCGTCGTCGTTCGTCGTGGATTCCCAAATATTTCGGACCGGAACGTTATCCTAGAGATCAATACGAACACAATAGTTCGACCCGAATTTTTTTGTCTTGACTTATATTCTGCCAAATACCAAAAATCTCCCGAAGAACTTTCTTCTAAATGAAGTTTTTATTCGTTTTTGATAATATCCTAGCTACTACGGAGTAGATCGAGTCCAAGACTTATACGGTCCTATAAAGTACCGCCTCAGGCTAACTTCCCTTTTTTTTTAACAAAGAAACCGTGATTTTGAAGTGCAAGACTTCGCGAAACTTTTACATTAATGTCATTAATTAAATAATCTGTAGCAGTGAAATGAATAAAGTACCCCGAATATCAGGCATTATTAAAGCAACCTTGATTCAATGTCTACATAGAATAACATGCCCTGATCCAAAGACCGTAATTCTAGTCATAGAAACCATCTCCTAATTTGAAAAATGCAAGTTTGCCCCTAAATTAACAGGCCTCTAATCTCAAGATTTTAAATACAGTCCTAGAATAACAAGCGCAGATCTCAAGATTGTATTTCCAGTCTTAGAATAGAAGGTCAAGTTTCCAAAACCATAACTCTAGCTCTACAATAAAAAAGTCTTATTCTCGAGATCATAGTTCTTGCCATAGAATAATAGACCCAGATGTCAAGACCATTATTCTGGCATTTTATTTTGGGACTAGATTGGCGGTGACAAGGCTACATAAAGCCTGTTGTTCCAGGACAAGAATTAAAGCATTGAGAAGTGGATCTGCTTTTGTATTTTCACGGATTTGAGATTTAGGACTGTTATTCCAGCGTTATGGTGATGAATTAGGGATGGCTTAAGGTCGCGTTTGATTTACAGTTATAAAAAGAACTTCGATTTTGGATGCTGAATGTAGTCAATATATGATGGCTGGAATGTACAGAACGTTCCTGGATTTTTTAACGTAAACCACCTGTCATAAGACCTTATGTTTACGAGATACCCATACATCCATAGGGAGCAAGGATACGCCTTGCCACCGCTCTCCGTTAATCCTTTGATACCAATTCGGAACTGTATTGGAGGCACAAGTTCCACCCTTGGTATGAGTCGAGGCCGACCTAAAACCTCTTGCTGTTCTTAGGATCACAGCACCCAGTACTTTTTTGCAACTCTACAATGGGTTAAACCAAAGGAATACCCGTACCCGCGATTTGGGTTTAAACCACAGCCACCATGACGCTCCCACAAGGGGGCCTACCTCTAACAAGTCAGGCCCGGACCGAAGTCCGGGGGCCTCCTGACTTCCATGGTACCGTGATTTAAGTCCTGGTATGGACTACCGGTGGTCCAGCCGCCAACAAGATCTATGACCGGCAACTTTTAACTGGTCAAATCGTAGCAACCATTCAGAGGCTGTAATCTGAAGATGTTTACGATAAGACCAGTAATATGCTCTGCCCCCGCTTTTTATTAGACAACGTCATTAATGGGCGAAGTCTTGATAATTGGGCGGGGGTCCGCCGGAATGTACAGAAGCTACTAACCGGACTGCGTCTGGTCTTCTCTGCTATTTTTCATGTTGGTCGACTCTGCTTAATTCTCTCCCAGCTTCTGACACCTTTCAACTGTTTTCCGACTGCCGGAGCTCTCGGTTAGGCCTACTTTTGACAGCTGGGCTTCTCGGCCTTCGGGCTTTGGGCTTTGATTTTACTGTTTACTGTATTGCTACCGGTTCCGCCCAATATTTTATTCTAAACACCAAATTTCCCAGTTATAAGTTTAACTAGAAAATCCTAGCACAAAATAAATAAGTATTCTATGATCACCATTATCTCGATTGCTGTAGTTATTAAGGCAATGGTGGGAATCACCAAGTTAAACCGCTCATACCGGGCCCTACAAACCTATCTTACTTATTGCTATTTACTGGCTTAGAAGTCAGCGTTCCTTGAGGGGCAACAATCTAGACTATAACCGTCTTTTATAACACCCGTCACACTGCTTTCAGTTTCCTAGATCTAAACGTCTGCTTGATCTTTAAACAAAGAGTTGAGATTCCGTTTTTTTTTTTCATGAAGCAAGCGGTTGGGGTTTGAAGGCTTTCTTAGCGGGCAGGCTAGTGCCGTCGACGGAATTTGTCACCTACACCTTATTTAGATTGAAGAAATCATAGTCCTATTTTCCTCTTCATTCAAAATTTTCGCGGGAAGAATACCAAGATCTGCTTCGCTGTTTTTTTTTTTACTGTCACGCACAAATTATGATTAGTAGGATTAAAGTAACATATTTTAGAGCAGGATTTGATGCTTGGAGTTAGAAGTGTTAGCCCTAATTGTTTGGACAAACATAAGTAGCAAGGGTTGCCTTAGGCTATTCTTAATAAAATCTCTACCAGCCTGTCATATGTATTTAATTATATTTGCTCTTACATAGATAAACTCCTCATTTCTTCAAAATGCTAGCTATCGAAAGTCACATTCTATCTTAAACCATGTTCGACGGACCAAATTTTAGTCGACAGCATGGATTTCGTCTCCCGTTCATTCAGCAAATGAACAAATCCTTTGGCCTATCGCCAAAAATGTCCACCACGAGCACGTCTACATGCTCTCATACGAATATCAAAATTTTCAAGGACTCGCTCGCACATTACCGCATTAAGTTTATCCATTTCGGTCCGAATGTTGTTTATCAGGAGTTCAATTGTAAAGTAAGGAAAGTAATCAAATGGTGTTAAATCGCATGATCTAGGTGGCCCGTTTATGTCACCATTACGTGCAATTAATAGATCTGGAAACTTAGCCCACAGTAGCTTAATGTTTGCATGTGTTGTGTGACTCGTAGCTCCATCCAGTTAAAAATAAAGATCATCTGTGTCTATTTCTTCAATTTGAGATCACAAGAAATCTTCAATCACTTGCCTATAGCGCTTTCCATTGACAATAACAGCTCTTTTATTTGCATCTTTTAAGAAAAATGGACCAATGATTCCACCAGCCCAAAAACCACACCAACATTTATTTGGATGTAATGATTTTTTTCTGAAATTATTCAAGGAGTTTCTTCCAGATTTGACAATTGTGCTTATTGACGGATCCATCCAATACGAAATCAACTTCATCATTAAGGATGATCTTGCGTGAAAAACCAGCATCATAAGTATTCTAACATTAATTGACGAAAGTTCTGCTTTCATTATGATATGTTGGCTTCAATTCTTGTGTTAATTGGATTTTGTAAGGATGCAAATGCAAATCTCAGTATAGTGTCCACTTTTTGGTGTACCAGACCTTTTTCGATCCTCGACAGAACCAGTTTCTTCAAATTTGTTCACTAGCCTTTGAATTATTGACACATTTGGCGATTATTTACCGACACGAATGTTACGATATGTATTTTTTATAGATCGACCGTTTTGATAATAAGTTTGAAATACTTCACAAGATGACAAAAAAAAATGTAGCGTTCTAAAATTATTCACTACTGACATCTAGGCGCGACTTTTAAAAACACTTTACGTTCTTCTGATCTTTAATATTTATTTTGTCCATCCTTGGCCTTGAAGATAGCAATCAGTAGTCTAAAGATACTTTTTACCAGTCTTTGAAACGTTTCCGAGGAAATTGATCCTCAGTATCTTGGCAGGACCGCAAAAAACAGCTTTTTGTCCCTCCTTTCGCCCTTGACCAATATACTCCGATTTCAATTGGATTGATGTCAGGACTCTGGGGTGGCCACTCCAGTAGTTTAACGCCATTGTCTTCAAAGAGCAACTTTTTTTTTCGCTTTATGCTTATGATCGTTGTCCCGTTGGAAGATACAATGCTCGTCTAAGTCCATTTTTTCATACGACTCTTCCAAATTTGTGTTCAATATACCGATTTCCACATCTGCAGCCTATAATGGAACCTCCTCGATAGGAGATTATTTTTTTCTTAAGCAAGGCTTTATTTACAGAAGCCCCAAACTGGACAGCAATTCAACTTTTAACGAGTTTGATGCGCTGTCTGACCCTTTTCAAAGAATTGTATCCCTGTATCCTCATACTGAAATTTTTATTACGGGCGATTTCAATATATACAGCTCTGGGTGGCTTCGACATTCTGGACAGACAACTCCCGAAGGATAGTGTGTTGAGTTCTTTGCTGCAGAAAATAACTTAACGCAGCTTGTAAATGAGCCCACGCGAATACCTGACGTTGATAGTCATACCGCCAACACCCTGGACTTGTTTTTAACCTCTCACCCTGACAAATACAACATCAATGTGCTATCTCACACAGACCACACAGTTAGAAAAAAGATTCCTAAAAGAACCGTATGGCAATACGAGAAAGCCAATTGGAGCGCACTTAACAACTTCTTTAGGAATTTTAACTGCTGACATGATCACAGAAACTATTCTCTTTGCAATGAGATGCTTTATCCCTCATCGGGTGAAGAGTATCAAACCAAAAGAAAAGACATGGTACGACTCGAGCTGTAAAGAGGCTGTCAGGGTTAGAGAATTGTTTTTTCGGTCCTACAAGACCAACCCGATAGAGGAAAACCGAAAAAATTTTAAACGAGCCAGAAATGATTGCAACGTCTTTCTCAATCGTGTGAAATTCCAATACGACCAAAAACTGAGGCAAAAAATACTGCAATTTCCCAAAGGCAGTAAAAATTTTTGGTCATTCGTCAAAAACATTAGAAATTCTGCCTCATCCTCCATCCCTACGCTCATTTACAATCACATTCCAGCTGTTAGCTCTTTGGACAAGGCCAATCTGCTTGTTCTAGACTTTGCGGCCAGCTTAACAGTGCCGGATTGTGCTGTGTCTCCGCCTACACTTGAGTGCGTCGAATCTTCAATGGGACGAATCCACTTTGGCACTCGTGTAGTAGCAAGAGTATTTAAAGATTTACAAATCCACTGGTTCGGATGGACCGCATCCTTCTGAAGAGGAGGGGAGATATACGCTGGCAATACCACTGCGTAAGCTTTTTCATCAATCCTACTCTTTGGAACACCTTCCGAGCAAATGGAAAACAGCATTTATCCAGCCCGTCCCTAAAAAAGGCGAATCTTCTTTTCTCTCCTCCTACAGACCCATTGCACTTACCAAGGTCATGGAAACGCTGATAAACCGTCAGCTCATGAAATATCTCCAAACACGAAAACTTCTCATTGACCGGCAACATGGTTTTCGTAGCAACAGGTCCGCTGCTGATTTGATGGCATGTCTAACCGAAAAGTGGAACCAGAGCGTACATCAATCTGGCGAAAGCAAGATAGTTGCACTTGATATTTCTAAGGCATTTGACATAGTTTGGTATCAGGCTGTTTTGTCGAAAATGCGTGCTCTTGGGATCGATGACTCTCTTCTTCAATGGATTATAAATTACCTTTCGGAACGTTCAATTCAAGTTGCCTTGGATGGTTTCAAGCCGGATGTTCACAAAATAAATGCTGGTGTGCCCCAGGGCAGGGCTTCTTATCCAATATATTCCTTTGCTGACGACAGTGCTCTCTGCTTTTCATATTCGTTCCCGGACTGATATCCCTGCTCTTTGGCTGTAGAACGGGAACGGCAGCGTGTGTTAAGCTCATTAAATTCCGATATCAACAGCATAACCAATTGGGGAACTATCCACAGAGTGGAATTTAATGCTTCCAAAACACAATGCTGTCTGCAGTCGTTAAAGCGGAATTTAAACACCCAGTCATTATCCATAAATGGCATTTACATACATCGTTGAAACCGAAAAACTTTCCATTCTCGGTATGTGTGCCAATGACAACTTACGTTGGAATGACCACATATTCGATGTCGCCAAAAATGCTGCGAAATGTCTAGGTTTCCTCAAGCGATGTAAGAGATATTTCACAGCCGGTGATCTGGCCTCAATATATAAGGCATTCATCCGGCCAAAATTGGAGTATATGGTAATGCTCACATCCGGTCAGGTGCATCTGCTAGACCGAACTCAAAACTGTGCTATAAAACTCATAGCTGATACCAATATCACTCAGGCAATGGACACCCTCGAACACCGACGTAATATCTCCTGTCTCACTTTGTTTTATCGCTATTTCCACCACCAGTGCTCCATTGAAATCGCCAGTAGCATACCGCCCCTTCAAACCTTTAACCGTAACACACGTCTCGCTATGAAAGCTCATCAGTATATCCTCAAGCCCACTTTCGGGCGTACTCTCAAATATCGTGATTCGTTCCTAAGCCGAACAACTTGCTTGTGGAATGCCCTGTCTAGCTCTCTATTTCCTAGTCATTATAATATTCAAACATATAAAACCAACGTACATCGGTACCTATCCTTCCTTCCTCCCCAAATATCCGTCGCCCGCGCTGTGTGCAAACATTTTAAGGGTACCTCAACCCCTTAAGTGCGCGATAATTTATAAAACAAAAAAAACAGGCCGTACCCTCCGCCTCCTCTTTGTTCCAAACAAAAATTTAATTGCTTGTCATTCCAAATAATTTTTTCCCCAAAAGGAAATTGCTTTGTTTACGTATTTTCTTGCTAATTCCAGCATCTTCCTTTTATTAATGTCGGTTATAAAGGGTTTTCTCTGAAGTATCCTACTGTATAAGTCATCCTCCGTTAATCTCTGTTTTATGGTCTAGTCAGAAGATTCTAGGTAAACTTCTTCTTTACTTTCCCGGTTCTTCATACTTCCGTAGTCAGTTTCTTTCATACTTCCGTAACTAACAATGCATTTTCTCTCTGTGTTGTCCATTATTTTTCAACGGCATTCAACGTAATTCTTTGTTGTTTTGAAATGTATCCTTTTTTCTATATTATACTATGAGTACTTTTGGAAATATCAAATTTTGTACCGATTTTGCCAACTCTGATCTAATCTTGTCTCTCTTTAATAGTAAGTTCTCTATTCTGCTGTCTAATTTCTTTTTCTGCCAGACGTTTTTTTTTAAATTTAAATTTTTTATCCTTTAAACACTAATACTTAAGAACGCTTAAGAACTTTAGATAATCTGTAACTAATAAATATAATTGTGTCGATTATCAAGCAAACAAAAAACGAATCTTGCCGTTTTCAGTACGGTTCACTCAATTATGTCCCTCTATAACTATATATAAGTTAGATGTACATATTGTACATAGATGGCGCGAAGAACGATATTTGATAGATAATTGGGAAAAACATGCTCTAGGAACCTAATAACTTTTTGGTATTCAAAGGAGCCATGTACTTACTATATTGCTGGCATTCCACGAAGAGCAGTGAAATTTGCAATTGTCCGGTCAATTTTGTCGTCGACTGTAATCTATGGATTTGTTAAGTATAGTAGTGCTTTAGATGTTTACACTAGCCTTTCCCACAATTTGCCCCTTCTTGCCGAAATTCAGGGCATATGTGAAATATTCTATTTCCAAAGAGCACAGTGTATTACGAATTACTGAGCACGGTGCGACATTTTGGAATTTTGTTATGTGTGGGCTTGAAGTCGATATGCGGCGATTTTCAACTTAGAACTTATATTTGGTGGTCAGATGCAAGCATTCCCAGCAGCCTTAAAAACTCAGAGGATAATTCATCCGGGCCCAGGTTTCGCTTTTCCGATCTATGGTGCGAGTACTTTGTCCGCGCTTGAAGGCTTGCCCCTTGTTCCATACCATTTTCACGTCAACGTTCCAACACACCATTTCTTTTTTTTATATAGGGCGGCCCTTTTGAAACACCGAGTTTTTGCACTTTTCTAATATTATTCATCGACGTTTCTTTACATATTTTGCGCGCATAGTTCTTCTACAATACCTAGTTCTACTTAAATGGCGCCCAATGCTGGCATTTTTACTTGTTCAAGTTATGCCAGTTTATTTTCTCGATTGATTTCGATTTTCGTTGCCTTTCAACTAAATAGTTTCTCCACGAAAAGTTCTGTAAGCAATAGTGGCTTGCTAGTAGTTTGTCCAAGATCACTTAGAACCTTTTAATCGCCATTTCACGTTATTTAAGCGGTTAGGCCACTCTAAAGGCGGTAAAAATTGGCTTTTTTGTGATTTTTTTTTTCAGGAAAAATATAAAAATGGTAGAAGTTTATTGTACGTATTATACATAACAACAGCTAGAGAAGTACGTAGGATTTTTTTAATATATTGATTTTTGGCCAAATGGAGCACTTCCAAAGTCAAACTTGCAAAATGCACAGAAAAATCGCCAGAAAATTGTTAATAATAAATGAACTATGGAATATAAAAAAAAAGTCCTACGTACTTATTTAGACAATATATTTCTAAAGAAATGGTTTAAATTTGATTGAGAATTGTTCAAGTTATGGGTGGGGCCAACTTGAAAAATACAGTTTTGAGATAAACGCGTTTAAAATTTTACGTTATAGAAAGTCATGAAAAATTGTGCGATCCTCCACTCTTTTGTAGTTTCAGACAGCGATCTTTCTGCAAGCTTTATGCGCTCCTTGTCAGTCTCCAAGCACATTTCATTGCTATTTGGGGCGATTTCTAAATCCATTGCTTTCATTATGTGCCAAATTGAAACATTGAAATTGTACACGCAAACTGCAATATCCAGTCTTACGACTAGAAATGGATTTTGGAGCCAAGGCCCACACAGTCGAATTATAACTTTCATCATAGTTTTGAGTACAACCGCCGATGCATCGAGTAAGAAGATTGTCTCTGGTCAATTCTTCGTAGACTGGCTTGATAGCTTCATACACTTCAATTGAAGCTGTTTGTACTCAGCCAAACTATTTGTGGCTTTAGCCCTATGTCATGAGCACCAGAATCCTCTCCGATCGGATATTTATGGTGCTTCAGTAGATAATTTATGAGCGAGTTAGCCCATATACTGTTTCTCATGTTTTCAGCTGAATCACAGTTTCCACGAATGAGTGATTCATAGAAAGTTCATTTATTACTTTTCCCGTCAATTTGCCCCTTCCATTGAGACCTTTTGTATTCTTTTTCAAAGTACGTAGGCGAGTACCCATTCGCTTTTGAACGCGATCTATACATTCTTTCTTGAGTACTATGACATTCTCATAGGGCTTAGCATCAGTAAAATCTTTAAAAGGCTTAGCATCACCGTCACCAATATAATGGGTGTATTTTACCTGATGCCTAGCTTCGGATCGCTGAAACATCTCAACAACTGCATCGAATTTTCCCTGCTGGTCCATCGTGATGCACATCGCACTTATCTTAATGATTTTGTGCCCAAAAAAACGACAAACGACAACGTGTGGAACAGCTGGAAAAACTGCAATAAAGTTTATCATACGATAACCAAAACCTGGATTCACTTCAATATCGTACATATCTTCCGTTTGCTTGAATTTTTTCGCGGATTTCTCTTCACTTGATGACTCTAACTCGTTTCGATTCAGCGGTCTTCTTCCAGATATTTTCGGTCTCTTCCAATAACACTCACAAAACAAAACAAAAGTTAGCACAATTATAGATAAAAAAACAAACGTTCCTCAAATATGGTTCTTCTCGAATGTTTCACTGTACGAAAGTGACTGAAACCGACGTTTCTAAAAGTGAAACAGACAATAGCCTGAACATGTGGCAAATAGCTTCAAAAACATCTGCCGTATACCTACTCTGGTCCTCTAAAATACCGTCTCTCGTTTCTGTCATAAGAGGTTCGCTCACTGCCTGGCGGTCCTGTACTATTCTTCGAAAAACAAGTACTTCGAGATATTTCCCGACCACAATCTTTTGGGATATCATTTTTGAGGTTCTAAGGGACCATTGAAAGCAATAAAAAAAAATCTATTTTTTGAAAATCCTACAGTGGCCTAACTCCTTAAGCAAAGATGCTAATCTAATCTAGGTTTTCTTACAGCTTGTGAATCGAGTGAGTCTAATATTTCTTGTCTCGCTAAGTTTCACGTTCCGAAACCATTTCCCGCATGGCACTCTTCGTATTCGCAGTTTAATTTCCTGTTAACATTGTCTGTTTAAATCATGAAAACATAACATCCCTTGAAATCCCATTTAAAGGGTCATCGAAATCAGTCCGAAATATTTACATATATTTCTCGTTACACACTACCTACTTGGGGTAGTTCTATTGTCTATATTCGGTCACTGATTTTCATATGGTCCATCGTCATTTAGTTCCATTCTCTTGGCGATCACGCATGCAGACATCGAGAAATTTCATAAGATGATGATGTGCCTCAGGCTTATCGTAGGTGTTAAAGTGAATGCGTGGATGCGCTGCACACAATTCTCCATGACTTTTTAACATAATTCGGCGTAGATTCCACGAATTTCAAGTCGAAGTCGTCTTAAGTTTCTGGCTTCCTGGCATAGACCAGAGACTTAATGTGGTCCCAAAGAAAGAGTCGAAAAGTGTTAAACTGCATGAGCAGGGCGGCAAGTTGACAGATTCATTTCTTGCGATAAGACTGTCACCGAACTTCGCCTTTAATGAGTCGATTGTGGTAAGCGCTGTGTTGCAAATAGTACAGTCCTGTTAAAACTACATATTCTCTAAACCATCCAGTTCTATTCTATCAAGCAAACAATTTTTTCGGGTAACATATCGGGTTTTCCAACAACGACTTGACAACTTTTTTTTAAATAAAAGGCAAACCATTTGAGATATTTCAAAAACTTTATTATTGGCTTGAAGTGCAATCAAAACATTTATGAATGGAACTCGACTTCGTTCATATGGCCACCGCGGGCACGTTTGCAGCGGTCGATTCGTTGGACCCAATTTTCCAGGACTCGGCCACACATTTCGGCCGAAACGGCCGCTATTTCGCGTTCAATGTTGGATCTGAGCTCTTCCGACGTCGTCTTCGTGTTGGCATGAACCAATGAATTAACGTAGCCCCACACAAAATATTCAAGCGGCGTTAAATCGCACGAGGCGGCCAATCGACTGGCCCATGTCTTGAAATAACACGCTCACCATACTTACTCTTCAATAAATCGATTGTAGCGTGTGCTGTGTGGCTTGTGGCACCACCCTGTTGAAACCACATGTCGTTCAAGTCCATATCTTTCAATTCGGGCCAAAAATAATCGGTGATCATGGCGCGATAACGCTGACCATTCACAGTAACGTGACGATCGTTATCGTCGACGAAAAAGCATGAAGCACATATGGGTTTTCACCCGACCAATAACGCATATTTTTCTTATTGACGAACCCATTGAGCCAAAAATGAGCTTCGTCACTGAAGATGATTTTGCGATGAAATTCATCATCTTGGCGCATCTTCTCCAGAACCCAATCGGAGAACGTACATCGCTTCAAATAGTCCATCGGCTTCAATTCTTGAGTCAGCTTGATCTTGTATGGGTGTAAACCAAGATCCTTACGCAAAATACGCCATAATGTGGTCTGAGCGATGCCCAATTCTTGAAAACGCCGTGGAATTGCCTGTTTTGGATCGTTTGCGACGAATGTCTGAACGGCAACGATATTTTCGACACTTCGACCAACCCGTTGTCTCACTGACACGGCAACATCACACAACGAATATGTAGTTTCAAATTTTTGCACTAAACTTATTATGGCCTGTCTACTAGGGCGAGGATTACGACCGAAAATTGGAGTTAACGCTCTTAAAGTTGCAGTCATCGACTCCGAATATCTGTAGAAAATTTTTATAATTTGCAGACGTTGCTCGTTAGTGTACTTTACCATGATGATAATGTTGAGCTTACTGAATAAATTGACAGTGACAGTTTGATGATAAGTGAAAGAGTGCGTTCGCAAATTAAATTCAAAGTTGTCAAGTCCCTATTGGGAAACCCTTTGTAATGGTACTGTTTTAGCACCCCCGGCTGTTCGGTTGACCAAATGGGGCAATTTTGTTATTTAACCAAAAATGTTTCCCGTCACTAAATGAGTTTTTTCGGTGAAAATCCGGATCTTCTCCCATCTTCAATGGAGCTTTTGGGTCAATACAATCTTATACGGAGGTTTAATCAAGTCTGTTCGCAAATTACCCCACAGGTGTGCTCGAAAGTTGCGAAGCTCTTGAGAACAGACGGATTCGATTGATTGCGGTTTTGACATACCGACTAGAGGACATTCTTTTCACTTCTAATGTTTTGCTATCGTACTGGCACGACAATAATTTTGGTGAATAAGTCGATTCCAGTTTTGTTTTCACTAAACGCTCAATTGTTTGCTTATCGGGGTGATTATATGTACTTAGCAGCTGAAAATTAGAGTTAACGCACGCAACATGGTCACGACTGACTGACTGATATAATTTATAATTTAGATAATTTGAATCTCTATTGAAAAATAATGCGCATCTAATGGAAAGCCCTCTACGTAAGTACGTACGTACTTGTTTACGTCAATGTTATCCTTTACGAAATTGTCCCCTTCAGATATTTTCTTTTTTTTTTAAGATTTGATGGTTGAAAAATTGCGGGAACATTGCGGTCTAACTCTTTTGATGAAATTGAGAATCTCTCTGGTGGAGATTTTCCAATGTGATTAAAATTTCTCTGAGAAAGTTTCGTCTACTTAAGCCACTTAGAGCCAAGCTCGTATAGTTTCGTCGTCTTCCACCCAAAGACGGCATTAATTTTGCTGAATAAGACCTATCTTCTGTAGGTGGTAGTATCCGCTTAGAAATCTAACCAGTCTTCTGATACCATCCCCTTCGAGTTGTAGAGATTTTTTAAATTTTTTGCGAAAGGGTTTGAGGTCTCTTTTAGCCTCGAGAAGCCCTGTGATGTTTTCCCAATGGGATATACACATTCTGTTTTTCAATGTGAAAGAATCAGCCGAACCGTTTCTAGCCAGTAGCCAGTACGTCGGCTATTTCATTTCCGACAATAGTTTTATGACCAGGCACCCACCAAAATTATCCTTTGTTCTTACGGGAGATACTCGTATCTTGTGTGTGTGAAATTCTGGTGTTTGGACCAAATTTAGTATACCGATGTCTATCTTCGATCCATCTGTATACCACTTTATACCTTCAAGGTTTGAGGTGGGATTTTTGTTTAATAGTTCCATGCTTTTCGGCTTGGGATCACTATATTAAACCTTCTGGCTAGGCACAGAGTCTTAGGTATGCGATCATTTACCGCCTAGATCAAGTCAGGCTCAGGGGTTTCAGAGATAAGATGAATTTGATCCATGTAATCTCAGTAATTAACCTCTCTTGATTAGCCTGAAAGTGCTGCGAATTGCCATCTTTTTTTATAGAGAGATGGCGTTAAACCTATGAAGGCTTCTACAAGCTGCTTATGCCGGTTATGCCGAGACATGCACGTCTTTGTAGCCGCTGCAGCTTTTGTTTTGTTCCACCATACTACTGATGAGTAGACGATCTTGTGTCATGCCATCATTGTACAATATACATATACCCAATGGGTGAGCCGTACATACGACGGCAACCTCACAGGGCTTTAGTCGCCTTGGCAATTTTATTATTGATATGGTATATGAATTTCAATTTAGTTTTTTATCGAGAACCATTCCAAGATATCTTACTTCGTTATAGTACACAATTACTGTAGTTTTAAGTGAGATCTGGTCACGGCTCAGATTTTCTTTACTGAACTTTTACTGAGTGAAGGAACTAAGTAGTATAATTTAACTGGATTGATTGAGAGATTTTCTCCAACACACCAGTCATTTACTATCTTTAAAGTTGTCTACATCTTATAGTACACGTTTTTAGGATGTTTACCCTTTACTATTATGACTAAGTCGTCGGCAATTGCTAATGTTTGATAGCCGATATCACTAAGTTTTACTAGTAGATCATCAATGACTAGTGACCACTAGAGCGGAGAGAGAACACCTCCTTGTGGACAACCCTTGACGGCTGAGACAGATATTTTAGTCTCACCGCAAGATATGGAGATTTTACGGCTTACGAGCGTCGCTTTAACCCAATGGCTAGTTGGATGGTCAATACTCTTTTTGGGATATAGCTTCCGAAATGGATTCATATCCGGTATTATCAAAGGCATCTTCAATAACTAGGAAGACACATATTGCAATCTCGTTTTGTCACCAGATTCAGTAAAGCGGTGAATTTCTGTTGAGAAGATCTCTGATGTGTACATCAGCTGTCAGATGTAAATCATGATGTCTTTCCATAGTTTTTAGAAAAAATGATGTAAGACTTACGGATCCCCGGTTGAAGCTATACCTATAGAAGACAGATCAAGTAGGAAGAATCTGGATCAGACCTTTTTGAATCAGTGCTGGGAAGATTCCGTCTAATCCAAGTGCCTTATATGGTTTAAATAAATTTATGGCCTATAACTTGCGGTTTGCTAAGAGATGGCGTAACTTGTATTATTCCATTGGAACATGCGTTGGAAAGCTACTGTCATTGTACGTCATTTCAGTATATGCCATTCATTTGAAGCGTAAACAACAATAATTTTTTTTCACTCAAATATGTCGAACTTTGTGTCTGAAAAAGTGTTTTTACGGGGAGTTCTTCTTCATTACTTTAATATGAAGAAAACTGCTGCCGAAAGTCATCGTATTTTGGTGGAAGTTTATGGTGAACATGCGCTAGCTGAGCGAACGTGCCAAAAGTAGTTTGCACGATTTAAAAGCGGTGATTTTGGCTTGGAAAACGATGAACGTCCTGGGCAGCCAAAAAAGTTTGAAGATGAAGAACTGGAAGCATTACTGGAAGATTGTTGCCAAACACAAGAAGAGCTCGCAGAATCTTTGGGTGTGACTCAAGCAGCCATTTCTAAAACGTTTAAAAGCAGCTGGATATATTCAAAAGCAAGGAAATTGGGTTCCACATGAACTCAAGCCGAGAGACGTCGAAAAGAGGTTCTGCATGTCCGAAATGCTGCTGGAACGCCACAAAAGGAAGTCATTTTTGCATCGGATTGTTACTGGTGATGAAAAATGGATCCATTACGACAACCCCAAGCCCAAAAAATCGTATGTGAAACCCGGCCAACCAGCCGAATCAACGGCAAAGCCGAACATCCATGGCGCGAAGGTAATTCTCTGTATTTGGTGGGATCAGATGGGTGTGCTGTATTATAAGCTGCTAAAACCGGGTGAAACCATCAATGGACAACGCCACCGAACACAATTAATCCGTTTGAAGAGAGCAGTGGCCGAAAAACGCCCGGAATATGCGACCAGACACGAGGCAATAATTTTCCATTATGACAACGCTCGGCCCCACGTTGCTATTCCGGTTAAGAACTATTTGGAAAACAGTGGATGGGAAGTCTTACCCCACCCGCCTTATAGCCCAGACCTTGCCTCTTCTGACTACCGTTTATTCCGATCGATGCAGAACGCCCTCACTGAAATACGGTTCACATCAGAGCAGAATATCAAAAATTGGCTTGATTCATTCTTGGCTGCCAAGCCGGCGCAGTTCTTTTGGGATAGGATCCACAAATTGCACGAATTAAGTTATATACCCAATAACTTTGTCTATACCGAACATCTCTCCTGATATTCTGTTAATTCTACTGTTGTAAGATAAGCTTGAGGCTTCAGAATTGACATACTGTGTTGTGTTGTTTAAAGGAGTCGCGGCTGGGAGATGAAATTCACGTAGCATTTTTAGAGTTTCCTCACCACTAGCTGCGAAAGTACCATCGTATTTTTGTAACAAACCTAACCTATTTAAAGAGTCCTTTGAGAGAACGTTTTGGAGATGCGAGATTTCTGGCAGTTTCTCTAGCTCCTCGCAATTTTTTTTCCAGGAAGCTTTCTTGGAATTTCTTAATTCACTACTGAAGTCGGTTAAGGCAGATTTGTATACATCCCAATTACCATTGTGTTTGAAGGATCTACCATTTCAACGTACAACTGCATTTAAATGATGAGATAATGGCTTCATTAATTGATGCACTGCCTCAATTTACGTCCCAAATGGACTGTAGGGATGAGTCAGTTTTGATAGCGAGATTTTCTTGGAAAGTACTCCAAACTGGAGTGAGTGAGTTTCTTCAAGCATCTAGTTTGATCCTGTCCAATACTGCACACTGTATTAAACCTAATGTGCATTTTGCACATGCCAATCCTTGATAAAAATATTAAGACAAGGAGACGAGATGGTAAAATCAAGTATCCCCTCTCTTACAGATTTGATAAAAGTGGGTTTTATGCCCCTATTTTTTATTTTTGATAAAAATATAATCTGAAAGTAACTCACCTCTTTGTTGTTGTCGCTTCTACCCCAGATATTGTTCTGGGCGTTGGCATTACATCCAAGAACGAGATGCCAATTGCGACGGTGGCACAATTCGGTTAGGTTCTGTACCAGAACAGCAGGAATCGCATTTATATCTCCGGGGAAATAGGCTGAGGCGCATACGAACTCTTGCTATGAATCCCTCCAAGGTTGCTCGATGATCGCTGCCACTACATCTCTGGTGTTAAATATATTTAATTTTGGAACTCACCAGTAAAGCAGCCATCGGTTTAAAATCTCTTCGGGCAAATCCTATTTTTCGCTGATTTTTGAGGCCAAATATCTTACCCTTAATAACCCAAGATTCTCGAAATAGTCCCAAGGCGATGTTTTCACTTGCGCATGTTGCGTTGGCTAAATGTGTACGAGGCACCCTTAGCATGGTGCAGGTTTCCCTGCAAAATCTTTAGCGTATCCATAATTGGTGGCGGCTATACGCGGGATTCCGTATCCGTTTTGGTTTGTTTTCGCCTCTGGTGTTGGTTGTGTTGGAAGTAGCTGAAATTTACCGAAACGGTACGCGACATAACTTTTAGGTCGTTTTGCCGTTTCACCGCACTGTCATTTAAAGCAAAAACCAGGTGGGCGAGATCTTCCTCTCTGTACAGGACTCTCCAGGTTCTGATGTTTTGTACATCCTAAGTTTTGTGCATCCAAGAACGCGAAAATTTTCTCGTTAGCTAGAACGATGCGGAAAGAATCCCTTATGTTATCTATGGTTTCGGAAATGAATCGTCCTCCACTAAAATCACGTTCAGACTCCTCAGCCAATTTTTAGTGGCTTCATTGGAGCAAACAAGCACGATCCAGCCAGCCCTGATAGTACAGCTGTCAAGAGACGGTTTCACCTCTTCGTCTCGAAGCTTAATCGAAACGCCGATATCTCGCTCCTATATTTGAGCCATTTGCTCAACACTTAGGGGGTTGGGATTAATGTCTTCCGGGACTACACCCAGCCTGACACGGCTCAGTATATTGCAATATGGAACCTTGTCAACTGCGGCATTTGCTGTTCGGACTCTCTTTGCTTGCTACGTCGGGGGAGTTATTAATACTCTACTAATACTTTTACAATGCCTTAATACCATCACAAATACACTGTGAATGAATTACCAACACTTGTTCAAGCCTGTAAACTGATAGAATTTGCTAGAATGAGACCACTTTACATGTAAAGTCTGTAATATGGATGACGTTTTTGTCTAAAATATGGGAGGAATTGTCATTGGTGACAATTCAAACATATTCACAGACAGGGTTACACGGATTGAGTCAATCAGTGAAAAGCGGTTTTTGGAACGGCCAAAATCTGGAAACAAAAATAAGTCACATAGGGCATTGTTTGGTAAATATAGAGGCTGTGGCATCATTACGGTGTTAGCTTTGCCCAAAAAAGTCGCGAACAGGCGTGCAAGAGAAAATTTTCCAGATTGTGTCGCGTAAATGACATTATACATGTAGATAGTACTTATTTATCGTTTGGCCTTATGACAAGAATTCATGGTCCTCTATGCCATTAAGATCGAAGAATAAACTGAGCATAACCAGTTGAATGTGAAGGAGATTTTTTCAGTCTTGGTAATCCAGAACACCTCCACAAAAGCAATATTCAACATTTCTAAACATTGCTGCATTTCATTCCATTCATATAGCGAAATTAAATACAAATTCTCTGATCCATTTTTCCAACAAAAAAAACATCGCTGACCAAACGTGCCTTTCAAAAATAGTGTGTAAGCTACACAAATTGAATAAACCATTTTTCAAAATCAACAAATATGTAAAAAAAAAACTTAACAAAATAAATATTTTCATAAGTTCTGCATTCTTTCTTTTTTTAGGTGCTCAAAATATTCATCATTTAATCAAACAATGGAAGATCCCGAAAACTGGACAACTGTCTTCGCACCAATTGCAAAACTAGAATCATTAGATGAAATAGATCAAGTATGATCCATGTGATTACCATAAAAATCAACCCGCAAACAGTAACAACCATACAAAACATTATTTAATAATTATTTTTTTTTCAAACCCTTAAAAACGATATAGTTCATTTACTTGTAAAACCATAGACACTGGAAGCATAAAAACAAATTCAGAATTCAAAACAAAAACATAAAACAAAAACAAACGAAATTCAAAAGCAAGTTATAAAATAAATTTAGAAAAAAAATCTTTAGATTTTCTATTTAAACGCAAACAAAGAAAAAATTTAAAAAAAAAATATTAACACTGCTATTTAAAATTGAAAGAAAAAAAAAAGTTGTTAAAAAAGCGAAAGAAAGAAACAAATATTCCTATTTTATAGTTTATTAGTTTATCAATACAATTTAATTCTTTAAGTATCTTTTAAGTTTAACTTAAGATTTGCTTTCTATTAATATTAGATATAAAATTTTTTTTTTTTTTTAAATATCAAGCATTCCCATTGAATCAACTTTCTTTTTGATTTCTTTTTTTATACACACTTAAAGAAAAACAAAAAAACAAAAAAAAGGAATTTTTTTTTTAAATATAGTAATTGATTTAAATGAATTTAAAAACAATAATGCGATCATAGAAAACGATAGTCCGATTTTTTCAATTTTAAAATGATAGATTTAAAAACAGACACATAGTGAACGCTTTATTTTTAAGTTTAGTGTAATAGGCGCCGAATTAAAGAAAAAGAAAAACTTATCGTTATTTACTCACAATTGAAAATTAAAAATATATATAAACATATATATATTTTTACTGTAAAAAAGGAAAGAAAAAAAAAACAGAAATGATATTATTGTATTATTAGTTCCGATCAGGAGTAAGAAAATGAAATTGTTATTGAAGGCAGTAAGTAGTATTAGATGGCAAAATGTTCATTTAATTAACATATTTTTCATTATTCAACCAAAACGACATTATTTTTAATGTATAGAAAGTAAAATGTAAATGCTCATGATAATAGTTTTTCTTAATTTTATTTTTTTTTTTCTTGAAAAGAAAGGCAATAGTGTTTGAATTTTTTTTATTTTAGAATACTACATAGTAGGGTACAGAAAACAATTGGCTGAATTAGCTTTAAGTTATATTTAAAGATTAAATAAAATTACATTACTATCATATGAATTTTTGAAATAATTATTTTGTTTTTTTTTATGACGCTTTTTATCAAAATTTAATTTTTCATGAAACACATATCAATCACTTAACATTTTTGCAAGAATATAAATTGTTTGTTTCTTTATATTTAAATGAATCATACCATTGTATATACTTGTTTGTTGTTGTAACTTTTTTTTTAAACTTTTTGGTAAAATAAATAAAGAAAATTAAATATTAAGGACAATAATATATAATTCGTAAAGAGAAAACCTCAGGCCGCGAGTTAATATAGATTTATCGAATATTGATTGTTTGATTGAAAAATATGATGAAGCCATTTGTTTTTTTCTTTTTCTTTTTTTTTTTAAAAAGTCCATTGAAAAAATAACACAGTCATAGTATTAGCTTAATCTTTAGTATTCGTTTTTCTTTTAAGCAGAAATATTTTCATCCATTTCCATTCAAATAGGGCAAAAAACTGAAGGATGCATCAATAAAAATCCAAAACACTATGTAGGTACAAGTATGTGCTTTCTTACTGCAGAGATACCTAGATCTTGTCCAGAAAAAAGCAACTATTTACGGTCATCTTCAGTGGAATTAATTGTCTATTGAGTATGCGAATATTAGAGGTTTTAAAGATGCAGTTCATATCTTAACATATAACAGTCAAACTTTTGCACATTGTACTTACTTAAATGTTTTTAAATGAAAGCAACAAAATCGTCAATTTATTGTATTTCTTCAGGTTAGGTTAGGGCCTTATCCTGTAAATTTTGCGATAGAGTAGAGATATTCTTTAGGATAGGGCAAAATTATTACAATTGCTGAGACGTAGAAGTAACATTTTTCCCCAAAAACCTCCTTAAAAAATAAATTTTCTAACATTCTGGCATACTTCAACTATGTAAGTACGGAGAGGTGCCCTAAATTTGTATAGCTAAATTTAAAATTGTAGATCGCAGCTTATCTGTATTATTCTCCAGATCTTAAGTGATCCCATCTTATTGCATTGATTTCATCTGATCCATCCATATCAATGATTTACAAATTTACGTCATTTCGGCAGTTCGATAAAATTACCCCAATTTACCCCTAAAATTAGAAAGGCTAATAGAAAATGAATTAAATCAACTTTATGTTTAAATAATAGTTCAGGAAGCTTATTTTCTAAAGTTCAAATATGTTGTACCAGTCCTAATATTGGTCTAGAAAGAACTGGATTTAGCCAGTCGTAGACTTATTCGATCTAACGTCAAATTTGTTTAACTTGATCCATTTATACGATTTTGCAGTAAACGGAGTTGCCTCTTCTCTAGTTTATTATTTGTTTATATATACGTACATGCGTGTATTCTATGATACTTACATTCTATGTACAAATGTGACATATTTTATTGGTGTCATATTTTTATAGTAATTATCTCTTGCCGCCGTAAATAAATGAAGTTTTTGACTGTCGCGCAATGTGGCCTTGAAATATTCAAGCACACAATTTAAAATGTAAAGCAATTGGTAATCTGTAAAGGATGTGAGATTACCTAAATTTGTTCTGCCATCACCATTTATAAGAAAAACTATCCGCATGCTATAATTCCGGAAACGCAACCTGTGTTGTTGTCTCTACAATCTTCGAATTTCTTTCGTAATATCTTTATACCTTTTTTTTTTTTGAACGACTCAAGGTATTTTTGATAATATCGCGTTAAGTCATCGTAGTCACAGTAAGTAGTATATAATATTTATGACAGTGTTGTCATTTTTTCTACAGTGACTTTAGGGAAAACCGAATTTATTGAACGTACATAACATCAGCGGGTATTCGCATCCGTATCTTTGCTCGAGATATTTACTATCGGTATTGACTTCTAAATACAGGTACACATTCGATATTCTTTAATGCAATATGCACACAAGAAAACATACGCTTCCGATTTCATTTTGAACGACCCCCTCATAATGTCATATTGGCTAGCAACTACGCTAAAACTACAGTCTTATCCATGTTTTAGACTACAAAATTCGACATCGGCTTACTACAAAACTATCTTTGCTATCACACATAAAAATAAGACGTGGAGAACTTTCGAGGAAGCATAATCTTGCATGCCGTCAAACAAGATTTTTGGAGTTGACGAACGCCCAAGAAGTTGAAATTGTTCTCTTCTGCGATCGTGTAGTGACATTTGAGTTAATTTCCGATAGTGCCAATATTCTGTCATTTTCAAGCGTTGTAGAGCGTTTTTAGATGGAAAAGCATCATTGAGTTTAACGTTGACGGGACCTAATTCAGTGAATTACTCGACTCTGAAACACAGGAACAAGAATTGTAACCTTAGACTTGACCTTTTATTAACTTCACAAGATGTGCATTTTCCTCCTGAGCAAATTAAGCACAACTCAATGACAAGAACATATAACTTAGAAGCAAATAATTTTTAACCGAATATCTAAAGTCATCTACTATGTAAGGCGGCATAACTTCAATCTCTGGATCGCCCAGTGTTCTGCGTCCTTAAACTTCTAGTAAGATATAAAACGATCTTGGCTTGCTTTTATCTCCAATTCGCCTCCAAGTGCTGATCGTTTCGCTCGCTCTATTGCTGCCTTTTTAGTTTCAATCTACAGATCGACATTTCTGCTTTCGTTTCTTAATGGATTTCTGAGATTATATGTTATATGTATTTTCAAATTGCCTTTCGTCAGCGCTGTTGCAATGCATTTCATGCCTGGCATCAATCAAATAGTTAGTTAGAAAAGCTTCAATTCAAGATGAATTTTGAAAACTTTTTATATTTTCAAATGTTGTTTCGTAAACGTTATTTTCCTTGGAAGTGTTTTCAGTATACATACATGAATAAGACTTTTTTTGAGCAATGTTGCAGTCAGTTCTGAAACTCATTTAAATAAGATTTGAAATAATATCGGAAAGGCAAACGTTAGTGTAATACAGACTGGTTCCCTCCAGGAATTGCTTATTATTTTGAAGTTGTTGTACAAATAGAAACGTCCAAACATTATTCTCTGAGAATAAAAGTAATATCTGCAAGCGTCCGAGCTAGTAAAACCTAATCGCTAAACGCTAAACCTGATGGTGGTCTATGAATTACAGCTATAGCCTCCTTGGCGACAAGATCATTTCGCTATATGCCACAGAGTCCTGACACTCGTCAAGAGGTAGACAAAGCTGAACCAATTGATATTTAGTTATGGTTTTAAATGTTGTCTGACTGGCTATATTTAATATAGACTTCATCTCACTTACTGAGCCATTTCTTCCTCTTTGCGTATTTTAGTGCGGGAAAGTTTGCGCATACTAATGTTCACTTCAGTTTAAATTTTCCAATGCCCTACTACGCTAATTTCGAATAAACCCGTGTCCACGGGGCTGAACGCGCTGTTTCCGGTTTTAAGTTTTCTCTATAAATCGGGCGATATAAGTACAGTAAAGTTTCCCGAGAGCACTCCAAATGAAAACGATGCCACTTCTTTAAATTCTCACTAATTTTCCTAATTTGTTACCAGTACATATAGTACGTATGTATATCGCAGCTGGCTGAAGTCTGCCTTAAATGTAAAAGTCACAATGTAGCATTATCTATCTCTGTGTTGAGTATACATCTAGTTCAGACCCCTATTCAGAATAACTCTAAAATACTCGTCATGGTCCACCGATTGGAATTAATGACCTTCAGGCTTAGGTAGTGTGAAACTAGAAATTATGTGCAGAAAAAGAACCAGTCCCGTTCAACCAGGATTTAAATTAGATTATCTACCAAATAATGTTTATGGATTTTGCAACATGTCGCTAACTGATAGGTAACCCCATCATAGCCCTTATATGAAATGAATGTTTTTTGCAACGAACATTCAGGTAGTAATGTGTATCTCTATCCTATAAAGTTTAGACAACTATTAAGGCCCTACTTATGACGTTGCTTCCAACAGCAGAACCGCTGATTAGGTGAATCCCTTATGGCTCTACGATTCCCACTATATGGTATGTTCCACTGATCTTCCTTTTAAGGGATCGAACAAGAAGCCGCTGGGTTTGGCAAACCCGGTTTTAATGTACAAATCCAGTAGCATCGACTTAAGAAAGGTTAAGAAGAGGCTGATGGGTCAAACTATTTTAACCGCTGTGTGTCCTCTCATAGATGTAAACAATACCTTCACACGCTCTATGAAATGAGGATATACTCTAATTAGATGCTTTTTTATGTTTCCATCAGTCTATTCCTAACGATTGGCATGAGTCTTTGCAGCATGAGTGGTCAAATACCATTCAGGAACTCATGGACATATGTACAAACTCGTATATACGTACGATGTGGAGATCGATGAATTGTTATTTTTCTTAGGACAACATATTCCCTTTCTAGATGAAGCTATAACATAAATATCGGTTTCCTTTGTCAAGTCAAGGCAGAATTTGTTTCTGAAATTTAATCGCTGTATCTTTTCCAGGATCTTCTCTAACTCCGCCAATTTAAGTTATTTAAATTGTTGCTTATCCAGAATGAACTTAGCTTTATTATAAAGCGTTCTTATCTCCTTCTTCCTACTTACTGCCATTTCTTCGAACTTCTCGTTTCTCTTAATAGTATCGTGCGAGAATCCAGCAGCGCAGTTAATATAACAAATTATATTACCTGCCCGGAGAGTATAAAAACGCCCAGCTTAAATGGGCTTGTCTTTAACCTCAATGGCCTAATTGTTTTGAGTCTAATTGTGGATGATGGTGCCCCATATAAAATTCAAATGTACGAGTATCTTACTTCGTCAGTACAAATTAAGAATGATCCTGTCCTCTGCAACCAATTTAAGTGAGTTGAATTTCCAGCTTTTTGTATAGTACAGATATGTGTAACTTCATCCATGTTATTTAAATCAAAATTAGTTATCTTCCCAATATGCGATACAGTTTTAATTAGCTATATGAAAAATACAATTTCTTTTGTGTGGTTGGATAAATATAAAATTGTTGTTGTGCATTGGCCCAGCTCCAAATTAACTGAACTAAAGGTTTTTATTGTTTGAGTTCACCTTGCGATTAGGTGCTATTTCAAAGTTTGGGAAATGCTATCGTTTGCTTACACCTGAATTTGGCTGTAGGTGTTGGCGTTTGACTTTTCTTGATACGCATATCTTATTATATCTCTGCTCTATCTTTTTATCTTAACTATAATGAGTAAGGTTAACCTTTACAAAGTCCCATCAGAGTCTAAACTCATCAGCCCTTGCAGTTTATTTTATCGACAACAAATTTTCAAAATGAAGAAAAAAATCTCGTGAGATCCCAAAACAAATCATATACTTTTATTTTATGTACCAAAGATGTAATAAAACCTCTTATAAGTACACAAAAATTAGTTCAAAAAAATACATATTAAAACAAAGCAAAGCTATTCATATTTTAAAACTTATAGCCCTAAACATACATACATTTTTAGATAGAACAAAAGAAAAATAAAATACTAACTCATGAATCAATTCACTTGTAACTCATATCTTGTTTAAATCAAACATTTTCCCTTTGGGACATATCATCGCTTTTTAGTTGAACCATTTTAATCCTAAAAATATTATGTATTATTAAAATCATCAAGATTTGAAGAAAATTATGAAAAAAATAAAGAAAAAAACAAAAACACAAAAACCTGTTACCTTAAAAGAAGCAAATAATAATTTAGATAATCATAAGAAACGTATAATTTTAAGTTTAAAATAAAACAATAGTGTTAAACAGTGCCTGCATAACAAAGTAGAAGCCAGTTAAAAATGTTTTACTCATAAATATTGTTATTGCCTTTTGTTTTATTTAACTTAACTTAATTTAATAGTTTTCTTACTTAACAAATATTCTACTCATTTTTCTTCAATTTAATTTTTCTTTTTTTAAATCGCCTTGAAAGCAAAATATAAAACTAGAAAATGTTTCGAAGCAAAAATATAAATACGTATTATTGGCAAATTACAGACCAAAGCTATAAAAAGGAAAAAAAAACAAAAAAAAAAACTATACTGAGCTGCTTGCTACTAAAGCTAACACAACCAACCAAAAACTTAAATAAAAAAATATAAATAAATTTCCCCATGTAAATATTGTTATCATATTGTGTAAAAAAAAAAAAAAACAAAAAACATAAATCTAATATATCGTCGTCCTTTTGTTTTTTCATCTAAATGTAGAATAATAAACAACCGAGTTATAACTAATATTCACACTTTTTCACACATTCAGCGTCTTTAACTTACTAAATCAGACAGGTATTCTCAATAGCTAGCAATAATGCATTTTATTCTTTAAGCAACAATCGATTAGTTAATTTTTTCAAAGCATTGGACATAAAAATCTTTCGTTTATCCCTTCAACAATTTCATATAAATTACAGTTTTCAAAAAGAGAATTAAAAAAAAAACTAAAACAATAAAATGCAAGCACAAATCTAAGATTTTTTTTTTCAATTCAAATATAAAATAAAAATCAAAATTAAAAAAAAAAAAGTAATAATAAAAACTAAGGAAAAACAAAAAAAAAACAAAAATCATTAAGAGAATAATAAAAGCGCTTAGTGCAAAATGTGCCATTCCATTATTCACTAAACGGCTGATAAATAAGAAAAAATAAATTTCAAATAAAACAATATAAATATTATCTATATTAATAAAAATCATAAATATTGTTATTTACAAAAACAATAAAAAAAAAAATAAGAACAAAAAGCAAAAAAAAAACAATGATTTATTACTTTAAATACGAAAAGACAATTTAAAAATTTATTTAACTTATATGTATTAAAACAAAAAGGAAACTAAAACCAAAATGCAAAAAATTTAAAAAAAAAAATCAAAAATTATATATATAAAATAAAACCGAAACGCCTAAGCTATAATTATTTACATATGAATATATTAAATAAAAATAAAGAAAACTGGGAAAAAAAAACAAAAACATTAAATTTATGTAGAAAAAAAACAAAATATCGCGCGAAAAAAAGCTAACGTCTTAAAGCAAACAAGAAAACAAATAATAATGCTATTAAAAAAAAAATTATCACTTTTATTTATTAAATATTATTATTATGATTAATATTAAATGAAAGACAAATTTTTAATAAAAATTATTAAATTGAAAAGAAAACATTGCCACAGAGTTTTCTTAAGCTAGGAAGCCTCAACTTTACTTATTTCCTTAGGTAGCTCAATAGTCCTGGATGAACCTGGGCCTCAACCAACAAACCGCTCCAGTTATCACGATATTCCACTAGTTGCCTCCAGTGCCCCACTCGAAGTTTCTTGAGCTCCCCTTCCACTTGCTTGCTACACATTAGATACGGTCCCCCCGGGCCGCCCCGGAGATATTTATTTCATTCCCTCATTAGGGCCCAGCCATCTCTGACACTCCTTGCTAAAATGGTATTGCTGTACATCCCGTAAATTGCCTCTATTCCTCAGCAAAACAAACAGCAATAGGCAAAAGTAATTCTTTGTCTGATTTCTGCATTGATATCGATGCTGCTTGTAACTACGAAACAAAGATAGACTAAGTCCTTAACTACCTCGAGGTTATAGCTGCCAAGGGTGAGGTTCTGACTAAGCCGTTGATGAGTGTCGATTTAAAATTCCCGGTCTCTTCCAACATCTGCCGTAGTAGATATGAATATTTCATCGTCAGCAAACAGTCTATCGACGCTAACAGCATTAATAGACTTTAGCTTCAATACTGCTACCTTAGTTCCGCCATGAGGAGTGAATTCTCAGGTGTCTTTGTCTTCGAAATCCCTGGGCAATCGGTTCGGCGAACAGTCCGATGCCACTAACCTCGCCGAGGTTATGAAAGCTGCCGCGCCGTTGGTCTATTCAGGGTTTTTGTGTCGCCATCTGTACTCCAGCATCCCGACATAGTATTAGACTCTGCCATCGAATACTTCGATACGCCTCCAAAGTGAGTTCAAATGGACTAAAGTCATGAAAGACACCATTCATCCGTGTTTACTCCTCCGTTGGCCTAGAGACTCCCCTCCCTATCTCGTCTGCAGCGATTGATTACCATATCTTCAGTACCAGGCTCTCAGGCTCCACCACGTTTAGGTGAGAGTAAGAGTTGATAAGGGAGGCTGAAATGTTGACACTTGTGTCTTTATAAAGTGGACTACGGATTTTTGGTCAACAGCATTTATTTTTTTTGTCTTGTCTGCCATATAGCCTTCAATTACGGCACGCTCACGACAAGCAATTACTCGTATATCTACATACATATGCACATATGTATATCCAATCCTATTCCAATATCTGGACTGCACTGGAGAAATTAATACCTCTTACATAGTACGAGAGCTATTTGATTAGTACCCGGATTGGAAGATAGGAAGCGCTACTGAGCCAAAATCAGTGTACCATCATTTAGTATAACCTCTTTTAGCCAGCCTGGCAAAATTTGGTGACAATCCGACATTTACTACGGCGATTGTTTCCGTCATGTAAAGTGCCTTTTAACAATCCGTATTAAGGCTAAATTTTCCAATTTTAGCCCTATACTCGGGCACACCCCCATAAAGGAGAAAGATGACGGCACCAAAGATAGCTTCTACGCGCTCTTGGAGAAGATGTATGAGTAGTGTCCTAGCTATGACAATAAAATTTTGCTCGGCAATTTTAATGCAAAACTAGGAAGTGAGGGCATATTTCGTAGTACTATCGGAAAATATAGCCTACACGACACCACTTCCGATAACGGATTTAGGCTAATCCATTTTGCGGCGAATCGAAACATTTACGTTGTTAGCACGCGGATCTTGCATCTCAATATTCATAAGGGGACTTGGAGAGCTCCCGATCAATCAACCGTCAACTAAATTGACCACAACATGGCGATTGACGCAAAGTTTTATGAATGTCCGAACGCTCCAAAGGGCCAACATCGAATCGGACCATTACTTTGTTGTAGTCAAGGCAGATATCCCAAACATCGCAAATGGAAGCTAATACCGTGAGGACGGCTACAATCCCAGGAGATCGCCAAATCCTTTTCCGATCGGGTCTCCCTTAATTTCTTAAGACGTCAAATTCTGCCAGCATCATGTATTGAAGACCAGTGACAACATTGCCAAAAAGTAGTCAGAGATGCCGCCTCTGGTGTGCTGGGTTTTATTCGGCCACCATAACAAAACCCCTAGTTTAACGACGAGTGCCAGCAAGCACACGCAGCTAAGCAAGATGCATTCAAAGCAGCGTTGCATTGTAATGAACATCGGTTTCTCTGGAGCATGAGTGGCGCACGGTCGAGAGATGCTACTGCAGGAATGAGATTCGAAAATTTAACAAAGGTTAAAAAAAAACATGTCAAGGACACACATCTCTAACCGAAGCCGGTAAATACGAACAAGGGAACATATTGTAGTAGTAGAGTCGCAGTCGATGCTGAGAATTTGGAAAGAGCATTTCTCTAGACTGTATAACGGCGTTGATGAACCAAATACCGTTGTCAGGCAGAATGAACCGTTCAACTTGGATAATGTGTGTCGAAAATTCCGTCCACCCGACCTGTATGAAGTGAAGATAGCCATATATAAGCCCAACAAAGCTGCTGGAGCAGACGGTCTGCCTACCGAGTTCTCCAAGGTGGCAGGCAATACCTTGGTAAGGAGAATACACCAACTCATCTGTACAATGTGGTCAGATGAAAGTATGCCCGATGAATAGAATCTCATCATTTCCTCAAGAAAGTAGACCCTATGAACTGCGTCTCTTTAACATTGCAAACAAAATTCTATCTGCCGTATTGTGTAAGCGCCTGAAGCCATTCATTAACAACCTGATTGGTCCATATCATTGTGGCTTTAGGACAGGGAAGTCCACCGTCCAACAAATATTCACACTACAGCAGATCTTGCGAAAACCCATCGGTTTTTTAAGGTTTTTAAGGCCGCGTATAACAGCATCTATAGAGATGAAATATACAGAACAATGTCTAGCTTTGGCTTCCATGCCAAACCCATACGTTTGTGCAGGGTGACGATGGAGAATGCACCCTGCTCCATCAAGGTCGGTCGGCGACGCGCCGTCATGCGATTTCTTTAACATCATTCGTTCAAATTACTGGCATATACCGATGATATTGACTTAATCGGAAGAAAGCAGCGTGATGTCAGTGACGCTTTGGGGAGTATTGAGACGTAAGCTACGAATATGGGTTTAACGGTCAATGAGGGCAAAGCCAAGTACGTGCTGTCAACAAGAGAGGAAATCCAACACCGACGTCTCGGACAGAAGGTCACCCTCGACAGATATAACATTGAGGTTGTGAAAGACTTTATCTACGACACCAGCAGCGCTGAGATTATACGAAGAATGACTTTTGCCAATCGCTGCTTCTTTAGGCTAACAACTACAAAAGTGACCCTATATAAGACCTTAGTAATCCCAGTTCTGTTCTATTGCGCACAGCCATGGACTATATCAAAAATGGATAAGGGTGCTCCTAGCTGCTATGAGAGAGTGATTTTCGGTCCAGTGTGCATAGATGGTGAGGGGAGAAGGAGATTCAACGACGAACTGTACGGGCTATACAGCGACATCGACTTAGCCGGAAGAATGAAGGTCCAACGACTGAGGTGCCTGGGTCATGTAGAACGGATGGACACCAATGCTCTGGTCCGAAAAGCCTTCGAATCTGCTCGACACCGAGTGACTACACAATTGAGGAAGACCGCAACTCAGGTGGCGTACGAAATGGAAGGGGATCTTAATCAACTTAGCGTGCGAAACTGGTGGCAGCTAACTAAAGATCGATGTGACTGGAGAGACTTGTTGGATGAGGGCCAGACTTACCCCGAACTGTACTGCCACATAAGTAAGTAAATAAGTATGGAGAAGAGTTTTTTCTTTTGAGGCGTCCACTTAGTCGAATTGTGTGCTTTCTCGCAAATCGTTATTTCTTATGGAACATGGTGCATGAACAACTTTCTTTAGCACTTTAAAATATTGGCATTCGTTTTTTTAGTACCACCGCAAAGTTGTATAGCATAAGTTTCTTGTATAAAAGCAATTTGTTCTCGATGCTGGGCTTGAAATATTTTCCAAGTAACCAGTACATTTCTCTGTACTAGTTCTCGAGTTCTTTATGTTTTTTTTCACGTGCGACTTCCATTTCAAGTTTGCATTGGGTGTCATTCCGAAGTATGTAGCCTCGTTTGCATACGGAATATAGATTGTGCTTATGAAGTTAGGCAACCTGGTCGTTGGTCGTTTTTCTGTTAGTAAAATTTTCTTAAACAGATTTGGTTTCATCGATGTAACCCGCCAGGCCTTTGTACATTCATTAACATTACTGAGAGCTCTTTGTATTCTCGTAGGAACCAAAGCTCAGATACATCGCTGTTGTCGAGCTCTGACTACAGAAAGTCGATTAACATAGTCTCCATCTATACCTGAGACTATTGACGGTAGCGGTGTCTCCTTTCTCATTTAGAAAGAAATAAGGTCCGACGATACCAGTCAATCATTGTGTATGCATTGATCCTTGGCCGCACACTTTTGGATTGTGTTTGCTCCAATAGCGGCAATTTTGCTTGTTGACATAGCCGCTGAGCTAAAAATGGACCTTGTCAGAGAAGATGATTTTTTGGGCAAAATCCGGATCTTCGGCCAACATTCCCAGCGCCCAATTAACGAACTCACGGCGTTGTCTATGGTCGTCCGACTTCAATTCTTGCGCCAGCACAATCTTGTACGGATGTAGGCCCAAATCCAACCGCAAAATAAGTCGGATTGATACTCTGGCGATGGCCAATTCAGCTGATCGGCGTCGAATCGACATTTCCTTGATACTGGCAGCTACGGCGGCAATGTTTTCTTCATTTCGCACCAATCTTTATCTGGTTGGTGGCTTCAGATCCAAAAAAGTATACTTACGCTCAATCTTTTCCACAGTGCGACGAATTGCTTACACACTAAAGCCGTGGTGATGACCGACCTCACAACGAAATTCAAGTTGCATATTTACAACTAAGCCGGAATTTCGATAATATTTTTTTAATAATTTTCGCACGTTCGGCAAACGTTAAACGATGGACGATGAAGTGGCAAACCTTACTGAATATTTTGACAGCTGGATGTCATTGGTAACTTTGACAACTGCTGAAACATAACAACTAGAAAAACTCTCATTGCTATAAAGAAGCGGACCGAGAACACTCCCTAGTATTGCGCCGTCTAAAATTTCCCTGAATTGCGAAAACTCATTTCCGTCAAATATAGATTATATAGGTTCAAAGGCAAGACCTGTTGTAATTTGAATTTCAAGCTTTCATGTCACAATTTATCAAAAGCTTGCGAGACATCAGTGAATGCGCTTGAGCATATCTTTCTTTCCTTCTCAATTACGTCGGTGATTCTCCTGAATCCGTCCCAAACTGGTGATCAGCGAAAATATTTTCCGTCAATAAAAGGAAGTATACGCTCAAGTATTATTTTGAATAAAATATGAGGAATGAAGTCTATACGACTTCTTGTCACTCGAGGGTTTCCGTGGTTTTGATATTTTGAAACTTTCCGCGGACTAACAACGTATTCTAATCTAAGTGCCGCGTTTATATTGTAATATTGAGGAGCTAAACTAATACTTTTCCCGATGCTTTATTTAGTCTTAATTTATTTATTTATTTTTTGAGTTTCATCATTATCAGCTGCTGTGTCCGAAGCATTATGAATAGGCGCTTACTATCGAATGGTCTAAAGGTCTGTTTCAGACATGCAGTGAAGAAGTGCGCTTTCTTTTTATCATCCCTTGCCCATTCGTTGTTATTTTTTTATTAACGGCGCAGACGCTTTAGGTCTTTCTTACTGCTTTCCAACGCTGACACTTTTTCTGCTGTCAGGCTTTCAAGGTAATTACTTGTGACTCGGTTCTTAAAGTTTCTGTTTCAACAGGCTCTACAGCTGGATAGAGAGTACTGAGAAAGTACTGCATATTGTACGACTTTGTCGCCATTTTTTAAGGGCTTTCCTATTTTCCCTTACAATTTCTTTTATTTCTGGTGGAAACATTCTATTTTTTAGGTTACTTACGACTTCTTCTTTTGAGTACGATGCATGTAGCCCTCCAGCTGCGATTCGTATCTAACTTTCCTATATGTTCTCATAAGTGTACCATTCAAATTTCTCTGCACTTAACTTATAAAACAATAAACTATAACTAACAGCGTCTTTGACATTGAATTTTGACATGCTGTTGTTGGATCCGATCAGAACAATGTCTTTAGCATAGTTTAAAATTTGCTGTAATCCAAAATCCTAATCACGTTGACTGGGGGCGGTGGCCGTTGCTTGATGTGTCGGATTTCTACGAATATTCTACGAATATTTGTTACATCGTTTCTTTCTATTTTTTTTCCGATTCATTTCAGAGCTAAAGCCTTCTTCGTCAGTTTCATAGGTTCCTTTACCCGTAGACTTTTTCAAAATTGAAGCGTTTCCTTCACTGTGTCATCTTTAAGCTTTAAGCTGTTCTTGCTCATTTTTAAGTTCTGCGTAGAGCACTCCCATTTAAGTTAACCCGGCACGAAGCTCGACATTTTCTTCACTGAGGTTTTACGAGAAAGCCAATTGGAGTGGACTTAACACCTTCTTTAGGAACTTTAACTGGTCATTATGTTTCCTCGATAACGACGTGGACACTGCTGTTAATATGATCACTGACACTATTCTCCTCGTAATAAGATCCGTTATTCCCTATGGGATTAAGAGCATCAGACCAAAAGAAAAGTCATGGTACGACTCGAGCTGTAAAGAGACTATCGGGTTAGAGAAATGTTTGTTCGCTCCTATAAGGTCAACCCGACAGAGGAAAACCGTGAAAAGTTCAAACGAGCCAAGAACGACTGCAATGTCATTCTCAAGCGCGTGAAATTTCTACCAAAATCTGTGGCAAAAAATACTACAATGTCCCAATTGTAGTAAAAATTGTTGGTTGTTCGTCAAAAACATTAGAAATTCTGCCTCATCCTACATCCCTACGCTCATTTACAATGACATTCCAGCTGTCTGCTCTTTGGACAAAGCCAATCTGCTTGTCGCACACTTTGCGACCAGTTCAACACTTTCAGATTGTACTTTATCTCCGCCTACACTGGAGTACGTCGAATCTTCAATGGAACCAATTCACTTTCGCACTCTTGTAGTAGCAAGAGCACTCAAAGATCTTAACATCCACAAATCCGCAGGTCCAGATGGCATATATGCCCTTCTCTGAAGAGCTGCTCTTCCGCGCTGGCAAAACCACTGCGTAAGCTTTTTCATCAATCCTACTCTTTAGGACTCTTTCCGAGCAGATGGAAAACAGCATTTGTCCAGCCCGTCCTTAAAAAAGGCGAACCTTCTTCTCTCTCCTCATACAGACCCATTGCAGTTACGTCCCTTCTTTCCAAGGTCATGGAAACGCTGATAAACCGTCAGCTCATGAAATATTTCGAAACACGAAAACTTCTCAATGACCGGCAATATGGTTTTCGTAGCAACAGGTCCACTGGTGATTTGATGGCATGTCTCACCGAAAAGTGGAACCAAAGCGTACATCAGTCTGGCGAAAGCAAGATAGGTGCACTTGATATTTCTAGGGCATTGGACAGAGTTTGGGATCGATGACTTTCTTCTTCAATGGATTAGAAATTACCTTTCGGAACGTTCAATTCAAGTTGTCTTGCATGGTTTCAAATCGGATGTTCACAAAATAAATGCTGGTGTGCCCCAGGGCTCCGTTCTGTCTCCGACACTCTTTTTAATTTTCATTAATAATCTCTTGTCTGCTACTTCTAATCCAATATATTGCATTGCTGACGACAGTACTCTCTACTTTTCATATTCGTTTCCCAACTCACGTCCCTGCTCTTCGGCTGTAGGACGAGAACGGCAGCGTATGTTAAGCTCATTAAATTTCAATATTAGCAGCATAACCAATTGGGGAACTATCAACAGCGTGGAATTTAATGCTTCCAAAACACAATGCTGTCTACTGTCGTTAAAGCTAAATTTAAACACCCAGTCATTATCCATGAATGGCACTTGCATCGTCGAAACCGAAAAACTTTCCATTCTCGGTATGGATGTCAATGACAACTTACCTTGGAATGACCACATATTCGATGTCGGCAAAAATGCTGCAAAATATCTCGGTTTCCTCAAGCGATGGAAGAAATATTTCATCCCCTCTGTCCTGGCATTTATCCACCCCAAATTGCAGTACAATGCCCACATCTACTGCTAGGTGCCCCTAAGACCTCTTTTCATTTGCTAGATAGGATCCAAAGTCGTGCGATAAAACTCATAGGTGTGCCAGTATTACATAGTCACTCGACACCCTCAAACACCGGCGTAATGTCTCCTGTCTTACCTTGTTGTATCGCTATTTTCGCAACCAGTGGCCAGTAGCATTCCGTCCCTTCAAATTTTTAACCGTAACTATGAATGCTCATCAGTTCACCCTCAAGCTCATCTTTGGACGTACTCTGAAATATCATGATTCTTTCCCAATTCGCTTATGGAATGACCTGCCGAGCTCTTTATTTCCTAGTCACTATAACTTGCAAACATTTAAAACCAACGCACATCGGTATCTCTCTTTTTCTTCCCTCTCTAACTTCCCCTCACCTAAGCTATAAGCAAACATCTTAAGGGTACACAAAATCCCTTGTGCGCGCGCCAATTATTAAATAAAAACATGAATTCAGAGAGTGGAATTTTTTGACTAGGCATATTTTGGAAAACAGAAATTTTTCATGGACAGTTTTTTGCTTACCTGGCGTAACCATTGCGTTGATTCAGATAAAACTAAAACAAGTCGCATAAATAGAAAAATATGTCGATGTCATGGAAAAATTTTTAAATCGATTCGGAAACGATTGAAGGTAGGTCTATTTAGTTTCTGATAACATCAATCCAATTGTTAGACCATGAGTAATGCTGCATTATAAACTTTTTATCAACCTTTTCCAAAACAGAAAGATTTGCGCGAATCTGCAAGTAACGTGTAAAGCAGATACATACGAGTATCTCTGAAGTAAAAAACAATTTCGCATTTTCATATTGCTGCAAATTTATCATCAATGACGTCAAACTGATGTTTAAGCTGACCCAACAAAGCGTTATCGAACGATAGCAAATTTTGGTTCTGCCCGATGGGAAGTCTTTTTTTTTCATGTGAAAAGTCTCACTGTCACTGAGTGTAAATTCGAGGGCGTACTTCTCCAAATCACATTAAAGCCGGAAGCAGCAATTGTATTGAAGGTCATTGGACATTGGTTTTCATTAGTTTCCATTAGATTTATGGACCACTGATAAATATCAAATGAAATTCCAGTCATCGTTTTGAAAAACGAACAATTTCGATCCTCTGGTTCTCATGTTTTCGTAAAACTGGGGCAGCACTGCAAGCAAATCTCTCGGACGGAATTGCAACAATAAGAACTAACACGAGCGCGATATCAGTGCTGACTCAACGAGAAAATTTTCCATGAACCACGAATTGATTGTCGAATCTGAGCTCGAAACTGAAATCAAAGACTAACTGGAGCAGGCACCAAGTGCAAGTGCAAGCGTGGAATTGTTGCAGAGCCGCATGTTGAAGCGTTGATTTGGAAGGGAGTGCCGGGTGGCATAATGAAACCAAATAAAATGTGATGGAATATTTTGTTTATTATTTGTTTGTTCTTTTTGATTTGGTTTCGGACTATCAGCTTGTTTTTTCTGTTGTTCTGTTTTGAATCTCTGTCTGGCGTGGAAGAATGAAATGAAACCAACATGATTCTGTCTAGGGCAATCAGCTACACTGATATCGATGGATCAGTGATTTTCGCTAATCGAGTTTCTCGGTATTGTACATAGTTGGCCACTGTAAAATGGTACACTTTACGTTGCAACATAGACATACTCGTAGGCATATATGTTAGAATAGGTAAAATTGAAGAATTTATCAAATTCTTCCTTTGACAAAGCACAAAGTTTAATTCGTCACGGATAAATCCAGTTGAGAACTTTAAAAATATGCCCAAGATGTGTTCCGACCTGGTGGTACCGGTAAGTATGAATATTTCTTTCAGCCCAGACAATTCTGGACACAAAAGAAATAACTTCTCAATCGCACAATTTTCCAGCAAAATTTTTTTTTATTATGTCAACCCATTTACAGTCTGGAAATTATTATTTGTTTATTTTCGGTGTATCGAAGCGAAATGAATGCCACGAACTCTTACGAACGGTGGCAGATAGTCAAGCTGAAGCTATCACCCTGGACCACCTCAAAAGTACCCAATTCTTCGCTTCTAACTAATATCTGAAAGGTCGT
Source organism: Volucella zonaria (assembly GCA_963966105.1). Taxonomy (NCBI): domain Eukaryota; kingdom Metazoa; phylum Arthropoda; class Insecta; order Diptera; family Syrphidae; genus Volucella; species Volucella zonaria. Next base: position 121,375,066 of record OZ014531.1, on the reverse strand, counting down.
AAACCTGGAAGAGCAGAAGTGTTTAATATCATCAATAAGAAGTCCATTGCTCTCTAAGCGAAGACTCAAGGTATAATCAAATTCGCGTTGGAATCTTTCATCTTATAAGCTCATAAGAACCATGGATTAGAAGCAGATAAAATCTCTCACTTAAGTGTAAACTCAGATCGTACTGTCCCAAATCCTGGAGTAAGAGTTTTCTTCCTATCCATGAAATATCGTAGGATACGAGTAACTACAGAGCATTTTAAACTCATATGAAGTCGCACGCTACCTATGATCACAAATTGTTAGACATGGATGGGAAGGACTAAAACTACATATTTTGAGTTAATATGAACTTCTTGATTCATTTTCGGGATTGGTAGATTTCAATAACACCGTAGAAGGGACTTCTCTGACTTATTGTAATAACTATCCTCCAATCGGTTCAGATTAATCTTCAACACTCATGCCTGCTCTCCTTCTTCATTTGTCTAAACGTAGAGAAAGCATTGCTTTGGTGCAAGAACATTGGGGCATCAACAACTTAGTTCGCGAACGCAACAATCCTGAATACTATCCACCATATATGCTACATCGATCACCTTTACTGTTAGTGAGAAGGAGCCTCTACACATTTTTGATTCCTTATTTCAGCGGCCAAGATATAACCGCAATAAAACTAGGAAATGGCAAAGGCGCATTCTGCTTAGCTTCGGCATATCCACCTTGGATCATTTGGGCCAGTTCCCTGATAAACTAGATAGGCCGATCACAGAAGCAGAGAAACGACAATAATCTTGTCTTATCACTGAATGTGATGAGAACGCACGTTACTCTAGGACATTGACATCCACGAAAGAAGTGAACCACTTTTTGATTATACAAGTGGGTAGTGAGCCCACATTTTTGACCAAAACTCGACAAGAAGTTTTAGATATTAATCTTGTCAATATAAGAACTTAGTATAATAATTAACAGGCTACTGACATGCCTCGAAGCGAAGGTATGTAAGTGATTACCTATGCAAATGGCGTTGCTATTGCAGTCTCGGGAAGCACTCTTATACCTCAAGGGACCATTTACTAAACTCTCTCAACGAGCTAACAAGGTAGGCAGAAAATTAAGTTGGAAACCTTATATCTATGCAGCAAAAAGCTAAAAAAGCTAGAGCTGCAATCTTCTTTGCAGGAAAACCAGATATACCATAAATAGGATTTCTAGTCCCGCATAACTCACTGCCTATACGACTAGGTGCGGTACAGGGTTATTGTCTGGTAGACTGCCTTGGATAAAGCGATTAATCGAGATAACTTAAGCAAAGTCCAAAAATTAGCCTGTTTATGTATTAACTTCAGACTGTCCTCACCACAGCATTGGAAAGTCTCGATATTTTTTGGAGGCAAACGACTTCGTCCGCAGATCGATGGCAAGCTAAATCTAAGTCTTTCCTTATCATTGTAGCGCGTTCCAGTCGAAAATTGACGAAATATGACGAAGTCTTGTCTTGGTCTTAGGGAAATGTGTAGGATATCCGTATCATTTCGGACAGCCAACATGCAATCAAATTGTTTAAGCTAATCTGTATAAACTCAAACGTAGTCCCCGAGTGTAATTCATCTTGTAAAATTTCGATTTCATTACATTCGATCGAATTGTAAAGTCCCGTCGGCGAATTTAACACTCGACAAACGCATGCCATCGAAAGAGCCAACATGATGGTAGCATGTGGCCGAAAATGTCAAGCAACTTCAGATTTTGTCAAAGATAGATCAAAACGCTTCAAATATTTGCAACAAGGTAAAAAGCTTATGCAAGTGCCTTTTACAAACAAGTCCGTAGTGATGATATTGAAGTAATCGAACGATAAGTAGTAGGGTAGGTAGGGTAGGTAAGAGTGGCTGTTGGAAACGCCAACCCTCTTAGGCCTATTGGCCCATTCTGATGTCTCGCGGATCAACGATCCTCTTACGAATGGAACCAGTTTGAGATTACGATGAAGCGTAGGAGACTGTTTACGTCTATATTTTTTAGATCGCTTAATTCATTGTAGAAGAAAGCTCCTAAGTGATGTTTTCTTCTCTGGGAGAGAGCTGGACATGTACATAGAAGGTGGAGGATTGTCTCCGCTTCCTCCTCGACCATACAGCTTCTACAGAAATCATTTGTAAGGTCGCCAAGTCGTGTCCGGTAATGATATCTGTAGGCGCTGAGATGCTTCCTATTTAGAAGGATCAGACTCTTCGAGCGCTTCAGATCTAGCTTTGGCCAGATCTGTTTAGTCGCTAGACATATTGGTCCAACTGTCCACCTAAGGTCTGTTTTTTTTATTGGTATCCAGCTTTAACATTAATTTGCATGTTGCGATTGGTATACCTATGCTACCCTTTTCCGGTAGAGGTAGGTAGAGTGGTTCCAATTTTGGCGAGTTCATCGGTCCTACAATTCCCTGGAATGTCTCTGTGCCCCGGCACCCAGCAAAGGTGAAGGTTGAACTGGTCTGCCATCTCCATAAGAGATGATCGGCATTCAAGGGCGATTTTCGAATTTAATGAGACTGACTCCAGATACTTGCTAGCTGCCTGACTGATGCGAAAAGATGCGCATCCCCTTTGTAGATATTACATTTTTCTTCAACCAGGACAGACCTTCTTCGATCGCCAAAATTTTTGCCTGGAAGACGCTACACTAATTTGGAAGACGGAAAGAGAGCGATTTAGCTTATGTGAGAAACACCGCCACCAACCCCGCTATCGGTTTTAGATCCATCTGTGTAGAAATGAATTGACTTGTCGTCCATGAAAGCATCTCCCTCCCAGAAGGATCTAAAGGGGAAGTTGCAGCCGCAGCTACTTGCCTGATGAAAATATCTAGGGGTTGTCAAAGGAAAGAGAATGTCTAATGCCGCAGAGGCTCCGCTTACGAATAGGCATGCTTTTCTTTGGACTCTGCTTAGTTTACTGCAGTTGACTGCATTGTCTAAGGTCGTCCACCAGACGTCAACCCTGTAAGTGAGTATCGGTCTTATGGCCGAGATGTATAGCCAGTGGGTTATGCGGGGTTGAAGGCCCCATTTATTCCCAATGGCTTTTTTTTTCAAGAGAATAAAGCTACTGTATCTTTATTGACTCTTTCTTGAATGATAGGTTTCCAGTTTACTATAGTTTCCTGTCAAAAATGAGACCCAAATATTTTGCTGGATCTGAAAAGACTAAACTGATATCGTTTATTGAGGGAGGATCTATAATTGAAATTTTGTATTTCCTGGAAAAAAGAACAAGATGACGATAATTAGTAAAACAAAATAAATTAAGCCAACAGACGTTGACCCATTTTAGCATTTAAGACCAAAATTAACTGAGCTGTTGCTATTACTTTACAAGTAGTAGTACTAATTGGATCTTTATTAGCAGTATCTTGTAAAACGATGCCGACAAATCAACACAATTAAATTCGTGAACCCATTAGCACCTCAGAAAATCGTGATCAAATTGTTGTTGCTTTGCACATATATTTCTCTAATCTATTGTTACGAGTATTCTGAAAACTGGTAATAAAAATATATTTTTTTTTTTGCTGCATAAGCGAAAGTTCTGGTTCTCAGTATTAGCGAACTGATCATCCCACAAAAAGTAGACAACACCAAATTGAAGCCGATTTATTCGTAGCTAATGATTTTCCCTGTGAACTGTAATCCATAGATGACTCATTAAATTTACTATAGGTCACCGACGGTATACGAGCGCAGTTTGTCGTCGTTATTGCGTCTCCATACGATGTATAAAATCAAAGGCTAACGCGCGTCAGGTTTGTATTCATAAGCATTATTTGAACCCACACGACTTGGCTGTATCATGTTGAAAAACTAAATAACACACGTCGTTTAGAATTAAGTTCTCAATGCCGATAAAAGTGCCAGAGTGCATGGTTGGCTTCGGACATAGTTACCGGTAAAAATGAATCGAACTGATCGACCTATTTTCGAAAGTCTATATAGTAAGCTCTAATTCATCTGCCCACAATGCTGAGGTTCTATTCATCGGCAATACTTTCGTCCATTCATATTTTACCAAGTCATCGCCTGCCGCATTGAAGAGATCGACAGTTATGCCTTCCGCTCCAGCAGCTTTGTTGGACTTAAGCTTAGATATAGCTCCATATCCAGGTCGGGTGGACGGAATTCTTGGTCTACTTCATCCAGGTTGAAATTTTTTTTCTGCCTAACTGCGGTATATGGTTCATCATCGCCTTTATAGTCTACAGAAATACTCATTCCAAATCCTTACCATCGACTGTCACTCTACTATGCATTATGTTCCCTTGTTTGCCTTTACAGGCTTCGGTTCGGGGTTTGTATACGTGGAATGTTTTTTTACGTTTTGGTAAAACTTCTGAATCACAGTCCTGGAGTAGCATCTCTCAATTTCCTCGACGGAGCGCTTCTCATGCTTCTTCTTCCTCTTCTCTTCTGCTCGTAGAGCTCGTGAGCAGCTCTAGTCCTTCTATGCAGTGCCGTTTTGTATGCCTCTTGCTTAGCTGCATATGCTTATCGACACTGTCGTCAAACAAGAGGTTTCGTTGTGGTGACCGAGTCAAACCCAGCACATCAGAGGCGTTATCTCTGATGATTTTTTGGCAATGTTGCCACTGGTCTTCGATAATCGATGCTGGCAGCATAAAACCTCTTGAGAGATTAAGGGACATCGGAAAAGGATTTAACGATCTCTTGCAATTGTAGCCGCCCGACGTCGGATTTCCTCACAGTATTTAATGGTACTTAATGGTCTGAGTCGATGTTGCCCCTCGGAATGTTCGGACATCCATAATACTGGAGGAGTGCCTTGCGTCGATCGCAATGTGGTCAATCTGATCGACAGTTGATTGGTCAGGAGCTCTCCAAACCCCATTATGAATATAGAGATGAACACGGTTCGTGCTAGCTACGACAATGTTTCGCCCCCTTGAAAGTCGATTATCCTGAATTCACTATCGGAGCTGGAGTCGTTCAGGCCATACCTTCCGACAGCACTACCAAAGATACCCTCTCTTCCTAGCTTTGCATTAAAATCGCCGAGGACAAAACAATGTTATAGCTAGAGCACTGCTCGTAGGTCTTGTCCAAGAGCTAGTAGAGTTTCTTTGCTGTTGTCATACTTTTCCTCTGTATGGGCGTGCGCGTATATAAGGCTAATGTTGGCAAATTCAGCCTTAATACGGATTGTTACGAGGCGCTCGTTAATATATCGGAAACCAAAAACGTCTTGCCTAAGCCTGCCTCTAACAAATCTGCATCCAAATAGGCGCTGCTTTTGCCATCGATAGTAGTCGCCGTAGTAGACGTCGCAGTTTTTCATCGGGTTTTTGTCCGGTCCATCCCATCGCATTTCTTGGATGACGGTAATATCCGCTTTTCAGCAGTATAGGGCCTCGGCTAGTTGTTCGGCTGCACGTGGAATATTCAGGAACCTAGCATTCCACGTGCAGATCAGAAGTTCGTGTGGAGGGATTGCCAACAGTAGATCCGTCCGTATCCGAGGCTTATTGTTGCATCGTGACTATATATTATTTCCATGCCCTGGCAGCTATCCCGGTAGCACAGCCCCCGATCGGGAGAACCAGTTATATTACAGATACCTCTAAGATGAGGAATCGGTTAGACCAAATCTCATAAGTTTGGCAAGTTGGGTCCGGATGGACATCGACCAGTAACTGCTGTTTACTAGTTGGAGGTAAAGTAAGCACAATTCATGTGTAGAAACAGTTACGGCACTGGATATCGCCAGGTTGACAGTTCTCAGTGCCTAGCCAATTTCTACATCACCAAACGAGTTGTACAATATGTACATATATGCACCATTATTTGCTACCACATAAATTAATGTGTGGAGTAAATGGTAATCAGAACTTTCTTTCACTTTTATTGCGATGTGTATTTGAAGAAAAAAACTGCAAGCTCCAATTCGATTTGTTAAACTTATTTTACCTGAAATGGTCTCCCATCTTGCTCATGTAATCAACTGGTGCATAATTACGTCAACTTTTCCACAGCTCTGGAAATTTGCAAGAGTTTTGCCAATAGCAAAGAAAACAAATGCATCTTCTCCTGTTGATTTTAGACCGGTTAGCATTCTGCCGTGTCTATCAAAGGTTTTTGAAAAGGTTTTGGCAAAGCAGATAACGAAGCACTTGTCACTGAATCATTTGTTGTATGCTCAGCAATCTGGCTTTAGAGCTAACCACAGTTGTGCTTTTTGAAGAATTAAGGCAGGAGTATGACAGGGGTTATGTTTCGTTGCTGTGTTTGCTAGACTTTTCTAAGGCATTTGATAAAGTTAATCATAAAGTTCTGTGTTGGAAGCTCACGAATCACTTTGGTTTCAGCGAAAGAGCAGTAAAATTGATCAGTAGTTTTCTTTCTGGCAGATCACAAAGGGTTAATTCTGGGGAACGTTTTTCACTGTTGAAAGAAATAAAGCAGGGAGTTCATCAAGGCTCAATATTAGGTCCGATACTCTTCTGCATGTTTATTAATGACCTTCCAACAGTCTATAAACATACTTCAGTACACCTTTATGCTGACAATGTCCAACTACATTTAGCGAAGCCTTATGGTAACCTCAATAAACTTGTTCTTCTCATCAATGAAGACTTAAAACATATTGCAACCTGGTCTGTAGCTAATCGGCTGCTTCTTAATCCATCAAAATCTCAAATAATACAGATTTCAAAAAATAATTTCGACCCTTGCCTGCTTCCCGATGTTTACCTTAATAATAACAAAATTAAAACTATGGACTCTGTCACTAGTCTAGGCTTTATTATCAATCGAAATTTGTCTGGTTACAATCACACAAATGTGATCGTGGGTCGTATCTACGAATGTCTTCGCAAATTGTGGATCAGTGCTTATTTTACCCCTCAGGAAACAAGACGAAAGCTGGTACAGTCTCTAGTTCTACCCCTCATAACATATGCTGAGGCGGTCTATTGCTGTCTTGACTATTCATCCAAGCGAAAACTGGAAGTTGCCTTCAACGACGCGGTGCGTTATATATATGACATACGTAGATATGATGATAGGGGTTTGCTTGGTTGTAGTTTGGAACAATACATCAACGGAACATCATAGGAATTGTATGTTTTTGCACAAAATTATTATAACTCAAAGTCCGTCTTACTTGTTTAACAGACTCAGTTTTACTCGCTCCTCAAGAACCATCAACCTCATTCCCTATCGCTACAATAACCTTAACTCGTCGCGTTTATTTTTTATCCATACTATAAGGCTTTGGAACTCTTTGCCCTCTCAATTGAAGAATATTTCAAATCCAACTAATTTTAAAAGTGCAATCTTTCAACATTTCTCCAACTTATCAATTTAAATTCTTTCCCTCATTATCCACTCCCTTTCTTTATTCATTCTTTAAGCCTTGCTTCTATCCTATCTCACACTTAGATTAAGATAAATATTATTATTAGAGTTAAGTATTTTGAATTATTATAACTGATGTACGTATATTACTAAATACTATAAAAGATCATATCTTAATGTACAAACCATTTAATAAATGTATTGAAATGTAAATGAAATGAAATGCTCGAAGCAACATGTGTCGTCATTCAATACCACTTCAACCGAAATGTGTTCAACAACTAAGTAGATAAAGATATCCCTTCCGTAAATGTACGTAAAAGTATCATAGAAGAGGATAGAACTTTGAGAAATTTAGCCAAAGATGACACATGATGCAGAGGTTTATTGGTTGCACTTCAGTTTCACTGCGCCGTATTTGGCCCCATAAGTCGTAAATAAGAAACTGAATCTACAATTTACCAATTTAACAAAAAGAAACGTAGCAGATAAGTATTTCTTTTCTAAACTCCATTCAAATAATTCAGAAGGGAATCAAAATCTCGTTTATTATTTCCAAGTGTTTCTATTTCAACAACACAACAATCAGGCTCTAGCCCATCCAAGCTCTTAGTAACACTTTCCTATGAATAATCTCTAGCTATGTAGCAACAAAAACCCAATTAGCATACTTATACTTTCCAGCACATATTTTTACACTTCATTTATCGGCTTTTTATCGTTTTCTTTATTATTTCCCAGTAATTGCGCATATTCTACAATTGTATGTTACCTTATCGCTAGATAGGTACAAAGAAACAAGCAGCAAATACTAGTATGATATTATATAAACAATCAACAAACATGACCATGCATACAGTTGTGAATGTAGTGCCCAGTTTTATCAGCAAACGCTGAGTTCTATCTTCAACTAATTGTTTCAAGATATAATGTGCAATGCATGCCTATCGGTTCATAGTTGGATTAAGTAAAAGAATTACATATATCGTAGGGCCAGGCAGGAGACGCAATGCGCTAATAAAACGCAGGTTTAACTTGCAACTAATGTATATTATAATTTTATTTAGGACATTTCTATAGATCGTACAGAGATATTATTTGTTTAACAGGTAGATAAATACATTTTCAAAATCAAAAATTATATCGCACGATAAATTGTCGGCGTCCACACAAATACAAGTTTCTCTTCTTTTTTTTTTTATTTTCGTCTTTTTATTACCTAAAATCTAATTATTGTCAATTGTGTGATGATGTGACCAGGCACATCCATATTTCTAAACTTAAATTATAAATTCAATAAATTCAATACACACTTTTGTAGTAATTTGTTGGGTTAGCACACGTTAATTATTGTCAAATGTTTAAAAGATCATTACAATTATTGTACTTAAACAGATAGGACATACTTATGTAAATACTCGCCCATCGGTAACTCATCGAAGGGAATGTTTACAAAAAAAAAAAAAAAAAAAAAAGAACATTACAAACTAGCAATAACAACAAATAAAAAATAATAATAATATCTCGTTTCTAACTGTAATTTGTTTCGCTTAAATGCAGTAAACTTATTTTGATTTGGCAATTTACTAAGTTTAAATAAAATCACAGAATATAATTAGCAACAAAGATTTACAAGCACCTATGCAGTTGCAGCATTGATACAACTGTTATACTGTTATGCATACATTGAGACATTGAGACTATCGGCAAATTTGGGAACAATTTATTGTTTATAAAATTTAAAAGTAAACTTATTAAGACTTCATGGAAAAAAGGCACCAAAATATGATAATTGGAAAACAAGGTCAATAGAACGAAGACCAGAAAAAAAATCAGCAGCTACGATTACAAGAACGAAAACGAAGACGAACACGATGAAAATGACGAGAATTCGCCGTATCACCTCACTGGCTTTTGAGTTTAAATTCTTTCCTTCTTTCATACAATCACACACTCGCAGTTGTAATGTAAAGCAATTTGTACGTACAGACAATCAAGTGACAGCAATCTATTTAATGGCAGGCGGATCCAGAATTTGTGCAACACTGGCATACGTGCCGAACACAAAGCCCAACAGTCCAAAGATCAAGATAATCGCATCTTTCCAGAGCATCCAATTGTAACGGCCATAGCCAACTGACCAAAATGTGATCATTTCAATAAGCGGTGGAGAAATGAGGGCCAACATTGAACTACTAACAGCACCAACAAGTGAGATAATCGGTCCAAGATTTGGAATACAAGCAGCTAACACAAAGGTGAAGGTAACCATGACAATACGAAGAACGGTTGCAGAGAGTTCTTTACCGCGATCGGTTTCAAAATGATTGCGCACCACAGGTTCGATAATATTTACTGGCACATAAAACTGCAGAGTATATGAGAAGAATATTGCAACAGCCATAGCAAGTCGTACTAGTTGTGATAGAATCTCATCTGGTGGTAGATTGAGTGTAATACTACCTTGAACTTCATCGCCATACTTAAGATATCCAAAGAATCCAACGGCAGTATAAGCGCATGCAACAATTACCATTCCAGTGTTAAGAACTCCAGTAGTGCCGCCAAAGTCGTCGGGATTTTTCATGTTGTTCTCCAATGGTAGCACAACTCCAATTCCTTCGAATGCATAGATCGCTGTGCCAAAGTACAACGGCAATGTTGCCCATGATGCAACTGGTTTGACAGTATCCGCCCGGGGCAGGTCGTCCAGCATATAATAAAAGGTAATTCCTAGCCCGGTGACTGTAAGAATAGAAGCAAACAGAGACATCGGTGTCAAGAATTTCAAATTTTTCACCAAATTAATAAGAATCATTGGAATCAACATTAGCATCAGATATATCCGTACGTCCAATTTAACAAAATAATGAGCAACCACTTCCTGAACATTCAGCGCCACAAAGAGGAAGTAAACACAACAAAAGCCGAATTGTGTGATGCACAGGAATGTCGTTATCACTTTGGTAGCCACACCAGAATATCTCCTTAATGGTAATGGTCCTGTTTCAATACTAGCAGCTGCTACTTGGCTAAAACTCAACGCCGGAACTTGTAACCGTCTACATAACTCATGGGAACTCTTCACCAGCATATGCATGCAGTGTGTGCATATGACGCCCATGATTAAGGTACCCACCAAACCCACGTAAAGTCCAGCGTTTTTAAAAGCATCTGGCATTGCCAGAATACCAGTTCCAATGTTACCCTTTAACAAATGCACCATGGTATCCAAATTCGAGGTGGGATGTTCAAGCGTACGATTTGCCGACGGATGGTAGTCCTCTTTGGCTTGCTTTTCCACTGCGTCCAGACTTTGATCGCTTTGCACATCAACGAGTCCATTGTCGGGAGAATTGCGAACATCTGGTCGAGGTGCGATTCTTCCCTGGTCACTATCCGACTGCTCCTGGAGCTGCAGCAATGGTTGCCGTTCTGTCATTTTGTTTCTGATTGAATCCGTGCAATGTCCTCAACAAAATTGATTTTTTTCTCGCAAAATTATTTTTGTTCTTCTCTTTGGTTTCTTCAATGATTCAATGTCAAGTTCGAAATGTATTAAAAAAAAAAAAAAAAAAAAAAAACAAATAACTTATAAAAGGGGGAAAACGATAACAGGGAAACTCTTCACAAAGAATTTCTCATGTTTTCAAGCGAATTATTCGTTTGGTGATTTTTCGTTTTGTGTCTTGTGGCAGGTTTAACTCGCGATTGCGATGAGATCAGCGAAAGAAATTTAGAAACGAAAAAAAAAACGACAACTTAGCCCGAGTTGTGAACTTGAGTAATTGATTTTCCAAATTGCTACTTGGGAAGGAGATGACAACAGCGAACGACAATTATTTATTAAAAAGCAACAAAAGTCAATGTGAGTTCTATGCGATTGGTTAATGGTGAGCTGTGTTTGGTTTCTGTATCCGCCACGGTTATGTAGTATAACGTCAGAAAGTGACTTTTTTCGACAACAATAACGGCGAAGAAAAGAGAAACATGATTAGCTCTCCTTTTTTGCCTAAGGTGGAAGAATTGTATTGTGACGACACATTTGTTGGGAAGAATTCCTTGACCAGGGGAGATTTGGAGAATAGTTTTCTACGCGACCATATGTTCAGGGGCCTGTTCAGAAAGTGCAGACCATGTGTACGTTCAGTGGCGACATTTATAAAAAATGAAATTTCCGAATTTTGTGTCATATTTTATATAAAAAAATATTAGAGACAGCGGTCACTATAATAGTTAAGTACTTAAGTTTTTATCGGTATTTTATTTTATATTACTTATTGAATTCCAAAAAGTTTCGTTACTATTTTTTTTATGGAGTACTTCTGAATTCGAGTGCCTTTTTTTCGTGTTTGGTTTAGAAAATGTTCTAATTATAGGGTCGGCAAATTCATCCGTTATTCGCTATTCAATTAAAAGAAAATTAAGATCTCCATAATATTTTTGCTGCAATGTGTACCTCGTTCTAATAAGTACACCGACCCATGTTTTGAAAAATTCAACTTTTCAATTTTCGATGATCAGTTTTTGTTTAGAATGACAAGTTAGCATTGATTGAATGATGATCTATATTTTCATAAATTATTAATAACTTTTAAATTAAAAATAATTAATTTGTCGATTTATTAGTCCTTTTCATTTAATTGCAATTTTAAATTTGTTTACAAAGTTGTGTAAGCCAATTCCATGTACGTACTTACGTACTTAGGCGTCGCTACAGTCCGGGGTAGACCAGGGCCTCAACCAATAAGCCTCTGCAATTAGCGCGGACTTTGGCTAACTGCCTTCAGTTGCACACTCCAAGTTGGTTGAGGTCCCTTTCCACTTGAGCGCGCCACCTCAGGCGAGGCCTTTCTTTACTGCGTTGTCCCTCCGGATTAGAATCGAAGATTCTGCGGGCTGAACCGTTGGTGTTAATTCGCTCTAAATGTCCCAGCCATTTTAAACGCCCAATGAGCAGTTTTTTGACCGTCGAGTGGATGTCGCTATACAGCTCGTAGAGTTTATCGCTGAATCGTCTCCTCCAGAACCCGTCAATGCATACGGGACCAAATATGTTACGAAGTATATTTCTCTCAAAACGACCAAGGATATAACAGGACTGGGATTACAAGGGTCTTATATTGGTTGGGTTATATTGGTTGTTCGGGAGAGGACCTTACTACATAGTTGCCATCTCAGCTCAAGGAAACAGTGATAGGCAAGCGTTATTCTTCGTTTGATTTCTGAAGAGATGTCAACAGAATGTGATAGATGACGAAGACGAAGTCTGTTGACAGCATATACTTGGCTTTGCCCTCGTTTACCGCTTGACCCATTTTTGCCGCTTCTGTTCCTATATTCGCAAACGCACCAGTGACAGCTCACTGTGTTCAACCAATATCATAGTGGAATTTGTGTCGTCTTCGCCGTTTAGTAGCCTGCAGAAATAGTTTTCCATATCCTCAGTACCGACTGTGACTCTACTTGTTCACCTTGTTCTACAGGTTTCAGTTCGGGTCTTATTACCCTGACACTTTGTTTTTACCTTTTGATAAAACTTCCAAACATTATTCCTAGAGTAGCATATCCCTACTACTCTTCATCAAACCAGTGGTTTTGGGGTGGTGGGCGGTTAAACTCAACACGTCAGTTGTGATGGTCGTCAGCACTTGATGCTGGCTGCAAAGGACTTTTCGAGGAGTTGTTGGCAAAGGTTCTGGCGGCTGGTTGCAATTGCAACCGTTCAACGTTACATCTCCTCATAGTATTTCCCCGTTGTTGCGGCGTCAGAGATATCCGTAGACGTACCTTGGCTGCAACTAGGTAGTGGTCCGCGTCCATGTTGGCTGCTCGGAATGTTCGGACATCTAAAATACTTGAGGAGTGCTTTACGTCGATCGCAATATGATCAATCTGGTTGACAGTTTGCTGATCTGTGAATATTGAGGTAAGGAAATTTTCTTTCTTTTGCCCGTGCCATCCCACCGCACTTCCTGGATGTCGGTGATATATGCTTTATAGCAGTCTAGGACATCCGCTAATTATTCGGCTGCACGCGGCCTGTTCAAGATCTGAACATTTCACGTGCAGATCCGAAAGTTGTTGCCCTTTATTCGTTTTGCAGAATCATTAACATCGAATCCTTCCTTATCTGAGACTATTGGTCGCTTCGTAATAATTGCCTTTTTACGTGGTTGGGCTGTTAACCCCACGCACAACCACCAAACTGGAGGGCCAATTACATGTATTTACTTTAAATAACGCTATAGGTTCTACGTGTTACATACAACCATGTAAATGTTAAAAACGTATATGATGATTAGTTTGATACTTAAAACAACTGTGGTGGCGTACAATATATTCTCGGTATCGATATGAAGGAAAATGCGAATTCAATTTAAATTGTTTTTATTTTTCAATATAATCTCCCCTAACATCAATGCATTTGTTACATCTTGAGATAAGCTTTTTTAAACCCTCAGAAAAATAAATTTCCTCTTTCTCCATTTATTGCCGACTTGAGTTCTTCATCATCCGAAAATCTTTTTCCACGAAGACATTTTTTCAAATCCGGAAACAGGAAATAATCACTAGGGGCAAGGTCTGGACTATAGGGTGGGTGTTGGATTTCTTCGAAACCACAATCTCGCGCAGCAGCCTTGGAAACTCGCGCCGTGTGAACAGGAGCGTTGTCATGAAGAAGCAACACACCCGCTGCGAGTTTACCCCGTCTTTTCTTTTTAATTTCCTCCCGCAAATTATGCAAAGTGGAAGCGTAGGATGTGGCGTTGATGGTTTCACCTTTTTTTGTACTCAATGAGCAAGATTCCCTTTGAGTCCCAAAAAACTGTGGCCATGAGCTTCCCGGCAGACGGAGTGACTTTGAACTTCTTCGGGGGGTCTGTTCCTTTTTTATGCCACTGCATGGACTCTTGTTTGCTTTCAGGGTCATAGTGGTGGACCCATGTTTCGTCCCCAGTAACAATTCGATCCATAACACCGTCCGCGTTCTCACTACACATCTCCAAAAGCTCTCTACAGCATGCGATTCTCACTTTTTTCTGAGGCGCTGTGAGCATTCGTGGCACCCACCTTGCACTGACCTTTGAAAGGTTAAGATGGTCATGAAGAATGGTGTGAATGGTACCAATTGAAAGCTTGGTGATCTCTGCCATCATTTTCACCTTTATTCGGGCTTTCTCCCGTACAAGCAGTAGCCGGGGCGCCGTAGCGGGGGTCGTCTTCAATGCTCTCTCTGCCTCTCTTGAACTCACTTGACCACTTTTGCACAGTTGATAATGAAGGTGCGGAACACTGGTAAGCCAGTAAGCCACCATCTCTTCATGAATAGTTTTTTGACTTTTTCCTTGCTTAGTGAGAAATTTAATTACAGCGCGAAGCTCAATTTTCACCATCATCGTCTCAGTTGCCATTATGATTCTGTTTAACTAGAGATAAAACGCGAATTAATAATCACATTTATATGAAATTTTACATGAATGCACAAAAATAATAGTATTACTTGATAAATAAGTTAATTTATATATATAACCACAGCTTCACCCCGATACCGAGAATATGTTGAACGCCCCTAGTACGTACGCAATATCTCTGCATTGAACCAATATTAATTAGGTAATAAATAAACAATTATAAAAATTCTATTTGTCATAATGTAAACCACTTAGAGAAAGTGATATATACATACAATATATAAATTATATATTAAACTTTACGTAATTTATTATTGTGTAGGTCGTACAGTGTTGTTGTTTGACAACCAGCTGTAATGTGTAAACATTAAGACTTAGTCATAGCAAATTACACGGACGCACAACGCATAGAAATGTGAAAATCTGCAATGATGAAATTAAGCCGACACTATACCAAAATGTCATTGAAAATTTCTTCAAAAGGATCAACTTGTGTCAGTCACGAGGCGGCCATTTATCCCAGATTGTATTCGATACATAACCTCCATTTCTACACCCTTTATTAAAATAAAAACATCAGAACTTTTCAAATAAACACTGCGTTTTTTTTTTCAAACTAAAAAATAGGCTGTCTTAATGAGACACCCGATACAAAATATAATGTAATACTTAAGTTTACTTTTATTTATTTTTTGATTATTCAAAATAAATAAGAGAGTAAGTTTTACGTGAATTTAATAAAACAATAAACAATTCTATTTTATTCTGTTTTTGTTGTTCATTACAATTTTTCATAGTGATATTTCAGTTCTTAGCGACATTACATTAAAATCAGGCCATTGAACATTTTGGCTTTCTTTTGAAGAGAAACTTTTTTTGGCTGGTTGAGCAGTAATTCCGAACTCCGATGAAACGAATCCCGCTAGATGGCATTGAAAACCATGCTATAGTATTTGTAAATGACACTAACATTATTCAACAATGGGAGTGCTCATTGCTTGAAGATGTTGTATCACAATTTCCGTCCATAAGTGGTCAATAAAATTCTTCCACTTCAAACTCTCCTTAACACCATCTCGTTGTGAATGCTAAAACACTGATGAAAAGAAAATGCCACAGGAAACGGGAGGGAGTAGCGCGCGTTGTGAGGCAGCCCAGCTTAATGGGATACGGCAGAAGAACGAAAAGGCGGCAGACTCGGAGTAGGCAACAAAAAGAAAAACGCGCGTGCTGGGGCACCAACTTGGTCGGAATGAGCCATGAGAGGTAAAGGGACGTCATGGGTGAGTGCACAATGCACGATTTAGAAGCATAGCAATGCCAACAGCATCGTCATCATCATTGTTACCATTGTCAAAATACCTACCTAGGCATTATTTGGTAACAACACAAAAAGCATCATCAACACTTTACCGAAAACTTCAGCTTGACAACAAAATTTGGCTTGACTTGGCTTTTGTCAACGCCAAGAAAATGAGCAGCACAGAAAAACTCTGCAGCAGAATTACTCCAGCGACACCGGTTAACCTAGTTTGGGAATAGCGGCATTAGCAATGTATAGTATGATATAATGTTTTGTATTATTCAGTCGTATAGAACACATTGAAGTTAAAAGACATTATTCAAATAAATCGTGTTTTATATGTAAAGGCTGAACAGATATGTACATTCCTCGCGGGCGGGATACCGGCGCTCCATTTCGTGCCCGTACTATAGACCCGAGTATAGGCACATAGAGTCAAGGTGGGCTTCGTATGAGTATGGCGATTTCTCCAGAGAATTTACATGGGGACTAGATATGTTTTAGAGCAAATGCTGCGTTGCTAATTATCGAGTTTAAATAGTGTGTCTAAGTTATTGAGATTATAAAGAAGTGCGAAGAATTTTCTTTTTTTGACCATTTTATTTTGGAGCACGTTTACTTAAAACTCTGTATCTGCAGCCAGAATCAGTAAATAATAAAATTATTATCTTTCCCTCTCGGAACCAGAAAACTTGGATTTAAATGGGTTACAATTTTATTCAATAAAGTATTATAATAATGGCGCATACAATGAAAATTCGCAAGCGAGTCCTGTTGAATCCGATTATAAGACAACGGCTAAAGCTGTTTTAACTCTTCCATTTATATAGGTTTATCCGAATCATCGCCTTTAACAATCATAGGTGCCTATTGCATGATCTTAATATACGTAAATCCGCTGGTCCAGATGGTATATCTCCCTTTGTACTGAAGAGGAGTTCCTCCTCGCTGGAAAAATCACTGAGTAAGCTTTTTCATCAATCCTACTCTTTCGGATACTTTCCGAGCAGATGGAAAACAGCATTTGTCCAGCCCGTCCCCAAAAAAGGCGAATCTTATTCTCTCTGCTCCTATAGACCCATTGCGCTTACGTCTTTTCTTTCTAAGGTCATGGAAACGCTGATAAACCCTCAGCTAGGAAATATCTCGAAACACGAAAACTTCTTAATGGCCGGCAGTATGGTTTTCGTAGTAGCAGGTCCACTTGCGATTTGATGGCATGTCTCACAGAAAAGTGGAACCAAAGCGTACATCAATCTGGCGAAAGCAAGATAGTTGCACTTGATATTTCTAACGCTTTTGACAGAGTTTGGCATCAAGCTCTTTTGTGGAAAATGTATGCATTTGGGATCGACGACTATCTTCTTCGATGGATTAGAAATTACCATTCGGAACCTTCAATTCAAGTTGCCTTGGAGTCTTGTCAAGTCTGATATCCACAAAATAAATGCTGGTGTGCCCCAGCGCTCCGTTCTGTTTCCGACACTTTTTTCAATTTTTATCAACGATCTCTTACTTGCTGCTTGTAATCCAATACATTCCTTTGCTGATGACAGTACTCTCTGCTTTTCATATTTGTTTCCGGACCCACATCCCTGCTATTGGGCTGTAGAACCGGAATGGCAGCGTATGTTAAGCTCATTAAATTCCGATATACATAAGCACCATCACCAGCAACATAGTTGAATTTAATGCTTCCAAAACACAATGCTGTCCGCTGTCGTTAAAGCGAAATTTAAACAACGTGCCATTGTCTATGAATGAAAATCTTTACATTCATTTACCACATATTCATGTCATCAGAAATATCTAGGTTTTCTCAAGCGATGTAAGAAATATTTCACACCTTCTGATCTGGCCTCAATATACAATATAAGGCGTTTATCCGTCCGAAATTGAATTACAATGCCAACATCTGATCAGGTATCCGTGCGATAAAACTCTTAGATGATACTAATATTAGTCAGTCAATTGCCACCCTCGCACACTGACGTAATATCTTCTGTCTCACTTCGTTTTATCGCTATTTCCACCAGCAGTGTATTCTACCAGAATGCTCGTCAATATACCCGCTTTCGGACGTACTCTGAAAAATCGTGATTCGTTCCTAAGGCGTACAACTCGCTTATGGAATGCCCCGCCGAGCTCTCTATTTCCTATTCATTATAATATGCAAACATTTAGGACCAATGTACATGGGTATTTCTCTTTTCTTCCTCCCCAATTTAAGGGTACTCAAACCCCTTGAGCGCGCGCTAATTATTAAAAAAAAAAAAGAAAAATCTAGACTATTTTACTCATTATGATAACAAGCTCTTATTTGCATAAAAAAGCAACATGATGTTACTCGTAATTCTAAAATCGAATGTCACGCGAAATCTACAGTGAAATCTTATCAAATCAAATACATAAAGTAAAAAAACTATTGTATTGTATTATACGAGTACATGTTGCAAGGGCTTTGCAAATGAATTTCTAAAAATATTACGACCTTCAATAGAATACTTTATGTATGAAAAAATTATTTATAAGTAATATACGAGTAAATTATTTGATAAGAATCAATTAGAGTCAAA
This sequence comes from Volucella zonaria, assembly GCA_963966105.1. Taxonomy (NCBI): domain Eukaryota; kingdom Metazoa; phylum Arthropoda; class Insecta; order Diptera; family Syrphidae; genus Volucella; species Volucella zonaria. Next base: position 121,356,418 of record OZ014531.1, on the reverse strand, counting down.
ACAATAAACTATACAAGTCAATTAATTTCAATTTTCAGAACCTCTGCTATTTATTAAACTGCGGATTGACTTTCAAATTTCAAAGTCAGAACTTGGCCCTGGAAGGTTAGTTTTAAAGTTAGGAAGCAAGTTCACTTAAACAACAAGCACCAAAATACCATAATCCCAACGAGAAAAGGGCATAACCACCATAAGACCTAAGTGTTTCAAGTTTCATGACCTCTTCCTGCCTACTTTTTGTGTTCTTCCTTGTGTAATCGTAAAGAAATACAAATCCAAATACAAATTCAGATGCTTTATGATATTAAGTTGCAAAATTATTCTTATGATTTTCTTTTAGATAAGTTGCCGTATATCTGTATAGGTGAGCCAACACATGTACCGTTGAGGATTAGAGCCACTGATATGATATGGGACGATCCTGCTCTAAATCAAATAACTCATAGCATAGTGGTATACAGTTGACCAACGGCCACATGCGCAGAGAGAGTAAGAGTATGAAAATACACAGGTGTGTACGTCTTCATCCATTTCTTTTTGCTCTTTCAGCTATTATTTTCGTATATTTGTTGTTGTAAAGTTCCTTTTTTTTTTTTTTAAAATATGAATTTTTGTGAGAGCAAATTTAAGAGACCTGCGCAGCAGACTGGCCAACTGTTTTCAATAGCACTATACTATATCATTTTCAAGAAAGTTGATTAGTCCTCAACGGTTCTATTAATAGCGATACTGATTCTGCGAGCACAGATTTTGCATTTCCAATTCTGTTAAGAGTACCCAGAGCGGAGATAGCATTTATCCCTGCCGCACTTTCATTTAGATCCTCCGAAACCTTATCATTGTGTAGAATATCTACTAGTTACCAAATAACAAGCTATCGAACGCCTTTTCGAAGTTTAAACTGTAAATGTAAGGACGAATTGCTTTATTATGATCCGTTAAGTACTTAGTCTGCCGAGAGCTGAATCCATTCAAACTTAGTTTTAGGCATCATCTTCACTTTGCATTGATCGAAATTCAGGCCTTGATTATTATACACCCATCGATCTATCTCCAAGTATCTGCCAATAGCCATGTTCGATAAATTTGCTACCTTTTACCAAGGTCGGCACGCGTTTTAGATGCACAAATATTTTTAACAAGGTTCCAGTGTCATCCACGTTTTTCTGTTTTTTTCTGCTAAGTATTTATTTCTAAAGCAAGATGGTCTCTGAAATATTGGCGCAGTTGGGAGTCTCTGAGCCTGTCGGTATTGGACCTGATATTGTCAAGCAAAAAAGAGTGGTTACTGATATGAAGGCGTATATAAGCTAACATAAGATGATGTTGGTTCTACGTATACTTCAGACGCCTAGGACGCAATGTAATCGATCTGGTTTGATATTCGCTGCTATTCAGTTGAGATCCAACTAATCTTTTGCTAGGTAGGTAATTGTTATGCGTACCTCCGCGCTAGTTGGTAAAATCTGGTATTTAATGACCCATCTTGGGGTGGGTCGAGAAAAGGATCTCCGCGCTACTTTCGTCGATTTTAAAGATTGCTCATAAAAGCGTCTATAGAAAGGAGCCATACAAAGCCATGTCCGATTGGATATGCCTGTCAAGCTTGTTAGGTTGTTGTTGGAGAACTCGCGAGGATTGAGCAGATGTCACGGAAGAAACATTTCCCCCAAAAAAATAGAGCAACGCGTCTTCACGCGAAGTTTTTAAAGATCTATGTATGTATATGGAAAGAATTGTGCTGATCTCATATATACGAGTATTTTGTAAACATAGAGCCTGAATTAACAAAGACGGGTATGGGGTCAATAAAATACAAATTTGTATGCTATCATCAAAAAAATTAACCAACAAAAAGGTATGCATATGATATTGGAATAAAATATTGTATGAAAGTGGAGGCATAATGGATGCAATAATCGCGATCCTGTTTTATACTCCTACTTCTTCTCGATTGTCTTGAACGAAATGTTCATATTTGCAATATTTACTTAAGTTATACTTACAGCGCTATCACACAAAGTTATGGATATCCGGGAAAGGGCAGCAACAGAGTGAAGCTCTAATGTGGTATACATTAACAGCTAATGTATGGAACCTCTCTAGCTCTAATAAGATCATGGTATTTCAATGTAGAGAATTATGTGCTCCATTGCACAAAAGAATACAAGTTCCCTTGGATGGCTTTTTCAGAAATTGCTGGGACAGTGAAAGAGAAGAATCTGTTACCCGCCACCCGTGTATGGCGTCAAAATTTTGCTTCAATAAAAAATCTTGGATGACATAAAAAAGTAGACTTGCTCTGCAGTTTGGAATTCTCCAGTTAATTGAGCTGTACCTTAAACTTTCGGTTCAATGTCATCGAACAAGTCATCTATGATTCTTATATTTTGAAATCTCAGCTCCATCCATATACGATATATGGGAACTTTACATAGTTGAAGACAGCATGGAGACCTTTTAAAAAGTTTTAATGTTTCTCCATCATTCTCAGTAAAATTTGAATCGCGTAGTCGGCTGTCAAGAATTATCTCATATATTTTCATAGAATTCGACAGTAGTTTCACCAATCAGTAGTGGTTTCAAATTCTCGTGTTGCATTTGCCTTTATACAGTGAAACATGAAAGCGCACCCTCCCTCGGTCGCCTTTTATCATAAAATTATACAAAATCGCAAATTACTTAAATCCAAGATTTCCGATTCTTCGGAGGGTTATGACCCGGTTCGACTACATGCCCACAGTTCATTCCTTTAACTTCGGCTTCTGTATAATCTGCCGTTTCTGCTTTATGTATGACAGCCGAGGTAATGGAACCAAGCGGAAATTCTTTGTTAAATAACGAGCGTTAAAACACTCTTTGTAACATATCTATTGCAAATTTTCTTGTTTGCCCGCTTATCGGGAGTCTTTTCATTGCTGTACCACAATCTTAAAAATGTCAGCTCATTTGCCCATACTCCGACGTTGCACTTCTTTGATTGGGTATCTCCTTCTTATAGACTGTTAGAGTACCTCTCCTAATTCCCGTAATGTTACTCAAGGCGCACTTTATTGGTTTCGCTACTTCACCTTTACTCCTGATCGAAGATGTTCCACATACATCGTTTATGAATTTACGGGGCCATTCTCTCATATTTAGCGCCCAGTGCTGACCTCTTTCCTAATTGATTTTATTTTCTTGACTGATGCCGGAGAATCCAGAGTTTGCAATGAATATAAAATTTTCAGTCAGGCATGTACAATAGTCTCAAGGAGTTGATTTTGCAGGACATGATTCTGGCAAGGTAATTTTCGATGACTTTTCCACACACATCGATTGACAATAACTCGGTCATAACTTGACGAAAATTTGTTTTCAAAGTGTCAAGACTTTGCGGATTGTGTGCATAAATACGATCTTTTGCCTACAAAAAGAAATAAAGCCAAAATGGGTCGTGTTGTGTGAGAAGCACCATTTTCTGTTGAAACCACATGTCTTCCACATCCATATCTTCGATTTGAAGCCAATAAATTCTGTTAACATTTAGCTACAGCGTTGAGAATTGATTTCGAACATGTATGGATCAATGATTGCAAATCAAATAAATTGCACAGCATACAGCGACTTTTTGTGGATGCAATGGTCCTTCGACAGTTGCATGTGGATTTGCACTTCCTCATGTGCGGCAATTTTGTTTGTTAACATACCATATCCAGCGAATGAAAAATCAGCCTCATCGCTGAAGAAAATTTTGTGTGAAAAGTGGTCATCTAAATGGTGATGTTCAAGCACCCAATCGACATCTGTAACAGAGCCAGGCTCTTGGAATTTTTTTTACAGGTTTTGCCTATAGTACGCTCAGATGGACGATTATGGCGACCATAAACTGCTCGTAATCTGCGAAACGTACCTACTACAAAATCAGTATTTTTGCAGTAAGTTTTCACAATTATTAAACGATACATATATATTGTACAATGGCAAACCATAAACCATAGATGAACTGGCTTAGATGTCAAACACTACTAATACTTTTGCAAACCCTTAACCATCGCACAGACGCATTGTAGAAGAATTACCAACAAATTGGACAAGCCAGTAAACTGCTGGAATTTGAGCAATTTACAAGTAAGTTGCAAGAATGAGAACGATATGCACGTAAAGTTCACCATGTGTGTGACCGTTTTTTGGGAGAGAAATTGACATTAATGAAAATTCCCACAGCCAGGCTTAAACGGCAGGGGCTATCAGTGGAAAGAGGGATTTCGATTTCCAATATCTGGAAAGTTTGCCATCTATATTAATTCACCTATGGCTTAAACTAAACACATCCAGTCTCGTATAACAGTTCGTTTTGACGTATGTTATTGAAACAGTGATGTCAAATCCGGACAGCGGATTGAATGACCCTATATTTAGTCTTCATATCATAGACTAGTTTTATGTGCAAAAGTTAATGATTTTTTTCTGTGTATAGTGTCAAGAACTGCATATTTAAAGAATCTTTCAAAAGTCGCTCATGGATGTCAGCAAGGAATAATTTCTGAACGCCACCTTTTATGTCATCTTTGATATTTGTGAAGTATGTAGACACGTATACAATTTTTACCATGGATAGTTACATTCTAGAACAACGTATTAAAGTTATTCGAACTTATTTAAAAATAGTCGATCTTTAAAAAATACGTATCGTAAAATTCGTGACTTTTTTGTTGTAAGTAATCGTCGAAATTAGTCTGCAATTCAAAGGTTAGTGAACAAATATGAAGAAACTGTTTCTGTCGAGGAAATGTCTGGCAGCCCAAAAAAAGGACGCTCTACTGAGAACATTGCTGCTGTAGCACAAAGTGTCGCTGAAGAATCTTCAACACCGATATCAGGACGTTATCAGGCATTAAGCATTTACCCACTGACTGTGCGGCATATTTTAAATAAGGACTTGCATTCTTACAAAATATAATTACCGCAAGAATTGAAGCCAACAGATCTTAATGAACGCAAAACTTTCGTCAATTGGATGTTAGAATATGAAGCTTCTTTTTCACTCAAAATCATCTTTAGTGATAGAGCTCATTTCACATTTAATGAGCTCCTCAACAAACAAAATTGTCGTATCTGGGGAGATCTATGAATAATTTCAGAAAACCATTACATCCACAAAAATGTACTCTTTGGTGTGGTTTTTGGACTAGTGGAATTATTGGTCCATTTTTCTTCGAAGATGCAAATGAGAGACCTGTTACTGTCAATGGAAAACGCTATAGACAAGTAATTGAAGATTTTTTCCGGCCTCAAATTGAAGAAATAGACACAGACGATCTTTATTTTCAACAGGATGGAGCTACGAGTCACACAACACATGCAAACATTAAGCTATTGCGGTCTCAGTTTCCAGGTCGATTAATTCCACGTAATGGTGACATAAACTGGACACCTAGATCATGCGATTTAACACCATTTGATTACTTTCTTTGGTTTTTTTTTTTTTTGAAAAGTAAAGTCTATGTGGATAAACCTAAACCAATTGTACTGTTGAAAAACAACATTCGGACTGAAATTGATGAGCTTAATGCGGTAATGTGGAAGCTAGTCGTTGAAAATTTGAATGCTCACATGGAAGCCTGTAGACGTGCTCGTGGTGGACATCTAAATGTTACATGTTTTATTTAAAAAAAAAAAAAACATCTTGGCGCGACTTTTGAATGAACCTTTATATTCAAACTCCAAAACGACGCATCACCTTTAAATTCTAACTAACTTCCGTTTCGAAAACCATTCTGTTTCTCGTGTCGTTCCTCCAAATCATAACAAACTCATTCCCGCTCAGTTAAATATTTCATATTCTGCAAACAACCACTAACCACCCCCAACATAAACAAACCTTCCATGCACAATAGTGTACACAAGAAACAGCTGTTCCGAAAGCTCCTCCAAGCAACAAGGCAAGACCTTATAAATTCTTCTACCACAAAACAATTTCCACATTCTTCCCTTAATTCAGTTGAACTTGATGTCTAATTGGATTTGTAAAATACAAGGGAAGCTTGTTTCAAGCAATGGATACCCACCCAACACAGTCCGGAATACGCTTTTCTGAATAACGAACGTCTTAAGTGCGCGCTTCGTGACTCTAGTTATTACCAGTTGGATTTTGAATCCTTCCGGCGCTTAGTCCTGTGGATTATTTATTATAATTTAAACTCAATGTTTTTGGAGCTTTCCTATCCCGAGGATACGGTTTCGAACATCGGGTTTTTTTTTTATTTTAAATATGTTAAGGTAGTCAATGGAAACAGACTATCTGTGCGTTAGGCAATATCTAGCTAAGGAGGAAAGTCTTGTTCCGTTAAAAAAAAAAAAAAAGTGAAAGAAACCAAAGCGAATTTCTACATTTTTTCTTTGAAAAACAATCGCAATAGTGTTTGAAAAAGAAGAGAATGATTTAAAAAAAATCAATGGGAATTATTAGCCACTATACGTATATTTGGTGTGCAGTTGTTACTCGTATTTAATTTTTGATTTCTTCCTTCCTACCGAGAAATAGTATGTGTAACGCATAAAGGAAAAGAAAGCAGTGCGTAGTGTAATAAATAAGAAAAGATTTATGAAAAATCAGCAGGGGAATAGCAAAATGCTTTACCCGACTCACACACAACTCAAACAACCATCAGGCTACGCTTTTTGATAAAAAAAAAAAAACCGCTGCTATAATATCTCAACAAAATGTAAAATTCCTGACGATGGCAACTGGTTCGGAATTACTTCTATAGTCTGATTTGCATGTCGTTTTTATCGAGATACAAAATCGGGATACTCAAACAAATAATATTCTGCAAAATCACCTTTATCTGATAATTTTAATTTATTACAAAACATATCCCGAAATTCAAATTTAAATAAAAACGGATAGCATGAGATCAGTGGAAATTACGAGGTAAGTACCGTTAGAAGCAGTTCTTAAATTCCAAGTAAAATTATTTGTAAAATATATTGTGGCAAAACAAATCCTTTCAAGGCAATAAATGCACAAGTTCAATTCTTTGTATTACGGATAATTTTTTTTAGAAATCTTAGGATTACCGTTCAAAGAAAAACGTAATCTAGTTAAATCTTTATTCGTATAGTTCTAGGGTCTTAAATTACTTAAATTTACTTAAAGTGACACTAAAATTTGGGACAGACCTAGCAATTAACCGAAAATGTTCCTTATTTAGCTATTTTAATCGGCTAATTAAGCAACAATCTGAAAGACTATACCCAATGGTTCATTTTTTGGATGCAATTATGTCTCATAAGACTCTTCTGGACTCGTCTCACTCTAAGAACTGCAATTTTGCTGTTTTGCACAAGCTTATTAATCCAAAAGAGAGCATTGCCACTTTTTAATAAAAAGTCAACTTCAAGCTGCTTAGGTGCTCAATCTGTGAACCCCCGTCCGATTTCCGATATATGTTAACTTTGAATGATACGGAAACATTTTTCTGGTGTAAGTCTATGATCATGTCATAAAACACTGTACATACATGTAAAAAAAATGTGGGTCTTAGTCTCCTTAAGTTCAGCTTGACTGTCGGTGCTTTAGTAGACAATCCGCGGCCTTCACCTGTTTTTGACTATATAACCAATTACGCACGTCTCCGTTTGGAATACAGAAGCAAGTTTACTTTAGAAAAAGCGAAGTATAAGGTTCTCATCCTCCACAAAGATGGCAGCGCTTCATTCCTGATCGGTTCTAGAGCCATCTGTCTCATATAGACCGCATATTGTCAAGGTTATGTTCACTTGGCGCTACAGTCCGGGATAGTCCCTAACTTCAACTAATAGGCCTCTCCAGTTAGCTCGGTATCGTGCAAGCTGCTTTTAGTCATGAACTAGGTGCTATTTGAGCACGACACCTAAGGCAGCACCTTCCTCTATTGCGATGTCTCTCCGGGTTTTTTTTTTTTTATAATTTACGCGCGCCTAAGGGGTTATGAATACCCTTATACTGTTGCCAGGGCGCGGACGGAAAGATAGAAGGAGGAGAAAGGGCAGCATTGTTTGTGATGTAATGGTGTGTTTGGTTTCGATATTGACTCTCCAGGGGTGGGAGTCCGAATAGGACGGAGAGATTTTCTTCACTCGGAATGATTCAGGTTGTGAATTTTAACGGTTGTTTTTGTGCTTGAAAACCCTACAATAGCCAAATCTACATGTCAGTGTTATGCCTTCACACGCAGATTTTTCTGACTGAGTTCCAATTACACAAATGAAAGCTTGTCGTGGCTAGGATTCGAACCTTGACCCTCCGAGTGAGAAGCGATTGCTAGTACCACTACACCACGGCCACCCCCTTGGGTTGGAATCGAAGACTCATCGGGCTGGTGTTCATGTGCTCTTCATGTCCTAACAACCTTATTCGACTGATTTGCACTTTTCTGACCAAGTAGCTGTCCTGTATAGCCCGTAGAGTTCGCCGTTAATCCCCAAAACGGGTTATTTATATACGAGGTGTTGTTAAGCCGTATTATACATGCCGTCAAAAGTTGTGTTGCCGGAAACACTTTCAATATTGATAAAAGTTCCCAATGGGCATGTGTTCTAGTCGAGTACGCATTCGATTCTCCTCTCTAAATTTTATAACGCAGACTCACAAAATCGTTTGTTTTGCATCTTAAACAGAAGGTGCATTTACAAAACAGTTTTACGCACAGTTTTACGATGTTCACTAAAAAAAATATTTTCACTGTTTGCTCAGCATTCCATATACACATACGCCAGCGCCAGTCTAGCAGTTTGACACTCTTCAGAGTTAGCAATATGTTTATAAAGGGTGTCCCCAAATTCACGCAAGAGGTAATTTTAATAGAAAACAGGTTTTCAGTTAAAACTTTTATATTTTCATTAATTCATAAAGTACACGCTATCGGCTTTGCTACAAATTTTCCATAAATGAGGATGAATTTCATTGACGCAGCGCTCAATTTGCTAATTCAAGGTGTGGGTGGTTCTAGACTTGTTGGCATAAACATTAGACTTCAAAAAACCCCAACGCCGTTAAACCGCATGATTTAAGAAGAGCGATGGGATGGCCGTGCATAAGCAGGGTGAAAAACTGTAATATATATCTGCTGTGTGTCGCTTATTTGGATTTGTCATATACGGCGTACTTACGCAATCCCCATTAACGTTATATTCCCTAACATATTAGGCTTATGTTATGCGTACACACCCCTAGGGGAAAACAAGAACGACACCACCGAAGAATGTTTTTGTGAGCTCCTCGACAAGACATATGAGCAATGTCCCAAGTATGACGTTAAAATCGGCTGGTACGATATCGATATCGCCAGGATAAGAAAAAACGCCATTTTTGATAGAAAAGTTGGTAAGCATAGCATACATGACACCACGTCTGGCATCAGACTTAGATTTATCAACTTTGCGGCAAGCACATAAGTTTCCTCATCTTAATATACACAAGTGGACATGGCAGTCTCCGGATCATGAAACGCTAAATCACATTGCGATCGACGTAAGACATGTCCTTGCGCAGCCAACGTTGACTCACCACCTTGTTGCAGCCGAGGTGCGAATGTGGATGTCCCAAGAGCCACAACAAAAAAGAACCTAGAAATGCTGCAATCGCAAGGGACCGCCAGTATCTCCACTGAACGGGTGTCAATCACTTCTATGCCGGGGGTATGAAGTACCGAAGACCAATGGCAACGCTGCCAAGGTGTAAATGGTGTGCAGGGTTTTACCCCAAACACAACCAACAAATCGCTGGTTTCACGAAGAATGTCGATAAGCACATGCAGCTAAACAAGAAGCATACAAAGCGGCGCAGCAACGAAGGCCGAGAGCTGCTCGTGAGCAGAGATAGGAAGAACATTGGCTTCACCAGAAGAAGAAAAATGAGGACGAGAAACGCACGATCGAAGATATTCAAAGGTTGTACTCCAGGAAAGGTTGTACTCCAGGAAAGGTTGTACTGGAGTTTTGTCAACTAGTAAAAACAACATGTCTATGCAAGAAGACCCGTAGAGTCACAGTCGATGCTGAGAATATGGAAAAACTTTTTCTGCAGACGAAGAAGCCCAATATTCTGACGACAGGCAGAATGTACCATTTAAATTAGACGACAATAGCCAAAATTTCCATCCACCTGACCAAAACGAACTAAGGAAAGCAATATCTAGACTGAAAACCAACAAATTAGCTGGACCTGAAGGTTCACCGGCCGAGGTATTGAGAGCTGCTGGAAATGACTTTGTGGGGAGCATACGCCAACTCATATCTCAGATCTGGTCAGAAGAGTGTATGCCTGATGAATGAAATCTCAGCTTCGTCAACTTCGCCAACTATAGAGGTATAAGTCTCCCCAACATCGAATACAAGATTTTATCTGCCATATTGTGTGAACGTCTGAAGCTCTTCTTCGTTATCAACGTGATTGCTCCCTATCAGTGTGGTTTCAGACCAGGAAAGTCCATAATTAACCAGATCTTCACACTCCGGCAGATCCTGGAAAAAACTCAAGAAGTTGAATTTTATACCCTGCTAATTAAGAACGCTCGCTGATACCGAATGATCGGTAATGACTTAACCGAGGCCTTTGATGTCAGAAAATATTTTAGACAATGTGACTGGCTATCATGTGACTTCTGAACTCACAAGCGAACACTGGTGGCACAATATTTCAGAAGTCTGCGCAACTAGTAACACACACCGGTGATATTGACATAATTGGCATAACTCATTTGGGTGTCATCAGCGCGTTCGCTAGTACTGAGACAGAAGCTACCAAAATTGGTTTAACAGTAAATGAGGGCAGAAGCAAGTATGTACCTTTATGCTGTTAATAAGAAGGGACACCCAACATTGACGAATTGAACAGAACCTCACAGTCGACAGCTACATATAATTTCGTGGTAGTAAGGGACTTTGTCAATCTTGGCTCTGCTATAAATTTTGCCAACAACACCTCAGCAGATATAAAACGAAGTCTTGCTAATTGCTGCTTATTTGTACTAAGAAGGCAATCCTGAACAACTAAGGAGACTATACATATGCATATAAGACCTTGATCATCCCAGTCCTACTTTATGGCACTGACTGGCCGTTTCGAGAGAAAAATCCTTCGTACAATATCATGTCCCTTTTATGTTGACAGGCTTCGGAAAAGAAGATTCTACGACTAACTATACCGACGTCGATCCTGTGGTCTTCGAATCAAACATGGAGGGACAACGCAGTAGAGGGAGCCCTCACCTTAGGTGGCACGCACAAATATAGGGGGACCTCAGCCGACTTTGAGTGCGCAACTGGAGGCAGTTAGCTCAGGATCGAGCTAAGAGGATAGGGTTGCTAGCTGAGGCCCAGGTTCTCCCCGGATTATAGCGCCGCCTACATAAATACCACAGGGTAACCTGCAAACAATAAAAAGCAACGTATTTAGAACCAACGGTCTCTTTTTTCGTCTTTGATTTTCTTTCGTCCGCGCTGTGTGAAAACCTTTTAATGATGTTCATAGACACTTGAGCGCGCTAATTATTAAAAAAAAATAGAGTAACATGTATGGCCGGCCGTATGTAGCCGTTTCTGAGTCAATAGAGTTCTTTCAGAATATATGTATACTTGTTCCTACATCAAAACCATACGAGTATGTCGGTAATTTATTACAGAGCTTTATCCGTGGCGCATTTGTTTTCATTTCGAAACAATGAGTTTCTTAAGGTTTAGCTATTGCTAGTTACCAAAAAATTCGTAGACAAGGTCGTGGAAAGAAGTGCTTGCTATCACTACTGCTCGCTCTTTTGTTTTATTCAGTTATTGGAGAATCCGGACATTTTATACGTCGTTTGTGTCAGCCGCGTTTAAAAAATTAGAAAATGATTTATATAGTTCTGTTTAAAAGATATTTCGTAATAAGTCAGGAAAACAATTGGTTTATGAAAGTTGGAAACAGCGATTTTATTTTAAGTGAATATGTCCAACGCACCGGGTATGCATGCATCAAAATTACCAACTGCTCACTTTAACAGGTGATCTATAAAGACGACGCAACGCCGAAAAATGCCATGACTGCTGTCAGAAATAATACAACGTCTTCAGACAAATATTATCATACATATTTTATTTGAAGGTCAAAACAAACACAAGAGTTTCCAAATTACAGAATTTTCATAATAGTTTCAAATGCCGCACAAGTTCATCAATCTTTTCAGTCTTATCTGGTCCAATGCCCAAAACAGTAGCTGTTCCCGGCTCCAGTTGTGTTTGACCGGCATCTTTTACAATTTCGGATACAATATTCAGTTTCCTCGCTTTCTCCTGTAGCTGAAGAATCTCATCCAAGTTTTCAACTCTTAATACAACTTTCGGCTGACCCCAAGTGCACCACGTTTCCAAGATCTCAGCATTTACCAGTTGTGAACGTTGATAACACAAAATCGAAGCATGTGAGCACTGAGCAGCTGTTTTTCCTTTGGACATTTTGAGATCACCTCGTACGAGTAGAGCTAGTTTGGTTCGATTCCCAGACGCACTGGACACCAGACGAAATATTCGTGACAGCATTATGAATTCTATTTAATCACTTAACGTTCTTGTACTTTTCTGTTTGTTTTGTAGTGTATTCAAGCATACACTCCTTGAATTGCTTCACTCTATCCTGGCAACTGCGCCAATCTCCTGTCTCTGCAATGCACTCCTGTTCATGACAATTTTGTGGGGTTAGTTTTTTTGTTTCAAATATTACTGAACACTAAAATATTACCTGTACTTTGTAATGCAACTCAATGCAACCAGTTTGTTTTAACATTAATTCGACGGGGTCCTCCGTATTTGACATTATTTATTTAATTTATAAATTCGAATTTTTCCCTTGCATTAAATAACAAGTTGAATGAAACCGAAAAGAAGGTATGAACTGACACTGATGAACGTCATTTCATAAACTCCTTAGGGTGTAGTCACAAACAGAAGTATAACACCACGCCTACACTGCATACCGAAAACTTAAATTGTTATACACACAATTGAATCAAATGGAATTCATTACGGTTATTGCGCATGATACTTATTGTAGTATAGATATATTTATGAATGAATAAACCGAGAATACATAGAACCAAAATCAAAATATGCAGTTGCAGGAAGGAATATATCAAGGTATTCTTACAATTGTTTTTCTTCGTCGTTGCAAACTAACGTTTGTACGTACAACCTGTTAAAACAAGGTATATTGTAATGTTACTAATTATAACTAAAATACATTACATTCCAGTAATCGATTTAAAAAAAAACAATTCTAATAACAATGGCATAAAATGTGAACATAAATTGAAAGACAATTGAAATAAAAGCTTACGAAGGTTTTTTTTAAATAAGATAAATGAAATATATGCAAAGGCGAGCAAAAAATTTAATACATAGAGCATGTGTATAAAACGATTCTTCCGCCTCAGTATGTAATTAAATAAATAATTTATCAGAAGTATATGTGTATTATACACACATACTATTTCAGAAGACAGAATGGATAAATAGACTTTCAGTTTTTGGGAGACATTGAATTGTAAAATTATTAGGTATACGAGTATATTCGTATACATACATCAGTATAATTGAAAGAAGCTTTTATGCAAAGGGCTACGGATTCCAGCTATCATGATTTACGAGTGCGTTTTCTATGCAATTTTGCATAAGTGTAACGTAAATTGTGTCATTAGTTACGAAATTGATACGGGTTTCATCGTTTGAATACAAATAGCAATGGATTTCCAATATTTTATTTGATTTCTTATGCGAATTTGTATATGTAAAAAGGGCTTCAAAAAGAGCAACCAAAAAATGCTTCTTATAAGTCGATTGAGTTATAGATCTCTTTCAAATTAGTCAAATTTTTAAAGAAAAATATTAAAAAGTGCAATTCTACAACTTCTTTTCTTTTTCAACAAATTTAACACATTTTATGGTCAATTTAATTTTTCTTTAACGAAACTTAATATAATTTGCAAAATAAATTAAAATGTTACAAAACAGATCTCCTAGAATTTTTAAGCAATAAAACCAAATTAATCTCTTTGGACCAGTTTTTGCATCGAACTACAAAAAAGTCGCGTTTGTCCCGAAGTAGAACTGAATTAAGTAATTTTTCTTATTTTATACGACTAATGTTTATTATATTATTTTACATTGTCTTGACTCATCTTCACGATTTTATTAAATTAAAACAACCGCTGAGAATGTGTGCAAATGACGTTTCAAAACGCCACCAATTTCAAAGCATCATTGATGTATTACAGTGGAAGGCTAGTGTTGCATAAAAAAGCAATTTCCATCTATTGCAAATTTCGTTGTTTACTTACGAGATTTTGAAAATCTAGGGCTGTTTTCTAGAGCTGCCATGCTCTACATTTTCCTAATTTTGTTGTCTGTGTATTGATTGCGAATGAACATATTGCACTATCTCTAGGTACCTCTTTTTCGCGTTCGTATTATAACATAAAACAGACTTAATCGATTTCGGTACTGCGCCCTTGCCACCATTTTAGTAAGTTAAAGCAGAGTAAAGCCCCATTTACAATACTGCGAGATGCGATACGTTGTTCCAAAAAGAGAGCGCAGGAACTGTCAAAAATATTTCCGTAACATGTACTTCAATGTGTTTGTTTAGAATAATTCGAGTCTCGGAGCAAGCATCGCAGTCAATTTCGAAAATCTGGAAAACTCTCGCATCTCGCAATGCATGACAGCAAAATATTTGTTGTTTTCATTTTTCCCATGATTATCACTTCACTTGACAATTGTTCGTTGCGTTTTGACGTATCATTGTAAACAGACGTCCGATGTCCGAATGCTAGAGCTCTCGCATTCGAATTCGAATTGTAAATGGGACTTAAAGCAACTACACTAAGATTAATATTTCTGGACTGTCGTTATTCTCTGGTATGGCGTTGTACAGTAAGCTCCATTAGTTGACGTAAATTCTTACTTGTTAAACGATATCGAACTCGTTGCGAAGGAAATTTCTGATGATTTTGATTACTCACATAGTTCAAGAATAAACACCTGACAGTGTCGTTCATGATATACGGCAATGTCCCTTTACCTGTAATTATTGTACTTAGAGTATCTATTTGAAGCTAATGCATTTTGGTTTTCCTTCTGTTGCTTGAAGAAGCAATTTCAAATAGAAAATGAGAATGACCAATGATGAAATTTACTCTTTATTTACTAATTGTTACCAAATATGGGTGACCAGATAGTAATGATAGTTTTCCCAATTGTTATGTTTCAACAGCTGTTAAAGTTACCAATAACATCTTGCTGTCAAAATATTCAGTGAGATTTGCCATTTCATCATGCTTCGTTTTATACTTGCCGAATATATTTTTTATTAAAAAATATTATCGAAATTCTAGCTCAGTTGTACGAGTAAATACGCAACTTGAATTTCATTGTGAGGTCGGTCGTCACCATGGCTTCAGTGTCTAAGCAATTCGTCGCACCGTGGAAAAGATTGAGCGTGAGTATACTCTTTTGGATCTTAAGGTACTAACCAGACAGATATTGGTTCGAAATAAATAAAACTCAACCGCAGTAGCGGCTAGTATCGAAGAAGACCCAGAAATGTCGATTCGACGCCAATCAGCTAAATTAGGCATCGCCAGAGAGTCAACCCGGCTTATTTTGCGGTTGGATTTGGGCCTACATCCATATAAGATTACGGTGACACAAGAATTAAAGTCGGATGACCATAGACAATGCCGTGAGCTCGCTAATTCGGCGCTGGAAATGTTGGCCGGAGATCCGGATTTTGACCAAAAAATCATCTTCTCGGCCTAGGCCAATTTTTGGTTCAGCGGCTATTTCAACAAGCAAAACTGCCACTATTAGAGCGAGCACAATCAACAAGTGATTAGTCAAGCATCAATGTATCTACAAAGATTGACTGTTTTGTGCGGTTTATGGCATGGCGGCATCATCTGACATTATTTCTTTCGAAATGAGGAAGGAGACACTGTTACCGTGAATGGCCTCAGGTATAGAGCAATGTTAACCGACTTCTGTCAGAGCTCGACAACATCGATAGCCGAGCTGTGGTTCCAACAAGATGGCGTTACATGCCATGCAAGCGACGCAACATTCGAAGTTGTTAAGGAGAAATTTGGCAGCTGTGTCATCTCGTGGCGAGCGTTTATGCGATTTGACACCATTCGACTACCTTCTCTGGGGCTACGTCAAGTTTTTAGTCTACGCTATCAAGCCAATCACTTTAGAAGAGCTCGAGGCCAACATTCGACCAGCACTTGCCGGAATAACGCCGCCAGCAAAGCCGAGGCGGCCATTTGAATGATTCCACACACAATATCATGAACGTAGCTTCAAAATAAAGCCAGAATCAATTTTATATTTCAAACCGTTGTTGTTTTATTTAAATTTTATCTATCGTTCTTATCTGGTCACTCTGTAATATCACAAATCTTCTAATTTAAATGTTCAACCCTTTTCTTTAAACGTTACCCCATTTGTAAAAATCTCAATTGATCATATTAAAAGCAGAAGCACACATATCATTTTTACCTCTCGTAACCCCAAATACGCAGGTTAAGTTCGTTAAGGACTCTTTGAATATCAAATGTGAAGCCAAATTATTGTCGTTTAACATGCCATTTTCTAAATTTGGTAGGCAAACCAAATACAGAAAAAGTTGTTTCTTTGTTTTTATTTACAAGACAGTTGCGAATTTTGTTCTACATTAGGCAATATACGCCTGGCTATTTCAACTACACAGATTAACCTCAACACCTAATTTCCAACCCGCAGACCTTGGCCCAATTATGCTTTCATAATTGGAATAGTAAAATGCCAAATTTTACGTCCTACTATGCAAAATTAACCCCCGAAATAATAATTTGGCCCACATTTTGATATGTACAAACACTACCAACTGCGAGAGTACAGGTCATGCTATAAGTTCATCAACCAAAAAACTTTTGCTGCCATGGTAAAGTTTTAACTCGCACAAGAAAGTTTTTGACGAAACAAGAAAAAAGGAATTCTAACTACATATAGCCCCGGAAGAAATGGGAAATGAAATTTGAAAAGCATGCTATACAATCTGGCTTAGAGAAAAAATATAAACCGAAAGCAAACTGTTGCCACCATATAGTACGATTACTTGTACGTAGGATCAAAAAATGCATGCTCTCCAAAATTGGGTCCGTTGGTAATATGCAAATTGCCTAGCTTTTTACTCACGATACTTCCTTGTTTATCAAAACGGACCTAGTTTCTTTGCGAAGCGACTTATCAACATTGTTGCGTGATTGTGAAGAATATAAGAAAATTGAGTGCTTGGCGTAATTGCTTTAACAATTTTCAATTGCATTTTTACACGCTTTTTGGAACTGTGTAGCATATAATTTATGCATGTCACATGTTTATTCCACTTTCGTTTTGTAAAATAAACAATTCCAAAAACTAATAACAAACCAACTCTTTCGGAGGCTCTTCAGGCTCTTCAGGCTCTTCAGACTCTTCATGTCCTATTGCCGATGTAGCTATATGTATATAAATTGTGTGGATACAAATCGCTCACAATTTATCCGTCCTATCTATCCGTATATACCGCTAGAACATGATAGAAGTGCAGGTAATCTGTCTGATAGCAAAGTTTTCATCTAATGTCGCCTACAGATGTGATTTTTCCACGCGCTCAACACATTCAGTGTTATCCACTTTCATCTATTCAAGTAAATGTGTTAAGTTTCGAAATAATATTTCCAGCTTTGGTTCGAACATTAATTTCATTGATCGGACGAGTTTGGAAGGATCAACAATTTGGGGTTTGTCGAAGATCTACTCTAGTAGCTCTAGTAGAGTTACATGGCCTCGGGCCGAGCTATTATATCCACGAAAAGCTTCACGTATTCACACAATACTACCTTCTACTCGTATGTAATTTCGAGAAAATGTAAGCAATTTAAGGTGTCTCCTTCATCGGTAATTTGACAAACAAAACTGAAGTTCCATTTTTGGTCAACAATCGCGATTAGATCTACAACCAGACAAATTCTACTTGCACTCAATTCTGGTCTGATTGAACCCATTTGTGTTAGATATAATTTTAATCCTTCGAATGACTTAGATTTGTACTTAATTTTATCTCATATCATATTTTCGTGCAAGGAAATAATTTCACGGGAATTTACTCCACATGGAAATTAATTCCACCTGTAGTGGGGGAAAAAAATCCACTTTTCTAATGTGGAGTTATTTCGCACTGCAAGTGAGAATTACTATAATTGAACCCAAAACTGGTGGAGTTGTTTCCGCTTAAAAGCGGATGAACGACCTACTTGGAGTGCGCAACTGGAGGCAATTAGCTAAAGACTGACCTAAATGGATAGTTTACCCTGAACTATAGCGCCACCTAAGTAAATAAGATTTGTAGAATTCCCCAAGTGATAAAGAATAAACAAGCAAAAAGTAAAACCCTTTTATAATTATTATTAAATTTTATATTATATTATTATTATTATATTTATATTTATATTTTATTTTATTTAATGATTTAAAAAAAACACTTGTATTACTTTGAGTTAAGGATGTTCGCCCCACAACATTTAAAAAAATACCCACGGGCCGAAGTCCATAGCGAACAACCAACCGTTCGTTTAAATAAAACGCGGACTAAAAGTTTAGTTCGACTTTATTTAAAGATTCCAAAATTAGAACTAAACTTAAAGTCTAACTTATCCTACTCCACATCTTCGTATTGACGCATTTGGTATATAGCGCGTGCAAGGGTTTGAAGTTGCATCAGCAGTTTCCCAGTTCGAGTCGTGGGAAACAATTTTTAGTTTCCGTCACACGCTTCATGTTACGGCGAGTTACGTTGGGTGGTGAAATACAATGTCCACAAGTGCATGCATGAAGTCAAGATGACTTCTTATCTTTCGACTTGTGGAATCGTGGCGCGTTAACTCTTTGTCTTTGAACTGCATATCAAATTTAATTTTCAAAATAATAAAATTCTAAAACAAAAATATTAAGCAACGATTGTTCTGCAAAAAGCAAGTTGTCTTGGACGGTTTCAAGTCTGATATTCACAAAATAGATGCTGGTGTGCCCCAGTGCTCCGTTCTGTCTCCTACACTCTTTTTAATTTTCAATAATGATCTCTTGTCTGCTACTTCCAATCCAATATATTTCTTTGCTGACAATAGTATTCTCTGCTTTTCATATTTGTTCCCGGATTCACGCCCCTGCTCTTCGGCTGTAGAACCAGAATGACAGCGTATGTTTAGCTTATTAAATTCCGATATTAACAGCATAACCAATTGGGGAACTATCAACAGAGTGGAATTGAATGCTTCCAAAACAAAGCGAAATTCAAATACCCAGCCATCATCCATGAATGCACTTACATCGTCGAAACCGCAAAACTTTCCATTCTCGGTATGTGTGTCAATGACAACTTGCGTTGGAATGACCACATATTCGGTGTCGTCAAAAATGCTTCGAAATGTCTAGGTTTAATCACACGATGTAAGAAATTCTTCACCCCCTCTGATCTGGCTTCAATATATAAGGCTTTTATCCGCCCGAAATTGGAGTACAATACCCACATCTGGTCGGTTGCGCCCAAAACATCTCTACACCTGCTAGATAGGATTTAAAACCGTGCGATTAAACTCATAAGTGATACAAATATCAGTCAACCAATTAACACGAACACCGACACAATGTCTCCTGTCTCACTTTGTTTTATCGTGATTTCCACCACAAGTGTTCCATTGAAATCGCCAGTAGCATTCCGCCCATTTAAACTTTCAACTGTAACACCCATCCCGCTTTGAATGCTCGTATATTGAGCTCGTATACCTCAAACCCATTTTCCGACGTACTCTAAAATATCGTGATTCGTTCCTAAGCCCTACAACTCGGAATGCCCAGCCGATCTCTGTATTTCCTGGTCGTTATAACTTACGAACATTTAAAAACAATGTACATCGGTACCTGTCTTTTCTTCCTCCCTAAAGTTCCTTCGCCCACGATGTGTACAAGCATTTTAGGGGTACAGAGGTACACAAACCACTTGAGCTCTCGTTCATTATAAAACAAGAAAAAAAAGGGCACGCGTGTAATGAAAGCTGCAGTGCATTTCGCAAAACTTGTTCAAAACCAGTCAAAAAGAACGGTGGGCAAAATTCAAATTGGTTTTTATCCAAAAATTAATATGTACATATTTAGGCGGACATACATTTCTTGTGTGCTAGCATTTAAGAAATATATACTTTGTATATACTAATATATGTATATAATTGTGTGTTATATATATGTGTGTATATTGTGTATGTAGGTTAGGTAGACTAAGGTATATTTTAAGTTAGATAATTTTATAGAAAATTAAGTCCATATGCTAAGTTTTTGTTAACAATTTTTTTCTTAGCCTTAAGTATACAAGATATATATGTAAAAAAATAAATGTAAATAAAGTCGAAAGACATAAATACAAGAATTTAGAGTAGCTTAGAGTGCCTGTGTGGGGCCAGTAAGTTAGTATAAGATTGTTAAGTAATTTTAAGCTAGCATTTAAGCATTTTTTGTTAGTATGTAAGGGTTAATGATTAAGATAATAAAATGCATTTAAAACTAAACTAAACTAATACATTTCTTGTATCTTGTGGGTAGTTAATATGTAAACAAATAGATACGAGTATATCTAAAACATAACAATAGCTAAAATGAAATGCCAGAATATAAAGATCATGCGCTCAAAAACTTTAGATCTAATTCTTTTAAATAATTTTTAGCTTTTGAGAATAAGATTTTTAGTTTAATTCACACGAAATTCTAATGCTCAAGTATTACAAAATAGATTTCAGAACTAATTATATACTCGTATTTAGTTTTTGGTCATTAGATAAAATAATAGGGAGAAAATTAGGACAAATTTTTCACTACTTTATCTAAAATTAAAAATTAGATCACAGGTTCTACGTATGCAAAATTGTTCATCAATTATTTATATCCACAAGACGTTGGTACAGCATTGAAAGTATCTGCCATCAATTAAAAATTTTCTTTCCTCAGGCAAATAAAATTAATCAAATTTGAAATCGTGAATGCCATGAAAATAGTACAAGGTGGAGCAAAAGTATTGTCATAATGTGCATGTGGCATAATTTTTGCAAATGGTATCAGGTGTCATTGTACTTTAACATTTATGTTGTAGACAAAGAGAGGATCGATTGACAACAAGCAATGGAGCGATACATACCTGAAGAACGCGGAATTATTGTTACTGCTTATTTGACCAATTTCCGGTCTGTTGTTTTAACCCACCGTGAATTTCGTCGTCGTTATTCTTGTCGTCCTGCACCATGTGCGCGAACAATTAAGCATTTGGCTGAGCGTCTCGTGCAAACTGGATCCATTAGAGATGTCGCAAGAAGTGGCCGGCCGAGAATATAATAGCTGTGGCCGGGGACATCCGAGAGAGTCCACATCGAATTTTGGTGAAATTGCTGCCTGCTGACTGTCAAGTGAGTTTAACTTACTCCAATGCTCTGTTAAACCGGATGCAAGAAGAGGATGATTACGCATATACAATTATAACGAGCGACGAAGCCCATTTCCATTTATGTAAGTGGTTTTGTGAATAAACAAAACTTGCGTTTCTGGGGCAGGGAGAATACATATGGAATGCACGAAGATCACTTGTATCCCCCCAAAGTGTTTCCAATCGTTTTGGCGATTGGAATTGGCCGGCCAGATCACCAGATCTGACAGCGCCACACTTCCTTCTTTTGGGCTTTTTGAAATCACGCGATTACCAAAACAAACATCAAACCTGGCAAGAAGGGCAATATTGAAGAAGAAATCAACAATTTGGTGTTTTGCGAACAACAATTCAAAATACCATAAAACGGGCATAAATGTGCATCAACTCAGGAGGTGATCATTTGACAGATATCATTTTTTCAATTTAATGACATCAATTTGATACCTCCAGGTAAACTTTTCGTGAAAACAGATCCCAATTTTTTTCATTTGTAACAAAATGGCAGCACTATAATATTAATTCATTATGACATTACTTTTGCCCTACCTTGTTTAAGCAAATTCTTTCCAAAATAGCATACAAATGCTCCTTTTGTATTTCGACATTCCATAATTCTCTAAAAAAGATTTTATTTCCAAAATAGTTTTGAGCTTCAACTGGCGTTTTTGGACATTACGGTAAACTTTGCGTTTTGATTGCATTTAGAGTTGTTTTTATTTTTTTGAAATTGATTTTCTTTCGAGCGTCATCAAAAATTTGTATTCAATCATCTTTCATTGGTTTCATTGAATTGAGTAATTTCATTTTTATTCACTACAATCTTTTGATCCGAGTGGAGATGGTGAACTTTATTTCTTTGAAGAACGTTCTCGTGTCTATAATATCATTAACTTTAGAAATTCCCTTGTTATAGCAAGAATACCAAGAAATATTTTTTAATCAACAATTAGCTCTCACTTTGCTTTATAGCCCTTATACTTATAGGTCTAACATGGCGTTTATGGCTCTGTTTTCCAGTTTCTGTGATCCCAACGTATTTATGAAAAAGCCGTGGCTTCCGATCTTTTCTGCCTCCATAACCTGTTTTATAGGGAAAAAAGGTAGCATGGGCTTTCTTTCATGGCCCAAAGTGACCCACTATTAAACCCAGCTATGCTGAAAACCCAGCTATGCTGAAAACCATACTGGATCCTAATACTCCCCTTCTCGATGCACTATAATTTTCATGTAATCCCAAGAAGTTGAGGTTTCGCGCTTCATTCTTTTGCTCGGGCACATTTTCCGTTAGGGAATTGGTATTTTTTCCATCTTGGTAGTAAGGACGATGTGTAGGTTACGTTGGATTAAACAGTGGTGGGATGGATATGACATCACACAGACACCAGGCACCAAAACGGGATCATCGCGATCCCTGTGGAAGTACGATGTGTAAATCGTTAATTTTCTTTTCGCTCGCTACGTAAGCCACTCCTCACACTCATGTATCTACATATATGAGTACTTAGCAGTGTTGCCAGACTTTTGTAGCATTGATTTCCTTTTTTCCATCAAATTTAAAAAAAATTCCCGTTTAACAATTCAGTTATCCCTTTTCTTATCCCGTTTTTTTTAGTACTCGTACATTTTTTGCTTAAAAAACACGTTTTCGTTTTTAACAAAAAGAAAGTATTAAGTTGTCATAAGTCATAATTATTCGCCGTTTTTTAAACTATTTTTACCAAAACTTAACTGGAACATATGTAAATCATTATTCTGGAGCATACCATATTCACCCTCTACTTCCATAACTGCTTCCCATTGGCTTAGCAGACGGTCGATTCTATGAGCAAAGAATTCGCGGTTCACGCGTTGACATCGCCCACCAAGCCATCCAAATACTCATAAATTTCGTTTGCTTGCCAATTTTTAGTGAGGGATTAACGTGGTAGTCCAAAGGTGCCTCTATGAGAGAGTATGACGGATTAAATAGCAGCTCCCATTCCTAATTTGCGATGGATTCGACGACACAAAGCTCAACATGTGGACTTGCAGTAGCGTGGTGAAAGACAATTTTGTTCTTTTTTCGCAGTGTTTTCACTTGGATTGCAGCATTGCGGCGATTAAGTTGAGCCAGATAAACGTCGCTGTTGGTGTTAAGTTGCCTTTTTGACCTTTTTTGTACGGAATCCGCCACTATTAACACTCATCATCTTCGTTCCACCAATAACAAATCTCGTTTGAAATGATTTTCCAATGGATGATTCCACTTCTGTCCCACCAAACACACAATATTTCAATGGTCTTCTTTCGGTATTTTACCCGGCGAAATGCAAACCTTCTTTCTTCTGACGTTTTTCAAGTGAAGCCATGATTCATCCCCACTGATGGGATTCTTCAGGAGCGGAGTTTGGTCGCTTCACTGAAGCAAATCAGTGAAAATTCGAACACGTTCGGCTTAGTTATTATCAAAGAATTCGTCTGGGAACCATCCAGCCAATTCCTGCATCTTACCAAGTGCTTTCAGACGACGGGGGATAGTTGATTGGCTGACATTGAAGTCTTTGGCCAGCATTTGAGTTGTCATGCTTTCGTCCTTTTCCACGGCTGCCAGAAGTGCTTGGTCGTCAAAAACCGATAGCTGACCTCTTCCTTTATTGTCCATAGAACTGGTATCACCTGATTTGAAGCGGGCAAACCACTTCCGACATTGTCTTTTGCGAATTGTTCCTTCGCCAAAAAAGTTCATTGAAATCGCGAAATGACTATACTGCCATCCTTTCTCGTAGTCGTAAAGCATAATGTGACGAATATGAAAACGATTTTCGACGCAAATTTTTATCAAATAAATAGAGAAGAATATTTGTATAAAAAAAAGTAAGTGAAACGCCAATTGTCACTAACAAAAAACGCGCCAATATAAACGGCGGATAATATTGAATAGCCCATTTATTAAAAAAAAATCGCATAAACAAAACAAACTTATTTTAGTTAATAAATAACAAATATAAAGAGTGGTTTATGAGATAGTAATAATATAGGGGTATAAAATAGAAATATTTTAATTCAAAGTTGCACATTTATATCATAAATAGCAAATCAGTCCAAGCTTAATCCATCTTTGTACATATTGCTTGTATGTAAATTCTTTACTTAATACCCTTGAACAACAACGTAATGTCTCTCGCCTCACCTTGTTCTATCGCTATTTTCACTACCAGTGCTCTGCCGAAATTGCCAGTAGTATTCCATGGCTTTAAACCTTCAACCGCAACATCCGTCTCGTTATGAATGCTCATCAGTGTATTTCCGGACATACTCTGAAACATTATTCTTTCCTAAGCCATACAACTCGCTTATGGGATGCCCTGCTGAGCATTTTATTATTATTTCCTAGTTATTACATATACTTGTACCTTGCATACATTTAAGACCAACGTGTATCGCTATCTTGCTCTATTCCCTCCCTAACATTCCTTCGCCCGCGCTGTGTGCAAATACTTTAAGGGTACTAAAAACCCCTTGAGCGCGGACTAATTATAAAAAAAGAAGACATATCTTCAGTTCTTGTATAGAACATTGTGGCCTTTCTTGAAAATTTTAGTACGACGAATTACACAGAATGTTCGATTATCAAATGGATTCTTTAGTTTGGTTTTGTTTAAGTTAATTTCTGCTGCAGCACAAAACAAAAAACTAATTTTTTAACATTTGAGAACCTTTCACCCATATCAGGAGATTTCATTAATAAATGGTTATTCCAAAATTCCTGAATGTTTTTGAAGGGAATATCTGATGTATCAATGTTATCCACATCACTAAACTCGGATTTCACAAATAAATGATGGAAATGGATTAATAATTTTGGATTAAATACTTCCTGAGATGCATTTAAAAACAAATCCTACAATTCTTTCTAAACAAACTTATTTCGGACTCTCTGATTTTGGAGCATTTGGATAGCTTGTGATTTAGGAAAGGAATTAAGTAGATATCCTCGATTGGTAGGAAATTACTTCCACTATCAATCAAAACTTACGAGTACATCCAAAGCACTCGGAAATATTTCTTAGAAGCAATATTTTCTTCATAAAGCAGTCGACAAGTGTATTCAGCGTTACAACATTTTTTACAAGAAGCTTGTGTATCTGTACATCTTCCGACAGAGTTTTTGCAAATTACGCTTACGAAAATGACAGTGTATTGTGTACGCTAAGTACAAGGTGGTCCAAATTAAAGTTTCTTTTTAAAATTAAAATAAAATGAAATTTAATTGCACTAAACCGTACATGATTTTGATCAGTGGATGTTCCCAGTTTTCTGTGCTGGTTTCCTCTTTAGCCTTTTAGGGTTAAAAAATCCCGGAAAACGGGAAAAATCCCTCAATCTGGCACCCCTGGTATTTAGATAGCTTGATGTATCCTTATTTCCGTCAAGACTATTTTTTAAACTTGATTCCCAACTGCTGTAAAACTTTATTGCTGGTACGATATAAGCGTCGAAGTCGTCCGTGCGTCGCATTCCGCGTTTACATTTAGCTTTTGCACGATTTAGAGAGATTAGAAATAAATGAGCTTCTTTTATCAGAGAGGCTTTTACTTTTAACTCAACAAAGTCTACAATAATTTAAAAAAAAACTTGTCAGTGCACAGCCACTTATTATCTATATTTTAACATAAAGACCCACCAGTCTTGAATGGACATCGTGAATGAATAATGAATAATGAAATTCAAAACAACTTCCAGTGAGTCAGTGAGGAACTGAAAATCCTCCATCCTTATTTCAGGGGCAGAAATCAAGTTATTTGAAATGCAGAACTATTGAAGATTGACCACAAAAATAACTTTATCCACTTAAAATAATTTTTTGCAATTCTTAAGCTATACTAGATGGAGTGAAAAGTGACATCCTTGACCGCCAGAATGCGCTGCTATTGCAAAAAAGGTTATGGCGCCTTGAAGTCCGTTTATATTTAGGCAGACATGACAAATTTCAGTGCGATACTGTCTTTAGTTTTGTTTTGACAACTGATTTTTGTTGACGTGTTTGGCATCATCTTGAGTATGGACAAAAACGATTTTCGTTCTCTCGCAAAACAGCGAGAAAAGTGGGATAAATATTATGGGGCTAATGCTCCGTCAGATTACACCGTCAAATATTGGTTTCGAGAGTTTCGTGGTGGCCGCAACTCCACTACCGATCAAGTCCGCAGCGGCAGGCCCTCCGATGCGGTTACAGAGAACAATGTCAAAAAAATACATGAAATGGTGTTGGCTGTCCGGAAAGTGAAGGTATGCCAGCTAGCAGATACCACAAAGATTAGTACTGAGCGCACACGCCATATTTTGGGCAATATTCTGCAAGTTATCCTGCCGCTGGGTGCCGCGAATGCTCACTTTTGACCAAAAACACGAACGCGAAAGCACTTCGAAAGAGTGTTTGGACTTGCTGATGTGGAATCGGGCGGACTTTTGGCATCGATTGGTAACTGGATTTGGATCCCTCTTCCCAAACCTCAAAAGATGGCTCATCAATAAAAAATTCAGCTCACGCGAGGAAATCATCGACGCCACGGAGGAGTATTTTGCAGACCTTCCGAAAAATTACTTTTCGGACGGGATGAAGAAGTTGGAAAATCGCTGGAATAAGTGTATCAAACTAAAAGGGGACTATATTGAATAATATAAAAAAAACATTTAAAAAAAAAAATTTTAATTCCCAAGGAGGTCACTTTTCACTCCATCTAGTACATATATTGTACATATTTGGTATACCACCTTGATCAAAAAAGTTCCCTACCACACTCACCGTGTGGCGCTCCCATTATTCCGATTTGAGTTCTGTTATTTTTGTTAAGTTGGTAAATCTGTTGTTGACATTCCCTCTAAATCTTAGCATCATAGCTTAACATTTGCAAAAGTTACGTAGCCAAGAGTACATCTATCTCTGTGTGTATGACGATTTTTTACAATTTTAGAAATGGATTTAAATTTGCAACAACGAACTTGTATTAAATTTTATGTAAAAAACGGATTTAATGGTGCACGAACATTGGAAATGTTGGAAAAGTGTTTCGGCAACGATTCTCTAAAGAAAACGGTAGTTTACCAGTGGCATGAGTGGTTCAAAAGTGGTCGTGAGTCAAACGAAGATGATGAACGCAGTGGCAGACCATCGACATCGAAAACCGATGGAAACATTAATGAAGTACAAGAAATGTTGGTCAATAACCGCAAATTAACCATCAGAGAGATAGCGGAGGACTTGAGCATTGCCTATGGATCCGTCCAAGACATTTTGGTTCATGATTTGGGTTTCTGTCGTGTAGCAGCAAAGTTGGTGCCAAAAGACCTCAATTTCATGCAAAAAAGAGACCGTTTTGACGTCGCAAAATAGATGATTTGCGAGGCTGAATCCGATTCCACATTCATCAAAAGGATCATTACTGGAGACGAGACGTGGGTTTATGAGTACGACATGCAATCCAGGCATCAGGCAAGTGAATGGCGTTCACCAAATGAGCCGAGACAAAAAAAAACACATCGTTTTCAGTCAAAGAAGAAGGCAATGCTCACCGTTTTCATGGATTATAACGGTGTAGTGCGTCATGAAGTTTTGCCAGATGACCAGGCAGTAAACAAAGAGTATTACGAGTATTTGGGCGTTATGAGACGTTTGCGTGAAGCAATTCGCCGAAAGAGACCAGAATTGTGGGCATGGATTTTGTACCATGATAACACACCGTCGCACAGTGCCATTATTATTCGTAATTTTTTGACGAAAAATGCAACAAATACCATCCAACAGCCACCGAATTCACCTGATTTGGCTCTCTGTGACTTCTTTCTGTTCAATCGAGTTAAAAAACCACTACGGGGAACGCGTTTCAGCAGCCGAGAGGAAGTAATGGAAAAATCACAGGAAGCACTGACGGATATACCGAAAACCGAATATAAAAAATGTTTCGAGGATTGGATCAAGCGCTGGCATAAGTGTGTTGTAGTCGATGGGGATTAGCTTGTAGGGAACAATATAAATTTAGATGAATAAACTTGTATTTCAAATTTTCTGAATACATTCCGGGAACTTCTAGATCGAGGTATTTGTATTAAACCTAAAATATAGTTTATTATTATAGAAGAACTATATGAATTTTAAATAAAAAAATATATAAAACACCTGAGAAATATTTTCATAACCGCATCCCCTTTTACGTTCCATTAAAACGTCATCGTAATGGAGACTATGAAAGAGTTCCTGTTTTCTTCGAGTATATTATACATATTTCAATCGCTTACAATGGTGTCTTGATTAGCAATCCAGTATCTTTGAGTTATTTTTACAATTAAAATATTTACCAGGTCTCACCATTACATTTATCATAATATGATAGTCTAACTGATTTCAAATTAGTTGCTTCCCATAACAATACTAACATAACGTTTGGTCAAATGGAATTCAACTTTAGAGTTTAGGATTCAAATTTATGATTTATGTCTATGATTTAAATTAAGATATAAATGTAATATTGGAAGTCAAAATCTAGACTGCGAAAAGGACCTTGACCAAAAAAAAGATGGAAGTTATATACTCGTATGTAGACTCGCTTACTGCTTAGAGTGAAGCTTCAATGATTGCAAAGCTGCTGCTCAATCAAATACTAATCAAATACTGTCATATAAAGGGTGTTCCGGCTAATGTTTCGATAAGCTTATTTTGAGAAAAAAACCGCATCCTTCAAATTTATAACACTTGTCGAAGTAAGTAAGTATTGTATTGATCTTTCATACGAGTTGAAATTTTTTGACATTTGCAGCATACCTTGGGCATGTCGTCTTGGTGTACATCTCATGACTTACTTATCGTCTGAAAACTCTAAAACAAGGTCCATCCTAAATATTGGGTTGTACGATTTTATGGTAAAAATTTAAAAGTCAATATTATTTTTCCGTCAATCAAAATAGGATCCGTTGGCACCTATGACATTCTTCCAACGTGATACAAGGTCAAATATTCATTTTTCGTAGAAGTGCTGACTTTTTGAGGCAATGAAATCTTTAAAGGCTTTTATGACCTCTGCTCGGTTGCGGAATACCTTAACCCAAATTGCGGAAAAGATGGTAATCCGTTGGAGAAATATCAGGAGAGTACTGTGGATGCGGAAGAATTTAAAATCCCAACTACAGCAGTTTTTACACTGTTACTTCTGAGGTATGGGGTCTACCATTGTCATGCAAAAGGATCGGACCGCCGGTTGGTTTTCAGCCAATTTGGCATGCAACATGTCGATTTCCTCACAATATTTGATAGCGTTTATCCCTCCTCCTATTTGAAGAAATGAAAAGTGGATTGGTCATTTCGATGTCCACCAAATTGTCACCATAACCTTTTTCGGTGAAGATCGGGCTTGGGGGTGTGTTTTGGTTTTTCATCTGCATCCAACCACTGCCCAGATCTTTTACGATTATCATACAGTATCCACTTTTCATCACAGGTGACTAACCGGTGTAAAAACTGTTCAGTTATCTTTCTTAATGTAAGCGATGCGCAGTATAGTGCGCTCGTTTACCGCTAGATCCTCAAATGTATCATTAATGTTTTTTATTGCCAATGCCATTTTAAATTCGTAAAGGAAGAGGGTTCGAATTTGAACTGCCGACAGCATGGTAAATAATTCCTAGTAAAAAAATAACGGCGCTTGTAACGAACCCTAAAATTTTCACACAGTTCCGGCACAGATGTCCACTCGAGAATTTCTAGCTGGTATACATTAGGCACCTTGAAGCTTCGTTCTTCATACCGGGGATTGGTGACACTTTGCTTCAGAGTGACATTTAAAGTCTTTGCGGCATTTGAATATACATTGTCGCTGCATCGCCTCAACCGCCTCAGCACCGGGACAATAGGCTAGTAGATATATGCGCAAATTGTCGATGTGCTTGTGCCAAAAAACAAAACGATCAGTTACAAGTCCAAGATATTTTTAACGGCCTACAAGTAATAAAAGTTTATAATAACAGTTTTTTAGTTTTATTGGGGTATACTTATATGTAGTAGTAGTCTTACAACTTGAAATTGTCAATTGATTTCCATACCATGGCGGTTTTCCCGCATGATGGCCTAGAAGTTGCACGAAAATTTTAGTTTGTCGAATATCGCGATCGTTATTGCATATTTTTGGACTTTGCTAAAAGACCTCAGAGATGTACTGTTGGAAGGCTCAGGGCTTTTGGTATTATTGGTTTTTGGCCTCTTGGAAACCGGCACGGTTTCCTCCAACGATCTCTGGCGCTTGGAGGAGTCATTTAGCATTTTGGGAGCAATGGATAATCCGTCTTTTAGGATGCTGTTAGCCCACTCAATTTTGCTCTTAATGACCGAACTTCTCTCAACCTCCGGAATGGATCCCAAGATCTTATATACAATAGAACGCCTTAGATGGAGCTTGTCGACGTATCTGAGCCCTCCTTTGAGGGAGGAATTTTGGAATTTAGGGGTGGAGGAAAGTTTGGTTATAGGCTCGTCGCGTTTGCCTTTAGAGGATGGTGGATGTGTGGACTGAACGAACTTGAGGCTCAACCAAAATGCTTCTTCATCCAGCTGGGCTGTGATCATGGTGTCTCCAATTAAGCATGTTGTTGAGTTGATTGACATGCTAAGGACCTTATATTTAAATCACTGTTTTTGGTTTATCTTAGAGAAGGCTTTGGTACTCAATTGCCTTCCTAGTCCAAAAGAAACGGCGATTGGTAGAGTTCCGATTATACTTTGTTTCATCTCAGCGTTGATGTCGTTCTCAGAATTAATAATCGAGCTGTGCAGACAAGGTTTCTAAAAGGAGGCATAATTGCCGCATTAAAATCAGTAAAAAGGTAGTTTGTGTTGATCTGAAATTCATAAGTTTTATCCGAGATCTATCGCAGTGTAAAAATTTTATATGTAAAATATATACGGGACGTACCACACTGATATGGATAGACGATTTTAGACGCTCACACAATGCAGCTAATGGGATCTTGTGGAAAATGTTGGGGAAACTTGTGCCTCTTTAGTTGAAGCAATTTGAAGAGTCATATTTCTTGAGCGTCAGGCAAATAATGTTGATGTTCTATTCATCGGGCATATGTTCACTTAACCGTATTTTGCAAATAAGTTGAGCTTTAACAGTAGTATTTTGGAATTTAATTTAGACATGATAATCTTAACTTCGTCCGAGTCGGAACCGTTAGTTTATTTTACCCGACAGCGAATTATTGCCGCCGATGTACCATTGCTAGAAATTGTTGTTCTAAAGGGTATTTCATTAAGCGCTTCCTATCTTTAAATTTAAATAGAACAAAGTGTGTGTGAGATATCATCGAAATTATTTATTCGTTTTAAAGGCTTATCGATGCCATTATGTATGGAATATACCATTGCTCAAATGTCCGCCGCGGCTTCTCTGGGTAGCGCGCATCCGAAATGTCCAATTTTCCATGACTCTGGCACATAAATCAGGCTGAATTTGAGCAATGGCATGGATTATGTTGACTTTGAGGGCCGCTATGGTTTGTAATTTATTCGCATAGACCTACGACTTCAGAAAACCCCACAAGAAAAAGTCTAACGGGATCAAATCGTACGATCTCGGTGGCCAGTTCACATCACCTCCACGTGAGATGAAAATGCCCTCGAATCTCTCGTGCAGAATTTCGAATGTGGCGTGAGCTGTGTGGCACATAGCGCTGTCCTGTTGAAACGGACGCTCTTGGATCTCATGTGGATTGGTATCGTCCCAAATTCGACAATTTTGTTTGCTGACGCACCCATTTTGATGAAAATTAGGGTCAGTTTCCAACTGTTTCAGAGACCATTCAGCGAACACACGTCGCTGTCTATGGTCGTTTACCTTCAGTCCTGAGTCATCTGAATTTTGTACGGGTACAGGTCCAAGTCACGACGCAAAATTTTGCCAAGTTTTGGTCTGCGAAAGACCGAGTTCTTGTGAGCGACGCGAAATCGACTGTCTTGGATTCTCCTGCACAATCTCACGGACAGTGGCGATGTTTTCTGCAGATCTTGCGTTTGGTCGGCGTACGGGTGGTGGTTATCGTTTACTGAACCAGTTGACTCAAATTTATCCACCACACTGCGAATAGTCCTCTCGGTAGATCGATTATGGCGAAGCGCGTGGAACGTCGCCCGAACAGAAAACTCATTTTGATAAAACAATTTTATCATTTGCACATGTTGTTGAACGCTATGTCCGTCCATGGTGTTTTGGCAAAACAGGTTGAATAAATGACAGCCAATTTGATCGCTATCAACTGTCAAATTTCGGAAGTCCCTAATGGAAGACCCTATATATGTTAGGCACCTAGCATAATTCGAAGTATTTTTCGAACCTTATTTCTGGCTAAGTATCTCTTTATTTCTTTAATCCCGCGCTTCAACTTTTCCTCCTGGGAATTCCGAGTTCAACTCATCTTATTTGCTCTGGTTTTCTTTGCAGGATCGCTTTGTATGCTTTTTTTTGAGCTAAGAAGCCAACTGAGAAATAAATTTCTCTCATGCATAACGAAAACATTGTAACGACTCTTATCGCTCCAGCCCAACAGTATGGCGCGGAAGCTTTTTTGAAAGTGGAGGAACAGCCTGTCATTGTTACGAAAGAAAATTATCGGAGATACGAGTATGCTATAACAATAAACCGTTACAGAGTCATTAATTTGGGTTAAGAATAATATCGCTCCGGAATATCTTCCAATTCATTCGAAATGGAAAGGGACTACAGCCTACTAAAATAATTTGGCGTAATTTTGGATCGCGATCAATGAAGATCGCTATTGGATTATTGGATTAGGCCCATGTTCACCCTTGAATATAAAGTATCTTTGCGTTTTTAGAGAACAAAAATTTGAGGTTTATGGTATATCATAGGAACATAACCAACAAACGGAACAAATTTTTTTGTTTACAAACACAGCCATTATAATAACTGTGAGCATTTCTGCTCACCATTGTAGTTTATTGTTTTCGAGGAATCAAATTGTAGGTCACTTAATGATAGAAGAATGGGAGAAAATTTGACCTATATTTCATTGCCATTTCTGGTCGTGTATTTGTATATCCTCATTAAGTGTTAATATCGCGCATTTGCTTATGACCCTAGCATATCCTCTACACATTTGTTTGTATTACATCAGAACTCTTAAGACGATTTCAAATTAACTCACCTTCATATGTATATACCCAAATATACAACTTTACATAACTTCTAATATTACATTTCATGACTTGAATTCGTAACAAAATACTATTTTCTACCCTGAATTATTTCTCATAATTTTCAGTGAAAGTTTCAACATTTATGACGTCGTTGCACCGAAAACATTCTCACAGTTAAAAATTGTTTGAAACGTTCGCATGTCATGAACACCTTACCATTCATGCACGTGCATCACTTGACTTCTCAATAGGGACGAACAAAACTATGCATGAAATAACACAGTCATCCGTAATGACATTCTATCAAGCTATTTTATTTTTAGAACTTTTGTTAATACCCTAAGGTATGTACATATTACCCAAGTTTTACTTGCAATTGTCTCGGCTCAGCTCACACACCTTACACTTTTCACAAATTAATTTTGCCGGCAGTGGCAGATCCTATTTTAATTATTCTCCAGTGGAAAGTAGACAAACCTTGTGGCATAAAATACGTTGCATCGACATTAACCGGGACTGTAATACTACCGAAAACCATTCTAAGGTACAATTATAACACGGCAACATTGCTGATATTAAATGGTTTTAATTAACCGAATGGCAGTTTTGGTGCTTAATAGTCATGCGAAGTACCACTCCAATTTCTTACGCCATTTAGGGATGCGTTGCAATCTGCTATTAATAAAATGCCAACGTGACTTGTAAGCTAGGTGAGCCAAGAGACTAATTTTAACTGACCGGCGATTTTGTCATTTCATTATTCTGATTGTAAATGCCTGTTACTCAGTGTCAACTTCATTAGGTCCATTTTGCAAAGTAATTTGTCATTGCCCAAGAACTGGGCACTTTATAAAAAACCAACTGCACGTGAGTGTATCAGCTTTCCGTCTCAGTTTTCCTCAACAGTCTCAAATTTGTATGAAGGAATCTGCAAATAACGAACCTGGGTCAGAGAATTAATTTACCGCCCAGCGGGCCATTTTTTTTTCCAATGAAGCACTAATGAAGTTTCTAAATCTTTCGTAGAGAGATGACAACCGGAAAGTCGCTTGTTAGACCTGCCGACATCCTGGAGAATCATGCCATCTGCTGCTGGACTCATAAGAAATACACTTGTCAGTAGAAGCCCTAATCAATGACGCAGGCAGTTCCAATATTACTGGTTGGAGTCCTGAGAAACCCTCCTCTAAACTTTGCCTAACAAGCTCTACAGCGATCATATTTCACTTAATGCTATTGTGAACAGCACTTACACTACTTCGAGTAGCTTTGCATTCTCGAACTATGTAGATTGATACAGACCCATGTTTATCATAATATACAATACTTCATTTATATTCGTATTAAGATTGCATACCATATGTCTCCGCTTAACCTAATGTAGCTTCTAAGGTGGTCGTCTTCTACGAAGGGACCAGCTCCTAAACTAGATTAGCTTTGGCGCCGTCCTGGAAGATCTATTGTAAATACATTTCATTCTTAATTATGACCGAAAACATTCCTAAGTATAGGGAAAGTTGACTTGGTATTTTCGCAATAACATGAGTCCTGGTGACAAAGAAAATGTCCGTAGGGCGGAGTCACAAGACAGTCACAGGAAGGTCATTGAACCTCCAATATGCATCGTACCAAAAATGTAGTTATCAAGGGGAGGGAGATTATTACTCGTAAGTGCTTCTAGAACAGAGCCCAGCGTTGTGGGGAATGATCCCGAAGAAACGCATTTTCTTGGAGTCCAGTAAAAGTATAAAAGCATTAATGTATTTAGATAAATGTTTTTTCTATCAGCGTCTGGTGTTTATATGTATGCAGGTGAGAAAATTGAAAGTTTTCGACGGGATATATTTGGTTCAAGGAATTTTGCTATCCAAGGAGATACCCACGGCTAGTGGCGCGGCCGCCTCTCTAGATGACTCACACCGGCTTCCTTCTCCTTGTGAAAGGAAAATCCTCCGATTTGGAAGAATTGATCAAATATAATTTTTAACATAGCAATCGCCTAAGTTTACGAGCGCCTTTTTACAAACAGTCCTAAGCCATTATCCGATAAATGTCCGACAAATATCGACATTATCGCACTTAGCGCTCAGATTAGGACTGTTGAGAGCGTTAATCAGAGAGTTAACTATCATGCACTAATCCATTAAGACCGGAAAAGGTCCTGTGGATAACCTCTCGTCATTCTTGCCCTTACATATTAACTGCACTCACCATTGAAAGCATAGAGGCAATGAAAATGTCCAACGTGTTCTCCTTCTTGTCGAGTGCACATTCAATTATGTCCACTCTGTTTTAAACCGAAATCTCGCCATAATTTTTACGTTATTGTTCATACTGGTCTTAGACCGAAGATATATTTGCAAAGCAGTTTCATTCCGCTTTGGTGACTTGAACTGTTTGTGAGCCGGTTATGATCTGGCTACCGAGGAAACGAGCTTTCTACTTCATGTAGGTTTGTAGGGCCTTCTAAGTGATTCCAGGCTGACTGATCTCTCCTTTTTGAGAACTTTGGCCAGTACACTGGTTTCGTGAAACTCTTTATAGGATCCATTTTTCGAAATCTCAATAACAATAGCTTCTTGTGTTCATTCTGCTTCAACTTCAGCGTGCGCTCAAGGGATTTTTGTATCCTTAAAATGTTCGTATACAGTGCGGGCGAAGGAAATTTAGGGAGGAAGAAAAGACAGGTACCGATGTACATTGTTTTTAAATGTTTGTAAGTTATAACGACCAGGAAACACAGAGATCGGCAGGGCATTCCATAAGCGAGTTGTACGGCTTAGGAAAGAATCACGATATTTTAGAGTACGTCCGAAAGTGAGCTGGAGGGTATACTGATGAGCATTCTTAGCGAGACGGGTGTTACAGTGAAGGTTTGAAGAGGCGGAATGCTACAGGCAATTTCTATGAAGCACTGCGGGTGGAAACGGCGATAGAACAAAGCGAGACAGGAGGCATTACAGCGGTGTTCGAGGGTATCAATTCCCTGAGTGTTATTAGCATCGCCTACGAGTTTTATCGCACGGTTTTGTACCCATCAGCCGCAGTGAGGTTTTAGGAGAACCTAACCAGATGTGGACATTGTACTCCAATTTTGGGCGGATGAAAGCCTTATATACTAGGTAACCTCCTTGGGAATTACATTTTTTTTTTTAAATGCTTTTTTATAATATTCAATATAGTCCCCTTTTAGTTTGATCCAGCGATTTTCCAACTTCTCGATCCCGTCCGAAGAGTAATTTCCCGGAAGGTCTGCAAAATACTCCTCCGTGGCGTCGATGATTTCCTCGCGTGAGCTGAATTTTTTATTGATGAGCCATCTTTTGAGGTTTGGGAAGAGATAATAGTCCGATGGATCCAAATCCATTTACCAATCGACGCCAAAAGTCCGCCCGATTCCGCATCAGCAAGTCCAAACACTCTTTCGAAGTGCTCTCGCGTTCGTGTTTTTGGTCAAAAGTGAGCATTCGCGGCACACAGCGGCAGGATAACTTTTTCATATGCAGAATATTGCCCAAAATATGTTATGGGGTGTGCGCTCAGTACTAATCTTTGTGGTATCTGCTAGCTGGCGCACATTCACTTTCCGGTCAGCCAATACCATTTCAGGTATTTTATATTATATTATTCAGGCATTAGCCGCATAATATTTATTCAACTTTTCTTTTGTTTCCTTCGCCGTTTTGCCTCTCAAAAAATAATGTTTTATGAGAGAACGAAAATCGTTTTTGTCCATACTCAACATGATGCCAAACACGTCAACAACAATCAGCTGTCAAAATAAAACTAAAGACAGTATCGCACTGAAATTTGGCATGTCTGCCTAAATATGAACGGACTTCAAGGCACCATAACCTTTTTGCAGTAGCAGTGCATTTTGGCGGTAAAGGAAATTGTTTTTCACTCCACCTAGTATTGAGGCAAGATCAGAGGGAATGAAATACTTCTAACGTCGCATGAGGAAACCTAGGCATTTCGGCGGTCATTTGTCATTGACACACATATCGAAAATTGAAAGTTTTTCGGTTTCAACGATGCAAGTGCCATTCATAGACAATGGCTGGGTGTTTAAATTTCGCTTTAACGACAGTAGACAGCATTGTGTTTTGGAAGCATTAAATTCAACTCTGTTGTGTGTATATCGGAATTTAATGAGCTTAACATATGTTGCCGTTCCGTTCTACAGCCCAATAACAGGGACGTGGGTCCGTCAGCAAATGTGAAAAGCAGAGAATACTGTCATCAGCAAAGGACTGTATTGGATGAGAAGCAACAGACAGGAGATGGTTGAAGAAAATTAAAAAGAGCGTCGGAGACAGAACGGAGCCCTAAAAAGTAGGATTGATGAAAAAGCTTACGCAGTGGTTTTGCCAATGTGGAAGAACACCTCTTCTGAAGAAAGGGAAATATACCATCTGAACCATCGGATATGTGAATGTTAAAAGCTTTAAGTACTCTTGCTACTACATGAGTGTAGGCATAATCTGGAAATGTTGAGTTAGTTGCAAAGTGTGTAGCAAGTGTGGTCTTGTCCGTAGAGCTGACAGCTGAAATGTCATGTCGTAAATGAGCATTGGAATGGAGGATGAGGCAAAATTTCTAATGTATTTGAGGAATAACAAACAATTGTTACTACCTTTAGGACATTGTGGTATTTTTCGCCTCAGTTTTTGGTCGTATTGAAATTTCAGACGTTCAGTCATTCTTAGCTAGTTTGCTCTTTTTTCGGTTTTCCTCTGTCGGGTTGGTCTTGTAGGCCTCTTTACAGCTCGGGTCGTTCCATGCCTTTCTTTTAGTTTGATACTCTACATCCGATGAGGGATAAAGGATCTCATTTCAAAAAGAACGGTGCCTGTGATCATATCAGCAGCGGCATCCACGTTGTTATCCTAAAGAAGCTGTTAAGTTCGCCCCAAATGGCTTTCTCGTATTCCCGTACGGTTCTTTTAGGATTCTTTTCTCTGACTGTGTGGTCAGTATACGAGATTTTAGCTGATATGACACAATGATCCAACGAGGATAGCACATCGACTTTGTACTTATCAGGGTTAGAAGTCCAGGGTGTTGGCGGTATGACTATCAACGTCAGATATTCGCAAGGGCTCATTTACAAGCTGGGTTAAGTTGATAGATACATACTGCTTTTAAGAAGCCGCTAGTCAGTTCAATGTACATATATCAATTACATAAATGACTTACCACAGTTTCTTTTTAATTATTTCATTTTGTTGAGATATATTTCATATTTTAAAACTTTCACTTTCTAACGTTTCATTTTTATTAATTCTTAGCTTTTTTACAAATATATTTTTCAGCTTATTGATTTTGTTGCTGCTTACTAATTTTGAAATGGTTACCAAGTCCCAGTTACTGAATCAGACCTCTTCATCAGATTATCAGCTGGAAAATGGATATGACAAATACCAAAGGCCAAGTAAGTACGATCCATATTGCACGCACGTACAGATGTACATATATAACAAATGTGGATATTATGTAATGTTGGAAATGTGATTTAATGAGACCGCAAAAGGCTTTAAATCCATTGACTTGATCCATTTGTACAATTTTGAAAATAGTTAAACAAATCTTTTGGGGATGCAAAATTACTTCTAGATTCCGTGCGGATCGGTGCTTGAAAGCCCTTGAAATCTATGAGTTGTCTGTCTTCTGCTTACATATAAATATGGCTATGTGTATCCAAGGCAAGATCTAAGTGTTCTCATTTTATGATTTTGTAGCTAAATCGGTTCCAAATGTATAAATTTAAAATCTTTAATAGAGAGCAATTCTCCGTTGTTGTGGCGTCAGAGATATCCATAGATGTACCTTGACTGCAACTTTCTATTGTAGTATTTTGAACCTATGATACAGTGTCCGCACGGATTGTTCGGATATCTACGATACAACATGATCAATTTGGTTGCCTGTTATAAGTTCTTTTGACAACCATTTTTTTTTTTTGTGAATAAGTGGGTGAGGAAGCTGTGTGTTAGCTATAGTGATATTAATTCACGACTAAACTAATAAACATGGTCTCGTGAAGGCTAGGTCTTTTCCTAATCACTATCTAAAACGATTTTAACGTCATACATAGCAACTGCTCGCGGGTTTTGTCGCGGAGCTCGGAGAAACATTCGCTGTTTGTTTATTCTGGGAGAGAGGCGTGAGCAGATATCAAGCTGATATTGTCAAATCTGTCCTTGATACAGATTGTTGCATGCGTTCGCTCACGTACCGAAAACTCAAAATATAGATCCAGACGCTGCTTTAGTTCTCTGAATCAGTTACTGTCACAATTTTTCAGCTTTCTTTTTCCCGATCAATCCCATCCCATTCCGAGATAAACTATGATATCGCCGTCTGAAGAAAGCTTGTCACTCATTTGATGTGTTCTAAGTACTTCATTGGGCTTACCGTATTTACATATATTATCAAATTGTGATAAGTTTTTATAAATTAAATATTAATTACTGTAAATTACTCACAAGAAAATTTTCGTTAACGAGAATAATTCTCAATATTTTAGGACGGCCGCACTTAGAAACAGAATCAATCCACTGTACTCCTAAATGTTCCCAATGCTAAGCACGCACGGTTTCGATGCAGTCATTTATCTGGGTAGTACCCGCATCCAACGCTGCTTGATTTCGGTTGTCAAATGGAAACCGATGCTTGACGAAGCCGTTGATAAAAAATCTGGCTATTGCATTTTTTTGGATTGTGAATATTATTATCGAGCTAGAGCGTCGGAACAATAAATGTCGGAAACAGGTCCCGCTACTGGAACTTGCAGACGAAAGCGTACACAATGTATTATTACGGAATGGACCAAAATAAGAATGGCATCATCTTGATAGCGGAGCTACATACTAGATAAAATCGTAAGCGTATCAAAACTAAACGACCGACTTATGGCAATGAAACTGATAATTGAACATAAAACATGGAATATTGTTAGTGCAAGTAGGCTGTGAGCAATCAGAAAAGGATATATTTTGGCGGCGATTTTGATGAGCTAGTAAACGAAATATCAAGGGAAGAAATGCTTTTCATCGATGCAGATTTAAACGGTCATGGACTACCCTGGAGGAAATGGTTTCGGAGCGATAAACGCAGCGAGCGAAAATATAATAAACTCATGCGAATATGCTATTTATTAAGCAAGTACCGCACTTGATAAGGTACTGGAGCGATGGCCACCACACGCAGATAGATTACCATCTAAGCCGGAAAAACGGAAAACGATTCTAGTGTAATCTTCGGCGAATTACTAGCAAGTCAGCACCGACCTTTTTGTGAAAAAATCAAAGAACATCAAACGAAAACCTTCATCAGCAGGAAAAATAAACTGGCAGAATTTAAACAAGGAAAGAGGTAAGAGCGTCTTGAGTTAGACTATGAACGTTGCAAAAAAAAGAAGTGAAAAAAGCGGTAGCAAGAGCACGTACGAAAGTAGTAGAGGGATTTTATCTATAATTAGAAGAGGTACCTTCAGAATCTTTAAGCAGGCTAGAAGCAGTAAAAGAAGTGCAACGGCAAAGCACGGGTAAACGACCTAACATTTTAAAGACTGCAGCGCAATGAAGAATAAACTCACAAACCCCGAAATATATTTAAGATGAGCAGTGAAATCTTTTAACGGATGGAAAAAGTACCTTAACGACTTACTAAATATAAAATTTCAGAGCAGTATTATTCACTCTACTGTAGCGTACGAAGAGCCAGATTTTAAGGAAACCGAAGTAAGCGAAGCTGTAGAAATAATAAACGGTGGTCGTGCATCGGGTGCCTTAAATAGTGCGAAAAATGCACCTTAAACTTGAGGGTTTATTATATACGATGGTGGTTCGTCCAGCTTTAACATACCCATCGCAATGTTGGAAGTCTCCGCATTAAGAAATCGATAGAGGAAAAACTTCAGACTAAGCAAATCAGATGGTTTAGTTACGATCAATGAAGGCCACCGGAAAATCAGTTCAAATAGAGGCTCAAGTTACAGCCGAGGTTCAAAGAAGGGGGCGAAAGAAAAATAATTCGATCATTCAAATGCGAAAACATCAGCAAGTTCTTGGCCGCACCAATGATGTGATCCAAAATAGAGTGGCCTGTAGAATGGTTTTAAGGTCCGCAAATTTAGCCAAGTCCACAAGCGGCGCAGTAGCGATATGTTCATATCTTAAGGGTTAGTAAAAGAAGGAGAAGGAAATAAATATTGTTATAGAGAAAAAAATAATTAAATTGTTATCGGGAGAATTAGGAGTAAACAGGCCTTCTCTCTTCCGGCACTTCGTTGTTCACATTGCCATTTTGTGCATGGTGATATACAATCTACGAATTTTGTCGGCTGCGAACGAAGGGAGAGTGAGACACTTTTTCTTGCTTTTTGAATAACATTTTCGATGATTTTCGATGCGCCGCCGAAAGGATAGTGAATCCACTATGCTAAGCCACAACCTAAGTATTACAATGTTTTAAAGAAAGTAGAAACAATTGCTTCCTTATAAATAAAGGCTCAATCTTATTAGAAAGTGACAACCTCTTTTGCGCACTTTGTGGTCAATTTCATGCTCTAAGGTTATACAATGTGACGTCTTTAGTTTTCAATGAAACAGAATAGAGGGCTGCAGTTCGAGATAAACCTCTGGCTCAACCAACAGCTCTTTCGTTTAGCACAAGTTTTTGCTAATCTCTACTAGTTTCCCACAACCAGATTTTTGGATGGATTCATAGTGAATATACCTAATCTACTCGTTCTAAGGACATTCTACATTTAAAATAGGTGCTTAAAGTCCTCAATTCAGTCTTCTTGATTTTATTCATATCTCTTTAAAAATGAAATACTGTTGCGGTTGCTTATCCAACTCCTTTTGATGGAAAAATTTCCAACAAGGAAATGATAAGTGTCGACATGTTTTACTATTCAGGCGAAGTGTGAAAATTTGGTAAAGTATGGCCAGAAACCATATGACTGATTTGTGTAATGCAAAAGGATTCTAGGCTTTTCAAAATCGTTCTGGATAGAATTTTGGAGGAAATGTTCTGTACAAGCATGCCTCTCTTATTGCTGCAAGAGAAGATTTCGCATTTTTCATAGATGTTAACAATTTAGCTTAAATTCTGGCGGTCGACATGCATTTATCCGCTCAAATTCGGGAAATAATCTGGTGCATGTTCTTTGCCAAGCCAACCACTTTCTTTTTATCACTTTGGTAGGAAAACTATTTGATTGACCGAAGTTGGATTTTTTCGTATTATATTATTATTCTCTACAATAAAACCCCTACAATTACGAAGACCCTGAGTTTCTCACACAAAATCGAGTGCTAGTGTAAACATTTGGTCTTATTTCTCTTCCCCGATTTCTTGATGTTTTTGAGCTGAAAAGCTGGCGTGTTTCTTAAAGATAACCAGATGGGTTTATGGATTATTTTTCTAATTTGCACGCGCTCAAGGGATTTAAATATCCTTAAAATGCTTGCGCACTGGGCGGGCGAAGGAAAATCAGGGAGGAAAGAAAGAGAGGTTCCGATGAACGTTGATTTTAATTGTTTGAAAGTTATAATGACTAGGAAATAAGGAGCTAGACTGGGCATTTCATAAGCGAGTTGTACGGCTTAGGAACGAATTACGATATTTTAGAGTACGTCCAAAAATGGGTTTGAGGGTACACTGATGAGCATTCGGGTATTACGGTTAAAAATTTGAAGGGGCGGAATGCTACTGACGATTTCTATTGAGCAGTGGTGGTGGAAATAGCACTAAAACAGAGAGATTACGTTAGTGTTCGAGGATGTCCATTATCTAAGTGATATTAGTATCATCTATGAGTTTTATTGCATATGTTTTGAATCCTATCTAGCATGTACAGAGATGATTTACGACCACCTGACCAGATGTGGGCATTATACTCCAATTTTGGGCTAATGAATGCCTTACACATATATTGAGGCCAGATCAGAGGGCGTAAAATATTTCTTACATCGCTAGAGGAAACCTAGACATTTCCCAGCATTTTTAACGACACCGAATATGTGGTCATTCTAACGGAAGTTGTTATTGACACACATACAGAGAATGGAAAGTTTACCGGTTTCGGCGATGCAAGTGCCATTCATGGATAATGACTGGGTGTTTAAATTTAGCTTTAAGGACAGCATTGTGTTTTGAAAGCATTAAATTCTACTCTGCTAGTGGTTCCCCAATTAGATATGCTGTTAATTTCAGAATTTAATGACCTTAACATACACTGCCGGTCCCGTTCTACAGCGAAGAGCAGGGACGTGAGTCCGGGCACGAATATGAAAAGCAAAGAGTACTGTCGTCAGCAAAGGAATATATTGGATTAGAAATAGCAGACAAGAGATCGTTGATGAAAATTAAAAAGAGTATCGGAGGCAGCCCTCGGGCACATCTGCATTTATTTTGTGGATATCAGACCACAACT
Source organism: Volucella zonaria (assembly GCA_963966105.1). Taxonomy (NCBI): domain Eukaryota; kingdom Metazoa; phylum Arthropoda; class Insecta; order Diptera; family Syrphidae; genus Volucella; species Volucella zonaria. The sequence goes on along the minus strand of OZ014531.1, from coordinate 121,312,243 downwards.
AAACTTGAAACTGAACGTTCGGAAATGTAATTTCTAATTCATTGAAGAAGAGAGTCATCGATCCCAAAAGCACTCATCTTCGACAAAAGAGCGTGATGCCAAACTCTGTCAAATGCTTTCGCCGGATTGGTGTACGCTTTGGTTCTTCTTTTCGGTGAGACATGCCATCATATTACCAGTGGACCTGTTTCTACGAAAACCATGCTGCGGGTCATTGATACGAGGGCTGGTCAATAAGTCCGTGACTTTTGGATTAAAACAGATTTTTTGATAAAAAAATAATTTTATTTTTCAACGTAGTCTCAGTTGAGCTCTATACACTTTGTCCAACGCTTCTCCAATTTTTTTATCCCTTCCAAAAAAAATGATTTGTCGAGGTCCTCAAAATGACGAGATGACTTCATCATTGGAGTCAAATCTTTTTCCACCAAGCCATTTCTTCAGGTTTGGGAACAAGAAGTAGTCGCTCGGAGCCAAATCTGGAGAATAGGGTGGATGAGGGAGCAATTCATAGCCCAATTCATGGATTTTTGCCATGGCAACTGCACATGTGTGCACCCTTGCATTGTCTTGGTGGAAAAGAACTTTTTTCTTGGCCAAATGAGGTCGTTTTTTTTTCAAATCGTCATTGAATCGGTCCAATAAGTTGGCATAATATTCCCCATTGATTGTTCTTCCCTTTTGAAGGTAGTCAATGTGGATTATCCCGCGTGCATCCCAAAAAACAGTCGCCATAACTTTATTGGCTGACAAACCCACCTTGGCCTTCTTTGGCGCCGATTCACCCTTAGAAACCCACTGTTTTGACTGTTGTTTGTTCTCTGGTGTGTTGTGATGGATCCATGTTTCGTCCACGGTTACAAAACGGCGCAAAAACTCCTCCATATTGCGATTAAACAACGCCAAACCTTCCTGTGAAGTTGTTACACGATTGCGTTTGTGGTCGACTGTGAGCAAACGCGGCACCCATCTTGCGGAAAGCTTTCTCATGCCCAAGTGATCATTCAAAATTGAAACCACTGAGCCATGCGAGATCCCTACGGCTTCCACAATCTCTCGCACTTTCAATCTTCGGTCGGCCAACACCATATCGTGAATTTTTTCGATTGTTTCGGGTGTAGAGACCTCAACTGGGCGTCCAGGACGTTCGGCATCTTCAGTGCTTGTACGGCCACAACGAAATTCAGTAAACCACTTTTTACCATTGAAATCGATGGTGCAGAGTCCCCATAGTATTTATCAAGCTTAGCCTTGGTCTCGGTAATGGTTTTTTTTCGCAAGAAATAATGCTTAATAAGCACACGAAATTCACTTTTTTCCATTTTCTCCTCAAACTAGTGAGTAGTCTGATAAAAATAGCTGTCAAACACAAACTAACTGACGCAGCAAGTTTAAATTTTGACAGGAGTCAACTGACAAATGCCTGTTGACAGGAGCAGTGTTGCTGTTTCAGTAAAGAGGTCAGAAATTCAAAAATGCACGGAATTATTGACCCGCCCTCGTACCTTTCGTGTTTCGAAATATTTCATGAGCTGACGGTTTAACAGCGTTTCCACGACCTTGGAAGGCACGAACGTAAGTGCAATGGATCTATAGGAGAAGAGAGAAGAAGATTCGCGTTTTTGAGGACGGTCTGGACAAGTTCTGTTTTCCATCTGCTCGGAAAGAGTCCTTAAGAGTAGCATTGATGAAAAAGCTTACGCAGATGTTTTGTCAGCGTGGAGAAGACCCTCAGAGGAAGGGGGATATACCATCTGGACCAGCGGATTTGTATACATTAAGATCGTTAAGAACTCTTGCTACTACACTAGTGCGAAAGTGGATTCGTCCCATTGACGATTCGATGCACTCAAGTGTAAGCGGAGACAAAGCGCAATCTGGAAGTTTTGATCTGGTCGTATAGTGCCCAGCAAGTAGATTGGCCTTGTCTAAAGAGCTGGCAGCTGGAATATCATTATAAATGAGCGTTGGGATGGCGGATTAGCCAGAATTTCTAATATTTTTGACGAAAGACCAAATGTTTTTACTACCTTTGGGACCCTGTAGTATTTCTTGTCACAGCTTTTAATCGTATTGGAATTTCACGCTCTTAAGAAACACGTTTTTTCGGTCTTTCTCTCTCGGGTTGTCCTTGAAGGACCGAAAAAATATTTCCCTAACCCTGACAGCCTCTTTACAGCTCGACTCGTGTATGCAGTATCACTGTCAGTATATGAATTTTTTTTTTTTTAGTTTTCTTACATGAACACCATTTCGTTATTATATTTATTAATATTTTACTGTACTGTTGCATATGATTTTTCGTACCTCTGAGATCAAAGACATGTCCTTAGTTCAACAAGTTGCTCTTAATTTACTTGAGTTCGAAATGCTTTTGTAATAAAAAAATTGTATATAATATATATGCAACATTCCACTTCGGGTATATTTTTCTTTTGCCTTCACTTGACTTGACATAATTTTATGTAAATTATTTAAAAACAGCGTATACAATTCGTAATTATTTTTGGCGCCATTTTTGTTCCATAAAGAGAGTTTGAAAAATACCATCATAGAAAGGCATTCGTGTTTGATTATGCCACATTTCCTTTTTCACAGAACCCCATCACGTGCTAAATTGAAGAAAACCTGTAATCCACGTCTAGGTCAAGTTCATTCATAATATTATTTTTCATATTGTTAGATGTTAATTTGTCGTGTCCTGCATAGTTGTTTCAAGATCCTTGTTTTCCGTTGATTTCTCTTTACTTGTCGAGCACGTGTTTGCATTTTGATTGAGTGTAAATTAATGACCTTGGTATCCAAATTATGAGTTCAGATATATATCAAATCCATTTACATTTATGGCCGATTACAATCACAGTAGGGAATTCGCGAAGGGCGTCTTAAGTGCCTGCGTTTATTTGAACAAGTACAATGGATTCACAGAATTAACAAATTGTGTAGCTCAAATATTTAAGTTGGCGTCTTGTTCGCGTTTCGCTTGCCTTGGCCGAATGTAGCTGACACTTTGAAAATGTGTTTTCGTAAACTGTATCTTAATGTAATCAATAGTAAAGCTGCCCTACTTCGACCACACCTACGTATAATTGTTTTTATTTCTGGAGTAAGGTGCGGCCGGAATTTACTTTAACAGTGTAATATTTTGCAAACCATTTTGATATTTTAAGGTCAGATGCAATATTTTGAAATGTTAGCTTGAATTTCACCGCTGAAATTATTGGGATGCATACTTTTTCTAAAATAACCGAATATAAAATATGATAGATACATTCAAGCAAATAATTGCAATGTTTTTGTTTTCTTTGTAATATTTGTTCACGAAGCATTATGATTTCATTTCAACTTGCTGATTTCAGTTGCCCAAATAAATCTATTATTTCCTGGTCCTCACTGTCTTAAAATTCGCAATTGTGTAATGAAACCGGCGAGGTCCATGTACCGTAGATTAATCTTTCGAGGTATCGGTTACTTGTGGCTAATCAACCATCAGTCTCTTTATCAGGTACCACGAGATTTTTAACATGTCCCCTCAGAAGGTGGCAGACGACCTCGCTGCATTCGGCCACTACGTCCACTCTAAGCGAGTCCACACCTACAGCAAATCCGAGCCGTCCACGATAAATTTGTTTGTCCATAACTTGCCTCCCTTGCCTGCACTTAAACCATCCCGCCTCACACCTCCACTCCACAGCATCCCTCTTACTTTTAACTACCAGAATGTAAGAGGAATTCGCTCTAAAACCAATGCTGTTCTACGCCAATCGCATGCTCTTCCCTATGATATTTACGCCCTGACTGATATCAATCTGATTTCCAACAAAAAGAACCAGGAATTGTTCAACCCTACTTTTAATGTTTTTCGCGACGACGATCCATCCCGGCCAAATGATGATTCCCCCTGTCGAGACGTCCTACTGGCGATCCACAACAGCCTTAACACTTCTCCCATTATCATTTCTTCCTCCTCTAAAGTAGACTTTGTCGCAATAAAAATATCGCTCCCCTTCATGTCGCTTTACGTTCCATGGCTACATTCTACCAGCTCAATATATTGAATCCTACCGATTTGCTATCGATGCGATTGACCAGTAAATTAACCTGTCTGACACTATTGGTGATATTCTTATTTTCGCCGACTTTAATCTTCCTTAGCTACAGTGGACTCCATCAGATGATCAATCGTTTTTCATCGCTTCAAATGCTAATTCAGCTAAGGGATGCCTTTTCGTAGATAGTTTAACAGACTCAAGTATATGCCAAGTCAACGTTATATCCAACTACATGGGCAGGCAATTAGACCTTATTTTCACAACAGATTCAATTAACTCCTCAGTTTCACTTCGTCCCCTGTCTCTCTCAACAATCGATAACTACCGCCCTCCCTTTCTTCTCTCGTTTTTTCATAACTCTTTCGTCCAGTCCAAACTTTCACAACCTAAATATAAATTATGCCTTTATCCATTTTTTATAGAGAAATATTTAATTCTTTTTCCCTTTACGTTCCGTTTTCCCGAATTAAAACATCATCTACTAGTCCTCCCTGGTATAATCGCAAGCACCAAATCCTTTTCGGACTATTCCAACTATCTTGCGCTTAACCTCATTTCACCGAACTTTATGATTCCCTTTAACAGGGCTACCTTGCCACCTTTTTCAAACAATCCTTCACCAACGACTCCTTTGTACCGTATCCATCCTATTTTAATTACCAACCGAATTTCTCCAATGGCCCACTACTCTCCCACACTCTGGACCCGTCAGGGCCAGCAGAATAATCATCTTTAAGGTCTATTATTTTATTTTTAAATTGCTCTAAAGTTATATACACAGATTCCAAAGTTGTTTTTGGGCAGCAATTTAAGTAGGAAAAGTAAGAATAGTCTGGTTCTTGGGAATGGATGACGAACGCTAGGCTAAAAAAAATTGCGAAGAGATTTGCAATAATTTGGGGATCGCCCGAGGACTTATCAAGAAAATTCAGAAACGATGAATAGTTATCCAATTTACTTTTAGTTTTGATGAACTGAAAGAATCGTTTGGGATCGGAGATGAGTGTGTGGTCTATTCGGAAACGCCTGCTTTAGAATGTCGGTTGCGGCTCGTGCAGTATGCGCCATTGGTACGTTCCTAACATGTTCTCCAGTCCCAATTCATCCAATTGAGGAATAAAATATCATTGATGATGGCTCTGTAGCGCTCACCATCCACAGTGACCCGGTTGCCTCTCGCCGTTCTTAACAAAAAATGGTCCAATGACTTCTTCAGTATAAACAGCACTCCATGGAGTGACTTTGAGTGGATGTAATGGCTCTTCGTGCATTACTCGCGAATTTCCAGTGCTCCTGAACCCGTATTTACATACGAGTAGGTGGGAAGGGGCCTCGTCACTCATGATTATTTTTGACCCAAAATCGTCCACTTCATTGTTGATATTCAGGAGGGCGTGAGCGTTGGTTAGGCGCGATTCGCGCTCAACACCCTTCAGACTGTCTGCATTCTGTAAAGAAACATCCTCAAGTCTTTCATCAAAATGCGCCGCAAAGGCGTTAGGGGAATGGCGAATTGCATGCCACGTCATCTGATCGATATCGACGGAGCCTCTACAACATCTACAGCCATGGCAGAGATATTCTCGGGCAGGGCTTGCTCGGTCCAGTGTTGTACCAGTCTCTAAGAGTTATTCGGCTAAACGTCGCATTTAACAACCAGTGGGAGCCGAGCGACCAGGAAAACGAGTACGAAATGCACTTTTCGTCAAAATCACTGGCGAATTGTTCATCAAAGATATCGTGGCGATTATTCCGCGTTCTTCAGGAGTATAGCATTCCATTGCTTTTTCACACAAATTCCAATTCTGTTTACTTCACAAATATCAAAACCGAATTTTCGTAACATTTTCCTTTTTTATTTTCTTCGCTGTGTACCGTGGAGTTTTTGCGCCCATAAACTGACTTTATGGGCGACATCTCATCGAAATTTCCTCTGTGGTTAACGATAGAGCATATGCATTAAACTTTCGCACTTCGGCAAAATGACTCCTTCTAGAAAGATGTCAAGAATTGGGTTTGTGGGTTTGAAGAAACAACAATGCAAATGTTCGGCTTTAATAGGATCAGTGCATCCTATCATGGAGTTTAATAATATTACGCTCTCGACTGTCTAGAACTTTCCCGTACATTTTCATAGTATGAGGCAATAGCTTCACAGATCGGTAGGTGTTGCATACAGTTCTCGTCTTTTTACAGTGGGAAAAGAATGTTTACCCTCCGCTGATTATACACCCTGAATGACTCGAACTTCAACCAACTTCAGACTGCTATAATTTCCAAATCGTTCATGACAGTGAGCTCAAATGTTGACACATGACAGATAATTTTATTATTTGCAAGCCTTTTAAACGATTTGCGTCTCAGTTGTGTTGAAAAATTTTTATCCGCGATGGAATTCAAACGTGATAGTGTGATTGCTTTATATTTGGCTGGAAAACCAAAAATAGCTATCGTTAGAGCCCTCCAGCACCTCAACGTGAATAAATCATCTGTGTCTCGAACTATAGTTCGTTACCTTGATACTGGCAGCGTTGCAAAACGCCATGGAGGTGGCCATAAATGGTTCGAAAAGTGAAGGCTCGAATTGAGCGAAATCCGCGTCGAAGTGGAAGAAAAATAGCTCGTGAGCTCAACATATCCTTGGAACGGATGCAACACATACTGAAAAATGAACTTGGGCTCAAGCCACTGAAGTTCCATAAAGCACACGATCTTACACCGCAACAGAAAAAGGTTAGAGTCGAAAGAGCGAAGGGGTTGCTATGCTTGCACGAAAGTGGTGAGTTGCCGAATTTGGTTTTTTCCGATGAGTTGCCATTTGTTATCGAGCAATATGTCAACAAACAAAATGACCGAGTTTACTTGCCAGAGAGGTCCTTCGAAAATTTACACCTTCGGACGGCTACCAGAAAGCAGGCAGCACCGATGGTGATGGTTTGGGCCGCCATAACCGCCGATGGTCGCCCTCCGCTCGTATTTTTGGACTGTGGCGTCAAAATTAATGCGATCGTATACCGTGAAACTGTCTTAGAGGCAGTATTCAAGCCTTGGGAAAGCAATCATTTCGATCGGAGACCGTGTACATTTCAACAAGACTCGGCACCGTCTCACAAAGCGCGCGTCAACCAAGATTGGTTAAAAAACAATGTTCCACACTTCATTTCTTCGACACAATGGATTGCAAATTCTCCGGATGCAAATCTGTTTGATTTCTCTGTCTTGGGTATTTTGAAGCCGAAGGTTGGCACTAAAAAATACTAAAGTTTGGACCACCTCAAACAAGCACTTCGCCGGGAATGGGCCAAAATACCGCAGAGCCACTTGCGTGCAGCGTGCGATGCTTTCTTCGGCCGTCTCATGGCCATTATTCGCGCCAAAAGTGGACATATTGAAAAGTACTGATACAATTTGAAAATTGATGTATTTTCCAGCACTTTTTACTTTGGCACAATAAAATTTATCAGAAAATAAAAAAATTATAGCATTTTAAAAAGTTATAGTTCGAGTAAGTCATGTAGATTTAATCGCCTCTCATCATTTTATGGAAATACGAGTAAACAGCAAGCCGTTTAAGCCCAAGATTTCGGATTGCCGCGGATTCTTCAGAAGGTATTCGAGCCGGGTCGACTTTATGCAACTTGTTATTTATTTTTACAGCATCTCTAACTTCGGCCAAATATGACGTTTTCTCCTCTTGCTTTGTTAAGAAAGGTGTTAAAGTTCTTTTTCCATCTGATGCAAATCTTATGTTCAATAATTGAAGTTCACGTAACAGCTTTTTAGTTCCATTTCTAATAAATGTCGTGGAATTTTTTTTTTACAAGACTTTTAAATTTGGTCTCTAATGGACAAAATCATTGTATTAAAAAATATATCAATTGATGATACGTTTTTGGTAATTGGGTAAGGCCCAATTAACGGTTGTTCACGAATTTTATTATGAGCCCTTTGACCGCCGAAAGCAGTATTTTTCTAACATCATCCTTATTGTTTCACTTCTTAATTGTAATTAGTTTTCCTGTCACTATTCAGCTCTATTTCAGCGCTTTCAGCTGGGACTGACCAGGCTACTTCAGCTTCAAAAGCTGAATCACTTCAATCAGGTTCCTTCTTCTAGTGAAGGAAAACCGTAGGCTGAAGAGTATTGATCGAAAGTTAATTTTTAGTGCACCAATTTCTAGATTAAAGAGTCACTAGGTATCATCCGACAGATTTGCATCTATCATATCACAGACGTCCAAACTATTGAATGCGTTAAGACGAACGGCCAACATGCACCATAGCAGTGGAGAAGGAACTCAGCACTGCATAAGCCCAATTATCTTCAAGTACGACGAATTTTAAGAAAGGTTTATAAATATTACGTATACGTCTCAGTAAGTTTAAAACTACGTATTTATTGCGGGACACTTTAAAATCTATCGTCAACACTAAATCCAATTTAAAATGGAATTAACTTAATTTCGATCCGTGAAAAGTCTCCGATAAAGCTCTTCTAATCAGTGTTCTGCAGAGCAAAACTTTTATTTTTCGAATAAGGATTCCTAAACCCAATTTTTTTGCCTCACCGAGGCGAAGCGTTGTTTTCCCATCAATACCTGTAATTTTCGATTTAAGACGTTTACATAATAGAGCAACAAGGATCTTGAATGCAATGTTTGGTTTGGGGATTCTCCTTCTTTCTACAGTGGAGAGATCGTTGAAATTTAACCCATGCGAATGGATGAGATAATGCATTGTGCATACTGGATCATTTTTTTCAGACTTGAAAGGTTCCGTGGCTAAGACATCGACTCTTAAATTCTATGCGCTTAACGGGCTCCCGACCCGTGAAGACTCCCTGTCTGAGACACCGGAGCCTTTTATCCTCGTCGATCCCAGGAACGCTACTTCCAGTTCGTAAGACCAAGCATCTTGCCAACCGCGACTAGGATCAGAGGTTCGGTTTTCTTGCTCGTCTCGAACCTGAGAGCTGTGATTCGAAGATTTTCTTAGCTGGAGCATTGTACCCATCGACTCGATGTGGCCAAGCCAATGCAGTCGACGTATCTTGACTTTTCGGACTGCACCCACATCTTCACATAGCTCGTAGAGTTCACCGTTGTATGTAAATTCGAAGAATGATTTTTTTTGCAAAGGTGCCTAGTGTTAGTTTCACTTTCCTGCTTATCGTCCAGCACTCGGCACCGTATATCAAAACTGCTAGAATCAAGGTCTTGTAAAGGAGAACCTTTGTTTTTTCTGGTCAGGAATTTTGGCCCCATCTGTGTTGATAAACCGCGAAGTGGCAGAATGATTAAGGTGTCACTCCAATGTAGGTGAACTTCTTAGCTACCTCGGGTGGGTGGCCGTGGCTCAAGTAGTAGTGGACTGGCTTCCAAATCGGAAGGTACGGTGTTCGAATCACAGCCGAATCAGTTAACGAAAATCAAATAAGACGAGCAGTTGACTAGAAATCAACGTCAAGCCAACTTCCACTAAGAATTTAGTCTCCCCATTAAATGCTGGATGCCACCCATGGAGCGAAATAACCTCTGAGCCCAAACATCTTTCTTTCTCTATCTATCACATTTTCGAAAAAACTTAACACATGCTGAGGCATTATAAGTGTATTCATACCCACTTGAGTGTTAAGTTCTTTAAAAAAAAAAAAAAAATTATAGATAACGACTGTGATATTTTGTGCGAGATGGTGAAGGGATGTTTTTTTGCTTGTCGACAGCATATATTTTGTTTTGCCTTCGTTCACAGTTAAACCAACTTCTCTAGCCTTTAATTCAATTAATACGAATGTCTAAACGATGGATCGATGGGATAGAGCGATGATGTCAACGTCGTCTGCGTATCCCATTAGTTGGACTGATTTTTGTAAGATACTGCCTCTAGGGATAATGCCAACCCTACGGACTATCTGTTCAAGCACTAGAAGAAATCGCATGGAACAAAATCCTGCGCATGTCTGAAACAGTTCTCATGAAGGATACGAAATTGCACAACACACCGCGTGTTTTCAAGTGTTACGCTGCATAACTGGATCAGTTTTCTCGGGATTCCGTATTCCGCCATCACTCATACAGCTCCATCACTTATACACCGATAAAGAGATGGTGTGTCTTACATGGAATTCGTTGACTCCTCCAGGACTTGCCTAAGCATGAAGATTTGGTCTATTATCCGTTCACCTGGCCGGAGGCCTTGGCTTAAGACATTCACGCACTACTCTGCCTTGGTAGATGTTGCACGATATAGGATCGCCTTTTTTGTAGTTAGGACAAATGCGACAATAGGTAATACTCCAGTCGTCGGGAATGTTTTCGTTAACCCTCACTTATTGATTGTTTAGAACATGCTCCTTACCAAAAGATCACCTCAACATTTGAATAGTTCCAGTAGCAAGCCATCAGAGCCGGCGGTGAGTTATTTTTTAGCTTTTTAATATGTATGTAGTTAAGCCGACCTCTTCTAAATTGGGAGGGAGGATTGTTACATCGACTGAAATTGAGCTTTCTTCCTGCCCTATTATTCTCTCCATTTGGAGTCTATTTAGGATCTGCTGGAAATGCTACTTAAACACATAGGGGTGACTGGGTTTCCTTCTCTGTTCCGAAAGGCCTGTGTTCCGGGTTTCAAGCCGACTGCCAGTTGTTTAGCTTGCTTTTAGAACTTGAAAACCTTGTTACTGGCGCAAAACTCTTCGATATACCTGAGCGGCTAGGTTACATGGGCATTCATCTTTCTACGTAGGATTTTTCTTTTCCTGCAGTCCTTTAGCTCGATATTCTTCCCTCGTTGTTCTTGTTTTGTTGTATGCCTTTTCCGTTGTGTGTACTTATCATCGTACCACGGTGTGGCTAGTACCCCAGCGTGGTTTCGGCAACTTCCTTTATGATGATGTGAAAGTAAGTCTACTGATCGTATGCGTTTGCGGATGGCCACGGCATAGTAGAGAGTTTCTCGCTTAATCGCTCTCAGTAGTCTCTGCCTACACCGGAAATGTTAGGGTGCTCTACGTTAATTCTTCTTTTCAGGGAGGGCCGTAGTTTCTTTTCATTCGACAGTCGAGCTCTAAAAAGATCTATGTCCGTGGTCAGAGTTCATGTTTACCACCCTGAATTTACGTACGTCCTATATGTTGGACGCAGGCTTGTTCGACCACCTGGATGCAGCCATGTTTTTCTATTGATATTTTTGTGGGAACACCTAGTGCTACCTATCACCCCATGCTACAAAATCGAAGAGTCGTTTTCCGATTTTAATGTTGTGTCGTGGATGCTGTACCTTCCGACTAACCCGCCAAAGATATCTTCCTTACCGATTCTGGCGTGAAGTCGCCGAGTATGAGTTTGATCTCACACTAAAAAGGCTACGTAGGCTGTTGACACAGCCGGGCGATCACTTATCGCCTTGAAGCCCATCACTTTTGATTGCCAACAAGATCTTATCTGCTATATTGTGTGAGCACGCTGCTCCATCAAGGTCGGTAAAGAAATCACCGAGACCTTCGATGTCAAAATAGGATTTTGACAAGGGGACGCGCCGTCATGCGATTTCTTTAACATTCATTCTTGAAAGAACAGTACAAAACTCACGCTCCAACACAAGAGGGACAATCTTTCAAAAGTCCGTCCAATTACTCGCATAAGCAGACGATATTGACATAATCGAAGAAAACAGCGTGCTGCCCGTGCCGCTTTCGCTAGTATTGAAACGGAAGCTGCGAAGATGGTTTTAATGGTTAATGAGGGCAAGACCACATATATGCTGTCAACATGAAAGGACACCCAACCCCGACGTCATGGAGAGAATGTCACGTCATATAACTTCGAGTCTTCGATAGTCTGCGCTATCAATTCAGACAACGACACCAACGCTGGGATCAAACGAAAAATAACTCTTGCCAATCACTGCTTCTTTAGGATAAGAAGGCAATTGAATAATAAAGCCCTCTCTCGAACAAGAAAAGTGACCCCGTATAAGACCTTAATAATCCCAGTTCTGCTCTATGGCGCAGAGGCATGGACTTTATCAAAAATGGATGCTCTTGGCTGCTTTCAGAGGAATATTCTTCGAGTGACAAGTGGTGGAGAAGATACAACGACAAACTCTACGGGCTGTACAATGACATCGACTTAGCCTGAAAAATGAAGGTCCTACGACTGAGGTGGCTAGGTCATTTAGAGCGGATTTATACCAATGATTGGGTCCGAAAAGTCGCGAAAAGACCCCGGCTCAGGTGGCGCACGCAAGCGAAACGGGACCTCAACTAACTTAGCATGCGAGACTGGCGACAGCTAGTTACAAATCGAGCTGCATGGAGGTGCTTGTTGGTTGAGGCCCAGGTACACCCCGGACTGTAGCACTACCTTAAGTAAGATCACTAATCGAATCTGGATTTTAACTCATTTCCAACGACAGATTTGCTAATTTTCTGTTTCAAAAATTCAAATCCCAATGGACAGGATCTTTAGCAACTACGATACAATATTTGTTGTAATACGTTCCTAACACCCCTGTGCCTCTTTTTACATATAACATTAGCTATAAAAATCATTCAAGAGCATTGTCCTGAGCATGTGCGTTTCAAGCTCGTAACACTCTAGAAAGTAAACATTTCTAAAGATTCCTAATTTGTTGGCACAGCAGGTAAACAAACAATCAAATTCGCTCCCAATTCCTGTGCGTGATACGTTTAAATTTACCCAATAACGATTAAAATTGAGCAAACACACGCCCAGTATCTCAACTCACTAGCTCTGCTTTTTGGATGTTCCTCAATGACTACGTCACATAACTGCGACTGCATGCTTTTGACAAAACATTAACTTTCATGGCTATTCTCCTATCCCATACTAATTTCATGTAGCTAAAGTAAGCTTCGGAATTTTGTTGTAAGCTTGATTAGCTTGGAACGCTATAAAAGCATAACATGACTTTTAGGTGTAGTCTCGTTTCGTTCTTGTGGATACCACTTAAGAGCATTTTTTTTTTATTTGTTTTTCCTCCAATACTAAGTGAATATTGTGTGCTAAAGCGGCAAAATGCCACCCATCAACATTGAAATTATGGGAAATTAATGATGTTTCTAATGCCAATGCTGCTCCCTTCCGATTTTAGCCAGTCGACACGCAATATCAAATGCAATCAGTTGGAGTACGAGGATATACACAGTGTCAATGGGTAAATATGTTATTCAGTAGACCGACAATTTTCTCGCGCTAGTTTACTTCCGATGGCCGATGAAAGCATGAACTTAACTTCACTAGGCGCCACATACAAATATTTCTATCAATAGTCTGAACTTGTGCGGCACACCTTTTTCCTTAGAAAGACAAGGATTTCCTTAGCATTGCCCACATGACCGACAAGAAATTGCACACCACTCTTCTGGCACCAGCTAAGGTGTTTTTTTTTTTTTATACGAATATAGTGGGTAGCAGGAAACCATTATTGTAAAAGTTGTATAAACATCATAGAAAGATACGAATGGTGATACTTGTATTGTGTATGGTTTCTCTTTTCAGATGCAACAACATTTGTCGATGTGAGCCTTTTTGTCCTACGGATCTCGGCGGTGGAGGAGACAAAAGAAGTAAGAAATCCCCCAATAGGCTGATGTAGCAATGAGCTCTTAAGTCCATTGATTAGCTGTCTAAAATATTTCAGGAAGTCTCATTTGATGTGTTTCTTCAAATCATATGGACGGATTTTAGGATACGGCCAAGACTTACAAATTTTCCAATATCGAAAAATTTTGTGGAGCTTCAAATTGAAGAGCGACAAAAAATATGGGTAAGTTCAAATTCACTAAAGGTATATTTAAAAGTAGCGGTCATACGTGTTTTTTTTTTTTCCTGTTTAAATACAAAACATTTCCAAGGTAAAAGGTGGCCTTAATTATATGTACTATAAAATGCTCTACCTTCATGTAACAGTCCCTTGGAAATCGGTTCAACAGGCAGAAAGACATTTTTTTTTAGTTTTTGTATTATAACATGAGGATCGTTGTTATGAAAAAAATTTATATATATTTTACTATGAACAAAAATTTGAAGAAGTGCTCCTTATCATACAATATTACCTAAAAACAGGAAACTACGAAGCAAAAGAAAAATACAAAACTGCGAATGACACATATAAAAGAAATATGTGAAGTCAAACCTGTCATACTACAGAAATTTGGAAAATAAATTAAATACTATTAAAAATGCCAAAGACTGGTGGTCCCAGATATATAAGAAATATTGTGTAAAGTCGGCACAAGCTTAACAGAAGAAATTTACAAAGCCTACTTCAATGAACTCCTGAACCTTCCTTTACTTTCACCACTTATACGGTATGCAGAACCGTGGAAATACGAAACAGATCTAGATGCAGAATCTACGGTAGAAAATGTAAGAGAAATTCTTAAGAAGGTGAAATTATATTGTTGCGAAATCAGGTTTAGAACCTGAAAAACATAAAAGAAATTAAAGAAAACTATTAACTCCTACCAGTGCTTACTTCACGTTTTGTTTACTATACACCCCGATTGTGACAGCTTGATGAGGTGTTCTGTTTGTCGAACACTGTTTTGCATTCAAGATGGCAAAAGATCAAGTTGTCAGCCATAGAGGTAAGAAGAAGAAGAGAGACCACAACATAAAAGAAAAAAGAAAAATGAACAAAGTCAAGGAAGAAAATAGTCGCGTTTCCTGTGACGTAGAACTTCCCCAACCATAAGTGGTATGCGAACGAGCTGTGGATTTACAGACGTTACAACGAATGTACAGAAACGGGAGGCCTTCTATTAGTAGAAAAACAACAGGACAAACAGAAAAGAATCGAGGTATTTAAAAAGGTCAAAAGACTGGGAAGAAGAAAAAGTTACGAGTTGGCAGCCGAAGCAACAGTGGCAGTGAAGGCAAATTAAAATTGAACGAATAAAAAAAATTTAACTCTCGGGAATCAGACTTTGTGTAGTTTTATTTTAATCTCTGATTAAATTTCTGTTGATTTCGTTCGGCTTTCCTAGGTTGGACGAATTTTGTTACAATATAAAGCTCCAGGTGCAGATCAAGTCCCTTATGAAATGTTAATAAACGCTCCAGAAAAATTCCTAATTCTACTATCAAAATCGTCCTCCAACATGTTAGAGAAGGGAACATTATACGAGTAGTTCAGGATACGAGGGCGGATGTGTTTTGGATTAAAACACAGATTTTTTGATAAAAAAATAATTTTATTTTTCAACGTAGTCTCCCTTGAGCTCTATACACTTTGTCCAACGCTTCTCCAATTTTTTTATCCCTTCCAAAAAAAATGATTTGTCGAGGTCCTCAAAATAGGCCTTTGTTTGCGAGATGACTTCATCATTCGAGTCAAATCTTTTTCCACCAAGCCATTTCTTCAGGTTTGGGAACAAGAAGTAGTCGCTCGGAGCCAAATCTGGAGAATAGGGTGGATGAGGGAGCAATTCATAGCCCAATTCATGGATTTTTGCCATGGCAACTGCACATGTGTGCACCCTTGCATTGTCTTGGTGGAAAAGAACTTTTTTCTTGGCCAAATGAGGTTGTTTTTTTTTCAAATCGTCATTGAATCGGTCCAATAAGTTGGCATAATATTCCCCATTGATTGTTCTTCCCTTTTGAAGGTAGTCAATGTGGATTATCCCGCGTGCATCCCAAAAAACAGTCGCCATAACTTTATTGGCTGACAAACCCACCTTGGCCTTCTTTGGCGCCGATTCACCCTTAGAAACCCACTGTTTTGACTGTTGTTTGTTCTCTGGTGTGTTGTGATGGATCCATGTTTCGTCCATGGTTACAAAACGGCGCAAAAACTCCTCCATATTGCGATTAAACAACGCTAAACCTTCCTGTGAAGTTGTTACACGATTGCGTTTGTGGTCGACTGTGAGCAAACGCGGCACCCATCTTGCGGAAAGCTTTCTCATGCCCAAGTGATCATTCAAAATTGAAACCACTGAGCCATGCGAGATCCCTACGGCTTCCACAATCTCTCGCACTTTCAATCTTCGGTCGGCCAACACCATATCGTGAATTTTTTCGATTGTTTCGGGTGTAGAGACCTCAACTGGGCGTCCAGGACGTTCGGCATCTTCAGTGCTTGTACGGCCACAACGAAATTCAGTAAACCACTTTTTTACCATTGAAATCGATGGTGCAGAGTCCCCATAGTATTTATCAAGCTTAGCCTTGGTCTCGGTAATGGTTACGAAATTCACTTTTTTCCATTTTCTCCTCAAATTAGTGAGTAGTCTGATAAAAATAGCTGTCAAACACAAACTAACTGACGCAGCAAGTTTAAATTTTGACAGGAGTCAACTGACAGATGCCTGTTGACAGGAGCAGTGTTGCTGTTTCAGTAAAGAGGTCAGAAATTCAAAAAGTCACGGACCCGCCCTCGTAGCTTCCTTCAGACTCATACTCATACGAGTATCCCCTATGTATTTACAAGAAAACTGATCAAAATGTGGTGCAAAATTGTAAAAATGTTGCCAAATCAACAAAGTGATTGGCAGAGAAGGCGCGAAGTTCTTAGTGAATCTCAAGCTGAATTTCGAAAGGACACTTGACCATCTATAACATATGTACAATACTATATATAGCCTAACGAGTATAATAAAAAATAAATAAAAAATGCGGAAAAAAAGAAAGTTCTCGTATCGATATATACTCGTATATGGTTTCTTCGCAGATTGCAAGGCTGCATTTGACTGTATAGACAGGGTATCGCTGTTTTATAAGCTCATTAACAAAATCAGTATCGACAAAATATCTGATCGCCAGGATTTCCTTGGAGGTGGCCTGCGCATCGATGAAACTTTATGCAGACGATATCATCATACTAGCAAAAAAAATGCAAATACTTGTCAATAATAAACCGTCTAGAAAAATACTGCAAACTCTGGAATCTGACAATAAATATGGACAAATCCAAACCAATAATATTTAGAAAATCTGGAAAGAGAGCCAGTGCAGAAAAACAACGACTTGGTGCTGGAAAAATTGAAATGGTAAATAAATACAAATACTTGGAAATAAGAATGACACCTAGATTATCGCAAAACGAACACCCGAAAGAGAGAAAAAATTGCTAATCTGAACAGCACATGAAAATATTTTATTGCTAAAAAGAATATTAACCTCTCAGTGAAGTTCAAAATAGTCAGAGCAGTGACACAGTCTACTTACTGCTACGTAGTCCAGGTACAGGAATTCAGTAGCTTAGATGACGTTGATATAATTCAAAAACAAACTTTTCAAATTGCCTGATTTCACCCCAAATTATGCGCTGAATCTACATAGAACTGGGAGTCTCTCAATTACGCCTGGCAGCATTAAAGTTTCACTTGGTGTGCACATAAAAATAATTTCCGACTACATAGCCTAGGTAGGGTTATGAAGAAAGTCATGGAAAGAAAAATATATTGGTTTAAAGAATGACAGAAAATTGACGGTCATGTAGGCTTAGACTAGAGCAATTGTGACTTAAACTCGGATACATGGAGCAGAAACACAATGGTAAGTAATATTAGAATCCTTGAGACCTGAACAAATTAAAAAAATCCTGGACGCGGCACAAAATATCACACTGTATACTAAATTAAACCACCACACATCATATACATATTTCAAAGATGCATTCAAAAACTCGCAAATTTCATGGACTTTTAAAATCAGAACAGGGATGGTCAGACTGAACGCAAACAAATATTGGACCGGCCAAAAAATTCTCATTGTATAACTTGAACAAGGAGGAAATCGTGGCTCACTTTATGGGAAAATATCCAACATTAGTAGAACAACGAGTTAAATATTTTCACAACAATTTTTTTTTTTTGTTAAAAAGAACTTAATACTCAAGTGGGTATGAATACACTTATAATGCCTCAGCATGTCTTAAGTTTTTTGGAAAATGGGATAGAGAGAGAAAGAAGTGGTTATTTCGCTCCATGGGTGGCATCCAACATTTAATCGGGAGACTAAATTCTTAGTGGAAGTTGGCTTGATGTTGATTTCTAGTCAACTGCTCGTCTTACTTGATTTTCGTTAACTGAAAAAATGGATGATATGTCTTTCGCGCGAGGCTGGGATTCGAACACCGAACATTCCGATTTGGAAGCCAGTCCATTACCACTTGAGCCACGGCCACCCACAATATCCTCGAAGAAAACGAAGTGCTACGAATACTGGATAGCAAATCTGAAAACCAATGGAATATAATACACAAATTTGTAGACAATGCATTTTGGTATAGGATGATGAATTTAACTTTTATGCTAATACGCTAATCATATTTACAGTCATTTTAGTTTGGAAGTTTGGACCGGTTGATGTTCACTTTTTGTTTTTTGTGGTGCATATCCCGATGGATAGATGGGTATGTAAATAAACAAAATTGTCGTTTCTAGGGACCGAAAAACCCATATGAGATTCATGAATAACCAATGCAACCCGAAAAAGTCACTATACGGTGCAGATTATGGGTTGGCGGCATCATTGGCCCGTACTTTTTCGAAGATGAGAGGGTGTTACAGGGAATGGAGAACGTTACCGCAACATGTTGGCCGGCTATTTTTTTTCCAAAATCGAACGAAGATCAAGATCATGCTATTTTATACCTTTAGACTCCTTCCTGTTTGGTTATTTAAAGAGTAAGGTCTATGCCAATAACCCAGCGATAATTCAGGATCTCAAACATAGCGTCCAAACTGAAATTGCGGCATTGACCCACTTATTCTTCAAAACGCCATCAATAATTTTGATGGTAGCTTGCAACAGAAGCTGTGGTGGTTGCATGAACGATATTGTGTCCCGTTCATTATTGCCATAGGCCAAACTTTATTAATCAATAAAATTCTAGATTGATTTAAAACAAAATATGTGCTTAATTTAATGAAAATTTCCACACTAGCCGTTGGCTCACCCTTAATGTGTATAAATCATAAATATTGTACATTAAGAGCAACACTCACCAACAGACGACAGAAATGTCAAAAATAATAAAAAAAATCGCTATTATTATTATTATTATTACGAGTATTATTATTAATAAACGTACGAGTAACGAGTACCTCTTGAGGATGGTGAAAAACTACCTAAAAGACAGAGAGTTTATTTACGACAGCAAGGAAGGCACACGGAGGAAGCAAATCAATACTGGAGCAGCGCAGGGTTCAATTCTGGGACCTGACCTCTGGAACATCGCATATGATAGCATCCTTCGCATGGAGATGCTAGAAGACATGCTCCTAGTACGCGAACGGATATTTCTGCAGTGATAACAGGAAGAGATACTCACAATGCACAAATGCAATTAAATCAGGTGATGCGAAGAGTACTACCCTGGATGCAATAACATGGCCTAAGGCTAGCTACAGAAAAGACAGAGATAGTCCTGCTAACCAAAAAGAGAATTCCGACCAGAGTTGATTTCCAAGTAGTGCAAGAGACGATTACCAGCAGTCCTTAATACAAAACTCACCTTCTGGCAGCAAATAAAGGGCGCATCGGAACGGACTGCAAAAGTAACGACAGTACTAAGCAGACTAATGGCTACCATAGGAGGCCCGACGATTAGCAAAAGAAAACTACTAATAACAGTAATAAATTCTATTCTCCTGTATGGGTATGAAATATGGGCTGAAGCCCTACGACAGGAGAAATACAGGAAACAGATGGCCGCAATTCAGAAACGTGATGCCCTACGCATCGCGAGCTCATATAGAACTGTCTCAGAAGCAGCTATATTGGTAGTCGCAGGAATAACCCCTATCGACCTCCTCGCAATAGAGAGAAAGTACATCTACGATACGAAACAGCAATGGCAAGAGAGATAGAACTCAGAACGGAGGGGCCGGTAGACCGCTACACTACCTAAAAGCGTTGACAAATGAGCACAATGAAAATATGGCGAATTAAACTACTATGTCACCCAGTTTCTAACCGGACATGGTTACTGCAACAGCTACTTACAGAAAGTCAAGAAAGCAACGAACAACTGCTCGGCCCTATCACCTCGGGACAACACCGTCGAAAGGATGTCCGCGAGTGCATAAAACTGGGATGGAGTGTACGAATACACAGAAAAAATATTAAAAGCCAACAAAAAGAGAGACATACCGAGACTTGTCTCCCTTGAAGATAGCCTAACCTGCAAGAGAATCAAGCCCGCAAATCAGAATAACACAAAATAAAAAATCCGATCCCCAAGAGGGGAAAGAAAACGACACCACTCCGAAGTAATACGAAAGTGGTTTCGGAGTGGATGGTGTCAGATAAAAGGAGTTAAGGTGGTTTTTAGTGGGTGTGAGTCGCACAATATTTGAAGCAGAGCGGGACTGCTTTTCGTCGTCATTAGCTTTTCCACCATCCCCTTGGCCAAAAAAACAAAAAAAACGTAGAGTAGAAACTCTAGCCGCTGTGATTGAAAATGTAGTGAATTGTTAATTCGGTCGATCACAATAGTTTAGCCTTTGTCCGTCCACAATGTTGAAAATTTTAGAAAAAATCTCGTCCTACACCCATATTATGTCTAGATATTGCAGGATCTAAATACGGGAGACTATGATTGGCTATGGGAATTCGAGGATTGGAAACCTAAGAAGTTTAAAGTTGACCCTTTTTTAAGCCTAATTTCGTGCTTAGTGACTAGGGTGACTTTTATCTCTGGAGTGAGTCAAATCTGAAAGAGACTTCTGGGATTTAATTGCCACAAAAGTGCACTATTAGGTGTGGTCTTCACCCGGAACTCGCTTTACACGCAATGGTCAACGTTGCCAGTCAATAATCAGTGATTATTCGAAAATATTAACGACTTTGAATCTGATGGTATCTGATTCCAGTAGGATGACGCTACATTACATACTGCCATGAAACTATCAACTAACTGAGGACTTGGTTCAACGACAATATTACGAGTATATTGCGAAATGGACGGGTATCGCAATCTATTGAAACCTTAAAGTCAATATTCAGCGCATCATTGGTGGGATAGATCCCCAAACGCTCGACCGGACTGGTTACGGTTTGTCAAAAATAGCCGAGAAAACAATATGCCTGAAGTAAACACATAGTAATGTCGTGAACCATTTTTCATGATGAATAAAGATTTTTTATTCAAATTTAATTCCTGACGATATTAGCTCTTATAAAACTTTAGTTTTCTACTTTGACGCAAAAGAAGGAAAACAAGTTGACTTTTATGGTGATATTCATATTGTATGCACTTTGAACAAGTTAAAGACTAGATTACTATGTGCTCAAGAGGGAATTCAATGCGTGGTGGTTCATCATCATTTCTTAAATCAGGCTTGTACCCGCTGTTATTACGTAAATCAAACCCGCCTACAGTACTTTCTTCTCTTATATACGAGTATTTTTACTAATATTACAGAATTGACCATTCTTGTTTATACAATAGTTTGATAAGTAAACTCATTTCTTTGCAGGTTCCCGACTTGTATATAAGACAATTAAGAGAAATGAGAGTAATGAAGTCTTTCGAGGACATATCTAGCTTACGAGTTTATCAAAATAGTACAATTATTTTAACAATAGGGTAAGTAAGTTTGAAATATTAAAAAACAAAACTAAATTTAGTAAAATAATAATATAAAACAAGACATGTCCCATATCAGTCTCCGAAGTATGGATTGACCTCAGTGCTAAGAAATAGAAGTTAAAAATAAGTTGTTTCAACAAGGCTATGATTTACACCGTCCATAATATTTAATAAAGCCGATATATTGTAAAATAAAGATACAAAATATGTTAGTTTTTATAGTAGTGCTTCCAGGAGACAGTCTTAACGCCGTCGACAATACTTAAGCTTATGTTTTCTAAAGAAAATGTCTATGGACTTTCTAGGATAGAAAAGGAAAATAATTGCTTACTACCAACAAGTCGAAAATATTTGCAAAGAAACGGTGATCTTACATTGGCAAAGTAAATTACAAATTGTATAGTTGTAGCAGACGGTGGTAATCATACATTTAATTTTATTTTTTAGACAAAAAAAAACCCCTATAATAAGCTTAACTAACTGATTAGGTGTGTATTTTTGGCAACCTGTAAATTACACTAACAACTTAACCTAAACAAGTTAATCTAATTCAAGATATTAATCGGAGTTAACGCAGATACCAACAATGCTTCCAGACTTATCTTTCCATGATATCGATAACTTGTATGAGAACGCCAAAACATGTGTCAGTTTTTGAACAAATAAAATGCTTGTACTGCCAAAATATCCCAATATAAAAAGTTAACGCCGATAGCCTTTTTTTGGACTCTGAAAATTAAGCATTGATACCGACGCCAAAAAATCGCGCCTATTATCTTATTCCAACTTCCCCGCGAATCAGATTGTTCACCGAGGTGCTTTTGCTTTTGCAACGTGCCTTCGTGTCCGCTTAATCGTAAAATTGTCCTTTCTTATTAGATTATACATATTATCCAAATCGTGTGTTCGGTATAAAGGAAAGACAACGATAAGGAAAGCCTTCTCATACACTCGATCTCAAGTTTAACAAGTAAGACATCCAAATACAAGCACTTGCCGAAAGCCGATTACCTCGACTGCTAAAAAACAGTCGCTTTGTAATCGCACCTTTGGCTCTGGTCAGAGCAACATTTATATGTTTGTTAAAATATGAACATCTATCATATCTAGCTATTTCCCAATGTATCTGATTACATTTCGACAAGAAAGTTGTTATTTTAGACTCCTGAAAGTTGATTTTCAGCTTCCAGTCATAGCAATATCGTTTAATCACATCATGAGCACATTAATGACATCGATCTTTGGACCTGATCTGTGCGTGATCAAGTCGTCCGTGTCCGCTTTGCATGGTGAACTAAGATCAGAAGTTAGCTTGTTTGGAAGGAGTCTTATTGAACGAAGGTTCGCCGGATTTGACGTGTCCTTGTGTCTTTTCGGAATCGGATACACCACCGCTGTCTGCTATTGCAATGGAAAAAATGGCCATTATTCAAAGCATTATTAAACAGAGAGGTTTAAATGCCCACCACTTTTAGTGCGAGGTGTCGAAGCACAATGTTCGGTGTCCCATCGATTTCCACTGATTTCTTGCTTTAAAGTGATTCGAAGATCGTGTGGAGTTCTTCATTCAAAACAAACTAGAGTAACTTCGTCTGGCCGGCGATGACATTATTTGTTCTCGAACAACAAGCTCTCCATATTATTTCGAAAGTCTGAATTGTACGAAAGTACTCGAATTTCCATGTCGTGGTTCCGGCCAATTCGTCTCTTGTACACTTCGTGGAAAATTGCTCCTTTGAGCTCTGCCTGCTTTTGTGGATCTTCGAACACAAAGTATAGTATAGTAGTCATTATCGAATTATTGACAGCTTCTTCTGGATCTGTGCCGGGTGCCAACCGTAATTACGCGTTGTCTGTCTTTTGACCGATCGATTAGACAGGGAAGGTTTTTTGGTTCGTTCCTCTAAATATTGTATTTAATTTATTTGCGGGAACATATTCGGGTTTCTGGTGTTTACAAGCCGGATTTTATTGCTCCAATACAAACTTACAGAGACTCTGTAATTTTATTTGATTAATATTTGGAGGTTTTTAATCGATGGCATGATCATGTTACATATATCTGTCAGTAAACTGCCTGTAGCCTTTTAGCAGTCTACTTTTATATTGGTACTGTGCCACAACAGTAACGTTACGGAATGTGTCTTCATTGTTAGTGTGTTGCTACCGGAGTATTATACTGTCCATTGTTCGTTTCATGGTCTTGTTCATTTATTTACCTGTCGATCTCGTCTTTCGGCAGGTTATGTAATTTTGGACTGTCATCAATATTATGAAGAAGTGTGCCCAACTGGCAAAAATGGTCAGCCTAGAAAGCTTAGCGGCAGAAGTGAAACTTCACGAAGCTCGATGAATAGTTAAAATGAGGATGTTATATTACAAGTACGATTTTATGCCATGAAATTTTTTCGAATGTTTTGGGTACGAAAAGCGTGGCAGCAAAATTTGTTCAAGAATTGTTGAATTTTGAACAAAAACACAAATTGCTGGTTCGTGAATTTTTGGCCAAAAACAATACTGTAACGCCAGACCTGGCTCCATGCGACTTTTTCCTATTTCCAAAGATAAAGAGAACCTTAAAGGGCCATAGTTTTACAAGTATATGTAGACGACATTAAAAGTACATCGCTTAAAGGGGTGAAGGCGATCCCAAGGATCGAGTTTGAGAAGTGTTTCGAGGATTAGAACAAGCGCTGGCACAAGTATATAATATCTAATGGGGACTATTTTGAAGACGACTACATTAATGTAGACCAATAAATAAATTTTTTTTTTTCAAAAAACTAAAATTCCCGTTATTTTGTGAACATACATAGCATAATACCTAGAGCAATACAAAACATTATATCATACAATGTAGAGTTGATGGTTAAAAGTTAACAATTATGTTGCTTTGCTTGCATTTCTAATGCCACTATTCCCAAACTAAATCAACCGATGTCACTGGAGCAATTATGTAATTCTGACTATTCTATGTTATTCTTCTTGTAGTTGACAAATAAAAGTCAAGCCAAATTAACACAAATTTTGTTGTTAAGCTTTTGATGATACTTTTGGTTCTGTTACCAACTAATGTCTAGGTAGGTACTTTGACGATGCTAACTATGATGATGACGATGCTGATGTTGCTAGACACGTAACTTGTGCATTGTGCACTCACCCGCGACGCTCTCTTTACCACTCATGGCTTATTCCTTCCGAGTTAGTGCCACACCACACGTGTTATTCTCTTCCTTTTTTGTTACATACTCCGAGCCTGTCTTCTTTCTGTTCCTCTGCCATATCTCATTCTGCCCGAGATGGCCCACCACGCGCGCTACCTCGTTCCGTTTCCTATCCCTTTTTCGTTTTAGATGGATGTTAAGCAGAGTTTGAAGTGGAATAACTTTCTTGGGCACGTAGGAGCACTACTGGTGGAAATAGTGATACAAAATCTTGAAGCAACAAACGCTTCATCTTTATTGGATAATGTTTGCGTCATGTACAAATGTTATCGCACGGTTCAGAATGCCATCTAGTGTATGCAAAAGGGGCTTAGGGTTCGTTCCATCGGAGTTCGGAGCCAATTTATTTGGTTTTTTCGTTTCATCGGCGTTCTAAATTACTGTTCAACGGTAAAAGCAGTCTTCGGTCAACTACCTCCAGTCACGCCTTCCAAGATGGTTGACGTCCACGTTCCACTTTTACTTACGATATGCGCGCAACCAAAATCTATGTATTTTTCTACTGTGTCAAATACGTTTAAATTCACTCTGCATGTCCTAAATCTCGTATGTCAGACGACATCAGATCGATGTCGCTTTACAGCTTATATATATTAGTTCGCTGTTGAATCTCCTTATCAACGTAAACGTATATATTGTAAAGGATATCCGCCCTTGCTAACTACCATACCTATGCTTCATAGAGCAGGACTACGATGATTGTTGTCTTACATAGATTCTCGTTGGTATTTCTTCACAAGACGTTATTACTCAATTGCTTTCTTATGTCAAAGAAGCAGCGATTAGCGGGTGTAACCCTTTGATTAATTTCTGCTAATTTCGTTATTTATGATAGCGCAATATCGTTCCTCTTGCGAGGCACTCTTCATCAAACAGGAGTTTCGTGAACGCAGCACATCAGTTACGGCATTTTGGAAACGATATCACTGATCTTCAGCTAAGTGCGTTGACAAGTATTTGAGGGATACGCGATCGGCAAATATATTGGGAATTTTTTTTTTTTTGCGTTTGCAGCCACTCAACGTTTAATCTCTTCACAGTATTTCATCCTTGATGTGGTGTCTAAGACATCCACGGACGTAGCTTGGCTTCAACTAAGGATCCGAGTCTACATTAGTATATTACAAAACATTCATTGGTGGCATCGTGTGAGGATGTGAGCGCATATGATTTTTACAATGCGTTTATTCACATACCGAAATCTCAAGACTTCTTTCCAAGGCATATGTCTGGTCATATGAGATCTGCTCAATAGCAGTCTATGGACTTCACTGGTCCTTGTGCTCGGAATATTCGGACATGCATTCCTGAAGATGTGCTCTGTGTCGATCACAATGTTGATCACATTGTTGACGGTGAAGCTACAATAGTAGATATGTTGAGATACAAGTATGCTAGCTGTGATAGCATTTCACGTCGCCACATAAAATTATTTGCTTATGGTCAGTGATTTAATAGGAGGCACTGTTTCTTAATAGAAACATGAATCTCAAGACGAGACTTAGTCGCAACGTTAAGTCTAAGAAGAATGGGTTGTGTTATTGTGATCAATACTGTCTACTCATGCCATTTGATTTACTCTGTGTTTAAGACTATATAAATTCTAATGATAATAAAATAAGCTGTTGCCGGCGTATGGGCATTATAGACCGAACAATTGGTAATAGTTCGATCGTTCGAAATCAATTAAACAGATGAAGAATTTGGCAATTTTTGTACAAAGGACGGCCAACCAATAGGATTAGGCATTAGCTCGACATCGACCTGATACAAAATAGTGTCTTATACCGAAATGTTATAAGTTAATAAATGGTTTTATTTAACTAGAATTTAGTTGACATCCACTAAATAATATTCCGCCATTTTAAGCTTAATAAATAATTTCTCTGATAGATATCCCCAATTGTCCGACGAAAACTTGTCGGCGAAACTCACATAAATTTTTAATTCCATACACAATATCAATTCGTATCTTAAGTAGTCGCCGTATACAATTTTGTAATAAATAAATTAAAAGTTTATATTTAATTCTCTTTTCAGTGCTATTATTATTATAAAATGTGATATGGACTTTAGTTTGTACCCATTAGATGTACAAAAGTGTCCTGTAGACTTTAGTAGTTGTAAGTTGACCTTTTGACACTTGACACTTGTTATTAAAACAAACAATTTATTTAGATAAACATTCAATGCACGAGTTAGAGTTCCATTGGAAACAGGGTAATGCCATCACTTACCCAGTTGATATTACAGACGCTGGCTTTTATCGACTGCCGAAGTATGTTGTGTCTTTCGAAGCTGACATGGACATGCAAATTATAACCTTTCACGAGGGTAAGTTATGACGATTTGAATTTAATACCAAATTACCTCCAAGATATATGTTACCTTTACCATTTAGTGGATCATTCTGCAGCCCGCTTGGAAATAACACTATCACGTGAGCTCAAAAGTTACCTTCTAGAAAACTATCTTCCATCAACGCTCTTCGTTTCAATGTCATGGGGTAGTTTTGTGGTTATACCAGAGGTTGTGCCTGGTCGAATGGTATTACTTGTCACAACATTGCTTTCACTCATAACAATGTTTGACACGGTACGCAATAACTCCCCAAATGCTCTGCAAGTTAAGTGCCTTGAGGTAAGCAATCATTTCGAATGATATAAAATTAAATTTAAGTTTATCTCATTTGCACTATGTCAAGCATATGCGGATAGTGAGTCAATTTTGGGAACAAAAGCACACACTCCCGAGCGTTCAAGTCTGAGGAGTGTCCTTTGAATGTCCGACGCCTATTTATGTCGTGTTCTTTATTTAAGCAGTACCCAGTTGTATATTTTTTAAAGAAAAAAAATTAAATTACAAAAAAAATAAGACCACACTTAATTAAATGGAAAAAACAAAAACAAGTCTTTATCTAGTTATCCTATATTACGCTGGAGAATGGCGTGCACAACAGACATCCTGACCGCGATGTGTGTCCTATTTTTTTTCGTTTTGTTTTTTTTTTTTTATTTTTTCTGCTTTTCTTAATTTTTAATGGACCCATTTTTTAATTTCCTTTTGTCCTACTCAAACATTTTGCTTCATTACAGGTGTGGCTGATATCATGTACGATGTTTGTTTTTCTCGCACTCATAGAGTATTTCATCGTCTTGTTTGGTATACGTTACGATAAACATTGGCGTACTACACCTACTACGGTAGCTTCTCCAATCAATTTAGCAGCGAGTGGAATGAGCTCAGAGACTCCCGTAAGATAATATTGATAGCTTTGTGAATGTTTTTCTTTTTTAATCCTTTTCAAACTACAATAGTAAATTGTTTTTTGTATACATGTATGTTAAAGATGAATTATAAATTTATTGACTGCATATCTTTATAGGAATGCATTTACGGAAATGGGTCAGTACTAAATAAATGCATACACATAGTTCTTATATACATTAACAGTTAATCCAAATTGTCAATTACTTCAACTAAAAATATGGATCGGTACCTACATATGCATACATATAAAAGGACATTAGTTGCAGCTATTGAGAGAGTATCGTTCTTTTTATACCATTCTAAAAGTGGGACTGTGCAGGCGCCAGTGTGACATCCTACTGATTAACCCTAACCTCCGCATTAAAACAACGTCCCTGTCCTTGTCCTGCGAAGCCGCCGCGCTGTTAGCCTTGACTTCATGAGATAGGGAAGAAGCTTTTACCAGAAATCATGAGTTTGTTTGTCAATTGCTCTTTTTGTTATACCTACATAACATATTTATGATTTGTTAGGACAACGAATATCTTTTAGACATGTATATCTGAGAATGAGTGTGTGAGTTTGGATACAAGTGCAGTTGCGTATGTGATGAGTGCAGTTGTTTCGGTGCTTTTATTTTATGGCTTGCGCCAATAGATGTGGAATCTTTATAGATAAAGGGTGTTTTTTTAGAGTTATACAAATTCAATATGAAATAAAACACTTGAAGCTAATCGTGAAGTCCAATTTTCGACAATTTTATCGAGCAACTGGGACCATATATCAGCAAAAACACGGCAAATGTTGACTTCCAAAAGATCCCACGTCTTTAGTTTATCGGCATAGACTAGTGACTTCACATACCCCGAAAGGTGTGTGATCACAGGATCGTGGAGGCAATAAATTGTGTTGCGCGCCGTGTGGCATGTTGCGCCACAAATCAACTTTCAACTGTCAAATTGATAATTTGTAGAAACAGTGTTGCTAAAAAAAACACCCTTTATAAGTAGCCTGTATTTAATACGTACATATATGAGCGAACAAACTTGCACTCCCCTCCTGCCCTAGTCGTCTACGTTTCGATGAAGGGTATTAGCTTGAGATTCCAGGGATAATTTCGGGTAGTACATAGACTGCTTCTTCCAAGATCATTGATGAACTAGATTGGATGGCAAGCTCTACTAATACTTTTCCAAGCCCTTAAACTACAGACACATTATAAGTGAATTAATAACACATTGTACAAGCCTGTGAACTGCTATAATTTTGTAAAATAAGAGCAGTTTACAAATAAAGATGCTAGAATGACAGCAATTTGCAAATAAAGTTCACAATGTGTGCACAAAGTGGATGACGCTTTTGAGTAAAATCGGCGGGTTTTGTGTAAAATGGGAGGGAAATTGGCACTAATGACAAATCATACGTATTCACAGACAGGGTCACACCGATAAAATCGATCAGTGAAAAACGGGTTTAGGAGTTCCAATATCTGGGAAGTTTGCCATCTATGTATGTTAGTTCATCTCTGTCCAAGATTCTTAGAAAGCCGCTGATAATCCTGCACAGAGCCTGTACGCTGACCGTTTTTTTTAACTCTGTCATCGCCAGAGCATCTGCCCATACCGGAGCAGTGCTTGGGAGGACCGAACTGACTACTCTGAATAGCTTTTATGCTGACGTAACCAGGGCCACCGATGCTCGCAAGCATCCGAGTGAGCGCTGCCTATATCAGCGATTCCTTCTTGCTGGTATAGTCGACGTGAAGCACAGCCTGTTATCGAGCATCATTCCGAGATATTTTAGGGAATGCGGAAATTCTAACTTCATACAAAGTATTTATCGCCATCGTCAAGATAATATTTTGATCTCATTTTTTTGAAGTAGTCTGTGGCTATCTTCAGAAGGTATTATGGTGTTAAAGGCATTCTTAACGTCAAGCGTTATTACTGCACATCAGATTGATTTCGTTTTACAGCTTGTATAGAACGTCGTTGAATCTTCTCTTCCAAAGCCCATCAACGCGAACGAGACCGAATATTTTTCCGCTTTCGATAGAGTCCATGCTTCAGCATCATAAAATAGGATTACGATGATCAAGGTCTTATATAAAGTCAAGTCCTACAGCTTTGTTGAATTTCAGCTTAGATATTGCTATCATCGTCTATGTTGAAAGGCCTATTCTGCCCGACGGCGGGATGTCTGCAAAAAAAAGTTTTTCCATATTCACAGCACGGGCTGTGACTCTACCGCGAGGTTTCCTTCTTCATTTCTACAGGTTAGGTTTCTGTGCGGGTTTTCTTGCCTTGACACGTTCTTTTTACCTGTTGACAAAGCTTCCGTAAGTTATTCCTGGATGGCAAACTCTCAGTATTATCGATCGCGCGAATAACGTGGTTTGTAATGAAACCAAGGTCCATCAGTTCCAGCGTGTTTGATTGCAAATTGGCACCTTGGTCTTCGGTACTTGATGATGGCGGCAACGGGTTGCTGAGAAATTTCGCGATACGCGTTCGGTGAACTCTCTGGCGATCTCTTGCGATTGCAGCTTCTCTAGGTTACGTCTTTTCACAGTAGTTCTTCTTTTTGTGGTGGTTGGGAAATCCGCATTCGTGTCATGGCTGCAACAAGGTAGTGATGTGAGTCAATATTGGCTGCCCGGAAAGCTCGGACATTTCAATACTGAGGCATAGAATGATATTATGTCCGGCCGCAAAGTCAATCAGCCAAGTCCATTGTCGGACCTGGTGTCATGTAGGGTATGATTAAAAACTGTCCTTCCAACAATGTCCTCCTTTCTTATCCTGGCTTTATAATTGCCCAATACGATTTTGAGGTCTTATTAAGTACAGTGCTCACATGTCTTATCGAGGAGCTCGTAGAAACATTTTTTACTCGTCCTTGTCTTTCGTAGGGGCATGGGTGCATATTAGACTTGTGCCAGCGAAAAAAGCCATAAACTACAATAGCAATTTATAAAATAAATAATGGAGCAATGAACATAAGATAATATCGGATAATACACGTGCAAAATGAAATTGAAATGCAGTGCAAATGAAGTAATTAAATAACAGCATGTACTTGATGGAGTGAAAACTGACCTCCTTGACCTCCAGAATACGCTGCTACTGCAAAAAAGGTGATGGTGCCTTGAAGTCCGTTCATATTTAGGCAGACATGCCAAATTTCATTGCGACACTGTCTTTAGTTTTGTTTTGACAGCTGATTGTTGTTGACGTGTTTGGCATCATGTTGAGTATGGACAAAAACGATTTTCGTTCTCTCATAAAACATTATTTTTTGAGAGGCAAAACGGCGAAGGAAACAAAAGAAAAGTTGGATAAATATTATGGGGCTAATGCTCCGTCAGATTACACCGTCAAATATTGGTTTCGAGAGTTTCGTGGTGGGCGCAACGCCACTACCGATCAAGTCCGCAGCGGCAGGCCCTCCGTTGCGGTTACAGATGACAATGTCAAAAAAATACATGAAATGGTGTTGGCTGACCGGAAAGTATAGGTGCGCGAGCTAGCAGATACCACAAAGATTAGTACTGAGCGCACACCCCATAACATATTTTGGGCAATATTCTGCATATGAAAAAGTTATCCTGCCGCTGGGTGCCGCGCATGCTCACTCCTGACCAAAAACACGAACGCGACAGCACTTCGAAAGAGTGTTTGGACTTGCTGATGCGGGATCGGGCGGACTTTTGGCATCGATTGGTAACTGGATTTGGATCCCTCGGACTATTATCTCTTCCCAAACCTCAAAAGATGGCTCGTCAATAAAAAATTCAGCTCATTCGAGGAAATCATCGACGCCACGGAGGAGTATTTTGCAGACCTTCCGGAAAATTACTTTTCGGACGGGATCAGGAAGTTGGAAAATCGCTGGAATAAGTGTATCAAACTAAAAGAGGACTATATTGAACAATATAAAAAAACATTTACAAAAAAAAATTTTTTTAACTTCCATGGAGGTCACTTTTCACTCCATCTAGTATTGTGCAATGCAAAGTTACTTCTTGCATTCATGAAAAAGTATTGTAGTAAACGTTAAAGAGCTAGGTAAAAGAACAGACTTTTCATTTTAAGCAACCAATAAAGTTATAATTTGCTTAAGTAATTTGGAAAAAAAAATTATAAAACAAAAAGCTAAAGAATTTCACTTTTTTGTTACGTATATTGTAGATGACAACATTTCGACAAGTTGATCCGCGAAAAAATGGCGTTGAACATGCTGGTAGATCTTTTCAACTGAATAAAGTTAATCCTGAGACAAAAGGACCCGACTCTTCACAGCATCTTCAAGTTCTGGAGCAAGACAATACTTCACGGTCACCAGTTAGTACCAGCAGCGAAGCTATGAATCGAGGAAAGTATGTCGCACTATATACATATTTTCAAGTAGTCACTCATATTTAGTTTTCCAAAATTGTAGCTCTCATCGAATAAGACATGCTGCAGATCAAGCAGCTCTTTATGCCGGGTCACAGCGAGGATATTTGGATCAAATATCGTTGGTGCTTTTTCCGTTGTGCTTTCTGGTATTTGCTGTTGTTTACTGGGTGCTGTATTTGAGTGAAGCCAGGAAAAAGGTATGATACGATCCGGAAACCTTCCATAACAACATTGAATTTTTCGAAATGAAACTGTTCCATTTCTTTCTTCGGTTTTGTAGATTTATACCTTAAGCTAACGATATTCATTTTGTATGTTAAACTTTTGTTTCTTTTTATTCTTTAATGCTATAAAAGTGTTCAAATATTTAATATAAATCTTTGCAATGCGAAATACGATATGTACTCGTACTTTATACAAAATTTATTTAACTAACTTCTTTATATGTACAATCATTGAACTAGTTTTCTGATCATCCCCAGGGTCATAATACAAATGGATATACAATTTTTTGTTTTAGGTTTCAGTAGATTTTTCTTTTAATTGCTTTGTCTCATTATGACGTCCTGTACTTGTTAACATCGATGTGCCTTAGTTCTTTTCAGATTACCTTTGTGGACACCCAGCGTCTTCTAAGGAAAATGTTTGATTCTGTGGATACTTTTCACCCGATTTTGAAGAGACGTGCTTTTTTATACTTACGTTACAGGTTGCGGCCCTGAACCCCACTTAAACTATCTAATTCAGTGTTGTAGTGGTAAATGGTTCGCCAAAACGTCATTCACGAAGAGTGACTTTGAAGCCTTGCCATAAAACGAGGAGAACTTTCAGTAGTCATTTATTTGTATAAATTTGAACAAGCTGGGTCCTGTTGAACATTCCTATGCTCTTCAGGGGCAAGCACTTATGAGACAGCAGGCAAATATGATTAGCTTGAGCTAGATTTTTTTTTTGTAATCAGCGTGTGGTCAAGGAACTTTGTGTAACCTCAAAATGTTTGCAAACTGGGCCGGCGAGAGTCATAGCGCTGTCTTTCTTACTGTAGTTCGACACAGACTACATGTTTTCAATGGCGTAGTCTGATAATAAATGGGGGTAGAGCAATGCTGGGCTTATGCAAAAGAACATCAGAGTTGCAACTGATGTATGTACCTAGCATATGACCAGCGACATATTTGAAAGCGTTTTAGCGGCCGATATATGAGATCTGTAGAGGTGTTACTCTTAGCCCGACATAGACTTAATTCTGTAAAGGCAGGCCACATTGTGAGAGTGTCATAGTGACTTTGGTTTATACCTAAAACCGCAGTGAGAGTTTTTCGACTGTTATTGGAAAACCCCAAAAATATTGGAAATGATACAGGGTGCGGTGACCCATAGTTCGAGGGAGATTTTAGGTAAGCCTTACCCTCGACCAAAGAGGATGTCTGGCCTACACGATGACTTCGAATTGGTACTGCTCTGAATGGAGTGATGATCAAGTGATCGTTGAGGGCTCTATACTCTAACTCGTACTCTGCCCCATATTATTACAGGTCTCTTTTATATTAGTATTTTCATAGTACTTAGGACTCTCTTAGGGGCTCATCCTAGAGTAGTAAACATTATAAATTCTTAGCAACGTACCTATTGGCATCCATCTCTGTGTTTTTTGCTGCATTGAACGTGTTGTGACTGCGGTATCGCACCAACTTGAACTTCCTTTACAAGTTGTTTGAAGAAGTCTTTTGAATGATCGTTTATAACGTTTTATTCTCAAATTTGATTGCAAATTTTTAGTTGTTTTTAGCCAATTCTTATCCCATGGACATGGTTTTCAATGTGTAGTATCGCCGAATCTCGAAAATTTCATGCATAGGCTACTTTTCTTACAGTTGGAAATTCTTCCAAAAGGCTTTTCTTGTGTATTAATATTGAATTGCGTCCACGTAAGAAATTCAGTTCATCAGAGTACGCATGCATTTTAACTACGATATGGGCAAAGTAATAGGAACACTCATTACTTGTCGATATCAATAAACATAGCTCTTATTTTGTTCAAATAACATATATTATATGTAGTATATACACCCTGAATGACTCGAACTGCAACCAACTTCAGACTGCTATAATTTCCAAACCGTTCATGACAGTGAGCCCAAATTTTGACACATGACAGATAATTTTATTATTTACAAGCCTTTTAAACGATTTGCGTCTCAGTTGTGTTGAAAATTTTTTATCTGCGATGGAATTCAAGCATGATAGTGTGATTGCTTTATATTTGGCTGGGAGGTGGCCATAAATGGTTTGGAAAGTGAAGGCTCGAATTGAGCGAACTCCGCGTCGAAGTGGAAGAAAAACGGCTCGTGAGCTCAACATATCGTTGGAACGAATGCAACACATACTGAAAAATGAGCTTGGGCTTAAGCCATTGGAGTTCCAAAAAGCACACGATCTTATACCGCAACAGAAAAAAGTTAGAGTCGAAAGAGGTTTAGATTCGGAGATTGAGAAGGCCATTCCAAAACATTAACATTGTTTTGCTCAAACCACAGTTTTGTTTCCGAGTTCTTGGTGTCGTGACCCTTCGGCCCACGGCAACATGACTCTCCGTAATATGTCCACAAAAGTTTCTTTTACCTATATGCTTTTGATAAGGCAAAGTCCTGTCAAGAAAAATAGCCCCATATCATGACACTATCACCCCTATGCTTCATAGTGGGCGGTGGACGACAAAAAAGCTTTTTACGGTTCATTCGAAACCAATTTACTTCGTCGCTCCATAATACTGTACCATACATTTCTCCACGGATTTGTTGCCTGCAGTTGATCGTGTGGTATATGGTAAAACTTAACAATGCAATGAGCTTCTATATGCACTTTACGTCAACGAAGATTCGACGAATTGTTCTGGTACTCACTTCCGCTCCTGTTTCATGTTTTAGAACTTTCGAGGGCACCATGGGATTCGCCGGAGTTTTCTTGACCAATCCCTTCTTGCTCTTAGGGAACATCTTAGACGGACATCCTGCGTTTTCAAGAAGTTTTCCTGCTTTTAAGGCATTGAATACCATCGTCGGAATGGGCTTCATTGCCTTTGCAATGTTTCGGATGGATTCGGCTTGTTCGTGTAAAATCACAATACTTGCATATTGAGCTTCAATGCAGTTTGTGTTTCGGCCTATTTTATTTTTCATTGTCTAAATGAATAGTGCTAAAATGTCTGGGTAGTCTTCAGCAAATACAGCTTAACAATGAAGTAGCTAACTCCAATTAAAAAAATTGATTTCTTCCAATTTACTCGAAGTGTTCCTATTTTTTTGTCCAGACAGATCAGCAGCTCTCAAGAAAATAATTTCAATTGATCGCATTCTTCATTGTTTTTCGCAGATATGCTACAAGGGGCAGTTTGACTGCACTTGTCATCGTTTCATTCTAACGAAACAGTCGGTATCATTGCAAAATAATAACTGCTGCTATTATTTTGGCCATAGCTGTTCGTTTTCACCTTTTGAGTTTTCGAAGCAGTCCGATTAAAAGTGTTTGCAATTTTAGTTCTACTTTCGGTGAATCCGTTGTACGAGATATGTAACATATATACTCGTATGTACAATATATCTGAGCTTCAAGCAATAACTCCCTTAATAAATGGCTAGCTAGTTTTAGTTACAAGCAACGAATTCGTTGCGCAATCCACCAACATCCTATCTAAAATGAGGTCTTCCTTTGCCTTCAGAGTTAGATCCAAAGGCTCCCACGATAATATTAACTTTTTCAGTACAAGGTGCCTTCCAAACTAAACAGGACTTTTTAAAAATAACATCAACAAAAAGTTTTTTTTTTGTCAAAACCAATTTATTTTATTTAAATAAGTCCCCTTGCATGGTTTAAAAGCATGTCGAGTGAGTGTTTTAGATCGCCCGCAGGAATGTCCTTCTGTAGAAGCCTTTCGGATGGCGTCTACTTAGACAAAATGCTTTAGTTTCATCGGCTAATGCACATTTCCGAAAAGTTAAAAATCACACGGTGCCAAATCCGGCGAATATGGAGAGTGATTGACGGTTGAAATGCGACTTTCAGCCAATAAATCGGTAACAAGCGTCACTCGAAGAGATGGCGCATTATCGTGCAACAAACGCCAACTTCCTTCTGCGCGATATTCGGGCCGAATAGGACAAATATGATGCACCAAAAGCTTTAAAACACCAAGATAGAATTGTGCGTTAACTGTTTGGCCCGATAGAACGAACTTTTTGTCAATGCCCTTGTAATCATAAAACCAAATCAACATTGTCTTCACTTTTGACTTCTCCGAGAGATTTTTTGGGTTTTGGCTCGACTGACGCCTTCCACTCGGCAGGCTGGCATTTGGTTTCTGGATAATATTAAAAACACAACTTTTTATCGCCATTCACAATGTTGTAAAGGAAGCTTTGGTTCTTTTGACCTCCTTGATGATGTCCTTCGAATGTTGAATTCTGAGCAATTTTTGAGCGATGCTCATTTCAAACGCAATAATTCCGCTTCTATTCGTCCAAATATCATGAAATCTCGACAGGATATCAGTGAAGGATATACTTTTCCGATGCATGTAATTGTCAATAGTTGCCTTACTAGAAATACCTAGTTTTAAAAAGACTTTGTATATTCAAGCTATCTATGATTTGTTGCTGAATCTTCCAAGTCCCGGTCACGCAAAAGAAACCGAATATCAGTAGAAAAATGTCAAGCGCATTTTCATACCTTCAAAGTTAACAGAATGAATTCCTAGTTGTTCCTCTTAATTATCCATGTAGTTATTGGACATAGTTATTTTTTACTTGATTTTTACAGTGGTAACTTTCATAAACTTACGTTGAAGGCCAGGAACAATGCATCTGAATCTTTTACTATTTTAAAAATAGAGTTGTCTATTGAAGCATATTAACAGAGTCATTCATTTTGGGTGTCTTTTAATTTCATAAACTTTCTCCTCCTTGACCACAAATCACAGTAGCTTCTGCTTCAGTAGCATCAATGAAAGCCCACTGGGTTATTTCGAAAATGTCCAATACATGGCATTAGCGTACGAGAGCAGTAACATACAATTTTGGAAAATCGCTATTGGAGAAGTCCAGCCATCAAGCGTTCACTTAATAGCGAGCAAATTGTATTCGATATTCGGGTAGATACTCGTATCTCAGAAGTTAATGAAAGTACAACAAGAGGGTCTATTTTTTTAAAGATCGGATATATGATGTGTTTTTAATTTATCCACCAATATAAGTAGTTTATTTTCTTATTTTTTTAGCTACCATTAAACCGCGGGTAGCGATCTACGATACTATTAAGATACCCTAGCTTCTACCTATATCCTACAATCTTGCTTCCAGTGCATTTTGATCATTAAACTTCCATATAATTTAATTTTTTATCTTTCAATCTTACGTAATGAAATTGAATTCCTTTCTCAAATCTAAAGTATTGCTAATATGATATTTCAAAAATATTCATCTCAACTTCGCTTCCACTTATCG
Organism: Volucella zonaria; assembly: GCA_963966105.1. Classification (NCBI taxonomy): domain Eukaryota; kingdom Metazoa; phylum Arthropoda; class Insecta; order Diptera; family Syrphidae; genus Volucella; species Volucella zonaria. The sequence continues at coordinate 121,274,252 of OZ014531.1, read as the reverse complement.
GTTTCCTTGAAACTTTTTCTAAAAAAAGTGATAAATACCAAACTGCAAATAAATAGGTATCACGTTTTATGCCTTATTTTTCGTATTTGTTCAAATAGTTGGAAATTATTATTATTACTAATAAAAACAAAAACAAAAATACTTTTGTAACATATTAAATTTGACCAAAATTATTCTAAGCTAACAAATGTTTAAAGAATAATTTATTTTCCTAAAAAAAAAAAAAAAAACAAAGGTTGAAAACCATTTCCAACGGTCATAAGTGCCTACGTATACATCCTACGTACTTAAGAAATATTATATATAACTTATAAAGAAAATTGTAAATTTTTAATGTATTCCTACTAAGTATGTTAATTTACTAGAACGCAACAAAGATAAAATAAATAAAAGTATATTAAAAAAAAAACAATAAAAACGATTGTTTCAAGTTGTATTGTGAGTTTTATTGACCAGAGTACCTACTATTAGCCACACTTTTTATTAACTATTGATACCAGCTAAGACAACAACATTTGAGTATTGCCCATCAACTTTTCAAGAAGGCAGTTCTAATGGAATGTAGCAACTGGGCAGTTATTATGTAGGGTGTCCCCTAATTCGTCAAGAGTAATTTGGAAATGATTCTTGGATATATTCTAAGGAAAAATCGTTCTCTAGTAAGAGTCAGTCTCCAATGTTGACATCGTATATCGAGAATTTAAAAAAAGGCTGACTTTGGTGTACCCTGACGCATGTGAACGGAAATTGCTCTGTTAATAAAGGGACTTTCGTTAAGTGCTTTCTATCTTTAAATTTAAATAAAACAAAGTGTGTGTGAGATATCATCAAAATTTGTTATTCATTTTAAAGCCCTAACGATGCCATTATGTATGGAATATAACATCGTTCAAATGTCCGCCGCGGCTTCTCTGGATGGCGCGCATCCCAAATATCCGATTTTTCTTGACTCTGACGCATAAATCAGGTTGAATTTGGCCGATGGCAAGGGTTATGCCGCTGTGGTTTGTGGCTTATTCGCATAGACCTGCGACTTCAGAAAACCCCACAAGAAAAGTCTAATGGAGTCAAATCGCACGATCTCGATGGTCAGTTCACATCACCTCCACGTGAGATAACCATACCGTCGAATTTCCAATGTGGCGTGAGCTGTGTGGCACGTAGCGCGGTCCTTTTGAAACCACATATCATCCAATTGAGGTCAAAAGAAGTTGGTAATCATCGACCTATAGCGCTCGCCGTTGATGGTGATGGCTTGGCCAACGTCGTTCTCAAAGAAATATGGACCGATGATGCCGCCATCCCAAAATCCAAACCAAACACTGACTTTTTCGGGATGCTTTGGACGCTCTTGGATCTCATGTGGATTAGTATCGTCCCAATTTTGACAATTTTGTTTGTTGACGCTGAAGATGATTTTTCGATGAAAATTAGGGTCAGTTTCCAACTGCTCCAGAGCCCATTCAGCGAACACACGTCGTTGTCTATGGCCGTTTACCTTCAGCTCCTGGGTCAGTTGAATTTTGTACAGTGCAGGCCCAAGTCACTATGCAAAATTCGCCAAGTTTTGGTCTGCGAAAGGCTGAGTTCGTGTGAGCGAAGCGAAATTGGCTGCCCCGAATTCTCCTGCACAGCGGCGATGTTTTCAGCAGATCTTGCGTTTCGTCGATGTACGGGTGTTGGTTTATCGTTTACTGGACCAGTTGACTCAAATTTATCCACCACACTGCCAATAGTCCTCTCGGTAGGATGGTTATGTCGACCGTAAAATGGGCGAAGCGCGCGGAAAGTTGCCTGAACAGAATACCCATTTTGATAAAACAATTTTTTTCATTTGCACGTGTTATTAAACGCTATGTCCGTCCATGGTGATTTGGCAAAACAGACTGAATAAATGGCAGCTAATTTGACAGATGTAGCTTACAACTGTCAAAGTGCAGAAGTCCCTATTGGAAGACCCTGTACAAATGGTAGGACTTTATTTTTAGAAGAAATACTAGCCTTTGTAACTGCGCTTAAATAAAGTTGATATCTTCTTTGAGTCTTCAGATATCCAATTTCTAAGCCTGTTCCATTTTTCTTGCTGATGTTAGTTTTTGACTTTGAGATCACTTTTCTTCACAAAATGCCTTATACTAAACTTAGCTTTTCACTATTTATGAAGGAAGCAATAATATAAAAAAAATCATCAACAAGTTTGCAGAAAAACCCATAGATTTTATGATACTTGGGAAAACCTGCAGCAACAGAACAAGCTTTGTAGCGGTCCATCGTCCTAGATTAGCCGCTTCTCATATCCCCTCAGAAAATAATCCAAGGGCGTTAAACCACATGATTTTAAGGCCAATTCCCAGGTCCATTATGCGCTCATCGAATGCTTCCTTGAATAAACTCGTTGTGGCGCGCTCTATGTGGAATGTTTTTAAAGCTACAGCTCTTCCTCATTAATGGCATTCAATTGGGAAACAAAAAGTCAGATGCCATGGATCTAGCTCTCCCCATTAATTGCAGCGTTCTGGCCAGCATCAATTTTGAAGAAATATGAACCAACGATTCCACCAGCCCATAAAGCACACCAAATAGTGACTTATTATGTAAGTAACGACGTCTCAATAGCTTGTAGATTTTTTCCATGAGGCAAAGAGCCTCATCTTGGTGAAAATGGGGATCAAGAGCAATTTCACTTTAGTCCTGTTCACCGAGCAAACGAATACAATATTCATGATGATCAAATGCCTTAAATTCTTTCAAGGGCTGGATATTGTAGACACGGAAGCCAAGATCTTTTTAAAAAATTGACGAACTGCATAATGATAAGTTCGGTGAATTGAAACACGATTTTCGGAATAAACTTGCACTATTTGCAAGCGCGAGAAAAGTGTTGCCAATTCAAAAAACAAACCCCACAAAAAGCACCAATAAGTAAAATCATATCGGACTTCGTTCAAGCAAAGGTGAACCTGATACAGAATATGAAACATCTGTAGGCAAATAATGTTATCGGCGATGATATGGACCCCCATTCATGCGATCTTCGAACCATTAGGAAGTAAAAAATAAGGGGCAGAGGGGTTACCGCAAGACGGGGTCCAGTCTCCACTGGTACGGTACATATTAGTCGACTCATTGCTTAACGTTCTCAATAGTGATGACGTCTGTCCTCAAGCACATGCAGATGATATAGCCGTACTGTCTATTGGATCGTGTATACCGATTGACTGCTCTAACGCGCAGGCATATGTGATCGACGATTGGTGCACTAGAGATAGGTTTTCACTCAATCCTTTCAAAACTGACGTTGTTCTCTTTACCAGAAGGTGGAAGCTGATTAGTTTGACTCATCCATCAATAGCATCCTGGATCACAAACTTTTAAGGATAGCCTTTCAGGCGCTGTCGGGCTCCTGACAGTGCAAAATATCAGTCGGCAAGACATGAGGCCTTTACCGAGGAGGGTCCTTTGGATCTACAACGGATGATTATCACGAATAAACGTCACTGCTGCTTTTACCAGACTCCAAAGAACGGTCTATTCTAGACGCACTGATCTATCTCCTTCTCCTTGATATTCATATTATGGGCCGCACTCTCAGAGCCATCTTCCGTTGAAAGAAAAGTGGTCTTTAATACAATGTACTGAAGCTTTAATGACCATGAGCGACGGCTGCCTTTTGCCCCTTGTCTTATGGGTAATGACATGCAACGACACCAGAACACCTATCGCAGAAAAAATATGAAATCGACATTTCCTGTGCCTAGGAACAGTTTCGGCGAGAATCTGAGTCAAGAAAGGAATGTAGTCAGGTCTTCACGAATAGCTGAACGGAGAAGCAAGAATGATACACTTCACTGAACACAGTCGGAAGACTGAATTCGCTTGCCTTGGGAGTTGTGTCTGGGTGGCAGGTCAAAATGGGATCACGGGAAATGAAATTACCGATAAACATGCTAGGCAGGGTTTAGAGGAGAACCAAACCTACATTTGGTCTGTCTGCGTCTTTGGTTAGGGCTTCCATGGATAGTGACATGACGGGACACTACGTATTTGTTAAGCACTTAAGTACTGGACGTAAGTATACATCATCCTGATATGCTTGCTGTGAATGTGGTGACGACACCGCGGAACACTACCTTTGTGGATCTCGAGCCTACGCTGGCACCAAGCTAAAGGTAGGTACTTGTCAATCACGTAATGCGTGCTGGTACTGTAGTGCTTACTTATATTTCTTTGAGAGGCTCAGAAATTTCATTAAAAGGAATATGTAAGGAGTACAATAGACTAGTTCTTTATCGAAGTGCTTAGTTCCGACAGAAAAACAAAAAAAAAATGTTTCGGTCTTATGTTATATTCGTCGTCATTCTGGGAAATGCACTGATTCCAAGAGCTCAGCATTAATCGGGAAGACATGACGCCGAGCTGTGGTTTTTCTTTTTTTCTCCGCTGGGGGAAAAATCGGCGTCGAAGAATGAGAATTCGTCCTTTTCTTCTTGTATGTTGACGTACTCGCGCATGACACAGGACGGCCACTTTTGCTGCTGAAATTCTTCCAACTTTATTTATCTAAAAGTTTTCTTACTGCCAATTTGAAATCGACAAGAGGCACGTAAAAGGTTTCATAGAATAGGGGTTGGGTTGCCGATAGGAATAACTAGCTGTCATTTTAACAATTCGTAACTGATAGATAACATAGAAAGTCAATATTCAGTAACACAAACTTATTGTTAATTTTATGGAACGAATAATCGCCTAGCTGAACGTGTTATGGATAGATTTCGCACTCATTTGACGCTAAATAACATTAGACCAACAATAAGAATAAAAACAAGAATACATTCACAAGAAAATAGTTGAGGTCAACAATAATGAGTTTATCAGTTCGCCGGTGAACACAGCAGCTTGGCCTTTGGCCGCTCCCATTTTGGAACATTGTGTGAAAGATCTCAGCGTAATCCCAAACACGGCTTAATTGGTGAATTGAAGCCAATTGAATTAAATTGAAGACATGCATTAGATCTTTGCTAAATGGGCTCAAAATAAATTGCAAGATAATCCGAAATTGTGTGGTAAAATTGTCTTGAGCAATGGTGCTCACTTCTGGTGCTACTGATACATCAATAAGCAAAATTACTGAATTTGGAGTGACCTCAGACAACATTCCATCCACAAAACTTTACTGCGTGAGTCTTATTTCTTTAAAAATGAGACAGGAGCTCGGGTTATAGTAGTAACCGATACAGGAAAGTGATCAAGGAAATATTTGTTTCCAAATTTACGTGACAATGATGTGGTTGTAGCAGGATGGGTCGTAGCGTCATGCTTCAGCCTATAAAGCAATTTATTAAGATCGAAGTTTGGTGAGAGAGTGATTTCAAGATTGGGATCTGTAAATTGCGATCTAACGCGTCTCGGTTATTTTCAGAGGTCATATGTGAAATTACGCAAATTAAACCAACTCCACAAGCAGCACAGTTGCAGTGCAGATATTTGGGTGAAGTCAATACATTATGCATATATTCCAATCTAACTGATTATGTAATATGCCGCTAGCACTATAAGTACTATATTAATAATTAAATCAACAAAAGTGACAAACAACTTCAGAAATGTATAGGAGTAACTTGTTTTAGTAGTTGTTGCCATAGCCTAGATAAGTGCTCACTTACAAGATCTTGTTTCCGTGTTCGTTATTCCTGGGGGGTTTATTAAATATTAATTTTATAAAATATTTTTTTCAGTCATCTATCGGACTAATTGTACACTTTACCTCTTGGTATCTACTGCAACATTCGACTTCTTAGTCTGGTATTTTATTAGCGAACAGTTGTATAATCCTTTGTTTTATTTTTGAAACTGACTTAAGCCCACACTGTTCGTTGCTGATTCGGATCGTACGCTGTCGACTTGTAAGCGCGACTGGCTGAGCACTATAAGCGTGCCTTTCTATGATACTATTACTGCCTTTCTTCGGTTGATAACTTTCACCCACCACTTCTTCTTTCTCTTTTCCACCACTTCCAGTTCGGCCCACCCCATCTGCAGCTGCCCCTTCTTTCGACTTTCATAAACAGAATTTTCGCAAAATTAACGCATATCTTAGTAAGTGTTCTTTTAATTTCGCAAATTTGTCCCTTAATGGTGCTCTATTTTCTATAGAGAAATATTCACTTCTATTTCTCTCTATATCCCATTTTCGCGCAATAAAATCCCTTCTATGAGCTCCCCGTGGTATAATCGTAAACTTCGCTCTTTACGTAACAAGAGAAACATATTATGGGCAGTTTTTGCTGACTATTCCAACTATCTCGGGTCACACCTTCAATTCGCCCAACTTTATAACGTTCTCTACCAGCGATACCTTGATAGTGCGGAATCAAGGCTTATAAACATCCTAAGTCTTTCTACCAATTCGTTAACTACAAAAAAAAATCTGACAGTTTTCCTCCATGCCTCTTATACTAAAACATATCATCAACCAATCCGCATACTATAGCAAACTTTTTTGCTACATTTTTTAAGCAATCTTTTGTCAATAATTCTTTCGTACCGGATCCCTCTTATTTCAAATACCTAATTAACTTCCAGATTGGCTCCTCTATTTCTCAAAGTTTTGATGATACAGTAATAGAAAATAAATTACAACTACGGCGAAGATGGCCTTCCATCCATATTTCTTAAAAAGTGTTTCTCAACACTTTCCCATCCCCTTGCAAATCTCTTCCGATTACCGCTCTCTCTTCTTTCATAACACCGATACACAAGAAGGGATTAAAGAGCGAAGTCACTAATTTCCGCCCCATAGCTAAACTTTCACATATACCCAAACACCTCGAAATCATTTTGTAGGAAGCCTTAAGCTTCCAGTGCAAATCTCTTATTTCCCCTACTCAACACGGCTTTCTGAAAGGTAGATCAACTACCAATAACCTCGTCGAATTCATGTCCTCTGTTCTCTCAACCTTAGAAAGTGGTATAGAAGTTGGCGTTATAACAACTCATTTCAGTAAGGCTTTTGACAAGATACCTTATAAACTAATCCTGTTCAAATTGTCCGTCCTGGGCTTTGAATCCATTTTGCTAAAATGGATATTTCCTTACTTTGAGAATCGTTTTTATAGTGTTTGTTTCAGGTCTGTCCTATCGGCCACTTTCTTGGCCACTTCAGGTGTTCCTCAAAGTAGTCACCTAGGTCGACTTCTCTTCATCATAACCATTAACGATCTTGAAACGGGTCATTCACCACTCAGCATTTTCTCTCTATGCTGACGATGCCAAAGTTTGTAAGCCCATTTTCTCACAACACGACTCCAGTCACCTTCTAAATAGTTTTTCAACCTGGTGTATCAGGAACGACTTAGATCTCAATGTCACCAAAGGTCAATCGATTACCTCCTCACGTAAGTGCAACAACTCTAATTCCCGAATTTACCTTCTAAACGGCCAACCTATATCCCTTATTCAGTCTATCCACGCCCTTGAAATATTATGCGACAGGGAGCTTAATTTCCGCTCGCATATTGATGAGATAATTACTAAAGCAAACTCATCACTTAACTTCGCTAAAAGATGGTCCAAAGAATTCTGCAACCCGTACCTGACCAGATCGCTATACATCACTTACGTTCGCCTCCTTCTCGAGTACGCTAACCAAGCGTGGTGTCCCTTTCATCGAGTTCATGTATCCCGAATTGAAAGGAACGTTGGAACGATCCTCTAATCTTACCTCGCTATCCAGACCGTCTCAAACTCATTAACCTGAATACCCTTGAGGAACGAAGGGACATAGCAGACATTCTTTTCATTCACCGACTCCTCTCAGGCTCCGTCGATTGCTCATCTCTTTACAACTTCATTTTCTCTTACACTAACCCCCGAAATCTACGTTACCCCCGTCTCTTTTATCTACCAATCCACCGCACCACATATGGCTATAACGAACCAATCTCCCGTATGCTGCGTAAGGTAATCTCCAACCTTTCCGTTTTCGATTTTAATCGCTGCACTCTTTCCCTCGAATTCGATCTCCTTCACCATCCCCAGCTTTAAAACCTTAATTGTTATTAGTTGTTAAGTCCTAGTTCTTTAAGCTTGAATTAAACCAAATAAATGGGGCCGTTAGCCCCCCACCAAAATTGAAAAATTAAATTAAATTAAGAATGACCACGTTTATGTGGATAGCACTTCGTCAAGTCATGCACGTTTCGTTAGTCACACTTTGACTTACTTTTTTGATTACCCCCACCCGTACAGAGGAGGTACGATGGATGCCCTTAAGCAAGAGTTTTTGCGGAGATGTTTTCTTCTTTTTAATTTATGCAAATAGAATATGAAAGGAAAAAATTATAATAGTAAATTTTGTTTTCAAAATTAACAATAAAATTATATTTAGAATTCTCTATATGAAATTAAAAAGTAATTAAGTCGTAAAGCATAGGATTTTTTTCATTTTTTCAATTAATTGAGAATCATTTAAAATGATATAAAATAATAATAATACAAAAAATAACAACAAAGTTCAGATTTATAATTTCTCTTTGCAAAACAATAATACAAAAAAAAAATACTAAAACAAATTTAAATGTCAGTACCATCTTCTTTAGAATCTAAAACAAAAAACAAAAAACAAAAAACAAATTATGTCGGGTTCTCATTTCGTAAGAATCTATTGCAAGTTTATTCTTTTTTAATTTGGCATTTCGGATGCATATCGTTTTTTGTTTTTAACAATAGCTTAAGGTACACAATGCTTCTATGTCTTTCCATTCGTCTGAGACTTTTCTTTTATATGGGTATGTTAAAATATCTTAATGTTTTTGTTTCTATTTCGGTTTCTGTTATACAAAATCACTTGGAAAGTAAATAGAGATACAAACTAGTTAACTACATAAAAATAATATATATAGTGTATGTAAAAATGGAATGCAGCAAGTATATAATTCTCATTTGCCATTCCAGTAGCAGACTTTGCCGTTCTCAAATGCAAGGTTAATTCGTGGATGTGGCAGGAGTTTTCCAATTTTAATCAGTTCAACGTTTTCATCTTCAAAGTACTGCGAAAAATAAAATTTTTATTTTATAGTTACAACAAAAGAAAAACTCCAAAGTCTTTTTCAAACTTACCAAACATTGTTTGACAAATTTTAGGAATTTTTCGTTCATTTCAGCGTTTATAGCCGGTAATCGTTGTAAGCTAAAAAAAAAAAAAAAGCAAAGTAAAACTAATGCATTATATAGTGGTGTTAGGACGCATCATCTCACTTACCTCTCATCATTGCACAGATTTCTAACAATATATTCACAAATTCTAGTATTGCAATCCACGTCGAAAAGTGGAACACCAAAATTAACATCTAGCAGGGTCCATGGCTCACCGTAATCCTCCTCTGACTGAGAGTCTGTTTTGTATGATTCTTCACCGAACTGCATAGGAATTTCTACTGACCCTTGTGACACCAATTCCCTTGTGGGTTCACATTTAGCTAGTTCTGAAGCAAGTAATTCGTTGCAATCTTCAGACATAAATATATTCGATGGTGAGCCATGCTGTGGGGTTACAGAAAAGTAGTCTTCATCGGGACTTTTTAGGCCTGCACGATTGGGCGGCGTTAAGCGATTGAAACTTGTCACTTCGGACGGATCTGTGGGTGATGTTAAATCTGGAATGTGTGGTTTTGTAGATACCACAGACGGTGGTAGTTTAGAAATTGACTTTGTTTCGATAACACTGCCGGGTAAACTCTTCTTTTTTACACGTGGACGTTCGAGACGAACATTAGCGTCGTAATTATCACATCCAATGTCAGCTACTCCGGTATTAACAAACGTGATAAAGCCACAAGTATTTTCTAAATCAAGGTGTTCACGAATTTTTCTGACGGCCTTGTGCTCAGACCACTTGGTTTGACGGCCATCTTTCTCGTTAAAAGGGAATGCCTCATAACGTAAATCACCTGGCGATCGTATTCCATATCCTTGTAGCAGGATACAACCATTCTTCAGCTGATCGTTGAGGTTACGGAAGCTCTCCGAGTTAATAACGTATGAATCACTGTGTAGAATGTTGACCAGAAGCTTGCCATATCCGAGGAAAAGCCGAGGCAATACTTTGAGCGTGGTACCCTTGCAGAGAAGTAAACTCGGTGGTCCATATCCAGATATGTGATAGTAAAATAATTTAGACCAGAGATGAGAGTTCTCAGAACTTCTATAAAATTGGCCGAAAAATGGAATGTTAAACATATGCGTTATAGAACCACTAAGTGGTGATGCCGATATGATAAATCTGAAATAAAGTAAACAAAATGTTGGTGATCAAAAGCAAGCAAATCAATTATAAAATGCCTTCTCAAAGAAATTGATAAGACATTGTCTGATTGTCTGATCTCCTCCTCCCCTCAAAAAAAATCTATATTACGTCGAATTTATAAAACAAGACATATGATCATATATGTTTATTATCTCAAAAGGACGTACGTGTCAAATGATAGATTGCGCAATGGTCACAAAAATTAATTGTTGTTCACGTAATAGCTTTTTTGTCGTTAAGCAAAGCAACTTTTACTACGAAAATTAGATTGCATATGCATTAGCACCATCCAACAGACAAGCTCGCGAAATTATCGGCTAGAAAATACCATCAGAAACTTTCCATGTTAGCCATAGATACATCGAATTCAGAAACGGAAACTGTTCAGAACCTGAACGATGATCTCACCAGGAAAAACCTCTGCAGATCTCTTCCATATTAGAACGCAGCGACTATATAACGAAGCCCGACGTAGGCGGATCACTAGTTTTATGAATAGGAGCAATGTTGCTGAATAAGACGTGGATGACCGCAGGAAATATGTGATGGCGGGGGTAAATGGGGATTGCCCGCAAGGCGACGTCCTGTATCCACTAACCCCTACGCTCAGGTACTCGTATATGCAGATGATGTAGCTGTACTGTCTGTTAGATCACGCCTTTTTATTGTCTGCTTGAAGCGCAGATAACTACTATATAGACATGATCTATGATTGCTGCACAAGAAATAGGCTTTCAGTCAATCCTTTCAGAATAGGGGTTGTTCTTTTATTACCCTGCTGTGAGAGTAATGAAGATATCGCAGAGCACTGTCTCTGTGAGTGTCCGGCATACACTCGTATCAGCCGACAGGTACTCGGAACTGATGCTTTGGGTACCGCTACTGTAGGGACTTTATCACTACAATCTTTTTCATCTTTTACGACGGACTGAGTAAAAGGAATATATACTGCTAAGGGTTTACAAAATGGACTAGTTCTTTGTATGGGAGCTCTGCTCCGACAGAAAAACAATAAGTCTGTACGACACACCTTTCAAAAATGGACTCAAACTAATCGAATTCGCAGCAGAACCAATTCTCACCACCAACCGTCAACCAAATTAATCATATTGCGATATGCTCTAATAATTCCGGATGTTCGGACGTTCTATAAAACCAACATTTACTCTTATCACAACGTTTTTGTAACCAAGATGTGAATGCGGACGGTGAGCAAATTTGACATCGAAATCTGGTAGTGCCAATATCAAGATAAAAAAAAAACTGTAGCGACATTCTCAGCAAGCTACCAGAGACTATGTGCTATGTTTCAACCGACCACCTGAATGAAATACCTGGTTCGATGCACAGTCCCAACAAACTATAAAGTGGAACAAGAAACGTAAAAGGCGGCGCTCTAAAGGCGAGAGCTACTCGCGAACTCTACGACTTTCAAGAAAGAACAAGAGAAACTCAAACTCGAGAAAATGTAGATGTGCTACTGCAGGAAATTTAACCAAAAGAAGAAAATAAAAACCATGCCAAGAACATATTGAAAATACCGAACGAGAAGCATGAAAAACGATAGGAACGTCACAAATCGTGCTACAGACCACTCATATGTACAGTATTTAACGGTCAAGATAGACAAAATTCCATTGTAAGATTCAGACTGAACCATTTAGTCTGAATGAACCGAAGCGACAGCGTGATAGAGGAAGACCTCACCTTAGGTATTAGGAGGATATGAAATATGTGCGTATAGTGCTTTCTTATACAATTCTGAAGCTTAGTACAATAGCGGAGTAAACGTCGGCGCCAATCACAACTGATGTAGCCACAAAGCGATACTACAAGTAACTACAATCTACTACAATGTGTGGTAAGAGTGTTGCAGAATTAAGAGGTTGTCGATATAGCTATAGGGTACATCTCGACGAAGAGCCAATGTTACGGTAAAAGGCATAAGACCTGCTTCTAGGCATTGCTTATAGGCCTTTGTCTATCTGCGAAATTATGTGACCACCTAAAGTCTTTTGCCCGCCCTCTCAACCGATCAGTAACCATCTGTGCGGTTTCGAGCAGGGATCAATTTAATCTTCACTTAAGAGAAAACTTAAATTTACAAGTCGATATCCATCAACTCTCCATGCATTCTAAGAACCCCTAGATAAAGACGAGCTGTAACAAAGCTCTTCTGTCTATGAAAAATTATAATGAAGGATGCATGATGTCCCGTTCAAATTGGCAGCGGAACCTTTTGATGGCAGATTTAATCATGCGACTTTTTTAACGCCATTCTCGAAAAGATTGTACAAATTTTACAAGTCAACACCAGCGACGTAATATGTTTTAAATCAGTACGGCTAAGAGAGAACACAGTGACTTGTCAATTGACAGTGTTACCTCAATGACGGTTGTGGGAATTCAGGTTGAACAATAGTGCCGCTGACTAGTGAAAGTGTTGAAAAAACGCAAAAAAGTTAAAACTCATAGCTCAGAAAAAAAGTGTGCGCTTTGTAAAACTTGTAACTTTGTAGAATTCTAAATTCTCCCAGTTCTGCTATATCCCACTGAGTTCTAGACGACAAACAAGTAAGCAAACTTGTGAAGCGAAGGTACTGAAGATTATAAACTGCATCAGGTTGTGGATGTATTCCAGAGTAGCAGTTGTCGCAGGCAAAACTTTTGCATTTGCAGTGTATTCAGCAAAGTTAGTTACAAATTAATATGTATACACTTTAAATAATGTTAGCTCGAATACCACGACTTACTTATATTTTTTCTCTAACAGCCGATCCCTTGTTTTGTGGTCTAAACTCTCCAAGCACTCTAATCGTAGGAGATCCAGTCCGCTACCAATTATGTTTCGAAGAGCAATTATAGTTGACCTAAGAATTATCTAAAAAACACAAATACATTGCTACATCTTGATTGTTTTATAATTATTTTAGTTTTAATTCTTACTGCATGCGCAAAATATCGACTAACGTCACCTTCTCCCTCAGCGTCAAGTAAAGACACTTTCTCCAATTCAGCCAGGAATGTATCCATACTTTCGTCACACAGTTTGCCCACTTCAAACATGGTTACTGCGTGATTTTTCAGACCTGGTGATAGATTCCCCATCATAAGGAATGCTGTAAGCGTTGAATCAAATAAAAATCCAACTCGTTTTCCGCTCTTTGGACTGGGACTTTCTTTCACAGATTTCGTTGCTTCACTAACATCTTCCAGCTCCGAACTTAATTCATTCTCCGAGCTTCCGTTTTTCTCTATTCTTTTCGCCTCTTGCAGCACTGGTGATGGAGTGGGTGCATTTGCAAATGAAAAGTCACTGTTATTTTCATCGGAAATGTATTCTATGGAATTATTGTCTCTGTCCTTGTCTTTATCCTTGTCCTTATGCTGTTTTGGGCTGTTCTCTTCAGTTATAAGTCCAGTGCCTTCTTCGTTCATCAATAGCGAGTGATAATTTAGTGGTGTAACTTGTGGGCGATCATGGCTATTGTCTTGATTACGTTTTTCCCAACTTGCGTGGTACACCGAAGTAAAGTTATCATCCAGAGGAGCTTTTCTTTTAGCAAATCCAAGGCGACAAAATAGTGACACTGCTTGCTTTACAGTGTCCAATTCAATTTGTAACATATGAGCTAATTCAGACATGGTCATATGCTCATCAGTGCTAACAAAGACTTTATACAGTAAGTTCTCAAAGTAATCGCCGCTCACCCGATTCATCACAAAATTTTTAAGCGGTGGAATGCATATTCGATCTTCTCCACTAATCGGGACATCCAAATATATTAGGCCTTTTCTAAAAAAAAAAAAAAAAAAAAAAACAAAACAAAAGGTTTGCTATTTGTTCATATGTAAATGATTGTGCACCAACCGATAGAGACTATGAATGACTTTATAATCACATTTTCCCGCGGTCTGCGAGCCAAAATCAATCAAATCGTCGATGAGACTTCTTTCAGCATCATTCACGTACTAAAATTTGTAAGCACATATGATTTCTAGAGCTCGAAATATCGCCCAACACTCTTACCCTTATATCACTCTCTAGAACATATCCCACCTCGACCTTCCACCATGGTTCTATGTTGATTCTAATTGGAAATTTCGGCAAAAAAGACATCGGATTCGGTTTGGTAAAGAGCAGTTTGGACGTATTTGTCTTCAGGTCGCTTATAAGCGCAAGGTACTCATTTCGGCCTATTCCAAGCACTCTAAGACCTACAAATTTTAACTGTTTAAGCAAAAAATATTAAATAAACAAATAAAACAAGTTACTCACAATCGGCAGCAGTAAAATTTGGCAACGTATCATAACTCTTATCATTCTTCACAAGATTGCTGATGACATCCAAGTAATAGTTAAATGGAGTTACCCGCAATCCTTTCGTTACTATGTCAGCCAAATGATACGGGAACAGGCACAGACAATTGACACTTTTTTGCACCAGCAATTCATAGTAACGCTGTTCGTTACGGAATACTTTTCTAGCTGCGCCAAAATACATAAAACTAGTTGAAGCATACGGAAAACGAAATTGAGCCAAAATTTAAATTTACCTAAATTCCCACGATGACGTAGCTGATTTTTCAAACTGTAGTTGAATACGTAGCGTTCGTAGTCTCTTTGATTGTTATGCAGTATCTGAAAAAAAAATAGATAAGTAAAACAGTTTCAGTAAAGGATGTACTCGTATATAAATGCTTTTGGCACTGTGCAGTCAAAGCGAGAGGTCCTACTCCAAAAACCACGGCAGAAGTTCACCAGAAAATAAAAAGATTTTGCAAAAGGAAAAAAATAAACCTACTTAAAGGGATGAATTAGAAAACTTCATATCAGAGTCACAGACAGTCATTAGAGTAGAGGAAAACTACTTCTTATAATGGCATTGTAAGCAACCCGCATTGTCCATTTTAGATAGACAAAACTTTCGCCCACCTGAGCAACCCGAAGTGCGAGAAGTGTGAATTTAACCAACTTAAGATATACCAACTCGTACATAAGGTTTTGTGAGATGAACGTAGCCAAGCGAGTCTTCTTAACTATGCCAACTTCAGAATCTGATTAGTCCCTTTCAGTACGGTTTTAGAATAGGAAAATTCACCATTGATATTAAAATAGAATTTGGACAACCTAACGTACTATCATCTGACTTTTCCAATATAACAAATTCTAAAAGAGGAGCAGTCATTCAAAAATCCATACAAACTGTTGAATTTAACTCAGAGAGATGCTACTATAGAAGCACAAGCAGCTGAAATGATTCAGCAGCAGATGAGGGCAAAACAAAATTTAAATTGTTTACAAGAAAGGGCATCATCGACGAATTGGACAGAACATTGCGAGCGTGCGAACATTGATCAGAAACCAAACGAAGAATATGAGTTGTTACTCACCGTTTCCTAGATGCGGCAGAATATAAACATCTTAAATTTGAGGAAAATACGAGTAAGGTGATGCCAGTGAGTATCCTTCGCAAACTGGGAACACTGTCTTACTCTACTCTAGGAAAAGTTTAAGGTTTACTCCAGCAACAAGAAAGAGCCTCATTTTACAGAAACCGTGCAGTGACTAGATATTGCTGTAAGATAAAAAAGAAGAACATGCATTTACGGAAACTCTGACTGAGGATGAAAATGACAGCGTCTATTGTTAACTAGGCGCCGCCTATAATCTACCGCCTGCAGTGACATCGAAGAAGTAATGAGATATTTCAACGCCAAAGTGTGCACGGCTTTGGAGATCAAAACGATAAAGGCAAGCGGTTTGTCGACTTCTGCAATACCAGTCGCCTAGGCATCGGAGCCACTTTATTAGAACACCAAACATATAGGCTGCGAACATCGAACCAGTTAAGTTACATTACGATTTGTCACTGAATTAGAATTTCACTTCCTAGGGTCCGAAATAAGGCTAACAGATTTTCGGATCCCGCAATGCAATTCAGGGCACATCTCAGCTTAGGAACGCAAACAAATAGTGGCAAAAGTTATACTGAATAGGATAAAAAAAAAATTGAATTCAATTTTCGATGTAAGGAGTATGTTGCTTGCGGTCTTTCCGCAATATAAAAGCACCTTGTGGATAATTATAGAGCAATGCGTCGAATATATACCGCCTGTTATTGTATTAGGGGCTTAAAGTAAATACGTCCAAAAATACAATGGAATCCTAGGAAGGTAGAAGATCAGGTCGCCCTAATAAACAGAGAACGCTTGAGATGAGTCGAAGCGGAGAAGAGAATACAGAAAATCTTACAGGAAAGTTTCGTGTTTTCAACAAAGAGGGACACACAACATCAATGCCATAGGACTTTATCTATCTCTGCTCCGCTGTCGACTTCGTCACTGACACCAGCGCGGAAATCATGCAAAAAACACATTATACAAGACAATGATCCATCAGGTCATGCTTTACGGCACAGAAGTTTGAACACTGACGAAATCCGACAAAAATGCTCTCGGGCGCTTTTAGAGTAAGGTTATTCGGGTTATTTCCAGTCCCGTTTGTATCAATGGAAAATGGAGCAGACGTTTCAACAGCGAGCTATACAACGATGTCGACCTCGTCAGAACACTTCGTATAACACGGCTTAGATTACAAGGTAATTTTGAGCGCACGGACACCATCGTCTAAGATCTGAAAGTTTTAGACCTCAACCCAGAGGGACGATACAGTAGATGGCGACCTCATCTTAGGTGGGGCAAACTTGGAAGGGGACCTCAGCCAACTTCGTGTGCGCAACTGGCTGGCAAAAGACCGCTCCATCTGAGTAAGTAAGTATCTGCAGATCTTCGAAAGATCTTACAGACTGCTTTATTTTGGATCACCCCGTAAATGAAGCTAAGAATTTACTAATATTTTTGCTTTTGAGTAATCCAATTTTTCTTTTGTTGCAATTTGGACGGGATTTTCCGACGCCTGTCGTTGAACAGGACAAAACCCACTAATTTGCTCAGCCTGAAGTTTACTCACTATCGTTTTAATGTAAAGACTTCTGCGAATGCGCGTACTACTAATTAGATCACGTTTTATTCCATCGCGGAAAATCGTAGAATTTCCCTTGCGGTCGATGTTATTTTTCATCGGCCAACATTGTGATGCGCATGAGCTGGACGAACAACTGTCGCGTATAAAAAATTTCTAAGTTTAAGTGCCGTTCAAGCCAAGCAACACTGGATATATGTGCGACATCGCTATAACACGACAGTAGTTAAATTGTTTGCACATTCCCACGGTAAATTCTTCTTAAGAGATATGTGGAGTTGGGTACGACTGACTCGTAATCTGTTTTCTTCTAGGGCATTTATCTAATTATTAGGAGGTATTTGCCTTGCTGTACTCCAGCTTTAACTTCAAATTCACCAGCCATTCCCACATTACATTTAACTTTCATTTTAATGTCATCGTATAATTCTTTTAAACGCTTCGGGGTACATTTTGAGATCTAAATAAGATCTCTGAGAATGATGTCGAACGTTTTTCTCAAATTGATGATTATCCGTAAACTTTGAGAAGCTTCATATGTCGACGCCTCGATAATATTACGTAGTCGTCTATCAACTCTCTCGTAGAACTTATTTTCATGATAATCGAGAATCGTTATTGCATTGTTTCGTGTTGCCTTAGCCTTTATACAGTGAAACAAGAAAGCTATTCCTCAATTGGTTAGTCATCCGATCGCCTCTCATCATTTTATTGAATAAAATCGCAAACCATTTAAACCCAAGATTTCCGATGTTGGCCAATTTTTGCAGGGTGTGCGATCCAGTCTAAGTGCACGACTCTGGTTTCCCAAAATCTTTCGTATTGCCTTCCACGCACCCGCAGTTAAGCGTATTTAATATAATAAGACCGTGTAATTTGCGAGCTTCCGTTCATTCAGTTTCTCATACCGAAACCTTTTCCACCACAGCAATTTTAGTATACTACTCAAAACAAAATAGGGCCCACTAAGTTTTTAGGCTCTCATTTGAAAAAATAAACGGTCAGTTCCGTGAATGCATGGGTCGGTAAAAAGTACACCTTGTCTTCTCCACACGCGTACTCGTTTATCGTTACTAAAAAATTTGATCTCACATTCGTCTGTAAAGAGTACAACCCTCCAGTTGTCCATAGTTTTTTTTTTTTTTTTTATAATTTACGCGCGCCTAAGGGGTTATGATACCCTTTTACTGTTGCCAGGGGCGCGGGCAAAAAGATAGAAGGAGGAAAAAGGAAAGCATTGTTGTGATGTAGTGGTTTGAAACTCAGGTGTGTTTGGTTTCGATATTGACTCTCCAGGGGTGGGAGTCCGAATAGGACGGAGAGATTTTTCTTCAGTCGGAATGATTCAGATTGTGAATTTTAACGGTTGTTTTGTGCTTGAAAACTCTACAACAGCCAAATCTACGTGTCAGTGTTATGCCTTCACACGCAGATTTTTCTGACTGAGTTCCAATTACACAAATTAAAACTTGCCGCGGCTAGGATTCGAACCTTGACCCTCCGAGTGAGAAGCGATTGCTAGTACCACTACACCACGGCCACCCCAATGCTCACGGGCGTAACTTAAGCGCGCTGCCCGATATGCCCTTGCTAGTTTCGGTCGAATGGCGCGCACTCTGGACCATTGACCATCTTCGTGGAGTCGATTACGTACGGTTTGATCACTTACTTGAGTGCCAGTAGACTGCCGCATTTGCCACAATTATTTTTGACGTACCGGTCTTCCTGCGCAGTTGTGACTGTGATTCTTTCTGATTCAAGTCTCTTTGCAACACTCCCGGTTTCTTGGAAGCGTTCCAAGATATTTCGGATAGCTCGCCGCGATACATCGATACGAATTGCGACCGACCTTTGAGACTCTCCCTCCTGAAGCAAATTTACCGCCCTTACTGCGTTTTCGATATCCATATGATGCCGAGAGCCGGGCACGGTAATCAAAATTAATAACGTTGTCGAAGAAAACAATTACAGAAAGTAACACTTAGTGACAACGCTAAGAATTAGACTGAGAAAACAAGTATAGGAAATTTTACATTAGTTGTTTTTTTTTAGAGCAATGCGGTTTCTCTGCCTACTTAGTTGGAGGCAACGGTAAAATCGTTGCTCAAAAGTCAAAGTATTGATAAATACTCATAGGCATGCAAGCTATACAGCTAAATACGTCGCTTCAATAATGTTTACCAATAGAGTAATTTTTAGACAGAAATGGGCCCTATTTTATTTTGAGTAGTTTATTTTCAGTTCTATTCCGCGCCGTGCAACTTAAAATCTGAACGGTGAAAGGTACTTCCTTCCTAGGTATTCCATTCTATCATATTTAAACCAAAGTCGATCCAAAATATTTATTTTTCTGATTGCTCACTGCCTCACTTAGCGTAGGTTCTAACAATATTCCAAGTATCATGTTCAATTGTTAGTTTTATTGCCATTAGTGCAAGTAGCAGGTCCTGTTTCCGATATTTCGTCAAATGAACGCAGATGTTGGCGTAATACATTTTCCAGTTCGATTTTATTGTTCGCCATTATGCCGACGTTGAAGCTTGCAATATGTTGTTTATTTCTGAAAAGCATCATATTAGTCGCTCACGGAAACCGTCTATACCTTATTCATCCTGGAATCACAAAACAGAGCACCATCTTTAATATAACAATTAATATTTTCTCATTATGCATTAGCAATTCTAATTATAATTGCTGTTTTAGTAAAATACATACAGTGCTGTGAAAAAACTTAGACTCAAACCAAAATTTCAATTTTTTTTACACTTTTTGTAAAAAATTATTTTTTGATATTTTTTTTTTGTCCTAAAATATTGGCAAACAATACCAATTCAGGGAAATCCATTTAATGGTATATTTCCCTTTTTAACGGGAATTTCTAAAAAAAAAAAACCAAAATTCACCTGTGATAAAGTATAAACTCAAGATTTTTATTTATTAGTTTTCAGGTAAAAATTTATTTAATAAGGAATACTTTGTCCGTTATTTCTTATAACACTTAACAATCGCCGTGGTAAACTGGAAATAAGATTGCTTAAAGTGGCTTGCGGAATATTATTCCACGATTCAACAATTTTTTGTTTGAGTTGTTCCACATTTTGAATTTCTGGCTTTCCCTGATCATAAACCGCCCTTGGCCGGATGCCCCACAGGTCTTCAATGGGGTTTAGGTCTGCACTTAAGGCTGGCCAATCTAGAAGTTTAATTCCATATTCTTGAAACCACGTTATTGTAGTCCGTGCTCCTATCCATAGGAGCGTTGTCTTGTTGAAAAATTACATCATTTTCCTCAGTTACCGTTATTGTCTCCAACACTTCTTGGTATTTCTTGGCGTCAATTCTTCCAGAAATAAAGACAATTTCTGGTTATAGATTACCTATAAAAGCTGCCCAAACCATAACACCTCCTCATTCTAAAGGAGTGCGTGACATGATTTTTCGTTCTTTCCTGAGATCATGCCAATAGTATTTGAAGCTGTCGGGGGCGTCGAGGTTGAATTTCTTCTCATCACTAAGGATTATATGCGACCACATTTCACCGTATTGGACATGTGTTTCAGCAAATTCAAGACGAGTTTCTTTATGTCGCTGTTGGTGGTTTAATCAAGCATTTTCGGTATTTAAAGTTGCCCGAAGCTGCTGCCCATTTTCTTACGAGGCTAGAATAGCAGTCCAAATTAAAACGTCGAACCATTTGGGATGAAGAAGCTCCTGTGTGTGACATTTCATGTAAAACAGATCGCTTAGCCGTTGGTGCAATTTTCTTTGGTCGTCCAGATCGCTTATTTGCTCCATAATTCTTAATTCCGGTTTGCAGAAAATTCTTTACTACATCTTGAGAGCGATTTATTTCAGTGGCAATTTGTCGCTGCGTCATTCCACTATTTTTTGAATTGACTATTCTTTTTTTTCAATGTCGTTTAATTGCTTACCACGTGGCATATTTAAAACTTCGAAGAAAATCACTTTTGAAAAAAAAAAAAAAATGTTTATTATCACTGCAGGAGGTTTGTACTGTTTTTTAACAGTAGTGAGCACACCGACCTTCGCTTAACAACTAAGCATGATGTCGAATAAAATCTTTAGTTTATACTTTTTCACAGGTGAATTTTGGTTTTTTTTTTAGAAATCCCCGTTAAATTGTACCAAAAATGTAAAAAAAAATTGAAATTTTGGTTTGAGTCTATAATTTTTCACAGCACTGTATATACTACGAGTATTTATATCATTTTGTAATAACTTAAATAATAATCGACATTTATTACCTGTGCAAATAACTTCAGTAATTTGAACAATTTTGCCAGTAAATGACTTATTACACGGCAACGGGTTATGGAATATATATTGGGTCTACAAGTAAGTTTCCAGCGTTTGTCAGAGATGGCGCCACCAGTGGATCCTGGGCAGAAATGTCAGATCCCATGTGTTTTATTTGTAGGTTTTGTATCTGTCAACAACTTTGCAGCGTTATATTTGAGTAGTTCTATCGGTGTCGTACATTTTATCGAGCAAAATCATGGCAAGTTTCCAGCCAAATAAACGTCATTTGCGGGAAGCGCAGCTTTTATTCTTTAATATGAAGAAAAGTGCGGCTGAGGCCTATCGTTTGCTTTCGGAAACTTATGGGGCGGAATGCATTGGTGAATCGACGTTCCGCGAGTGGTTCAAACGGTTCAAAAGTGCTGATTTTGGAGTTGAAGACAAAGATCGCCCCGGAAAGCCGAAAAGTTTTGAAGACGAGGAATTGGACGCTTTACTGTGTCAGATTCAAGAAGAACTTGCTGCATCATTGGGCGTCACGCAACAAGCCGTTTCCCTGCGCCTAAAAGCACTGGGATTCAATCAAAAGGTTGGAAACTGGGTGCCGTTCGAATTGAAGCCAAGAGACGTCGAACGGCGATTTTGCATGTCCGAAATGTTACTGCAGCGGTATAAAAATAAATCATTTTTGCATCGTATTGTCACTGGTGATGAGAAATGGATTTATTATGATAATCTTAAACGCAGAAAATCGTATACAAAGCCCGGCGAGCCCGCCCAATCAACGCCGAAACGAAATATTCACGTGAATAAGGTCATGCTCTGCATATGGTGGGATCAACAGGGTGTCGTATACTATGAACTGCTTCCGAGTGGTGAAACCATCAAGGGACCATTATATTGAACCCAACTAATTCGTTTGAAGCGGGCATTAAAAGAAAAACGGCCAGAATATGAGACCGGGCATGAGTCCGTCATTTTTCATCACGACAACGCTCGGCCACATGTTGCGGTTTCGGTGAAAAACTATTTGGAAAATAGTGGATGGGAAATTCTGCCTCACCCGCCTTACAGTCCAGACTTGGCACCATCTGACTACCACTTGTTTCGTTCGATGCAGAACGCTCTTACGGGAATACGCTTCAACTCAGTAGAGGAAATCAAAAATTGGCTCGAAAGACGAGAAATTTTCTTGGTCCGGAATTCATAAATTGCCAGAAAGATGGGGGAAAGTTGCAGCTTCCGATGGACGATACTTTGAATAAAGCATTGTAACTATGTTTTCATAATAAAACTTCAAATTTTGGAAAAAAACGCTGGAAACTTGTAGACCCAATAATACAAGCGTGATGTAATATGATTTTTAAGGAATGAATCAGAGAACTAAACCTATTCAGATTTCTTTTTATTTACTATAGTTGGGTAGATTTTTAAACGCTTTTCAGCAAAACCTCATTCATAAACACATCAGACAAAGTATTTCGGTATACGATTGTAATGTAAGTGTAGGGGTAGGGTAGAGAACTACAAAATCTACCTATTAATGCAAAAAAATCAGAAAGTTAAATATCAGCGCCTTTATCTTTTCTTTGAAATTAATTGCGCAATCCATCTATTTTCTAACACGTTTTAAACAAACAAATATTTCTCCTAGGGAAGCGTATAAAGTCAACGTTTTCGCAGATACAGATGCTTATCATGCAAAGTCTGAGTAGAAGCAGTAATAAGTTACCATCTCACCGAACATTTAACATAAAGCCACAAGCAAATATGTACTCTATTTATTTGAGTTCAACAGTTTACTTAAGGTGGTAGGTATTACATGACTTTTAGATATATTTACAACGAAAATATTCCACATCTCTATTTTAGCGAATTTATTCGGCAGAATTAGTTTATAAGTCAAAAAACGAAGAAATTTTTAAATACAAATCACATGCTTGTGTTTATGGTCTTGAAACAATAGCAAAACAAATTTATCTAGGGAACAATTAAGATATTAACGAGAAAAATTGGTCAGCGACCTAATATAAATAATTCTTGAAAAATGTATAGGAATACTTTCAGCACAAAAAAATTGTATTTGAATTAAAATATTTATAACCGTTCCTTTTCTATGAGGACATAATGTTTGGTATATACATATACATGTTCATAAAAAGACGAATAATTTTCTTTCGGCTTCCTTTCTTACTTTAAACGAGATTATAGAAAGCTGCCTCTAGTTTCCTAAAGAAGACTTCCTAAAGCACGTCTACGACACCAATCTTCTCAATTAAAAGACTATAGTCGGTTCGTTGAATTGCATTCCATAAAACGTAAACAAAGCCTACATACCTATTCCCGTAATAAACTCTGTTATAAAATTTTCCAACGCTCAAAATTAGCATTACGCGTAGGAATGGCACAATCAGTTTTTTTTCAACAAAAGAAGAAGAAAATTGATAAGAACAGAAGAAGTGTTAGTCTGTTTTTTTTCCCAAAAATTTTTATGGGAAGTACGCTTAATTATTGGACTAGAGCCATCATTTCTTTTATCACCATGAAAACTTGTCTCACTTATTTCACATATGACATTTCAAGAAGATCGGTCCCTAAATTTCGTTTTTATATGCAGAAGGGCGACGCCACCTAACGTAGAAACCTACGAGCTTCTCGACAAGACATATGAACAATGTTCCAAGTATGACGTTAAATACGTACTACGCGATTATAACGCCAGTATAAGAAAGGAGGGCATCACTGGTAGGACAGATTGTAATAGCCTCCACGACACCACTCTGGCAACGGACTTAAGCATCTTGACTTTGCGGCGGGACGCATTATTACTATAGCAAGCACAGGATTTTTTTTTTATTTCAATTCAATTTATTATCTATAAATTAAGGAAAATACAAAAAGACTTGGTCTTTTACAGTACATTTTTTTGGAGTGCATATAACATTACAATATAAACCTTAAATCTATAATTGAAAAGATAGAAACAGAAGGGAAAGGAGATAGAGAAAGAGAAAAAAAAAAAGAAAATACGAATTGGGAAAAGTAGAGAGAAAGAAAGATATTATAAATGAGGCAAAAAAGAAAAGAGGATTAAGGTGAATAGTTGTTGCAGTTGTTACAAACATTGAAGAGCGGTAGTTTCGAATTTATTTGCTCGAATGATTTGTTTTGTTGATGTTGGAAGGCTATTCCAAAGTTTGGTAACATAAATGAAGAAGAGTTTAGATAGTTAAAATAAGGCATTGTTAATTTCAAGGTCCTGGTAAATTGGGGAAATTGAAGTTTTTCAAACAGGTGCATTGGAGATTTTTTATTGATGAGACGGTGCATAAATTGGCAACATCTACATTTTAAGAATTGCTTAAACGTACAAAAACAAAACAAGATTGTGATAGTGCGAGATGTGATCATATCGCGGTAATCCAAATACATATCTTATAGCATCATTAAAAGCAACAAGTAACTTATGTTCGGATTGAGAATCAAGTTTGCAGTACACAAGAGTAGAGTTGTCAAATACAGGGAGCAAGAGTTTTAATAATTCTTAGTTTTGTTTCTACTGGTATAAAACTAGAGGACAGCCAGAGCTTTCGTAGACCAGCATAAGTTCGCCCAACGATATACATAGTATGGTCTTTAGCAGAAAGAGAACGATTAATTTTGAATCCAAGATTTGTTACTTTTTCGACATATGGAATAGGCTTATTGTTTAAAAGTACAAATGCGAAATCATCAGTTTCAAAATATTTTTTCGAAATTAGAATCGTTTGCGATTTTTCTAGATTAAGATGCAGCCCGTTTAAAATTGACCACTTGTAGATTCTAGATAGGTTTTCGTTCATTCTAACAGTGAGGTCATCAGCTAATCCGACTGGCCGTGATAAGTATACTTGGGCATCGTAGGCGTAAAGGTGAATGGAGACATTTGAGCATATTTTAGGCAGGTCATTGATATACAGACAAAATAATGATGGAGCAGAATGGAGCCCTGCGGAACACCCATTAATAACGCCCTAAAATCGGAACATTTGCCACCGTAAACGACCTTTTGGTAACGATTACTCAATAATTCCCGATGAGACGCACGGACTGTTCACTGAAGCCAAAATATAGTATAACTCAACTTTTGACACAGTACGTTGTGACTCACTCTATCACAGGCTTTGGAAAAATCAAGCAAACAGAGCACCGTTAGGTTATCCATATCGTATCTAATTCTAATGTCATCGAGAATTTTTATCATAGCGGTAGAACAGCTGTGACCCGCTCTAAAGCCTGATTGAACTGGAAAAAGCAAACTATGCTGCTCCAAGTACCTCGATATTTGCATAGCGAGGATATTTTCCAAAACTTTTGATAGACATGAAAAATCACTTATAGGGCGGTAGTCAGATAAATTCGATGGCTGAGGTTTTTTAGGAACAGGGATAACATTGATCAATTTCCAACTAACAGGAAAAGAAGACGAAGCTATGGAAAAATGTATAATATGTGTAAGGGTATGACATGGATCAAAATCATTTTAGTAAAGCGAATGGGCACACCGTCCTCACCGACAGCATTAGATTCCACAGAACGAATAACATTAATTACGTCTACTTCTGAAACAGCTTCAAAGTAAAAACTCGACGAAACAAATAATGGATTTTCAGGTGTAAAGCGAAGATTATTGATAGATTCTGATAAAAAAGCATCATTCAGTTCATTCAAATCTGGAATGATATCAGCAACCGTTGTTTTTTTTTTCCAACACCAATAGAACGCAAGTTACTCCATAGTTTTTTTAGATGATAAACCCGGGTTTAGCTTGGAAAAGAACAAACGTTTTTTGGCTCTTCGTGTTATAAAAGTTGAGTAATTACGAGCTCGACAAAGCATTTCTCAGGAAAATGGAAATAGATGGCCTCTGTCTAGATTTTATATAAAGCTTGTTTCGAACCCTAATAGCATTACGAACCTCACTTGTGAACCAGGGGCAGTTTTCATTATGAACTTAAACTGTTTTTAGGGATATATGTCTACTAAAAAGATTTAATGTAAGGGATTGAAAAAGATTCACCTTGTCATTCATAGTTGACGCATAATAACAAAGAACCCACGGGAGTAAGCTTGCATCTAATTGTAAGGCATTATTGTGTAAGGAACTATAATCTCTGAAGGTGGAAGATGAAGGACGAGAAGCACAAGACAAATCAACATTATAAGTACAAAAAATTAGGTCGTGGTCTGATATTCGTGCAAGGGAAAGCTGATCTTGAAGTAAGACGTTGGACAGATTAGAAACCATAAAGACATCCAAAAAACTTGGAGAAGAATTTGGAGAAAAAACGAGTGGCGTAAGAATTAACTATTGACAGCCCAGAAGCAACAGCTGAATCCAAAAGCCGATAAGCTTTGCTATCAACTTTTAAAAACTCGTGCAGAGCAGAAAAAAAGGAAAAAAAGAGTTACTCCGGTTCGGATTGTAAGCTACACCAATATGGAGCTTCGTGATCCCATCTGTAACTTCAGGTATTCAATCGCACCTTCCTCGGATTTCCGAAGTATTTTATGAGTAAGCGAGTTTCTGTAGTAGATCGCAACTCCCCCGCCTATTGTATTAGTAACTCTACCATTCCGAATTAGATTATACCCCGGAATATTATATAATTGATCTATTGCACTACTTTGTTCTTTGTCTACAGGGTCGGACCAAAGCCAAATCTCAGTGATGCAGATAATGTCAACTTTAGATCCATTCAAAAGATATTTCACGTAATCCACGTAGACATATTGAAACTACGTGCATTAAGGTAGCATAATTTCAGGCCCTTGCATGCATTTGACAAGATTTTCATAACAGATCGCATTGCGACTTCATTTACTAAGCCAGACAAGGAAAGCATATTATTAAACATTTTACTACGACTAAGACATTAAGACAAGTAACTGGAACTATTATATATGTATTGTAGGTATGTATTGGATTAATATTTTCACAAATAACAAAAACCATAACAACAAGTAAAATTTAATGTTCTAATATGGCAAATAGTCACTTAACAATTATACCAACATTCATGAACAAAAATGTAACCTAGTGAGAAATAGTGGAAACTAGTTTTCGGATTACGAAAATAGATCCAGATGAAAAGCAAGATCTCGTGTTGTTTTTGTAATGCATACAAATCAGTGATCCAGATCAGATCATGGGCATAATAAAACGCGGCTAATGTAAGGAAATTTGGAAAATTATAATAAAAGATTTTACAGGAATTTTGCCATTGTGGTGATTCTTATTTCAGTATCATCGTTACTCTTTTTTACATAGACATAACCATAAGTGTTAAGCTTTCATTTATGTAAATACGACGGGAGATGTTAGGCTTACAATTGTAGGTTTCATTTTCCAGCTGGGCAATTGTGAGACCTTTGTTTTTGTAAAATGCTGAGAGGAATACTCGTTGTTCAGCATGAGAAGATCTCAATATAGGACGTGGCGGAAACCAAATTGATCACATTGCGATCGAAGTATTGTAAAATATGCCTCCAGTATTCTGGATGTCCGAACCTTCCGGGCAGCCAACAATGAATTACTTGGAGAAGATATAATGTAGAAAGGCTACAGTCGCAAGAGACTACTAGAATCTTCGCCGAACCCGTATCCCGAAATCTCTCAACAACTTAACAACTGGCGACATGCCAACATCAAATACCGAAGACCAACGCTGACAACGTGCCATCAAAGACCAAGAGATCCCTGGTTTGATGACAATGCCGGCAAGCACATGCAGCAAAACCAGAACAGTACAAAGCTGCAACGAAGGACGAGAGTCGCTCATGAGCTCTGCGAGCAAAAGATACGGGATGAATATTGGCTTCTTCAGAGGTATAGGCCTCCTCAACATTTCATATCTGCCATATTGTGTGAATGTCTGAAACCCTTCGTCAAAAACCTGATTGGTCCCTATCATTTTGGTCTTAATCCACACTTGACCGAATCTTCACACTCCGACAGATCCTGGAAAAAACTCAAGAAGTCCAAGTCGACACCCATCATCTTTTCATCGGTTTTAAGGCCACATATGACAAGGTCCGTCTGGGAAGAATGACGATGGCGAACGCTTGCTGCTCCGAAAAGGTCGATCACGACTTAACCGCAATCTTTGAAGTAAAAAAAATTTTAGACACGGTGCCGCGCTGTCAGGTGACTTCTTTAACTTCTTTAATACTCGAAAGAATTATGAGGAACTCACAAGCGAACACAGGATTTACAATCTTTCAAAAGTCTGTTCAACTACGAGGTGGGGCAAAAGTAATGTCATAATGTGGATTGGCTACCACTTTGTTAGAAATGAAAAAAATGGGCTTTGTTTTCACGAAAAGTTTATTTAAAGGTGTAAAATTCCACTAAGTTGAAAAACTTATATCGGTCAAATGACCACCCCTAGTACATTTGTGCCCGTTTATCGGCATTTTGAATTTTTGCTCGCAAAATATCTGGCTCCAAACTGGCGATTTCTTCTTTAATGTGTGCTTTCAAGACTCGCAAGGTTTATGGTTGTTGTAAACGCGAGATTTTAAAAAGCCCCAAAGGAGGAAGTCTGGCGCCGTCAGATCTGGCGATCTTGCCGTCCCTCGTTGCCCGAGCTGTATGAGCCGTTGCTCCGTCTTGCTGGAACCAACAATGCTCTAGGCCCAATTCAGCAACTTGCGACAAAAAAAAATCGTTTAACATCTGTCTCTAACTCTAACCAGTTAAGGTTACAGTGGCACCGTCGGCGTCCTCAAAAAAATAAGGGCTAATCCCTCTTTCACTGCAAATACCGCACCAAACAGTCACTTTGATAGGATGCAATGACTCTTCGCGCATTTCATTTGGATTCTTCGTACCCCAGAAATGTAAATTTTGTTTATTCACATAACCACTTAAGTGGAAATGGACTCCGTCGCTCATTATAATTTTGCATACGAAATCATCCTCTTCTTGCACCAGATTTAACAGAGCAAAGGAGTAAGTTAACCTCATTAGACGGTCAACAGGCAGCAATTGGTGAACGGTTTGCACTTTATAAGGTAACGTCTTCAGGTCCTTCAAAATTCGCCGCAAGGATGATTGTGGACTTTCTTCGTCTTCCTCAGACACAGCAGTGAAGCAGTGATATTCCCAGTTGAACGAACAATACGGAGCCGGCAACTTATTGCGGACCCAGTTTGCAAGAGTTGCTCAACCAAACGCTTAATTGTTCGCACACATGGTGCAGGACGACGAAATTCACGCTGCGTTAAAACAACAGATCGGAAATTGGTCAAATAAGCAGTAACAATAGTTCCTCGTTCTTTAGCTGCCAAAATGGGTTTAGGGGTAAATGAGGGCAACAGGGCAACACTAGCTATATGCTGTCAACATCAACACCTAAGCAAAATAAAACGAGGAATGGCTTTTACCAATCTCTGCTTCTTTGGGCCATAAAGTGATACTTCACCTTAGGTGGTACGCACAAGTAAAAGGCTACCTCCACGGACTTTGAGTGCGCAACTGGAGGCAGTTAGCCAAGGATAGGGCTAATTGGAGAGGTTTGTTAATTGAGGCCAAAGTTTATCCCGAGTTTTATTGCCACCTAAGTAAGTAAGAGTATGGGGTATTAAAGAAAATGGAATTCCGGTACTAGTGTTGTATAAAATATCTTCAAAGCAGAAAACATTCCCAGAAACCCGATTCATCCAAGCCAAAAAATGTGTAGAAATGAATTTCACATTAAAGCGTATCATTGATCAACCGGCCATCTCTTAGCTCTAGCAAAGGAAAAGGCAAGATTATAAAGATCCAATCAGTTTTTGGAGTGGAGTAGGGAAGTCATGAAAATATTCTTTTTATGCATGACATATTTGGTGATGTGAAAAAAGTATACAACAATTATTCCAATAGTTCTTTGTAGAATAAATTTGCAAATATTAAAAAGTGTAAATGACTAAATTTAGAGACGAATCTTCTCTTATAAACCCTTGAAATACCTAAATCGTGTACACTCAATTATGAGGTATGAAGCTATCGGGTGTACCAATTCTGACATTATTACTTTTGATAGAACAAAAGATAATAGTAAGATGAAGAAACTACCAGTTGCAAAAGGAACAAATTCACAAGCTCTAAAAGTAAAACAAAACGCATGAACAAGATATCACGATCCAACCAGCCCTCTCGTATTGTCATAGTTTCTTCTATTGCAGAACCTTTCTATAGCTGATTACGAGGAATAAGCTAACAAGCCGTACCCAGTTCCGTTGTTATATTGAAAGCACCGGCTATTACAATTTATTATCATGCAATTTTTAAAAAGAATGCAAGCAACGCTCTAATATCATTACAAGTAGTAACGAAAAGAATTCGGCCCTCCCTGATTAAGGTTCCGCGTTGAGTTAACTACCCATGTGTTGAAAATAATCACAGAGTAGTAAGAGTGACCCCGACAACTTCAGAAAGAATGGTAAAATAAGAAACACAGTACGGCACGTGTTTCTGGAATGTTAGAATCGTATAAACCATATAAACTAGGTGCTATTGTATGTAGTCCATCCAAGCCGTTCTTTGGATTTTAACAAAAGAAACATTAAGGTGAGATATAGACGTAGGAGCCGGGGAAAAACGTGCATGTTTTTAAGGAAAACTATTTGAAATTTCGGATTGGGAATTTAACTATCTAAAAGCATTCAGAAATATGTTTAATTTATTTTATTGTATGATCCTTGGAGCGTCGAAAAAAAAATCTGCGTAAACGGCACCCACTGGCGTTTCTTCAAAGATCTCTGAAAAAAAAAAAAATAATTATTAAATTAAATACTACATTTTCTAGTACTTGTTAGATGCGGACGTTTGAACATAGGTAGTGATTTTTGGACCAAAAATTAGTTATTATTTTGCCTATAAAACAAAAACTAAGTAACGAAATGAAAATTTGGGAATGAATAAATCATGAAATTTGTCAACTTACATGGAATCATCGATACCAGGCCCATAGTGTAAGTCTTCTACGGTCGACGGAATGTTCATAGATTCTAAATTTTATTGTCTTGCGCTTGCAGCTCGGCCTTCGCTATGCGAGTTTCGTCTTCTTGCGCAGCGTACAAGTGCGCTCCCGATCCGACCGATATTCCTAACACGTTCATGACTTCCAACAATGAGGTGACACCATTGTTGAACGTGCATGCAGCAAGATATGAAGCAATGTTAACGATTTTGGTTGGTTGAAGCTCTCATTGCTGTTTTGGGTATATTCGCCAACACAGCACTCCAACAATTTATCATTGCTGAGGCATTCGAATATTGGTTTAATGACATCTAACACCATTTTTAGCAGTGCTGAATAATCGTGACGGAAATTTTGTAGTTCTCTTTTAGCTTCCGCTTGTTGCCACTTACACCACCATTTGGGGCCTTCGGGACAGAAATGCTGTTGAGGGTTGCTGTTTAGTGACCCGTAATGGCAGAATGTTGCCCATACCGCTTTTTTCATGTCATCCTTGGCTTATCTATAAATTTTGCCGTCAATTTGTTTTTGCCGCCGAATCCAGGATTTCTTTTCTGGCATTCGCGACAACGGGTTCCCATTCGCTTTTGAACGTGTCCCACACATTCTTTTTTTACAATTTCAATCTCATCACCATACGCATTCACTAACCCCGTGTGCGTCTAAGACTCGTCATCCCCGACGTAATTAGTATGCATAACTCCATGCTTTTCGACGGATTTTGAAAATAATTCTTTCATGGCGTCTACTTCCATTTTGTCTGCCGATCCGTCATGATCGATCTGATTAGATTTCCAATCCTCATATTGCTTCGCATTTTTGTGTTTAGTCCAATGGTTGCATTCGGAACAATAAGAAGATTTTACAAGAAAATCAGGGGCTTTTCTTGTAAACTGATCAATAAGAGCCTCAACTCCATACAATGAGGTAAAACCACGTTTTCGCCACGTATCATCTCCTGAAACGGTCACTTTTGTACTATCAGCACTCGAATCTTGTTTTGTTATTTCGTGTTGTACTTCTTTTACAGATTGTTTTAACACCAATTGAACAATACTTGAAGCAGCAAAATGAATGTTATTAATTATCATATCATACGTTGTTTGTTGAAGCGGAGGCGGTAAATCCATGAGTCCACAAAATTTCATAGCTCCAGGCAAATCAATCCCCAATAAGCGAATAACAAAAAAGAATCGTGTATTTATTTCGTAAGCTGTGTTGATGTACGGGCACGAAGGAATGAAAGTCGGTTTGCACGATGAACACGAAAATACAATTTTAAAACCGAGTCCGCGAGAGCTTTCTATTGAGAATCGAACATCACTATCACACTTTTTACATTTTACACATTCCGAAAAAACAGAAAACACAGTCAGAAAATTCAAAATTCGATACCCGATGTTTGGATCTTCTGGGCTAAGACCTTTGCGAAAAGATCCGGATCGATGAGCTTCTCGAGAACCTTTATTTCTGATATCCATTTTATTCAGAATATTTATTTACAAACGAAAACTCACTGTAACGCACAATTGCACGATCGGCAAGCTACTGACAAAACGTGTCTATTTCTGGCAAATAATAACGATAGAATCATAAAATAGGTCTAGGGGCGTTTTGTTCGAAAGGTCGCTTGCCGCTATCTGCCGCAAAACTCGTTTCACTCTCTCGGCTATAACTGGCTTATTTATCAAAATATTGACTTGGCGTTTTCATCAGATATAGTATAAAAAGAAAATAGTTTTTTTTCAACCATGCCCTTAACTTAATTACGAGAAACCTTTTCCTTAGCCCTAATTGGGCTCTTCTCGCTGACATTTTGCCAATGATGTCAATATCATCAGTGTATGGATATAGTTACACTCTTTTCAAAAATTGCGCCTTCAGTGTTTGCTCACGAATGTCGCTCAATTTTCTGAAATATTATACATTAAGAAATCCATACATTAAGAAATCCATTGCCTAAGCCTTTTTTCAACCGCTCATAAAGATCTCAGTGAAATTGCTTCCGACCTTTATGAAGCAGCGAGCGTAATTCATTATTATTCTTCACAGCCTGTCGGGTTTGGCAGAAATGCCCAATCTATATATGGCTCTGCCTCTATAGCTCACCTCTATCGGCCTTGAAACCGCTAAAATTATAGTGTATCGTTTACACAGTACAGCAGACAAGATCTGGTATGCGATATTAAGCAGACTGATGCCTCTATAGTAGGCACAGTTTAGAATACATAACATATATCCGAACGTTGTTCCTGGAGTAGCATCCCACTATGTGCCCGATCGTTTGTCATAATCTTTCTTTCTTTTTTTCTGAAGAAGGCGGTATTCTGCCCTCCTTCTTTGACCCTAGGGTGTTGCTGTCATTCACTAATAGAGTGCCGCAACAGGGGCAAATCATCAACATTTAAGATTGATATATTGAATCGATATTTAATATTGTTACAAACTTCTCCCTAAACCATACCACATGCCATCCGAAACTGGGCATATCTATGATCAGAAAGGTAACTTCTGATGAGACCTTCAGGATTAGACTGATTGCCTACTGTTGTATTGGAGTAATAAATGTTGCACACAACACTGTAAATGGAAAGGTTAGATACGACTTAGAAACATCGCTGTAAGTCTGCTGCACGTTGCGTTTGCTGTCCAAACAGTGCTTTGCGTCTAAGCGTCGCAACATAGACTCTAGACGATTTGGAAGAATCAATCTTTAAAGAATACATCATCACGAATGCTAGAACGTCTGCTCTGCGCAACATGCAGAGAATCAAAAAAGGTGAAACGAAAGAGACTCAACAAAAAGCATAACCTTGTTGTTACTTAACCTGTGTAGAAATGTTCTAACGGTAACTTCGTAAAGTATATTTTCAATAATCATTCTCTCGCTGTACATATCGAATACCACATCTTGACTTTGGGCTTTGAAGCAAACTGCGCAGTTATTTAACTCTGATTAGACCATACAAATAGCTTTCTTTTACAGTTTGTTTTATATTTTCACCATCAAACGCAATAGAAGAGTTTACGCGAATAACTTCTTTCCAGACGCCAATCGTAGTGTGCGGTTGACGTCGTAAACAAAGGGTGTAATTGTAATTCAATTACTCAGAACGGTTGGAAAATTCAAATCTACACTAGTCTCCGATAAGGAATAGCTATCTTACATCGCTAAATTATGTTGGCAATGTATTTCGGAAGCAAACGTGTTGTTATGAGTTTTCTGGAGACCTACTTTCTTATCACTTTACGTAAATCTAATCATAAAAACTCTAAGCAGCCGTAAAATCTAAAAGTTTACCATTAAATTACATTTAGTTAGCATATCACCACGTAATCGATATCGTATCAAAATTTTCCCCATCATCATTTCCAACATCATTTAAATTGGTCTTATAACATCGGTAAACGACCAGAAAGACCTTAACGCAATCTTTAGTCATGAGTCGTCATTAAAGTGACGAAAATAAAACGTTTAACAATCTAAATCAAAAACGAAATGAGTTATTTGAACTTTCTCAGTAAATGCCGCGCTGTGTAAACAAAATATTATTTTCTACGCAAACGTCACCAGCACAGAAGGCGAGGAGTCTAGAAGACCTTGAAACACAATCTCTGCCGACTAGTTTAGAATTTCAGCCACGCACGAAGGTGCTGTAAGTAATTTTGTGCTCCAATTACTCTAGCAGGTTGGCACCTCAAATTACTTCCAACCCTTGCTTGTCTCAACTACCCTTTCCATTGCACTGAAAGTGTGAAACTAATTTTAAAAGAAAACCACAATATTGCACCAAAATAGAGCACCAAGGAATTCGTTATCACGGCTTCTATGCAACAGATAATTGATATTGAATAAATAGGTGAAAAATGCGTTCGAACAATCCACTAAATTGGTTGTTCACCCAGCGATAGAATTCACTTTCTTGTTATCTTCTAATGAGATTGTCCGCTGTAATATAGTGGGGGTCTTGTGGGTGTTTTTTTTTTTACCTGTTTTAGGTGCACTGGCAGGTTCTGCCAGTTGATGTTGTTGCGAACACAATTTTCAATCTCAGCATTAATTTTTCCACTCATTTTTTTCGTTGAATCTTATTCCAACTATTCAAACGTTAAATTTTTTTATTTCTTCTTAACCGCGAAACATTTTTTATTATGCTTATTTTTTTGAGATGATTTTACATTGATTTGGGG
Organism: Volucella zonaria; assembly: GCA_963966105.1. Classification (NCBI taxonomy): domain Eukaryota; kingdom Metazoa; phylum Arthropoda; class Insecta; order Diptera; family Syrphidae; genus Volucella; species Volucella zonaria. Next base: position 121,238,506 of record OZ014531.1, on the reverse strand, counting down.
AAAAATAAAAGAAAAATTGCAAAAGCGCAGAAACTAGGAAAACTCTGTACGCCAGACGAACGAAAATATTTTGACAACTGACTGAAGGCATTTGACGGTTGCGGAATGCTGTGGAATGAAATTGATAGATTCAGTAAACACTTTTCGCAGAATGCGTTCAGTTGATAATGATATAAATTTTCTTGGCGCTCCAATAAAATTTGTGGTTTTGAAATACCTAGATAATTATAAGTGCATTTTTTTTTTATAATTTGCGCCCGCTCAAGGGATTTAAACACCCTTAAAATGCTTGCACACAGCGCGGGCGAAGAAAAACAGGTAGGATAGAAAGAGAGGTACCGGTGAACGTAGGTTTTAAATGTTTGAAGGTTATAATGACTAGGAAATAAAGAGCTAGGCAGGGCATTCCATAGCCAATTGTAAGGCTTAGGAACGAATCACGATATTTTAAAGTACGTCCGAAAGTGAGCTTGAGTGTATACTGATGAGCATTCATATCGAGATGGGTGTTACAGTTAAAAGTTTGAAGGGGCGGAATGCTACTGGCGATTTCGATGGACCGCTGTTGGAGCGATAAAACAGTGAGATACGAGACATTATATCGATGTTCGAGGGTGTCTTTTATTTGAGTGATATTAGTATCACCCATGAGGTTTTTCGCATGGTTTTGAATCCTATCTAGCAGGTCCAAAGATATTTTAGGCGCACCCGACCAGATGTGGGTATTGTACTCCAATTTTAGGCGGATAAGCTCCTTATATATTGTGGCCTGATCAGAGGGGGTGAAGTATTTCTTCCATCGCTTGAGGAAACCTAGACATTTCGCAGCATTTTTGACAACACCGACTATGTGGTCATTCCAACGTAAGTTGTCATTGACACACATACCGAGAGTGAAAAGTTTATCGGTTTCGACGATGCAAGAGCCATTAGTGGATACTGGCTGGGTGTTTAAATTTCGCTTACGAGAGCAGACAGCATTTTGTTTTGGAAACACTAAATTCCACTCTGTTGAAAGTTCTGCAATTGGTTATGCTGTTAATATCGGAATTTAATAAGTTTAGTATATACTGCCGTTCCCGTTCTATAGCCGAAGAGCAGGGACGTGAGTCTGGCAACGAATATGAAAAGTAGAGAGTACTGTCGTCAGCAAAGCAATATATTGGATTAGAAGTAGCAGACAAGAGATAGTTGATGAAAATTAAAAAGAGTGTCAGAGACAGAACGGAGCCCTGAGGCACAGCAGCAATTTTTTTGTGAATATCAGACTTGAAACCATCCAAGACAACTTGAATTGAACGTTCCGAAAGGTAATTTCTAATCCATTGAAGAAGAGAGTCCTCGATCCAAAAAGCACCCATTTTCGACAAAAGAGCCTGATGCTAAACTTTGTCAAATGCCTGGCTCTCCCAAAGTGACTGTATCATCTCACCAAACCTAGGCAGTGGGGAAACACGTACCCTCCACGGGCTCAATACAGAAATCATCAGTACCGCTACAAGTGTCCTAACTGGCCGCTGCCTCATTCCCAGGGTGGCCAGCAGAACAGAAGCCTCTTCTCAAGATTATTGTTGCGTAAAATAGAGACTACAACACACTTGTTGTGCGACTGCCCTCACCTGAGGTATAGACGTTTTAAGGGAACTTGAGGACGTCAGCAATGCAAAACTGATAGATCTTATTAGATTTGAATGATAAGACTTTTATAAGTATAGTGTCTCTTGTCAAGGCTTTCCATTTACTTTCTCAGGTGTCATTATTAAAATTATTAACGGAGTTGAGGAGCACAAAATCCCTAACAACTTAGTTATGCCTGTCTATTTTAACGTTCTCTCCGATAAGTCGATATTGTGCGTTCGTTATCTTACTGACAGGATGTATGTACTTATGCGATTTTGTTTTAATGCTTGCGAATACACCAGCAACGGCTCACCATGTTCTATGTCATTGTCATCAGCATATGGAAATAGTTGCACAGACTTTCTCAAAATAATGACTTTAGTGTTAACTTTGAAGTTTCTAAAATTTTTTCTCATGTTTGATGTTCAATAAGTAGGCAAATTATTTTGCTGCATCCTGAGAACTCTGACAGCTTCTTGGCATCGATGATTTTGGTATTCACAACTGGATGCTGGTTGCATAAGGCATATCAGCAGCATGAGAGATACGCGATCGGGAAACACTCAGGCGGTTTATTGATAAACCTCCTAGCAGTATTTCTTCGTTGCTGTGGTTTTTTAAGGTATCCGTAGACGTATCTTGGTCGCAACGAGGTAGCGGTCCGAGTCTATGCTCGCCGCTCGGAACGTTCTGTAACATCTGTAATATTGGAGGAGTGTCTTACGTCGATCGCAACATGATCATTTTGGCTGACGGTTTGATTAGCTTTATTTCGTTTCCAGAAGTGGTGTCATATAGGCTATTCTTCCCGACTGAGCTGCTAACTAAAATCACCTAAGATGATTTGAACTCATACTTCGAACATAGCTTGCGAGTGTGAGCGCATATAAAGCTGATGCTGGCGAACAGAGCTTTGATGTGCATTGTTATAAACCTTACGAGTCGAAAACCCAAGACTTCTTGCCTAAGTCTGCCGCTTACAGCTCCCAAATAGACGCTGTTTGTTGTCTCTGTTGCAATCCCCGTAGGTTATGTCACAGCCTTTCATTCTTCTTTCGTCCAGCCCATTCCATCGCACTTTCTGAATGGCGATGATATCTGATAGACATCGAGGGCCTTCGTTAATTGTTCGACTGCATGCGGTCTCTTCAAGGTTCAAACAATCCATGTTCAGATTCGAACGTCGTTGTCCTTTTTTCATTTTACAGTGTCGGCAAAAGTGAATCTGTTCTTATATTGGGGTTTTGGGTGCTTTGCAACGGTTAGCTTTTTACGTGGACGGGTAGTTAACCCCAATCATAATCCCCAATCTAGAAGGTCAGGCCCCTTTGGTGAAAGGTCGGATATTTCGTCGTTGACCCATTTAGGGTTCATCTGCCACCATCTCTATTTCAGTACGCTGATCAGTCTAGATAAACCTTACTGGTCTCAGTTTAAAATACAATGAAGTAGCTCAAATAAAGTATCTGGCATACTGATTGTTTATGTAATCATTGATTTAATAATGTCAATTCATCCGCTACGTTCTCCTTCTGAAGTTAAGTTATTTCTGACAGTTTGTTGTAGTTTGATTTATTTATACTCAGCGGCTACCACGAAGAGGTAAAATGAGGACAATTAATATAAAGTTGTAGTTGCAGCACTGCGCATCAAGTTGACCCCGCTCAATGGCTACCCCAATCGTACTACACCCAACAGTGATATTCGGCACCATATAAAAGTCAAAAATTAGTCTATTCGCCAGACTTGTGTTCCCATTTCATTTTCTTTAATTTTTTGTAAAATGTTTTGCGTATCTTACTATTGTTCCCGTGAGTAGAAATGGAAAGGCTGATCCTTTCCAGCAGACCATACAGACAAGTTGGACAGCCATACCCTGTGACGCACACTAAGCCTTAAAAAAATGGATTTGTCCGCACAAAACGGCGATATTTGACGAGCAAACCATTCAACCCGAAAAGTGGAGAATAACCTACCCATCTGTCCCGCTTTGCCAATGTGCGGGAAATTGCATCCTGATTTGAGCCAAACGAAACTCTCGGAACTTATAGCAGTCGAACTGTGTAAAGAATTATGTGCAATTAAGGGCCTGGCCAAAAGCATCCGGAAACATTTTGGATAGAAGGGATATTTGCGAACCGAAGTATACTGGACAATCTATTACCTGAGTCAACCGAAAGTGCTTCCTTTATTTGGCAAAATAACTGAAGCATGACTTTGTTATAATCGCTCCAATGCGTGAAGAGTGCCTTATTGCAAGGCACCAAGGGAAGAAAGAAGTGTCAGGCACAGATACATCAAAGTTCGAAAACTTCTTAAATAACTTAACAACCATTATATCAATAGTTAACGTTTAATAAATTTAAAGTAGAACACATCAGCTTATAAACAAATTAAAATTTTTTTGAACATAACAATAAATAACGACGTTACAAGTTTACTGGCCAGGGCTCCTAACCCAATTTAAATCTAGCAGGCTTGATCGTAGGAACCAGCGTTGCAATTGATTTTCGCTTTTTAACAGAAGCCTTAGCCGATTTTCCTTTTTTCTTGTTCTGAGTCTTCTTCAGTAAATCTGCAGAATCACTTTGACTTTCTGCTGCATCTGTTTCTTCACTTTCAGAGCCAGCACTATCTTCGAAGACAGTCGGGCTCGGATCACTTTTGATCACATGTTTTAGTGAAACTTCCAGTTCATTTCCTACACCATCGCGGTCATTCGACTCCTTTACTTCATTTGTTTTCTTCGGAGCTGCATCTTTTTTCTTGCTATTCGTCTGATTCTCCTTCGTTTTCTTTGTTGAGGCTGTTGTTTTCCCGGAAGGACTTTTCTTGTCTGTTGTCTTTGTTATCAATTTCTTAGTTTTGACTATTTTTTTTGACTTCTCTGAAGCATCCTGTTTTGGCAAAGCTGCCTTTTTTGTTGGAGCATCTTTTTTTGTTGATACTTTTGGCTTGCTGAGCTTTTCTGGCGTATCAAGATCTCCTGAATCCACTTTCTTTTTCTTAGTTTGCTCCTTTCCTGCTGTTTTCTTGCTCGTCCCTTCTTCTTTTGACTTAGTTTTATTTTCTTTCGACTTAAGTTTCAGTTCTTTTGCTGCAGCTGACAATTTAAATGAACCAGCCAATGAACCCTTACCTTTGGTTTGAATTAGCTTTCCATTCTCGAGACTCTCCTTGATATATTTTTTAATTGACTTCGATGATTTCTCTACGTCGACGTCGTAAGTTAAAGCGATAAATTTTTTGATTGCTATTACAGAAGATCCCGTACGATCGTCTAGACTTCTCAAAGCATTGTCCACCATGACCTGAATTTTGGCCTTAGAAATCTTTAGTTGCGATGTGCCAGGTACGGGCATTTGAGGCTCTGGCTCTGGCATTCTTATGAAAATAAGCAAACAAATTATTTTTAACAACACTTGACAAAAGTAAAAAGACTAAATTGTCTATGTCACATATCAATTTATTGCTGTAAAGGAACCGTTTAACGAAAGCAAAACTTTCAATAAGGCTGGGTGGTGAAATGGCAAATAAGTCTGTTGGTAAAGGTGGAGCTGAGGATATTACATACATACATATATTGGTATGATTTTGTAGTAGAATAATGCCAATTTATTAGACTAGTTGTAGGTAAATTCAAATTGTAAGATATTTACTGCTAAAGTATGCCTTAATCTTCATTTTAATATTGACAACGAAGTATAACACATAAAGATTAAAATAGCTGTTCTACGAGTATCTTTATAGAAAAGTAAAACGTCTCTTATAACCCCATAAACTTAGAAGTACTATATGTATACATAAAACATGCCAACTTAAAATTGAGATTAATTTTATACACTTGTACGGAAGCGATGTTTAAACGTCTATGTATATTGAGATTTTGATAGCTTAATTCGGAGAATCAAACAAGAGACAGATAACGATAGACTTCCCATTAATGATCTTGAAAACCAGAAGACAGTGACGTTTGGATCTGCAATTATTCACAAAGCTAGCTCCGGTGGTCCTCCCACGGTCCGAAACGATAACAATGTTGAAATAACTCACCCATTCATCCTGAAAAATCGACCACGGACCATTAAAGATGTTCTGGAGCTGTCTTCAGATACTTGGAGTTCAGTTCAGCGAATTTTAACTGAAGAATTAGGGTTTAAAAATGGTACCTGCCAAATTCGTGCCTCGACTGGTGAACAAAAACACGGTCGCATGAATATATGCTGTGTTTTGAAAGAAGAGCTCCGAAATGATCCAAACTTTTTTCCAGGTCATCACAGGTAACGAATCATGGTGCTACGGTTACGACCCTGAAACAAAGAAACAATCAAGAAGTCAGTAGAAGACTTCAAGTTCACCTCGCCCCACAAAATTTCGTCAAGTGAAAAAAACGCTTTCTACCTGGAAATTTTGTTCGCGGAGGAAGAAGCATTCGATTACGTCCCTGCTCACACAGCTCTATCTGTAGAATATCACCCTCATGGGGTAGAATATTACTATAGCTGGGAAACCGGCTAATCACCTCAATATTCAGAAGGGAACATGGAAGTCACCTGAACATTAAACTCTCAGCCAAATTTATCATATTGCGATCAATGCATGGCACTCCTCCAGTATTATAGATATCCGAACGGCCAATATTGACTCGGATCACTGCAATCAGAATACGTGCACGGATATCTCAGAGCCCACAATAACTAAGAAATATTCAGCATCGAATCCTGGAAATCAAAGCATGCCAAGAAGCCATCAGAAATGATGCACTGCTGCCCTCGTCAAAATCGTGGTTTGATTAAGTGTACCGGCAAGCACATGCATATAACAACACAGCTCACGTACTCAGTGGAGTAGCATATATGGACGAGATAGCTCGTGCGTTCTACGAGACAAATTGGTTGGAGGGACATCATCATTTCTGCAGAAACCGGAAAGAGCCTGAGATGCGGGCGATCAAAGAAATGCAGAGGTGCTACTCCAGAATCAACGTTCCGAAGTTTTACTAAACATGTCAAGTCAACAAGATCCCAATGCAATGGGGCAAACAAATTTAGTAATAGAGTCACAGTCAGTGGTGAAGATATGGATAAACCACTTTTAACGGCGAAGTAATTCAAATTCCATTATGAAGCAAAACGAATATATAACTACTGTGATAAAAACCATGCTGCCGGATTAAACTGGCTATTTACAAAGAATTTAAGGATGGCTGACGAATGAAAATTCAGCATAGTGAAACACATACTCAAAAGTATCCTCAACAAGATCTTGTCTGCCATATAATGTGAACACGTGGAACGATTTGTTAACAATAAGGCTCAACACTGATCCTCATCAGTGTAGTTTTAAGATATACTATTGTATTCCTTGAAAGAAACCCAAGTCTAGATCGAAACCCACCACCCATTTTCGATTTTCAGGAGACATCTCATCAGAAACCAAGTGAGGAGTTACATTTGCCAACCCTAAAAAGGCAATTGAATAATTAGGTCTTGTCAAGAAACGCTAGGGAGACTCTATATAAGACCCTCCTCATTCCAGTCCTCCTTTAAGGGTGTTAGTAAAGCCGAAGGAAGGCATTATTGGTCATTTTGAACGCTTGATTTTTCGGGATTCTTGAGCTGTGTTTGCTCCTACATAAGTACAATATTTGGGTTAATAGACTTTGAAGGAGAAGATAAAGAGGCAATCGGACATGTACCCCTATAACGAATGGATATATCACTCCGGTCACAAGTTTGTTATCTGCAGAAAAGTTTATTGAAATGGAAAAAACGTAATTGATTCCAAAATTTTTTTTCTAATGGCATTAACAAATGTTGCCGTATATATATGTATATTGTATATGAATATATGGTATGCAAAGAAATTACACTTACGATGGTGTCAATTCTTCCTTTGCTTTTATTCCGAAAGTTGCTGTTAGCAGCAACACTTTAACTGCTCCTGGAGCATAGAGCGACAACTAGGTCCTTCTATCTCTCTCTGTTTGCAGCTCGATACCTGTGTCCAAATTTTGCAAATTTTGGGAATGAGCTTCCGTCATAACAGTTGACCTACATGTTGTTCTTGGCCTACCAACTCGCCTTACACCTTGAAGGTTGCATTGGAAGCACTAATTCGCTATGTTGTCATCTGATTTTCTCAGTGTATGGCCAATCCAGTGCCATTTTCTCTGTTTGATGTCAACATCCACTTTTGTTTGTCCAGTCCTAAGCCACAATTTATTGTTGGAAATCGTTTGTGGCAACCAGATCTTTAGGATGTAACGCAGACAACGATTAAGAAAGGCTTGCAACCTATTCGAGATGTTGGCGGAACATTTCCACCTTTCGCATGCATACAGTAGTACAGGTTTTACATTGAATGCAAACGGTTTTAACTTAGTGCGAAGCGATGTTTTACTAGAGTTCCACACTGGTAAAAGGATTCCGAATGCACTACTAATAAGGTAGTTGTACTGCGTGACCTCCTCTATTGTCCTCCGTCTCAAGATAACCTGCTGTTCTTGGTCTCGGCTAGTGTGCATAATTTTTGTCTTTTTGGCGTTTATCCTTAAGCCAGCCACCTCCCCATTCTGTTGCAGTGAATGAAACAACTCATTTGGTTAAGGACACCAATGTTGTTTGCCGGAAAACATATATCATTAACGTAGTCCAAACGGGTTCCATTGGATACCAAGTCTCCCGTTTGTACCCACCGTGGCAGTCATTATGCCATCGATCGCAAGTATAAACAAAATCGGTGACAGTACAACTTCTTGTCTCAGTCCTTGTCGCACTTCAAATGTATTGCAAAGCTGTCCACTGTGCAATACGAAACGCCTTGCGCTGTTGTACGACTATGAGGAAAATCGGTGATTAGTACTCCGACGATTGTTCAATCCTGGACTTTATCCTCTCTAGAGTGATAGTTGCCACCAGTTTTGGGAATACGGACGGCACGGTGATACCAGGCCAGTAATCGCAGTTCTTAAGATCGCCTTTCTTCGGTATCTTGACAAAACTCCGTCTTTCCATTCCTTGCGAAAGGTTTCATTCTCCCAAACAGCCTGAATAAGTGGAAACAAAATACAGGCAGCTGCGTCGGGATCCATTTCAGGAACTCGGCAGGTATGCCATCCAGTCCAGCTACCTTGTTATTTATTAGAAGTAGGATCACTGTTGTTATTTCTACACTCGTTGGGAGATTAATTTCAATTCCCCTGGGAGACCATTCTGTTTCTGCCCAGCAGTTGATAATTTGCATTTGTACTCTGATCATCATTGAGCAGTGCACAAAAATGCTCCTTCCACTTTTGCAGTTGATCTTCTACTGACACTAAAAGGTTGCCATTACTATCTAGCACATGGTGATTGGTGCTCCTTTTTTGACCTATAATGTCTTTAGAGATTTTGTACAGTTCCCTCACGTTCCCTCTTCTTGCAGTTTCTTCGCCAACTTGTCCAATCTCGACCGTAATACTGAATGATGTTGGCTTTGCGAATTTGGAGCTAAACCTTGCCGTCATCATCCTCGCAGATACTGATTTCCAGGAAATTAGGCCTTTTCCGCCCTTCTTACTCAGCATAATACCGACACCATTCAGTGTGTCTCCTCATCCCCAGAGTACAAGATCCTAGTCAGCCTCTTGCTTGCCCTGTATTCAGCTTTACCCCTCCACTTAGTCTCACTCAGTCCGAAAATACTGATGTTAAGCCGGATCATTTCACGCTCTACCTGTTCGTAAATTTCATATCCGTACACAGAACGAACGTTCCGTGCTCCAATTTTCGTGAGTAGTCGGTATTTGTAGCGTCTCGATTTCCGTTGTTACAGGAAGGATGCCGAACACTCAAATCCGATGTGTAGGTTACTATAGCCATTGAGACCGTTGGGGCGTTCACAAAAGTTTGGCTACCACTTGGGGACTCATTACCGTTTGATGTAATTTTTTATGTACATACTTTCTTCGTTCCACCGTTGGTGTTTTCCAGATATCGTTAATAACCCCATAAACCTTCGATTCGACAGGCATACTAGCCTTTTAAATTAACAGGCCGCCCAATATGGGAAAACAGATGCCTTTTGACCGCCATATACAGTTCCTCCGCCTTTAGGGAGCTTTTGAACAACCCAAGGACAATATCGTGTCCCGATCAGCAATGCCGGTTTGTTTCCTTATCCCGGCAGTCATTCAGTCCCATTTATGTACGTTAGCATTACCCTCTCTCCACCACCAGGAGGTGTATAAAGGGATTTCCGTTTCATCAAGTCTAGGTACCACAAGGCATTGACCTAGTATCTCCAGTGCTTTAAGAGAGTAGTGTCAATTGGCTGACTGAAATTGGTATTACCTATGAGTTTTATCGCACGGTTTTGAATCCTATCTAGCAGATGCAGAGATGTTTTAGGAGCATCCGGCCAGATGTGGGCATTGTACTTCAATTTTGGGTGTATGAATGCCGCCCTGAATACAATATATTGAGGCCTGATCGGAGGTATTTCTTACATCTTGACATTTCGCAGCATTTTTGGGGACATCGAATATGTGGTCATTCCTACCTAGGTTATCACAGACAAACATACCTAGAATGGAAACTTTTTCCTGTTTCGACGATGCAAATACCATTCATGGATAATGGCTGGGTATTTACATTTCGCTGTAACGACAGCAGACAGCATTGTGTTTTGGAAGCATTAAATTCTACTCTGCTGATAGTTCCCCGATTGGTTATGGTGTTAATATCGGAATTTAATGAGCTTAACATACGCTGCCATTCCCGTTCTAAGTACAGGGACGTGAGTCCGGGAACGAATATGAGAAGCAGAGGGTACTGTCGTCGGCAAAGGAATATATTGGATTAGAACCCGCAGACAAGAGATTTTTGATGAAAATTAAAAAGAGTTTCGGAGACAGAACGGAGCCCTGGGGCACACAAGCATTTATTTTGTGAGTATCAGATTTGAAACCATCCAAGACAACTTGGATTAAACGTCCCGAAAGGTAATTTCTAACACATTGGAAAAGAAACTCGCCAATTCCGTATGCACGCATTTTCCGCAAAAGAACCTAACACCAATCTCTCTCTAATCACTAATGCCTTAGAAATATCTTGCTTTCGATGAGATTGCCATCAAATCACCAGTGCACCTGTTGCATATATCCTTTGTATTATATGCCAGCAACAGTGTATACGGTTTTAGGAGGTGAAATACTCGTAATATAATCGGCAGCACTCCCTGTAGGACCACTTTCAGAAGAAGCCCAGTAAAGCAGAAATTAGGATTACAGATACTAGAGACTTTACAACACTAGGAAGTGCTCCCATTTGGAACTAATGAGGATGTTATTCATTTTATGATTATATCATCGGTTCCCAAAATCACATATCTGAGGCCTGACCCATAAACAAAAAATTGTGTTCCACTTAGTGAGGAAGCACAGAACTTACGAGTATCATATTAAATTTTTGGTTTTTATCTATGAAAGCTTATAATTGAAATCGTATAAAGTAATAGCGTTACTACAATATTTATGGTCTTAATTTATTTTTTTAACACATCTTTGCGCCGAAATTCTTAGTACAAGGTAAGAGCAATTTACACATTGTCACTTTTTTTCAAAGCAGTTATACAAGAAGTACGCTTGAACTAGAGCCAGAATTTTGTTATGATGATGAGAACTTGTCTCACTCATTTCACGTATGACATGTCAACAGGATAGGTCCATCCGTTTCGTCTTTATAGAATGTTTTCCGCCTGCTCCATAGTAAGGAAATACTGTTTGCCGGTGCGACAGTTGCCACATATCACCAAAGAAGTAAACGGACCCACATATCACTTCTCCGACGTTTCTCGCTTTCGTCAAGATGACTTTAAGGCTTGGCACTGGAAGATCTTTAAGTGCCGAGATGAAGGTGCCCTATTCCGCAGGCTTAGTGAATCCAGAAAGTCTTCCGCATATTTTGCAGTGCCTGAGAAATACGTTGTACCAAATGGTTAGGGGAGATCATCTACTATAACCATCAATTAGATTAAGATAAATTAGTCAATATCTGAAACCATCGAAGGTACCTAATGGAATATTTTGACCTAATTGGATCTTTGTTGTTTGTCAGATTGTGTTGCCTACTAGGTAAAATTAAATTCTTAAATAAAGCGTAAAATTTCCAGGCTTGGGTGTCAGGGAGTGGTAGAGCATTTGCCTGCAAATTAATAAACTTCTTGCCTTAGCAAAATTTTTTCTGATTCACTTTCTGGCAGAGCATAAACCTCTGCTTGGAAGATAAAAGAAGAAAGCTTTGATGACTCGGAGAGTTTGTTTGGAGATTCCGGTTCTTAATTTATTTGACAATTTCGCACCATCAATATATCAGTCGGATTGAGGGACTATATTGACTACCGAGGTGTTTGAGGATGAAACCAGTAACTGCGATTCGGAAAAACAAACTCGATAGATCGATATTTTTTGACATAAAGTCCAAGTCGATGTCACTGCTGGTGAAGATCGCGTCAGGATTTTTCCAAGGAACATCCAGTGTCCAACTATGTAATTTGTTGCATGGAAAATTAAGCTTCAGTGCTCTTGAAGCCGCACAACGGATATTACCAACGAATTCGGAATTAAAGGGATCAAGGTGTTTTCTTTTTCATGTCTTGCAAGATTTCTGAAGCAGCACATCAATGAATCTATAACAACTCCTACGACAACGTTATCATAAGCATCGATGTGATAACCCTTCAGGCAACTCTTAATAATTAGATAAAGCAGCAAGAAGATAAAGGGGTTTTTGAATCAGGCGTATAATGATCGAATATCTTCATTGCCGTTTCTCTGAATCCGCAAACCTACCTCCTGGCATCTACGAGTATTCAAAAGGAGTCATGGTATCGAAGTGCGAACAATTTTAATGGTTAGACTCCATCGTTAACCGTCAAGGAAATTGCGATGACGATGCCACACAATGTTGATGAAAGATTGTTATAGAAGACCTCCTCAGATCTTCCAGATTTAACATACGCATCGCAATGTAAACTGTAAACGAGAAACACAAAAAAAAAAAAAAATACACGCATTCGCGGAAGGCTTCTCATTAAGAACACGATAGTAGATCAACTTCAGAATGGGCTGAATTGGATGTTTTTGCATTTTCTGCGAAGTTTGTTGGAAAACCCGTGCTAGAAGTTATAGAGGCTCAAGTTTCAACCGAAGTTTGAAGATGAGGCTGAAAGAAAAATAATTGGATTACGCAAATGCAAATACATACGAGTACATCAAACGAGGTTGATGTTCACTAACGAGGTCAACCAAACTAGAATGGCCCGTAGAATATGGCGCATAAGCCAGGTAGATACGCGACGATTAATCAAGAAGACGGTTAATTAAGCACTAAATCTGAAAGACCGAACACTTACTGTGTCTTTAAGTTCTCAACATTTTTGCGTTAGTCTTGTAGTTATAGCCGAACTATTGCGTAACTTTTGAAAAGCATTAGAGATCTCTGTGATATTTGTTTCTAATATGTTGTAAAGTGTTTCAATCTAGAAATATTCTTTTTTTTTCTAGTGTAAACCATACAATATCTGTGATCAGAGCTTGCTGAACGAAAATCTTTTAATAGAGGCTCATTCAAAAAAAAAAAAAAACTAATCCTAGGTTACATATATTAATTTTATTTCAATAGTAAATATATAGTTACACACTTTTTTTCTTATTAAATTAAAAAATAAAGACGGTCCATATTTAGTAATCTTATAAAAGAACTAAAGCTAATAATTTAATTAATTAAAATAGTTAGAAACTTTTAAAAAAAATTTACACATCAATCTTAAACACTGAATTATGACTCTTTTCATTGGTTTTTATATAAACTATTGCATTTCATTATAGGAAATTCAATATCGCAAAAATCATTCACATTCCTCATGCTAAACTTTAAAATTAATCTTAAGGGTTTTTCTTGGCTCCTTTGAAATCTTTTCAAAGTATGCCACATTTTTTCAGCACAAGTTTCTTCTTTGATGACTTTTTGGCAGGCCTAAGAATGATTGTGCCATTGGACTTTGTAAATGTTGGACTTAAGGCACCTTTAAAATAAAAAAAAAAAACACCGATTCGATTTTAGAGATAGATACGACTTATCGTGCAATACTCACTTATCGTTGGCTGACCAACGGGCAAAACTGTATTATAGGATTGTGTCATTTGCTGATGACATTTTGTGGCCAAATATCGAAACACCGATGCAACATTGACATCTTCTTTGACGGAGGTTCTGATTAGTCGGCAACCTAGATTTCTTGCTAATGTTTCTACTTCATCGCTAAAAAGGAAAAGAGATGAGTTCGGACAATTTTTTTTGAAAATTTTTGACTTAGAAATTGAAACTTACGCAGTGACTACAGCTTGATCCATTAGATCAATTTTATTTTGGACTATTACTGTTGGTATTTCATTGCACTCATCTTCCACCTAGAAATTTAAGAAAAGGAATAAAAATAATTTATCATTTATGGTAATCTACTTAAATTTTAAAAAGAACCCTGAAATAATCAAGAGCACTCCCCTGAGATTTAATCAAAAATAGGTCGCATACCCTGACAAGTATCTGGATTTTCTACTAGACAAGTAAGATATGTACATGAATCACGTCTAATCTAAGAAAACGAAAATTCGACAAACAGTTTGAAACCATTTGGTTTTTTCCCATCTACAAAAAAGGTCTCCTAAAAATCACCAAGTAATTGAGCGTCGCTTATAAAGGGTGTGTTTTTTTGAGGTTTGGTTTTTAAACTAGCAACACTGTTTCTACAGATTGTCAATTTGACAGTTAAAAGTTGATTTATTGTTAGTACGTTTTGCCATTTTGCGATGAATAAATATAACGCCAGAACAACGCGTTCAAATTGTGGAAACTTATTTTGAAAATCATGGTTCGGTTCGCCAAACTTATCGTGCGCTACGTCCATTTTACGGTCGATATAATCGTCCATCTAGGTTGTTCGGAACACGATGAATCGTTTTCGCAGCACTTACACTCTAGTGAATAATATGCATCCCCAAAGACGACAAACAGTGCGAGCAGAAGAAGTTATTGCCGTTGTGGAGCGCAGTGTTGAGGAGGATCCGAATGAGTCGATTCGCCATCGTACACAGCAATTGGAGCTATGCCCATCCACTTTGTGGAAGATTTTACGAAAAGATCTTGGCTTAAAAGCTTATAAGATCCAGCTTATGCAAGAGTTCAAACCGCGTGACCATTATGCTCGTCGTAGATTCGGTGAATGGGCCGAAAACATGATTCAGATTGATCCTCATTTTAAACGCAAAATTTTGTACTCCGATGAGGCCCATTTTTGGTTAAATGGATATGTAAACAAGCAAAATTGCCGAATTTGGAGTGGACGAAACCCAGAAGCCTTTATCGAGACGACCCAACCATTGGTGTATTTAATGGGCTGGTGGATTCATCGGCCCACATTTCTTTAAGGACGATGCCGGCCAGAATGCTACCGTCAATGGAGAACCCTATGCAGGGTGACTTACTCGAACTATAACTTTTTAAAATGCTATAATTTTTTATTTTTTTTGATAAATTTTATTGTGCCAAAGCAAAAAATGTTGGAAAATACATCAATTTTCAAATTGTATCAGTAGTTTTTAATATGTCCACCTTTGGCGCGAATAATGGTCTTGAGACGGCCGAAGAAAGCATCGCACGCTGCACGCAAGTGGCTCTGCGGTATTTTGGCCCATTCCCGGTGAAGTGCTTGTTTGAGGTGGTCCAAACTTTGGTATTTTTTAGTGCCAACCTTCGCCTTCAAAATACCCCAGACAGAGAATTCCAACGGATTTGCATCCGGAGAATTTGCAATTGTGTCGAAGAAATGAAGTGTGGAACATTGTTTTTTAACCAATCTTGGTTGACGCGCGCTTTGTGAGACGGTGCCGAGTCTTGTTGACATGTTCACGGTCTCCGACCGAAATGATTGTTTGCCCGAGGCTTCAATACTGCCTGACAGTTTCACGGAGAGCGACCATCGGCGGTTATGGCGGCCCAAACCATCACCATTGGTGCTGCCTGCTTTCTGGTGGCCGTCCGAAGGTGTAAATTTTCGAAGGACCTCTCTGGCAAGTAAACTCGGTCTATGCCGATAAACTAGGGACGTCCGACGATTTGGAAGTCAACATTCGCCGTGTTATTGCTGATATCCGGCCCCAGTTGCTCGATAGAGTTGTCAAAAATTGGACTTCACGATTGCGTTTCATTCTAACTAGTTGTGGAGCGCATATGCCCAATATTATATTTAAACACTAATGGCATAAAATTATCTATTAAACAAAGCTAATATCATAGACATTAGCATTAGCTCAAGCAATTTATTTCATATTGAAATTTTATGCGCCTAAAAAAACACTCTTTACAATTCCGAACACTTTGATGAGGTCGCCCGGAATCAGAAGGAAATCGTAAATAATACAAATGCATAGCATTGCGGTACAGACTTTTACTCGTATACCAGAAATGAGTCAGGTTTTGAATATCTAGTAGGTACTAACAGTTTGGTCTGTAACGTGAATCATAATCCTATTTTCTTTCCTAAAAATCGGAAAAAAATTCTTGACATCACTTTTGCCTCTTATAATCTCCTTAATCACATATTGATTGATCGAGCGTCGGATAAACCTCCTAGTCTGACAATCGTTGCGATTGCGTCGCTGCTTACAGCAGCCTGAATCTAATACCCTAATCGGGTATACATAGACCGACAAGCGGAGATTAAATCCCCAGCTTCGAACAGTGTAAAATCGGGCTGGTTAGAGACTTTTGCGCAACTCTCACCGAGATATTTTTGGAAAAAAAAGCTTCCAACAATATTACGCTCTGTTGTGTTCGGAAAGCATCTGGCCTAACACGATCTCTCTTCTATGAAAATCACTGGACTGACCTTGCCAAATTTATGAAGAAATCTCTTTAAAACCAAGATTAGCTAGGGCATCGCCCTCATTTGCTCTCGCAGTAGTATCACAATGGGCCTGTAACTAATGTAAGTACACCTCAATGAGGAACATTCTAACATCACTGTTAAGAAACCGTCTATTCGTATGTGTGTTCGGTTTAAAATATTTTACTACGATTATTCCAAACAATTGTTAATCTGCCCTGCTTTTGTATTAAATCCCTTATACAACAATAGCAATTACTGTAATCTTGAACCTGACTTAATTTCTGTTTTCTCAGTCAATCTTGCATTTCTTTTTGGTGTCATCTTCATAATCTGCTGCTGCTTTTAATTTGTCTCAGCCTCTTTGAAGTCGAACCACTAGCCAAGACCGTCGCAGCAGCAGCATATAAGTATACTTTTACACGTAAGATATCAAACAACTTAACTATTTAATCAAAAATATAATACCGGTAATATCACAATTATCACACTTACATTAATTCATTTATTAAAAAAACACAAAACGCAACAACATTGAATACACAAATTTATTCCACAAAATCGTTAAACAAATATACAGTCCACAATGCAATTTCAAAACAATACTCGAAATCTTATCTTACGAGTATAGCTCATACAAGTATTATAAGATTGCCTTCTCTTCCAAATTCCTCTTACGCAGGCAGATCCAAGAACGTCTATGCATCCGCGCCATAAAGCAAGATTGAGTAAACAAAACTCTTCCTTAAATTTTGATTTATATTTTTTTAGTTTCTGACTTAGGCCAAAGCAACATATGGTATATTGGGAATTGCGATTTTTTGCGCGATTTCTGTAAGGCATCTTAATTTAAGTTAGACTGAGAAGGGAAAATCCTTCACTGCCTCAAAGTTTTGTTGGCTGCCACTGCCTCTCTTTCATTGACCTTTTTTTTGTTGATGTTTCAATGTGACAGGCGAGTGATGGGTAGCGTTGTCCATTGATGGTTTCACCCGGTTTTAGCAGCTCATGATACAGCACACCCATCTCATCCCACCAAATACAGAGCATTACGGCTTTGCCGTTGATTTGCCTGGTTGGCCGGGTTTCACATATGATTTTTTGCGCTTAGGGTTGTCGTAATGGATCCATTTTTCATCACCAGTAACAATCCGATGCAAAAATGACTTCCTTTTGTGGCGTTCCAGCAGCATTTCGGACATGCAAAACCGCCTTTCGACGTCTCTCGGCTTGAGTTCATGTGGAAAGCAATTTCCTTGCTTTTGAATATATCCAGCTGCTTTTAAACGTTTTGAAATGGCTGCTCGAGTGACACGCAAAGATTCTGCAAGCTTCCAGTTCTTCATCTTCAAACTTTTTTGGCTGCCCAGGACGTTCATCGTCTTCCAAGCCAAAATCACCACTTTTAAATCGTGCAAACCACTTTTGGCACGTTCGCTCAGCTAGCGCATGTTAATCATAAACTTCCACCAAAATACGATGACTTTCAGTAGCAGTTTTCTTCATATTAAAGTAATGAAGAAGAACTCCCCGCAAAAACACTTTTTCAGGCACAAAGTTCGACATATTTGAGTGAAAAAAAATTATTGTTGTTTACGCTTCAAATATACTGAAATGACGTACAATGACAGTAGCTTTCCAACGCATGTTCCAATGGAATAATAGCAATAGAATAATACAAGTTACGCCATCTCTTAGCAAAACGAATTAAGTTAAAACCCAATACATTGAAGGAATAACAACAGTAGATAGAATGGACAATTAAATAGCCCAGATGAGGCAGATAGTTGATTTCCATTAAAGAAATAAACGAAAGTCTTGTAAAATAGCTACCAAGGAATAATACCTTCATCTAAGTAATCTTCTCTTGTCTCATCTTTTTATGGTAGGTAATTTCTTTGTCTCAAGTATCCATACTTCCTATTGCATCGCAGGCTCTCCTCCCCGACTGCTTGTTTTGGCTGTCGCTTCGGAATGTAAAGCCAGACGGACAGTCTGGAACTCTTACTTAAAATGGCGAACGGTCAAACTCTATAATCTAAAATCCGCGCCGCTCCTCCAGATTCAAACTCATCGCACCAATTACGGTAACTATGAATCAATATCAGGAATGATACGTACAAGAAATAACTACGCCAAAGCCTTTGACCTCAATAGCAGCAAATATTCCGTCAAACAAGTCGTGTTCAACATGTCACTTCCTTAAATACCTCCCTGTACTTCGCCTTCATTCTTGCTCACCGCTTCAGGACCGCTTTATTTTAAGGACATCTTCGTTAATTTTGAAGTCTAGATTTTAAGTTTTTCGTTTGTTAATAATAGCAAATTGTACAGGTTTCTTATTAATTGACGAAGCAACAAGTTGACAGAGACCACCTGCCTACACAAAGTTCCGATTAGCAAGTTCAACCTCAATATCTGGTCATCGTCATAAATTTAAGAGGAGAAAAGCTCGAAACGAAGGTCTGTCTCCATGGCTCTTACTCTATAACGACATGCACATTAGCATGAATAGCCATGATATCGTAAGAGAACAGAACAAAACCGATGGTTCCGCTAGTAAAGTATCTGTTAATATGCCTTAAACCCATTTTATTATTTATTGATGCAATTAGTGTCACTTTAAGCCAATGCAAAATTGTTGCAGTGCTTAAGGACATGTATCGCTACCGCCAAACGTTCAAGCAGCAGCAGTAGTAGCAGTCGGTGGTAGGATAAAGATTGTCACCTCAATCAATCCCACCAACTACATCTATGCACTACAAACTTTATACACACAAATACAAATACAATGCAGATTACCTTCATTTTCCAATCCTTTATAGCTTCGAATGACGTTCGATCTGTTGTGCTGAATGTCAGCACACACGCTTGCGCACCGCGGTAATAGGCTTTGGTAATAGCGTCGAATTCCTCCTGGCCAGCTGTGTCCCACAGCATTATTCTGACATCTTCACCATCAATTCTACATGTAAATGGAATTAGGCGTACATTATTGGTTCCGATGGATGGAAAATAAAAGAAAACGATCTTCAGAGGTCTACATACTATCTGCAAATTGCAGATAGTAAGACACTCATGCCATGATATTTGTACTCACTCGATTTGTCTTTCCAGGAAATCAACACCAATTGTCTTCTTGTAGTCCTTTGTGTAGATACCTTTGCAATAGCGTTGTATCATTGAACTCTTTCCGACGCCACCGTTCCCCACAATCACTACCTGAAATGATATTGAATTACGTTCTCGGTTTAGATTAATCGGAATTTTCATTTTGGTTTAAGTAACATACGAGTAGTCAACTCCAATTAAAAGCAACACAGAAAGGAATAAAGTTAACAGGCTTGAAGAATATTAGTTGATCAAAAGGTAAATATTGTAAAAGGAATGACCCCGAAGGCCAGTTTATTTCGCCTTCTGTAACGTGTACCGCCATTAACAAAGCAGTATCGATTACGGCGATTACGGCGATTCAAAGACCAATGAACTTGTGAAATAGCCTGCTCAGAATAATTTTCTGGCCAAGGTGCATTGCAAGCCGCAACAATCTGCTGTTAACAATATTATCGCCCAGCAACCGGAAAGAAGACAGCAAGTAGTCCATCAAGGAGATTAATAGTTGGAAAATGTTTTCCAAAGTGGCAGGGTCTGATTATAAAATGAAAACGAGTGTCAAATGATGATATTGCTGATCAACAAGGCATCGCTTTAAGGAGAAATTAAAAAAATTTGCAAAAACTCGTCCTAAACTCAAAGTCAGATAAAAAAAAAGTGCCATCACGTGCCTCACTAGAAACCACAAGTTAACGATAGGTAACTTAAGGCTTAAATCAAGACAAAAATAATACTCGTATAAAAGATTCAATTTGAATACGAAAAAGTACTTAATCCAATAGCGTTTGAGAAAAGGTAGAAACTTTGAAAGACAGACTGTGCAAAGATGTCGAAACTAGCAAATCAGTCACGCTGAAAACAAACAAGAAAGAACTCAAGCAGTATCAAAGAGTTGGCGCACATCAGGAAGGTTTTGATGTGATTCGATTACCACCACCCGGAGAAAAGATGCCCGTTGTATGGTAGTGATGGAAAATAGAGTATAGAGGCACAGGTTTTAAGTCCCTGAGTAAGACGAGAGCTAAAACAAGGAAAGAGGAGAGCAGAGTAAGTACAAACTCGCAGATAAAACACTTCGCGAGGACGCGCTATGTAAACAATATTCTGCAGTTCGGTGGGAAATCCTTACAGCTGGCTGCTGTGTTCAAGGGCGGAACTCTAATAGAGACAGCGAAGGAAATGAGCAGGGAATTGTAGATATGTATATTTAAGCAGCATATCCAATAGATGTCGCAATGATGACAGAATAGGATACAGAATAGTTTAGCGTAGCTACGAGTTTTAAACAGTTGAAGAGTGAGTAAAGCTTTATGAATACAGAGGTAGCAGAATATGCTCATGACTGGACAATTAGTCCCATATCCGTATCTACAAAAAAGGTAAAGCTATGTCTATGTAAGAATTACGGACACATATCCCTTTAAAGTTTAGCCAATAAGAACATGTCCAATGTGAAAGATTCAAGCCTCACTAGAAAGCAACGAGCAGTACCTTCAGACACAACCTGAAAAAGAAAAACAATTTTCGAACCATTCGAAACTCACCAACTATTCATTGAGTTTAAAGCGGCATATAATACCAGTCATCGTCTCGAGCTCTTTAAGGCGATGAGCGAATTGGAAATTCTATCAAAATTGTCCACCTACTTGTTTGTCGCGTGACGCTGGAAAACACGCGACGTAGTGTGAAGTTTGGACACAACTCCTCTGACCTATTACAAACGTGCATCGATTTTCAGTAAGAGAATGAGCTGTGATGTGACTTCTTCCATCTAGTGTTGATGTTGACAGATGTTAACACAAAATCCACTATATTGAACGTCATAAAAGTCTTTACGAACGAAAATCGGGAACAGGTTAAACGAGTTGTTTTTGCAGGAAAACCAGATAAAACCAGGTACATGCTGCCAACAAATAAACAATCATCTGGCCACGGCCAACGTTAAAATGCCACTATCGATAGCAGTAACTTCGAAGTAGCTACATAAGTAATTTGCCTACATCAGACCTAAAATAAACTCCAAGGATGACACTATGTATTTTGGATCGAACATTTTTAAGAAAAAATTCTGTATCATATATTTTGAAGTATGTGAGGAAGTCAATTGAAGGAGAAAATATAACCGTGAACTCTATGAGTCAAGTCGACTACACCAGCTCCGCTACTCCGACCGAATTGCCAAAAAGGTTTTATGTTCTCCAGATATCTATCTCCAAATGTCAAACAAAAGTGTAATCATTCTCTTTCTTGACTTTATCTTCTGCACGGTCAAGCTATAGTCCCCAGATTCAATCCCTTCGCAAGCTTGGAATACCATACGATAGAGAGTCCAATTTTCTTTTGCATATTGATAAGATAGTCCTTAGGGCCAACGCATCACTTGGTTTTATCAAACGATAGTCCAAAAAAATTTCCAACCCCTAAGTGACTAGGCTATTACCTTTGTTCGGCTCCGACTTGAATACACCAGCCAAGTGTAGTCCCATTTTCGAGTTCCTAATCAACGTCATTTCCTTTGATTAACTCTTCAAGGACTACCCTGGGATTAGCCTTTTATTTTAACATCCCAACGCGACCGCGTCAGACTTATTAACTTGAATACCCGCGAAAAATGCAGAAAATGTTCCTTCTTCTGAACAGGTGTTCTTCCACTCTGGCAAATCCACTGGGTGAGCTTTTTCATTAATCCTACTCTTTAGCACACTTTCCGAGCAGATGGAAAATGACATTTGCCTAGGCCGTCTCGAAAAAAAGCGAATCTTCTTCTCTCCCCTCCTACAGACCCATTCCATTTACGTGGAATGGGAACGCTGGAAAATGTCTAGGTTTCCTTAAGGGATTTAAGAAATACTTCACTCCCTTTGATCTGGTCTCAATATATATGTAGTATAAGATATTCATCCACCCAAAATTGGAGTACAATGCCCACATCTGGTCAGGTGCTCCTAAAACATCTAAAACGACTCATCAACTTTTCAGCTGCGATAGTGCAATCAAAATTAGAACCACCCTTCACATTATAGTGAGTAATTGGTTTAAAAGTCAATCGACCGAAGAACTACATATTACTGTACGTAGGTTACTACTTAGGTCTTGATATATAGCAATACCGGTGTAGATACGTCAAACCTGACATCAGCATCGTAAAGTATACAGTTTTTAATGAAATCTAATGAAAGATTTAAAAATTCATTTCAGCGAAAAATTAGGTTAGATTAGGTAAACGTGTCTGTTGGAAAGACCAACCCGTTTAGGGATATTGGTCCATTGTAATGCCACGTTGATCTGTGATCCTCCTACTCTTGGAATTAATTTGAGCTTATGATGAAACGTATGAGAATGTTAACGTCTATTCGTAACATATATTCTTTAGATCGCTTAAGTCATTATAGATGAAAGCTCCTAGGTGAACTTTTCTTCATTGGGAGAGAGTTGGGCATGTACAGGGTAGGTGGAGGATTGTCTCTTCCTCCTCCTCGTCCATGCAGCTTCTGCAGAAATCATTTGTAAAGACGCCAAGCCTTCTTGCATGATTGCAAGCCAGTGTCCAGTGATGACACCTATGATGGCGCTGAGATGTTTCCTATTTAGAAAGATTAAAATCTTATCCAACTTTGGCCAGTTCTGTTTGGTCGCCAGACATGTTGATCCAATAGTCCACCTAAGGTCTGTTCTTTTATTAGCATCCAGCTTTAAAATTAATTTGCACGTAGCGATTGGTATACCGATGCTACCCTTTTCAGGTAGAATACGTAGAGTGGTTCCAATTTTGGCGAGTTTGTCGGCCCTTCAATTCCCTGGAATGTCTCTATGGCCCGGCACACCCAAAATATGTAGGGTGGAATGGAATTAGATCATGAGCATTTTCGTGAGATGATTTTTTATGATTTTCGACTTTTTCTGATGAAGCACCAAAGGTCGTTGTGCCCGATGCTATGCGGGAACTGATATTGCTAGATCATCATGCAACTTATAGTGAAATTGAGGCATACTTGGGCATTATTTTCACTTGCATACATTTAACATTGCACGAATATTTGGCCGTCAAAAAGATTGGATACCGCATAATTTGGCAACCGCTCAAAAAAGGGCTCATGTCGATTGTTCCAAAGAAATGTTGAAAGAATTCGATCGCCGTGCTTCAAAAATGGGTCTATAAGATCGTGATAGGCTACGAATTATGCATCTATGCCGATGAGAGCGAAACGAAAAAGATAAGCCAAATCCAACAAAAGTTGTTCACTCACGAAGCACTTTGAAGCGGTCGCCTGTTTCTTCGGAAAAACCGAACACGTCGCCTCCCATGTCATTAAAGCAACGTAAATTGAGAATTGTAAACCACCATTTGCTTGCCAGAAGTTTTTGGAGAAAGAAGGAAAAGTAACCGCCAAACACGAATAATTTTCCACTACTGCAACGCGAGCTCTCATAGGTCGGCTCAAACTTGACTTTTTGAGCACTCAAAACATCGAATTGTTGGGCCATGCGACGTACAGCCCTGATTTCTCTCGCAATGAATTCTTCCTGTTGCTGCACATCAAAAATAAATTGCGAGGTCAACGTTTTTCGACGCCTAAAGAAGCGGCTGATGCGTTTAAAACGCATGTTTTGGAGGTACCTCGTTTAGAGAGGAAAATTTTTTCAAACGCATACAAAAATGTATTGATCTTTATCCATTTTCGATAATAAATATTTGTTTTAGTTGTTTTTCTCAAAACTTAAATACGAGTAGCAACGTACGAACGCCGTTCCGGGGCGATAAAGCCTCCGTTAAAAGGAATTATAAAGTATCTTTCATTTTGAATACTGACCATTTTGCTGAATCAGTTCGAAAAGTTAAAAGTTTTCTTGATCGACGTGAAGTACCATCTCGCTCATTGTTAAATTGATTCAGAAATTTAAAATATTGGGACAAATTTGTAATGTGAAGAACCAAAATCGTTTCCGCCGCTCAAAAATAACTAGGAATATATTGCTTCTGAAGCCGAAATTATGATCGAAAACCTAGATCTTATTTCGTTGTTAGGAATTTGGCGGATCACAATCAACACTCTACCAAGTTGTTCATAAAGTCCTGGGTCATACATATATCTTATAAGTATGGTTGAATTACAAAAACTTATTATTATCATTATATGTATAGCCCGGGTCTAATAAAAAAGCCAACTTTTGAAGCTTATTAGCACAGATGTTCTTAAATTGATGGGGTGAGGAAGATTGGATGCCTGGTCGAGTGCGGTCTTACGAGGCGACATTGCGACGTTTTTTTTTTTTTAGAAAATGCATGTTAATTAGTTAGACTATTTTTATAGGGGGTAATATATGGATCAGGCCAAGGTAGACCATGAAATATGAAACTTTGAATGTGGATTTGTTTATAAAGTGAGCATACGAGTACTTGGTTTAAATATTCGATAAGAGGCCTTAAAGTGATGTACAGGGACCTTATAACATAAGAGTCCGAAAATTCATTTGACCAGTATTTGATAAAACTAAGTGTCACACGCTCGAACACCGGGGTAGTGTCTCCTGACTCACATTGTTCTTTCGCTATTTTCGCCGCAAATACTCCATCGAAAGACAGTAGCATTCATCAGTACATCCTCAAGCCACTTTCGGACGTACTCTAAATTATCGTGATTCATTTCCGATCCGTACAACTCGCTTATGGAATACTCTGCCGAACTCTTTATTTCCTAGTCATTATAACCTTCAAACATTTAAAACCAACGTGCATCGGCAGCCCCTTTCTTACCTCCCTAACTTTCCTTCGCCCGCTTTATGTGCAAGTATTTTAAGTCTACGCTACAGCTTGAGCGCGGCGCCAATTACGAGTATATACAATAAACAAAAAAAAAAGAAGATAGCTCTATTAATAATGCTGTCAAAATTTGAGTGGAAATTTAATTCTCTGTTAAAAATTACACTGGTAAACAAAAAAAATATTTATTTTTTACTCAAAGATAAAATTATGTGATTCGTAATCGTTGGAGTTTATAGAATCAGGAAAACTATATAAAATAGCCAGGTCACATCGGGATTTTGTTAAAAAACGCTTTTTTGAATTTAAGAATTTAACCAAAAATATTACCGAAAAATGTTATTTCTTGTAAAATTTTGTTGTTTTTTTGGAAGCATCTGCATTC
Organism: Volucella zonaria; assembly: GCA_963966105.1. Taxonomy (NCBI): domain Eukaryota; kingdom Metazoa; phylum Arthropoda; class Insecta; order Diptera; family Syrphidae; genus Volucella; species Volucella zonaria. The sequence goes on along the minus strand of OZ014531.1, from coordinate 121,212,701 downwards.
CGTTTATAAGAATACCTCGGAGTCTCTCTTATAAGCGACCAGCAGTAATCTGCCAACATTGATGGCTCCCATTTTCCTTGGTACCGTTGCTCTATTGCAGCCGTGCTCATCGCTTACATCACCCATATTTTCAGGAAAGAAATTGAGATGAGAATGCAAAAAATGAAGTTTTAGCGACATGTTGCATCCCATTTTATGATAAGCATCCATCATTTTCTTTACATCATCTGCATAACCTGGAGTCTTATTGTTACCTAGGAAGTTTTCTGCTACTTTCACAAATGAACACCAGGCCTGTTTTTCTAATGAATCCAGAGTAGGAATGAAAGCTGGATCTTTTATAAGTTTTCTATTGTCTGGACCCATAGAAATACCTTCTTTAATTTTTGCTTCGCTTAGTGATGGGAACTTTTGTTTCAAAAAATTTAAACCAGGTTGGTCTTTCTTCATCGCCTTTACAAAGTTTTTTATACGACCCAATTTGTTATGTAATGGTGGTAAAATAACACGCTGTGGTTCGATCAATGAAGGATTCCTTATATTTTTTTCTCCACAAATAAAGTTTGTTCTTATAGGCCAATCTACTCTCACAAAGTGCTCCGATCGTACTCTACTATCCCACTCACATAAGAAACAACAAAATTTGGTGTAACCTAGTTGCAGTCCAAGAAGTAGAGCAACAACTTTTAAATCCTTACATATCGACCAGTTATATTTTTTATATTCATTTTTTTCCAATATAAATTTCATAACATCGTGACAGCATTAAGCCGTGAATATCATTACAATACACTAAGTTATCGGCTTTCGAAAAATAAGGAACAAATTCACTTTATCGCGTACGGTACTCTGTAATTTTTACCTCAGGCTTGAGCAGATTCCACTGCTTTATTTCAGACTTTTGTTTTGACAAATCCAAGTCTCTGACGAGGTCATTAAGCTCAATCTGACTGATGAGATGTGGTGCATCAGAAGATGTAGGGAGCTCAAATTCGGGATCATCCATGATTTCTTCTGAACAATATGACGAACTTATTTCTGTGGCTTTGGAACTGGCAGAATTTCTGTATGAGGTGCTGGTCTTGTTACAGAAGAGACATCTGCATATTTTATGGAATGCTTTGATCTTCGAGAAAATCCCTTCACATTGGTGCAACAAAAGTAACCATCTGTGTGACTCTGGGGCTCTCTCCATATCGTAGGCATTCCAAAAGGCATTGCAGAAAATGACCCGTTAAACCAAGCAGTTAGCTGTCGGTGACACCTAAGGCAGCAAATGTGTGGTGCCCAGAGTTTATCCTGATGGTTTATTTTAAATTTAAAATAAGAAAAGTAACACTTTTCAATAAATGGTGTTATTTTCTTTTTTCGGAAACTTGGTGTAAATTCTCCACAAATATAGCAGAATAAATCTGGACAATTAACACAAGATCGTGACATTTTATCACTTTAATGCACTTCTAATATTCTTCTTACACAAATTAGTTTATTTTTTTAAATGGCTAACAGAAAAACCGATTTAAACGATGTGCGATTCTATTAGAACTCACCTCGTTCGATAAAGATGTAAAAGTGTATGCCGTTAGGTTGCTGTACGTGACCTGAGCAAAATATTATTTTTCCCGTTATCTACAGGTCGAGTACTATAAGAAACACTATTCAGTATGTCCGAGTATTTTTCATTGTTGCCCAGTGTTATTTCTAGATCCCGTGCTTCGATAGTGAAAGGTATTAGCTCGTCGCAGATGAAGTTGTTTTTTGGAGGAAGTCGCAGGGGTTAATGATAGTAGGCATTTGTTGACATGTATTGACATTAAGTTTTAAAAAACCAATTTAAGCCCCCTTGCAAGCAATAGAAGTCAATGAAATGATGAAATGACTGCAAATTTTTATCAGCGAAAGTAGAAATATTAGAATTCGTTAAAATGACATTAATACCATTAATCGTTAGGATAAAGATGATTGGTCCAATCTAGTTACCCTGAGGGACACCAGACCTTGCCTTAATGGGGTCGGAAATGTCTTCTAAACTAAAATTTAATCCATGCCGTAAATTGGGGATAAAAGCCAAGTTTTTCTAAGTTTGAAATCCATAGAAATTGCATCGACTCCGTTACAATTTTCTAAAATACAAAGCGACAATTTGGTTAGTGGCGGTTGATTTACGAGTACCTTTCGTGGAACCATGCTTATCTGTGCAGATGATTGCTTTACAGTATGAAAGCAATTCTTGATAGACTATGCTTTCGAATAGTTTGGGTACGGGTTTTGCTATAGGCATGTAATTATTAATTTAGGTCTTACTTTGTTTTTTATGGAAAATAAAATAATATAAAATTCTTCCCATAAGGAAGGAAAAGTTCCTATTAAAACAGACAAGTTAAACAGGGCAGCGAGGAGAAGACCGCCTGCCGACCACCAGTAACGTCGTAACTTTACGGATTACATAAGTTCAACACCTTCAATGGAACAAATTGATCAAGGATTTAAACGAAAATTAATTTTGAGCAATGAAGTATTGTATGTACATTTCCATCTTTAAGGCTTTGTTTATCAGTAGAAATGCCGCATTTGGGGCTTAGTTCTGTGTCCGATAGAGATTGTAATATTTCCATTTACAACAGATGGATCCAATTACAGCATGATCTGCTTAAATACACGCTTATTCATGGTGGCCTTCAAAACTTCATGCCTTCCCAATTGCGGGAAAAGTCCTAGCAGACTAGTATTATCGTGTGTATAAAAATACACTGCGTTGAAAGAAATGTTCCAATTTCCAAGCTAATTATACTAGCGGATTATATACAGCCTGAGACACACAGAAAAAGAGAGAAACTGAGGACAAAAGATAAAAATACAATACTTAATATAAGTTTATCTAATAGGAGGCATAGTGGCAGTTAAAGTTGATCCTATTGTGACATTTATGCTTTCACCCGTATTGTGCTGCTTTTACAGCGTTTTGCTTTTACAAAACAATCGAATGGGAATGCTTGGAGCTAAACAAAAATTGTTACCAAACGTAATGTGGGAGTACTTATTGCCATTTGTAGCGGATTTGTTAAAAATATATTACGTCTTAGGTTAAGATGTACTTAACTTACTCGTATGTATCTTACATCACGATTTTGGCAATTTGATGCCTTTCACTTGACATTTCATATTGAAAATTAGATGCTATGTAATGGCACACCCTCTAATGGATTTACTATTTCATGAGGTTCAATTCGTTTTGCAATAATGTCAGATTGTGGCAAAAGATATCGCCAACATATGGTATTTGTCTACGATAATGGGCATGACGGACCTATAATTGAAACAATACTGGTGTCGGTTTGTGTAATCAATAACAGAGTCACATCTTAAAACACAAATTGGAAGCAAAAGATACACCAAAACAGCACCAGGTGATCATCTACCATATTCAGAAACAAGAAGAACCCAACTTAACGTCAATTTAAATTCTCCACAACCAACTTACTTTAATTGCAATTTCAATATCTTCCTCCCGCATGCTGCTCGTCCCACTGGCGCTGCTGCTGCAGTAACCTTTATCGTAAACAGGTTGAAGTCGCATTCAAACTCTAAAGCCTTTTCCACTTGTCTAATATGTTTGTATTGTAGCTGTAGTTAACTTCGATCAGCCTATGGATGGTTTTGATTTCCGAATGGAACTCTATACCAACTACAGAAGAAATCACAAGGAGTTAGGCGTTTTAATTCTGAAAATAAAAAAAAATCTAATTAATTACCGGAAATTTATTTAATTTACTCAAAATAAAGATAAACTGGGTAATTGTAATAGTTCATCATAAATAAAGATATCACTTGGTCCTCTGCGATATTTAAGATGAATATTTTGAATTTTTCTTCACGCATTTTTAAAATGAGAACGAGTTTTTCTCCGTTTCGCATGAAAAATTTGTTGGACAACACTTGTGATGGAATTGCGGAAGCAACACATTTTTGTTGCATGTTTGACAGCGCTTAAGTACGAGTAACTTAGTGTACGAGTAATTAGCAAACCAGTGAACATAGCTAATGGCTTCGCTACATGATATCCCAGTGATGTTGCAATAAAAGAGATTTCCTTATGGAGTGATGAGGTTAAAACAAGTACAAGAAGGTACTGATATCTGATGACTACAGTGCCGCATTTATTAGCAATATTTTGTAGCAAAACAAATACTGTGAATCATAGTAAGACTATAGCTCGTTGTTAGTGCTATTGGTTTAAGTTAAAAGTTTACCGACATTTGAATTGGAAAAATAGATTGGTTATAAAATACTTGCACTAATTTATCACCTATCCTGACAGTTAGAGTACATTACCATTTGTATTCATAGTTCGCCGACTCTTGCAAACCAGTTTAAAGCAATTGCATTATCTGCGTGTCTTCTGGAATGTACACGTAAGACGTAAGTGCGAACCGACAAAGCAATACATCAATCAACTTGCAAGAGCAATCCTGTGTAAATTTTAAAAATTTCAGGGTCTATAAAGAGCCCATCCACCACAATCTATTTTTTAAAAGCCCGGACATGACCTCCAACTATGTCGGCCTTGCTTCCGACCATCTACACTCTAGCATATGCTTGTTCAAAATGATGTGATTCGTTTCGCAAGAAGACGAAAGCTGACTAGATTGATTTATCTACTATCTAGTGCTAAAGGATGCAGCCATCCGTTTTTCCAACGAATCTCAGTATGTGGGTGTCATCCTAGATAGCAAATTATCCAAGGCGCCGCTGACCTTCTGCTAGAGTGGAGTGGCTTTTGGCAAGACATAAGTTTTGTCATCGTGGAGGATTCTATGCACCTACAATAAAACCAATTGCATCCTTCGCGTCAATTGTGTGGTGAAATGATACACCACTGCTACTTTCACCAGACTCCAAAGAACAGTTGATTGGAGTATATTAAGGAGTTCAGCAAACCCATCAATGCTCCGTTCAAACTCAAAATAAGACAGAAGGTAGAGGAGGCTATTTAGAACCTAAGAACTGACATGTCTTGCCAGAAAAAACTCTAGTTCTATGGTGAACGACTACCAGCGGTTGCCATGGCGAAAATCCATGAATTACCTTATTCAACAGATTTAGCCCCAAGCGACTCATTTTTGTTCCCTCATCTAAAAACTGCGCTCGGAGGACAGAGATTTTCGTCAAATGAGGAGGCAATCACCTTCGTGAACAATTATTTTGCAGAGAAAAACGCCAAGTACTATTTGGACGGGTTAGAGAGATGGGAGCATCGCTGGGAGAAGTGTGTAGAGTTACAAGGAGACTATGTAGAAAAATGAAAAAAAAATTGCGAAAAAATGTCTTGTATCATTGTTCGGTCAGAAACTTTTCAGCCAACCCTCGTATCTCAGTCCGTATACATTTTTCACAGGACACTACTATTTTGAATCCCAAGCCGCGCTTACCACTTTCCGTAAATTTCGCTTGCGATTTGCATACTTTAGAGACGACATCGTTTGAAATAGCTGAAGAAACTGCAATAAAGTTTATCATACGATAACCAAAAAATGGATTCGATAAATATCGTACGTATCTTCCGATTGCTTCAATTTTTTCGAGGATGTACTAGCATTCATTTCACTTGGTGCGTCTAATTCGTGTCGAATCATCGGTCTTCTTCCAGATATTTTCGGTCTCTTGCTGTATGTATGTGTCTCTTTTGCACCTTTTTGACCACAATACACTTTGTCACGCATTATAAAAACGAACCAATAACACTCCCAAACAAAAAAAAAAGTTAGCACAATTATCGATAAAAAACAAAACGTTCCTCAAATAGCGTCCTTCTTGAATGTTTCACTGTACGAAACTGACTGAAACCGACGTTTCACGTGTTCAGAACGTGATAAACATACAAGTTCCAATAAAAACCACTTTCCAAAGAGAAGAAGAATTTGATCTCTTAGTGAGTAACATCAAACTTGCAAGCTTGGGAAAGCACTCCAGACTCTAAGAAAAAAACACCTGCCGTCCAACTGAAAATAAATCAATATTTAATAGATACTACAACGAGTTAAAAGCCCTCTTGATGGAAATTAAAAACGAAACTTTTGCTAGATATATTCGAAACCTATCGGCCGAAAAATAAAAAGAATATTCAATGTGGAAAGCATCAAAAGCAATAAAAAGACCAATACAGCAAAGCCCACCATTAAAAAAGGGAGATAATTCATGGGTGAAAAGCGAGTCTGAAAAAACTGAACTACAATATTTGCAAACTACCTTGAAGATACATTTACATTACTTCCAAGACAAATGGTGGAAGAAAATTCTTCACTAGTAATAAAAAACGATAAACTCGATATTCAAGTAGTTAGTCTACCGGAGCTAAAAAAGACCATCCAGAAGGAAATTAAAACTAAAAAAAGCCCAGGATACGATCTGATAACTGGAGAGATACTCAAAAAACTATCTGAGAGAGCTATTAGAAAACTTCAACATATCATCAATGCAGCTTTTCGCCTGAAATATTTACCAACACAGTGGAAGTTAGCAGATGACTGCTAAACAAAACATCATATTGACCCATATTCTTCTCCCTATAATGTCAAAACTATTTAAAAAATAGACGCCTTCAACCAATTATTACTGAAAGAACTCTGATCCCAGCTCACCAATTTGGTTTCAGAAATAAACACACAACTATTGAACAAGTACATCGATTGACAAATGTAATAGAATATGCACTAGATCATACATATTCTGCTCGGCTACGTTTCTAGATGTGCAACAAGCCTTCGATAGAGTTTGGCACCAAAGACTTCTTAGCAAACTCCAAAGACTTCCACCAAAACAGTTTTATCTAATTCTAAAGTCATACTTAACTGATAGACTCTTTCGTGTGAAGTTTGAAAATAAATATTCTACGCTATGCAAAATAAGAGCCGGAGTCCCCCAGGGTAGTGTGCATGGCCCGGTCTTGTATTTATTGTTCACAAACGAACTAAGTTAAGATGGAAGGAGCATATTAAGAAAAAAAGAAAAGAGCTTAACATGAAATACAGAAACATGTATTGGCTTATTGGTAACAAATCGGAGCTATCCATACGAAATGGCCATATGGAATCCAGCTCTGGGGCTGTACCGATGTTATACAAAGTTTCCAGAATAAGTTAGGACCTGATCAATCGTAAATGCACTATGGTACTTACATATCGAAAATATCTACAGGGACCTGAATGTTAAACAAGTATCATCAGCGACTACACCAACATGAAAACCGTGAAATCCAAAGCCTAGTGAGCTTACCAAGATCCAGACGACTCCAGAGAACATTACCAGTGAACCTCGCGGTTCGTACATGAAGACAGCACTACATGTATGCGCATACAGACCCCCATGTACACTATATTATTTAACAATCAAGGGTAAAGCCACTGGGGTGTACCCTCTTTCCAACCAAACTATGTACTATGAAATGTAAATTGCTAGATGGGATTTAATCTCAGTCGTGATAACCAATAAAAAAAAATTAAAAAATTAGATTTGACTATCTCCAGAAGGGTGTCCAGTATTATTGATGAGTGATGACATAGAATATGGATTACTAGTGCTACTAAATAAGTTTTATTTAACTCTTTATCATGCTTTATCATTTTATTATATATCATTTACTAGTACAAACATAATTATTAGCTTTCAAAATAATTTAACAGCTGCAATGGTCATGGTAAGATTTTCACTTTATTTTAACTCATTTTTAACTACTGATTTAAATAGAGCTTCTGATTTTCTGCAATAAATATTCTCATAGCTGCCCATCATGAATATGGGTAGTGTATCAGGTACTGAGGAAGTTGCAGCTAACGGATATCTTGTTGGCATGATTCGTGTTCTCCAGGCACAACACAAGGGCCTTCATATCTGCCATATTAACGCCCAAAGTTTGTACCCTAAAATAGACGAATTTAGGCATATTTTCGTAGACTCTAAAATTGACGCCATATGTATTTCTAAAACATGGTTTCATACTGATGTATCTGATGAAATTTATAAAGTAGAAGGTTTTCAGCTTTTTCGATCTGATAGAGTTGGTCGCGTCGGAGGTGGAGCAGCATTGTATGTACGGAACGCACTCAATTTTAACTTTGTATGCAAAGCAGGGACTGCCCTCTCGAATACCATTTCCTAAGCATCAAATGTAGTCATGAGAAAATATTGATCGGCGTAGTCTACAGACCAAATTACTCCATCTCTTTTGCTCCACTCAATGCCATCCTCGAGGAGAAAGGCTATACTGCCATTAACATAGTTATATGTGGCGAATTTAATTGTAACCTGCTAGATATATCCGGCTCCATAGACTTTTTGGAAAATATGAAATCGCTCGATCTAAGCACGGTTAACACGTCTACCCCTACCCAATTTTTGTATCCGATACGGGGAAAGTCCTGTTGCATAGACAACTCCCAGCACCTGCATTCTCAAAGCATGACTTAATGTATCTAACTTACCACGCTAAAAACGAATTTGCTGAATCTAAAGTCATGTTTAAAGACTTTCTTAATCTAAATTATGCTCAATTGCAAGCAGATACTACATATAGACACATGCTGGGAGTGTATATATCGGATGCCCCTTGTTAATGATCAAACAAACTTTCTGCAGGACTGCCTTGCTCTTCAACAAATATGTGCCGTTAAAAGCAAAACTTGCCAATGGCTTACCCCTAATCTCCTACAGCTTATGAAAAAGCGTGATAAAGCCTATAAAAGCTGGAAGAATACTGAATGCATGAGTTTTTGAATAAATATCGGAAAACGGTTTCTAAAATAAGAAATGCTAAGTGCGTTTTCTACTATAGGGAATTTGGTAGCTGTTCCTCAGGCAGAAAGCTTTGGAAACATATCCGTCAAGTTGAGTTAGGAAAACAAAGGCCTAAAACTCCTGATGATATAGACCGCAACTAGCTTAACTCAATTTCGACCAGTCACCGGACAATTGTAGAGAATCATACTTCGATTTCTACATGCTACGTGAGGAAGACGTAGCAGAAGCGGTACTATCGATCAAATCAAACGCTATGGGACTCGACGAAATCCACCCAAAATTTGTTAAGCTTCCATATTTACTGCCTTTTATAACACACGTCCTCAACTAAATTTTAACGACATCAGACTTTCCTGCTCATTGGAAAGACGCTAAAATTATTCCTATTCCTAAGAAGCTGAATGGAAATACGGTGGAATTCAGACTAATCTCTATTTTTCCATTCCTTTCAAAGGTTTTTGAGGAATGCATTCTAATCCAGACACAAAACTATCTTTTGACTAAAAAACTGCTCTGCGAGAGCTAATCTGGTTTCCGTCAAAAACGAAGTGGTAAGAATGGTCATCGATGAAATTAGAAAAGCTGTTAATGGAAACCATGTTACAACCCTGACGTTACTTGACTTCTCGAAAGCATTCAACGCCATTAACCACACTATTTTTTGCTCAAAACTTAGGGAAGTATTAAATTTTTCGTTGCCCTCCACAAAACTTATACTTTTCTATTTAGAAGGGAGACAGCAACGGGTTGTAGCGGGTAAGCGATGCTTATATACTTTGTCAGTAAAGAGGGGGGTACCGCAAGGCTCTATTCTTGGACCATTGCTTTTTTCGTTCTATGCAAATGAACTGCCCAAGATTGTTGAACATAGATCCACTTAAGCTTTCCAATGCATTTAATTGACGAAGCCATTGCGCAGGTAAATGAAGATCTCCAGCGTATACTTGTTTGGTTACTAAGAACAAACTGCGCCTTAATGCGCAAAAGACTTGTGATCCATAAAAGAAAACTGGATCTCACTCACTATTCATCAATCCAGCTACCTCAAAGTCCAATAGAGTACGTTGACTCCGCCAACAACCTTGGTCTGATATTTAAGGTATACGGTGGACTACGTGCTCTCTGGACTATACACCGCTTTACTCCTACACGGACTAGGCTTTTGTTAGTGACAATCCTACTAATGCCGATTCTGTTATATTGTTCTGAGATCTTTTGCTGCCCTGACTACGACTCAATAAGAAAACTCAATGTCGTATATAATAATATTGCCCGCTTTGTTTTTAATCTAAAACGATTTGACCATGTTTCCTCTTACTCAAAGCAAATTAGCGGATGTACATTTGATAACGTGCTCAAATGTAGAACGCTTAGGGCCGTTTTGTGCATTCGAAGTTGAATACAACTTGGGGATTTTTGTGGTTAACTTGAGAAATTGCTTTTATTCACTCAAAGTTAACTCTCTCAACTTACGATATTCAAAAGTTGAGAAAATCCAAAGCTGGTCAAATTTTGATTTCTCAACTCCCCGAAATACGAGTAGTAGAAGTTATCCGAGCAAACTTGGGATTTTGTTTAATTTCTGTTTATTCACTATAGTTGTTGACAGTTTGCTCTTAACATCGGATGTCGAGAATAATTGTATTATTAAATATTAAAATTGAAATAGGATTAATAAATAAAAATGTTTCACGCTAATTATTTCTGGGCGAATTGGCCATCATCTGCTTCGAGCAACGAAGATGAAGAGAACGGAGAAAATTGGTATGTTGAAGACGGCAACACAAGATGCTCCCACGTGTTGAATTCAACAAACGAGGCAAATGAAACAACAGCGACTTTATCTATCGTTTTCGCCTCTCAAAATGGACGAAAATGATGGTTGTTGAATTAATAACGGATTCGTTGCCGTACGACAAGAGACGTACATTGTATTTTGTGTTTTTTTCCATTGCTTCACTTTTGTTTTTTTTTCACTTTTTTTCACTTATTTCGTTTTTTTGAAAACGTTACTGCTTTTGAATAACAGTCCGCAATTATAAATTTCAAATCCAAAGTTGAGACTGACATATTTGTGTCATCTGTCACAAATATCCCAGGGAATTTTTCGAAACAGCAAGTGGGCCAACTTGCGAATTTTAACTTCCAAACCGAGAGTTGAAATAGTGAAAAAAAACATTTTTCAACTTGCCGTTCAACTCTCGAATTGAAATCAACTTCGAAGTTAGCCAACTTGGGAGTTTTCGGAAAGTTGAACAATAGTAAATAAAACGGCCCTTAGTCTCTTGCATGATATAATTCAATCTAAGCAACCGGCATATCTATTCAATAAATACGCTTCCTTCAGTCAGGTAGATCATGTATGCTATTTCAAACAAGGTATGTCTGCTTGACTTCTGAACGCCAATTTGTCGTAAATTCTGTACGGCTGTGGAATTCCTTGCCCATAAATATTAGGAAAATTAGAAGCACTAATAAATTTAAGTCATCTCTCTTAAAATATCTGGCCAATGAAACAATTAGAATTTAAAATGTTTAATTTGTTGTAATATCAACTGTCTTTTTCTGTTTTTTTTTTCTTTTTTTACATATAAATTGTAAACTTACTTCTTTTATCACTCTTATTATTGTTATACTATACAAACTCTTACTTGCACATATTTGTATTTAATATTTAAAAAAAATTTAAGGCTTTGACACTTTAAAATATTCCATTATCTTAAGCGATAGTTACTTAATAAATACAAATACAAAAATACAAGTTACAAGGAACCACCAGTTTTGCTGATCGCGTACATCGAAATTTTTCCTGAATTTCACTGATACAAACATCAACAGATCAGAAATTTTTATTTTTATTTTTTTTTTAAAGAACTTAATACTCAAGTGGGTATGACTACAGTAAAAATGCCTGAGCACGTGTTAAGTTTTTAGGAAAAATGGGACAGAGAGAGGAGGAAAGATTTTTGGGCTTAGTCGTTATTTTGCTTCATGGGTGGTATACGACATTTAATGGGGAGACTAAATCATTAGTGTAAATTGACTTGTTTTTGTATTTTCGGTAACCATTCATCTTACGTGATTTTAGTTGGCTGAAAAAAAGAATGTCATTCGGACGCGGTTTGACATTGAACACCGAACCGGAAGCTGGAAGATGACGAAAATAATATGATGCAAATTACTTTTCCGCCTCCACGAAAGCTATAATCTGATGACGAACTTAGGGAAGGTTACGCAACAAAAGTAGAAAAACATAGGTAATGCGTCGTTAGTAAAAATGCTTGAGAGTTGCTTTTGTTCTGCATAATCATTGGCAAGTGACTCCTCTAAAAAATGTCTGAAATGCAAATGACAGCCCAAACTTATGTCCACCAAACACAAGAAAAAGAATGAAAACAAGAAAAACAGGAAAGAAATAAAAACTACAATGAATACCTATCCGGAAAACTTTTACAGGGAATGTCAGTAACATACGTGTATATAAGAATGGAAAAATAATAAATGTATATACTCGTATATGGGATTACTACGATTACTAGACGTTGTCTAATGAATCCGTAATTCATTCTTCAACAGACACAATCCACAACCAAGCAAATTCATGGAAACAGATCAAATTGAAAGACTAACTGAAATTCTGAAATTTTCGTTTTCTTAGTACTACAAAGAAACACAATTCTTGCAACCAAATTGGTTGAAGTTGAATTATATACTCAAAGGCCAATCGGTTAGAGAAATTAGTTGAACAGACAACTAACGACTAATTTTTTATTCGCAGATGACGATTAACAACTAAGATCTAACAACTTTATTGGAGAGCTGGAAATAACTTGTAAGACGTTGATAGTAGAGTGTGAATAAATTTAAGTGTTAATTTGAAAACTTCCGCGTGGCCGATTCCTTTTCCTAGGAGATATGGCATTTCATACGTGGATTGGAAAAAATCGTTATATTCCAGAATTCTCGTAGGTTCGAAGAAGAGCTCAAATGTAAACTGATGAGCATTTATAGCAAGAAGGTTGGAAGGAGTTGCTACGTCAATTTCCTTGGAGCAATAGTGATAGAACGTCACTATTGGAGGCTGCCAAATGTCTTGAAAATATTGGACCCTCTATTAATTTCATCCCACAGGTTTTTAAACCTGTCTATAGTAGTGGGGGCAGAGAGCTTTTATGGCCAGATAATCAGATGTGCGAATTGCACTCTAATTTTGGGCAGATGAAAGCCTTGTACAATATAAAATGGTATTTCTTATTTCCTTCGCAAAAACTTCAACAAATCTATATGAAATATGTAGTCTTCCCAACGTAAGTTATAACTGACACATACAATGAATGGAAATATTTTCGCTTTCGACAATACAAGTGTCATTCATGAATAATGGCTGGGAGTTTAAGTTATTGTAAGTTCCAGTGACAAAAGGCAGCACTGTGTTTTGAAGACCATCGTTTTCTCTGCACCAGGCGCCGTGGCACGGAAGAGTGCCCGACCACTCCGAAGGATGGTCGTGGGTAAAGGTGTTTAATATGAGCGCCAAGCGGTTACTCTTCCGATTCACTACCAACATCCAGAATGGCGACTGAATTTGAGATTCTCGTTTTTCCCGTGCAGACAAGGAAGAATAAAAAATATTAAACCCGCTCCCCTGCTTTTCGGCACCGACCGTTACTTTAAAGAATTCTGATAAAACGACCCGCTAATCAATGACCGTTAAATTTAATTTCATCGCCAAACCGTATCGATGGAAAGTTAATACTACATACATATGTATGTACGTATAAATAGGTGGAAATGTGTATGTACATACAATAAATTATGTATCGATAGATCTAGGCTGCTCATTCCGATTGGTCTCGTTCGGAACGTTTCCATTTAATTTCACGCATTCATTTAGGCGTACGACCCATAGAAAGTTATTTTTTTTTAGATTTAGTTTTTTTTTTTCTTTGGACACTACCGACAAAATCGTTAACGCTTTTTTTTTAGTATCTTGTGCAATTAATCACTAATTTATAACACTTTTCCTTCGATGCTACCGAACTGTTGGTCATTTTTTTTTTCTTTAACACATTGTCGCTTGGTACAATTTAATACTCGTTTGCTTTTTATTTATTCTTTTTTTTTTTTTCTTTTAAACACCTTTTAAACTTGAGAGGCTACCGAACTCCTGCTGTGTTTTTTCTTTTCTCTTCTTTCTTTCTCAAAACTCTGTTACAACTCAATAAATTTTCAATTTCCATTTCAATAAATTTCAAATTGAACTACGGTCTATTTGACTATCTATCCCAGACTGCCCATCTCTTTTTCGATATCCACCATCGAAACCTCAAAATTTCGCCTAATACAACCGCAGTAATCCTGTTTTTTTTTTCCTTCCCACTTGAATTGGACTATCAGACCACCTCTTTTTGGATTTCCAACCCAGATCAGGAGGAAAAAGAAAACTATAAAACTAAACGATCTAACACGAGGACTTGAACCTTGGATCTGACGATTGACAGCCGGGTCGCTACCCTTGTACATAGAGTAGAGCTGGTAAATATAGTATCCGGGGGCCAATAAAAGCGGGTGATATTGACCCAAATAGCCAGGTTCACGTTCCTCATGATAGACATCTAATTTATGTTTCCCCAATTGTTTATGCTGACAATAACAGAATTTATTGAGGTCAGCATAGACTGCCGTTGCCCTTTAGAGTCGAAGACTGGTCCGGGAAGGAATATATTAAGCAGATTGTACTTTCTTCAATAAGGCAATAGTAATAGTATAATGGATTGGAAGCAGACAAGAGGTCATTGATGAAAATGAACACACCAGGGCATACGAGGGGCGTTCAACATATTCTCGATATCGGAGTGAAGCTGTGGTTGTATATATAAATTGACTTATTTATCAAGTAATACTATTATTTTAGTGCATTCATGTAAAATTTCATATAAATGTGATTATTAATTCGCGTTTTATCTCTAGTTAAACAGAATCATAATGGCAACTGAGACGATGATGGTGAAAATTGAGCATCGCGCTGTAATTAAATTTCTCACTAAGCAAGGAAAAAGTCAAAAAACTATTCATGAAGAGATGGTGGCTGTTTACCAGGGTTCCGCACCTTTATTATTAACTGTGCAAAAGTGGTCAAGTGAGTTCAAGAGAGGCAGAGAGAGCATTGAAGACGACCCCCGCTCCGGCGCCCCGGCTACTGCTTGTACGGGAGAAAGCAACAAAGCGACCTCGGCATTTTGTTCTTGAGGATGCCCGAATAAAGGTGAAAATGATGGCAGAGATCACCAAGCTTTCAATTGGTACCATTCACACCATTCTTCATGACCATCTTAACCTTTCAAAGGTCAGTGCAAGGTGGGTGCCACGAATGCTCACAGCGCCTCAGAAAAAAGTGAGAATCGCATGCTGTAGAGAGCTTTTGGAGATGTGTAGTGAGAACGCGGACGGTGTTATGGATCGAATTGTTACTGGGGACGAAACATGGGTCCACCACTATGACCCTGAAAGCAAACAAGAGTCCATGCAGTGGCATAAAAAAGGAACAGACCCCCCGAAGAAGTTCAAAGTCACTCCGTCTGCCGGGAAGCTCATGGCCACAGTTTTTTGGGACTCAAAGGGAATCTTGCTCATTGAGTACAAAAAAAAAGGTGAAACCATCAACGCCACATCCTACGCTTCCACTTTGCATAATTTGCGGGAGGAAATTAAAAAGAAAAGACGGGGTAAACTCGCAGCGGGTGTGTTGCTTCTTCATGACAACGCTCCTGTTCACACGGCGCGAGTTTCCAAGGCTGCTGCGCGAGATTGTGGTTTCGAAGAAATCCAACACCCACCCTATAGTCCAGACCTTGCCCCTAGTGATTATTTCCTGTTTCCGGGTTTGAAAAAATGTCTTCGTGGAAAAAGATTTTCGGATGATGAAGAACTCAAGTCGGTATTTTGCAGAGAAAGAGGAAATTTATTTTTTTGAGGGTTTAAAAAAGCTTATCTCAAGATGTAACAAATGCATTGATGTTAGGGGAGATTGTATTGAAAAACAAAAACAATTTAAATTCAATTCCCATTTCCCTTCATATCGATACCGAGAATATATTGAACGCCCCTCGTATTTTGTGGATATTAGCCTTAAAACTGTCCAAAATAACTTGAAGTGAACATTCCGAAAACTGATGTCTAATCCGTTGGAGAAATGAAAAAGCTATCAGTAATGCATGCATCTTTGCTCGAGACTGATGTCAAATTTTGTGAAATTCCTTTGAAATATCAACTGTCGCTGCCACATCTTGTTTTCGCCAGATGGGCGCAAATTTTGGTTTCGATGAGACATAGCATCAAATCGCCAATGGACCTTTTGGTAAGAAAATCGTTCTCCCGGTCGTTGAGAAGTTTTCGTGCCTCGAAATCTTTCGCTGGTGTTTTATTAGCGCTTCCTTGAACTTGGGAAGAAGATGCCTAAATGCAATGTAGAAGGAAGAGGACTGGATAAATGTTCTTTTCTAAAACCTCGAAAACAGTAGAATTGATGGAAAATAATCAGGAGATGAAAAGATAAATCATATAAACCATCTGATTCCTGTATGTTTAGATCCTTAAATATTTTTGTTACTACTCGGGTCCAGAAGTGGATTGCTCTTATTCAATATCCGGCACGATTAAGTTTAGGTCCGCATGGCATAATTTAGGGGTATTAAGTTAGCTGCGTGGTCAGCAGGTTTTATTTCATTGGGTTTATCTTATAAGAAGGATCGAGTCGTATTACGCTTTCGCTGATGGTTTGCGCCTGTTTATCCGATGAAGGAGGATAAACAATTTCACTCAAAATAAAATAGTGGGTTTGTTCATATCAGCAGTTGCATCTACCCCTTTATCCAGGCCAGTTAAAATTTCAAAGAACAATTGCTTAAACTGCAGTCACTTCCTTTTCTCGCATTGTCAAACAAGAAATAGCGATTTGCATCGTAGGTATGGTTAGAAAGCATGGTGTGTTACACAAAACCATAATATCTTCGAGATAGAAACCATCTCTAAAATACAGGACAATATCCAGAGAATGAGAAAAATCAAAGCTGAGAATAACCTATTATATACTTTTAACCTTCCCAAAAACGATTTTGAATCGTTCTGATTAAGAAGGTATTTTTTTTTAATGGCGTCACAATCCCACACTGCTTTGTACAGAGAACAACTGCCCACAAGTGGGTGTGGACCAACTGAGTTTATATCGGAGTAGGTAACGCTGAACGTTCGATAAAAAAAAAATAAAAATTTGGTGAAACCTTTATTTGAAGATGAGAATTTAAGTAATCTTAGACATTATTCGTCTTTTATTATTCATCGTCCATATATTTGCACCTTGACTCAGTAATCCCGATGAGACTTGTGTCGTCGAAAACACTAAACGACTCCAGGTAAATCTATGTATGTACAGGGTGTTTTTTTTTTAGAGGTTTACTTTTTAAAGTGGCAACGCTGTTTCTACAGATTGTCAATTTGACAGTTGAAAGTTGGTTTGTGGTTGGTATATTTTGCCATTTTACGATAAATAGATTAACGCCAGAACAACGTGTGCAAACTTATTTTGAAACCCATGGTTCGCTTCGCCAAACTGATAGTGCGCTACGTCCATTTTACGGTCGACATAATCGTCCATCTGCGCAAGTTATTCGGAACACGATGAATTATTTTCACACCACGTACACTCTGGTAGATAATTCGCATCCCCAAAAACGACAAACAGTGCGAACAGAAGTTATTGCCGTTGTGGAGCGCAGTGTTGAGAAGGATCCAAATGAGTTGATTCGCCATGGTGCTCAGCAATTGGAGCTGTGCTCCTCCACTTTGTGGAAGATTTTACGGAAAGATTTTGGCTTAAAAGCTTATAAGATCCAGTTTTTGGAAGATCGTGAACATTATACGCGCCGTAGGTTCGGTGAATGGCCAAAAATATGATTCAGCTTGATCTCCTCATTTTCAGCGCAAAATTTTGTTCTCCGATGAGGCCAAATGAAGCTGTGAACTGGCCTCCACGATCCTGTGATCTCACACTCTTAGATTACATTCTTACGAGGTATGTGAAGTTACTAGTCTATGCCGATTAACCATAGACGTTGGGCGATTCGGAAGTCAACATTCGCCGTGTTATTGCTGACATACGGCCCCAGTTGATCGATAATGTTGTCGAAAATTGGACTTCCCGTTTGCTCTCCATCGTGGCGCGCAT
Source organism: Volucella zonaria (assembly GCA_963966105.1). NCBI lineage: Eukaryota > Metazoa > Arthropoda > Insecta > Diptera > Syrphidae > Volucella > Volucella zonaria. Next base: position 121,194,685 of record OZ014531.1, on the reverse strand, counting down.
GTACCCGATATCATATTTAAGCACTAATGGCATAGTGTTATCTATCATAGACATTAACATTAGCTTCAAATATTTTATTTCTCACTGAATTTATATACCTCTAAAAGAAACACCCTTTACAAATATATATGTGGCTCCTGCTACGCCGACATAAGAAATTATTGAAAACATTCAACACCGGTAATTCGAAAATTAACAGATCAACGACATTCCAACAATGTGACATTCCCAAGCAGTAAACTTCGATGGTCCTTTCGAGTTGTTCAGTTCAAATGTGTAAATTCCAGTAGAAAGACAGAAGGAATTAAATTTCACTTGGGTATCCTGTAGTACACCAGTGCATGCAGTTATCTTGTCAGAAATAAAATGCTTAGTCTACCGTAAATTGTATGTTGGCCTAGTTGACCTAGACGACTAATAAATTACCAAACAGGCGCTTCATTGCATTTCGTTCAATTTGCTCACAATCAAATCTCGTTTTGCGTTCCTAAACTTCAAACCTTTCACATTTTTTCTAACCATACCAGGAGAGGATCCACCATTAGATAAACCTCTTCAGCGAATACCACCTTCAAACCGAATGTAACACCTAAAGTTTTATCGTAGATAATTATATGGCCAACGGGTATTTCCCATTCAGATAGCATCAGAGTACGTTCCATCTTTTTTGATTAGAAGATGCACTTGGATCACGTCTAGGAAGCGAAATACACCCTGTTGCTCCTCGAGAGGCGCACAACCTGACAACAACAACAGCAACAGAACGCGTACTTCACATGCCTTTCATACCTAGTGCATAAGAGTTCGCTGAACCTGTGAGTATGGTACTCATACACCGCCTTGGATAGCCATTTATCGTGAATGCGAGTCCACTAGGCTATGCGACGACGATTAGATACTGGTTGCAGATATATACTGGTAGTCTTGGCTGGAAATCTATTTCGCTTTTGTAACTTAATAACAAACTACTCGTAAAATGTAACAGAGAGCTGCTAGAAGAACAGGGAATGGCAGTTAGTTCAGGTATGTGCTGGCATATTGCAACTTCATTCGATTGGATTGTTAGCAAAACCAAACTTTAGACACGAATAAAAGTTATGCGTTGTAGTTTGGTTAGTGTTCGTGCATCTGCGCTATTGTACCGCAAGAAAATCGAAACGTATCCGACTTCGATTTCATTTGATTTAGGCCTGAAAGGAAGACAAGGTCGAGATCTAAGCCAGGTGTAAGAATGTCATAAACAATTTTTCTTTCCAATGCAGTTGTTACCCTTGAAATGTTTTCTTTCTTTTTTTTTTTGTTTTTTTCTTCTATGTGAAGTGATTTTCGCTCGGATATGCATTTGTACATGGATTCGATTTGGACACGTACTTAACAGTTGAGATTAGAACTATGATAAGTATACGATAAATCTAAATTGATTGATGAACAAAGTATACTATCCCATAGAAGTTTTTGTAGAGTTCCGGATTCACCACTGTCATCATTTTAAATACACTCCTGGCTGGAGGGCTACCAACCGAATTGGATACGTATGTTATTTGCTAATCAATCTTGTGTGATTGATCAGAAACCGATCATGTCGTGATTTACGCAGTCTTACGAAAAAAAAAAGCAACTGATTCTAACGATCTGACCATAATAGACTTCAGTGGGATTAACCTTGTGTCAAAACCGATCGAAAAGCCCACTCACTTAATCTCTGTCAAACCTTCAAATTACCAATAATGGACTTGAGCAAACTTAATAATCTGTCAAATTTTCTACATTTGGATTGGTTTCAAAGCGGGAAAAAGTAAAATGGAATATAAATTAAGAAAATTAAAGATGGAAAAATTATTGCACTTTGCAATGGAAGGGATAAGCATCCTCACAAAAATAAATGAAATAGAAAAGAAAAAATTTTCTTTGTGTCAGCTGTCAAATTTTCGCACTGAATGTCCCATTCTATTGAGATTTTGCTTCGTTAACTAAAGTTAACGAAACTTGACGAAATTGAGCTAAATCCAAATTAGAGGACGTAGAAGGTGGTGTGGAACTTACACGGCAATATAAGTCACTATGTGTCGGGCAAAAAACCATAAACACTGTCCACCATTATTATATTCGTGTCTACATAAGTCTCATTCTTGGCACCAATAGTCCAAGAGCTAGTGAATTTTTTTCGAGATTATTTCGTCAATAAAGTTGTACTTTTGTTTTTTTTTTTGGTTGTCGTAGTCGCATAGGTCATAAAAGTGGAACTCTGCCGAACCAGTCGCGGGGCGGGGGGGGGAGGCTCCAAATCTTTAAAAAAAAGTTATAGTGTCACATCTGAATTTTTGCATGATGAATCTCTAGACCGAATTATGTTATGTAGTATAATTGGCAGGGGGATACGGCGAGCGGAAGGGCGTGGCAGAGCTTCCCAAACATGCAAACAAACTTAATTTATCAAGCTTGAAATTTGGGTATATTATGGATAGCCTCCTAGTAAATCTACATATATCTGCAAGAGCGGAGCGAAATTCCGAGCATAACATCTCGGCAGAGCCTGTCGAACTGTACGTATTTTGCGTAGCGTAGACTTTAGCATGTCTACGTTTTGCTCAATGGAATCACCCAACAAGCGCCCAAATAAATCTCTCTGCAACTTGATTTCCTATATTTTGCCAGCGATTTTTACTTTTGCCTTTTTGCTTCCGGTTGGAAAATTCATAAATGCATTTCTTTTTACTCGTACAGGTTTTTCGAATCGGTCTGCAGTTGCACCATATTCGGCAATAAAGTGTCTTCTTAAATTATTACCCAATTCTTCAACACTCAATAAAAATTCTGCGATTGATCCTGCTGCGGCTCTACCTGCACCTATGTTATAAAGATATTCTTTTTTGAGCTTCAAGCTAAATGGGTTCATACTCTGCTTGATAGGAGAATACAATTATTCTTTATTTTATTTTTTTCCAAATCGGCAGAGACATCTTGTGCTTTTTTTAACCCAGTATCTACATATACTCGTATATGGTATATTATCCTTGATCGAATAGCATGGCTTTTCGACCAACGTTAACGAGCTGAGATTGAGTTTATAAAATGCAGAACACCTGTCAATCGTCGTGCTGCATCACCATTCACCGTTGATTCCAGGGTTAAGTCCACTGATTGTCTTGAAAAACATTTATCTGTCCGCCTAACACCAAAGGATCTTTTTTCAAAGACGCGTTTTAATCCAGGATGCGTCGCCTCAACTTTGATCAAGTTGTCATGATATTTGACAAATCAGCGCACAAGGTTAGGCTGGTTAAATGCAAAAAACAAATTTGCAATTTTTCGGATAACAAATTTAAAAAACTCGAAAACGCCCGTTCATACACTTCTGCTCAATGTTAAATAATGGTCGATAAGGTTGATATAGATCATGTAAAACTGATCAAATAGGAGTTTTACCGAATTTACCATTCATTGTCACTTCCTTGTAAGCAAAATATTTCTCCAAGAGGTTGGAAAGTTGCGGACTTGATTGAGTGTGATTGACTTGGCAAATGGGACATTTTTAATCCGATATTCCCAAAGCCCACTCTGCGCACTTTTTAGAATGACTCTATATGTTAATGCTTTTGACTTACATACATACATATACATGTGAAATAAAAGTTTATATTCTACTTTATTTAGTTAAAGTTCTAATAGCTATGAGCTAAACCTATTACTGAAATTAAAAGATTAAATTTGATTTCATTTGATGTGTGAAAAGACCATACGTTTCAAATGTTGTTAGATCGGTTAAAAATGTTCGTATTGAAAGTTAAATATTGTCAAAATTGTAAGCGCTAGTATAAAAATTTGTACATAGTTTTAAAGGTCATTGAATAAGCTTTTAAAATCATGTACATTTATTACAATCGCGCAAATACTTTTGGAGATATGAATCATTTCTCTGCACTTGCCCCTGAAAACGAACGCTACGCAAAATACAGTTCGACTGGCTCTGCCGAGATGTTATGCCCGGAATTTCGCTCTGCCCTTGCAGATATACACCCTGAATGACTCGAACTGCAACCAACTTCAGACTGCTATAATTTCCAAACTGTTCATGACAGTGAGCTCAAATTTTGACACATGACAGATAATTTTATTATTTACAAGCCTTTTAAACGATTTGCGTCTCAGTTGTGTTATAATTTTTTCTCCGCGATGGAATTCAAACGTAATAGTATGATTGCTTTATATGTATTTGGCTGGAAAAGCACATGTAGCTATCGTTAGAGCCCTCCAACATCGGCAGAAATGGTTCGGAAAGTGAAGGCTCGAATTGAGCGAAATCCGCGTCGAAGTGGAAGAAAAATGGCTCGTGAGCTCAACATATCGTTGGAACGGATGCAACACATGCTCAAGCCATTGAAGTTCCAAAAAGCACACGATCTTACACCGCAACAGAAAAAAGTTAAAGTCGAAAAAGCGAGGGAGTTGCTACGGTTGCACGAAAGTGGTGAGTTGCCGAATTTGGTTTTTTCCGATGAGTCGCCATTTGTTATCGAGCAATATGCCAACAAACAAAATGACCGAGTTTACTTGCCAGAGAGGTCCTTCGAAAATTTACACCTTCGGACGGCCACCAGAATGTAGGCAGCACCGATGGTGATGGTTTGGGCCGCCATAACCGCCGATAATCGCTCTCCGCTCGTATTTCTGGACCGCCTCGTCAAAATTAATGCGATCGTATACCGTGAAACTGTCAGGCAGTATTGAAGCCTCGGGCAAACAATCATTTCGGTCGGAGACCGTGAACATGTCAACAAGACTCGGCACCGTCTCACAAAGCGCGCGTCAACCAAGATTGGCTAAAAAACAATGCTCCACACCTCATTTCTTCGACACAATGGATTGCAAATTCTCAGGATGCAAATCCGTTGGATTTCTCTGTCTGAGGTATGTTGAAGGCGAAGGTTGGCACTAAAAAATACCAAAGTTTGGACCACCTCAAACAAGCACTTCGCCGGGAATGAGCCAAAATAACGCAGAGCCACTTGCGTGCAGCGTGCGATGCTTTCTTCGGCCGTCTCAAGATCATTATTCGCTCCAAAGGTGGACATATTGAAAACTACTGATACAATTTGAAAATTTATGTATTTTCCAACATATTTTGCTTTGGCACAATAAAATTTATCAAAAATTAAAAAAAAATTATAGCATTTTAAAAAGTTATAGTTCGAGTAAGTCACCTTGTAGATTTACTAGGAGGTTGTCCATGTTATACCCAAACTTCAAGCTTGACAAAATACGTTTAAAATTTAAGTTTGTCTGCATGTTTGGGAAGCTATGTCACGGCCTTCCGCTCGCCATATCTCTCTGCCAATTATACCACATAACATAATTCGGTCTAGAGATTCATCATGCAAAAATTCAGATGTGACACTACAATTTTTTTTTAAAGATTTTTTACAACTTTGGAGCCTTCCACCCCCCTCCCCCCCCAAACCGCTCGCGACAGGTTCGGCAGAGTTCCACTTTTATGACCTATGACAAAATGATCTCGAAAAATATTCACTAACTCTCCGACTACAAGCTGAGGTGGAAATAAAATGTTCCAGAATGAAACAAAATAGCTCTTGCTACCCCCTACTCGTGCAAGAAGGCGATAGGTTTGAGATAAGTATGACCCCTCATAGCACATGATGCACTGCGTTTACAAAGCGGTCATTAGATCAATTTTCACGTCTGGTGGCTTGTAGTGAAAAAGCGGACAGGCATCAATTTGACAGAAAGAAGGAAAACGGCATTAGCATCATCGGCGTGTTAAAAATCTCTCGACACTCTGATTCATTTGCTACCCATAGATATTCCGGTATGCAGGGTACCCACCCTGCACACTGGCCGATTTAGTACAACACTAGCTGGTCATAAGTGAAAAAAAATGTTAATATCAAAAAAAAAAATACCAGTAGGCTTAAAGTCAACCACCCAAATAACGAGAAACAACAAAAAAAAATTCTTTAATTCTCTTGTTGGTAAATATTTTTAAATTCAGAGTATTGTTATTAAAAAAACAAGTAAGGCTCTGTAGTGACGAGCTAACTTTTTTTTTTTTTCTTGGTCCATAACAAAAAACTTTTCAGGGCGACCATTCCCTTTACGTCAAGAAGTTTTTTGGTCACTCAGAGTGAAAATCTTTCCAAGTCATCAGTAACGGTTTGTGCAGGTACTGTTTTGCAGTACGTAGGGTCAAAAAATTCAATAACCGTTTTTGATGAAGCTGCTCACAAAAAATGCCTGAAATACAGTAAATCTTTTGTATCATACCTTTTCAAAAAGTATAAGGAAAAACAAATTTCACCAGACCGACATTTAAAAGCTGAAGAGTTTTGCCTTCAAAAAGAGTTCCTAATTCCATTGCCTGAAATTGATTTGCGGAAGACCGGAACAGCAATTCCAGGAATAGAAAACCGAACTAAAAAACGAAAAATTCGAAACCTTATGGAAACATCGGTCGCAAAATTATCATTTGGTTTTGAGTCTAAGCTTAGAATAGAAAGAAAGCGTTCTAAAGCCGAACTCGTAAAAAGGGTTGCCGAGTGTTCTCCTAAAATGCTTAAAAGGCTTAAGACACCCGAAACTCCGAATACGATCAAGCCATATACACCTGAAGAAGCCCTAGCCCTCGTAACCGATTTGAAACTGACAAAACATCAATATAAGCAACTTGAAAAAAGCGCAAAAGAAAGAAATGCTAATATTTACCCAGCCTACGATACTATTTTAGAAATAAAACAAGAGTGTTATCCAGCAAGTAATTTTTTGACCATAATCGAAACCTTAAGTGAAGTTAAACTACACCCATTGTTGGACTTGACACTACAACGTTTGTCTGCTGAACACCTTGAAACTTTTGAGAACCAGCTTGAAAACGGTGATACTTTAGTATGTTCGTGGAAATGAGGCTCTGATGGCAGTGGAGGGCATTCGCGTTATAAGCAAAACTTTTTCGTAAATCCTGAGGCAAGTGATACTGATATTGTGGCAAGTGATAAGGTACTGTGTAACCTTTAGGAATAAGTAAAGTTGGTTCTGGGGCTGAAAATATCTGGATAAATTCAAGAACATCTTCTCCAAGATACTGCCATCCAGTACGTTTCGAATTCGCAAAGGAAAATATTGAGACAATAACAAGAGGGTTAAACCATATGGAAAGCGAAATAAATTGTCTAGAAGCCAGAAGGGTAACCTTTAACGACAAAATTGTTTTAGTTAATCATACTTTGTTAAAAACAATGGTAGATGGCAAAACATGTAATGCTGTTATGGAGAACAGGGCTAGCACAGTTTGCTATACTATATATGCAAGGCACCTACCAAGGACATGAACAATATTGAACTTTGCTTAAATAAACCTTCTAATACGACTGCCTATTCACGCTCACATCAGATATATGGAAGCACTACTGCATGTATCTTACAAAATTTGAAATGAAAGATGACAGGCAAGAGGACCTGAAGAGAAACAAGCAGTTAAAAATAGAAAAGAATTATTACAAAATGAGCTTAGATCTGAATTGGGAATCTTGGTGGATTTTCCAAAGCAAGATGGAGGAAATACCAATGACGGCAACACGGCCCGAGCATTTTTTTAGGATCCCGCAAAAACTGCTAAAGACCTGAAATTGGTCTAACGTTTCTCAATTGTTTTAAAGACATTAACTTCAGGTTTGAAAATTGATACCGCAAAACTATTTGTCTCCAAATATAAAATGGCACAAAATGCCTGTAGGTGTCTCCAAAATTCTGTTGCACGGTGCTTACGTCATTAAAAGTTTTCCAATCCCTATCGGACAGCTTTCGGAAGATGTTTTAGAAACCCGTCAAAAAGATTACAAAATTTTTCGAAGCGCGCTTTCAAGAAAGATGTCCCGAATGGCAACAAATACCGATGTGCTCCATACCATGTTGATATCTTCTAATCCAAAGATAAACGAATTGCGACATGGCGACAACACAAGATACCACCCCCTGAAGTCATGGAAATGATTTCAAAATTGATTTATAAAACACATTCCAATCAAAGATAATAAAAAAATTAAATCCGAATTAAGTCCAGCTATCGACCCCAAATCGACCACTGTGCTGATGGGAAGAATTTCTGTAAATATGCCCTCTTATACTTAACTTCCAGTCTATCTCCACACTGTAGCGTCTTTTACGTTGAAGTCTCAGCTATTTATCAGGCAGCTCATTGGGTCAGCTTGAATCCCATATCCTAGAATGGTATACATATACAGCAAACAGACAACAGATTCCTTACTTTGAACAGTGTAATATTGGAAGAGGTTAAAGACTGTCTGTCTCTAAAAATGAGAGCTAGCTGGCAAAAAATCGAACTCTGCTAGGTTCCCCAACACTCAGATGTCCCAGGAAGCTCCGTCGCTAGTGAATTAGCGAGACAAAGACCTCTTAGAATGAATGCAGGCAGCTTATCAACGTCAAGGCATAGATACCCTACGCCAAGCTATCTTAATCGTTCTCTAAATCCAACCATAGATAGATGGAATGCCGATCATGATCGTGCTAATACGAGTATAACTGAACATTTCGAGATTTTCAGAATGGAGAAACTCCCATAGAACCAGTGGTAGCGGTCAGTCCCCTAGTAGGCTACTTAAAGGATCTGGTCTGTGGGTTGGGGGTTGTGCCGTTAGTTTAATCAATCAGGGAAAACACTTTATACGAGTACGTATTGCGAAGCGACAAACCGCCTCGGATATGAATGAGTTGGCTGTTCTTAGGAAACGAAAAACTGATAACAAATTTGGACTATACACTAGTAATACCCGGGCCCATAATATACCACATGCAGCCAAGAAATTAGCGTAGGTTTAATGGTCTTGGTAAAAGAAGAACGGAACGAAATGTGACGGCTTTTATGCGGGCCAGGGAAGGATGAATGAAGTCTTTAGCTTCAGGCTAGCGAGCGAATGCCTCATTACAGTTTCCATTATGCGTTTACGCCTTTATTGCACGACATTGCACGACCCACAATTTGGGGTTGAACTTCTCAATGAAATCTCAGAACCATTTTCGCAAATCTTAAGTAAGGCGTCCCTCTAAATTGCATTAGTTATAGAGCAATCAGTCTCTCTAACATCTCGTACAAGATCCTTTCTGTGATTTTAGGCCTGGTAAGTCCACAATCAATAATAATTACTCTTAGCAATCGCCGTTTCTTTAGACTTAAAAATAAACTAAAAAATTAATTTCTCTCAGAAACAACGAACAAACCACTCCATAAGACCCGCGACGTATGGCACGGAAGCATGGATTTTATTAAAAGTTAATGAAATTGTCCTTTGAATAATAATCCTGGAAGGGAAAGTATGGACTAAAGAACTATGTACATTTACTTTGCCACCTTACACCAACGCTTAAGCCCAGAAAATCGTTGAATACGAGTACATCCCGGAAGTACAATATGATAAGGAGGTTTGGAGGTAATGGGCAAAGGGACTTTAACCATCATTGGGGGAGATTAATGCTAAAGGAAAAGAGGCCTAGGTCAACTCTGGACGTGGATCATAAAGCCATTTAACTTAAGTAAAGTAGGATTCGGATCGGTATCAAGAGAACTAACTGATTGGTTATGCACCTGCTATACATAGAAAAATGGTTAAGCAATAAGTCTTCGCAGCATCTAAACGGACTCTGTTAGTACACGCAAGCTCAATATACGTGTCAACGAAGGATATACATAGACAATAAGTAAGGTGTTCCCATATAACGTATCGCGAAAAAAGGGAAATCGACTTTTAATTCCGGAAAATTAAGAATTAAAACCATTTAGCTATTACTATAATTTACTGCAAAAAATACGGTATACCGACAGTGAATAAAAAGAGCTGTTTCGTACTTGGGCGCTATAAAAGAAGTGAAGTTTGTTGACCTTGAATATAAGATGATAAATGTACCAAAGCTGTCAATAGTCGTGATGAAATTTCCTCTGTGGGGCATTGATGACAATATTGATGATCTTATCAATTCGCTTTTGGTCGTGTTGGCGATGCTCGTTTTGGTGACGTCATGAGAGCCAAGGATAGCAGTACATAAAAATGAAATGATTAATTGCTAATGCCTGCTTAGGCTTTGGTATGTATGTCAATATTCGGCTAAACACAAACGAGACTGCTGGAGCTGATGGTTGAGTTTTTTTTAGTTATTAGGTGGGCAATTAAGTTATCGCTATTTATTTTTTTTTTGACGAAAATGCAACTTTATTGTGAAAACATGGTTACAAACGAATCATTCAAATCGCTAGCTATGCCTTTTTCCCATCTTTCTGGCAGAGCTCGAATATCGTTACGGTAAAAGTGTTCATCTTTTGAGACATCAAAAAATGGCTTGATTCGTGCGATTCATATGACCGGAACTGCTGGTCAGCCAGACCATGTGCCATCGAACGGAACAAGTAATAATCGTACGGCGCAATGTCTGAAGAATATTGCGTATGGGGTAAGGCTTTAACGGGTTTGGCAACGTGAGGCCGAGCGTTGTCATTCTGTTCTCGCGTTTTCGCACCTCTGCTCGTATTGTGGCCATTGTTCGAATGCAATCGCTTGGAAATGGATTGGCGGGTAACTCCTGATGCTGAAGCAAGCTGTTTTTCCATTTGGCATGGATCGGCACGGCACGTTGGTTCACTTAGAGCTGCATCTGCGTAAAATTTTTGGAGTTCTCGATGCTTTTCAGCACGGTTTTGTTCAAATGAAAGAAGAAAATCAACACTTACCGCAAATGACGATTATATGGCACAAAATCAGACATTTTCACACAACCAAAAGTAAACGATTCCAAAACAAAATCACTAATGTGTCAAAACAGTTTGTTTACTATATGTCTAAACTTGGTTCATGACGTTTTGGATATGTCAAAATCGACCAACACTTACTGCTGGAGCCATCTATTGACAAACAGTGAACTTACAGAAAACTTAGTTGAGCACCTAATACAATTGGCGTGCACTTAAGGAATTATGAACACCCTTAAAATATTTGCACATAGCGCGCTCCACTGAAAATTAGGGAGGAAATCCAGCGAGATACCGATGTACGACTATATTATGTGAAGGAGTATGTTGATTTTGAATTTTCCTGATTATGCTGACAAATAAAGAGCTCAGCAAATCATTTCAGAGGAAGTTGCATGGCTTAGGAAAGATGACGATATTCAGTGGGCTTAAGTACCATTAACTGATGACCATTCACAGTGAGACGGGTGTTACGGTTAGAGGTTTTGAGGGACTTCGAGGTTCGAGTGCATGCCATTGCCGTTCCCGTTTTACAGCCGAAAACCAGGAACATGAGTTCGGGAACGAATATCTTAAGCAGAGCAAACTATCGTTGGCAAAGGCATATACGAATAGGCACTTGATTTGTAGTAGGAGACAAAAGATCACTTATAAAAATTAAAAAGAGTGTCAGAGACTGAACAGAGCCTTGGGGCACTTCAGCATTTATTTTGTAAAAGTCAAACATAAAACCGTCTAAGACAACTTGAATTGAAATTTGAAACATCAAATGAACCTATCTTGCTTTCGACAACTTGCTGTATATTTTGATGAGACATGCCACCAGATCGCCACGATGTGTGAAAATCCTACTCCCTGTCATTGAGAAATTTTCCGTGTCTTGAGATATTTCATGAACTGTCAGTTTATCAGAGTTTCCATAATCTTAGAAAGAAGAGACGTCAATGCAATAGGTCAGTAGAAGTATAGAAAAGAAAGTTCGCCTTTTAAGGAAAGCTCAGGACAAATGCTGTTTTCTGTCTATTCCGAAAGAGTGTTAAAGAAATGTATCAACGAAAAAGCTCACGCAGCGTGGAAAACCATCTTTTCAGAAGAAGGGGAGATATATGTTACTATCTGGTCCATTCTAATGTTTAAATACTAAGTGCTCTAGAGCAAGTGGAGATATAATACAAAGCAGAAGCACAGCTGACCTTGTATAAAGCGGTAATAGATGGATTGTCATTATAAATTAAAGTTGCGATGGAGTATGAAGCAGAGATACTAATATTTTTTTCACGAACGACCAACATAGGTAGTAAATATCTTTGGGATACTGTAATATTTTGTATCACAATTTTTCATCGCATTGTAACTTCACGCTCTTGAGAAAGGAGTTGAGTCATTCCCGGTTCCAAGAAGACCCTTGAAATCAACTATAGAAATAGCGTTATATAGAGGTATTAGTCTTTTAAACATAACTTAAATGCCCTAAACCATGAACTTTAAACTTTTCATCACCAAAATGTGAGATAAGAGATCTAATAGAATGCTCAAAGTATAAGCAACAACAAGGGTAAGATGAAATACTGATGTCTTCGAAATTATGACCTCAATGTTCAATACGACTTTAGGGTAGTTATAGATTGTCTCTACTTAGGCTTTTAACACAAATAACGATATCAATATAGACTCCAAATATAACAAACTAATTGCGTTTTGGTCAGATAAATTAACTAAATATTCAAAAGTCATCGAGAAGCTCTGAACTAGGGCAAACTATATATTCTGTCTGTTCGCAAGTTTTTGATACAAAGATCATCTTCCACAAAAACTCAAAGCCGCACAACGATCGGAAAGAAATGCCAAGAACCAATAACATCCATTACAATGCAAAAAAAAATTAATCTACGAATTACGAGTAGCCCCAGAAGGCAAGAAAGTAACATGCCGATCTCCCACTGATTCTCGTCCAACTCGTGGTGCTACTATTGCGAATTCGGATGTAAATCCTATCGATGTTCATTTACATGTGAATAGAACCAGTCCAAGAAAACTGGTGAACTAACCAGTTTAAGCGGCGTTTACTTATGGCTTCCAAGAGCCTAGCCCACTTTTTTATTATTCGAACTTTTCTGATGAGCCCATACAAAAGCAAACGGAATCGAATATTAACCGAAGAATTTTTTCTCGAAGAGTCCCAGAGCATATTCATCTACTTTCTTTTGTGTCCACTCTTTACGCCATAAAACTGGGCTGGGATGATCAGTGCCTTGTATGTATAATGTCTTTCTGGTTAAGCCCAAAGAACCAGCTATTAGCAAGAGTGATTTTTCGCATGATTTCCGCCCTGATGTCGTTGTCAGAGTTGATGGCGGAGTCGAAATAGAAATGTCAGAGTCCTTTGCTACCTAAAACTTATTTTTTCCAAGACATAAATTTTGTGTGACTCTTTGTTTTACCTTCGTTTACTGCTAAAGCCATCTTTACCGCTTCTGTATCAATAGTGGCAAACGCTACAGTTGACTTGTGAGTTTCGCACAATTCTTTCAAGAATGGAATTAAAAAAATCACATGACCGCATCGCCTTTTTTTAAATCCTTTTCTGATATTGAAGACCTTGATTTTGTCTTTACTGACCTCGACGGAGCAGCGTCCATTCTCCATCGTCATCCTGCATAGTCAAATGAGCTTGACAAGGACGCCACAACTAGACACGGCTCTGCAGAGTTCGTTTCTTTAGAGGGTGTCATATGCGCTTTTGGAATCGATGAAGAAGTGGTGTGAATCTATTTGGAACTCTTGGGTTTTTTCTAAGATCTACCGTTTTGATGTATGGTGGAGTTTTCTGACCGAAAACCATCGGCCAGTCAGACTTTTGACTAAGGGTCTTAGGATTTCACCTAATATAGTAGCCAGGATTCAGTAGTTTACGCAGTTCGGAAGATCTCTCTACTTTAGGATCGAAAAAACAATGCTGAGGTTCTATTGGTCGGGCGTATGCTCGACGACCCAAATTTTGGAGCCAAGTTGATGTAGCTGCATATCCAATCGTCACCTGTTACTTTAAATAGATCAGCAGTTAAGTTATCGGATCAAGTAGCTTTGTTAGACATAGAACTTGGGAATTGCTGTCCTGACTTCATCTTGGTGAGATGGACGAAAATATTGTCTAGATTGTTCATTCTGCCTGACGGTGTGATGTTTTTTGTCATCACCGTTTAAGAATTCGCAGAAATAATCTTTCCAGATTGTCAGCGCCGACTGTGGTTCTACTATAAGGTTTCCTTCTCCATCCTTGCAGATTTCTGTTCGGGCTTTACAGCGTGGTCATGTTCGTTTTATTTTTTGGTAATACTTCCGAACTTCATTCTTCCGGTAGCACCTCTCTAAAGCCTCGATCGAGCGCTTCTCGTGTTCCTTTACCTTTTTCTGAGGAGCCTGTGTTCTTTCCTTCTTTTCTGTTCGTGGAGTTAGCGAGCCCCTGTTATTTTTTTCTGCACGGCCGCTCTGAACATTAGTTGTTTTTCCAGGTTAGCTTGTCCGCAATCGTCGTCGAACCAAGGGTTCTTTTGTTGGGGCGGGTTGAAACCCAGTAAATCAGAGGCGGCCTTTCTGATTGCTCTTTGACAACATTTGATTTTTCAAGAGGGTAAGTGAATCGGAAAAGGTTTTGGCTATCTCTTGAGATTGTAGCCGTTCGACGTTGAACTTCCTCACAATGGTTTGAGACTTATAATCTAGTTACAATACGTTCTGCCCAAAATTAAAAAGCCAGTGTCTGTTTCCCCACTGTATTATCAAATATGCTCTCTTTATCTAGCTTGGCATTAAAATCGCCAAAGACGATTTTCACGTCATATTTAGGGCATTGCTTGAAGGTTTTGTCAAGGAGCTCGTAAAAGCAGTATTTGCTAAGATAGTCCTTTTCTTCTATCAGGGCGTGGGAACTTCTGAGGCTTATGTTGGTTAATTTAGACTCTATGCCAATCGACTTCAGGCGTTCGCTTACATGCCTGAAGCTCGAGACTTGTTCCCTGTCCTTGTCGCGCTGGTCCTCTGTAATATTCTTCAAATCTCCGATCCATTCCATCGCACTTCTTGGATGGCGGTTACGTCTGCTTTGCAGCAGTCGAGGATCTACGCTAGGTGTTCGGCCGCACGCGGGTTCGAACATTCCACGTGCATACCCGAGGACGGTTGTCCTTAAATCGTTAACCGCAGTCGTCAACAGTGAATCCATTATTAACCGAAGCTATTAGCTGGTTCGTCATATTTTTTAATGCCTTGCGAGCCACGTCGTAGGCCAGTATAGCATAATGCTATTGGTCGGGCACGCACTTGCCATTTTAGCCTGCATGAGTAGGGATTTACTCATGCCCATACTGTTACTGGGGAAGTAAGGGAGGCCCGTAGTGCTTGATTGTTCAAACCTGGTTCAAACCTAGTTATAGGATACTCGGGAGTTTCTCGATCAATCGCCGTGTCATCGAAGTCGCCCCAAAATAATTCTTTTCACTCACTGCTTATTTGCGGTGAGCGTAGGCGTAACTGTATTTCAAGTTTCGTGTTCAGTTATCAATTGTATGACCATTAATTGGTCACTAATTTTTAATACACCTACGATCTTCTCTAATAATCCAGGTTTGCGTTATTGTTCTGTTCATTTCTGTAGTAATACATTTTACACGCCTTCGTTTGCAAATTCATGTAGCGGGCTCTGTTTCCGGCATTTTGATGGTCTCTTGAATCCATATTTTGTCGATTTTACGTTGCCGCAATATGTTTTCTAGTTTGAGACATTTGCCAATCGTGAGTTATTTTTCGAAACCATCATATTGCTCTCCATCTGGAACTTTCAAGCTCTGACAGGAATATTTCAAACACCGTTCTTTTGTGCAGTGTAGTGTATCCGCGATGTAGTATCTTTGTACTATACTCCTTGCATCCATGTAGCGCTGTAAAGCATAAATGCACACATATTCGGCTTCTCTTGGCAGTCTCCAGACGTTGAAATACGCTCACTCATGCCGGTAGTTTTATTCGATATCAATACACCTCAGGTTCGTCTTATATCTTAAAGTGCCTAAATATGATTTTTCCCCATTCAATCGAATATTAGTACGAGTAGAGGAACAGACATCGACAATATTCAAATATCTAGAACCAGTTTTTTCTCCAATTTTGAAGAAGAACAAATTTGACGTGCACTTCAAGGTAACATTCCTAGCATTTGTCAAATACTTTGCCATTTCCGTTGCACCGGTCACTATGTAACCACGAGACAGGTCATTGCTTGTAACGTACAGCACTTAGAAAAGAAATCATGTTTTTCTAGTGATTAAAATAATCTTGCAATACCTTGTCTGCTGTCAGAACCAACTCAAAATACCAGCCAAATATATGCGAAATTCTAAAAATATTTTCTCAAAACAACACCAAGTAAACGCAGCACGTTGCCAATAAATTTATTGGCATCGGCGGGCATATTAAAATATTTGAATTGGTTTTATGTACATATGTCCATCTAACATAGCAAGTCGCATTTTAATGCCACATAGCCGCAATCAAAAGATACTTTTCTATATCATGACACTAATAAGCACAAGCAAATACAATAGTATGTACACAAAAAATAGCCAACAGAAATTCCATCAAACAATTTCCACAAGAGATAATGTCTTGCGTTGCCTTAGGCGAATTCACACGCAGATACGAGTACAGATACAAATATCTACGATGCAAATTTATTACATAACTCATGTCATTTGTTAATCAAAATCATGTCTCCCCATTCGACAGCAACAAATAATTCACTTCACTTTCGTTTCGTAGAATCGAACAACCAGCCACCCACTTGGTGGTAGACTGGGGGGTGTGAATAACTGAGTGGGTGAGCGCAACGCATGACGATGACAACGGTGAACGGCTCCCCTCCAATGCATGAAAATTCTAACTGAAATTTTTATTACAATAAAACTCATACGAGTGACCGACCGTTCGACGGACGTTACACAAAATGCAAACTCAAATAAAGATGTAGCGTGAGGTGCAAATTTCTCTATCCACTATATGTACAATAGTACTCGTAATACAATAAAACGCCTCGGGGGTTGGGCTGGATTTGGGGTGAATGTGCGACTGCATAGTCAGTCGTTCGTATAGGGAATTTGCCAACGTCGCTCTAACGCCTTCGATAGCTCAGTTGGTAGAGCGGTGGACTGTAGTAGTAAATTGTGACCTGATGTGCTCGAAGAGTCTACAAAAAGCGATTCGAACATGTTTGCTTCATGAAAAAAGTTGATATCCATAGGTCGCTGGTTCAAATCCGGCTCGAAGGAAATGAGTGGACTTTTTTTGTTTTTTTTTTTAATTAGTTTTTTATTTTAAATAAATATGCATTTAGCATTTTTAGGTACTTGGAAATGCAATTACTAAATAGGAGATACAAAGATTCTACACTCAGATGCTTTCACATACTACCCGTACAAGATGGTTTTCTGTTATAAAAGTATGTATTGTATAAGGACCCTAATTTGTCAGGGATATTTTGGGAAATGATTGTTGGTTATATTCTAAGAAAAAAAAAGGTCTATCTCCAATGTTGACATCATTTATCGTGGATTTAAGAGGATTACTTTGGTGTATCCTGACCCATGTTAAGTGAAATTGCTCTGTTAATACTAATTGTAGAAACTTCGTTTAAAACTTTGTTTTTAGCAGAAATAATAGCATTTGTAACTGCGTTTAAATAAAGTTGATATCTTGTTTGAATTTTACGATATCCAATTTCTAAGAATTTTCTATTTTTCTTCCCCGTGCTAATTTTTGATTTTGAGGTCACTTTTCTCCAGAAAATGCGTAACAAACATAACGTTTTACTATTTTTTTGTTATGAACGTAACAATAATACAAAAAATAACAATCAACAAGTTTGCAGAAAAACGCATAGTTTTTATGATACTTGAGAAAACCTGCAGCAAATTTTATGTGTGTCCTAAAACAGTTATAACAGGTGCTCAAAATGTCCTCCTTGGTTTTGGATTTCACTGCGAATTTAATATAATTATGGTGGAAGCGGTTTAATACAAGCTAAAACTTAAAATTAAACTTAAAACCAAGGTTGGTTGGAGTAGTGAAGGAAAACGGATTTGAGGTAGGGAATGGTGCGGTGGAAATCGAAGACGTTAGAGTTTTAATTGATTTTTCGTAGAGATTCGTTCGTTCGCGCAATAGGAGGTGTGGTGGGTTGGTAAATAGAAGGGACGAGGAGTACGTAGATTTCGAGGGTTAGTGTTGAGGAAAATAGAGTTGTGAAGGAATGCGCATTCAACCTGACCTAAAAGCAGTCGATGAATGAAGAGAAAGTCGGCTGCATCTCTGCGTTCCTCAAGGGTGTTTGAGTTGATAAGATTGAGACAGTTTTGATAGTGAATCAGAATAAAAGAATCGTTCCAGGGCAAATATCAAAGAGCAAATGAAGAAAACGGCGCTGGATGCTTTCAATTCTCGAGATATGAACACGATGATATGGGGACGAACAAAGGTTTTACAAAACCTAGTGCAGAGTTTGCTTTAAGAATTATCCCATCCATATGTAAACGAAAGCTGAGCTCCCTATCACACAAAATGCCGAGGTCGCAAAGAGATTGAACGGGAGATAGGTTGGTTGTGGAGAAGGTAAAGTCGGGGAGGAGGTTGATACCACTTATGTGTAATTGTGATGGATTGGCATTTGGGTATATTAAGTTCCAATCAATTTTGAGGCACCAGATCGAAAAACAATCAAGGTCTTGTTGAAGGAGGAAGAAGTCATGGGGAGAGGAAATGGTTTTGAAAAATTTGGTATCGTCGGCGTAAAGGAAGATAACGAGTGTTGGATGAACCTATCGGGATCATTTATGGTTAACATAAAAAGAAGGAAACCGAGATGGCTGCCTTGTGGAACTCCAGAGGTGGCCAAAAATGGAGCCGAGTGGGCTGATCTAAAAGGTGAGAGGATTTCCATTTTAACAGTATGGGTTCAAAGCCGAGAGCAGACAATTTGAAGGATATTAATCGATGAGAGATTTTATCGAAGGCTTTGCTAAAATCGGTTGCAACAACAATACAACGACTTCGATGCCATTATCTAGGACAGAGAGGGCAAAGGATACGAATACAACGAGATTTGTGGTGGTTGACCCACCCTTCAGGAAGTCATGTTGTCTAGTGGAAATAAGTGATTTGCATGGGAAGCTTAGAGCTTCATATAAAATACTTTCAAAGAGTATGGGTATATGGGAGAGTTTAGCGATTGAGTGATAGTAAATTATTTCGTTCTTTGATCCTTTTTTGTGGATCGGGGTTATGAAGGAGGTTTTCCAAGCCTGAGAAAATTCTCCTTGTGAAAGGAATAGACGAAAGAGATTAGAGAGGACAAGGGAAAGAGAGGAAGAGCATTTTTTAAGGAATATGGCAAGGAGGACATCTGGGCCGGGTGTGAATTCGTCATTAAGTTGGTGTAACTTATATTCGATATAAGGCGGGTCCAGGGTGTGGGAGAGTAGTGGGCCATTGGAGAAATTCAGTAGGTAATTAAAATAGGATGGATCCGGTACAAAGGAGTTGTTGGTGAAGGATTATTCGAAAAAGGGGGCAACTAGGTTAACAATGGTGAGTTGATCGGTTGATGACTTGTTATTGAAAGAGAGGGAAGGAGGGTAGCCATCGTACTTTCTTTTGTAGTTAACAAATTTGCAAAAGGACTTGGAGTCGCTTATAAGATTGACTTGCGCATTGTTAAAGTAGCGCTGGTAAAGGGAATTGTAAAGTTCGGTGAAATGAAGATAAGCGCCAAGATATTTGGAGTAGTCCGAAAAGGATCTGGCGCGAAGGCAAGCAACTCATAACTTGTTTCACTTATTTCGTAAGGAACGAAGCCTGCGATTATACCAGGTAGGACTAGTAGATGATGTTTTAAGGCGGGAAAACGGAACGTAAAGGGAAAAAGAATTAAATATTTCTCAATAAAAAATGGATAAGGCATCATTTATACTTAGGTTGTGAAAGTTAAAGGAAGATCTGCTGAGATAGTCACTGATTTTGTGAAAGTTTGCTTTATGAAAATTGTAGGATGCTTTATGAAAATTGTAGTTGTGAGGGGACTGGACAGGACAGAAGAGTTATGAAAAAATGAGAGAAGAAGGGGACGGTGGTAGTTACCAATTGTTGAGAGAGCCAGGTGACAAAGTGTGACTGAGGGGTTAATTGAATCTGTTGTGAAAATAAGGCCTAATTGCCTGCCCATGTAGTTGGATATACGGTTGACTTGGCATAGACTTGAGTCTGTTGAACGATCTAAGAAGAGGCATTCCTTAGCTGAGTTAGCATTTGAAGCAATGAAAAATGATTGATCATCTGATGGAATCCACTGCAGCTGAGGAAGATTAAAGTCGCCGAAAGTACGGATATCGTTAATGTGAGTCAGACAGGACAATTAACTGGTCGATCGCATCGATAGCAAGTTGGTAGGATTCAATAGGTTGAGCTGATAGGATGCAGCAGCATATAATGTAAAGGGAATTATTGAAGGAGAATTATTATTTTTTATTGCGACAAAGAGAAGAGAGTTAAGGCTTTTGTGGATCGCTAGTAGAACGCCTCGACAGAGGGAATCATCATTTAGCCGGGTAGGATCATCGTCGCGAAAAACATTAAAAGTAGGGCGGAACAATTCCTGGTTCTTTATGCCCGAAATCAGATTTGTTTCAGTCAGGGCGTAAATATCATAGGGAAGAGCATGCGATTGGCGTAGAACAGCATTGGTCTTAGAGCGAATTCCTCTTACATTCTGGGAGTAAAAAGTAAGAGGGATGATGGACTTCTTCACTTTTGAAGACGCTTCGAGAATACGCTCCTCCAATTCACTTAAACTTGCTATTTCGGTTGAATAAACAAGTTCCTTCATTCTTCCCCATAAAAAAAAAATCCAATACTCTAAGAACAGGTGATCTTGCAGGCCTGTTAACTAGTCCATTTCTTCCTATCCAATGATTACCGTTCTTTTCATTTAACCAATTCTTGACTTACGACCATAGTGGGCTGGAACACCATCCTGTTGGAAATATAGATGAAGCTAGTTCAATCAGTGGAATGTCCTCCAATAGTTCTGGGAAATCTTTTCGCAGAAACTCCAGATAGCTTACAGAATACAGTCTAGGTGGTAGTTTGAAGGGGCAGATTAAGGGGTTAGGCCACTCTTGGATTTTCAAAAAATCGATTTTTTTTTTATTGCTTTCAATGGATCTCAAAAATGATCTGACAAAAGATTATGGCCGGAAAATATCCCGAAGTATTTGTTTTTCGAAGTACGAGTATAGTACAAGGCCCCCCGCCGCTGCAACTAAAACACTCTGCCACTAGTCTCATTAATAATCTGAAGTCGTAAAAACACATAATAACTACACACTGTGCCATTGGTATTCACGAAGAACGATTCCAGAATTTGTATAGGGACTACTGCAGAAGTGGTAGAACTGATAAAATAAAAGAATGAAAACTATTGTCTCTCCGACAAGCTGAAGGGCATGAGCAAAATTGATCTCTTGAGATTCTCATCCTTCTCTGGGTAGTTGTGAATCTTAAATGGATACAGTAAACCCACTTATAGAATTAAGTGAACAGCCAATTGGTCGCAGGGCCACAATCTTGCTAACCTTACCTAACCTCCAGACTCCAGGGGATATCATCCACAAAATCCACTGCGAGGTATGAGTTCTTCCATTGGAGAACTCCTCCATTGCTATCATTATTGACTAGATTCCTAAATAACCTTGGCATATTCAAAGTCAAAGTAGTTCGAATGTGATTACCACTAAATCTGCCACTGATGATATGATATCATTGATATTATTTAGAGAATCCTTCTGATGAGAACTTGCCTGGGCCAATGTCATGGAATAAAAATTTCCCAGCTTGCTGGTGTTCAACTTATGCCGGTTTTCTCTGAATATACAAACACTTGACGGTTGTCTTAGGATTTTGTTAAGTTTCTCTTTAAAACCACCGAATCTTTCTTTTTTAAACTGTTGCACGCAAAACGCATGGTCTGCTCTCGAGAAACACCAGACCGTTGCGGTTACACACTGTATCAATATCGTTGAAATGATGTTCTGAGGATATATGACAAAGGTTCATAGCTATTGAATAACTACCCGCTTCTCCTTTAGTCATAATGAAGTGGGAAAAGCCTTGCTAAGTACAATACAACTCGCACAGTCCTGGTAAAGTGAATTCCAAGGCTGAAAGAAGAGGATATAAGCTTCGTATTAAATGGAGATGTATTTACGGGGATGTTCATAACACACGTAAAAGACAAACATGGCTATAATTTCAAATATCCGTATAGTCTGTCGAAAGTTAAAGTACTTTAAAAACCATTTCCTTTATTCTTCGCCGAAAGAAAAATATTATGTCACTAATATTTGGCCTATGTCAATCAAATAGTCTAATAAATATCAAAAAGGATACTAGAGCTTAAAACGGTAGCATCAGAATACTTATTTGTAAGTCTCAAACTTTTCACAAATTCATTTATATTATTCCGAAATAAATCCCGATGGAAAGAGATTTAAGTCAACAAAAATCTCACAAACTGTGAAACCGGCATCTTAGATAGTCGTACAAGCATCACTGAAACTATCGAAAATCTCCTCGAATTAAGCTCCTAACAATGCCAACATAACTCACAATGTCTGGCAAGTACTTCTCAAGGAAATAGCGTTAAGCAACCACTATTCTAGTGCACATTTATTCACATATAAATCTCCATCTAGACCGATTTAGAAAAGATCTTCATCTTCAAAGTGCCAACAGTCGCTAGACGCAGTCGAATAACTAATGATTTTCATGATTTTCCTTTTACTGTCTTAAGTAGATGTTGCAGAAATTTCTTCTTATTTTTCTATTCAACCAAAGTAGGTCGGATACTTCGAGATGGTTGTCCCCCTGAAGGCATTTTGCATCGCTTTTCTCATAAAAAAATAAAAAATCATGGGAAGCAAAGCAAGCAAAGGAAAAAATGGAACTCAACAGATACAAGATACAATAGAATTGCAACACAGCGCAAACGTATCAACATTTAAGCAAAGTTGCCTAATGATCATCAGTAACAGTAAATAGAAAACGATCTTCATTGTCGCCATTTATAACATCATCTCTGCACCAAGCCACCGTCGATCTACTACCCAAAGTTAGTACCCATACATGTATTTTCAACAATGTAAGGTCTTTCAAGTTCTTCTCTTTTTCTCTGTTCAGTATATTTGCATCTGGATAGTTTGTACGTAGTACAGCTCAAAGTAATTACTCCTACGCCACACTAAGCAATACTTAAGCTTGTGCAACTTACCGCTGCAAGGTGGCTGATCAGTTAGATAGAATCAACTCCATATCGCGTTCCTGCAATTAATTAACCGGGAGTTAAAGTGAATCTCGAATCTTGTCTCTCGAGAGAAAGAGAGCGAAAGCTTCAGGCTTAGCAGTTGTTAATAACGTACAACCAATGGGTATTGTGACAAAATTCCATTGTTTCTTCCCTAAAGATACACGTTGTAATTACAGATAGTGCTAGGTTCATGCTCTGGATTTGCATATGGAACAATGGCCCAGACTATTGCATGACTCCTTGCGAAACATTGAGACTCGTGTGAGTCGACTATCCATTGTGGCCCCTCGAGGTACGAGTATGAGTTAATTGAACTCTGCCTAAGTGACTTTTATTGTGAACTTTTATATCTTTACCCTATCAGGCACGTTAGGAATTTATAATCGGTTTGTGCATTCGCAGAAGATATGAATAAGCTTACCAGTGTTACGTACCTCTGCATACTTTAGTGCATGTGATCCTACGCAATGTGCGTGGCCATTTCATTCGATCTTGCTAATCTCTGCTCAGGCAAACTTAAATGCTGCAGAGTCGGATGATTTATGAATTCGAATGTCAAACTGGTAGAGTGACCTGAATTTTAAGATATGAATAGTTGCGTGCGCTCTCGCGATAAACGTGTTTAGGTTGTGGCTGTTCGCGATTTTAGCGTTCAAGATCAACCGTAGATTGGATCTTTTTTTGTAATATGTACAAACTCTTAAAGGTTGGAGGCTATTGATCCATTTGGCAGTGGATTAAAAATATTGCGGAGGAAGCCTTTTATCATGTGTGCACTGTGTTTAACGAAGCGCAAAACTGGTTTCATTGATTGCATTTCCATTAGCAGATGAGTAGGTTAGAATGATCATAATAATAAAATTGGACCGGTTCGTTTTATAGTCTATGAGTACCTAGAACTAAATAGTACCCAGAATGTTTGGGAAATATTCAATATGTCTACTATCTAATGAGAAGCATTTCTTGACCACTCGACAAATCCGTTTTGGTACACAGTTTTTGGCTAATAAAATGGAAACGAATGGATATTTTTCAAAACTTTTTTTTTTTCTATTTGTTGGGTCACTCAATGGCTACAAATTGTAGAACAACTTCCTCGAAAAAGCTCCCATTTTCCTTCCAGCAACGGCGAAGTCGGTCTGGCCACTCATCGATTGCAATACGTACCTCATGGATTGCACAATTTTCCACTGTTCGGACAAGGGCGCGCCTCAAAGACTCAATACTTGGATGTCAAGTAGTGCTGGAGACTATCCATGATGAGATGAGGTCTGGACGACCAAAAGGCCAATCACCCATGTAAATGAAGTTCGGAACGTGGTTTTTGAGCCATGCTTGATTCGTTTTTGCCTTATGAGCACGGTTTATTTGCAAATAGTGTTTTGTTGAGGGTCTCCACAAGGTTCTCCAAAAAATGCCCCTTTGATGCACTTTCGCCGAAGTTTTGACATCTTTCTCGCAGGAATGCATCTCGATGACCGTATTTGACTCCCCACCAAACTATCACAGAAGCCGGGTGGTGACCCCGATGAACTCTCGCGACGAGTTCAAACGCATGTCGTGATGGCAGAACAAACGATTCTTCAACAGCTTAAATTTTCTCGTCAGTAAAAAGAATTTGTCTATGACCGTACTTCGCGTACTGGCGATTTTGACTTACATTTCTCTTTCAATGCTACTATGAGTAAGTGACCGGCGTATCTCTTGTGTGTGCTGAGTCGCAAGTCACGTTTTAAGATGCGCGATATTCTGTCCTCACTGATATCCATTTCACGAGACATATTTTGCTTGCACAGCGGATTTTGACGAATTCGATTTTCCGCGATTTGATGACTGAGGGGGAAAAAAATACCGATGTCCGTTGGTTTTAAATATTTGCAAGTTATAGTTACGAGGAAATAAAGAGCTTGGCAGGGCATTTCATAAGCGAGTTGTACGGCTTAAAAAAAAACAGTTCAGAGTACGCCCGAAGGTGAACTTGAGGGTGTACTGATGAGCGAGACGGGTGTTACGGCTAAAACTTTGAAGGCGCGGATTGCCACTGACAATTTCGATGGAGCACTGGTGGTGAAAATAGCGTTAAAACAAAGTAAGACAGGAGACGTTACGTCGGTGTTCGGGGGTGTCGAATGACTGTGTAATGTTGGCATCACCTATTAGTATGCGTGCATTGTACTCCAGTTTTGGGCGGATAAACGCGAATAAACGCCTTATACTATACGCTTAAGGAATCCTAGACATTCCGCAGCATCATTGACGACATCGAATATGTGGTCATTCCAACGTAAGTTGTCATCGGCGCACATACCGAAATTGGAAAGTTTTTCGGTTTCTAAGATGCAGGTACCATTCATGGATAATGGCTGGGTATTCAAATTCCGCTTGAACGACAGCAGACATCATTGTGTTTTGGAAGCATTAAATTCCCCTCTGTTGATAGTTCACCAATTAGTTATGCTGCTAATATCGGAATTTCATGTGCATAACATACCCTGTCGTTCCCGTTCTACAGCCGAAGAACAGGGATGTGAGTCCGGGAACGAATATGAGAAGCAGAGAGTACTGTCATCAGCAGAGGAATATATTGACTTAGGCAAGAGATCATTGATGAAAATTAAAAAGAGTGTCGAACACAGAACGAAGCCCTGTGGCACACCAGCATTTATTTTGCGAATATTAGACTAGAATTAAACATTCCGAAAGGCAGTTCCTAATCCATTGAAAAAGAGAATTGTCAATTCCGATGCCAAACTCTGTCAAATGCCTTATAAATATCAAGTGCAACTATCTTGCTTTTCGATGAGACAAGCGATTCAAATCATCAGTCGATCTGTTTCTACGAAAACTGTACTGCCGGTCATTGAGAAATTTTCGTATTTCGAAATATTTCCTGAGCTGACGGTTTATCAGCGCTTCCATGACCATGAAGGGGCGTAAGTGCATTAAGTTTCCCCCTTTTTAGGGACGGACTGCACAAATGGTGTTTTCCATCTACTCGGAAAGTGTACTAAAGAGTAGAATTGATGAAAAAGCTTACGCAGTGGTTTCGCCAATGGAAGAACACCTCTTCAGAAGAAGGGGAGATATATCATCTGGACCAGCGGATTTGTGAATGTTAAGATCTCTTGCTACTACACAAGTCCGAAAGTGGATTCGTCCCATCGAAAATTCGACGCACTCAAGTGTAGGCGAAGATAAAGCATAATCTGGAAGTGTTGGACCGCCAAGTCTCCAGCAAGCAGATTGGCTTTTTCCAAAGAGCTGACAGTTGGAATGTCATTATAAATGAGCGTTGGGATGGAGGATGAGGCAGAATTTCTAACGTTTTTGACAAACGACCAAAAATTGTTACTACCTTTGGGATATTGTATTGTAGTATTTGTTGCCTCAATTTTTGGCTGTATTGAAATTGAACATGCTTAAGTAAGACGTCGCAGTCATTCAGTTTGAATTTTTTTTTCTGTATTCCGCTGTCTGGCTGGTCT
Organism: Volucella zonaria; assembly: GCA_963966105.1. NCBI lineage: Eukaryota > Metazoa > Arthropoda > Insecta > Diptera > Syrphidae > Volucella > Volucella zonaria. The sequence goes on along the minus strand of OZ014531.1, from coordinate 121,168,026 downwards.
TGTAGGACTGAAAAAACATTTCTCTAACCCTAACAGCCTCTTCTTTTGGTTTGATGCTCTTCATGCGCTAAAGGGATAAAGGATCTCATTCCAAAGAGAATAGTGTCAGTAATCATATCAGCAGCGGCATCCACGTCGATATGGAGGAAACGTAACGACCAGTCGAGTTTCCTAAAGAAGCTGTTAGGTCCGCTCCAATTGGCTTTCTCGTATGGCTATGCGGTTCTTTTAGGAATTTTTGCTCTAACTGTGTGGTGGGTGTACGAGAATTTAGCTGATATGACACAATGGTCCGATGAGCCTGGAAGGCAAAGCACATCAACTCCGTACTTATCAGGGTGAGAAGTTAAAAACAAGTCCAGGGTGTCTGCAGTATGACTAACAATGTCTGGTATTCGTGTGGGCTCATTTACAAGCTGGTGCAAGTTGCTTTCCGCAGCGAAGGTCTCAACACACGGTTCTTCGGGTGTTGTCTGTTCAGAATGTTGAAGCCACTCAAAATTGTGTATATTGAAATCCCCCGTAATAACAATTTCAGTATGAGAATACAGGGACACAATTCTTTAAATGGAGTCAGACAGCGCATCAAATTCGTTAAAGGTCGAATTGCTGTCCAGTTTAGGGCTTCTGTAAATAAAGCAAGAGTGGATAATTTGCTTACGGAGATGGAATTTTAACCACAGAAAATTGAATTCCGGATTGGAGTAGGGACTACAATGTGTTGCTGTTCGGTAAGCTACATCGCAACGCACGTAAATTGCGAGACCGCGGTGGGAAAAGAATAATGGTATTAGTTCGTAGCCCGGCAGCTTCAGATCAATGTAATCTGAGACGTGTGGGTGGTGATCTACCTGTGTTTCACTAAGTGCCAAAATAGCTGATCTGTATTTGACATGTTTACTCTAAATTCTCTAGCCATTATAAAATACAAACACCGGCGATGCTAAGCAAGGCTGGGGAGTGAAAATTTAGACGTTGGTTTACCGAATCAAATATTGCCCTTACAACAATAAGAAACTGTGCACCAACCAAATTCACACTCACAACCCCCTATCCATCGGTTGTTGCATACACTTCGTCATTGTTTTCTTCGTATGACAGTGTTATTCAGTAACTGCAGTGACTGGGTGCAAGGAACAGCACTATGACCAGGGGCAAAAGATGTGGGATGCCCGCACTATGATTTCTATTTTCATTTCACACTGAATATTATTTTTTTTTTTCACTGAGATTTTTACGTTTTACGAGTGCACAGCTCGTCACTGACCAGTAACCTCAAATACTATATACACAAAGTTTCGTGTGATTTTCAGAAAGATTTCGCTTTTTTCATAGTTGCATTTTTGCAGGCCAATTACAACAACACGATTTTCGAGCGAACCTCACTGCATGATTGCAAATGTCACTTGTCAAATAGCCGTCAAGTTAGAGTGGATGCGTTCATTGGTTCTTGAGGATGAATGTGTTCACTTCGTGTACCAAAACATTTGCTAGTACTAGATACATCGTATACAGCATGAACTCGGTGTTGTCAAAAGGAAGGATCTATTCAGTTAGTTTCCGGACTATCAGAAGAAATGTCGTGCAAGGAGTCTTTAATATCCAGTTAACATAGGTATCTATACATAAGGGCTAAGTCTTGTGATGCGAAAATAAATTGTAGAAGTTTGAAACCAATACCATAGCTACCATGAAAACAACCGGATATGGGAACCAAGTCCCATACCCATCTTGAAACAAGACATCTTTATGAAGGTGTCCTATGGACGGGCGCAACATATGGGGAGAACTGCACACCATTGTAAAGATATTCAGGCACTGCCCCAATATCTAGAACCTCTAGCGTTCCATCATTTGATGGTGTATTCCAAGTTAGAAATTCTGAAAATTTATGGATGAATAAAGGGCGTGAACTCGAATTCCAGCGGTAGCAGCAATAGGGACAAACGAAATCATGTCATAATAGCGATCGCGATACACCAAACGACGTCAACAACGCTACTCAATTTATATTTACATGCCTCCAAAAGCAGCAAAAATGACAAATAGTTCATTTGCAAAATGAACAAAATCCCAACACATGCAGATAATTCGTCGTAAGGATCAACTTAATAAATACCAGAGACATTTGACCGAAGATATGTACGAGTAAATACTGAAACCGTTCTACATATCTTGAATAAGGACTGAAACGAATAAAATCTGTAAATTTTAATACGGGCTATACTTCCAATGTAAAAAAAATATACATGAAAGAAATAATTCAATGAATTGGATACAAATGATACTACTGCATCGATTTCTGATACTACACGTCCCTTAACGGACCACGTCCAGTCTAACAACTCGCGGAAACCCTAAACTGCAATAAAAAATACCAAACTATTAGATAGGTGGTACTGGAATGAAGTTCGCATTTTTTACCAAAAAATAAAACGTACATACATGTTAAGCCCAAGCAGAAAGCTGCAAGGATGAAGAGAAAACCTTATAGTAGAACTACAATCGGTGCTGAGAATCTGGCAAGATTATTTCAGCAGACTATTAAATTGTGATGACGCATAACATCCCACCATCAGGCAGAATGAACTATTCAGAATGAACTATTCAGCCAGGACGAAGACAGACAACATTTTCGTCCATGCAACCAAGCTGAAGTCAAGACAACATTTCCGTCCACTCGACCAAGATGAACTCATGACAGCCATTTCCAAGTCTATGCCCATCAAAGCTGCTGGACGCAGTGGCTTAACTGCCGAGCAGTTGATGATACGATACAGAGCATCAACTCATCCCTACAGTCTCGGTCGACGGGAGTATGCCCGACGAAAAGAACCTTAGCGTTGTTTGTCCAATCCTAAAAAAAGGAGGTCCCCTGAACTGCGGGGAATAAGTCTCCTCAAAATCGCATATAAAATCCTATCTAAAGTATCAAATTATGTAAGTGACTTAGGCCCTTCATAAATAGCCTGACCGGCCCCTACCCCTCTAGTTTTACACCAGGAAAGTCTACGGTATATCGAATTTGCACATTATGGCAGAATTTATAGAGTCGAACTATACAGATCCATGTCTATTTTTGGCATATGTACTTTCCAAAAGCAGTCAGCTATACTGGATAACGATGGAGTGTGCACGCTGTTCAATCAAGGTCGGTAATGAAAAACCGAGACCTTCAATGTCAGAAAAGGACTCAAATAAGGCGATTTGTTGTCTTGTGATATTTTCAACATCATTCGTAAAAGAATTGAGCGAAACTCACAAGTCAACTTCAGAGGCACCATCTTTCAAAAGTCTGTTCAATTACTCGCATATGCAGGCGACACTGAGAACGTTTCTAGGTTTCAAACAAAGGGACTCCCTATCATGTGACTTCTTGGTGTGGTGGATATGCCAAAAACACTCATATTCTCCGCCTTAATACCGGTATTTTCAAGTCTGAAAAAGAAAACGAAGCAATTGACTCTTTCAGTCTTCAAACAAAAAGAATTTGTGAGGACAACAAGACACTGTTAACAGCAACAAATTTGAAGTTACTGCAGCAATTCACAACAACCATAACCTTGGCATAAGGCCTAAACGAAGACTAATTATTTCCAATTGGTGTTACTTTGAACTGAGTAGGCAATTGAAAAGAAAAGTCCAAAATAGGATTAGAAGATTTCGAAGTGGAAGGTATTAGCTGCACATACTTTTTCAGTTCACCGATACCATAAGTTCAGTCTAGACAGTGACCCTTCTCGCCAACTAACTTCCAAAAATCAGTGGATAATAACTTGCCATAAATACGATGATACACTAGACAATAAGATATTTTTAAGCTCTTACGTCACCCTATAACATTAATCAGCTTGATAGTAAAGTCAGGGATCTTACCATGCCCATCAATAAAGCGCTCTGTCTTCTTCCTGTTCTCTTATTCGACCTTGCTAGACTCCAGAACTAAGTCGGTTTGTAAATACAATAAAGAAAACTTTTTAATCTAGCTAAGTGTAGAGGAGAAATAAACGAATGGAATCCTTACTTGTATTCCCCCAAAATATATTTTTAAAAATTGAGTTAAATAAGCGACTATTATAGGAATTGTTTAGAGGCAAAGTAAAAGAAACTTTAAAGGTATCAAGGATAAGATAACTTCCTTGAGCTGACCCAGTAATGCCAAGCTCTTTGGAAAAAAACCCGATGGGTATTGGATGGCTGTGGCGAAGAATCGTTCGATCTTGTATTGGATACCCGTTTTCCGGATGGATCCCAATATAACATATTTTTATCTGCATTGCTGCTCGACGGTGGGTTGGGTAAATTTACTGACCTTACTACCATTTTAGAGCGCATACTATTTTGGATCATTTCCTTCATCAAGAGATTGCTGAAGTTTTCACTGCTAAGTGTTCGAAATATTTCTTTTGTTGGGTTCCGTCTTATTGCGTATTGGACTGGATTTCCCCACGACCTTCATTGGTAAAACCAGCTAATTTACTCAGCCTCAGCCACTTCGGCATCGAGTACTACATTCACTAAAGGAGTACACAATGCTCCTTTCCATAATAGGCTTTAAATATTTGCTACTCTGCTAGGCGGATAATCAATTCAAAAATGGTAGGTACATCTGCCATAAGATCTGTCAGTAGAGGGATGCTGCAAGGCACAGTACTATTTTCACTTCTATGGAACTTATCACTTAGTGAACTATAGACATGCCTGGTTGCAGAGTTGTTGCTTTTGCCGATGACGTCTCAGAAAAGCACCCTTACCCTTGAAAAGATCTTTTTCTTAACAACCTAACAAAATAAGCGATCAATGTATTGTAGATTCGGCGTAAACCCTCACCAAACTGAGCTTGTGCTCTAGGAACTACAAAATTTCATACATTGGCCGTCCCTTCATTAAAGCTTGTGTACTTAGCATTTTCTAACACAGCTAAATATTTATGGCCCAGCAAGATAACTGGCTGTGATGATTGCTGAATGCGTACAGGAACCTTCCATAAAACATAGATTACTCCATATACTGGTTACATTGAAACAAAAACTTCGAGTCACCATAAGAAGATGCATTCTGTGCAGGCAAATGAATCAACCTCTACCGACCGGATCAGAGACTAACTAAATCTCAATATTTCCTTTTATTTTCCTGATCATTGTACTGACAGCTGGAAATCATGATTTAGTTTGACTAAAGAAGAAGCCGATATCTGATAGGGATATCCGCTTTTTTTTTTTTTTTTGACTACATAGCTGCCATTAGGGTATTAGATGGTTCATGTTTTCGAAAATTGGCGAAGTAGTTCAATATTTACCTTTGTATAGTGCTGGGCCATATGACATAGGACATTTTGACCCTCACCTCCTCTGTAACCGCCATGTTCCTTCTACTCGTATAAAAAGAAAACTTCTTTTCGGACCTTTCTGTCACGAGGATCTACTCGTAAGTGATGTATCTAATACAGGCATTTGAGGTCTACTATGCTTCATTCGAAGCTTCAACCGGTTCAAAGTGTAAAGGGGGTATTTACAGACTCACGTAGTACCACAATCGACCTTATTTAGTGTAAGCGTGTCGGTGTTCATGGTAAACTTTTTTTTTGTTTCTTTCCTTACATTTTTAAGATCTGCTATTTTAGGCATTGATACTATTTATCTGACATTTAATCCATATATTAATCATCCAGCACCATATTGGGCTTATGCCCCATACGTATACTGACCGACACCAAGGCAATCCTATATGAAAACATGGACGCACAAGTATGCACAGGAGCCACTCCCAAATCAATCATAGACTTTCTTCTATCTATCCATCAGAATACGCGTGCACTGGAAGCATAACCTCATTCCGATCAATTAAGAAGTTCGTTGATCTAATCTGTAGAAATATAAGAACCGTTGCAAGCCATGGCTGCTACTAAAATATGATATATTGAAATGTTATCGTGTTAATGATCTTCCGTCAGTTGTGCTAACACTACATTTCTTATGGTCGTAATATCGGTATTTTCAGATGCCCAGCAACTCGCCAACTTTTTTTTTTCTCATAGAAAAACAAAGTTCAAGAATTCAGATATAGTGCTTAGCCCACAGCGTGACATATGAATTCATTATTATGTTCAATCAAAATAAAATAAAAATAATAAGAACTTGCATTTGTCTTAAAGAAAATAAAAGAAAAGATAAATCACTTTTATCTTTTTGGCTCTGCAATCCTCTGAAAAAAGATCAGTGTTGTATAATAAATCAATTTAATTTCTTCGTGGTTTAGATAGCGCTCTAGGGGCTTGCCATTGTAATTCTGACCATTCTTCAAACAAAACTTCATTTGAATAGTTAGCGCATCTTCGCGAATTTAAATTTGTTTTTTTTTTTTTGTGATTAAAAACTGGTGTTGTTATACGAGTAGATATACGTAGTAGAATAGTCCCCTGTGTGGGAAAACGAATTTGATAGTATGACTAATAAATTCAGCTGAAAATCGCCTTAAGTCTCATGTTAATACTAACTCGAATATGTGTATGTATTTTTATGTTAAGGATACCTTTCCTATATGGCAATTATGATGTGACTAGATATATAAGAGTAGCGGGGTCTTTCTCTACTGCATTGTCCCACCGCCTAGGAATTGAAGGCCCTACGAGCCAGATTAGGATTCTATTCTCTGTACAAGTCGCTATCTCAGGCTACTGATGAGCACTTTTCTGACCACGTCCAAGTCATTGTACAGGTCCGTCAATACGAGTACTTAAAGAATCCTGTCTTGAAAACGAAAAAAAAAACCTTCATCTATCCGCGCTCGCAAACGCCCATGATTCTACTTTATTGGATAAAGCTAAGATAAATTGAGTCTTAAATAAAGTTTTTGTTTCTCAATTGGCTTCAAATCTTCGTCCTGTAGTTCAAGGCCATAAATAAAACACTGCTAAATTCATTAATAACCTTTCTTCTTTTTTGAAAAAAGCAAAAGATATATCAAAATAAAGACAGTTGACATACAAAACTGCACAAAACTGTCTAAAATCTCCTCGTTTACGAGAGAGAATTTTATTCCCACTCCTCCGGAGTTGACAGTTTCTACATATTCAGTCCAAAAATTCCTCGAACGAACCTAATATGAATGTTCATGATCAAAACTAAAATGAAAAAACATGACAAAAATGGAACGATATGGGAAAAACCGTCGTGCTGGAAGTGGATTTTCGATGCAAGTAACCTTTCTGCATTAAAAATCTTCTCCTGCCACGACAATGTGTACAGGCACTTTGTAACTTGCGTTTTCGAATATGCTGCAAAAGCAATTTAATGCAGATGACATTTCCAAAAACACCCAATATCGATATTACGTTGCCGTAATATACGTAACAAAGAACTGCATTAGTTTCGTTCAATAATGCAAATGTTCTGCAGAACTAACTTAGTTGGGCTGTATTACTCTTTTTTTTTATAAACGTCAACATACCGTCATACCTGTGCAGATTAGTTAGGCTTTTCAATTATGGCTATAGAAATAGCTACACCATTGTAGAGCGGGATAGTTTTGTGTGTTTTGAAGAGGAAAGATGTAAGAACTACTAAAACAATATTTAATAAAAATACCATAAATAAGTTTTTCCCTTCGGAAAAATAAGCAAAGCTAAGATTTGGCTGAATATTACTTCTTTTTGCATTGACATTGAATGCGTTCAAAAATACCCAAAAAAAACATCTGCGATTGTACTAAGTTAGAAATGCTGATGTTTATAAATTCATCCATCTTGTCTAGGCTTAAGTGAAAAAAGACTGTCTTAGTTTTGCGTGATCACGTTGGGATTTTTTTTATAAATTTCCGAACTTAACCGGAACATGATTTTAGATTTTTCAGTCTTTATCGCTTTTTCCTTATACGAATATTCGGTATGTATTGTAACGGGTGACCAGATAGAAATGATAATTTTTACAATTGTTATGTTTCAGCAGCTGTCAATGTTACCGATGGCATCCAACTGTTAAAACATTCAGTAAGGTTTGCCATTTCATCGTGCATCGTTTTACGCTTGCAGAACGTGCGGAAATTATTAAAAAATATTATCAAAATTCCGGCTCAGTTGTGAATTTCGTCGTGAGGTCAGTCTAATCATGGCTTTAGTGCGCAGGCAATTCGTCGCACTGTGAAAAAGTTTGAGCGTGAGTACACTCTTTTGTATCTTATCCCACCAACCACACAGAGATTGGTGCGAAATGAAAAAAACATAGTTGCCGTAGCGACCTGTATCGAAGAAGACCCATAAATTTGGATTCGGCGCCGATCAGATGAATTGGGCATCACCAAAAAGTCAACCCGGCTTATTTTGCGGTTGGATTTGGGTGCACATCTGTATAAGGCCATAAAATCATCTTCTCGGACGAGTCCCATTTTTGGCTCAGGGGCTATGTCAACAGCCAAAATTGCCATTATTGGAGCAAATAAAATCCGCAAGTGTTCGGCCAAGCATCCATGCAAAGATTGACGGTTTTGATGCATGGCGGCATCATCTGACTTTATTTCTTTCGAAATGAGGAAGGGGACACCGTTACCGATAATGGTCTCAGGTATAGAGCGATGTTAACCGACATTATGTAGTCAGAGCTCGATAACATCGATATATCCGAGCTGTGGTTCCAATAAAACGACGCTACATGCCACACAGGCGACGCAGCGCTCGAAGTTGTGAAGGAAAAATTTGATGACCGACGGCTTGAAGCACTGCCAGCAAAGCCGAGGCGGGCATTTGAATGATGTTCTATTTCACACATAATTGTATGAACGTACCTTCGAAATAAAGCCAGACTCAATTCTAAATCTCACACCATTGTTGTTTTATTTACATTATTTCCTATCGTTCTTCTCTGGTCACCCTTTATATGGAACTACCCCAAATTTACGTAATACCTCGACCGCATTTGAAAAACCCTTACCTCCCTCCGAACGTGACCAATGACAATGGCAAAACGTATGTTTTCGAAGCAAAAAATACGAATAATTCAAGAGAATCGTGAAACGTTAACATCCCTTTCAACTTATTCAACCCCGAACATAAAGATACGCAACATGTATTTTATGTGAGATAATTTCGAGTCCCGGTATATAAACCCAAAAAAAAGGAATTCTAAAACTCATACATACTCGTACATTTTGCCGACATCCCCATATGACTTTTATCCTCTTTGTGTAAATCATCAACCAGTTCTACAACTTTTCTCTTGAAAAACCTCTGATTTTGTATAGATAACGATAGAACATCTGGTGCGACACCCTTAAAAAACGACATTAACGCTAATTCCTCTCTGCTTTGCCTAAATTGCTCATCATCCATAAGAACTTTGTATCTTTTACCTGGCGGCTCGCTAATTTCGATTTCTTTTTGTTGGGAATTTTCATCTTTGAAAGTAGTCGTCGCAAAATGTGAAAAGTATCCATTCTTTGGTGATAGCTGAGTATTCCCATATTTTTCCAGTTCTTCGAAATCAATCTCCGAATTCGAACTATCTTCAATCTTTACAACCTCACACTCGCTGTTTTGTATATCGCTATTTTGTATTTCGCTTTGTTGTATTTCACTATGCTGTATCTCGCTGTGATGTACGTCACTGTACTGTATCTCGCTATTGCGTAGCGCAAAATTCGACTGAGTTTCATTCGAACTCGAAATTGGCGGATCACTTCGCATGATCGATGGCAACAGAAACTGCATATACCCATGCAAATAAAATGGTTTCCTTTTCGCTGGCATCATCTTGCTGTTTTCTGGATAATCTCGTAAACTTCGAAGAAACCCAGTTCGAACATTTTTCCATTTATCTCGAACGAAATTAGCTTGATAAAAAGAAAACAAAAATGAATCAGATGCAAACTTTAGTACAGAAAAACAAACAGCAGTTTAAAAACGAATACCTACGAGGTTTGCCGCATTCTATGGAAATCTCTTGCCATGCTTTCTCCAACTGATCGCGCTTGCCATAAGATACCGACGAGGGATCCCATAGACATGGATGTTTCTCAACATTTTCAATCACCATTATAACAAAAGCTTTCTCAGCCATTCTGTGTTGATCGAATAAAAAATATAAATATCACAAAACTCGTTCGCTTCACGTCAAACGTCACTATGAAATAACCACAAGATGGTGACTAAATCGAGACATCACTTCAGTGCGGCCAGTGCCCCTTGCACGATCATTCGAAGTGTTAACATGTATTGGTTGTATAATCACCATCACGATCTCCACATCATCCAACGACCACCGAACGATCGCTTGACGACGGATAACGAAGAAGCAGCTGATGTTCTCGGTGCTTTGTGGTATGATCGTACCCGACGAATACAATCATCCATATCACAAACCCAAATACACACGCATTGAAGGTTTTTTGTTCTCAGTTTTTCTATGTAGTTTTTGCATACAGACGAGTGTAACTGTACTCGAAGAGATCAATTGACGTTTTGAAGAAGTTCACACAGATACAGTAACTTTTTGTGGTATTTGTCGAACAGCTGCACTCCACCAAACACGTGCGTACACATTCGATTAACCAAATGAACCTTTGGAACCATCCACATACTCGTACATACGTTATTTCGATAAATTATTAATTTATTGATACGGTGTACGTTCCGATAGATTATTTTGTTTTATTAATTTTGCTTGCGATGAAAATGAGTCTTTGAGTCTTTGAGTCATGGAATGATGTCTGCCGCTTGGCGTAAATACATACATACATACGTACAGGTGCATGCATTTTAGGCATATTGTAAACATTCACGCATTTGAAGGTACACTATGGTGCAAAAGTGAGCAAATATTCAGATCAATGTTCAATGGGAGGCTATAAAACTAAAACTGAAAATAAAAGACATATTTTGCAATTTTAGCAGTTAGTTTGTTTTTTAAATAAATACAGAATTAAACAAAAGAAAATGAATAATGCTCGCACAATTTTTTTAATTTAATGAAATATTTGCGGCGTAGTGCAATTTTGCACCCAACTTGTTGTTAAAAATATTGGGCTGCTCAAAAAGTTCTGCGGTTTTTTCTTGGAAGAAGTGTTTATCTTTTCAGAAAATCTCTGTGTATACCGTTATGAATTTTTTATTGTTTATTCCAATAGTGAGGGTTATCCTTTACATTGTTACGAGAATTTGTTTTGATCGGACGTGCTTTAAGTGTTCAATATTTTTTTTTTTTGAAATGAAGGATAAGAAAGTGTATTTTCGGCACATTTTGCTTTTTTTTTCTTTAAAAAAGGCGAATTGCAGCGTGTATGGAGATTCGGCTATAAGCGTTCGTTTACACGCTTTCGTTCAGGAAATACAGATCATGCTGATGCTGTTCGCTCTGGACGTCCACCCACCACAGACAACGATCAAATCTGGACTGCAGTTCATATTGACAGGCATTTGATGACACGGGAGATCGCTCAGCGGCTTAACATCGCCCATACAACCGTTTTGCAGAGACTGAAAAGGCTTGGAGTGTCGAAAAAGGTGGATACTTGTTTTCCTCACTCCCAGCCAACCAGCATTCCGGAATTATTGGAAAACTGACTGGCTAACACATGGGCTGAAAAGTCCGTAAAATACAACATTTTTGCAAAATTCAAGTTTATTTATCAATATAGTTGCCTTCGAGGGCGATACACTGATTGAAACGATTTTTCAATCTTTCGATACCAGTTTTGTAGTACGATTTCGGTTTAGCCTCAAAATAACCCTCTGTTTCGGTGATTACTTCATCATCGGTCTTAAATCTCTTTCCGGCGAGCATTCTTACAATTTTCACAAAGCTAATTTCCGTAAAATTAATACCTATCTAAGCAGTGCTTCTTTTGAGTTTACCAATCTATCTCTGGTTGATGCCCTCTCCATTTTTTACAGAGAAATATTCAAATCCATCTCCCTTTATGTGCCTTACTCCCGCCATAAAACTTCTTCTACATCCCCTCCTTGGTATAATCGTAGACTTCGCTCTCTACGAAACAAAAGAAACAAGTTATGGGCGGTATTCCTTCGCACCCACTCTTCTTCCGACTATTCAAATTATCTAGGTACATATCTTCATTTCATTGAACTCTATAACTCTCTCTATCAGCGCTACCTGAATAGTGCGCAAACCAATCTCATAAATGACCCCAAGTCCTTTTTTCAATTTGTCAATTGCAAAAGTAAGACCGATGGTTATCCTTCCTCCCTCGCTTTCGAAACCAAAACTTCATGTGATCCTCCTACCATCGCCAACTTTTTTGCTATACTTTTCAAGCAATCATTTGCCAACAACTCCTTCGTACCAGATCCCTCTTACTTCAATGATCTACCAAATTTCTCTATTGGTCCCTTTCTCACTCAAAATTTCGATCCTGCAGTTATTGAAGAAAAGTTACAAAATCTTAAGGATGAATTTATACCTGGCCCAGACGGACTCCCCGCCATGTTTCTTAAGAAATGCTCTTCCAACCTGTCTCTACCCCTTTCCTACCTTTTTCGTCTATCGCTTACACAGGGTGAATTTCCCCAGATTTGGAAGACCTCTTTTATAATCCCAATACACAAAAAGGGATCTAAGCTTAAAGTTACCAATTATCGTCCCATTGCTAAACTCTCTCATATACCCAAACTCTTTGAAAGCATTTTATACGAAGCGTTAAGCTTCAAATGCAAGCCTTTTATTTCACCCCGACAACATGGTTTTCTAAAAGGTAGATCAACTACCACAAATCTAGTTGAATTCGTGTCTTTTGCACTCTCAGCCTTAGAAAATGGCAAAGAAATCGATGTTATCGCAACAGATTTCACTAAAGCATTTGATAAGATATCTCATAAATTGATCGTTTTCAAATTGTCTGCTCTCGGCTTTGAGCCGCTCTTTTTAAAATGGATTTCTTCTTACCTGGTAAACCGATATTATAGTGTTCGGTTTAGATCCGCCCTTTCTGTTCCATTCCCGGCCTCATCTGGAGTTCCACAAGGCAGTCATCTTGGCCCTCTTCTCTTCATTCTTACTATCAACGATGTTGAGAGTGTCATTAAGCACTCCTCCCTCTCCCTTTACGCTGACGACACAAAATTTTTTAAATCTATTTCCTCTCCCCAGGACTCTGCCCTTCTTCAAGAAGACCTTGATCGGTTTTCAATCTGGTGCCTCAAAAACTGCCTAGAATTTAATATAGCCAAATGTCAATTTATAACCTTCTCACGTAAATACAACCTGTCTCCCCACCCGACTTTATTTTCTCCATGGTCAACCAGTTCCCCTGGTTCAGTCTTTTCAAGACCTTGGTATATTATTCGACAGTGAGCTTAATTTCCGTTCGCATATCGATAAGATGATCCTCAAAGCCAACTCATCAGTTGGCTTTATTAAACGGTGGTCCAAGGAATTTTCCAACCCGTATGTAACCAGATCTCTCTATATTACCTTTGTTCGCCCCCTGCTTGAGTATGCCAGTCAAGCCTGGTCCCCCTTTCACCGGGTTCATGTTTCCCGAATCGAGGGTATTCAACGTCGAATCCTCCGATTTGCCCTCCGTGGCCTGCCATGGAACGACCCTTTAATCTTACCTCCCTATCAAGACCGCCTCAAACTTCTAAATATGAATTCGTTAGAAGAACGTAGGAATATTGCTGACGTTCTTTTCATTCATCGTCTTCTCTCAGGTTCCATCGACTGTGCATCCATTTTGAACTCCATTTCCTTCAATACCAACCCCCGCAATCTACGTTGTCCTCGTTTCTTCTATCTACCGGTCCACCGCACCTCTTATGGCTCCAACGAACCTATCTCCCGAATGCTCCGAAAGGTCAACTCGAACCTCTCCCTTTTTCATTTCCACCTGAGCACTCCTCGTCTTAAACAAGATCTCCTCCATCACTTCCTTGGTCACTAGCTCTTAAGTCTTTCTGTTAGTTTTTAAGTTAGATTAAGCTTGTATTAAGCCAATAAATGGGGGCCTCAGCCCCCACCAAAATTAAAATTAAATTAAATTAAATTCTTTTGAGGTCTGCGAATAGGAAATAGTCGCTGGGGACCAAATCTGGAGAATACGGTGGGTGGGGAAGCAATTCGTAGCCGAATTCTTTCAATTTTGCCATCGTTTTCATCGACTTGTGACACGGTGCATTGTCTTGATGAAATAGCACTTTCTTTTTCTTCAAATGCGGCCGTTTTTCTGCGATTTCGTCCTTCAAACGCTCCAACAACGCAATGTACTCGTAATAGTCGCTGTTGATAGTCTGCCTCTTTTGGAGATAGTCGATGAAAATTATTCCATGTGCATCCCAAAATACGGATGCCATAACTTTGCCAGCCGACTGTTTAGTTTTTTGTCGTTTTGGACGAGGTGACTGCCGAATTGACTCTGGTGTGAAGTGATGGAGCCTAGTTTCATCCAATGTCACATACCGACGCAAAAATTCGGCTTTATTGCGGTTGAACAGCTTTAAACACTCCTCTGAATCATCAACACGTTGTTGTTTTTGGTCGACTGTGAGCAAACGCGGCACCCACTTTGAACAGAGCTTTCGCATGTCCAAATATTGGTGTATGATATATCCAACACGCTCTTTTGATATCTTCAGAGCCTCATCTATCTCGATCAACTTCACTTTAGGGTCATTCGTAATCATTTTGTGGACTTTTTTGATGTTTTCATCTGAAACAGCCTCTTTTGGACGTCCACTGCGTGCATCATCTTCGGTGCTTGTATGACCACTTTTAAGTTTTTCAATCCACTTGCGAATGGTTCGTTCGCAAGGTGCAGAGTCCGGGTAACACTTATCAAGCCATTTCTTTGCATCGGCTGTATTTTTTCCCATCAAAAAGCAATGATAAATCAACACACGAAATTGCTTTGAATCAATTTTTTTCACAATAACAAAAGTTGCTTCACTCACAACGGTATATCTCGAGAACTAATCATCCGACAGCTGTCAAATTTATACACATATCTTTTGAAGGTTGGTACTAACTGAAAATGGTATGGATTTAATTCAAGTGGTGCCCTCTCTTTTCAGCCCATGTGTTAAAATACAGAGGAGTACTGTCAGAAACAATATCCCCTGAATTCTCAAGTCCCCAGCGTGACATCAATGAGCTTGACATGAAAGTCAGGGAATTCATCCTGGCACTACATCAGGCCATGGCCGGTTCCTGCCCTCTTGTTCAACCTAGAGGCAAGAAAAAGCCGCACTGGTGGACATCAGCACTGGGACTGTTTAGAAAACTTGCAGACAAGTTTTCAACGTAGCAAAAAGCACAAAAAAACTGACTGGCAGGGACTCATACAAAGAATGCATCGAATTATACAAAGAAGAACTGAGGAAGGCAAAGCGACAATCTAGAAAATCATTCTGTGACAAAATCACTGAAACCTCTGAGATAACGCGGCTAAGAAAAATCTTCTCTACAAATCCGATGATGCCATAAGTGATGAATCACTCAACCTACTACTGGAAACCCACTTCCGGGTAGCTCCCAATTCGCGGCCAATAACAACCCAAACAGGCCTACCTCAGCCGGGACCAAAATTCATGGTCTGATTACAAGAGAAAAGCTGCTATGGGCGCTGCATAGCTTGAAACCATACAAGTCTGCTTGTCCGGGCGGCATAATACCTGCCGAACTACAAAGGTTCTGAGATATTATTCTGCCTTTGCTAGAAAATATTATATGGAGCGGTGTGGAACTGATCCACATTCCACTGTCATGGAGAGAAGTTCAATGTAGTTTTCATTCCCAAAGCCGGAAAATGTTCTCATGTTGTCCCGAAGGACCTCAGACCTATAAGTCTATCATCTTTCCTTCTGAAAACTCTATAACGACTGACTAGCCACATCGAACAATCCCTACAATATGGAGAGTATACAATGGTTGCTTTCCTGGACATACATAGAGGGTGCCTTTAACAACGTCGACTCCGCTGTCAACTCTGCAGGTAGACGACTCACTTGGGAGTTGATCAGTCTTATGCTAAACAGCAGGATAATCAACTGCAAACTAGGTGAGGCTTCTGCTAAAAAAATGTGTCAGCAGAGGTGCACCACAAGGCGGTATCCTCGCTCCCCGTCTCTGGAACTTAGTAGTTGAAGAACTGGAAGCGGGTGGTAGCAGGGTGATCATCTTAAAACAATTAAAGAACTCCTTCAACTAAATCTCAACAGATTAACCAATTGGCAGATCGCTGTGGATTGGAAGTAAATAAAACTGATCTTATCCTTTTTCCGATACAGCAAAATATTTGGGTCTCATTTTTGACATGAAATTAAACTGGAAACCTAACATTCAAGAAAGAGTCGATAAAGTTACAGTAACTTTATTCTCTTACAAAAAAGCCATTGGGAATAAATGGGGCCTTCA
The DNA here is from genome assembly GCA_963966105.1 of Volucella zonaria. Taxonomy (NCBI): domain Eukaryota; kingdom Metazoa; phylum Arthropoda; class Insecta; order Diptera; family Syrphidae; genus Volucella; species Volucella zonaria. The sequence continues at coordinate 121,151,671 of OZ014531.1, read as the reverse complement.
ACCCCGCATTGGCTATACACGTCGGTCATGCGACCGATACTCACTTGCGGGATTATTCGCATATCTGGTGGACGGCCTTAGACAATACAGTCAACTGTAGTAACCTAAGCAGAGTCCAAAGAACAGCATTTCTATACGGCATTAGACATTCTGTTTCATTTGGCACCCCTCGATATTTTCAGCAGGCAAATAGCTGCGACTCCAGCTATTCGCCTTTAAGCGACTACACAATGGACAAACAATTCATTTGGCCACGCTAACATTCTTAATACATTAGGAATCCTCACAGAGAACATCGATTACACCTTACCTGAACTTCGGTTTGACAAAGAATTAAACGTAGAGGGGAAGATCCTTCTGGGAGGGAGATGCTTTCATGTAGGACAAGTCAATCTATTTCTACACAGATGGATCTAAAACCGATAACGGGGTTGGTGGTGGTGTTTTCTCAGATAAGTTAAATCTAAGCCTCTCTTTCCGTCTTCCAAATAACTGTAGCGTGTTACAGGTGGAAATTTTGGCAATTAAAGAAGCTCTGTCCTGGCTAAAGAAAAACGTGATATCTGCAAAGGATATCCGCATCTTTTCGGATAGACATGCAGCTATCAAGTCCCTGGAGTCAGTCTCACTAAATTCGAAAACCGCCCTTGAATGCCGGTCATCTCTTATGGAGATGTTCAAATTTCACCTTTGCTGGGTGTCGGGCCACAGAGACATTCCAGGGAACTGTAGGGCCGATGAACTTGCCAAAATTGGAACCACTCTACCTATTCTACCGGAAAATCGTAGCATAGGTATACCAATTGCTACGTACAAATTAGACACTGCCTCATACGCAAACACACAAGAAGGCTTTACAAATGATTTCTGTAGAAGCATGGACGAAGAGGAAGAAGAGACAATCCTCCACCTTCTCTGTACATGTTCAGCTCTCTCCCAGAGAAGAAAACTTCACTTAGGAGCTTTCTTCTACAATGACTTAAGCGATCTAAAAAATATAGACGTAAACAGTTTCCTATCGTTAAATATTGCTCTCAGCTCGATACTTTGAAGCAGGTAGTGGAAGAAGAACGGCCAGAGTTGGTGAACAGGAAGGGTGTTGTTTTCCATCATGCTTTAGTGACAAAACAAAAGCTGAATCCATTTGGCTGGAAGTTATGCAGCACCCACCGTAGTCTACAGACCTTGCACCTGAATAACATCTGTTCCGCTCTCTCCAAAACAATTTGGACGGAAGGCAATTCAGTTCCGAAGGTGAAATCAAAACTTAATCTGGAAAAGTTTTTTACCCATAAGACTGCTGACTATTTCTTCCAGAACATAATAGGCCATGATGGACAATATCTTATGGATTAAATATAATCTTTTATACCAAAAATATGTGTTTAATTTTAACCCTTAAAAAAACCGCAGATTTTTTACGGTTACGACTCAAGTTTTCAATTCCGTTCATATGCACTTTAAAAGCAATGCCATTCAACAAGCACTAGCGTACGTTATTGAATCTGTTTTTTTTAGTTGTGGTTAATAATGAAACCATTATCTGCACATGTTATTAAAAGCGTTAAGGAATAATACCTTAAAGGTGTTTCTACCCGCAAAGTTGCCAAAATACTCAAAGTATCTCAATCGTCTCTGAAGAGCATTAAAAAAAGTGAATTTATTGGAAAAAATGTGAAAAACGAAAGTCCGAGCATTTCAATTAAAAGAGATGCTCGGCAAATTCGGCGGTATTTGGTGTTTAGTCAAGCTAAAACACCTAAGGCAGGATCCAGAATAATTGGAACGCCAGCTAGCATTTGGACTGTTCGAAGTCGATTGTTTTACTTCCATGAAACCAAAAAAGCCAAAACTCACCGAAAGCCACAGGAAAAATCGTTTAAGGCTAGCCAAAAAACACCATAACTGAATCTTAGATGATTGTAAACAAATTATGACATCCAATCAATGTAAAATTAATAGATTCAATTCGGACAGGAATACCCATTCCTACTGCTTTGCGAGAAGCAAAGAATTTTTTTGCTCACGACATTTTGCACTCGTCAGTTACTTTATCCACGACGTTAATATTCCTTTTCTGTAGAATACGAGTAGATGGGCTATCGTCGGAGAGAGGAATCAAGAAAATGAGTGTTTATAAAAATGTCAAGTGTTCTTTCGTGTGAATAAGCCCAGAAGCCATCATCCTTCCTCATAGTAAATACCGGTGATAGTGTCAGAGCCAAAATATTTCAATGACATGATGAATCACTGGTTAATTCGATCGACCTGCGAAAGTTACTCCACGAATTTTGGCGAATCTTATTTCTCTCTTTCTTTTTACAAAGCAGTTAAAAAGGAACCTGTACGTAGAACCTTCATGGATACTAGCTGACTTTCGGATTATAAAGCCTATATAGATACCATTTCAAAAAACCTACAGGGCGCAATGTCTTAAGCTCTCTTTTGTTTGCTTCCCAAATGTTGGCTACTAGGTTTTTGGACACCATGTCCGAACAGTCGAGTGCAGCTGAAGTCCTGGTCCATTAATTTATTAACTTGCCATGCGGCAGTCTTAAAAAACTTGTAGCACTTCGCCTACTGAAGTATTTACAACCCATACCAGAAGCGGAGGTTAACACGTAGCAGAAATATATCGTATCGTAGAATAGGAACAATGCTTTTTTTTTTCTCTTTCACTTCAAGTCAATACGGAGCGCTCCTCATCTATAAGGTCTCCTGCTATTAAACAAATCACACAAAAAGAATATGCGAATAATGGTCGCTCTGGGAATAGCTTAGAGAAATCGAAAAACTCAAATTAAGTTCCGCTCTGATAAGCATATTTTTTGAAGAAATCGCCTGGGTGACAGAATAAGGTAGAAGCATCAAATTATTCGTAACGATATTGAAAAAGATACCGGTACAGCTTTATAATGTCGTGTCGCGAGTTAAAATAAATGCCGCCTCAAACTCTTCGCGTATCGAGATGTAAAAAAAGATCTGCACATCTTTATAAGGAAGCTGGAAATAACAAGGGGGACTTCAAATTCACAGACATTGTGATCAACATGGAGATCTCTGACGTAACCCTTAAAGTCATCAAGAGCAACCATCCCTGCCTCCATTGCTAAATCATTACATTTAATTCGATGTGGAAATAACGCAGATAGAAGACTCGAAATTTGAGGACACTCTCGTTAATCGTTCCATACCTGTCTAATGAAGTCGATGCCGTTAAGCTTAGACCCCTCTGACTAGCAATCAGGTCAGACTCAGAAGATCCCATCTACACAGTGAGAGAGGAAAAATATTATAATTGTATTGGGTCTACAAGTAAGTTTCCAGCGTTTGTCAGAGATGGCGCCACCAGTGGGTCCCGGGCAGAAATGGCAGACCCCATATGTTTTATTTGTAGGCTTTGTATCTGTTAACAACTTTGCGGCGTTATATTTGAGCAGTTCTATCGGTGTCGTACATTTTATCGAGCAAAATCATGGCAAGTTTCCAGCCAAATAAACGTCATTTGCGGGAAGCGCTGCTTTTATTCTTTAATATGAAGAAAAGTGCGGCTGAGGCCTATCGTTTGCTTTCGGAAACTTGTGGGGCGGAATGTATTGGTGAATCGACGTGCCGCGAGTGGTTCAAACGGTTCAAAAGTGGTGATTTTGGAGTTGAAGACAAAGATCGCCCCAAAAAGCCGAAAAGTTTTGAAGACGAGGAATTGGACGCTTTACTGGATGAGGATCCGTGTCGGATTCAAGAAGAACTTGCTGCATCATTGGGCGTCACGCAACAAGCCGTTTCCCTGTGCCTAAAAGCACTGGGATTCATTCAAAAGGTTGGAAACTGGGTGCCGTACGAATTGAACCCAAGAGACGTCGAACGGTGATTTTGCATGTCCGAAATGTTACTGCAGCGGTATAAAAATAAATCATTTTTGCATCGTATTGTCACTGGTGATGAGAAATGGATTTATTATGATAATCCTAAACGCAGAAAATCGTATACAAAGCTGGCGAGCCCACCCAATCGACGCCGAAACGAAATATTCACGTGAATAAGGTCATGCTCTGCATATGGTGGGATCAAAAGGGTATCGTATACTACGAACTGCTTCCGAGTGGTGAAACCATCAAAGGACCATTATATCGAACCCAACTAATTCGTTTGAAGCGGGCATTAAAAGAAAAATGGCCAGAATATGAGACCAGGCATGAGTCCGTCATTTTTCATCACGACAACGCTCGGCCACATGTTGCGGTTTCGATGAAAAACTATTTGGATAATAGTGGATGGGAAATTCTGCCTCACCCGCCTTACAGTCCAGACTTGGCACCATCTGACTACTACTTGTTTCGTTCGATGCAAAACGCTCTTACGGGAATACGCTTCAGCTCAGTAGAGGAAATCAAAAATTGGCTCGATACGTTCTTGGGCTCGAAAGACGAGAAATTTTTTTGGTCCGGAATTCATAAATTGCCAGAAAGATGGGGGAAAGTTGTAGCTTCCGATGGACGATACTTTGAATAAAGCATTGTAACTATGTTTTCATAATAAAACTTCAAATTTTGGAAAAAAAACGCTGGAAACTTACTTGTAGACCCAATATTACCTTGAGATCGCTTCTACCTGCCCTCGTATTAGAAATCAAGAGTAGTAAGTAGTAAGAAATAGGGATCATGAACTCAGAATCAAAAATTACAACCAAATTATCGAAAAGCCATCTTACGAGTAGCTTATCTGTCAGCAATGGAAATATTCAAAACTCGAGCTCGACTTGAAAAGCTACTGCTAAGTCACGGCTTATCTGCATATCATTAAAAACTTTCAGAAGACAGCACTAGGACAAATATATGGACCCCACTGAGAGTTATGTGTATCCGCAGCAAAAAGACAAAAAAAAAACTAATTTCAGCAACTTGCGCTGATAATCCTATAAGCTCCTCCAAGGACAAGTCAAAACGAACTTAGAAACATAAAGTAACGGCTTTTTAATAGAGTTAGAGCCATCAGAGGCATGGGAATCCTCTAAAGAACTCATAATAAATTCCAAACTGAACCTCATTTTACCTCAAGCAAAACTATTTGGTTACCACGACGAAAATTATTGGACTAAAACACGGATGGCATCTTTAATGCTGCGATCTAAAAACCTTCTACAATACATAGGATTACTATTGTTGTTGATTCTTTATTTAGCTACATAATTAATACAAGCAAAAAAGTAAAAATTATAGAATTAATGTTAATATTACCAAAAGTCTTAACAAATTATGAGATTTTTTTTTTAACTTAAGGGGCTAGGTCACTCTAGAGGCCGTAAAAATAGGTTTGTTTGTGATTTTATTTTTTTTTTTGAGGAAAAATATAAATTAAATCGAGCTTACAAAGGTAGAAGTTTATTGTCCAGAGGATTAACTGTAAAACATAATTTTTATAGAATAATTGATTTAAAAATAGTGGCTATGCACCGTTTTTCAGATGACCTCTCTTTTTTGGAAGGGTCTACAGCCGTACCAACAGCTCCTGTCAATTTTGCATTATGATGAGTCAATTGTTCAAGTTATGGGCGCGGCCAACTTGAAAAATGCAGTTTTGAGATAAACGTGTTTAAAATTTATACGAGGCTCGCTGCCTACCTGGCAACCTTGTACTATGCTTTGAAAAACAAGTACTTCGAGATATTTCCCGGCCATAATCTTTTGGGATATCATTTTTGTGGTCCTAAGGAACCATTGGAAGCAATAAAAATAAAATTGATTTTTTCAAAATCCTAGAATAACCTAACCCCTTAATACTCTATTAACAATTTTTTTAAATCTCACTGAACAAGTTTCAATTTTATTTCCGAAGGCAACTTTTTAAACAATTTTAAACCGCTATACTAGGCGGCGCAAAAGTCATCACCTTAATGGAAGATGCTATAATTTTTACAAATGGCGGCAAATGTCAATTCTACTTTGCCATTTGTGAAGTAAACAGTTACAAAATAAGCGTTAACAAGACATGAATCGTTATATTCCTAAAGAACGCGGAATAGTTGTTACGATTTGCGGAATAATTTGTCGGTGGTGTTGGCGCAGCGTGAGTTTCGCCGCGGATTTCCCGGTCGTCCGACATTATGGCGCACAATGTAGTGATGTTTTTCCGATTTTTTCTGAGAAAACCTATCTTTTTGGATATCTTCTCTGATATAAATCTCATACTCGTATGACATCTTGTGCATTCATATACTTGTTCGATGATTTCACCATTTATTTCTATATAAATGCGATTAACACTCTTTAAAACCATACACTTTGTCTTTTTTACATTTATTTCAAGTCTATTGAATCTAAGCCAGTCATATAAGTTTCTTAAATCTGACTGTGTATAATTTTTAAGAACATTAAGCTTTTTACCACTTATAAACATTGCATCATCGACGGAGAGACATTCGACAGTTTTTTACCACTCTGCATATACCAATTAAGTAAATTAAAAATAACAAAGGGCCGAGAATGGTTCCGTGGGGAACACCAATGCCCGTTTCACAATTACTGGGCATTTCACCATTTACGCTAGTTCTTTGTGTTTGCTCAGGCAGATAAGAATGAAACCATTTAAGCTCATTTTCTTTTACACTATATTTTGTAAGTTTTGTCAAGAGTATCTTTATGTTAATTGTTTTAAAACCACTTTGAAAATCTAAGCACACTGTTGTTATTTTATTTTTGTTATGTCGCTGTTCTTTCAAGTTCATCACTAATCAGTTAAGGGACGTTTCACAGGAGTGCTCGGCTCGGAAAACGGTTTGGTTTCCGATTAAAATGTTGTTATCACAAATGTATTTATAAAATTGTTGATATGTACACTTTCTATTACCTTTTCCAAGATAGGATCATGTTTACCGGTCTAAATTGTTCACATATTGTATATTTTAGTCCCGACACTTTAGGAATAGTAATAACTATGGGCTCGTTAAAAACGATTTCTTTATGATTTGAAGAATTATCGGGCCAATAATATCAAAACAATCTTGAATAATTTTTATATTAAGACCGAAAGCACTTTTATTATTTATCATTTTACACCTTTGCCCCAACTCATTGATATTTATTTCCTAAAATTTAAACGTAGATCGAATTATTTAGCACATTTGCACTTTCTATGAAAAACAGGTTTAATTTTTCGGCAATTATTAAGTTGTCTTTCTCTAAATGCCAATCGAATATGACTTCCTTTATTTCTGTTTTTGGTTCTTTTAACACTATGGTATTAATTGTTTTTCACATTGTTTTTTGGTTCAATCTTCTTACAAATGTAGTTCCCCTTGGCCAATTGTAGCCTGTTTTTATAGGTGTTTCTTGTAGACCTATAATATTTCCAATCTTCCTCCCTATTTAATTAACTTTCTTTCTTGTAGAGCTGAATTTTTTTGCACTTTAAGTTGCCTGCCAAGTTTCCTATCAAACCATTTCCTATGATCTGAATTAATTTTTATATTCAGGTTTTGTTCTTTTACACATACGAGGGTTGTCATAGAAGTAACCGACCTGAAGTGCAGATGGCGGTTGTGGTTTATGACAATTGTAATTTTAAATTTTAAGTTTGACGACGCTACGATGTTTAGTATTTTATTCAGTCCAACGAACATCAACACAGAACTGGATTCTACTCCTTCGTTTACAACAATAAAATATTGGGTGGCAGAGTTTAAGCAAGGCCGTACGAGTTGCCAAGACGAACATCCCAGTGGTCGACCAAATGAGGTGAGTTCACCAGGAATGTTGAAAAAAATCCACAAAATACTATTGGATGACCACCGATTGAAAGTGCATGAACTAGCAGATACGGTAGGCATTTCAAAAAGCGTGAAAAATTGGACATGAGAAAACTGTGCGCAAGATGGGTGCCGTGATTACTCACAATGAAACAAAAACAGTGTCGTGAGTATGTTTCAATCGAGTATTTGGCGAAGTTTCACAGCAATAAAGCCGATTTTTCGCGTCGCGTCAATGGATGGAAGATGGGTCCATCACTTCACACCCGACACGAAGAAACAGCCAAAACAATAGACTCAAAGAGGAGAATCGACTCCAATGAAGGCGAAGACAGTTCCATCTGCTGACAAGGTCATGGCGTAATTTTTTGGGATGCGCATTGATAATTTTCATTGATTAATTCCAGAAAGGAAAAGCAATCAACGGCGTGTATTAAGCGAACTTATTGTAGTTATCAAGACAATGCACCACTTCACTCATCCGTCATCGCGATGGCCAAAATCAATGAGTTAAAGTTCGAATTGCTTCCTCATGCACCCTATCCGCCAGATTTAGCCCCCTCGGATTATTTTCTATATCCGAATTTGAAAAAATGGCTCAGTGGTAAAAGATTTGCCAACAGTAAAGAGGTGGAGTCTGCGGTTAATGGCTATTCTAAGGAGCTCGACGATTCTTAATATAAACAGAGTATCGAAGCTATTGAACATCGCTGGGAAAAGTGTATTGAGCTAAAAGAAGACTACATAGAGAAATAAAGACATTTTTTCCTAAATTTTTTGTGTTTTCTTTGTTAGGTCGGGTACTTTTAGGACTACGTTCATAACATTATGATGTCTTGTACTCGTAGCATAATCGATGATTCATTAACGTCCGAGTAACAAAGATATAGAGAACACTCGTTGTACAAAAATGTTCACTTTCATATTTAAATTTGTTGATTATCTCCCTACAGCTTTGCCGGTCTTTCTTTGTTTACCATCGGAACTCTTGCAATAATTGATTCATGATCGCCTTTATTGAAGTACAAGTACAGCTTACAGTTGATGTATCTTATCTGTCTATATATGTATTTTGACGAAATCCTTGTGTGTAAGTTTTTATACACTTTTAAGCACGTGAGAACCAAACAACTTTTGTATTTAACTTTAATTGATACTAAACGTTGATAAAAAAATCAAAATTTACTAAAAGTTACGAGTATTACAAACCATGGGTAAAACGGCTGAGTTGAGTTTGGTTGTCAGATCTTCAATAATAGCAAAGTTTAATGCTGGAACGGCAGTAAAAGACATTGCAAATGAGTTTACTGTATCGCGTCAAACTGTGCACTATCACATTAATAAGTTTAAAAAGCATAATGACATACAAAACTCAACGAGGTCAGGTGCAAAACAACGCCCACTGAAGACCGAGTCCTTTTACGGGAATTTAAAAAAAATATTTTTGTGAAGCCTCAATCTGCTGAAGATGAATGGAATTTGACGGCTAAGAATCCAATCAGTGAGCGCACTGTTCAACGACGTTTAAAGGAAGGAAATTTTAAGACAATAAAATTTAAGGACATGCCGTACATGGCAAAGACAAACAAGCCTAAAAGACTGACCATCGCAATGGAACATCTGCACACGCCAAAGGAGTTCTGGAGAAGGGTTCTATGGACAGATGAAAGCCCTTTTGCGTATAATCGGCTGGGTGACTTGGTTCCTATCACCGGCTCGATGAACCAATGCCAATATGTTATTACCGTAAATGATAATACCTTTTCTTCCGGAGATAGGCTTATTGGAGAATCATTTATCGTGAAACAGAATAATGTCCCATGCCACACAGTAAGGATGAATCCCTTTTAATCAAGGGATTTAATCACCCTTAAAATGTTTGCACACCGCGAGCGAAGAAAAATCAGGGAGAATGGAAAGAGAGGTACTGGTGAACGTTGGTTTTAAATGTTTGAGAGCTATAATGACTAGGAAATAAAGGGCATTCCATAAGCGAGTTGTACGGCTTAGAAATGAATCACGATATTTTAGAGTACGTCCGAAAGTGGGCTTGAGGGTATACTGATGAGCATTCATAACGAGATGGATGTTACACTTAAAAGTTTGAAGGGGGGGAATGCTACTGGCGATTTCTATGGAGCACTGGTGGTGGAAATATTGGTAAAACAGAGCGAGACACGAGACATTACGTCGGTGTTCTAGGGTGTCCATTGTTTGAGTGATATTAGTATCACCTATGAGTTTTATCGGTTTTGAATCCTATCTAGCAGGTGCAGAGATGTTTTATGCGCACCCGACCAGATGTGAGTCGGTGTTACCACCTAGTGGAAAGTCTAGATTTAAATATTATAGAAAACGTCTGGTCTGTTTTGAAACGCAAAAGAACAGTTTCCTTAAATAAAACCAGAGAGTAGACAATTTCTGAGGTCACTTTCCTTGGGAAAGAGAGATCTCCGAGATCTCCAGAGATTCTTCAAAATTTAGTGGATTCAGTACCGAGACGGGTTCAAAAAGTTATTGAAGCCAAATGAAGTTATACATTTTACTAAATTCTTCTTTAGTTCTTTAATTTTGTTAAGTTTAAACTTTGTTTACTTAGTATTACATACTTGGCAAAATACTTATGCCAACACGTTAAATTATTAATTAATTTATATCTTTTTAAGTTTCTATGAAAAAAACATTTGTCTACTTATTTTTAAGTTTTCCTAAAAAGGAAAAAATAAACAAAAATTCTTTATAAAGCCATTTAAAAGTTAAACTCAAAAATGCACGATTTGTATTTCGTCAAAATACTTATGCCGACTAGTGTATATAGAAAAAACCGTTCTACAGTCAAAATTGTATCTAAATAGAATGACTTTCAATTTCAAGGTGTATTCTTTGGCAGGCTCTCTCGGCTTCGAGAGGGCTCTCCATAATGTCAAAGCAGAGTCGATGTAGCACCATTGTCAGATGTAAAGTTAGAGAATCCCCTAAGCGTCAGCACATAGCCAGAGGGATATTCAGCTCTAAAACAAGTCGGTCGAAGCATACCGCTTCTGTGGAAAATAGTAGTCAATAAATTACTTCTCTGAAGGTAATTGAATCAAAATACGTAGTTAAAATTTCTATGAACGATTCTAGAATTGCACTAAATGGCCAGAAACGCATAGGCAAAGCGTAAATGTCCCTATTTACATTCTAGAAACCAGTGAGGAAATTTAGGAACAATAATATCTACCCTATGGTGTAGCCAGTGGTTATAGTTGAACTGACCGAGTGAGTATTGGATAAAAATCGGTCCGCTTGAGGCCACTCAGGAATCCCAATCGATTGCTGCATATAAATTTGAATTCAAATGGCAAGTAGGGAGAACGCATAACCCTGAATCTTAACAGACAGATCTGGCTTATAGCTGACAGTTACGTTCTATCGGCAGCCAAGTGAGCAAATAAACTCGGCTTCCCTTTAAACGGGTTTTCCAATAAGATGCAAAGATGCTTGATTTTCTGCACAGCTGCCGTATTCTATCCACCGGAAGATAAACTTAAGTGATCTCTTATCCGATAATCTTTGAGAAATACATATTTAAGAAACCAAATAGTTCGATCTGTAAGTAAATCTGTATGAGCATGGGGACCAACTGATACCCACTTAAGGCTATTTATGCCTACATTTGGAGATAATTATTGTATTATATTTTAAAGATGTTAAAGTCATTTTAAGCATTGCAGATATTTTCTGGTCTGACAGTCTTCTTTAAAGCCTTTTTTCTGCACACTTTGTTATATTCTTCAACAATGCTTCTAGCTGCGTATATGTAGCAGTCTTCTTTTTCTAAGAAATCTTTAATTCACAACTAAATTGGGATTTTAATCATCCAGCTTTCTATGTCTAATATATTTTATGCTGATTTTTAGAAATGCTTGCCATCTCGTTTATAAATATTTAAATTCGCAGAAATTCAATGCGAAATCTATTGCAAAAATTTATGCGATCCATATGAAGGACTGTGATGGTATCATACGAGTAGCTCTCTAGAAATGAGTTCAGTGACCCGAAAGAACGTTATACCAGTTATTGCATACTCATGCGAGTATGTACGTTAAACAAAAAGGAATACATTACTGGAACATTTTAAGTCAGACTGCATAAATTATCCCAGATTCAGAACTGGATCAACAAAAAAAAATGGCTTTGTTGGATGCAACAACTACTCGTACATCATCATGATTAATTTCGCTAAAGAAGATAACAGTAGGCACCATCGCGTCATATGCTTGCTAAATATGTACTACTTTCTATTTTAAGTACGGTCGAAAATATACACATATACACATATGTAAATTAAGAAATAACAAGATTGTAGAAATTGATGTATTTAATTTTGAGATTAGTGTGATACACGACGGGTTTAATAAATTTTTTTTTTTTAATTTTTTTTTAGCATCAAGTATCTTGAGGAGCACGGCAATATCATCACTGCTTCGTGTTTTGATGACAATATATGTACATGTATGTATGTATGTAAAGAATTATTAATTAATAATTGCCTATGCGGGAAATTACCCAGAGCAAAGAAGTTGTCACCTTTTTACCAACTCCAATGTCATATACAGAGTGTTCCGGATAATGTGTCAAAGAATTTAAGAGGAGATTTCTTGACATATTTTGAGAAAAAAACTTCCTCCGAGATACAAAGGTTTTAAGCAAAGCCTTAGGCCGCCCTGTTTTGACTCCTATTGAAAATAACATCTTTCTAACTCATGCGTGTATGGTAACAAATGGGGTATCGTTGAATTCGTAATTTAATTTTGCCCTAAACCTAAAATTATTGTGTCAAAATTTATTGAAAATCAAGTTTACGGAGATGCTGCTCTAAGTGAAACAACGTGCCATGATTGGTTTCGTCGCTTCAAAGACTGTGATTTCGATGTTGACGACCATCCGCGTAAAGGAAGGCCAAAATCCTTCGAAGATGCCGAATTGAAGGCATTGTTCGATGAGGATCCATACCAAATGCAATAAGAGCTTGCTTCACCATTAGAAGCTACCCGCCAAGCCATTTCCAAGGGACACGGAAAAATGACTCTACGGCATGACAACGCTCGGCCTCACGTTACCAAACCTATTGAAACCTACCAGCAAACGCTCAAATGGGAAGTGCTACCCCACCCGCAACATTCTCCAGATATTGCGCCGTCCTGTTATTTCTTGTTCCGTTCGATGGCACATAGTCTGGCTCATCAGCAATTCAGCTCATTTGAAGACATCAAAAAATGGCATGATTCTTCTCCAAAGATTTGAAAAATGTAGCTGTAGCTACGAGGGCGGGACAATAAGTCCGTGACTTTTGGATTAAAACACAGATTTTTTGATAAAAAAATAATTTTATTTTTCAACGTAGTCTCCCTTGAGCTCTATACACTTTGTCCAACGCTTCTCCAATTTTTTTATCCCTTCCAAAAAAAATGATTTGTCGAGGTCCTCAAAATAGGCCTTTGTTTGCGAGATGACTTCATCATTGGAGTCAAATCTTTTTCCACCAAGCCATTTCTTCAGGTTTGGGAACAAGAAGTAGTCGCTCGGAGCCAAATCTGGAGAATAGGGTGGATGAGGGAGCAATTCATAGCCCAATTCATGGATTTTTGCCATGGCAACTGCACATGTGTGCACCCTTGCATTGTCTTGGTGGAAAAGAACTTTTTTCTTGGCCAATTGAGGTCGTTTTTTTTTCAAATCGTCATTGAATCGGTCCAATAAGTTGGCATAATATTCCCCATTGATTGTTCTTCCCTTTTGAAGGTAGTCAATGTGGATTATCCCACGTGCATCCCAAAAAACAGTCGCCATAACTTTATTGGCTGACAAACCCACTGTTTTGACTGTTGTTTGTTCTCTGGTGTGTTGTGATGGATCCATGTTTCGTCCACGGTTACAAAACGGCGCAAAAACTCCTCCATATTGCGATTAAACAACGCCAAACCTTCCTGTGAAGTTGTTACACGATTGCGTTTGTGGTCGACTGTGAGCAAACGCGGCACCCATCTTACGGAAAGCTTTCTCATGCCCAAGTGATCATTCAAAATTGAAACCACTGAGCCATGCGAGATCCCTACGGCTTCCACAATCTCTCGCACTTTCAATCTTCGGTCGGCCAACACCATATCGTGAATTTTTTCGATTGTTTCGGGTGTAGAGACCTCAACTGGACGTCCAGGACGTTCGGCATCTTCAGTGCTTGTACGGCCACAACGAAATTCAGTAAACCACTTTTTTACCATTGAAATCGATGGTGCAGAGTCCCCATAGTATTTATCAAGCTTAGCCTTGGTCTCGGTAATGGTTTTTTTTCGCAAGAAATAATGCTTAATAAGCACACGAAATTCACTTTTTTCCATTTTCTACTCAAATTAGTGAGTAGTCTGATAAAAATAGCTGTCAAACACAAACTAACTGACGCAGCAAGTTTAAATTTTGACAGGAGTCAACTGACAGATGCCTGTTGACAGGAGTAGTGTTGCTGTTTCAGTAAAGTGGTCAGAAATTCAAAAAGTCACGGACTTATTGACCCGCCCTCGTACTTGTTCCGTTCGATGGCACATAGTCTGGCTTATCAGCAATTCAGCTCATTTGAAGACATCAAAAAATGGCATGATTCGTGGATAGCCTCCAAAGATGAATACGATATTCGAGCTCTGCCAAAAAGATTTGAAAAATGTAGCTGTAGCTAGCAATGGGCAATACTTTGAATGATTCATTTGTAACCATTTTTTTACAACAAAGTTTCATTTTCATAAAAAAGACAGCGATAGCTTAGTTGCGCAACTAATGTCTTATTAACCTCCAATTTTTGCAGCTTTGAAACGTGTATTTAGTATTTACAGATAAAAACATTGTCAGGTCAATTGATCTCAAATCAGTAGTTTTCAGGATACGATCCAGCTTATTGGAACGGGTAAAACATAAAATTAAAAATTTTAGAAAAAAATACAAATATTAATTGCTATATCGTCAGGATACTAGCAAATTTTAAATCAGTGAAGAAGAAACCAGTAGGAAAAAAAAACCATTTGCTTCCTTTTAATATAAAATATAATTTTTATCAGATTGGAGCACAAGTGACATCATTGCTGGAAACACTACCACAGCTAATTACCGTACGTTGACCAGCGAGCTCCGCATCTTGTTGTGGTGGAGGAACTGATATGTATTAGCCGCTGTCATTGTGATATATAGTTCATATCATAGTTTCTACAGATGCTACGTTAGGTAGTTGTCGTGTAAAAAAACGTTATCAGTGGAAGATGGAGATGACAAAAAACATAGAATTTTTTATGTGTAAAAGGTAACCAGATAAGCATGATTTCTTTATTTTGGCTTTATTTTGAAGCAACGTTCATGACATTATGAGTGGAATAGCACGTCATTCAAATGGCCGCCTCGGCTTCGAGCGGTCGGCCCAATTTTTCATGACTCGATCCAATATGTGCGGCGTTATTCCAGCAATAGCGTGCCGAATGTTAGCCTCAAGCTCGTCCAAAGTAGTTGGTTTATTAGCGTAGACAAAGGACTGGGCGTAGCGCCAGAGAAAATAATCGAGTGGTGTCAAATCGCAGAGTACTCAGTCGCTAAATTTATCCTTCACAACTTCGAGCGTTGCGTCGCTTGCATGGCATGTAGCGTTGTCTTTTTGGAACCACAGCTCGGATATATCGATGTTGTCGAGCTCTGGCCACAGAAAGTCGGTTAACAGGTTATACCTGAGACCATTGACGGTAACGGTGTCTCTTTCCACATTTCGAAAGAAATAAGGCCCGATGATCCCGCCATGCCATAAACCGCACCAAACAATCAATCTTTGTTGATGCATTGATGCTTGGCCGAACAATTGTGGATTGTGTTCGCTCCACAAACAGTAATTTTACTGGTTGATATAGCCGCTGAGCCAAAAATAATTTTTTGGCCAAAATCCGGATCTCCGACCAACATTTTTTAGCGCCCAATTAACAAACTCACAGCGTTGTCTATGGTCGTCAGGCTTCAATTCTTGCGTTAGCACAATCTTATACGGATAAAGGCCCAAATCCAACCGTAAAATAAGCCTGGTTAACTCTCTAGCGATGCCCATTTCTAGGTCTTCTTCGATACTGGCCGCTACGACGGCTATGTTTTCTTCATTTCGCACGCATCTCTGTCTGGCTGGTGGCTTAAGATCCAAAGGAATGTACTCATGCTCAAACTTTAACACGGTGCGACGAATGGTCTGCACACTGAAGCCATGATGACGACCGACCTCACGACGAAAATTACGTTGCGTATTTACAATGGAGCCGGAATTTCGATAATATTTTTTAATAATTTCCGCACGTTCGGCAAGCGTAACTGGATGCATAATGGCAACCTTACTGAATATTTTGACAGCTGGATGTCATTAGTAACTTTGACAGCTGGTGAAACATAATAATTGGAAAAACCTTCATAGCTATCTGGTCCCCGGCAGTTCTTGTTTTCGCTTTTTTCATTTCTTCCCCACTTTCTCCGCTCAAATTTGATGATTTGTCGACGGCCTTTCAATTACGCCCAATACATGTTTAGTACACGTTGTGTTGCAACAACTGCGCATTCTTTTTTCTATTTTTTCTATTTTTTCATCAAACCTTGTATCATGTACAAACCGGAGTGCACGCCAGAGCTCGTCTTTGAAAGTATCTAAAAATATGCTTCAATTCTTCTCGGACTTTCGGAGCTGGCTTGTTAATCGTATAGTTCAATGTTATTATTTCTGATGAGTGAATAATGTCCTTCACCCGTTCCCATAAATAAAAGTCCACTGGGGTCAAGTCCGAAGACATTGGACAAGACACCTGCCCGATCCACGAATTTTCATCCACATGATCCAACCACTCTCTAACCGCATGACTGGGGCGCCGTGCCGTCCTGTTGGCACTCAATGGCTGTTATTTGTAGCAGTGGTATTATCGCCTAATAGTTCTGCTAATTTGTTTCGCAAAAATTCGTGGTTAAACCTTGGGGGAAGCTAATAGGGTCCGATCGGCTTGTTACCCAATATGCCTTTGACGTTAAACTTATGCTGAAAACTCTGCTTTTCATGAAGTGGGGGTATGTAATTTGGGGAAATTACTCATTCCATCCCTGGTGAATTGGGACTCATCCATCCAAAAATCCGGCTAATAAACTTGTCTTCTGCAAAGTGTCTTTCCAGAATGTAATTGCAGAATTCCAAACGCTTCTCTCAGTCCCCTGGTTACAGCTGCTGTATTGGTATATGATTTCATGCATGCGGGTTAATACATATAATCGTTTCCTAGAATAAGATCTCCCAGCACGATCGACAATTGATTTCAACAGCATCAACTTTAAAGAACGGACACCAAATCCAATCATGATGAATGATTCCCGATCAGTCTAAAACAATCGATTGATGAAGTCATCATAAATCACCACGACTCAGATGATGTCATCCCAACATATATAAACTCCATCTACGACCTTGAATAGTCAAGTCAACTTCCAGCAGCAGAATCCGCCGGTTTAGTCTAAATTGATTTAAGTTTAGTTTAAGTACCATTGTATTCTAGTAGTATTTAAATAAAGATTTATCTTTTTTTAAAAAAAAAAAAAAAAAACAAACAAAGGAAGATATTAATTTGCCTGGCTTCTTAGTGTATGTAGAATTCTTCAGATGTTAGTCCCACTTAGATTAAAATGTCTACTAAGACTGGATGGTTTCTGACGTAATGTAGAATGTCTTTGTAGCTGCGAGCGCCTTTTAAAACACGATGTGAATCTCTAGACGATTTCCAGGTCGGTACTGTCTACCTCAACCTTGAAAATGTTCTAATAAATGTCCTGTCGATTGGGGCAGTCCTATCAGGATATTGTCTCAGATATTGCAATCTCACTCGTTGACCGGTATCGCTGTAGATACCAGGTACACAAACCATGTCCACGTATTCTTGTGTTGAAAAGTCTGTCATCGATGATATTGTGAATTAAACATCAATATCTCGGCTAAAAACTACCAGCTGGTTTTGCTAGATTATTTGCATTAAGGACTGAAACGAATAAAATTTGGAAACTTCAAAGTAAAAAAAAAATATTTTCATAATTCATGTAAATTTTTTTCATTTGCTTTAAAACTCTGTTTTTATTAAATTCATTCACAATTAAAAAAAATAAAAAAAATTATATGGTTTCCCATTCTTTCCTCAACTTCTTTCGAATGTCCTTCATAAGGTTGGTGACAGTTACATCCGTGATCTTTTTGGACGCTCTTTTGCATTTAGCACTAAAATCTTTTACGTCCTTTGCACGCTGCTCACTTTTCCTCAATTTAGCTTTGACCAAAGCCCAATACCTTTCAATGGGACGACACTGTTTAACATTGGGTGGATTCATGTCTTTTGGGACAAAGTCGACATTTTTAGCAACAAGAAAGCTCAACGTCGCATGAGCATAGTGAGCTGAAGCTAAATCTGGGCAAAATAATGTTGAACCCTCGTGTTTGTTTAAGAAAGGAATCAACCGTTTTTTAGGCACTCGTTAATGTACACTTCTCCGTTAATTGTTCCCGTTGTAATAAACGATGGCAAATGGGTTGCCAAACGTGATATTTTGACCCGAATTTTTCCATCCCAATCGATGTTGTTGATTGCGGAAGAATCTCAGTTTCAAACGAGTTGTAAAACTGCGCACCTGGAAGAGTAGTAAAGTCGGCTTTGACATAAGTTTCGTCATCCAAAACCAAGCACGCTTTCTTATTGCCGATCAACTCGTATAGATTTCAGGCTCGTGTTTTTATGACTTTTTTTTGCTTTTCAGTAACTTTTGGTATTTTTTGTTTTTTTCGTCTTTTTAGACCGTTACGTTTTTTAGATCTTTGTACCATTGTTTGGTTGGTATTAAATTTCCGAGCAACATCTCTGGATGGCATAGTCCGGTTTTTTACGATGCTACCCATTATTTTCCTGTCCAAATTTGTATCATGTGCTCCACTTTTAGCTCCACTTTTCTGTTTTCGCTTAACTGTCAACGTCTCCAAATATCGTTTAATAACAGAATCCACTGTACTGCGTGCTATGTTTAAATTTTTGGCGATGAAATGGTTTGGACGCGAAGTATTTTCGAGCCATTTGTCGATGATCTTTTTACGGCGTTTCCCTTGACTTATATTTTATAAATATTTTAAGTCACACCGAACTAAAATCAATGACAAACTGAAACCAGAGAATATACAGGCTAATTTGGATACAAAATGAGATTGCAATTTTTACGCATTGGAAGTATAGCCCGTATTGAAATTTACAGATTTCATTCGTTTCAGTCCTTATTATTATATTATTTTATAAGAGATCTGCTTTTTTTTTCTGCTATAACCCGAGATGGTTCGTTTTTGTTAAATTATGATTAAAACCACAAATACTTTTGATGTGTAATCCTTTATTTGTGATAACGAACTCAATTGTGTTGATTTGATCGGTTGCTTTTATATGTAGTGTAAGTAATATGTTACAATTATGAGTGTAACTTTCGGAATATATAGCACGTTATTACTAAAACATTTTAACACTCCCCCTATCGACGTAATGTAATTATCAGAAATCTTAATAAATTATTCAAAACCAAAAAAACTTAACAAATAGAAGTATACGAAATTTCAAACTATTTGTAAGCACTTCATGTGGTAAAGATTTCAAGTTATTGCAACATATGCTAAACAAATTTAAAAATCATGATAATATTAGCAAACTAAATTAAATTAACTTCAACAACAAAACAAAAACCAAAATAATAGATTTCAAAATAATTCTAGAATGCAATAAAATTAAAAGCTTTTAAGTTTCAACATTTAGATACAGTATTCCAGTTTAATTTTCGGCAAACTTTTTGTTAGGATATCGGCAGCCATTTTATGTGTGGATACATACCGAATTTCAATCACCGCTTTTTTGTATGTTTTGGGAGAAGTGATACCTAATATCCACATGTTTTGATCGCTCTGGTGAACAGTGTCCTTCGACAGCCTAATGGCACCTTAGTTGTCGCAATTTACAATTGTAGCACCGTTTAAAAGATGTTCAACTTGCAGCTCCTTTAGCATCGAACGTCGGTGAATTATTTCTTTACCCATTTCCGAAAGCGCCATATATTTCGCTTCCATTGTAGAAATCGCCACCGATTTTCGCTTTCTGGATTTTCCCCTCCCAAAATAGTGACATATCCCGAGCAAGATCTCGATCACTTCCCCACTCTGAGTCGACGTATCCATAAAGCGGTAGTCCGGGCTTTTCATAAACTATGTTGAAATTAGAAGTTTTCTTCAGATATCGCACAACTCGCTTGGTCTCGACCTGGGTTTGCGCAAAATTTGCTAAGGGTGATCGCGTCGAAAGCAATGTCCGGTCTTGTCGCATTTGCCAAGTATATGAGACTGCCACTTAATTGTCTGTCTTTCCTTGTCTGACCAATATACAAATTGATTTGGATTATTACACATATGTGCACTTGCGCCACTGTCTAAGCACCACTCATTGTTATGCAGATTGGGTGTCTCGCTCTCTTCACTGGTGGACATAGTGGCTTCACCCTTTTGCCCGTTGTTGTTATAGCATTTGCTTCTGCACTCATTTGCTTTGTGCCCGCGTTTTACACATTTGTAGCAGTTTCCCTGAAATTGTTGTGCTTTGGCCAGATTTTATAATATTTGTTGTTCGATCCGTTATTTGGCTTTGTCTTTTCTTTTGCTCTTTCATCTATATAAAGTGCAGAATTTTCTTCTATTTCGTTTTGAAGTCGTCTTCTTTCCTCCTCTTCAAGTAATTTGGATTTTAGCATATTTATCTCGGGGAGTTCGTCTCGAGTGTCGATTGCTATGCAAAAGTTATCAAAGCTTTCTGGTAAAGAATTTAATAACATAATGCCTAGCAATTCTTTTGGAAGTAAAATACCAGCCTCTTCCAGAACATCACCGCAGCTTTGAAAATTTCGTAGATGCGATGTCATCGTTTCTCTCCGTTTCTTTTTTATTTGAAAAAGACGACGGTAGAGGATTACTTTTCTTGCAGGATCTTTTGATACGTGTATATCTTCAAGAATTGTCCATGATTGTTGTGATAATGTGCATTTCTTTATGTATCCCAGTTGATTTTGAGTACGATTCTTTCGATAGAAAACCGCTTGACTCGATTGGCGTAAATGATGGTTTGGCCTCTTTCATAGCGAACTTCTGTATAAGCTTCTGAATGTGATTTTCCTGATGAATTCGTTTGTTTCCTGTTGGTTCATTTCTCACTATTTGTATACCCAATATATTGTTGATTGTCCCTAGGTCCTTCATTTAAAATTTTTTCTTAAGCATGTCTTTAGTTGTCCGTAGTGAAACTAAGTTGTCTGAAGCGACCAGAAGGTCATCAACATAACATACGAGTATACTACAATTATAAATTATTTTATCTTGATTGTTAGTTATTTAAAGACAAAGATCCGTAGTGGACTGCTTCATACCGATTTCTTTCAAATAAGAAACCAATTTAAGATGCCACTGGCGACCTGATTGCTTTAATCCATATATTGGTCTATTTAGTTTACATACCACGTTATTTTCTTGTTTTAATCCAGGATACTCGTATCTTGACTGCTCAATGTATACTTCATCATCTAGTTCGCCCTGCCCATAGGCAGTTACAACGTCCATTTGGTGTAAGTACAAGCTCTCTTCAGTGCAAATAGCAAGCAGAGTTTTGATGGTTTCGTACCGAGCGACGCACAATGGGGCAGAAGACCGCTTTAGCTGGCAGAAATTCAAATTATAAAGTTGATCTTTTTCTTGAAGTTACGTTTAATTTCTCTTCGAAATGTAATAGAGAATAAGAAATAAGAAAGAGAAAATTCATTCAGATCACGTGATCTCCAGTAAATCGTCCCAAGTGGAGCATTTGTTTATTTTTTGCTTCGAGTGCAGACGTGTTTTTCGTGTCTTGACCAGCGTTACTAAATTGTCTGTTAATTTTCATCCGCTACTTTAATCTCAAAATTTTTTTTTTGTCGTGGAATCAGTAAGCTCAGGTTGGTTGTTTATTGTTTATTTATACATAAAAAAAATTGTTTGTTATTTTAGTTGTAAGTTGAATATATGTAGAAAGAGTGTAAAAAAAAATGTGTTATTTTTGCATATAACTGAATTCCGTAAACTATTGGTGAGATGCCGTAAAGTTTTAAATGTCGTTTTGTTATGTGTTTTGTCTATTCTCAGAACATGTACAATTTTCTTGCTCCAATCTGCTCCCCTCCGTGTAGTTTAATTTTTTGTTGGTGACGTCATTCATAAAAAAAAAATATATTTTTTTTTTAATTTACATTATGATAACTTCTTAAGCCGTACAACTTCCAAAACCTTGACTATTACGAGGCAAGAACTCTTAATATAATGAAGAATTTGGATTGCGTAGGACTGAAGAGCCAAATCGAGTTTTTAAGGCAAGCAGCTAAAAACCGGGCTAATTGCAGTACGCCTTTTGAACATGATTTCAATAAAAAAAGTTTCAGATTTTAAAGCGAAATTCAAATCGCGTTGGGAGAGAGCATATCGCATGGAAGCATGATTCTTAAAACACCTGTTTTGTTCACCTACAAATGCTCTATAAATTCAAAGAAGGATCAGAAAGAACGAAACGACAGAAAACGGAACAGTTGAGGAGGTCGACATCTCTTTCTGAGTTGGTATACCATATGCTTCTGAAATGAGTTTGAGAGCATCTGGACAGTCTGGTATTGCAAAATTAATTCGGGAAATCACCTCCGTTCCAAGTCATGCTGAAAAGTGTATGAAGGCTTTAAATGAGTCTACTGAACCAACTTCAATGACTGGAGAAGAAGCATTGGCATTAATTATTGAGGTAGATCTCTCTCGATTCCAGTATGAAATAATAAGATCAAATGCTTCAAAAATATTTCCGTCGTACAAAGTTGTTCAAGAACCTGAAAAAGTGTACATTTCAGAGACTTCTGTTAACACTGATCTGCAAAACTTACTTAACTTAACAGTTTATCGTTTGATTACTGTTCAAAAAGAGGTTATTGGTTAGCTAGGGCCGAAGAATTGCATAATATACAGTTATACTCTAAATGGGGATTTGATGGTAGCTCTAGTCACAGTTCATATAAGCAGGCTTTTCATGGCTCGGATGCAGATGACTCAGCTGTTTCTATAACATGTCTTGTCCCCATTCGTTTAGTTTCTGGTGTGAAAATAATCTGGCAGAATCCTCGTCCAAGTTCAATCCGATATTGTAGACCACTTAAAATTAAATATACTAGAGAATCCTCCGCAGTATCTCTTGCTGAAAAGCAAAGAGTTGATGATCAAATTAAGTACCTCCAGCCTAGCATTGTAACGGTAAGTCGCAAAACTTTTTCGATTCAACGCAATTTAATGTTTACCATGGTTGATTTAATGGTGTGTAATGCTATTACCGAAAACTCTTCGACACAAAAGTGCTTTATTTGCGATGCCAAGATCAAAGAATTTTATTCGGTTGGAGAAATGATAAAAAGGCCAATTAAAAGTGAAAATTTGCAATTTGGATTATCTGCGTTACACGGATGTATCTGATTTTTTGAATGCCTTCTTCACCTTTCATATAAACTAAAAATAAAACAATCGTAAGCTTGAGGAGAAGAAAGTAAAAAAAATTGTTGTCAAAACAAAAGACGAAATTCAACGGCAATTTCGAAACCGTTTGGGCTTGATAGTTGACAAAACCCAAGCCGGGCTTTGAAAATTCCAATGGCGGAAACATGGCAAAGAGGTTCTTTGAAAGTGCAGAAATTTCAGCAGAAATAACCAAATTTGATTTGGGTTTGATTAAAAGAATGCAGACTATAATGATTGTTGTTTCATGCGGTCATGAAATTGATGTCCCGAAATTTAAAGCATTTGCTCATGAAACTGCTAAATATTTCGTAGAGAAGTGTCTGTGCCACCTACCGAACACAAATATTTGATCCATGGGAATGAGATAATTTCATCGGTTTTACTACCCATTGGTCAGATGAAGAATTGTAAATGATTATATGTATATGTGTACCATTTGCGATTAAAATTGTGCTTATAACAAAAAATAACAATACTGCCTAATTTGTTCTTTGTTTAGGAAAATGTATTTCACTTAATTAAGCTTATGTTACATGCGATAAAAAACTTTATTTTCAAAAAGGTAGGCGTTTAAGTGGATGTGTCCAAAAATAACTTTGGCAATAAATTAACATTAGCACCAAGACTCATGATGCGAAATTTCAAGTTACTAACTTTGCTGGTTGATTTAATGCCAACTTTTAAGGCATTCTGCCCCACTGTGCGGCGTGTGCAAATATTTCCCCGTAATCGACCACTGCAGTCTGTTTGCAGCTCCTTGCCTTAAAGCTTTTTGATGTTCCCTTTTTGATACGGAAGACCCATTTATTTGTTAGGACTTTTTTACCAGTCGGTCGCTCTACAATGTCCCATGTCTTGTTCTTTTTTAGTACTGCAAGTTCGATGTCCATGGCTTCAATCCATCTGTTTTTGTCTGAGTTTGTGACTGCTTCTTCGAAAGAGGTGGGTTCGTTAGATGTATCATTAATTGACAAATTTACTTCTTTATAAGATTGTGCCCTTTTGCAAATTCTTGGTAGTTTTGGTCGAATTAGTTTTGGACTCGTCTTTTCACCGTCGTTGTCAGAATCAGTTTGTTCATATATGTACTTCTTCTTTGTCCTTTGGTTGTGTATCGTTTTCTTCAGGTTTTGCTTCGCTAAAGACAGCCTGGTACTC
This sequence comes from Volucella zonaria, assembly GCA_963966105.1. Lineage (NCBI taxonomy): Eukaryota > Metazoa > Arthropoda > Insecta > Diptera > Syrphidae > Volucella > Volucella zonaria. Next base: position 121,127,111 of record OZ014531.1, on the reverse strand, counting down.
GTTCTGTTTTTGTTCGTTTTCAATGAGAACATCTCGTCGTATCACTATTTCCCTTTTGTCAGCGTCCCAAAGTAGATATGCTTTCGATTCTTGGGAATATCCAACAAGAATGTATTCCTTACCTTTCGGGTGCAATTTGTTATTCCTGGGTCCCTTCTCCAATGCGATAGCTCTGTTTCCGAATACTCTCATGAAATTGACATTAGGTTTCCTCCCATTCCAAACTTCGAAAGGTGTTTGATTCTTTGACGTGCTGGTGGGACAACGGTTTCTAATGAAGACGGCTGTGTTATGATTAAAACCACAAATACTTTTGATGTGTAATCCTTTATTTTTGATAACGAATTTATTTGTGAATAGATGTGTCAAAGTTGCAAAAGATGGGAGTTAATAAGAAATTTTTGCGAAAAAAATTATGACAAAGTCAAACCTTAAAAACGAAAATCAGTTTTGATCTTCAATAACTTTTGACACTTTCATTTTCGGGCAACGTTTACTTTGAAACCGAAGGCTCTTCCAAAAGTCGCGTCTAGATGTTTCCAATGAATAATTTCTGAACGCTACCTTTTTTTTATGTCATCTTTGACATTTGGGTGTCTAATGTACAATTTTAACTAGGCATAGTTACAGGCTAGAAGAACGCATTAAAGTTATTAAAACTTTTGTATGAAAATGGTCTTTGAATATCGACCAATTTTAGTACATATCGTAAAATTCGTGATTTTTTTTGGATGATTATATCCAAGTGAGTCAAAAATTCAGAAGTTAGTGAAAATATTTGAAGAAAATGGCTTTGTCGAGGTTCGAAAAACCATTACATCCACGAAAATATACCGTTTGGTGTGGTTTTTGGGCTGCTGGAATCATTGTTCCATTTTTTTTCGAAGATGCAAATGAAGGAGATATTACTCCAAATGGAGTAGGAGTCACACAACACGTGCAAACATTGAGCTATTGCGGTCTACGTTTCCAGGTAGATTAATGTCACATAATGATGACATAAATTGGCCACCTAAATCATGCGATTTAAAACCCAAAAAAAAAAACACTTCTATAGAAAAACAAAAAAATTATTTGGAAAAATCCCAAAATAAACTTCAATTATAATTCAATAATAGTTTTTTTTCACAAAAATAGAATAAAATAAAATTATTTTGCACAAGTTGGACATATTTTATATTGGTGCAGTAAGCAAATGAATTTTTTGCATAAAGCGCAGTTGATCCTCGATTTTCTACCCCGGCTTCTTGGACAAAATGCACATCTATCCGTGATAGTAGCTGGCCTTTTTGGTTCTTCTGTTGTTGGGGTGATTTTAAGTATATTGCATATTGTCTGGCGGAATTCACGCCTCAAAGTTGGAGATTGTAAACGACGTTCCATATGTGGTCTTACTAAATCTAGTGCTAGTTTCTTTAGGTATGTTCTTCTGTTTTCTAATTTATCTTTATTTGGTGCGTAAGAACTACGTAAAAGGATCATAGAGTTGTATCCCGCAATATTAAGCAAATTATAAAACAAGCAAAGTGGCCAACGGCCCGTCTTTCTTCCAGTAGAATAAGTGTGACATAGCTGGTCCAAGGTGTCCACTCCACCCTTTGTCGCATTATAAAACTGTATGATTTCTGGTAATTTGGTGGAACTCGGCTCATCACCTTTTTCATGCATTATAGAAAGCATTAATACAATTTTTTTTTTGGTGGACAGTAAGACAACAGAATAAGTGGATTACTATAGCGAAACATGGCAGAGTTAACATGTCTATCCTTGAGATTCAAAAATGATGGAGGTGTTTCTTTTTTATTTTTTCTCAAGGTGCCCATAACGGTTATGTTTTAACTCCTGACAATTTGAATCCATTTTTTCCTTTTAGTGTAGCGGGGACCCTCAAAATTGTAACCTTGTTTTGTTCCGCGCGCTGTATTTGTGACGACGCCACATCATCTTCAGAATCAGACGATGGAAAGGAATCCTGGAAGTAAACAGGAGTAGGAGAAACTGAGTGGCCTTCATTCTCAGTCAACGATGTAAACCGATATTGATCTGGGCTAGGAGAATTATAACGTATGTCTTCAAAATCACATTCCTCGTTTACTTCAAAATCATCTCTAAAATCTGGTACGATAGCATCGTCTTCATCGCTCTTGTCATGAAAATCATCTGAGTCAGAATCATAGAGAATTTGGCGTATCTCCGAGATATCATCAGGTTTTGATAAGTCAAAATTTTTTTTTTGAGAAGCCATTTCTTTTATAAGCTAATAGCAAAAAAATGAATAAGTAAATAATTTAGGCGAGTACTAGTTACATTTGATAATAAACATACTCGCATTAAGAAAAAACACGCTGAAATAAAGCTTTGAACATTATTCTTATTCTGCTACCCTCGGGTATACCCGTATCCCAATATCGAATATCAGCACAATGACAAACACTTCGCCGCACAGTGGTTTCATATGAATGGAATCACCGGTCATAATTAAAAAATTAATTTAAAATAAAAAATTGTAACGATAATGATAAGCCTAATTTGTACAATTTGAGTCAATATACTCGTAGAAGAAGATTTTACATTAAAAGTTTCAAAAAGTCTGTGCTTAACATTGATTTTTAAGTTTTTCTGAGCATCTTGTGTTAGTTCAGAACGGATCCGAAGCAAGAAGCAATCGATTGAATAATTCAGTGTTGGTGGCTACTCTTGATATTTTTCTCGTGTTTTTGACTTATGTTTTTATTATTAGGCTCAGCAGCTTCTTCGCTCAACTATTGGGCAACTTGCCCACCTTATGCACCGAAGCTGGTAATGGATACCATGGATATTCGTCCTCAATTTCTCTTGCTGTTTGTAAGGCATACTCCTCAAAGGCCTGGATATTAATAGTGTAGCCACATGCCATAGTTCTCAGGACTACAGAACATCTTTCAATTATGGACTTTTTCAAGCCCGTAATCTCTGAAGATAATGAAGGGTATTGCCGTCATTTGAATTTCTTCCGCCTTGTTTCGGTTTATCAATTATAAGGCCAGTCTTTTATCCGTATTGTTTTTTTTTGGGTCCAGAAGATGTCTCTCGTTTTTTCCCGCACGCCATTTCTTAATATCAAGTCTATAGGATACATGAATTAAAAATTCAAAAAAACGTATCCACGCATGCAAAGGCGATAAACCGAAATCCAATCTATTATGACTAATGTGACTTTGCAGGGATCCTTCAATATTGTTCATTGTAGTTGATTTGGCTCTGCAAACATAACACACCTGTTGGGACACTGTATAGGTTAAGGCATTGCACACCTTTCCATCCACCATTATCAATTTGAGCTCATGGTTTACACTATAAATCTGATCTTCCATAGTAATAATAGTACTAGATAGATCCTCGCTTTGACTTAGTATGTATTGCTGTTCGGTTCTGCTCAACTCTGCAGTTTCCTTCTTAAGTTGAAAGCGGACAGGTCAGCAGTACCTGGTCGATCCAGGACAAGGGTTCTGCCTTACAATTCTTTTGTCCGTGTCAGGATTTAGTTGTGAAAAAAGTTGAATAGGCACATAAAAAGTGACGAACATATCACTATCAGTAAATTCACCTGAAATCGGCTGCTTGTACTCCGATTGTCCACTGCTTCCATCGAAGCCCCATTTTCCAATAAGTGACAAATTACTCAAGCCATCTTCTGGCATCTTGAGAACGCGTTGTTGTAATTCTACAATCCTTTTCGCGGTGTGATCTAAAAGGCCTTGGAGAGTTACTTCCGCTGAAGAACCAGTGATTGTTATTGTTCCTAGCTTCGGGTAACAATCTTGCTTTGTTTCGGAAAAACATCAAGCTTTGGATTTTCATTTACCACATCCCTTATAACTTGATATTGGTTTTCTGATAATCTAGCATCAATTAATAATTTTAAGGCGTCATTTGCATCAAGTTGCGGAATGTCAGTTGGTTGAAGTTGCTTCAAAGCAGAAACGATATCTTGGTCTTTTGTAGACAAGCTAGCCATATGTTTCTTTTTGTTCGGGGCGAGCATTCTAAGAAGGCCTTTTTTGGCCTTCCTTGAGATTTTTGAGTATCACTGAACTTACTTACATCAATGTAGTCTTCTGTACTGTCCAGCCAGTCACTGTATTCGTCAAAAATGACTGGCATAGCGAATATATCCTCTTGTGTAAAAGTTCAATGTGTTCAATTTTATAGACTTGTTTAAATATTTTACACGTTTCCTTATGTTAATATCACCTCCAACCTTCTTTATTTTACGCCATATATAAAATATATTACGAATCTTGATTATCTTACTTGACCCTTAAGAGAAAAATATTGTTCTATATACAGGGTGTTCCAAAGCCAGAAACGGGTGATAGGTCAAGTGGTGTCGGTTATCACAAAATTATAAAAAAAAAACTAAGTCATGTACTTTTAAAATAATTGGCACAAAACAAAATCGAAAAATCTGACACCATGTGACGATCTTTCAAGTACTGTGACCGCAAATCTTTACTTTTTTTCGATTTTTTGGTTGTCACCCTGAGTACTGTTCTGTAAATTACGGTCCAAAATTGAAATATAACTATATCGGTTTTAACTAAAATATTGTTTTTTTGTCCATCCATGTATCTGAAAATCATTAATCACCTAACTTGAACTGACTGTACTGGCAAGTAAATTTAAAAGATGGCGTATTTAGTCTGGATTCCACAATGGTATGACACTTGCTAGACTAACGCTTAATTGAGGACAAAAAAAATATTTTGCTAAAGAAACCCGATTCATGGTTAATTATTTTTAATAAGCTAAAATGTGTACCAAGTGCGTGCGAGACAGACAGTGACGGCGTGATTGAGATGGATAAACACGCCATTTCGACTAGTTTGAGTGAAACAGATAGAGATGTCACCCTTGTCAAGCAGTGACGCATAGACACATCATGCAATACTGCAGTACGTTACGCTCCTTCGCTTACAGCGCATTATTCTGTATTCGTGCTGATTTCGTGCTTACAACTTTGACTTTCTTTATTGGACTTCATTGCATTGCGACTTTGATTTGCTATCTGACCGTTTCTGTCGAACCTGGATTTCTTCTGGGCTATTATTGATCGTTGATTCCGTGATTGTGTAGTGTGAATGGCATCATGTCATCTCGATACACTACTCAGGAATATGCTAACATGCATCTCATTTATGGGGAATGCTAGTGCTGCGTCCAGACTTTATCATGAGAGATACACAAATGCTCAGCGTCATCCGGACCATCGAGTGTTTGTAAATGTGCACCGGTCATTCTCAGAGGGTCGATTTCCAAATCTAATGGTTAGTGAGGGAAATTCCGTCATGCCCTACGAGGACGAAGTCTTACAAGCAGTCGCACAAGATGCTACTACCTCAGTACATGTAATTGAAGAAAGCATAGGAGTGCCCAAAATTACAGCATACCATTCTAAGGAAAAACCAGCTCCATCCGTACCATGTACAACGAGTTCAAAGTCTGCTACCCTGAGATTATCCAGACAGAGTGCAATTTTGTCAAACGATGTTACAGAGGTTCAGAGAAGATCTTCGAAAATATTCTATGGTGGGACGAATCAACTTTTCAAAGGGACGGTTACATGAATCTCCACAATTTGCACGAGTGGCACGTGGAAAATCCACATTTGATGCGGGAAGATAGATCACAGTACCGTTTTAATGTAAACATGTGGACGGGAATTTAGAATGGTAGAATTATTGATCCATTCGAGCTGCCGCAAAATTTGAATGCCGAGGTCTATTTAGATGTTTTGGAGAACCACTTACCAAATTTATTGGAAGACGTGTTACTAAATATTTATGCATACATGTGGTATCAACAAGATTATGCTCTCACAGTACGAGAGTTCTTCGATCGGGAATACTCCAACATGTGGATAGGGCGGTCTGGTACAATTTCGTGGCCAGCCTGATTTAAATCTACTCGGTTTTTTTTACTGGAGAGCAGTAAAAAAAAAAGTTTATTCTAAGCCGATAGAAAATTTAAACGAGCTGCGACAAAAAATTGCAGAAGCCGTTGAAGACATCAACTCCAGAAGATATACCCGTCTTATTACCAGATCATTTGTAAGAAGATGCAGAGCTTGCATTGCCGCTGAAGGCAAACAGTTTGAACATTTGTTGTAAGATACAAGATCGGTAGATGGCGATCCTGAGAGTATACACCAAGAGAACGTAGTGTTCTGTATGCTCTGTGACGGGGAAAAAATGAAATGAAATGATAAGGGTGGCATCTCTATCTGTTTCACTCAAACTAGTCGAAATGGCGTGTTTATCCATCTCAATCACGCCGTCACTGTCTGTCTCGCACGCACTTGACACTCATTTTATCTTATTAAAAATAATTAACTATGAATCGGGTTTCTTTAGCAAAATATTTTTTTTGTCCTCAATTAAGCGTTAGTCTAGCAAGTGTCATACCATTGTGGAATCCAGACTAAATACGCCATCTTTTAAATTTACTTGCCAGTACAGTCAGTTCAAGTTAGGTGATTAATGATTTTCAGATACATGGATGGACAAAAAAACAATATTTTAGTTAAAACCGATATAGTTATATTTCAATTTTGGACCGTAATTTACAGAACAGTACTCAGGGTGACAACCAAAAAATCGAAAAAAAGTAAAGATTTGCGGTCACAGTACTTGAAAGATCGTCACATGGTGTCAGATTTTTCGATTTTTTTTTTGTGCCAATTATTTTAAAAGTACATGACTTAGTTTTTTTTTTATAATTTTGTGATAACCGACACCACTTGACCTATCACCCGTTTCTGGCTTGACGTTGATTTTTGGGACACCCTGTATACTGAAAATTCGCAAATTTTAGCTCATTTTCGCAAAAAATGACACATACGTTCTTAAAAAAGGAGAAATCACCAAAGTAAATATATAAACTAAATTAGGCGAAAGTACACGAATCAAAACGTATGCCCTGTCAAAATTTCACTTAAGAAAAACAAACCCAACTGAGGCACTAAGTTTAGTAGCGATTTGAATATTATTTTGAACATCAATATGGAGGATGAGTAAGTTTACAATTATCTGAATACCTTGGTCTTCAATATCCATCACTATATTTGCACAGCCTATGTCTCAAAAAAAAAAAAAAAACAGTTAATTTAATCGTAGTGAAAAAGAATCCGCACTAAATATCGCCAACGACTGCAACAAAACATTTAACTTTGGAGACTGATCATGCTATGAACAACTACTCTCAGATGAGTAATTCGATTGTCAGCTTTAACTGTTATCAGAAATATCATTTGCAACACAAAATAACGATACTTTTAAACTTTGCATTTTAGCTTTTGGCTTATGGGGGAAACCACTGTGCGCCGGCCGGGAGTATCACATACGAACTAATGCAACGCGTCTTGAACCTACTTAGACATTCAAGCTTGCAGCTGCACCTGCTACTGATTGGCGGGAATTTTAAAAAAGGCTAGGGTACGAGTGTACCCTAAATAGCATTCCAGGGTTAACATTATTAGATTACTTTCTTTGGGATTTTTTTAAAAGTATTGGGTCTACAAGTAAGTTTGCAGAGTTTTTTTCCAAAATTTGAAGTTTTATTATGAAAACATAGTTACGAGTACAATGCTTTATTCAAAGTATCGTCCATCGGAAACTACAACTTTCCCCCATCTTTCTGGCAATTTATGAATTCCGGACCAAAAAAATTTCTCGTCTTTCGAGGACAAGAACGTATCGAGCCAATTTTTGATTTCCTCTACTGAGCTGAAGCGTATTCCCGTAAGAGCGTTCTGCATCGAACGAAGCAAGTGGTAGTCAGATGGTGCCAAGTCTGGACTGTAAGGCGGGTGAGGCAGAATTTCCCATCCACTATTTTCCAAATAGTTTTTCACCGAAACCGCAACATGTGGCCGAGCGTTGTCGTGATGAAAAATGACGGACTCATGCCTGGTCTCATATTCTGGCCGTTTTTCTTTTAATGCCCGCTTCAAACGAATTAGTTGGGTTCGATATAATGGTCCTTTGATGGTTTCACCACTCAGAAGCAGTTCGTAGTATACGACACTCTTTTGATCCCACCATATGCAGAGCATGACCTTATTCACATGAATATTTCGTTTCGGCGTCGATTGGGCGGGCTCGCCGGGCTTTGTATACGATTTTCTGCGTTTAGGATTATCACAATAAATCCATTTCTCATCACCAGTGACAATACGATGCAAAAATGATTTATTTTTATACCGCTGCAGGAACATTTCGGACATGCAAAATCGCCGTTCGACGTCTCTTGGCTTCAATTCGTACGGCACCCAGTTTCCAACCTTTTGAATGAATCCCAGTGCTTTTAGGCGCAGGGAAACGGCTTGTTGCGTGACGCCCAATGATGCAGCAAGTTCTTCTTGAATCTGACACGGATCCTCATCCAGTAAAGCGTCCAATTCCTCGTCTTCAAAACTTTTCGGCTTTCCGGAGCGATCTTTGTCTTCAACTCCAAAATCACCACTTTTGAACCGTTTGAACCACTCGCGGCACGTCGATTCACCAATACATTCCGCCCCATAAGTTTCCGAAAGCAAACGATAGGCCTCAGCCGCACTTTTCTTCATATTAAAGAATAAAAGCAGCGCTTCCCGCAAATGACGTTTATTTGGCTGGAAACTTGCCATGATTTTGCTCGATAAAATGTACGACACCGATAGAACTGCTCAAATATAACGCTGCAAAGTTGTTGACAGATACAAAACCTACAAATAAAACACATGGGGTCTGACATTTCTGCCCGGGATCCACTGGTGGCGCCATCTCTGACAAACGCTGGAAACTTACTTGTAGACCCAATACATAATGTCTATGTGGATAAGCCAACAACGATTGTACAGCTGAAAAACAACGTTCGGGCCGAAATTATTCTATTTAAAAAAAAATAAATAAAAACACCGGAAAAAATCTAAGTATTTACACATTTTGTTTTAAAAAAACGTATAAGCGCGACTTTTAAAAGACGCTTTATTAAAATACTCAAGTTCAACGATACGCCTTTTGTTCCATGCACGCATAAATTTGAAAGAGGGGATGCATTTTCGACCACCCAAACGATTATTTTTTCTCAAAATATATCAAGCAATCTCGCCTTAGCCTTTACGGAACGTAGGGTACAATACCATCAAAAGTTCAAACATCCTTAAAATCTCAGATAACTGCGATAATCAAACCAAATGTGTACCACATCGTCCATCAGTATTTTGGGCATAAAATATAACCGTTTTTTCACATTTTAAGTAGCTGTAAATCATTTTATTATAAAGTTTTGGCTCGCACATGAACTGAGAGTCTCGAGTTTGTGTTGTTTTTTCGTAGTTTAACTAAACGAAATATAAATATTTTCGAGAAAAACAGTGAATATATTCATTATAAATTCGTCAAGTGTGATAATATTATAAAAGGTAAGGCTTTTGGACCAAATTCAAATAATTATCAACAAATAAACGTGGATGGTACAATAGTGTACCATTCGTCCCGTTTGTTGGTACTCATAAGTAACGCTCGTCTTTTTCGCTACTACATATGTATATTACGTTTCTTTTGTTTTCTAAGACTTCAATGGACCACGAAGAAATTGAAAGATTATTCAATGATGAAGAAGGAAATTCAAGCGGAGCAGACTTTTCTTCTGAGACTGATGATTCTTTTCAACCAGAGCCAACCGATAAATCTGAAACAGAAGACCAGGATTCAAACTCTGGAGAAGATTCGGAAGAAGAAATGGCTGTTCCTGAAAATGAAATCAACGATCGTCATGAACCTAGTTCTACAGGTGAGACTCAAGATGGTGATGTAATTTGGAATATGGTCAACGGTGTATTTGTTCCCAAAAAGACTGTATTTCCTTTACGAAGTTGTAATATTTCAGAGGCTATTCACCGATAGTTCTCAATTCTTCAAATATTTCATAAGCTATGGCCAAGATATGTCTACATATACAAGGTGAATGACAGAACTCCAACTTTTTAAAATGCTATAATTTTTTTATTTTTTCATAAATTTTATTGTTCCAAAGCAAAAAATGTTGGAAAATACATAAATTTTCAAATTGTATCAATATGTCCACCTTTGGCACAAATAATGGCCTTGAGACCGCCAAAGAAAGCATCGCACGCTGCACGCAAGTGACTCTGCGTTATTTTGGCCCATTCCCAGGTGGTCCAAACTTTGGTATTTTTTAGTGCCAACCTTAGCCTTCAAAATACTCCAGACAGAGAAATCCAACGGATTTGCATCCGGAGAATTTGCAATCCATTATGTCGAAGAAATGAAGTGTGGAACATTGTTTTTTAACCAATCTTGGTTGACGCGCGCTTTGTGAGAATATGCCGAGTCTTGTTGATATGTCCACGGTCTCCAACCGAAATGATTATTTGCCCAAAGCTTCAATACTGCCTATAAGACAGTTTCACGGTACACGATCGCATTAATTTTGACGCCACGGTCCAGAAATACGAGCGGAGTGCGACCATCGGCGATTATGGCGGCTCAAACCCTCACCATCGGTGCTGCCTACTTTCTGGTGGCCGTCCGAAGGTATAAATTTTCGAAGGACCTCTCTGGCAAGTAAGCTCGGTCATTTTGTTTGTTGGCATATTGCTCGATAACAAATGACGACTCATCGGAAAAAACCAAATTCAGCAACTCACCACTTTCGACTCTAACTTTTTTCTGTTGCGGTGTAAGATCGTGTGATTTTTGGAACTTCAATGGCTTGAGCCCAAGCTCATTTTTCAGTATGTGTTGCACCCGTTCCAACGATATGTTGAGCTCACGAGCCATTTTTCTTCCACTTCGACGCGGATTTCGCTCAATTCGAGCCTTCACTTTCCGAACCATTTCTGCCGATGTTGCTGTTTTTTTATGACCACCTCCATGGCGTTTTGCAACGCTGACAGTATCACGGTAACGAGCTATGGTTCGAAACACAAATGATTTATTCACGTTGAGGTGCTGTAGGGCTTTAAGGATAGCTACTTGTAGTTTTCCAGCCAAATATAAAGCAATCACACTATCACGTTTGAATTCCATCGCGGATAAAAATTTTTCAACTCAACTGAAACGCAAATCGTTTTAAAGGCTTGTAAATAATAAAATTATCTGTCATGTGTCAAAATTTAAACTCACTGTCATGAACAGTTTGGAAATTATAGCAGTCTGAAGTTGGTTGCAGTTCGAGTCATTCACGGTGTATTTTGCACAATGCACAAACGAACGTTTGAATATCCATCGAAGATCTACCAAAAATTAACGTTCCAAGACCATGAACCCTACTAATGCTGATGAAATAGAGGTTATTATTGGGTGTATGTTTACAATGTGCTACAATCGATTGCCTAGTCTAGAGGATTATTGGCCATCGCACTTATCACTAGGTAATCATGGTGTAAAAAATGCAATAACTCGCGATCGGTTCCTGATGGTTACATCGAAAATATATTTCTCCCAACCCGAAAAGCCATCTGACTGTTCTAAAACGTACTATGTGAATGGTTTAGTTGAATGCTTGAAGAAAACATTTTAAACCTGCAGGCAAAATAGTGTTTACCAGAGCATCGATGAATCCATGACGTTCTTAAATTTGGAAATAAAAAAAGAGGGGAGAAGCAGAATTTAAAGGTTCTTCAGCAACTTCCATAGCAATGAAATGGAAGTCGTCACAAAAACGTCGGGAAATAATGGGAGGCGTCGACCTGGCAGATCATATGAGTGAACTCTACGAGTACGATCGCAAGTCAGATAAATAGTGGAAGAAGATATTCTACAGGTTGTAAATGATGGCAGCAGTCAACGCATGGGTCATTCATTCTAAAATAAATCGGAAAAAAATGCCATGCAAAACATTTTTGGTAAGTTTGTCGCAAGGCTTGATTGCTCAGGGATTAGAAAACACTGCTGTTCGTAGATCAAATCATAGCGGTCGTCAGTGAGTTAGAGGAGTAGGATCAAGTCATTTGCCAATCGAGGGCACTTCCCGACGCCGGTGTGTGAATTGTGCGAGGGCTAAGAAGCAAACTCTCACCAAAACAATATGCAAGAAATGCGAAATTCCATTGTGCAAACATTGTTTTGCGCCGTACCACACTTGATAAATATATTTATTCATAATTTATATAATATAATCATAAGTATTTATGTTTTCGTTATCTTATTTTTACTAACTGAATAAAGATTATGTTTTCGTTTTCAGAACTAGTGCTATTTTGTGTTTTGTGTTATACAAGACGAATGGTACACAATCGTACCACGAAACAACCCGAATGGTACATATATGTACCAACGCCTTCCGGCCACGCCTATCAGAACTGTCTTCTTTTTTTTTATGGATTGTACTTAGCACCTTAACTAATTCCAACATGTAAAATTTCTATAACTTCATCACCTGAATTGCGTCCCGAAAGGGTTAAAGTCTTCAACACATTTTCCCAAACACCCTGTATAAGAACTTTTCTTGTTTTAAATTTTGATCTTAGCCCTCTCATTCATATCTGCTTTCTTTGTTTTTTTCTTATACACATGTAAATTACTCTACCTACTGTATTAATTACTTTTTCCCATTTGAAAATAATAGTGTCACTAACTAATCTTTAAATTCTATTGTAAATTAAGCTTGAATTTTTGTAAAAATGAGGAAAAAGAATAAAAAAAAAGATTAAGAGTTAGCTTTCTCAAATTTATATGACAGAAATAAAGAAATGTGAACTACAGAAGTCCTCCCTTACCCCTTTTGGTAACTTTTTCAGAAAATAAAATAAACCACCGAAATAGCCAAGTTAAAGAGTTCGCGTAATACGGACATATTGTCAGACGAGCCTAAGAAAACATATGCAAATTGGGTAGGCGACTAAATGTTGGCGAAACAGCTCACTGGCACTAATTAGGCATATAGCAGAAATTTTTGAATATTTATTTTTGTTTTAGCGCAGAATGCAACAATCACATACATATGTATTTCCTATGTGTGTATTTGGATTTTTACATGTCGAATCATTGGATTAATCTGTGAAAAAATTATCACATTTTGTGAAATGTTAGTTAATTTGGTGAAAGCTTATTAACTTTTAATATTTTTAAATCCTGCGTATTACTCTATCGCCATGCAAACAAGAAATATAAAAGTGAAATGAATTACACAAAACAAAAGGAGTGACGTGAGATCAACCAAGCATAACGACTGAAAAGAGTAAGAAATATTGAAGTGCGCGAATGAAATACTTTTGGCCATTAATCAAAAATATTTGTAATATCGATTTTAATATTATATTTTAATGCATGATATCTGAGCAAATGATTACAATATAACTCAATAGGTATGTCCATATTAGACGACTCGCAGTTTACTAAGAAATTGTAAATTGAATGCACTTTCACGGTAATCAAATAAGAGAAAGTGTTGGAAAGCATGCCGATCTGGCTACATAAATTAAAGCAGATATTACAAACAGTTATACAATAGAATAGAATAGCTGTTAAATAGACACTCGATAATTGCTAAGTACATAACTTACAACAGGACCCTGATTACACAATTTTGAACTGCTTCAATTTATTTATTCCAACAAACACCAATTTTGATTAATTAAATGGTCAGCAATTCTTTCCATAGATACAAGGTGTGCCGGCTAAACACTTTACTCGTTCACTCTTAATCAGTAAATAAAGTAACATCGCCACATTTCTCTAACTTTGTCTTAGATTTTAGTAAATTTTTTTTTATTTGAACACACTATTAATTTTGAGACCCATTTGCGTGAATAGATTAGTGGTTTGCAATAACCCGTTATTCGTAGGTGGAAAAATCATGCTTAAAAATCGTAGATAATGAAGAGAAGACAAATGTTTTGATAAAACAAGTTAACCTAAAAGTTGAACATTTCGAGATAAACGCATTTTTCTGATGAAATTGCTCCAACGATTTTTCAAAACGTTAGCTTTAAAATGCCATAATTTTGGCTGACGTTCAGTAAACTCGACGAAGTTTTAGTATTTTATGCACATTGAAATTCTCTTTTAAAAATGTGTACAAAGGTTTCTTAAGCTGAATCCGTTAGAAAGCTACGGCCTTTTAAGAAGTTTTACCTCGAAATCAGAGCTTCCGCACTTTAACGGCCTATAACTTGGAGGGAGGTGAAAATAGACCCCCACCTGCAGTACAATTTTTTGTTTGCCATAACTTCAGGAATTTTCAGCTATCAATACAAAAACATAAACTGGGACACCCTGTATAAAAGGCATTGTCCATTTACTTGAACTAAAAAGAAAGTAAAATCTTCTTCTAACATCTTGCAGTATTCACCACTTAAGCCAAGACTCTTCATATATTTTCCATATTTATTATATTATTTATTTGAATTCACATAGGAATATAACACCTTTTAAAAATAATACAACAAGCTTTACAATATTTCACTTTTAAACAATGCAATATAAGGTATCTTAATGAAAGAAAATAAAAATCAAAAAATAAGGTAGAGAAAAAAATAGAAAGAAAGATACTCGTATGTAGAACAGAAGATAGAAAAAATAAATAAAAAGCAGATAGAAATTTTGGGATACAAAGACACGAATTCATTAAAAAAATTTCAGCACAATATCTGAATTTGTCAAGATTACTTGTGTTGCTCAAGTGTTTGATACTTAAGGGCAACTGGTTCCATAGTTGAATCCCATGTACAAAAGGTTGCCGAGACGTGTTTAAATACTTGCACCTAGGTGGCATCAGTTGTAAAGTTCTTTGATTTCACGGAAATCTTATATTCTCGAATAAATATTTCGGTACTTTCTTTACTAGATTTTTGTGTATTGTAATAATAGAATGGTTCGATATTTCATAACCAACCAAGGAGCAGCCGGCGGAATGTGTTCGTATCTTTTTATACTAAAAATGTATCTAGTCGAAAACAACCCACTTACCCTTTTTTTGCAAATTGCCACATAAACACAATATTACAATGAGAAATTGCAAAAAATATAATTTATTTGCAATATGTATAAAAGAGTGTACGATAATTTTAAATGGTAAGCCTTGAATTTGTTGTGTAAGCAATTAAAAAAAATCAATCTCAAAAGTGAGTATTCTGTGGTGGTGTAACTTTATTGATTTGGAGTTTCTAAAATGTAAGTATTTTCTGGTCTTTTTTATATTTTCGCCGTAAAATGAGTGTATTTATCACAAATATTATATTAGTTTGCAGTCACAGACTAGCCTCTGAACAGTTCGTTCTCGGTATACTGTGTGTCTAATTTTGCTACAAGTGCGCAAACCGATATCCTCCCGTCGTACCACTAGTTTTCTATCTCGCTCAACTCTCCCTGTACATAGAGTGTGAACCTTTCTTCTCTTTAACCTAGTGATCACGTGTTAATGTGGCCTTCGGGCCCAATAGAACTAATCAATACAGGGATCTCGACCTCGACTAGTTCCTGTTTTCGAGATCCAACCAAATAAAAAGAAAAACAAAAACTCTACTTCTTTGCTCAACTTCCCTCCCTTGCCGATAAGATCCAACTCTAATAACCCTAAATTCATAATAATTATTCTTAAACATAAAGAAAATCCCATCTCGCGTCTTAGTTCGTTTATACTTAAAAAAAACAATAGACAATATTAGCACCGAATATGACCAAATATCCCAACTCAGGGATGGTAACCAGTTAATAAAAATAAAATCACAAAGAATTGCAGAAAGATTTTTTTAAGGTAAATAATTTAGCAAGTGTGTGACCGGTAGAAGTTAAATTGCATGATCGCCTAAACGAATCCGAAGGAATTGCCTATGCTCCTTGTTTGACTAATGTCCCCGAAACAGAGATAGTTACAGAGATGAAAATCCAAGGCGTTACAAGTGTCTACAAATATACAAGGGCAGACAACAAAGAGAAGCAGAGACCATCTGGTTTGATATTATTCGCCTTCGACCTTTTCCGACCCCCTAAAACAATTGAAATTGTTTTTTACAATGCCAAAGTCTCGGAATACATACCGAACGCCATGCGCTGCCGCAATTGTCAGCTCCTTGGCCACACCACCAAACGTTGTAACGGCAACACCAAATGCGAATCTTGTAATGTGTCATGTGCGCAAAGTGTTCCCTATCGCACCCATCATCCTTGTCCCAGCTACAAACAAGCCAAAGAGAATCTCTTAATTAAAACAACGAACAAATGCTCTGTTGGAGAAGCAAAACGAATTTATAAAATTCAAACCCACCCTACAACACCAGCCCCCTTTGGATCATTTGCTTGTAACGATCCAAGCAGTTGTAAGAGCCTATTTACAAGTGCTTTAAACGATATCCTAGATAAGTCAGTGGTCTCTGGCGCCAGACTGTCAATAAATAAATGTTAAATACTCCATGTGTGTCGTAAACATTACTGTCCACAGTAATACACAAATTGTAAATGTTGATAATTTAAGTATTCTAGGACTTATTTTTAATAAATAGTATAATTGGAAGCAACACTGTTTAGATCTTAAGAAGTCCCTAGTTGCGAGAACTAACATTATTAAGTACTTAGGTAGTAAAAAAAGCAATGTCCATATTAACACTCAATCATCATCATCAATCACCAACATGCTAGTTTTAAGCAAAATTGATTATGGTTTATTTGTATACGGAAACTGTCCAAAAACACCTCTAAATATCATCAAACCGACATATCACCAGGCAGCCAGAAGTAGCATCAACGCTTTTCCTACAACCCCGATCAAAAACATATTGGCAGAAGCAGGACTTCCCACCATCGAAGAAAGAAGAGACACAATTACTGTCAAACTAGTCGCCCAGCTGGCTTTCTCCAAAAATTCGATAATTGACAAGGACATCTGGCAATCTAAACGAAACAAATCAAGAAAACGGATTCCATCCGCAATAAGTATTATCCTTGACAAAATGGAACTTCCTATCAAGCAACCACACAACAAAGTATCAACCTACTCTCCTTGGTCCATAAAATCGGAATCAACTATAATGACACTAGCAGAATACAAAAAATCTAACACTAGCAACGCTACGTACTGCACACTGTTCTCCAGCATCTCTTCCGACCTTAAATCGGATGGATGGAGTCTTTTATTCACCGACGGATCTAAATCACCAGAAAATACGGCATTCGTAGTCACACACGAAGATGGTTAAATCTGGCGAGTTTATCCTTTGTCCAATATGAAATGATCCTATCAGCAGAATTGGAGGGGACCTCGATGAGAAGGAATACGCTCTGGGCATTTTCTTCAGTATCCAAGGTAACTTTGACAACGCAACTTTTGATGACATATACCATATAACTCGGCCAGACAACACAACATATTCGTGCTGGTGAACAGAACGCTGATTGTGAATGCTGAGAGGCTCCAATATTTTGATTGGCGGGGCAAATAGGAGTATAAGTAAGACAACACCTTGCGAGACTGTGAGAGAGATGAGGAAATCGTGAGGCACTTCCTGTGCATGTGGCCGCTCTACGCTCGCATCAGGCTGCAGGTACTTGACGCTGATGTGGTGGGTGGTGATACTGTAGGTTCTTTTCCACTGAAGAATTTTCTACGAAAGGTTACGAAATTTCAATAGAAAAAACATAAAACCAGTTTTTTGTTCGAAATCTAATTTTTTGTCTGTTCCAAGCAGAAAAAAAGAGACAAAATGATTGGGTCAAAGTTGCTTTGTACGGGATATATTTCAACGACCTCATTATCCTTTAGAGAGCGACTCAACCCCACTATAGCTGGTTCCCAACCGATAAAACTAGCGTCACCACCACTTTGAAATATTCTGAGTCTTGAGTCTGAGTGTGAAAATATAAGGAAAACCCCGAACCTATGTAGGTGTAGGTAAGCAGAGTTCAATGCAAGTACGGATGGGCTTGTGACGAGAGTTTAATACTCCACCGCCAACGGGTCCATTGTCTATATAGCATAGGACATGATCCATCATAGCGATATGAATTTCACGAGGTTCCTTATTCCAATATTTCGTTAGTCCTCCAGCTTTGCGGAGAAGTAACTACCCAGAGTTCTCGTTGTTCTTTTGGGGAGGGTAGGACAGTCACATACTAGATGATGGAAAGACTCAATCTTTTCCTCCGTTTCTCGTTGTAGTGTGGATACACCCAGGCGTGGCGTTAAGCCTATTCCAATGGCGCAATGCTCTGTAATAATACCAAGGATGACTATCTGATATCCAGCATACCTGTGAATAAGTCTAACTAGAGAGCATGAATGTTTTTTGGCCCAGAAGATTCTAATTCTTACGGTCCAAGTTGGACCCAGGGTGCTCTGGATAGACTAATGGCCTCATGCTCGATTCCTATATTGATTGTAAATGGAGTTTTGAAGAATCTCATTGCTTGGAATATCCATGTGCCCTGGTAACGAGCATAGGATTACGCTACTAACACCGGTTATCTTATTCAGGACTTTCCTGCGAGTTAAAGCATTTAATCTACTATCGTGAAGTCAGCCACCTTCATATGCTGGCAAACGGCAATTGACCTATTGGTGATATGATTTTCAAAAATAATTGTTAGGGACTGGATATTGGCTTGGAAGACTTCGCATATAAAGAGTCTTTCATCAAGCGCTTCCTATCCTTAAATTTAAATAAAACAATGTGTGTGAGATATCATCGAAATTTTTTATTCGTCTGAAAGGCTTATCGATGCCATTATGTATGGAATATAACATCGTTCAAATGTCCGACGCGGCTTCTCTGGGTGGTGCGCATCCGAAATGTCCACTTCATGACTCTGGCGCATAAATCTAGCCGAATTTGACCGATGGCATGGGTTATGATGGCTTTGAGGGTCGCTGTGGTCTGTGGCTTATTCGCATAGACTTGCAACTTCAGAAAACCCAACAAGAAAAAGTCTAACTGGGTCAAATCGCACGATCTCGATGGCCAGTTTACATCACCTCCACTTGAGATGACCATGCCCTCGAATCGCTCGTGCAGTATTTCCAATGTGGCGTCAGTTGTGTGGTACGTAGCACCGTCCTGTTGAAACCACATATCGTTGGTGTCCAAATCATCCAAATCAGGGCAAAAGAAGTTGGTAATCATCAACCTATAGTGCTCGCCGTTGATGGTGATGGCCTGGCCAACGTCTTTCTCAAACAAATATGCAATCCACACAAATATAAAATCCACACCAACAAGTGACTTTTTCGGGATGCATTGGACGCTCTTGATCTCATGTGGATTTGTATCGTCCCAAATTCGACAATTTTGTTTGTTGACGTACCCATTCATCTAGAAATGGGCCTCATCGCTGAAGATGATTTTTCGATGAAAATTAGAGTCAGTTCAGTTAGCGGAAGGCGGAGTTCTTGTGAGCGACGCGAAATCGACTGCCTCGGATTCTCTTGCACACTCTCACGTACAGCGGCCTTCCGTCGACGTACAGGTATTGGTCTATCGTTTACTGAACCAGTGGACTCAAATTTATCCACCACACTGCGAATAGTCCTCTCGGTAGAATGATTATGGCAACCGTAAAATGGGCTAAGCGCGCGGAACGTTGCACGAACAGAACACCCATTTTGATAAAAGAATTTTATCATTTGCACGTGTTGTTGAACGCTATGTCCGTCCATGGTGGTTTGGCAAAACAGACTGAACAAATAACACTCAACTGTCAAAGTGCGGAAGTCCCTATTGGAAGACCTTTTATTCTAAAGGAGCCCTCACCTCCTAGGATTTTGCAGTAGACGCTCGCTAAGGTCCGGACAAAAAGCAATTTTTGACCGCAGCTATCCACCCTATAGCATCACAGCGAGCGAAATGAGGCTGCGGATGGTCTCGAATAGTGCTTTAGGTGTTATCCTGATTATAAGTATGCTAGACGTTTTCATATTCTAAGGTGCGAACATTTAAGCCGACCACTACCCAGTAGTGATCCAAATACAATTGCAAATATCAAGATCAAATGGCTTCAATCGTAAGAGACTGTCAGAGCCTTTGCCAAACGTGTTTCCCTGAACCTCTCTTACAATCCCG
The DNA here is from genome assembly GCA_963966105.1 of Volucella zonaria. Taxonomy (NCBI): domain Eukaryota; kingdom Metazoa; phylum Arthropoda; class Insecta; order Diptera; family Syrphidae; genus Volucella; species Volucella zonaria. Next base: position 121,107,076 of record OZ014531.1, on the reverse strand, counting down.
CATAATCAGCATCTAGTAATGAGAACCATTGGCTAGGAGGTCATAATAAACCCCGTCCGTCATATGCTGCATTTCATTGACACTGAATATGGCGGATACTTCCAGCCAAGCAGAAGTCGTATAGTTCCATAAGTTCACTTCTTCATTTTCGTTCTTTCCCGACAGTTCCTCTCTACATATATTATGAGCATAACCGAGAACGACTTGGTAACGCTTACAGTAAGAAGCCATAACCTGTCATACTTAGGAGATTGGGGATTAACAGAACAGAATGTTAAAAAAAATACAGGGTGTACAATGTACATATAATCACAGGAAGCAGTGATTTTTACCCGCACAGTATATCAATAACAATTAATGAATAGACCTTCCAACCACACAAAAGTAGCTGGAATTGGTTCCAACAGGCCGACAAACATCTGCAATCACAAACCTAAAACATTAACTCAAAGTTTGTTATAAAGAAATTACGGCTTTTACTTCAGACGCAGATACAAATTCCCATTATTCATAAGTACCTTTATTTCCACAAATCGTTTCTTTCAGTGCACGCCAGTTAAGAAACAATCCAGTTTCATCCAGCGAAAGATCAACTAAAATAGAATACTCGTACAGTATACAACGCACTCCCTTGATGCTGACATTATCATCATCGTTCTCAACCTGACCAGACACATTATCGTGGCATCAATCAAACGAACTCCTCCAGCATTTCTACGCAAGCCAATTTTGACTTACTTTAAGTGACCTAATAACGGTGCAACAACATGGTCAACTTAATCCACTAGAACTTCTAATCCGACAGGCTTTCAATAACCAGATCCATTGAGTGCAACTTAAATTGTACGAGTAGATGTATGAATTTTGCACGCAATGAAATTAATTATTGTAGTTGGCCTGAATAATTGATGTGCCCATTACAGGCGGACCGTAAGATTGAAAGTCCATCGAAACAGACTATACATGTAAATCCGTCTCAAATGGTCAAACATGCATGCTATTCACACTAGCCAGCCTGCACGAAGGAAACTCTGAACTAACAAGGCATACGACTACACTAATTAATGACTTTAAAGCTGCGCACGCATTTAGTCATTTGAATTTTCCTCCTAATTTATACTCACAGCACCCCAACCAACTGGTTCGCATCACTAAATTCCGCTATAAACGGGTCTTTTCAATTTCATTTTGTCGACCATAACCAACAAAAATAAAAATCAAAAATGACATTACGTGTGAAGAGAAAACTCTCACTTTAGCAACTTTGGCGAATCTTTTGACACTTGCGTCGAAAGCGAAATGAAACGTCATAAGTATGCAACTGTGACCAAATATAGGCACAGAAAACTTGTGATAGCGGCTTTCTTCTCGGCCGCCTGTCAATGTCCGACAGTAATTCATCTTTTCTTCTTTTCGAAAATTAAAAAAATTAAGAATCACGAGTAAGATCGGATTGAAGGTACTTACCAAATTGCACCACCATGCTTGTTAGCTTCCTTAACAAGAGGAAACGAAATTAAGATTAACACGGTAGTAATCTTGTTTATGACCTTCATTAAGATGGCTATCTCCGTCGAAAAGTGTGTGCCCGTGCCCGGTTATAAAGGTGTCTTAAAACAGAAGAGAAATGAGAAATCACTTGTTAACTGAAGTGATTCTTTACGTTGACAGTAGACACTGACACCCGATACTAGACATTGTTGTCGTAATATGACCGATGATGCATCCTTTGTAGCTGTCAACTTATTACCTACAAACGTGATTGATTGCTGAACTCTTCTGACCCTTTTGACAGAAGATGACATAGATATGTTAATTAATGCGCAACGTCCCCTGAATGCCGGTGTTTAGAAAATCAAACAGTCATCCGACCGGTATTGATGTGCTGTTTGGTTTGTATTCGGTCGGTATACTCTGAAGAAAAAGTGTCAATGATTTTGGTTGGCTGTCAAACTAGTTTTGAGCGTTTTTCTTTATATTTTCTCACCTTTTTTGAGGTTATGTGTTATGGGTTTTCTTTCTGCTGCCTAATGGGGTCAAAATTGGTTTTTCTTTTAACCGGATTTTTTATGCGTGCATACATGAAGTCACTTCCAGAGGTTGTACATAAATACTTTTGACAGCTAAGACTTATTGACATTCCACGAAGCTTTCATCTGTGAATCTGTGAAGATTTTTTTTCCCTGGAAATTTTTCTAACCACGAAAGAATGTGTGTAAGAAGATTGCTTGAAAATTGATGTAAATAATAGTAGAGCGAATAAATTATAAGCAATGATTGCGAAGATTTTTTGACCCGTCATTATTTAACCTGCGTTCTAAGTTGGTCTACAAAGATGTTTTTAACTTTCGAACTGTTAAACATTTTAAGTTACATACATACGTAGGTAATGACTTACTGTGCAACAATTTCTTCGTTGTCAAACTGATGTCTTTTTATGAAAAATGCACTTTTACAAAACGACAATGAGGTATTGCGGTCTCTTTCAAACTAATTAAAAATATCATCTTTCAGATATCGCTAATACTCGTATCACAAAAAGGACTAAAAGAAAGAACTTAGCTTAACCTTACACAGCAGGTAAATTCTCGTACATAGAATATTACCAAATTTCTTTCTCCTACTTGTTGTAAAGGGCGACATGAGATACACCGCCGGGTACTTCTCTTCCACAGTCAAGGAGTTATTCCGGGGCGTATACAATAGAAATATTCGTATCAGAGAAACAAATTGCGTATGGCAAGATAGAAGGTCAGCACGATAACGAGCACTTTTTTTCTAATAAAAAACATATTACAAATTCTATGTAAAGTTCGACAAAATATCAGAAGGAAGGCACGCTACTTGAACTTGCAAACGAAAGCGTGGAAAATGTATTACTACCGAGCGGAACAAAATAAGAGCGGGATTGCCATCCATTGATAGCTAAACTCATAGATAAGATCGTAAGTGTATCGAAATGGAACGTCCAACTTACAGTCATAAAACTGATAACTGAACATGGAACTTGCCTAGTGGCCTGGCGGAACTTCAATGACCTTTTGGATCAAGGAAGCAAATGATTTTTATCGATGGAAATAATTTGAAACGTAGTGGTTGAGAAGTGCTACGTAAAAAGTGAAACCGGTACAGTGCGTCTTAAGTTAGACTGCGAACGTTGCAATGGGCGCGAGCGATTGCAGAACAGGCACTGGATCGGGAATTAGAAATACTCTCACAACCGATAGAAGAAGTGCAGAATTTTACAACTCCGCATAATGAAGAAAGACATTCAATTACCTAATAACACCGAAGACAATCAGTAATACTTGCTTGGGAGTAGCATCGCGCATAGTACCACTCCCTCGACTATCGCGCACGAAAAAGCACCAAATTTTACAAAAGCTGAAGTTGGTGAACCAATAAGACGATTGAACCGACGACGGTCAACTGGACCGGATCACATATCCTTTGAAGTATGGGTAGTAATCGGAAATTTGGATTTGAATGGCTCCCGATTTTGTTCAAGAAAATGCTCCTATTCAACTGTATAAATCCAAAACGGCTTGAAAAATTACAAAAGCTGCAGACCGGTGAAGCTAATGTTGCCTAACATCAAAATATGCGAAATAATTTTAAACAGTTCTTCTTCAATTAATGTGGTTTTGTGGGAAGTCTGCATTTCGTCTTCATCGTTGCGGTTTATGGCGTGGCGTCATCATCGCACCTGATTTCTTTCGAAATGAGGAAGGGGACACCTTTACCCTCAATGGTCTCAGGTATAGAACGATGTTAACCGACTTTCTGTCGTCAGAGCTCGAAAACATCGATATATCCGAGCTATGGTTTAAACAAGATGGCGCTACATGCCATACAAGCGATTCAACGCTTGAAGTTGTGAAGGAGAAATTTGGCGACTGGGTCATCTCACGGCGAGCGTTCATCAATTGGCCGCTGCGATCATGCGATTTAACACCACTCGATTATTTTCTCTGGAGCTACGTTAAGTCCCTAATCTACCCTAAAAAGCCAACCACTTTGGGTGAACTCGAAGCCAGTATTCGACACGCCATATTGGACCGAGTCATCGGAAATAAGACCGACCGCTAGAGGCACTGCCAGCGAAGGCAAGGCGGCCATTTGAATGATGTATTACCCTACACATAATGACATGAACGTAGCCTCAAAATAAAGCCAGAATCAATTCTACATACTCGTATAGTATACTCGTATGTATCTCACACCGATGTTGTTTTATTTAAAAAAAAATTCCCTATCATTCTTATCAGTTGATGGATCAAAATATACCGGCTTCGAGGGAATATAACCAAACTGTTATGGTTCTTTAGTCCTGTATTTATTGCAACCACAAATAAAACAAAGGTTTGATGCTGTGAAAGTAGAGGTGGACTAAATGTATACTAAATAAGTTTGAAATACAAATTTGTATATTTAAAACAACGCAACTACATGCCTCTGTTTGTGTTTGAGTTTGCTCCACCGGATGTCTTATCACAATAACTAACTAATATTCAAAGTTCTCTCAGATCACTGATAAATTTCATATTTCCCGAAGCCTATACATATGCATATTATACATAGATCGGCCATTAAGATTCCATTTGCTCGATGACCTAGTTTATCCCTAATGGTTTCCATACATTATGCAAACTATCCGTATCTCGAAGTGCAACCGTCTATATGACAATCGATGAGTTGGAAAACGTGTTCGTGGACAATGTAATATAATTCAGATGCACTAAAATAATATGGCGCCATCTATGGCAATATCAACAAAATGCAATCTTAACTACCAGTTCTGATAGTTTGTCCAAACGCAATTCATAGATTAACAAATCGAGCACTTGGAGCACTTTTTGTTCAACTCTTACCGCATTTCATTATATTATACGAGTATGTACGAGTATATAATTGGAAAAAAGAAACGAGTTCTTTCCCCCGCAATACTCGTACTACAATATTGTGCCTTTCAGGTGCTGCTCTCAATATATCAGGAAAACATGTTTTACAACTCAATCCGTTGCATAACAACGACCGTATAAACTTAACCTTACTTTGTGTAGATCAGACGAAAGATACGAGTATCACTGACAATTTTTGATGGCAAATTCTAAGCATGCCCAACAACTGAATATATGATCATAAGATACTCGTACATATAGTAGATTGTAGTTTCGATGAATTATGGTGCATTGACTGGTATTACTAAAAGTGACCAAGCCATTTCTGAAGACAGATGCTTTTTATCTTTTTAATAATAAAACAAATACATGAAATTCATTCACGTATGTTACTTGTCAAATGTTAGTATAGCGGATGAACGCAAAAAGATACAGACAATGATCATGATTTTTCTGTACCCATTTGCAGAAACTTTTCTAGCGAATAGCTTATGTACTCGTACTTTTTTCAAATTAAAACATGTGCCGGGTTAAACAGAAAATTCTTTTTAAATCTTTTATGTTGTAATAGAGAGGAAAAAGTGTTGATCCAACACATCTTCTCCTTCTACTTCTTGGACATCCAAGTGGAAAAGTAAATTTCAATCAACTTTCCACAATTGGTATAGACAGTTATTAAGTTTCTATCGAGATTTTCTTTACTTATGTTTAAGAGATTAAAAAGAAAAAGTTTTCATGCAATCACCTTTTTGTCTTTTCTACATAGAAATGATGCAAGACGAGAAATATGAAAGTTATTCCAATTTGCTTTGCTATCTTTTAGAACATCTCACTGAGCGACAAGCAACTTTCAACCCCGCCGCAGTGGCGAAGCACGAACATTGTGATAAAATGAAGTCAACCTGCTTGCGCCATATTTTGGGTCACTCTTTTGAGCATTTGGGCTTTTAACTCATCAAAAAAGAGCTGAATGTTGGCTTCCAAGGCCTGAAAACTTTTACATTCGAGTAGGGACAAATTGCACGATCCCGGTGGGCAATTTAATAATCCACTTCGCAATATAAAGCTTATTTTAAACTGAAACCTCAGTAAGGTAAAATTTTAACGGGCACTTAGCTCGAAGACAATATCCTCTGAACTCTGGCTCACAATCAGGCTGTGGCCGCTTCCTGCCCTCTTATTCAACCTAGAGGCAAGAAAATGGCGCACTGGTGGACATCAGCACTGGGACTGCTTAGAAACACTTGCAGAAAAATTTTCAACGTAGCAAAAAGCACAAGAAAAGTGACCAGTCAGACCAGACTCACACAAAGAATCCCTCAAATTTTACAAAAAAGAACTGAGGAAGGCAAAACGACAATCCTGGAGGTCTTTCTGTGACAAAATCACGGAAACCTCTGAGGCATCGCGGCTAAGAATAATTCTCTCTACAAATCGTATGATGGCTGATGATGAATCATTCAACCTGCTACTACACACCCACTTCCAGCTAGCTCCCAATTCGCAGCCCATAGCAACCCAAACAGGCCTACTGCAACCGGGACCAAAATTCATGGTCTGATTACAAGAGAAAAGCTGCTCTGGGCGCTTCATAGCTTCAAACCATACAAGTCTGCTGGTCCGGACGGAATAGTACCTGCTGAGCTGCAGAGGTCCGCAGATATTATTCTGCCTTCGCTAGAGAATATTATGAGGAGCTGTGTAAAACTGATCCAAATTCCACTGTGATGGAGAGAAGTGAATGTAGTTTTCATTTCCAAAGCCGGAAAATGTTCTCATGTTGTCCCAAAGGACCTCCGACCTCTAAATCTATCATCTTTCCTTCTAAAAACTCTAGAACGACTGATTAATATTGTAATGAAATTTGGCAGCATCAACATTAAACAAACATAAAACCTCTCAGGAACCACTTAAAAGAAGAAGAGGAAGAAGAAGCAGAAGAAGAAGAAGAAGGAGAAGTCTTGGCTGGCCTGCTGTGCAGTGTGCTACGTTTATAAATTGAAGTTTTTGTTAATTGAAAATAAATCAAATCTAAGAATTCCAAAGGGATCCGTACATTCTTTTGCGTTTTCGTTACAATATCCATATACAAGCAAAAATTTATTCAAGACTTTTGTCAACGGCTCACCATGACTACTGTAAAGGAAAGCCGATGGAAACGGCTCTGCATTCACTGACTAGCCACATCGAACCAACCCTACAATATAAGGAGTACACAAAGGTTGCTTTTCTGGACATAGAGGGTGCCTTTAACAACGTCAACACATCCGCAATCACGACTGCGCTATCAAGTCTGCAGGTAGACGACTCACTTGGGAGTTGATCCGTCTTATGCTAAACAGCAGGATAATCAACTCTAAACTGGGTGAGGCTTCTGCTAAAAAATGTGTCAGCAGAGGTACGCCACAAGGCGATGTCCTCGCTCCCCGTCTCGGGAACTTAGTGGTTAATGAATTGCTGATATGGGTGGGTGGTAGCAGGGTAATTGCCTATGCGGATGACGTTGCTATAGCCGTCTCAAGTGAGCATCTTAATACAATTAAAGAACTCATTCAACTAAATCTTAAGAGATTAACCCGTTGGGCAGATCGCTGTGATCTAGTCCTCTTTTCCCGGAAGTACAAAATTCCAATTATAGACCCTCCCTCAATAGAATGTACCAGTTTAGTGTTTTCCAATACAGCAAAATATTTGGGTCTCATTTTCGACAGGAAACTAAACTGGAAACCTAATATTCAAGAAAGAGTCAATAAAGCTAAAGTAGCTTTGTTCTCTTGCAAAAAAGCCATTGGGAATAAATAGGGCCTTCACCCCGCAAAAACCTACTGGCTATGCATCTCGGCCGTAAGACCGAAACTTACTTACGGGGTTGTTGTCTGGTGGACGGCTTTAGACAATGCAGTCAACTGTAGTAAACTAAACAGAGTTCAATAAACAGCATGTCTATACATAAGCGGCATTAGGCATTCTGTATCATTTGACACCCCTCAATATTTTCAGCAGTCAAGTAGCTGCGACTGCACCTATCCGCTTTTAAGCGACTAAACAGTGGACTAATAATTCATTTGGTGACGCTAGCATTCTTAATACATTAGGAATCCTCACAGAGAACATCGATTACACCATACCTGAACTTTGGTTTGACAAAAACTTCCATGTAAGCTTCCCCTCTAGATCCTTCTGGGAGGAAGATGCTTTCATGGAGGACAAGTCAATCCATCTCTACACAGATGGATCTAAAACCGATAGCGGAGCAGATAAGCTAAATCTAAGCCTCACTTTCCGTCTTCCAAATCACTGTAGCGTGTTCCAAGCGGAAATATTGGCGATTAAAGAAGCCCTGTCCTGGCTGAAGAAAAACGTGATAGCTGCAAAGGATATCCGCATCTTTTCGGATAGTCAGGCAGCTACCCAGTCCCTGGAGTCAGTCTCACTATATTCGAAAACCACCCTTGAATGCCGATCATCTCTTGTGGAGATGTTCAACTTTCAGCTTTGCTGGATGTCGGGCCACAGAGACATTCCAGGGAACTGTAGGACCTATAAACTCGCCAAAATTGGAACCACTCTACCTATTCTACCGGAAAATAGGTATATCAATCGCTACGTGCAAATTAATAATAAAGCTGGATGCCAATAAAAGAACAGACCTTAGGTGACTGTTGGACCAACATGTCTAGCGACTAAACAGATCTGGCCAAAGCTAGATCCGAATCGCTCTAAGACTCTGATCCTTCTAAATAGGAAGCATCTTAGCGCTATCATAGGTGTCAGCACTGGATACTGCCTCATAGGCAAGTACGCAAGACGACTTGGCGCCTTTACAAATGATTGCTGTATAAGCTGCATGGATGAGGAGGACGTCATCCTGTACATGTCCAGCTCTCTCCCAGAGAAGAAATCTTCACTTAGGAGCTTTCTTAAACAATGACCTAAACGATCTAAAAAAAATATATAAACGTAAACAGTCTCCTACGCTTCATCGTAAGGTCAAACTAATTCCATTAGTAAGAGGTTCATAGATCCACGTGGCATCACAGTGGGCCACTCTTACCTACCTACCTACCGGCGATCATAGCCGAATTAACAATTCCGTATCTTCTGCTATTCGTTCACTCATTTAAAACGAGGTTTGATCATCCTTGTCATCGCAAACCTTGCGACTGGCATTCGAGGATCCTCTTGTTGGCTGAACTAGTGTATTCGGCTTATTTTGATTTTTCGACCACATGTACGTCTTGATAGACTTTCGCGGTTTTATTTCTCTTCCATTCTCCCTCCTTGCATGCGGACCAAAGATACGAAAGCATAAAATTTGAGCTCATCTGTACTGCTTATCGTCCAATACTAGGCAACGTAGTATCTACATTATAAAGATTTAAATTTTTTCCACAATATGAATTATACCTACAGTAAAAAGTTATCTGCATGGATGAACAACAAGTGGAGGGGAAATATTTGCTTACAGAAAGCAGCAAGATAGAGCAGCCATTGAGTTTATAAAAGCAGAGGAAGCTATTGTGCTGGAACTAAAAACGGACAACAAAACTTACAATGTAGTTCCAATATACTTAAATTGTTATCATTGGGTCCGCGATTTTGATAAAACAAGGGACTTATTAAGACAGCTTTAATATTAATCGGCCACTAATGCAAGAATCGGAACATCTGAAAATGATTTTTCTAGTTGGTTTAACTCATCTTATTTACAAGTAACACGCAACTCAAAGGATGAGATCAGCGATAATAGATGTGCCAAAATCCTCGAACTAGCACATACCTTTGATTGCCTTGATCCTTATGGCGAATATACTTTTCTCCGTGCAACAACGTGCATAGTCATTGAATATTGTTTTCTGTCTGGATTTTGGATTTCCACACTCAGAGAGTTTAGAGTGGCAATGAAAACATTTTCCGGCCATGTAACTCTTGAGGTTGCTTTTAAGAATTTATTTCCATCTAAATCGCCGAATCGGCCGCAATTTGGACTATTACCAAAGCTGACATGGAAGGATGGATTTCGGGATCAGTACCATTACAATATAAATGCGGAGCACACTAGATTGCGCAAATCGGATACTCCTCCCAGTACGGAATTACTAACGGAGATAATAAAAAGAGCCGCCCTACAAAGCACAAAAATGTAAAATAGTAGCAGAGTCAAGAAGCAAAAATGGTTTGATAGAAAAAACATGAGAACCAGGGATGCTTCTTTTTCATTAAACAGATATTTTAAACATCTTTGCCTTTCGAAAAAATAAAAAACGGACTTACAATCAGCGAATCAGAGACATATATAGTACATATATTAAATGCAGCGAAATCCTCAGCAGAATCCGGAAAGGCCGTGAAGCTCATAAAGAGAAAAAGAAATGTCATAGCCCCAGGCTTACAAGCAAATAGGTTCAAAGGTCATTTAACAGCCTACTCAACAACGCAAATCTCTCCATCATTTCAGTATGCAGTCCCTTTGGTTGTAGATGGATTCTTAGTTACTCCGATCACATTAGATGAAGTCCACAGTACAATTAAGAATGCTAAAATTAATAAAGCTCCAGGGGACCGCGTGCGTTACGAATTCTACAAGAATTGTACCACGGACTTCCTCACAGCGCTTACATTTGAATTCAATCGAGACTGCAGATGTCTCGAAACTAAACAATAATATATCTATTGCACGGGAACTAGCTAGGTCTACAGGGGAATGCATATCATTTCTGAATGCGTCGACTAAGTTGTCTGCGTGAATTCCAAGCAGGTTTTAGAGGAAAGTATTCAACTATTGACCAAATATTTTCATCGTAAATATAGCGGAGATTTATAAAAAGAAGCGCAAAAATCTATATGTATTTTTCATAGATTTTGATACTCTACCGCACTTTTCTAAAAACTCTACCAAATCGGACTGTCAACAAAAGTCTTTAACATTTTGAGGACTATGTACGAAAATAATATGGCGTGTATTTGGAATGGCATGCACTTATCTGAAGAGCTCCAAACGACAATGAGTATAAAACAACGATCATGCAGATGCTATTAGAAGAAGAGTAGAGATAGGCAAAACAAAAATCCCGTCACTGTTATTTGCAGATGATATGGCTGTCCTCAGGGATACTGTAGAAGATATGAAGCTGGTGATAAATTGATCGGAAAACTATTGCAAAACCTGGAATTTATGTCTGAACCTAGCAAAGTCGAATATGATTTTCAGGGACCGCGGGGGTAGGTATAGCCGAAGAGAAAAATGGACGTATCAAGCAAAGTGGGCGTATCAAGAAAAGTGGACGTGAACAAATTGAAGAGGTGCGAGAATATTAATACTTAAGAGTTTCAATTGCTTCAAACTTTAACATAAAGAAAGATTTAAGTTTCAAATTAGTAGAAGCAAAGCTAATTCAGTTCGGGAAGTTGCATTAACAACAAAAGCATATCCTCAGTGCGAATCCTATTATTCTTTATGGAACACAAATATGGGGACACCGTGTATTCGAGGAGTTTGAAAGTTCCTTCGCTTATTTATTAGTATAGCATTTGAACTGCCATGTAGTTCATCTAATTACACGCTCCCCCTGTTCTTGGTCTAGTGAAGCTCCTCTCAGGCTTCACCTGGACTATATGTTACGAGTCATGGCAATTAACGAAGGTAGACTACCAAAAATAGTTCTATCGCATATGCTATTGATCAGCCTAGCATCTGATTGCGCATTTACTCTGTCAGATAACCCCAAGGAGGAGTTGGTGTCGGTGGAAAAAAAGTTGAATACCATACTGGAGAAAACCAGTCAAAAATTATATGATGAATTCGTAAGTGAAGCTCAGGCATCGCAGCACAGATTGTACTACAGCAGACTGAACTATTTTTAAAATAAGAGGGAAACTCTTAGCCCTTTATATCCCGCACCGACCAGAAATGTCTATACTATGTAATATATGCAACCGGAGAGAACGTGAGGATGTCAACCACTTTCTAGCTGTATGTTTCACTCTTAAGGAATTCCGTATAAATACGAGTACCTTCGGGGCGCATACACTCGAGTTGGAGAAAGCGATAACCATACTCAACGGCGACAGAGACTGGAATTCATTATATATTTACACGACGAATGCTCTTCGTTACATAAGCTGATTAATTGGAGAAAATTTCCAAAACTAAGCTTTCAAATTAGTAAACCTTAACAAAAGGTATATTATATATATTGCTTTATAAATTTATAAATGTCAGTTTGGTAGACGGCCTTTAGCCAAAACAAAAAAGAGGCCATGAAATTGTACCTACATATACACCCTGAATGACTCGAACTGCAACCAACTTCAGACTGCTATAATTTCCAAACCGTTCATGACAGTGAGCTCAAATTTTGACACATGACAGATAATTTTATTATTTCCAAGCTTTTTAAACGATTTGCGTCTCAGTTGTGTTGAAAAATTTTTGTCCGCGATGGAATTCAAATGTGATAGTGTGATTGCTTTATATGTATTTGGCTGGAAAACCACAAGTAGCTATCATTAGAGCCTTCCAGCACCTCAACGTGAATAAATCATTTAGAGTCGAAAGAGCGAAGGAGTTGCTACGCTTGCACGAAAGTGATGAGTTATCGAATTTGGTTTTTTCCGATGAGTCGCCATTTGTTATCGAGCAATATGTCAACAAACAAAATGACCGAGTTTACTTGCCAGAGAGGTCCTTCGAAATTTTACACCTTCGGACGGCCACCAGAAAGCAGGCAGCACCGATGGTGATGCTTTGGGCCGCCATAACCGCCGATGGTCGCTCTCGTGGTGTCAAAATTAATGCGATCGTATACCGTGAAACTGTCTTAGAGGCAGTATTGAAGCCTTGGGCAAACAATCATTTTGGTCGGAGACCGTGGACATTCCAACAAGATTGGTTAAAAAACAATGTTCCACACTTCATTTCTTCGACACAATGGATTGCAAATTCTCCGGATGCAAATCCGTTGGATTTCTCTCTGGGGTATTTGAAGGCGAAGATTGGCACTAAAAAATACCAAAGTTTGGACCACCTCAAAGAAGCACTTCGCCGGGAATGGGCCAAAATACCGCAGCACCACTTGCGTGCGGCGTGCGATGCTTTCTGCGGCTGTCTCAAGGCCATTATTCGCGCCAAAGGTGGACATATTGAAAGCTACTGATACAATTTGAAAATTGATGTATTTTCTAACATTTTTTGCTTGGCACAATAAAATTTATCAAAAAATAAAAAAATTATAGCACTTTAAAAAGTTGAAGTTCGAGTCATTCACCCTGTATATTTATAATTTTTATGAAATAAATATTCTAACTAAACTAAACTAAAACTAACAAGTACTCGTACAACTGGCAACATCAATGTTTTCTGTGGCATGTAATTCATCTTTCGAGTTAGGAGCTTTGATCCCACCTGTTTTGCCAAACAGAATTAGCAAGGGTTTCCTAGGGTTAGTTTTCGTCGAATTTTCCACTCAACTACTTTTTTTATTAAGTTGTCTTTTGTTTTTTTAGATATTGGCCTTGATGACTTCCTAATCTTCTTCCTATATCCTTTACACTTTTGGCTTCTTTTTTATATTCGTGTTTCTCCCCAACACCTCTTTTGGACAGCATTAAATTCAAATAGCCTTTTATCGAGTGGACCTTATAATTTAAAAAAAAAAATAGAGAAGATCCCCTAATCTGCAGCAATATCGCGAGCAAGATCTTATCGGTTTGAAAACGCTTGAAACTATCATATTTACCAACGATCTTATTCGTGCCTTTCGGTGCGGTTTTAGCGGGGGTAAGTTCACAATTAACCAAATATTCACACTACAGCAAGTTGTAAAGAATATAACAGTATCTAAAGTGACTACTCAACACCCCATTTCCGATCCACAAGAAGGAAGACTTCCTAAACTGCGTCAAATTTTGTCTGCCTGTCGTATTATATGAGCGAATAAAATTACAATATTTACAGTTTTAGTCCATGTTTCTCCAAAATTGATTAAATATACATGTGTACATATATGTATACGTAAGAAGTCTAGATCGGTACTCGCCACCTCTTCATCGGTCTTTAGTCCTCATATGAGAGTCACTATAGGGACGATCTATACAGAACTGTGTCTAGTTTTGGCATCACGCCAAGCTGCACCGACTTTACACGTTGACGATAAAAACGCACACTGCCGCGTAAAGGTCGGGAACAATCATACTGAGACCTCTGATCTCAAAAAGGATTTAGACAACGTGATGATCATCCTCACTCTAACATCATCCTTAAGGGAATTGGATAAAGCAAGCCAGCACCAAAGACACAATTTTCCAAAAAATTTATGCCACTACTCGCGTATGCTTATAACATCATAACGGGTGACAAAGTAGCAATGATAGTTTTTCCAATTACAGGGTGCGGCAGAATCAATTGAGCAGTTTGGAGGTGCAGGTATTCTTGCGGTGGTGGGGGTAGGCAGCTGCGCTAGGTCTCTCTTTGTTCTGTCGGCATCCCGATTTCGTAGCAAACATGGTTTGGACCGGAGTACATCGTGGCTTTGCCGTGCGTGCGTTTTATGAAAACAACCGATCTATGATTGCAACGCAAAAAGCTTTTCGGCGGCGCTTTAACATTCCGCACAATAACGCTGTTTCTACTGCAAACACAATTCGGTCCTAGATTTGGCAGTTGGAGGAAACTGGTAGCACACTAAGAATAGATACACGTGGACGACGAAGATCCATCGGAACACCAGAAAATGTAAAGCTTCTTTGGGGGTTTCAGACTGCAGTTTGAGGAGGATTCTGCATTTAGATTTGAATTTACATCCCTTCAAAATAATGATGGTTCAAAAATTGAACCCAGCAGACTACGCCAACCGCAAAAACCTGTGTGAGGAAATGCTTGCAGCGCTCGCTCCTGAGGCAGCATTCTTTAGCAGCGACGAGGCAAGTTTCAGGTAAGCGGGATTGTGAATAAACAAAATTTCCGCTACTGGGCTGAAAACAACCCCCAAATTGTTCACGAAAGACTGCTACATTCTCCTAAACTAACGGTGTGGTGTGCGGTATCACAATTTGGCGTTATTGGCCCGTACTTCTTTGAAGAGGGAGGCGTAACCGTGAGTTCCGGGCGATATGTTTCAATGTTACAAAATTTTCTGCAGACCCAACTGGAAGTGGTTGTTGAAGAAGAGGGATTAAGGGATGTTTGGTTGGGCTACAGCCCACACAGCCCGAAATTCTCTAATTGCTTTAAGAAAAATATTTCCCAGACGTCTAGTGTCTTTGAGAGATGACGTTGGTCTGGGCTGTCGCTGGATTTAAGGGTATGCGACGTCTTTCTTTGGGGATATCTTAAGAAAAAAGTGTTGAAACGTCGCCCCCAAACCTGCTAGAGCTAACGGATCGAATTTTTGAAGAAGTGAAAGCGATACCCCTCGAAATGTGTCAACGGCCTGTTCAAAACTTTAGAAATCGGCTCCAGCAATGTATTGCAGCTAAAGGCCGGCATCTTAAAGATATTTTTAAAAATTAATACGTATAAAATGGTAAGTTCTGCGGATTTCGAAAGTGAAAACATTTGTTTCATACCATATATACCCAGGTTTTTTTTTTATAACTTTTCAAAACTGCTCAACTGGTTCTGCCGCACCCTGTATTATGTTTCAACAGCTGTCAAAGTTAACAATGACATTCAGCTGTCAAAATATTCAATAAGGTTCGCCATTTCATCATGCACCGTTTTACGCTTGCCGATTGTCGTTTTACCGATCGAACGGGCAGGCAATTCGTCGCACCGTGGAAAAATTTTAGCGTGAGTACACTCCTTTGGATCTGAAGCCAAAAAACAAACAGAGATTGGTGCAAAATGAATAAACCATAGCCGCCGTAGCGACCAGTATCAAAGAAGACATAGAATCGGCGCCGATCAGCTGAATTGGGCATCGCCAGAGAGTCAACCCGGCTTATTTTGCGGTTGCATTTGGGCCAACATCCATATAAGATTGTGCTGACGCAAAAATTGAATCCGGATGACCATAGACAATGCCGTGAGCGCGCTAATTCGGCGCTAGAAATGTTGGCCGGAAATCCGGGTTTTGGCCGAAAAACCATCTTCTCTGACGAGCCCCATTTTTGGCTCAGCGGATATGTCAACAAGCAAAATTGAATTGCCACTATTCGAGAGACCACAAGCCACAAGTGTTCGGCCAAGCATCAATGCATCCACAAAGATTGACTGTTTGCTGCGGTTTATGGCATGGCGGCATCATCGGACCTAATCTCTTTCGAAATGAGGAAGGGGACACAGTTACCGTCAATTGTCTCAGGTATAGAACGGTGTTAACCAACTTTTTGTGGTCAGACCTCGAAAACATCGATATATCCGAGCTACGGTTTCAACAAGATGGCGCTACATGCCATATAAGCGATTCAACGCTCGAAGTTGTGAAGGAGAAATTTGGCGACTGGGTCATCTCACGGCGAGCGTTCATCAATTGGCCGCCGCGATCATGCGATTTGACACCACTCGATTATTTTCTCTGGGGCTACGTCAAGTCCTTAGTCTTAGCTAATAAGCCAACCACTTTGGACGAGCTCGAGGATAACATTCGACACGCTATTGCCGGAATAACGTCGACATATTGAACCGATTCATCAAAAATTGGACCGACGGCTTGAAGCACTACCAGCAAAGCCGAGGCGGCCATTTGAATAAGGTGCTATTCCATACAAAATGCCATGAACGTAGCTTCAAAATAAAGTCAGAATCAATATATTTCTTAAATGCTAACCTAAACCTATGTCTGGCCATCGCTATTCACAGAGCAAATAGATTCGTCAGCTCTGCCTCATTAGTGAGGCTGGCCCGTAATTGACTGAAACGACGACGAAACATCTTCTCCATCATTCAACCACCAGAAATGCTGGTGCTGCCGAACGACATCCGTTTTATTGCGGTTCCCCACCGCCCTACTGAACCTGAGACGATCTACACTGCCGTGTGCGACGTCTCTGCTATAGTTGAGTCGATTGTCCCCAGCTGTCCTAGCGACATGAAAGATTAACGGGACCGCTGGATCAACCCTATCTGATCTAGGTAGAGGAATGCTTCGCGGTAAAGGTAATTGTGAAAGTAAGCCCCAGATATCAGGCTATCCGTCGAAGCTATTGCTCTTGCAATGTGCTTTCGAGTCAGCTTAATTACGAAGTTGTCCACTCGTATTAGGTTCCCTCTGTTGTAAAGGACCTCATTAGGATAACAAAATTTGTACTCCGACTCTGGTGTTCTGTACAAGCGAAGGCAAGCCCTAAGGCAAGCTCTCTCAACACCCGAATCTTTTCCATTAAGCTTGCTCGCACATTGAATAACACGGGACACCCAAATACCAGCATGGGCCTGATAAGGGCCATGTAGCAGATTACCTTTACCCTCGCATCGATTTAGCTGCTATAAAACAGTCTCTTTGTAAGGACAAAAGCGCCTTTAGCTCTGGCCAGAGCAGCATCTACATTTTTGTCAAAATACAGAAACTGATCTGGCCGGATTCCAAGGTATCTGACTACATTTCGACAGGCAAGAGGCTGTCCGTGTTGTCCAATGATCGAGAACTTACGCCAATTTTTTCTGGTATCCCTAGAGGCTTCAGACAACGGCGTCCTAAAGAGAATGGTTTCCGACTTCTGAAAGTTGATTTTCAACTTCCAGTCATCGCAAAATCATCTTATCTTATCGAAGTCACGCTGCAAGAGAGTATTAATGACCTGTTCTGTACGCTATCAAATCGTCTGCGTACGCAATAAATTAATTGATTGATGGTTTGTGTGGGCGATAGCACCATCCTGATAATACCAGAGATCGTTCAGGCTCAATTCATTCAATTTTGGAAGAAAATAGACGGTCAACCATGTTGCGGTAATGTTCTCCATTCACTGTTTTTCCAAAGACGGTGAAAGATGCCGCCGGCTAATAATTCGCACCATACACTGACTTTTTTGGGATGCATTTGTTTTTCGTGAATCTCATTTGGTTTTCCTGTCCCCAGAAACGACAAATTTGTTTATTTACGTACCCATCCATCCAAAAATGGGATTCATTGGAAAAGATCGAATTCCATGACAAATTGCCGTGGCGATCCAACATTCAGCAGCGACGATCATAGATGGTCTAAAGGCTTCAATTGTAGCGTAATTTGGAATAGGCGTGCAAATGAACATCAACTTCTAAAATTCGCCGTAAAGTTCCATAAACGAGGCCCAATTGTTGACTTCGGCGACGAATCGAGGTGGTTTTAAACACTATCGCTCACAGTGGTGAAGTTTTGGCGTATACGTGCTGGCTGAGGATGCTGATAAGGCGTTTGACCCAATACCGAACCAGTTTCTTCAAAACGCTTTACCATTGTATGAATCCCGGACTCACTAGGCCGATTATGTTGACCGCAAAATTCACGAATTTAACGAAATGTTACTTTTACGGATCGCCCATTTTCCTAATAAGATTGAATAACAAAAATGCGTTGCTGCGTAGTAAACGACTACATGACTAAAATTGCCAAAGATTGTATGACATCTGTCAAAAAGATCAACCACATTGAATTCAGTAATTGACAGTAATTGGCAATCAACATTCATGCCATCTGTTGGCTCCCCCTTTATCATTGAGAGAACCCAACGGGCTGTCATAAAGTGTGTCCCATTAAGACCACCTATTTTAAAATTTGAAATTTGAAAAGATCTGATGTTTTATTATAATAAAAAGTGTAGACATGGAGGTTATGTGTGGAACACAATACTCGTATCCGATAAACGGCCGCATTGTGAATGATGCCACTTGTTGGTCCTTTTAAGAAAATTTTCGATGACATGTTGCTCAGCAGCACCACGAATTTTGGTTGCTTCCAGACTAGACGTTAAATGGTAAAATATGTAGATTCTGGAGCTTCCAAACAACATACTAAACATTGACGGCAAATCAGTCAATGTTTTACCTGAGCTCAAAACATATGGTAAGGGAAGATGGTCAGAACCTTAAAGGTACCATCACCAAATGTTTTCAACTGTATGTATGTATAAATCAGGAAGACAAAAATAAAATGTAGAAAAATTTTTGTATTTCAGTAAAAATTATTTAACAGTAACTTGAAAATTGTGCACACAGTAATAAGTAAATTTCAACAACCCCTAATCCCATTCTTAATTACGACAAAAAATATGTACGATAAAAAAGTTCGAGTGGTAAAGCGGGACCTCAAAAACCTACAGTAATGCAACAATATTTCAATATAATTATGCAAAGTCAAATTGCTTTTAAAATCAGCTCCTGTATTTAGAGCGCTTCATAAGCAACTGTATTTTATACAAAGAGTATTGCTCACTTCTGCGTTTCGACGAATATCATTAAAATTAAAATAAAAAATAAAAACAAATAAAAGAATTCAACTTCTTTTCTTTAAGTCTAACGAAAATATTTCTCTGGTTGATGACCTCCTCCCGAAATTTATTCAATAATCTAAAATAATAATACATTCTAGTAGTATTGGAATCTGGTCTTAGTGAAATCATTTATTTTGTCACTTTAATTTATCATGTTTCTTCTTTTGAACATATTTCACATTCAGATTCTTTTATCCAGACTGAAAGACACATTTCTGTACCCTTCACCGTTCTTCCTTACTTTCTTAATTCGTAAGACCCGAGAATAAAAATGAAGAAAATTTATAAATCTGCCGGTTAACGCATAAACAATTTATACGAGTATTTATTTATATTTTTATGACTTAATGAGTTTATATCGCAAATTAACATTTGTGTGGGCAATCTCTTCTAAAGTTCGGTTATTTTAACAATCACGTTTCGTGGAGGTTTAATTTGCTAAAAGATCGTCAAGTTATTTTATGGTTTTGATCATACAGTGTTGTGCAAAACATACCGAATTTTAGGGAACAGGAAGAACCTAAGTTAAATCTGTTGTCAATTTAAGAAAACTTTTTGTATAAGTTAACAAATAAAAGAAAAAAAAAGTTTTGCGATAAAAAAATAAACTGAACTTAACTCGGTAACGGCATGTGCAAAACATACCGGATTTTCGTTATACTTCATATTTTGTCCAGTAACTGTTTTTTTTTATAATTTCTCAAAAATTTCTTTTGGAATGTTCTCCCATTCATTCTTTAGTGACGTCATAAGTGCGTTTTTTGGATGTGTGCATTTTTGAACCTACTCGTCTTTTTAAAATGGCCCACAAGTTCTCGATAGGGTTTAGATCGGGCGATTGAGAGAGCCATTCCAACACATCAACATTTTTCTGCGCAAACCACTGCTTAACCAACATTGATGAATGTTTTGGGTCATTATCATGTTGGTAAACCCAACGAAGTGGCACCTCCTCCTCAACGTATGGTAGCATTACGGATTCCAGCATATCCCTATACTAAAAACGATCCAAAATGCCACTAATCTCATGTATTCGTCCACATCCCGCACCAGAAGAACACCCCACACCATAATCGAGCCTTCTCCATGCTTCATGGATGGCTAAAGACGTGCCCCCTTCTTTCGTCTAACATGAATATTTCCACCGGAAGCAATCAAGTTGAACTTACTCTCGTCGCTAAAGAGTACAGTTTTCCACTTCGTTGCTGACCAATTCAAATGGTTTCTTACGAATTCCAATTTAGGAAACGATTAGCATTAGCAAAGTTATCAAAGACTTACTAGAGGTATAAAATGATACTTTTTTATATATGCTTAGCAATAAGTAGAGGCTTTTTCGCTGGCCGAAAAGAACAAAAACCAGCTTCTCTTAAACGCCTGCGTACGGTGCTTGCTTCAATTAAAAGATTGAGCTCACTAACAATCTTTCTTGAAGGCAAGAAATGATCGTTAAGAACCATTTTCTTAATTTGCCGATCGGTTCAGAGTGTAATTTTTCTGGGATGTCCTCCACAGTAAATGGTTTCGACCGGTTTTCCATTCGGAAACTTTTTTATAATGTCACTAACTGTCGATGATGGCATTTTATACTTTTTGGCTATAGAATTTGTTTTAGTTCTGCCTTGAAATCCGCTACCGACTGATTTTTAACCACAGCACTGTATTTATATTTAAGCATTTTATTAGTAAACAAATTGAAGACACCTTTTCACTTTTTAAATTTTGTTATGACTATAGTCTTTCAAACCACAGCCAAAACCATTATCAGTAAGGTAAAGAGCAAGAAAATACGGTACTTTTGAAAATCGGCTAGGTTTTGCATAGGCATGGCATTGAGTTGAGCTACAGTTTTTGGCAAAACTCTAAAAATAATGATAGCAATGCCTTGTTTTTTTTTTTCTATTTGTAAACTTATTCAATAGGTTTTTTTAAATTGCCAAACAAGTGTACCTGCTGTATTCCTGTTCCCTAGAATTCCTCCAAAAACAAAAATGTTCAGGAAAAATCCGGTATGTTTGACACAACACTGTATATCGATACTCATTTCTTGTTAGGAGGTGATCTATATCGTTTGGATGAATTTTTTTTTTATTTCAAAACAACAAGTAATAAAATATAAAAGTCTATATTAAACCAGTATGAGTAGGAGCGAGATTATTTTAAATTAATTTCTACAGCTTGTGCTACACATGACAAAAAACAATACCAACACCAGACATATTCAAATCAACTAGCTGAAGTTAATTATCTCGGAATTATGATAATTGTATTAAAGGGATTTCCAATAAGAAGTTTTGGTTTGATTAAGTAGTTTGTATGAAATAAGATTTGATTTTTATTTCAATGGATAGAAGAACGGTTGTCTTTAATTATGAGGGACGATGCCACCTAAATGAGCTCCACGACCTCTGTTTCACATCCAGGTAATATTAGTAAAATTATTCATCGCATTATTGGACCTTTGCGACTCTATTTCATCGATAACAGCACGGATGTTGGCCTGGAAGCGTTAGCATAAAGAGCTTTTGCTACAAACATAAATCTAAACAAAGAAATCATACGGTGTTAAGGAGCATATCTCGACTGCCAATTTTGATCACCATTCTGAGAAATGGCCCCCCGTTCTCGCAAAAGAACTGTAACTTCGCAACTTGTGTGACATGCACGTGTAATACCTTCCTATTGGAAATAAGAATCAATTTCAAGTTCCGGCCATGAAAATTCATTGATCATGGTTTTATAACACAATCCAAATAAACTGCTTAATTTTCGAAGAAATAAAGTACAATACGTAGGTCGTAGGTCGTAGGTAATTCCATCTTTCCAAAAACCGCACCAAACAAAACATGTTGTGGATAGAGAAGCTTCTGCACAACCATTTCTTGGAGTTGCTGCAATTCTGCTTATAAATCTTGAAAGTGAAAATGTATCTCGACAAAATTGCTGACAGGCTTAAGTTCTTGCATGAACTGAATCTTATAACCCAAGTCTTTAAGCAAAATTCGGTGGAGTGTTGTCTATGATACGTTCAGATATGTTCAGAAAATAACGGGAATTTTAGTTTTTTGAAAAAAATATTTATTTATTCGTCTACAATAATGTTGTCGCCTTCAAAATAGTCCCCATTAGATATTATGCACTTGTGCCAGCGCTTCTTCCATTCTTTAATGTTAGGAAAAATAGGAAAATATTATACGGAGCCATGCCTGGTGAATATGTAGGCTTGGGCATCGTAACAGTAATTTAATGACTCCTGGGAAACATCAATTCGCCGCTGTTTTTCTTCAAAGTTCAACAATTATGGAACAAATATTGCTGCCACGCGTTTCATACGCAAAACATTCAAAAAAATTTCATGACATGAGCCAATCGATGTGTCAACATCATCAGCGACTTCGCTGATTGTGATTCGGCAACGTTCATAACCATTTCTTTCACTTTTTTACACCTTTTCATCGGTTGTTGGTGTCCTGGGACGTCAGGGGCGTTCGTGATTTTCAACATCTTCACGGCCATCTTTACCACCCATAAACTCTTGTTTTACTCATAGCAGACTCGCCATAGGCCTTTGTTAACTTTTCGCACACTTTGTTACACTTTATTTCATTTTTTACGCAAAATTTGATACAAATTCTTTGATCCATTTCTTTTAGCAAATGAAAATCGCCGAGCTCATGAAAACACGTCTAACCTTAGCGACTGCCACAGCCAAAGTAAACAATGAATATAGCTGAAAATTGTATCATACTTCAGGGGCATATGCACCAACATAATAAAAAAAAATTTGCAATCGGACTCTCCAAACCCGTGAAATTTAAAAATGCCGTTATTTTCTGAACACACCTTGTATGCTCAATTCCTGATATTGGTGTAGAATCGCCAAAACTGCTTTTTCGGCCGCGCTTTCAGTTACAGAAGTAATATTCTCACCATGGGTGCCCGAGATTGTGCTTTACGTCGATCGCGAAAACATTTTACTTCTCGAACTGCTTCAGCGAAATTTTCACCATTTTTGTATATCAAAAATTTAAAAAAGTGCACCAACGAAATTGGCATTGGAAATAGTCCAGCTCTGGCGGCTAAACTTCTAAATATGGCTCTTAAATGCCATAAGCCAAGAGGAAACAATAAGCCCGCAAGATATGTACAACTAATTTGTTAGGTATTTCAAAGCCCGGCTCACGTAACTGAAAAAAATGTTCAGGTAGAACGTAAGACGAAAACGGCGGTAAGGAACAAATGAGAAGTCTACCAAGTGCAGAACGGAAGTAGCAAAGCCGATATGGTGCGTCTTGGATAAGACTTCGAATGTTACAAAAAAGAAGTAAAAAAACACGGCAACTAGATCACGTGCGATGACATTGTAAAGGGTGTTTGGTTTTTAAACTGGCAACACTGTTTATACAGATTGTCAATTTGACAGTTGAAAGCTGATTTGTGGTTAGTTCGTTTCGCCATTTTACGATAAATAGATTAATGACAGAACAATACGTGCAAATAGTACAAACTTATTTTGAAAACCATGGTTCGGTTCGCCAAACTTATCGTACGCTACGTCCATTTTACGGTCGACATAATCGTCCATCTGAGCAAATTATTCGGAACACGATAAATCGTTTTCATACCACGTACATTTTAGTGGATAATACGCATTCCCAGAGACGATAAACATGGCGAATGGAAGAAATTATTGCCATTGTGGAGCGCAGTGTTGACGAGAATCCGAATGAGTCGATTCGCCATAGTGCATAACAATTGGAAAGATCTTGGCTTAAGCGCTTATAAGATCCAGCTTGTGCAAGAGTTGAAACCGCGTGAGCATTATACGCGTCGCAGGTTCGGTGAATGGGCCGAAAACATGAATCAGCTTGATTCTCAATTTCCACGCAAAATTTTGTTCCCCTATGAGGCCCATTTTTGGTTAAATGGATATGTAAACAAGAAAAATTGCCGAAGATGGAGACACCGTTACCGTCAATGATATCGAAAACATCGATATATGGTATCCGAGCTGTGGTTTCAACAAGATGGCGCTACATGCCATACAAGCGACGCAATGCTCGAAGTTGAGAAGGAGAAATTGGGCGACTGGTTAGGGTTGGCCGTGGTGTAGTGGTACTAGCAATCGCTTCTCACTCGGAGGGTCAAGGTTCGAATCCTAGTAACGACAAGCTTGCATTTGTGTAATTGGAACTCAATCAGAAAAATCTGCGTGTGAAGGCATAACACTGACATGTAGACTTGGCTGTTGTAGGGTTTTCAAGCACAAAACAACCGTAAAAATTCACAACCTGAATCATTCCGAGTGAAGGAATTCTCTCCGTCCTATTCGGACTCCCACCCCTGGAGAGTCAATATCGAAACCAAACCCACCTGAGTTTCAAACCACTACATCACAAACTTTCCTTTCTCCTCCTTCTATCTTTCCGCCCGCGCCTTGGCAACACTATAAGGGTATTCATAACTATAAAAAACGATCATGCGATTTGACACCACTCGATTATTTTATCTGGGGCTATGTCAAGTCTTTAATCTACGCTAATAAGCCAACCACTTTGGAAGGGCTCGAGCCCAACATTCTACACGACACGCTATTGCCGGAATAACACATCACATATTGGATCGAGTCAACAAAAATTGGACCGAGCGCTTGAAGCACTGCCAACGAACCCAGAATCAATTCTACAACTCACACCGTTGTTGTTTAATATAAAAATTCGTTCCTATAGTTCGTATCTGGTCACCCTTTAGTTAACCAAGATCAAGATAAACCATGAATTTATTCCGGCAAACATTTGCTGAGCACATAAATTCGCGTAATGGACCTGTGAACTGGCCTCCACGATCCTGTTGATCTCACATCTTTAGATTACTTTCTTTTGGGGTATGTGAAGTCACTAGTCTATGCCGATAAACTAGGGACGTTGGACGATTTGGGAGTCAACATTCGCCGTGTTATTGCTGATATACGGCCCCAGTTTCTCGATAAATTTGTCGAAAATTCGAGCTAGCCGTGCCACACATATGCCCGATATCATATTTAAACACTAATTATCTATTAAATAAAGCTAATATCATAGACATTAACATTAGCTTCAAGTGTTTTACTTTATATTGAATTTGTATACCTCTAGAACAAACACCCTTTATGTATAGTACGAGTATGTAATGTTCTTGAAGAGCTTAGAAGAGAACATAGATGACAGTTCCGCGGTGAGTCTATAACTTGGGATTTCGTCTTTCGCAATTCACACTTCTTCATAGAATGATGGGGAGTAGCCCATTAGAATTTTTGTTTCACTAATACATATTCGAGAAGAATCCTCGTACTGTTTCTAAAGTTTTGGAAAAGTAATTTTAGCAGATTTCAATTTACCATTTCGTGGTTAAAAAGGAATTCTTTATGGTTGTTTGGTTTTTATACTTGAAGGGTTACTATCACTGTCGCTCGAAAGCTGCAAACCTTCAACGACATATTTATTTTGTTTTAATAAAATCCACCATATTGCACTGTCAGAGAACGAGTAACTAAACCATCGGAGGCGGATGTGATAGTGGATGAAGATAAATCCGCTACAAAATTCAACAATATGGGAAAACTTTTACTGACCTGGAGCAATTGTCGTAAAGGAATTATACGAGTAGTCCTGGCAAATGAGCTAGAGAACATTTAAGTGTGTTGCAGAACCATAATAAAGCATCACCTCGTGGTATAAGTTATATAAACATTCGCTCCTCCAAACGATGAAGACAACGTAAAAGTCTTTTTTAGAGGAAAAAGAAAGAGGTAAACATTTGCTTTATTTCCATACGTCATGGACTTGTTTTTGACGTATGGCTCTTTCTCTAAAAAAAAAAAAACACCGCTATACCTTTCGCCATAATGTATGCATATTGCTTCAAACTTGTCAAGAGGGGACAACACAGAAAATCTCATGGGTTTACCTCGTAGGTGTCGAATAAACAAAATCGACTGCCCTCTTCGGGGAGTTACAAAATGTACACATTTTATACAACCCACACATTGTTTCTTTTTTATTTATTTATCCCCCCTCCACTAAAATTCCATATTGGTGATCATTTCACACAAAAAAAAAAAAACAAACCTGAACAACTATGTACAATAAATAGATATACCCTTCAGCTGATCGTTTTTGAAAAATTGAGAAAATCTTCTACCATTTGTCAGAGTTTTAAAAATGCATTTGAATCAGACCCATTTGAGTGCCCCGATCTTGGGTTTGGTTAGAATATTTGTGAATACTTTGTATGGGCCTGTCTCCAGAATGACCATCATAAATAATGGGAATTCGATGTGAGGCGATAGCAACTATAGTTAAATTGAGTTTTATGGTTTCAAGCTAAAAAAGTATCTATCTTAGAGTATGTATGTATGTATCGTCTTGTAGAAGAAGAAAAATGCTCACCTGTAGTACGGAACAGCGTCTATACTCGTTACCCCAGTTTTAGTAGTAGCTCGATCTTCTGAAAGATGTTTCCTACTGTACAAATACGAGTACGCTCTACGTATATTGTATAACAACTTAGTGTATATATGTGTCACCGGGAGAAGGGTAATCCCGGTTTAAGAACCGAAAACACAAAAGAAAAATCTTTAATTCACTTCTCTTCGGACTTGAGACTTTTATTCTTATTTTAATTTCTAACTACACTACACTCACAGCACATAACACAGAATATCGATAACAATAAACTTGATATTTTTATACGATAAAATATAATTTTCTCCCTCTTGGCTAAGTTGTAGATAGATACGGAATTGATGGATAAACTTGATTACTAGCGAATACGAAGATGCAAGGTACAATAATTTTACTGATTTTCCTTTCTTTCCACGCTGATATTCATTGGTAAAAGATATTTTTTTTTATTTTTTTGTATCTTGAATTTCTTTAATATTTTTTCTTTTTTCTGTATAAGAAGTTTTCACTTTTTTTTTTTTACTATAGCCACAATTGGATATCTACAACATATGATGGAAAAGAAACTGAGAATTTATTTAACTGAATAATAAAGTTAAGTTTGGACCGAAAACTAAGACCTCAACAGCCGACGAACGAAGAGCTAAGACTGAACTGAAACTTGATAAAATAAGTTAGAGAGAGCCAAGATCCAAGAGTTAACACCACCAAGAAGAAGAGCATACGAATATAATGGAAATATATAGTATTTTTAATCCATGCGATTCTGTAGATTTGTTGTTGTATATTTTTCTACTTTACTCAGGTGTATCTTGTACATATGTAGGTAACCAATCTACCTGTTGTATTATGTTATGTGTTATGTTTTGAGCTCTCTTTGGAGTTTCTTTTAGCCCTTGGGTTCTTTATACTTGTGCATCTTTAATAGTTCGTTGGTTCGAATGTTGTGTTTGAATTTGTATCTCTTGTACTAACAACAACAACAAAAAATAACAGCGTGCGGCGACAACAATGCCACCATTTGGAGTTGTGGGAATGGAATCAGCAAAGTGTGACCATAGAGGACATGAGCATACGTTTATGGTTGCCTGTGTTTCTATAGATGAAACTTGTAAAATGTTATTTGAAACTTACAGCGGTTTAGATTGTAAGACATGCTTATTGCTCAGACTTCATCATTTTAATTATTTAGTTGTCGTATATATACTTGTAGTTATTAAAAAAAAGTACGATGTATTTATTTCTGTTAAATAAAACTTTACCTGCGAGTAAATAAACAGAATGCTCCATGTAAAGATCCTTTACAATTATTGCCGATGTGAGTCGATAACAGGCAGTACTCGCGTGCCCGATATTGGCAGAAAAATCACCTGCGGATAAATGGCGGGTGGTAGAACGTTTACCAAGTGCCCCTCCAAATGCACCACATCATGTTTCGTACCATCTGCAATCTTCAATAATGTCGACTGGCAAGTGAAGTTCATGAAGCTAGTGGCTTATCAGAATTCTGTGGACTTCATCCGGACTGCAGTCTGCAGTCTTGGTGATGTTTGGCTAGAAACTTCGCTGCAGATTTAAGTTCAATACCCCGCGCGAGTTCTCCGATCCTTAGACGATCCAAAGGTTAGGTTAGATTAGGTTAAACAGGGGTGTGATGGATATGCCATATGGATATGCCATCACACAGACACTAGGCACCAAAACGGTCTCATAGCGGTCCCTGTGGAACCAATTAAATTTGTCTTCAAGTGACAAAAAGCTAAACAATCGCCAACACCCAATTTTCTTGCAAAAGCCAAGAAGGCCTTTGAAGTTCGTGCCGTCTATTTCCTCAACGTTTTCGAAAAAGTATTTCCCTAAAAATTTTCTTAGACTACGCGATATTGCCTCGCATTCACACAGTATGTGGTATATCTTCAACAACTTATAGATCACCGCAGAATCTGCAGATATCCGTATCTGACAATTTGAGTTCGTTGCGTGCTGTCGCAGGAGACAATGTCCTGTCAGGATTCCTATTACTGTCCTAAGCTTATCCCTGTTTACATCTTTTGCCGTCAAAAAGCGGCCAAAGAGCCTTGGTTACCCTGTGTCCTTCAAGACTTGACCACCTTCGGTTGACAGTCTTTGTGATTTTTTCCTCGATAGTGCCCCTCACTATCCAAAGGGGTGGATAGAGGTTGGCAACCTCACTATTGTCGAGTAACCCTCCTTTTCTTGCAAGCTCGTCCGCTGGTTCATTTCCTTTAATACCGCAGTGTCCTGGCACCTAGCACAGTCTTACCCGGTTCTGAATGCATAGTGCCTTGAGCACTGTATCAGAGTTGACTTTGGTAGATTCCATTGCCTTGCGTGCGGCCTAGCTATCTATGTAGATAGCGATATCTCTTCCGGATACCGATCTCACCTGCATTAGATCAGCCGCACTGGGAGCCAGAACCCCTGATTGGAAGACACTGCGCGCGTCCGGTAGTCTTATAGACACTTCTAACTCTAGGTATTCTGAGAAAATACCAGAATCTGTTCCTTCCTCTCTTTTTGAGCCATCTGAGGAAATTGCAATTTCATTCGACCTGACTATTGCAATTTTTTTTGCCATATCCGGATATATTATATCATACGGAATGTCGAAGTCGACCAAGGAAGGAATTTCATCCGTTAGAATTCGATTGCCTGGCAGCAGGCCTGTTAGGACCGTGCCATATCCGAAACTACTGCTCTTGAAGTAACCCAGATTAGTAAGTCGTATCGCACTGTTGCCAGCAAGTTTTTTGGTCTGTAAATCAAGAGCTGTTACGTGCAAAAAGTGTCTAGTGCTGCCGTAGGGGTGGTACGGAGCGCACCTGTAATGACTATGGAAGCCGTTCTTTGAACCGCCGCTAATTTTCTATGAATCGTTTTCTTGTTCGCTGCTTTCCACCATACTAGTGCGGCGTATATAAGTGTGGGTCTTACCACCACCGTATACAGCCAATACACCATAGCAGGTTTTAAGCCCTAAATTTTTCCTACTGTTCTTTTGCAGATAAAAAGAGCATTATATGCCTTTTTGACTGTTTCCACTACATTAAGATTCCAGTTCAGTTTTTTGCTCAGAATCACACCCAGATACTTCGCGCTGCCCGAAAGAGACAGTTCCACTCCGTTGAGTTTTGGGAGTTTGAATTGAAGTATCTTGTACTTTCCACTGAAAAGAACCAGTTCCGTTTTGGAAGGGTTGGCATTGAGACCACGGCTTTTTGCTCAAATGCTGATCGTCTTGAGGGTCACCTCCATTATTTCGCTTAAAATATTTAAGTATTTTCTCTGCGTATGCCGTGGTACTTATATCCATTATACTAAGGTTTTTGAGGATTTCATTGATAGCCAGCACGCACAGGAGTGGGAATATGACTCCACCCTGAGGGTTTCCCCTGGTTACAGACAATCTGACTGAGCTTTACCCAATGAAACAGTTTACTTTCCTTCTTCCAAGCATGTTGCAAACGCAGTTTGTAATGCCATGTTCAATGTTGGCGTCCAGTAGAGTATTTTTAATGGCGGCGCACTCCACGTTATTGAAGGCTCCTTCAATATCGAGGAAAGCCGCCATTGCAAACTCTTCGAAGTGTAGACTCTTCTCTATTTTCTCCACCACCTCGGCTGTTTCTACAGATTTTCCTTTCATGTATGCATGCTGTGACTCAGTCAAAAAGCCATCACTGCGTCTATTCCTAATGTAAATCTCCAATAATCACTCCAGGGTTAAGCATAAATGATGACAGACTTATTTCTTTGAAAACTTTTGACGATCCAACCATCTGGCAAAATATCCAGCAGAGAGAAGGTAGTTTGGTGTCAAAGATGAAATGATAAAGCTGCTCAGAAATAGAATATCCGCTAGCTGATACACCAGACTCACTTTCTTAGAGCCTGCCAAAAGTTAGTACCCCTTTTCCCAAATTATAATACACACCAACCGAGGCTATGACATGGACGAGTCATCTTCATAAGAAACCAGAATGACGCTATCAATAAAATATCTCTAGCACCCTGCCATGAAGCCAAGGGTGGTACAGATTAATCCCCACAAGTTGCACTCAGCGGCTCCAATATCGTCGAGTGCGATGAATGCACTGCTCTTATCCTGGAGCTATCGTTTGTTCAAAAGAACGTCACCGGAGAACTCATTCCTCCACAACTACGGAGCATGTCAGAGAAATAATTGCGCTGGGGCTTATGTAATTGGGTATGGTAAGCTAACAGAGTCCAGTAGGTTTTTGACGCCACATGAATTCTTTTTCATTGGCTCTGTAACATTAGTTAGGAATCCTTTTGTCGATCTCGACTGAATTACATAAAATAGTAGAAGAACGTCGGAAAATCAAAGATATCCGTGACAATTTCGCCTTTTGTATGAACAGTGCGTAACGATTATCGTTAACCCGGCCTCTGGCTAACTGCCTCCAGTTGCGCGCTCCAAGTTGATTGAGGTTCCCTTACACTTGCGCCCGCCACTTAGGCGTTGTTTTCCTCTACTGCGTTGTCCCCCCGGGTTGAGGTCGAAGACTGGAGCGTTGGTGTTCATTCGCTCTACATATCGTAACCATCTTAAGCGACTAATGTGAACTTTGCTGACAAGATCAGCTTGTAGAGTTCGTTGTTAAATCTTCTCCTCCAAACCCAATCAACGCAAATGGAATTTATTTCTGAAGAGCATCATATTTATCGCCAACGAAAACCGAATATTTCTATTCGCAATTTACAAGTTTGTATAGCCAGCCTATAATATGACAGATGCCTGTCAACAAAAGTGCTACGAAGGTTCCTCAAACTTTTAAATGCAAAGGTGCTTTGAAAATGGAATGTGTTCTTAGTCATACAAAAATCACTCTTCTCCTCTGACTTACCAGTCGTGAATCCGGTTCAGACCTAATTTTTTGAATCAACAAGATGTAGAAATAGTGAAGGCGTGTCATGCGTTAATCGTAATTTAGTCTACATATCTGTTAAGTCTGACGATCTGGTGATTGGCATGTCCTTTACAGATGCTGAAATGCTTAGGCCGCTTACTATGTTAACATTTCATACCGCAATGTATCCAAGTTCATTGCTAGACGTGGTGTCATACGAGTATATGTGTGTAGGCTCTCTTCCGTTCATACCTTGTTGACCTAGCACGTTGCTTTTAACTTCTGGTAAAATTCCCGGACGTCTGTCATGGTATAACGTTTTTCAATTTCTTCAATGTCGCGTTTATCGTGCTCTTTTTCTTTCATTCTAACAGGCCGTTCTTGCCCTTCGATTTATAATCGTAGAGCTAATGAGCCATTCTAGTCATCCTTTGAACCGACGCACGCTCTATATTGTTTCTGTTTCTCTGCATGCGCCAGGCGACAATCATCGTCACACCATGCGTTTCTCACTAGTGGTCAGGCAAGGCCTTACATAACAGAGATGCGATTCCTGATGGCTTGTTGGTAGGATTGCCCGTAAGATTTAGGTCATTCATTCTGGTTCATTCTATTGTGCTTCTTAGATAGCCATTAGATCTTTTTTACAGCAGTTTAGGGTCTCTGCAAGTTGTTTGACAGAACGTCGTCCAGGTCCTGTCACCTCGAAATCCCAGAAATTCATTGATAATCGCACAAGATAGCACCAGATAGCACCAATTTCTAAATTCTGACGATCCAAAGATCGAGAGCCTGTTCCATTTATCTAGCTACTGCCCCAATCGCCTCCATTTGTTAACTGCAATGGTTGAAACTACTTATCCTAAGGCAGGTTCTGATTTTGCCACTTTGTGCCTCCAGGACGGATTCGGACTACTTCCAAACCGGATCGCTGATGTTCGAATCAAAACCGTTGTACGAGTATATCCCGTAAAAATAAGGAGACAAACTTTAAAATAGTATAAGTCGGTTCTCAAGGTATTCTCTGGGTCGGTAGCAGATGTTAAATTTTCGTTGCGCGTTCGTACAGGCCGTTCAGTCGAAAACATTGCTGCCGTACGTGAAAGTGTTTCCGAGAGCCGACGCACGTCAACTCGCCATCGTGCACAGGAGTTATACCTCTCAAGAACCACATTACAAAATTAAATTAACGCAGAAATTAAAGCCTGGGACCATTTACAGCGCAATCACAATTTTATGAAGATTTTTCAAAGAAAAAACGGATACGTTAACAAACAAAATAGTCGCATCCGCCGATGAAAACCCAAAAAAGATTGTTGAGCAGCCTATGCATCCTCAAGTGGTCACTGTTTGGTGCGGTTTTTCAGCTGGGGGACTTTTCTTTTAATGGTACCGGTAATGCTGTCACGGTACACTTTTTATGGCTCATATTGCATGACATGGATGTGAACGATATGTGGTTCCAAAAAGACTGTGCCACATACAACACAGTC
Source organism: Volucella zonaria (assembly GCA_963966105.1). Lineage (NCBI taxonomy): Eukaryota > Metazoa > Arthropoda > Insecta > Diptera > Syrphidae > Volucella > Volucella zonaria. The sequence continues at coordinate 121,073,939 of OZ014531.1, read as the reverse complement.
AATTCAACAATAGCTTTATGGCACGAAAATTTCCCGAGACGGGTTATCTCGCGAAAAGCGATATCAATTGGCCACCAAAATCGGGCGATTTGACACCCTTAGACTTCTTTCTTTGGGGTTATCTCAAATGTAAGGCGTGTGGCAATAAGCCAGTAAGAATTCAAGAGCTTAAGGTCGAGATAATGAGACATATTGGTGGAATAGAGATGCAATTATCTCTGGATGTCATCCCAAATTTGGACAAACGAATCGATATATGGCATCACAGCCGTGGTGAACATTTGGCCGATATTATCTTTCCCACGCAATTGTAATGAATTAATCAGTATTATTCAATTCAAAAAAAAATCACAATCGTTCCAATGCAATAACTGTTTATGTACCAATTCTCATGGGGAAACCTTTATTGGTCCACTCTATATGAGGCATAGATGAACTAACTTAAATGGCAAACTCTACTAATACTTTTGCAAAGCCTTAACCATCGCATAGCACACCGTTATTGAATTACCCAACATGGACATCTCTATAACCTGCAAGAATTTGCTTGAATGACAGCAATTTACAAGTAAAGTTGCTAGAAGGAGAGCGATTTGCACGTAAAGTTCACTACTCGTATTTTGTGTAAGACGTTTTTTTTAGTAAAATGGGAGAGAAATTGACATTGATGACAATTTACACGTATTCACACGGATAGAGGCGATCAGTGGAAAGCGGGTTTTGGTTTTCCAATTTCTGGAATGTTTACAATCTATGTTAGTTCATCTATGGTATAAGGTATGATTATCCTGAAAATTATAGATTTGAGAGGAAAGGTCTACATTTTTTTTAAGAATATCAGAAACAGTTATTTTATTATGAAAACAAGAGAGGTTTATCACTTTGTTTCGAAAAATATAAAGTAGCTTCTCATTCGAGTGGTTATGAATTCAGCGTTGGTCCATTTATTTCCAAAAAAGTATGTTATAAATTCCAAAGATCACATATTTAAAAGGAGGTAAAACAAGGCAACGCGAGGTTTCTCCCAAAGGAATAAGGGAACAACCCTTAAACTTTCCTTCAATTTATCTGGAGCACCTTGTGTAGCTCGGTTCTACATATAAAAGCTATTATGTGCGACCTTAAAATTGATAAAATGTTGGTGTGCACTGATCTGAAATTCATAACTTTTATTTAAAATCTGCCGAAACGTGAACATCTAGCCTAGGGCTGAATCAGGTTGCTGATAGCACCTTTTAAGCGACAATGAGAAGGCCTGTTGCTGTACAGTTGCCCCGGTTTAGAGGGTATCCTTTCTTCCACAATGGACAAACAATACTGACATTCCTTAATTCGGCCACACTTTGCAGATGAGTGATTGTATGTCCCTTGTTAGCCCCCGCTGCTTTAAACAGTTCAGCGGTTCAACGCCGGTGATTTTGTTGAACTTTAACCACGTCGAGTGGACGAAATTTTTGGCAATCGTTTTTCAAATTGAACTGTCCATTGTTCTTTACAGTGCAACTTTGATCATCGTTTCTTTATGTAGTTTACATAAAAAGTCTTTCCGTATCCCCACGTCTCTGTCCTTGCAGGCCTCGGCTCTGGCTCTGTTGCCTTAAGCAAAATACTAGGATCTTATTTCTGCAATAGAACTTTTCTATGCTCCTTCCGAAAAGTCGGTGTTTACTTCTTATCTTCTGCTCGGATAATTCACGAATAGCTTTTATTTCGCTCTCTATGCTTCCTGGCGGTCTACGCCGAACCACATGAACTATTGAATAGACTTAATATACCGCATGCAAATCCGAAGTTCTCCGTCCTTATTTTATTAGTACGGATCGTTGCAAGTAGTTAGGCCCACGCACAACCTCTAACTTAGAGGACACATTTTGAGCTTACACTCAAAATATAGATTTAAATTATACATTTACAATTTTGTATCTTGATCTGTTTTGATCGCATAATTTTTTATGGAAAACTTTATCTTTTCGAAAACCCGACATGGCAACAGAAGAAAGTATATCCTAAACGCAGTTATGTACTTTGAATTGCCCAATTAAAATTAACAAATGCAGGTATCTGTCGTGCACTGTACTATAATACGTAGATATTATCCAACACGAGATACATAACAGTAATAGTTAGCTCACTCAATATCTGCAATTAAAGTGTCGATTTTCGTTATGGAGTCAATACGAGTATGTGTAGTAGTCTAAAGTCTTTTAATTACCATCGACACTAGTCTAGTTGCAAAATTGCTTCCGCCACTGTGAGTACTCGTAGGTGGGTTATCTTTAGGCAAAAAATAACTCATTTTCCACTCAGATGGTTTCGTTGAGTCTCACACTATCTGATTTCCGATTAATTTCTGAGGAGCATGTGCAATTTCATAGCATGCAAATTATAAGGCTTCTTGCTTCGGGAGTTTTCCCACACAATGGAATTTGTAACGAAAAATAAAAGAGGATTCCTCAGTTTCATAATGAAACTAATGACTTATAATTATTTCACTGGCATGCAATCATTTATAAATGGCTCGAAATTTTGCAAACTAAATCTTAATATGAGAGAATCTTTTTGATCGACAATGTGATCAATCTGTGGTTAAAACTCAACACTTATACATAGTTTAAAGCAAACTAACGAAGCAGTCAAAAAGGGAATAAAAATGAATGCTTTAATTAATGGTATGTTGACACATAGTGATTCTAAACAACAAACGCCGAAAGACTATAATAGTCATAAGTGTGGCTCTTGCACGACGAGGCATGTGGAGCCCAATTAAACAATGTCTGCCCATTGGTGATAGATAAAGACGAACTCTTTTGGCATCTGGTGGGACACCGCTATATCCTTTTTTTTTTAATTTGTTAGGATGTAAGTAAATACTAGATGGAGTAAAAGTGACCTCCTTGGGAATTAAAAAAAAATTTTTTTTAAATGTTTTTTTATATTATTCAATATAGTCCTCTTTTAGTTTAACACACTTATTCCAGCGATTTTCCAACTTCTTGATCCCACCCGAAAAGTAATTTTTCGGAAGGTCTGTAAAATACTCCTCCATGGCGTCGATGATTTCCTCGCGTGAGCTGAATTTTTTATTGATGAGCCATCTTTTGAGGTTTGGGAAGAGATAATAGTCCGGGTAATCCAAATCCATTTACCAATCGACGCCAAAAGTCCGCCCGATTCAGCATCAGCAAGTCGAAACACTCTTTCGAAGTGCTCTCGCGTTCGTGTTTTTGGTCTAAAGTGAGCATTCGCGGCACCCAGCGGCAGGATAACTTTTTCATATGCAGAATATTGCCCAAAATATGGCGTGTGTGCTCAGTACTAATCTTTGTGGTATCTGCTAGCTGGCGCACCTTCACTTTCCGGTCAGCTAACACCATTTCATGTATTTTTTTGACATTTTTGGCATCGGAAAACCTGCCGTTGCGGACTTGATCGGTAGTGGAGCTGCGGCCACCACGAAACTCTCGAAACCAATATTTGACGGTTTAATCTGACGGAGCATTAGCCCCATACTATTTATCCAACTTTTCTTTTGTTTCCTTCTCTGTTTTACATCTCGAAAAATAATGTTTTATGAGAGAACTAAAATCGTCTGTGTCCATACTCAACATGATGCCAAACACGTCAACAACAATCAGCTGTCAAAACAAAACTAAAGACAGGATCGCACTGAAATTTGGCATGTCTGCCTAAATATGAACGGACTTCAAGGCACCATAACCTTTTTTGCAGTAGCAGCATGCATTCTGGTGGTCGAGGAGGTCACTTTTCACTCCATCTAGTATTCGTCCAATGATTGACATTGGTTGCTTTTGGTTATACGCACCAAGAGCTCTGGCATCCACTATAGCCCGTCTTTTCCAACTAGGGTTGCTCTTCTATGCCGTCATGAATCTGGAAATTTAGGGCTGAAAAATTCTCTTGGCTGGAACAATTAGTACGAGTACAGTTAGTTTTAGTTTTAAATGCATTTTATTTTCTAAATCATTAATTCTTACATACTAACAAAAAATGCTAGCTTAAAATTACTTAACAATCTTATACTAACTTACTGGCCCCACACAGGCACTCTAAGCTACTCTAAATTCTTATATCTATGTCTTTCGACTTTATTTACATTTTATTTAGGTACTTATTTTCTATGCTTAAGGCTAAAAAAAGAATTTAACAAAAAACTTAGCATATGGACATAATTTTTTATTTTTTATAAAAACTTAATATCTAACTTAAAATAAACCTTAGTCTACCTAACCTACATACACAATACGCTAACCTAAACCTATAAATAAATAGACTGGTCAGCTCTGCCTCATTAGTGAGGCTGGTCCGTAATTGACGGAAACGGCGACGAAACCCATTTTCCATCATTCAACCACCAGAAATGCTGGTGCTGCCGAACGACATCCCTCTTATCGCGATTCCTCACCGCCCTACTGAACCTGAGAAGATCCACACTGCCGTGTGCGACGTCTCTGTTGTAGTTGAGTCGCCTGTCCCCAGCTGTTCGAGCGACATAGTAGATTAATGGGACCGCTGATCTATCCTGGATCAACCCTATCTGATCTAGGTAGAGGAATGCTTCTGGCGGAACAAAGCCACCAGAGCGCACACTCTCGTGGTAAAGGTAATTGGGGTAGTAAGCCCCAGATATCAGGTTATTAGTCGAGGTCATTGCTCTTGCAATGTGCCTTCGAATCAGCTCAATTACGAAGTTGTCCACTCGTATTAGGTTCGCCCTGTTGTAAAGGACCTCATTACGATACAATTTTTTGTACTCCGACTCTGGTGTTCTGTACAAGCGAAAACAAGCCCCAAGGCAAGCCCTCTCTAACACCCGAATCTTTTCCATTAAGCTTGCTCGTACATTGAACCACACGGGGCACCCGAATACCAGCATGGGCCTGATAAGGGCCATGTAGCAGTTTACCTTTACCCTCGCATCGAGTTGGCTGTTATAAAACAGTCTCTTTGTAAGGGCAAAAGCGCCTTTAGCTCTGACCAGAGCAGCATCTACATTTTTATCAAAATACAGAAACTGATCTAGCCAGATCCCAAGGTATCTGACTACATTTCGACAGGCAAGAGGCTGTCCGTGTTGTCCAATGATCGAGAACATTCGCCAATTTTTTCTGGTATCCCTAGAGGCTCTAGACAACGGCGTCCTAAAGAGAATGGTTTCCAACTTCTGAAAGTTGATTTTCAACTTCCAGTCATCGCAAAATCGTCTTATCTTATCGAAGTCACGCTGCAAGAGAGTATTAATGACCTCGATTTTTGGACCTGTTCTGAACGCTATCAAATCGTCTGCGTACGCAATAGTATGGGGAAGTGAACCTATCAAGTCGCTTCCATAAATGCTGAGTAGGATCGGCGAATTGACCGTGCCTTGCTGAAGACCATTTTTAATTTGAAATATACCAACAGAAGTCACATCGCCATTTTTCACGATGAACTGTCTGTTGGTTAGCATATTATAAAGAATGTACAAGAGTGGTTTACTGATCCCCAGCCTAGTCAGCTTATAGAAAAGACCCTCTAACCATACGGTGTCGAAGGCCTTCTCCAAGTCAACAAGGCAGGCACCAGTACATTGGTTTTTGCCTTTATTCCATTGGATATCGGACACCAGTTTAGACGCGGCATGTGAGATACTCATATCATGTCCCGCCTTAAAACCGAATTGATTATCCGGAACTATATTTTTGTCCTCAACCCACCTAGACAGAGCTCTATTGATTGCTTTTTCAAACACCTTACTGATATTCGGAAGGAGACTTATCGACCGGAGATTCGCCGGATTGGATATATCCTTTCCCTTTTTGGGGATAGGTTGAACCACCGCCGTTTTCCAATGTGCTGGATAATGTGCATTATTCATTGCATTATTAAACAGGGTGGTGTAAATGTCCACCGCTTCTAGAGGAAGATGCCGAAGCACGATGTTTGGAATACCATCGGTCCCCACTGATTTCTTAGCCCTGTTTGTGTCGAAGATCTCACGGAGCTCTTCCTTCGAAATGAACGGGGGTAGGTCACCCTCTCTGGTAATGACATTATTTGCCATATTGTATCAGTGGCCTTGTATATTTCCTGGAAAGTCGCCCCTATGGCCTCAACCTTCTCCTGTGGATCCTCGATCACAAAGAAGTCGTCATCATCAGCGGCCTCATTTGGATCAATACCTGCTATTGTCAGTAACCGTTCGTTGTCTGTTGTCCGGGGTATTTTAAGACACTGAAGGTCGTTTTGATTTTTTCTCCGAAATAGTTTATTTATTTGCGGGAACATATTCGGGTTGCTGGTGTTTACAGCCCGAACCCTGTTATTCCAATACAAACTTACAGAAATTCTGTAATTCTCTTTTATTAACGTTTGAATATTTTTAATGGACGCCTTCAGTGTCCTAATCTCCGGGTCTTGTCTGTTAGTTAGCTATCTGTACAAGTTTTTGAGTCTCGACAGAAGTTTACTTTTCTGTCGGTGCAGTGCGTCAATAGTAGGATTGTGGAACAGGTCTTCGTTAGTCGTAGGTCGATATCGCGATATTGTAGCGCCCATAGTTTGTTTAATTGTCTCGTCCATTTGTTTTTCCATTCGCCCGATGTACCTCATAAAGTGTTTTTGGTATTTTTTTTTTTTTTTTTTTTGTAACGGATCTTCTAAACCGTGTTGCCAGTTCTTGACCCTGCATAACCAAACATTCGTCCGCTGGACTACGCGTTCCCCGTCGAGACGCGAGTTAGCATACTTCTCGTCCTCTTTGTTTACCCCCCGTATTTGAGTAAATAGTACACCGCGTGACGCAGTTACAATCACACGTTACTTAGAACGTGAAAATTTCTGGGTAAAACAATAAAAAAATATTTTTTTTCATCTTATACGTACATAACATATAACATATATTTGAGATTTTCCCATACGCATTCATACACTTGAGTTTTTACATCTCACTAATCTTCATCTGAGTGTTATTCAGGAATGTTGGACTCCTTCAGTAGGCTTACTATATTACTTCAGAGCATATGGTTTCCTTCTTGTAATTTTTGTAAGACTTGTTTGCTATTATTTTGTCAGAAGATAAATGAAAGTAATTTATCAAGGCCTGATTTGTCGAAACTCTTGCTTGGCGTATCGAACAAATGTCTCTTTATAGATTTCGTATCCCGCAGAAATTGTTCATAAAATGACACCAAATCTATTTATTATTTGTTCATCCACTCCAGTAATACTTGAGGATACCTTAGGATCGCGGAAAAAGTTCCTAGCTGTATTTCCATCATCAGTTGACCCGGAGCCCTGCTTTGGCTGGTCAACTAACATTCCAAGCTCTTAACCGAATTTATCTACTATTAGCTTTTTCCTCTCTGCTACCTGTTTCTTGTATTCTCCTCTTATTCGCTACGATTTTATGCATAAACAATAGCTTATATGAAGACAACATTCAAAAAATCGTATCCAAGAATGCCGGGTTTAGAGGCCAAAGCTATAATTCTCAGTTACTGGTAACATGTTTACTACCCTATCTAAGAAGTTCATTTCCGAAGGTTTTGCCTTGCAGATGTAGCAAACTTGGCTGAAGGCATTGCAGATTTTCCCATCAAGCATCGTTAAAACGACTTTATAGTGCACTGTAATCTTGTTGGATTTGGTGTTCAATTTCTAGTGTTTCTTGTTTCGTTCTTTCCCGGGTCTCATTGGCAAATTATAAATTTGATTGTTCTGCAAAATCTTTTTGAAGATGGGCATGGGTTTTTCCAGACTACGAGGGTAGTCTGAAAAGTTTGTTTCCGACCGCAACGTAAAGATAGCGGCACTCGTCAATAAAAGCTAGTGAATGCTAGTTGTGCATCTTTTAACAGTTGCTTACCGAAGTTTCAGTCATTTTGGAAGCGCAGTTTTTATTTGACTGTCATTTGAGTGAGTCGATGTTAGTATTTTTTGTGAAAATGGAAAAAATTGAGTATCGAGCTGTTATTAAATTCTTGTTTTTGAAAGGCAATACGCCTACGCAAATCAAAAATGAGTTGGACTCTGTGTATGGGGACTCTGCACCATCATTTACCACAGTGAAATTTTGGGCAGCTGAATTTAAACGTGGCCGTAAGAGCTTGGGAGATGATGAACGTTCGGGACGTCCAAAAACTGCAACCACCAAAAACCAGCCAAATTAAAATGAGAGAGATAGTAGAGGTTATGAAAATGCCCAAAGAACATGTTTATTACATATTAAATCAATATTTAGGCATGAGAACGCTGTCCGCGCGTTGGGTGCCGCGTTTGCTTACGTTAGACCAAAAACGTGTTCGAATGAACATTTCCAACGCTCTGTTGGCGCAGTTTAGGCGCAATAAATCCGAGTTTTGGCGCCTGTAATTACTGTAGATGAAACTTGGATACACCATTATACGCCCGAAACAAAAGTTCAGGCAAAACAGTGGACTGCAAAGGGCGATCCGGCTCCAAAAAAAGTAAAAACTGTTTTTTCGGCTGGGAAAGTGATGGCGACTGTTTTTTGGGAGAGTAAAGGAGTTATCTTAATCGATTATTTTCAAAAAGGAAAAAGCATTACAGCTGAAGGCAGAAATTGCGGAAAAACGGCCACATTTGCAGAAAAAGAAAATCCTGTTTCACCAAGACAACGCGCCGTCTCACGCCTCACCGGTTGCCATGGCGAAAATCCATGAATTACGGTTTGAACTGCTTGACTATCCGCCTTATTCACCACATCTAGCCCCAAGCGACTTCTTTTTGTTCCCTCATCTAAAAACTGCGCTCGGAGGACAGAGATTTTCGTCAAATGAGGAAGTAATCACTTTCGTGAACAATTATTTTACAGAGAAAAACGTCAAGTGCTATTTGGACGGGTTAGAGAGATGGGAGCATCGCTGGGGGAAGTGTGTAGAGTTACAAGGAGACTATGTAGAAAAATAAAAAAAGTTTTAAGAAAAAATGTCTCGTATCATTGTTCGATCGGAAACTTTTCAAACAACGCTCGTATAACACTACTGTCAGAAGGTTTTCCGACGAATGTCATGTAATGCAGTTGTAGGGATACAAGAGAAATCATAAAAACGGAGGAGTCACCATGCCCTTCTTCTGAAAAGCGTTGTTTGTAATTACTTTGCCCTGAGCTTCCATCACATCCCCATTTGCAGACTAATGTAAAATTCGCATTGTCAATAACGTCATCGGGGAAAGCTCTTGAAACATCATCTTGTAAAATACAAAAGCGTTTTGTAGGGAGATCTAAAAGATTTTGTGGTTTGATCTCTGCTGAACTCTCCGGAATATGTAGATATTGAAGTTCAGGATAGCATTTTGTTTTCCCTTCTAATATTTAGTTCCAAGAAGGGTAAATGACGTTACAACTTTTTGCTGCTGATCTGAATAAAAGGCATTGATACTTTGACAATTTCGCATTTATTATTAAAGATATAGCTTCTTCAGCTGTGTCTGCTATAGGTTGACCTGTGCTGGTTTCTAAAGATTTGTAAGCCCGCCTATCATGCCGATTATGGAAAACGGCGGATCGATTGCGGAGGCACTTTATCGAATCCGCATCCGCAGTTCAATCCTCTTATAGAAACCGACGGATGAGCCACATTATCTGTCCGCAAAAACTCCTTACCGATCCTTTTTTTAATCAGCTGTTTTCTGTCAATTTTTAATTTTCATGTTTAACTTGTTCTGAAGAATAGTTATCTAAAGTGTGAAATAAAGTATATCATGGATACAATTGGTTTTTTTATGGATTTAAAAGGAGAAGAAAATGATTCCCGAGAAATTCGTTGGAAAATAGAAAGTAAGGCGGAGGATATTTTATCGATACCCGATGATCAGTAAGTCAAAACCATTTTTTTTCTCGCAATCAACATTAATTTATGCGTTTTTCTTTCAGATTTGTAAAATATTTCAGGCTAAATAAAACAGCATTCAAATATGTTTTGGAGGTATTGAAAGATAAACTGCAACCAGTGGTTTGAACTACATTATTGACTCCGGAATTTAAGCTGGCAGCATGTTTAAGGTTCCTGGCTGAGGGTGGATATCAGACCGGTACTGACAAGGACTTTGATGTTGGAATGGCACAACCGACAGTTTCAGTAGTTCTTTCCGAGGTTTTTAATATATTAGAAGAATATTTATGTCCAAAGTGGATAAATTTAACCATGAGCGAAGAAGAAAAGCGGGAGGCAAAATTATATTTTTATGAAAAATCAAGGATCCCAGATGTTATAATGTGCATAGATGGAACATATATAAAGATTGCAAAACCGTCAGGAGAAAATGAACATCTATTTTTCAACAGAAAAGGGGAATATAATATAGTCTAAAAGTTATGATAGTAAGTAATCAATATAAATGTTTTAATTACTTTTTTAAAAGCTTTCTTTTTCAGATACATATATGATGATAAACAGCGGATTAGGTGTATACATAGACGCAAGATACCCTGGGGCTAGCCACGACTCCTTTATTTGGAGCAATAGCGATGCATTTTCGTTTTTTAGATCATTGTATGACGCGGGCGACAGAAATATGCGATTGCTAGGTAAATATGCTTTCTACGTATATCAAATGAATGTCATTGCAATTTTTCTCTTTTAAAGGAGATGCTGGATATCCTTTGTCGCCATGGCTTATCACTCTATATAGAAATGCTGGTATTGGTGCCAGTGATGCCTCGGAGCTAGACGGCTTCATTATTCTCTAAAGAAGGCTATACAAATTATTAATGTTAGCGCTGCACTGCATAACATACGCATTCATTATAATGTGAATGATGAAGACTGACAAATACCAGAAGTAAATGAAGTTAAAGAGAGTTTTACGCAATCTCCGCAGTCCTACTTATCAGAAGCAAATCAAATCCGAGAAGAACTGTTACAAAATTTGTTATGAATCAAAAAAAAATTTATTGTTTGGATGTTTTATTCCAAGGTTACTTAAGTAATAAATAAAAAAAATAAATAAGCCTCCATGGCAACGAATATACAAAATTGAAAAAAAAAAATCAGCCTTCAAGTCAAATGTGTTGATTGCACTTCATTTTCTATACATTGGTACTTTCAGTGCCAAGTATTCTTAGTAATTACTAAATTATCCATTTAATGATTGATTAATTTTCATTAGCTCAACCTCTAAAATTTCTTTTTTGTATTGCAGTTTTTCTGCTGCAAGTTGCTCCATTTAGCGATTGTGCCTTTCAGTCTCTTTTAATAGTCGTTTCTGGACCAAATTGCCGTGTTTTTGGTGTTCTATTAACCGATCAAAGGATCGGTAAATTTTCCTTAAGCTCCCATTTCTTTCTTCCGATTGAGTACCAACTCAGACGAAAACTTCAGAGACTTTATTACACAGTTGCTCCTGTATATGAATTTGTTTCTGAAGCAATGGTTGGAGCTTTGGTGCTTTCCGTGGACTAATACCTGTAGTGTCTGATGGTATGCCAATATTCTCCTCCTTTGCGTTTAGCACTTTTGCGTCAATTTCGTCTCTGTCCTTCAAAACATTAGGGAAATTTGAATCATTTTCTGAAATGATTATTGAATTACTCTTTTTATACGTATGATAAAACAAAAAAAAATTATTTTCTACCTTCATTATAACAGGGCAAATCTATTAAAGCCGTCGAGCAACGTGGCAGATTTGTGTTAAATGGAATCCCAAAACTTTTTGTTACAGGAACTCCCACAGCGCAGTCTTTCAAGCAAACGAGCTCAATTATTTCCTCCATTAAGGGAGCAAAGAAAATTTCCTTGTTTTCCTCGCCACCTGTAGCTCTTCTTTCCTGATTATTGTGAGCCAGCTTTTTCCGTGAAGCCGATTTATGATCTGACCAAACCTAAATTAAAATAATCCGAATAAATACTGCTATTTTAAAAATTTATTTAAACTTTTCGAGTGGGCTATTTCCTTAATTGGAGGCTCCAAAATATTAAGCTGCGCTTTCAATTCTTCCCAAAACCTTTGAACAAATTCAGTATCTTTCTTGGTAAAGCTTTTGGCATGTCTGGATTTTTCTTCATGGCACCACACTTGCCTCGAACTACAACGGTTTGTTTGTTTTCTAAAAATAAAAGTAAAATCATTTTTGTTCATTTAAAATCTAAAACTTACTTTCTGTTACACAAATTCATCTTTCTTCCTCGAAATCCTCAATCAATTTGATTCGGATAGAAAACGTCACAAAATGTATGCAATGCAGATGAGTTGCGTTTTCCATAATAGCATTTTTTTTACACTACTCTACCGAAATCCGCTCACTTTCTCGATTGCGTTTTCAATAGTAGGAAAACAAACCAATGCGAAGATATTCCCTAACCATTTAATCCGCCGTTTTCCCTAATCGGCATGTATACCATGGGTTCTTTTGGGGGAACTTGGCTGAGTAACATCCCGAATAACTGTGGCAGCAGAGCGCTTACTAGCCTTGCGTAAACATGACTGTGTTGCGAACGATAACTGGTCCAGGCTTTTCTCATTTATTTTTATTTTTTCACCCTTATCTGCTTTCCCCATACCACGCACTGCTCAAATTGTTTTGGGGGCCGACCAGGTTTCTGAGAACTTGGGACGCTCTCTTCCTGATTAAAATTTAAGCAGGAGATCAACCATTCACTATTTTGTGTGTTGAATATATTTGGATTGTAGTTGCACTTCTTCCAATGAAACCCAATATTTTTAATAAATTCTACCAGAACTTCTTTGGCAGAATTTTCCCTAAAGCTTGTCTTTGTAGATATACATATATTTCATTAGACGTAAACACAAATCGTTCCTCTTTAAACTTTTATTTTTGAGCCATACTTGTGACGGGCGTGGATGATTTTAAAAGAATAGTAAAAAATAAATCTGCACGTCAATGCACTTTGTTATTTCATCTTCTTATCAAGAATTGATTCTCTAACTATGAAAAAGCAAATTTAACACCAGCAAACAACTGCAATTTTTTTATGCTCTGCTCAAACATCATATTAAAAAAAAACATCCACTTGCAAAGGGCTTCACTTAAAATAGGAATTTCAATTTGCAAGTTTTAATAATTTTGTAAAAGATAATTACCACTCGTAGCACTATCCGTGATTATATTTTGATTAAAATAATTAACACTTAAAAGTACGCCTGTTGAAAATGATCTGCAAACTATGTTACAACTGGCATGTTGCATTGTTGCAGTTAACGGGTTTATTGTCGTCATCTTTAACTTTTTATATGTATAAAAACTAATGTCGTCCGTGAGTGCATTGGGAACTTCTACTTACAGTAAACAACATAAATAATTCTCATTTGTATGTTTTTTTTTTCGCGCTGGGATGTTAATTTAGACCACTGTGCGTCGGTCGTTCGCTCGACTAAAGTTTAGTTTTGTACAATACGTGAGTTTAGCAGAGGTATGTATTGTACATCATTATTATTTTAGTAGTTTTCTTCGTTTTTAGACCAAATAACAATTTTCTTATTTTATAATAAGCATATTTAAATCTATCTTAATGTTTTAAGAAACGGTCTAAAAACACGAAAAGAACAAAAAATATCAAAAGTTACTGAAAAGCAAAAAAAAGTCATAAAAACATGAGCCCGAAAGCTATACGAGTTGATCGGCAACAAGAAAGCGTGCTTGGTTTTGGATGACGAAACTTATGTCAAAGCCGACTTTACTACTCTTCCAGGTGCGCAGTTTTACAACTCGTTTGAAGCTGAGACTCTTCCGCAATCAATAACTTCGATTGGGATAGAAAAATTGGGGCAAAATATCTCGGTTGGCAGGCCATTTGCCAATGTGGACGCAGAAGCTTATTACAACGGGAACAATTAACGGAGAAGTGTACATTAACGAGTGCCTAAAAAAACGGTTGATTCCTTTCTTAAACAAACACGAGGGTTCAACATTATTTTGACCAGATTTAGCTTCAGCTCACTATGCTCATGCGACGTTGAGCTTTCTTGTTGCTAAAAATGTCGACTTTGTCCCAAAAGACATGAATCCACCCAATGTTAAACAGTGCCGTCCCATTGAAAGGTATTGGGCTTTGGTCAAAGCTAAATTGAGGAAAAGTGAGCAGTGTGCAAAGGACGTAAAAGATTTTAGTGCTAAATGGAAAAGAGCGTCCAAAAAGATCACGGATGTAACTGTCACCAACCTTATGAAGGACATTCGAAAGAAGTTGAGGAAAGAATGGAACCCAAATAATTTTTTTTATTTTTTGTAATTGTGAATGCATTTAATTAAAAAAAGAGTTTTAACTTTGAAGTTTCCAAATTTTATTCGTTTCAGTCCTTAAAATCGAAAACATAGAGGTTGGAGTTTACCTTACCCAGCATACGGGATATTGGTTCGTTAGAGCAATATGCGGTGCGGTGAGTTGGTAGATAAAAGAGGCGGGGGCAATGTAGATTTCGAGGGTTAGTTGTAAAGGGACATGCAATCGACGGAGCCTGAGAGGAATCTGTGAATGAAAAGAATGTCTGCTGCGTCCCTTCGTTCCTCAGGGGTATTCAGGTTAATGAGTTTGAGACGGTCTCGACAGGGAGGTAAGATTAGAGGATCGTTTCGAGGTAGACCTCGAAGAGCAAATCGAAGAAAACGACGCTGGGTCCTCTTGATTCGGGTTACATGAACTCGTTGAAAGGGACACCACGCTTGGCTAGCCTACTCGAGAAGGGGGCGAACCTAAGTGATGTATAGTGATCTGGTCACGTACGGGTTACAGAATTCGTTGGACCATCTTTTAAAGAAGCCAAGCGATGAGTTTGCTTTAGTTATTATCTCATCGATATGCGAGCGGAAATTAAGCTCACTGTCGCATAAAATGGCAAGGTCACGGATAGTCTGAACAAGGGATATAGGTTGGCCGTGGAGAATGTAAGTCCGGGGAGTAGACCTGTTGCACTTCCGTGAAAAGGTAATCGATTAACATTTGGTGACGTTGAGTTCTAAGAAGTTCTTTATGCACCATGTGGAAAAACTATTTAGATCTTTTTGAAGGAAGCTGGAGTCGTATTGTGAGGAAATGGGTTTAAAAAATTTGGTATCGTGGTTGGTGCAATAAGATTCTGATATAAAATAAAAATATATAAATGACGAGTATAATAATAAAATACAAATTAAATACAGAATTAAGCGATTAAAAATCCAATAGTGTGTGACATTTAAACAACAAAAGTCAGTTTACTTTTTCTCTAGTTTAATGTTTATTCAATAAAACTCCATTAAACAATATCATTAATTTTCTTGTAAACCTCTACACTATACATTCTTTTGTAAACAATATTTTTTAAACTACATATATAAATTTTGTTAAGTCTCTTTCTTCAATACAAATATTACAAATGAGTATGTTTTCATTTTCTAGAAGCATACAATATATAATATATACTCGTATGCATATATAATTTTTTTACTTAAAAAAAAAAGGAATTTTCGATAAAAATCATTATGAGTTCCGCAAAATCAACAGTTTAAGCTTAAAGTTAGTTAATAGACAACAATGATATTCGATTGATAGTTTTTTTTTGTATTTTATAATATTTTTTTTTAAGAGTAGTAAGCGTTCAATTAACATTCGTCTTTTTATTTTGTATGCGATTTTTATATTTTTAACGAAAGCATTTTTTTTATTAAGATTTCTTTACTTTGTTGTGTTGCGTTTTTACTTATAATTAAAGCAGAGTTGATTTATTTGTTTGTTTTAATTCAGCGCATTCAATTCACTAAAAGCAATTTAATTAGTTAATTTTTTATTTGTCAATTTTATTATATAAAATACTGTTTGAACAATACGACTTTATTCTAAGATGTAGATTAATTTTCTGATATGATTTATTTAATGATTTTTATCTGCTAATTTAAACTCGATTTTGTTTCAGTAAGTTTAAGAGCAATTTCCAACTTAACATATTTAAATGTTGCTGTTTTTTTATTTATTATTTATTTAATTGTTTTCTTCTTTTTTCAAAAATACTTTGAATATTAATATTCTTGTAAAATAATATATTTGTTTGTACGTTTATCAATCACAGATATTTAAATATTAATTTAATAGTATATTTAAGGTTTTTCTTGTTATTGATCGGTGAGCGATATAGTACTTACAGAATATTTATTTATTTTAAAAAATTGACATTATTGATTCGATGTCGTCGATTGATTTATTTATACAAATTCTAGAAAATTTTTGGAAAATTAAATAGCTGTTGTAAAAAATATATGGTATATTGAAAATACAATTAGTTTTTAAGTTTCAAACAAATTTCAGGAAAATTTATTATTGTTTTTTTTTTTATATTATATCTTACAGTTAAATAAACTACCAGTGTTGTTATATTCTTTTTATATAGAAAATACATCGACTTTTTAAGATCAAATTTAAAAATAATATTGTTTCAAAAAGATTTTATTAGTAGTATTGCTTCCGTAATTGGCAAGATGAAGTTCTCAATACACCCTGGGTTTGCATCTCAACGAAAGATTTAAAAATGAATCGGGATTTCGAAAAAGCGACTGTGAACCCTTAGTAAGTCAAGAGCACTATTTAAAACTCAGAAACTCTAAAATCAGAGTAATCGGTCTCTTGTTTCTAGGGTCAATTAAGTTGAAGTAAAAGAACAGCTAGAGGGGTATACGGTAAACTGGGATCCCACATCTGGAAACTACAAAGCATAGATATATGTACTTTATATTGTATATGTATGTACAATACCAGTGGGTTAAACTTATTTTATTGAGTCAAAATTCGAGTTGAAAAATGTAAAAAGACATACTAGAGTTTGATGTTGCCCGAGGGTTGGGGTTGAAATACTGTATGGTCAAAATACTGTTTTCAAAGTTCTGTATTTCAAAATTCTGTTAAGGGCAAAATTCTTTTTATTTTTTACTGTCTCCCTGAATAACTACATACAATTATAAAAACCAGCTGTGAAGGACACCTGAAGAATTTTGCTTCTGCTTTACATGGCTTAGAACTAAAATGCTGTTGCAAAAATTACTTTAATTTTTTTATTATGGGGTCGATAAATTTCCACGCACTTCATATGTAGTGCTACCTCTTATCTACTCCTATCACGTTTGCTGTGACACTGTATTTCTCTAACTCTACGAAAGCACAATAAGCAAATAATCAAAAACCGTATAAGCTACCTAGAAACACAATCAAACAATCAATTCATGCGAGACCTTTTGCTTCATTTATCCAATCGTCATCATAGACAAATCCCATACAGTGTAAACAGATATACAGAACTTTTTTTTTATATTTGATCAGAATATAATTTCCTCGAAGTAAATTTGGTATATAAGGATCTACATTTCCTGTCCAACCAGGGGTGTAATAATTTTTTGGGAAACTGGATATACACAGTGATTATACTTCAGGTAGAAAATGGCCATCCCAATTTGAAGAAAGGGAAAAGGGGGGTCTTTTCTCTTTTAGAACAAAATGAGGGGAAAATACAAAAAGAATCTGGAGGAGTTCCAAGATTATTTCAACGCTGAAAAAAAAAAATATTAAGTCCATCTAAGATAAGGTGGCTTGTATTCCACTCCTCCGTAGTGAGGTTATTGGAGAATTATTAGACTCTATAGAAACAAAGAGATAAAAGGCTACAAATATCCATATATGAGAATTTGGCAGACTTGAAAGCTAAAGCTTATTTCTACTTCTTGAAGTTTGTCCTAAAGTACTTTAATGATTTTAATAAACTTTTTCAGAGTAATCAAGTTTTGTTGTACCTCCTCTACGGTGAGTCGAAAAAGATCTCACTCAAACTAGCCCAAAATGTCATTAAAATAGAAGATTTCGATAAACTACTGCTCCTACAAAATTTTACTGAGGAGCAAAATTTAGAAATTAGGTTACGCTGTAAAAACTTTTATATTCGAACGATAGAAGAGATTTTAAAAAGATTTCCAATAAGAAGTCATAACCTTCAAGTTATAGAGTTTCTTTCTCCAAGAGTGGCATTAAATATACTCAAAAGGGTAAGCTGCATGGAACTTTCTTTCACCTCCATATATTGGGTCTACAAGTAAGTTTCCAGCGTTTGTCAGAGATGGCGCCACCAGTGGATCCCGGGCAGAAATGTCAGACCCCATGTGTTTTATTTGTAGGTTTTGTATCTGTCAACAACTTTGCAGCGTTATATTTGAGCAGTTCTATCGGCGTCGTACATTTTATCGAGCAAAATCATGGCAAGTTTTCAGCCAAATAAACGTCATTTGCGGGAAGCGCTGCTTTTATTCTTTAATATGAAGAAAAGTGCGGCTGAGGCCTATCGTTTGCTTTCGGAAACTTATGGGGCGGAATGTATTGGTGAATCGACGTGCCGCGAGTGGTTCAAACGGTTCAAAAGTGGTGATTTTGGAGTTGAAGACAAAGATCGCTCCGGAAAGCCGAAAAGTTTTGAAGACGAGGAATTGGACGCTTTACTGGATGAGGATCCGTGTCAGATTCAAGAAGAACTTGCTGCATCATTGGGCGTCACGCAACAAGCCGTTTCCCTGCGCCTAAAAGCACTGGGATTCATTCAAAAGGTTGGAAACTGGGTGCCGTACGAATTGAAGCCAAGAGACGTCGAACGGCGATTTTGCATGTCCGAAATGTTCCTGCAGCGGTATAAAAATAAATCATTTTTGCATCGTATTGTCACTGGTGATGAGAAATGGATTTATTGTGATAATCCTAAACGCAGAAAATCGTATACAAAGCCCGGCGAGCCCGCCCAATCGACGCTGAAACGAAATATTCACGTGAATAAGGTCATGCTCTGAATATGGTGGGATCAAAAGGGTGTCGTATACTACAAACTGCTTCCGAGTGGTGAAACCATTATGAAAGGACCATTATATCGAAACCAACTAATTCGTTTGAAGCGGGCATTAAAAGAAAAACGGCCAGAATATGAGACCAGGCATGAGCCCGTCATTTTTCATCACGACAACGCTCGGCCACATGTTGCGGTTTCGGTGAAAAACTATTTGGAAAATAGTGGATGGGAAATTCTGCCTCACCCGCCTTACAGTCCAGACTTGGCACCATCTGACTACCACTTGTTTCGTTCGATGTAGAACGCTCTTACGGAAATACGCTTCAGCTCAGTAGAGGAAATCAAAAATTGGCTCGATACGTTCTTGGGCTCGAAAGACGAGAAATTTTTTTGGTCCGGAATTCATAAATTGCCAGAAAGATGGGGGAAAGTTGTAGCTTCCGATGGACGATACTTTGAATAAAGCATTGTAACTATGTTTTCATAATAAAACTTCAAATTTTGGAAAAAAACGCTGGAAACTTACTTGTAGACCCAATAAATTCCGAACTGTGACGAAGGGAAATTAAGTTTAGAATGGAGGGAGTTTGCTATTTCGATAATTGGAACAGAGAAAGATAGAATGCAGGAATTGAGTGTCGAATATTTTTAGAAGGAAGTAACAAAAATGAAGGATTTTGAAGAAAATTTCTCATTTCCGAATTTAAGTCTAGTTGCTAGATATGCACTAACATTTCCACATTCAAATGCCGACGCTGAGTGCTTATTTTCTGTAGTAACCAACGTTAATAAATCAGTTAGGTGGATCTTGCTTAAACGATATCTGCTTCATAAGATCAGGGTTCAAGACAAGAAATATGGAGAGCTTCAATTTTAAACAAACAAAGAAACATTTTTCGTATTCTTTGATAACTCAATATACAAATAATGTACATAATAAGCCATCCCTCAATACTCAGTTGGTACGGACTATATAAAGTAATTGCAACAAGTGTCACGTGTTATTAAAATAAAAAGACCATTTGTTGCTTGCTTTATTGTTAAACCTCGGTGGTAATGTCCTATAAAGGAAAACAGAAGTTAATGGATGACGGTTACTTATTCTATTTGGAGCTTATAAGTAAAAGTGGTACATTTAATCGGGCTTCTTCCAGCAGAATTATGCACAAATGTAAATCACGGGTTGTATCTAGGTTGAATAATGATTTGCACAATATTATAAAGTATTAAAGTATGCCAGTAATCATTCACATGAACCAAGTGCAAGTGAAAAAGACATGGTTAAGGCAAACAATTTTGTCAAAAATCAAGCCAAGCGCGTCTGGCAAGAACTTAGCCGCGCGCAAGACGTCTGGCGTTGATATTTTTGTAATCTGGAAGAGTTGTACTATCTTTTGAGAGAAAAAAAAATTGGTTATGTTAGTTATGCAAAAATGGAATATTTGCTTATTTTAACGGTATCTGGCACTGCCTTCAACGCACCGTAAACGTCTTGGAACCATATATTCATAATAATATAACTCTGTTCTATGTTTTATGTAAAATTGGCATGATTACGTTAATTATGCAAAATTGGGCATAATTCAAACACTTTGATGGCGTCTGGCGTGGCCTTCGCCGCATCCTAACCGTCTGGCATAAATGAATCTAAAGCAAGCAAATCCTGCTCTATCGTTTTCAATAAAAATTAAATGGTTATCTCCCCTATTCCTTTTGGGCATAATTTCGCATTTTAAAAGTACTGTTATTTTCCTCGACCGTCAGTGAGGACTGCCAGACTGCCTTATTTGAAATCACACTAATAAATACTACTTATGAATATACATATTTTTTGGTTACCCTTCACTGCCAAATCTATACTGCGGGCTCTTAGACTAATATGTTCTGGAAGGTGGATTGTTCCTTAAGAACATCAAGTTTTAATTTTCGCGACAAAGGTGTCTTTAAAATTTTACATGAGAGCGATTGTTGGATCAGGGATGGTACTTTCGACGTGATCTCAGCTGTCATGAGACAGCTCATTTCTATTCACGGCAGAGTGAAGGGAGAAATCGTTAAAACATTTTTGGAAGAATACAGTTCAACTGGGGGTTGAAGGGTTTTTAGTGATGCAAAAGAAATCTGTGAGAAAATGAGAATCGAGATAGTTTTTCCGAACTGTCGCAAAGGTATAGCTGCTGGACGCGAAATAAATTCGGAAGAAAGTTTCAAGAACAATTTTATTGATATTGTCCTGAAAGTTGCAACTGATGCAGTCGAGGAGCGAGTTGATCCGTTAGAAAACCACAGTGGAATTTTCTGCTTTCTCTATAATTTCACCGATTTCGATCAAAATAGACAAAATGGAAATTTGATCAAGTCGTGTAAACAGCTTCAAACTACGCTTTCAAAGGACATTGAATCTAATATTGATGTCGATGAACTGTTTTCAGAGATGACAGTGGTTGCAGAATTGGCGAAAAATCGAAATTTTGTTCGAGTCATCGACATACTAAACGGAATTAAGAGCAACGTCATGGAAAATCTAGCTCCGAACTTCGCCGTCGCGTACAGAATTTTTTTAACAAGTCCTGTATCGGTCGCAACAGCTGAAAGATCATTTTCAAAGCTAAAGATAACTAAAAATTATTTACGCAATTCGATGTCACAAGAGCCAGAATGTCGATTGAATATGAAATTACTGGTTCAATTCAATATGAGGATATCATCGAACAATTTGCCGCTTCGAAAGCCAGAAAAAGTTCCTTTTATTGAACATTTATGAAAACTCGCAGTATTTAATAGTGATATAAATTAAAAAATTATAAAATTTACAAAACAAAGGTAAAACAATCATCACACTTCAAATTTCAAGTTAGTTATGTTATGTTGAGAAAATTTTTAGGCATACAAATTTGAGGGACGCTTCTGTACGACTTGCACCGGGGTGCTATGAGCGTTCGGACAGGCTCTGTTGTTATGTACAATATATTCCAAACAAGCCTGCTAAATATGGATTGGAAATGACGTGCTTGTGTGATGTGAAAGCTAGCTACTTGCACAATGGGTACATATACAGTGGGAAGGATTCTGAGGGAGAAGTCTTATCGGAAGATGAAAAGAAGCTCTTGTACGGCTCAAATAGAAATGTGACGTTTGACAATTTGTTTACGTCTCTAGAACTCATTGCCGCACCGAAAAGAAGGGGGTTGACATATGTTGGGACTATTAAAAAAAACAAAAGAGAGTTACCAGAGAACTTAAAGCCGTCAAAACAAATAGAAGTAGTTCCACTCTATACGGATTTACCAATCAAGTGACAATCGTATCTCACGTGCCTAAAAAAGGTAAAGCTATCATTCTTGCATCATCGATGCATCATTCAGAAGTGCCATTTTTGTTATTTTGTTCTTTTATTTATAATTATAAAGAAAACCTGTTAATTTCGTTAATTAATAGTAAAATTTATAAGTAACAAATTGGAATTTACAATTCTAAAAGGCTTTTTTGTGAACTAACAAATAGCAGTTGATTCATGAGTATTTGTATTTGCCTTTATTTGTCATACTATGCTATTTCTGCGATATTTGCCACAAGAGACCCAGTTCAAAAACGAACACACGGGGGTGAACTCAATGGTTAAGTTTGCTTCATGCTTCATTATATCAATAGCAGAGATACTAGATTGGATCAGTTTTCCAGTGAAGTTACTGAAACATGGCTAGTGTATATTAAGGAAATCTTATTTACTCGTACATTTAAAAATTGAAGGTGGCGTAAAATGAATCACCCTATCGGAAGATGGTATAATTTTGGCAAATGGCGTCGTACGTCAATCTTATTTGACATTTGTGAACTAGACAGCTGCAGTATGCAAACAGACAAGCAATGGAGCTCTATACTTCGCAAGAACGTGGAATAATTGTGTCGATGTTTTTGACCAATATTCGGTCGGTGGTGTTAGGGCAGCGTGAATTTCAACATCGATTTCCGGCGCTTAGCTACTCGACTCCAACAGAGTGGAACCACAGGAGACCATGCAGGGCGTGGCCGCCACCGGACTGGTCTTTCGGCCGAGAATATCGCGGCTGTGGCTGCCGATATCGCTGAGAGCGAAGAAACATCAACCAGACGACGTGCCACGCAATAGGGAATCACCATACGGACCCTACAGCGAATTTTAGTGAAAGACTTACACATGTTCCCGTACAAAGTGCAAACAGTGCATCAGTTAATGCCTGCTGACCATCAATCGCGTGTGAATTACTGCAAAGCCATTCTTAATCTCAACAACGAAGAGGACGATTTTGTATCGAAAATCATCAGGCGCATTTTCACTTAAGCGGTTACGTCAATAAACAAAATCTTCATTTCTGGTGCACTGAAAATGCGCGTGTTATGCACGAAGAGCCATTATATCCACTCAAAGCCACTCTGTGGTGGGGCGTTCACGCGGAAGGAGTGATTGGGCCGCATTTTTTTGAGGACGCCATCGGCAATACGGTCACTGTCACTGGCGAACGCTACAAGGTCATGATAAACCACTTCTTACTACAGCACGGTCCACAATGGATATTGTGAAGGAAGCGTTTCCTGGTCGCGTAATCTCCCGTTTTGACGATTTGGCATGGCCAGCAAGATCGCCCGATTTAACCATCCCAGACTCAATAAGCCTCAGACAATCGCAGCCCTTAAGGAGAATAGTACTAGATGGAGTAAATAGTGACATCCTTGACCGCCAGAATGAGCTGCTACTGCAAAAAAGGTTATGGTGCCTTGAAGTCCGTTCATATTTAGGCAGACATGCCAAATTTCAGTGCAATACTGTCTTTAGTTTTGTTTTGACAGCTGATTGTTGTTGACGTGTTTGGCATCATGTTGAGTATGGACAAAAACGATTTTCGTTCTCTCATAAAACATTATTTTTTGAGAGGCAAAACGGCGAAGGAAACAAAAGAAAAGTTGGATAAATATTATGGGGCTAATGCTCCGTCAGATTACACCGTCAAATATTGGTTTCTAGAGTTTCGTGGTGGCCGCAACTCCACTACCGATCAAGTCCGCAGCGGAAGGCCCTCCGATGCGGTTACAGAGGACAATGTCAAAAAGATACCACAAAGATTAGTACTGAGCGCACACGCCATATTTTGGGCAATATTCTGCATATGAAAAAGTTATCCTGCCCCTGGGTGCCGCGAATGACCAAAAATACGAAGGCGAGAGCACTTCGAAAGAGTGTTTGGACTCGCTGATACGGAGTCGGGCGGACTTTTGGCGTCGATTGGTAACTGGATTTGGATCCCTCGGACTATTATCTCTTCCCAAACCTCAAAAGATGGCTCATCAATAAAAAATTCAGCTCACGTGAGGAAATCGTCGACGCCACGGAGGAGTATTTTGCAGACCTTCCGGAAAATTACTATTCGGACGGGATCAAGAAGTTGGAAAATCGCTGGAATAAGTGTATCAAACTAAAAGGGGGCTATATTGAATAATATAAAAAAACATTTAAAAAAAATTTTTTTTTAAATTCCCAAGGAGGGAATTCATTTTCACTCCATCTAGTACATATATGTAAAATACGAGGGCCTTGGATTCTGATTAGTCAGATAACTTCTTTTTTTTTTTAAGCGCGTGCTCAAGGGATTTTTGTACTCTTAAAATGTTCGTACACAACGCGGGCGAAGGAAATTTAGGGAGGAAGAAAAGACAGGGAAACACAGAGATCGGCAGGGCATTCCATAACTGCGGATGACCCAAAATACTGTTTATTTTGCAGAGTGCGTCAGTCACCAAAAGTTGATGAATCTAATGGCGCCTCACAATCAAACTTAAACTCCTCGACTATGCCGACAATATTTGCTTGTTACCGCACGGACTCTTAAACCACGAGTTTGATGGTAGAAATATCTAAACTCGGGAAGCCGTAGAATTAACTCGGTCTAAAGAAAAAACCTTGTTTTTTACCTTTACTTTACAAAAGTTAATATCAGCATTGCCAGACAAAACGTGTGCCAAATATATAGAGAAAAGATAAGCCTAAGCCCCAAAAGGCTCTGTTCTGATCCAACTTGAAGTCCCTGCTGTTATATGACTGTAATGTCTGGCTGTGTGAAACACTTTCGTAGTTAGAAAGACTCCCGATCAATCAACCGTGAGTAGATTAACAAATCAGCGGACATTATGAGAGAATTTGCCAACGGACGCCTACATTCGCAAGAGATCGTAGTCTTCGCAGACCAAATGTCCCTTAATCTGAGATTTACTTTACTGCCAGTAACAAGTACGGAAGACCAGTGATAACGCAAAAGCCATCAAAGTTACCTCGTCGATGTACTGGATTTCCCTTGGTCAATACAACGAAACACCTGTTTCGACAAAGTATACCAGCAATTACATATATGCAGTGGAATAATAAATGTAGAGGGCAATGCTGTATAGAAGGATTAGTGTCATTCTACGAGCAAATATACGGAATAAACACCGGAAAGGATCATGAGAAGGTCAAAGACATCGAGAGGTGCTATTCCAAGAATAAGATGCAAAAAATTATAGGTGAAGGTAACAAGATTATATTAAGTCTATCCGTATCGAGTCGAAGCCTGCAAAGATAAAAAAGGGAACACAATAGTTGAATGCATGGATATGAAAGGACCATTCCTTGCTATGAGGCCGAATAAGTTTGCCAAGTAACGAAGATTATTAGAACGTGCTGCCTTTTCTGCACTCAATAGACCGCGAGGACACATTATCACCGCTACTATAGTAAGATGGAACTTTATTATCAATGCTGACTGAAGTAATAAAGTGCAGTTCACGCAAAATCTGTACGTCATTTGATGATTATTGCAGCACCCCTAGTGATATGTAACGGATTTTTTAGACACATATTTTTTCAAAATCGCAAAGGCGCTAAAATTACCGAAAACTACTGTGTGCAGTGTTATAAAAAGGTATAAAGAAATACTCAGTACATCTGTCAAACGTAATCCTGGGTTATCGGACAATCGAACAAGAAGCAAAAGCACAGCAAGACGTATACGTTTGTTAGCACGTTTTAAATCCTATCGTGTAGTGCAATAAAATACCTCAACCTTTCTGATAAACAAAATTGAATAGCTAAAAAACGGACTAAGGAGTGCCATCGAAAAAATTTACTCACTCTCATTTCGAATTTACTTCCAAAAATTACAGAAAAATCAATCAAATGGTTCTTTTTTTGTAATACTAGGAATGCTTCCATTATTTTTAAATTTTATGTCATTTCTGTTTGGTAGTTAAAATAATCAACATGGACTCTGAATTGGATGTAAGAAAAAATATTATTAAGTGTCACCTAGAGTGAACGTACATAAAAATCGCAAAGGCACTAAAAGTTAATAGGAAAACAGTTGCTACTGCTATTAAGAATTATAAAGATAACCTGTCAGTTGACAGAAAAGAGGGGTCTGGTCGAAAAACCGGTTTTATGAACCCAAAAAAGGTCACTAAGATTTTGAGCCTTCTTGAAAAAAATCCAAATATTTCTGAACATAATTTGGTAAAAAAAGCTGAATGTTCAAATTTTTTAGTTCATAAAGTGAAGAGAACTGCGGGCTTGAAAACATATAAAGTCCAAAAGGTTCCAGATCGCATGTGGATGCCAAAAAACGGGCAAAACTTTTGCAATCAAATTTTTTGACCAGGTTTTCATGAATTATAATGGACGATGAATCTTATGTTTTTGCTGATTTCAACCATCTTCCAGGGTAGGCATTCTATACCGCCAAAGGTAGAGGAAATGTTGAAGCAAAGTTTCGAACCCAACCTAAAGCGAAATTTTAAAAAAAGTTCCTTGTTTGGCAAGCAATTTGTTCTTGCGGGCTCAGAAGCCAAACTTTCATCACGACTGGCTCAATAAATGGCGAAATTTATGTGAATGAGTGCCTGCAGAAGCTCTTAAGGCCTTCTTACAACAATCATCGAGAACTCCCCTTATTTTGGCCTGATCTTGCGTCATGTCACTATGGAAAGAGAGCGAAGGATTGGTATGAGCTAAACAACGTTACGGTGGTGCCCAGAGAGGCCAATCCCCCGAATTCGCCAGAACTTAGGCCAATTGAAAGATATTGGGCCCTGGTTAAAAAAGAGTTAAGGGCCACCAAAAAAGCTGTTAACACCCTGGAAGAATTCAAAAAATGTTGGAAAAATAGCTCTAAAAAGGTGACAGATGAGACCATAAAAACAATGATGGAAGGTGTTCCTGAAAAAATTAAAAAAATTGTTAAAAATAAAGATTATTTTTTTTTTTGTTATTTTTCACAGATTTGGAGACATGAAATAAATACTTTTGATTTTTAAAATTTTTTTAGTTCTATTTTTACTGTATTTTTTTGTTAATTTTCGGTGGGTAAATTTTTTCGATGGCACTCCTTAGGATTCTTTATGACAAACTTCTAACCAAATTCAAAGGCTGCTTGGTAATGGACGATGAAACGTATGTTAAATTTGATCTTAAGCAGTTACTGGGTCAAAAATTTTATGTTTCGACGAAACATAGTAATGTCCTTACAAAATTTAAATATATAAAAATCGATAAAATTGCTAAGAAAGCAATGATTTGGCAGGCAATCTGCAGCTGTGGCCTTAAGAGCAGGGCTTTTGTGACAACTACATTATATCAAGGAGTGCCTATCAAAACGACTTCTGCCTTTCATACGGCAGTAACGTTTTGGCCTGATTTGACCAGTTGTCACTACTCCAGGGTTGCCAAGGAGTGGTATAAAAGAAAGAATGTGGAAGTTGTTCCAAACGCATGAATCCACCTAACTGCCCCCAACTTCGGCCAATCGAAAAATATTGAGCAATTGTTAAATTTAAATTGCGGAGGAATGCAGAAGTTGTTAAAAATGTCAACTCAAAGTTGATAAAATGGAACCTTATTGCAGCAAAAGTCAAAAGGAAGGATGTTCAGAAGCTCATGGCGTCCATCAGGAAATGCACCCGAAATTTTGTTCACACGAAAGAAAGATTCATCTTAATATTACTTTTAAGCTCAATAAATAACTCTTAATTTGAGGTATTATTTGCTTTTCTCGTGTGGCGCTCCCATTGTTCCGAATTGAGTTGTTTTTTTGTTAAGTTGGTAAATCTGTTGTTGACATTCCCTCTAAATCTTAGTAGTCATACCTTGACATTTGCAAAAGTTACATAGCCAAGAGTACATCTATCTCTGTGTATGTTGGCGATTTTTTACAATTTTATAAATGGATTTAAATTTGCTATAACGAACTTGTATTCAATTTTGCGTAAAAAACGGGCTTAATGGTGCGCGAACGTTGGAAATGTTGGAAAAGTGTTTCGGCAATGATTCTCTAAAGAAAACGGTCGTTTACCAGTGGCACGAGCGGTTCAAAAGTGATCGAAGATGATGAACGCAGTGGCAGACTATCGACATCGAAAACCGACGAAAACATTAATGAAGTAAAAGAAATGTTGGTCAATAATCGCAATTGAACATTGCCTATGGATCCGTCCAAGACATTTTGGTTAATGATTTGGGTTTCCGTGTCGTGTAGCTGCAAAGTTGGTGCCAAAAGACCTCAATTTCATGCAAATAGAGACCGTGTTGACGTCGCAAAAGAGATGATTTGCGAGGCTGAATCCGATCCCACATCCATCAAAAGGATCATTACTGGAGACGAGACGTGGGTTTATGAGTATGACACGCAATCCAGACATCAGGAAGTAATGGAAAAATCGCAGGAAGCACAAATGGACATACCGAAAACCGAATTTAAAAAATGTTTCAAGGATTGGATCAAGCGCTGGCATAACTGTGTTGCAGTCGATGGGGATTACTTTGAAGGGGACATTATAGATTTAGATGAATAAACTTGTATTTTTATTTTCTGAATAAACTTTTTGATCAAGATGGTATATGCGTACAGATTTTGCGTGAACCGGACTATTATTCTTTAATACCCACAAGCGACGAACTTGAGGAAGTTTACCTGCACAATGTCTCTGTAAAATTTGGAAAATAATCTGTGATGGTATGTGGTTGCGTTATCAGTAAAGGGGTTCCACACTTAGTCTTTGTCGATAATACCATGGAAGCTAAAAAATACCTCGTATTTCGCAAACTCATTTCAGTTCTGTGGGGCCAATTGTTTTGATATTAATACTGATGACGGATACAGAAATTCAGAATTCACATTTTATCAAGAGAACGACCCAAAGTATATTGAGCTTGCGGTCAGCATGTGGGTGCTTATACAACTGCAGTCAAATTTTGATCTTAAAAAACAATTGAAATTATGGAAATAAGGTTTGCAGCAGTTATTTTTACTGAAGATGATCACATAAAAAATTTTAATAAACAGTAACATTTTATCAATTCCTGAATCTTTAAATTATTTTAGTTTATAATATTTAGAAGTGTAACACTTTCTTGACAAACTGTTTATTTGTTCTACATAAGAAGAGAATTAGAAAAAAACTCAAGAAAAAAGAAAGGTATCAGGGAGCTTTTAAGCTACTATAATTATAGAATTCCCAAATAAACAAAAAAAAAAAAAAAACAAATGAAAAGAATAAACTTTTATTGCAAACATTAAATAAATTTTTATAATCACAATCGATATTCGACAAAGTTTTTTTTACAATTAAAAAAAAATATTAAACTAAAAGACTACTCGTATTATACAAAATTAAGATTCGAAATTAAAATATTTTCTTCTAGAAAAATCTAAAACGTAGTTCAAAAAATTACATTCAAGATCAAAGAGATCACAGAGTAAATAAAAGACTTTCGTTTGCTTATCTTAAACAGCCGCTCATAATCTTTTGTTTCCAGTGATTTCATCGGAGAAAATAAAGGAATTCAATAATGGGAAATTATTTACACTGGCACGAAATATCCTATTGATATGTTTCAAAAGCGATTTTCCTTAACTAAAATAAGCTATTCAAAAGGGCGACAAAAAATTTGCTTCCAATCTCATCACAAATTTCAAACTTCGTTGTTGTGGTGACGTTGCAAAACATTATTAATTTTTAACTTAAGAGGAGAAAAATCTATTTTCTTAAATCTAGGTAAGGATGTGAACTTCTTTACGCTACTGAGATCATTCGAAGCGTTTGTCTTAGCCTTTGAGCATTTCTCAATGTATTTGTTATTTGGAGTTATTCTTGCCAATGTGGCATATTTCTGATAAATTCTTGTTGCACTTTCTGTGCTTTGCATGCAGTTACTCTTTAAATCCGATTCATTCTTAGTGTCATCAAATTTAAAGTCGATAGTTTGTAGAGCGGCGAGATTGAGAAGTCTTTGAGATTGGCTGTGGGTTAGATCACTTGCACCATCGATATGTCGTGTAACTGTATAGACATTTTCCGATATTTTCCTAGCCATTAAAGGGGATGACTTTTTTGTAGGGTTTTTGCCATTTTCATTGTCAGCAGCCACCGCATTGGAGCGTAAACGTTGATCCAGGATTTTCTGTGGCGAAGATATGTATAGGTTTTCTCGACGAGTTACTTTAATGTTAGCCAAGGTTACGCTGTAAAAACTTTTATATTCGAACGATAGAAGAGATTTTAAAAAGATTTCCAATAAGAAGTCATAACCTTCAAGTTATAGAGTTTCTTTCTCCAAGAGTGGCATTAAATATACTCAAAAGGGTAAGCTGCATGGAACTTTCTTTCACCTCCATATATTGGGTCTACAAGTAAGTTTCCAGCGTTTGTCAGAGATGGCGCCACCAGTGGATCCCGGGCAGAAATGTCAGACCCCATGTGTTTTATTTGTAGGTTTTGTATCTGTCAACAACTTTGCAGCGTTATATTTGAGCAGTTCTATCGGCGTCGTACATTTTATCGAGCAAAATCATGGCAAGTTTTCAGCCAAATAAACGTCATTTGCGGGAAGCGCTGCTTTTATTCTTTAATATGAAGAAAAGTGCGGCTGAGGCCTATCGTTTGCTTTCGGAAACTTATGGGGCGGAATGTATTGGTGAATCGACGTGCCGCGAGTGGTTCAAACGGTTCAAAAGTGGTGATTTTGGAGTTGAAGACAAAGATCGCTCCGGAAAGCCGAAAAGTTTTGAAGACGAGGAATTGGACGCTTTACTGGATGAGGATCCGTGTCAGATTCAAGAAGAACTTGCTGCATCATTGGGCGTCACGCAACAAGCCGTTTCCCTGCGCCTAAAAGCACTGGGATTCATTCAAAAGGTTGGAAACTGGGTGCCGTACGAATTGAAGCCAAGAGACGTCGAACGGCGATTTTGCATGTCCGAAATGTTCCTGCAGCGGTATAAAAATAAATCATTTTTGCATCGTATTGTCACTGGTGATGAGAAATGGATTTATTGTGATAATCCTAAACGCAGAAAATCGTATACAAAGCCCGGCGAGCCCGCCCAATCGACGCTGAAACGAAATATTCACGTGAATAAGGTCATGCTCTGAATATGGTGGGATCAAAAGGGTGTCGTATACTACAAACTGCTTCCGAGTGGTGAAACCATTATGAAAGGACCATTATATCGAAACCAACTAATTCGTTTGAAGCGGGCATTAAAAGAAAAACGGCCAGAATATGAGACCAGGCATGAGCCCGTCATTTTTCATCACGACAACGCTCGGCCACATGTTGCGGTTTCGGTGAAAAACTATTTGGAAAATAGTGGATGGGAAATTCTGCCTCACCCGCCTTACAGTCCAGACTTGGCACCATCTGACTACCACTTGTTTCGTTCGATGTAGAACGCTCTTACGGAAATACGCTTCAGCTCAGTAGAGGAAATCAAAAATTGGCTCGATACGTTCTTGGGCTCGAAAGACGAGAAATTTTTTTGGTCCGGAATTCATAAATTGCCAGAAAGATGGGGGAAAGTTGTAGCTTCCGATGGACGATACTTTGAATAAAGCATTGTAACTATGTTTTCATAATAAAACTTCAAATTTTGGAAAAAAACGCTGGAAACTTACTTGTAGACCCAATAAATTCCGAACTGTGACGAAGGGAAATTAAGTTTAGAATGGAGGGAGTTTGCTATTTCGATAATTGGAACAGAGAAAGATAGAATGCAGGAATTGAGTGTCGAATATTTTTAGAAGGAAGTAACAAAAATGAAGGATTTTGAAGAAAATTTCTCATTTCCGAATTTAAGTCTAGTTGCTAGATATGCACTAACATTTCCACATTCAAATGCCGACGCTGAGTGCTTATTTTCTGTAGTAACCAACGTTAATAAATCAGTTAGGTGGATCTTGCTTAAACGATATCTGCTTCATAAGATCAGGGTTCAAGACAAGAAATATGGAGAGCTTCAATTTTAAACAAACAAAGAAACATTTTTCGTATTCTTTGATAACTCAATATACAAATAATGTACATAATAAGCCATCCCTCAATACTCAGTTGGTACGGACTATATAAAGTAATTGCAACAAGTGTCACGTGTTATTAAAATAAAAAGACCATTTGTTGCTTGCTTTATTGTTAAACCTCGGTGGTAATGTCCTATAAAGGAAAACAGAAGTTAATGGATGACGGTTACTTATTCTATTTGGAGCTTATAAGTAAAAGTGGTACATTTAATCGGGCTTCTTCCAGCAGAATTATGCACAAATGTAAATCACGGGTTGTATCTAGGTTGAATAATGATTTGCACAATATTATAAAGTATTAAAGTATGCCAGTAATCATTCACATGAACCAAGTGCAAGTGAAAAAGACATGGTTAAGGCAAACAATTTTGTCAAAAATCAAGCCAAGCGCGTCTGGCAAGAACTTAGCCGCGCGCAAGACGTCTGGCGTTGATATTTTTGTAATCTGGAAGAGTTGTACTATCTTTTGAGAGAAAAAAAAATTGGTTATGTTAGTTATGCAAAAATGGAATATTTGCTTATTTTAACGGTATCTGGCACTGCCTTCAACGCACCGTAAACGTCTTGGAACCATATATTCATAATAATATAACTCTGTTCTATGTTTTATGTAAAATTGGCATGATTACGTTAATTATGCAAAATTGGGCATAATTCAAACACTTTGATGGCGTCTGGCGTGGCCTTCGCCGCATCCTAACCGTCTGGCATAAATGAATCTAAAGCAAGCAAATCCTGCTCTATCGTTTTCAATAAAAATTAAATGGTTATCTCCCCTATTCCTTTTGGGCATAATTTCGCATTTTAAAAGTACTGTTATTTTCCTCGACCGTCAGTGAGGACTGCCAGACTGCCTTATTTGAAATCACACTAATAAATACTACTTATGAATATACATATTTTTTGGTTACCCTTCACTGCCAAATCTATACTGCGGGCTCTTAGACTAATATGTTCTGGAAGGTGGATTGTTCCTTAAGAACATCAAGTTTTAATTTTCGCGACAAAGGTGTCTTTAAAATTTTACATGAGAGCGATTGTTGGATCAGGGATGGTACTTTCGACGTGATCTCAGCTGTCATGAGACAGCTCATTTCTATTCACGGCAGAGTGAAGGGAGAAATCGTTAAAACATTTTTGGAAGAATACAGTTCAACTGGGGGTTGAAGGGTTTTTAGTGATGCAAAAGAAATCTGTGAGAAAATGAGAATCGAGATAGTTTTTCCGAACTGTCGCAAAGGTATAGCTGCTGGACGCGAAATAAATTCGGAAGAAAGTTTCAAGAACAATTTTATTGATATTGTCCTGAAAGTTGCAACTGATGCAGTCGAGGAGCGAGTTGATCCGTTAGAAAACCACAGTGGAATTTTCTGCTTTCTCTATAATTTCACCGATTTCGATCAAAATAGACAAAATGGAAATTTGATCAAGTCGTGTAAACAGCTTCAAACTACGCTTTCAAAGGACATTGAATCTAATATTGATGTCGATGAACTGTTTTCAGAGATGACAGTGGTTGCAGAATTGGCGAAAAATCGAAATTTTGTTCGAGTCATCGACATACTAAACGGAATTAAGAGCAACGTCATGGAAAATCTAGCTCCGAACTTCGCCGTCGCGTACAGAATTTTTTTAACAAGTCCTGTATCGGTCGCAACAGCTGAAAGATCATTTTCAAAGCTAAAGATAACTAAAAATTATTTACGCAATTCGATGTCACAAGAGCCAGAATGTCGATTGAATATGAAATTACTGGTTCAATTCAATATGAGGATATCATCGAACAATTTGCCGCTTCGAAAGCCAGAAAAAGTTCCTTTTATTGAACATTTATGAAAACTCGCAGTATTTAATAGTGATATAAATTAAAAAATTATAAAATTTACAAAACAAAGGTAAAACAATCATCACACTTCAAATTTCAAGTTAGTTATGTTATGTTGAGAAAATTTTTAGGCATACAAATTTGAGGGACGCTTCTGTACGACTTGCACCGGGGTGCTATGAGCGTTCGGACAGGCTCTGTTGTTATGTACAATATATTCCAAACAAGCCTGCTAAATATGGATTGGAAATGACGTGCTTGTGTGATGTGAAAGCTAGCTACTTGCACAATGGGTACATATACAGTGGGAAGGATTCTGAGGGAGAAGTCTTATCGGAAGATGAAAAGAAGCTCTTGTACGGCTCAAATAGAAATGTGACGTTTGACAATTTGTTTACGTCTCTAGAACTCATTGCCGCACCGAAAAGAAGGGGGTTGACATATGTTGGGACTATTAAAAAAAACAAAAGAGAGTTACCAGAGAACTTAAAGCCGTCAAAACAAATAGAAGTAGTTCCACTCTATACGGATTTACCAATCAAGTGACAATCGTATCTCACGTGCCTAAAAAAGGTAAAGCTATCATTCTTGCATCATCGATGCATCATTCAGAAGTGCCATTTTTGTTATTTTGTTCTTTTATTTATAATTATAAAGAAAACCTGTTAATTTCGTTAATTAATAGTAAAATTTATAAGTAACAAATTGGAATTTACAATTCTAAAAGGCTTTTTTGTGAACTAACAAATAGCAGTTGATTCATGAGTATTTGTATTTGCCTTTATTTGTCATACTATGCTATTTCTGCGATATTTGCCACAAGAGACCCAGTTCAAAAACGAACACACGGGGGTGAACTCAATGGTTAAGTTTGCTTCATGCTTCATTATATCAATAGCAGAGATACTAGATTGGATCAGTTTTCCAGTGAAGTTACTGAAACATGGCTAGTGTATATTAAGGAAATCTTATTTACTCGTACATTTAAAAATTGAAGGTGGCGTAAAATGAATCACCCTATCGGAAGATGGTATAATTTTGGCAAATGGCGTCGTACGTCAATCTTATTTGACATTTGTGAACTAGACAGCTGCAGTATGCAAACAGACAAGCAATGGAGCTCTATACTTCGCAAGAACGTGGAATAATTGTGTCGATGTTTTTGACCAATATTCGGTCGGTGGTGTTAGGGCAGCGTGAATTTCAACATCGATTTCCGGCGCTTAGCTACTCGACTCCAACAGAGTGGAACCACAGGAGACCATGCAGGGCGTGGCCGCCACCGGACTGGTCTTTCGGCCGAGAATATCGCGGCTGTGGCTGCCGATATCGCTGAGAGCGAAGAAACATCAACCAGACGACGTGCCACGCAATAGGGAATCACCATACGGACCCTACAGCGAATTTTAGTGAAAGACTTACACATGTTCCCGTACAAAGTGCAAACAGTGCATCAGTTAATGCCTGCTGACCATCAATCGCGTGTGAATTACTGCAAAGCCATTCTTAATCTCAACAACGAAGAGGACGATTTTGTATCGAAAATCATCAGGCGCATTTTCACTTAAGCGGTTACGTCAATAAACAAAATCTTCATTTCTGGTGCACTGAAAATGCGCGTGTTATGCACGAAGAGCCATTATATCCACTCAAAGCCACTCTGTGGTGGGGCGTTCACGCGGAAGGAGTGATTGGGCCGCATTTTTTTGAGGACGCCATCGGCAATACGGTCACTGTCACTGGCGAACGCTACAAGGTCATGATAAACCACTTCTTACTACAGCACGGTCCACAATGGATATTGTGAAGGAAGCGTTTCCTGGTCGCGTAATCTCCCGTTTTGACGATTTGGCATGGCCAGCAAGATCGCCCGATTTAACCATCCCAGACTCAATAAGCCTCAGACAATCGCAGCCCTTAAGGAGAATAGTACTAGATGGAGTAAATAGTGACATCCTTGACCGCCAGAATGAGCTGCTACTGCAAAAAAGGTTATGGTGCCTTGAAGTCCGTTCATATTTAGGCAGACATGCCAAATTTCAGTGCAATACTGTCTTTAGTTTTGTTTTGACAGCTGATTGTTGTTGACGTGTTTGGCATCATGTTGAGTATGGACAAAAACGATTTTCGTTCTCTCATAAAACATTATTTTTTGAGAGGCAAAACGGCGAAGGAAACAAAAGAAAAGTTGGATAAATATTATGGGGCTAATGCTCCGTCAGATTACACCGTCAAATATTGGTTTCTAGAGTTTCGTGGTGGCCGCAACTCCACTACCGATCAAGTCCGCAGCGGAAGGCCCTCCGATGCGGTTACAGAGGACAATGTCAAAAAGATACCACAAAGATTAGTACTGAGCGCACACGCCATATTTTGGGCAATATTCTGCATATGAAAAAGTTATCCTGCCCCTGGGTGCCGCGAATGACCAAAAATACGAAGGCGAGAGCACTTCGAAAGAGTGTTTGGACTCGCTGATACGGAGTCGGGCGGACTTTTGGCGTCGATTGGTAACTGGATTTGGATCCCTCGGACTATTATCTCTTCCCAAACCTCAAAAGATGGCTCATCAATAAAAAATTCAGCTCACGTGAGGAAATCGTCGACGCCACGGAGGAGTATTTTGCAGACCTTCCGGAAAATTACTATTCGGACGGGATCAAGAAGTTGGAAAATCGCTGGAATAAGTGTATCAAACTAAAAGGGGGCTATATTGAATAATATAAAAAAACATTTAAAAAAAATTTTTTTTTAAATTCCCAAGGAGGGAATTCATTTTCACTCCATCTAGTACATATATGTAAAATACGAGGGCCTTGGATTCTGATTAGTCAGATAACTTCTTTTTTTTTTTAAGCGCGTGCTCAAGGGATTTTTGTACTCTTAAAATGTTCGTACACAACGCGGGCGAAGGAAATTTAGGGAGGAAGAAAAGACAGGGAAACACAGAGATCGGCAGGGCATTCCATAACTGCGGATGACCCAAAATACTGTTTATTTTGCAGAGTGCGTCAGTCACCAAAAGTTGATGAATCTAATGGCGCCTCACAATCAAACTTAAACTCCTCGACTATGCCGACAATATTTGCTTGTTACCGCACGGACTCTTAAACCACGAGTTTGATGGTAGAAATATCTAAACTCGGGAAGCCGTAGAATTAACTCGGTCTAAAGAAAAAACCTTGTTTTTTACCTTTACTTTACAAAAGTTAATATCAGCATTGCCAGACAAAACGTGTGCCAAATATATAGAGAAAAGATAAGCCTAAGCCCCAAAAGGCTCTGTTCTGATCCAACTTGAAGTCCCTGCTGTTATATGACTGTAATGTCTGGCTGTGTGAAACACTTTCGTAGTTAGAAAGACTCCCGATCAATCAACCGTGAGTAGATTAACAAATCAGCGGACATTATGAGAGAATTTGCCAACGGACGCCTACATTCGCAAGAGATCGTAGTCTTCGCAGACCAAATGCCCCTTAATCTGAGATTTACTTTACTGCCAGTAACAAGTACGGAAGACCAGTGATAACGCAAAAGCCATCAAAGTTACCTCGTCGATGTACTGGATTTCCCTTGGTCAATACAACGAAACACCTGTTTCGACAAAGTATACCAGCAATTACATATATGCAGTGGAATAATAAATGTAGAGGGCAATGCTGTATAGAAGGATTAGTGTCATTCTACGAGCAAATATACGGAATAAACACCGGAAAGGATCATGAGAAGGTCAAAGACATCGAGAGGTGCTATTCCAAGAATAAGATGCAAAAAATTATAGGTGAAGGTAACAAGATTATATTAAGTCTATCCGTATCGAGTCGAAGCCTGCAAAGATAAAAAAGGGAACACAATAGTTGAATGCATGGATATGAAAGGACCATTCCTTGCTATGAGGCCGAATAAGTTTGCCAAGTAACGAAGATTATTAGAACGTGCTGCCTTTTCTGCACTCAATAGACCGCGAGGACACATTATCACCGCTACTATAGTAAGATGGAACTTTATTATCAATGCTGACTGAAGTAATAAAGTGCAGTTCACGCAAAATCTGTACGTCATTTGATGATTATTGCAGCACCCCTAGTGATATGTAACGGATTTTTTAGACACATATTTTTTCAAAATCGCAAAGGCGCTAAAATTACCGAAAACTACTGTGTGCAGTGTTATAAAAAGGTATAAAGAAATACTCAGTACATCTGTCAAACGTAATCCTGGGTTATCGGACAATCGAACAAGAAGCAAAAGCACAGCAAGACGTATACGTTTGTTAGCACGTTTTAAATCCTATCGTGTAGTGCAATAAAATACCTCAACCTTTCTGATAAACAAAATTGAATAGCTAAAAAACGGACTAAGGAGTGCCATCGAAAAAATTTACTCACTCTCATTTCGAATTTACTTCCAAAAATTACAGAAAAATCAATCAAATGGTTCTTTTTTTGTAATACTAGGAATGCTTCCATTATTTTTAAATTTTATGTCATTTCTGTTTGGTAGTTAAAATAATCAACATGGACTCTGAATTGGATGTAAGAAAAAATATTATTAAGTGTCACCTAGAGTGAACGTACATAAAAATCGCAAAGGCACTAAAAGTTAATAGGAAAACAGTTGCTACTGCTATTAAGAATTATAAAGATAACCTGTCAGTTGACAGAAAAGAGGGGTCTGGTCGAAAAACCGGTTTTATGAACCCAAAAAAGGTCACTAAGATTTTGAGCCTTCTTGAAAAAAATCCAAATATTTCTGAACATAATTTGGTAAAAAAAGCTGAATGTTCAAATTTTTTAGTTCATAAAGTGAAGAGAACTGCGGGCTTGAAAACATATAAAGTCCAAAAGGTTCCAGATCGCATGTGGATGCCAAAAAACGGGCAAAACTTTTGCAATCAAATTTTTTGACCAGGTTTTCATGAATTATAATGGACGATGAATCTTATGTTTTTGCTGATTTCAACCATCTTCCAGGGTAGGCATTCTATACCGCCAAAGGTAGAGGAAATGTTGAAGCAAAGTTTCGAACCCAACCTAAAGCGAAATTTTAAAAAAAGTTCCTTGTTTGGCAAGCAATTTGTTCTTGCGGGCTCAGAAGCCAAACTTTCATCACGACTGGCTCAATAAATGGCGAAATTTATGTGAATGAGTGCCTGCAGAAGCTCTTAAGGCCTTCTTACAACAATCATCGAGAACTCCCCTTATTTTGGCCTGATCTTGCGTCATGTCACTATGGAAAGAGAGCGAAGGATTGGTATGAGCTAAACAACGTTACGGTGGTGCCCAGAGAGGCCAATCCCCCGAATTCGCCAGAACTTAGGCCAATTGAAAGATATTGGGCCCTGGTTAAAAAAGAGTTAAGGGCCACCAAAAAAGCTGTTAACACCCTGGAAGAATTCAAAAAATGTTGGAAAAATAGCTCTAAAAAGGTGACAGATGAGACCATAAAAACAATGATGGAAGGTGTTCCTGAAAAAATTAAAAAAATTGTTAAAAATAAAGATTATTTTTTTTTTTGTTATTTTTCACAGATTTGGAGACATGAAATAAATACTTTTGATTTTTAAAATTTTTTTAGTTCTATTTTTACTGTATTTTTTTGTTAATTTTCGGTGGGTAAATTTTTTCGATGGCACTCCTTAGGATTCTTTATGACAAACTTCTAACCAAATTCAAAGGCTGCTTGGTAATGGACGATGAAACGTATGTTAAATTTGATCTTAAGCAGTTACTGGGTCAAAAATTTTATGTTTCGACGAAACATAGTAATGTCCTTACAAAATTTAAATATATAAAAATCGATAAAATTGCTAAGAAAGCAATGATTTGGCAGGCAATCTGCAGCTGTGGCCTTAAGAGCAGGGCTTTTGTGACAACTACATTATATCAAGGAGTGCCTATCAAAACGACTTCTGCCTTTCATACGGCAGTAACGTTTTGGCCTGATTTGACCAGTTGTCACTACTCCAGGGTTGCCAAGGAGTGGTATAAAAGAAAGAATGTGGAAGTTGTTCCAAACGCATGAATCCACCTAACTGCCCCCAACTTCGGCCAATCGAAAAATATTGAGCAATTGTTAAATTTAAATTGCGGAGGAATGCAGAAGTTGTTAAAAATGTCAACTCAAAGTTGATAAAATGGAACCTTATTGCAGCAAAAGTCAAAAGGAAGGATGTTCAGAAGCTCATGGCGTCCATCAGGAAATGCACCCGAAATTTTGTTCACACGAAAGAAAGATTCATCTTAATATTACTTTTAAGCTCAATAAATAACTCTTAATTTGAGGTATTATTTGCTTTTCTCGTGTGGCGCTCCCATTGTTCCGAATTGAGTTGTTTTTTTGTTAAGTTGGTAAATCTGTTGTTGACATTCCCTCTAAATCTTAGTAGTCATACCTTGACATTTGCAAAAGTTACATAGCCAAGAGTACATCTATCTCTGTGTATGTTGGCGATTTTTTACAATTTTATAAATGGATTTAAA
Source organism: Volucella zonaria (assembly GCA_963966105.1). Classification (NCBI taxonomy): domain Eukaryota; kingdom Metazoa; phylum Arthropoda; class Insecta; order Diptera; family Syrphidae; genus Volucella; species Volucella zonaria. Next base: position 121,033,514 of record OZ014531.1, on the reverse strand, counting down.
TTTGCTATAACGAACTTGTATTCAATTTTGCGTAAAAAACGGGCTTAATGGTGCGCGAACGTTGGAAATGTTGGAAAAGTGTTTCGGCAATGATTCTCTAAAGAAAACGGTCGTTTACCAGTGGCACGAGCGGTTCAAAAGTGATCGAAGATGATGAACGCAGTGGCAGACTATCGACATCGAAAACCGACGAAAACATTAATGAAGTAAAAGAAATGTTGGTCAATAATCGCAATTGAACATTGCCTATGGATCCGTCCAAGACATTTTGGTTAATGATTTGGGTTTCCGTGTCGTGTAGCTGCAAAGTTGGTGCCAAAAGACCTCAATTTCATGCAAATAGAGACCGTGTTGACGTCGCAAAAGAGATGATTTGCGAGGCTGAATCCGATCCCACATCCATCAAAAGGATCATTACTGGAGACGAGACGTGGGTTTATGAGTATGACACGCAATCCAGACATCAGGAAGTAATGGAAAAATCGCAGGAAGCACAAATGGACATACCGAAAACCGAATTTAAAAAATGTTTCAAGGATTGGATCAAGCGCTGGCATAACTGTGTTGCAGTCGATGGGGATTACTTTGAAGGGGACATTATAGATTTAGATGAATAAACTTGTATTTTTATTTTCTGAATAAACTTTTTGATCAAGATGGTATATGCGTACAGATTTTGCGTGAACCGGACTATTATTCTTTAATACCCACAAGCGACGAACTTGAGGAAGTTTACCTGCACAATGTCTCTGTAAAATTTGGAAAATAATCTGTGATGGTATGTGGTTGCGTTATCAGTAAAGGGGTTCCACACTTAGTCTTTGTCGATAATACCATGGAAGCTAAAAAATACCTCGTATTTCGCAAACTCATTTCAGTTCTGTGGGGCCAATTGTTTTGATATTAATACTGATGACGGATACAGAAATTCAGAATTCACATTTTATCAAGAGAACGACCCAAAGTATATTGAGCTTGCGGTCAGCATGTGGGTGCTTATACAACTGCAGTCAAATTTTGATCTTAAAAAACAATTGAAATTATGGAAATAAGGTTTGCAGCAGTTATTTTTACTGAAGATGATCACATAAAAAATTTTAATAAACAGTAACATTTTATCAATTCCTGAATCTTTAAATTATTTTAGTTTATAATATTTAGAAGTGTAACACTTTCTTGACAAACTGTTTATTTGTTCTACATAAGAAGAGAATTAGAAAAAAACTCAAGAAAAAAGAAAGGTATCAGGGAGCTTTTAAGCTACTATAATTATAGAATTCCCAAATAAACAAAAAAAAAAAAAAAACAAATGAAAAGAATAAACTTTTATTGCAAACATTAAATAAATTTTTATAATCACAATCGATATTCGACAAAGTTTTTTTTACAATTAAAAAAAAATATTAAACTAAAAGACTACTCGTATTATACAAAATTAAGATTCGAAATTAAAATATTTTCTTCTAGAAAAATCTAAAACGTAGTTCAAAAAATTACATTCAAGATCAAAGAGATCACAGAGTAAATAAAAGACTTTCGTTTGCTTATCTTAAACAGCCGCTCATAATCTTTTGTTTCCAGTGATTTCATCGGAGAAAATAAAGGAATTCAATAATGGGAAATTATTTACACTGGCACGAAATATCCTATTGATATGTTTCAAAAGCGATTTTCCTTAACTAAAATAAGCTATTCAAAAGGGCGACAAAAAATTTGCTTCCAATCTCATCACAAATTTCAAACTTCGTTGTTGTGGTGACGTTGCAAAACATTATTAATTTTTAACTTAAGAGGAGAAAAATCTATTTTCTTAAATCTAGGTAAGGATGTGAACTTCTTTACGCTACTGAGATCATTCGAAGCGTTTGTCTTAGCCTTTGAGCATTTCTCAATGTATTTGTTATTTGGAGTTATTCTTGCCAATGTGGCATATTTCTGATAAATTCTTGTTGCACTTTCTGTGCTTTGCATGCAGTTACTCTTTAAATCCGATTCATTCTTAGTGTCATCAAATTTAAAGTCGATAGTTTGTAGAGCGGCGAGATTGAGAAGTCTTTGAGATTGGCTGTGGGTTAGATCACTTGCACCATCGATATGTCGTGTAACTGTATAGACATTTTCCGATATTTTCCTAGCCATTAAAGGGGATGACTTTTTTGTAGGGTTTTTGCCATTTTCATTGTCAGCAGCCACCGCATTGGAGCGTAAACGTTGATCCAGGATTTTCTGTGGCGAAGATATGTATAGGTTTTCTCGACGAGTTACTTTAATGTTAGCCAAGTGACGAAGATTATTAGAATTCGCTGCCTTCTCGGCACTCGATGGACTGCGACGACGCATTTTCGCTGTATCACAGCTGTTTGGATAGTAAGATGGAACTTTATCATCAATGCTGATTATTGATTTTCTTGGCGTTTGATAGTAGCTTTCATCTGTATCAGCAGGTTCTGTAGCCGAATTACTAATTCCTATATTTTCGTACAAATTTGATTCATTCAAAGCCAATGATTTTGCCATATTTTCATAGACGGCACTGTCATTGATTTGTTGTGACTGTTGAGTTGATGATGATTCCTTTTTCTCAGCCTTCTGATCATCGTTCTCCTTATCGCTGTCATTATTCGAAGATGTTTGTTCTTTAAGTATTGGCGCCATAGCACAGTAACCTGATATTTCATCAATAAGAAGACCAGAAGAAGCCATTTTCACGTTCAAGTTAGATCCAACTAAATTTACAGTCGACAAATTGCACGAAAAATTGAAATTCGGTTGAATTTGCTCGGATATATTTAAATTTTTTTGACTTTCAGATTTTTCCGTTACCTTTTCTTCACCCTTTTCGACTAAAGAGTTGTCTAAACTTATACTTGGTAATAATTCAGATGACAAAAAACTTAGATCGTCAGTTGAAAGATCATCGAAAACATTGATTTTAGAAAGATCTGGGCTTGAGAAACTGTTTCGTTTGTTTGTCATTGTTTTTTTAAGGCCTGGTGAGGTGTTTTGTCTCCGACGGAGGTTTGTTTCGGGCGTGTTCACATAGAGTTTTTCCACATTTTTCTCTTTTTCTGGGCTTGCACCGATTAAGTCTTCAGTGGTACTTACCTGGCCCTCACTTACACTTTCCGATCGTTTCGATCGTCCAAAAATGTTGTCTAAAACATTTTTGTATTTCTTTTTCTTAGCTAGTTCAGACTCTGGATTCGTATTGGAACGAGGAATGCATTCCTCTTGCTCAAATGTGTTTATGCGTTTGCGCGGTGGAAGAGGCGGAGCTGGCTCCAGAGTATCTTCACTGTAAAAAAGTGATTAAATAGTTTAAGGAAATAGCAAAAGCTTTATTTGGCACAATCAATTTACCTTATTGCCTTACTATCAACTGTGTTATGTTTCATCTCTTCATAAATGCCAGAGGCCACAGAGCCACGTGACTGTTGCAATAATTTAGAATCCATGCCATCAGGTATCTCTTCGTAGATCCCTGACATTCCAGAAATTCTTCTCGACCAATTAGCGCTTCAAAACAAGATAAATGTTTAACATATTTGTCGAAAAAAAAAGGTTATAAACCTACCTATCGCAGTCAGGTATTTTCGGCAAAGGGCCAAGAATATCTTGCAAATTCTGTTTGCTGGCTTTGTAAGTCGAATTACCTTCAAGACGACCCCGACTTGAACGTCGTGTTTCCAAAAATACTGGAGTATAGAAAACGAAACCAGATTAGCTTATAGGACAACTATTTCGGCTCTCAAGTAATAAAAGACCAACTTAAAAGAAAACATTGTTCCAATCATTTATAAATATTCATATAAAACTGTTTTTATCGTATACATAAGGAACATCTTTGACTTTACAAAACAAAAAACTTTTTTATTTTATTTTCCCTTTCCATATCGATAATAGAAGGCGCTCAGTCAGACTACGATGGCGGACAGTTAACAGGAACAATACGCCGCAGTTATTCAAAAAACTCTCAACAATAAAAAAAAATGTACACGCCTGAAAAAAGTTTAAAAAAACGTGTTTTGTTCGCATTGTTTTGTATGTAAAAATTTTTAATAACATGTTTTTAGCTAAATTAGGGTGTTTTTTTTTTCACGTCCGACTCGACCATAAATGAAATGCATAAACATTTATGCTGATCGGAGAATCCAATTTAGTCATTTCGATAAGAAAACGTTTAAATTTTTTTTACGTTTCGTTTGTTATAATTTTATTTCAGGACAGTAACGAACCAATTTCTGAATATACCTCTTCTTTCCGTTGTTTCGCTTCTTTTTGGCCGATTCGGCTTTTTTTTGTTGACGCGGCCCTTATCTTGTCAGCCATACAAATGCGCTCAGGGTTTTTTTTTTGAGTAATGCCCAGTTGTGATTCTCATAATCTCCGTCATTTTTGTTAAAGTTGTATCATGCCTTTACAGTTGAAGGCAACATTGAAAACGGATAGTGAGATTACGGCAGCAGTTTCAATAACTTCTTTCTCCATAAAGCTGCGAACGCCAGCAGAGTTTTAATTTGACAATCATCATTATTTTGGGTATTTTTCCCTAAAAATCGGCGGAGTAATTCCTCATTAGTTCGTTGCTCAAAAATTGGTTTTACCAACTCTTGAACGTCAGTACTTAAAACTGGCTTATGATGGAAGGATTCATTATTTTTCAGAGCCAAAATACATGATTAGAATCAGTAGAAATTAAGTGATAGAATCTTGCTCAATTTTCATTCCTGATTTTGCTAGTGAATCATGATTCCTCTGTATTGCGATGCTCTAATTCAGGGACATCTTTATCATTACGATTCCTGTCAAATTGGTTGACTTTTCTGGGGGAGGCATAACATCAGTAACTCTGCGTTTCTTTTTCGACTGCTTGGATTTTCTCTGTAATGATTCGCCGTTTGCGGCTTGCTCGACTTCGAAATACTTATATATATGATATGGGTATTTTCCACAGTGCCGAGCTAAAGAATTTTTGAATATTGCAAAGTTGCCCTGCACATTCATACTGCCAGAGCTTCCGGTATAGTTAATTGAACAAGACTTTTCATGCTCGCTTTCGTACCAAATTTGAAAATCGATTGTTTTTTTTGATCTCGCAAGCTTTGCATGCTTTCGAAGATAACAATAACCGTTGTTTTCTTATTCACTGGCTTTTTTTTAGACTAACATCTGCTACTGACTTTGTCGCCATTTTGTGGGTGGCGTGGATCAAGTGGTAATGTATTGGCTTCCCAATCGGATGGTTCGGGGTTCAATACCAGCCGTGACCGAAAGACTTTTTCAGGAAACTAAAATCTCGTGAGATGAATGGTTGCCTAAACACAACATTAACTCAATTTACACTAATAATTTCGTGTCCCCATTAATTGTTGAATACCACCCATGGAGCGAAATAACCACTAAGCCTAAACACCTATCTCTCTCTATTCAATTTTCCGAAAAATTTAAAGGGTCACTCACATTTGTTTCAAAATAGCGACATGAAGTGATTCCGAACTCCGATGCAACGAAAAAGCGAAATGGAGTCCCTTTTGCACACGAATATTATCCCACAAGGATGAAGTGTTCGTTGCTACACGATGATGTATCACTATTTCCACCGGAGCCAATAAAGTTCTTCCACTTCACTCTCCTTAACACCCGTCTTGTTATGAATGTTAAAACTCTGATGAAACGAAAAATCGACAGGAAACGGGAGGGGGTATGTGTGGTGCGGGAGCTTGGGTATGACGAGAAAAAAAAGTAGAACGGAAAGCCGACAGACTTAAAGTAAGGAACGAAAAAAGGGAGTATGCGCATGGAGAGTCACTAACTCGGTCGGTGTTACGGGACGGAGGGATAAAGGGGGCGTCGTGGGTAAGTGCACAATACTTGAGTTAATGCATAGCAACATCAGCATCGCCATCATTGTTACCATCGTCAAAGTACCTACCTATATATTACTTGGTAACAATACCAAAAGCATCATCAATACGTAATGAAAAACTTAAGCTTAACAACAAAATTTGACTTGGCTTGTCTTTTGTTTTTCAACGCCAAACATTAGTTGATCTATTTTTGGAATAGCGGCATTAACAATGCAAGCAAAATAAAACGATTGTTAACTGTTAACTATCGACTCTTAATTACAAAGGGTGTTCTTTTTAGAGGTTTGGTTTTTAAACTGGCAACACTGCTTCTACAGATTGTCAATTTGACAATGATTTGTGGTTAGTACGTTTTGCCATTTTACGATGAATACGGGACGTTGGACGACTTGGAAGTCAAGATTCGCCGCGTTATTGCTGATATACGGCCCCAATTGCTCGATAAAGTTGTCGGAAAGTGGACTTCACGATTGCCCCTCATCCAGATCTGGACTCCCCGACGGCTAATCTTCTGCTGCTATAAAGTCAGGAATATTGACTCTAAGCCACCCCTGCGTGGTTTTGGCTTTGTGCGCTTGAGCAGAGTCCTGCTGGAAAATCCATCTGTATCCATTGAAAAGAGTATTTGTCAAACCCTTCACAACACCCTCTAGCACATCTTCTTGGTAAACCTTTGCACCAGTTTTTACGCCTTCTTCACAGAAATGGGGAGATGTGACACCAAAGCGGGAGAGAGACCCCCCCCCCACCACGGGGATTTCGCCGAATTCGTTCACGCACTGCCTTTACTACTACATTCGTACGGACGACGCGCGGGCGACCACTTCTTGGCCTGTCCTCTACTCCAAACAATTCGCCGAAGTGAGCAATAGCCCGATAAACGAATATTCTCGATATGCCGAATGGTTTTAGCAACTCGAAAATTTGGCCAGTACTCTTTCCGCACTTATGCAACGATATTACCACGACTCGATTCTCTTTAACGCTCCACTCCATGTTAATAGTTTGAAAACTGAAACCAAACTGACTAGTATTCTTCACTGATCAGTGCATGTGTTCTGAAAAAAAAAGTTAACGGTTCTATTCCCGCAAGAAGTTTTGGAACGATAAGCGCTGGAAATTGTAACAGAACTTATGGCAGGACTAGTCTATATAGAAATACTCCCCAACAATTCCAAACAATTTTATCAAAGAAAAGTTTTTTTCTTTCTAAATACTTGTGATCTAGGGTGAGCATCCTCATTTCAGCTACAATATTTAACGAGCTTCATTTCGAGTTTCTATTGGGAGAGGAATTCAAAATGGGAACACATCTGCCTACACTTCGAAATTCAAAACTTGATTGGATAGTTGCAGGTGGTGTTCAGTCGACAAATATGCATGTCGTTTGCACCGTAGCCACCATCTCTATCCTCATTGGAGAAACATGTTGTAAAATTATGGGAGACAGAAAACCATGATACACGCATCAATTCATAAGTGCTGAAGAATATAACTGCAGGAATTCTTAAAGTCCAGGACAGAAATTTTGAATAAAGGACAATTCATAGTGGATCCCTTGAAATAGCACGAAAACGATTTCTGTCATTAGAAAGAAAGCTTGAAACGGAAGCCAAAATGCAAAGTCGTTATACCAAATTTATGGAAGAATATGAGTTGTTGGACCACATGACTTCGATTCGAGACATTGAAGTTCCATAATTCCATTATCTTATATTCCCCTTCATGCTGTCGTTAAACCAGAGAGCTCTTCTACAATCCTTCACGTCGTATTTGACTGTTCAGCCAAAACAACTTCGGGGCCAACAGTCCAACCTGATTTATTTTCAATTACTGTTAATTTCAGAATGTAAAAATATGCATTTACAGCAGACATCAATAAGATATATCATCAAGTTTTAGTCAGACCGGAAGACAAAGCGTTCCATTTTATCCTCTAGAGATCTCAGCGGGATAAACATTTGAGAACACAGCTTCTGCACCTTTCTTAACAACAAAATGCATTGTGAAACTTGCAGACGACAATCAAAAGACAACAAAAGGGCATCGGAAGTTATTAGGAATCAAATATATGTACATATGTCGACGATCTCCTGGCAGGGGCAGAAACGGCGTCTAAAGCAAAGAGATTGCTTGAGGAAATGAACATTTTATTACGACAAGGTAATTTTGAACTGAGAAAATTTTGTGCATGACACAGATTTTCCAAGAAATATCCCTGAACAACATAAAGGAAGGTTGGTGAAATTTCACCAGACAGAAATTATCATTGATTTGTGAGTTCCGCATAATCCTTTCAAGTATGATGTTAAAGTAGCCACATAACAACGCGTCATCTTATCTAAAACCTTTTTTAACATTAAAGGTTAAATTGTTACCGAGTTTGACGGAGCGTCGAGCGTTCTCAATCGTTATTCTCCACAGACGAGTTTGGCAGGAATGCCAAAACTGGACATGGCTCAACATACCTCGTCTCTAAACGATGAAAAGATGGTGGGTATCGATTTGGACTTCTTGAGCAGGATCTACCGGAGTGTCAAGATTTGGTCGACAGTGGACTTTTCTGGTGTGAAACCACACAGATAAGAGCCAATCAGGTTCTTGAGGAAATGTTTCAGACATTCACACAATATGGCAGATAAGATCTAGTATGCAATATTAGGGAGACATAGGTACCTCTATATTCTGCTTGATGGTGGTTGGGCTTCTTCGCCATTATACAGTCTGCAAAAAAAAGTTTTCCCATATTCTGAGCACCCAATATGAGTCTACCATAAGGTTTCTTCGAGTATATATATTCTTTTTTCTTCTTCTGGAGAAACATATGGTATGTTCTTGCCGTCTGTTCTGTTCATAAAGCTCCCGAGCGGCTCTGGTCCTTCGCTGCAGCGCCACTTTGTACACTTCTTGTTAAGCAGCATGTGCTTCCCGGCATTCTTTATCAAACCAAGGATTTCTAGGTGGTGATCGGGGGAAACCCAACCCATTAGTTGCGGCGTCTTTACTTGCACGTCGGGAGCGTTGCCACTAGTCTTCGATACTTGATACTGATGGCATAGGAGTTGTTTAGAAATTTCAGGATACGCGTCCGACGAAGATTCTGCCGGTCTCTTGCGATTGCAGATTTTCTACGTTATATTTTCTCACAGTAGTTCTCCTTTGTTGTGGCGCTTGGGAAATCCGCATTCGTACCTTTGCTGCTATAAGGTGATGATTCGAGTCAATGTTGGCTACGCGAAACCTTTGGACATCCAGAATACTGGAATTGTGACTTACGTCTATCGCAATGTGGTCAATTTGATTTAGCGTTTCATGATCCACAAACCGCCATGTCCCCTTGTATATATTGAGATGAAGAATCCGTGTGCTTGCTATAGTGAAATTGAAAAAAAAACATGTTCACATCAGTCGTAGGCCACGACCTACGGCGATAAAAGGGGGAAAAAAGCCTTCGCACATGACTATCGTCAAACGCATGCCGCCTATTTGATACGTTTTCGAGGCTCGGATTACAGCGGGCTCAGCAGAAAATAGAATTGAAATAGAAACCCATACATGATTTCAGAAAGGGAAATCTGAAGGGCTGTGGAATTTGGTTGAGTATATGCGTTCTCTCGGCCATAGCCAAAATAATGGTTAATATCATATTTGAATGGATGTAGGAATATTAAAATTCAATTCTCAGTGACGAACATACAAGCTTTCGCATTGGATTCTCCTGCATGAACCACATAAACAACCTACGGATCATAATAGAGCAATGCGTCGTGCGCAGATCTTCACTGCTGTTTATCGACTTTGCAGGAGAGGCATCTCAGAAAAAAACATTATTATTATCAAGACTCCATACAAGTGTAGTAAATGACACATCTTACACAATGGTGAAGGGTCAAAGGATTTTGAAGTCCAAAATAGATTACGTCAGGAATGCACATTGTTACCGCTGTTGTTCTTGGAGGTCTTCAGCGATGTGCTCTGTGCAGCATTGAGCTCGATGGCACTTCTTCTGATGGTCCAACATCTAGGAGCTGAGGCTAACAACGTGGGGCTGAAAATAAACACAGCAAAACAAAATCAATAAGCACTTTTAACACCCACGCTCAATTTAACATTACCGAACAAAACGTCGAGAAAGTAGACAATTTTCTACAAAGTATGGTCTCAGCTAACGAGATGGCACCGAACATTAATAGATGCAGCAGAAAACAGAAAGCAAAAGCTGAGTCCGGTGTAGTATTTAATGTCTAGAGAAGCAATGGTCTCAACACAAGAACCAAGCTACGACTTTAATTTTGTAAATAGATGTGTTAAAATCATCTTAAAGATTTTTTCAACCCAATCGTATCTATAACGAACAAGTTTATCAGAGAACGGGTCAAGAACCTATAGACACTCTATACGAGGTCTATACGAGGGAAAAAAAAAAGTGATTCAAAACTCCATTACGAAATGTGCCATGCAGTGGATTCCGCTCACCCAGTCAGACAGAACTGTAGGACGCCGCAGGCAAACGTAGCGCAAAACAGTTGATGATTCATTAACTTATTTGACAATGATATGGAGACATCTTAAACGGGTTACAATTCTTTCACCGGCTTTATTGACGTCCTAATTATACAAGTATTGTATGTATGTATGTATGTATGTATTGAAGACAACATATGAGTGTTCAGATCTACGATGTCTAAAGAGCTTATTTATATAATATTCCTAAGCTCAAGATGGTCCTTTTTCACCTGCTTGGTTAGCATATAAAGTAATTTCTATGGAGTTATGCTACATCACACAATACAATAATATACTCACTTTGACGGTGAAGTTCCAGATTCTTTATAGACTTCTTCATCCATTTCATATGTCGACGGCAACTAGATTCGGAATCAACAGCAAAGTATATAAAACATCTCTTTCGGTTTTGCATCCAGAAAATCGCATATGAATGTTGTTTGGTACGGGATGAAGCTAGACTAATTGTGATCCCAGGTATATTGATTGAAACACTTAAGTTTGCTGCCTCGTCTTCCACGTTTCGTATAAATGTGATGCGTAGAAAACATGGAAGGCATTTAATTGCTTCAATTTTAACTAAGCATTTGGCCCATGACTGCGAGAAAATAATAAATAGTTAATATATTAGTTAATTATTTTGGAACAAAGAACAGAAAGAATATTTATAAAATATTTCATGGAATTTTTTTCAAGTACGAAAACAAAACACTCAATTGTACCAAAGAAAAAAAGGAAGGGCTTAGAAGTCTTTTAACTCTTTCGCTTAGCGAATAAAGAGACTGGTGGCTGGGTATTGGCGATCCCAACTGCGGTACGAACTATAAGTAAACATCAATTGTGCTTATATTATATTAAATCCTTGTAGTAGCCACCAATCTTGTAAAACTTGTAAGCGCAAGTGTGGAGAAGGAAAAACAGCAACAATATAATCTCAATATCAGACGCCACAACAACGGAGAAATACTGTGAGGAGATTTAACTTTGAACGACTGGAATCGGAACAAACCGCCAGAATTTTTGTTAAAGGTTAGGTATTACTTAGCTTCTCATCTACGCCCTTACAAACTGTACAAAGTACAAGGAAAGGAGGATGAAGAAGAACACTGTTTTCTATGGAAGCTGGGATTGTGGAAATGGTCTATTGTTGCTCTTCCAGTGACAACTTACGAAAGCTGCTCTACCAAAAGGTTAAAAAAAAACGTGTCAGCCAACCGCATCCGAATAGAGCAAGACAATTTAGAAAAGCAACTTCCGCAGACTATTACCCCGTTTATATGACAACTCAATGCGCATTGGTTCAATAATATAATTAGCCTATTAAGATTGCAGAGATCGATGTCATTTCGATCTCTGACGCTATGTTAAATCGCAGGCTGCACAAAGTTGTTTGAGTTGTCTTTCTTTTTTTTTTTTTACTTAACACTCAAGAAGGTATGAATACTCTTAAAATGCAGGAGCACGTGTTTTAAGGGGAGATATACACCTAGGAGCCGGAAAAAAAAAGTAATTCTTGTGTATTTTTTTAAGGAAAATTATTTGAAATTTCGGATTGGGAGTTTAACTATCTAAAAGTATACACATTCAGAAATATGTTTAATTTTTTTACTTAAAAATATCAAAAATATGCAAAGATTCTTGGAGCATCGTAAAAAAATCTACGTAAACGGTACCCAGTGGCGTTTCATTGATTTTCGAGAAGTTTTGGGTACCGATTTGAAAAACGTGGTTTTGCGAAAACTGCGTTTGAAAATTTTGGAATGAATAAACCATGAAATTTGTCAACTTACATGGAATCATCGATACCAGGCCCATAGTGTAAGTCTTCTACGGTCGACGGAATGTTCATAGCTTCTAAATTTTGTTGTCGACGCCGTATTCGACCTTCTATCGTCTGTTCTTGCGCTTGCAGCTCGGCTTTCGCTATGTGTGTTTCGTCCTCTTGCGCAGCGTACTAGTGCGATCCCGATCCGACTGATATTCCTAACACGTTCATGACGTGATTATGATTTGGGTATATCCGCCAACACAGCGCTCCAACAATTTGTCATTGCTGAGGTCTTCGAATATTGGTTTGATGACATCTAACACCATTTTTGGCAATGCTGACTGAATTCGTGACGGAAAATTTTCAGGTCTCTTTTAGCTTTCGCTTGTCGCCACTTGCACCACGATTCGGGGCCTTCGGGACAGGAGCCGCAATTGTATATTGCCCATACTGCTTTTTCGCGTGATCCTTGGAGTGACGGTTTCTGCGAATAGCTAAGCCATAATAAATGCTCAGTTTATCTATAAATTTTGCCGCCGATTCCAGGATTTATTTTCTTTCATTCGCGAAGACGGGTGTTCCCATTTGAACGTGTCCCATCCATTCTTTTTTTACAATTTCAATCTTATTACCATACGGTTCCGCATTCACCAATCCCGTGTACGTCTTAGAGTCGCCATACCCGACGTAATTAGTATACATAACTCCATGCTTTTCGACGGATTTTGAAAATAATTCTTTCAGGGCGTCTACTTCCATTTTGCCTGCCGATACGTCATGATTGACCTGGCAATTTTCATCATGATTATTCCAATAGTTACATTTAGCACAATGATAAGATTTTACAAGAAAATCAACGACTTTTCCTGTAAACTGACCAATGTGAACCGCAACTCCATACAATGAGGTATAACCACGTTTTCGCCACGTACCATCTTCTGAAACGGTCAGTTTTATTATATCAGCACTCGAATTTTGTTTTGTTATTTCCTGTTGTTCTTCTTTTACAGATTGTTTTAACACCAATTGAACAATACTTGAAGCAGCAGACTGAATGTTATTAATTATCATAGCATACGTCGTTTGTTGAAGCGGAGGCGGTAAATCCATGAGTCCACAAAATTTCATAGCTCCACGCAAACCAATACCCAATAAGCGTATAACAAAAAAGAAACATGTATTCACTTCGTAAGCTGTGTTGCCGTACGAGCGCAAAGGAATGAAAGTCGGTTTGCACGATGAACACGAAACTACAATTTCAAATCGAGTCATCGAGTGTTTTTTATTGAGAATCGAACACCACTAAACACTTTTTACATTTTACACATTCCGATAAGACAGAAAACACAGTCAGAAAATTCAAAATTCCATAATCGATGTTTGCGATGTTGCGGTCTTCAATTTGTTGGCACTGGAACTAATATTCTCGTCGGAATTGTTTTTTGGCAGTAAAATATGTCGATTTTTGGGTGGTATTTTCTTCTTGCTCCGATCTTTGCGAAAAGATCTGGATCGATGAGCTTTTCGAGAACCTTTATTTCTGATATCCATTTTTTTCAGAATATTTATTCACAAACAAAAATTCACTGTAATGCGCAGTTGCACGAACGGCAAGCTGCTGACAAAACATGTCTATTTCTGGCAAATAATAGACATGTTGTATGATATTTCCGTTATACCTGGGGCCGAGCACGCCCAAAAACACAATAGAATCATAAAATAGGGCTAGGGACGCTCTAGGGATGCGCTGCCTCTCGGTTCGACGACGCAAAACTCGTTTCACTCTCTCGGCTGTAACTGGCTTATTTATCGAAATAGTGACTTGGCGAAAATGCAAAAAACAATCGATTTTTTCGACCATGCTAGGTGTATATCTCCCCTTAAATTTTTTTGGAAAATTGGACAAAGCGAGAAGAAAGATGTTTGCTCTATTTCGCTCCATGGCAAACCACCATTTAATGGGCAAACAAAATTATTAGTGTAATTGGACTTGTTGTTGTATTCTCAGCAACTACTCATCTCACATGATTCTAGTTGACTGAAAAAAATTAATGTCTTTTGCGCCCGATTGCGATTCGAACACCGAACGTTCTGATTGGAAAGCCAATACGCTACCACTTGAGCCATGGCCACCCACGATAATGTTGGTCTTTCTGATTATACTCAGATATCTTTCCGGCAATATCCAGTTTTCACGATATATAGCTCTTCAGAGATGTTGGTGTGATTTAATAAAGTAAGGCGATGTTCTCAGTTGGCGAATGGTATTCACCAGCATTCCACTATCTTATGTCGCTTAACGGCAAGATGCCCATTTACAACACAAACATAATCTGGCATTTTGTGAACCTTTTTTCATGAGACACAGAAGGTTTTACGTTCCAGAATCCGATCAGGATTTGTTTATGAGATATTAAAGTCAACAGCAAATTATGTAAGACTGCTTGTTTATTGCACCAGTTAGAAAAATTAAATAAAGTTACAAGTTTTTTGCATAGAATTGTGGGGATTACATTGTCAAATGCTTTCAAGAAATCTAATAAAGTGCCAATTGTGTGGTGATCTGTATCTATATTTTGACGGATATCATCGGATACTTTTAATAGAGCGGTTATGCAACTATGACCTGATCAAAAGCCAGATTTAAGTGAGCAGATAAGATCCTCAGATTAAATGCACACTTTTATTTGATGGCTTAGAATAAAAATGGAAGTATATATTGGGATAGGCCTATATTCATTAGTTTTATGTTTTTTTTTTTAATTGGTATTATGTTGGCCTGTTACCATTGATTTAAATAGCTCGAGGTAGTGATAATATTATGGTGAAAAATGTAAGCGATATGGGAAAGAATAAATGGAAGAAATTTCTTGATGAAGTCAAGGTGGATATCATCAAGGCGGAGTCATTTTGACTTACTTGCAAATATAGCTTTGCCGACACATAAAGGTTCGACCATTCGACGTGCAGATCTATAGATCATTGCAAGGATCGTAAACAGTGAAGCCGTTATTATCTGTTAGTATAGGATTTTGAGCACTATGACGGCGTAGATCAGTATTATGTTACTAGTGCAGCATGCCCTTGCTATTTTAGCCTGCATAAGTAGGGATTTACTCATGCTGTTATCGGGAGGCAAGCACTACGCTCCGAACTTGATTGTTGCCCTGCTGTCCCAATCCAAGTTATATGCTATCCCCTTCAAAGTCTATTTTGATTTTTGATGTTGACAAAGACACAATATATGTTTCGTAATTTTTTTCCCGAAGGCTGGAGAAGCGTACGAAAAACCGAATCGGACCAAAACGGCTTACAACTTTTCATTTAGTAAACGGAAAATATTATGCTAAGGGCTTTGTTTAACTAAGGAAGTTCTCACAAACTAAAAAATAAACTGGTACAAGGTTTTAACTGGCCAGCTGTCTAGTATCAATTCTATCAAGAATTCAAAACAAACCTATAAACCAGGTTGAGCACTTTGCTGAGCAAATACATACAACATACCAATATTCCAAAACATATGCACTGCACTGCCAATTTCAGAAAAAGGGACAAAAGCCACAAACATCAAATATTCACTTCCCGAATTGCAAAGAAAACGACACCAAAATCCACAGATGGTTTGTTTGTGCCATGAATATATAATTAGGTAGTTACCTTGCATCTGATTATAAGCCAAAACATCACTTAAGTATTTACTCACCTTAAATTTAAGTGCCTCTGCCTTCTTATCATGAATGTCTAGCTTCACGTCCATGAACATTGAAATCTCATTGCTCTCCATGACGAACCAACAACGATGCCGACGTTGAAACAATATCTTTTATTTCGAAGTTTTGCTCTGGTACTGAAGCTGGACGGTTATCTCAATTATGTGGAGATTCTCTGCGTCATAATTAATTTCCCATGACGAATAAATGGACACAATCAATTCGAGTGTATGTATGTGGAATGCTTTCTGATAATTGTTGGGTTGGCTGAACACGAAATAAAACTGGGATATGCGTTTAAATAAAAAACTGAAAATTAAAATCACCACACCCGAGGTTTGCTTCAAGATGGAAAAAGTATTTTATTTTTCTGGCAAGATTTTGACATGCTCAGTGCAACAACAAAAATAAAAGTCCTTTTCAAAGGACAACAGGGATATTTTTTTATAGCTTTAGGTTGTGCAGCGTGGTTGTCAATTTGAGTGCGAAATAGATTTTTTTTTTATTTTTTAATGAAAAATATTTCTATTTTTTTATTGATAATGCAAGAGAATAGTTACAGACCGATAGTGAGTAAATGTTGAAAAGAAAAATATTCAAAATAAAACAATTTCTCAAACCAATATCAGGGAGACAACATAAAAATACCAAATTCACTTGTTGTTCAATTCAATCTGTTGCATTTAGCATTACCATGTATACTATTTGTTGATGATGTTTTAACTTTTAAAAATTTTAAGATATTACTAGTATGTAGCTAACGAGATACAACTTCACAAATTGTTCTAATTAGGTCGCTAATTTCCGTATACAAATCGATGTCCATTGTAAATTTTCCATTCAAGCGCAGTAACATTGCTCCATAAATTCCTATATCAGCGCCTGAAAGTATACAACGATCATTTGATAGGAAATCCTATTGTCACTTTTCTTGTACGTATTTTTTGGGTGTTTTTTTTTTGCGGTAACTTTTTCAGTAGGGATTAAATGTCATATCAGTTGTCACATTGAGCTGCCCAGCTTTATTTGTTTTCAGTATAGTTTGCCATTTCATCAAGGAAAGTTTGATGCCACAATCATGATTTCGAATCGTTTGAATTTATTTCCAAAATCGAAGCTCTGTTCACGAAGCTAATAAAGCGCTTTGTGAAATTTACGAATTATTGAAAAATGTCGCATCCAGTTTGCACTATTGGATACTCACACTAACAAAAACGAAAATAGTGCGTTTGTTAGAAAATACCGCGGCTGTGGAAGCTTGTATCTTCGTCGCTTTATCTATTCGTCGTTCGCACCCACTTGACCATTGTCCATCCACTACCTAGAAAATTCTATGTAAAGATCTTGGTCTCAAGGCTTATAAGACTCAATTGGTGGAAGAGCTAAGGCCGCGTGACCATTTATTTCATCGGATGTTCAATGATTGGACTTTAACTCATTTGGAAATTGGCTCAGTTTTTTACGAGGACAATCCCCAAGAAGTTCACCAGATGGTATTGCACACAGAAAAATCTGTCATATGGTCCGGATTGTATGCGTACACGATTTGGCAATAGAATCATGTCAATTGGCTTTGGATTATTTTCCATGTAGCTACACGCCAAGTCACCGGCGTGTGAGCGACAGCAGGAAAGACGTTGGTCTCTGAGAGACCTCCGGAAGCATTCGCTTGGTCTGCCCGCAACCTGGAAGTCGGTTCGAAGTCCTAATCGAGAGCAGTCACATCGATTCTTAACGCAGGTTCGGTCTTGAAAACCCTCTGAGTGTTGACTAGCAAGTTCATTCTTAATAGTCTGATAAAAGCAGAAGTGACGTATTTACATTAAAGCTCGTTCCACAAAAAAACTGACATAGTATATAAATGATCTTATTATAGCTGTGTATATTTAAGGAATCACCTGTGATAAGCCCGCTGCCTTGCGGGCTTTGTTTTGTTTTGATTACACTGCCAAAAGTCGAGAGAGCCCTGGAAGTTTTCCTTCTTTTTCTTCTTTTATTAAACAATGAAATACGTACATCTAATATTACATATTTCTCCCACGTATCTGCATTGTTACAGCAGCGCTTTTGGGGGCCATTCTAGATGTCATTCTATTTTGGATCACCTTGTTAGTGATGTTTTCGCATTTAAATGATCCAATTAGTTTTTTCTCGGCCTCTTCTTTGAAGCTCGACTGTAACTTGAACTTCTATTGCTTTTTGGACCGGATTTATCGACGAACTCCGTTTTTCAGCTGAATTAGTCTGCTATTGGTTTCTTAATGTGGAGACATCCACGGATGCGCGTACTTCTTATTTGATTACGTTTTCTTACACTCGCTAACATTCGTAAAATTTTCACTTCCGCAACTGTCATTTTTCCTCTATTTTTTTCGTACATCGTCCCACATTGCGATGCATATGTTAAAACTAAACGAACGACTGAGAAATACAACATACCCTTAAGTTTAAGTGCCCATTTTCCGTGACTCTGTGTACGGTTGTTTCGTAATCCGTTATCTTCTAGCGCCTTCCTTCAATTGTTAAGAGTTTATTGAAGCGCTGTCACGTTGTTGCCTATAATACCACAATCATCATCGAAAAGAATATAAGTTGTCTCGGATTCGCTGATGTTTTGCCTTAATAGAAAATCTTGTATGACAGTGCCTATGTGTACTCCAACTTTGGTTTGGTTATCCCCGCTGTGCACTTACCTTTAGTTTTAACATCGTCGTACATATCACTTATCATTCTTACATACGTCTCGGGTAGAAATAAGATCTCTGGGAACTCGGTTCAACGCTTTTTCAAGTCAATGAAAACGATATGCAAATCTTTTAAAGCTTCACTATGTTTTTCCATCATTATTCGTAAACTTTGAATAGCGTCATATGTCGGCCTGCCTCCTCCGCATTGACTGTCATGGAATTTAATAATATTCCGATAGCGACTGTCTAAAACTCATTCGTATATTTTTATAGTATACATAGTTCATTTGTTTCACTGATCGGTAGTTGTTGCAAATTCTAGTGTCGCATTTGTCTTTATACAGTGGAACAACAGAGCTCTCCTTCCACTGGTTAGGCATTCGATCGTCTCTCATCATTTTATTGAATAAAATCGCAAACCGTTTAATCCCTACTGCAGTGGAACGTACGCCCCCGGCTCATTCTTTTTACAACTTCGCTAATTTCGTCTTCCGTAAAATCTGCCGTTTGCTTTTCGCCCTCGGCAGCCAAAGAAATGGTACTGCGTGAAAATTCTTCGTTTAGTAAAGCGTTAAAGTAGTCTACCATCTATTGCAAATCTCCTTATCCCCTTATCGTTTTCGGCGATTGAATGTCTTGAGTTTTTTCTTTGTTGCCTCACAATCTGAAAAATGTTAGGTCGTTTACCCATGCTTTGACGTCGCACATACATAGTGGCTCCGATGTTAAAATGATGTCAACTCCATTCTTACGTTGTTCCATTCCGTAATAATACATTTTGTACGCTTGCGTTTGCAAATGTTGCCCTGTTTCCAACACTTCGCCACTTGGTTTCTGCTGCTGAAATATTATATAAGCCGCTGTCACACGACAACATGTCATGTTTATGATATCCATATACATACTTAGCTTCGTTGGAGAAATGAATACGGATAAATTCATCACTATCCGTTTCTAGATAAGTCATACCTGCCAGGTTCCTCCTTACCGTAAAGAGAATAACTTCAGTTCTGAAAGTGACTGATACCACATTTTTAGTTCAGCAATCGTCTTTCACGTAAAAGACCGCGTGCGGCTGAAAGCAGACAGTCGTTAGGCTGATCCAACAAAGAGCACAGCTACATAATCTGCATATGCCTGATCGTAGACGTTAGAAATATTGAGAGCGTTAGGCAGTAAGGCGAGCAACATGCACCACAGTAGTGGAGACAGAAGAGCACCGCCTTACAGGCAACCCTTGCTTACCACGCCATCACATATTGACCGTCATCAGCATCCGCAAACAAGGTTCTTCCAAGGTGATCCGTCTACTATGTGTTGTCTGGCAGAAGTTGCTTTGCCGAAGCCGATGAAAACACACCTTCCTGCAGTCCGCCTATCAACTTCTGCTCCCTAGAATTCACTATACTCGTAAGTGATCGATTATTAAAGCTGACTCGTTTTTCCAGGAGATCTTTTATACTACATTCTTGTTGCTAAAAACTGAAAACTTCATAATTTGCAATAATGTATTTGAAAAACTCACATCCAAGCTTAAGTTTGATGATTTTGTTTCCTCACATAGATCCTAACACATTCTGCAATCGACTTTACTGAAAGCGCAAAATTTAATAAAATGTCCGATAATTTTCCAGAAATGTCTCTTTTAGGCGAACAGCGCTGAACTTATTCACTTGACATTTGAGTGCTTCTGGCAGTTCGTGTCATTTTTCAATTCTTATCACAAGCAGCTGAGTTCAAAATAGATTCATTTGGAGAAGTAATTTATTTTTAAAATCTGGATTTTTTAAAGAAACAGTAAAAATGGTTCAAATTACTTACGTTCCTAACGCCCTTACACCCATCTTTAGCGTGGTACCTTTAGTATTCGTCTTTCTGTGGACCCTTATAGTTGGCGATTTCAAGGTATGTAAACACTTATTTTCATATAAGTATCTCTCCAAATTATGATTTGTTTAGAATTTCGCAGAAAGCAGACGATTGTGCTCAGTATATACTGCAAAGGACCCCATAAATTGTTATCAAAATCACGCCCAATCGAATGAAAAGAAGCATTCAAAAGTGGAATAAGGATTCCACCCCCGAAAACTTAAAGCTGAGAGCGATCAATCCTCAATTTTTCTTGTAAATCCAAGTTTTTATATAAAATGCATTTGCTTAAGAAATAAGAGAATTAAATGAGTCATGTGTGTGTACGCACGTACGTTGATTATTATCACAGTCACCCACGATTGATAGCTGCTAAGATTACCGAATCTACCCTGTCATTCTAAATATATCAAACCATCGACAACAAAACTCATTATTATTTGTAGATACAAATATTTCAGGATTATGCGTATTTATAAAAGAGTAGAAAAAGGAGCAACCTAATAGTTGCTAACTGTATTTGGCGATTAAATTAACAGTCCATTGTCCAGTCTTTGGGTTATACTTCAATGCTTGATGACTTTTTCACCATTGATTTCAGCAAGTGTGATCAAGCGACCCATAGACTATATACATTGTTGGTATTGATTGAAATTCCCTGATAGTCGAATTTCCATCAAAGTGCCGGTGGTTGGATCATAACATTCAATTATTCTACAAATGACATCTTTTGTAAATCCCACTGCATACAAATTACCATTTAACGCAGTCAATACCGACGAAGTGGGATCTTCAGAAGGCGGAGTCATTTGAATCCATTGATCGCTTTGTGGATTATACTTTTCGAAAACTTTTGTTTCAAAGTCGGTACCACACCCGAATGTATAAAGGAATCCATGAAGAGAGGTGATACCTGGCTGTGTACGTAATACTCTCATTGAGGCAACGGTTTCCCATCGTTCAACCTATACAATACAATTCCCCATTAAGCGCAACCATTCCAAATGAGTAGCGATTCTCCTTCATTGGTGGTAATTTTGTCGCACTAACTAGTTGTGCGATCATTCACTACGCAGCTCCCAGTTAAATAGAGTTTGTCATTGATTAAAGTTCCATTTGTATACCAACTTAGTGCTGATTGTATATCCATTCACCATCAAGTACCCCAGCGGAGAACTTTTCATTTGCTATTTCTACAATTATTTCACGTTGTTAACTCCGTGGTGTGAAATGCTCTGTGGAGAATAAGGAACTTGATGAAGGTCGGCAGCTTCTGCCACTTCAAAACTCTTGTTCTATGAACTCTGGCTTCAATAATGGGAATCGCAAATGTGATAATAACGTGTGTTTAAACTTTCCTCGATTTTCTTCATCATGTACAATGGAATGTGGAATACACTAACAGTAAGATCATTGCTACACAGAAGCATACACAACTTCTCTATGTCTAGTTGTAGAAAAGTTGTACGTTTTACAAAGGTCTGAGAATCCGTGAGAAGTTACACATAGACAAGCAATTGAAATTGTCGAGTTATTTGATCAAAAAGTTCGTACAAGGCTGCACGGCTGCGTCGATCTTTAATAGTCCTGCTGTTGGCAGAAGATTTTCGACAATATCCCCACGGATTTCTAGTTAAAAAATTTACCAATGATTGTAGTGTTTCTCGATCCACGTGCTTGATTTTCAATACTCCATCTGCGCATTTTTCTAGCAGATCTTTCAAGTGCTCATTTGCTGACGTGAGAATTAGACGATGTGCTGGTACTTAGGTATTGTCATTGCCTGCGATTAAGTTTCGTTCGCATAATTTGAAGAACTAATTATAAAAAAAACTACTGATAAGAACTAACGACTGAACGTTTAGGAAAGATACTGCGTATCCATTTACTATAAACTCTGCCAGTATAGCAATAGCAGAAATACGAGGGCGGGTCAATAAGTCCGTGATTAAAACAGATTTTTTGATAAAAAAATAATTTTATTTTTCAACGTAGTCTCAGTTGAGCTCTATACACTTTGTCCAATGCTTCTCCAATTTTTTTATCCCTTCCAAAAAAAATGATTTGTCGAGGTCTTCAAAATGACGAGATGACTTCATCATTGGAGTCAAATCTTTTTCCACCAAGCCATTTCTTCAGGTTTGGGAACAAGAAGTAGTCGCTCGGAGCCAAATCTGGAGAATAGGGTGGATGAGGGAGCAATTCATAGCCCAATTCATGGATTTTTGCCATGGCAACTGCACATGTGTGCACCCTTGCATTGTCTTGGTGGAAAAGAACTTTTTTCTTGGCCAAATGAGGTCGTTTTTTTTCAAATCGTCATTGAATCGGTCCAATAAGTTGGCATCATATTCCCCATTGATTGTTCTTCCCTTTTGAAGGTAGTCAATGTGGATTATCCCGCGTGCATCCCAAAAAACAGTCGCCATAACTTTATTGGCTGACAAACCCACCTTGACCTTCTTTGGCGCCGATTCACCCTTAGAAACCCACTGTTTTGACTGTTGTTTGTTCTCTGGTGTGTTGTGATGGATCCATGTTTCGTCCACGGTTACAAAACGGCGCAAAAACTCCTCCATATTGCGATTAAACAACGCCAAACCTTCCTGTGAAGTTGTTACACGATTGCGTTTGTGGTCGACTGTGAGCCAACGCGGCACCCATCTTGCGGAAAGCTTTCTCATGCCTAAGTGATCATTCAAAATTGAAACCACTGAGCCATGCGAGATCCCTACGGCTTCCACAATCTCTCGCACTTTCAATCTTCGGTCGGCCAACACCATATCGTGAATTTTTTCGATTGTTTCGGGTGTAGAGACCTCAACTGGGCGTCCAGGAGGTTCGGCATCTTCAGTGCTTGTACGGCCACAACGAAATTCAGTAAACCACTTTTTTACCATTGAAATCGATGGTGCAGAGTCCCCATAGTATTTATCAAGCTTAGCCTTGGTCCCGGTAATGGTTTTTTTTCGCAAGAAATAATGCTTAATAAGCACACGAAATTCACTTTTTTCCATTTTCTCCTCAAATTAGTGAGTAGTCTGATAAAAATAGCTGTCAAACACAAACTAACTGACGCAGCAAGTTTAAATCTTGACAGGAGTCAACTGACAAATGCCTGTTGACAGGAGCAGTGTTGCTGTTTCAGTAAAGAGGTCAGAAATTCAAAAACGCACGGAATTATTGACCCGCCCTCATAGATAGCACAAAGCAGAGCAGCTGTCAAATGTTCTTTGGTGGACATATCATAGCATTCTTTTTTAGTCAAAATGACTGTTGCAAATGGTCGAGAAATGAGATTTGCCTGTAAATGAGAGTTCTCCCTGTTGTTATCGCATACCATAAAAAGTAAGCGGTAACGGTCTCCATTAGCGATAGATATAGGATACTATATAGCATACTTTGATTTCATAGCTAGTGGACACAGTGTATGCTATATTTATCGCTAACAAAAGATGGTGATGGGGGAGTTAAATGAAGCTGGATCGATTTCGCAGAGACGAATATACAACTGCACAACTTAAAAGGCTGTACGCCGTTAAGCTGGGTAAGAATGAAGAACAATTTGCGGAAAGTGGCAGTGAAACTGCTGATGGTGCCGCTATCGTGATGAAGAGAATGCTGCCGACAATGCCGATGGACGTCTGTAAGCTGCCGAGGATGTTTGATCGAGTAAATTTCAGAAACGGCTGATAATCCTCAAACTAAGGAAGCAGATTAGGGAACTGGAAGGCGAAGTAGTCTCGTCCAGAAATAGGCATACCGACTTTGGTGACATTGAACATGGCATCGCGAATTTTACTGGTAACGAAGAGGGTCTTACAGTTCAACATTTAAATTCGGATGACCTCCTCAAATTGCTTAGTTTACCACGTTGATTATCTGGAACAACGCGTGTGTTTCTCTCGTCAACTGCCGCCCTCAGCTATGCTGAATTAAAAGAAGCCCTTCTTGTTTCTATATCTCGCCGAGCCAACGACGTTGGAAGAAGTAGGGGAAGTCGCTGCACTGCTATAGTTTAAATATTCAGGCAATTACTAAGCGCTCTGGCATAGGTGGGACAGAAGTCACTGATTTCTCTATAGATGTGATTCGTAGTAACATAGCGAACGTCAACCTCTTGCTGGATGTCCGTATTATTGACGAACTGTAAAGTATCAGGACGAAGTAATGACGGTCGCTCTAACAAAACCAGCCCCATTGATGAAGCAGTATCCCGATAGTAAGAACTCCGCTTACTTCGCGGACGGGACACATCAAGCCGCATTACCCATACCCTTTGTGCCAAAAGGATCCTGTTACCGATGCTGGAAGATGGGATATGACCACCGATGCCAAAAAGCAAGTCTGGACAACTCCGACAATTCTGAAGATAAAATTGGTGCTATAAATTTGGTAAGCGTCGCTTTTCGAATTGATTTGGCTAAAAGTATGGAATTCATTGATTTTCATTCTTTTCCCGATACGCGCTGCTCAATTAGTGTCATAAAAAAGTCTTGCGTTCCAATTAAATCGAAGAAAATTACGAATGTCGAAACAAGCGCAATAAGCGAGTTTGAATAGAATCGTACTTTAAAAAATGTAAACAAGGCACACGTGGAACAGAAAGAAATTATCGTTTGTTATTTTTCTATTCAAGATTTTGTGAATAATATGAAGTGTTTTTTTTAATAACGGGTGGGCCATAATGTATGACCATTTAGACCCTTTGCTTTAAAAAGCCGGTTGTGGCTCGTGCAGTATGAGCCGTTGCTCCGTCTTGCTAGAACCACATGTTCAACAGTTCGAATTCATTCAATTGAAGAATGAAAAACTGAAAAACACCATCCACAGGGACCTTGACTTTGTCAATGCGCCAAAGTCACTGACGAATTGTTCATCAAAAACATTCCACCTTCTTCAGTATAGCATTCTAATCTATGTAAACAGTTACTCAAACCAGTTAGATGTGTTTTTCTTGATCTCCCTATTCACCTATTTAATTTTCACTTCTAAACTTCGTCAAATTACATTTTCCGGTTATTAACCACCAGTGCTCGAATTTTAAAAATTTTGTTTTTGCCTGCTGGCAGATTTCAGTGCAAAGCCCCTATCTATAGCAAATTGAATCAATAAATAAAAATAAATAAACGAAAAAATAAAAACAATAATTCGACTTATATTTACAACCTCACTGACCTATACAACTATTTTATACATGCCTTGCGGAATTGCCAATTGTGTAATCGATGACAACAGTGCTGACTGTGTAGCTTGCAAGGGCATCTGTGGGAAAGCCTTTCATGCCATTTGTGTCGGGTTAAACAAAAGAAATACGGTGTTTACCAAAGGATTCTCCAATAACCTCCTTTTCTTCTATGATGTGTGCAAGAGTATCTCACTTTCGCATGCCTAAGCGATTCAAATGATTCCTACCAAGACTCACTCACGAAGAAGATTACGGACAAAATTTCGGCAGTGTTAAAAATGTTGAAGAATTACGTAACTCTATGCAAAACTAATAAAATCCAAAGTAAAGCACATAGATAACCAGAAACCCCCTTACGTCACCTGGATAAAGTGTTAAGTGACCTCAAAACTACCTATTCTGCGCAGGTTATATCCAACCAAAAAACGTGAGAGTTGATAAGCTCCCTGCGTGACGACATTGACATTCATTTCCAGTCTTCGTAACACAAACAACTATCTCCTAAACAATCTGATCCTGTGATTGAAGTTATCTTCGACAAAGTGAATGATATCGGTGATGAACTTACTGTGACTCGATCCCTTTTATGCGATATTGGACATCACATCGCAACAATAAACAGCAAAATCGTTGACACATCAAACTTCCCGCAGCCTTACCAGAATGTTCCCTACAATACATCGCTCATGGCTGAATTAATGGAACCTGAAGTGGATTCACGCTCACCCCCACATATAAGTCATCTGCGGACTGTTCAACCTACTGATTCCTGCGAAGCTTCCTCCAACCTGACAACAGAGAACACATCTATGGCAGCTCCTCCAATCGCTGCACCACGGAAGCTTATCAATCACTTTAATTCAACTTGGACACCTTCCAAATGGCAACATAGACTTGATAAGCTTGCCTCAAAGAATCAATTGGTCACTACACTTCTTATCAAAGGCGTCCCCCCAAACGCTGATGTTGATTGGATCTCGAATTTCTTCGAACAGAAATATGGCATTACCATTAGCCACTGCAATTTGCTTCCATCTCACCACAGAAGCAAGCGCAGCTTCAAGCTCAATCTTCCGCCTTAATACGAATGGTTATACCATAATCCAACCAGCAACAATTTCAATCTTAGAAAGATGCGTGTCTGCAAATGGTTGGAAAATACGGCCAAAAAGCAGGATAAAGTCAAGCAGTCCATCATACCTAAACCAGCAAATAAGTTAGCAGGTAAATCCAATTTGCCAAGACCCACCTCCTCTTCCTACAGCAAACCCAGCTCCAATTGGAGTTTTAGAACTAAAAGTTTTCCTAATTTTAAGCCTCCGACCCATACTCCAACTCCCTCTATTCCACCCCAAAACCAAGCCCCAACGTCAACTTGTCTCTTTCGACTTAACTCCTACAACTTAAACTCCCAGCACTCAGCCCATAACACCAACGTCTTTCCCTAATTTCAGCCTCAGAACTGGAGCTAAGTATCATAACTTCATCAGTCCTCACATTTTAAACCCCACTTCAGAAACCCTATCCGTTGCGACACCAAACTTATTAACCACTCCCTCTTCTATTGACCCCCTTTCCCCACTCACTGTTAAATTAACGCAGCAAATTAGCGATACCACCGAATGTCGCTATGCGCTCTCTAGGCTTAACGATAAAAAGATAAATGAGAATATACTCGCTATATCTATATCTCGCCTATCTGCACGATAAATCCGACTCGGTGTGCTACGAGGGTCAAAGCGTCATGGTTTCCAACCAGCAGGAAGGCCTATCAGTCTCAGGTAACTTTATATAAAGTATCACGAGATTTTTAATACTTCCCCAAAAAGATGCAGACGATCTTGCCGCCCTTTGCCACTATGTACACTCTAAAAGAGTCTCACACCTCCAACGCTGTCGACTTGAACACGATAAACTTTTTCGACCGTAAAAAGTCGTTCAAAAACCTTCCTCTCACCTTCTATTACAAGAACGTAAGAGGACTGTGTTCTAAAACCCACGCCGTTATGCGTCAATCTCATGCTCTCCCTTTTGATATCTACGCTCTGGCTGAAACTAATCTTATCTCCAACATAAAAAAACAGAAATTATTCCCTCTGTCTTTTAATGTTTTTCGGGATGATGATCGCCCCTTGATTAAATCTCCTTGTTGAGGTGTCCTACTTGCCACTTACAACAGCTTTGACAGCTCTCACGTTGCAACTTCATCTTCTCCTAAGCTCGATTTTGTGTCAGTTAAAATAACACTTACTCATAGATGCTTGTATGTTATGTGCTGTTACATTCTTCCGGCGCAACCTATCGAATCCTGCCAACTGGCTATTGCAGCAATTGACAATTTGATCGACTTATCTGAATCGACTTCAATCTGCCTCAGCTGAACTGGACTCCATCTGAAGACCTATCTTTTTTCATCGCATGCTCCGAAAGGTCAGCTCAAACCTCTGCCTTTTTGATTTCCACCTGAGCACTCCTCGTTTCAAACAAGATCTCCTCCATCACTCCCTTGGTCCCTAGTTCTTAAGGCTTTCTGTAAGTTTTTAGTCCTAGATTTTAAGTTAGATTAAGCTTGTATTAAGCCAATAAATGGTATCCCACCAAAATTAAAAATTATATTAAAATATGTCGCTTTCCGATAGGGCCATACATTATGGATCACCCTGTATATTGTTAATCAAACCAATAAGGACAATGTCCGGGACAGTGAAATGCGACTGAAAATTCGCTTAGATTGAATCTTACTAACATTAGCAGAACACCTCAAAGGAAATATTTCGGTTGGCAGTATATGCATATTGTGTTCGTCGCTTAAGGCTACATATTTCGTTTACGTTTACACAGACTACGTTTACGTTATGAACAGACTACAGAACTGGAACCTTAAGGGAGCAAACGTTTATTATAGTTTGATTTCATCGATTCACCTTTTAGGCGCACGGGTGAATTTTGACGATAATTGATGACATCATTTAAGTTAGGAATTTCCCCAAACTATCTAGAAGGCACAACAAAATACGTAATCAAATCCAATTCACTTGTTGCTTCTGTCAGCTCTCAAGGGCAATCGGTGATACTAGTTTGAAGTTTTTCTTTAGTAAATAGTCGTCGCGTTGCCAGTAAAAGTTAGGGATCTTTGTCGAAAGTAAATAGTTTAGTTCTGATAACATGGCTAAAATCTTGGCACCAAAGATAAAACTCTCCAATGGACAGGAAATGCCAGTTCTTGGTCTTGGGACATGGCGCTCCTACGACTCGGATTGTGAAAAAGCTGTAAAATGTGCCATCGAAGTTGGCTATCGACACATTGACACGGCTTATGTGTATGAAAATGAAGCAGAAGTAGGACGTGCTATTAAGGCAAAAATTGCCGAAGGAGTAATTAAAAGAGAAGATGTATTTATTGTGACCAAGTTGGGGGGAATTCATCATGATCCAAAGTTAGTGGAACACGCTTGTCGAGTTAGTTTGGGTAATTTGGATTTGGATTACATTGATTTGTATTTGATGCATTTTCCTGTTGGGCAAATGTATACCGGTGATGAGGATGTTCATGGAAGTGGAGCCCTTTCGGATGTTGACTACTTGGCAACATGGAAAGAAATGGAGAAGCTAGTCGACTTGGGCTTAGTGCGTGGAATTGGATTGTCCAACTTTAACAGTGAACAGGTAGAGAGGGTTGTAAAGAATTGTCGGATAAAACCATTGGTAAATCAAGTTGAGTGTCACCCAGCTTTTAATCAGAAGAAATTAATCGAGTTCTGTCGTCAGCGTGATATTCCAATAATTGCGTACTGTCCTCTTGCAAGACCAAAGCCGGAGATGAGATGGCCGGCATTTATTTATGATGCAACCGCAGAAGCTCTTGCCAGAAAGTACAATAAAACATCATCTCAGGTGTGCCTGAGGTATTTAATTGACATTGGTGTGGTGCCAATACCTAAATCAGTGAGTGAACATAGGATTAAGGAAAATTTCAATGTGTTCGACTTTAAATTAAGTGACGAGGATATGAAGATTATGGACAAGTACAACACAAACAAAAGAATTATTCCATTCTCAGGCATGCGTAACCATCCTTATTTTCCGTTTAATATTGAATACTAAATAAAGAACTCATGGAAATATGAGGAATTCGCCTGTCTTTTATTTAAGGGCTTTACAGATTGCAGAAGATGCGAGCATTAGGAAAGTTCTATATAATACAAATACGAACGTTATGTAAATATAAGAGTGTGTAACGGTAGTCACCGTATTGCTACTCGTCAAAAGAAAATAAAGGCAAATTGATTATAGCATGTTCAAGGGCTAGGATTAATAGACTCGTTAGTCGGTACACTCGTACATATACTCGTATATTCATGATAGGATCAGTTTTACAGAGATTTCAAACAGCAATGTTAAATGGAAAGCGGTGAAGACAGCACTATATAATGTAATGATTACTATAGAGGTCTTTTAAAATAAAATAATAAACACTGAGAGTGGTATTGTATATAGAAATTATAGAATAGAGACTATCGATGTTATAAAGTTGCGTGGTAACATTCAGAGTCGTGAGCACATATTGTCGGCAACTAGCCCCAATGGACACGCACCAAAACGATATTCTTTTACCATTATTAGGACACTAAAGTCTGGTGGGGATATCAACTATCAACTAGTGAACATCCCCAGTTATCATGGTATTGACCAACTACCTTAAGTTATCCCAAAATGGTTACGGTCTCGTTCCACTTCTGCGCGCTTCCTAGGGCCAAAGTTTTCCCCTACTACGTAGTCCCTCAGTAGGAGTCGAGCGATAATATTTATTCGCCAAAAGGAAATTTGTTTTTAGGAGGGCTGAAATCCGGAGTTTTCAATATATGCTAGTTTACGTATACCTTGGATCGTCTCCGCCGATGAACAGCCTATCGAATTGCTTTTTCCATAACTTCACAAATTTATAAAAGTTGTTCCTAGAGTAGTCTTTTCTCATGCTCTTTTGTTTTTCTCCAAAGAAACCGATGTCGTCCATTCTTCTTTGCTGATCTTCAGCATTTAAGGTATTAACGGTAAGTTGAGCGATGGGCGATTGGAAAAGATTTGTTGTGAATGGTTAAACGTAAAATCCCTTCCAATATTTCTACGTTGTTGTGGCATCTGACATACTCCCAGAAGTAACATATATTGGCTGGATTTATCTAGTGGTCCAAGTTTACATTAGTCGCTCGGAATATTCGAACATCTATTATATAATACTGGAGGAAAGCTGCGTCGAATGCAACATAATCATCTCGGTTGGCTATTCGATGATCAGGTGGTAGTCTCGATTCTCGTGAAAATTGAGGTAAGGAAACCCTGTGCTAGATTTAGTGATATTCCGCCTAATAGCAAAGTCAATTAGCCTAAGTCTGTATCCAGACATGGTGTCGTAAATGATATGTTCTCGATTGTGCTAGCAGAGACGTTCACTTTTTCTATGTAGGTGTCCAAGGCAACTAAAGCGATTTTACTGGCATTGTTCGTAGATTTTGTAGAGGATCTCGTAGAGACATTCTTTAGTAGTATCGTTTAAATTAAATCTTTTATTAAGCGTGATCTGAGATCAGGCTGATGTTTGTGCATTTAGCCTTAATACGGATTGTTACAATGCCTTCGCGTCGTTATCGTTTCATTTTGACGGGTCATCAGCAGGAAATCCGTCCTTATTTGAGGCTATTGGTTATCAAATAAATAGCTTTACGCTTAATCGTCACCCTAGAGGACCACTCTCTTTCTGGTACTCCTTGGACAAAACGGGATGTATATTCCACAGCTAGTAACCCGCTACGGGGATTTGAGAGCCATTAGGAATTCATCCTGTACCATCTTCTTCTTAGATGCTGAAAAGCCCTTACTAATCTCAGCTCCAAACACGGTGAAGTAGTTCACGTGCTGACTGCTGACGCCATTGTCGAAATAGTCCCACCGAGTTCATCCACCATACTCCGTTCTTCTGAGGATCAAACATTTCTGCGGCGTTATTAGTGTCGTTAGTTTCTATTGCTCAAACCTCGTGTTTTTACGTTGAGTCCGGTTAAACGAGACCAATACCCGGTGGCCCCAACAAGGAGGTAAATTAAGATACGAGTAGTTACAACACTGTATGAAGCCAGGTTAACACCGCTCAGTGCCTTCTTTAATCATACAACATTCAACCGCTTTCCAATAGGTTACAAATAATTTTTCTAATTGAAAGAAAATTGAAGAAATGATGGCAGGCTGAAAGGGGTTATCCTATGAGATAAACATAAGAACTTCTTCCTGCGAGGTATGTGCCCCAAGTCCAGACAGCCATTGTAAAACTATGCCGGAGATTTTATGGATCTCGATGGGAAAGTCGTCATCTTCTCTCTGGGACTTTTATGAATCGAAGTTCCCTATGGTCCAATTAAGTTTTGTTGTGGTGATTGGACGTCCTGTCACGTAAGAACATCCCGAGAGAAGTATTCAAGTAAAAGCCCAATCTTTTCTCTAACGAAGTTCGTTGAGCATGCATCTGGTTGGGATAAGAGGAGAAATATTTTCCAAGTCTCGCGGCTTCGGTAGACTCCTTTATGCTTTCACAAAGGAGTATGCAAGATTTGCTTCGAACTCTCATACTTACAATTGACAAGCCGCCGACCTTCGCTTCTTTGTTTTTAAATTTTGAAAGATGATTTTACTTTGCCGGTTCAAATCCTTCGTGCAAGTAGGAAAACACAATTTCTTACAGAAGACATAGCAGCATTATATATTCTATCCTAGTCTGTTTTCTGAAGATTTATAAAAATATACTGGATAGTGAAAAGGTCATTTATTGATCAAAGAGAAGGTATGCATCTGTGGTGTTTTTATTGCCTTTTTCATTGGTTTCTTTTGAGAAGCTGAGCAATTTAGACTCTAACTAAACACTAAAAACTTCTGGCCTTGCTGTCAAAATGTATACATGGATTGGTTAAATGTAAAATTCTTATTTCGAAATTTCTTTGTTTAGCAAAATGGCAGAAGACAGATAAGTTAAAAAAAAACTATCAAATTGTGAAAGATTCCAACAAACAAGACAAACACGGTCGATTAGTCGAAAACAAAAGTTTGGCACACAATACTATTTGACGTTTATATTTGTAGTAGATTCTGATTGGTTAGTAGATTCTGATATAAAATCCAGAAGAGAAATTTTGCTTCTGAAATGAAAACCCGATAAATTTTGCTTCTAAATAAGTGAGACGAGTGCCAATGGAACAGTTTTATGTCTTTTATTTCCCTCCTGTCAGTCAATGGAAAACGCCATTAGACACCTCTGGTACATACATAATTCTTGTGAACTTTTTTACTCGGAGCTTCTTTAAAAATATCATTCGAAATTTATTCGGTATCTCTGAGAAATAAATAAAATTTAGAAATTAAAATAATTTATTTTAAAATAAAATTCATATTTCTCTTAAACCACATGTAGGAAATTAATAAAAACAGAACTTAGGATCCAATTCAAATATTTGCTCTAATACAGCGGTTGTTCAAAAAGCAACAAAACAGCGTCAATTTTTTTCCTGTCTCTGACATATGTCATATATGGCCGCGAATAAGTCCTCCTCACAGTGGTGTATATCTGTTTATTGTTTTGTTTTAATTTATACTTGAGTTTTTTTTTTTGGAAGAAAAAACAGATCAATTCTATCCGACAAACAATAGCATTGGCTTAGTGAAATATGTTTTACTGAATTGTCTAGTTGCCTACAAATCGGTTTGTAATTGAAAGTTTTCACTGAATTAGGAGCACGCAGCACTAAAGAGTCAAAACAGACGCATCAAATCACATTCGTCCATTCACCGCCAGAATGTCTACAAATGATTTCATTGATGATTTTATCGAGGAATACAAAAATCAACCATGTCTATGGAAGGCGAACTCAACTAATTACAAGAATCGCACCAAACGCCAGGAAGCTTACATGAAACTCATCGAAGTTGCCTCGAAACACGGAGAATTGTACAATATCGAGCGGACCAAGCAGAAGATTAACAATTTGCGCTGTGCTTTTAGACACCAGTTGAAAAAGTACACTGAATGTAAAAACAACAAATCGGGCAAAGAGGAGCCATACTGTCCTAAGCGACGGTACTTCGAGAGTTTAATGTTTTTGATGGAGGAAGAGAAACCAGCAAATCGTATTAAATTGGCTGAGAAGCTGAAGGAAATGAAGATGACTAGGGTGATTGCACGAAAGGAGAGTCCGCCAAATGTGAAAAGAGAAATCGCTGATAAAGTTGATCAAATGAAAATATCCATAGAAACAATCGACAGTACGAATGGTGGAGAACACCAAGAAGAGATAATAGAATTGGATCATGAAAATAGCGAGCATCATGCTGAAATGCATGAGGAAAGTGAGAACTGCACAGTGCATTCGGAAGACATTTCTGTGGCCGGAGAATCTGTAAAAGACAATGGTGGTGTAGTGTACCACACTGATGTTCCACCGAGTGATGATGAGGAAGAGCCCTTCAAAATTATTTGGCCCGTCGGACAGTCAAAATCGATGGAAGGTATTCAAGCGAACTATATTCGTATGGCACCGCCTCAATCACCGCCAATACCGGCTCCTGCGCAGTCTCAGAATTCGGTAACTTCCGGCACAATTAGTACGCCTTTGACGACGACAATAATTCATCATGATCTCACCAGTGCGGGCCATTCTTCCTCAGCCACGCAAATTTCTCTGCCTACATCAATAACTATTCAACCTGTTCCGAAGCAAACCGACACAGTTATTGCCCCCGATGGCATGCAACACAATAACAACATCCGACGGCGTACAGTTTCAATTTGTTCAAACAAATCTCAGTCTCTAGGAACGACGGACAACTATCCGGAATCAAATCAAGAACCACATTCTAAAAAGGTGAAAATCGATTGTACATCTAGCGATTTTGAAAAACTGCTAGCATTGGCCTGCAGCAAAATGAATACTCCCGATTCACAGCCCGAGGATAATTTTGCCATGTTTGGCAAAATTGTTGCACTCAAAATGCGCGCAATGGACTCACAACAGGCAATGTACGCTGAGAAAATCATTTTTGACATTCTATTCGAAGGACAAATGAAAATGCTCAAGTATCCACATGCAGCAGCGGCTCAATATAGTGTTAACTCAGCAATACCGGTATCTCGGTCAACATTCTATCCCATAAGACACAGCAGCAGTAGCAGTTCAGTGCCCGGATCGATAGTTGCGACAAGTAGCCAACAACAACCACAGACTTTCGTCATATCGTCGGTTGACTGCCACGGTACACCAACGGAGATTCACACAACAAGTACGGCCCACCAGAGTCATTATTCGCCGCAAAACGCTCAGTACACCACAACCACAATCAGCGAAACAGAAGTCGAAGAGCAATTGTAATTACGAGTAGGAGTTTGTAACGTATTTTGGAAGATCTTAACGTTTATTTGTATGAATGGTCGTTTTTCCAAAAACAAACAAATGCGTCGCTATCATGGAGTCGTTTTTCTGTAGGCCTGTGTTTAGATGTTTTTTTTTTCTTTTAATTTTAATTTTGTTTAAATTTGTTATTGTCAGATTACATAACATATGTAGCAATTATTACATTATTACCGAGTACATGAACAAAACAGAAAAGTGCATTCTTTCTTGAGTTGGTCGTATTATGCAGAAATGTTAAATATTAAGGAAATCTTAGGAACAAACAGAAAAAAAAAAAAACAGCTTACAAGTGTTTAGTATTTAGAAAAGGAAAAATATAAGAAAAATAAGTAAATTTAATTATTTTCTATTTAACGATTTGCAATTACATTTGTGTATCGTAAAGACATAAAAATAAATCTCTTAAACCGAGAGGATTCTTATTTTACTTTTCAATTTATTGTCATTTTGTTTTTTACCATGCTGTAGTTGGACTGAAAAACTTGTGTCTGACGTGGTCATGGAATTGCTTTTCATCTGTCTCACCTTTGCCAAACTAGTACAATAGTTTCGTTGTTTTTTGACCATTGTGATTGTGTTTATTAAAGTCTTCGGTATCGATACTTCGTTTTTAATATTAAGCAAAAGATTGGTCTCCGTTTGAGCAAAACTTGTAGAGCAGAAGTTGAATGTTAAGATATACGATAGAGGTCATTGTTTGCGATTTTCCACAGTTTGAATGATGAACGATAAAACATTTAGAAAATACTTAGCTTGATCCACGCTGCTTGGAGCTAATCTCCAGGATATTGGAATCACTCAATGACAAGGAAATTGCGGTTTGTTGCTTTCTCGACAACACAAATCAGGCCCAGTTATCAAAATGTATCTTGGTGCCTGTTCACATTGGCGCGGACAGGAAGATTGTCCGAAAGAGAGGGAACGCTTTTTATTGAAATGGGAAGAAGAAGAATTACTTGCACCGAAAATCCATTTCTAAAGTAGATTTCGGATGAAGCACACCGTTTTTCTCCATATCATTCCATTTCTGACATATTTTTTCATTTTGGATTTGATCGTTGATGAACAAGGGAGTGTAAAGAAGAGGAATAAAGGTATGTTTTAGGCCAACTGCTCAAAATGAAAAATGCTCCGATTCAAATGTTTAGTTTGTCAAAAAGTGTTTTAAAATCATGAAAATGTGAATATGTCGTGAATGAATGTGAACAGGTACTTAAACAAAGGAGTTGATAGTACTGCATGTAAGTGGATGAAAAACATTCTAAATAACTGAAGAATTAAAATCACATTTGGTACCACATAACTCAGTCATTGCTGCGAAAGGCTGTCCACAAGGAAGGATTCTCTCCGCCTATTATTGTCTATCCTAGTCGATGAATTCCTGATTATAACTAACAACGACGGTTTTTATGTTTAAGGATGTACTGATGGCATTGCAATCCAAATCAGAGGTAAATTTAAAGAAGCAATCTCAGATCGCCTCCAGAGTGCTCTTAGCCTCATAGCACACTGGTGCAAAAAGGTTTAACTCAATGTCAATCCTAAAAAAAGTACCATAATTGCGTTCACCAAGAGAAGAAAATTGGACAAACTAAAAGATCCAACACTTTTGGTGAAACCATAAAGTTTTCCAAGTGAAGTGAAATTACTGGATGAAAAGCAAAAAAGAAAAGTCAGGACCTCACTATGGCAGCAAGAGTCTACTGGGCAAAAACTGGGGTCATAACCGCAAAAATAACATCGGGGATGTACACAGGTATTGCCAAACCAATAAAACTAAACAAAAGTCTACACAGTCTAGGCTAAACCAACTTAAAAGACTAGCCTGTGTGTGTACTACAGGTTCAATGAGAACAGCACCCACCGCAGCGCTAGAGTTCCTTCGGAACCTCCCGCCTTTCTGTCTCCACACACATTCGGCCTCAACATTCACACTGCCACAACCAATTACCTCCATAAAAAGCTACATGGACAACAAAAGAACAAAACAACTACAGTTTTCTAGGGGTCAGTGCATGTAGCACTAACCTAATTCCTAACGGTTCACTTCAGAGTCAAAAAACACCTTAGGATTATGGGAATTGCACAAGACAAAACCTGTTGCATGTGCAACGAGGACGAAGAAACAGCAAAGCACATTCTTTGCCACGGTAACTGTCCAAGCAGAACGCGTCTACGTCTTCTAGATAAGCCATATCTTGAGGCAGAAGATATCACTGCCAGCTAACTCAAAGATATAGCCGAATTTATTAAAAATTCAGGGATCACTGGTGAGCTTTAACCAGAGGCCTAACCGGGCTGCAGTGATAAGGGTATATATGTAGTTCCATTTCTCACCTCAATCTTATCTAGCTTGATTGGAGAGAGGTCAAAAGGAATTCTATAGTTAGTTAGAAACAAAAGTATTTTTGAAAATTAAATCGTATTCTTTGAAAGTGCCATAGACGTTTAGGAGTTACATGGGCCGCGAATGAGGAAAGCTCGTTTTACGACATCAATGGGAGTGATATCGAAATTTCCGCTAAAACGAATAAAGATTTTGTTACTGACAAATTGGATTTACATTAGTTTTGGAAATACTGAAGCAAAGGCATTCCTTCTTATTATGGAGGAGTGCAAGATTTAGGTAAAATAACCTACTCAATAATTTTGTGTTCTATTCATCGTGGAATAACGTAGCGGCTGAATCAGATAGATGCCTTATTATTTTTAATTTGTGTGGAAGTATAGGCTCTAAAATATCATAGGATGTGAGATACTGTTGTGGGTTTTAGTGGGCTTCAAATGAATGCAAACGATGGAGAGGAATTTAAAATATGAGGCAAAGTTTGGATAAACCGGCTTTTAATGACAAAGAACAGAAGTCGGGTATAAATAAGACTGTAAAATGGCAAGATTTGGTATTAGGATAAAAAATCTGTAGAGAGAAACTCGAGCTTCTTTCCAAACAGAGTATGATTTGTAATTTTTTTGTTTTAAGAAGCTTTTTTTTAGAATTAACTTTTGTCATAATCGTTTCGTTGATTTCAAAACTATTATCAGGAAGCTAGGAGAAAACACCATTGGTATTTTTTGGGTGAACAAAATTTATTACGCAAGCACGATTAGCCTTTCCAACTTTTTATAACTGTATTGGATGAGTTCAACTTTTTCAAATCGAAAATATTGAGTTTATTAAGCTATTGTATTACTTCCATTCTCTCAGTTCCCATGACGATCCTTACTTATTTACTTATGCCGTTACAATCCGTGGTGGACTTGGGCCTTGGCCAATTAACCTCTCCTCCCCATCCAGGCTGCTGTTAGCTAGTTGTTTTCAATTTCACACGCCAAATTGGTTGAAGTTCTTCTCCACCTGAGCTGGGGCTTTTCTCTGCTGTTTATTTTTTACTCAGTGATGGATTCGAAGGTTTCCTAGCAGAAGCGCTGATGTCCATCCGCTCTCTTAGTCCTGGCCCTAGAAATCTGACTATTTTAGCTAAGTCAATGTCGCTCTTTCTGTCATATAGTTCTTTGTTAAATCTCCTCCTCCACTCTCCGTCAATGCAGACAGGGCCATATAGTATATCACTCGAAACACTTTTCTCTGGAAAGGACTAAAAGCCTTCTCAACGTTGTTTTGATACAGTCTATGTCTGTGCGCCATAGAGAAAGACTACGACGATTAATATTTTATCGAATGTGCAAGTATCTTCTGACCCCATAGAAAAAAATAGTGATTGGCAAGAGCTACTCTTCGAATGATCTCTAATATGAGGTCGTTATTTATTTTAATTTCGAGGCCTAGGCAGAGTAAGTCCTTGACTACCTCGAAATTATGCCTGTCTATTATTACGTTTTGTCCAAGTCGTCGATCTTACGTGTCCTTTTTCGAGGACAGCAGGTACTTCACTTTTCTCTGCATTTTACCCCCAGACTCATTTTTGGCGCTTCTGTTTCAATACTGTGTTCTGCCGACAATGTCCATGTCTCCGTATAGGGCAGTAGTTGTTCAGTCTGCGCCCTTGGTGTTGCTTTGCTTGGATCGCGCAATAATCTGAAGTACGATGTTCGCTCTAACGTTCTACCTCAGGACCAGTTGTCCCTTGAAGCTATGTCTGGAAACGAAACCCAACCAGCTTAAATTGGAGTAATTTCTGCCATGCTCGCAATCATTCGACTTACGTAATACGTAGGTAGTGCGAAGAAAATGTATATTCTTTCTAACATGCCACCAACTAATCTACTAAAAAACTTTGGAATGATTTACGCACTATTGGACTCGGGAAGAAGAATTCGTTAAGCAGAAGATCTGATATTAATGATCTCAACGAAACTTTTATTTCTAGTGTGTCGTATAGCAGTATTTTTGTCTCTAACACTGAGTTATTTTTTTTAAAATGATTTTGATTTCGAAGCCGTGACAGAAATTGAAGTCATTGAAAGTGTTCGTTCTATAAAATCCGATGCAGCTGTAGAAGACGGCGTATCTATTCGCTTCATTCAAATGATACTTCCCTATATATTGACTGTACTTACGCGTGTGTTCAATTTCTGCATTTTAAGTTCATCTTTCTTGATAGTTGGAAGTACCAAAGAAAAACCTCAGCCAACCTCTACTAGTAATTCTCGGCTAATTAGTATTTTACCGTGTTTGTCAAAAATTTTGGAGAAAATACTTGCAAAGCAAATTTCAAGTCATCTTGATCGTCATAATTTATTGTCACCCGCTCAATCAAGTTTTCGGTAAAAGCGGTAAAAGCGGCTCCACAGCAATGATTAAAATACTTGATGACATTAGAATTGAATATGGCTTAGACAATATCACCTTACTTTGTTTGCTCGACTTCTCCAAAGCTTTTGACAAAGTAAATCATGAAATACATACTATGTAAAAAACTTCGGATTTAGTGAAAGATCAGAGAGTAATATTTGGTGATACGGTTTCCAATTCTAAGACTTTGCTATCTGGTGTACCCCAGGGCTCAATTTTATGTCCAATTTTATTCTGCATTTTCATCAATAACGTACCTAAACCTTTCTGTTCACTGGTGATGCTCAGATCTACTTATCCCGTCCAATCGGGTTACCTGAAGACCTTATCTGCAGAATAAATGAAGATCTTTCGTGCATAGTAGTTGCTCACTCTGAGTCCTGCAAAGTCTCAGTTAATTTTGATCTCAAGGCAACAGTACAACAGAGATAATTGAGCACCTGTTTTCTTAAACAACATAAGACATCAACACGGGAAAGCCGTAACCAATCCTAGTTTCACTCTCTACAAACTTTGGCTGTATTTTAGTTATACTCCTGTCGACAATAAGCTCAGGCTTATCGAAACTTTACTTGTGCCCATTATTGACTACGCCATAATTGTGTACAGCAAACTTGATTCCCAATTCCACCATAAGTTACTTGTTGCCTTACACAACATGATAAGTTATGTATATCAGCTTCGCCGACGCGAACATATTTCGCACTACCACAAACAACCGAGTAGTTCGTTTCAACAATTGTGCAATATTTTCTAGCATAAAATCTTCCATAGCAAATCGCCTCGGTATTTGTTGGCAAAGCTTCAATTCGTCCAATCTTCCAGAACATGTCAGCTCATCACCCCATTTCTTAACCATAAACTGAAATCTCTTTTAAATTTAAATGACTGTTCGGATAGTTTAAATGCAAAAATTATACACGCAGGTGAAGCTTTTTGTTTAGCGATGAGCAGAGACTTGAAAGATTGCCCTAGAAACCGCAAATGTTTATATAAGCGACCTTCAAAGTGGTTACAAAAAGAACTATTGATACCAACTGAGACAGAAAGCGATCTGCAACCAAAACCATCAAGGTCCACTGGAGAACCGCAGAAAGAAACTCGTCGCGGTAGGCCTTTAATAAGGTTTGAGAAAGCATCTATAATTCACGCTCCGTTGAAGAACTTAGTTTTGCATGGGGTATTTCAAGAATATCAACATCAACAAGTCAACATCAGCCGACTTTAAGTCCTCAGCAAGTTCCTGCTTTATATTTTGACCTTGACCTTTCTGAAAGAAAGTATACATTATATTCTCAGCAGTTTTATGAATAAGCAATCTAAGAATTATTTTACATCCGTCAAGACTCTGAGGCAAGCTAGAAAACTTTTTTTACCAAATGTAACTGTAAGTGAAATATCTGTAGAGGTTAACCTACAGGAGTTATTAGACATTACCCTACAAAGCATTTTAAGAATGATTGACATCGATCTCCTCTCAGATTTATAGCTAATTTGTAAGTGGGAATTTGATGACAGGACACAACTTTTACAAGCAGAAATTCACAGAAAATACATCTCAAACTGATGAATTTATATTCTTGATATCTTTTATCCCCTTGAAACTAGTAGATGACAATACGAGGGCGGGTCAATAAGTCCGTGTCTTTTTGAATTTCTGACCTCTTTACTGAAACAGCAACACTGCTCCTGTCAACAGGCATCTGTCAGTTGACTCCTGTCAAAATTTAAACTTGCTGCGTCAGTTAGTTTGTGTTTGACAGCTATTTTTATCAGACTACTCACTAATTTGAGGAGAAAATGGAAAAAAGTGAATTTCGTGTGCATTATTTCTTGCGAAAAAAAACCATTACCGAGACCAAGGCTAAGCTTGATAAATACTATGGGGACTCTGCACCATCGATTTCAATGGTAAAAAAGTGGTTTACTGAATTTCGTTGTGGCCGTACAAGCACTGAAGATGCCGAACGTCCTGGACGCCCAGTTGAGGTCTCTACACCCGAAACAATCGAAAAAATTCACGATATGGTGTTGGCCGACCGAAGATTGAAAGTGCGAGAGATTGTGGAAGCCGTAGGGATCTCGCATGGCTTAGTGGTTTCAATTTTGAATGATCACTTGGGCATGAGAAAGCTTTCCGCAAGATGGGTGCCGCGTTTGCTCACAGTCGACCACAAACGCAATCGTGTAACAACTTCACAGGAAGGTTTGGCGTTGTTTAATCGCAATATGGAGGAGTTTTTGCGCCGTTTTGTAACCGTGGACGAAACATGGATCCATCACAACACACCAGAGAACAAACAACAGTCAAAACAGTGAGTTTCTAAGGGTGAATCGGCGCCAAAGAAGGCCAAGGTGGGTTTGTCAGCCAATAAAGTTATGGCGACTGTTTTTTGGGATACACGCGGGATAATCCACATTGACTACCTTCAAAAGGGAAGAACAATCAATGGGGAATATTATGCCAACTTATTGGACCGATTCAATGACGATTTGAAAAAAAAACGACCTCATTTGGCCAAGAAAAAAGTTCTTTTCCACCAAGACAATGCAAGGGTGCACACATGTGCAGTTGCCATGGCAAAAACCCATGAATTGGGCTATGAATTGCTCCCTCATCCACCCTATTCTCCAGATTTGGCTCCGAGCGACTACTTCTTGTTCCCAAACCTGAAGAAATGGCTTGGTGGAAAAAGATTTGACTCCAATGATGAAGTCATCTCGTCATTTTGAGGACCTCGACAAATCATTTTTTTTGGAAGGGATAAAAAAATTGGAGAAGCGTTAGACAAAGTGTATAGAGCTCAAGGGAGAGTACGTTGAAAAATAAAGTTATTTTTTTATCAAAAAATCTGTTTTTAATCCAAAAGTCACGGACTTATTGACTAGCCCTCGTATAACTGAGTTATGGGGTAACCCACGTGACTCCTCCACTAAATTAATTTGATACGCAGATAATTTCGATGGTGGTTCTGGGCTAGACAGATACGAATTAACGAATTACATTTTACTATGCTAGATGGCAGTATATGTAACATTTTATAAGACACTAAGAAATGAATTTGACTGCGGCTTCTGAATGGCTTCTTCTGATACCGATCATTACCGTTTTGGCTTATCCCTACACACCTACACAAGGTGTTTTGAATGCCTTCTTTACATTTCTTATCGTTTGCCGCTAAAAATGTGGCAAGTAAGAGGAGCTAAAAATAAGACTATATTCGCTCGAATTAAAAAAAAAATCAAGACCTTTTTAAAATTCGTATTTAGCTATGGATCCACAAATGATGGAAGTACTGCAAGAAGGCTCTTTAACGACTCAGAAATCAGTTCAGAAATCACAGGAATAGATTCAAATTTAATAAAAAAAACTTTCACACGATTTTAAGAGTTTTATCGTCAGGTATAAAAATAAATGTTCAGCAGTTTAAAATTTTACAAATGATTTATATATGTATAAGTATGTATAAGTAGCGTCCATAAGATCTTGATGTCATCGATTCTTTCAACTTACCTATAGGTAAGGCTTTAGAGGCTCGACAGAAGGAAATAAGAAAAAATGATTAAATCACACGCGTAAGATAAGCAGGGATCAGACAAACTCGGATCTTATGAACGTTTTATTACTTAATACTTCCGATCCTTTAATTTCGACACATAGAAATATTTCTTCAAGGAAATCAAATAGGAATATCTCATAAATAAGTATGTACTTACAAATTGAGAGTTTGTCAAATAATTCATAAAATATAAGTGCTCCCTCATTTGACGAAAGACTTAACTGAAACAGAGCTTGAAGATATCGACGACAGTAATTTAGTTTCAGAATAATTATAGCTTAACTCAATTGTTTTCTTGATTTTATAAGAGCTGAAAGCCTCTGTAGCTAGTGCTCATTTCTAACTTCTGTATTACCTTAAGAATTTATTGTTATGCTAATAAAGTAAAAATAATAATAATAATAATTGATTTTATATTTTATAGTTTATATTTAAGGAAAAATATGTAAATTATAATATTTAAACAAAAAAAATAAAATCTGTACATATAAATTTGAATTAAGGATTTTTGTCCAAATTTCCATTTGAATTTTTGAAGCTGGTAATTTAAGGTTGTTGTGTAGATACTTTTCAAGGTCCGAAATATTTGTTCCATTATGAATAAAGAAGTTACACAAGTCGCGTTTAGAAATCACGAATTCATTAATTTTGCGAAAATAAGTTATACTTAATACGAGTATATATTTAATCATGAGTGTATATACTCAGTGAAATTCAATTAAAGGCAACTTATTTTCCTTTGATATGTTAAAAACAAAGTTGATTTAAGTATAATACTGTTTACAAACTTATTGAATACAAACAAATGATTTATTTAAGCAAAGAAAAAAATTGATTAAATCAAGTAAACATATCTTTACTTAGTAAAAAAAAAACTCAATTTATACTGCGAAATTCGATTAAAGGCAATCAAGGTAAAGTAAAAACAGAAGAAATTTCAGTATAACAAATAACGTAAAAGCCTAAATTAATAGTGAGTCCAACCGCCAGACTTGGTTATAAATTCGAAAATCCGACTTGGCATCGAATTAACCACGTTTTTGAACTCCATTCCGTTGTAACGGCCTTGCGTAAATCCTCCACCGAAGCAAATTTGCGTCCGCCAG
Source organism: Volucella zonaria (assembly GCA_963966105.1). NCBI lineage: Eukaryota > Metazoa > Arthropoda > Insecta > Diptera > Syrphidae > Volucella > Volucella zonaria. Next base: position 120,989,051 of record OZ014531.1, on the reverse strand, counting down.
CATAAACTCGACGAGACAGATTTCCCCACATGTTTTCGATCAGGTTTAAGTCCGGTGAACGTGCTGTCCACTCTAAAAGTTGAATTTCTTTGTCTGAAAACCATTCACGACTGGCCCGCCATACATGAATGGCGGCATTATCTTGCTGGAAAATTATATTTGAATCCGGCTGACGGTTCAAAAAGTCTACCAAAACATCTTCCAACAGAGTAATATAATTTTTGGATTTCATTCGGCCAGATCCACGTCAAGGTTAAACTTTTTTTTTGTCCGAAAAGATCACTCTTTTCCACTGTGTAGACCATGTTATGTGTTCTTTGGCAAAGTGTGGTCGGGCAGCTTTATGTGCTTCTGTAAGAGCTGGTTTTGACTTCATTTTTTTTTCAAACCAGTCGAATCCTCCCAACTAAAATTTGTTGTACACGCCGTTTAGATATCGGCAACTTTAAATCTGAAATAATTTTAGAAGCAGTAGCATTTTTCTGGAACCCAGATCGAATAATGGCCGATTTCTGTCTTGGTAAAATTTTTTGATTGTTTTTATTTCTCCGGTTCGTTTTGTAATTACTTCTAATTTAATAACATTATCGATTGCAGAAGCCGATCGATTTAATTTAATGGAAATTTGGCAATTGGACATACCGATATCCTTCTACGCATGGATTTTGGCGATTTTTTCATCCGAGAGAGTTTTTTCTTTTCCCATTCTGACTTGCCGTCAACAATCTTCGAAATCCAAAAGTTCTAAATGTAAAAAATGTAAATTTTCAATTGTAATCACCAAAGAAAAACCCCGATTTCATTTCCAACTCACAGCATTTCAGCATAAACACGACTGCTTTTAATTGAATTTCGCACTATCATTAGTTACAAAACAACAGATGTTGAAGTTCTCTGAGCGGAAATAACGGTGCTTTCAAAACATACGTTGAAGAAAGGACGCAAAGCAAAAATAAAAGAAAAAAATCGGACATAAATGTTCGTTTACGCTACGAACACATTTTCTGTACAAAAGTACACCTGTCTTTAGTTAAATTTCGCTGAGTGTATATTTGCAGATACTTTAAAAACTTATGAAAAGTATTTTGTGCAAAGAAAATTATGTTACACCCGATATGTTGAATATTTATTTGTCAACTAACCAGAAATATATACGTATTTACATATGCAAATATGTACCACGTCCGTCCTTAATCAATGCATTTTCATGCCATTTTCATTGGTATAAACATTGAAATTTTACTTTTGAAAAAAGATTTTTGAAACGATAAGCGCTGGTTGGTCCCATAATGAAGCGGCGCAGTAACTGTCCAGATCCGCAGGTGATAAATATAACACTAGACATAATTACATGCAATACATACAGTTGGGTGCAAAAGTGAGTCACTTAAGTCCAAAAAGTTTGGTTATCAACAAACACTCCAAAATAATAAACGTTTGTTGAAACAAAATATTTCATGATTTATTATTAAAAACTAAATAATTATTTTATGTTAGTAACAAATAAAAAATAGTTCGTTTTATAAAAATACTACTAAACACATCTTGACTCAGTTTTGCGCCAGGGTGAAAACTGAAGGACAACAATTTGCAAATACTTCGACCAGAGTCCTTTTGTCTTTTTTGTTTGCATTATTCGCCTCGGCAGTCTTTCAGACAGTCGATGACAATAATCTGCTGAAGTTTTTGCCCACTGTTCTTATGCTCTCTCCCAAAGAACGGCTAAAGACGATGGTGGTGAGTCATAAACATTGGCCAACGAAGTTTTAAGGTAGGCCCAAAGATTCTCGATCGGGTTCAGATCTGGGCTTTGGGCTGGCCAGTAGCCAATCCTGCACTTTCTTGGTCATGTGCTTCGGGTCTCTATCACATTGGAAAACTACTTCAAGCGGAGAGTAGGGCATATTTCTTATTGATTTCGTGAGATTCGACTTCAGAATATTTAAATACACGTGTTGGTCCCTTATGCCCTCCATTCAGTGTAATTTTCCAAAACCGGAAGCACTCATGCAACCCCACAGCATAATTGAACCACACCCGTGTTTAACTGTTTGTTTAACATGATGCGGCTTTAAAGAATCGTCTTGCCTTTTCCAAGCCCGTAGAGTAACGATTGATCTTAGTCTCGTCTGACCATACGACCATACGACTTTATTCCAATCATCTTCCGACCAGTTCGTATACTTTTTCGCAAAGCTTAGTCTTGCTTTGACATTTTTTTACAGAGTGCTGGTTTTTTCTTCTTTTTGATGGTTACCACACATCGTGCTTACGCAGCATCCAATTGACTGTAAATCGGCTCACTTGCTTCCCAGTAGCTGCCTTAAGTTCTTTCGCTGCTTCAGAACTTGAAGCGGGTCTTCCAGAAAACATGAACCTCACTAAACTACGTTCATCTTGATCGGAAAGTTTCTTGGGCCTTCCTCCTGGAGAACTACCTATGTCCAGTTTACACTTTTTTCTAAGCCCTCCGTCCTTCTACTGGGGTGTTAAATATTCCACCGAAAATTTAAAAGTAGGCCGTGTCTATTTGAATTTTGTTTTAGCCACGTCATATGCATGTAAATTCAGTTTAACATTTTCTGCAGTGGTATACGGTCGCTTTGAGCAAAAATTTCGTCTCAATTTTCTGTATTTGTGTTCAAAACTTTTTGTTGGGTATCACACACCCCAGTTTGCAGTTCGTGTGAGTGTTTTGAAATTTTTTAAATAAAAATAATCTCATTTTATAATTGTGTTTCTTAGTGAAATACACAAAATTTGTGTGAAAAAAACGTAAAGCAGTTTTTAAATAAAGAAATTTAATAACTTCAGGTTGGTTTAGTCATAAGATAAAAGTTTGTTTTAGAAATCAGCGAAAATGGCATTTGTGCGGGACGAAGAAATCGAAAGGCTTCTGTTGGACGGCGACAGAAAGTGATGAAGAATTGGACTTATTTGCCGCTGGTGATTCGGACAACGATCCTGATTACCTAGCGCAGGAGAGGAAGATCTCCTGTTCCACCGAAAAAAAAATGGTGGGCATCAAAGGAAAATCGGGCTACAAATGGAGAGCGGTCCCACCCGAAAAACATGGTGGCCGTGGCTCAAGTGGTAGTGAGTGGACATCAAGTCCAATTTACACTTGTAATTTAGTCTCCCCATTAAATGTTGGATGCCACCCATGGAGCGAAATAACCACTGAGCCCAAAAATCTTTCTCTCTCTCTCTATCCAATTTTCCGAAAAACTTAACACGTGCTCCGGCATTTTAAGAGTAGTAATACCCTCTTGTGTTAAGTCCTTTAAATTTAGTAAGCTACTTCCCAGGTCCAAAAGGGACAACTAAAAATATTACAACCCCCATTGAAGCTTGGAATTTACTATTTTCTGAGGAAATTTTGCTGAAAGTGGTGACTCACACAAACGAGCAAATAGTGCGGTTTTCAGTTTATAATAAAAATCCACAGCCGTACCATAAAGTGGCGTAAAAAAAGCTGCCAAGTTACACCTCAACGAATTGTTATCAGCGAGATTCGGTGTTTCTCTATTTAGAGCAAAAATGTCTCAGAACCGATTTGAATTTATTGCCACGTGCTTACGCTTTGATGATAAAACAACTAGAGCTGAGCGTAAAGTGAATGACAAATTTGCGCCCATTCGCGAAATCTGGGAAATATTTATTACCAATTGTAAATCGCTGTATACACCATTCGAGTATTGCACAATTGATGAACAGCTAATGGATTACAGAGGAATATGCCATTCCGCATATATATGGCGTCGAAACCAGATAAATACGGGTTGAAATTTGTTATGATGAGTGACTCACGTTCATGGTGCATGATAAATGCAATTCCCTACGTTGGCAAAGTCGAAGTTGAAGCAAATGAGTCAGTACCTTCATATTATGTAAGAAAATTGTCAGAGAATATCCATGGAACTGGAAGAAACATTACTGTGGACAACTGGTTCTCTTCTATGCCGCTATTTCAGATGATGTTGACAGAATACAATTTGACGATGTTGGGAAGTCTAAGAAAAAACAAAAGGGAGATTCCAGCTGAATTGTTGGCTCTAAAAGAAGAAGGTCATTCAAGATTTGCATTTGATGAAAACAAAACTTTGGTTTCGTTCGCTCCAAAAAAGGGTAGCTAACATAGTTTTACTACTCTCGACAAACCATTACACAGTTGATGTGGATGAAACATCAGGTAAGCCACAAATGAGCCTGGACTATAACAATACCAAAGGGGGAACTGATGCGTTCGATAAGCTTAGCCATTCACACACAACATCCAGACCTACGCCTCGTTGGCCTATGCGGGTTTTCTGTAGAATGCTGGATCATGGTGGAATAAATGCTATGGTACCGCATACACTCGCACAACCACTCCAAAAAATTCCCAGAAAAGTTTTTGTATGAACTTGTTTTTAGCCTTGTTGAGGCACAACTAAGGCGAAGGGTCCAAGTGCCAACTCTCAGATGAGGTTCCGCAAACGGAACCAGTCACTAGTTCTAACAGAACAACCAACAACCCTGGAAAAATATGTTCGATGCAACATGTATGACAGTAAGAAAGATCGAAAAAAAAAAAGCTTGTGTGGCATGTCGACAGCCCATATGTGACGTGCATCGGTCATCACTTTGTATCGAATATACACAAAAGGATTAAAAATTCAAATATAATTGGCAACATATTTAAGCATTCCGCTAACCATTGATTTTAACTTTAAAAGTTTAAAACGTTAAAGAATAAGAAGAATGTTCTTATGAAAAACTAATATTGTTTTTAAGCTGTTATTTTTTTAAAAATAAAAACTTATTAAGAAGGTATTCAAATTTTTTTTTTTTAGTTGAATGCATAATATCTTAAGAATATTGTGTCAAAATTTCAAGTCGATTGGAGTAAAATTGGCGAAGTTACGAGTATTTTTCTACATATCGGACTTTAATACCTACTCGACCTGAGCGCACTATTGTTACCTGGCAAATGTTTCGTTCTCTATATGGTATAATACCTAATCTTACCCCTCAGATCTATTTATAGAAATTTCGACTTATGTACAAACCTACTTATACCTGTACTGTATATTTTGTCAGTGTAGAGTATAAAATTTAGTGTAGCAGTAAATATTCTATCAAACAGACGTACACGTGCGTTCCTATTTTCGCATCATTTTAGCTCCGTTTTCATTAAGTTTTGTGTTAAATTTTTTAGGCACTAAAATGCTTAAAAAAAATTACAAGATCTGATAGACAATCAGCTGGTTCGAGATTATATCGACCCAGAAAAATTGTACCTCCGCAAAAACGTAAAAACGAAGGCATTTCAACAAGTAGCGCGTCAGCTAAATAATAAAAGTAACCGATGGAGATCAAATTACGGAGGATCTTGATTGATTTTTTATATGTTTTTTCAACAATTAGCGTAGCAATGAAGTGTGTGAAATGTGATGGAAAAGTAAATTTTCATTCGACTAAGAAAGAAAGAAGGCCTTGGATTTAACATCAAAGTGTCGTGCGAAATTTGTAAATAGATTACAAATATTCCGTCTAGTGGAGCACTTCTAGTCTAGCACTTGAGTGGAACCTCTGTCATCGTTGAAATTGCAGCTTATGTGGCAGCCAGTCTCTTCAATGAAGGTTCTTTTCCTTTACTAACCTTCATGCAAGACATGGGAATCAGTAATGGATCAAGTGCTCATGACTGGGCGCGATCAACTGACTCCATACGTATAAGCCGAGCAGAGCAGGAAGCTGGAAGACAAACTAAAGAAGATAGGATTCGTCGTAGACAGGAGCAAAACGGTGCTTTAGACATCATGGATGATAACAACATCCTTTATGGACCTGACATTAATGATTCAGTGTGAGGTAAGCCGATAAAATTCGCTTATGAACGTTTTATACCAGATTTTTTTAGCGTTTTCCCCACAACTCACGTTTTCAAAGTCGGTGCCCTTCATAACTTCAAAACTACTGCACCGATCCTTTTGAAATTTTGAACACTATTTCTGTACATAATTTACGAGGTAACGATGGAGAGTTTTTTCAAATTTGTTAATAATTTTTATTGTACAATAACAAATTAGCCGATTTTTTTCGTAAAACATCGCGTTTTTCCCTTCAAAGTGTTCCAAAAAAGTGAAAAATTGAAATTTCGAAAAACCCTCCCAGCATTACCTGGGGAAAACTATTATCTAACGAATGACCTTTGATTTTTTGATTTCAGATGATCCAGCACCAAGTTATGAGGGGCACCGCAATTCTACTTTTTTCCGAGACAAGTCCGAATAATTGCTGCCATTGCCGTATTTTTTTAATATTTCTTCGTGAAAATTTTATACAATATTTTTCGAATGTCATACTTTAATGTACTATTGGTTTTAATAAAGAGATTTAAACTGTGTCATCACCAAAAAACATGCCCTTTTTTTGTACGAATTAACCTTACCCCCCTTAAACTGAAGTTAGTGTTGTTTAACATACAAACAATAAAACAAATGTGGTAACAAATTATAGATGAAATAAAAAAAACTGACTCAGCTTTGCAGCCAACTGTATTTCAAGGGTAAAGGAAGAATATCGTACTTACCACAATTGCCGCACGCTCAGAAAAAAAAACAGAGTTTCTTCATTGAAAATCAAAATGTATTTATATAATTTTTTTTTTAAATTTAAATAATTTGTTTGTTCTGTGTTTTTTCTTTTAAGATAATACATTTATTTCGATTCTGAAATCTGTTTACTCGTATATATATATATTTTTTTCAATAATTTTTTATTGGCTTCCAGTCACAATACAACACAATTGTTACCAGTTTATTTATTTATTTACTTATTGTTTTTTTAATTTAACATAGTGCTTATTTCACAAAATTTTCATAATTTATTTATATAGTCTTTTTTTCTTCTAAAATACATTAATACATTACAAATTATTATTTAATTTTTTTAAATTCAACAACAAAAAACAAAAAATCATAAAAACTCCAATATAAAAATAAATATATAATGATAAAAACGAATGCAAAAGATATTATTTAAACATTTTCCTCAAGAGTATCAAAAACTATTTTCAGGCAAGAAAATTGGAAAAATTTGAAAAACCTGTTTTCCACTTTTTATATTTGTTTCTTATGTTTCCATTTTTATTGCTGGTTTTTATTTGTTTGTTTTTAATTTAATTTATTCATATAATGTAATTAAAATCGTATATCGGTTAAGGTGTTTTGTACAAGAATATCTATCGTTTATATTGTTTTGTACTTTTCATAAATATAATTGGGATGTACATTAACTACGTAGTTGTTTTTTGCTTTCATTATTGACTTTACAAACATGATACAGTTATACGTATGTATGTATATATGCATATGTGTTTATTTAAGGTGATTAATTATTAATGTATGTATAATGCTTGTTTAAATTTGCATATGCAACTACAACGATATAATAAAAATAATTTCATTAAGAATTAAATTTTGAAATATTTAATAATATAATAGTAATACATTGCAACAGTTCTTCGAATAACATTACAGTTAAAATGAATTAATAAATATGAATAACTTTTTTTTATATATGTTTTTATATTTTATAAATATATAATAATATTTTTTCCATGAATTGATTTTTATTTTGATTTTTAATCGTAAATTATTGCCAACATTTATCTTAGTTGTTTCTTTCTAATTAATTAAAAAATAATAAGGAAGTGCGAACAATTTTATACTGAAATTACATACCAATACTATAAGTGCGACAGTCAATATGTAAGGTTTATTGAAAACAACAAAAAAAAAACGAACAGAGTGTAAGCCGATATTGCACATAAAAAGATCATCGAGAGCTGATAGTTGGCAACTTCTGACTGATTTTTGCAGTAAAAACATTAAAGGAAACGCATTCGGAGCCCTCTTGAATTTGAAATTCATATATAGGTATACGCGGACTTCAATATGGAATTAGACACAACCTAGGCAATTACGCACGCCTCAAAGGTTTACGAATACATGCATACACATATACGAGCATGTTCATATTACCAGCAAAGTAGACGTAGAGGCAACTAAGTATCTGCTGCAGTACCTGCAGATACGAAATGGGTAATGAAAATCAGTTACATTCGTACAGCATCGCTCGTCAACTTCAGTTGCATAGGCTATCTATCTATCTAGACGGATGGGTCATTGAATATCAGCCAAACACCATAAATGCCTTAACCAGGAACGCATATTACGGAGAAAAATTTGTATAGTTGATACCAGCGGATACTAAGCAATACTGGTAGTGCTGCAATGAAGCGTTCCCTTAAGAACCAACAATCCCTCACATACAACTAAACATATATGGTATGTATGTGGAAGTTTGAATGTCCATAGCTAGGCAGGGGCTAACTCCTTTTCATAACTAAGCACTTCACGAGTGCGGCATTTCTTATACGAAAAATATGATAGATGGCATTAACAGCAACTGTACGATATTCAATATAACTGAGAATAAACTCCAGTAAGGCACGTACAATTTTAAATAATAATAACCACGGCGCCAGATATCTCGATTCTATTTGCGACCTAGTTCACATTTTCTCGGTCTTAGCTTACCCTGGTTTTCACATTGGTATAGACAGAGTTTGGACAAAAACACTTATAGACAACGATAAGATGATGAGATCGAGAATCTTCACCCACAATGCTCATCAAAAAGGAGAAATGAGATTGAACCTGAAACTCACAACCATCTCTGGATCAAGCTTGTTATATCTTCTTTGAAAAGTTTGTTAGTGCAGTCCTAAATTATTTATAGAGTTTCGAATTTTTTAACACTTAGGAGACTACCATATTCGTATACTAATTTACGGCACCCTATAAATTCTACACCTTTCATACTCGTAAAAATGCCTCTAACGCTTCTTCGTATTGTACCTACGAGCCAATACTAAGTCAGCAAAAGTAAGTGACGTAAGACACCGAGTAAGAAAAAAGTCGATCATGAAATCACACCGATTACTGAAATTGTATACCCTCTACTTCTGAATGCAACCGGTGACTTGTTGGTATTGTATAGCAAACTATGAGGATCACCGTGGTAAATTGCATTATATCCGTAAATTATTGTAGTTACGCATTTTGTAGCTGAGGATGACAAACGACTAGGGGGCCTCGTAAAACAGCGTTGGTTAATGAATGCTGGTTTGTTAAAAAAACGAGATGATGCATCTGCAGGCGAGAACCTACGCACTATTACTAAATCTTACTTTAACGCCACTTGACAGTTTCTTCGGAAATTGCAAAGTTTGAAGAGGCGAGTCGCCTTCTATACATAGAACGGCTATATACGGATAGATACCTTGTTGACGACGCTTTAGAACCACGAACAACGATTGTATTCCGGAACATCAAGACAATCCTTGACAACGGAGAAAAGGGTTCCAAGAATTCTAAGATCCTACAACTAAAGTAGGAATTCATTCATACATTCAAGGCAGTTGACAAAGTCATCATCTTGGTGGAAATCCTAGGACCACTAATTAGGGAAGTATGGGAAACGGAAGACTTCTTCGAAGATTAGAAAACGGGAATGATTTTTATGCTGCCCAAGAAGGAAAACCTGACACAATGTGGAAACTGAAAAAGTATATGCGTTCATCCGAACGAACATTGTGAGGCTTTGGATCTACATTCTCCTGCATCGACCACATCAACACCCTGTGGATCATCATTGAACAATGCGCCGTATAAATCTCTGCTTCATTTGTAAATTGAGCTTAAGAAGGCCTTCGACGGCTCTAATCGAAATTCTGTATGGTAAATAGGCTACGAGATCATATCTTTAAAATTTCGACTATGCTTATGATGTTTGCCCGCTCTCGCAAAGGATTTTAGACATGCATTAAATGATCCACAATTTATTGTAGAGTCAGACTCTAAGTAAGTTAGGCTAAAACAAACGCCTAAAGAACTTCAATTTCTCAGTATATCACCAGCGTAGCTCAACTGAACATTGCTAGACAACAATTCGAGAAAATAAATAACTTTTTATATCTAGGAACCATGGTCTCAGAAGATGGTGGCCCAGTTCAAATGTGGACAGCAAAATTCGCAAAGCAAAAGCTGCGTTTTGTATGCTATATCAAATCTGGAGAAGCAAGGTTTTACGCACAAAAACCATTCTGAGATTGTTCCGATCAAACGTGAACACAGTTCAATTCGTATTATACTTTATGGGTGTAGTATGCACCTGGAAGTGACCGACATCGGAACAGGGAAGTTGAAAAACTTCATAAATGCATGTCTTCCCAACATCTTAAGGATCTTCTGGCCAAACCGTTTATCAAACGACACTCATGCTATAACCGGGTTTCTGACCCGGATATGAAAATCTATGTATTTATGTTAGATATGGAGTAAGACAGTCGAGGAGAAATCCAGTTTTTCGGGATGAGTTGAAGGGAACTCAAGTTGGTCCCAAAGGGGTCAGAGGACCTAAGTGGGACAGCTTTAGTATCAAACATTGATGTGTTTGCAGTTCTTTCAAAAACCATGATAAACTCAAATTTGTCCATAAGTGAACAAAAGTGAATGCGGTTTGCACCGGAACTCCTCACGCACTCGTATTCATTAATTTTCATGTTTCTTAAATTACATTACTTTTCGTCTAACGTCTACTTCTTATTTTCTTCTGTACTTAAACATTTATTTTTGGAAACAACTGATACCTTGCAACTGATCTTAACAAAAGGTATTTTGAAGACTGGTAAAATTCAAAACACTGTATAAAGAAAATAAATTTTTCAAAGAAGATTACGATAACAAAAGAACGAAATTTTGCTTATCAAGTTCGTGATCAATGGCAGTGGTTCATCGAATGTCACATAATTTGCGATATTATATGTAGAATAAAAATCCTATTAAAATTGGTGCAAGACTGGTGCAATGTGAACACGAACAACCACATTTATATTTTTTATTCAACAAATAAAAATAAGACGTTATGTTATAAAAGTTCCTACTTCATTTGGATTTCGTACAGTAAGCTAGGGCTAAAATTGAAGACGAGTTTAACACCAAACAAATAGTATCTCTTAAAAGTCACCCAATTAATATGCAAATTTCCAAAGTAAAAATAAAATATTATAGTAAACAATTTAATTTTCTATACTATTGTAAAAACTATATATGTACATATGTCATAATATAACATCTTGTTTTTTTAACAATAAACACCTTTATATTATAAAATTCATTAAAAAATATACATGAACAATAGAGTAAGTGTGTTCTTAAAAATAAAAAAATAAATCGCACTTCCTTACCTTGATACAACAACAATAATTAAACATTATAACAAACTCACCAATGCACAATTAAGTTAAGGCTTTTGAAAGCCTTTCTGGAAGATGTGTTTTCTTGTTTTTTGCTAGCCGAAACTAAAACAAAAACGACGAAAAAGTCGGTCGGTTACTACTCGTATAATACTATGCGACTACCTTGTCGAAACCGCTTCGCACAAGAATGCTATTTTACATGCTTACAATTGACTGTTTTGCACCTGATCTGCAATGGCGCTTATTACAGGCAGAGTTGGCCTCTGTTTTGACAAGTCTATACTGTTGCCAGAGTGTAATGAATCGCTGGCATCGCAGTTTACATCTATCGAATCGCTAGTCTGTTCACTGTCGTTGAAACTGCCATTCGTTAGCAGACTTTGCATGGGAACCATTTCAGCGGTGGCAGTGGTAGCCGAGGATGCAGTCATATTACTTAAGCTACTACTTGAATCGAAATGTTTGCCGGTTTTGATATTTGGTCCGGGACTTTTGTCAAAGTCATTCACAACATCTTGAGGTACCTGGATTACTGAATTGCGATTTGCATGCTTATCTTTACGAATCGGCGGTTTGGGTGCTTCTTTTAATTCAACATTAATTGCACCATTTTTATGCACTGCCGACTTACCATCTTTCTCTTTATCCTTCTCCTTGTCTTTGTCCTTATCCTTGTCTTTGTCTTTTGATTTTTTGAAACCTGCAATTAAAGCTTTATGGGCTTGAGCCTTAATACCTTCTTTGCTGGTACGAATTATCGAATTACGACCACTAATCGATTGCTGTTGCTCGCTTTCTTCGGTTATGCTCGTCAGAGCGAGCGGTTGCTGTTGGGTTTGTGATTGCAACAGATGTGGATCATCGCCCTGGATTGGTATGTCGTCTGGAATAATTTTGTTTATTTTGTTTTTTTTTTTTTGTTTTTTAGATTTTAAAATTAATACGACTACAAGAAACATGTTTACTTTTTTATTTATTTTGTTAGTTTTAAATTCTGAAATGTTGATCGCTTATTTAATAAAAGCGCGGACAGAGCAATATCGTAATATTTAATAACCCAAAACAAAATTGAAAAAATTAGGCTTTTTGGAAAATGTTAAATTGTTTCCTTTCTTTTTTTATTTTAATTTGTTACGTGTCATCTGTTGGAACGAACTGTGAATTATTCAAGGACGAAAAGTCTTGGCACATAACTACGGAATTTAATTCAAGCGAATCATGCTTATTGACTTTTTCGTAAGGTTTAAATAAAAATAACACTACTATTTAATTTAAAATTTACTTAATATAAACATATATGTTTATAATAATTTAAAATTGTTCCCAAAATGCTTAGAAATTTTATAAAATCTAAAACATACATATAACTACAATAAAAGATTGTTTCAAAGAAATGAAGCAAATGTTTAAAGCTTAAGCAAGAAAATCTTAGATGACATAATTTTCTTTTTACTTTCTTTTTTTTTCTAAAATTAAAAGGAAACAAATTCATGAAAAAGTAGTACTTCATTTTCGCAGCGAAACCTACGTATATACGAGTGCCTTACAGCTAGCAATATGGAAACTGTGGAAGGCTGGTATGACAAAAAGTCCACAGCCCTCCACAGTTTCCAATTAAATCGACAATTACGAGTAGCTGGGATAAGGATAAACGATTTGTATGAATCAAGTGATCACTTCTATGTTTGCTGTTTCTCGAAATGATAAAATGTCTTTATTCAAAAGCAATAGCTGTCAATGTATTATTTCGGGAGATACGGGTATTATTTAAAGAATACCAAGTTTCGATCAGAAGAAGTGGCTCCATTAAAAATATCACGCAATTGAATAGGGAAACTTAATTTTGAATATGAAAAGACCAAATGGATCTAGACCAACTTAACAACGTTAAAGTTAATATATTTTAAGTGAACAATGCAATGATCCAAATTACGAGTATAGGCAATCATGTTGGGTAATATTCCCTGTTTAAGGGCAATCAAATCTACCAACCCACTTACATTATTCCTGCCTATGTAACTTAGACCTGACTTAGACTTCTCTCTTACTGCATGACAAGGAATGTACACTTAATAATTATTCTGTAATCGAAGTCTTGTTACTGGTATAAAGTAAGATTACAAATTTTTGTTTTACTTACACTTAAACTTACGGGTGCTACTGGAAGCTGGACGTCAAAAAACTGGCCTCATCATCGGATGCGACGTTAATGCTCATCACACGGTATGGGGCAGTACCGACATCAAGGATAGAGGTGAGTCACTTTTTGATTATATAATAAGTACTAACCTCATTGTTTGCAACATTCGCAATGAGCCCACTTTTATAACAAGAAACCGACAGGACGTGCTAGATATCACTTTTGTCTCCGACACCATCACTCAAATGCTAACGAACTGGATGGTATCGTCTGTACACTCTTTTTCAGACCACAAATACATCCAATTCAGCTCGAGTGATGCTCCTCCAAGCCAACCAGTATTGCGGAATTATCGGAAAACTGATTGGCCAAAATACAGAGTAATACTGTCAGAAACAATATCCTCTGAACACTCAAGTCCCCCGCGTAACACCAATATGGGTGGCAGTGGCTCAAGTGGTAGTGGACTGGCTTCCAAACTGGAAGGTTCGGTGTTTGAATCTCAGCCTCGCCCGAAAGACATATTCATTTTTTCAGTTACCGACAACTAAATAAGATGGGTAGTTGACTAGAAATCAACATCAAGCCAACCTCCACTAAGAATTTAGTCTCCCCACCCATGGAGCGAAATAACCACTGAGCCCAAACATCTTCCTTTCTCTCTCTTTATCCCATTTTACAAAAAACTTAACACATGCCTAGGTATTATAAGTGTATTCATACCCACTTGAGAGTTAAGTTCTTTAAAAAAAAAAAAAAAAATTAAAGCCAGGGAATTCGCCATGGCTCTCAATCGGCCATGTCCGATTCCTGCCCTCTCATTCAACCTAGAGGCATGAAAAAGCCGTACTGGTGGGCATCAGCCCTGGGACTGCTTAGAAACACTTGCAGAAAACTTTTCAACTTAGCAAAAAGCACAAGAAAAATGAATGACTGGGACTCATTTAAAGAATCCCTCAAATTACTATATACAAAAAAGAACTAAGGAAGGCAAAATGACAATGCTGAAGATCATTCTGTGACAAAATCACGGAAACCTCTGAGGTATTGCGGCTAAGAAAAACCCTATGATGCCTAGCTGTTTGAAAAAAAAAAAAAAAAAACCGATGGCGAGGTTGTCCAAGAACCTCAAGGGATGAATCACTCAACCTGCTACTGGATACTCACTTCCCAGGTATCTCCCAATTCGCGGCCAGTAGCAACCCAAACAGGACTACTGCAACCGTGACCAAAATTCATCGTCTGGTTACAAGAGACAAACTGATCTGGGCGCTGCATAGCTTCAAACCATACAAGTGTGCTGGCCTGGACGGGATAACAGCTGCTGAGCTACAGAGGACCTCAGATATTATTCTGCCTGCGCTAGAAAATATTATGGGGAGCTGTGTAGAACTTATCCACATTCCACTGTTATGGAGAGAAGTAAATTTAGTTTTCATTCCCAAAGCCGGAAAATGTTCTCATGTTGTCCCAAAGGACCTCAGACCTATAAGTCTATCATCTTTTCTTCTTAAAACTCTAGAACGACTGATTGATATTCATATTCGAGCTAAAATTGATCCAAGACTTCTGTCAACGGCTCAACATGGCTACTGTAAAGGAAAGGTGGAAACGGCTCTGCATTTACTGACTATGCATAGACATGCTTTCCTGGACATAGAGGGTGCCTTTAACACATCAACACGTCAACACATCCGCAATCACCACTGCGCTGCCAACTCTCAGGTAGACGACTCACTTAGGGAGTTGATAAGTCTTACGCTAAACAGCACGATAATCAACTCCAAACTGGATGAGGCGAAGAACTCCTTCAACTAAATCTCGCTGTGAATTGGGGGTAAACCCCCATAACACTGATCTTGTCCTTTTTTAGAGGAAATACAAAATTCCAATTATAGACCTTCCCTCAATAAACGGTACCAGTTTACTCTTTTCCGATACAGCAAAATATTTGGGTCCAATTTTTGACAGGAAACTAAACTGGAAACCTAACATTCAAGAAAGAATAAAGAATCAATAAAGCTAGAGTAGCTTTATTTTCTTGCAAAAAAGCCATGGAGAACAAATGGGGCCTTCAATCTCGCATAACCCACTGGATATACATCTCGGTCATAAGACCGATACTCACTTACGGGGTTGTCGTCTGGTGGACGGCCTTAGAAAATGCAGTCAACTGCACTAAACTAAGCAGAGTCCAAAGAACAGCATGTCTATGCATAAGCGGAGCCTTACGTACTACTCCCTTGATATTTTTAGCAAGCAAGTAGCTGCGACTGCAGCTATTCACCTTAAAGTGGCTACACGGTGGACAAATAATTCATTTGGCCACGCTAACATTCTCTTAATACATTCGGAATCCTCACAGAGAACATCGATTACACCATACCTGAACTTTGGTTTGACAGACTTCCATGTAAACTTCTCCTCTAGATGCTTCTGGGAGGAAGCTGCTTTCATGGAGGACAAGTCAATCCGTTTCTACGCAGATGGATCTAAAACCGATGGCGGGCTTGGTGGCGGTATTTTCTAAGATTAGCTAAATCTAAGCCTCACTTTCCGTCTTCCAAATCACTGTAGCGTGTTCCAAGCGGAAATTTTGGCGATTAAAGAAGCCCTGTCCTGGCTGAAGAAAACCGTGATAGCTGCAAAGGATATCCGCATCTTTTCGGATAGTCAGGCAGCTATCAAGTCCCTGGAGTCAGTCTCACTAAATTCGAAATCCGCCCTTGAATGGCGATCATCCCTTATGGAGATGGCAGAGCAGTTCAACCTTCACCTTTGCTGGGTGCCGGCCACAGAGACATTCCAGGGAACAGTAGGGCCGATGGACTCGCCAAAATTGGAACCACTCTACCTATTCTACCGGAAAATGGTAGCATAGGTATACCAATCGCTACGTGCAATTAGGTATACCAGATTTAAGCTGGATGCCAATAAAAGAACAGACCTTAGGTGGACTGTTGAACCAACATACCTAGCGACTAAACAGATCTGACCAAAGCTAGATCCGAATCGCTCTAAGAGTCTGATCCTTCTAAATAGGAAGCATCTCCTAGGAGTGTACCTTCTCTGTACACGTCCAGCTCTCTCTAAAAAATATAAACGTAAGCAGTCTCATTCTCTTCATCTTAAGCTCAAACTGGTTCCATTAGTAAGAGGATCATAGATCCACGTGACATCACAATGGGCCAAGGCCTAAGTGGGTTGGTGTTTCCAACAGTCACTCTTACCTACCCTACCCTACAACTACACCTGCATATTTAAGCAATCATTTTTACATTCTTCCATATTGTTGTAGTTATATACTATACATACATTCATATTGTATCTCATTCATATATTCACATTGTACTAGATGGCGCAAAAGAGCCATTACACCCGTTCAAAATTAGTGCATGGTCTGCTTTTTACCCTGGAGGCGTCATCGGGCCTTATTTTTTCGAAAACGCCGCGGATCAAACGACTACTGTGGACGGCGAGCGCTACAGATCCATGCTCAACAAATTTCTCCTTCCTCAATTGGATGAATTGGGACTGGAAAACAAGTGGTTCCAACAGGATGGAGCGACGTCGCATACTGCACGAGCCACAACCCAAATTCTTAGGGCTGAATTTCCGGGTCGCCTAATCTCTCGTTTTGGCGATTTGCACTGGCCGGCAAGATCGCCTGATTTAACCGTCCCAGACTTCTTTTTGTGGGGTTTTTTATTCGCCGAAAGTTCTAGCAAGAGTGACGGAAAATGCCACAAATCGGGCCGAAATGGTCATCAATTCTGGCGGCAGCCACTTAGCCGATATCATTTTCTCGACTTAATGGAAACAAATTTAAGACATCAAATAAACATAATCCAAAAGCAGAACCAACGTTTTTCATTCATAAAAAAAATTACAGCCAAAGAACATCGGGTGACAACTTTTGCTCCATCTTGTAATTTCACACATTATTATATCTCATACATGTACGAGTACTCGTATTCACATTTCATTTTTACAAAGTTGGCTGGATCCTTCAGGGTTTTCACTCAGCCACCAATATTGCCAAGAATGGTTTTCCTACTCGGATGCGGGCGAGTCTGATCTGTCTGCATTATGGTCACTTGAATCCATAGCCGTAAAGGGTGTAAATCTGAAAAACAACATATGACCGAAAAACTGATCTGCCAGTACACAAGAAGAGTAGCAAATTGCTACGAAGCCACCTTGCCTTCTAAAGTTCCTGATATGATACGAGTATTACGACGAGAGTGACATTCTGTGTAAACTGTAGCCCTTATATCCTCACGGCAACTATCCACGATCATTTGACCTAAGAAGAGCAGATCCTGATAGATAACATCTACCACCTTGATCAAAAAGTTCTCGACCACATCCACCGTGTGGCGTTCCCATTGTTCCGATTTGAGTTCTGTTTTTTTTGTTAAGTTGGTAAATACGAGTATGTTGTTGACATTCCCTCTAAATCTTACGTCATAGCTTGACATTTGCAAAAGCTACGAAGCCAAGAGTACATCTATCTCTGCGTATGTTGGCGATTTTTTACAATTTTAGAAATGGATTTAAATTTGCCACAACGAACTTGTATTAAATTTTGCGTAAAAAATGGATTTAATGGTGCGCGAACGTTGGAAATGTTGGAAAAGTGTTTCGGAAACGATTCTCTAAAGAAAACAGTCGTTTACCAGTGGCACGAGCGGTTCAAAAATGGTAGTGAGTGAAAATGATGAACGCAGTGGCAGACCATCGACATCGAAAACCGATGAAAACATTGATGAAGTACGAGTAAAAGAAATGTTGGTCAATAACCGCAAATTAACCATCAGAGAGATAGCGGAGGACTTGAACATTGCCTATGGATCCGTCCAAGACATTTTGATTAATGATTTGGGTTTCCGTCGTGCATTTCATGCAAAAAAGAGACCGTGTTGACGTCGCATAAGAGATAATTTGCGAGGCTGAATCCGATCCCACATTCATCAAAAGGATTATTACTGGAGACGAGACGTGGTTTTATGAGTACGACACGCAATCCAAACATCAGGCAAATGAATGGCGTTCCCCAAATGAGCCGAGATCAAAAAAACCACGTCGTTTTCAGTCAAAAAAGAAGGCAATGCTCACGGTTTTCATGGATTACAACGGTGTAGTTTTTGCCAGAAGGCCAGACAGTAAACAAAGAGTACTCGTATAATTTGGGTGTTATGAGACGTTTGCGTGAAGCAAACAGAATTGTGGCAGAAAACTCATGGATTTTGCACCATGATAACGAGTAAGATGTAGGATGGCTTTTGACATACATACGTCTCTAGCCAACCCCAGATAAGATCTGACCTGGGATGTTGGTATTCCATTCATCAGGCATACACTCTTCTGACCAGATGTGGGGAATAAGTTAGCGTATGTTTTCCACATATCCATTTCCAGTCTTTACTTAATTTCGATCTGATGGACGAAAATTGTGGCTATCATCGTTTAAGTTGAATTATCTATGCTGCGTGATGGCGGGATGTTGGAATTCTTCAACATCCAATATTTTTAGCACTGACTGTGACTCTACTACAAAGTTTCCTTCTTCATCTCCACAGGCTTCTGTACGGGTATTCTTGACTTGGCACGTCCTTTTTACCTGTTGGTAAAACTTCTGTACATTATTCCTGGAGTACAACCTGTCAATATCTTCGCGAGCATGCTTCTCATACTCATTTTTCTTTTTCTGGAGAAGCCGACGTTCTTCCCATCCCTTCTGCTTGGGGACCTCAGGAGTGGCTCGTCCTTCATTGCAGCACCACTTTGTACGCTTCTTGTTTAGCTGCATGTGCTTGCCGGCATTCCTCTCAAGGTAGTTCTTCTTTGTTGTGGCGCTTTGGAAATCCGCATTCTCACCTTGGCTGCTACAAGGTGGTGATCCGAGTCAATGTTGGCTACCCGGAAGGTTCAGAATACTGGAGTTATGTTACTTCGATCGCAATGTGATCAATTTTATTTAGCGTTTCATGATCTGGAGATCGCTATTTCCCTTTGTGTATATTTAGATGAGGAAACCGTGAATTTAGCCTTGATGCTGATTATCATAAGACGCTCACTCACGTGTCAGAAACTCAAGATTCTTTGCCCAAGTCTGCCGCATATGGCAAATCCGCATCGAATAAGCTTTATTTACTGATTTTGCTGTTATTTACTGAATTCAATGTGGTTGATCTTTTTGACAGATATCATACAATCTTTGGCAATTTCAATCATGCAGTCGTTTACCACGCAACAGCGTATTTTTGTTATTCAATTTTATTACGAAAATGGGCGATCTGTAACATTTCGTAAAATTCGTGAATTTTTCGGTCAACATAATCGCCCTAGTGAGTACGAAATTTGTGTGTTGGTGAAGCGTTTTGAAGAAACTGGTCCTGTATCGGGTCAAACACCATATCAGCATGCTCGGCCAGAACGTACATTCCAAAACATCACCACTGTGAGCGAAAGTGTTCAAAACCAGCCAGGCACCTCAATTCGTCAACGAGGTGAATGGAGAATGTTACCGCAGCATGTTGACCGGGAATTTATTTTTCCAAAATTGAATGAATTGGATCTGGGCGATCTCTGGTTTCAACAGTATGGTGCTACCGCCCACACAAGCCATCAATCAATCAATTTATTGTGTACGAGATTTGACATTCTTTCGGTTAAAGGAGAAGTTGATTGACCTCCAAGGCTATGCGATTTGACACCTTTAGACTTCTTCCTCTGGAGTTATTTGAAGAGTAAGGTCTATGCTAATTGTCTAAGCGACAATTCAGGATCTCAAACATAACATCCAAACTGAAATTCCGGCCATTGACCCGCTTATTCTTCAAAATGTCATCGACAGTTTTGACCTTTGGCTTGTCGCTTGCAAGCAGCAGTGATCACATGAACGATGTTATGTTCCATTCGTAATTGCCATATACCAAACTTTATTAATCAATAGAATTCTACATTGATTTCACAATAAATGTGTGTTCAATTTAATGAAAACTTCCACACTAGCTGTTGGCTCACGCTTTATATACTCGTATCACAGTTTCTCATCCTCCTAATGTTCGGCCGATCCTATAGTACATTCTAGATGGCGGTGATATCTGCGTGATAGTAGTCAAGGGCCTATGGTAATTGCTTGGCTACGCGTGGTCTGTTAATAGTCCCAAGATTCCACGTGCACATCCGAATGTACTCGTAGTTGTCCTTTAAACGCTTGCGAGTTTCGTCAACAGTGAATCCATTTTTATACGGTTCGTCACATCTTTTTAATATGCAGGTTAGAGTTGCGTGCCGTATGACGGACTTGTCATTTTAATCGGGATGAGTAAGGGTTTACTCATGGGATGGCTTAAATGATGCTAAAACTCCGCAGTATTTTGAGACAGAATACTTAGGCTCTGTCGTTAAATACTGTCGTTGCGGTGATGATGTGGAATGAAGTTAGCGTCGAATGGTTTTCGTCCAGCTTTAACTTGTGATCGCAATATTGAAAAATGTACAAGAAATTTTCAATAAAAGTCGTTGGGAAATCCGGATGGAAAACCAAACTCTTGGCCTCACTTATCGAAAATAGAGTTGGCCTGTAAGATGGTTCTACCGTCCTCAAATTTAGACAATCCCACCAGCGGCGCAGTAGCATTAGACATAATTATACGCATTACATATTTCAACGGTCAATAAAAAAAAAAACGAAAAAAGAGACACTCTCAGATACAAATAGATAACTCTCGTATAAGATTGCGACCTGAAACCTCCACAGACTATGAAATCCGAGTGTACACCTGGAACGTATACATGGTGTACTCGCCAGAGACTGCTAAGAAAATTGAAGTCTTGAGGGGTATTTAGGGCATACAACTCCGATACGGGAGATACAATGGATAGGATCAAATATGAAGAAAAAAAAATATTACAGCTGCTATAAAAAGCTGTATATGTTGGAACAAGGATTTGTCGTGGGAGATCGACAAGGGTCGATTTATTGTCATTGGCTTTTAACCAATAAACGTTCGCCTTGCTGAGCTCCGCTATTGAGCTACACGTCAAAAAAACAGCCTTATATTTGCACATCTTTAACAATTCTTTAAAGTCCTAGATATAGCTTACGAAGCTGGTTCGGAGTATCGTACTCGTGGACCTTGACGTCAAAATTCCTAAGGAAATATTTTCGTTGTTGACAAGTACAGACATCCGCAATCAACTCCATAATGTTAATGGATACTAGCATTCTGAATATGCGCACGTCGACTCTGCCATCTTCGTTACCAAACTCAGAGCCCGACTGTCCAACGAAAATGTATTGCAAATGACTCAGAAAACAAAAACAGACTTAACGTTAAACGCTTTGGCACGCCTGGGAAAGCAAAGACTATAAAGTACAGCTGAGTGGGACACTGTCTTCTGTTCACTTTGCCTACACTATTACCAACACCCTGTGGAAGCTGTGTCAGCTACACAAGAGAAATGTCCGTTTTATTATGATGTTCGTAAATAGAGGAAAGACAAGAGCAGAAAAGAAACATACCCAGCAAAAAAATTGAGAAAAAAATGTTGCTAGGGAAGTGAAGTGCATATCAGTCTCTCAGATAAGAGAAATTGAAAAGTCAGGTGAGTCTGGCTAGCTTTAAGGCCATAGAAAAGCGCGAAGGAATCTTAGTGGTTGTATGTAAACAGCCCGAAAATAACAACAAATTTCAAGTCGAAATTTATCGATTTCATCCACTTCCAAGCCGCATATGATAACAACTATACCGCCTTGATCTCCACAGGAAATTCGCTACGATGTGGAATGTTCAATCTAAAGCTATCACCGGGCGCTACGGTGCGCCGCCATTGAGATTTTTCGCGATTGAACAGCAGACGAAAGTTAACCTTAAGGTAAATAAGAAAAAGATCAAGTACGTGTTGTCAACAGATAATAAATCATCTGTTCACCACCTAGGACAAAGCGTCACTTATGATAACAGTAGCTTCAAAGAAGTTAAGGAGTTTACCTGCTTCGAAGTAAACACAAACTCCTAGTGGATATCCGATGAAAAGCTCTACAGAACGAAAGCTCTACCGACATCGATTCGATCCAATAAATGGGTTTAAAACTCCTAACTCTGCGGACGAAATTCATGTTCTTCAAGAACCCAATCCTGCCATATGGTGCCGAGTCCTGAACAACACGGATAAACGTAGAACCGATATTTTATATAATACCATCGCGAGGAAAATTGTTTTTCATATTTTTTTTTTTTTTTTTTGTATAATTGATTTTTATAACATGATTGCACATAGCGCGGGCGAGGGGAAGTTAGGGAGGGAAAAAAGAAAGATGCCGATGTGCGTTGGTCCTAAATGTTTGCAAGTTTTAGTGACTAGGAAATAAAGAGCTCGGCTGGGCATTCCATAAGCGATTTGTATAGCTTAGAAACGAATCATCATATTTCAGAGTACGTCCGAAAGTGTGCTCGAGGGTACACTGATGAGCATTCTTAGCGAGACGGGTGTTACGGTTAAAAGTTATAAGGGGTGGAATGCTATTGGCAATTTCGGTGGAGTACTGGTGGTGAAAATAACAATATAACAAGGTGAAACAGGAGAATTTACGTCTGTGTTCGAGGATGTTGAATGACTGTGTGGTATTATCATCACCTATGAGTTTTATCGCACGGTTTTGGATCCTATCTAGCAAGTGCAAAGAGGTTTTAGAAGCACCCGACCAGATGTAGGCATTGTACTTCAATTTTGGTCATATTATACTTATATTGAGGCCAGATCAGAGGGTGTGAAATATTTTTTACATCGCTTGAGGAAACCTAGACATTTCGCAGAATTTTTGCGACATCGAATATGTGGTCATTGAGAATGGAAAGTTTTTCGGTTTCAACGATGCAAGTGCCACATATGCGAAAAGAATTAGTGAAGGAAAGAGATAACCGAGAATTCTGTGCACTGCCATTGTCACATCACTACACACCACATCGAGCAAATTGAAAAAAAGGCGGCAACCAAGAGACTCTGAATCACAGCGTCTAGGCTGTTTTAAGGTCAACCGATCTCGGAACTCTTGGTTTAGGGAAATGGAAACAGCGTGACAGGGATCAAAGGATGAAACATATCCAAAATACGAGTACATGTATTGAACTCCGTCTCGTATTTACGGCAAAATTCTTGAAACAGCGCCCAAGAGCTATGAACTGAAAACAAATCAACAGAACGTACTCGTAAAAAATGAGTGGAATGGTTAAGATAAGTTAGAAGTTGCTTGCAAATTGTTTATAACATACATTCACTGATATGGACACCCTTTCTCGTGTCAAAGCTAATTTCGAACACCCATATTATATGCCATATAAACACGGTCTCTGTTGAGTTTAAATTACTTAGGTATGGAATGAGATGGAGACCAACTTTAATGCAATAACATTGCATTTTGATCGACACTCATATCGTATTGATTTGACAAACTATTTCGATACATATATGTATGTATGTATTAGCTAGATGCTTCTTCAGATAAACATATATTTATGTGCATAGGTACTACTTGATTTCAACACCGATTTCTACAATATTTATATTCAATTCGATAAAAAGAATAAATTTGAGTGGGTTTTAAAACAAAATGTAAATAGATTAATTTTCCCGAGATGCAGGTAGCGACTAACGACCCTTCGAACAGAGCGTCCCTAGGCCTATTTTATGATTCTATTGTGTTTTTGGGCGTGCTTGGCTCTACGTACTCGTATAATAGAAATATCATACGACTATTATTATTTGCCAGAAATAGACACGTTTTTTCAGTAGCTTGTGCGTTACAGTGAATTTTCATTTGAGAATAAATATTCTGCTGAATATGGATATCAGAAATAAAGGTTCTCGAGAAGCTCATCGCCCCGGTTTTTTCCGCAAAGATCGGAGCAAGAAGAAAATAACGCCCAAATATCGACATACTGCCTAAGAACTTTTCCACGACAATATTAGTTCCAGTGCCAAAAAATTTAGAACTGATCATGAGACAGCCGCACCAGAAAATGCAAAAATCGGTTATGGAATTTTAAATTTTCTGACTGTGTTTTCTATCTTATGGGAATGTGTAAAGTGTAAAAAGTGTGATAGTGATGTTCGATTCTTAATAGAAAGCACTCGAGGACTTGGTTTTAAAATTGTAGTTTCGTGTTCATCGTGCAAACCGACTTTCATTCCATCGTGCCCATACATCAACACAGCTTACGAAATAAATACACGATTCTGTTTTGTTATGCGCTTATTGGGGATTAGTTTGCGTGGAGCTAAGAGATTTTGTGGACTCATGGATTTACCGTCTGCGCTTTAATAAACAACGTATGATATGATAATTAATAACATTCATTCTGCTGCTTCAAATATTGTTCAATTGGTGTTAAAACAATCGGTAAAAGAAGAGCAACAGAAAATATCAGAACAAAATTCGAGTGCTGATATAACATGGATTTGCGGTTCTCATTGGTCAGTTTACAGGAAAACTCGTTGATTTTCTTGAAAAGTTTTTTATTGTTCTGAATGTAACTATTGGCATAAACACAAAAATACTGAGCAATATGAGGAATGACAATTGCCAGATCAATTATGACGGATCGGCAGGCAAAATAGAAGTAGACGCTAAGAAAGAATTATTTTCAAAATCCGTCGAAAAGCATGGAGTTATGATTACTGAATGCGAAACCGTATGGTGATGAATTGAAAGTGTAAAAACAGAATGCGTGGGACACGTTCAAAAGCGAATGCCAGAAAAGAAATCCTGGAATCGGCGGCAAAAACAAATTGAGGGCAAAATTTATAGGTAAACTGAGCTTAGCTATTCGCAGAAACTGTAACTCCAAGAATGACATGAAAAAAGCGGCATTCTACCATTACGGCTCAATAGACATCAACCTTCAACATCATTTCTGTCCCGAAGGCCCCAAATCGTGGTGCAAGTGGCAATAAACGAAAGCTAAAAGAAAACTGAAAAATTTCTGTCACGATTATTTAGCATTATTTAGCATTACCAATGCAGCAATGACAAATTGTTGGAGCGCTCTGTTGGCGGATATACCCAAAACAGCAATGAGAGCTCCAATCAACTTATTTGGAAGATAGCTCCAAAAACGTTGAACATTGTTGAACTTGCATGTTGCAAGAAATACAGCAATGTTAACGATTTTGGTGATGAACGTGTTAGGAATATCAGGGCCCTCGCCCAATTATCAAGGCTCCGCCCATCAATGACGTTGTCTAATAAAAAGCATCTTCAGATGACGCCACCGAAGGTTGCTATGATTTGATCAGTTCCAAATTGCCGGTCATAGGTCTTGTTGGCGGCAGGACCACCGATATTCCCTACCAGGACTTAAATCGCGGTACCGTGGGAGTCAGGAGCCCTCCAGATTTCGGTCCGGGCCTGACTTGTTGAGGTAGGCCCCCTTGAGCGTCATTGTGGCTGTGGTTGAAACCCAAAGTCACGGGAAGGGTCTTCCCGTTGGTGTAACCCAATGTAGAGTTGCAATAAGTACTGGGTGCTGTGACCCTAAGAGCAGTAAGAGGTTTTAGATCGCCCTCGACTCATACCAAGAATGGAACTTGTGCCTCCAACACAATTTCGAAATGGTATCAAAATTATTGGCGGAGAGCGATGGCAAGGCGTATCCTTGCTCCCATGGATGTGCGGGCATCCCGTAAACTTAAGTCTACATGACAGGTGTTTATGTTAAAAACCAGAGACTATCTGTTAGGAATATCGATCAGATCGGGAGCGCACTTGTACGCTGCGCAAGAGGACGAAACTCGCATAGCGAAAGCCGAGCTGCAAGCGCAGGAACAGACAAAAGAAGGTCGATACGGCGCCGACAACAACTTCCACTATGGGCCCGTTATCGATGATTCCATGTAAGTTTTTCTCAAAACCACGTTTTTCAAACGGTACCCAAAATTTCTCGAAAACCAATGAACCGATTGCCTTGAATTTTTTTGTGGTTATTCTATACACCATTATCTAGTATTTGTATTAGTATTTTTTTTTTCGTTACTTAGTTTTTGTTTTATAGGCCAAATAATAACTAATTGTTGGTCCAAAAATAATGATTTATGTTCAAACGTCCGTCATTTTACCATAAATCAATATTTTAAAAATCGGGTATGGCAAGTATTAGATTATAGTATCTAATTTAATAATCTTTTTGATTTTTTTTTTTTTTCAGATGATTTTTGAAGAAACGCCAGTGGGTACCGTTTACGCAGATTTTTTTTACGACGCTCCAAGAATCATACTCCTTGTATATTGTTGATATTTTTAAATAAAAAAATTAAACATATTTCTGAATGTGTACTATATACTTTTAGATAGTTACTCGTAAACTCCCAAATCGAAATTTCAAATAGTTTTCCTTAAAAAAATATAAAAATATGACGTATTTTTCCGGCTCCTACGTGTATATCTTCCCTTAAAACTTACAATATTTATTCTAATTACGAAATTTGTTACTCCACTGCGTACTTTACCATAACCCTTTTTCAAATTTTTAAATTAATGAATAATGAACGATGAAGAGTTGAAAATTTTAATGAAATCCACCTTACAAAACCAGCCCACTAAAACAATAGCAATAAACTGCGAATATATATATACAAGAATAAGCATTTTTCGAGAACTCCATTTTAGCAGAACTAACTCATAAATTATATTAGCGGTAGAACAAAAACAATTTCACAAAAACGTAACAAATTAGCAAACACAATTTTAAAATCCTGGACAATACGGATACTTGTAGCATTTGTAAATGAATGGAATACTCGTATTCTTGTGTTGGTTTTTTTTTCTTTTCTTTGTTTTTTTTTTTTCTTTAAATACCAATTTACCAAATAAATTAAATTAAGTGTGGTCTATCTATCGAATAATTGCAAAAACAAAAATATATATAAATAAAGTGATCGAAGTGTTATTTGTTGTTAATACATATGAATATTTACCCATCCACTATTAGTTTTTTGAGTGCTGAAAAGTTTCCCACTTTGCTTGATGGAATCAATTCAATTGTTCAATGATACGAGTACTTTTGTCTTTTGTATTTGTGTAGATAAATTTATAACCAAATTATTGTTATATATTTTTTTTTTTATTTCTTAACAAAACATGCGATTTACAAAATAAATTAAACAGAAAAATTAATAGTTAATCGATTGCAACAAGTTGTATTTTTAATTGGTGTCTTCCAAGAAGAATTTTAAGTAAATAACTTTTAGTTTGTTAATTTTTTTTTTTATGTTATAATTTGCTTCCCAACTGCTTTTGTGTCATTGTAATTTAGATTGTAGAGAGCGTGTGCGTGTCGTGTGCTGGTTAAATGTAAAAACATGTCTTACTTTTATTTGAATTTTATTTTGTTTTTTTTTTTTTTTTTTTTTTTTGATTTTATTTTTTTGGGTAGCATAATAACAACTGTAACAATAGGATTAAATAATTACATATAATAAATAATTTGTTTTAATCTTAATTTTAAATTTTGTTAAATTATTTGCTTTGTTTTATTTTTCCATTTTTTTCTTTATTAAGTTTGTACGTTTTGCTGTTTATTTAGTGACTGGGAGTTGATTTATGTTTAATATAAATGCTATAATCTTTTTGGAATCTTAACTTTGGTTTGTAGCTCTATCTAATCCGCGAAATATGTACGAATATGGTATAAATTCGGTTGAGGTAAGTTATAATGAAAATAAATTATGCATTAGTTAAGTTATTATATTGGGTTTACAAGTAAGTTTCCAGCGTTTGTCAGAGATGGCGCCACCAGTGGATCCCTGGCAGAAATGTCAGACCCCATGTGTTTTATTTGTAGGTTTTGTATCTGTCAACAACTTTGCAGCGTTATATTTGAGCAGTTCTATCGGTGTCGTACATTTTATCGAGCAAAAACGTGGCAAGTTTCCAGCCAAATAAACGTCATTTGCGGGAAGCGCTGCTTTTATTCTTTAATATGAAGAAAAGTGCGGCTGAGGCCTATCGTTTGCTTTCGGAAACTTATGGGGCGGAATGTATTGGTGAATCGACGTGCCGCGAGTGGTTCAAACTGTTCAAAAGTGGTGATTTTGCAGTTGAAGACAAAGATCGCCCCGGAAAGCCGAAAAGTTTTGAAGACGAGGAATTGGACGCTTTACTGGATGAGGATCCGTGTCAGATTCAAGAGGAACTTGCTGCATCATTGGGCGTTACGCAACAAGCCGTTTCCCTGCGCCTAAAAGCACTAGAGTTCATTCAAAAGGTTGGAAACTGGGTGCCGTACGAATTGAAGCCAAGAGATGTCGAACGGCGATTTTGCATGTCCGAAATGTTACTGCAGCGGTATAAAAATAAATCATTTTTGCATCGTATTGTCACTGGTGATGAGAAATGGATTTATTATGATAATCCTAAACGCAGAAAATCGTATACAAAGCCCGGCGAGCCCGCCCAGTCGACGCCGAAACGAAATATTTACGTGAATAAGGTCATGCTCTGCATATGGTGGGATCAAAAGGGTGTCGTATACTACGAACTGCTTCCGAGTGGTGAAACCATCAAAGGACCATTACATCAAACCCAACTAATTCGTTTGAAGCGGGCATTAAAAGAAAAACGGCCAGAATATGAGACCAGGCATGAGTCCGTCATTTTTCATCACGACAACGCTCGGCCAC
This sequence comes from Volucella zonaria, assembly GCA_963966105.1. Taxonomy (NCBI): domain Eukaryota; kingdom Metazoa; phylum Arthropoda; class Insecta; order Diptera; family Syrphidae; genus Volucella; species Volucella zonaria. The sequence goes on along the minus strand of OZ014531.1, from coordinate 120,959,913 downwards.
ATGTTGCGGTTTCGGTGAAAAACTATTTGGAAGATAGTGGATGGGAAATTTTGCCTCACCCGCCTTACAGTCCAGACTTGGCACCATCTGACTAGCACTTGTTTCGTTCGACGTAGAACGCTCTTACGGGAATACGCTTCAGCTCAGTAGAGGAAATCAAAAATTGACTCGATACGTTCTTGGGCTCGAAAGACGAGAATTTTTTTTGGTCCGGAATTCATAAATTGCCAGAAAGATGGGGGAAAGTTGTAACTTCCGATGGACGATACTTTGAATAAAGCATTGTAACTATGTTTTCATAATAAAACTTCAAATTTTGGAAAAAAACGCTGGAAACTTACTTGTAGACAAAATAATTAAAAATAAACATGTTGGCGTCACAAAAATAATGGCATACCTATTCAAGATAAAGGGAAAAGTTAACTGTATTATTAATATTAATAAATTATATTTTAGACTTGCATTTTTCCCTGTTTCTCTTCAGTCACCGCCTCAGTTTGTTCTCAATCCCAGCAAACGTAAAGACAATATATGAACAACAGAAATAATGTTTTTCTACTTTTTATTGTTAAATTGTCTAAATGAAGGACTTGTACGAAGGGCAGGCGTCAACACGGAATGTACAGAACAAACCGACCAAGTGGTTTTAAAATAAATGAAGACAAGACAAAATATACGGTGTTGGCTAAAAGACTCTACAGTATCGACCACAGAAAGAGCAATAATCCTAAATTTGTTTAGGTAGCAGCATTTTTTTTGTGACTTTATTCTTTTTAGATGAAGTCATTTAGACTAATTTTATGTTTGACGTAATATTCATAAGTGCTGGGGAAATAATTGGTAATAATAAAAAAAATTACAAATTATAAACAATTGACATCAGACAAATAAAGTCAAATAATAATCATGTTTTGAAGTGGTAAAGTTGACTGCTGCCGAAATACTATACCGCTCAAAAGTTTGGGATCAATCAAAAATCCTGCGAAATTCTTCTAAAATTCATTCTTTTTATACTGTGCTGTTAATGTTTGACTATATAGTAAATAATTCGAAATTAGATTTTCACAAAAGCAGGCAACAAAAAAGTTATAAAGCTTTTTTTATGAGACAATGGATTTATTTAATTATTGCTCTTCTAGTATTCATCTTGGAATTACCTCTTACTCTATACCTCCGCTTTATTTTAAAATAACGTGTCATAAATACTTGACAGAATATTTATTTCAGCGCGAGGGAGAAAAGTAATAAGAAAAGGCATTATTTTACGAGCGCCCATCGTTGTCAATTCATTCACATGGTGTCACTGGTTGCGAAAAGAGCTCAAGCTAAATTAGCAGAGATTTATATAGAAATGCGATGCTCAATTATTACATGCGCAAAAAAAAACTTTCCCTCGGCAAAATTTCAAGTAAATTAAAAATCCCTACAATGGGGTTTACTCTACGGTTAAACGTCTCAAAGGATTAAATAAAGATTTAAATATTAGAGTTATTTGAAAGAGGAATCGCCGACTTACAGCACCTGAAATCCGAGCAGAAGTCAACGACAGTAGAGAAATCCCGCTTTCTATTATCACCGTAAAACGTCGTCTAGTTGCGGCGGGACTTAAAGGTCGAATTGTTACTCAAAAACTCCTCCTAATGCCACAAAATCGCAAAAAACGGGTCGAGTGGTCTCGTCAGCATAAAGGTTGGTCCATTGAAATGTGGAAGAAAATCTAATGGGCCGATGAATCCAAATTTCAAGACTTTGGATCAAATAGGCGAGTTTTTTTCCGTCGATCGGATGGCTCCACAATGTGTCGTTCCAACTGTGAAGCGTGGAGGCTGTTCGGTTATGGTCTGGAGATCGTTCTGTTATGAAAGAGTTTTAGATTTGGTAAAAATCGATGGCACATTGAACAAAGAAGGATATAAAAGCATTTTGATGGACCACGCTCTTCCATCAGCAAGAACCCCAAACATTCCTCAAAACTTTTTAGGGAGTACGTTAAATCCGAAGAGCAACGAAAAATAGTTCAAAATATGACATGACCAGTTCAATCCACAGACCTTAACCCAATAGAGCGTCTATGGGACGAAATCGATAGGAAAGTACGAAAAAGCTGTCCAAAATCAAAACCACATCTTGGGACACTCTTACAAACAGCCTGGGCATTACTCCCATGTGAAACCTTACACAAATTAATTGAAAAAATGCCTAGAATTTATGAAGCGGTGATCAAAAATAAATGAAAAGAAGTTGAAATAGAGCATTACCATTTAAGAAAAATAGTAACATTTTCAATAATTTTCTGCTATTCTCTAATAAACGAAAATCGCCCCTACACTTATAAAAAACTATTTTTAAAATATCTCTAATCGTTTAAAAGTTATTTCGTTTCAAATTTTCAAATTCTTTGACCCCAAACTTTTAAGCGGTAGTGTAAGTAAATTCTTTGGATGAACAAGTAGACTACGAATAGATTAAAAAAAAAAAAAAACTGAATAGAAATTTGGGCCAGAAGGGATCCGCAAGACGATCAATTTCTGCACCGACTATAAATAAAGAACTAATTTTCAACAGCGGTACAAAAGAAGAGAAAGTTTCTAGTCAAGTCTGGCCCTGCAAAAAAAAAACATATTTTAACAGCCAAGATCATCAAATCTCAGCTAACTCGGACAAACAAATACGAAAAGTCTACAGAATTGATTGGTGAAAAGTCGTATCCTTTGATTAGAGCATACTTACGAGGGGCGTTCAACATATTCTCGGTATCGGGGTGAAGCTGTGGTTGTATATATAAATTGACTTATTTATCAAGTAATACTATTATTTTAGTGCATTCATGTAAAATTTCATATAAATGTGATTATTAATTCGCGTTTTATCTCTAGTTAAACAGAATCATAATGGCAACTGAGACGATGATGGTGAAAATGAGCATCGCGCTGTAATTAAATTTCTCACTAAGCAAGGAAAAAGTCAAAAAACTATTCATGAAGAGATGGTGGCTGTTTACCAGGGTTCCGCACCTTCATTATCAACTGTGCAAAAGTGGTCAAGTGAGTTCAAGAGAGGCAGAGAGAGCATTGAAGACGACCCCCGCTCCGGCGCCCCGGCTACTGCTTGTACGGGAGAAAGCATCAAAGAAGTCGAAAAACTTGTTCTTGAGGATGCCCGAATAAAGGTGAAAATGATGGCAGAGATCACCAAGCTTTCAATTGGTACCATTCACACCATTCTTCATGACCATCTTAACCTTTCAAAGGTCAGTGCAAGGTGGGTGCCACGAATGCTCACAGCGCCTCAGAAAAAAGTGAGAATCGCATGCTGTAGAGAGCTTTTGGAGATGTGTAGTGAGAACGCGGACGGTGTTATGGATCGAATTGTTACTGGGGACGAAACATGGGTCCACCACTATGACCCTGAAAGCAAACAAGAGTCCATGCAGTGGCATAAAAAAGGAACAGACCCCCCGAAGAAGTTCAAAGTCACTCCGTCTGCCGGGAAGCTCATGGCTACAGTTTTTTTGGACTCAAAGGGAATCTTGCTCATTGAGTACAAAAAAAAAGGTGAAACCATCAACGCCACATCCCACGCTTCCACTTTGCATAATTTGCGGGAGGAAATTAAAAAGAAAAGACGGGGTAAACTCGCAGCGGGTGTGTTGCTTCTTCATGACAACGCTCCTGTTCACACGGCGCGAGTATCCAAGGCTGCTGCGCGAGATTGTGGTTTCGAAGAAATCCAACACCCACCCTATAGTCCAGACCTTGCCCCTAGTGATTATTTCCTGTTTCCGGATTTGAAAAAATGTCTTCGTGGAAAAAGATTTTCGGATGATGAAGAACTCAAGTCGGCAATAAATGGGTATTTTGCAGAGAAAGAGGAAATTTATTTTTTTGAGGGTTTAAAAAAGCTTATCTCAAGATGTAACAAATGCATTGATGTTAGGGGAGATTATATTGAAAAATAAAAACAATTTAAATTGAATTCGCATTTTCCTTCATATCGATACCGAGAATATATTGAACGCCCCTCGTAGCATATAGGCATCAGATGGAATTCAGTACGTGCGTTGAAAAACTTAAGTACAAATTGTCTTCAGTGAACAGTAAATCATTCGGCTGATATGGTATGGACCTGTTAACTCGGAAATATACAACAATATTTGAAATAATCCTTTGATATCGACTTTTTTAATCCCTTATTAATTATTCTCTTCCAAAGCAACGATTTTAATTTAATTTTTCCAGACTTGAGAATTTATGATCGAAAAAGTTATTTTCATACTTGACTGGTCAAGTACTCATTATTCACCCAGCCTAAACCCAATTGAATATCTCTGTACCATTATGACATTGAAAATCAGGAATAAAATGCTCAATGAAGTGATTGAAGATGTTCATTACAAAGATATATCAATATCTTCATACTTTAGCGGATTAAATGCCGAAGCGGATTAATACAGTGACAGTGTTATCAAACATTTATGGAACATATCCTATTGGAACCGTAAGACGGTATGTGATGTACAGCAACCATATGTGAACAGGATGTATAACAGGGATATGGGAGGACCGCACCTATTTGAATATCATATAGCCAATTACAGAGTTGGCGTAAGAGATAAAAAATGGTACTCACCAATTTTCATTTGGCTTATTGATTTGTCAGTAACAAACTCTGGGAGTCTGGCCAAATATTTGGCCTGTACATTGGATCAGCTTGAGTTCAGACGACAACTAGCAAGCTGGCCTAAGCGCTTTTATTAAAATATGAAAAGCTAAGTCAGCAAGGGATAACTTTAACTTTCAACATTTTTAACCCTAAACCGGACGCACTGGTTGATTTAGCCAACCACTCAGGCATTGTTTGTACATGTTAAATCTTGTCCGACTACCGCCGTCAGTACCTTATCTCCAAGTCCGTAGTGTTCAGTCAATAATGTATTTGCAACAAAACAATCAACAATTGAAGAGATATGAAACAAAAAATTGTTAAAAACAAAATAATTGATAAAGTCAACCACGCGCCCGGACATGTAACCAACGTGATTTTTTATTATTTTGGCCCAGTTTGAACTTAAAATTTTTATTTGGAATAATTAAATGTTTTATTATCGGTTAATGAAGGATGAAGACATTTTGAATTTTTTTTCATGAATTATCAGATGAGGAAATAGAAAATATCGCATTACTATAGAAGACAATATTGATTTTCATTTTTCTGGTGATGACGAGGAAGCCATTAATTATTCAGAAGAACACAATAGTGAAAGTGATCAAGAAGGTGAATCAGATCACGAAATCGAAGAGAATGATGCAAACAAAAATTTTTTTTTGGGAAAGATGAAATGATGTGGTCCATGACAGATTTTTGTAAAACTACTTCCCGGAAAAGTTCAAAAAATATTGTGAAAATATTGACTGTGAGCCAAAAGGTGATGCTAAAAATGCGTCAAGTGAAATTGATTGCTTTCTTCAGATTCTAAACCCTGAAATGGTTGGTGAAATAGTTTACTGCACCAATTTATATACTTCTCGTAAACGTGAGGAATTTTGCGATGCAAAATTGACAAGTCGTAACGAAATAATCGCAGTAATAGGTTTGTTATATTTATTGGGAATAAAAGAAGGACATCATATCAGTGTAAATGAATTCTGGAATAACGAAGGTGACGAGCTGATAGGAGCAAGAAGTAGCATGTCCTCGAAAAGGTTTTTATTTGTATTGAGGTGTATGGGTTTTTGCGATAAGAGTACTCGAATTGAAAGGCAAAAAACAGATCGGTTAGCTGCTGTTCGTCCTCTTCTAGACTTGTTTACTAGAAACTGTAAAAACTGTTACACTCCCAGTGAGTTTTTTACAATTGATCAAGTTAGAACCTTTCTGTTCTTTTATACAATATATTTCAAGTAAGTCGGCGAAATACGAACTAAAATTCTTTGCAATCAATGATGCTAAAACATTCTACACGTCAACATTAGAACTTTATTGTGGATAATAACCTGCAGGGCACTACAAACTTTCAAATAAACCCTACGATATAGTAAACCGCTTGATGTGTATCTGGCAGGAAAAAACAGAAATCTTATGATTGATATCAGGCACACGTCGTATGAACTCGTTTTGATAAAATTACTACTCTAGCTACTTTACGAAAAAACAAGAGAGAGATTCCGCTACAATTTTTACCTAATAAAGAACGTCCTGTGAAGTCAACTATATTTGGGTTTCAGTATGAGATTATGATTTGTCGCACGTCTCTAAAAAAAATAAAGCCGATACTTTACTTTCTTCTATTGATAATCTAAGCTATCAAGCTATACTTGACTATAATGTGACAAAAGTTGGGGTCGACACTTCCGATCAGATGGCAGTGTGTCAAGAAAGAGCAATAGGTGCCAATTTTTCACACTGGTAAATGTAGGTGGAATAAATTCTTATGTAATACATACCCACAACAGCAACGACGAAACAAAGTGTGCTGAGGACATGCTTTATCAAAAAATTGTGCTATGCCCTAATGAAAAGGATGGTTTTCTAAGCGCTCTAAAATAACCACTTTCCCGATGGATGTTCGCTTGTGCCTAAAACCATTCCATAAAGATTAGTCTGAACCCGCGCAAAAAAAAAAAAACAATGTGTGAGGAAAGAGCGCTGTGCTCTCTGTGGTCGCAAAGGTAATCAAGTGACGACAATGAAGTGTGGTTTTTGCAATAATTTTGTTTGTAAAAAGCATTCTTTTTATTTTAATACTTTTCTTCACAATAAGTAGTCTGAATAAAAGGTTCGTTGTTTCCTGAAGTACTCTAAAACTAAATAAAAATGTTGATGAAGTCAACCACGCGTCCGAGTGTGGTCCTTATACTAGGTGCGCTTGGTCTAGGGTTAACTTTAGGTCCTCATATTATTCCGAGTTTATCAACCCGACTTCGTTGCAAACAATGTAAAAAGCAAACATTAAAAAAGTTTAAACATTAAACATGTTCAGTACCAATTCACGAAAAATGCTTTAAAGCTTTTCATAAAAATTTAAAAGTCTAAAAATTTTGTATTTACTTTATAAAATATGTTTTGTACAAATAAAGACACTGTGAAATAAAAATGTTATCTGTCTTTTTATATTTTTATTTGTTTGCCTCCAAGGACAATTGATGCAAAAATGCACCAGTGTCTGCCACGCCCCATAGACTACAAAAAATAAAATATACATATGTATATATATATTTCACATGAAATAAAAATATGGATCTAGAAAAACCTAAATATGCGTCAAAATTTAACAAAAAAAATTTTTTCCTTAACCCTTTTTAAGGTGGTGGCAATATAATTGCCACCCATCTTTGTCCCTGAATGCATCCAATCTGTTGCATCAATTTTTGAAATCTTTTTTGTACTTTAACTGACATCTATTTTCTACAAGAATAACCTTCTGAAATTCATTTATCGTATAGTGATACATTTTTACACCACACACGGCCATTGAAAACAGCTGTTTTGTTTAATTTTTTTTTAAATGTGGTTCAAATTGGTGAATGTATGTTACAAAAGATTTAAATTGAAGAAAATAGCCCTAAACAAAGTAAAAGTAGATGTCTAAGGCAAAACTAAATGATGACGAAATTGAGGAATTGCTTTATGAAATTGATGGCGAGAATTCCGAGGACGATTTCGAAAACGATGAGGATGTCGAGAATCAAAACTTTGATGTAGTTGCTCCGACGGAAAACGTTGAAGATGTGAATGATATTATGTCGGAAATAGAAAATTGTGAGGATACGAGTAGTCGGCTTACAAATTCTGATGATATTATGATATCTGATTTGCTATGCTGCAGCTCTAGTTCCGATCAAAGTGCAGACGAAAACGAGGATCCGCTTTGGAATAAAAGTGCTGCGAATGAGACGTTTTTATCATGTGAAAGGTTTGGTTCGATTAATATTTTCCAACTATTTCCATGCTCAAGGCGATGTTCACAGACAGTGCACTTGAACTTATTGTCGATCCAACCAATTTGTATGCTCAACAAAACAAAAGCAAAAATTGAAAGAATATTGATACAATAGAACTGCAGGCATTTTTAGGAATAATAGTTTTGATGGGTGTGCATAAGCTTCCATCTATTGGTTTACATTGGTCAACAAACCCGTTCTTTTTTAATGAAGTTATTGCATTAGTCATGCCATGCAAAGGATTTAAAAAAATTTTGCAGAATTTTCAATTGGCTGATAATTCACTCAGACCCAAATATGGAGAAGCTAACTTTGATCGCCTATTCAAAATTAGACCGCTGCTGACAACTTTGAATTACCGTTTTGAAAGCTCTACCATGGCAACTAAGTCCCAATCAATTGATGAGTGCAGTCTCAAGCAGTATACACAACTCAAGCCAAATAAAAGAGGCTTTAAAGTGTGGGCTAGGTGTGACTCGCAAACTGGATACTTATACCATTTCGATGTATACACCGGCAAAAAAAAAAAACAGATAATACGCCTGAACTGGGATTAGGAACTTCAGTTGTACAACAGCTTTGTCACTCACTGAAATGCACTAATGTTCATTTAGCCTTTGACAATTTTTTTTCATCTTTTCAGTTGCTTCAAATCCTATGCGAAAACAAAATTTATGCAACTGCAACGATGAGGTCCAATCGAAATGGACTCTCAAAAATCGCAGCACAAAAAAACAAAATGATGAAACAGGAATATAAGTGGAGGAAGTGGCAAAATGTAGCTTTTATATCATGGATGGATACGAAACAGGTACATCTGTAATCAACTGCATTTGATCCGAAAATGAAGCTTGTGGTAACACGAACGCAGAAAGATGGATCCAAAGCTGAAATCCCGTCCGTTGGCAGTTCAACAATATACCAAGCGCATGGATGGCGTCGACCTTTTCAACCAAAAGGGTGCCACCTATGGCGTAGGACGCCGAATTAAACGTTGGTGCTTAAGCATTTTTTATTTTTTTGTCGATGCGGCTGTGACAAATGCTCATATTTTGCACACTTCTATAGTCCGGGTGAGGACACAAGAACTATCCCACTTTTATCTTAGGGTTTTACTTGGCCAAGAGCTTATGGGAAGCTTCCAAACAAACAAGGTAAAAAATAGGCCACGTAACATCAAAAACTCCACCCAAGTCAACAAGGAAATCATTTAGTCTACTTGATGAACATACTAGATTGGAAAATGTAGGAGTACATATGCCTGAGGAGATTTCGACCTATCGCAGATGCAGACTTTGCAGTACAAAGACAAACAATAAGAGATCATAAATTCAATGCTCGCATTGCCAAGTACCACTATGCATTACTCCATGCTTTGGTCTTTTTCCATAAATAACATTTTTTTTGTTTTAAATAATTAGTTTTATAAATACAAAAAATTAAATGAACAAAAAAAAAATAGTTGCAATTCACATATTTCCTTCGGTCACCAACAGGCAGTGGCAAACCTATTGCCACCTCAATTTTCTCCAAAAATTAAACAAATTTTTTTTTTCTTTCAAAAATTTCTTCAAATACTTCCTAACTAATTCAAAAATAAATATGTATAAAGGGCTAAATGGATTAAAGGCAATTCCGAGAATGCACAAAGAGTCAATAGCGAATATATCGGGAAGTAATGTAGATAGTATAAAGCTTATGTCAATAAGTCCAAAAGTTGAAGGAGAGGATTATACCGAAATTCACCCATATTTATGCCAAGCCGAGGTAGAAAATTTAATTGAAGGAACAAAAGGACTTTTATCATCTTATTAAATAATTTTTTTTTACTATTTTCTAAAAAAAACTAAACAATTTATTCAAAGTTTATTCAGAATCTAAATTTTCCCTAGGGACATCTTTTATCTTATACGGAGAAAAATAATGTTTAAGGCAATAGCCACAGAAGAAAAACTCATGCGTCCAAAGTCCACCCAACCAAGGAAACAATTCATTTTCATTGTGTTCAGTTAGAAGAATGCGATAATGAAAATAAAACAAATAAAATCAAAACTAAAATAAATGCATATTTTATACTTCGCTTTAGATCTTCTTCAAACTTAAGTCAAAATGTCACAGTCGGATTAGATAGAGCGTTCACATCATAAAGCGTACATTTTAGAATAGATTTAATTTTAGAGATTATTAATATCTTAATGATGATTGCTAATATCAAAATATAAAAAATAAATAAAAATTAATGACAAGTCATTACACAAGCTCGATTCACGTTCAATTCCTTAGGCGCGCGACAAAAAGCAAACAATTTTTTAGTAGGTTTATAAAAATGGGATAAGAACTAAAGTATTGAACAAAGACATAATGTAGATGTAATAAAATGGATTTTTATATATAAAAAAATTAAGAATGTTACATAATATACAAACAACTTCACCTAAAAAATGTTAATACTATTGGCGTGTGTTTGTATTTTATATTTTTTCTTTCTTATTTTTGAGGGGGACTTGTTTTTAAATAAATCTATGAAAGTATTTGTATAATTCATGTTGCTTTTTAAGTTTTAGTTAATCTAGCTACTATTTGTTTATGATTGTGTAACCAGATGCCGTTTGTATTATATGTATACTGGCTGGTCGGCCATTAGCTAATAATGCCTCTTTTTCATCACTTGAATCGCAAGAGTCATCTAAATTGCTTATTAAACGAGCACCTGCACTTGATCTTAGCTCGGGTGATTTTTTCGCAGGTGATGACGATTTCTTACGTCGAATAGCTGCCACCATCGATGAATTGGTGAAATTGTTTAAAATCTCTTCGGCTGGTTTCATCACCTGTTGGGGTTTTCGTATTTTTGGCGATGCATTTGGCGATGAATTCTTCGATGATGAGAGTGATTTTTTAGGTGAGTCGGGTTCTTCCTCAATGCTGGATGTTTTACTTCCAGGACTATACTTCCAACCCCAAGGTTTCCATCGCAGTGGATTGATTATACTACTGTCCACGACTTTTTTTGAGCCATCTCTATGTTGATGCTGTTGCATGGTGGGATCGTTGTTACTATCAAATTGCATCATCACATCTGGATTGTTGTTGTCGAATGTACGATATTGATCCGGATTAGGCTGATGTGGTAGACTAGCCAGAAATTCCATGTCCAAATCGTCTAACAAAATTTTATACATAACATAATATACACATGGAGATTGTTTTTTTTTTTTTGTTTTTTTTTTTTTAATTGTATAAATAAAAGTTCGGGTTTAATTTTTTTTTTCTCTGATTAAATAAAAAATTAAAAGATTTATAAAAAGGTACAAATAGGTTAAAGTAGATAGAAAGAGAGAGTACAAGAATATTCAATCAAACAAATAGGGAGAAGTAGGGGTTGTGATTGGTGGTGGAAGTGGTAGTGACGAAATAAATAAAATTTCAGCAAAAAAGTGTTTGTGAGATTATAATTTGTTCTTCTTTTTTTTTTTAAATAGAAATCACAAAATCAAATTCGTATTCATTACACATACATATTTGCGATAGAAATATGTATACAAAAAATTATGTACATTTATTTTTTAAGGTTGCTTCCTTTTTTTTTTGTATGACCTATTGTTTACTATTGTCCTTCTTATGTTCTAGAAGATGGTTTAAGTTTTTTTTTTTAATATTATTATTGTATACTCATTTAGTTACGGGAAAGCAGTTAGGATTCTTTTAATTTACGGTTTGTTTGTGTGATATATGATATATACCTACTGTGTGCTTAAAAATGAAAAAAAAAAACTAATGAAAACAAATACAAATACTGAAATAAATACTAAAGCGAACAACTGAAGGGATTCTGTGCAACATGCATCGAATATCTGTGAATCATTCTAAATACTAAAACACTCAATGATTACAAGAAATAAATTTACACACTAAATCGGAAAACAAAAAAAAAAAAACAAAAATACAATAAATAAATAAATGATTTGTTTGAATGAATGCTCTGATATGGATGTATTCAAATGTGTATGGTATTTGATTGGCAGAAAAGTATAGTTGTGATTGATATATCGTAGAATTTATCAATATATATATTGTATGTATATAAAAAACAAAAACTAAAAATCTAATATGTAGTGCTCTGGGCTTGTTATTCAAAATAACAATTTCTTTTTTGGTTTTTTGTTTTTTTTGTTTCGTGATGACAAACATTTGAGAATAATTAACTAAAGTCAAACACTCAAAAATTGTTTGCAACTAAAAAACTCACCTGGTAGCTTCTTCGTTCGAAACGATGCATTTGTTATCATTGATTTTGACACTATTGGGGCCGTGTTCGTCGCTGGAGTCACGGCCACACTAAGTCCCATTGGACCATCACTTGGTTGTCCTAAAAGAAGAGAAAGCAAAAATTAAGCAAATGCTGTTTCAAGAAGTTTTTTTTTCTTGTCATTGATGTAATTTTTTGAGCGAAAAATCGAGTGAAATATCTATAAAAGAACCATAAAATGCGAAGGCAATAGAGCATTACAGTACACAGGAACGTAGTAGCTACTTTTCTACATTGACATTCAACGAACCAAATACATATTAGAAATACTAAAAATATGGGTATTCCGCTACTTGAAGCGAAAGTGTATAGTCCGTATAGACCGTACCAATTCAGTTTGCCAACGGTCGATTGCGCAGAGAGAGGATTTAAGAGAACAAAAATGGTACGAGAGAGTAAATGTTTTTGCCTGAAGCTGACAATGCCTAACCCAACTTTACATGGCTTAGAACTAAAATGCTGTTGCAAAGATTACTTTAATTTTTTTATTATGGGTTCGTTAAATTTCAACGCACTTCATATATGTATAATGCTACCGGTTATCTAGGGTGGGATTGGCAAAAAATTCAAGGCATAAGTATATTTATTCAATTTTTGTACACTATCCCGATCGTAATTGATTAGGTTCTCAACGTTTCTTATGGTTTTATAATTTGTGGTTTAGGTTTAGGTACCTGTGTATGTGGCGTGTTTCCATTTATTTTTTAGTGTTTGTTTCTACCTGTGGGACTTTAGTTTATAGGTTTTAGGATAGGATTTTTGGTCTTAGAAATAAAATTGTTTAAGTGTTTTATTTCCTTTTTTTGGTAATCACTTACAAAAATTATTAACGCCATAGTTTTTATTCAATTACTGCTAAAGTCCATTTTTTTAGATACATGTACCTACATAATTACTAATTAGTAATAGTAATTGCTCAATTATTGATTACATGTAATTGTAATCAAGCTAGACCCAACGCATATAAATGATGGATTTGCTATTTGGAATTCAGTTTTGTGAAAACAATAGCGTTGCTCGAAAAAAAGCTTATACAAATACAGAAAATTGTCATGGGTTCATCGCGAAAAGGAAAATCAATAGAAAGCTAGGCCCGTAAGATCGTTGTTAACATGTATAACAAAAAATTGGAAGAAGCTACGAGTTTATGTTTGGATAATCCCATAACGTACGCAAACTCGCGGACTGAGGAGTTCACTGGAATTTCGACCCGATCAATACGAACGATTATCAAGGAATGCGAGGAGAAAGGTGTTATTAAATTACCAAATAAAAAAGTACCACACACAAAATGGAAAACGGCATTAGACGACTTTGACATCACAGTTATACGGTGAATTATAGTATACACAGGATTCTAAGAAGATATGGATTTTCCTATATAAAAACGGAGAACAACCGTAAACTTCTGTCCAAAAAAAATGAAGTTAAACTTTTACGAGTGAAATATCTGAGAAAGCTGCGGGAATACTGATCATATTCACAGCCCACATACAAGACCAAGGGCATGGACTGATGATACCAGACGTGCATTAAAGGCGCCAATGTCAAGGGGTCAGATGTTGATAATAGCGCATGCAGGTGGCGAGAAAAACTTCGTAAATTATGCCTTGCTTTTGTTTAAATCTGGAACTAAAACAGGAGATTATCATGATAGGATGAATGGATGTTATCCAAATGGATAACAGATCAAGTCTTGAATAACATAGAAGAACCTTCAGTTATTGTAATGGACAACGCATCATATCACAACAAATGGAAAGACAAGCAAATCAGTTCTGGTTCCAGAAATTTTGAGATGTTACAATGGCTTGCCCACTACAATATACTACATACTTCACAGATGCTCAAACTCGAACTCTATGAGCTTATAAAGGAACATCGAACTATACACCATCCAAAGCATAAGATTGACGCTATAAATCACGGCGCGGTGGACACGGACACGAAGTACTACGTTTGCCACCCTATCATCCAGATCTCAACCCTATTGAAAATATTTAGGCAACTGTCAAGGCAAGAGCCGCAAACCGAAACACAGCATTTAAATTATCGTATGTTCAGAAACTAGCTGAGAAAGAATTTTCAAAGATTACAGTTGAAGATTGGCGCAAAGTTTGTGCAAAAGCTATAAGGACAGAGGAGGAATACTTTTCTCATGAGCTGATATGGGACACGGTATGGGATGCAATAGGTATCAATCCAGGAAATGATTCTTCAACCGATTATGAAACTGACAGGTCTTCAAATTGAATTCAATATGCAGGGTGTCCCCTAATTTGTTGACGATAATTTGGGAAATGATTCCTGGGCATATTCTAAGAAAAAAATCCTTCTAAAGTAAGGGTCTATCTCCAATGTTGACATCATTTATCGAGGATTTAAGAAGAGGCTTACTTTGGTGTACCCCGACCCATGTTAACGAAAATTGCTCTGTTAGTACATGCTAATGGTAAAAACTTCGTGTAGTGCTTTGTTTTTAAAAGAAATACCAGCCTTTATAACGGCGTTTAAACAAAGTTGATATCTTGATTGAGTCTTTAGATATAAAATTTCTAAGCCTGTTCCATTTTCATTGCCCATGCTAATTTTCGACTTTGAAGTTACCTTTCTTCAGAAAATGCCTAATTAACATAACGTTTTACTATTTTTTTCTTATGAAAGTAACAATAATAAAAAAAATCTTCAATGAGTTTGCAGAAAAACCCACAGATTTTATGATACTTGGAAAGACCTGCCGCAGTTAAAATTTATAAAAAAGGGTTTTTTTTTGCTTTAAGCTCTAAAGGCTATGCATAAAAAATGATTTTGTGTGGTCTTAGGTAGTTTTTATTTTATGTGTATACTAAAACAGTTATAACAAGTGTTCAAAGTGTCCTCCTTGGTTCTCTATGCATACTAAAGCCTGTTTTTGGATTGCACTGCGAATATTTATTGATGCTAACTGCTGCCTCATTTTTGATGACGCTACGAGAATACGCTGCGTACTTTTCGCTATCTCTTAGTTAAACTGGAAAAAACTTATGCATACACTTGGTATATGGTAATCGAACTTTATTGTCAATATATATAATACACCCAAATATTTAACCTCTTTGACACACTCTATTCTTTGGTAGTTTACTATAATATTCACATCTAAGACATCACTGTTAATACAGATACACTTAGGCTGTGATGCATTCAGTTTAAGTTTGTTTTTACATAGTCAACAGTAAATTATATCTATTTCACTCTGTAGAACGCTCTCTAAAAAAACACTTATGTTATCACCATTGATAATATGAATGTATCACCTGCAAAAACGCAAACCTTTCAACCCGTTTGGTCCTTACTGCAATCGTTAATATAAAGCAAAAAAAATTATGACTCCCATTATCGAACCTTGAAGGGCAACGATTGGTATATTTTGTGGACTTGAGAATGATTAATTTATTTTAACCCGTTGTGTTCTGCTTGACAAATAACTTATAAACCAATTTAGTTCTGTCTTTTGAATGCCATATTTATATAGTTTTTGCACTAAGATATTTCTACCAACGGTTTCAAATGCTCGTTGAATACCTAAGAAAATCGCCTGAATAGCTTTGCCTCTTCCATTTCACTTTTCCAGTCATTTATGACCTAGCTCAGGGAAGTCTCACAAGAATGGTCCACGTCTGAATCCCTATTGGTCCACACAGGGAAGTATGTTAGTTTTAGTTGTAAGTTGCTTACAAACTACAACTTCCACAATCTTTTCCTATGTAGGGAACAAGTTAATGTATCTACATATATTGCTCTGGATTCTTTGTGTATCTTTTTTTTTTAACTGGTATAATATCTGAACTTTTCCAACTTTCAGGAACATTCCATCCATAATTAATTCCACAAGGTTTGGTGATCTGAGATCTTCTAGTCTCGCCGAACTTTTTCAATCACATTTAGGGTGTAATCAGTCAGTACATAACTCATAAGGTAATTTTCGTTATTTTCTAAACTAACTGCTTAAGACTAAGTTGACATAAAAATAAATTTACATAATTTAGTTCATAATAGTTCACGTCACTGAAGTCTATATTAAAGTCACCTGCTACCACAACAGTTTCATTAATAACAATATTTTCAGGTATCTAGTCATTAAGTATATTAAAAAATTCGATTAACCTAAGTGTTCTTGATCTATATACATAATGGTGATAAAGTTCAATGTTGGCTGTTTATGGGTAACATTGACTGATGATATCCATACTTGTTTTTCACGCGCTAGTTTGTTTTTTTCAGACGATTTAACACTATTAAATCACAAGCGCAACATCTCTGCACCTATCCCAACTAATGTTCATCTTCCCTACGCCTATGACTTCTTGAAAGCTCTTTGGATCTAATTTCACCATTGTATTCCAACATTTTTTGCTTTTGTTATCCTTCTTTTTTCTCTACTTTCATAATTCTAAGACACTTAATCTCACTCTCATTCCGCACTTGGTTTGGCCCCTTTAAGTTTTTTTTCGATTTCACACCAGTAATAAACAGTTTCGGTTCATTTAGCACCGGTACTTCTATTTCATAACATTCACTCAGTTTGTTTTGAACTGTATTTTTTACACACCTTCGGGTAGGCATGCCTGTCGTAAGAGGCGACTAAAATCCACCCTCTGTATACCGAGCTCGTGGAGTACACAAAAAAGTGCAATGAACAAAACACAAGGTAATAATACCCCAGGTGGCAGACCAGCTTTGCTGGAAAATCCACACTCTTTAGAGGTCGGCTCGATGAATTCTGGGGCGAGCCAATTATTGCATCTTATAAACCCGTTCGAAAAGGGTTCGCGGGTCTCGACCTCCATCTAGATATCATACAAAGGAAATAAAAATAAGAAATCCAAATACACCGAAAACTTCGGCACATAAACAATGGACTTCAGTGAAAGAAAATAGCCTGAAGGACGAAAATATTGAACTTCGATCCAGGTTAACCAAAATGGAAGCAATCTGTGAGGAGCTTAGAGAAGAGTTGGAAAAACTCAAAGCTAAAGACACGATCTATGACGTTGCCACCGAAAACGAAAAAGTGTCTGTTGAGTCGGACAAAAAAATTTACGTAACAGACGAAGAAGACTTAGGACGCGAAACCGATTGGATTTTACAAAAACGTCCTGGCAAAAAACGAAAAGTCGGTTCATCTCACAAAATGATCAGTCAACGAGAAGTGACGGGAGATAAGTCGGAAAAAACGACAAAATTGAAACAGTTCCCTACATAAACCAGAGAAATAAACAACGACCATCTCCGCCAATTCATATAACCGGGATTGCAGATTTCAAATGTACAGTGACATCGCCCAACAACAACGTATGGAAAGTTAACGTCAAGGACGTTGACAACTATCGCCTACTGTCTCGGAAGTTAAATACGGAAAAAATCCAATCATACACTTTCGAAAATAAATGCGAAAGGCCAATACGTGTTGTCACTAGAGGACTACATCCGTCTTGCCCTAAAGAGGATATCGTTAGTGGACTGCGAGTCAAGGGATTCAAAATCGATGACGCGTGAAAAAAAGAAATTAGAAGGGAAGGAAGTAACGGTAAAACGTGGCCTTCCAAAAAATATACGACATAAAAGCAATCCTCGATATCGTCATTAAAATTGAGCATTTGCGTAAAAACACAAAATTAATTCGGCAGTGCAAACGTTGCCAGGGATTTAAACATACGCAAGCGTATTGCCAAAGAGAACCGCGTTGCGTCAAATGCGCATGAACTCATCTCTCAAAGGACTGTGTTGTAAGCAGACAAACCCCTGCGGTCTGTGTTAACGTGAAAGGGAAATATGTAGCTAATTTCCGAGGATGTGAAGTAACCAGAGAGCTACAAAACAGAGGAGATAAATTGCTCAAGGCACAAAACGAACCCTCAAAAACTGTGCCCCGAAAAAAGTAAAGACTCGATAAAATAACAGAAATAAAAGAAAAACCAAATGCCTCTGTTATTAAAAACATTAAGGTGAAAATGTCTGAAGAAAGACCGCCAACCGTTACACGTAAACTATCGGGAAATCTAACATATGCCCAAGCCACAAAACTAAATTCTAAAAGGGCCGATGAATCAGGGAACTTTGCATCTCAAGTATTTTCCATTAGATCCGCCAAACTTGAGCAGCAAAACAAGGTAAATGAACTTATTTTCGAAAAGTTAACAAAGATTGAAAATAGGTTCAATAAAAAAACTAACTTACCCGAAAAAACAAAAAAAGCAAAACTATGTAGAATTACTTACTTGGAACGCTAATGCCATTTTAGACAAACTCAATCAATTAGAGTTATTCCCTAGTATCAATTACATATATTGACGTTTGTTGAATTTCCGAAACCCACTTGAAAAATGAGTCGCGCACAAAAATAAGAGGTTTTGAGGATTACTACTACTAAGCGATCTCAAGACAGATACAAAGGTTTCTCGATGTCAATAATCTCCTTAATGGTGCTCAGCCTGGGTTCAGAGCTAACCTAGACCGTACTACTTAATATTGTTGATGAGATACGCATAGCAATGGATAGGAAAGAAGTAAGTTTGCTTACTCTTCTCGACTTCTCCAAGACTTTTGACTCAGTCGATCATGCGGTCCTCAAAACTAAAAAACTTGTTTCGCTTCTCTTCAACCGCAACCAAGATTTTTCAATCATACCTTACTGGTAGACATCAATGTGTAGTTGTTGGAGGTAAGACGTCAAGTCTTCTCCCAGTGTGCAGTGGTTTACCACAGGGATCAATTTTAGGCCCTCTTTTTTCGTACTTTACATTAACGATCTCCACCAGGCGGTCAGACACTCCACCGTCCTCGCGTTCGCCGATGATATACAGGTCTTTATTAATAGCCCACTAGCTGAACTTTCACATGCATCAGAAGCAATGAACGACGATTTGTATTGTATACAGCAGTGGGCACAGAATAATAATCTAAGTCTGAATCCAGCTAAATGTAAATCGATTGCCATAAACCGTACCAAATTAGATACGCCGCTGTTTCCGCCCATCAAATTAGGTGACTCCGTGATCACCTACGTTGAAAAAGTAAGGAATCTTGGAATCGAAATAAGAAGTATCGCAAATCATCGCACTTTTAGAACCTCCCTCCTGAAATTCCTTTCATCATCCTAGTCTCCCTTTGAACATTACCTTTAAATTTATATACATACATCAATTGAGTTCTGATAGCATATGAATAATAAACTCATTTTCTTAATTTCCTTAGATTTATAATACATGTACACTTTTACTTTTAAATACTCTCTCGAATTTTTCTTAAGCCTTACGCTACTTACGAGAAATCATTTTTTTTGTGTAAGTTATGTTTAAATAAATAATAAATAATAAACAAATAAAAATACTCGTATCACCCATCGGAGGCGGACCCTCCTTAAACATATATCAAAGAGTCGATCGAGCATAACGAAGATATAAAAATAGAGCTCGAGCCTGTGCAACTAATTGCCATACGCGTAAAAACCGAACGCAATTCCTTTACCATTTCAGCCAATTACTTCCCTCCGCGATCTAAAATCACAAAATATATTATCAAGAATATATTTATTTTGCTTCGATCTGCACACTTTTTGGGCCTCAAGATGTGTTTCCAAAAAAGGTAAATTGGTCTATGAAGCTGGTATGGAACACAACTGTGACTTCCATTCGACGGGTAAGCCGACTTATTGACCGACAGACACAATGAAAATATCCGATCTTGTCGATTTTTTCGTTTTTAAAGGAATTTCTAGCAATTGTATAAAAGTTGATGAAAGCTTCGATCTTTCCTCCGACCATTCTCCAGTCATACAATGACAATGAGTGACACGCTCATTAAAAAACAAGAACCGCTTCGACTAACTGGAAGAAATACCAATTGCGAAGGATTCAGTAAAGAAATCGAAGATAACGTGGAACTAAACGTCTCAATAAGATCACCACTTGAAATCGAAGTTAACATTCAAGTGGGTCTGAATACACTTATAAGGACTGAAACGAATAAAATCTGTAAATTTTAATACGGGCTATACTTCCAATGCGTAAAAATTGCAATCCCATTTTGTACCCAAATTAGCCTGTATATTCTCTAGTTTCAGTTTGTTATTGATTTTAGTTCGATGCGGTTTAAAATATTTATAAAATATGAGTCAAGATGAACGCCGTAAAAAGATCATCGACAAATGGCTCGAAAATACTTCGCGTCCAAATCATTTTATCGCAAAAAATTTAAACGTAGCACGCAGTACAGTGGATTCTGTTATTAAACCATATTTGGAGATGTTGACAGTTAATCGAAAACAGAAAAGTGGAGATAAAAGTGGAGCACATGATACAAATTTGGACAGGAAAATAGTGGGTACCATCGTAAAAAAACCGGACTATGTCATTCAGAGATGTTGCTCGGAAATATAATACCAACCAAACAATGGTACAAAGATCTAAAAAACGTAACGGTCTAAAAAGACGAAAAAAACAAAAAATACCAAAAGTTACTGAAAAGCAAAAAAAAGTCATAAAATCACGAGCCCCACGAGCTACAACTCGTTTGAAGCTGAGATTCTTCCGCAATCAACAACATCGATTGGGATGGAAAAATTCGGGTCAAAATATCTCGTTTGGCAGGCCATTTGCCAATGTGGACACAGAAGGTCATCGTTTATTAGGCTTTTAGGCTAGAATACCAACCGTGCCAATGGAAAGTTGCAGAAGTAATTATGGTACTAAAACCAGGTAAACCTCCGATTGATAAAAAGTCGTATAGACCGATTTCTCTCCTTCCGATCATGTCTAAAATTTTCGAGAGGATCCTGCTCAAACGTTTAATGTCAATTATTGAAGGCAAAAATCTTATCCCCAACCATCAGTTTGGATTTCGGGGATTAAGCATTCAACTATGTATTGACCAGGTGCATAGAATTACCGACGTAATTGAAAAAGCCATGCAATAGAAAAAGATTTGCTCAAGCCTATTCCTTGACGACTCACAAGATAAGGTTTGGCACGAAGGCTTAAAGTTAAAATTACGGAAAATTTTGCCATCGAAACTTTGCAACATATTGACTAAGTATCTTGAAAATAGAATTTTTCGTGTTAGATACGGAAATGACGCATCGCAGTTTAAAGATATATTGGCCGGTGTACCGCAGGGAAGTGTTCTCAGTCCACTCCTGTATCTCTTATACACAAGAGAATACACCACAAGTCGAGGGGACTGTTCTTGCCAACTGCCATTTTAGCTGTCGGAAAAACAATAGAAGAATCAAACGGCGAAACTGCAAAACGCTCTAAATAAAGTATATGATTGGACAAAGATCTGGCGAATCGCTCTCAACGAGACCAAATCTGTGCAAGTAAGGTTCACTTACAGAAAAATAAGTCACCTGCCCATCCACATAAACTCGGTCTGTATTCCGTTTGCTAATGAAGCATGACATTCGATGCAAAGCTCAAATAGAAGACGCACGTGAAAAAGAAACGTAAAAGACTAGAAACTAAATACAGAGAAATGTACTGGCTACTTGGTAAATATTCCAAGCTTAGCGTATAAAACAAGTATAAGTCCTTATACACGTAGACCAAAATTGCAAGTGCGGATAAGGACTGATAATACGTTGACGACCTTTGGCTATCGTACCCGGACTAAGATTGGTTTCTGGAATTTGACTCTCAGAGTGAAAGACCTCAGAACGCCAGATTCCTTCAATTAGAGTATGAGTTTATGCGATATGGAGGAATTCGATGGACTCTTACATCTGAACTCAAACACCTTGACTACGCCGACGATGTAAGGAAGCACGGCAACTGGGAAAAAGTTGAGGAGAGCTGAGACACATTTCCAGAAACCGCACTCGATGGCGCGTAGGCTTAGTAGAGGCCAGAGGAGATACTGGAACGAATGAATGAATGGCAAGTTAATGTCAACAGACACCGGTAGAATGTGATGATCAACGATTATCTGTCCCCAAATTTGCGTGACATCAATGTGGAAGAACTGTGGTTCCAACAGGATGGTGCTCCACCCCACAACAAAAACACGATTTAGCAGTACAGTGATTTCAAGAAATGGACCCGTCAATTGCCCAATAAGACCATGCGATTTGACACCATTGCCGATAAACCAGCAAAGATTGGCGCTTTGGAGCAAAACATTGTTCGAGTAATACTCTATTTACGGTCCCAATTGCTGGAAAAAGTGATCGAATATTGGACCTATAGAATGCGCTTTGTATGCGTGGTGGACTATTTTCAAATATTAAGTGCTATAAAATAATCGTCATCAAATTAATTTCTTTGTGTTTTATTTAAACAAAAAATTGTAACCTTTAAAAAAAACACCCTTTATTACTACGGAACGAAAGAAAATTAGATTGGAGTTGCCATAATCTTGATAGCTAAACTCCTAGATATTATCGTAAGGGTATTAAAAATTAGCGACTGATTAATGGTTGTAACGTGTAATTGAACTCCAAACTTGGAATATTGTTAGCGCCTGCACATTCCAAATATTTTGGCACGACTTCGATGAGCTGTTACCATAAAAGGAATATCAAAAAAGGAAATGCTTTTCACCGGTGCAGAATTACGAGGGTAGTTCCAAAAGTACCCGACCTAACAAAGAAAACACAAAAAAAATGGGAAAAAATATATTTATTTCTCTACGTAGTCTCCTTTTAGTTTAATACACTTTTCCCAGCGATGTTCAATAGCTCCGATACCCTGTTTACAGTAAGAATCGTCGAGCTTCTATTTTATAGCCATCAACCGCGGACTCCACCTCTTTACTGCTGGCAAACCTTTTACAACCGAGCCATTTTTTTAAGTTCAGAAATGGAAAATAATCCGAGGGGGCTAAATCTGGCGAATGGTGTGCATGAGGAAGCAACTAATTGATTTTGACCATCGCGATGACAGATACATTAACTAGTGCAACAAAACTGCGACCGCTTTTTCCTGATTTCATCTTTCAAACGCTGTAATAAGTTCGCATAATTTCCTCTCTGAAGATAATCAATGAAAATTATCCCACGCGCATCCCAAAAAAACTGGCGCCATAACTCTTTGGAGCCAATTCTCCCCTTTGAGTTCATTGTTTTGACTGTTACTTCGTCTCGGGTGTGAAGTGAGGGACCCATGTTTCATCCATGGTTATGAATCGACGCAAAAAACCTCGCCAAACATTCGAATGAAACATCCTCACGACGATGTTTTTGTTCCACTGTGAGTAATCGCGGCATTCATCTTGCGCACACCTTTCTCATTCCCAATTTTTCAGTCAACATGCGATGTACAGCGCTTTTTGAAATGCCTACCATATCTGCTAGTTCAGACACTTTTAATCGACGGTCATCTAATACCATTTTGTGGATTTTTTCCAACATTTCTGGTGAACTCACATCATTTGTCGATCACTGCGATATTCGTCTTGGCAACTCGTACGGCCTCGCTTAAACCCTGCCACCCAATATTTTATTCTTGTAAACGAAGGAGCAGACTCCCCCAGAATAGAATCCTATTCCGTTTTGATGTTGGTTGAATTGAGGCCTAAAAGTATTGTATAACATAACGATAACAAATTTTCTCCATATCTAAAAATTCATTAAGAGCGTTCACTATTGATGGCTGTCGAACAAATACTAAACAACGTAGCGTCGTCAAACTTCAAATTTAAGCTTTATAAGGTTGGTACTTTCTACAATAGTTATTCTTTTTAAACAACGACCGCCATCTGTATGTACTTCTGGAACTACTCTCGTTATTGAATCGAACTACGAACACGAAGCCTACCATAAAAGTAACGTTTTCAGAACGAGAAACCAAGCGGAAGAAGGAATACTAAACTCATGAAAAACACACGGTCTTACTACACCAAACACGCTGTTTATAACATACAGCACCAGACGATACCAAACCCAGATAGATTACCACCTTTGCTGGAACAATGCGAGAGCCAGTAAGAGATTCTAAAGTTGTCTTTTAATTAATTTTTAATTTTGACATGAAATGCAAACACGAACGTTTTCCGTAAAGGCCAGAAAGCTGCTGAGGGTCACAAGGAGCTATGTAAGGCTTATGATGTTTTATGAATGCCTAACAGAGCGCATATGTCAGCCTTAGTTTAAAAAATTCCGTTTTGGAAATTATTCACTCAAAAATGACCAACGTGCTGGTAGACCAACTGAATTTGATGATGACCACATCACAGTCATAATTGAATTAGACCGTCATATGATTGTGCGAGAAATTGTAGAGAGTTTAAATGTATTACACACGACAATGGAAAATCAATTGGATCCACATGAATTGAAAGAGATTAACTTAAAACAACGAATCAATATTTGTGATATGCAAGTCAAACGCATTGAAATTACTCCTTTTTGAAACGAATCATCACTTGTGATGAAAAATGGATCGTCACTTCAATTTCAATCGAAAGCGATCATGGTCATACTGGTTCATCAGCACAAACTGCAACACAAGCTGAACTGGATCAAAAGGTTAAGTTGGCAATTTGATGTGATGATGGTGACCTCTTTATTCGAGCATTTTGAGCTGTTTGCAATGAACCAAATGATCAACTCAGATGCTAACTAATAACAGCAAAGTACAAGAAGCAATAAAAGAAAAAAAGCCTTGAATTGGCAAATCGCATGGGAATCGTGTTCCACTATAACAAAGTTGGAAGCATGCAGCTTCGAAAGAGGCGAAGGGAGGTCTAAGCCAACGAAGTTAAAACGAAGTATATTATGTCTACAAAAAATGGCATTTAACACAAACGAACAGCTAAGGATTCATTTGTATGACCATCAAAAGACAAACCGCCAAGTGTTTCGAGAACAAGAAAATTCCGATTCCTTAAACCCAGAATGTTAGAAAAGAGAGTCGCTATAGGAAAACCTGATCAAAAACAGTTAAATATGAATCGCAGCAATTCAGAAAGGGGTGGAGAGATTTGAGAGACCTATCCAAGAACCGTACTCAAATCGGAACGACAACGACTCGTGGAAAAACATGCTTCGATTGGTGTTCACATATTGAAATCAATGCAAGGACAGCAAGATCAGCTTAGTCTACGTACAGACGAAAGCTTCGATTCGGAACAAAAAGGATAACTTCCACAGCCAATTAACTGCCGCCTACAACCTAACACCTAACAGTGACATCGTGATTATGGTTTGACCATCGAGGTTTAATGTGATAATATGTGAATGTAGGAGAAATATTCTGTTTACTCGTTGAACCAGTTGAATTTTCGGATGAAGTATAATATGCTTCTAGTATCTGTGTTACTCGAATCATTGGGATTGTTAAAGAAAATAGCTTTCAGATGGAGCTTTCTGTTTGTGGAGAGAGTTGTCGTCCCTATAGATTCTAAGAAATCGTTTGAATACGCGTCAATCTTTTTTGCACGCTTACACATGAGACGGCATCCACCTGTTTTAACGCGAATATGCCATTTGTTGAGAGATATGCTAAACCTAAAATTTTCACTTCCAAAGACATCTAGCTTTAGCATAAGTTAACATGTAGAAATCGTCATACCTAAGGTGTTTTTTCTGGTCAAACAGGTAGTGTAGTTTCATAGTTGATGAACTCACCGGTCTTAGAATTTCCCTATGTCCACATGAATTTTGAACTGCTTCGTCATCTCCCTGAGCATTATAGCAAAACTCTGGAAAGTCAACGCTTACTGCACTAAGCCCAAGCGCTGACGTTGGAACAGTACTTTTCCGAGTCGTAAATACTCGTACAAGGTGCAAGGAAATGGAAACGAGTTAATAGTTACAAGTCGCAGATCAAATTATTCAGAATACCAATGTCTGCGAAATAAGCATGAACTGTGTCACCGAGCCACAAGGCTTAAATTTGGTTTTTTGTTTTGTTTTTTAAGTTTAATATAATTCAATTAAAGCACCCATAAGTTCAGGAAGTTGTGCCCACTGGTAACATGAAGGTTTCTTCCACATACTGGCATCACTTTCGAATCATTCTAAACTTCAAATAGCTTTCTCTCTTTATTCAGAGAATTTGCAAGTGCAGTTTAGCCACTGGTGGAATTTTAAGTTTACACTTTCCTGATACCTATGTAAGTTTTTTTTTTGTTTTATAATCAGCGCGCGCTCAAGGGGTTTTTGTACCCTTAAAATGTTTGTACACAGGAGGAGGAAGAGAGGACAGGTACCGATGTACATTGTTTTTAAATGTTTGTAAGTTATAACGACCAGGAAATACAGAGATCGGCAGGGCATTCCGTAAGCGAGTTGGACGGCTTAGGAAAGAATCACGATATTTTAGAGTACGTCCGAAAATGGGCTTGAGGGTATACTGATGAGCATTCATTCAGAGACGGGTGTTACGGTTGAAAGTTTAAATGGGCGGAATGCTACTGGCGATTTTAATGGAGCACTGGTGATGGAAATAGCGATAGAACAAAGTGAGACAGGAGACATTACGTCGGTGTTCGAGGGTGTCAATTGATTGACTGATAATAGTATCACCTATGAGTTTTATCGCACGGTTTTGAATCCTATCTAGCAGGTGCAGATGTGTTTTAGGAGCACCTGACCAGATGTGGGCATTGTACTCCAATTTTGGGCGGATGGATGCCTTATATATTGTGGCCAGATCAGAGAGGGTAAAATATTTCTTACATCGCTTGAGGAAACCTAGACATTTTGCAGCATTTTTGACGACATCGAATATGTGGTCATTCCAACGTAAATTGTCACTGACACACATACCGAGAATGGAAAGTTTTTCGGTTTCGACGATGCAAGTGCCATTCATGGATAATGGCTGAGTATTTGAATTTCGCTTTAATGACAGCAGACAGCATTGAGTTTTGGAAGCATTAAATTCCACTCGGTTGATAGTTCCCCAACTGGTTATGCTGTTAATATCGGAATTGAATGAGCTTAACATATGCTGCCATCCCCGTTCTACAGCCGAAGAGCAGGGACGTGAGTCCGGAAACGAATATGAAAAGCAGAAAGTACTGTCATCAGCAAAGGAATATATTGGACTAGACGTAGCAGACATGAGATCGTTGATGAAAATTAAAAAAAGTGTCGGAGACAGAACGGAGCCCTGGCGGCACACCAGCATTTATTTTGTGAATATCAGACTTGAAACCATCCAAGACAACTTGAATTGAACGTTCCGAAAGGTGATTTCTAATCCATTGAAGAAGAGAGTCATCGATTCCAAAAGCACGCATTTTCCGCAAAAGAGCCTGATGCCAAACTCTGTCAAATGCCTTAGAAATATCAAGTGAAACTATCTTGCTTTCGCCAGATTGATGTACGCGTTGGTTCCACTTTTCGGAGAGACATGCCATCAGATCACCAGTGGTTGCTACGAAAACCATACTACCGGTCATTAAGAAGTTTTCGTGTTTCGAGATATTTCATTAGGTGACGGATTGATGAAAAAGCTTGCGCAGTGGTTTTGCTAGCGAGGAAGAACACCTCTTCAGAAGAAGGGAATGTATATTAAGGTCTTTAAGTACTCTTGCAACTACACGAGTGCGAAAATGGATTCGTCCCATTGAAGATTAGACGCACTCAAGTGTAGGTGGGGACAAAGCACAATCTGGGAGTGTTGAGCTAGGCGCAAAGTGTGCGGCAAGTAGATTGACCTTGTCCAAAGAGCTGACAGCTGGAATGTCATTGTAAATGAGGCAGAATTTCTAATATTTTTGACGAACGACCAACAATTTTTACTGCCTTTGGGACATTGCAGTATTTTTTGTCCCAGTTTTTGGTCGTATAGGAATTTTACAGGTTTAAGAAAGACGTTGCAGTCATTCCTGGCTCGTTTAAACTTTTTTCGGTTTTCCTCTGTCGGGTTGGTCTTATAGGACCGGAAAAACATTTCTCTAACCCTAACAGCCTCTTTACAGCTCGAGTCGTACCACGCCTTTTCTTTTGGTTTGATGCTCTTCATCCGATGAGGGATAAAGTTTCTCATTCTAAAGAGAATGGTGTCTGTGATCATATCAGCAGCGGCATCCACATCGTTATCGAGGAAACATAATGACCAGTTAAAATTAGTAAAGAAGCTGTTAAGACCGCTCCAGTTGGCTGCTTCCTCGTATTGCCATCCGGTTCTTTTAAGAACCTTTTCTCTAAATGTGTGGTTGGTGTACGAGAAATTAGCTGATATGACAGTGGTCCGACGAGCCTAGAGGGGATAGAACATTGACCTTGTATTTATTACGGTGAGAAGTTAAAAACAAGTCCAGGGTGTTGGCGGTATAACTATCAACGTCTGGTATTCGTGTGGGCTCATTTACAAGCTGGGTCAAATTATTTTCCGCAGCGAAGATCTCAACACACCGTCCTTCGGGTGTTGTCTGTCCAGAATGTCGAAGCCACCCAGAATTATGCATATTGAAATCGCCCGTAATAACGAATTCAGTATAAGGGTACAGGGATATAATTCTTTGAATGGAGTCAGACAGCGCATCAAGCTTGTTAAAAGTCGAATTGCTGTCCAGTTTGGGGCTTCTGTAAATAAAGCAGTAGTTGATAATTTGCTTACGAAGATGGAGTTTTAACCACATGAAATTGAAATTGAAATTGGTAACAGGGACTATATTGTGGTGGAGTTTGGTAAGTTACATCACTACGCACGTAAATGGGAGACCGCGATGACAAAAGAATGGTGGCACTAGTTCGTAGCCAGGTAGCTTCAGATCAGAGTGATCTGAGAGGTGTGGGCGGGGATCTACCTGTGTTTGCCTAAGTGCCAAAACAGCTGGTCTGTACTTACAGACGTGGACGTACGCAGAAAAGTGATTACTTTTTAGACCGCGTATATTAGGTACGTCCACCTTGAATTCCCTAGTCATAATTACAAACAAACACAGCAAACATAAACACCGACGATACTAAGGAAGGCTGCGAAGTAAAAATTCTGACGTTGGTTTACCGAATCAAATTGCTGTAGGTGTTATGCTCTTACAACAATATGAAACAGTGCACCAACAGAATTTTCACTCACAACCCGCTATCCATCAGTTACATATACTCAGTCAATGCACATACCGTATGATAAATGCAGTAACGGCAGTGATCGAGTGCAAGCAACAGTACTTCGACCAGGAGCGGGAGAGGGGATACCTGCACTGTGTGATATATTTTTTTTTTTTAACACTGCACTGCACTATAAAGTGAATTTAAATTGTACGTTTTGTTAACCTTTGTAACTTGTTACTCGCAGAAAATAAAATCACTCAGAGATAGTCGGTCTTTATTTGGAGCAGGGACGAGTGGAAATTTCTACGGCGTGCAGCAACAAACGGATTAACTGCTCAGTATAACAAAATAAAAAGAAACGTGAAAGGCAATCAGAAGGTTAAAACAATGAACAATAAGATGCACTCCGTTGGTCTGTTAATCGAAAAATTATTCAGCTGTAAAGATGAGAATCCTCCATGAAGATCTTTGAAAGTTTCGGAATCTTCTCATATTCTCGAACAACTTTACAATATAATACACAAACTAAGAGTGATTCCGTGCATTCACAACACCTGAAATATCATGATTTGTTGCATAAATGTTTCATGTGAGCTAGCACTTAACATAAAATAGATGTGTTCATCCACAATGAAGTTCATTGTTTAGTATTTGTGACTGTAGGTGTGGTACATGAAAAGTCAGTCATACAAAAATTGTGAATAGATGTCTACCGAGAGATTTCAAGCGAAGAAAGCTTAGTCACACTTTATAGCACGAAATCAACTTTATTGCGAAATACGTCATCGAATGGAATCCGCCTATTCAGGCAGACAAAACAGTAGAACGTCCTAGGTAGATAGTTTAGAGATGACGAGGACGCTAAGAATGAGATAGGTTCAGTTGAAGCATATTGCAAAAAATAGAAGAAGATATCACAGACCATTTGGATGCCCTATGCCCTATGAGGGTTATTTAACTACGTACACAAGGTTTATCTTTGATGCTTTAAATTTGGACAATAGTTTGCTGTTTACCCGATTAAACTTATTAAAAAAATATATTATTTCAACTCACCAGATGGATTAGCTTGTAAAGAATTCTTAACGGCACTTGTTACCAAAATTACATCGGATAGCAATTCATAGCACCCTCTATTGTGGATATCCTCCAATGTTTGTATTGCAATTGTACCGAATCCATTGTACATTGCAAAATAAATAGAATGCACCAGTTCAACTAAAAACTGTGATGATATTGGAATACGTGGCGGTGGTCTAGCCACCATTACAGTAGTTGGATCCGATCCATATGATGTTCGATGGGCATGACCAGGTTTTGAGAAACCCTGATTGACAATTTGTGAAGCCATTCGACATAAATGAAGCAATGTATTCTTCTGTGTTAAACTAAGCTGGTTATTGTAGCAGAACAGCAGAGCAGTCATTACTTTCATTCGACTCTGAGCGTTAATCGATTCAATCTGTGAGAATGGACCCCACTTGACTTCTCGATTACAATTCTCTTCCCAGCGTCGAAGGTCAGTAATGGGAAGACTTTTTTCCTAAAACAAACAAACAGAAAGTCATATTGGCGTAAGACAAAAATACTTAAAAAAAGAAATAACACCAAACCTCATGATATATAGATGGTTGTGCCAATACAGGCAAACGGAATGAGAGGACTTTTGGAGTTCCATCGTCATTGGTAATTTCAGTATTGTAAATGCATATCAGCAATGTTTCAACACCACGGCAGCTCTTTTTATCGCCCATTGCCACAGAATTTAGATACACATAAATAAGAACGGGAATAAATTGCATTGGAAATCTTCTCAGTCCATCATCTTTTGATCGGTAAAAACTTAGGAATTGGTTGCATATCGCCTGGATTAACTACAAATCAAAGAGAGATAGATTTATTTAATCACCGAAATCGAAAGACTAAACTCAAATGGATTACTAACTTCGGGGTACTTCAGCCTTTCGTTGAATATTGTATATATTGCTTCAGCTATTTCTTGATTGTTTTCATGCAAACTTGCAAAGGATTGCACCTCGGATGGTTGCAGACTTTTATATTCTCCCAACCAGTCTTGTACTATTGCCTCTGCCATGTTGCACGATTAAATTTGAGACCTACTAAAAGAAGTACAAATAAAACTATTAAAATATATTTAAACAAATGTGACTAGTCTTTTCATAGATCATTCTTTATCACATTAAACGAAGAGGCACGTAACAAAATAAAAAAAAACTAAAATAAAAAACGAATACTATAACCCAAGGGTGAGGTAATCACTAGCCAGTCACAGCAAGACTACTTTCCAACAGCGGAGATGGGAAAGTCTTACAATTTCAATCGCTAATCAGTGGGATAAAGTGTATCCACATTGGGTTTTCATCGTGAAATTGACCTTTCACACTCTCTAATTAAATTGAGTTTTTTTTTAGCCTTAATAGGGCCTTTTTCTATCTGAATTTACAGACTGTCATCGACTTTTTTTTTCTAATCCATTTATGGACGACGACAAATTGAAAAGAACTGACACAATTGCAATGATATTAAACTTTATCTATTGGATGTTGATGTGCGAATAGTTTTATATTATTTGGTAGTTTAATAATTGCATAATTATGGAATTTTATTGAAGTCGTATACATACCATGTAAATTGGAGAATGTTGATGTTTTGACGTAACTTTTTTGACTGGAGTGTACAATTGATTTGGGCTAGTGTTCAAAGATTTAACTAATTAGATTTGTTCTATTAAAGTTCGAAAGGGTCAAGGACTTTAAAGAAATACCAAATAAGTAAGTTATCATTGTTTTTTCAAAAAATAAGATGAAACATGATATAAATTTTTTTAAGAACTATAGAATTTTTTTTTCAAACCTTAACGACATGAATTGAGATCTATATTCATTATAAAGAATGGTCCATGACATTGCATTTTAAACACGATAAATGGTTTCCTCGGCTATTTTTGGCGAGGCGCATGACGTCGATCTAATTAGAAGCTGTATATGACCAACACCCCGCTAAATTTTGACATTCGGAACGTGAATAATTTGCGGCTTAACGTTTCTATACCTTACGCGTTAAAAAATATCAGAATGCTTTGAAAGGAAAATCTGTTAGTTAAAAAAAAACGTCCTTCATGCGGAATGTTTTCTCTCAGCATGAAAAATTTCTTAAGAAGAAATTTAAATTAACATGATTCCAATAATAATGAAAAAAATCAATTAGGCGATTAGGGTCAAATCAGTTTCTAATAGTCCTAGCCAGATTTGAAGATGGGGTAGAAATCTTATGCTAAATGTGCGGATTGTGTTTCATCCAATACGGAGACAGAAACTGATAACTATGTGAAGAACGGAAACATCGGGCTGAACTGATCATATGCTAAGTATGCGGCGATCTTCCAAACGAATATCTAAGCCATTTTGACGGCCATCCCATGTTAGAAAGTGTAATTGAAATGAAAAAAGGAAGTAATGTGCTTTTTAATACCTTGGCCGCTCTTTTTATCACAGAAACCTCTTCACGTTAGATATAGTTGGCGGATCGACAGTCAAGCAAAACATTATCGACTTCAAGGTTCTATATGATAACATTTTTATTTGGAGCATTACAATGCTATGGCGAGATATGAGATCTAAGGAAAATTCATTGCGCTATGCCCAATATCCTGAAACAAATGTGCAGTAAAGCCCGTGCAGCAAAATAAGAGAACATTGTTTTCTATACAAGCAAACACACGCGCGCTGCTGCAATAGATCGCATATTCTAATCTTACTGCAAGCCCGACGTAATAGAATTGCAAATTAGTACATTTTAAGTCATTTGACGTATTTGGAAAACGGTAGTTTTCTTATACTAGAATTTGATATATATTTTTTTCTAAAAATACCTATATTGTTGAAAATTGAGGAGCAACAACAAAATCTAATGCGATAAAATGTTACATTTTACCCTGTTTACGCTGTGCGTAGTATTGCATACAGTACTACTGCACCTCTGTGTCAGGCATTACTGTGGAATAGCTGTGCTGATATATTAAAATAATGTTCTAATTGCCGATGAAATTCTGGTGTTTGTATTCTGATGTGAACTCAATGAAATCAGCAGATTTCGGCCTGCCATAAAACCACATAAAAATGTACATCAAAATGTAAACTTTTCTAAACTCAAACCTTACTATTATTTATAAAAAAAGGCACCCCTTATTCTTGTAAAGAAGCAGAAATTAACATGGGATATCTTACTAACCTAATGCGTTTAAAATTCCGAACTCGGGGAAAAATAATGAACGCTTTACAAAAGATGTATCCTATATTCATATAGTGATTGTTTTGAAATATGACGAGGACGAAAGGAGAGGAATATAGTAGTGAAAACACAAGATACTGCAAATGCTCTCCAAATGGAATAATGTACATTGATTCAGTCCTATCATATCGTGCCCGAAATCGAAAAAGGTGCACATAGTAATGACCCTCGAAGTAAAGAAAACAGAATCGTTTGCTTTGTTTAGTGGGAATAGATGGAACAGTTTTATGTTATATTTTACTCTCCGACATGTCGGCCATTGGCAAATGCCAATAGTGCTGCATTGGAATCCTGGGCGGTTAAATTCCGGAGAGAAACCAATAGAAAAAGCCATTAATTACATCATACTTAATTGCAATTCTCGCTAACTGGGTTTTCACTTTTCCAGTTCTCTGAACGTCGTGTATCAATTATCCCACAAATTCAAGACACTTCCATTGTCATTGTGACAGCACTGGCCGTCACTTTTTGACATTTCACACTGCAGTCTTGACCAGTCGTAAAAAAGAGAAAAATCCTTCCAAGTCTTTTCTAGGTTTTCTTTAAAAATGTCGGCCCTTATCCGATTAAATAATCGTGTGGTTTTGAGAAACCTCATTTCCCAGGCCCGTACAATTAAGACTTCACCAAAAAATCGAGAAACAGCAGCCGTATCACCAACTCTAAACCAGACGAAGGAAGGAACTACAAGCAAAAATAAGAATTGGGTTAGTTGGGGATTTGACCATTTCGATGAAGCTAGAGATAGAAGTTCCACCAAAGCTTCATTCTTCTTCTCCGTAACACTATGTATTGTTTGGGGTACATTCTTCTGGGCCTATTCTCCAGACAGCAGGCTGCGCGATTGGGCACAACGTGAGGGATACCTGGAATTACGTCGTCGTGAGAAAGCTGGTCTGGATTTGGTCAGCCCCAATTATATAGATCCCAATGCTATGGTACTCCCATCTGACGAGGACCTAGGCAATACTGAAATTATTATTTAAAAAGGTTCATAAGCCAACTGCTACAGCATGCTTGTTGGCCTGCCGATTTGTTTTCATCAACTCTATGATGTGTGTTATGTAATTGGATTTTTAATTTTAACGATACAAGCCGAAATATACATCCAAATGCTGGATTTGTAAATAAAATTACAGATAACCGGTATTAAACGAAGTGGAGTTGTTTGGTTTTTTTAATTTATTTGCCGTGAAGTGATTTTTACAACTAATTTTCCCCGTGTAAACAAATTTAAGTTATGTAGTTTTGGTATGCACCATACCAGATGAAAGCTGCAGTGGGAAGAGCGGTTTAGATCAGTTCAAAGTTTATCATGAGGAAGTTCAAAGACTGCAGATTGCAGTTTG
The DNA here is from genome assembly GCA_963966105.1 of Volucella zonaria. NCBI lineage: Eukaryota > Metazoa > Arthropoda > Insecta > Diptera > Syrphidae > Volucella > Volucella zonaria. The sequence goes on along the minus strand of OZ014531.1, from coordinate 120,925,020 downwards.
TACTGTAGCCTTCATTGACTTTCACATTGTGGGTACTTTACTTAATGATTTTTTTCTTAATTATCATAATTAAACATCAACACAATTTCTATAATCTTTCTCTTGACTGCCTCTTGTGTGGTAGAAGATCTTATCATGATATACATCTAAATTATTATAAATCTATACAATTATAAGACTACTCTAAAATTGGACAATATTTCCGCATAGTGTGAATATCATGGTATCGCGGAAGTGCACTAGATATATCCATCATTATCAAGGACTAAACATGCGTCTATTCATCAGAATATATCACATTACATCCATAGGTGTGGAATAAACTCATCTGTGTTTTGGGTGTTCTAGGGGTTTCACAGCACTATTGGACGAACGGCCAAAAGGCCACCTACTAGTCTTTTTTGTTGCAGACATAAGCTACGGAACGAAAGGAGAGTGGTACAAATTATTTGTTGCCTCAGTTTATATTCCCAATGACTCGGTATTACCGGCACCAGTAAAGGCAGTTACCCAATTCATTGAAACTGTGATTGCTGGAAGATGGAACTTATCATATGCTGCGATGTAACTGCTCAAAATGCAATGTGAGAGGCAGCCATATCTTGGACTATCATCTGGTTATCAACAGTGGACTAAGCCAACGTTTGTCACGAAAGTAAGGCAGCAAGACGCTAGCCAACTGGTACGCAACCGAGATTACTGACTGGAAAGTACTATTTTATGCTTCTATTTTTGACTATAAGTGCATCGAATTCTGAATCCGATGTGAGGTCTCAGCCTTGTTGAAGAGTAGGAATTCTCGAAACACCAATTGGACATGCTTGAGGGAGGAATTGACAAGTCCACCAATGCTCTGTCAAAATTCAGAAGGAAAAAGAAAGTAGAAGAAGCTGTTCAGTCAGAAAAAACTTTGCAAATCCCCCGTTTCATGTTAGTAAATGTACGTTAGTAAATTTTAGGTCAGAACTAACAAAAGGCTTCTATCGCCGAAGTTGCAATTAAGCTGAATAACACAATACGCCGCAGTGGATGGGGAAATCAAATTCGTTTTTGCTAGATTTGATGGTTTCAATTCGCCTGGCACCACTGGCATATATCCACTTATGCTACGAAAAAGTATAGGCAATTTGCTGGAAACTCTGAAGAGAATCTTCACTGCAAGCCTGATACTGGCATATGGTACATACCGAAACCATGGCGAACAGTAAGGGTAGACTTTATGCCGGAAATAAGAGAAGATGACTACACGCTCTTCAGATTAATCAGTCTGACTTCCTTTATATTGAAGAACATGGAGAGAAAAACTTCATGTGTGCAAAACTGCTTTCTGTCTGCATTTACTGTTTAAGATCCAACATGCCTATAAACCTCAATTATTCTGCTCGACTGCATTTCAAATTCTGGTGGGCAGAATTGAATGCGTACTCGGCAGGAAGAAGTACACGCTGGGCATTTTTACCGACATTGAGGGTGCTTCCGATAAAACAGCTTTTGACGGCATGTGTAATTTGATCAGACAGCACGGCGCAGCGAGGTAGGTACAAGTTTTATGGATTTTAGCAATGCGGGTAAATAAAACCTTATTGCGGATGGTGATGGCGGGAGTAAACAGGGATTGTTCTGAAAGCGGCGACATTTCTGTACTTCTATCGTGGATGTTGATCGACGGATTGTTTAACGTTCTCATTGGTTATAACGTCTACGATCAGGTATATGCAGATGATGTAGCTGAACCGTCTGTTGGATCATGCCTATCGACTGTCTGCCCTAAAGCGCAAGCATCTCTAGCCGTGTTCGATTGGTGCACCAGAAATGGATTCAGCTAATGCACTCAAAACTGAGGTTAACTTGGTCTGAGTCATCTAGTGCGCATCCATCTCTCCAACGAATCTAAATTCTTTCAACTAAAAGCATTTTACGTCGAAATCTTCAAGGCGCTGTGGATTCTCTGGCAGTTGGCAGTGTAAAAACCTTTCGAAAAGTCACGAGGCTTGCCAGAGACTAGGATATTATGAATTTACGCCGCTATAATAAGACCAATTATATTAAATTCCAAAAACGGATGCATATGAGCTGTTCCTGCCACGCCTGGTTCTGCTCAAGCGTACTGATCAACCTCCCTCCACTTGATAGTCATATCATGGACTGCGCTCTCAAAGCCATTTTCCATTTAAAAAGAAGTAGTATTCGGTACAACACACACTAAAGTTTTGTTGATTTTGGCTGATACTGTAGCCACTTTATTTCCGAACCGTTAACTCATCTTCTTCTACGGAAGACTTAGAAATATCTATTAAAAGGACATACAAGTACAGTGGACTAGTTCTTTGACAGTGCTCTGTTCTAATAAAAACAATCAAAAAGAGTCCCATTGATTTGCAGCAATATTGTCAGTCAAATGGTAGCTGAGTCTCTTCACTTAAGCTCATTGAAGTAACTTATAAATGTGCGATAACGATAAATGGAATCATATGCGAGCTAGGGTATATATTTACTCTATCTCTTTTAATCGAGTCGACAAGGCTACAAGTCTCATAGAGCCTAATCAATTGGCTTACTAAGTGTATGTGAGTTTTAGCAATAAACTGTAACGCTTGGATTTTTTCTAGGATTTGTTTAAGAGTGAGAATTTTGTCGCGCTAGGGTTTTAGACGTTCACACTAAAGACTAAATAAGACTTTTTTTTTCTTTTTATAATCTGCGTGCGCTGCGTGCAAAAAGGGAGGAAAGAGAAAGAGGTACCAACGTACGTTGGTTTGAAATGATTGAAGGTTATAATGACTAGGAAATAAAGAGCTCGGTACGGCATTCCATAAGCGAGTTGTTCAGCTTAGGAAAGGATCACGACATTTCAAAGTGGGCTTGAGGGTAAACTGATGAATTTTCAAAGCGAGACGGGTGATCGCGTGTTATGGTAGAAGCTTTGAAATGGCGGAATATTACTGGTAATTTTATTGGAGGACTGGTGGGGAAAAAACGTCGTTGTTTAAGGGTGTCACTTGATTGTGTAATTGTTAATACGAGTATACTTATAAGTTTCGTCGCAAGGTTTGAATCCTATATAACTGGTGCATAGATGTTTTAGGAGCACATGACTAAATGTGTGCATTGTACCCCAATTTTGGGTGGATGAATGCCTTATATATTGAGGCATGATCATGATCGCTTGAGACAACTTAGACACTTCGCAAAATTTTTGACGACATCGAATATGTGATCGTCACATACCGAGAATGGAATCTTTTTCGGTTTTGACGATACAAGTGCCGTTCATGTAGAATGGCTGGATGTTTAAATTTCGCCTTAACGACAACAGACATCATTGTGTTTTGGAAGCATTCAATTCTACTCTGTTAGTGGTTTCTCAATTAGTTTTGATGTTAATACCAGAATTTAATTAACTTAACTTACGTTGCCGTTCCTGTTCTATAGCCGAAGAGCAGGGACGGGAGCGAATATGAAAAAGGAATATATTGGATTAGAAGTAGAAGACAAAATATCATTGATGAAGATTAAAAAGAGTGTCATAGACAAAATAGAGCCCTGTTGTATACCTGCTCTTATCTGTTATATGTGTGGATATTAGACTTGAAACCGTCGACATCTTAACTTGAAAATTCCGAAAGGTACGAGTAATTTCTAATCCATGAAGTAGAGATTCGTCGATCCCAAATGCAGGCATTTCCGACAAAAGAGATTGATGCCAGCCTCTGTTAAGTGCTTTTGAAATATCAAGTGCAACTATCTTGCTTTCGATAGATTGGTGTAAACTTTGGTTCCACTTTTCGGAGAGGCATTCCACCAAATCACCAGTTGATCGTATTTCCGGTCATTGAGAAATATTCGTGATTCGAGATATTTCATGAGCTGACGGTTTATCAGCGTTTCCATGACCTTAGAAAGAAGGGACGTAAGGGACGGGATGGACAAATACTGTTTTCCATCTGCTTGGAAAGAGTCCTAGAGAGTAGAATTGATGAAAAAGCTTAGGCAGTGGTTTCGTCAGCATGGATTCGACGAATTGAAGATTCGAAAGATTAAAGATTCGACGCACTCAAGTATAGGCGGAGAAGTACTGAACTGAACGCAAAGTGTGCAGCAAGCAGATTTTCCCTGGAAAAATTGGAATATCATTGTAAATAAGCGTTGGTATGACGGATGAGGCAGATTACTACCTTTGGGACCTTGTAGTATTTTTTGCTTCAGTTTTCGGTCGTATTGGAATTTCTAAAGAAGCTGTTAAGTCCGCTCCAATTGGCTTTCTCGTATTGCCATACGGTTCTTTTGGGAATATTTTCTCTAAATGTGTGGTCAGTATACTAGAAATTAGCTGATATGACACATTGGTTCGAGCAGTCTGGAAGAATGAGCTTTGTATTTATCAGGGTGAGAAATTAAAAACAAATGCAGGATGCTGGCGGTACGGCTATCAGCATCTAGCGTGAGCTCATTTACAAGCTGGATTAAGTTGTTTTCCCCACCGAAGATCTCAACACCGCCACTCGGGTGTAGTCTGTCCAGGATGTCGAAGCCACCCACAATTGTGTATATTGAAATCGAAGATTAAGTTGTTTTCCCCAGCGAAGATCTCAACACCGCCACTCGCGTGTAGTCTGTCCAGGATGTCGAAGCCACCCAGAATTTTGTATATTGAAATCACCCGTAATAACGGTTTCAGTATGAGAATCCAAGAAGACAGTTCTTTGTATGGAGTCAGACAGCGCAATTGCCGAATTGCTGTCCAATCTGGGGCTTCTGAAAATAAATGAGTAGTGGATAATTTTCTTATGGAAATGGTATTCTAACTACATAAAGTTCAATTTGGGATTCGAACAGGGATAGCATTGTGGTGGAGTTTGGTAAGCTATATCACTACGTCCGTAAATGGAAAAACCGCGGTGAGAGAAGAATAATAATAGTTTCAAATCTGAGTAATCTGAGAGGTGTCGGGTCAGTGTCTGTGTTTCACTAAGTGCCATATTTGCAGACGTGGACATATGTAGAGAAGTGATTACTCCTTAGTCCGCGTATATTTGCGATAACCACTCGGAATTGCCGACCTTTTATAATTCAGAAACATAAAAAAAACGCAAGCAACGACGATACTAAGCACAACTATGACTCAATTGTTTTAGTGCTTTAGATGTTATGTCGTTACAACAATAGGAAACAGTGCACCAACGAAATTTATACCCTCAACACACTATTCATCGGTTGTTACATACACTCAGTCATTGTACGATATTTTAGAGAAATATGCAGTAGATCTTCTAGGCATTGGATCCATCTCTGAAAGCCTCAGCAGTCAATCCGTCAAAGGCGGATGGCAGCTTGTTTAGTTAGCTTCTTAATTGCTTAACCAGCTTTCTTTTAGATAGGTGGAATAACTATCTCATTGTTGATGGCTTTCGAGTCCTATATCTCCTTTTTCTTCTTATCCATTAAACATCTGATACAGATGCTTTGTAAATGGTTTAGATGCATAAATCCTTGTAGTCCAGTGACCAGTTTCCTGTTTAAATCACGGGGAGTGTACGATTCAGGCTTAAAGGCAGCTTTTTTATAAAAAGATTCGTATGATTTTTTTTTTACCATACAACAGTTTTGTCAGCGATGTTTGGCAGTCAAAAGCTAACTACCTACTTCCTTTATGATTTGCGGTACGAGGACAACTGTGGGGGGCAAATGCCTAATAGGCTCCGAACCTCCTGCACTGTCCAACGAATGCTGAGTCGTTAAAAAAAAGACGAAATTATTCCCCTACAGACGAAAACCTGTAGATTTGCTAGAAAGCTTGCACGTTTCTTCGGAAACACCAAAGTTTGAGTTATGTGTGAAATTTTTCCGTTCATTTTAACAGGATACCTATTGTTTGGTCTGTTTGCTAGCGAGCTCAAATCAGAAAAAGCAAGTAACAACAAGAATACTCTTCAGCTTGAGCAAAAATCCATTTAGTACAGACTGAACCGTCTTGAAGTAATCAAGATAAATGGTGAGATCATGGCATTCTTTATTCTTACTTATGGCAGACAGCAGTGCACATCCGTGAAAACGGGGTTTATTTCACAGCCTAAAAGCACACATCCAATTCCCTACTCAGTAACAATATTGGGGACTAGATTTATGGGCACAGTAAGAATGATGCACGGCCGTCATCATTTCAACGTCTAATGGAGGCATCCTGATCGCGATCGGCAATTTTGACGTAAAGTAACGGAACGAGTTATCAGGGAACACCAGATATGACAATGACGAAAGGTTTATTGAGTTTTGTAAAGTTAACAGGCTGTTCTTTGGAAGTATTTGTACACCGTTCAAGCAAAATGTGTGCACTAAAATTTGCTGGGTCTCACACTTTCACCAGATCAGCAACGAACTCGAACCGGATGGATCATATAGAAATTGAGAACGGCAACCGTCTTATGGTAGTTTTCATACGGCCTCGAATTACATCCGTCAGCAGTTATCACTTAAATTTTCTAAGAATACTCTGGTATAATATCGATAAGTTCCAGTATCCATAAGTGCCAACAAATTCAAGGTCACATGGTTACAAGCCCAATATCGTATGAAACGGAAGGAAGGACAGCGTAGTAGGATGATATATGAAATTACATCAAAGCAATAGCCACCAGGGCAGAACAAATAGCAAACAGTTGTGAGCTCTCTACAGTATTACAAAGGAACTTTCAAGTAGAAAAAGTTCCAAACACCACCCTGTAAAAGCCTAAGACCGAAAGAAATAGTTACTACTGACAACGAATGAGAAACAGCCAGTTAAACAGACCACTGTGCAACAGTTACCCTTCATAGTTTTTATAGTCTTTAATGTAATTTTAAACATTTAGGGTGATCCGCAAAGTAAACCTAATATTATCGAAAGATCTGTCAAGCTAAATTAAAAGCTCTGTTGGTACCGCATTTGCTCACAGTGTATAAGAATTTTTTCATGCGGTATGTTACAATTTATGAAACATGGATTCCATTACCTGTTTGCAAATCTAAAAAAAAAAATGCTCTATCCAAAGAGATATGACTCCAATGAAGATGTGATCACCCAAACTGAAGCGTATTTTACGGGATTGGGCAAATCGTTCTATAAGATAGATAGAAATGTTAGAGCGGCGCTGGAGTGATTGTATCACTCTAGACGGGACTATGTTGATGTACCATATATGTATGCTAGTCCCCCGGTTATGTCTAAAGAATTTTTTTTTTTAGCCCCGTCATCTACAACTTTATTAATCTCAATAGATATTCAGATAAACATATTAAGATAAACACATAAATAACAACCACTTCAAACGTTCTTTAGCATAACAAATTTTATTTATATTGCATCGGTACTCGTAATTTATGTTTAGTTTCGTCTCTTTGTTGTTGTTGTTGCTTATGTTTTTGTTTTTTCTTTATAGTCTACAATTATATGATACATAATAAGGTTTATTTTTATATTTAAATATTTATTATATTCTGTAATGAATTAAAGAAAATGTGTGTATGTACGGACCAAGCTTGTTTGGATTAACAAGCACTTAGCTTAGCAAGGGTTCTTCATTCTAGCATTTTGATTAGCTCAAGTTCAAGTTGATTTGTGAGTGTGTCACATGTAAAAGAGATACAGACAAACTTGTATTAAATGCGATCCGCATCACCCAAGCGCTAGCAAATTATTTGTCTCATTTCTTAATTGGAGTTAGAAACATGTGGGTAAGGTGCGGGCTGTACATTCAATCCTTCTAAGGTTTGAGTTGGTATTGTGGTATTTACAGTTAGCGGTGGCATTCCAGGTAATGAAATTGGTGTAACGACAGATGTCTGCTGTACCTGAGGATACGACGCGAATGTCTGCATGTAAGGCAAACTTACGTTTGAAGGTGTTGTTTGATAGCTTGTTGGTGGCTGACTTGGTACCGGGTAATTGTTCGGATTGTAGAATTGCGGTTGCTAAAAATAACGATAAATAAAGAAATAAGAAAAATAGAGCACAGAAGAAATAAAAACAAAACATGAATCTTACTTGTTGGGATGCAATAAATTGATTAGTTGAAGAGGCAGTTGCAGAGTCATGTCCAGCGGTCATATTTGCAATTGAACTTGGTGGCGGTAGGTTTGTATATGGAGATTGTTGAGTAAACATCGGTATTTGAGCTGGTGGCGGTACGGATGTTGGCACTTTAAAGGGAAAGAAAGAAAATAAAATCACATAAAAAAAGATAAGTTTATTCGTTTATTGCTGGAGCTCCAGTGATTTCATTAGACAATCTCAATGCATTATGAACGCCTTAAGGTGTAATATACTTAGATAACATGAACATTTTGCCTGAGTAAGAATTATGATGATCTTACTTGCTCTTTTACTGACTCTTTCAGGGTCAGGGAAATAATCTATTTGATCAGCTTATATCAGCTGTGTCAATGAACGTTTGATCAGTCAGTCATATCAGTCTGTGCACTCTGAATTAAGATGAGACACATAATCGAATGATTACAGATTTCCTTTAAGGAATCCAAAATATCAGCAAATGTACACAGCAAATTCTCTTCCGCGGAACCCTACATACCGATATTAACTTGCAGTAAGAAAACAGAATTTCGCCTTACTTAAGCTCTCATTCAGTTAATGCTTCAATTGGAATGAACAACTCAGCGGCTTGTTTGGTCTGAAAAAGGGCTTTCCCTAGCACTTATGGATTTTATACATATGTATATCAGGTCTGGACGAATTCGAATTTCGTCGTTATGCCCGCGTTGACTTAATGTTTCAATTTTCCCTCTTAAAAGAATTATGAGCATTATTTATGAACCCTGGCTGCAATCCTTTAACTGAAGCCCAACGATATAAAGTGGATATGTGTGGAAGTCGAAAGCCCAGCTCGCCACGCAGAAATACATATGTACGCACTCTGTGAGCGATAAAATATATTTTGAGAAAGTTCTTTCTCAGCGCTATTATATGTTTGTGATTACGACTTTCTATTCTCTCGTAAGCCAGCATGAGATCTATCTATTCTATTAACTTTTCGTCTTCATTGTTGTTTGTTTGCTTGAAAACGGAAACCGTGTTGGGAAGCTGCAAAATTATATTTTTATAATTTCCACATTTTTTTTAACAATTTATAGCAATTCACACACGACGTACCTGAGCCGCTAGAATGTCTAAATCATCCTGATTTTCATTGGTATCGAGATTTAGTACTCGTACAGCATCCCTATTTAGCATTTTTATTTCAATAAATTCGGAGAAAAAATGATTTTGGCACCAAAAATCTTCTTTTTCACTCTCAAAGCCACATGCTTGCCTCCACCAACGTGCAAGCAAAAATTGTCAAATTACGATTCGTTTTCTTGCATACTGAAGAAGAAACTCCGGACTCCTATTAACTGACATTTTAATTTATTCTTTCTTTTTTTCTTCACAACTCTGTGGAGAAATCGGGAACTGATTCGCTATCGCGTTTTCATTTGAGTACGCTGGGATTGTTTTACATATGAAGAAGATAATTGAAAACAGGAACAATACACATTTATACAGTTTTGGTTGTGCATTGGATGGTAATCGGCACAAGGCACAAGGCACAGCAGCAAATGATAGCAGGAATTGATATCTATATATGTAAATGTAAACTATAATATCTGGTTCAATTGACGCTAGAACTTAAGCCTGTTAGCAACAGCAACCAGCAACAGTATCGTAACTTTACCAATCTGGTGTTGAAAATGAATGAATTTGATCCAGAATTTAACCGATCAACTATTTTGAGCGATGAAGTATATTTGTATATTATGCAATATACTAATATTTATCGGGAAGCCCCTCACAATCCACAATGTGGTACTGTCTGGGTGGATTTTGGGTAGTAGGAATCGAGTCCAATTTTTCGAATATCAAGCGTGAATAGATTGCACTGTTGAAACATGATCAATGAAGTTTTGTGGCCTGAACTTAAAGGGATGTATTTGAGCGATGTTTATTTCCAACAAGGCGCGCTACGTGCCATGAAACCATAACCTTTTACGAAAAATATCCTAATCGAGTCATTTATTGAAATAGTGTTCAAAATTAGCCACTGAAATCATTTGATTAAACACCGTACAGTGTTTAGTGACGTGCCAATATTTGTGCCTTTACCGATGAAACACAAAAAATATGATGAAAATTCTTCAAAACTTATTTAACAAAAAAAACGACGTGTTTTCTTGATACATCAAAATGAAACACATTCTGTTGCGAAACATTTTACTTTTGAATGAAACGCGCATGACTTACGATCACATTCAAGCCGTTTATCACAATGGAAATTTATTTTAAGCTCCATTTCAGTTGGATTGAAATCACTTAGGCACACCCACGACATACAACAAACAAACAAAAAAGAAAACACGTCACGCATAACAGATAAACCTCAGATATAAACAAACAAACTTGAATTCGACGTGTACTAATCCCCTTATCAAACGTGGCACAAATTAACATGTTAATTTGGTTAGCACTGTTCAATTGCTCAGGAATGTACTCGTATAATACTTACCCGTATTTGGTAACTGCACTTGTGATTGTTCTGCAGGTTGTTGTGGTGTAGGCATCTGCGGTGGAAACTGCATCAAATTCGCATCGTTTGTATTTTGAAAGAATGCACTCGCACTACCAGCAACTGTTTGATCTGCAATCATTACTGGTGCTGATGGCTGTGATGCTAGTTGCTGTGGTACTTCAGCAGTAACCACAGGCACTGATGCAACAATAGTATTTGGTTGAGAATTAGGTACTACCGGCGACGATATTCCTATAGATAGATTTCCTAAATCACTAACAATATCACCAGTTGAAGATGGTACCAGGACTGGACTCCCACTAGGCGGAGCCGATGGAAACGTATTCGTCAATGGCGGTACATAAGGATAGCTCGGATTAACGGAAGTCGTCTGAGACATGGGTACTGGGTCAATATTCCTTGCGGCTTGTAACGCCACATTGGCCGCAGTTGCATCAGTTTGTGGCAGTTTCAAAGCCGATTTTGTTTCACTAGATACATCTTGAATAGGAATACGATGCAAGTAACCGAATCCAATGCCACATCCCAAACTGCCCTCACCACCCCATTTCGAGTTTGGCTTTAGTGAAACCTCACGGCAAGCATCGTCTTCTACGTTATACACATAAATTTTGAGTGTTTGGTTTTCGTGTGTTTCAATCATTGTAAATAGATCGTCAGATTCATGTCGAATCGCATCAGCACCGATTATGTAGTCTGTGAAGGCTCGTAGGCCAGCTGTTTCTGCTGGTGATGATGGATGCACTTCAAGGACATGCCAAACATTTTCATTTGCACCTTCAAATGAACAAAATCGAATGCTAACACCAAGTAATCCTTGTCCACCCCACGTAGTACTTGGTGTTATGGAAACATCGCGAACTGTTTGCGTCTTACTGCTGTACACCGTCATTTTAATCACTTTGTCTACGTTTTGCTTTAGCAATTCCTTAAGCGTGTCGTTGTCTTGGTCCAAACGAGTAGTACCAATTGCTACTATAAAATCAAAAAAAGCCTCTAAGCCGGCTTTTTGGCCGGGCGAGTTGTCTTGGACCTAAAAATCAAAAGATAAGGAAAAATTGTTTGGGACAATTTGTCATGGCAAACGTTAAAGCTTTTATTTTATTGATCATACCCTTAACACATGATAACCTTCGGTACCACCTCCAGGAACTTCGACACTATGTCCGGCACCCATTATTTATTTACTTATTGAAATATTTTTACGATAATGCTAATATAAAAAAATACGTGGCACTGCTTATAAAAATCTAAATTGAAAATTTCCAACTATGACATTTTATTGACAATCAAGACATAGTCAAGGGATGACGTTGGAGCGTTGCTGGATGGACTCATTTTAGAAGGTACACTTTAATTTAAAATTAATAAGGGCGTCGTTAGACTTATATTGCTTATTACTTACTTATTATATCCGAATGATATTGCTGTTTTCAGATACGTTTGCATCTGAATATAGAAAAACAACGTCTGATTGTTATTAACAGCAGATTTTGATCAGTTGTCTTACTATGTGCAAAATTATTTCAATTGCTTAATTTTGTTCATATATGGAGTCATACTGAATAGAATTTGTAAACATTTAAGACCAATGTATACATACATATGTACATATGTATATGTAGGTAGCTCTCTTTTCTTCCTCCTTAAGTTTCCTTCGCAGGCGCTGTGTGCAAACATTTTAAGGGTATAATAGCCCGTTGAGCGTATGTTAATTATATAAAAAAAAAATCATTCCTTACAGAGTATGGGTAAAAATCGGTTATTTTGATTTCGAATTGTAGGTGGGTTTAGTTAAAAAAAAAAAAAAACACGATAATAAAGGGCAGTGAGTATACTATCATTCCAATGCAAATAAAAAAGCAACACGAAAATGTGTAAAAATAATCCACCAGCGATAAGGCGCTATGTAGTCAAACTTCATGACAGTTTTTATGGTTTTGGGAAAGACAACTTGACATGATTCAACGCTTAAGAAATGAAGGAGAAAAATTTTGTATGACAGGTTCCTGGTAGATTGTGTGTATTTTGTGATTATCCCCATTTTAATTTCGTTTTAGTTTTTTTTTTCTGAAGAAAAACATCTGTTAAGACGCGCAGAAGAGGTGCAGGAACGTCTCAATTGCTCTTTTCAAACCTTTGAAAACAGTGGTTCATAAATCAGTTACTCGTATATCCTATCTTATCATTCTTTTAATCGATAAAGAGAAGATGTTATTTTTTCAAATGGGATCAGCTCATCAGCAACTGTTACCAAAGCCAATTCAGCAATAACAGCAACTGTTATTCAGCCAATTAGAGCAATGAAAAAATGCAAATGTATAAGTCAAGTCTCAGCCCCATCGATTTGATACTTAAGTTACTATTTGATTGAAAAACTTTCCATTAGATTGATCGGGTCTCCGTACTATGTAAAATTGATTACATAAGCCTCGATCGGTAACTAACCAGTGCTAGGGAATCATCATCAGTTTTCTTTCTTTTTTTGTCATAAATCATCATGGCTAGCTTACTTCTTAAGATATTGCTGCCTATAACTATCTAACCAACTGGATCAATTGTAAGCTAGCTATGAAAGAAAGTCGTTATTTGCTGCGTCTTCGTTTGTAAACAAATTTTAAAACTCTCCAACCTGTAGTTACATTTTACTGATTGAACACAATAGGGTTAATCGATGTCATAATCGCAGTCGTCCGAGCTGTCAAAATTTTTATTATATTCAACTGCGTACATATGCTTATAATAGTCCTAGTCGTTGTAATAATATTTAGAGTTGCTCAGGTCTTTATTTTTGTCACACGACGAGTAAACGAGTAAATTTGTTTTAATCTGGACAAATTTAACGGAAGCAACAATTTTGTCAAAGTTTTGCGAAATTCATCGTATTCACTTAGTAATAATATAAAAGTTAAATGACGTTAAAATCGTATTTTGCAGTTCAAAAATTCCGTCGTGGACGGGTCTCGAGAAGATATTGAGACCAGACTACGACAACAACTAAGAGACCACTGGTATTATGTATTGTATTCTTCAAACATACAAGGATGTGGCCCGCGCGGTACATATATGGCTACTTTTTGCTCCTTCTATCTGCTGTAGGGACTAGCGATTCTTTGAGAGAGTAGACAGAGTGCTTGACAATTTGAAAGTATGTAGATATACTCGTGCATTAGGACGTTCTCTGAAATCCCTTGGTGTTGAGTTCTTTTTTTATTCCAACCATTTTTTCCGATCCTGATTCGATATAAGCTAAAGTACAATTGACAGATTATGGGGCTATTCTAAGATGTCTATTTATACACTCTGAAAATACTACCAGTTCCACAGACTTGACATAGATTGTGCTTCAATTTATTTCACATTCTCTCCCCAAAATGTGAGAGGAGTTTTAATGAATATTATTTTGGAAATCTTAACTCACTTCCAGAATTTAACGCAGTTGATTATCTGCTCGTTTCTGGACATAACATAGAATGTGTCAGATACGATTAGTAGACTAAAATTATGTTATGTTATTATGTTGGTACATTGGGCATACAATACTGGTTTGACATATAAGCACATAGATGTTTTTTTTTGGAAAAATGTTCAATATTATAATATAAATTAGTGTAGGTGTAAGCCATATAAGATAATGGCCAGGTCTAACGACGGATTTTATGTTTCTTTTACTATCACGATAAAAAGTTTATAGAATACATTTTTCCGTCCTCAATCTTTGCAGCCTAGATTTCCACTTCTATCTTTTTTGTTTACGTTTTGTTGCACTGCTGGGTTTTTTATTTTCACTTCTGTTAAAGTTGAGGGGAGTAATACTTCTCAATGCCTTCGATCCGTATCTGTGCCCCCTTGGGACACTCCGATATTGTTTCAGTTGTGCCGCAGTACTCCTGTGTTCCAACCCTTAATCCCTTTATAAACATAATTAAGCACAAAGGTGCTCTTTAATTGTTTTCTTATATTTAAAACATTGATGATAAAATCATAAAAATTTGGTTTTTCATAAAGGCATATTAAAATAATCTTGACGAATTCAGTTCTGAAGCGTAAAGCCAAAAAGTGTTGTGGAAACTTAAGACCTTAAGGTCTTTTCTTCTTATAATGAATCCACTCACGACTAAATCCCGTAAAGCTTATTTCTACACAGTCACCGTAATGCGTACAGAATGCAGTCCATTTTAATTTTACCCGAGTCTCCTAATTGAACCTCTCTATTGTCAGTTATATCGACTATAGAACTGCAGGGTGTCTAAAAAAACATTTATTCGCTATCTTCTGAAAGATTTCGACTTCTAATTGGATCGATGTTAAAGAACTGCATAATTGCCAGAGTAGCCGATAAAAGTTCCGATTTCACACATAATCCTCACAGAGTAATAAATGACCCGTGAGCAGTGGTGTAAGACAATAAAAACAATCTTTGAGTTCTCAATATTTTAGTCAAAGTTCGGAACAAAACAAACTAGTTCTGACATTTCTTTTCCCACTGCCTGTAACTGATTTTCCAATAAGAGGTTTCATTTTGATTTACATACATATATTTATTTTGAAGATGTTAAAATAAAATTGTGACATATATCAGATTTTCGCATATTTGCGAACTTAATTCATCGATAACAGCACGGATGTTGGCTTGAGTTTCTTAAGTGACTGGTGAACGTTGGCATAACCTTTATCTTTCACACGGTGTTAAATCGCATGATCTCCAACTCATTTTTGACTTCAGACCACAAGTTCTCGATCTGATTTAGATCGGGCGACTGAGCTGGCCAACCCAAAACCGAGACCTTTTTCTCTCGAAACCAGGCTTTGGCTTTATTCAAGGTGTGCTTGGGGTTATTATCTTATTAGAACTTCGTAATTTCAGCAACGTAATTTCACCTTCGACATGAAGCAGCTTGCGGTTTTTCAGTAGTTCTATATATTTTTCTTTAATCGTAATATCGTTAATCCAAAATAATGTTTACACCATACCAGGAAAAATAACCCCATGTCATTATACTTATTGCTCCACCGTGCTTAATGGTTTTTGTTTTATATCTGGAGTTCAATTCTGGTCGTTGTTTCGCAACTCCAGAGAATATTTTTAAAGCCCCTTCCGTTAAATTTCGTTAGCTGGTCTTCTGCAAATGCTTTTCTTTTTTTTTTTGATTTTCTTCTGACAGAAATAGCATCTTCCTAGTGGATGGGACTCCAAATTAATTGTTAATAATCTGTTTCTAACAGTTCTTGTCGTCACCGTTAGATTTACTGTCTCCTTAATTTATGAAGGAGTAACGAACGGGTAATTTTTAGCCGTTCGCGCTATTTGTTGGACTAGAGTATCAAATGTTTTTCTTTCTTCCTCTAGTTTCTTCGGAATTTTTTTCTTTAGTGCATTAGTTATAATATTCCGTGAATAGGTTACAACGTTTCCGCAATGAATTTATATGCTTTTTCCGTTAGAGCGCGGCTTCTAGATAAAACCCAATATGCATGTTTTTCGAAAAAAGAAATAGTTAACAATTTATACGTAAAAACTTCAGAACTATAAAAAAGTATTTACAAAAAACAACTTACTGTAAAAATTCTGTTGTTTTTAAGAAGTTGTTCTTGATTAAATACGTGCAAAGACAATACACCTATGTATATTTTTTCCACTGCAAATCAATGGCATGTGCAATCCAAACTCATCTGGACTCAATAATAAGGACTTTTAAAAACCAATAATTTACAGTTAATATGCTAAGCTCGCTGTAGGTAGCCTTGGTGAAAATCACTCACGCCTATTATTTTTTCCACCGC
This sequence comes from Volucella zonaria, assembly GCA_963966105.1. Classification (NCBI taxonomy): domain Eukaryota; kingdom Metazoa; phylum Arthropoda; class Insecta; order Diptera; family Syrphidae; genus Volucella; species Volucella zonaria. The sequence goes on along the minus strand of OZ014531.1, from coordinate 120,908,680 downwards.
GCTCTATACTTCCTTAAATTTTCCGGAGAAATCGAATCAGGATAAAGCAGACAATAACTAGTGTAAATTCAAATTTTACAAAAGAAACTAACTTTGACTCAAGCCTCTGCATTTATTTCAACTTCAATTAAATTTATTTAAACATAACTTATTTGTAAAGGAAAAAAATGCACTAAAAAATTTATCTTTTACTGTACCATTCTTATCGGACTGAGTAAGCGAATCGGTGCACAAAAGTACTTGCGTAAATAAACAGAGAATATTCTTCAGTCTTTCCTTCAAAATTGCGCGTACTATAATTTCATCCATTCCACACCACTACCACCTTAACGACAAGTATCCAGTTCAACTCTTCCCACCAACGGCAGCTTACATACCCCAAATACACCACTACCATAACATCATACAACCGCTGCCGTCGTAATCTACTGTCAAAAATTTATTATGTGATTTTTATGTCGTGTACTTCTCGTCGTCGTGTTTCGTTGTGCGTGTTATTTGTTACGAATTTTATCAGAAAAAAGTGTCGCCAAGAATTGTTCTCCCTTAAAGGGAAAGCAAATTTCAATCTGTAAATTTCTACGCATCGAGTTGCAGTGTTTTGATTGGAGTGCGTCTAAATCAAATCTGGCAATTTGGGACGTAAATTGGTGGCAATCTCTTAAGGCACCGCAGAATGGCCGAGCAGAACGAAAAGTTGCTGCAGCAACTTCTACGACTGAATGGCAATAATAGATGCGCGGATTGTGGCAGCAAACGTAAGTGTATCTAAAAATTTAAGAATCTGAGAGTCTATGTATCTGAGAAACCAAGAAACCAAGAAAAATATTTAAAAAAACAACAATGTGAAGAAAATTGTGACAAATTTGGTGCTGTGCTTTAATGGATTAGATTGCTTCAAGTGTACCTACCTAGTTTTCAGTTTGTTTGTTTTTTCCTCCTTTTTTGCTATTCATTCCTTTTCCCAATTTTCCTTGGAAAATTTTTTTCTTTCGTTTTTGCTTTTGTTCAAGAGAAGCAAAGTCTTGGGGGCGGGTTTTTGGTAAACGACGTCGTTATTTTTGTTCTCAGTCGTGTGTGTTTGTGCGAGTGTGTGTGGAGTATGGGAACGCGGGTTGTTTTTTTCGTGTTGTTGTCTTTGCTGCTGCTTGATGTTTTGATGTTTACCCCAAAAAATGCCCCCGCTCACCGATCGTAGCTGGCGTTGATTCTGTGCTATCAGTTAGAAGCGTGCGTGCATTCGGGGCGAGAGACTTTCCTATCAATTCTTAGCAGGTGATGAATTTTGTATGTGAAAGTAGTGTTGACAGCGGGTTTACTCTAAAATTTCCCAGTGGATTAGACAGAATATGTTTTGACTTGATGTAACTGAAATAATGATTCACTATAAACTGCCTATTTTGAAGGTGGTTGTCTAAACTTCGGAAGAGGTATTAGTCGGTAGGCGACAAGATTGATGAATATGGCGGATGATACAGATTTTCATATTGCAACCCTGCTACGAGTAACTTCCAGAGTGTCAAATTTGCTGTATGTGGTCTTGGATTATCACGTCCACAGATTTATCAGTGAAGATGGTTTTTGGATGACTTTGCTGTGATTGCTTCTCCGCGTTTTAAAAACAAATAAGGAATAACTCCCTCACCCGTAAACTATACTGTCACCGTTTTGTTTTTAGGGTGTAGTTCTTTCTTGGCAAGTCCACAGGGCGGTTCATAAATGTATAGCTATTTTTCCGGCTTCCTAATATCGTACAGGATCCACATTATATCACAGGTCATGACTTGATGATAAAATGATCCACACAGTGTCAGTCAAAGCATATTCGATGGTGTATGTAAAGACGTGCGTTATCCATCTTTCCTATGGTTGAAACACGACGACTTATGGTTGCAATGAGACTTTAAACCTGCAGCAAGGCAAACAAGAGTCGTAGTTAGATTTTCTTCAACAGTTGTCGTTACCTCTTCTGGTCTTGACTTTGGCTTATTTTCGAGCGAAAATCTTAATCAGTTTCGCACTGTTCTCTCGCTACATGTATTTGAACCAAAAGCAAAAATTTTTTGAGTCACTGGAGTTGCATTAATTTTTCCTTTTACCTGAAAAAATTCAATTTCCGTTAAATGTATTGGTGAACGCATCCTCTTTGTATGAAAAAAAAACAGAAACCTCCGAGGCAGCACGGATTGGAAAAATCGTTTAACCTGATACTAAATATTGGCTCCCAAGTGCTTTGCAATATCAACTTTAATATGTTAGATCAAATATGCTATTAATCTATAGTCAACCACGCAAGTCTACATATGTACATTTTCGAACACACTGAAATACTTGGGTAGCGCTACAGTTCGGGGTAAACCTGTGCTTCAACTAATAAGCCTTTCCAGTTAGCCTGGTCGTTAACTAACTGTCTCCAAGTCGGTAGAAGTCTCCCTTTTTTTTTCTCTAAAGCCCGTCAATGCAAACGGGACTGTATATTGTACGAAGAATTTTCTTCTTGAATATCCTCCGCTTTCGATAGAGACCATGTTTCAGCGCAATAAAGTACACCTGGGAAGATCAAGGTCTTATATAAAATCTCCTTAGTTGTTCGGGACAGGGCCTAAATAGTCAATTATTGTCTTCTAGCCGAAAGAAGCAGCGATTGACAAGAGTGATTCTTCTTTTTATTTCTGTTGAGGTGTTGGCAGAATTGATAGCAGATCGGGCGAAGGAAACTTAGAGAGGAAGAAAAGAGAAATACGGATGAAGGTTGTTCGTAAATGTTAGCAAGTTATTATGACTAGGAAATAGAGAGCTTGGCAGGGCATTCCATAAGCGAGTTATACGGCTTAGGAACAAAGCACGATATTTCAAAGTACGAAATCCCGAAAGCGGACTTAAACTGATGAGCATTCATAACGAGACGGGTATTGTGGTTGAAGGTTTAAGGGGGCGGAATGCTACTGGCAATTTCTGTGGAGCACTGGTGGTGAAAATAGGGTGTCAATTGACTTAATGATATTAGCACCACCTATAAGTTTTATCGTACGGTTTTGAACTCTATATAACAGGTGCAATTTTGGATGGATCCTTATTTTTCAAACAAAATTATCTTCAGCGATGGGGCCTCCTTTTTATCTTAATGGCTTTGTTAACCGTCAAAATTTTTGAATTTGGGGATCAAAAAGTCAGCAAGTGATTGTTGAGTAACAAATCCACAACGCGTCCCTGTTTGGTGCCGATTTTTGGTTGTAGGCATCATGCGACTTCTTTCTAAATGCGGCTGGTCAGGCAATAACAATTAATGGTGCCTGTTATCTAAACATGGTAAATTAGTTTTTGTACCTAAATTGCAAGTTATGGATGTGAACGACATGAGGTTTCAACAAAACGGTGCCACATGTCATACAGCCCAAGAAACAGTTTAATTACTGCATGAGTCATTTCCCGGTCGTGTAATTTTTCCCTTCTGGTGATCAGAATTGGCCGCTCTGATCATACGATTTAAGGCCGTTGAACTTTTTTTTGAAGTCTAAGGTTTATGTCAACAACCGCAAGACCACAAACGCCTTTAAGCAGCAAATTGAGCGCTGTATCAACGAAATTCCGCCACATTTATGTAAAACATTCATAGAAAATTTGCACAAAAGAGCGCGTATGTGCCAGCAAAGCCGTGTAGGTTATTTACCCGATATACTATTCTATACATAACCCTATATTGTATGTATAAACATTTTACAATTCTTAATTAAAAACCTATGTTTTCTATCAAAATTACTTCTTGTGTAAATTTTGGGACACCCTTTATATATCATAGTTTTTCATCCTCCTGGATTGCGGTGATATCTGCGTGATAGCAGTCAAGGGCCTGTGCTAATTGCTCGACTGTACGGGGCCTGTTAAGGGCCCGAACATCGTTGTCCTTTAAACGTTTGCCAGGGTTGTCCACAGTGAGTCCGTTATTATCCTCAGGTCTAGTTATTAGAGTTAAACTACTTTGGGCGCTACAAATGTAGCTTTAATCCATGCATTCCTGCTGGACAGCACGTTATACTACCAGCCGAATTAGGTATGACTTCAGATATTATCTTGTCAGTTAGAAGTAATTATAAAGTCTGTCTAGATCCAGTCGACATTCCTCAGTGTCATGAAGAAAAATCAAAGTGGTTTCCATAGTCAAAGCTGGTAAATGTTCTTATGTAAGTCCGAAAGATCTCATACAAGCATTGATATGCTGCTATTGTTTGCGGTGATTGAACATTTTGTTGAAACAACGCATATATGCTAATAAAGCCGAGTAGAGTATTTATCGGATATGTCTTGCAATATTTAATTGGCATTTAAAATTGAAAATATCCGCTCTTGTTGGGGCAGGCTTTAGAAAGTTTATTCAATGAGTTCATTCATATTCTGCTTTCTAGTTGGATTGTCGGCTTAAAAGTGGGTGAGACATCTGCTAGAAGATCTGTCAGTAGAGAACGCTCCAATGTGATGTCATATCGACCTTCTCTAGAATTTGATGGGTAATGGACTACCGACATGCCTGAAAGTGAAGCGTTATAAAATGGTTGCTTATGCAGATAACGTTGCATCTTAGAAAAGCACCCCGATAACTTAATGAATTTCCTACAAGATGAGTAGATCCATCCCATGTGTGTGGGTACAAACCGGACTTGACATACATTGACCCTCTTTCCATTGGTACAAACTCAGTGTTTTGCGACAAATATATATATCCAAGTCTTATTTTAGAGTCAAATTCATCTCTAACAAGAAAGCCAATGGAAATAAATGGAGATCATAACCCATACTCGTAACTCTAACTAACGATATAGCTAATATCAAGTGGTCAAGTCCACCGCTGCTGCCTTCCTTAATCATTTATGTGATTAAAGAACTAATGATTGAAACAAGTTATCACGTTGTTGTTCTCGACAAATAAAGTACCACTCTCTAAACATAAATGTCTTTAAAGCTCCCTGAGTAAATCTGCGTTTCCCATGATTCGGGGATCATAAATTCAAAGAGCCACTGCATTTGAAGTTTACTGAAAGTTTCCATGATTATTAATAAACTTTCTGATGATCAACCTTTGAGACTCTTCTATTTCTTTCCATCTGTAAATCCCCTTTTTCTTGCTTCGCGACCTAGCGTTCATCTTTTGACACTGCGGAGCGAGGATACAGTTATATAAGCCTCTTTTCTTGAGTTATTTGAAAACTATGAACATTAATGGCCGCCAAAACCCTGGCAAGAGTACTCTTGCATTCCTTTAAAGTTCCGATCGTTGTCATGATTATTGAATTGTGATACATTAAGGAGGCATATAAAACAAGTTAACTTACCTTAACTTTAAGATAGTTTATTTGTTGCATGCTCATTAGTTCGTGATTTTAAACAGAAATAGATTATCACCATTCAGTGCTACTGAATTCTATAATTTAGTTGATAAGGAAAATATTTTCAGTCGGTTTGGTGGCTCCCACAATATTACATCCGATAACGAAACCGCTAAAGATTATTATTAACATGCAATGAAAATAAAGGGTGCCCGATTAAGACCGCCTATTTTGAAATTTGAAAAAAAACGCCATGTTTATTTGAGTTCAGAAGTGTTTATTTTAATAAAGAGTGTAGACATGGAGGTAATGGCCGCCTCGTGACTGAAGGTAAACATTGGTCCTTTTGACAAAATTTTCGATGACGTATTGGCATAGTGTCGGCTCAATTTCATCTTTGTGGATTTTTAAAATTTTTATGCGTTGTGCGTCCGTGTAATTCTCCATGAATAAACCCTAGTCTTCACACATGACAGCTGTTAAACAACAAGGCAAGAAAAATGACTCAATCGTTTGGTTATCAAGAATTTCTTTAGGCGTTGTTAGTATGAAGCATGATTAACATTCATCTACATAGTCCTGCCATAAATTCTCTTACTAATATAAAATGGTATAAAATAATCAAGCAAATACATATTTTCAAATATTTAATTGTATTTTTTTTATTAGTGCCACTCGAAATGACTGCCTTTCGCTTTAATATAAGCTTTCAAGCTTTGTGGCCATGGACATCGATGGTGCTGCTGTTTCCAATGCTCTTTTGAGGCTTTGCAAATTTCTGTGTGTAGTCTTGCATGCCATGTTCTCTAGTTCTGACCATAAACAATATTCCACTGGATTCAAATCTGGACATTCTCCGTTCCTATAAAACCAGGACAGGAATATTAACCCTGAGACACTCTTGTGTGGTTTTTGTTTTGTGCACCGAAGCAGAGTCTTGTTGAAATATTCATCTTTCTCCATTGAAAAGAGTATTGATTAGACCCTTCACAACACCGTCCAGCACATCTTCTTGGTAAACTTTTTCACCAATATTCATACCATTTTCGCAGAAATGGAGGGATATGACGCCTTGGTGATGGTGGTGGTGGCCGTAGCTCAAGTGGTCTTGGGTTGTACAACATGAAATGTCCGATTTTATAGTAAAAGCCAATATTATTTTTCCGTAAATTTTTATTCAATCAAAATAGGATCCGTTGGCATCTATGACATTCTTCCGACGTGGTCAAATGTTCCTTTTTCGTAGAAGATCTGACTTTTTGAGGTAATGAAATCTTCAAAGACTTTTAAGACCTCTGCTCGGTTGCGGAAGACCTTCTGCCGGCAAAATTAACCCACATTGCGGAAAAGATGGTAATCCGTTGGAGAAATATCAGGAGAGTACGGTGGATGCGGAAGAATTTCAAATCCTAACTGCAACAGTTTTTGCACCGTTACTTGTGAGGTATGGGGTCTAGCATTGTAATGCAAAAGGATCGGACCGTGTCTATTGACAAACGAAGGTTGATTTTCAGCCAATTTTTCAGGCAATTTGTCGCAATAAGCGATGCGCAGATTTCCAGGCGGCGTAGTTTTTGGGATTCGTTCAGTTCATGGGGTACCCACTTATCGAATTTCTTCACCTTTCCTATGAGAGAGAGGTGTCGATTTATTGTCATTGGGGATACTCCCATGCTTTGGGCAAACTCCGGCACTGATTTCGTTGGATCCGCATCCACCGTCGTTCTTAAAACATCTTCGTCAACTAACGTTTCCGGCTTCCCACGTTGTTCATCTTTGAGGCTGAAATCTCCCGAACTGACCTTTCCGAACCAACGACGTATAGTGCGTTCGTTTACCGCTATATCCTCAAATGCGTTATTAATGTTTTTCGTTGCCAATGACGCATTATGTCACATTTTAAATTCGTAAAGGAAGACGGTTCGAATTTGAACTGCCGAGAGCATGGTAAATAATTCCTAGAAAAAATATAACCGTACTTGTAACGAATCCTAAAATTCGCACACGTCAAGCACAGATGTTCACTCGAGAACTTCTTATTTCCGACTGAGCGAAAATCGGACATTTCATGTGGTAGAACCCAATAGTAAACATATTGGCTTCCCAATAGGACGGCTCGGCGTTCAGTCCCAGCCGCGACCGAAAGACATTCTTTTCTTCAGGCAACTTTAAATCTCGTGAGATGATTGGTTGAATAAAATACAACAACAAGTCAATTTACACCCACAGCGAAATAAATACTGAGTCCAAACATCTTTCTATCCTCGCTCTATCCGACTTTTCAAAAAACTTAACATGTGCACCGGCTTTTTAACAGTAGTAATACCCTCTTGAGTGTTAAGCTCTTAACAAAAAAAAAAAAAAAGAAAACATTACGGAAGCATGTTGAACCCTTGGAACAACTTTTTCCGATTTCTTTGATGACGTAGCGTAAATCTTTTTTTTTTGTTTGTAGAAAACTTTTCCATGGTAAAAATTTTCTTATCCGTAAACAAAGTATTTTCATGACCATTTTCCGCTTGCCACTGTAAACGCTTTTTGCATCTTCCCATCCTACTTTTTAAAAGTTGAGGAACTAATAGATGTCCCGTTGGCCGACTATAGACTTTCATGTGAAGATCGTCATCTTGAATCAGTCTTGACATGGATCTGGTGGATATCTCCGGTTCTCTGGACATGATTTTTTGATTTCGGAAGGGGATTTCTGCAAATTCGTTCACGCATGGCTTTTACTACCGCACTTGTACGGACGGCGTTTGATAGTTTATCGTAGCGACCTATAGCCTGAGAAACAAACATTCTCGATATATCTATTGTTTTTAACAAATCAAAAATTTTTCCAGCTCTTTCTCCACACTTATGCAACGCTATTACTGCGATCGAGTTTTCTTTAACGCCCCACTCCATGTTAAAAGATCGTAAGCTGAAACCAACCAGACTTCTATTCTTCGCTCATCAATGTCTTATCTTATTCCTAACGGGAGTTTTAAGCTCTTGATATTATGTACCAGAACTTACAGCAGGACTATGTACATACATCATGTATGTCTTTGCCGTGAACCAGCTGCATCAGCTTTTTCTATATTATGTACATTTCAGCGTCCAATTCGCGGTGTAATGTTGTGAGATGCGACCAGCAACGTACAGAGCACAACTAACAGTGCACTTTTGTCTCATGAGACTCTTCTGGATGTGGGGAAATCTGAAAACTGAAAACAATGAGCTACTCGTGTGTATGCTAGACGTTTTATTTCCTACAAAATCTAACATTCGCTTAGGCACACTTTTAGACGATTATTTAACATAATTTTGACCCATCTTGTCATCTAATCTCATGTTCTGTAATGCTTTCCACATGCATGAGGTGCACGCACGATATCTCTTTACACGCTCTCAATCATGTGAAAAGTAGGTTGTGTTGCCGACCAGTTAAGAAAGGATAAGTGTCTTAAGCTAAGGTACTCCTTGCCTTGATGGGATGTTTGGATTTCCGTATTATCCTGTGGAAAAATGCAATTTTCCTTGGCATTAATTGTATATGTGAATAAGTTTAATATATCTGCTGCCATTAATTGTTTTCGTAGACAAATGTTATTTGATGTCTATTTCAGCATTATAAAGCCTCTCTCTACTCGTTTAATGGCGACATAAAATTCGTTGCTCCCTATGCAGATCAAGAAAATAGTAATCCGAACTATCACGTCCATCGAAATTTATTTTTCTTTCGATGGCAATGGCTGCGAGCAAAACGGCAAGTTTTATGAACATCGAGGTTAAGGGTGGCTTCTGAAACAATTTTCGTTTCTTACATTTTTATTGTATGTTGGTTTCAACTTCCTGGATTTTCTCTTGAAGTTAATGCTGGTGGTCTTCCAGGAGATTTTCTTTTGCCATAATTTTGAGAATCGTTTATTAAATTTCTCCCTACTGATCGACTGCTCTGCATTGACATTGAAATTTTTGCAGTGCTCCTGCCTTCACTCCTAAAATTCAAAATTTGTACTTCAGCTGAATTTAATATTTTTTCACGTCATTTATTGCCCTACTTTAGAGGAAAAATTTTGTTATTCGATTTAACACAAAATTATAATAAAACAAGAGCACAACTATTTTCACCAATATTTACATATTTATATCGAAGTAATATTTTCAACCCAGGCTTCGGTGTTCTCCTTTTGCCCGATGATTCAATCAGATTTGGGGAATGTTAAGTTAGGAGTGTCTTATCATTTTGTTCCGAAGTGTACATTATATACATTACATACAGTGGCGAGCAAAAATGAGTACATGATTCAAGAAAATGAAATAAAATACAATAATTGTATGTTGTTTCATTACGAACTTATTCAAATTATTTTTAATCGTACAACTACAATAAAAATTCACTATTCAATAAAAAAATAAATAAAAGATACTTAAGAGATAACCATATATGTACAAATTTAAAAGTAACAGAGACTTGCATTTATTCAATTTGGCACGTTCCTTTGATTTTCTTTTGCACTATTTTCTGCCACTTTTTAATATTTGGTCCATAATCCCTTATCTTTTATAAGACTCCTCATCCTTTTGGGCTTACTCTCCACCAATGTTTCTATTTGTTCATGGGAAAAATTTTACCACTGCCCTTGTACTCGCTCCCATAAGCCATTCAAAGTCTTTGGAGGGTTATTGTAAGACGCCAGCCGTCTTTTCAGTATGGCCCATCGATTGTCTATCTTAATAGTTTGAAATACCTGCTCCTCAAGCCAGTTTTGACAGTCCGTGCGGTGTGTTTGGAGTAACCGTCTTGTTGAGAAATGATTAAGCTTGATCAAGAATAACGGGAGTTGTAAGAAAATTGGCAGAAACGTGCAAAATTGAATAAATGAGAGCCTCAGCTACTTTTTAATTTTTATACAGTTATCTCTGAAGTATTTTTAACTTATTTTTTTTTATTGAATAGCAAATTATAAGATTCAAAAATAAAAATAATTTGATAAAGTTCGTAATGAAAAGACATAAAATTATTGTCTTTTATTTCATTTTCTGGAAATATGTATTCATTTTTGCTCGCCACTGTATGTATAGGAAAATCAAAAAACAAGATTTATTTTCTACAATGAGAAAAGCAAATTATTATTGTGGAACCCAAAGAAAACTGATTTCTTCGCTATAAGAAAGAAAACAGTGATTTGGTTCGAAAGAGCTTTGAAAATATCTAATATTTACAATGACAATTCAGACTCTTCAAAAAAAAATATCCGCCGTAAAGTTTGGATCACCTCAATTATGCCTTGCCCCCGTATATTTTAGAATATATGATATGTTACGTTTCCGATTGCAGGAATGCCTTGGACGAAGCGTTCGTTGAGCAAATTTTCTCCTCTTTTGCCGATGGATTTATAAGAACTTCACGCACAAGCTGCAATTTTCATACAATACAAGGAAATGACTCAGTCTCAAAACTATCATATTATTACTGATATGACAAGCCATGAAAAGCCGCACTTTTGCTGTTAATAAATGAGAACAACAAAGAATGAAACAAAAAAAAAGAAAAAACGACAAAGTTTGTTGTTTTTATAAGAATTTCGCTGAGTGTACTCATACGAGTACATGGTGTTTTTTTTTTAAAGATTTTTTTTTACTTTTTCTTTAACAATAGCGACATGAATTGATTTCGAATCAAAGATCATTATTTATTTTATGAAATGATCCGTGACCTTATGTTTTGAACGAGACTTTAGGCGTATGGCTTCCTCGACTGTTTTTGACGAAGCGTATCCTATAGATACATTTAGGAACATTCTTTTGAGAACCTGGGCGTCTATATCGCCAATAACGCGCTGAATATTAATTTACAAGGTCTAAATATTTGCGGTTTATTGCCGATTGCTTTAAAAGTAGTAATCGGATGACGTCAAATTGCGCAGAGGTCGCAAATTCACTAGTCCATTTTACGATATGATGTTGTGTAAAGTCGAGGTTTTAGTAAGTCTATAACCACATACCGTTCGGATCAATAGTGTCCATATTTTTGGAAAAAATACTCACTAATCATTTTCCGGCAAGCTCTGGCTTCATTTTAGACAAAATAAGGAGCGCTGATGAAACTTGCGTGAGGACATAGTATACCTTTGTTCCACACCGAAAACCGAGTTTTCGCGAAAACTCTCGCAATCGCAATTGAAAGCAGAAGTTTGCCCATACATTTTTTAGTTTTTGAAACCCCTTAGCAAAACTAGTTTTTATAGAAAATTCTGTTTTCGATGCGATGTAAAAAGAGAAGGGTATTATGCGTCCCTTCTGGATTTGCCTCACTCCAAAAACGTAAATTTTGCTTGTTCACAAACGAAATGAACATTTTTAAATAAAAATATCGTTGAGCTCCTTAAAATAGCCATAAACCGCAGAATCCACCTCTTTACTGTTGGCAAATCTTTTCAAATTCGGAAATATGTAGAAAATAATCCGATGGGGCTAAATCTGGCGAATAGGGTGCATGAGGAAGCAATCCGAACTTTAACTCATTGATTTTGCCCATCGCGATGACGGATGAGTGAACTGGTGCATTGTCTTGATGAAACAAAATTTTTTTCTTCGCCAAATTCGGCCGTTTTTTCTTGATTCCATCTTTCAAACTCTGCAATAATTTCGCATAATACACGCCGTTGATCGTTTTTCCTTTCTGAAGATAATAAATGAAAATTATCCCACGCGCATCCCGAAAAAACTGGCGCCATAACTCCTTGGAGCCAATTCTCCCCTTTGAGTCCATTGTTTTGACAGTTCCTTCGTCTCGGGTGTGAAGTGATGGATCCATGTTGCATCCATGGTTATGAATGGACGCAAAAACGGCTTTATTCCTGTGAAACTTTGGCAAACATTCGATTGAAACATTCTCACGGCGCTGATTTTGTTCCATTGTGAGTAATCGCGGCACCCATCTTGCGCATAGCTTTCTCATGTAAAATTTTTCAGTCAACATGCGATGTACAGCGCTTTTTGAAATGGCTAACATATCCACTAGTTCAGGCACTTTCAATCGACGGTCATCCAATACCATTTTGTGGTTTTTTTCAACATTTTATTTGGTCGACCACCCAATTTTATTGTTGTAAACGAAGGAGCAGACTTCTCCAGAGTAGGATCCAGTTCTGTTTCGATGTTGGGTGGATTGAGGCCTTTCAAATGAACGTATTGTATCACATAACGATGACCAATTTTTTCCATATTTAAAAATTCATTAAGAGCGTTCAATATTGATGGCTGCCGAACAAATACTAAACAACATACATCGTCAAACATCAAATTTGAGCTTTAGAAGGATGGTACTTTCTATAATAATCATTCTTTTTAAACAACAACCGCCATCTATACGTCAGGTAGGGTACTTCTGGGACTACCCTCGTATGAGCCCTATTCAAGCTGATCAAGTGCCCAATCCGCGAGCTCCCGTCACAACCCGTGGTATCGTGGCTTTAGTTATACGTACCATATGTAGGTGTAGGCCTAGATTTTTAGTAAAATTTTCCACATACACTCCTCGTTTTTTTTTTTTTGTAATTAGCGCGCGCTCAAGGGGTTTTGTACCCTTAAAATGTTCGTACACAGTTCGTGACACACCCCCCGGTTTTGTCGATAATTTTGTTCCGTATGTGCTGCAAATATTACTGTTATGTAATTATTGCCAATTTTTAATTTTTAAGAAAATTCTAACCACCATAAATCCTTTTGCTCCGTTAATTTTCTTTAAATTTGCAATTCGTTCCTAATTACACGCGACAAGTGGTTGAGACTGGGTATAAATACTTTGGAAGTTGAGTTGCGGATTTCATTCGCAGTGTGACTTGTTAGTCAGCTTGAATGCGTTAATTTAAAAGAAAGTATGTAAACAGGTCTTAGAAGTAAAAAAGTTAAAAATAAGATCTGGAAAGATGTTAAATCAAACGGAGATGCAAAACTTTAAAAGAATGCGCCAAGAGGGATATTCTGTCAACAAAATTGCAAAACTTTTGAAGTGCAGTCGTACACTTGTTTCAAACTATTTAAAAGATCCAGAAAACTACGGGAAAAGATTCGTACCTGGACGAAAATATAGCTTGACACCAGCAGATCGACGATCCCTCCTAAGAGAAGAGTCAAATTCTGCAGCAACAACAAGGGAAATCGCGGTATCACCAGGAATTTCAAATGTGCACAGAAAACTAAGGACTTGCCAGCATGTGTTAGCTGAATTGGAACGTCTTCAAAGAAAGCGTTCGAAAAAAAGAACGCCCTTTTGACCTTTGTCAGAAATCGTTTAAGAAGGAAGAAGCGTTGGAGAACTGTCATATTCACCGATGAGAAACGCTTTTGCCTTGATGGACCTGACGGATTTCGTATTATTTCCAACGAGCTGTTTTTAAAACGACGAGAACAAGGCTGAAGTGGAGTCATGAATTTCGTGAACGACAAGATGAAAAGTGACGACTAGCTTAGGATCTTGGACGGAGAGATCGTGCATCATAACCAAGAAAAATTCGACGAAAATTTCATCCTGCAACAATATAATGCAGCAATCCACACAGCTGGGAAGATAAAAGAGTACTTCAAGCATAACAACGTTTGTGTTCTTGACGGGCCAGCATTGTCTCCAGACCTCAACATACTTGAGAATGTATGGGGATATCTCTCCAGAGCTGTCTACCAAGACGGACGACACTTAAATAACATAACAGACCTTAAGACGCCTGGAAACTGAATGGAATAAAGTCCCACGAAAGGTAATTAAAAAAATTTGTAAATCTTTTCCATCAAAAATTTTAGATGTTGTAATAATGAGGGAGGAAGTACTCATTACTAAAAAAAATTAAACCATTGCCATAAAACTGTAAATTTTGTTTTTATTTCAAAAAAACCCTATCTTGTCTCAACCGCTTGTCGCGAGTAATTAGGCACAAATTGCAAATCCCAAGAAAATTGAGGAAGGAAAAGACTTATGGTGATTAGAATTTTCTTAGAAATTGGTAATGATTACCTAACAGTAATATTTGCAGCACATACGGAACAAAATTACCAAGAAACACCGAAACCAGTTGTCGAGGAGTGTAGTGGACGAACAAACTCCTAACTGTTGTGGTCGACGCCGCATTGACATTTCCGGATCTTTCGCCACACTTGCACTAACAGCGGCTACAATTTGCTCTGTACGCATATAACGTTGACGCGTTGTTGGCTTCCCATAATTTAGAGTGTAGTGGTAAGAAATTTTTTCACAACACAATGAAAAGCAAATTGTTATGAAATAAAAAAAAAAAAAACAAACGTCTTTATTTTTTGCGAAGTGAAGACCAATTTTCAAAAAAAGTCTGAACGGAATCATTAATAATGAACATAAATGTCAAAAAACTGTTAAAAATAACAGCACGCTATTAAGGCTATCCCCATGGGAAGATTTATCAGTGAAAACAATAAATCACCCTTTATAATATTCCGAATTGTAAAAAAAAAAAATCGACCTCGAAAAGGGAAATTGCCGTTAAACTGAGAACACTGCTCGATATCTGGGGGCAGCATAATAAAAATTACACCACATCACACACACACACACTTTCGTTAACATTTGAATAGAAACAGGGTGTGACGTGATGTCATCCCTACACACAATTGCATACTGAAGGATATATTTAAAAAAAAAAAAAAACAAAACATTCTCCTGCCTGTGGAATTTTTTTTATTAATTTATTATTTTTTCTTTAGGGATCACAGAGGGCATGGGTAATTTGTGGATGTCAATATTCGCCCTCTCTGCATCCCTCTCTTTCTTTCGTAAATGCGCCGCGATATTTTACTATTACGCCGTTTGTGTTGTTTTTATTTTCTTTATTCGACTCATAATTGTTGTTGTTCTTCTTTTAGGTTGGCTTTTACAAATTACAAACGTTCATTCATGAATTTTCTGTAGTGGCGCTGGTGGCGGGGACAGAGCTTTAATCAATCATCTACGCAAGAGAGATGGTGATTCGTTTGTGGCTTGGTTGAAAGAGAGAATGAGCGAAAAGAAAATATTGCATGTATAACAAAACCACTACATACTAACATAATTAACCTATATACATACTGTGCGCTGTGACTGGCTGTAGTAGAAAAAAAAGCTCGAGCGTAACGTGTCAGTAGCGGCGTGTATATTTTGAAAATTATTTAGGTCGAGGGTGGCCACCCTACGTCAATTGAAGATTGGAGTTTGCACAATGCGCGTGATATTGAATGACGACTTCAACGATGACTAAGATGAATACGATGTCAAAGCCAAATGTATCGAAAGGGTTAATGCACTTATATTCTCTCCGATGGTGGATTGTTTTGTTTTTTGTTATTGTTTTTGTTTTTTTTTTTTGTTTGTTTGTTTGTTGCTGTTACTGCACATGTCAATTGAAATGAAATGAGTTTTTCCTTTTTGTTTTGGTTTTCTTCTCTTGGTGTGTTATAGTTTTGAAGGTGGGAAAAAGTAGAGCATAATGGCGGATTCTTTTACGCTGTATGTACGAGTACTCGAACTTACTACATATGCGAAACGTAAATCTGCATTTTTGAGACATTGAATGGGCTATACATGGTAGTGAGGCGGTTCGTTGCACTAGGTCAGTTTTTTTTAATTTTGTTTTTTCTTGTTTTATTTTTGAAGAGAAATTTTTCTTAAGTTTAAATTGGTAGGCGAGTATTGTAAGGAGTTCTTAAATTCTAAATATCTGATCTGAATAGATTCGATACGAATGCAATTGCATTGCTAATGAGTTGGGCGAGGCTCTTAACAATAAATACGAATACGAATATGATACTTTTAATCGTTAGTCAAAGGACTAAAAAAGGTTAACCAACGAAAGCTCAAGGTCCGAAATCCGCAGCTGTATCCCTCTACTTTAAAGCTCAACGATCAACCCGCGAAAATCGTTAATAACCTGACCTTCCATTACGCAATGCCGAGTATCTATTGCGAGTGCCTTAATAGCAATTTGAGAGTGAACTCTCCGATGTATTGTGGATTTTTTTGTGTCTTGAGATCGCCCGAACGATGGACAATGAACAAATACTGTTAACAGTAAGTATAGATGCAGATGCATCAGTGCATCCCATTCCCAAAAGGGATAAATACACGTCCAACCAACGAATCTATAAAGCTCATTTCGAATATCAGCAATATATTCAAAAAGTTAATCAATAGAGTCCTGATCAATTCGACTTTAAGGCGGGGGACGATCTCGTGTGCGACATCGAAACTGGTATTTGATATCCAATGTAACAAAAGCAAGGGACAATGTACGGGTGTCTGCTTGATGATTTGGAGAAGAATATTCTGACGGAATATTTGAAATTAGCAAGGGTCTTGCGTTTTGCTACCACAACTCATATAGGGCTTACGCATGCGAGTTAAACTATTGTAGTAGGGTTGCATAATGGTTTAGTTTTTTTTACCAACAGGCCAACTAGCAATCTATTCGCAGGCAAAATTCTTCTGCTATTGAAGCTACTATGTAGCTGATTACCAGTTCGCTATCTCGTGTACTGGTACGCTAACACATATAAACCTTACCAGTTTAACTCGCGTGTGTAAACCTAGGTGGAGTGAGCTCTTTGTAGATGTGTGTTTGACATCCTCAGTAAGAGAATTCCTGGTCTTTATCAACTACTAGCTGACCCCGCAGCCGTTGCCCTGCGTCATTTCAAATTGCAGAAATCTGTGGTCAATTGTCCATTGCAATTGATGCTTTGTGTTGAAATATTTGCTGGATGGGTTGCGGTCGGGTCGATTTTGAGTTGTATTTCCCCACCTTGAAGCACTCTGTGATAAACGATATTTTTCGTTCGTTTTGTTTTCAGGTGCGACATACAGTTGACCGTGTGAAAAACATTCATTTTCCAGATTCATGCCACAATCACTCAACGATTGGCCTTGTGATTTACTGATTGTCATGGCGAATGCGAGACGAATTGGAAATTGGATTCGCTTAAACTCGAATGGCATATCGGTTGGGATCATTGGAATTCTCGGAATGAGAACTTCCTCACTTTTGAGCTTTCCTTTTAGTACTCTCGCGTGAATCACATTGCTCATGAGTTTTGTGACCGCTAAACGCGTTCCGTTGCATAATTTTGGTTGATTGAGATTGCGAGGCATGATGACGACTGAACCAACCTTCAATTGCAAATTGTGCGGTGGCAAGCCAGGCACATCCAATGAATTCAAAAACTCAGTTGGATAGTTGGTTACTTGGTCTTCGTTTGTTACACAGTCGATAGATTTGAAGGAATACAGGGAACCAACGATTTGATTTTGAATTATGCAGTTTAAGTGATCCACATCCTTGTTCTTTGCCGCGAAAATTGCTCTTTCACTCAACCAATCGTAGTTTTTGTGGTTAACAATGATGTTCGGAAACACTTTGTTAATGAGCTCCTCTTTCGTTGAGACGAATGTCGGCGAGAACGAACGACCATTACCGACAGTTAGCAGTTGATTGGAGAACACTTCGGGACATGGATCGTTTAGCAATGCAAATCGCGTGTTTGTTGTTAGCTGAAGTTTCTTCACATAACGCCACAATGTCGATGATTTGAAGCAATCGTTGATCTCATCGGCGGCAGTCGATCGTGGTATTACTGGTAGTGTTTGCCGGAAATCGCCTAAGAGTAAAATCAGTGCACCCCCAAAACGTCTTGCGTCATTACGCAGATCATTTATAGTGCGATTCAGAGCTTCTAACGCACGTTTATACGACATTGTGCATTCGTCCCAGATAATGATTTTGCTTGCTACCAAAACTTTGGCCATTGCTGAATGTTTCGCTATGTTACATGTTGGTTCTTCAGCCGCTATTCCAGAAGAAGCAACTGCTACAGCAATTTCTGATCTTGCACGAACTGTAGCCAAAATCAATGATATGAGGAATGTCTTGCCAGTGCCACCAGCCGCATCAAGGAAAAACATGCCAACATTTCCATCATCAATTGCCTTCATCACCGTATCGTACACTTCTTTTTGTTGGGGATTCAACAAAGGTACATTCGTTCGAACAAATTGGCTTAATGCATTCGTGTCGTATTCACGTTCACGCTGCAATTCTCGTTTGAAAGCGTCGTTTATTCCACGATATGGCGATGGCATTCCTAACCTGACTAACAAGCTGCCGCACATGAGGTAGCACATGTCTTCTATCAAAACCAAAGCCTGGTTGTGCATCCCTTCATTCATCTCAAGATGGGGATTTTCTGAATGGACACGAACTCGATGCAAAATGTCTTCTGACATGTCATCCTTGTACTTGCCCCACAATTCACGTGGATTCAATGCAAAACATGTGGAAATAATGATCGCAAATAATGTGCGTATCTGACTTGGAGATGCGGAAACAGTTGCTTCAGTGATTGTCGTGTCCCAATGAGTTTCGTTTTCAAGCAAATTGAAAACTACACTATTGACAGTTCGAAGTGATTCAAATGATGTCGGCCCACGAACATTCACCAGCGATAGTCGCAAGTAAAAGCATTCATCATTCTTCGGATGAACTGTATAAATACGGCCAAGAGCTTCAGTAGAACACACATCCGGATGACCAGCTTCGATGAAGCATTTCAAGTGTAATAACGCGGCATCTCTGAGTAAAGTAACGTACGTGCAAACGGGTCACTTTGGCAAATCGAGAAGAAACTGGTCAATGCTATCGCTGGTGGGTTTTGAGCACGTTGAGCGGCATTTCCTGCAGTGAAATAAACTCGTTGACCGTTCTCCAGATGCACTGCCAAATGTGTAACAGTGGGATAGCGTTCGTGAATGGGAAATGAGAAGATACGCCAAATCGCCTCATTGCAGTTTACGTATCGACCAACTTGACAGCGCGTGATTTGATCATTGGGATCAGGAGTTTGAAGACCAAAAGCCGCCATGTGCCTTTCGTAACATATTTGCAGATGTACTTGATGGACTTCACTGATTTGCAATATTCCACGTTACAATGCGCCTTGAATGTTTTGAAAAGAAGTGGCGAATACGGAACAATCCAAGAGTTGTCGACCACGAAATCATTTCCTTTCACTTTGACTGTGATTGTTCTATCGCCATCATTAGATGATCGACGCCGATACAGTGGATAACCATCGTTGCCAGTGATGGTCTCATCAGTCAAATTTCGTGGATAACGCTTGGAATACTTGCCGCCGAACATTCACGGTGCTTGTGGATTAATGGCGCCACACGGTCCATGAATCATGCTTGTAATTACGACATCATGCAGGTCTGGATCGGTTTCGGGATCAGGAATCTCGGCACATATGATGTCATCAATTTGGTCTAGTCTTTTTTAGTCTAGCCTCTTTTTTGCCATTCAATCGAATACATCCAACATCGAGTATCCCCAAAGACACGATGCTTAACAATATAGTTCATCAGCGACCGGATTTTTTGCCTGAATACACGCGCGGTGATATCGTGCCGATCAATTGAAGCAGCAGTTGAACAATTTCTATCCATTTTGGATTGCACGTGAAGATGATGAACAGGTCTGGACGGCCGTAATGACGTACATATGTCATTGCATCTTGCGCATATTCATGCATATGATGTGGACTGCCAACGAACCTCGCCGGTATAATGGTTAACCGATCAATATCAGCTGCATTTCCTTCGGTGCAAATTGCATCGCGTAAATGAATGTACTCCTCCGTACGTAGTTTGGTTTGATTTAAACTGATAAAAAGGAGGCGCTATTTTGGCATACATATCGACGCAAAATTGCTGAAACAATCGGCGAAATCGAAGCAAATAGTTATCGACATTTTGGCAATTCATTGCGCTGGCCTTCTTGGTGGTTTCCTCACCTAAAATGATATCAGTGACATTAGTGTCATATTGAAATGAAAATTATTATGATATCGATACTCACCGGTCAATGGATTTATCATCTTGATATTGATATAATATCCATCGTCTCCTTGCCAAAACATCAGTGGGTATTGCAATGCATCGTACGAGGGCGGGTCAATAATTCTGTGCATTTTTGAATTTCTGACCTCTTTACTGAAACAGCAACACTGCTCCTGTCAACAGGCATTTGTCAGTTGACTCCTGTCAAAATTTAAACTTGCTGCGTCAGTTAGTTTGTGTTTGACAGCTATTTTTATCAGACTACTCACTAATTTGAGGAGAAAATGGAAAAAAGTGAATTTCGTGTGCTTATTAAGCATTATTTCTTGCGAAAAAAAACCATTACCGAGACCAAGGCTAAGCTTGATAAATACTGCACCATCGATTTCAATGGTAAAAAAGTGGTTTACTGAATTTCGTTGTGGCCGTACAAGCACTGAAGATGCCGAACCTCCTGGATGCCCAGTTGAGGTCTCTACACCCGAAACAATCGAAAAAATTCACGATATGGTGTTGGCCGACCGAAGATTGAAAGTGCGAGAGATTGTGGAAGCCGTAGGGATCTCGCATGGCTCAGTGGTTTCAATTTTGAATGATCACTTGGGCATGAGAAAGCTTTCCGCAAGATGGGTGCCGCGTTTGCTCACAGTCGACCACAAACGCAATCGTGTAACAACTTCACAGGAAGGTTTGGCGTTGTTTAATCGCAATATGGAGGAGTTTTTGCGCCGTTTTGTAACCGTGGACGAAATATGGATCCATCACAACAAACAACAGTCAAAACAGTGGGTTTCTAAGGGTGAATCGGCGCCAAAGAAGGCCAAGGTGGGTTTGTCAGCCAATAAAGTTATGGCGACTGTTTTTTGGGATGCACGCGGGATAATCCACATTGACTACCTTCAAAAGGGAAGAACAATCAATGGGGAATATTATGCCAACTTATTGGACCGATTCAATGACGATTTGAAAAAAAAACGACCTCATTTGGCCAAGAAAAAAGTTCTTTTCCACCAAGACAATGCAAGGGTGCACACATGTGCAGTTGCCATGGCAAAAATCCATGAATTGGGCTATGAATTGCTCCCTCATCCACCCTATTCTCCAGATTTGGCTCCGAGCGACTACTTCTTGTTCCCAAACCTGAAGAAATGGCTTGGTGGAAAAAGATTTGACTCCAATGATGAAGTCATCTCGTCATTTTGAGGACCTCGACAAATCATTTTTTTTGGAAGGGATAAAAAAATTGGAGAAGCGTTGGACAAAGTGTATAGAGCACAAGGAAGACTACGTTGAAAAATAAAATTATTTTTTTATCAAAAAATCAGTTTTAATCCAAAAGTCACGGACTTATTGACCCGCCCTCGTATGAACGATGTGTTTCGGATATTCGTTGCAATTGCCCAAAGTCCCGACGTGTGAGCACAATATCGCGTGATTCCAGATTTGCGCTAACAATCACAACTGCAACCTCATCTGTTGTTGGAGCGTTAAATTGGAGTCATCGCTTGGCATGCGATCCAACGCAGTTTTGAATAACCGAACCAATGCAAGATGTTCATGAAGAAGCTGTTGCAGATCTCGAAGAATTCCTCATTGCCGTATTGATTGTTTGGCGCTGATAAAGTTGATTTTCCACATTGCCAATGAAGTAGATTTGGAGGAATTTATGTTGTGCGTCTTCAAGCGGTAGCAATGACCCAATTCGATGGTGAATTTTACCATGGATCTGTAGGGTCGACGACGAAATTAGAATCAATGATTTTGATTTATTTAATCTTAATTTCTTTAATTAAATTTAATTTCTTTAATTTAATTTCTTTAATTTAATTTCTTTAATTAAATTTCTTTAATTAAATTTAATTTCTTTAATCTTTTATTACCTTGAATGTCGAATTGAATCTGCGTTCATCAATAATATCTGCTCCAAATGAAGTCATTTGAAAGCATCCGTTATACAATATTTCTGAGTGTTCGATAGAAAATGACGTGATTCAGCACGAAGCAAAGAATGCAATGTCTCTGGTGGCAAGGGCAATGGTGGTAATTTAAACTTGCCACTGAGACAGCACAATCCAGGCGTTTCTCCAGCGAACTTCAATGCAGCGCAATGGTTGCACACAACCTCCATTGGGCCAATTTGAACGGAAGGATGCGAGCTGTAGTCAATTGTGCAATCGTAATGAAACGCTACTCGATTCAAATCAACACTTGAAGCACTTCTTCTTACGCGTTGATTTCGATTTGTTATTGAGTTGTTTGATTTGCTCGACAATTTCTCATTGCTAACTGAGTCGTTTCATTTGTCGCCTGTCTTTCTTCTTGCGTTTGTTATGCACGAAATCGGGCCATACTAACACGGCGCTGTTCTCGTGCGATTTCTTCATCCGTATTCAATTGATTGGCGATATTCCGAACTCTACTTGCATTACGGGTTCGATGCGAAATATTAGATCTTCTGGCTCGCGGCATTGTGAATAACATTGAGAAATGAATGTCACAAAAGCAATTAAGGAATTATCGATACATGTGCACAAATGTCATAATCTCACAAAATAAACATCGATGCAAGCAAGTGCTCGAATGTCATAACCTCACAAAATAAACATCTTTGTTGGCAACTTACCGTTTAAAAATAGAATTCCACAGCAAAATGATCGATCAGAATGAAATGAACAGCGAATTCGAATTGATTTTCAAAGTAATCCACCTAAAAATTAATTGCACAATGCGAAATTAACTCTTGGATTGATTGTTGATGCGCACGCAATCACAAAGAACATAACCATTCACAATGTGCACTTCATCAAACTGAACTCACCTCTATGAAATCACTTTTCGCTGGTAATTTTCACAAAAATTTCAAAACAATGTATTAAATCAAATTGAATTACAATAATTGTCGAAAGTTGATAAGAATTTGATAAAACTCGAAAAAATGTTGATAAATCGCAACACACGTCTGCACAGCACAATAGTATGCGACGGGAAGACTGTGCAAATGAATCAGCTGTCAAACGTTGATGCACACAATGCCATCTACTGGCAATACCGGAGCCAGCATTTAAAATCATGTTCGTTTTGTCACACAAATTTGGTGTAAAACAATTGTCGCAAAAAATTGGCAAAAAAAAAAATTGTCACAACGTAACGTAAACATAAACGTCATCTATCATGAAGATGGCGTCGTAAAATCGCTCCATACAAAATGTATGGGAAAATGAATTTTCTTCATATATAATTTTTTTTCGGGAATTTTCTTGGGTATTCTTCTTGTTTGGCCGGAGACCAGTCCGAATTGGTCGAAATCGGTCCAGGCGTTCTTGAGTTATAAGCGTAGTAACTAACGTCACTCTCTTTTATATATTAAGAAGATATTTTTACGGCTACGAATATGAAATGAATGTCTAAATGTCTAAAGCGTGACCAGATATGAACGATAGGAGAAAAAAATTAAATAAAACAACTACGGTGTGAGATATAAAGTTGTTACTGGCTTTATTTTGAAGCTGCGTTCATCGTATGATCGCGGCTGACAATTGATGAGCGCTCGCCGTGAGATGACCCAGTCGCCAAATTTCTCTTTCACAACTTCGAGCGTTGCTTCGCTTGTATGGCATGTAACGCCATCTTGTTGGAACCACAGCCCGGATATATCGACGTTGTCGAGCTCGGACAACGGTTAACGTCGGTCGGTTAACATCGCTCTATAACTGAGACCATTGACGGTAACGATGTCTTCTTCCTCATTCCATAAACCCACCCAAGAGTGGTACATGCATTAATACTTGGCCGAACACTTGTGGATTGTGTTCGCTCGAATAACGGCAATTTCGCTTATTGACTCTGAGCCAAAAATGGGCCTCGTCCGAGAAAATGATTTTTTGGCCAAAATCCGGATCTTCGGCCAACATTTGCAGCGCCCAATTAGCGAACTCACGGCGTTGTCTATGGTCGTTCGACTTCAATTCTTGCGTTAGCACAATCTTATACGGATGTAGGCCGAAATCCAATCGCAAAATAAGCCTTGGAAAGGTTTGAAAAATTTGGGTGTTATATTTTGTCGATGAGATAAATCGTCCTAGAGACATCACAATTATGAAACATCATCTAACTGGAATTGGCGCTTGTCAAGTCCCAGGCCCACAAAGACTCTGCGAGAAAATTACCAGTATTAAGGGCGAAATTTGGTCTGGATAGCCCGTCAACCTTGTTATTTTTTTTTTTTTTAATTTTACTGTGAAGTAAAGTAGCTTTGAGTAATATTAATTTGAATATACATACTCGTACATACAACAGTGTTGGGCAAAACTAAAGCACGGAATGGTGCATATATGTATATACATTTTGCTCAATAACTTTCTTTGTGCTGCAAGTGTTTTATTTAAACAGAAATAGTTATACCAATTTATAGACGAAAACGTAATTCTATTAGATTTTTAAAAACAAAAATATTAAAACAAGAGTGCAAAATTGCAGCGACAAAACTAACGCACACAATAACAATTAAAAATTCAAAAAATCGAATATGAATAATGAGTATCCATTATTTTTAATAATAGTTACATATCTTTGAGACATAGAATCAATTAAATTGCTTACATTAGTCATAGGAATGTTTTTCCAGGCCATTTCACTTTGGATGACAAGGGACTCCATATTTCGGTAGCTATCGCGCACAATTCTCCGATTTATAATTTCCTACAGATTCTCTGTGGCACTCAGATCAGGGGATTGAAGAGGCCAAATCCATTTATTGTCGTTCTGGTATATCTCTCACCCTTTTGCCTTCGTAAACGTCTTAAGCCGTCTGAGCCTGTCATGTTGAACTTCGACTGATCTGAAAAAAACACTGTTCTCAATTTGGCAACAGTCCGCCCGATACAGCATTTCGCAAACTCTAGCCTGGTTTTTCGATTTTTTCTGAAATGAATGGTTATTCGCAATAATAAATAAAGCAAATCCAGCAAGAGTTCTTAAAGATCTTAACATTCACAAATCCGCTGGTCCAGATGGTATATCTCCCCTCATTCTGAAGAGGTGTTCTCCTTCGCTGGCAAAAAAACTGCGTAAGCTTTTTCATCAATCCTACTCCTTAGGACTCTTTCCGAGAAGATGGAAAACAACATTTGTCCAGCCCGTCCCTAAAAAAGGCGAATCTACCTCTCTCTTCTCCTACAGACCCATTGCACTTACATCCCTGCTTTCCAATGTCATGGAAACGCTGATAAACCGTCAGCTAATGAAATATCTCGAAACACGAAAACTTCTTAATGACCGGCAGTATGGTTTTCGTAGCAACAGGTCCACTGGTGATCTGATGGTATGTCTCACCGAAAAATGGAATCAAAGCATACATCAATCTGGCGAAAGCAAGATAGTTGCATTTGATATTTGTAAGGCATGTGACAGAGTTTGGCATCAGGCTCTTTTGTCGAAAATGCGTGCTTTTGGAATCGACGACAAGTTGTCTTCGATGGTTTCAAGTCTGATATTTACAAAATAAATGCTGGTGTGCCCCAGGGCTCCGTTCTGCCTCCGACACTCTTTTTAATTTTCATTAATGATCTCTTGTCTGCTAATTCTAATCCAATATATTGCTTTGCTGACGACAGTACTCTCTGCTTTTCATATTCGTTCCCGGACTCACGTCCCTGCTCTTCGGCTGTAGAACGGGAACGGCAGCGTATGTTAAGCTCATTCAATTCTGATATTAACAGCATAACAAATTGGGGAACCACTAACAGATTAAAATTTAATGCTTCCAAAACACAGGCGTTTATCCGCCCGAAATTGGAGTACAATGCCCACATCTGGTCGAGTGCGCCCAAACCATCTCTGCACCAGCTAGATAGGATTCATAACCGTGCGATAAAACTCATAGGTGATACTAATATCACTAAAACAATGGACACCCTCGAACACCGACGTCTTACTCTGTTTTATCGCTATTTCCACCACCAGTGTTCCACAGAAATCGCCAGTAGCATTCCGCCCCTTCAAACTTTTAACCGCAACACCCGTCTCGCTATGAATACTCATCAGTATACCCTCAAGCCTACTTTCGGACGTATTCTAAAATATCGTGATTCGTTCCTAAGTCGTACAACTCGCTTATGGAATGCCTAGCTCTTTATTTCCTAGTCATTATAACCTTCAAACATTTAAAACCAACTTTCACCGGTACCACTCTTTCCATCCTCCCTGATTTTCCTTCGTCCGCGCTGTGTGCAAACATTTTAAGGGTACTTAAATCCCTTGAGCGCGCGCAAATAATATATATATAAAAAAAACAAAAAAGAAGACAGTTACTTGTCTTTGGATCGACCTGTTTGATTTTAAACACTGTCAATATTGTTATTGGGGTGACAAACCGATCTATTGCGAATGGTTTTCAAATGTAAAATGACAAGCTATAATGCGAAGAAAATCAACGGAAAAGAATTAGGTACGGTACTGCTGGTGTTCAATATGATAATAATTTGCCGCGGCATTTTTAATGAATCTTCGTTAGTTATGTCGCACTCAGAACTACTCTTTAGTAAAGCCCACATTAAGCCAATCTCATAAGTTCAATTTTGAACAAACGCATGCCACATGATCCGCATTGAATACGCGCATTCCACATGTTCCGTTATGCACAAATGCAGCCTTTTCGCAAATACAGCATTTCTACGATACGCGCGTAGACAAAGCTCAACCATTTTGACACTTGCATTTCATTTCCAAATGAAGTGTCATCAAAATAAAACAAACTAATATAGATAGATACCCGTACAATTTTTCAGAATCTAGTTAAGCATTCACTCTGAACAGTCGCGAAGTGCGGAATTAATTTAATTTGTTGTAAAATATTGGATAAGAAAAATAAAGAATATAATATTTTTTTAATTGATTACGCCGTTCGGAATTCGTACAATGGTGAAGCGTCTTGAAGAAGCTTTTTTTTTTATATATTCGTTATTCTCATTTTATAACATAATTTATATGTACATACATTTTTATTCAAAACTTAGCTTAAAAAAAGAAAAGAGAATAAGTTAGAGGCATTTTTATTTTATGAAAGAAAAAATAGAGTTAATGCTACTTCAAAGTTAATAATTCATTGTGGGGTGAGCAACTTTAATACAAATATAAAAATAAATTGAATAGTAATTAAAGAAAAAAGTAAAAAAATTAATTCAGAAAAATTAATCATTAATCAAAAATATAAAAACACTTGAACAGTAATCAAAGGCAAGACTAAGAAAATAATTCAGAAATTAATCATTAATAGCAAAATTCATGACGAAAAAAAAAAAAAAAAGAAGCGAAACCGAGAAGCCAACATTTTATCTTTTTCAAAAAAGAGGATAGGCTTGTTATGATTCGTATGTCAATAGGGAGTTTGTTAAATAACTTGCATGATATAATGGAGTAAGAATTTCTAAAGCTTGTAGTACGAAAGGCAGGGAATGGAACAAATGATTGAGAATTGCCTCGTAAGATACTCGTATATGCGTCAGAGATTGGACTTTGAAGGCCTCTCATAAAGAAAATTTAAAGTACCATGTAATAGAAAAGATGTCGCCCTGGGGGAATTCTCGTATACCTAAATAACTCTATGGAGTGAGCTCGACGAGAAGAGTTACAGACTTTTCTTTTTGCACATTTTGGTAGTACAATTAGCTGCTGAAGTTTACTAATGTATGCGCCTCCCCAACAACTTATTCCATACTGTAATTTAGAATGGAAAATCCCGTAGCATATTGTTTTTAGACTACATATTATTGGAACAAAACATTCTTAGGCGATAAAAACAACGAATGGTGGAAAGAAGATAACACTTAAAATATGCTCAGAACAACTCAATTTACGGTCAATTATTACACACAGATATTTAAAATAATGAACATTTTCAATTTTAAAGCAATTGGTGTTACAAGCGACGCTCGTATCAAAAGAGTCCCTAGAATTAAGTGTAGCACACGCATTACTGATGTATGGAATGTAACATTAACATCCGGGATCATTTCCGTGCTTAGGCTATAAAACATAAGTCTAGTTTTGCTACTAACCAATAGCTTGTGTCCAGCAAACAAAATTCTTAATAAGTGGACGTCATGATTGATATCGGCTACTAAGTTCAAGGGACTAACTGCTCTATGTGCTATAGCTAAGTCGTCTGCAAAGGCAGTAACTTTTCCAGCAAAAGGTTGTTCAAAAATAGAATTGATGTAAATCAAAAACAGAATAGGACCAAGAACAGAGAACGGAGAACGTCGAGTTTAATAGTTTTAGGATTACTAAAACTGGTTCCTATTTTGACCAATTGTTTTCAGTCCTTCAGATAAGGAGCGAACCAATCATAGATACAACCACGGAAACCCACATTGTACAGTTTGTGTAAAAGAATGCTGTGATCAACCATTCGAAGGCCTCGGTTATATCTACAAAAAGTCCACTGCGAAATGTTTTATCATCTAAACCTTTGCGTATAAAGAAGCAAAATCCTAAGAGAGCATCCTCTGTAGAAAGGCCTGAACTGAATCCAAACTGGTTCGAACTAAAAAAGTTTTTATGTTCGAGATATTTCAAAATCCTACGCTTAACTATTTTTTCAAATATTTTTGAAATAGAAGGTAACATCGAGATCGGCCTATAACTATTTTTTTTTTTCTTTTTTGCTTACTTTTTTAAAAAGTGGTATAACATTGGCACATTTCAGTTCTTCAGGGAAATTGCCAGTGACAATACTTAAATTAAAAAGATGTGTTAAAATATCAACTATGTATGTTAAGGGATATTGTTTTTAGCACAAAGTTTGAAACACCTTCATTCCCATATGAATTTGAGTTGTTTAAAGAGTTTATGGTTCTTAATAACTCAAGACCCGAAATATATAGGTTCAAAATAAAAACTGTTTCTATGCAGAAAACTATCCACAAGACTATATCTAGGTTCACCATAGCAAATATTAGAAAAATCAGGCGAAGATGACAATTGCCCGATTGAAGCAGAGAACTCATTGAATTCGTTTGCTACTGCAATAGGATCCGAGATAACTATACTACCATCGCTAAGCGTTATAGTTGTATCGTACTTGCTCATATTTCGATTAATAATATTGTTAACCACTTTCCATTCTTTCTTAAGGTTTACGTACGAAATCCTAATTTGATTAGGGTAGTAACTTTCCCTACGTAAACGGATTTCCTTGTTGATTTTAAGGCACATGCGATCATAAGGTCTTTTTAAGCACGCATTTACTCGATGTTTACTACATTTTTTCCGCAGTTTATGTTTCAGTTTGAAGAAGAGATGGCGTTATTTAGGGCTTTAGTCTTATTTCAGATTTGCTCAGTACAACGATTTTACTGGAAGCAGCTATGGAGTTTTTTTAAAATTTTAATAAATGAATCATAAGCCTTAGAAGCATTTTCCTCAGCATAGACCTCATCCCAATTATTGCGGCGCAATGCACTATTAAAGTGAACAAAGTTAATCTTTGTTACACTAGTCAAAAAATGTTTTACATTGCTCTTCTTTTCAAAGATAAGAATCAAGATTTAAGGTCAAAATTAACAGCAGCACTTTTATTAAACTGAATTTTTGAAAAACGACAAAAAACGTGTTCGAGACAGTTGCCACCAATTAGTCTTGTGCACTCATTAACAAAAGAAGTAAATCCATGTTCGGCAATAAGAGCAAGGTAACAATCCAAGGAATGACATGAGTTTAAAAAATCCAGGTTAAGGTCCCCTAAAATAATTAGATTAGCTGCTTTCACATTGGATAGAAAATACGAGAATTCTTCAAGAAACGCATTAAAATGACTGTGAATTAAATCTACGAGTATATGCGAAAACAAAAGTAAAGGATTCATTGCATACGGAACAAGATATTTTTATGACGTCAGCACTCGACAAACTGTAACACTTTATATCAAAATCGTACAAATCTTTCACAAACGTACCGACTCCACCTACTGCATACGAATTGTTTGCACTAGCGTAAAAAATATAGCCTGGAATACTGTAATCATTTATCTCACAAGAGTAAATCCAAATTTCGGATACAAAGATAATTTCAGGAAGGTTTTCAAGGGCCTCAAGATTGCTAACCAATACATCAAAATTTCGGCGAAGACTTCTGATATTTTGGTGTAGATTTTTTATTCAAATTGTCATGAAAAATGCTATTATTACATCTAGTTATGGAATTTGAGGGTAGGTTGTTATTAAAAAGACCAGGATTTACGTTGATATTAGAAAACAAATTTATTTGTCTTTAATTAAAGATAAATCATCAAATGACCTTATAACAACAACCTTTCCTCCATCGACTTTCCTCAACAAAATATGAGAATTCCTGAACCATAGGAATTTATATAGCTGCCATAAAAAGACTACGACTATTGTACATGCCAAAACATCACCATTGTGAGCGAAAGTGTTCAAAACCAGCCAGGTACCTCCATTTGTCGGCGAAGTCAACAATTGGGCCTCACTCATGACACTTCTAGAATGACCGCCAGAATGCGCTGCTACTGCAAAAAAGGTTATGGTGCCTTGAAGTCCGTTCATATTTAGGCAGACATGCCATATTTCAGTGCGATACTGTCTTTAGTTTTGTTTTGACAGCTGATTGTGGTTGACGTGTTTGGTATCATGTTAAGTATGGACAAAAACGATTTTCGTTCTCTCGCAAAACGGCGAAGGAAACAAAAGAAAAGTTGGATAAATATTATGGAGCTAATGCTCCGTCAGATTACACCGTCAAATATTGGTTTCGAGAGTTTCGTGGTGACCGCAACTCCACTACCGATAAAGTCCGCAGCGGCAGGCCCTCCGATGCGGTTACAGAGGACAATTTAAAAAAAATACATGAAATGATGTTGGCTGACCGGAAAGTGAAGGTGCGCCAGCAAGCAGATACCACAAAGATTAGTACTGAGCGCACACGCCATATTTTGGGCAATATTCTGCATATGAAAAAGTTATCCTGCCACTGGGTGCCGCGCATGACCAAAAACACGAACCCGAGAGCACTTCGAAAGAGTGTTTGGACTTGCTGATGCGGAATCGGGCGGACTTTTGGCGTCGATAGGTAACTGGATTTGGATCCCTCGGACTATTATCTCTTCCCAAACCCCAAAAGATGTCTCATCAATAAAAAATTCAGCTCACGCGAGGAAATCATCAACGCCACAGAGGAGTATTTTGCAGACCTTCCGCAAAATTACTTTTCGGACGGGATCAAGATTTTGGTAAATCCCTGGAATAAGTGTATAAGATGAGGTTGGATTGAATGGAGAACGTTACCGCAAGATGTTGACCATTTGCGAGAATTTTCCAAAATTGAATGAATTGGGTCTGGACGATCTCTGGTCTCAACAGGATGGTGCTACCGCCCAGACAAAGCCATCAATCAATCAATTTATTGCGTACGAAATTTGAAGATCGCATTATTTCGGTTAGAGGAGAAGTAGATTGCCCTCCGAGGTCATGCGATTTAACACCCTTAGACTTCTTCCTGCTGGATAATTTGAAGAGTAAGGTCTATGCCAATAACCCAGGATCTCAAACATAACATCGAAACTGAAATTGCAGCAATTGGCCCACTTATTCTTCAAAAAGTTATCGATAATTTTGACCTTGCAACAGAAGCCGTGGTGGTCACATGAACGATATTGCGTTCCATTCATAATTGCCATAGACCGAACTTTATTAATGACTAAAATTCTATATTGATTTCGCAATAAATGTGTGTTTAATTTAGTGAACACTACCACACCAGCTGTTGGCTCATCCTTTATTTCTGTTTGAATAAAACAAAAGGTACGAGTATTGAAATACCTGCAGTACGAACTAAGTTATTGAGCAAATGTCCAATTTCTTACGCGCTTTCTCGAGTGATACTACTTCGGCTAGAAAAATTTGGTGGATAGGGAAGATAGGGCATTATTTTTTGAACCTAAAAATTGATTTGGTAGGCTTTGTTAAAATTAAGTTTGGGCGTTGTGTAGTTTCTTGCAGTTGTAACTAGTTCCATAAGAAGTAGATCCAGAATCTTATAAGGATCATACGGTTTCGCCAATCGATATCCAGATTCTCTAAGTCCTACTGCGATACACGTGGCAATATTTCGAATGTAAGGTTCAACTTCTAGAATATGTACAAGCATGTTTGCTTCTATTGCTTCTATTCTACCGGGTCTAAGTTTTGCGATGTTGTAAGCTTTAATTAGAGTGAGGCTCGAAACAATTGAGGATATGATATACGATGGCGATATACCTACATTATAGGTCAATAGGACCAGTGTGTATCGAAGTCCCTACCTTTTGGCGAAAGTTGTGCTAACTACTACGGTTTCTATTGTATGTTAAGCTTCTAATTAAATTTTGGCACTAAAACTACACCTATGACTAGGCCCTGGATAATGGTGGCAATGCCGCCAGGCTGTATGGTATCTACAACTTACGCGTTAACACCAGAAATTTCGTTAAAGTACCCAAAATCAATAAAACTATTTTTTCTCGGTTCTATAATGTTACTGCGTGTCGTTTATTTAATAGTTTACCAAATAATATTAGATGCAAAAGAAAGAAGTCAAAGTTTTTGAAAGAGACTCGTAACTGGCTTTTTTTCATTCAACCATTGTGAAATAGAAAATCTGTATACTCCAATGATTTAACACATTGTTCTCTTTATTATAAATTTTATAAATTTTGTTTTTGAATTATAAGTTTTAGTATTTTTTTTTAGATATGTTGAACCTCATCTACACATTAACTCAATTTGATATTTTTTTACTAAAGGTGCATTCGCCTCTTGTCCTTCTGACAATAGAATGCTCCTAATTATTTTATGTTAAAACGCTTGTTAATTTCATTTGTTAATTTTTATAATGCTAACATGTAACGCTTTAACGTTTTTTCATGAAATAAAGTCTATTATTATTATTATTAATTATTAAAAAAAATAAAAGGCCATTTTCAATGCCGACAGGACACACAATTGCAGTTATACGTAGATATCCGGACAGAGTAAAAAAGTTGCACAAAGTATTTAAGTAAAATATTTTTGTGGATTTATCAACTATTCAGAATTTGTCTTTAGCAAATGTTTTTTGTTTCAAATACATTTTAGTAATGCACAACAAAAAACCGATTCCCGAAATAAATGTTATATTGTAACTTAACACTAGTCATTTTAATTTTTTTACAAAAAACTATGGTTACGAGTATTAGTACTTTGCGGTACCTCTCTCTTTTTCAAGGACTGCTTTTATTCGGTCCGGTATTGAAGCAACCAATGTCCGCAAGGCATCCAGTTGAATTTCCTTATACCACACTTTTTAAAGAATTCATTCCACTCGGTTATTTGGTGGTCTCTTCTTTGCTACCTGAATCCTTATTATGCACCAAAGGTTGTCTATCGGGTTCAGGTCAGGGCTGATCCCAGGCTACTCCAATGTCGAAGGGCCCCTTTCTATTAGAAATTCTTTAACCTGAAATGGTAAAAGGGGTTTGCAAATAATAAAACTTTAGGATTGTTTTGCCAATATTTAGAGAAAATAATAAAACTGAAACTTACGAATTTTGCGCAATGATAAGACGCAGAATCATCTTCAAAGGTCACATTATCTGAATGTTCAAAGTTTTCCTCATATGATGACAGCAAATTGACTTCCAATATTTTTTTTTCCCTTCGTTCGCCGTTCCATTTATTAGAACCAACCATCCAACACCATGATAAAAAAAGCATCCACAAATAATCCGAGAGCTGCCGTGTTTCACGTTGTTGTGCATCCTTCACTAAATCGTTCTCCAGTCCTTCACCGGGCGTACTGTCGGATCTGAGGATGTTAAATGTTAACTCGTCCAAGAAGGTCACATTTTTCCAGTCCTCGAGATCTTTCGCCTAATGGAGACGTTTTTGGCGCATTTGTTTGGTTAAAAGCGGTTTTTTCACGCGCAAACCGAGTTCCACGTAGAAGAATTCGTCTTACAGTCCGTGAGCTGATTTCTGATCCGTTTGCCTCTGGCGCTTACTGAAATCTTCAGCTGTTTTAAATCGATCCTTCAGTGCTGATGGTTTTCCTGCTGGGACCCATTGCTCTTTATCTTTCAAATAAGCTTGACGACTTGCTGAGTCCCACTAATCAAATCACACTGTTTCTGTTTTTTTTAAAGTTATGTATTTTGATTTTTGTTTTTTCACACATTTTCTTTTTATTTGCCCTAATTTGCGCTTTTTCATTCTAAATACTTCTTTCAGCGATTATTAGAATCAAAGTGAAGTAAAATTATGTCATCAATTCGTTTTTATGCAAAATCCTTAAAGACTACCTGTGGTTTCCTAGGACAATAAAAGTATACAGCCCATTAAAGCATTTTTTGCCAACTGTCCGGATTTCCTTCGTCGCAACTGTATAAACAAGGCCTAAGGCTTCTTGAAATGATGATCGATTGGGAACCGACATATAAAATTGTGGGAATATCGTTGACAACTTCGCGTGTGGGCTTATAATAATTCGCTCGTAAGTACAACCGTTTTCCTAATAGAGGATCCAGATATACCCAAACTAATGCCAAACCAAACAAAAGGCGAAATGATAAGTAGAAAGAAAAGAGTACATCAAAGATTGATGCGGTCAAAATGGCATTATAGTAATACGCTATGCCAAACAAATCAAGCAACTGAAAGCTGAAACTCTGCAAAACGTCGGGTAGCTTAAAGACTTCCCTACACTGATTTTACTTCTTCACGGGATCCTGGAAAACGCACTATACAATGTGCAATTTGGAAATAGTTTTACGAAACTTATCCAAATATGCTTGTAGTGAGAAAATGCCGTGATATATTATTTCTCTAATCCTTGTGAACGAAATTTCGGCTTTCAAAACAATCGAAAAGCGAAAAATGCTTAACCCATTGTTATCGAAATATCACTTCTTTTTGTGTTGAACGATACTCGAGAAAACAGAGCTTTCCAACCGAAAGACTTATTTCAAAAAAGTTAAAACAAATTTCTTATCGGAAAATAAACATCACGGTTTTTTCTAAACAATTTCCGAATATGAATTCACAGGTCGCTTCTGACACGTGAGACGAATGTAGATCGAACAATCTTAATCTTAACCACCACTAACTTAAACATCGGAATCGAAAACTAACTACGAAAACTACTGTGTTACAGGCAGAGACTGTTTTCCATTCGGAATATCGTTTTAAGATGAATGAGCCTCAATCAAGAACTCTCTTCATTAAGCGCGATTTTGCGTTAATCGCCACAAGTTGCGCGCGCACTCCAAGTTGGCTGAGTTGCTTTACGACATGAGCTCATCACCCTTAGCTGTTAGTTTTTCTTTACCGCGGTGTCTCTCCAGAATGGATTCGAAGACATTCCGGGCCGTAGCGATGTAATAGCCATTGTAGCCGATGAATTCTAATCAGAAAGGTTAGTATTGCTGTATTGCTGTATTGTTTTTATATTGTGTTATATGTTTTTCTCCGAAGTCCGTTTAGGCAGACGTGTCCGAAAATCACTCGAAGATACTTTCTGCCGATGCATTTTTGTTCGCTTAAGGTAAAGCTCACTATTTTGTGCCATACAGTACGACAGGGGCGATAAGCGGCGTATACATATGTACGAGTACATACGTCTTATATCTTTGTTTTTTGAGAGGGGCTTATTTCTCAGTCGTCTTCTGCAGTTGCCGACAGTTACAGCTCGCTGTGAGTTTTGCACAATTCGTCACATTGTCGAAATCCTCTTCTGACATTAAATGCTTCGGTGATATCATAACAGATCAGCGAGCGTACTCAATCCTAGAAATGAGTTTGGCAGTAATGCCATAACATGAAATGACTTTATAGATCTATAGTATAAATCCTTTGATATGCGGTTTAGCATTAATGATTAGGTATCAATTTGGAGTTACTGAATTATGCCCAAAAATAATGAGATTTTAAGCATTCACATAGCGGTTAATTAAATCTTGTACGCAATGTTAAGAAGGTTGATTCGTTTGTAGAGGGTTTTTTTTTAGAGGTATACAAATTTAATATAAAAAAAAATACTTGGAGCTAATGTTGATGTCTATGATATTAGTTTTATTTAATAGACAATTTTATGCTATTAGTGTTTAAATATGATATCGGGCATATGCGCGCCACGGCTAGCTTGAATGAATCGTAATCGTGAAGTCCAATTTTCGACAACTTTATCGGGCGACTGGCGCCGTATATCAGCAATAACACGGCGAATGTTGACTTCCAAATTGTCCAACGTCTCTGGTGTATCGGCATAGACTAGTGACTGCACATACCCCCAAAGAAAGTAATCTAAAGGTTTGAGATCGCAGGATCGTTGAGGCCAATTCACAGGTCCATTACCCGAAATTATGCGCCCAGCAAATGTTTCCCGCAATAAATTGATGGTGTCGCGCGCCATGTATATGTTGCGTCCTCTTGTTGAAACCAAAGCTCTGTCACATCAATGCCATTCAACTGTGGAACGAAGAAGTCAGAAATCATGTTTCTATATCGCTCTCCATTGACGTTAACATTCTGGGCGGCATTGTCCTTGAAGAAATATGGGCTGATGATTCCACCAGCCCATAAAGCACACCAAACAGTCAGTTTTAATGGTTATAAGGGCATCTCGACAAAGGCTTCTGGGTTTTCTCCACTCTAAATTCGGCAATTTTGCTTGTTTCTATATTCATTTACCCAAAAATGGGCCTCATCGAAGAACAAAATTTTGCGTTGAAAATGAGGATCAAGCTGAATCATGTTTTCGGCACATTTACCGAACAAACGACGCGTATAATGGTCACGCGGTTTCAACTCTTGCACAAGCTGGATCTTATAAGCTTGTAAGCCAAGATCTTTCCGCAAACTCCTCCACAAAGTCGATGGGCATAGCTCCAATTGTTATGCACGATGGCGAATCAACTTATTCGGGTTCTCCTCAAGTCTGCGCTGCACAACGCCCTTCTAGTTGACCCAATTTAGAGGGTCTCTCTTCTAGAGGATCGGGCAAACTATGCTGAAATTCCATCAACCGGGCATACTTCATAATTCATGACCATATTTTATAATTCATCGCCAGTGTGCTCCAGTACCATCATTGGACTATAGTTTAGATATCGCTACCCAAACCTCTTCTTAGTTGGTCATCTTCGTTTTAAAATGGAAGTAATTCTACCAAATTCTCACCACCGGCTGTGAATCTACTACTACGGTTCCATCTTACCCTCCTCATGATTCTTTTTGGGATTTGTGTCATTTCCATGTTCTGGTAGAACTTCTTAACATCACGAAGAAGCACTTCCCCATGACCTCGATCAAGCTCTTCTTTGCTACTTTATTTTTCTTTCTAAGACGCCGAAGTTCCTAGCATCTCCTTTTTCCATAGGCTTTTCGTGAGTAACACCGGGCTTTCATTGCAGTGCCGCCTTTTATGCCTCCTGCTTCTCTACATATGCCGCCACTCTCCATTAGACAAAGGGTTTCGTTCCGGTGGTCGGATAAAACCTAAGATATCAGATCCGGCTGGCGGCTCTAATGGCTTCTTGACGTTCTCGCGAATGATCTTCTGCGCTTGACACTTGATGCTCCAGATAGTAGACTCGATAATAAACGGCCATGCCAGTACTTTGTGATAGTACTTCTTCGATTCTCAGTCGTAATTTGAATCAATTTACGATGTAAGGAGAGTTACATAAACTTAATAAAGTGATGTGGTCCAACTCAATTTTGTTTTGATAGCGAAGACTGAAGTGGCCGAACCCTAGCGGTCAATGTACGTATAGTAAGAATTAGTCTTAAAACTTTCACATCATATTTTCCGGTACTTTCCGACGACAACCACAACGACGATGTGATGATGAATTAAGGCCAATTAAGAATTTGTTTTCATTTTAAATAATTCTTTCTTTTTTTTATTGGCGTCAAACAGTGTAAAAGTTGAGGAGAGTGGAAGAGTGTAGAGTAGAAAAAAGTGGGGTTGATAATATTATTTAAAAGACAAAATAAATTACTGAGTGCTACGCGCAATGGAATTTTGTTTATGTGGGTGGCGTCGAGAATAAGATTTTTGATAACACAAGAGTATCGTTGAGTCTACAACGAAAAATAAATCACATACTTGTTTGTTCTAGAATTTACCAATTGTCAGCTTCCCGAGAAAACGAATGATGTAAACATTCAGTATGTGGATGTTGATCACAAGACAATCACATTGTCACCGATGGGAACAAAAACTGGTGACCTGTTGTGTTTAGTTTTTATTTTGTTTGATTTTTATTATTTTCTTATTCAAAGTCAGTCTATATAAGGTATGTATGTAGATCTTTGAGATTAGCAACTTTTTGTTATGGATATTGAAAATAGATACCATACCATACCATACCATGCATTTTTCGTTTATGATGTCGCTTATTTAGATTCGAAAAAACACCGCAGACTTTCTGGTGCAATAATCAATGATCAATGAAACAACTGACTGCTTAAAAAGACTGTAGAATCGGGCTCCGTGAAAATCATGCTTAAGCTGTTAAATAATTTCCTTTGAAACTGCAAAGTGAGGCAATATGTAAATATATGTATATACAGGGTGAATGACTCGAATTCCAACTTTTAAAATGCTATAATTTTTTTATTTTTTGATAAATTTAATTGTGCCAAAGAAAAAAATGTTGGAAAATACATCAATTTTCAAATTGTATCAGTAGTTTTCAATATGTCCGCCTTTGGCGCGAATAATAGCCTTGAGACGGCCGAAGAAAGCATCGCACGCTGCACGCAAGTGGCTCTGCGGTATTTTGGCCCATTCCCGGCGAAGTGCTTGTTTGAAGTGGTCCAAACTTTAGTATTTTTTAGTGGCAACTTTCGCCTTCAAAATACCCCAGACAGAGAAATCCAACGGATTTGCATCCGGAGAATTTGCAATCCATTGTGTCGAAGAAATGAAGTGTGGAACATTGTTTTTTAACCAATCTTGGTTGACGCGCGTCCACGGTCTCCGATCGAAATGATTGTTTGCCCAAGTCTTCAATACTGCCTCTAAGACAGTTTCACGGTATACGATCGCATTAATTTTGGCACCACGGTCCAAAAATACGAGCGGAGAGCGTATCACCATCGGTGCTGCCTGCTTTCTGGTGGCCATCCGAAGGTGTAAATTTTCGAAGGACCTCTCTGGCAAGTAAACTTGGTCATTTTGTTTGTTGACATATTGCTCGACAACAAATAGCAACTCACCGGAAAAAACCAAATTCGGCAACTCACCACTTTCTTGCAAGCGTAGCTACCCCTTCGCTCTTTCGTGCTTTTTGGAACTTCAATGCCTTGAGCCCAAGCTCATTTTTCAGTATGTGTTGCATCCGTTCCAACGATATGTTGAGCTCACGAGCCATTTTTCTTCCATTTCGACGCGGATTTCGCTCAATTCGAGCCTTCACTTTCCGAACCATTTATGCCGATGTTGCTGTTTTTGTATGACCACCTCCATGGCGTTTTGCAACGCTGCCAGTAAACCATTCAAAGAATTGTATCCCTATATCCCTTTACTGAAATCGTTATTACGGGCGATTTCGATACACACAATTCGGGGTGGCTTCGATATTCTGGACAGACAACACCCGAAGGACGGTGTGTTGAGATCTTCGCTGCGAAGAATAATTTGACCCAGCTTGTAAATGAGCCCACGCTGATACCAGACATTGATAGCCATACCCTGGATTTGTTTTTAACTTCTCACACTGATAAGTACACCGTCGATGTACTCTCCCCTCTAGGCTTGTCAGACCATTGTGTCATATCAGCTAATTTCTCGTATACTGACCACATAGTTAGAGAAAAAATTTCTAAAAGAACCGTATGGCAATACGAGAAAGCCAATTGGAGCGGACTTAACACCTTCTTTAGGAACTTTTACTGATCGTTATGTTTCCTTGATAACGACGTAAGTGCCGCTGCTGATATGATCACCGACACTATTCTTCTTGGAACGAGATCCTTTATCCCTTATGGGATTAAGAGTATCAGACTAAAAGACAAGGCATGGTATGACTCGAGCTGTAAAGAGGCTGTCAAGGTTAGAGAAATGTTTTTCGGTCCTATAAGACCAACCCGACAGAGGAAAAACGAAAAAAGTTCAAACGAGCCAGGAATGACTGCAACGTCTTTCTCAAGTACGTGAAATTTCTATACGACCAAAAACTGAGGCAAAAAATACTACAATGTCCCAAAGGTAGTAAAAGTTTTTGGTCGTTCATCAAAAAAATTAGAAATTCTGCCTCATACTCCATCCCAACGCTTATTTACAATGACATTCCATCTGTCAGCCCTTTGGAAAAAGTCAATCTGCTTTCTGCACACTTTGCTGCCATTTCAACACTTCCAGATTGTGCTTTATCTCCGCCTACACGGGAGTGCGTCGAATCTTCTAAGGGATGAATCCACTTCCGCCCCCGTGTTGTAGCAAGAGTACTAAAAGATCTTAATATACACAAATCCGCTGGTCCAGATGGTATATCTCCCCTCCTTCTGAAGAGGTGTCCTTCCTCGCTGGCAAAACCACTGCGTAAGCTTTTTCATCAATTCTACACTTTAGGACTCTTTCCGAGCATATGGAAAACAGCATTTATCCAGCCCGTCCCTAAAAAAGGTGAATCTTCTTCTCTCTCCTCCTATAGACCCATTGCACTTATGTCCCTTCTTTCTAAGGTCATAGAAACGCTGATAAACCGTCAGCTTATAAAATATCTCGAAACACGAAAACTTCTCAATGATCGGCAGTACGGTTTTCGTTGCAACAGGTCCACTGGTGATTTGATGGCATATCTCACCGAAAAGTGGAACCAAAGTCTACATCAATCTGGCGAAAGCAAGATAGTTGCACTTGATATTTCTAAGGCATTTGACAGAATTTGGCATCAGGCTCTGTTGTCGAAAATGCGTCCATTTGGGATCGACGACTCTCTTCTTCAATAGATTAGAAGTTCGGAACGTTCAATTCAAGTTGTCTTGGATGGTTTCAAGTTTGATGTTCACAAAATAAATGCTGGTCTGGCCCGGGGCTCCGTTCTGTCTCCTCTTTTTAATTTTCATCAATGATCTCTTATCTGCTACAATATATTCCTTTACTGACGACAGTACGCTCTGCTTTTCATATTCGTTTCCGAACTCACGTCTCTGCTCTCCGGCTGTAGAACGGGAACGGCAGCGTATGTTAAGCTCATTAAATTCTGAAATTAGCATCATAACCAATTGGGGAACTATCAACAGAGTGGAATTTAATGCTTCCAAAACACAATGCTGTCTGCTGTCGTCAAAGCAAAATTTAAATACCCAGCCATTATCCATGAATTGCACTTGCATCGTTAAAACCGAGAAACTTTCCATTCTCCGTATGTGTATCACTGAAA
Organism: Volucella zonaria; assembly: GCA_963966105.1. Taxonomy (NCBI): domain Eukaryota; kingdom Metazoa; phylum Arthropoda; class Insecta; order Diptera; family Syrphidae; genus Volucella; species Volucella zonaria. Next base: position 120,867,060 of record OZ014531.1, on the reverse strand, counting down.
ACTTACGTTGGAATGACAACATATTCGATGTAAGAAATATTTCACACCCTCTAATCTGGCCTCAATATATAAGGCGTTTATACGCCCGAAATTCACATCTGGTCAGGTGCTCCTAAAACGTCTTTGCACTTGGTAGATAGGATCTAAAACCGTGCGGTAAAACTCATAGGTGATGACAATATCACACAGTCATTCAACACCCTCGAACACAAATGTAATGTCTCCTGTCTCACCTTGTTGTATCGTTATTTTCATCACCAAGGCTCCACCGAAATTGCCAGTAGCATTCCACCCCTTCTAACTTTTAACCGTAACACCCGTCTCGCTATGAATGCTCATCAGTACAACTCGCTTATGGAGCGAGCGAGCTCTTTATTCCCAAGTCACTCTAACTTGCAAACATTTAAAACCAACGCACATCGGTATCTCTCTTTTTTCCCTCCCTAACTTCCCCTCGCCCGTGCTGTGTGCAAACATCTTAAGGGTACACAAAATCCAATGTGCGCGCGCTAATTATAAAAAAAAATCTGTGTCATCAAGAATGCCTCCGGCAGCAAGGTCACTTCAGTCACCCAGAGCAAGGAAAACCTGCAACCAATGAATACCTATTCAATTCAGCACACCATAAATAACATCAGTAGCAGATTCAACAACAATATCAGCATTTCCCAACATCTTATACGTCAATAACGCAACAAAGCCACCGACTGATCGCAAGAAGAATATTTCTTATGATAAAAAAAGCGCAATGTATGTATAGTAATACAAAATTTCTAATTAATGTAAAATACAATGTCAGGGAGGAGATGACAGAGTCCGGCTTTAGTTAGTAAAATACTGATACATGGTTATCCATTTTCAGTTTAAGGATTTGTTTTTTAAATAAAACAGGTAAAGTTGTCTATTTTTTTTGAATCAATTTTTTTGAATTTTTGTACAAAACACAAGCTCAGTCAATTGTCCTCCTTTAGATTTTATTGCACATTTCTGGCTGTATCTTGGCTATTACTGGATGAATGTTTACTCTTGAGCGATAACTTGTAAATTATCGGTATGGACTCTTCATGTAGTGAACGTCCAGTAGCTTTAAACATCGTGATCATGATCTTGATTTATATCAGCTTTCACGGAATATTTCCTTCGTGTCGTGCGCTGTTTGTTGCCACCAACATTTCGGAACGATCTATGTTATATCGTGGATTTCGTGACAAAAATAATCGATTAGCATGGGCCTATAGGTATAACACGGGTCGCTGACTATAACTGGTTGACTCTCATCCTTACAATGTTTGCGCATAGACCGGACGAAAGAAAAGTAAGAGAATTGTTTTTAAATGTTTACAAGTTGCATGATAAGGAAATCAAGAGATCGCCAGGGCATTCCATAAGTGGACTGGTAAAATGATAAGCATTCATAGCATTACGGTTAAAACCCCTTGAAGCCTTGCAGTTCCAATTTATTGCAACAAATATTGGTTAACATCAAGCTACCTATAGCAGTCTCCGACTCGACGGCATTATCTCGGAAGAAATTGAATATGAATTGACTAACTGATTTTGTAGAAAGTCTAATCCGGGAAAATAATGTAATCGAAAATCATAGATTGCTCCAAAACTAATCAAAGATGTGACGCTGGTGTCTTCGTGGAGGATGAAAATCTTAGACTCCAAACTTTGTTAGCTAAATACATATATGTGTTCAATACTGTACGGTAAAGAGTGTGTTTGGAGCGATAGTAACGCAGAACTTGTTTAGCCTTATCACCACTTCTAAAGTAGTTCGAGACTACAAGACTTTTTTGAACATAATCGAAAGACTGGACTCTCTGAGTCATGTACGAGTATGTGATCAGGCAAAAATAGAATGCGACCAAAGAGTTAGAGGAGAATTACTTAGATTAGAAATACAGATTAGGGTTGTAGAAAGACAAAACGAATACTCCCTGACGTCTTCAAAAAGTCAATGCTAACGCCGCAGACTCCTTACTGGTGTTTTAACGGGCCGTTACGCTTTAGGTAATATACCTTAAGGGGAGATATATTGTACATGGTCGAGAAAAAAGCGTGTTTTTTTTTGCATTCTCTTGAAACTTGAGGTCTCAAGAATTTCTGGTGAAAACGTCAAGTCAATATTTCGATAAATAAGCCAGTTACAGCCGAGAGAGTGAAACGAGTTTTGCGGCGTCGAACCGAGAGGCAGGTATCGGCAAGCGACCCTTCGAACAGAGCGTCCCTAGACCAATTCTATGATTCTGTTATTATTTGCCAGAAATAGACACGTTTTGTCAGAAGCTTACGCGTACACGGGAATGCGTGGGACACGTTCAAAACCGAATGGGAAACCTCTTCGCGAATGCAAGAAAAAAATCCTGGAATCGCCGGCAAAAACAAATTGACGGCAAAATTTATAGATAAACTGAGCATTTACTATGACTTAGCTATTCGCAGAAACTGTAACCCCAAGAATGACATGAAAAAAGCGGTTTGGGCAACACTCTACCATTACGGCTCAACAGACAGCGACCCTCAATATCATTTCTGTCCGGAAGACCCCGTATCGTGGTGCAAGTGGCAACAAGCGAAAGCTAAAAGAGAACTGAAAAATTTCTGTCACGATTATTCAGCATTGCCAAAAATGGTGTTAGATGTCATCAAACCAATATTCGAAGACCTCAGCAATGACAAATTGTTGGAGCGCTGTGTTGGCGGATATACCCAAAACAGCAATGAGAGCTTCAACCAACTTATTTGGAAGATAGCTCCAAAAACGATGAACAGCGGGACCAAAATCGTTAACATTGCTATGCACGTTCAACAATGGTGTCACCTCATTTTTGGAAGTCATGAATGTGTTAGGAATATCGGTTGGATCGGGAGCGCACTTGTACACTGCGCAATAAGACGAAACTCGCATAGCTGAAAGCGCAAGATCAGACGAAGAAGGTCGAATACGGCACCAACAACAAAATTTAGAAGCTATCAACATTCCGTCGACCATAGAAGACTTACCTGGTATCGATGATTCCATGTAAGTTGATAAATTTCATGATTTATTCATTCCCAAATTTTCAAACGCGTTTTTTTCAAATCGGTACCCAAAATTTCTCGAAAACCAATGAACCGATTTTTTTTTTTGTTAGTTTTTGTTTTATAGACAAAATATAGTAATAACTAATTTTTGGTCCAAAAATCACTATTTATGTTCAAACGTCCGTCATTTTGTCATAAATGAATATTTTCAAAATCGGCTATGACAAGTACTAGATTATATGTAGTATCTAATTTAATAATCTTTTTGGTTTTTTTTTCAGATGATTTTTGAAGAAACGCCAGTGGGTACTGTTTACGGAGATTTTTTTTAGGACATTCCAAGAATCCTTGTATATTTTTGATATTTTCAAATAAAAAAATTAAACATATTTCTGAATGTGTATACTCCCAATCCGAAATTTCAAATAGTTTTCCTTAAAAAAAAAATACACAACAATGACCTTTTTTCCGGCTCATAAGTGTATAGCTTAAAGAACAAAATGGGCTACATAATTGAAAATTATATATTTTCGGCACTCACCGACATCCCTAGATTATAAACGAAAATAATATTAGAGATTAATTCAGCCTAGAGCGTGATTGTTTCGTAGGCTTCTACGCCAATTCGTATCGTAACTGAAAACAATATTCAACAGCAATGTGCTGAATCAAATTTATTGTGACTCTAAGGCTTTTTAGCAGATGTGTTGCTCTGATAAAGAATTGGTAATTTTTATTGAAAAAGTAATTTAGAGGTGGTGCTAAAATTTGATACCGTATTTAAAGATTACCTTAGGAAAATGTACTTCAAGCTAACATTTTGCTTTTTAAAATAAATAATTTATTAATAGTTAAATTTTTACTTTAAGATGTCGAATGGGCTTCATACAATATTGGAATATTCCTCTGTACTCGTTGTGCTGGCGTACATCGAGCTATGGGCGCACACATCTCAAAAGTAAAACATCTGAAACTCGACAAGTGGGAAGACAGTCAACTGGAACGCATGAAAGAAGTTGGAAACCAACGAGCGAAATTAAAATACGAATATAGAGTGCCTCCCTGCTATCGTCGTCCGTGTGAAAATGACCCACAGTAAGAAAACGAATGAACACATAAACAAGAACAGATTTTTATAAATATTTTTATTTTAGGGTTCTTATTGAGCAGTGGATACGAGCGAAATACGAACGTCTTGAATTCTCAAAGAATGGTCGGCCGAATTATATATCTGGCCACATGGAAGGTTTCCTCATGAAACGTGGCAAAGAAGACAGTCGTTATCAAGCACGAAAGTTTGTTTTGTCCGAATCAGATGACACTTTAAAATATCATGTTAAAGAGAGCAAAGACCCAAAAGCAGTACTAAGAATATCTGAGCTAAATGTTGCGTTTGCACCACGTAAAATTGGTCATCAAAATTCATTGCAGCTAACTTATATGAAAGACGGTTCAACAAGACACATTTACGTGTATCATGATGATGCTGAAGTCATCAACAGTTGGTACATGGCAGTACGATGTGCCAAATTGCATCGTCTGCAAGTAGCATTTCCTAGTGCAACTGAAACCGAACTGACGCACCTGCTAACAAGAGACTTTGCAAAAGAAGGTTGGCTTCTAAAGACTGGTCCAAGACCTTCTGATGGGTACAAAAGACGATGGTTTACATTGGATAATCGAAAATTAATGTATCATGATGATCCTATGGATGCTTATCCGAAAGGAGAAATCTTTTTGGGATACAGTTTAGATGGTTACAGTGTACGAATTGGTGTTCCAAATGGTGCTAAAGAGCAACGATTTAGTTTCACATTATTTACACCAGAGAGAACGTACAATATGTGTGCGCATAGTGATAAAGAACGTGAGGATTGGATAAATGTTATACAAAAGGTTCTAGAGAGACCGCTTACGCCGCAAGACAGTTCGAGTAAGTACATTTTATTTCTTCATTAAACTTTAGATCTGATGAAACGAATGTGAAAACTAAGAAACTAATTTCAATGTTACAATTTTCCAAAAACATTTTGTGAAAATATTTGGAATGCAAAATGGGATTTTTCATAGTCCGCCAATTTAAAAGATGACGTATCTCGTTTACGTAAAATTTATTCAAGAAAATTCAAAATTTGCAAGATGGATTCACACCATCTATTTATCGATTTCAAAATAGCCTATGTGACTCAAAACCATGTCAAATCTTTATATCCTTGCATTTCCGGTTAAGAATTGATAATTTATCAGAATTCGCATTAAGTAAACAATTTTAAACGAAGTGGATTTCTTTTTGTTCAGGGATGTTTGGGCAACTCTGGTATTTTAAAATATGTACTGAGAATTAAGGCTAAAATGGTCGTGCTTCAATTTTAATGTTTATTAAACTCTGAAGCATAGAAACCATCTTTGGTAGAATCGTCTATTTTCTGTTGGGGGGTTTAAACATTAAGCAACTAAATCCAAAGATGTCTTTTCAAGTAGCGAAACTAAGAAAAAGATTGCCTACGTTTGCTGATTATAATGAATCTACATGGCTATTACAGTTAGGGGAGTGCTAATTCATTTATCAGACTCGTCCCTATGGCACTTTGTGGATTCCAGTTTCGTCAGCTTAAGTCAACCTACACCCTTGCTTATTGTTTGGTCAGATGTTGTAGACTAATGACAACGTGAAGATTTAAAGGTTGTTGCACGCCAAATATTACTCCACTCTTGTCCTGCAGACAGGTATCGCTACTGTTCATCTTGACTGTAAGCAATTGATCCTGATTATAATTATATACACGTATAATTACATCTTATGCTACATATTTCTGCTACAGTCACGTCTGTGGGATAGGCTAGATTTGTGAATCTGAAAACCATTCTTTGTTTTGGATCGCCAAGAGTTTGCTAATGTTCTCGGAATTGAGTGATTCAATGGTTTTTCTTCCAGCCTCAGCTGGAACTAAGCTTCTATTGCTTTTTCGATTGCGTTTTCCGAGGAGGACCTTCAATGAACATGGAAAAACGAGCTGACTGAAATTTGTCCATTATCGATTTCTTAATATGGAGACTTCCACGAGTGCGCGTAGTAAATAACGTTTTGTTACACGCGCTGACATTCGTAAAATTTTTATTTTCGTCGCTGTCAGTTTTGCTTTACACAAGTATAATCATACTTCGTTTTACATTGCGATGGGTGTGTCACAAAATACCACGGAGTTTTTGCACTATTTAAGCTACACCACGCTCGCTTTATATGCGCATTATCATCGCAATTTCCTTGATGGTTAACGATGAACCCTAAGTATTTAAATTTTTCTTACTTCTGGTTGGAAGATGTGTGCTGGGATTTGGAGGTTCTAAAAAGCGGAAATGCAGATATTCGGTCTTAGTACGACTGCATCGTTATCCCCTATCTTCTAACGCCTTCATCTAATTATTAAAAGTTGCCTGAAGGGCTGTCGTCTGTGAAAAGAAAATGTGCTGCCTTAATAGAAAATCTGACATTAAAAAGCAAAGGATTTTGTACACTCACAAAGCCGCATTGAATCTCATGGAGTTAAATAAAGTTAGATCGTCGACTAGTCTAGAACTCTTTCGTATATTTCCAAAATATTAGTTTGACCGATAGATATTTGTTTCAATTTCCTGCGTCGCCTTTGCCTTTATACACTGGTTAGGCATCTGATCACCTCCCATTATTTTATTTAACAAAATCGCGAGCAATTTAAATCCAAACGCATGTTTATAGGTTCCCGGTACAAAGCCCCCACTGTCATCGCATGCTTGTTCACTTATTCTTTTTCAACTCAAGACGGGCACTATTGATAGGCCTGTCCTTTGTTTCTTAGCACCATTTTCGTCTCACTTTCCACCCCCACGTTTCCTTATTTTTGTGGTGTCGGCCTTGTTGACACACCGCGGCGAGTTTTTGCATTACTCTTAGATTTTTATTCGAAGTTGTTCCACATATCTTGCACGCTTAGCGGTTTCGCGTTCAATTATCAGTTTTACTGCTATTATTTTTGATACGAGTACAATCTTATCTAGGAGTTTAGCCTCTGAAATTATGTTCTTGGCCGCTTTTCATAGTGGATAATGATCGGTTGCGTAAATTGTAATGTCGTTTGATGCGAATTTTAAATCTTGAAAAAATGAATAATTAACAAGAGTAAGGTAAATATGGGATGTTTTCACTGGCCACAAACTCGCTAATTAAAAACACTTTATTGCATTGTTTTGACGCAATATGCAGGAGTGCTTAACGTTCGGGGGCACACGGATGAACCATTTTCCAAGTTTGTTCATAACTTCGCTATAAAATTGGTAGTTTATTGTCAATAGGCAATTTTTTTTCAGCGTCAATTTATATGTTTTCTATTTCTCTGCATTCGTGATACTATGGTTAAGGCAAAATTTCCTGTCTAAGTCTTCCTCTAATGGTAAATCTGCATCCAAAAATTCCTTGCTCTTCTTCTTTGTGAAATCATTCATGCACCCGGGCCATTCAATCGCAGTTCTTGCTCTGTTTCAGAGCAGTCTAGCGTCTTGGCGAGTTGTTCGACTGCAGGTGGGCTGTAGAGTCCGACCGAACATTCGGCTTCTGCTTCGGCTTCGGTCACATTCGGCTTAAATTTCTACCTTCGGCAAAAGATTCGGATTCGGAAAGAAAAGGCCGAAGATTTTGCTGAAGCCGAACCATTTTTCGGCAAGAATTAAACTATCATTCGCACCGTATTTTGGAGGAAATGAATCAGGTAGAAGTGAAGTTGCATCTGCATGCTGCTGTGTTTTTATATTACGTACGGAGTGGATTTGGAACGAGTGATTTCGTGTTTGTTTCGTTTGGTGGTATTTAGAAGTAAAATTGCAAACTGCTGTTCATCTTTTTTACTGAAACAGTTTTCATTTCGACTTGCAGTTCTTGGCAGGCAGTGGAACAATAATATATACTGGTGATATTCATTGTGTTTATTTATTTATTGAAAGTTTGATTATTTAGGATTTACATTTAGAACGGTTAAATACGCGAATAGATATATATAGCACATATTGGCCTGGTTTTCAAAACTGGTAAAGTATTAAAGGATTTGTGTATTTACGAAATTTATTAGCATGAATTGGCTTTAGGTAAAATAAAATTCAGTAATGGCAATTAAAAATCCAATTGGAACTATTTCGGCAATAATGACGCTATGGCTAAAGCAACTTACAAAACTTATTTAAAAACGTTATCACTTGGTAGTTCGTTACCAAAGAAACAAACGATAACAAATATAAAAAACCACTTGGAAAAGTTGCAAAAGGAGGAATGGAAAAAATACGTTGAAGAAGCCGAAAACCAGAATTTAATTAAAGTTCGAAAAACGGAAAACATGAAATCGACTAATGAAAGCAAGGCTTGTGATGATCTAATGCAGCCGACTTTGCCACAAATAATGGAACGAAAGATACTAACAGTATGACCTGATGATCATCCTATTTCTTTCCGTATCGACAAGAGCATTATGGACCTTATAATTGTCGACATGCTGCCGTACAATATTGTGGAAGGCGGTGCATTTCAAAGGCTTAATTTAGCCGATCCTTATAGCCAATCACGGTATAGAAAATAAATCGAAAAATTCTATAGAACGTCTTTGATGCTAGCAACATACGAAAAAGTTAAGCAAAAAGTACTCAGTCACGTTTGTAGGACTAATCCTACAAAATCCTGTTCTCTATTGAGTTTTACGGCTCATTTTATTGATGGACCAACGAGATCCAAAGTTATATTAGTAGCCAATGAAACAATTAGCGATTACAAAATAAACATCAAAATTCATATGGCTATTCGGGACAACGCCAGTAATATGGGAGCGGCTATGAGATCGGGAAAATTTACATTTCTAGGATGCATAGCTCACACACTGCAGCTCGTCATTCATGAGTCTATCTTTAAGCAAGAAACAATCGAGAATTTAATAAAAAAATGTCGCCAAATTGTAGGTCACTTCAGAAAAAGCGAACAAGCAAATCGATATCTCCATAAATTTCAAGAAACTTCTGATCTACCAAAGCATGCTTTAAGTCAAGATGTAGAGACTATATGGAATAGTACTTATGGAACGACTATATAAGCAAAACGATGCCATCAATCTCTACATGGCAGAACGTGGTGGAATTCATGTCCCAACCGTCGAAGAGTGGATGCTGATAAAGAATTTAATAACAGTATTATTAATGTTTTTATCAAGCTACCTTAGATGTTTCACCCGATTCCGCATGCGTTTCACTCATTATACCATTAATAGCTATGCTAAACGCAAACCTTTTAGTACTCGTAAAACCAAATGATTCCGAAGAGATAAATAATTTAAAAAGCCGCTTGTGTGAGTCTCTAAATAAAAGATTTTCCCGCATAATTTTTTTTTTTATAGAATTACCTATTGTCACAATTATCGATCCAAGATTCAAAACCAAATACCTAACAAATGATGAAATAGAAAGCTACAAGGCGGAAATTTTAATTTTTTTGAGACAACAATTTTCGAGTATATTGAAAAATGAAACTGTTGATATATTCGTAGTTGCTTTTCCTTCGACTTCTTCAATTTCCAAGCCCCAAGAAAACGAAAATCTGTGGGATACACGTCATAATGACAATATGTCGCATACTTGAATCATGCAATTCAGAAGATTTTCCACCTTTCGAAGACTATATCAATTCTTATTTAAAAGAACCTTTGCTTACAAGGAATGATGACATTTCTAATTACTGGGTCTCAAGTCCTTATACCTAATTGAAAGAAGTAGCTAACAAATATCAGCTCCTGCTACTAGTGTAGCGAGTGAACAATTATTCAGTGTTGCTGGACAAATTTATGCTGATCGGAGGGAGAAAATGTAGATAAACTTTTGTTTCTTGCATATAATATTAAGTTATTTAATTTTGATTATTAATTCCACTGCATCGTTTGTTTTCTCATATTAATTTTGTTTGTTGTATTTACGTGTTATCGAATGTAGGCTTTTGGATTTTTTTTACTGGCTATTTTTTGTTTTTATTTCTTTGTTAAGCATTCATTTTGATTGTTACGTTTATGTGTTATTTAAAGAGTCTACTGAAATATTTTACTGGCTATTTTGCCGTTTGTGTCTTTGTAAAATAAATTAAAAAAAAAGAAAATATCGACCGATCAATTTTATCAAACTGATCATTATATTTTAGGTTCTTTAGCATTTTGAAATACAATCTCCATTAGATCAGGCTTCGGCTTCGGCCGATGGTGGTAAAGAATTCGAAGTTCGGCTTCGGCTTCGGTCAAAAAATTCACTTTGGTCGGACTCTAGTGGGCTTTTGAAGGACCTAACTGTTGCAGTTGCGCTCAAATAAAAATCAACCGTTCAGTTTGAGTATTTTATTAGGACTATAGCTCTTAGTACATATAAGAGGTATATATAAGTTCAAGAGAAAGCAGTGCGAAAGAGAAAACCGATATCTTTAGTATAACAATATTCAAATATTAAGGAAACTTATACTTCAACACTAACATTCCCTGTGAAGTACTGAAAATCAATAAACTACCAAGCATGCAGGCAAACAAAATTAATGCTTTCTTGCTCACAGAAAAGACAGCAGTCTGCTGTCTATGTCAAAGGAAGTGATATCAATTGCAACTACTTTTGCCGCTGGAGTAACGACGTCAACGCGGAGCTTTTCCTTCGCCTAAATGCTGAGAAAATATCTATCTTTTCCTTCTCAAAATTCTGCATTTATATCACTTCTTGCTATTTACATCAACAGCTGCATATTCACACCATAAATGTCTACGGGGACTGGCCAGGCTACCATCCGTCGTCTATTTGCAGAAAAAGTGAATTTATGTAGCACCAGTCAAGGCTAAGATTTGTTCGACTACTTCCTATTAGTGTAGAAAATATCTGAATTCGGTCAGCAAACTACAATACTCGTAATTACACGAAATAATGTTTGGCCAAAGACTTAAGTGAAATAATAACAAATGACATCTGGATATAATTGCAAGTATTTTGTGATCGTCAGCAAATTTTAAGCTGGCGATTATGTGCTTTTCTACGAAAAAAGAGAGAGTCTGACAAAAAAGCTTTTTAGAAAGTACTCATTTTGTAAATTTGCCTGAGTTTGAAAAAAGTATCCACATATACTTCATTGTAAGAAAGCATCTCTGTAATTATGAATACGTTTCTTTTTACACAAATTTGGTGAGTTTTATAGCCTTTAATATTTGTTTTTATATTTTTCCAGTGTCGGCTCGATTAATACGCAAACGTACTGGGACCAATGCGATGAACATATTCTCAGGGAGATAAAACCGAACCCTCCACCTAGTAAAACTACAAAAAATCTAACGCTACCACTACCACTCAATATAGCAACAGTTTCGCTTTTAGAATAAATTTATTTAAATAAATAAAATCCCTAAGTCGGGTACTAACCAATATTGATATGAGAGACAACAACTACTACTATTACAACAACCACAACTACTATATAAACAAACATATACAAAGTTTGCATAATATACAAGTTACTGATTAAAAATCGTGTTCGTTAAAACAAAACAAATCTAAATATATGTATACAACAATGGTAAACCTAAATATATAAATAAATGTAAATTTTTAGTGAATTATTTTATAACTGCTGCAGTTAACCGGCAGTCTATATTAATTATACTATGTATTAAATAAATTTATAATGCAAATTACACAAACATACACACACACACAGCTCACGGATTACAATGTTAAAATGTTTCTGTGAACCTGTGCGTAAAAATCGAAATGTTAAATATATAGACGAATAGAAAGCTTTTCACTGTTTTTTTTTTTGTTTTTTTTTTTAAATTGTTGTTTCCATTTTTTTGTTTTTAAATATTGTTATCGAAGGAATTCTTTAAAACAAAAGCATATCAATCACAAAGAACATTCTCCATTAATAAAAGTAAATAAATATTACACATGTAAAGCCAGCATTAAATATTAAAACATTAAATAAATAAATAAACAAATAAATAATTGTATAATAATTACAGGAATATTTATAAAATAAAATAAATTATAATGTTTTCCTATTAAACAAAGCATGCAGAAATATTTGATATTAAAAAAAAAAAGAAAATGATAGCGATATACCATATGTACGTACTAGTAGTTACGTATTTTAAACTTTTATATGGCAAATTTTGTTTTATTATTGTTTTCTATACAAAATGTGTATCGCAAACATAAATTGTAGGAATACCACTTAATTAATTTCTGCATTATCTGTGCAAAAAATTGGATAGTAATTGTTTTAATTTGTTTTCCCAGATTGTCACGTATTGTATTGTATTTATATTTAATATAGTGCAATTTTTGTTCAAATTTGTTTTTCTTTGTTTACTAAACCACATCAAATTTTGCTAGCGAATTGGGAAAATATACTTGAGCAGCTGAAGATTTTCTTCATATAAGTATTTTTTGGTGACTACCCAATGTAACTATTATGTACCTAGTCCTGCCATAAGTTCTGTTACACAATTTCCAGCGCTTATCGTTCAAAACTTCTTGTGGGAATAGAGCGGTAATAGCGTTGCATAAGTGCGGAAAGAGTGCTATCCAAACTTTCGAGTTGCTAAAATCAAATCCAAATATCGAAAATATTCGTTTATCGGGCTATTGTTCACTTCAGCGAATTGTCTGAAGTAGAGGACAGACCAAAAAGTGGTCGGCCGCGCGTCCTCCGTACGAATGCGGTAGTAAAGGCAGTCCGTAAACGAATTCGGAGAAATCCCCTTAGGAAGCAGAAGATCATGTCCAAGGAATTGGATATATCAACCAGATCCACGTCTAGGCTGATTCGGGATGATTTGCATATGGAAGCCTATCGTCGGTCCACGGGTCATCTTCTAACTCCTCAACTAAAAAAAATTAGGCTGGAAATATGCAAGCGACTATTGCAGTGGCACGCGGACAGTGGCCATGAAAACGTTCTGTTTACGGATGAGAAAATTTTTACCGTGGAAGCTTTCAACAAACAAAATGACAAAATTTATACCACTTCATCTAAGGGAGCGACGAAAGTTGTTCCAAGAGTTCAACATGGACATCATCCTGCTTCCGTAATGGTTTGGTGGTGGGTCTCTCACCATGGTGTCACATCCCTCCATTTCTGTGAAAAAGGCGTAAAAACTAGTGCAAAGGTTTACCAAGAAGATGTGCTAGAGGGTGTTGTGAAAGGTTTGACCAATACCCTTTTCAATGGATACAGATGGTTCTTCCAACAGGAGTCTGCTCCACAGCACAAAGCCAAAAGCACGCAGGAGTGGCTCAGAGTCAATATTATAGCAGCAGAAAATTGGCCGTCGAAGAGTCCACATCTGAATCAACTGGATTATGGTTTGTGGTCAGAATTAAAAAACATGCCCCGCAAGACTCCCCACAGAAATTTGGAAAGCCTTAAAACAGCATTAACCAGAGCAGCGTCCACGATCTCCATGGAAACGGTACGTGCCGCTATAGTCCAATGGCCACACCGTTTGGAAGCTTGTGTTAAAGCAAAAGGCAGTCATATCAAGTTAATCCAATTTGTTTTTTAATAATCAATATTGTGGTCTAATAAATGCAACAATTTTGAATGCAATATGTTTACCGGTTTTTTTCTAATAGCGTTTTATATTTGTAACAGAACTTATGGCTTATAAGTCTTACAAATGAAATTTTCCAAGTCATAAAGAACCTACTTCCAACATTAAGTATTAAATATTAAATATGAAATGTTTTTAGTTGTACAAAATCAAAATCTTTTGTAATTCATTTATTTATATCACTATTACGTTTTCTATTGATTCAGTTAAATAGCTGATACTTACACAACATAAAATAAGCAAAAAATATATCCTATTCAAATAACGGAAAAAAATCAAAACAAAATTTAAATGTTCGAATTCGTCCACTTTTCCACGTTTTGTTTTAACCCAATTTACTGCTGACTTTCAGTATTTAGTCCAAAAGCCCGTATTTTTAATTACGCATTTTGCTCTTTTTGGAATGCTTTCTACCAATTTTTCGATGATTGCGTGGGGAATACGTTGCCATTCAGTCTGTACTCTAGACTATAGTTGGAAAAGACTGCTCGGCGCATCCTACAAATGCCCACAAATTTTCGATGGGGTTCAAATCGGGACTTTGGGCCGACCAAAGCATCGTTTGAAACTGCTGCTCCTCAAGCGATTTCTTTACAATTTTGGCTGTATGTTTTGGATCCCCATCTTGTTGAAACACCATTTCATTAATTGGATATGTGGGTATTCTTATCATTGAACCGAAGTGAAGCTCTCCCACACCATTAAACTCCCACCCCCGCGCTTCATTGTCTGTTTGGCCTGATGTTTTTGAATTGAGTTATGTGGGCGATGCGAATAATATTGCTTTCCATCTAATTGCAGTCGGACCAGACTACACATTTCCAATCTTCTATGGTCCAGGATTTGTGCTCCTTGCAAAATTTCAACCGAGCCTTGATATTTTTCTCAGGCAACGCGGGTTTTTTCTTTTTAATAGCTAACACCAGTCCAATTCTGCGAAGTGCTCCCCAGGCCGTCGACTCGCTCACTTTTTTCTTTATGCTCTCGCGGCCTCCTATGGGGTCCTTGCTCTTTTTGAGGCCATCATACGTTCAATTGATCGCGCATCCCCATCTAATAATAGCCTTGGGCGACGTCCAGAGTTTCATACGGCTTCCAAGTTCCGTTTTTTCTTTATCATGACGACTGTCGGATGACTAATTTTCAGTGTTTTTGTAATTTTCCTGGCAGAAATATCTTTGACAATGGGGGCAGCAATATTGTCTTCCAAACTTCTCGATAATTTTCTTATTCTTGGCCTTTCTGTATATTATATTTAATCTTTGAACTCTAGCACACTTTTTACCTGTAGAATTAAATCGATTTTTCAGTTCAATCTAAAAATAAATACGAGAATACAACTACAGAAAGATCAAAATAAAAATATAACAGCGAATGTTGATTAACATACATTCTTGGAGCCAGAAATGAAATTTGCAAAATTGGACGAATGCGACTATTAAATTTTTTTTTTTAATATTATGTTCTTTGAATGGAATATTTTTTTTTGCTTTTTATTATCTTGTGTAAGCATCAATAATTTAAACATCAATAGAAAACTTAATAAGACATATAAATAAATAAATTACAAAAGATTCTGATGATTTTTACAATTATTCGACCGGTTTTTCTCGCCACTGTACATATAACACTAGCGTTTTCTAGCCGTGATACATCGACAGTTAATCGAGTTGAGGATGGCTAGCATAGACTCCGCTGAAACATCATTGCCCAAAAAGTTATCGTTCGTTATAAAAAATAGAAGATACCTCTGGAGGACGTCTGAAAAACGGAGATGACAACACCATAAGTTTTGATTGGTCTGTGGCCCAGCGAGAACAGGGCAACAAATTTAATTCTGAACCGACAACTTTCGCCTGAAATAAGGATGTATACTTCGTTGACGACTGAGGACAACGATTGGACTCTGGAACGTGAAGACGCTCCTAGACAATGTGAAACATCGACTAAACGAGATACGGTGTAGGGATCACAGTGGGAATAGATTCCATCTCTGCTCTGGCAAATCAAATGAAACCATTCGTAGAAACAAAGTAGATCTAATTTTTATTCAAAACCACGAGGTGGCCTCATATCTCATCCCTCAAGAAGTGAAAGGATAATGGCAGTTCTGTTTTAGATCAGAGTGAGGAAAATCATCATGATGCAGTGCTACACGCTACCAATCTATCCGGATGAGGGTAAAGAGGATGATGATAGCAATGCTTCTCGACAAGTACCCACATGCGTAAAGGTCGCTCGCGCTAATAATTTAACAAATAGACTAGTCACGATTTATAAAAAAGAAATGAGACACTGTGTCGAATCCCACATCCTATTCCTTTCTTGTATATTAAATTCCTTCTGCTGTTGAATTAAATTATATTAAGAACAATGACTGAGTACATGTAACACCTGATGAATAGCAGGTAAAGTGTATACATTTTCGTTGGTGAACTGGAATTGGTGGAAATTGGAGGAATAATGCTTAATTTATAGTTTTACATATTTGTACTTATAATAACTGTGTTCGGAGCAGTGCTACGATTGTTCTGAGTTCATTGTGAATCTTATTCACAAACCTAAAAATTATTGTGAGAGCACCTCTCTTTCCTATGCCCGCGCAGTGCCCTTGTGTTAAAATCAACCGTCTTGATGATGGTCTAAGATCTGAATGTAAATGTAGCCAATGACAACTGCGGGCTTAGACATGTGATGGGACCACCGGTCTCGAGAACATAAGAAATGACAATTGCGAATTGTTTGTTGACTTTTTCAACGTCGATAAGGAAATCGTTGGAGGTACACGCTTCAACTGTAGAGCATTCCCAGTTACAAGGTCAACATCGTTTGAAACGGAAAAAAGTGCAACTTAGTGTAAAGCATGATATGCATGTTTACGTCACTATGTTAGCTACCATGGTAAGAAAATCTGTATGTTAGCCAATTTAGGTGGGTAAAATAATCTTTCGTACAAAGCTGAGTAAATGTTTCAGTAATGGATTCCATGCAATACTAACACACACCACATTAGAGCCAAATCTAAGATTTGACTGAATATTACTTTGTTTTGCACTGCCATGACGCTTTTGAACGCAAAACAAATGACGACCGTATTAAGATACGTCTGCGCAGTGAATGCGTTCAAAAAGTCACCAGGAAAGACTTGCGATTATACTCAGTTAGAAATGCTGACGTTTTTGAAATCAACCGTACTGTGCAACAGCCTAGTGTCCAGTTGAGACAACAATAAGAACTGTGCAGCCTATGAGAAGTGCCATGCCTTGCCGAAAGCTCCTTTGCACAGCGAGAAAGCCAACAACTCCTTGGAGGTTTTCGACACGACATATTTAGTTCTAAAAAGTTTATTACCCAGGATGATACCTAGCAAATTGTCTATACTTTTTGTAGCATAAGCGGATATACCATATGTTATCTATGTCTGGCGACTTGAAAACAATAGACCGATCAATCCTACTGGAAAAACTAATGGTATATGCTGTGACGGAGGAGGAAAATAAATTGTCTTATTTAACAGGGAGAGCACAACGGACGAAAGTTAATGATCATCTCTCTTGTACAGTGAAATCTGATTTAGGAGTACCTCAAGTAACAGTATTGGGAAACAAAGATCTAAAATCTATAAATAATTGGCTAAAGCTGAACAAGCTAAATGTAAACAAGACTAAGTGTATGAAGTTTCGCATAAATAATTCATTTATTCTTCAAGTATGCATATGGTTGCATGTTTAAAATTCATATTTAAAATGAAGAACGGATTGTTACCGAAATATGTATATGAGCAAATAGCGTAGTGCAAGTTTCTGATGTCCAGTCGTATAACTTGAGAAGTAACGAAAACATAAGAACATCAAGATGCAGATTAACAAGTACACAACAATCAATTTTTTATCAAGGAATAATATTTTTTAACAACTTGCCATTTAATATAAAAAACGAAACAAGATTACTAGGGCTTAATTTTTAACTTTTTTGCTTTTAATTTATGTGATTATAACATAGGATACTCAAAAGTTATTTTTAACTAATAAAATTATCTATCTATTTATCTAAAGGAAAAAACAACAGCTTCATCCGTCACTCCAACTGATGAAGATACTAGTCACGAGGGGTTGCGTTACTGAGCTTACTTGAGGAGCAAGTTGTGAGCTGATTCTTATCAGTTTACCTGGGAATTGAGACTCGAGTATTAAACAAAGAATCTCTGCTTTCTCACCAATGCTGGCGCACTAAGACTTTCTAAGTATTGCAGTGTTTCGATCTTTCCGCAAATGCCTTTATATGAGTTATTTTTCCAATGTATTAGCTTCTTACGAGTATATTTCCTTCGATCTGTCAAGATTCTAGTCTTGTTCCAAATTAGTCTTAAGTGGCCCATTAAGAAGTTTTGGAGTGATTAGTAGGAGTTTTGTTCTTGTTCCTTTTCTTCAACCAAGTCGAGATTTTATATCCGATTCTAAATACGTTGTACCGATTGTGTTGGTTATACTTTCCGACTGCTTTGCCAACGGTTTCCAACATTCCTTGCTAGTATCGAGCTGTTCTTCTGTGTCTGCGTTAGAGCACATCAGGCGATGTTAGCGAATTCAGCCTTAATACATATTGTTGTAATGCGTTCGCTCACGTGCCAAAAGATCAAAACCTATTGCTTTAATCTGACGGCTATAATAAGTACGCAGAACAACTCAGACGTGCTTCTGTTCCCTGTAGTAAACAACATAATATACGTATGTATGTCAACTTTCAATCCTGTTTCGGTCCAGCCCATCCGGTACTTCCTGACTGGCGGCGACATCTGCTTTATCTAGTGCCCCCGATAGTTGCATAGCTACATGTGGCCTATTTAAGGTCTGACCACTTCATGTGAAAAACCGAACGTTGTTTTCCGTTTTTCAGGGTCTCTAGTGGGGCTGTTGCGGAGAATCCTGATATTCTGTCTTGGGTCTGATATTCCGATCTCGTTCTTTGAGGTGTTTACTACAAGGAGATAATATAAGCACAGTTGAAGTATAGTCCGTATAAGAATAACCTGTGAGTTCTAACCATTTTCTGTAACAGAACTACAAACTCAGGGAATACCTAAGGAAAATAGGTAAAGCAAACAAATGTTTGCGGATTCTGCAACGAAAATGCAAACCACTTTCTGTGTGTGATACTGACCTGTTAGAGGATTTAATTTTTGGGAAAATACCATATACTAGATAAGGACATACCAACCAGGCGCATAAAAGAAACTGGGTCGGCGGATTTGGTATCAGAGCATATGTACTTTCAAGTTTAATTCTCAGAAGAAATACAATACTTAGAGTCTCCTACAAAAGGAAATACACATTTGTGTGGTACAAATATTATAATTTAATAAGTCCGAAAAAGGAGCAATCCAAAATATTGTAAAAGCAATAAACTTATTTTTTTATTACAGCAATAAATCTTCTAAATATTTTTCAAATTCTTCTTCACGTTCGACAACATCCGTTTCTATCTCTTGCTTACTCCATATATTCACAGCATCGTCTTCGATAGGTTCAGTCGCAGAATGATCCTCCGTTTTCGTTGAAGCTATTTGCTCTTTTTCAATGCGCCTTTCGTAGTCTTCCAGTGTATCTGAGCTTGGTTGATCGGCTGCGTTCCTACTACGTTTTGAGGATTTTTTCCTTAACTTTTGGTTCTCTAATCGTTTTTGCCTTTTAACTTCACGCTTCTGGTAACTGTAGTTGAGTTGTTTAGAGCAATGTGGACAGAGGCCTACGGAAAAGGAACATGTATTCAAACCAAAATCATACAATGTCAATACTTACGCAATTTAATTAACGCATTCTTTTTCTCTCCCTTCTCCATATAAGCGAAATTTACTTCCCAACTACGCAGACCTTCATTTGAAGCGCACTTTCGATTTCCACAAATAAATTGCCCCTTGCCAGATACGACTTCCTGTTCTGTTCGCCATCTAAGGGCAATCTTCGATATTTCCTCTCAGAAGTAATCGATTCTTTTCAAAATTAACATTGAGGATTACCTTATTCTCCTTGTATCTGCTTAAATCTGCTATACAGTATTCCTTGAATAGTTTATCGTAGTATTTCTTTGCTAAACGAGCCTCCCAGGACTCGGGCACATCTTCGTCCTCCCAAAGAAATTTGTGATTTTCTCGAATAACATCGATGTCACGCTTTTGTTTACTATTCACTGCTGCGGTTTTATTGAGAATAAAGGTTTTCAGAATATAATCATGGCGTTCTTGTGGGTTAAGAGATTTAATTGGAAACATGTTTGGACAATTGTGTTTATTTACGAAAACAAGAATTATGGGTATGCAATGACGTTTAAGATTTGGTAAAATTATAAAAGTGCTGCCAAGTTCAAACAAGTATTAAAAGCGTTTTCAATTGGACAAAAGAAGCTTTTTAAGAAGGAAAATTTCCCTTTTGGATTTTATTTCAGAAGCAAGAAGGAATATTTTCTTTCTGGATTTCATGTCAGAATATACTAACATATCTCATTATGCTAATAGGCTACACGTTTTTTTTTCGTACCGATTACGGCGTTATTTCAAAACCGAATTTTATGAAATATGAACCAAATGAAAGGTAAAGTTCCGTAGAAGTCCAGAATATAATTGATCATAAATGATAAAACTTAACAAAACGGTGTCGGTGTTTTTGTTGTTTATTTTACGTACACAAAAGACTGAAACAAAAAAAAGAAGGCATTGCATATTAATGGGACACACGTTTTTTTGTGGTACCCATTACATACACAATACATGGTGGTTCCTTGGCATATTTTGAGAAAAGATCGAAAAGGGTGGGCTGTCTGCATATGGACCTCAACCAGATCCAGAAAAAAACAAATGCTATCGTATGCTTACTGGAGCCTTAGAACATCACTCACCTGATATCTCTTCTAGGAGTAATCAACTATTATACGCGTTTTATCCGCAACATCAGTAAGCAAATCGGGCCCTTAGATGTATTACTGCGAAAAGACACCAAATGGAATGTAGATCAACTTGCCAAGCAGTTTTCAACACCTTAACACCTTCAAGAAAATTTTGCTATCAGACTCGGGCCTAATTCACTATAATTCTCAATTACGGATTATTGTTGCAGTTGTCGCTTGCAGTATTGGCAAGTATTGGTGCTTGTATTTCTCATCAGCTGGAAGATGGTAGCATTAAACCAATTCAGCATATTTCGCTGACACTCGACACTCACTCAAGCTGAAAAAGTGAGAACCAAGTGAAACAATAGGGGGGGGGGGGGGCGGTTATTTTCGCAATAAAATCTATAGAATGCTGATTGGACCTCACTTTACACTTCAAACTGACCACAATCCACTGCAGGCCATTTCTTGTTCGAAGAAAGGTTAATTTTGCTAAGGTATGATTTTTCAATTGAATGTACGAGTATATCAACAGCGGAGTTCGGTAACACAGACATGTTATCTCGATTAATAAGGTTCCATTCAAAACCCTTCTACGTAATTGCATCTACCACGGTGGATAGCAACGATATCGCACATCTCGATTTGATGCATTCATATGAATATTTACAAGTTACATTTAAGGTGTTTCTGCTGCTGCAATTTTAAAATCATAGATTTTGCAAAAAGTAAACGATTGTATACTCGTATATGAGAACATCATGGCCTGGCAAAAGGATTTGTTCCCAGTCAATATTCCATTCTGTAGGTGTGAGGTATTGTCATTGGTCAATTGTGTCTGTCTGATTATTCCAGAATGTTTTCGATCCAAAATTTTTCATCAGCTTCATCGAGGAGATCCTAGCGTCAATGACAACCTAGCTGGAGGTTATGTTTAGTGGCTCCAAATCGACGCGCATATAAAACAGTTTGTAAACCAACATTCAGTTTGCCAATAAGCCAGTCAACTGCTTTAACCATCTGCACTGTGGGAGGCCTTTCATATATGTGGTTCATATAGATAGTTCCGAGACATAGAAATAAAATTCCGACTTTATTCCGCTCTAACATTACGATGTCTTTCTTATAGAACTATTTGTCCATACGCTTCAGTTTCGGCGATCTTCTCTTCATTGGAGCCATATCTCTTCCTGGTGGGCATTTTTTAGAGGTTTGCGAGTGCTTCGAATTATCAACGCATTGTTATTTTTGGCCCAAACGCGGTATCCCCTTCGAACAAAGCGTTCGTATATCTAAATACTCGTAGAAAATATGATATACATATATGTATACCATATATGTCTGTTCGACTGCATTTGAATTGAGCCAACCAGCGACAAATGGTTACTTTCGACGGAGCAGATTTCGTATAACAATTTTCAAGCTATTTTGGGTTTTAAAGGCATTTTTGCTCATAAAATGACAGTGTTTTTATCAAAGTACGAAACTCATTACTTTTCCATGGCTTTTAAAATATCAAAAGGTGTGTCACTATATAAATCACTTTAATGGTCGAAATGTCATCAAATTTTACAGTCCCCATCTATTTGTCAGTCTCGGAATTTTTTGAATCACCTGTTAGATTACTTTAATATAAGTACTCCAAGTGGAAAATCGCCAGCTAAACTCATCTACTGAGGAAAGCTTAGAACATCGATGGATCTACTTCGCATTCCTTGTACGTCGGATACAGTTCGTATTAAGGAAAAACAAAACAAGCAGTACAACCGTCATCTTGGTGCGCAGCATAGAAGCTATAGCGCTGGAGGCAAGGTGTTCGTTTTAATTTTTAAATACAATAAAAGCGATTGGATTCCAGGTACAATAATTGAGAAACTTGGAAATGTCGGCTATAATGTTTTGGTGCGTACAAGACAGAAACTAGTGCACTCACATGCTAACAAACTCAGAACAAGAAATTCACATATGCCTAGCACTCGTCTTAACGACAATAAATTGCCTATTATCATCTTAATGGAAGACTTTGAGATGCTGTCAGCCTCTATGAAGTTTCAGCATAGCGGCAAATTATGGATTCTCTACCAGTTGGAACATCAACTACGTCGATTAATTTAGGAGCGCCTTTCAATAATGAACCCGATGACGTCAACTAAAACAGACCAAACATGGCACCACTAGTTCGAAGGTCAGGTAGGAAACGCCGAGCTCCTAAGAGATTCAGCCCGCTGCCTCCTCTACCTAAGAGTCGAAGTTTTACATCGGCAATAACATCTAGTTCTGGCAACACTGTCATCGCCGATCATCAATTGCCGACAGCTGGAGTACCAAGCCTGTCACTTGTCATTCGGTCAGTCATACTTGGTTGAAGACCCCATTCTCACAATTACTATAATTCTTGTAAAATTTCTGAGTAATATTCATATTAATATTAATATTTGCAATATTAAACCGAGTATTTATTAAAGACTCCCTATGATGAGATAGCAACACATTCTATATTTTATAATCTCCAGCTATATTTTATAGCTATTAATGTAGACGGGACTATAAATCCTATAGAGAATCGTGTGACCAAGAATGGCGGTTTCTCTAAAGTCCATGCTCCCGCGACGTAGAGTAAGACTAGGATGATAAGAGCCTTAATTATAGTGTTCTTGATGTTTTTTGACAAGACGTTAATAACCAACTCCCTTCTTAGGCCAAAGGAACAGAAATTGATAAGAATATCAGAGTTTATAGCGGAGCCGAGGTAGACAAAACCCCTAGTAACTCTCAAAGATATGAGTGTTTAATGTGATTTTCTGTTTTATTAATCGGCGTTGTGGGTCCCTTCTTGTTAGCGGCATGTTCTTGGTTTTGTCTTCATTTAGAGAGAAACCAATTTTTTGCACTTCCGTTCTAATACTTGCAAACGTACCAGTGACTACCCGCTGTGTTCTGCTTATTATATCAATGTCAATGTCATCGGCAATTAAGTCGCACAGATTTTTGACAAATTGCGCCTCGGGTCTTGGCTTGGGAACTGTGACACTTTGTCGAGTATGATTATCATGTAATGCAGCTTGACTAAACCCTTTTTTACGGCAGACAAGATCTTAATAAGGAGACTGATGCCTCTATAGTTGGCGCAGTATGTTTATCAGCAGGTCATTATTAGAAAGCTTTTCATCTAGCAACGCATCCGACTCAAATTCTTACGAAATTAATATTTTCTAAGCAGAGGTATTCGTACTGGGTTTATCTACTCTAGATCCGTTGCCTTAGTTATCGATAGCAAAGCAAAACGATAACCATGTGACAGGTTTCAAATGAATGACAGTATTGCTGTTGGACCTACAAGTCATTTGATTATAAAAAGAAAACATTTTTTGATATGAAGTTAAACGAAAAAACCAAGATCGTCGGAAAAAAAGTTATTTTAGTTCCCTACGAAGCTAAACACGTTGAGAAGTAAGTATTTTTGAAGTTAACACCTTCAATATTGAATGATTTCTGACTGTCAACCATAACAGATATCACAAATGGATGGAGAACCCGGAACTTCGAGAGCTGACTGCTTCTGAACCACTATCACTGGCAGATGAGTACGAAATGCAAAAATCTTGGCGCAATGATGACGATAGTAAATAAGCACAACAAAAATCTTTCTTTCGTAGGGATCTAAATGATGTTAACATTTTTTAATAGAACTCACATTCCTTATTGTGTCTCAGAGACTTTTTAATCAAACTCAACACGAAATCGATTCACTTGTTGGTGATACAAATCTATTTCTTCGTGTAGATGAAAACGAGGAGTGCAATCAGACAGTTAAAATTGCCGAAGCAGAGATAATGATAGCAGAGCATACTGCTAGGGGTCTGGGATTGGGTTGGGAAGCAATGTTGCTTTTGATAAAATACGCTCAAAAAAACTTGTCTATAGATAAATTCGAAGTGAAAATTGGTATTGATAATGTGAAAAGTATAAGTATGTTTAATAAAATGAAATTTATGGAAATTTCAAGATCATCTGTATTTAACGAGGTGACGATGGAACGACCAGTGACTGGTGATTGGATTTGTTGGCTAAATGAACAAGTGCAATTAAATGTGGAAAAATATCAATAAATATAAAAATTCAAATTATTCTTTGTATTTTCTATGATATAAACAAAAAACAAAAGACGACAATTAACTATCAAGGACTTTGTTGATCACAAAGAATTTTTCACAATGTCTCTGCCATAGCAAGTTTAGGTAAGAACATTCCTTTTTAATTGAATAAAATATTCTTGAAAAGATTCAGGTCTCTAATTTTTACAAGAGACAAGATTTAGTCGGGAAAAGTAGAACTTTTGAAGCAACTGAACTGAACTACAAACTTGCATATTTATAACTTGCGAATATCTTTCTTTCGTTTTTTTATCCATTTCCTTGTGTAGGAACAGGGTCTTTTTTATGGGTTTGTATAGAAATGGATTATGTATTCACACCCATTTATGATGACAAATATAATAACATCGGTTAAATGGCCGCCTCTAGCATTGGCACAAGTACATGCCCTTTCAGTCATATTTTTCATCACATTTTGGAGCTTGTCATCCGGAATATCTGCGTATATTGTCTTTAAAATGTTGCAATGTTGTTGGTTTGGTATCGTATACCCGTCGCTTCAAGTAACTGCTGACAAAGAGCTCCTGCCTGTTAAATCAGATTTGCACGGAAGCGAATCCATATTCCCAAATTGGAACTTGTTTGCCTGCAAATTCCTGTTTCCCAATTTCCATTGTTAATCTGGCTGTATGTTATGCAGCATCGTCTTGTTTAAATTATATATTGCGCAGACAAAATCGTGTAAGAAAAATATGGTCCAATAATCCTACCAGCTCAAGTTGTAAACCATACAGTCACATCACATCAAACACAACATCACTCTACGAGGATGAAGATTTTTATTGAAATTTGAATAAAAAAAATACGTTTTATTGCACGAAGGCGTTGGAGCAATCCCAATTTGTTAAACAAGACTATCAGTCGGGACCTTCAATTACACTGCCCCTCACGCATCAATGCTTTCTTGTGTGCGAACGCTTACTGTTTTTGAAGTTTTGGATAATTTTTTAAATAGTGCTCTTTACCGGCACTAAATGTCGACCTAAAAAATAACGTAATTTACGCTGTGTTATAATTTTTTATATTTTTTTTGTATAGCTGGCGCACGCTCCAGAGATTACAATCTTGAAATGTTTGTACACAGTTTTGAATGTTTGCAGGTTATAATGTCTAGGAAATTAAGGTCTTCCGAAGGCTGTTGCATTAACGAACTGTGCGCCATAGTAAAGAATTAGAAAGTATGATATTTCAGAGTACATCCAAAATTTTACTTGATGGTTAACTGACGAGCATTCACAGGGAAATGTGTATTAAGGTTGAAGTTTTGAAGGGTCGGAATGGTACTGACAATTTCGATGGAGCACCGTTGAGGAAAATAGCGATAGAACGAGATAAGTCAAAAGACATTCCATTGACTGTGAAATATTCTCATCACTTATGAGTTTAGAATCCTATCTAGCAAGTGAAAAGAGGCTTAACGGATGTCAACGCCAGATTTGGGCATTGCGCTCCAATTTTAGACTCATGAATGCCTTATATATTGTGGCAGAGGGGTAAAAGTATTTATGTCGAGGAAACCTAGACATTAGACCTAGACGCGCATACCGAAAGTAAAGTGGAAAGTTTATCGTGAAATGTGACACTCGTGGTTAGCTGAGTGCTTACATTTAGTTTTAACGATAGTAAGCAGCATTGGGTTTGTGGAGCGTTCAATTTTACTCTGTTGGTGGTGCCCAAATTAGTTATGATATCATTAATAAAAATTAAGAAGAGTGTTAATGACGCAGCTCTGGGGCGCACCACCATTAATTTGTCGACGTCACCCTGATGTCAATCTGTGCTAAATGCGTTTGAAATATCAAGCGCAATTATCATATATTTCTTTTATCAGATTAGTGTATACTATGGTTCTATTTTTCGATGAGACATGCCATAAAATCACCGTATTGTTCCGAAAACCATATGGCTGGCCATTGGGAAGTTTTCGTGCCTCTTTCATGATCTTGCAAAGAAGAGACGTAATAATCAATCTGCAGGAGAGGAGGAAAGACGATTTGCTTTTTTTAGGGACGGGTTGGATAAATACGGTTTTTATCATCTCGTCCTAAAGAATATGATTAATAAAAAGTTGTTCTGCTAGTATGGAGGAACACGTATTCAGAAGAATGGGAGATATACTATCTGCACCAGTGGATTTATGTACAGGGTCTTCCGAACTTGACAGTTGATTGCGGCCATATTGTTGAAGCTACATCAGTTAAATTGGCTGCCATTTATTAAGTCTGTTTTGCCAAATCACCGTAGATGGGCATAGCGTTCAACATCACGCACAAATGATAAAATTGTTTTATCAAAATGGGTGTTCTGTTCGGGCAATGTTCCGCGCAGTTCGCCCATTTTAGGGTCGCCATAATCGTCCTACCGAGAGGACTATTCGCAGTGTGGTGGAAAAATTTGAGTCCACTGATTAAGTAAACGATAAACCAACGCCTATACGTCGAGGAAATGCAATATCTGCCGAAAACATCGTCGCTGTCCGCGAGAGTGTGCAGGAGAGTCCGAGGCAGTCGATTTAGCGTAGCTCACAAAAACTCGGCCTTTCGCAGACCACAACTTAGCGAATATTGCGTCATGCACCGTTGAAAACTGACTCTAATTTTCATCGAAAAATCATCTTCAGCGATGAGGCCCATTTCTGGATGAATGGGAACGTCAACAAACAAAATTGTCGAATTTGGGACGATACCAATCCACATGAAATCCAAGAGCGTCCAATGCATCCAGAAAAAGTCACTGTTTGGTGTGGATTTTGGGCTGGCTGCGTCATGGGTTTATATTTCTTTGAGCGACGTTGGTCACGCCATCACCGTCAACGGCGAGCACTATAGATCGATGATTACCAACTTTTTTTGGCCTGAATTGGATGATGTGGACACCAATGATATGTGGATTCAACAGGACGGCGCTCGCCCCACAATGAAAATTCTGCATGAGCGATTCGAGGGCATGGTCATCTCCCGTGGAGGTGATGTGAACTGGCCACCGAGATCGTGCGATTTGACCACGTTAGACTTTTTCTTGTGAGATTTTCTGAAGTCGCAGGTCTGTGCGAATAAGTCACAGACCACAGCGGTCCTCAAAGCCAACATAACCCATGCCATCGGTTAAATTCAGCCTGATTTATGCGCCAGAGTCATGGAAAATTGGACATTTCGGATGCGCGCCACCCAGACAAAGCCGGGGCGGACATTTGAACGACGTTATATTCTATACATAATGGCATCAATAGGCATTCTAAACGAATACAAAATTTCGATGACTTCTCACACACACTTTGTTTTATTTAAATTTATAGATAGTAAGGCGCTTAATGAAAGACCCTTTATATTGGGATCTTTGTGTATTCTTGCTGCTATACAAGCGTATTACTGGTTTCCTGTTTGGTATTTTCGATTATCAAACAACTCCTCCTTTCGTCTACTTGATGGCTATTGTCCAGTAATTTTTATTAATGATGAGTTAAATAAATAGCGTGTTCATTCTGAAAATGCATTTTAAGAATACGCAAGCGATGTCTTGATGATTTACCAAAATATACAGAACAAAAATATCATATACATTTGTCAAATTTGACAGTTATTTTTATCGAAAATTTTATTAATCCAAGAAAATTCTTTTTATCAGAGCATGCTCCACATTCTGGAATTTCGTCGTATGGGCAGAAGAAGTTCACTTCCCCATGTTTTCTGCTGGTCCACTCCTCAGTGTATAAGTTCATATTCCTTTGGGTGGATTGCTGTGTTGGCAATCAGGTTGTAAAACCTCGATGTTAGTTCTTATGCTTTTCGGGTAGCTCTCATATAGACCATCGATTTCCGACTCGATGGGCATTCGGGTATATAATGCTTATCGATTACACGGCCAAACCTGCCTCATGTACGTTTTCCAATCTGTAACTGGTGCCCGCCAATATTGGGGACGCATATTCTAAATATACTTCTACAATATGCATTGCTAGCCTTTTCTTAAGAAATTTCGCATGGTATAGCGCGGCAGTGGTTTCATCACTACAACGTTTACAAAGGAACGTGGCGGTCATCTTATCCTAAGACAGTCAATCAAGTTGATCATGTTGTGATCGACGCAAGGCATTGCTTCAGTTTTATGAATGTCTGAACGTTTCGAGTAGCCAACGTAGACTCGTACCACTACATAGTTACAGCCACAGAGGATGTCGCAGACGCCATTACAATGAAATCTCTCTGTGAGGGGATTTAACGTTGAAGAACTGCCATCATAACACACTGTTAGAATCTTTACCGATCGCTCAACCCTTCCTATTCCTCTAACAAGTGCTAAAGCTCAGTGGCATAAATGCCATAAGAAGTGTTGCAACTGATGTGCTAGACCACCACCACGAAACCGCTGTTTCGATGAAAACGTAAGTATTGCAGAAAAACAACTTGTCTACGAAGAGGCATTGTGTAGAAGTTTGCTCTACGAACAAAAGAGGAACGAAGAATATCAGCTTCGTCGGAGGAAAAGATAAAACATCAGAATCACTCGAGGAAAAAAGAGGTGTAGCTCCCATATTCGGAAGGCTTCCCAAAAGGTGAAAGTACATACCAATCCAACAGTACCCGACCAGAGACCTGGAGAAATCAGCAAGAAAATTTGGTAGTAGAACCTTAATTGATGCTGAGGACAATTTATTTTTGCCAACTCTTGACCTAATATGGCAATATCTAAGATTAAGTACCACAAAGTTGCAGCTGCTCAGCGTGGCTTTCCTGCTAGTCTATTGAAGGCAGGGGAAGATAACTTAGTACAAAGCAAACAAATACAAATAAAAGTATTCGGTAAAGTACTCGTTAAAGTATGCCCGATGAATCGAACATCAGTACCCTTTTCCCGATCTCCAAGAATAAATACCCACTAAACCTAAGCTAAATGTTCAAGATCTTGTTTGTCATATGGTGAACGCCTGAAATCATTTCTCAACGATCTGATTGGCCTTTTAATTTTGAGAAACACGTCAAACAACACAATTTTTCAAAAGTCTGTGCGACTATTACGAATTGGCAGAAAGCAGCGAGATGTAAGTAGTGCGTATTATATATTCAAAGTACCTTTGCTCCTTTGCAATACTTTTTTTTGACCTAAGAGATCAACAGAGAAATTGAGCCTTTCAAGAAACACTAAAGAGGCTCTATATAAGACCTTCATGATCCCGGTCCTACTTTATTGCCCGCGCACACGCGCCGTGTGCAAAAAATTTAAGGGTAGTTTGAGCTCGCGCTAATTTAAAAAAAACAACAAAAAAGATGGATATATCCATAATAGATTTGAACCGATTTCGACGGAGAGATGTAACATCGAACTCTACGAGCTGGTCAGAAAATCGGATGGTGTAAGATGGCTGGGTGGAGTGGGGTATAATTGTTTGGAAAATTTCGGAACTATTAAGCTAATGCTATACGATTTAGATTAAATAATTTATAAAAAAAAATCAAATATTAAAAAGTCTTCCTCACTCTTCCTCATCGATCCATCTCAACTACAATGCTCATATTAGAAATCCATTCACGTACATATATATGTACTTTTTTCTTTCTAGCTGACTAATCGATGGGTTTGTTTTGTGATTATATGTTTGACATTGACCTGAAACAAAAATTCACAATTTTTCTTAATTGTTTGGTATGCGTTATAAATAGCACATTACACGGAATCGATGGAGCATACCAATGTACATACTTCTGCAAATTTTCATCTTAATCGTTAGCTTTTTCTTAAAGATTGTACACTTACGAGTATTTAAGTCTGTTTGCTGATTCAGGTATGCACCGCGACCAGCAGTATACAGCAACAAGTTCATTTATGACAAACATAAGCCATTCCGAACTCAACTTCTGTGACAGTTGTGCACTTGTTCTTAGCTGGTGAAGAGATCTGGAAAGCGTTTATTTTTATTAAAACATATGACCTATCTGCTTACATTCGGTTGCTAATCTTATCAGGTCTCTAGAATTTAATCAAATCTCAAGTATTTGTTGTTCTCATTGAAGTTGTTTAAATAATTGTCGAATCTCTATTCTTCGCAACTGGTTGAGTTAGTCGGTATTCAATACGGTCGCAGTACAATACACGGGCAGGCAGTGGAAAATAGTCTAAAAAAAAAAATGGCAAACGTTGTGCAAAAGGAAAAAATCGGCATCGTCGGAAGGTATTTTGCAATGCAAATTTCTGAAAAAACCAGTTATAAATGATTTACTTCTTTGTTTTTTTTTTGTTCCCTGTGCAGTGGCCTCATTGGACGCTCTTGGTCAATGCTCTTTGCCTCGGTGGGCTATCAAGTAATGCTATATGATATACTACCGGAACAGATTGAGACAGCTTTACGAGAAACGAAAAACGAATTGGTTTCTCTCGAAAAAAGAGGACTTCTTCGTGGTAAATTGAATGCTGAGCAACAGTTCAAGTGTATTTCAGCTACGACTGATATAAAGGAATTGGTGAAGGGTGCAATATTCATCCAGGAATGTATCCCTGAGAGATTGAGCATGAAGAAGGATCTTTACTTACAACTGGATAAAGTTGTTGAGTCTAAAACTATATTATCCAGTTCTACAAGCACATTTCTGCCATCCTTGTTTAGCAAAGACTTGGTGCACAAGGAGAACGTAAGTTGCAAATAGAACGTGTGGCTTTTAAAGAGGCGTCTCTATCTATATGTTTTTTTTTTATTAATTTCGTTTACGGTTGGATTTATTTATAGGATGTCATGGATTTTGTTATCAGTTGTTATGAGTGGAATATTTTTGTTTGTCAAGTGTTTCTAAGCATCTAATAATTGCTGTGGTTTATTTCCTTTACGCTCAAGATTGAAAAACAAAATCTTGATAAGCAATTGTTTTTTATTCTCCTATCTTCTGTTGGTTAGTTGATTATTTATTTATTGAATTAATCCGGGTGTTTCGTTAGAGTGACAATATACACTTAAGATTTCATTTTAGCTATTTCCGTTTATCGTTTACCTATGTATGGTATATTTATTCCTTATCGTTATAATTATGCGCCACTATGTACACAACTTTAGGTCAAACCGTCGTGTTATTTAGAGATTACCAATTTTAAACCATCGGGGTGGCCATAATTTGAAATGGATGTTGTAATTGTTTTTTTTTTTTTTTTTATAAAAGGGGGAGTCCAAGGTAACGGCGATATATTCTATGATAGCTACTTACATTTTTCGAGATTAACTTTTATGATTACAATAAAAGTGGTGAGACAATAAATCCAGTCATACCTTTACTCACAACATTTCACCGTTTAAAAAGATTTAACCGGTTTGGTTGGCATTAAAATGATAGCCATAAACCATAAGTTGTTAATAAGTGAAACCTATGACACATTTTTTGTATACCTAATATTTGTACAATATTTAGTTTCTTTCTCTAAGAATTGTATCTGTCAGTGCCGCTCATTACAAAATTTATTACAAATGCGCGTACATAGTTAGAAAGACAAAAACGTGGATCTATAATTTTTAGTATTTATACTTTCCTTAATAACTTACTTGTATTGCTGTATTGCTTGTATGTTGTTGGTCCTAAGCCTCAGCCTTCACACCCAAATCGATTGGTTGCGCGTAAATTCAATTTGTGGGGTCTATTAAAAATACATAGTATGGTGGGGTTGAGGTCTTCCTTTTAAGCGGAAAAAATTTTATTTTGTCGTTAAAAATAGATAAATAAATAAAAATTGTATTCAGGTAATTTGACATCAAAGAAGAGCCGAAGGGATGTAAACGTCTGATGGACTACTCAAAATGTGTATTCGTCTTAGGGCTTCCACGTACAGATATTGGGTAGTACCACATAAAATGTCCGATTTTCGCTCAGTCGGTAATAAGAAGTTCTCGAGTGAACATCTGTGCCAGAACGTTAAATTTTCTTTTTTTATAAAATAAAGTGATACGTGTACTTGACATGTGAAAAATTTAGGGTTCGTTACAAGTACCGTCATTTTTTTTCTAGGAATTATTTACCATGCTGTGGGCAGTTCAAATTCGAACCCTCTTCCTTTACGGATTTAAAATGGCAAATAATGCAACATTGGCAATGAAAAACATTAATGACGCATTTGAGGATGTAGCGGTAAATGGTCGATCTCAGCATCGAAAATGAACCACGTGGGAAGCCGGAAACGTTAGTTGACGACGATGTTTTAAAAGTAACGGTGGATGCGTACCCAATGAAATCGGTGCGGCAGGCTGCATAAAACGTGGGAGTATCCCCAATGACAATAGGCCGACACCTTACTCTCATAGGAAAGGTAAACAAACTCGGGAAGTGGGTACCCCGTGAATTGAACAACGAATCCCAAAAACTACGGCGCCTGGAAATCTGCGCAGCGCTTATATTAAGAAACCAAACTGAACAGTTTTGGCATCGGATAGTCACCTGTGATGAAAAGTGGATACTGTATGATAATCGCACACACCTCCAAGCCCGATCTTCACCCAAAAAAGGTTATGGTGACAATTTGGTGGACATCGAAAGGACCAATCCACTTTTCATTTCTTCAACCAGAAAAACGATAAACGCTATCAAATGTGAGGAAATCGACACATTGTATGCCAAATTGGCTGAAAAGCAACCTGCGTTGGTCAACAGGCACGGTCCGATCCTTTTGCATGACAATGCTAGACCCCATACCTCACAAGTAACGGTGCACAAACTGTTGTAGTTGGGTTTTGAAATTCTTCCGCATCCACCGTACTCTGCTGATAGTGCCCCAACGGATTACCATCTTTCAGCAATCTGGATTCATTTTGCCGGCAGAAGGTCTTCCCGAACCGAGCAGAGGTCATAAAAGCCTTTGAAGATTTTATTACCTCAAAAAGTCAGCACTTCCACGAAAAAGAAATATTTGACCTTGTATCACGTTGGAAGAATGCCATAGACGCCAACAGATCCTATTTTTATTGAATAAAAATTTACGACGAAAAAATAATATTGACTTTGAACTTTTACTATTAAATCGGACAATTCATGTGGTACAACCCAATATTAACAGTGGAATTACAGAAATTCGGATATTAAGAGCTAGAGAGTTTTTTTTTTTAATAATAACGGCAAAAATTGAGTTTGAATCAAAAACCTTTATTCATTATAGAAAATAGTTCTTGACATGGTGTTTTGGACACATTTTTAGCCATATGGCCTCTTATGTTGATTTTCATGAAACGTATTCAGTCGGTCCAATTTTAGGGCACGCTTTCGGTGTATTCAGGAACCACGTATTGGCCATATTTTTAAGGAAATAATCACTGATCATTATCCCGTAAGGTTGCCTAATGATTGCAACGTGAAAAAAGGACCGATAATACCAAAACGTACATTTTTGTAATTGTAATTGTGTCTTATGAATCTCTTCTGAGTTTGAGTCACTCCAGATAAAGCAATTCTGTTTGTTCGCAAACCCTTTGATCCATAAGTGATCCTCATCATTAAATACAATTTTTTTTGTTGATAAAAATACGGGTCGACTTTAAGCTGCGCGGGCTCTAAGATCTGCGAACACCCTGTCCAAGCTATGGATGGTAGACGGTGATCTTTTCACAAAATTCTCTACATAGTCGAAGGAAAAAGGTAAAATTGCTGTGATCGACGCTAAATTCCAATTTTAAATCTTCCGCCACACTTTCACTCACAGCCGCTACGTTTTCTTCTGTCTTCACATACCGTTGACTCGCTCTTGAAATTGCCTCACGTAGAGCGTATGTAAAAGGTGACTTTTTTACTGTTTGGTTTTTTAGTGTTCTATTTTTGATAGCTCACGTGTGATTCGTGACATGTGTCAAGTTCAAACATTTACTGAGCATGTTGCCATTTCATCATGGAAAGACCTATACCCGAACAACGCTTACAAAATATTTAATTTCATTATCAAAATTCGTGCTCTATGAAAAATGTTTTTTTCGCACTCCGACAATTTTACGGCCATAATCGACCATAGTGACCAAATTTCGCACCAATTTCATGCTATTGCACATCAAGCTACCTACCCGTATGCGTAGAGTGCGTACATAGGAAAATATTGCTGCTGTATTCGCCAGTGGTGATTTGTGTATTCGTCGCGGTTAGCAGTAATTGGGACTGTGACTCGACTACGTAGAAGATTTTACGCAAGGATCTTGGTCTAAAACCTTACAAAATACAGCTCGTGGAAGAACTGAAGCCGAACCACCTGCCACAGCGTCGAATTTTCTGTTAGTGGGCCTTAGAAATGCTGGAGCAAGATCCGCTTTATTATCGAAAAATTGTCTTCAGCGCCGAAGCTCATTTCTGGTTGAATGGGTATGTTAATAAACAAAACTGCTGTATTCGGTACTATGAGCAACCTCAGATAATATAAGAGCTGACAATGCACCAGGGGAATCATTGGCCCGTATTTTTTCAAAAATGACCCTGAGAATAACGTTACCGCCAATTACGCCCTCTATCGTTCAGTGATTTCTAACTTTTTTTTTTGGTCAAAATGCACGAGCTGGATCTGGTCGACATGATGTTCCAACAAGATAGCGCTCCATGCCACACAGCATTTAACGCATTAACGCCTTTTTATGTGGAATACATACCTTTATATTGTATATACAGTCGAACTTCTGTAAGTCGAATCGCCACGGGATGGAATAATGTGTTCGAGCTATGGAGCACCCAAAAAACAGAGTACACATGCTTAGTTGAACTAAAACATGTGTTTATTACTTATGGTTTTCTATTTAGAATTTAAATTTATAATTAGGTAAATTTAAAAAAAAATAGTTATTGTTGTTTGAAGTTTACGTTTTGTTGTAGGTAGTGTTTTCGAAATGATCTTGAACCATGCTGAAATTCCTGTGTATGAGTTGAGAATTCCCTTCACTACCAGTGAGCAGTAAACATCTTATAGTATTAAATGCCGCCCTTACTTCATCATTTTAAGAAGGAGGTGTTATTGGGCCCGCATCGTCGTCATCCTCAATCTATGTATGTTGCCTACTCTATCGCTGCGGTCTTCAGATATGAGAGTTTCGTCACTGGGAAAATGAATAATGGCGACATCAATGAGCTTTTGATCGAGTTCTGGTATCCACTCCTCAAAAATAGAAAAAGTCATCGAGGAGTTACTGAAGTATTTAACAGAAATAGATTTTATTTCTTTAAAACACCTCGGTTTCGCACTTTTACCATAACAAAAGACGGCAACTTTTCAGTTCCGCTCATATTATTAGGAACAAGGTATGTCACCCGTTGTTTACTATGCTTTCTTCATGGCATTTCCAGTTTTTGAAAGCGAGTCTTATTTGGTAAACACTTATAAAAAAATCCTGTTTCATCTATATTAAAAACTTCA
The DNA here is from genome assembly GCA_963966105.1 of Volucella zonaria. NCBI lineage: Eukaryota > Metazoa > Arthropoda > Insecta > Diptera > Syrphidae > Volucella > Volucella zonaria. Next base: position 120,831,017 of record OZ014531.1, on the reverse strand, counting down.
TTTTCAGCATAACGCCTCAATATCAGCACTCTCTTCATACAGCATTGTTTCGACAATTCCCCTCCTTGATTTAACATTAAAACCGACTTCAGTGGTGAAATTCAAATTTAGAAGTGCACGATTTACCTGTTTTTAAATTTTTGCAGCCAGCCTTCGCTATCCGAAAAGTTTTGTAATGCTTTTGATTTTGCAAAAAAATAGAGCCTTTTGTTTAACCATGGGGCCTGTTATTGGCATATTTTTGTCCCTCATTGATTGTAGCCATTTTTGTTAAGTTGAATCAAGCTCCACATATTTGATCAAAACGAATTTGAATTCACACCTTTTTCTACGACTTTTCGAATCTTCAGCCTTTTTTTTACAATGTTAGCTAGATAATGTACTTCGCGGAATACCAAATTTCGTGGCAACTTCAAACTTTTCTCAGCCTTTTTCGATTCGTCGGTAATCAATTTTTTTTTATTCAAATTTAAAGTTTTTAATTTGAGCGGCCACATTTTTCTGAACGAAGTGGTAAAAAATTACCGACTATAAACTTATGGGCCTACGACACGAACAAACTCAATTAAAATATGCAGATGCGACTTCTGTTGTTTTGTATCTCAGTGCAAACACAAAAAAATAACTGCGTGTGTAATATTTCCAACTAACTTACGCATATTTTAACGTACTCCAAAGATCACGTGTGTATAGCATTCCGCATTTTCCTTTCATTTGCTTCTCTTCTCTTTTGTATGCTTTTCGAATGGGTGTTTGAGTATGAGATATGAACAGAATTTTCTACGACAAGTAACAAGATAAAACATCGGCAAAGATCGATTTAAGGAGGGTTTCGACTTATAAAGACTCGACTTACGGGGTGTATAAAATGTGGGGAAATTGAAGTCTCAGGTCTAAGTTCTGAAACATTCGTTCGAGTTGTAGAAAGTAAGAAATACTCCTACAATCCTCCTTTTTTTATTTTTACTTCTCTACGTCTTCTCATTAGGTGTGTTTTTTTGGCATAGGTATTAGCGATTATTTCCAATCTATGTACGTGTAAATTACACCATAGATAAACTAACCTAGTTGGCAAACTCTACTAATACTTTTGCAAAGCCTTAACTTTCGTAGGACCCACTGTAAGTGAATTACCAACACTTTTATATCTCTACAACCCGTCAGAATTTGGGAGAATGAGAGCAGCTTACAAGTAATGTTGCTTGAATGAGAGCGATTTGCACGCGTGTGTGTAATGTGGATGACGTTTTTTGAGTGAAATGGGCGGGTTTTGCGTAAAATGGGAGGGAAATTATCGTTGATGACAATTCACGCGTATTCACAGATAGGGTCACACGGTTAGAGACGATCGGTAGAATACCGGTTTCGATTTTCAAATATCTGGAAAGTTTGCCATCTAGGTTAGTTTATCTATGAGTGACACTAACAACTTAATCTATACGCGCTAACTTAATGCAAGATATTTATTTATCGGAGTCAACGCGGATAGCAATAATGCTTCCAGACCTATTTTTCCACGATAGCGATAACTTGTATAGGTTCGCTAAAATCTGTCACTTTTTGAACAAATAATAGGCCAGTGCTGCCAAATTCTCCGAATGTTAATAGATAACGCCGATAGCCGTTTTTGTGGGGCTCTGAAAATTAGTGATGATACCGATGCCAAAAAAACACACCTATTGTAACATCTCTATGTTTTAAAACACCAATAAAAGGAAAACAAGATATGTAATTGCACTTGATATTTCAAAAGTATTTGAGAGAGTGAATGGCAAATTTCTTCTTCTCGGGATTAGAACGCTCAGTTCGAATTGACTTGAACGGTATCAGTTCTGATATTCACAAAGTAAATCCTGGTGTTCAGTTCTGTCTCCGACACTTCTTTGACTTGCATTAATCATTTCTTGTCTGACACTTCTTAATCAGAATATTCCTTTGCTGACGACTGTATTCTCTGCTTTTTATATTGGTTCATGGAGTCACCTTGTTCTTCGAGTGTATCGAAATCGAAATCGAGCAGAATCGCATGTTTATCTCATTAAGTTCCGATATTAACAAAACTTATTCGTGCACCACCGAGTAGAATTTAATCCAATGCAACACAATGCTGTCTGCTGTCGTTGAGGCGAAATTTATATACCCAGCCAGTATCCATAAATGGCACTTGCATTGTCGAAACCGAAAAAAATTTCATTCTCGGAATGTGGTCAATGACAATCTAAGTTTGAATGATAACATCATCATTTTGACATCGTCAAAAATGTTGAAAATGTCTAAGTTTCCTTAAGCGGTGTAAGAAATATTTCGCGCAAAAATGTGGAACAATGCTCACATCAGGTCTGGTGTTCCCTTAACCTCCCAACACTACGCTAGATAGGGCGTATAGTTGACGCGCCCAGTTAATTGACATCCTCCAAAACTGAAGCAAAGGCTCTTGCCGTACCTTGTTGTATCGCTATTTCCATTAGCAGTATTCCAACAATAGCATTAGTCCCCTTAAAACCTTTAACTGTAACACTTACCTGGCTGTGAAAGCTCATCAGTTTACCCTCAAGCCCACCTTCAGACGTCCTCTAAAATATCGTGATTTCTTCTTAAGCTTAAGCCAAATCGCCTATAGAATGCCTCTCCTTACTCCTTATGTCCAGTCATTATAACCTGCTAACATTCAAAACCAACGTACATTGGTATCTCCCTCTCTTCTTTCTAATTTTTTATAGAGCAAGAAAGCCATTTATTATAGTTGAATTTTACGGATGCCCTCAGGACTGCTGGAAGACTAGGTGCATCTGTCATGAGGGCGATATTATCTTCATTTCCGGTTAAACACGCATAAGTTTTCCAATCAGAGATGTATGTACTGTAAAGAAAAGGTGGAAGAAGACGTTTTAGTGAGTCTAGCTGTGCTTAATACCATGTCTTTTACACCAGCATTAGAATGCAATAATCTGCTTATTTACGGCCAATTGTTGTCTGGGTCTTAGGCCACAACAGTTTCATAGGAACTAAACTTCTAAATTAAGGCTCACTATTCTCTGAGTAAACCGGAACTCTCTTGAGAGCCGCTTATGTCCGCTGGCCACAAGCAACACAACCTATCTCGATGCATTATTTAATTATCAGTAGCCACTATTACACTCTGCAGACTTTTATGTTTTTTTTAGCCTTTTTTAAACCATTCATTGTGAACTCTTACAGCACAGTAATTTGAGTCCCGACTCGGCAAATGACATTTTTAAGTTTTTTTTTTAATTATTATAGCATATAGTATAAAGTGAATGCAAAAAAATTATATAAATTTAAAAGATTATTGTATTAACGACTTGCTTTCTTAAATATTTGCAGGTACTAGTTTCCCATCCCGTCAATCCACCATATTATGTGCCATTGGTTGAAATTGTGCCAGCCCCATGGACTAGGCCAGATGCAGTACAAAAAACACGAGCCCTCATGGAGGAAATTGGACAAAAACCTGTAACACTTAGTCGTGAAATCGAAGGATTCGCTTTAAATCGCATTCAATATGCTATTCTCAACGAAACATGGCGTCTAGTTCATGATGGAATTTTAAATGTTCAAGATATCGACAGTGTTATGTCCGACGGATTGGGTATGCGTTATGCATTCTTAGGTCCACTTGAGACGGCTCATCTTAATGCTGAAGGAATGACAAATTACTTTGAACGCTATTCATCAACGATATATGCCGTAAGCGAAACCATGGGAGCAACTCCCAAAATGGAAGGACCAACAGCTGCCGACATTTCGAAACAGTTAGAAGTAATGGTGCCTTTAGACAAGCTAGCTGAACGGCGTGCCTACCGTGATAAATGCTTAACTCAGTTGAGTATCCTTAAAAAGGACTTGAACAAGAAATAAAACAAACAAAAAATAGGCATTAAAGAATCTTTTTTTTATTTACAAAATGTAGGATTTGTATGCAAAAACAAATAAAAATAATGAAATGAGTAACATAAACATCACCATTCGTTTGGATACGTGCGGTTAATTAAATAATTAATTTCAGCTTAACTTTCTAAAAATAAATCTGTCTACCTTAATCTGTATAAAGGAAGAGAAGGAGAACGTTGGAAGAAACGCTTTGGGAAGAGGATAATCGTTGGTGGGGGTCTTTTTATTACTGCTGTTTTTTTATTAACCTAAATATCAGTCGATGGTTTAATGTCGCTAAACCGCGAAACAACTTCGTTTCGTAGATGCAAAATGTGTGTGTAGATCTTTATGGCAGGGCCAAGTTTGATTTTTAGAATATCTGTGAGATCTGATTGATGCATGTTTAGTAAAGCAATGCCATCGATATCTTCCCGTTGGAAGAGTTGTCCTATGGGATGGCATTTTGCCGAAATATAATCGGCTGTCTCCTTAGTCGTCCATTGTAGTGGATTCTTCTTTATAATTTCTGGTGTAAAGTTACTATTTTCTTGCCAGATAATATAGTTTTGTCTCAGCCTTGGACCATAATCACAGAGGTATTCCCGAGCTAATTTGACTTCTTCAGTAAGAGAAGGTAATTCTTGAGTTGTATCGTTTGCAGCTGGCAGTAGAATGGGTTTCAACTCGGCGGTAGTAAGTTTTTGTTGCGCTGTAATTGGTTTCTTGACATCAGATTCTGTTTTTACATATGTAGATTGTTCATCTGATGAAATGTCTATAACACTCCTATCACTTAAGGATTTACGTTGATTGGATAATGTGTCGCCGGTGTAGACAAATCTAGAGAAAACAAAAAAAAAAATATATACATTTGTTAAGTCTAATTGTTATTAAACTTGTAGGAATGTTTGTCTACACTTACCTTCCAACTTCATCTAAACGCGAAGGAATCTCGAGTTCAACATCCCAATTTTTCACTGTATACGGACAGGTGTCCTCATTGGCATGAAAGTTTATATCAATGCGCTTCGCATTACCAATTCCACGACAACCATTTACCGGACATGGCATATTTGCTGGTGGTCGATCGTAACCTGTAACAAAAAAAAAATTTAGTATAAGTCAATTTCATTCACCTATCATTTGTATTTACTTACCCGGTGGAGGCTCTAAATCATGACCAGTTTCATCTGACCAACCGATTGGATGGATATCAGGACTGTCGTCATTTACCCAAAATGTAAATTCACTGGGCCAGCCATCTAAGTGAATGAGAACTTTGTACTCGTTGCGACAAATAACAGTTGCCGGTCGAATGAGGCAAGGATTCTTAATATCGACAACTTCCAATTTCATGCCTGTGCAAAATTCTATTGGGTAACGACGACTGAACATTCTGGGCAGAACTGCTTTGCTCTGGGTGAAATTCAAATATTCTGGCCATGAAAAGAATTCATCCCAATCAGGTGGTGGAACTAGTTCTAATGAATTCTCTTGGTGCCAGCCAATGGGGTGAATATACGGTGAATTGATGTCAATCCAATAGTCATAACTTTCGTCCCAACCATCGAAGTGAATAAGTACTCGATTATCTAAAACATCTGCAATGGTTGCCACACAAATCTTTCCCGTGTTCTTTAAATCTTCTGCCTCCAGTCGCATTCCTGCTTTGAATGGATTCGTCGATGACTACAAAAAAAAAAAATAATAAAAAATCGTTAAACTAACTTCAATCACATAAACGTTCTCCATTCTTACCGATGAATTTAAATGTGTAAAGAGACTCCTTGGGGCCGGAGTGCTTTTGCTCTTGTTCAAATAATTTGGCCAATTAAATGTCAGTAGATTCATACTCTTCGGTGGTTGCAGGACACGATTAGTTTTAGCACACCATCCTGGTGGAAATATGTCCATTGAGTCCGCATTCACCCAGAAGTTGTGAATTTTTGAATACCCATCAAATTTAAGTTTTAGCCGGTAACCTTTCTTTTCAATTACAGTGCAGACGCAGAACAGCGAATTGTGTTCAGGATCAATAGCTTCGAGTTTCATCCCAATTTCAAAGAGGTTTGCTCCACAAGGGAACGGATTAAGAAATAAATCAATTGGAGCTGCCTCAAATTTATTCGCACTTAAATACGAGGCCCAAGTGAATGCTCGCTTATGTACGAAACGCTCTAAGGCTGCATCGATTCCAACACGATTAACAAAACACTCATTAACGTCTGTTCCCAATGACTTTCGTGATTTCTTATGTCGGTCTTTTGTTATTTTTTCCAAACCAGATATGTTTGTTTTAGACCGCTTTCGCGAGTCTCTCTTATAGCAATCATATGAGCAGAATTCCGGGGCAAGAAAATCGACTGCGGCCCCATGACAGTTGCACCGACGGCAAAGATATAACGGGTCTGAATAATCAGATGTATTCGATGACGATTCACGCTCGTAAATGGGTTTCTCATACGCAGTATGAATACGTTCGCGTGGCGGACACTTTTCTGCAACTTGCAAAAGATTGAACTCATTTAAATGGAATTTAATTTTACTATTCTTGCATGTACCAATACGATCTTTCCACATTAGCATATTGAATGCTGAAAGCATTTCCAGCACTGAATTCATCTGGAATGAATTAATGTACGATGTCGATATGTCTGTTGCATGTGCTAATTCATTTTTTGGTATTATTTCTTTTTTTGGAGTTATTTCCAAACTACTGTTGCTACTCGAAGATGGTACGGATTCAATTTTTTCATTACACAGTAAAGAGACACTTGTTTTTCGTACTGCTTGAGAAGCTGGTCGTGGCTTCTCCTCTCTCATTTCTAAAGGATCATTTAATGATTTATCCACCATGCCAGATTTGAGCAGTTCTCCTTCGGATGCTGTTGACAAACGCCTACCCTTTGTTAGCATGCGTCTACGTTTCTTTGTTACATTACCGATAACAGTTAGGGATTTTGAGCGTTTTGTACGAGGACTTGTATGTAGTAAACGTGCTAAACTATTTACTTTAAGTAATGATTGTTGCTTAGGCTTTATCGCCACTAACTTCGGTGGAGTTTTTTCTAAATTAGTCGGAGACGTCTGCTTAAGAAGTAAACTTTTTTGTGAAATCTCTGATATTGGTTCGCTTGTATCATTTCCCAGTGAAATCATTTTACTATCACCGATTGTGTTAACTACAATGTCCATTGGCTCTGCGCTATTTGGAAAAAGAATCTTTCCTTGTTTGGAGCAATTAAATATACTTGAAGACGGAGTGTTGCCCTTTTTCTCTATTGTTACCAATGGCGATGGCAATGTTTTGTTCAATTTACTCGTTGTTATTGGAGCTTTTGTAAGAGTAACTGTAGATGAGATCTGTGTTACTTCTGATTCAGAATTTTGTCTTATGCGATTGATGTTTACGGGTTCCATTTCATAGCGTTTGACTGTAGATTTTTGTACATCTTTGCTGGTTGGTAATTTTCTGGTCGGCAATTCTGACGACCTTGATAGGTATGAAGATGCTATCATCTCAGAATAATCTGCAGCGGGGTGACCGTTTTTTGCTTTGTATATGTTAAGACTGTTTAAAGTTGTCTGCGCTGCAATAGGCCTCGGCACTGATTGCTTATGCTGCAGTGTTGGAAGTGTTCTTTTTATAACAGAACTATATGAGGACTTTTCCTGTAATACGAAAATAGGCAATTAAAATTATGTGTTGTAGTAATAAACTGGGTAAAGTGGACAATTTTCAATTTAAAACTGTAACTGCTCAAAAATTATCGGAAAACTATCTCTTGACCTGTTGTGCATTCAACAGTCGCCTTGAGTTAATGGTAAAAGCGAAGCGCGTGTTCGTTGTCGAGCAAAATTTGGAGAACAGCGAATCACTGTTTCCTGAAGATTGCACTTACTTCAATATTCAACGATTAAATAATGGACCGAACATGCAACTAATCTGCTCGTGGGTGGAAAGCTTCCGACAATAAGGGATAATGGTCATTTGAACTCCTCCGTAAATATCAACGTCAGCAGAGAATCCACGTAAATCGATAAGGAATTGCGGGCTCAAGTGGAATTAAATAATAAACAGTGCACGTTATTTTGAAAAAGAAATCAAAGTCCCAGCCTTAAAATATGCAAATTGTAAAAGGCCGTAACGAACGTGACTATATTTTTCAGGAACATACCTAATGGTGAAAGAGCAACAACACTGGTGAAAATACGCTTCGGTGATAGAGCACATTTTCATATCGATGGCTCTGGGAATGAACAGAACATAGTATAGTGTGCGATTTCTCCTCAAGTAATAATTGATCCTGATTTTTTTCCAAACCAAGGGAAAACGGTGACTACAGAAGTTTATTTCCGTATGATCAACGAGAGACTGTGTCGCAACTGCAACTGTTTTCGGGTGCAATGACCTAATACTATTTTACTAAGATTGCGCTACTTCAAGCACCGCTAGAGTTCCGATGGAGAAGTTGAGAATAATTTTGGGGACATTCCCGGCCTCATCATTCGCTTGACCTCGCATATTTCCGAATGAAAGAGGGTTCTGGCTGCAAGAATGCTTTGAAAGAATTGATCGTCATTAATACAATATAAGTTTTAAAAAATTAGATCTCCGTTATTGTACTTTAATTATAAAAATAAAAATTAAAATGATAATTACAAATATGTATATATACTTTTTTTATTTAATTTTAATTTTTAAAATTTTTTGCTGGAAACAAGCAACTGATATTGCCAATAATAATGAAGTACAACCAGTAAGTAGCAACATTTATAGACACAAAATGTCTTGAATGATTTATACGACTCCTTCTCGACTAAATAAATTTGCAATTTAGTGAACTATTAAATCAACCTGTACAGACCTAGGAAATCAAAATTAAAAACCCATGTTCATTCGTTTTTAAAAACGAGCTAAAGTGATGGGAAAATAATAGGTACAGTTATGTAATAAAGGATAATAGATTCGGCAGTCCGTTTTGCCCTCGAAAATACAATTAGCCGTTTAGTCGCAGATGACATTTCGCTTATTTGTTTTAGCTCGGCTGAATAGGTTCCATGTCTTATTTCACGGTTGAAAGAAAATATGAGCATTCAAAAAATTCTAAATTGTGGGTTTACAATTAAAATTCTTTAAAAAATGAAGATATTTTTGTAAAAAATTTTGTTTTAAATTTTAGAAGATGAGAAGACCAAAACACTATGGCAAAGCTATCAAAAATTTGATTAAAATATTGGTGAACGAAAGAAAAACTTAGAAAGCAGAATAATTGAGCGTTCTCCAAATATGTTCTCAAACGCTTTAAGACAAGCAAAAAATAGGGAGAATAAAGTTTATATCTGTTTTTGATAGAGATACAACGTTTAGTAAAAAATAGCTTTCTCATGACTTACCGCAAAATTTTAGATAAGCTTAAGGAATATAGATGCAAAAAATTTCACCTTCTTATAGAAAGCGCCTTGTTAATTCGAGCTTCAAAAAAATCCCGTTTATTAGTCTACGCAACTTAAAAAGGCGAAAGGATTTTGCTGCAGACATTAACAAACAATGGATAGGTAAAGAAACAAAAAAATAGCAGCGAATGCAAAATTAATTTTTCTGAATTCGCCTCGCTAACCACGACTTGCTTCCCCGTTACATAGTAAAAACTTTAAAAAACATGCTACGACATTGGATAAATTTTTTTGGTTTCAAGAAATTATAACGCAGAAGATTTACCGCAAAATACTTACGCATCCGTATACTACTATAGTATTTAAAGGAAACAAAGTACAATAACTCTGTTGGACCGCCTTGCAAATCGTCACATTTAAATTCAATTAAGAGCCTTTGGGATGAAGAAAAATTCAAAATTATGACAAAAAATATGCAAAAATAAAAAGAATTTGTGGAAAAATGTGAGCGTTGTACTGTATTCGAAACCGAAATCTACTTGCCAATCCATTGTAGAAACAATGTCAAATAGGTGCTGAAAAATAGAGCGTTTTCCACTAGGTATTAAAATAAATTCCTGTTACCTCCTGAAATATTTCCTTTGGTGTGGGCGCAGACGGGACATTTTTACTAAAAGTTTATTTAATTGACCTCTTTGGTCACCAGATTTTATAGCAGATTTCGGGGAGAGATTTGAAGGAAACACAGTACAAAATGCTCTAGAAAGAGTCCGTCTTTGTGAGGCTGAAGTTGTTGCTCATTTGAGAACTATAATCTATTATACTACAACTAGCTCTCCATTATCCATACTTTGTTAATCTAAAAAGAATTATTAAACAAATTAAAACCTATAGAAAGTTGTAGAATTTCACGCCAATCAGTAACTTGTAACTAAAAACGACAAGATTAAGATTCGTATATAATCTCGTAAACAACTATTAGAAACAAACTCGAACTATTGAAGGCAGGGGAGCTTTTTAAATACGTCAAGGAACTTAACAGCATCTGTTGGAATGCAATGATGACAATCTTAAAGATCCAAATCTTCAGAACAGTTTGTGATTCAGTCTATTGATAAGGATCAGGCAAATACTATATGTCAAAATCGTTATCATCATTTCAATAAAAACGATTAATGAAAATTGTTTACCATTTTTATGCCACCGAATTTAAAATCGGTACAATTTTATCACAATTACAACTTATTTAATAAAAATAATGTTTTTCTTAATTAAAAAATAATTCAAATTATAAATTAATTTACGAAAATATATAAGCACGTACTCGTATATATGAACACTGCCTTAGTACATCATCACTGCTCCGTGATAAAAACGCGACTAAATTATTTGAACGCAAACATGTTTTTATGAAATCGAACAAGTTGTAAAAGAAAATGGCGCACATAACAGACTAATTACCCGTTTTGTTTTCAAATGCGTCTCCTTTAAATTATGCCAGCGGTATAGATTTTAACTCTTTTTTTTTTTTTTTTTTTTAAATAAAACCGTGATTTAGTGATTAGAAAACTACGTATTTAAACAAAAACATGAAAAAACAAAATGAAGGGCCCATTACCAACACGTCGCCACTTTGAATTAGTGGAATGATAAATCGGGTTTTAAATGTTAAATATTAAACTGCTGTCATCGTAGTAACATTTCTCAAATATTTGAAATTTTCATCAACGAATCATAATTTTCATAAAATTAGTTTACACTATTTTCATTTTTATAAATTGTTGTTAATTTTGTGACACAAAAAAATATTCCTTGTTCATACGCTATCATTATTTATATTATTTATATACATAAGCGGTGTCTAATAGGATGGCTACATTCAAACGTGTCATTAGACATTTAAGATGACTAATTCTATATTAAAAATATTTTTTTTTTTACTTTTTAAAACAATAACAGGATTTCTTAAATGAAATTTGGCAACACTATATAACAATTAGTGCCAGTGGTGATGAAAAAAATTCAATATGGTGCCCAGTAGTAGCGATTGCTTAGGTAGAGGTTTTTGCCAAATTAGTTACTTGATTAGTGCTTGTTATCGTTAACTGAGCGACATTAATTTTTGTAATGATTTTAAGATTTGAATATGCAAATAAATGAAATGGGAAGAAGGAATTTTAGTAGCCCAGTAGTCGAGCACGTACACTATACGGAATGCTTTAAGTATAAAATGTGAATACACAGATGTGTAAAGTTTGAAAAAAATTCAAATTCATATTGGTGAAAAGAGTTACATTTTGTGGTTAATCTTTATAATAGTGCAACAAATATTATGATTAAATTGATTGTTTGACTAAATTAGTTGATACAGGACAACAAATTGACAATAGTAGTTTAAATTTTAGATATCTTTTATTGTTATAGCCTTCGTGATAATACGAATGATTTGATAATACGCAGGTTAATTCATGCACTAAAAACGTTTGCAAAAAAAAGTAATTTTGGGTGAAATAGGATAGCAATAATATCTGTTTGTTTCTGTACCACCACGCAAAAAGTTCTATGTAATACAATTTGGATGGCATCACAGTTGAAAACATAAAACTTTACTTACTTACTATATTTCCTATACCATAGCAGTATGCAAATTTAAGGATTGAATGTCCGATATGTGTGTGTAGTACTCGTATATCTGTACCTAGGTATAGGTTCAGATATAAAAAAAAAAGGATGGAGGAAAAGCGCACGCAGATTATAAAAAATGTATATGGAAAACTATTGTAGTTTCGAAATCGTCCTGACGAGATTTTGTTTGCCAGGCTACAACTTTTTATTATTCTGATTAATTTATACGAGGGTAGATCAATAAGTCAGAAACTTTCGAATTTCCCGAGTTGTGACTTGATAACAAACTCCGACCATCAACTACTATCTGTCAACAGACTACTGTCAAATTTTGAGCAAGTTGCGCAGTTCAGTTTATGTGAAACGAAATGACAAGAGATAACCGCTTGAATTTTGACGAAAATGGAAAAAAGTGAATCTCGTGTGAGAACTTCGAAGGACGAGTTTTGCGACGTTTCATAACAGTAGACGTAACATTTAGCCACTACAACACATCGGAGACCAAGCCGTTGCCGAAACAACGCTTTCTCCGGGCGAATCTTCGTCGAAAAATGGGACAGTTTTCTGGGTTGCATATCGCATAACCTACATCGATTACTTTCAAAAGGAAAACTAATTGATGAGTAAACCACAAAGGAAGGAAAAACGAAAGCTTTTGGCCAAAAAGGAATTGCTCCTCCACCAAGACAATGCACGGTTCACACGTGCATAGTCGGCATGAAATTCCACGAATTGGAGTACGAATTGCTTCCTCATCTGCTATATTCTTTGACTAGTTCGTACTTCCAAACCCAGAGACCTGACCAAAAGAGACCGCCCAAACAAATGTCGATTTTGAGGACATCGAAAAAACTATAATTAAGTCAAAAAGTCACGGACTAAAAGTAAAATACTAAAAATAGAATGTTATAGATACGCTGATATGGGTGAACCAACTATTTATATCGAAAAACGACTTCTGCGTATGCACGAGGAAACTTTCACCCCTAAACAGTTCATATGGAACTGAATAATCAACCGAGTAATGCACTACAAAGCGGATAACACTGGCATTTAAGAAGTCCGGATGGGCCGGACAAAAGAAGGATATAAAATTGTGACATCTATAGCGATTGCTATATATTGGAGAAACAGCACCTATTTGAATATGGACTTGTCATCAGAGGAAAACTTTGGCAACGAGTCTTTAGTTAAGCACCTGAGCGAACGTCCGATTACAATCCGCAAGAAGGCTAAATTCGCCAACATATGTAATTGTGATATGGGCTAACACACAGAGAGGGAATCCGGAAGACGTTAGCAAAGATTGCTTCTATGAGCTCCTCAACCGGACTTATGAGCAATGTCCTTAGCATAACGTTTTGATTGTCATTGGTGGTTTTAAGACAAGTGAGGAAAGCAGAGTATTTGCTCTGTTACAAAAAAGGGATTTCGACGAGGTGACATATGCTGTACATAACAGAAAAAAAACACAAGTTTTTAAATTCTATTATAATAGAAATGGACGAATTGGCGGGCTGCCCTTACGAGAATATTCCCAGAAGTACCCGACCTGACGTTTAGACGGCGGTTGTTGTTTAAAGAGAATGAAAATTGAGTGGCTCAGAAATAAAGTGAACCAGGTCCAGTTGAATTTTTTCAGAAAATATGAATCTGGGGTTTTATTTCTGCAGAAAATACAATCCAAAATCTTAAAATTGAAATTTATTTTCAATTAGTTTAACCAACATCTCGGTTTAGGTACGACAACAGTCAATTTGATCAATTGGTTAATGAAATACCCTGCTAACTAACATAAAAGAAAAAAAATGGACTTGGTTCACTTTATTTCTGAACCACTCAATTGTAGAAAGTGCCAACTTTATAAAGCTTAAATTTGAAGTTTAACGACGCTATATTGTTTAGTATTTGACCGGCATCCGTCAATAGTGAACGCTCTCAATGAATTTTTAAATATGGAAAAAATTTATCATCGTTATGTGACATAATACTTTCATTTGAAAGGCCTCAATCCAACCAACATCGTTTACAACAATAAAATATTGGGTGGTCGTACGAGTTGCCAAGACAAACATCGCAGTGGTCGACCAAATGAGGTGAGTTCACCAAAAATGCTAAAAACAAATCCAAATGGTACTCGTATGTACATCGCATGTTGACTGAAAAATTGGACATTGATGGGTGAAGCGATTACTCACAATGGAACAAAATCAATCGAATGTTTGCTAAAGTTTCACATGAATAAAGCCGAGTTTTGGCGTCGATTAATAACCATGGATGAGACATGGATCCATCACTTCACACCCGAGACGAATGAACTGTCAAAACAATGGATTCAAAGGGGAGAATCGGCTCCAAAGGAGAAGACAGTTCCATTTGCAGGCAAGGTCATGGCGTCAGTTTTTTGCGAATTTTCATTGATTATCTTTAGAAAGGAAAAACAATCAACGGCGTGAATTATGCGAAATTATTGCAGCGTTTAAAAAACGAAATCAGAAAAAGACCGGCCGCATTTGGCGAAGAAAAAAGTTTTGCTTCATCAAGACAATGCACCAGTTCACACATCCGTCTTCGTGATCGCCAAAATCAATGAGTTAAAGTTCGAATTGCTTCCTCATTCACCCCATTTGCCAGATTGCGCGCCCTCGGATTATTTTCTATTTCCGAATTTGAAAAAATGGCTCGGTGATAAAAAATTTGCCAACAGTAAAGGGGTAGAGTCTGCGGTTGATGGCTATTTAAGGTGCGTTCCAAAGTAAACAGGACTTTTTAAAAATAATAACAACAAACCGATTCATTTTATTCAAAATAGTCTGCCTTCCGACTCAATACAGTGATTTGCATGGTCTAAAAGCATATCGAATGAGTGTTTTAGATGTCGGTCGGTACAAGCATTTTTGAAGCGTTCTACGTCCACAAAACGCTTTCATCGGAAAATGTATTTTTCAATCGGTCACAAGTGTCACAATGTTGTAAAGGAAGTCTTTATTCTTCTTGGCTCCTTGATGATGTCTATCGAATGTTGAATTCTCAGCAATTTTTGCACGACGCTCATTTTTTTAGGAAGTTACAAATTTTCTTGCGATAGTAGTAGGCTTTAAATTGATTCTCTACATTTTGGACAACATGTGAAATGCAGAGTTTGCAGTGCTCATTTGTTTATTAGTTTATTAGATAATACTTCTTAGTCATTAAAAATACTCTATTGTCTTTACCGATTGTCTGATGTCATTATTTCTCAAGATACAGTCATTGCTAAGCTAATGAGTTTTATGTAAGTGTTTAGTCGTTTTTGAGTTGTACGATTCAATGCGGTGTACATACTCGTATATGTATGTATGTTAAAGTTTAACATAGTTAATATTATTTCCTTGTTATCCCGTTCTGACACCTTTTTCCTGTGCATATCATAGCTATAGTTTTTTCGTAAAAATAAAACCTTTATTGACTTCACCGAAAACGTTTTGAAAACTAATGAATTAAAAACGTAATGGCGATGAAGGCGATGCTCGATAATTATTTTTCCTTCCGATTCACTGGTTTGCATAAATATTTTTAATATTTACTTGTTACGACCCTTATTATTTTTGTGTTCGAGAGGTAGAGTCATTCAATAATATTTTACACCCATGATTTGAAGTAGTGGTAGCAGTAGCCTTTATATTATTTTTATTGTCTTAAACAGCACATTAACACTTGGTGGCTTGTTTTATACGAGTAAGTACTGTTCTGCATAATTCATCCCTCCTATGCATCGTTCATGTTTCCGCTCCACACAACAGAATTTAACTAGTCTTATTTTAGAAAATGCTTACTCTGTTCTGCACATCTGAGATCGGCTTCATGCTATTAACTCTTCTTTAATTTTTGATGCATATTTTTAAGTCAGCGGCCTGAACTTCTTGATTTTTATAAATTATCAAAAATGTTGTGGCATTGACTTTTAATCCATCACGACGTTCAGTTTATTCGTTCAATGACTTAGCTCATTTATGTTGTACGATATTATTTCCATCATCTGCATATCTGAAGTTATTTATGGACACTCTATTAATTTTAATTCCTCCATCCTCTTCTGCTTAGCTCCTTAAAAAATTTATTGCGAGTACATATCGGGGTTATAATAGTAATGAAATTCGTAATTGTCTTACTCCTGTTTCAATCTTTATTTCTTCGGATGCTTTATATTATATGACTATTTAGTATTTTTATTTCCAAATGCTGAAATCACACTTATATATGTTTTTACTGCTTATATTAAACTTCTTTTTAGCATTGTTGTATATTGAACTTTTTGGAAGGCTTTGCATGCATGGACATATATGATTTCGACACTTTTTGTGTGCTCGATCAACGAAATTTCTATTAAGTTCCAAAGCACAATGACCATGATTTCCCCAGACAATCTGGTGGTTTTTATTTCATCGGGGGAGTTTGCACCCTTCATTGCATGCACTCCTGCTGGCTTTCAAAATTATAGTGATAAACACACGTTTTATCTTCAGTAATAATTTAATTAAAAATTATCGATGAACCTTCATTACAAAGCTCCAAAATCTCCTTGCAACGCTTGAGACTTTATTTTACATTACCCTGGGTTGATGCGCATTTGTGTTCGTTTTACGGCATTTTGAATTGTTGATCGCTAAACATCTGGCTCCAAATTGGTGATTTATTCTTCAATATTGACTTTCAAGACTTGCAAGTTTTGTGGTGTATTGTGGTAAACGCGAGATTTCAAAAAGCCCTAAAGGAGAAGTCTGGCGCGTTCAGATGTAGCAATCTGGCCCTCCAGTTCAAATCGCAAAAAAACGGGAGATCACACGGCCTGGAAATTGATGATTCAACATCATTGCCCGAGCTATGTGAGCGGTAGCTCCGTCCTGCTGGAACAAACAATGCCCGTGACCCAATTCAGCTACTTGCGGCAAACAAAACTTGTTTAACATCTGTCTGTAGCACTCACCTCCTCCCCAAAAAAAAAAAAAATAAGGGCCAATGACTTTTTCACTGCAAATGCCGCACCAGTCAGTTTGATGGGATGCAATGGCTCTTCGGGCATTTCATGTGTATACTCCCTGCCCCAGAAACGCAAATTTTGTTTATTCACATAACCACTCACATAAATTCAAATGGGCTTCGTCGCTCATTATGATTTTAAATGCGTAATCATCCTCTTCTTGCACCAGGTTTAACAGAGAATGGGAGTAAATTAACCTCACTTGACGGTCAGCAGGCAGCAATTGGTGAACGGTTTGCACTTTATAATTATAATTTAACGCAACGAATATCTGCTGATGTTAAATTGTTTGCATCGTTGCCTCGTGGAGTTTCTTGGACGTTTGTGGAGTCTCTTGGGCGTCATCGGCCACATGATATTCTCCGTTGAACGAGCAATACGGGGCCGGCCACTTCTTGCGTTAAAACAACATACCGGAAATTGGTCAAATAAGCAGTAAGAATAATTCTGCGTTCGTCAGGTGTATATCAATGCATTGCTTGTTGTCAACTAATTTTCTTTCCCTCTATAAAATAAATATCAAAGCACAATGACAATTGATGCCATTTGAAAAAAATTATGGCACATTCACATACTTTTGCCCCACCTCGTATACGGAACAGCTTTGATGAAAAATGTAAAAATATGCAAAAAGTCTGCTGCACGTTTCGAAAGGCCTGGTCTAAATAAATAAAGAATTGTGAGAGCCCAAGAGTAGTATTAAACAGGCATTGAGGAACAAAAGGCAAGACTTTCAAGCGTGGGCTAAGTACATACAGTGGAACTATCGAAATCAATAAAGGCGAAAAAGCACTAAAGGCATTGCATCGGGGAGAAAGAAGAAGTACACAGCATATTGTATAAGCGTCAAACAATAGAAGAAACGCGACGTCGAAGTATAGGGAAACAAGTTACAAATTTAAGCGGCGAAAAGCATATTTTGAAGAAGAGCAGAAACCCCTGCTAAGGGAGAACAATAAAATTTGCAATATACATATATTGTAGTATGGATTTAAATGGCTCGTCGCAAACGCGACACGAGACTTTTCAACAATTGCTGATCAGTGAAATTAATGTCGCATTCTATGAAAATATACGTGATAGTTCTAGTCAGTCGACAACGCAATATTGATAAACTCTATGACAGTGGCGTTAAAATGAAAGTTAAATGAGTACACGGATACACTGAACAAAGTGCTTCGTTTTTAATGTCGCGCAAGAATTTATATTGAAACAGTATATTAATGGATCCGAACAGAATGTTATTCTTTTCGCCATTGATAGCGTCCATAAGCAACGAGCTGACAGCTCTTAAGGCGCTAGCAGATAATGAGTTTGCTGTTTTTCTGAAGCTGCTGACATCTACTTAGTAAAGTGCTGAACCGCGAACAATTTTTAATACTCTGCACTAACCACCAAGAAAATTGTATAAATAACGCAAAAACTTCTCAGAATTTTATGGCAGAAAACTGTCGATTAAACTTAAAGGTTTGTTATAAAGGGTGATTTTTTTGCTGTTTGGTTTTACAGTGTTCTAATTTTGACAGTTCACGAGTGATTCGTGACATGTGTCAAAGTCAAACATGCTCAGTTAGCATTGCCATTTCATCTTGGAAAGACTTACAAACGAACAATGCTCACAAATTATTGACTTTTATTATCAAAATTTATACTCTGTGAAAAATGTTTTTCGCGAATTTCGACCATTTTACAGTCTCCATAATCGACCTACTGAGCAAGCAATTCAAGCCATAGCACCAATTTCACGCTATTGGACATAAAGCCACCTACCCGTATGCGTAGAGTGCGTACAGAGGAAAATATAGCTGCTGTATATGCCAGTTTTATTGAAGACCGTGATTTGACCACTCACCGCCGTTCGCAGCAATTGGGATTGCGTTACTCGATTACGTGGAACGTTTTACGCAAGGATCTTTGTACAGCTCTGACCGAACGTTGAATTTACGAAGCTCATTTTTGGTTGAATGTGTATGTTAATAAACAAAACTGCCGTGTTTGCTCCGACATTCAACCACAGGCATTACAAGAGATGCCAACGCACCCGGAAAAATGCACGGTTTGGTCCGATCGAATCGTTGCCCAGTATTTTTTGAAAGATGGCGGTGAGAACAACGTTATCTTCAATGGCGCCCGCTATCAGTCAATGATTTTGAATGATTTTTTTTGCCCAAAATGCACGAGCTGAACCTGGTCGACATATCGTTTCAGCAAGACGGCGCTACATGCCACACAGGACGCAAATCGATGGACCAATTGAGAAATTACGTGCGATTCGACGCCTTTAGACTATTTTTTATGGGGATACGAAAATCTCTCTCAAGGAGCGTTAATTACAGCGTTGGAAGACAACATTACACGTGTTGTTTGCGAGATACCAGCCAATATGGTCGAAAAATTGATTCAAAATTGGATCTTCCGTATGAACCACTTAAAACGTAGTTGTGGTCAACATTTACATGATACAATCTTCAAAAAGTAAATGGCAAGCATTGATTTGTAAACTCAAATAAAAATTTTAAACACTTTTGCAATTTTCCTGGGCTTTTTTGTTAACAATTTAAAACCAAACCCATTACATGACTTCTGTTCGCATTACAATATTAAACAAGGAAGATATAAAGAAAAAACCGAAATGAAACTTTTACAAATGCCAGCGAATATAACAAAATGTGATCTAATAAGAAGAACGCGCATTTGTAGAAGCCTTAATTTCTTAACCGATACAGAACTAATCCGATCTATTAGAAGCAATGAAAAAAAAAAAACCATCCCACAAATGCAAAAACACAAAACAAATTCCTGGCTTCAATAACAAAGTTAATGGTTTCATGTTCCGCAAATTAAGGCAAAGCGGCGAAAATTAATATACAGATTTTGTTGTTTTTATGAAAAGTATTTTCATTTTCAAAAAAGACAACTTTACGATACGCGTAACATATGAACTTTTTCCCCTTTTTTATAACCTAAACACAGATTTGAATAACAATAATTTCAACTTACAAACAACTACGATGAAAACTTTATAGATCTTTTAAATAAAAACATACATACGTACATATGTATTATTTTGTATAATATAAGAA
Organism: Volucella zonaria; assembly: GCA_963966105.1. Taxonomy (NCBI): domain Eukaryota; kingdom Metazoa; phylum Arthropoda; class Insecta; order Diptera; family Syrphidae; genus Volucella; species Volucella zonaria. Next base: position 120,810,998 of record OZ014531.1, on the reverse strand, counting down.
TTATAACTGATATTTTATAAAAAAAAAACAGCTTAAAACAGCTCTTTCAAAAATGTCGGACTATTTATATACATATTCAAGCACTAGAAACTTTTCAATGATTCGCTATATGAATACGTTTAATTTTATTATCAATTTGTTATTTATTTAATTTGTTTTTTTTTTTTTTTTTTTTAGTAGACAAATTTACCCTATACAACATGTGCTGTCACAACGAAAAATACTTCAACCTTAATTAACTTTTGAATTTTTTTATGCCGAATTTTGATTTTCTAAATTAAAATAACATTGTCACATATTAGTGTTTATAAACAGAAGAAACTTCCATGCTTACCAGAGAAGATCTAAAAATACAAAACAAAACAAAACGTCTAATTCACAACGAGTCCTCCACTCAAATCAGCGCCCCTAAATACAAATTGCTGCTGCTACTGCTGCTGACTATCTACACTACACACGACTTGTTTTAATTGTGATACGGAATCAAAAACGTCAAATTGCGTCATTTACGTTTTTTTTTTTGTCTTCTTCTTATCCATATATGTATGCTTACATGAGGCACCCGGTCAATGTAGGCCAGTTGTTTAGTTTATGTTTAGTTTGCAAAAATAAATAAAAAAAAAAACCACAAACTTTAAAAAAAAAATCGTTATATAATATTAAACACAAACTATTGCCTAGAAACAGAATTTATTATTGATTTTCTTCGGGAGTTAAATTCCGTCATTCTTTAGTTTGTAACTTCCACTTGTTACTACTTTCTAATTTTTAAGAGACATGAAGGGCAAACCGAGATAACTTTGATTGAAAAATATGAATTTAAAAATAACCCCATTTCGAGGTCGATTTATATGGTACAAAAAATCGAAACAACATAATTATTAAGTAAGCATCATTATTAACCAGCAATTTATTAAGTAAGCAAGGAACTCACATATAAATGAAATGGACCTGAACATACGAGTATGTACATGTTGGCATACCGACTCGTACACCTATCACAAGATAGAGATATGTTATTTGTTTCAATTTTAACCAAAGAACAACAACCACAGCACCAGTGGTCGTTATGTAAGGAGCACCGATGACACGAAAATGAAAATGGTTTCGCTTTCACGCGTACTTTTATCTTATTTGCTACACTCCCAACCCAACTCTTAGATAACTTAATTAAAAATAAATTAAAATTAAGTACATACCGATAGACCTCTGACGGTGGGCAGTTTAATTAGGCTTTGACCAGAGCTGCTTATACTATTTTGTTGTTTGCATTCGCTTTGCTGAATTGTTGTAGAAGTTACGGATTGCTGTTGTACCTTGACACTCGAATTTGCGTCTGGTCGAGCTACTGCCTTGCTGCTGATAATATTCGATGGTGTTATTGGTTGTGATTCTGCTATTGCTGCTGTTGTGGTTGATATTTGATTATTAGCTGATTTCTTTAGAATAGACTGTTGTTCGAGGATATTTGAAGCTCCAATGACATATTTAATCATTGCCTTGTCTGTATAGAGTGATGAAGTGATGAATTGATCCCGATCCCGATCTCGATCACGGATTACCACCGAAGGGCTACTACAAATTTGCGAGGCACCAGTCGATGAACAACGACGAACTTGGTGTTTGGATTTTGAAGTTTCAGCTGCAGCTTCGATTGGATTCATCATTTTGATCAGATACGAAGTTAGCATGCAATTATCAAAATCAGCAGATACATGCAGAGTATTTCTTTTTCAATTGAAACTGTTTACTGATTACTTATATTGATATGAAACTATCAAATATAAATTAACTTGCATTCCTTTTTTCCTTTTGCTTTTTAATCAACACAACACAAACCGACGAAATGGATTGCGATTAGAGGCATCTAGCGGCGAAATGTCAGTTAAAAACTAAATGAACCTAACGAATTTGTTCTTCTATGTAGGATGAACACTGTTGCGAGTTTATTTTCTTTAATTCTAACCATTTGCCACAATCAAATAATGAACTTGTTGCAGTTTCGAAATTTCTTTCGTTTTTTTTTTTCTATTTTTCTTTTCACTTTAAAAATTATGAATTAAAATTCAAACTGATGAACATGCGTATCTTAAATTGTTTATTCTTTCAGTAACGCAAACGTATCTGTTAGAGAAATATTTCTCTTTAAAAACAGGAGCCTCGATAATGGGACGTTGCGTTTTCAAAAAGGTCAGCGCTTGCGGAATGTGTATATACTTTTTATGCAAAAATGTTGTGCTTATACAATATAAAGTTCTAATGTAGCTTAACAAATATTCTTTGCATAAAATTTATGCAAAAAAGTCGTGAGAACTTTAAATGGACATCACAAAAGTTTGTACTGTGTACGAGTAGTGTGAGCACTGAGCACTAATCACGATAAGTGCCACCGTAATGTGATGAGTTTGTTCCAAATTAACAGTATAATTATTTTATGTGACATTTTATAGAATCGAAATCAATTTGGTTTATAAAATATTTACCGATATTAATTGATAAATTTGCACTTTACCGGCAGAGTAGACCGACTTCTTTACTGCAGCAGGCACAACGTTGTTTTTTTTATTTCTTTTTTTTTCAGATAGAACCTTTGACAGATGAGGTGGATATAGATGACAAGGTAATAGATGCGAGTGAACGAGGTGAATTTTGAAAGTTGAGTTTAAATGAATTTTGGTATTCTTTTCAACGGAAAGTCTTTTGAAATAAAAAAAAAAGAAATAAATTATTTATGTTCGCAATCTCAAGTCAAAGTAAAAAGTATTAAAAAAATGTTTTGCTAAACAACGTATATATTTTTTAACAAGACCACAACTGCCTTATGCTTGAAAAACTTTAACTTCAGACCATATATAGTGACACCTCGGATGACGACTCATTTTATAAAGAAATTATTGCATTTGTCGTTGAGTACACGAGTATCTCCGATTCTAACTAAAATAAATCAGACTATTTGATATTACTTTTTCCTTTCTTGAGAAAACTGCGTTTTCTCAGCAAGGAACCATCTTCTGTCTATGGACTGCTATCATCCACAGCATTTTTGGCAACTCACAGAGTCCCACGGACTGCGCTCATGAATTTTCAACAATTCATCACAAGTTGTCAATGGTTTTAAAAAACCTGTTTCTTTTGAGGCCAAGAAGAACGTTTGGTTGCCTCCAACATAGTACAGTAATGAGCTACGCTTGCTTTGTTGTAATTGCAACAACTGTCTTGCGTAAGCTTTAAATCTCGCTCAAGCCTCTTCTCATATTATTAAATTAGTTAACCGGATTCAATCTGAATCTAAATATCTTTGATTGAGAAAATTTGGTTAACATGGATTCAGTCGGAATCCATGTTACATGCCCCACGACGTTGTTGATGATTTATTCCCGAATTATATTTAAGTTAGTGCGTGTGACCCCCATCTTAATCACCTTTCTTACATGAATAGCTGTGCCTAACCTTCATTAGTTTAGACTTTAGGGTAATACAATTAGGGTACATTGGTCATGAGCAATAAATCTAAAACCCAACAATCTGAAAAGCATGGTAGCATGCTTACCAACAACTCTCCTGCTTTTGTATTTCATAAATTACTTTTGCCGGTTGGAAGAACTTCCCGTTTAAGTACCCTTAATTTCCAACCAGGGAACTTCCAGCAGAATGCCAACATAAGATTAAATAGTTTTAGATCCTCTGTGTTTTGTCGGCCCCTTGATTTTCGTTTTAACAATCGGTGATGTAGATTTCAGTAAAAGAATTTCGTCTTTGTGTCTACACAGATGATATGAATATCTAGATATTGGCCTTTCTTTCTTTCTGTATCTTTCCTTATGATCGTTTGTGCTTGATCGCATTGAACCTATACATATCTGCACCTCGGCCCTGTGATTATCGTCTTGAAAATCGAGTCCAATACTAAGTAATTATTATTATCTGGGGATAAATAATTCATTTTCCAGGTTGTAAATCTTTATTACCTTTATAGAATCACCAAACCGGTAACACTTGGTACATTTTTCTTCAATTGCCGTCTTTTTATATGGTCGAGATTCACTTTTCCTACTCATTTTTCTTCTTTCAAAGATGATCAATGAAAACATTGGTTTTGGTGGTAGAGCTTCTAGAGAACTTTTTGTTTTGTTGCCTGCAATGTGAGTTGCGGCGTTTCTGTAGCACTCCTTCGTCGTTGCAAATATCTGCGAATTATCCGTAGAGCTCCTTAAGAGATTCTGGAATACTCAATAGGTCAAGATTCTGACGGTCTCCAGACTTCAACATAGTCCTTTGGAGGTAGTTTATAGAGCACTTATACTTGGCTTTTTTCGTGAGCACATATCAGGCTAATATTAGCGAATTTGGTCTGCGGATTTCATTAAAGGTTCTGTGAAGTGTTGAAAATGCTAACGATGTTCTCTCCAAGCAGACGCTCTCCATGTAATTATAACAATATATACGAGTATATGTCACTTTTCCATCGCTCGGGTTGTCGGTCCACTGGTCGCAGTGTCTGCTTTATATTAGTAACAGCTTTGGAAGTTTACTATGCTTGGAAATTTTATACTGAGAATTCAAAAATACTCTTAACCATCTCTGAAGCCTATCAGGTTAATTGCATCACGATATTATTTGGAACACCGTCACTTTTATGATGCGTTTACCTAATATTGCCAATAGCTTTCAACGACGATTTCAATTGCTTGAATTGTTGAAGTGCTTAGGCCACCGTAACCCGTTAGTTTTATGCGTCTGTACGCATTCTTAGCAAGTTGGAACAAATGCTATAAATTGCTTTTACTCCAAAGCATATCGTGGACGGTATGGTGGGATGTTCAATCATAGCAAGCACTGCACAAGTTTAGAGTGCTATATTTACATACATATGAGCTCAGTGCCGTCGTTTTCTAAAATGCTTAAATGAAGTCGGCGATTGATAAGCTAAGTGAAGCGGCCTCACAAATAAAATAATATTTTATACTGTTGAAGTTAGTACGCTGGTTTCCCGAAAATTTGTAAGCGGTTTGTCGGGCTATAGTGTTTCATACTTAGATCAAAAAATGTCGTTTTGATGTAAGCCTTAGTCACAAAAATCACTTCCAAGGTATCTTCGGCTGATAGTGCCCCGCAAGCTTATAAATGTTCAGTGAAACTTTCCGGGAGCCTCAAACATGCAGACTTTTCGAATTTGTGAAGGAACCGCATCTCGGTTTATAGGAAAAGCCGATTTACACAGGCGACTTTCAAGACTCTGGTCCGGGGTGGACCAGAGCCTTAGCTAACATGGCTCACCAGCTAGCGCAGTCCTTTACCAGATGCCTCCAGATGCGCATACAAGCAAGGTGCGCTTCCACTTATGTGCGCCACCTTAGATACGGTCGTTGTTCCTCTGGGTTGAAGTTGAAAACCTTGCTGGCCGGTGCGCTGGTGCCCATCCGCTGAAGATGACCTCACAATCCAAGTATTCATTCATTCAAACGGGCAAATTACACGAATAATTTTTCTCTGGAAGGGCCCAAGAGCATTTTCATCTGCTTTTGTGAATGCAAAAGCTTCTGCGTCAAACAGCAAGACTGGGATGACCAGGGTCCTGTAGAATTTTTTTGGTGGTTGAGAGAGAGCTTTACCACTCAATTGCCTTTTAACCCAAAAAAGCGGTGATTAACTAAGACTAATTTTTCGAAAGATTTCCGCGCTGCTGTCGTTGCCAGAGTTGATAGCGGAGCAGAAGTGGATAAAGTCTCTTACTACCTTAAAGTTATAACTGAATATCGTGAAATTTTGTCCTAGGCGTCAATGTTGCGTGTCCCACAGCATATACCATGTTTTTCCTTCATCCATCTTTGCCGCTTCCGCTTCAATAGTAACACATGTTCGCCTGTGTCTGTAGCTTCGAGACTAAACATACTTTTGGAGTTAACTTACGACTTTCTCACATTCATTTCAAAAACTACAAAAAAAGTCACATGACAACACATCGCCTTGTTTAAGTCCTTCTCTGTCTCGGTAATAACAACCGACTTTGACGGAGCAGCGTGCATTCTCTATCGTCATTTCTCACAGTCGGATGATCTTGACAGGGATTCAAAATCTAAACATGGTTCTGTATAGTTAGTCTCTGTAGGCGCTCTCATTTGAGGCTTTAAAATCAATGAAGAAATGTTGTGTACCGATTTGAAACTCATTTAAATTTCATATTTCAAGCGCGATTCGAATTTAGTAACATGGTGGGACTTCAACTGTCGAGTGTCAAAAAGATAACGATGGCCATTATGTAGGCTTCTTCAATGAAGATTTGTTTGGGCGAAATAACAATTTTACAAGTCGTTACGCCTGACGCTCCGAATGCAAGAACATAGTAATATAGATCGACATTTGAAGTCGAGTCTGGGATCATATTCCACTAAAAGTTTTCATTACAACAGCTAAAATGTAAAATTTAAATACACTTTGATCGCAAATATAAACAATTGTGCAACTGAAATAACAAAAATATCTGTAGTGCACTCTTCACTACCCGACATTGGAACTCTAGCAACGCCAAAAAATTCAAAAGTTAACAGAGGTGTATACTACAACCTTTCTTTGCACAAAGATCAAAATGGCACTCATGGGCTTCTTTTTTTTTCAAAGTACGCAATTTATTCTTAAAAGACTCTATGTTACAAAATATGTGATAATCTTAGAAAACGAAATATAAAAAAAAAATAACATGTAAATGCATTAAATCTGCCTAATTCTCATTGTAGGAACATCACAGCACAACATGTTACTCAGCAACGTTCCAATAACAAAGCGATACCCTGCCCACCACCAATACACGCGGAGCCGACAGCATACTTCAGATTCTTTCGTCTAAATCAAAACATAAATATAAATGTTAAAAATAAAGAAAATATCAGAATCTTACTGTAACTCGTGGACTAAATGTCCAGTAATACGAGCTCCGCTAGCAGCCAAGGGATGACCAAGTGCAACGGCACCGCCGTTGAGGTTAAGCTTGTTGATGTCCAGTTTAAGAGCATCAACACAGGCCAAGGTTTGAGCACTAAAGGCTTCGTTAATCTTTAAAATCATAAGATAAATAATCTGTTTTCTTGCTCGATACTACTACAATACGTACTTCAATTAAATCAATGTCTTCCAATTTCAAACCGGACACCTTAAGTACATTTTGGATGGCCGGAACTGGGCCAATTCCCATAATCTCTGGTTGTACACCAACGTACGAGTAACCAACTAAACGAGCCAATGGCTTCAAGTTATATTCCTTCACTGCTTCTTCAGATGCTAAAACAACAGCTGCAGCACCATCACAGATCCCCTACAATTGAGAATGGTAAATTGGATATATATTTTTTATTTGTCTCCTTTAAGTTACCGAAGCAGTTCCAGCTGTGACTACTCCACCTTTCTTGAAAAGGGCTGGTAACTTAGCTAACCCTTCAATTGTTGTTTGGGGTCTGACAAATTAATTCAAATTAATAAATATTAAAAATTTATTGTCTAACGAATTTACCTTGGATGTTCATCAACAACGAAATCGATTTCCTTTCCTTTAACCTTAATTTTGAAAGGAGTAATTTCTGATTTAAAGACACCTGCATCTTGAGCCTTTTTCCAGTTCTTCTGTGAGCGCAAAGCAAACTCATCTACACGGTCCTTGCTTATCTTATACTGTTTGGCAAGATTTTCAGCTGTTAGTGCCATTGGCAGCTTACAGTATGTATCTGTAAGCCCAACCCAGAGACTATCTTCCAGAGTGTAATTGGCGCCTAGAGCAGTGCCGAAACGAATGTTTCTAGCAGTAAATGGTGCTTGCGACATACTGTCTACACCACCAGTTAAGGCAACTTTTGCTGATCCCAAGATAATATCTTGAGCTCCGTTAACAATTGACTGGAAGCCAGAGCCGCACAGACGATTGATTCCTAGAGCCGGCTTTTCTATTGGTACTCCACAGTTAAGTGCGGTGTGACGGGGAATAAAAATACCATCTGATGAAGAGATCTAACATAGGTTTTTTTTTTTAATTAACAAAAATGTTTGTCGATAGTATATTTGTTTAAACCTACAGGAAGAACATTTCCTATGACGGTGGTGTCAACTTGTTCGCCTTTTACTCCAGCTGCTTCGAGGGCAGCTTTAGCAGCAACTGTTTGCAGTTGGGTTTGATGGACATTTTTTAGAGTTCCACCGAATGTTCCAAAAGCGGTACGCTTAGCCCCAACAATAAACACTCCTGCAAAGATATTTCGTTAATTCAACTTCTTATTTTTAAATTAAGCTTAATATACAACTCAAAATATGGAAAAAGTGAAGAAAGCAACTTTATGAGATAAGGAGGCGAAGTCAAAATTTGAATCTGGAAAAATGCGATCAGGATGGTTCTCATAAGCAAGATCATAAACAAGAAATATAAATATACCATAACTGAAAATAGAAAACTTTGTAAGAGAAGTAGACCAGACAAATACAAGGTCCCAAGTTTACCTGTAGTCATCGGAGTGATACTTTTTCTAAATATCGTAGAACACATCGAATCAGATCACTTGCCAGTTATTAACTTCAGTGACAGCTAACTAACTCACCACTGTGAGCGAAAGTGTTCAAAACCAGCCAGGCACCTCAATTCGTCACCGAAGTTAACAATTGGTCCCCACTTATGGCACTTTACGGCGAATCCTAAAAGTTGATCCTTATTTGCACACCTTGCATTGCACACACCAGCAATTGAAGCCTTTGGACCATCTAGGACGTCGCCAATTTGTTAACTGCATGTTGGATCGCCAGGAAAATTTGTCATCAAATTGGATTTTTTCCGATGACAGTTACAGTGAATGGAGAACATTACCGCAACATCTTGACCGGCTATTTTTTTTTTGGTCAAAATGTAATGAATTGGGTCTGGACTATCTCTGGTTTCAACAGGATGGTGCTACCGCCCACGCAAGCTATCAATCAATCAATTTATTGCATACGAAATTTGAAGGTCCGTTATTTCGGTTAGAGAAGTTGATTGGCCTTCAAGGTCATGTGATTTGACACCTTTAGACTTCTTCCTGTGGGGTTATTTGAAATATTTTTAGAGTAAGGTCAATGCCAATAACCTAGCGACAATTCAAGATCTCAAACATAACATCCAAACTGAAATTGCGGCCACTTATTCTTCAAAAAGTCTTCGACAATTCTGACCTTGAGAAGGCCGCTTGCAACAGAACGATGTTATGTTCCATTCATAATTGCCATAGACCGAACTTTATTAATAATAAAATTCTACATCGATTTCACAATAAATGTGTGTTTAATTTAATGAAAACTTCCACACCAACTGTTGTCTCACCCTTTAATATGAACATCTAATCAATTTCAAAAGAAGGGAGTGTCAAATCAAAGAGTATCGATCACATTAAATTATCTAGTATAGGGTCCGCCATCTAACGTTTTTTTTTTTCAACTAGTGCTTATTTCGTGAATGGTAACACTTAGCTCATGTCTGATTTGACAGATAATTAGTTTTATCCTTCCGTTGAACGAATATGGTTGTGTATATGCTTGAACAACTCTTCGCTAAGTGGGCCTGTGATCGACTTAGAGAAGATGCCGATTTTGCCAAAAAAATCATCTTTTCAGATGAAGCTCATTTTGATCTTGGCGGGTATTTGGGGCACAGAAAACCCGCACGCATACATTGAAAAGCCGATACACCCAAAACGAGTCACTGTTTGGTGCGGATTTTGGTCCAGAGGCATAATTGGGCCATTTTTCTTCGAAAATGAGCAAGGAATGGCTTACATTGACTGTAACAATGGCGATCGTTATCGGGCCATGTTGAACGAATTTTTGTTCACAAAAATTGAAGAGGAGGATATTGGCAACATTTGGTTTCAACAGGACGGCGCTACGTGCCACACAGCCGAAGCTACACTCGATGTTTTGCGCCCTGTTTTTGAAGATCGCATTATCAGCCGCAGAGCTGATGTCGTTTGGCCACCCCGGAGCTGCGATTTGACACCGTTGGACTATTATTTGTGGGGTGCCGTAAAAGATAAGTGTTACGCCGACAAGCCAGAGACAATTGACGCTTTAAAGGACAATATTCGTGAAGCCATTGGTGAAATACAGCTGCACACAATCGATAGTGTGATTAAAAATTGGACCGATCGTGTAGGCTACTGCATGGCCAGCCGAGGCAGCCATTTGAATGAAATTATTTTCCATTATTAACCGGAAGGATTTTACTTTCAAATACAAAAAGAAATTTGAGAAAATATTCAGTAGTTTTTTTATAGCATTTTCAAAAAAAAAACATTTTTGGCGGACCCTATATAAGTAGCTTGCTTCCACAAAAATAATATAGGCTCTGGTTCCACTTTTTAATATCACATGGCAACAAATCATTCAATGTAGATCTCTTCTCTGATACATCAAAACTGATGTATCATACACAATTTTTCCTTAAAACATTTCATGAGCCATGACGAAGAAACATACAATAGTTGAGCTATAATTTTAAGTCAATCACGTGTAAACAGCACAAGCGTGACCCAGCAAACAATTTTTTTTTTTCGGGTTTTTTTGTTTTTTTTTTCCTCTCTAATCCTCTAAACAGCAGTAGAAGAAACACCTGTATAAAAATCTTAAGCACATGAAAACCTTGAAACTCTTATGTTTGTATTGTTGAAGAAAGTTCACTATCGAATTATTATCTGCTACTGTGTAACACTTTCGACTAAAGAATTAAGAATTTTACCAATAGTCACAGTATACGTAATTCCAAATAATTTTCAACCACAGTTGAAAGAGACAATGTAAAGATTGGATTTTTCGCATTTGTTATTTTAATTTTGCATAAAGAGAAAACAAGTTTATTAGCCTATTTATCGGTGTATGTCCCGATACAAAAGCCACGACAATAACTTATACCAAGATTAATTCTCATTTTAAAAATGAGTGCACAGTAATATGTTAATTAATTGTTTGTTTTGAAAGGAAAAACAACGATGACTCTTGCTTTTATCAGCCGGGTTGATGTATAGTAGTATAAATATAAAACTGATTGAGGCATAACAGATACGGCATCCATGTACATATATATGTACTCCTACAAGTTGTATAAATCTCGGCACAGGCATAAACGCCGTAAGTAGAGATGAGCCAAGAGCAATAAGAACTTAAAGACGATAATATATTCTTATTTTATATACAATAAGCATGTGATGGGTCAACTCTCGAGTTAATAAACGGAGAAAACCATTGTAATGAAACGAAACGCCACAAAATTATAAAGCACAATATGGTGGTGCATATAACTTAAGATTTGCCGATAGTGTACGAGTTATGATCTTGACAATTTTCAAGTCATTTCGCGAAAAATTTGATTGAAAATTAAATTATATTCAATATGTCTCTTTTAAGGAAGCTCTTATCTGCTAAGGTCAAAATGTCTTCAGAAACATATTTTGAAAACAACTTACTTCGGAAAAGGTGAGGTGGGACAACAGTGGTGAGTTGGGCGAATAAGGCAAAACTTCACATCCCAACCCTGTGCAACACGTGGCCTTGTATTTTCATGGGGGGGTCATGAAGGCCCTTTTTGGCACAACTTGTTATACATAGTAAGACTCTGCTGTTATTGTTTCTTAGCGTTTGAAAAATGAATAATGCACAACCCCCTCAATCGTCCACCACACTGTCACCATATACTTTTTGGAGTATAGAATTTTGTCCCTGGATTCCTCGAAGACTCACTCAATTTATTTATGGACAGTAAATCAATTTTAGAAGGATAGAGGGGTTTAATAGGTATTGGAAGATAGAACTGCAACAAAAAAGGAATGAGTTAGGAAGAGGAAGAATGAGCTTGAAAATTTAATTTTTAGACACTGGCGAAGAAGATGATTTCTAATAAGCCTCTGAGAACTTAAAACCTCTGTACAAATATTTGAAAGTGTAATAGTGTTTACATAAAGTCGTACAAAGCTAGGTACAATTAAGGTATTTTATTTTTCGTTACAAGTTATAAAATCTTACAACTATATTTAATTTTGTCCATCCGGCCAAATAGAATACCGTAGAGAAGATTTTTTTCAAATTAACTTAAAAACAAGATTAGAATACGTATAAAAGAAATATATTTCTATACTATACAATAAAAACATTTGAGTACTTATATGTACTCAAATTTCAGAGTAAGTGTTGACATAAAAAAATTGTCAAAACAGACTGGTCAAAAAGTTCTTAATTATATTAATAATTTATTTTTACAGAAGCCTGTAGAGATGAAGAAGGAAACGTTGCAGTAGAGTCACAGTCGGTGCTGAGTGTACGGAAAAACTTTTTTTGCATACTGTATAACAGCGAAGAAGCTGGAATAGACCATTCACCTTAGACGATAATAGCCAAAACGAAGTAAAAATAGCGATATCTAAGTCAAAATCCAACAGCATTCAGAAATGAATCCTGGGCATATTCTAAGAAAAAAATCGTTCACCAGTAAGGGCCTATCTCCAATGTTGACATCATTTATCGAGGATTTAAGAAAAGGCTTACTTTGGTGTATCCTGACCCATGTTAACGGAAATTACTCTGTTAGTACTAATGGCAAAAACTTCGTGTAGGACTTTATTTTTAGAAGAAATACCAGCCTGTTCTGTTTTCATTGCCCATGCTAATTTTTGACTTTAAGGTCACTTTCCTCCAGAAAATGCCTAATTAACATAACGTTTTACTATTTTTTTCTTATGAAAGTAACAATAATAAATGGGCCGGTAAAACGTTCACTTTACCTTCTCCACACGCGTACTCGTTTATCGTCACTAAAAAACTTTACCTTACATTCGTCTGTAAAGGGTACAGGTCTCCAGTTGTCCTATGTCAATCCGAATGCTCACGGGCGTATCTTAAGCGCGCTGCCCGATATGCTCTTGTCAGTTTCGATCGAATGGCGTGCACTGTGGACTGTTCGTGGAGTCGATTACGTACGGTTTGATCACATATTTGAGTGCCAGTAGATTGCCGCAGTTGATTTTGTAACGCCCGGGCGGTTACGGCACGCTCTTATTCTTACGTATAGATCTTCTTGCGCGGTTGTGACTCTGATTCTTCGTGATCCAGGTCTCCTTGCTGCACTTCCGGTTTCTTGGAAGCGTTCCCAGACGTTTCGGATAGCTTGCTGCGATACACCGATACGAATTGTGACACACTTTTGAGACTCTCCCTCCTGAAGCATATTTACTGCTCTTACTACGTTTTCGATATTCATATGATGCCGAGAACCGGCCATGGTAATCACAACTAACAACGTTGTCAAAGAAAACAATTACGGAAAGTAACACTTAGCGGCAACGCTTAGAATTAGACTGAGAAAACAAGTACAGGAAATTTTGCATTAGTTGTGTTTTTTTTTTTTTAGAGAAATGCGCTTTCTCTGCCCACTTATTTGGAGTCAACGGTAAAATTGTTTCTGAAAGTATTGATAAATACTTTTATAGACATGCAAGCTATATAGTTAAATACTTCGCTTCGATAATGTTTACCAATAGAGTAATTTTTAGATAAAAATCAAAATAAATCTTTGCTGGGCCCTATTTTGATTTGAGTAGCGTAGATTAATGAAAAGAAAATAAAGATGCGTTTTTTTTTAATTTTTAATAAATAATAAAATTTCTGAAAATAGATTTTTAAGAAATCCCCTTGCTTACTGCATAACGGCTGACAGACTAAGGTTTACTTCTAACGTCAGTGTATTCAAACCTCTTCAAACTAAATAGACGGTTACAGTCACTTCTTGGTAATATAACTTCAAATCATTAACAATAACTTGTTCAAAGTCACATTTTGTTCTTTATCACAGTAAATTTGCTGAAAATTATTAAAAATGTTTTCCGAAAATATAGTTGTATCCCTTTGATATAAAATAAAAATATAAATCAAGCTCTAGGCTCTTCCACTCACATGTTGTCCATTTTTTGCCCATTCGTAAACGCGGAAAAGTGAGACACTTTTTCATAGACAAAGGATTGCTCATTCGGAGATTTGTCATTTCAAGAATGGTGAAGTCAGGAAAGTAGATTAATTTTTTTAATTTAATATAAGCGCGATCAAAAAGCCACGTTTTGCATAGAGGAATGCTGTCATAATGTTTCCAAGTTACCTGAGATGATGAAGGATCTTTTCACCAGTTTTTATTGTTTATAAATTATATGCTAACCAAGTTTTTACGTTATCTAAATTTTAGCATTGGTAAAGGTGCCATCTGTAGGATCAATTTTCACAAAATAAGAGGAGCTCAACTCACTTTCGCCAAATTGGTAGATACAGAAACCGAAACACGAACATTTCTTTTCAATATTGAATGAAATGTGCACGTACATACATACGTCGACTGGAAAATGTCCTACGTTGTCAAGAAAAATTGTAAATGCCGTAAAAACGAATATGGACACATAAAACCATCGGCTCAGGAATCACATCGTACACATAATCTCTGGAAATACCAACTCAATTTAAAAACAAACATTCCGATGTAACATTTAACGAAAGGTGCAAGTGCAGTGACAGGAATATGGTATGTTCTCCACTATCGCAAAAAGCTAATAACGCTGTAAAATTACTGTCTACGAAACGTTGTGCAGATTTTTTGAGAGGAAAGATCAGGTACCCTAATTCGGAGATAATAGAAGAAATAGTGGATCAAGCATTCAAAAGGCGTTTCCTTGTATCGAATTGCAATTGAACTTGCTTATCTAAATGAAAAAATGCGACTTGACCGGCACATAGTCATATGACGCAGAGGAGTTAAAGATAATTTAGTGTAATTAGGAAAAATGGAGCAAGAGTTAAAACACATTAAAAAAAACCGCAAACGATGGGGGGTATACCAAAACCGATAGGAGAATTAGGACATTTGAATCCACAATAGAAATATGTTCCAACCTCAAACCTTACTAAATAAGGCTTATTTTTAGGCTTTTATTTAATCTTTTTGTTTCACTTGTATTTTACATGTATACTCGTAGCTAACTACTTGGTATTTTATCTAGTACTTCTCGGATGTTATCATTTCTTAATTGAATTTATTTTTAAATGCTCGTTGCGATTCGATATTTATTTGTTAACGTACATTCTAGGCATATATATATGTATGTGTACATACATTACACGTATTGAAATAAAGAAAGGAATAGGTTTTTATATTCGAAGACATTTTAACAATAAAAAAAAAAAAACGCATTTATAACTTAAGAGACTTATCTAACTTCAAAGGAAAAAAACAACAATCTTCCTCTTATCTTTTAAATCTAATTTTAATGAAGCAATGTTACAGAATTCATAACTCATCATAATCACGATTATGAAAAACATTATCAAAGATGAGCGGCTGTGGACTTTGATCGACAACGAACTTTTAATAAAATGGTATTTTGGACTCTATATATCAGAAGTCGCGCCCCTGTCTCGTAGAGTGACGATAAATGATTTGACAATGTTCACTTTTAACAACTTCATACTGCAATAATAAATGAAGGAAGTGATAATATCCTAGTGTCTGTATAAACTCATATCATTTACTTTTATTATCTCGGATGATAAGTCACACACCTACATTTACATAAAAGTATCTCGATATAATTAATCAGATTCAACAAGTAAATTGGACAAATAAAGGCATTGGAAGCTCGAGTGAAAGTCCAAAGTGCACTTGCTATGAATTGACAAAGTCGTGCATCAGATCTAGATGTGTTATGCAAAGAATAATGCGCGTTTTTAGTGCAACTTACCTTTTGTGGCTGCAGACATAATTACAAACAATCACTTAGATAAGTTAATTAACTAAAAATTAGAAAGAAAAATTAAACTAAATCAAAAAATTGGTCAAATACACGTCCTCCCACGTGCCTCTAGAAAAACTGACTAACCGTAGCGGGCTTCAGCACCACTCGGGATGGGAACTTTTAATAGGGACGAAGAGTGATAAGCGCTTTTTGGATGAAGTGGCTTATTTTGATGTTTTTGGTGTGAAAAAATAAAAATACTTGTGAATAGCTGTGGGGGCCGGTTTTACTCTCTATTTTGTTGTGCTCTTGCCTGTCATGGTCTCATTGTTGCCACATTGCGCCATTTGGAAAGAAATTTGGGGGAAAGCTCTACTCCAACGCTTTTGACGGATGTCACTATTCTGAAATGACATCTTTAGTACATTAATTAAAATTGTAGTAGCCTAGAGTGTTCCCTATAATCATATTCAATTAGAAACGTTACTTACCTAATAATGCAATAACAATTACAAATATTTTTGTTGTAAGTTTCTATAGGGTCCGCCAAAAATGTTTTTTTTTTGAAAATGCTATAAAAAAAACTACTGATTATTTTCTCAAATTTCTTTTTTTATTTGAAAGTACGAGGGCGGGTCAATAAGTCAGTGACTTTTGGATTAAAACACAGATTTTTTGATAAAAAAATAATTTTATTTTTCAACGTAGTCTCCCTTGAGCTCTATACACTTTGTCCAACGCTTCTCCAATTTTTTTATCCCTTCCAAAAAAAATGATTTGTCGAGGTCCTCAAAATAGGCCTTTGTTTGCGAGATGACTTCATCATTGGAGTCAAATCTTTTTCCACCAAGCCATTTCTTCAGGTTTGGGAACAAATTTGCTTGTTTACATACCCGCCAAGATCAAAATGAGCTTCTTCTGAAAAGATGATTTTTTTGGCAAAATCGGCATCTTCTCTAAGTCGATCGCAGGCCCACTTAGCGAAGCGTTGTTCAAGCGTATACACAACCATATTCGTTCAGCGGAAGGATAAAACTAATCTGTCAAAAAAAACGTTAGATGGCGGACCCTATATATTACCTAAAGGCATATAGAAGGTGTTTTTTTTTTACTGATAAATCTTCTAATAGGAATACTTTTCAAGCCGTTCTTTCGAAAATCTTCAATGCGCGAAAGTTATGTACATATATGTATAAGATTAAGTGATTTATTTGGTCCTCATAATTTCGTACAACATTCTCTCTACATGACGCAAAGCCAAACGTCAACGTAATATGTGTAGAAACGAAACTGTTGTCGCTGCGAGTGAAAGTGTGGCGGAATATCCGGAATTGTCAATTCGATATCGATCGTTACAGTTTGGCCTTTGTCCCTCTACTATGTAAAACATTTTGCGAAAGATCTTGTCTTATGTTGAATACATGCAACTGGGGCAGGAACTAAAGCCAAGAGGCCGTGGTTTGCGACGGAAGTTTGCGGATTGGGTCCTTCAGCAGCAGCATGTAAGAAGAGACTCATGAGTTTTAAATGCACCCCTAAAACTAAACCGTTGGATGTGTCCTTTATGTTGATTTAATTATCGGTCCATATTTTTTTTTTTTAAAGACGAGCCCTGAGTTCGGGTTACAAATACTGGCCAATGTTACCGAAAAATGATAATAGGTAATAGCCGAGGGGTGGGCTGTCAGAAAGCTTTTCTTATGTGTACTCCGATTTTTATTTAAATGGACCACTAAACACTTCTTTGGACTTTTATATTTTAAATGTACCTATGTGCTTGGGAATCAATTTGAATACTCGAAATAATAAATTGGCCACAGCCGATTGCACGAAAACAGAAATCTAGTTTGACACACTATACTATTTGACGTTTATACATATTTATATGTGTTTGTACATTTCGACATAAATCCAGAAGAGAAATTTTGATTCTGAAATGAAAACGAGAAGCAACATTTTATGTCTGACAAAATAAGGGGAAATGGTTTGATGTCACTTTTGTTCTCCGGAGCACGACAAAAAGCCCAAACGAAACGCCCTAAGTGTATGCATGGAGTGGTATTCAAAACATAATATCACGAACTATTTTTTATAATGAATAAAGGTTATTCATTTATCTTCAATTAAAAAAAAAAAATAAAAAATCGTTAAAAGAAATATTTTGGATTGCTAAATCTAAAATAGTGGGAAAAATAAGTCAGAAAGTTACTATTCAGAGGTGGCACCATACGAGCGTCTTCAAGTTGAATTTTCCCGCTCGGTCATTAGTGGGATGCACTTCCAAGTATAAAACAGACAGTAAGACCGGTGCATCAAAATTACACTATTTAAGTAAGCGTATGTGCTTGCTGAATTATGTCGCTATTTATAAACTTGATCCGATAACACAGAATGACAAAATGGAACAATTTTGTACATTTTAAGTCAAATTAGTATTAAAAGAAGTCGCATCGGATTCCAGTAAACGCTTACTCATGCAGACTAAAATGGCCAGGGCATGTCCGCCATATGCACTATACTGGCCTATGCCGTCATATGGAAGATATTAAAATATGTGACGACCCAACCAATGGCCTCGGATAAAAATGGACTCACTGTTGACGACCCTGGCAAACGTTTAAATGACAACGACCTTCGGATCTGCACGTGGAATATTCGGACCCTTAATAGGCCGCATGCAGCCGATCACTTAGCAGATACGCTTGACTGCTATCACACGCAGATATCAACGCCATCCAGGAAGTGCAATGGGATGAGCCGGACATAAGGAGGATGAAAAATTGTGATATACTCGTACTCCTATACTATGGTGATTGCTATAGGGAAAAGAAACAGCGCTCCTTCGGATGCGAATATGCCAATTGCCGCAGACTTAGGTAAGAAGTCTTGAACTTCCGGCATGTCTTATGACAATCCCCTCAAGGCTACGAGTAAATATGCGCCCATGCCCTTACGTAAGATAAGGACGACACCACCAAAGAATGCTTCTACGAGCTCATCGACAAGACATATGAGCAATGGCTGAAGTATGATTTGTACCTATGATAGTACGATTTTAAAGCCAGGATGGGAAAGAAGGACATCATTTGTAGGACAGTTGGTAAGCATAGCCAACACGTAACCACGAATGGCAACGGACTTAGGCTTAATGACTTTGTGGCGAGACGGAATATTACTATAGTAAGCACACGCTTTCCTCATCTCGTATACACAACGGGACATAGTGGTCTCCGGATCATCAAACCCTAAATCAAATTGATCACTTTGCGTAGGGGATGCCTCTAATATTCTGGACATTCGAGCGTTCCGGGCAGATAACATTGACTCGAATCACTACCTTGTTGCAGAATGCGGATAACCCAAGCGCCATAACAAAAAAGAACTACTGTGAGAAGATATAACCTAGAAAAGCTGTAATCGCAAGAGACCGCCAGAATCACCGCCAAACGCGTATCCCAAAATCTCTCAAAACTCCTATGCCGCCAGCAGCAAGTACTAAAGACCAGTGGCAACGCTACCAACGTATCATTAGAGAAGCCGTAACTGATGTGCTGGGTTTCCCCTCGATGACCACCATGAAATCCCTGGTTTGATAAAGAATGCCGGCAAGCACATGTAGCTAAAGAAGAAGCCCATATAGTGGCGCTGCAACGTGTCAAGGCAAAAAAAAAAACCTTCAGAAGTCTCAGTCGGTGCTGAGATTTAAAAATTTGTCTGAAAATTGTATAATGGCGAAGAGGCCTAATATCCCGTCAGGCAGAATAGATCATTCAACTTAGACGATGATAGCCAAAGCGAAGTAAGAACAGGAATATCTAAGTCAAAATATTGAGACGAGCTATGTATATAGAGCCTTGTCTAGTTTTGGAATCCTTGCCAAACTCGTACGTCTGTGCTGAATTACGATTGAGAACGCTCGTTGTTCCATCAAAGTCGGTAATGACTTAATCAAGACCGGCTTTGGAAGAGAAGATTCATCGACGCACTATACGAGTTGCGCATTAGTCTCCTGCAATGGACTTGTAGAGCGGACACCAAAGCTGCGTAACCCGTATCACCCTAGGTGGCGCGCACAAGTAGAAGAGGACCTCAACCAACTTGGAGTACGCAACTGGAGGCAGTTAGCTAAAGATCGACTTGGACTGGATTGGAGAGGCTTGTTTAGTGAAGCCCCATTTCATCGCGAACTATAGCGCCGCCTAAGCGTAAGTTATTTTATCACGCAATATAAAATTAAATTACCATATGATTTCTTTCAAAATATTTTAGGCATTATGATCCGAAGCAGAAATATCAACTGCCCATCACCTGGCACTGTACGAACTAGAATTCGGCAATCAGGTTAATTTTTCCAAAAAACTCAAACTAAGGGCGGTTCTATGCAGTGTAATTAGCAGATAATTGTCATTTGTTTTATTGAGTTCTTCGATTAAGTTATCGAAAAATTAAACAAAAACATTTTATAAGAAATGTGCATCAGTTTTCGCGTTACAATGCGTAATATAGTTGATTGTGCGGATAAGATAAGCGTCGATCCAAATCCCAGGTTAATGGCACAAACGATTACAACAGTCGACGCGCTAGGTTATCGAAATTTCAGTGCGAGTCAAGTCCGAACGTCAAGTTTATCAATATGCTTTCGCTTATGTGATTTCGATAAGATTAAGAGATATTGCGATATTTTCAGAAGTCGGAAGCTATTCTTTTTAGGACCTTAGTCTGGCCCTCTATATATGTATACCAGAAAGAATTGACGAAGTTTTCGGTATTTAAATTTTCAAATTCAATATTGCTTTTCAAAATGTAGTCAGATACCTAGTAGATTAATAACTAAAGGGTCTTTCATCAAGCGCCTCCTATGTTTAAATTTAAATAAAACAAAGTGTGTGTGAGACATCATCGAAATTTTGTATGACTCTGGCGCATAAATCAGGCTGAATTTGATCGATGACATGGGTTATGTTGGCTTTGAGGGCCGCTGTGGTTTGTGGCTTATTTGCACAGACCTGCGACTTAAGAAAACCCCACAAAAAAAAGTCTAACGGGGTCAAATCGCACGTTCTCATCACATCCACGTGAAATGACGATGCACTCGAATCGCTCGTGCAGAATTTCCATTGTGGCGTGAGCTGTGTGGCACGTAGCGGCGTTCTGTTGAAACCACATGTCGTCCATATTAACCAATTCAAGCCAAAAGAAGTTGGTAATCATCGACCTATAGCGCTCGTCGTTGACGGTGATGGCATGGCCAACGTTGTTCTCAAAGAAATATGGACCGATGAGGTGCCAGTCCGAACTCCACACCAAACAGTGACTTTTTCGGGATGCATTGGACGCTCTCGGATCTCATGTGGATTGGTATTGTCCCAAATTCGACAATTTTGTTTGTTGACGTACCCATTCATCCAGAAATAGGCCTCATCGCTGAAGATGATTTTTCGATGAAAATTAGGGTCAGTTTCTAACGGCTCCAGAGCCCATTCAACGAGCACACTTCGTTGTCTATGATCGTTTACCCTCAGCTCCTGGGTCAGTTGAATTTTGTACGGGTGCAGGCCCAAGTCACGATGCAAAATTCTCTAAGTTGTGGTCTGCGAAAGACCAGGTTCTTGTGAGCGATGCGCAATCGACTGCCTCGGATCCAGCGGCGATGTTTTCGGGAGATTTTACGTTTCGGCGACGTACGGGTGTTGGTTTATCGTTTACTTAACCAGTGGACTCAAATTTATCCACCACACTGCGAATAGTTACCCCGGTAGGACGATTATGGCGGAACGTTGACCGAACAGAACACCCATTTTGTTAAAACAATTTTATCATTTGCACGTTATGTTGAACGCTATGTCTATCCATGGTGATTTGGCAAAACAGACTAAATAAATGACAGACAATTCGACAGATGTAGCTTCAACAATATGGCCGCAATCAACTGTCAAATTTCGAATGTCACTATTGGGGGACCCATTATATTTTGAAAAACATATAACATAGATATTGTTCTGGTCAGAGCCAAAGATGCCTTAATAAAGAGACTATTTTATAGTAACAGAACAGCCTTTATTCGCTTATGCTTGTATTTGGATATCCCTTGTGAATCAATATGAGAGCAAGTTTATTGAAGATTCCTGTCGGGTGTTTGAGTAGATTCCCTTAAGGCTTTGTTTCGATTATATAGAACATCAGAGTAGGGATACATACAATTCTATCCTAATGTGGTGCCTACATATATTCTTAAGCGTCGTTCGAACAACTTGGGACAGGAAACTCCACTATGACAGAAACACCGCACTCGGTAGGAAGTTGCGACATGAAAAATGCTGGTCGGAAGCCCCAGGATTTTGTTGATTTGTAGAAGGAGAAGAAGCTCCTGCGCCGTTACCTTTTAATTTGGCGTAGCTTATTTAGGTTAATTTAATTGAAAGAAATCTGAGTATTTGTGCATCATAGTATGATCGCCATGAGTGTCTTATAATAAAAAATCAATTTAGCATTAGTGATCAAAGAAACTTTCGAGTGAAATTTATTATTTATTATCTTCGCCGTATCGTCTTATCTGCTGAGTTATAAATATTATGCATGACCCTATGACAGATATGTATGTTTATTTAAAAATTTAAATGGATTTAAGAATCATCCTTAAAATGACATTTCAATTTGATAACCAAATTACACCCAGTGATAACATTTTTCAAAGAGAACTGTTTTATTAAGTTATGAGGGAATATTACCAGCCTACCCACTACTGATCTTATTAAGTTTCACAATATAACTGAAATGTGCTGATATATTGTATGATACTATTATAGACAAAAATAACTCGTCTCATTTGCATGGGCCAGATTTTCAAATGGTTAGAAATATTCGTCATATCTCGCTCTGTAGCATACTGTAAAACTCGTATTTGCTTCGACGATATTGTTGTACAAATACAATAAAAACGTGGCAAAGAAACAGGTTGTTGGATTAAGTGACAGGTTGGACGCCCGCGTCCTAATACAATAACCACTGATAAATGAAATGAAATAAGAAGGTAACGAAGGAAAGGTACCTGCTCCATAACACATTCAGATCTGAATCTTACGGCTGTAAAATTCACCTTAGTAAAGCCCATGACCTGGACACTAGAGCAAAGTGACGTAGAACACACAATTTGATTGAATGATATTGGTTTTACACCGTTTTATAAATTTTGAGTTCGAAAAGGCCGTGCCGAACCTTTTTGGGGTACTTATCCGTAGGTAAATATGTCTTCACTTGCCGTTCAATATTTGACATCCAATTCAATTTCCGATCAAGTATGACTCTAAAATATTTCATTCCTTAGAATGCCGGTAGTAGTTGTGTAAACGGAGAGATGCAAAAGCCAGCATTTAGGTATAAGTTGTGTAAAGCATCGGTTAAGTTTTGTTTACAAGCAACACCAAGCCCAAGCATGTATTCTGTGCAGAGTCTATCGAACCTAGGTCCTCAAGCAAACAGTGCTTGCTTATCATACGAATCAAATCCTTACCAGATGAAGTTTTTGTTTGTGATAATAACTAACTTGCTAAACTTATTCATACCGAAATTTCTGGATTTACGCGGCTTTAAAAGCCTGTTTGATGCTCCAAGATAAGACGTTTAAAAACCAGAATGTTGAATGTTCATTTCATCTTAAAATTACTCACTGGCGATTCAGGAATTTCAGGCTGGAGAATTCTCGTGGTCATCCAGCTTGACATGGTGAAAGAGCTTAAATAATGTCCAGCGAACCGAAGAGCAAATCCAGAGTTAACTAAGTCACTAGCGCAAAGCTCTAGATGCCCGAAGATCTCTGGTTTTAATTCAATTTCCCTTTCCTATATACAGGGCCGCCGCCCAATTATCAAGGCTTCGCCCATCAATGACGTTGTCTAATAAAAAGCGGGGGTAGATTATTCTATAACTGGTCTTATCGAAAACATCCAGATTTTTTAGCATGAATGGATGATACGATTTGACCAGTTACAAGTTGCCGGTCATAGGTCTTGTTGGTAGGCTTGACCACCGGTAGTCCATACCAGGACTTAAATCACGGTACCATGGGAGTCAGGAGCCCCCCGAACTTCGGTCCGGGCCTGACTTGTTAGAGGTAGGCCCCCTTGTGGGAGCGTCATGGTGGCTGTGGTTTAAACCCAAATCGCGGGTACGGGTTTCCTTTTTGGTTTAGCCCATTGTAGAGTTGCAAATGAAATACTGGGTGCTGCGACCCTAAGAGCAGCAAGAGGTTTTGGGTAGGCCTCGACTCATACCAAGGGTGGAACTTGTGCCTCCAACACAGTTCCGAATTGGTATAATTCAAAAGCGAACTATTAAATAATACAAGCGAGTGATTAGCGATGGCAAGGCGTATCCTTGCTCCCTATGGGTGTATGAGCACCTCGTAAACATTAAGTCTACATGAGAGGAGGTTTACGTTAAAAATCCAGGTACGTTCTTTCCTATATACAAGTACAGGACGACATCCCTTCCACCGTACTCGAGGGATCAAAAAATTTGAACGAAAAATTAAAAACAGCGACAACAACAAAAATGAAGCCGTTTTGAACTTACTTGGGCACCCCTAACTTTAAATTTAAGCGACTCAAATCCAGATCGGTTGGCCGAGAAAAATAGCCCCCTACTTGGGAATCCGCCAATAAAAAAGCTAGTTTCAGATGAGGGAAGTGTCGGAACAATCGACATCGGCCTGGAGATGCTATTTCTGCGAGATGAGAAAACCAACGCGTCCAGGACACAAGGCAATGTGAAGTAAATAAATGCGACTCCTTCAAAGCGCCAGCCCCAAGGGTGAACGAGCCTATTGCTCGTACCTCTTCTGAACCATCTCAAAACGATAAGGAAGAAGAGAAGTCGACGGGACACTCCAAGATCTCCTCGAATCTCGCAAACTTCACTAAGGAAAGTATAGAGGGCAATAACTCGACGATAGATCATGCGGAGGTAATCTCGACATTACACAGTTGCCAACCCTAACTCCTGTACGAGAGTTGTAGTCAATAGTGAACCCGACTCAAATCCTCTCAAACAAAGTGCCATACGCGAGTAGACTGCTTGGGCGTTTGAGAAATGAACCGACGTTTGTAGTGAAAAATAGACGTCAGGTATTATATATCACACCGTTGAGTAACTCTGACACTCTTGCCGTAAGTAACTGGCAGGTATCTTCCTACACATCGTTTTCTAATCACATAATGACATTTAACTCGATAATGTCAAATTCCAGAAATACAAAATAGAAACTCCCACCGACATTGAATATGCAGCGGAAAAACTGGGGATGATCTTCACTCAGCCTTCTAACAAAACATGCACTACGAAGGTCAATAAATTCAAGAAATCCTCACTTTGGTGGACTAAACAAGCACAATGCATTAGAAAAGGGCGAGGCGAAACTCATCAATGCAGCCAAAAGCTCCAAGCTGTGCTCTGATAGGGATAAAGAAAATTATGGTTAAAGCTTTGCACCAATATTGAAAGACTCAAAAAAGTCATAGCTGGAGATCTAATACTAAATGATGGTAATTACACGAAATCCAACACTGAAGCTTTCGGGCTCTTCCTAAAAACCCGTGCTCCTACTCCAGCATCAGTAATAGATATATTAAATACATATCTCCCTAGCCAATATTAAATCCTAGAGGGGATACTAGAAGAAAACCAAATACGCTGCACTATAGACTCATTCTCCGCTTACAAATATCCTGAACTGGACAAAACAAAGCGGGATACCGTTCCTAAAAAGATTATTCAGCAGTGGTATCAAGTATGGATATGTACTAGAATGCTGGAGCGAAGTAAAGGCAGTATTCATTCCCAGGGCAGGTAAGCAGGACTTGATCCTGCATCTACGAACCTGATAACCTGTATGCTCCGTCACAGGAACATCAATACAGCACTAGGTAACACCATATTGAGATCAGTATCTCAAGAGGCACACTATATATACGGATGATGTGGTTCTTATGGCCACCGGTAAGTTTCTGCGACGATCAGTGAAATAATATGTCTTTAGAATCTACGGAGAATGGGTCATACACCGTGGGTTGAGAATCCACCCGCAAAAAAACAGAGCTTGTTCTATTTTTGATTATTTGAGCTCCCTTCCATAGATGTAACAACCCTCCGACTAACCAACAGTGCTAAATACCTGGATAGTAAACTAAGTTAGAAGCTCAATGTCGATGAACGTGTAAGAAAACAACGATCGCCTTCTTCGCTCCCAGCCGTAGATTTGGGAGAAAATGGGGACGTAACCCCAACATTATTCTATGGATGTACACGGCTATCGTCAGGCCCATGGTAACCTACAACCCCCAAATAAAACTTTGAGTTAATAACAAAAATACAGAGGATTGCATATATTGGCACGACTCATGCCATGAGAACGGCGCCAATGGCGGAACTGGATAGTATACATGGCTTCTTGCTAGATCGAGTGACGCCTCAATCCTTATAAGTGAACTGGATTTATGCTCCAATACGGACTATATAATACACGATTTTGAAACACCATTCGCCTACATTTTCCCAAAGAGGCATGCGGCAGGGACCAAATGGTGGAAGACTCGATATCTATCTATCAAAGATGGAAATATGGACCAGCGCCGAGATCATCTCGAATCAAATGAGCTTACGAAGCCCACGTCACCTGCCGGACTACAGCAGTGTATTCCAGGCTGAGATATTCGCTGTAGCAGAAGCAGGCAGGTTTGCAGCATTAAAGGCAATATTCCACGAGGATATTACTATATTTATTGATAACACGGCTTCCATTAATCAACAGGGTCCCTGGCCACAAAGAAATGGCAGGCAATGAACATATAGACGAGCTCTCTAGAAAGGGAATTGCTAGACCAAGGTACACCACTCTGCACTCTAAAAGTGGAGCGAACGATGCTTTATTTGCATAAATTCCAATGGACGGTGGAAAATCCTTCCAACCTCTGAAACCTCAACGCAATTATGGACGGAGCTCAGCAAATCCAGAACACGCAAATCCAGAGGCAATAAAACTCCGCCTAATCGATGAAGACATCTGCAGAGGCTGTGGGGACATAGGCTCGCGGGAGGATTCCCTTCACATTCTGTGCCACTGTCCCACCCTCAGTAATTTGAGTCAAAGAACTTTTAGAAGTTACCACATACCTCAACGACCTCTCAGAGCTATTTGCTGCTTCACTTACATCTCTTTTCAGATTCGCGGATGCAACAAGATGCCTTAGACCCGATCAAGGATCAAACGACAACTAACGGAAAGCGAAAACCAAAACTTGGAACCACAATTAAAAAAAAAAAAAAAAACAGCATTTGAAAAGAACATTTTAATTTTTTTTATAATCAAAAATATATATAGTATATATGTTCCACTCCTTAAACATAAACAACAGTAACAAAACATTCACTTATTTCTAAACCAAAGAAAAGATTTTTGCATGCCCCAACTACCACCCAAATAGATTTTAAAAAGAAATAAAAACAAATCAAAAATAAATCTACGCATCCTTAAAAGCCTCATTTAGGGCATTCAAATTTCTATCATTAACATATTCGTGTAAATCACTGCGTCCCATTAAGGAGATGATCATCTTAAGCGTACTCCAAATCGTGTCGGACATTTGATCTACTGAACTTCTTGCAGCAGCCACCTGTGGTAGACCAGATCGTGTACTGGAGTTGGCTTGTAAATTGAGGGCTAAAAGTAGATGTTCCGCAGCTTGTTTGTAAGCCTTCAAGTTCATGCAACACACACCGACATTATAACGAACACGAATGAAACCCGGTTCAATTTGTAGAGCTTGTTGATAAGCTTCGACTGCTTCTACTGATCTATTGCCATTGGCCAAACTTGCACCAAGACGGTTCCAAACTTTTGCATTTTTTGGTCGTACATGTAGAGCTGCTCTAAAGCAATCAACTGCTTTGTCGAATTCAGAAGAAAGGTGAAAAAGTACTCCAAGTGCTTCTTGAACATCAGCGTCGATTTCGTTTGGATTTTGCTTAACAGCTTCTAAAAATAAATTTTGAATTTCCTTCAATTCTGGACTACGAACAAGTGAACTCGTTAAGCTATTATCATCTGTTGAACGAAGAAGGTTTTCGGGAACTAAATGCTTATACTTTGGGTGACAATGTAGCCACGTTGTTAACGATTTTAACGCCTGACTTTGAAGACTCTCATTAGTGTAGGAAACCGCCAACGCCATCAGTACTCGCATATTATTCGGTTTGATTGCAAGCGATTGCTTAAGGGCTGCAATACTGTGTGGATCCTATAGAAAAAAGTGTTAAGAATTGTAAGGAAAAGACAGGTATACTAGATAAGTTACCATTTCATTTTCAGCCTGTGACATACCAAGCAGCTCCCAAACTTCAGCGTTCTCCGGGTCTTTTTTGGCAGCTGCTTCAAAGCACATAACAGCACTTGGAACATCGCCTTTAGACAAAAATTCTTTGCCTTTTTCAAAGACATTCTCTACCTCAGCCATTGGGTTTTCTTCAGAAAACCTATATTCTTTATATGGGTCATACAAATCTGTGTAATCTGACAACCACGGATGCTGAGGATTACCATCTTCAGAGAGTTTCTGCCATTCTTCCTGCAGACGTTGCCAGAATTTTGTGTTGTAGTCAGCAGTTGCTTTTTCTTAAATGATTTGTGATAGAGATCTATAAATACGAATGCGAAATTACGACATACCATGATCTTCCTTTGAACTTTGAAAATCATTTAGCCAGTCTTCCATCGATGCAGTCGTTTGCCCACCCACAGCACCAAGTTCGTTTTCGCCATACTAAAATGTAATACAAAAAAGGAAGCAATGTCACTGAACGCAATATGGATTCGTTCTAATTCTCTCGAATCTAAAAAGTACATAACACACCATAATCAGAGACCCAATAGGCTTATCAGCGCAGATTAGGTCTGGGTACTACTCACTGTTACGGTTGGTGGAATATAAGGTGGACAAATAGCTAACTGAGGAGGGTGAGGTAGAGTTTGCATGTGCGGTTCATCGCTCATATCGAAAAATTCACGCACATAGGTGATATTTTCTTGCACTGGTTGGACATTGACCATTTTTTGTTGGTGCCACAACTGTTAAAGTGAATTTATTTTTAAATTCGCATTTTCACATTCAAGCAACATTAGCTTACTTCATTGAATTGCATTGGCATAGGTATCTGTTGAGGTGATAACATATCTTGATTGAATTCGTTCGCCCATTCACTGCTGCTTCGTGTGACCTCATCAATTACTCTAGGAGCATTTACAACTTGAGGTTGAAAACGTTGTCCTTCAATTTCACGCATCTCCTGCAGCAACGCATTCATTTGAAATGTCTGAAGGAAAAAAATTATTTAGCACTTTAATCTGCTTAAAGTGTACTTGTGACAAGACTTACCTGCGGAGGTCCTGCGATCTGCCCCAGGAACTCATTTACTAACTGATCCTCTGGCATAACTGATCGTGACTCAAATGGGGCACGATTGCCGGAAAAACCTTCCTCTTTGTGGGCATTATCTTTAGTGAATTGTCCACCCAGTTGCATTAGTGGGTTCACACCACCACAATCGCCTTCAACTAGTTGTCTCAGAGACATGTTGGAAATGTTTCTTTTTTTTTATCTTTTCCGCAAAACAAAAATTTAGATAACAAGAAAATGGAACGTAATCCAAAGAAAATTGTTATATCAATAGAACTAAAAAAATTTTATCGAAAACATTGTCCGAGAAATTTCTCACCACTGGAGAATTGTCAATCTTTATTATCGTGAAAGCAAAAAAGAGTAATGGAGCCTGTCAAATGGAAGTTGTAGTAGATTTCTGAAGAAGAAACGAATGAACCTTACCGCCAAATACCGGCACAAATCAGCTGTTCGAATTTTGAATTGACGAAGTTGTAAAAATTTGTTTTGTTTACGTGTAGAAAGTTGCAAATTATTTGGTTATTAAATTTCGGTCTTAATTTGTATTTATTTTTTATTTTAAAGAGTAAGTTGTCTAACGCTCCATTTTCATATAGTAAGGTATTATATCAAAGGCATAATATTATCTATTATTGCCATGCATAGAATTGTCGGAGTAGTCATGAAGTGCACATTAAGTTATGGCATTCCACGCTAAGGGGCTTCTTCTATTTCTAGAACCATATAAATATTTTTGCCAAAATCATAAGAAATTGGAAGTGGTAACTGCCTAGCTCCCAGGGACCTCCTAGTGTGCCACAGTGCGACTGCGCTGGTTTGGCACTTGATTTATTGATAATTAAACTACCGTCAATTGATAATTGAACTACCTTCGAAGTTATGAATCTGATCACTGCTTGGCAATCTGCGGATGGATGTATATTAGGATATTCCACCTGAGTATAGGATTTAGATAGTAGACTGAAGAATTGATATCTGCAGAGGTTCCTGTAACACACCATGCTTTTGGCTGTTTTTAGAGATGTGTGTTAAAATGAAGAAGAAACAGTAAATGTCTTTGAATTGTTCCCATTCCGTTGTTTTCTGGATTCACTTAATTGAAGTCAAGGCTGAGGTCAATTTAAGTAAGTTATAACCGGACGATGGGGGCTTAGCTTAGCGAATCCCATAAGTGGGGGCACCACATTACAGCGAGAATAGACTAGCATTCCCTACATTCAGTTTTTTCAATTGCTGAGCATCCTCAGTAAAAGACAACACTTTGTGACAAGGTGCATGCCAAATCAGTAAGTGACATTGGAGATATTTTTAACACGCCGATGATGCTTATGCAGTCGGTTATGGGTACCAAGTGTATGTTCTTTTGTTCTTTTCAGACCACTAGATAGTTGATCAATTACTGAGAATTGGATAACGATCGTAGTGTAGATTTAGTGCATGACTTTGGATTGTAAACCCCACTTTAAGCCTACAGCCTTCTTCTATGTGTAGAGGGCAACAAGACTTTCGTTAGTATATCAAAATAGCTTAACAATTTCAAGTTGAGTGCATCAGTTAATATTCTCGTTTATTATATATTACAAAGACGTTTGTCGAAAAATGGAAAGACTACTTCCAAAAGAGAACCGTACGGGATATCCAAATGCAAGCATGGTCCGGACGAGAGCCATGTGACTTATAAATAGTTTCTTTGTGGGAGCAATAACACCTTTTGTTTAGACTTGGTTTGACTAACATCTTCGTTAAATAATGGTATTGATCAAGCAGATCTGAAGGCATCTTACTACAATTCGAAAAGAAAATGATTTTCCCTTGGTTGAAAATGCGGGTCAATTATTTTTTGTGTCTGTAGACACCCCAGACAAATGAGTTCTAATAGGAATGGTTTCTGGGTTTTGAATGTTTATTTTTATCTTCCGGATGACCTCGATCTTTGGACCTGATCTTCACCTTATCGCAGAAGACTATTTTTAATGTCAAGCTCCATCAGAAGTCACATTGGCATTCTTCACGATAAACTATCTACCGCTAGGCATATCAAAAACAATCCAGCAATGGTTTAAATATGCCAAGCCTGTTCATATTCTGACGTGACATGTGAGATATTATGTGTTATGCCCCGCCTTAAAACCAAATTGAATTGATTATAAGGAACTTTATTTTTGTTCTCAACCAACTTAGTCAGGGCTAAATAGATTTGTTTATAATTTGATCTAAAGGATGCTGAATCTTTATAGATAGTAGTATCCCGTACTATTGGCCTCGGACCTCGGGCCTACTTCCTAAGCCACCCTAATCTTCAACAACACTTTCCGTGAGACTTCCATTAGGTATTACCTCGCCCGGTTAGAAATTATGCTGTGTTCTCAGAGAGTTGAGCTCGTCTCAAGCTTTCAGCACTTCGCAGTTCGTTCTGCGCAGATTAAGCAGATTCTCATCCAGTCGTCCTATGATTCTTTCGTGAGATCTATGAGGTCCTCTGGGTTTGGCACGTTTATTTTGTATTCTGCGAAGCGTCTGCAACAAAAATTCGCATCATTGTTCTCGTTTGTGCATTCCGGACATAATGGCGAATCGTCGTGCGCAAATCTTTTTTTTTATGACTACTCTGAAAATGCCGGAGCACGTATTAAGTTTTTTCAAAAAAAGGGAGGGAGAGAGAGATATAGAGCAATGGAGAGAGAGAGTGATTGAGAGGGAGAGAGAGAAATATGTTTAACCACCCATGGTTATTTCGCTCCATGGGTGGCATCCAACATTTAATGGGGGGACTAAATTATTAGTGTAAATTGACTTGTTATTGTATTTTAGGCAACCATTCATCTCACGAGATTTATGTTGCCTGAAAAAAAGAATGTCTTTCGGGCGCGGCTGTTATTGAACCCCGAACCGTCCGATTAGGAGGCCAATACACTACCGCTTGAGCCACGGCTATCACCACTATAGGAGTCGATGTGCTCGGACAGGAACTGTGTAAGGTTTTTTGCTCTCAGGATCCAGCTGTCTTTTTTATGGGGCTGTCTCACCTGATTTGCCATATTGCTGCCAATGCTGCCAATGGTGCAAGTGAACCCGCCTATAACAGCGACAGCACATAGGTGCACCGAACTGACCAAACTGGACAGCAGTAGCCTGCAGTGTAAGCCTTAAGGCGCAGCCTATTATTGAATATCACTTCGATATTTTAGGTACTCCTTAGACCTGATTGTTTGGTTTCCGACTCGAAAGTTCGCATATTTCACGGCCTTGAGACTGGTTATCAAAACAGCCTAATCTTGTTGCCTGCTACTCTTATTTCCAATCTGTCCGTTTCAAATCAATCCCTATTTCTCGCAACAGACTCATCATCTCAGCTGACTCTGTCTCGTTGATGTGCGTGGATATGGTGACCGTGGCGATGTCGTCAGTGAATCCGATCGCTCTTATTTTTTCAGACAGTGTCAGTCGCAAAGCTCCATCATGCATTGCGTTCCAAAGGAGTGGTTCGAGAACTGACGTCTGCAGTACTTCCACTAAAACGCTGTGGTATTCAGGTCAATCTTCAATATGGTCATTTAGCCCCCCTATTGCTGAATTCTGAACTTCAAAGGTTATAACTGCACAATGCCTCATCTCTATCTTTCCCCATGTATTGGTTCAGCTGGTGTACCTGTGGGTGGTCGTGGCTCAAGTGGTAGTGGACTGGCTTCCAAATCGGAAGATTCGGTGTTCGAATCCCAGCCTCGCCCGAAAGACATATCATCCATTTTTTCAGTTAACGAAAATCAAGTAATGGCGAAGGTTTTCCAGGTGGTTTCATCAACTTTTGCTAGCAGTACTATATGGATTTGTGGAACGCTCTCTCTAAGGACTTTTAAATGACATTTCTCAATCAGACTGAATAGAAATTCTGCATTGTTTTAATTGAATGCATCTCGTCTGTAGGCGCTTTACAGAAGATTAAAAACATAACATATGTTTCTTATTAACATTATATTTTAGATTTGCGTAGACTGTTAGAAAATAAAATTTCCATTGTCCAAGAAACACAGCCATAGTTTCGAATGTCTTACAATGGATTTCGATCTGTTTGAACTTGAAGATGATGATATTTTAACTTCCCTTTGTATTGCTCCAACACGTAAGTTATTAACCAAACTTTACGACTTTGAGAGTAAATCAGTTTTTTCCGCGTTGCAGAGGAGTCAAATGTAGCTAAAAACCCTATTCCAGAATTTAATTGCATTGGTGAAGATTCCACTAATGCTCATTTCCCAAGTGAATCGTTTGTTAAGAATTTGTGTGCCCTGAATGAAAAAAATTCAGCAATTAATGACCTACGTCTATCTTCCTATGAATTCAAGTGGACATCTTTACACCATAGCCAAGTGCTGGATTATATTACTGGTGAGGTCAGGTAAATAAAGATGCCGTTTTTCTATCTGCTGAAACTAAAAAAATCTCGGTTTTGTTTATGAAAAGGATGTCGATCCAACATTTAGCTGCAAGCCTTAGAACACCAATCGAGACCGATGATGGTCTGTCTTATTATCAGCGAAGGCATCTAGTAACCTTATTCTATCATACGATCCTGTCTAAAGGTGGTGAAATGTACTGGCCGAAATTGGAGCACCATTTATCAAGCTTGCGCAACTTGCTTAATCGTATAACGAACAAAGATATGCTGGAACTTGTGTATATCGCTAATAGTTGTAAGGGGAATGAAGTAAGGATTTAATTGTGTTAACTCCAAGCATTTCTTGTAATTGTTTGCCTTTGTTTTTTCAAAAGACTAACACTGCGTCATATCATTTTCTTCATGGATTTTTGGAATGGAAGCTTCTGGATCTTTTTATTTTACAACGATACCAAACGGACAGATTGGAAATAACTGAAGTATCATAAATATAAACAATTCAAATGGGAATGGTTCTAGATTTAAAAACTTTGTACTTGTAGGGAGCTTCAGATTCAGTTTTCAAAAGTCAGTTGGAAAGAATGCTGGTTGATCTAATGACTCTTTCGATTTTTTTGTTTAAAAAGGTAGGTTTTTGCCTCATATTATTTTCCTATGGCAATAGTCCTTTCAATTTATTGAAAGTATGCCATCATATCTACTGAGAACTAATTATTGCATTGCAGAAGAAAATCACTGAGTTGCTGTTCTCCACGCCATTTCCATGTACATGCATTAAGGAGTCTTGGTTGGTGTTGCAGATTTCTATTGAAAAATGGGACGGAGAAACATTTTGGAAATATTTTAACCAAATCATGGGTAAACTAAAAAATAATTTAGGTGAGCAAATGTTTTATTATTAATATTTTTCTGTTCCTTTTGCAAACTCTATTCAATTTGTTTTTGTTTTGTAGATGAATTTTCTTTTACAACCCAGAGTTTCTCAGAATTCACAATATGGATGATTAAGTCACTGATGAGACTACAAGGCTATCGCTCCAATGGTGTCTTCGATGGACCATATTATCCAAGGGTAATCGATAACTATGACCAACTAGAAACTACAGTTCAAGACTTTTTCAATTCAAATCCAAATGAGGAACAGACAAGAATTTTTATATGTATCATGATGCCTGTGATTTTAGAATGGTTGGTGTTATTTCTGCATGCCATGGCATGAATGTAAGCTTTGAAAATTTCGCAACAAATTCTTTTTATTTTTTTTTAAGGTGGAGACCGAAAGTTAACATTCCAATGATACTGTGGGAGTATTTTCACAAGAAGCTCAATTCATCATTTTTTATTGCTGGATCAGCGCCTTCTAGCTTGGCTGTTTCATGGTAGGTCAACTTTTATCAAGAACAGATGTATTAACATTTTTAGAAACCTGTCAATTTGACTGTGATTACTTGAGTTAGTTCATCAAAAGTTAAGATTTTAGAGAATACATTTTCCACGGATTGGGATTTTTTTAAATTTATACCAACGATTCGTCATAGTTTTAGAGATTCGTTTTAGTTAGGTTTCCTTCAATGCTATTGATCCGCTAATCTATCTCTTTTCTTCCTTTTGGCACGCTTCTTATTATATTTTTCGCTTTTCTTTGTTCTGGTAGACGTTGGATGTGGGAAATCCATCTTAGAGTATCTGCCAAGATGTATATTGTTTTATATTGTTTTTGTAGTCTGACCTTATCTACCGTAGCGTTTCTTTTTGCCCCATAGATTCGACTGATCATTTTTTATTCAGTGATTATTTTAAGGTTGTCCTCATCAAAAGTTGTCATTGTCGATGTAATCTTATCAAGGTATTATCAAAGTTTTGTATAGTTTTAATATTAGAGTTCTGATTAGCAATATTGTTTGCAATATCTTTTTGTGTAGAAGCCATTTTATTTGTACCACATCAAATGTCTAATTTTCGCTCAGTCGGAAATAAGAAGTTCTCGAGTGAACATTTGTGCGAGAAAATTAAATTTTCTTTTTTTATAAAATAAAGTGGTACGTGTGCTTGACGTGTGAGAATTTTAGGGTTCGTTACAGGTACCCTTATTTTTTTTCTAGAAATTATTTACCATGCTATCGGCAGTTGAAATTCGAACCCTCTTCCTTTACGAATTTAAAATAGGACATAATGCGTCATTGGCAATGAAAAACATTAATGACATTTGAGGATGTAGCGGTAAACGAAGGCACTATACGACGTTGGTTTGGAAAGTTCCGTTCGAGAGATTTCAGCCTCGAAAATGAATCATGTGGGAAGCCGGAATCGTTAGTTGACGACGATGTTTTAAGAGCAACGATGGATGCGGGCCCAACGGAAATCGTTGCGGGACATTGCACAAAGCATGAGAGTATCCCCAATGGCAATAAGTCGTCACCTTTCTCTCATAGGAAAGGTAAAGAAACTCGATTAGTAGGTACCCCATGAACTGAATGAACTACGGCGCCTGGAAATCTGCGCATCGCTTACATTAAGAAACCAAACTGAACCGTTTTTGCACCGGATAGTCACCTATGATGAAAAGTGGATACTGTATGATAATCGTAAAAGATCTGGACAGTGGTTGGATGCAGACGAAAAACCAGAACACACCCCCAAGCCCGATCTTCACCCAAAAAAGGATATGGTGACCATTTTAGTCACCACTTTTCATTTCTTCAGCCAGGAGAAACGATAATATTGTAAGGTAATCAACAATTGCATGCCAAATTGGCTGAAACGCAACCTGCGTTGGTCAATAGGCACGGTCCGATCCTTTTGCATGACAATGCTAGATCCCATACCTCAGAAGTAACGGTGCAAAACTGTTACAGTTTGGATTTGAGATTCTTCCGCAACCAAGGTACTCTCCTGATATTTCCCCAAGGGATTACCGTCTTTTCCGCAATCTGGATTCATTTTGCCGGCAGAAGGTCTTCCGGAACCGAGCAGAGGTCATAAAAGCCTTTGAAGATTTCATTGTCTCAAAAAGTCAGCTCTTCTACGAAAAAGGAACATTTGACCTTGTATCACGTTGGAAGAATGTAATAGATGCCAACGGATCGTATTTTGATTGAATAAAAATTTACGACGGAAAAATAATATTGACTTTTAAATTTTTACTATAAAATCGGACATTTCATGTGTTAAAACTCAATATTACTGGTTTAAAGCACAAACACGATTCGTAATCCGGTAATTTATTTAAACAAACAATTAACGGACGTCCTAAACCTCTACAAAGGGGTTATCATTACCATTGAAAAGGGTATGGGAGGAGTAAAAGAAGGATGGAAAACTGAGAGATTCGATTTCGAACGACTACAATCGCTAGAGATTGCTAAAGCCTTTTCTAATCGTTATTGTCTTATGCAGGCAGAATCAAGCTCAGAAGATCAGTGAGAACATTGTCAGCAAGCCATTAGAGACGCCCATTTCGTGTGCGAGGTTTCAATTGATTAGGACAACAAAAATCGTGATTAGACGAAGAGTGTCAGCAAGCACGTATTGAAAAAGAAGAGATGACGTAAAGAACGGTGAGAGTTGCTTACAAACTGTATGAACAAAGAAAAAGAAGAGGGTGGGAACATAAGCATCTCTGAACGAAAAAGATAAAAGCAGAGAAGCGCGCAATCGACGCAGGTGCTTTTGCAGAAATGATATCTGGAAGTTCTACCAAAATATGAAAATAACTTCACAAAGATACAATACAAAATAGTAGAATCGGTACTGCAAATTTGAAGTATGTATTACTTCTGTAGACTGTTTAACTGCACTCGTAGGCACATTATTCCAAAAGCATGTACAACTGCTAAAATACGATGACGATATTGACTTTATCAGGAGAAATTAATCGTGTTTGCAACCATTGGTGGAGCAAATGACTATCTATCTGGATTCCGCTGACCTGAAGCAAAGCAATCTAACGCGTCAAAAATGCCATTGGTTGCTTCGAGAGAAAAGATTTTTGGAATTTGGAGAAAAAAATGTAACAACGAACTGTTTGTGTACCACAAACACAGCGACATTGACCTGGTCAGCGGGGTTTAGCTAATGAACACCACCGCTCCGACTTAGGGTGTCTTCGCGGCAAATGAATACCACGCCCTAGGCTGCGCGGTCAAGTGGAAAAGGATCTCAGCCAACTTAGTTTACGCAACTGTACGCGATTATCACAAGATCGGGCTAATTAGGGAGAGCTGCTGATTGTGGTCCTGGTTTAAACCGGACTTGTGGTGCCACCTAAAGTAAAGCAACTAGGAAACTGTTTGTCCAACTCAATCTTCAATCTTTCAGTGGTTCAAGTGATAGTGGACTGGCTTCCAAATCGGAAGTTTGGGTGTTCAAATCCCAGCCTCGCCCAAAAGACATTCATTTTTTCGGTTAACGACAATCAAATAAGATGAGTAGTTGACTAGAAATCAACATCAAGCCAACTTCCACTAAGAATTTAGTCTCCCCATTAAATGTTGGATGCCACCCATGGAGCGAAATAACCACTGATCCAAAACATCTTTCTTTCTCTCTCTATCCCATTTTCAAAAAACTTAACACATGCTGAGGCATTTAAGTGTTAAGTTCTTTAAAAAAAAAAAAAAAAACTGATCATTTTGCTATCGACACATATTCTTAAACTTAAAGCAACACTTCTGCAGGCCTTTAATCTATGATGTCTGTTTTTATTATAGAAAATTGTCTACAGTCATTCAGTGATATCCATATTTTGCTTATGTTCTTTGTTACTAATCTTGTCAATAAATTTAAATTATTTTTGTTACCATTCCCATTTGCCTATTATTACATGCATAGACGAATTTTCATTTTTATTCTATCTATCAGTATATCTGGCAAGAGCTATCTGGACAAATCTCGCTCTTTGTTAAGTCAGTGTGTTCCTGATGCAAACCTCTCCAGTTTTTCCCTTTTCGCAATTCTTGTTGGTAAAACTATTGAAAGACTTAACCAAACGGAACAGGTTAACCAAACACAGAAGCTCTTGGGTCGAATATATTCAAAATTTAGTCTGGCAAAGTTTCTAGCCCTCAATGAGACTGGAATACACCATTTGAGCGAATTGTTTTTATCGTTGGCTCTATGTGGTGACTTTAACGAAATTGTAAGTTAAACAATTGCTCATCATTTTAAGAGTGCAGTTACATTTATATTACTTTCAAGGCTCCTAAGCTTCGTGAAAAATTTCTTTCGATATCGCTTGAAAAAGTATCACTTAATAGACAGCTAGCCGTGGTTAAGGGGCATGTTGCACTCTTGATTCTTTTCTCCGAAAAACGTTGCAACATATCAGATTATGTGACGAAGCTACTTCAACAGCTTTCGAGCATACGTAACGAAGTGGCTGTTTCCAAAATAATTGCCGACGGGTTGCTGGATATCTTTCAGAATGCCGAGGACTTCGATAGAGGAGAGCATGTGTTAATTGGTGAGTAGAAATCAATTATCCCTTATGATTGTCTGTTTAATAACTGTCATATTCCCTAGACTCGTGGATTCCAAACTTTTTGAACTCATGTACACCATCTGAACAGGAACGTTCTCTTGAAGCTCTTCATTTAATCTTCGACAAAATTAAGACAAATTCTCTCTTAATGTTGGGACGAGATCACTTGGGACATGTACAGACTTTGTTCAAGGCATTGAATACCCACATTCTGCCATATATTCGACAGAATTTCATGACTAGTTTTTCGCCGTGGATACCACAGTTGGCGGCAGATTTTTGTATTCTTACAACAGGAAGTGATCAGGGTGGATTTCAGCGGACTTATAAGTTCTTTATAGAAGCGCCTACTAGTAATAGACAGTAAGTGCGAAGTTTTGAGTTAAATTGTGCCAACGATTTTAAATTTTACGTTTTCTGCTTTAAGGGGAGTTCCCAAGTTTCTGCTGACGATATTACAATCAGAGAAAGCAAACTTGATTGACTCA
Source organism: Volucella zonaria (assembly GCA_963966105.1). Lineage (NCBI taxonomy): Eukaryota > Metazoa > Arthropoda > Insecta > Diptera > Syrphidae > Volucella > Volucella zonaria. The sequence goes on along the minus strand of OZ014531.1, from coordinate 120,771,426 downwards.
ACAACAATAATTCAAGTCTGGTTAAAAAGTTTGATCCAATTGTCAGCTAGCAATGAGGTAAAGTTTGCACAACTGTTTTCTGTCATTTTCATTTCTTTCTATCATCACTTTATTAGGATGTGGTTAGTCTTACGAATATCGTAGCTGGGCTTGAAGAATTTAGCTATGTTACGGACCTAGTTGATCCAGAAGCTTTGAAATCAAAAGAACCTCTTTGCGTTTTTGTGTCTGCTGTGGGAAAATGTTTTGACTCTTGTACAGATGTTCAAAAGAAACGCACCATAGGTGACAAATTTAATGCATACCTTAGTTCATTCGACAAATGGGTTCCAGATAAGGCTGAAAAATCAGAAGTAATGTTTCGATTTTACAGCTTTATAGCAATTGTTGTATATAACTGCGCGAACATAGTCTACACAAGGGTAAGAAATGAATTCTTATTAGTAACCAATTTTCAGTACTTTTCTTCCCCAGTCGAAAATCACTTGTTTCTTCCACGTAGCTCTTACGCGTTTTATATTACCAACAACAATTCAAATGGGAAAACCTCCAGAAGGTAAATTAGCGCAAGTTATTCATAAAATTTGGCCAGTTCTAGTACAGGGTATCGGACGATTGAATTTTCGATGTGATCCATACATAACAAAAACTTTGAACGACCTGATTGCGAAATGGACAATACATTTCAAAATTGTAAATACTTTTATAATTTTCGTACTGCATATCAATAATTTCGTTTATTTTCAAGTCTCCAAATTCGAAAGTAGTGGCTCGTCCGTTTGTAGCTTGTCTAAATGGTGATAGTGAGAGTCTATCGCTGTTTGTCTTTGAAAAGTTAACATCTTTATTTTTGGCCACACAACGTCGACAAGCAGACCCGAATGCTTGTTTGGTGATAACAATTTTTCAAGAAGTCGTCGAAAGTGTTGGAGATGAAGAGGCAAAAATGCTAATAGTTTTAAAAGCCAGCTGCTTCACAATGTTGGAACACATAATGATGGTGGATGAGATTATTCCAAGTCGAGTATTGCTTTTAGATCTTTTTAAGAAAGTTGTCAATAGCAATGCTTTTGAGAAGTCAAATAGTTTGAGGTAAATTCAAACCAGAGGCTTAAAATTGATTTAAATTTAATATTTTTCAGATCCCTTATTACGGAGCACCTTCGAATAATCGCAAAACGGCATTTGGCTTATTATACGTTTTTTTATTTCGAACTCTTAATGAAGTTTGTGAATATCTACTGTCCATTGGTAGAAGATGTAATGGATTATCTTCTCGAAGAGATCCATGTAGTGGAAGCTAAGCGTGGCGGTGGAGAAGACAACAGAATAAGGTAAAAGAAAAACTAGAAACGAATCTATCACAGTTTTACTTTCTATATAAACAAAATTTATTCAAATTGAATTGGATATAATACAAGTAGTTAAAGTAATTTGACAACTACATTAGCACTGTTCTCCCTTAAAAGTATACAGTAACCCACCATTTAATGTTCATTTTCCCGGAAAGCTGCTGGCTACTTCCCATGCAAACTCGTTTGTAGTTCCTGTAACCAAATGTTCTCCAATATATTGGCCATTTTGTACTGAACGGAAAGGTTTTGTATCCAATATTCAAAGATGTCGGACTGAATTGATATCAGATTCAGAATCCCAGAAAACTGTTCTGGCTTGGTCTCGTCAGCAAAGACACATATCTAGTTGTGCAAAAAGGTATCTTCACTTCTGGCCTTGCACTAGTATATATGCCAAACGTTCGACGAACAATGACTGTGAACTTTTTACCGAAAATCGGAAAAGATGACCACATGCTCGCCAAGAACTTGTAACTAATCAGTCTGACTTCCTTCATGTTGAATTTCATGTACGAAAACTCCTCTGCGAACGCGTGCTCTGTCCAAAATACAACATGCCAACCAACTCGGAAGAAAGTGCGAAGTTGTGCTTCATTAGCTGGTGGACAAATTTGAAGGTACCCTTAATAAGATGAAGGACATGGTGAGCATTTTTATCGACATTGAGAGTGCTTTGGACAATGCAACACCGGCAAACAACATGACATCATTAGCTGGTGGATTAAAGCGAACAGAACAGTGAATAGTAAGCAGAATCCTGATTGCGGATGCAATATGTGACAGCGAGAGTAAACAGTGTAGCGTCCTGAAAGACAGGACGTAAAGTCCTGCTACGATACATTATTGTCGACTCTGCTTACGGCTTACACTTCAAACGTTTACGCTCAGGCATATGAAGGGGATAACACTGTACTTTTTGCCGGATCACGGCCTGCCACCATTTGTAATAAAGCGCAGGCAGCCCTGGACGTGATCGACGTGCACTAGAAAAGCTCCGGCCTACGGATTACCGTGTTGTAGCTGGTGGTATTCTTGAACTACTTTCAAAGTTTTTCATAAAGAATAGATTCAAAATCAACATTTAATATAGGCAAGATTATAGTTTTTCCTTTTATTTTCCTAAATTGTCTTTTTTCTCTTAAATTGTCTTATTTTTTTATTTTAATTAAAAGACCAACACATTGTAAATGTAATTGTTTACTTGTAACATTTTAATTTTTTACAGAACCTGTGTCGGAAAGCTGAGAGGAGCTATTGTAGCGGCGAACGCCAGAAAATAGGTTTGACTTATAGTCGTATTTTATTATCGAAAAGGTATTGAGTAATATTAGGTTTGTTTTAATTGTTTTACGTTTTCTGTAAAGTTTTATTTTCTCTGTACAATAATATAAGATAAAGAACTGAACTATCATAATATTTCTTTTTGTTATTTACCGCATAAAAATACGTAGGTGGACACGAGTATTAGCAGTAGTAACGTAGCAGAAAGTCGGACAAATTTAAAACTTTGAAAAGTGTCCGACTAGGGAATATCATAACTCTCGTCTCTTGATGTTCACAATCAACGACGGAAAGTTTTAAGGTTCAATATGTATACTCATCGACACTTTCTATACTTGTGCGTTTACTGACGATTTTGTGTTTCGTGCAAACCCCCTAATTAAGAGCCAGAGAAATTGAGATCGGGAATCCGAGCTTAAAATTGTTGTAACGAAAAGAATTCTTAGAACAAAAATGTTTAAGTTTTAAGGAGTATTTCTGTATGCGAGAGAAACGTAGGCCCAAGAAAAACACATTCAGCTAATGTAGACAACAATTAAAGAAAGATCTTCACACCTTACGGTAAAAGACAACCGGATTATGTAATATACTCACACTAGTCGAAATAGCGTGTTTATCCGTCTCAATCACGGTGTCACTGTCTGTCTCGTTCACACTTGGTACTCACTTTAACTTATTAAAAAGAATTAACTATGAATTGGGCTTCTTTAACAAAATATTTTTTTTGTCCTTAATTAAGCGTTAGTCTAATAAGCGTCATACCATTTTGGAATCCAGACTAAATACGGCATTTTTTCAAGTTACTTGCTAAAATGGTATAGTAAATTTTTTTGTCAGTACAGTCAGTTCAAGTTAGGTGGTTAATGCTTTTCATATACATGGATGGACAAAAAAACAATATTTTAGCTAAAACCGATATATTTATGTTTCAATTTTGGACCGTAATTTACAGAAGATTTGCTCAGGGTTACGTGGCAAAAAAAAAATCGAAGAAAAGCAAAGATTTGCGGTCACATTGCGGTACTTGAAAGATCGTCACAGGGTGTCAGACTTCTCGATTTTTTTTGAATGCCAATAATTTTAAAAATACATGACTAGATTTTATTTTATAATTTTGTGATAACCGACACCACTGGACCTATTCCGGCTTGACGTTGATATTTTGGACACCCTCTATATGTATTGTGCACGGGAATGGACCAAGCTCGGACAGTACTCTATAACAATCGATATACTGTTTTTTTTTTTTTTTTTTTTTTGTTGGCATTAAAATTATAAAAAAAAGGATGCGTTTGCATAAATCGCATTTAGCTTTAGATTGACACAATATGTGAAGCGACTGAGCATAAACCCTTTGGCTCACAGAACTTTCGAATTTTATGGTGGCCCAGGGTGAGGAAAGCAACCAATTTGATAATCGTAACTGGAAAAAGTAACTCCGGGATAGCGACAAAAAGAGAGATTTTTTAGTTAATGCTAAATGAGGAAGTAGCTTTATGATTACTCCTAAAATATGATATATTCGTATTACATATTCTTTATGCTGCCTTATTTCTATTACCTATTGATTGCAAGAAACTTAGAATGAGCAAAAAAAAAAGAAGAATATTACTCCTTATCAAAAAATCAATTCCTTGTTAAATTTCTGCCTTAGAATTAATAAATTTTCTCAACAACGGCCATAGTTTTTCAATCATTCCAAGAGATTGTTTCGATGTTTAATATGCGGTATTATTGTTAGCATCTTACTCTTCTAGCGTTGAGACCTATTTTTTCGGCTGTATTTTAATTATTTACAATCCTAACTTATCTTCCTATCTTCCTTACATCACAAATGCTTCACAAAATTTTCTCAGGTGGTGTGATTAAATAATCTCGTTTATTTAATCTTTTTCTTCGTAATTGCATAAATCATGGACATACAGGGCCCAAAGATAAGTCCGGGAATTATTTCGACCTGTGGTCCGACAATTGGTCGTTTGAATCTAGAGCAAAAAAAAAATAAAATAGGCGACCCCCAAGCCTCCAAGATTTTTCCAAACTACCAACACCAAGGAACACTAGGAATCCAAAGTTTATTGTCATGCCGCAAAAAACTCTGAAATATCAGTATCTAGTATAAAAAAGTCATTGACGAAATTAGTACATAGTATGACAGCGTTTCTTTCGCGATGGTAGCCTGCTAACCCTTGTTAGATCTCAGAAAGTAGCAGAGAAATTCCGCTAACAGATGTTGCAAGTCAGTTACCCTACACAAACATCTCAAGTGTTCTAAAGGCATTGTATACACTCCACGGTCTATAAATCGCAGCGAGGAGAAAATTACGTCTAACATAAAATCTCAAGGTATCAGCGAAGAGTTTAAATTCACAAAGGAAATAGGTGGGATTAAAAAGCCTACATGTTTAATGCTTTTATCTTCGACTTATATTTCCTACCCCAATCAATTGTAGTTGATTTTTACATTGCTAGGTTCAAAGAATACACCCCGTCACCTGAGATTTCGGAACTGCCAGCTACTTGGGCACACAAGTGAACGGTGCTCCAAAAATAAACTGTGAAAACTAGAACCTTCCCTCCTAAGATCACAGTGCATACACTCGAATAAGGGAGTTACTTGGTAACCATCCCTCCTCATCAAATTATGCCCTAAATACTCGTACGTTCAAAACAAAGAAGTATTAAGTATCAAAATCACCATTAAATGGTGTGTCTGTAAACCCAATTACAGTTCCTTTTTCTGAAATAGCAAAACGAACAGTGCGCCAGTCCAAAATCAATCCGTTCGAAAAATTCAAACCCAATCCAACCCACTATTTCTAATGCTATCATAACCAGCCAACCAGTCAACACTCCAAAAATACAACATTTAATCAGCAAAACCCCCAAACGTTGTCAGCTGTACCTGATGTAGATATGCACCCTATCTCTTCCTCACAAGATAACACAATCTTAACAAAACAAGCGATGCGCAATTCACAATCCATCTCGATTAACCCAATCCAAACAAAATACCATAGATTAATTAACCTAGATGGCAAACTCTACTAATCCTTTTGCAAACTCTTAACTTCGCACAGCCTCACATAAGTGAATTACCAACACTTTGTACATCTCTATAACCTGTCAGAATTTGCTAGAAAGAGAGCAATTTATAAGTAAAGTTGCTAGAATGACGGCGATTTGCACGCGCGAATTTAATGTGGATGACATTTTTTTGAGTAAAATGGTCGAATTTTGTGTGAAATGGGAGGGGAATTTCCATTGCTGACAATTCATACGTATCCACATTCCACAGACAGGGTCACATGGACATAGATAAACTAACTAGATGTCAAACTCTGCTAATACTTTTGCAAACCCTTAACTTTTGCACCGACGCACTCTAAGTGGATGCCAACACTTCTGTATCTCTATAACTTTGTCAAAAATTGCTAGAAGGAGGGCAATTTACAAGTAAAATTGCTAAAATTAGAGCGATTTGCACGAATGTGTGTAATGGAGATGACATTTTTTTGTTTAAAATGGGCGTGGTTTGCATAAAAGGAGAGGGAAATTGCCATTGATGACAATTTGCACGTATTCACAGACAGGATCACACGGATAGGGGCGATCAATAGAAAACCGGTTTTGACTTTCCAATATCTGGAAAGTTTGATATCTAGGTATAGTTAGTCTATGCACAGGGATAGAGGCGATCATTAGAAAACCGGTTTTCCAATATCTGGAAAATCTGCCATCTAGGGTTAGTTCATCTATGCAACGTACACACTCCCCGAAAGTTTCCCAACACTAGCCATTAGCCAATTAAATAAACAAACATACAAACCCAACCCAAACAGCAAATACCAAACGCGCTACATTTTCTGGAGCACCTACTTACATATGTATGTATATCTGCTTTCACTCAATCGCTTATTAAAAATTACGAGTACTTCATTCACACCCCACAACAAAATGATGATATCTAATAACACTTTTCTGACCGCATACTCTAACTTTGCAGTTCAGGTTTTAAATGCCCGAGTTTGACTAGGAGATCGGATGTTTCAACATCTAAATTACAGAGACTATCCCCACCATTTTCTAACGAGACTCATCCTGATTTTTCATAATATACTTCAGACTGTGCCGTCCAAAAGTATTCTTGATCAACAAACACAAAATTAAAAGTTCTACAATGGAACTACCGTTAAAAACCACTAAACCCAAAATACTAACCTCCCAACTAACACAACAGTTAAACAAGGGACAGGACTGCTATTCCAAAAAACCTTTCCCACTTTTAATCGAATTAAAACAGGAAATCACAGTGATATCCTTATATATCCCTTCAGATCAAAATTTTTTTCTTTCTGAAATCCAGAATATTGCAAATGCCTCTCAAATCCCCGATTATAGGTAACTTCAACTCCTGGAGCCCTATTTGGAGCTCTCACCATACCAATACAAGTGAAAAAATTGTGGAAGACTTTCTTACATATTTAACTGGCTCATGGTTAAAAATATAGCTTAAAGCTAACATTCTCAATTCCGTCCTTTAATATACGAGTACATAAATAAAGAATAAGTCCTCATACATAAATTTAATAGAATAGCTAGTTAAGACATCCATTCTCTTTTTAAAAAAATCCTCTTGAAAATTTCACCTCAAATACAAATCTAGAAGCCTCAGGTAACATCTCTGGAATAATATAAAATCACTCACCGGAGAATATAAAGGGTGAGCCAACAGATGGTGTGGATGTTGGCTGTCAATAACTGTCATTTACTGAATTCAATGTGGTTGATCTTTTTGACAGATGTCATACAATCCCAATATTTCGTAAATTTCGTGATCTTTTCCTATGGAGCCCATTTTTGGATGGGGACCGGAAAACCCATACGAGATTCACGAAAAATCAATGCATCCCAAAAAAAGTCACTATATGGTGTGGATTATGGGTTGGCGGCAGCATTGGCCCGTACTTTTTCGAAGATGAGGCTGGAAAGACAGTTACAGTGAATGGAGAACGTTATCGCAACATGTTGACCGGCTATTTTTTTTTTACCAAAATTGAATAAATTGGATCTGGACGATCTCTGGTTTCAACAGGATAGTGCTACCCCCCACACAAGCCATCAATCAATCAATTTATTGCGTACGAAGTTTGAAGATTGGCCCCCAAGGTCATGCGATTTGAAATGTTTAGACTTCTTCCTGTTGGGTTATTCGAAGAGTAAGGTCTATACCAATAACCCAGCGACAATTCAGGATCTCAAACGTAACATCCAAACTGAAATTTCGGTCATTGAAGCACTTATTCTTCAAAAAGGCAACGATAATTTTGACCTTCAGAAGGACGTTTGCAACAGAAGTCGTGGTGGTCATATGAGCGATGTTGTGTTCCATTCATAATTGCCATAGACCGAACTTTATTATTCAATAAAATTCTACATTGAATTTACAATAAATATGTGTTTAATTTAATGAAAGCTTCCACACTATGAAGGCTTACATAACTCGCTTAATAAATATCATCAGATCCAAAAGAAACACACTATCCTTTCCAATTGATGTCGCTGAACATTTCGTCAAAACCTAATCCAACTAGGCCGATGACTCTAATTTGCCTCTTTCCTTCCTCCAATCAAAATATTCCGCAATCAATGACATATAGACAACACGACGCCGGTAATAAAATCGATCAAAGAAAACCTAATCACAAATAAACTAGGCTACAAATTATGTGGGTACCCGGCCATGCTGGAATCATAGGGACTTAAGATGCCGAGAGAGCTGCTAAAGCTGCAACAAACGAACCCCTCTCTTGTATGTGTACCACAAGCAGGATCTCCAGAAAAAAATTGCAAACAAGTGGGAAGAACATATCCACTATTACTCTAAAATTTGGTAGAAACTAAGTGGAATTTTCCTTCAATTCTGACATAAGATTAATCCCACTGAAGTCTGTTATGGTTAGGTCTTAAGTTTATGTAGTATCTCTCTCTAATGTTCCTTTTATAAGACAATGAAGTTTTCGATTGGCTTCACTCCGGAATTAAAGCGCCCCTCATTCCAATGGAACACAAAGTGTGGCACCTAAATAAATTCGTATGCGTTGTGTTTCTGTCAAAATCGACTCTGTCCATATACAGGGTTTTCCATTTTTACACAGCTACCCAATTTTGTGAAGTCACCCTGAATTTTTTGTTGTAAACAGTCATTACTGTTTTGCTTGTCAATGTCTACCATCTAGTCACGGTTCAGTACCCGAACGAATAACGTTTACAAATTATTAAAGTTTATTACCAAATACTTTGTATGGAAGGTGCCGAAACACATAACGCGCACACAAAATTTTATTTTCAATTTTGAAGTGAGCTTTGAAGGAGAAAGATTTTTGGAAGACATTTCGTTACGGGTCGTTCTCATTATTTGCGACAAAAAAGTAAACTTTTTTTTTTAACCGACTTTATTATTTAGAGGAATAATGTTCTTTTTTTTAATTAAATACTCGAACATACATACATACATACATGTATGATTAATGTAACAAGACACGGAGAAGTGCGCTTGCGTCGACGTCCAAAAAATAAGATGCTAAACGGTAAACACAATTAGTCCGTACGTATTGGTCTGACATAAAAAAACCGAACCGGATTTTATTAAAAATGTCATAATCTAGTTAGCAAATCAAGGTATTTTGAAAAAAATTTAAAATTGTAAAAACGGCAGGGAAAATACTAAAAAAGATGAAAAAATGTTTATTTTTTCATGAAAAAGGTTGGGGGAGTATGTATTGTGTCCTGGGCTAAGATCATAGTTCACTAACTAGTCAATACGTCTACGAACTTAATGCATCAAACTTTGGGTCAATGTCTCAATCTTAATCTCTGAGAAATTTTGTTTACCAATTCAGAAAAGGTTATTTTGAGAAAAAACGCATTTGAAGATTTTCTTCTAGTGAAAAAACATAATTTTGCTTAGGAAGTCCGTTCATCATGGTTAGTCATCAATAACAGGCCAAATATCAAATGCCTCTTCATGCTCTTCACGAGTTTTTTGTTTTGGAATACCATATGAGCTTTTTTGGTCGCTTGTTGATTTTTTTTCTCTGCCAAATGTACACGTTTCTCATCGCGCCTCATATTGAATGCATGGTTGCCAATCTCAATTTTTAGTACCTCCATAATTTTCAATAAGGCGTAAGAACCTTCATTAAAAATGCAAGCAGCGATCCAGGATGCAACTTTTACTTTCATGCAACTCAGACGCACTTATTTAGGTACCACACTCACAAATCCTTCTGATTTTGCTATCAAAATTTTAACATGTATTGGTGAGATCATTAAATGTCAAATTTTTATTTCGCAATTCCTTTGTTTGCTAAAATGGCAGAACCAAATAGAATATTTATTATTTCTGCTTTTATCTTCTTTTATATTTTATATTTGCTTGCGAATCGAGAAAGTCTATCATCCAATGCAGAACGTTATAAATGTTATTGGTCGGCTGTTGGCGAAAGTGCTAACGCACCATAAAGTAGTAGACTCACCTAATGACTGATAGATGGAGTTGCTAACTGACAGATGGATTTTCCTCGCTGATTCCTGCTGGTTAGGTTAGATTCTGTTTAGATAATTAAAAATAATTTGTATTTAATTAAATTGAACTGGAGAAGGAGACTAAATAAGTTACTGTCTAAGTGAATTTAACTCTGTTGTCATCGAGCCACAGTTACTTTTTTTGTTTTTCGAAATACTTAAAAATTGTTAAAGTATAAGCATAGCCCAAGCCCACTGCATTCAGCCTTCATGCATTCAGCCTGATGAATTCAGCACCGCTTGTACATTTATCTCTTTCGCTCCTTTTTGCGGCAAAAAACACCGCCACGAGCAAGGAAGATTATTGCGTCAGACGACTTAAAACCGCATGGTCGAATTTTGCTTCAGCGAGTTTTCTAGAAATTTTCTATAATTTTTGCACTTTGATTTGACTTGGATTTGTTCTGAAACTGTTTGCAGTGGACTTGGGTTGTGTTCCGACCCGAAGGAGGATTGTAAGTTGTCAATGTTCAATTTAATTAAAAATAGAAAAAGATATTAATTTGCAGAAAATAAAATTGGATTTGAGAGAGTAAGCCGAATTTATTTTTCGAAAAGGGTCGCCGAGCCTACTGTGAAACATTGTAATTCAGCATATACCTATTTATTGAATAAAGGTTTTGTAACAACTTGGCAAAAAGGCAGTTTCTTTCACTTGCTAGAGTAGTTGACAGAAAGGTCTCCGGTTGCGGTCAACTTGCCGCAACAGTCGGCTCTTAGCTGTATGTATTACTATACGTAATTCCACAGTGCGATATACGTCAAACATCAACAAAATCCAAGTCACGGAGCTCCTAGCACTCCACCGGTAGTTCGCTATACGACAGTAGAAAAATTTGTCGCTAGAATTATTGCCTATTTGGATTTTCTTGTGTCTATATTCGCCGATAGACAGTGTCGGTAGGCGGTTTTTTCGTAATATATTGATCGCACTTGTAGGTAGGAAAAGGCGTTCAACTAAAAGCATCCTCTTCGGCATGCATTTTTCGAATAATGAAATTGGCATACCAAGCTGTTATAGCCAGCAGGGAGATAAGATGCAAGGAAAAACTTTGTGACGAAATAGTCGGCATACTGATAGTTCAAATTTTAAACTTAACTAAAGCAAAGAAAAGGAAGCAAATTAGCTTTAATTTATTGCTGGCACAAACCGATAAAAAGTGGAGTGTGGTTGTGCATCGGGTTGTCAAATATTTTCAATATCATGCAGGACTGCGTTAAATGCAAAATTGCAATTCGCGGTGAGACTGTGATCAGCTGTGCGGGGGCATGTGGTAAGGTCTTTCACAACGCAGTAAAATGTAGCGGGTTGGATACATACAGCAATAACGTTGTCAATACAAACTTGTATGAAGTACAATGCATTGAATGTGCAATGAATGCATTACACAACATAGACCTAGTACTAAAAGGCATACAAAAGCAAGTAAAATCGAATAGAATGCACTTCAAAGAGTACAAAGGAGAATTCGAACAAAACACGAAACAGAAATAAAAATATTGCTGGAAACGATCGAAGAAAGGTACAACGAGCGACTGATAGCTATATTAAAAGCTCAAGAAACATGCGAAAAAAGTGTGAAAGAAGTGCAAAAAATTAACTTGCGCAAACATTTCAGGAACTAATTAGTAATAGCGTGAAGAAGATGGCAATCAATAATCAAATGGTAGTAAAAAGTGTAAACGAAATGAAAAATGACATCCAAATAGGAGTGAAAGAAATGAATGGATCAAAGAAGAAAGAGGACAAAGTTAATTATACTGATCAGCTGAAACAGGTACTTTACATTAAGCCTAAAAGTAAATAAGAAAATGCAAAAACAAAGAAAGAAATAAAAGAAAAAATAAATCCTGCTTCCTTCTCCCTGAAAGTCGATAGTGTGTCCGAAAAAAGAAAGGGCGCAATAACACTCAATTGCAGAGGTCAAGAAACAGTGCAAAAAATACAAACAGAGGTAAGGTGATGTTTCCAGCAAAGCTAAATCCGCGATTTAACAAGGATTTAGTTTAATCTCCCTAAATCCCGAGGATTTGACCTTTTACTCACCTGTGGAAATCAAAGTAAGGTTGCACAACCTATCCAATAGGTATAGGTAAGTTTATAATCTTTATTTATTTATTTATATTTTTTATTCTTTATTCTTTTTTTCAGGAAAGAAAAGCGTGCAGTTGGTTCCACAGGAGGTTCTCCTTCAGAATGGCGTTTATACCAGAAAATACATGCCATTCTGGGAGAACTCAAAATCAATAATCTGGACTTTTTAATTGAGGACAGCATTATGCAAAGTAAATATTCAAATTTAGAGTTTCATGTGATTTATTTATTATTTATTATTATTTTTGTTTTTTTTTTTTATTAAACAGATCCAACGCCATCTACTTCACCGCCAGCAAATTCGGATGCCTCAACTTCCGCAGAAGCAGTTCCACGTGTGGCTCCACCAGAAAGTAATACTTCATCCACCCCAAGAGCTTCAAAAAAAAGAAAAATTGAATGTATTGACAACCTCATAAAAACACAATTAGAGGCAATACAAAAAAATTATGATACAATTCTGCAACTAGAAGCAGAACGAAATACAATTTTAAAAGAATTTGTGAACTCTTGCGATAAGTTTAACGCAGAGATATTGAAATTATTAAAAAAATGAATATATTTTAAAAATATGAGTTTTTTGTCGTTACCTAAATATCTAGTGATAGCTTTTCTTATGTTTACAGCTGTGAGATTACTGTCGCTGATTTGGTTGGGACACTCCTGCTGGCCTCTACTTGAGGGTTTACTTGGCCTTTGTAACCACAACTCGTTGATGTGGTCGTTGTGAACATTAAAACAACATTTTATAATTATGTTCGTGTTGGTGATTTTGTTGTCTAGTCCCTTTCCAATTCGTCTAAACCTTGCCTTTAAATGTCCAAACGCATTTTCAACAACCCTTCGACATTTTGATAGGGTATAGTTGAATTGCTTTTCTTCTGCAGACAGTGTGGTATTAAATGGGTAAGGTCTCATAAGAATATCGGAGAATCTAAAGGCCGAATCTCCAATGAGAAGTACTGGAACATCTACACCGCAAATAATTTTTGACATGTTCTTGAAAATTGGGTATCGATGCGATATGCTTTTTCTGTAATTTCTGTCTCGTTTTTCGATTCGCTGTAGGTGGACGCACAATATTTCAAACGTTTCCCGAGACAATCGCAAATTTTCCTTGAAGAATACGTCACCTGGCTCAAGGTCATGTTCCCAGAACTTACCCGTACGTACCTACAAATATTACAAAGTTTTCATTAAGTGATGTATTTTTATAATACTCGTATTAACAAAAAACTCACTTTTGTCCAGATAGTTCTTGTTTTTGTTTGCTTCTTTATTCCATATATTTTTTTCCTCCATTGCAAAAGATTAACAATAATCTGATGCCGCTTTCTCCGGTGGTAGGCAATCCTCCTACCTATATCTATTAACATATGCGCTTGATTTTTTCGCTTCATATTCATTGCCAAAAGCAATTTTAAGTTAATTGAATCGATTTTATATTTTATAATTATACTGCAAATTGAAGCAACTAAATTATTACTTTTGACATTTTTGACAGCGAACGTCGAAACAAATCCTAAATCCCGGTGGAACCACCGCACATAAATCCAAATCTTTTTTAGCTAAATCTCGGATTTATATTTGGTGGAAACGTGGTTTAAAGGAAAAGTTAGGTGAAAAGTACGATGTTAAAATTTTTAGTAAGAAACTTCCAAAACTTATGATAACGGACATACTCGTAAGTAAAAAGTGGAGTAAAGAAGAATTAGAAGAAACAGTAAGAAAACAAGACAACATTGCTGGACAGGTAAAATGCATAAAAGACCTCAAAATCAAAAACAGAGAGGCATACCATATTATGCAATTATTGAGCTTGAGGACTGCGATCACAAATATGTATTAAAAAATCGGAGAATCAATTTAGGATGGGAAAAGTGCAGGGTATTTGAACATTTTGATGCGTTTAGGTGTTACAACTGATGGGTGGATTTCATCATAGCGCAAAAATATGCAAAAATGAAACCAAATGCGCAAAGTGCGGTGGCATGCAAGTTAACGCATGGCGCAATCACACAACACTTACGCAGGAAGTGCTTAGATAGCAGAAATTGCAACAGCAACCGACACGGCGCAGACACAACACTTAGGCAGGAAGTGCTTAGATAGCAGAAACTCCAAAAGCAACGACACAATCCAACGCCCAGACCAAATCATAGAACAATATCGCATCCCATAAGTGTTAGGTTTCATTTGGTAGAATAATTGATTTGTATGACTCAAGCCCACCCAACTCGATCAATCATAAAATGTATAAATAGAGCAGTAAGATAAATTGAAGGACAGTTAAAGTTTAGTTTCAGTGCGATGAACGAACTTGTTCAAAATTAATAAAGAATATATTTTTTTATTTAAATAAAATAGGAAAATTGTAATTTGCATGATACCAGAGGATGTAAGGTACTCGAATTGAAATGCATAAATTGTGTACGTTATAATGAAAAGTACTCTCTTAATCTTGAAATAAACCACGAAAGTCGCGGCACTAACTGCGCGGTATATAAAAAGCTTCTACAATTCGAAAAAAATAAATTTTAGATTTACACCACGGGGTGGCCGTGGTGTAGTGGTACTAGCAATCGCTTCTCACTCGGAGGGTCAAGGTTCGAATCTTAGCCACGGCAAGTTTTCATTTGTGTAATTGGAACTCAGTCAGAAAAATCTGCGTGTGAAGGCATAACACTGACATGTAGATTTGGCTGTTGTAGGGTTTTCAAGCACAAATCAACCGTGAAAATTCACAACCTCACATTCCGAGAGAAGAAAATCTCTCCGTCCTATTCGGACTCCCACCCCTGGAGAGTCAATATCGAAACCAAACACATCGAAACCACTACATCACAACAATGCTTTCCTTTCTCCTCCTTCTATCTTTCCGCCCGCGCCATGGCAACAGTAAAAGGGTATCATAACCCCTTAGGCGCGCGTAAATTATATATAAAAAAAAAAAAAAAAAAACAACCAAACAAAATTGCAGGTGCTTATTGCAATATTCAAGGGCTAACAGGCAGTTTAATAAAGGAAGAACAAAACTTCATTGGGAACAAATTTGACTTTATTATATTTTCTGAAACACACGTGACTTCTGAAGTAGATAACAATGAGATTTTGTTGGAGGAATATCACTGCCTTATTCGATGTAATAGCGAGTCAAGACATACAGGTGGGCTGTGCATTTACATCAGAAAGAATTTTGAAGTCAAACACATTGAAAAAGTTATCCTGCGTAATCATATCTATATGCTTGTGGTAAAAATCACGAACAATAGCCAGTCAATACAACTGGCTGGAGTATATCGGTCACCCAGTTCATCTAAGTGAGCTTTTTTTTGACGTGTTTAAAGAATAGTTAGTGGAAATAGTTCTCTTAGGCCCGAAATTTATACTAGCAGGTGATATAAATATTGATTGGCTTGATGAATCGAACTTATACAGAAGAGAATTAAAAAACACAATCGAAGTTGAAAATCTTTGTGAACAAGTTGTTACTGAGCCGACAGGGGTTATAAACACCACACAAACGCTTATAGATTACGTTGTTACAAATACAAGCGCAACTGTTGTGAAAGTAATTAACGAACTCAAAATAAGTGATCACGAAACGCTATTAATCCACGTTAACCTTAAAAAATCGATTGTTGAAACAGAAGAGGCAAACAAGATTAAGGTTCTTAAATACAACAAATCATCGTTTTTGAACCAACTTAGACACAGCGAAATAAAGTTATATAGCGAAGATCTACATTAATTGGAAGAATTCTGCAAGATGAATTAGTTCGAATAACCAAAAGTTTGCACTAAAGTAATCAGCGGCAGTACCAATAACTGGTACACTGTAAGACTTAGAAGCTTAAAACGGCAAAAGTTAGCTCGCTATCATGAATTTAGAATATTTAGCAGTGAGTCTACGTGGGAAAGTTACCGAGCTATACGAAATGAGTATAAAGCTGAACTAGTAAGAGCAAAGAACAATAACATTAGACTTCAAATTGAGCGAGCTAGAGACCAAAATGCCATGTGGAGAGCGATAAAAACACACGTTTTAAAGAAAATAAGACAATCGCCAATGGATGTTTACTTTAACGGCACATGCATAAAAGGGGATGAGCATATCGCTAACGAATTCAACAAGTTTTTTGTAAGAAGTGTCATAGATATTAACTAATCAATTCCGTATACCCAGTTTTCCCAGAGTATGAAGATGAGAGACACAGTGTTTCAATTCGAACTCACAAACGAACAAAGCATTAAACGGGCCCTACAGTCACTTAATCAAAAGAAAGATTTCAACTACATCAGCCCGAAAATGATGCTAGACGCAATGGAGATAATCGGGCCCGAAATCGAGCGAGTAATAAATCTATCATTAAGCAGTGGAACGGTCCCTAAGTCCTGGAAGGAATCGGTTGTTATACCCATTGAAAAAGTCAAAGGAACCGACAAATGCGAAAATTTTCGGCCAATAAACTCACTACCAGTGCATGAGAAAGTTTGGGAAAAAATTGTTTATATCCAACTGAAGAAATATTTCGAAACGAATAACCTATTTCTCGAAAACCAATTGGGATTTCGTAAAAAAATATTCATGCGGGACAGCGCTAAATAGCGTTTTAATATGCTGGAAAGAGGAGCTTGCAGCAAAAAAAACTATGTAATTGCCGGCTTTTTGGATTTTAAAAGGGCATTCGAAACGATCGACACAAGTATACTTGTGTCTAAACTTCATAGATACGGTGTTAGAGGCAAAGAGCTGGAATGGTTTAAATCGTTTCTAAGTAAAAGGTGTCAGAGAACAATGGTTAATGGAGTATCATCGAAAAGCATTGAAACAACTTTAGGAGTGCCCCAAGTACCAATTCTGGGGGCCCTTCTTTTCATAACATATATCAACGAGATAAATCAACAGCTAAAATACGCACCGCTAAAATATTTGCCGATGATTCACTCTTATTTAGAGCTGGAAAGAGCATGGAGGAATGTGAACGATGAATGCAATAAGATTTACATAGATTAAGTGTATGGCTAAATGCAAATAAACTTAAATTAAATGTTAGCAAAACAAAATGCATGGTTCTTAAACATAAAGTAAATGTAAATCTCTCTATAGAAAATGAAATATATAGTTGAACAGGTAAAATATAAAACACCTAGGAGTAGTTATTGACTTGAACTTAACATTAAGTCCACATGTAGAGTACACTGTTAAAAAAATAGCAAAAAAGGTAGGTTTCTTTGCTCTAATTACAAGTAAGATCTCCTTAACGAGTGCAATACACATATACAGGGTGAATGAGTCGAGCTCCAACTTTTTAAAATGCTATATTTTTTTTATTTTTTGATAAATTTTATTGCGCCAAAGCAAAAACTGTTGGAAAATACATCAATTTTCAAATTGTATCAGCAGTTTTCAATATGTCCACCTTTGGCGCGAATAATGGCCTTGAGACCGCCGAAATAAGCATCACACGCTGCACACAAGTGGCTTTGCGGTATTTTGGCCCATTCCCAGCGAAGTGCTTGTTTGAGGTGGTCCAAACTTTGGTATTTTTTAGTGCCAACCTTCGCCTTCAAAATAACCCAAACAGAGAAATCCAACGGATTTGCATCCGGATAATTTGCAATCCATTGTGTCGAAGAAATGAAGTGTGGAACATTGTTTTTTAACCAATCTTGGTTGACGCGCGTCCACGGTCTCCGATCGAAATGATTGTTTGCCCAAGGCTTCAATACTGCCTCTAAGACAGTTTCACGGTATACGATCGCATTAATTTTGACGCCACGGTCCAAAAATACGAGCGGAGAACGACCGTCTGCGGTTATGGCGGCCCAAACCATCACCATCGGTGCTGCCTGCTTTCTGGTGGCCGTCCGAAGGTGACCTCTCTGGCAAGTAAACCCTGTCATTTTGTTTGTTGACATATTGCTCGATAACAAATGGCGACTCATCGGAAAAAACCAAATTCGACAACTCACCACTTTCGTGCAAGCGTAGCAACTGCTTCATTCTTTCGACTCTAACTTTTTTCTGTTGCGGTGCAAGATCGTGTGCTTTTTGGAACTTCAATGACTTGAGCCCAAACTTATTTTTCAGTATGTGTTGTATCCGTTCCAACGACATGTTGAGCTCACGAGCTATTTTTCTTCCACTTCGACGCGGATTTCGCTCAATTCGAGCCTTCACTTTCCGAACCATTTCTGCCGATATTGCTGTTTTTTTATGACCACCTCCATGGCGTTTTGCAGCGCAAATATAAAGCAATCACACTATCACGTTTGAATTCCACTGCGGATAAAAATTTTTCAACACAACTGAGACGCAAATCGTTTAAAAGGCTTGTAAATAATAAAATTATCTGTCATGTGTCAAAATTTGAGCTCACTGTCATTAACGGTTTGGAAATTATAGCAGTCTGAAGTTGGTTGCAGTTCGGGTCATTCAGGGATTATAATGTCATGATCAAACCTCACTTTGAGTATTGCTCATCAGTTTTGTATCTCTTATGTGACACTATGATTATTAAGTTACAACGTATGCAAAATAGAGCCATGAATAATTTTAAAATGCCATCGCTATACGCCAATCAGAATGATGCTGGATGCACTAATGTGGTTAAATGTAAAACAGAAAATAATGTTTAATGTTTTAAATTTTATTTACAAAATCAAGCATGATATTTAAAAAATATTTGCGATATGTAAGGGACTCGCAACCCTATAATTGAAGAAGTGGTGATGACTTCAGATTGCCCGCTTATTGGGAAGTTGTTACGCAAAACAGCATTGTATATAAAGGTTGCCAATTGTTAATTCACTACCATTGAAAAATGAAATTAACTTTAAAAGATTCAAGCAATTAATAGCAAATTATATAAGATGCACTTTTCCACAAATATAAAAAACTTGTATTGAATGCAGTAAAGATTAATTAATAATTTTGCACATTACGTTAAGTTTGAATATGTGTATATATATTGTTTTATTTATATTGAATAGGAAGATATGCTAAATAAAAAAAAATGTAACTAACTAACTAACTAAAAATCCTAAACAATATGTAAAATAAAGGTAATAAAACCAAAGTTGTATACACTTGAAAACAAATAACAATTTTCTTCATTCTGATCTACTACAATAGCAAATGAGCCCATTCGCATCTGGTAAGACTATCACGACATCTGGCAAACATATTGGAATTCGCCACTATCGCCGCATACTGTCAAAACAAAAGTCGGCGTTCTTTTTATTCTGCATTTAAAAAAAAATATATACTTTTCTTTTCATCAATTTGCAATAAAATCTGAATAAATTGAATGCATTTTAAAACCAATCGTTGCTGGTGAGAAAATATGTCGACAACAGAATTAATACAAGGAGCTGTACCTTTGCCTGCACAAGCCGAGGAAACATGTAAAGCCGCGGCACTCAAAAAACCGAAAACAGAGTCTGACCAAGATCGCGAAACATTTTTCCGCGCTTTACAGAGTTTTCATGAATCCAGAAAGTAAGTACCATTCAAATGTTGAAAGGAAGAAAATATAAATAAAAACAATTGTATTTGCTATAGTACTCCAATAACGCGTCTACCCAAAATCAATGGTAAAGAGGTTGACCTGTATTTGCTTTACAACGAGGTCATTAGCCGTGGCGGCTGGCTGAAGGTTAACATTCGCAATGAATGGGATGAGCTGGTACACTGTGTGGGATTTCACCAACGATGTGTCAATGCTGCAGTGGCAATTAAAACAATTTACACCCGTTATCTGGATAAGTATGAGCGATTGCATTTTTTGGGTGAGGATCCGGATAAGATCGACGAAGTGGAAGATGATGGCCGGCCGAAAAAGTGGTCATCCAAGACATATAACTCTATTCCAATGACGTATAATTACAAGCAGCATGAATTGAGTGAGGAACAAAGGAACGCAAATCGTCTATCGACGGATATTTATAGAGAGTCAGAATATGATAAGTTACTGCTGTCGTTGGTGTCCCCGCTTCCCAATGAACAGGACTTTGCCATCAATGTGTGTACGCTTATGTCGAATGAGAGTAAACACACTTTGAAACTTGACCATTGCCCGAAGTTGTTGGATGCTCTGTTGGCGCATGCTGGAGTTTTTTGTCACTGTAAGTAGGGAACGTGTTCGTATTTCCTATAGACATTGAAAACATCCACCTTTTACTTGCTACTTACAGATACTATGCGCGAATTCTTCCAAGATATATATGTGCAAGTTCGAAGGCATTCGCTGCAATCATTCTGGAAGGATCTCCTCCACGATAAGCCACAAATCTTCGAGCTCTCGTTTGATGATTATTATGAAACTGTCGATCAGAAATATAATGAGAACGGTGCAGCCAGCTTGCAGCTTCTTTTGGCTGAAAAACCTTATGTCACAGATAAGTTTAAGATCAGAGGGGACGATGTTAATATGGGCGATCCAAATGATATGGATTTTTTAGCACTCGGACGAGGACTTGGTACACAGGAATACATCGGTCAGAGGGTCCATCAAATCGCCTCTATTATAAGAAATTTGAGTTTCTACAATGAAAACGTTGTAGTCCTGGCTAAAAATCGTACATTTGTCCGATTTCTAGTAATGGGCTCTAATATTCGTTGGGGAAATCTGCATCACATGATCCTGGATGTGTTTGGCAACATTGCCACTGAATTGGAATTGCAAGACCCAACTCTCGACGACTTAACTCGATGTTTGATGTCGACAATTTGTGAGGGAATAGAAAGTTCGGATCGTGGTGTTATTATCAGTTGCCTGGAGGTGCTTTATAAAATTTGCCAGCAGGACAGCAATGAGGAGCACATTCATAAATGCCTGAATCAGAGATTATACAACACTCTGTGCTTGTATTTACCATTGAATGACATAATGCTGCTGCTCTACACCTTGGAGGCGATTTATGCTTTGAGCTCGTTGGGTCACCGTTCTTGTAATTCGTTGGTTCAAGTTAAAGGTGTCATCAATTCACTGGTGTCACTGATAACAGTTGAGGTAAGTAGGTTTATTGTTTATTATTTGTGTTGGAGAGTATATTACACGCCGTTGCCTGCTTTAAGTTTCTTTCGCAATATCATTCGCTCGATGTTACTGAGGCAATGAAGTAAAAAAAAAACATAAAGCTCCTCTTCTCCATTTACCTTTGTCTGAAGTAGCAGCTCTATTTTTCTATTTATCCGCATAACAAAACTGACAGAATCGACGTTTTTCTTCTTTCGTTAAAAGATGTAACGCTTTAATTATGATTATTAAACCGTTAGTGAAGCCATCAATTTGTTGATGTTTTGCATTCGAGGTATCAAATTATTTCTCCTTTGGCACCTTCTTCAAAGCTCGGCTGAAACTCCACCCTCTTCAGCTTTTTGTTTTCCAGAGACTTTAGTTAAAGATGGTAAGACCAGCTGATTGGTTCAGCTTACATTTTTTCCATTATCGGTGTCTTAACATGGAAACGCAAACTTCTTCTTAGATCACGCTTATCGCACCCGCTGACACTCGAACATTTTCATTTTTCTTCATTTTTTCATACATCGTGCAACGCTGCGATGAGTAGGTATGTTCAAGCCGGATGAACGTCTGTCGTGTATACATAATTAATAAACTTTTTCTTTTTTTCTGTCATAAAATGCCGCAGAATTTTCATGCCATTCAAGTCACCCCACGCTAACTATATGCACAACATCGTCATCGCAATTTCCGCATTTTTAGCATTTCAGCACGATGATTTCTTCCGAATAGGTGTTAGGAGTTTGTTTGTGGGTTCGGAAAAATGGCAATGCACACATTCTGTCTTTTTCTCGCGCCTCTATCCAATAATTAAGAGCAGCCTTTCTTTCCAAGGTCATGAAAACGCTGATAAACCGTCAGCTCATGAAATATCTCGAAACACGAAAACTTCTCAATGACCGACAATATGGTTTTCGTAGCAACAGGTCCACTGGTGATTTGATGGCATGTCTCACCGAAAAGTGGAACCAAAGCGTACATCAATCTGGCGAAAGCAAGATAGTTGCACTTGATATTTCTAAGGCATTTGACAGAGTTTGGCATCAGGCTCTCTTGTCCAAAATGCGTCCCCTCGGGATCGATGACTCTCTTCTTCAATGGATTAGAAATTACCTTTCTGAACGTTCAATTCAAGTTGTCTTGGACGGTTTCAAGTCTGATATTCACAAAATAAATGCTGGTGTGCCCAGGGCGCCGTTCTGTCTCTGACACTGTTTTTAATTTTCGTTAATGATCTCTTGTCTGCTACTTCTAATCCAATTTATTCCTTTGCTGATGATAGCACTCTCTGCTTCTCATATTCGTGCCCGGACTCAGCGTATGCTAAGCTCATTAAATTCCGATATTAACAGCATAACCAATTGGGGAACTATCAACCGAGTGGAATTTAATGCTTCCAAAACCCAATGCTGTCTGCTGTCATTAAAGCGAAATTTAAACACCCAGCCATTATCCATAAATGGCACTTGCATCGTCGAAACCGATAAACTTTCCATTCTCGGTATTGTGTATCAGTGACAACTTACGTTGCAATGATCACATATTCGATGTCGCCAAAAATGCCGCGAAATGTCTAGGTTTTCTCAAGCGATGTAAGAAATATTTTACCCCCTCTGATCTGGCCACAATATATAAGGCATTTATCCGCCCAAAACTGGAGTACAATGCCCACATCTGGTCAGGTGCTCCTAAAACATCTCTGCACCTGCTAGATAGAATTCAAAACCGTGCGATAAAACTGATTGGTGATACTAATATCAGTCAATCAATTGATACCCTCGAACACCGACGTAATGTGTCTTGTCTCACTTTGTTTTATCGCTATTTCCACTACCAGTGCTCCATTGAAATCGCCAGTAGCATTCCGCCCATTCAAACTTTCAACCGTCACACCCGTCTCGCTATGAATGCTCATCAGTATACCCTCAAGCCCATTTTCGGACGTACTCTAAAATATCGTGATTCTTTCCTAAGCTGTACAACTCGCTTATGGAATGCCCTGCCGACCTCTGTGTTTCCTGGTAGTTATAACTTGCAAACATTTAAAAACAATGTACATCGGTACCTGTCTTTTCTTGCTTCCTAAATTTCCTTCGCCCGCGCTGTGTACGAACATTTTAAGGGTACAAAAACCCCTTGAGCGCGCGCCGATTATAAAAAAAAAAGCCTGAAAGACTATCACGCCCTTGCTTATGAAAGGGCTGTCATCAACGAAAAGAAAAGATGTTCTTCCGGACTCATCAATGTGCTGCGTTAATAGAAAATTTTTTACAACATTAGAAAGTAACGGAGTAACATTGCCTTGATGTACGAGTACTCTAATTCTAACTTTGAATTATCCGGTCCGGGGTGGACCTGGGCCTCAACCAATAAGCCTCTCCAATTAGCACGGTCTTTGGCTAACTTCCTCCAAGTTGGTTGAGGTCCCCTTCCACTTGCACGCGCCTGCGTCGTCCCTTCGGATTAGAGTCGAAGATGTTGGATTAGATGGAGCGTTGGCTTTCATTCGCTCTACATGTCCCAGCAATCTCAAACGCCCAATGCGCAGTTTTTTAACCAGGTCGATGTTGTTGTACAGCCCATAGAGTTCATCGTTGAATGGTCTTCTCCAGAACCCGTAACCGCATACGGGACCAAATATCTCACGAAGAATTCTTCTCTCAAAACGACCAAGGATATCATCATCCGCTTTATAAAGGGTCCATGCTTCCGAACCATAGAGCAGGACTGGGATTACTAGGGTCTTATATAGAGTTTCCTTGGATGATCGGGAGGGGACCTTGCTACACAGTTGCCTTTTCAGCCCAAAGAAACAGCGATTGGCAAGCGTTATTCTTCGTTTGATTTCTGAAGAGTTGTCGTTTTCATATGTGAAAGCAGAGCCGAGGTAGACACTTTATGTGGATTATAGCTGTCGATTGTGACATTCTGGACGATTCGTCGATGTTGGGTGTCCCTTCTCGTTGACAGCATATACTTTTTTTGCCCTCGTTTGCCGCTAGACCCATTTTTGCCGCTTCTGTTCCTGTACTCGCAAACGCACCAGTGGCAGCTGTGTTCTACCAATAATATCAATATCGTCGGCGTATGCAAGCAATTGAACAGAATTTTGAAAGATCGTACCTCGTGTGTTGGCTTGTGAGTTTTGCACATCTTTCAGGTATGATGTTGAAGAAGTCACATGACAGCGCGTCGCCTTGCCTAAATCCTTTTTTGACATCAAAGGTCTCGATGCAGAAGCGAGCTTTCCCCATCGTGATACTGCACAAGCGGACGAGTTTGGCAGGGCTGCCAAAACTAGACATGGCTCTGTATAGCTCGTCTGTGTAGATGCTGTCATATGGGTCTTTAAAATGGATAAAAAGGTGGTGAGTATCGATCTGAACTTCTTGGGTTTTCTCCAGGATCTGCCGTAGTGTGAATATTTGGTCAGTTGTTGACCGGGCCTAAAACCGCACTGATATGATCCAATCAGATCGTTGGCAAATGGTTTCAGGCGCTCGCACAATACAGCAGACAAGATCTTATATGCAATATTTAGGAGACTGATACCTCTATAGGTGGCGGAGTTTAGAGGGTCTCCTTTCTTGTGAACCGGGTAAACGATGCTGAGGTTCCATTCATCAGGTTCCATATTCATCCGACCAAATTGAATATTGAATGGTTCGATCTGCCTGACAGCGGAATTTGTGTCGTCTTCGCCGTTTAGCAGTCTGCAGAAAAGGTTTTTCCATATCCTCAGCACCGACTGTGACTCTACTACACGGTTTCCTAGATCAATCTCAAGAGGTTTCCGTTCGGGTCTTGTTACCCTGACACGTTGGTTTGACCTTTTGGTAACACTTCCGAACATTATTCCTGGAGTAGCACCTCTCTATTTCCTCGATCACGCGCTTCTCATACTCTTTGTTTTTCCTCCGGAGATGCCGATGTTCTTCCCTCCTCTTTTGCTCGTAGAGCTCAACAGCCGCTCTCGTGGTTTTGTGCAGCGCCGCTGTACGTGCTTGCCGGCACTCTTCACCAAATCAGGGGTTTCGTGGCGGTGAAACCCGGGTGAAACCCGGCACGTCAGTTGCGGCACTTCTGACGGCTTCTCGGCATCTAAGCCACTGGTCTTCAGCACTTGATGCTGGCTGCAAAGGACTTCTCGAGAGGTTGAGGGATACGCGATCGGCAAAGGTTCTGGCGGCTTGTAGCGATTGTAACCGTTGAACGTTAAATTTCCTCATAGTATATCGCCGTTGTTGTGGCGTCTGAGATATTTGTAGACGTACCTTGGCTGCAACTAGGTAGTGGTCCGAGTCTATGTTGGCGGCTCGGAATGTTCGGATATCTAAGATACTTCAGGAGGGTCTTAGGTCGATCGCAATATGATCAATCTGGTTGACAGTTTGTTCTGTGTCTGCCATGTTCCTTTGTGAATACTGAGGTGAGGAAATCGTGTGCTTGCTATAGTAACGTTACGTCCCGCAGCGAATTCGATTAGTCTAAGTCCGTTTCTAGACGTGGTGTCGTGTCGGCTATGTCTTTCGATTGTGCTACCAAAGATGTCCTCCTTTCCAATTTTGGCATTAAAGTCGCCTAGGACGATTTTAACGTCATACATCGAACATTGCTCGGAGGTTTTGTCGAAGAGCTCGTAGAAACTTAATTTGGTAACATCGTCCTTTTCCTCTGTTGGGGCGTGAGCGCATATAAGGCTGATTGATACGGATTGTTATAAAGTGTTCATTCACGTGTCGAAAACTCTTGCCTAAATCTGCCGCCTATAACAAATCCGCATCCAAATCTTTCATCTTTCTTTTGTACGGCCCATCTCGCCGCACATCCTGGATGGCGGTGATGTCTGCTTTATAGCAGTCGCTAATTGTTCGGCTGAACGCGGCCTGTTCAAGGACTGTTCCACGTGCAGATCCGAAAGTTGTTGTCCTTTGTTCGTTTAGCAGGGTCGTTAACAGTGAATCCGTCCTTATTCGAGGCTATTGGTCACTTCGTAATAATCATTTTTTTTACGTGGTTAGGCTGTTAACTTCACGCACAATCCCAAACCCGGAAGGACAGGCCCTTTTTGGGACCGCTAGGACAAAGGTGGCTGGACCATTTCAGACCCAGTAATCCGCTTCGGGGCTCATCCGCCACCAACTCTTTTCCAACACCATGACCTAGGGTTGGAGATCTCTATAGACCTGGTATTCAAGTACATTGAAGCAGTTTATATAGAGATAGCACTAGTTCGACCTAACTGGAACTGTGGACGCCACCGTTGATTCCATCCTTAGAATTCATTCGTTGCTGCCCGGAAACGGGAGGAAGTGCCTTAGTAAGATAGCACGATTGTTTCGTTTTTATGGCACGTAACACCATCTTGTTGAAAGTAGTGGTTGTCCGTATCCAAATCCTCGAGCTCTGGCCACAAAAAAATGTTTATCATGTCTCGGCAGCGCGTAATGACTTTCGGTCTCATTTTCTATAAATTACGGCCCGATGACACCTCCGGTCCATAAGCCGTCCCAAACAGTTGGTCGTCTTGGGTGCATTGGCATCTCCTGAATCACTCGTGGATTTTCGGTGCCCCAGATGGGGCAATTTGCATTATTAACGTATCCGTCAATATGGAAATTTGCCTCATCCGAAAACACGTTTTTTTTATTGCAAATATCAGTGTCAGCATGCATTTTTTCAGGACACAATCCGCGAACGTACGATGCTGCTGATTGTCGGCCGGCTTCAGTTCTTGCGCTAAATGAACCTTGTACGCATAGAGAGCCAAATCTTTCGTCAAAATTCAGTGTAGTGCGTCTATCAAGAGGTCAAGCTTCTGAGAACGGTATATGGGTTGTTTTCGACTTTTTCGGCGTCTTCACATCTTGTACTGAGCTCGTCTCTTGAAATTTTTTGTTTACGTTGCCTAAAAACGTCTTGGAAGGCACGAATGAGTATTTTCCTAGTTTTTGCTTCATTGTGCCGGAATCTTAAAAATAATAACTCGTTTGCCGTGCTTGGACGTTGCATTTCCTCTATTTCCTTTCGTCTGCTTATACGTATGTATTTTGTGTAGGTTGTGAGCGTACTTCTTATTCGCGATACAATGCCTCTACTACTTCTGCATATGATCTAGATACCACTTTCTTGGCCTCTTTTTACCAACTTTCGAAAGGCTTGTCATTCGACCCTGAAGTTTCTTTATTTATGTGGACCTTCCATTTTGAAACACCGAACAGAGTTTCTAGACGACTCTCACGTGTTTTTCATCGAAGTTGTACTTTGCACACTTAGTTCTTCCTTTTGGTCTATGGTATTTTGAAGCCTTTTGCACAAATTTAGTGCCCAAACGTGGCACTAAGATTTGTTAGTGGTTTGCCCAAGATCACTTTCGAATTTTTTACTCGCTGTTTCGCGTTATTTCAGCATAGATGGCAATCTATCTAGTAGATAGACTATTTAAAACTCATCAAAATATCGCCTAGTTATATATTTTTTTGATTGCTCACTGCGTACTTGAGGTGCGTAGGCGCTAACAATATTTCAAAACTGATGATTTGACATGATTACAATGTTAACAATTCAATTGTCAAGATGGTGGCAACTCTGTTCTTAATAATAAGTAATATACCATTTCCTTTGCAAGTTCAAGAAGCACGCTCTGTTTCAGACATTTCGTCATATGCGCTTTTCAACGACTATGATAGTATATCGAATTTATATTCCTGTAATAGGTTTTCTGCAATAGTTGAAAACCTATGTTCCATGCGTGTTACAGGCAAGAATTTTAGTAAAATAACATTTCCTCTGCTATCGTGCGTAGGAGGAAGCATTCGTTTTTACGAGAGACGTAATTAAGCGAAGTAGTGTAACGGATCAGCCAAATACCTGAGATTGACTCGGACAACATGTCTATTGAAGAAAGTTGGAAATTTTGAATTTAAATAGTTCGCTTGTTTGTTCAATAACAATATTGGAATAATAATTGTGCGGTATCAAGAGTATTAAGATGATTCCGCAGAGGAGTTATATATTTTTAAACTGCTGACGGTTTCATAATCTCTGAATGGCGTATTTCAGATAAATTGGTTGTTAAAGGCTCGAGTTGACGTGATTCCGTGTAGATGGGGTGATACACTTGTATCTTAAGGCAATCCTATTAGGGCTCACCAGAACGCGTCAGTTGGTGGGTGTTTGGTGTCTTAGAACGGAACTTGTTGATGGAAAAAATTAGCACAAAACAAATACATACCACGTGCATAAACTTGAGAGAGACTTTGATGTCGAAATGACTGTGTCTACCTGCAGCTATCCTTAGATTGTTAAATGAAAAGATTATGTATGAGCATACGATGTCGTATTTACAATTAAGAAATACTCGTACTTCCTCGTCAAGGGGTTTAGTGTTAACTAAATTTTTTATGCTGCATTATCTGGGTTTATGACGGATTAGGGAAGTGCTCGTATTCTTTGTTAAATGAACTTTGACTTTTCAGTACACACGCTGTGAGGTTGAAGTAGGAGGATTGCTATATAAATTGGTGAGCAGACGGTTGTCAAGGGGTGGCCGTAGTGCAGTGGTACTAGCAATCGCTTCTCACTCGGAGGGTCATTGTTCGAATCCTAGCCACGACAAAGTTTTCATTTGTGTAATTGGAACTCAGTCAGAAAAATCTGCGTGTGAAGGCATAACACTGACATGTAGATTTGGCTGTTGTAGGGTTTTCAAGCACAAATCAACCGTGAAAATTCAGAACCTCACATTCCGAGTGAAGAAAATCTCTCCGTCCTATTCGGACTCCCACCCCTGGAGAGTCAATATCGAAACCAAACACATCGAAACCACTACATCACAACAATGCTTTCCTTTCTCCTCCTTCTATCTTTCCGCCCGCGCCCTGGCAACAGTAAAAGGGTATCATCATAACCCCTTAGGGGTTATATAAGGGGGTTATATAAATAAACAGTTTATGGCATGAGGCTTTACCTCCACGGAACTATTGTCACTATTAGACTTTCAGTTGAATTTGGAAAAAGATTGTTCAAATTTCTTTGGAATCGTCGTTCTTCTTTTATACGGCTGGTGGCTCTTGAAAGTGTTTCCCCTTCGTTTTATTTTTTTCGGGATAGAGCACTCAGGAAAGAATTAGTCCATTCTATCCCTTGCATATTCCTTTTACTGGAGGCACTCTTTCTTTCGTAGAAAAACGAGTAAATGCTTCAGTGGAAAAGTGGCTACAGTACCAGTATTAACACTATCTGCGCCGAATAACTGCAGCTGTCGTCCCCACTTACACAACAAGCGCCGCAGGATATTGTGCCACTTATGCTTAACACACTTAGCAAAAGCGTAGTAGCCTTATTAGTCTATAGTCTTTCCTACTGTCCGACAGCAGGAAAGTCGCTGGCCTCTTACAGATAATAAGAAGCCGTTTGGTCTTCCAGTACCCTGGAGAGTCCTGCCATCTGCAGTTATACTAATATGAAATCCAACTGTCAATTGAAGAATTAACCAGGCAGGCAGTCTTAACGCAGGTATGGGTGCTGAGAATATGTTTTCTGATTCTCTGAAATCGGCGATTTTTTCCACTGCCTTTAGACAAGGAAGGCCTTGAGCGCAGCTTGGTTTTGGCTACAGATGCAGATACTTCGACCCCTCCGCCAATTCTTCACAACATATAGTAGGTCATTGCCATCAGGATTGTGTATATCTCCGCTTGGAAGACATAAGAAAATTTCGCTAACAAGAAGTGCAGTGTAACGTTGTTGTCCAAAAAAGCACCAGCGCCGAATCTAAAATAAGTTTTGAAGCCAATTGAAGATACGACTACATTCGTTTCCTGGCCAAAACCATTCATGGGCACAGAGAAATTCGCTTGGAGACTTTCGACGTGACATGTTTGGTGTAAAGAAGTTTGTTATCCAGGAAAACACTAAGTTTGCTACCAATGAGCACTAGATCAGCCAGAACAGTGATTTTCCATCTTCCCGTAAGAAAACACCCTTTGTTCTAAGAGGATTGACTGAAAGCCCATT
Source organism: Volucella zonaria (assembly GCA_963966105.1). Classification (NCBI taxonomy): domain Eukaryota; kingdom Metazoa; phylum Arthropoda; class Insecta; order Diptera; family Syrphidae; genus Volucella; species Volucella zonaria. The sequence goes on along the minus strand of OZ014531.1, from coordinate 120,741,061 downwards.
TCTAGTGTTCTAATCGTCAGTGCTATGCATGGTCCAAAAGACAATACAGCTTTTTTATCTGCGTATGACTCGACGTAAGAACTATTGAAAACGTTAAGGAGTGAGTCGACCATCATGCACTATAGCAGTAAAGATAGGATGCCGCCTTGTGGGCAATCTTTGTTTATCTCCGTCATCACATACTGTCCCAGTCAGCAACCCCAATCAAAATGGTATTCACCACCATAGTTCTTATCCACAAAACTAATGAAACGTTTACATTTTTGTTTTGCGATTTGTCAGGCAAGTTATTTCGTATCGACCTTCAGCATTGATTTCTGTAAGTCGCATGGTCAGTTTAGCTATGGGAGGAAGCAATGGATCCTGTGACTCTTTATTCGTGTCTGGGAGAGCTGATGTCGAAGAATGATCTAAATTGAGAATGTAAGCACCGACGAAGAGGCATGTGTTATTGAAGAACTAGTGGCGGGATTTAGTCAGAATGAAACTCCTTATGTTGATATGCAGGTTATGTATGTCTACGAAGTCGATGGGAGAAATTAGGGAATAGTCCTTCTTTGTATGTTCAATTTCAGTCGGAGCTTACAAGGGAAAGAAGGCTCCGCCTTCGTCATCAGATTGCGGATTTCGTATTGGGGATTAGGAGGCATAGGCTGGGCTTATTTTTTTTCATGTTGGGCAATCAAATAAAGGATCTTTTTCTCTTATCCTATCTTATCAATACTGGCAGTAAATAAATCTTGATAAGACTGATTATATATCGGACAGGAGGATTCGTAACTGAAACCGTCAAATTGTATGATAGAAGGCGTTTCGTTTCTTATAAGAATGCAATTTTCTTCCGAAACGT